>OY756234.1:10000000-12590666 GCA_963576875.1 Acrobasis repandana | reverse complement strand
TCCTCCATCGTTTCTGCTCGCGTAATACGAGTAGGTACAGTTTTTTTTAGGCTTCCGTAGTCCACAAGGAACCCTTATAGTTTCGTCATGTCCGTCCGTCCGTCTGTCTGTCCGTCCGGGCTCGTACTCCGCCGCTACCGCACCGATTGTCACGAAAATTGGTGGAGAGATAGATATTGAAGTTCCAAAAGTTGGTTTTTAAAATTACGAAAAAATGATTTTTTTTCGGCCCCCATACAACGACGTGAATTTAAAAAATTAAATTGGACTTACCCCAACGTGTGGGGTATAATATAAAAACTGCCTTGAAACTATGTAGATCTAACCCCCCAGTCTTGAGATAATCTAATACAAAGTAAAAATTTGAGGTGTCCCCCCACCGTAACTTTTTAAATATTACTAAAATAATTCTGAAAAAAATGTGGTATATACCTCAAAGTATGTACTATCAATTAAATCTATAGCGGTCTCGGTATCATAGATAGTTATTTTTTAAACGTCATAAATCGTAAACAGCAATTTACCTTTGCATTTGATGTACCTATGACACAGTAAGGTTTGCAAAACTTTTTTTTTCCATTTCCTAATTTCTTCCCCCGAAAATGACACTTATTTAAAAAAAAACAATTTTTTTAGTTTGCCCATATGTTTGGGTCATAGGATTACACCATCCTACCAATTCACCTGATTCGGTCCAGTAGATTCGGAGCAAATTGGCTGTGACAGACGGACAGACAGATGCACGAGTGATCCTATAAGGGTTCCGTTTTTTAATTTTTTGTACGAAAAAAAAAATACTTAACCCCTAGATATAGTTAGTTACACAAAATAATAAAACGTGGACTATGTTTGTATGGGAAACTCTGATTCTGTCTAAGGTAAGGGGACTCTACCCGGGCGTTCGCCCGATCTCGAGACGAAGAGATCTATTGCTATTGCTGCTAGGGCCGTGTCGAAAACCGTGTGTGGAAAACCGCTCATTAGGTACTACCACAGAATACATAAGAGTACAAAGTACTGGTTAGTACTACATATGGCGATAGTCGGTGTAAAAAATACGTCGACTCGCAACAGTCGCAATCGCAACAGAGCCCCTTTGTATAATTTTTAACCGACTTCAAAGGAGGAGGACTCAATTCGTCGGAATCTTTCATGTTTATTAAGATGGCCCTAAGACAGGCCCCTGCGGTACATCTTTTTTATCGTGAAATTAAAAATTAGGAAGCATGGGCATACATATAATTTCATTTCGGGACTATATTACTATAAAACACAATGCTACAGTAGGTACATCTATCATTTGTATTAATAAAACTACAAATTATTATGAAATTACAGAAAAATATTTCCTTAAGTACATAATTTTTAGGCAGACTGGCTGTGCTTCATAGCTCTTGGACTAGCCATTGTAAACAAGAATATGTTGTATCTTCTAAACAAAGGCCCGACTAATTCAGAGATTTGGTGACTGATTTTGTTGACTAAATCTGAAAGATATAGATCTGTTTTTTCCCAGATTTAGTTTCGGAGATTCGGAGGAGTCCACGCCAGAAAGTGTGCTTCCATGCATGGCCACCAAAACATGCTTGTAACTTCTAAAGTACGGCTAGACCAATTCTGAGATTTGTCGACTGGCTTTTTGACTAAATCACGATTAAATCTGTGAGAAAACAGATCTTCGCGGTTTGTTCCCGTTGAGTCACTCATTGGGAAAAAAAGTCTCAATGAGTAACAAACAACTGCCATTTTTCCCAATGAGTCACACTGCTACTAATCGCCACGCTGTATTCCCATTGAGTCACAGTAATAAAGGTTAGTCGCTGGAAAGCGCTGGATGCAGGCCGCTCTAGATCGGTCATTTTGGAAAACCTTGGGAGAGGCCTATGTCCAGCAGTGGACGTTATGCGGCTGAAATGATGATGATGATGATGAATAAAGGTTAGGAGCTATAGTTTCGGAGGTGGCCACGCCAGAAAGTACCTATGCTTCCCTTCCTGGCTTGGCCACTGAAACATGCTTGTGAGTTCTAAACTACAGACCGACTAATTTTTTGGTCACTAATTTTGACTAAATCTTGGCATGGTCAGAATTTAAATCGGTGATGGTGGCCAAGGCAGAAAGTGTAACACAAATAACTCGAAGACAGGAAAACGCTTCCAATCTGTTGTTTTGAAAATCCTTGGGGGCTCCAGCAGTGGACGTCCCGGCGGCTGATATAATTAGACATATTTGAAAGAATATATATTTCACGGATTTCTGCTTTTGGCTATTTTTATGGCCGAAACATGATTTTTTGGCCGAAAAAGGGTGAAACTGAAAACGAAAAGAATAAGAGTTTATTTCCAAATAATAAAAAGTTTATTCCTATTTCAGTCCACTAACTACATCCGCATACAAAATTAGTGCTTTTTCATCTTTTGTACCTAAAAATAATACAATGCATGTAATATGAGACCAATGAATTAATAATATTTAAGGCATGTTCAATACATTGTGAATTATGCTATGTTTATTTATGTGCAAGGGCGTCGCCAAGAGCCCCCCCCCCCCCCCCTCCTCTTTGGGCAAGGTTAGGGGTTAGGCTGCTAGAGGTTCAAAAAATATTCTTTTATTTATTGTTTAGTAGTCATGAGCTCATGCGCGGCGCCTTATATTTGCACCTTATTACAATTGCCGTTGAGGTTGGCGACGCCCTTGGATATGTGAAACTTTAACAGATCATGATCCAGCATACACTGGCCCTGGATGACAAACAATAACAAAAGTAGCATATAACTATTGGCTGTCCAATATCCTAACAAGGCTTGCCACACACTCAGACTGTATGTATATGTATAAGAAAGTATCGGTAGCTCCAAATGTTCCTTATACCTAAAGGCTGATATAAGTTTTTTTAGAGAAAGCTTAGTTCATGACATTTAAACCACCTTCCAAACAAAATTACCCTTCAATTAAATGAGATCACCTGATCACTTTGTATGGGAAGAGGAGGAATTTGTTTTTGTATGAGCTAGTTAAGCTGTAGAAAGTTGTTTAGTATCATGGACTGCACACATATACGGTGTATAAAAATTCAACTTGTATACTACTAACCATAAGGACACGAGTTCCGTGGTGAACGGCGGACGTTTGCATTTTCTTGGCACATACCTTTTTAGGGTTCCGTAGCCAAATGGCAAAAAACGGAACCCTTATGGATTCGTCATGTCTGTCTGTCCGTCCGTACGTCACAAACACTTTTTTCCGAAACTATTAAGAACTATACTGTTGAAACTTAGTAAGTAGATGTATTTTGTGAACCGCATTAAGATTTTCACACAAAAATAGAAAAAAAACAAAAAATTTTGGGGGTTCCCATACTTAGAACTGAAACTCAAAAAATTTTTTTTGTTAATGTGGGGTATCTATGGATAGGATATAAAAATGATAGTGAGGTTTCTAATATAATTATTTTCTTAACTGAATAGTTTGCGCGAGAGACACTTCCAAAGTGGTACAATGTGTGTGTCCCTGTAACTTCTAAAATAAGAGAATGATAAAACTAAAAAAAATATATGATGTACCATATATATGATTACCATGCAAACTTCCACCGAAAATTAGTTTGAACGAGATCTAGTATGTAGTTTTTTTTTATAGTTGCTGCTACGGAACCCTTCCTGGGCGAGTCCGACTCGCACTTGGCCGCGTTTTTTACGAAACATTTCTTGATTGCCAGTGCCGCTCTTACGAGCGACAATATGCCGGTGACAGCTCGCGACCCTCGTCTGCGATTAGTGTCGCGAAACTCGCGAATTGTTGCGCGGCAGTTTGCGACATTAGTCGCCGACCAGGTTCGCGAGCTGTCGCTTCTCCCTCACCGTGCAACTTCGTGTTCAAGTGTGAATTTGGCCAGATTGGACGGACATGGACAGTGTTTCTCAAACAAATGAACTAGTTAGAAAACAACAATAATAATCCTTATACCAATCCTTCGCTAAACTGTATACCAATTCAATTTTTTACAGTAAGTTACACAAATGTTTGATTCTTTATAATGTAGTACATATTTAGTTTATTCTTTCATTAATATTATTTTACAAAGTTTCTGGGATCAATATAGACAACCCATCATTAAGAGGTTATAAATAAGATAAAAAACAATTTATTACAAGTTGATAAATAGAAGTGGGAAAGCCTATATAGTTGATTTTTTTAAGTATTTTCAAATATTTTGTATATGTATGATAGCAGTATTTAATTTTTATTAATTATTCACATTTTCAAGAGTTGAACATTTGAATAATAAATAGAAATGAAGAGTTCATAAATTTACCAAAAACATTTGCAGTATATATTTAATTATACATAGGTATTCATTAATTGTGAACCTTAGAATTACTGTTAATATTACCTTACTTTCATATAAACAATATCTCTTTCAAATATAAGAATCTAAATATGTAATTGTATTTCAGTAAAAAAAAGATGTTACTCGTAAGGATTATTGATGTTGTCTGTAAGTATACAATTTCATTGTTAATTAGTTAACCTTTTCACTTACAAACAAAGTAATATAAGCTATGCTCAAAATGAAAATGTTAGTTTGTACAGACGGTTAATCAGATACCTGTGCCACCGCGCGTGTCGCACACTACGTGAGGTGGCACATGTATCTTAACTTTCCTCTGTAGATTATTCTGTTTTACATCTTACATACAAGCAATTGAAACAAATCTGGACATAATACAAAAACAGTGTTTACGCAATGATTGGAATAGTTAATAATAATGCGTAAAATTTGAGCAAAAAGCATCATACAATATCTTCCTGTACATATAAGATCAAGTGGGCGCATCTGATTGGGCAAAGAATAAACTAGTTTTTAATACACTTATAATGTACTGAAAGGTCTAAAGGACTTTTATTCTTTTATCAATTAAATGCACCCAACATCTGTAGAAGGGATTCTATATTATCCATGACACAATCATAAATTTAAATTATCCTATTCTAATCATTGCATATAAAAAAGAAACAATGCTTATAAGTAGAAAGTTGCAAGTTTGGTATCAAAGAGAGAACCGTTGCACTACTTGTTGTGGATTGTCTGCAGTGGGCCTCCACAGATTTGAATCTCACATGTTCGGCTGTGCGGGGCTGGCCGGCGGAGGCTGCGCTTCCAAGTTCTTAATGAGCTGCGCCAACCAATGTTTAGTTGAATTATCTTCTTGGAGACACGCTGTGAACGTCGCATCTCGCAGCTGGTCCGGAAGACATTGCCTGAGTGCTTCACGAGCCCTCGGATTGTCTGACAAGCGAAGGTAACAACGAACAACATGTTTCAACAGTCTAGCAGAGGGATCCTTCGCTAGTGACAACACCATTTTGCCTAAAATCATAGCCACATGCGAAAACCTGTCATATGTCTGACAAATATAACAAAGACCACTGTCATCCAGCAATATCTTCTGCAATATGAATGTTGCTACAGTTTTGGACAGCTCAGATCCATTCTCCATAATACGCAGGCACAATGGGATGATTTCAGTGGTCAGCAAAAACGTGATCACCTCTTGTTCGTCAGTTTTGACTAGAGCTCCAATCACACCCAGACTGGTCAGTCTCAGGTACTCAAAGGGACGAGTTTTAGATACTGTGTGTAGGAAAGGATATAAAAACAGAGGAACGTGCGCTTGAAGGAATGCAGATCTCGTTTCAGGATGCGAAGCGACGCACTGCATTAGCGCTAGAGCATTGCATACGCGATTGCTTTGGTGTGCTGTCAGGGTTGGCGGTATCATAGCCACGTAGATGTTGGTGATCTCTTGCAGCAGAGCGGCAATGGTGCCGAAACTGTGCCACAACATCGGCGCTAAATCCGGTACCACCTCCCGCTTCTTGCTGAGTTCCAGGAGCGCGTTTTCCCGCGTCTCTGGGTTGCATAGCTCCAAGATCCATGTGTATATCTTTTCCCTGTCCACGACGGCTTGCATGTTCGCCGGGCTCTGTTGTGCACTCATGTTATTCATTGAATTAGCTTAGTTTTACGAAATGTTGGCACTTTATTCTTGCTATACACGTAAGCTGCATGAAGGGATAACAGCATTGTATGTTTGAAGGTCTTAATTTATTTCTATTTGAGGTTGTGAGCAGCCATGTAAATTTAGCTAAAAACACTTAAAAATATCCTAATAATTGATGAAATAAATAACAATCGCACCCCACAATTCACAAAATGCGTCCATCAAAGAATTTTGATGAAATGACAGATTGCCATAGACTAGACTACTATGACAGTTTTCTTTTCAATACATGCTCAAGATTTTGTTTTACTTTTTGAAATTGGATATGTATTGGATTTAAATTATTTTTATATTCAATCAAAAAGACCGCCGCGAATCGTACCTGCCGCAAAGGTGCCCATGACGCTTGCGGCATTCCCCCGTTGAATCGCGAGGGATAGGTGTTGCACCAGGCCAGGTACCAGGTTTATTTTTACATTGGTAACATGTACGAAAAGCTGTCAATGTCAACGTCAAAACATAATTTCCCTGCCCTTCGCTATACCTTCTTCACCCCCTGATTCGTCATTGTCGATAATTTGCCCGTGTGTCGTTTCGCTTGATTTTATATTTTATGTGTACAAAACAAAATAGTATTGCATTTTACATTATAATTTCTATTCTCAAAGTACCAGTGGAAAAACAGTTCAAGTGGGAAAACATCCAGTGCAGTTTAACTAATACTTTACTCATAAATTATGTGAATGTCCTGATGCTGCAAAGTTAAATAGAAACTACTATCGGTTTGTAACTCGATAATTCGTGTCATATTTCCATTTTTACAGTAAATATTGTGCCCTAAGTTCTGTACCGATCCTTCAGAATCTTTCCAAAGTGAATTAAGTGAATCATCATCCTGACGCCATTAACTAGCAATATAAACAAACCGGGCAATTTACGATCTAATTTACAGCTGGTGCGAATTACATATACATGCGGGACTGCGGGTATATTATACATCACCTTGAAAACGTTGCCTCCTGTGTTTAATGTGTGTTTAACTGCGTACTTGGGTTGGGTTGGGAGTGATTCAATGGCTGATGTTGGGAAATCTTTCCAGATTAAATGGTCTGCTATAAATATAAGAATATGATCTACCTGCAAAATGCGCTACTATGGGGTACATCATTATGGGGATACACAAGCACCTATAACTTTCATGGAACTAATAAAATCAAGTGATTGTTAGACTTGGCTCTCTAAAATGAACTAGCTCATAATTTTTCTTCATTTAAAATAAATTTTTGTGCTACTTACCTCCAGTGATATGAACTGATAATTTTGACTATGAACAACATATTATGAAGAGAGTCATGAGTGTAGACGAAGGGAAAGAGGTCTGTCAGGATCGTAGCAAGTGGAAGTCCATACTTTAACCAGCTGCCGGCCCATTGTGAACCATTATGTATCTCTTTGGTAGCGGGGATGGAAAGAAGAAGGGGTGCAAATATTCAATTGTGCCAGGCCTGTGACACTTCCCGTTTAGGTATCGAAAATGTACCTACATTATTACTATGCGTGCAGGCTAAGGTGTTTCATTTTGTTAGGCAAAAAATTAAATGCAATTTTTTTGCAAAGTCGATCACCCCCCGTGTCGTGTCAGTCATGTAAAAGTTATCTACGCCAAATTGCAAGAAGATTGGATTACATTTAGAGGTTGCACACATTGATCACTTTTGAAAAATTTAAGTAAAATTACGGTATTTTGAATTTGAACTTCTTTTGTTGGAAAAACTATAAATCACAAACTAAAACAAAAAAAACATTATAATTACAACAAAACATTTTTATATTAATCAACTTTGTACGATGCAGTTCCTTCTTTCGATCGCTTGGTCACTTTTTTCCTGTGATGTTCGACAACTCTCAATCTGTTTTTGTTTTTCATCTCTGACTGAATCGTTAAACTTTTTAATCAAAGCGATTCCTCTTTCTGCAGTATCATTGACAACCTTAAGGGCATCCACATAACTTTTAAGAGAATGACCGCAGTATTCAATCACGTCGTGGATCCCAAACAATTCAAAAAACATAATTGTTTTCATAGTAACAAAATGACTCAAGTACTTTCTTTCAAAAGCTAGATTTTTTCCCTCTAATCGCTTCAGTTCTTTTTAGGGTTCCATACCCGAAGGGTGCAAACGGGACCCAATTCCTGAGACTTCGCTGTCTGTCCGTCTGTCCGTCTGTCACAGGGCTCTATCTCTTGAACCGTAATAGCTAGACACCTCAAATTTTCACCGATTATGTATTACCGTGGCCACTATAACAAAAAATTCTAAAAATAAAAAAAAGTTAAAAATTAAAGGGGTTCGTCATACAAGAAACGTGTTTCTTCAGCGTTTTAAAACATTGTACGGTGTTACGAACCCTTCATGTACGAGTCCGACTCGTACTTTCCCGTTTTTTCTTTGCAGGTTTAGTCTCTATATTTTTGAGCTTATTTTCCTTGACATCCTGAGTAATACGTTTTTGACAAATACCAAAGGTGTCTCTTGGCAATAGTGAGAGCACTTTTTTTGAGGTCGGCATCGGGGTAAGTGTTCAAAAGCTGCAGCATATCCAGATCATTCTTTGGAGCCCATTGGCTGACAGTTGCTTCATGCCAAAAGCGAATGTTTATTAGGCTGACAAAATGTGCAACTCTTTTCATTCCTTTCAAGTCTCGTTGGGGTATGTTCAACTGTTTGGTGGAAAGAGCCATTTTTAGAGCATATATTGCCTTCGTCATCCACCTCGCTTGATGTAAGGTGCTGGGATCGTGAAACAGAAGTCGTTTTCATTCCAACCTCCTAGATAAAGGAGTGACAGTTGTAATAACTCTTTGTAGTCTTCTCTTGGGTGATTTCCAGTTTTTAGGACATTTTGGATGTAGTTAACCATGGTCGCTCGTTATTCCTCTATAAAGCCATCAACGGGACTCTCTTCCTCTAGAATTGTCGTATATAATTTCTTATTAAGTGAATTCCAAAGACTTTGGAACTTCCGAAAAATTGGGATGTCAAGACCACTTGATGGCGACTTACAACACTCTTCAAACACACCCGTTAATATTAATTCATGGGTATGATGGCGACAAGCCAACCACAGCATGTTTTAAATTAATGTAATGTCCATGTAATGTAAGTGTTGCTATTAACTATTGTAAATAATATTTTTAATATGTAAATAGTTGTTTATACATTTAAAACATAGTGAAGGATAGTGTAAATAATAAAATATTTATTAAAGATCCCTACACGTATTTCACTAGTGTGAGATAAAAGTGGCCAACATGTGCAACCCCTAAACATCCTATAATCTTCATGAAATTTGGCGTGTATGCCTTTTGTGCTTGTGAGACTCGGGGGAAAATCAATCTCACATGAAAATCAAACATTTGGAAAAATTAAACACCCTAGTGCAGGCGGCCCCTTCGGGTGGTAAATTCAGTTATACGAATCGTTTGTCCAGAGTAATAAGAATGAAATTGGCTTGCGATGGATGTCTAGTTATCTTTACGAAAAGGTGCTGAGTTCTGACGTGAGCTAAATTAAACCATATCGCTAACCACATTGAGTAGATATTTCTTTGAATTTATTTGCTGAGTGAGACTTCTGTACGTTAGTATTATTTATTCTGTGATTTTACTGCCTCCTTTGAGACTATCAAATGCCCACTTGGAATGTAAAAAAAAATATTTTTTATTTTTATTTTATTTATAATAGACGAGCAGCTCAGAGCTGATAAGTGCTGAGAGTCCATAAAGTCTTTTCACAGTTCATATATTTATTAACGACACTCTATTCGTCCTTAACCACTTGTCGAGTCTATTTTTAAATGCATTTAAGGTTTTAATCTTTATAAAAAAAATTATACAGCTGCCGTTTAAATTCTGACTTATCTTATACATAAGGAAGTAAGTAAATGAATCTTTTCAGACAATGGAGGTGACTCACACGCTCACTCTCAATGAAACTGCCCTGCAGCAGCTCCCAGATGACAAGAAGCCACATTTCATATTTGAATGGCTACGCTTCTTAGACAAGGTCCTAGTTGCAGCTCATAAGGTAATTTTTTAATAATTTATTTAATCTTTATTGTCCATCAAACCAAACGACTTATTATTAGGGTCTATATTGTGTTCCGTCAACTATCTGACTCCGCCATGTGTCTGACACGTCTCTTCTGTATGTTTTTTGCCTTACGATCTGCCCTTTTACAGTCTGACATCAAAAGCTGCCAGCAAAAGCTGGTGGCCCAGCTAGTCAACCTACTCCGCGAGTCTCTTGGAGCCCCAGCTCGGCGTTTACTGGCGCGATGTCTCGCAACCTTGTTCTCGGTGGGAGATACATTCCTGTTATTTGATACTGTCAACAAGTGCAATGACATCATCAAAGTCAAGGATGACTCGCCGTCGTATCTACCGACCAGACTGTAAGTATTCATGAATCTTGCCAGTTCAATAATTTGACTAACATTCAGTCATACAGCAGCTAAAACATACCTTCTTACCTGTGTTATCAAACAAGATATCTGATGGCTATTTGATAAAGATAGACTCCCCCATATAGGCTTATTTATACAGTTGTTTTGCTTTGGAGGCCAGGACCTGCTTTCTGGGCTTTTCGTAATGATAAATTAATAATTTAAATATATATTTATTTATTTTATTTATTTAACTTTATTACAACACATGTAAATGGCGGACTTAAATATGATTATATTTAAATTATTAATTTTTTCGTTTGGTATATTATATTATTAACACATAATGTATACCAAACTTATTGACATGCAAAAGTGCCTGCAAAGGCCTAAATACTGAATAAACATTAAAATTTTGAGTATCATATATTCTTTCTAGAGCTGCAATATGCTGCCTCGGCAGTATGTACGAGAAGCTCGGCAGGATGATGGGGAGGTCTTACGAGGAGACGGTGTCCACTCTGGTGAGATCTCTGAAGAGTGCCGAATCACAGACAAGGCTCGAGATCATGAACACGCTTGAAAAGGTATACTTTTTACACTCATAAGCATTTAACTCTCTCTGGACATTTATGGCTAGAGAAGACCTATAACTATAGACCTAGAATTTTTTTAACTGCGTAAATAGACCACCATAGCCAATTGCGACTAACAATACGATAACGGTCACCCTCACAAGAGCAAGTAAAGCGAACAAAGTGACATGTGGCAAGTCTTGTAGCACAAAAGTATATTATTACTCTGAGGTACATGTATCGTTATTAGCAAGGCCTATATTCTGTCACACGAAAAATTGAACTTTTTAAATTATCATTAAAATAAAAACTGACTCATTATCTTTTATTATTAAAAAAAAAACACAAATTCTTTATTCAAATTACTAATATAGAAAAATAGGTCAAGGCTATTTTTGAAAACAAGAAAAAAGTAACTGGTTAGGTGTAAAAACTTATCACCTTTTATAATGTATGTACAAATGAACTCAATTTCAATCTAGCTGTTGAAAGCAAAAAACGAGTAGATCCCATATTATGGTTCCGAAGTTTGTTACTACATTGTACGATTGCAAATAGAGTGAATAGATAGATAGATACACATAGTTAGCAAGGTTTAATACGCCTACGAGTCTGTTAGAATAAAGGATATTACGTAGGTACATAATACGTAATGCAATTCGGTACTAGTTTGCAATGCAGCTGTCTGTATACATGAATTCATTATGATAAGAACTAGCGGTCATGCTTCAGTGAACACTATGAATTTATTTTTGAGGTAATTGGCGTGTCTTTTTTTAATAGGAATTATTTTTGGAATGATGTTTAACTTACTTCCATGTTGGTCTGGGAAAGAAGTAAAAACTTAGAATGAACCAGCTGCTTCTCGTCCCGCACAGATCGAAACAGCCGATCAAGGGGGTGAGCGAAAACCCGAATCATGTTAATAGGCGAGGCAGCCAGTAAACCTATCATTCCTTTTTACACTGTCTTTGGCCTTTGAGTCTTGAGGCCCTAGGTTGTCTGCTTAGAGCTGCAAGATCTAAAATGCTCTGTCTGCCCCATAAACTTATATACTATTATAACTTGTTTACTAGACAAAAAGCGTGACTGAAATGTCACGCTTTTTGTGAAAGCCCGCTGCGCCGCGCTTCGCAGCGCTGCACAGCGCGGCATAGCGGGCTGTCGCTGAAATTAGTATCTTTTTTGTAGTAAACAATTTCTATATTATTATTAAATTAATGCATACGGGAATTAACGCGAAACGTACCTTTTATTTATTTATTTTGCTGACGTTTCATTCTAGCTAAGTAGTAGTCAAGCTGGGACCACGTTCGGTGAAACCCGAATGAAACGTCAGCAAAATAAATAAATAAAAGGTACGTTTCGCGTTAATTCCCGTATGCATTAATTTAATAATAATGCAACGCGATAGTTTAAAAGTATTAATTTCTATATTTCCTTCAAAGTGCGCGCTACGTCGTCGCTTCGCGTCGCGCCTCGGTGTGAACTGACCCTTAAGGATTCAGATATAACGTGGGGTGTATGATAAAAATGGTTTCATTTGTCTCTCATCCGCAGCTGTTTTATCTGTTTCAAAGTCATTTTTTTTTATTCAATGTAGGATAAATATATCACATATTGTAAGTCATTACTTTTAATTATTTTTAGTGCAAAAGCTACCGATACTTCATGTAGCTATTCCTCGGTCTTCCTGGTCCTCTTTTCTTTTATATCTTTCCTTCAGTGATAGTTTTTATGAAATCGTCGTGTCGTATCAAATGGCATAATGTCTTTCCTCGTCTATTCTCTATCCTTCTTGTAGTTTAAGAGCTCGCTCTTGTCAGTGGAGTTAAGTGAAGATGCCTATTGTCTATTATGTGTAACGAAATGTTATGTTCATTTAGATCTGCGTGGGCATGGGCTCGGCTGCCCCGGCCGCCCTCCGCGAAGTGTCCCGAGCGGCCCGCAACGCCTTGCTGTCGGACCGGGCCGCGGCGGTCCGAGCGGCCGCGGCGCACGCGCTGCGGCACATGCTGCCGTTGATGAAGCTGACTGCGGCGGATTTGGATGCTATAGCCGCTGCGTGCTTGAGAGCGGCTCATCCCAGTGATTACACTCTTAGGTAAGTCTTAATGTTTAATTGGTCATTGTAAGACAGATTCACTATCCGCAATGTCTTATTATCTGACCAAGCAGCAACTGTCAAAGCCGCTGCGGCGCTCGCATTATTTCACAATCTGCCATTGATGAGGCTTTATGCCGCTGATTTAGTATTTTTGTTTTTTTTTTCTACCACAGTCTTTATAATTGACCGAAATGTTGGATGGGTCCTTAAACAGATTGAAATAGGCATGATGACTGAAAAATTATTTTTGGCCCATCGGTTAGATTATTAAAAAATATTGTATACATATTTTTTCTTTTCTACAATAAATGACGAAAATAAACGCATTTAAATTTCGCATGACGACGTCACGCTTTCGTACAATTTTTACATATTGGTAACGTCACAAGCCTTTACTCTGAAACTTAGATACTCTGTATCTTTGTGAATTTTTACTTTTTTGATAAACTGAAAAATATGGGTCCATTATTTTTGTATAATCTAACTAACGGTCTAATGAGAATAATACTTTTCTGACCCAGTCATCATCCAAATTGTGCATGAGAGTTGCTACACACTTACTCAGGCCGGCATAGTTGGTTCGGCAGTATATTTGTCGAACAACAAAGCCGACTCGAAGGAATTATGTCGGCTTCTTCCCCGAACATTTTACATATATTCGATTTTACCGCCCGGCTGTGCCGATTAATGCCGGCCCGAATAAATGTGTAGCAACCCTGACATATGATATGTAAGTTATCTTTTTTTAGCGACTTAAAAAAAGGAGGATCTTCTCTATTTGAATGTACCTATACCTATATATATTTATATGTATGTTCGCCAACAACTTGACTGCCTCCGTGGTCCAGTGGTCAAGGCGTCTGACTTGTGATCCAGAGGTCATGGGTTCAAATCCCACTGGAAAGCATACTTTGTGAAAAGTTGTTTCCAGTCTGGTTATTGCAGGCTTGAATCACCTGATTATCCGAAAAGAAAGATGATTCCGTGCTTCGAAAGGCACGTAAAGCTGTTGGTCCCGAACGCCATCAAGCATTTGTACCTATACTAGAATTGGAAGAGGTCAGACGGCAGTCGCTCTGTGTAAAAAGCAGTAACCTCGTCAAATCACCTAGTTTAGGTAGCAGACCCCGGGCTCTGAAGCGTAACCGCTGACGATGCAACTGGAAATACGCTCGGATGAGAGAAAGTTCGCCAGCAACTTCTCCGTTTTTTAACAGGTGTGTAATGTGCTATACATGCAAGTTGGCCCCATTGTCACCAGGTCGAGATCTGATGATGAAATTATCGTAAAATCGAGGGAACTCCTCAAATATTCTAGGCACACATGTGGCGAGAAATGAGTAGTCCAGTGGTGTGGTGGCAGGCTTGTATTTCTTGTTAACGGTTTGTACAGGAGAGAGGCAGCAATGCGAAAGAGATCTCAGAAAATTAATTTCGTTCTTTTATAGTAAGCGGAAAAGCGCCATCTATTCGAACCCGGGTGAACTGTCAATGACTAATTGTAATAGCAGTGTTTTAGGTGCTTTTTAGTGCTGTGCTTATCGAGGGTCATTAACAGTGTCATGTGGTGACGAACAGATGTCGCTTTTTACAATTTTAACACATAATTATAGTCATTTTGATGTGCTTGTCAGTAAATCAAGCATTTTCATTCAAAAAGTGTGATTTGATGAAGGAGAATTATGCTCTTTTAGGTGTGCGATCGCGGAGTTACTCGGCGCGTTGATAGCGGCGACTCAAGCGGGCGAAGTGAACAACTTGAACACTAAACTCAAAGTTGGCCAATCTGGTAAGTTTACAACGTGGAAGGGACATACCCGTAATAAATCAAACCACGGTCTATACTAGATCATTATAATATAATAAAATTATAATAACAGCCAAAAAACAAAAATAATTTTTGGAATTTCCATACAAAAGTGTGCAGCCGCCCAGGCGGTTTGTATTGGAATGTTGATTTTTTAAAATTTTTTTTACTGTTATTTTAATTTTACCATACTTTAGTCATCTAGTATAGCCCGTGGTTCGATTTATTACGGGTATGTCCCTTTACTAAGCTCTTAAATAAGAAGAAGAAGATGTCCCTTCCACTTTGTATAAAAGCTAAGTTTTAAAATTGACTAATACTAGTAGGAATAGAGGTAGAATACGAAATCATGGCGTTGCGGCTAGCATCCCATCACTATTTTAATTCCTTATTTTAATCTTAATAACGCCCACTAGACATTGGTAACTCCGGATTCGAATATTTAAATGAGCCGATTCCTCAACAGGAGCCGATACCCGTACTGAATCCCGGTAATCGTTATCGGCTCTCGCGAGTTATTAAGTCCGCACCGATCTTAGTCCCGCAGGGAATCGGCGGCGTCTGTCGGGTCGCGAGCCGCGAGCCGCGTTTCATTCAGCTCCACCGCGTCTCGGGAGGAATCGGGAGTCGGAAGTTAATATTATTTTGTATTGAAACCGGTACCAGAAAGGACGTCTTTATTCTGTAGATTCAATAACGAAACTTAGCGGACCTCGGAGCTGGAACCGATAACGGAGTAGGAATCATTAAGATGAGTCGGTACCGGATGCGGAATAAGATTCAGTGAGCCGAAACACTCCTCGGAGTCGAGATTACCCATGTCTAACGCCCACCATCACGCTAAACGTGGCCTTTGGGTGTTACGATCGTAGGCTCGGTCTACCCTGTAAGGGATAAAGACGTGATAATGTATCTGTATACGTGGTATTTGGAACTTTTTAATTTCCGAAATAAAATAAAAATATTACTTCAAGAGTATCTGATATTGTTATTGCAGTGCAACAAAACAAGAAGGACCCTCCGAAGAACGTGGTGTCTCTAGACGAAGCACTGAACTTGCTGATGGGCGCGTACCTGCGCGGGGGGAGCTCGTTCCTGAAGGGAGAGATCATCAAGTCGGGCTCGGGTGTCAACAGGGAGGTGCGCGTCTGTGTTACACATGTGAGTAAACCATTAACTAAAAGAAATATAACTGGGTAATACCAGGCCTGTGTCACTCCCCGTTTAGGTATCGAAAATGTACCTACATTATTACTATGCGCGCAGGCCGCCCCTCCGGGTGGTGAATTCAGTTATACGAATCGTTTGTCCAGAGTAATAAAAATGAAATTGACTTGCAATGGATGTCTAGGTATATAAACGAAAAGGTGCTGAGTTCTGACGTGAGCTAAATCAAACCATATCGCTAGCCACATTGAGTAGATATTTCTTTGAATTTCTTTGCTGAGTGAGACTTCTGTAGTATTATTTATTCTGTGGTAATACTTTTCAGTCGGGTTTTAGTTTCTTAAACTTATGCTTTATAGTATTGCCCTCGAAAGGACTGATTAGAAGCAGAAAGCAGCAGTGGGACACTGAAATAGGCGAATGAAAAAAATCTTGTAGTTAGTCTAGATGTTTTAGCTGCCGGCAACTGCCCAACCGTTGTGATGTTGTTTGGCACTGGAATCCAAGTGTTTTTCAGAGTTACCAATAGGATTATGTTTTTGATTCTACTCACACATATTAGATTCTACTCACACATATAGATTTTACTCACACATATTAGATTCTACTCACACATATTAGATTCTACTCACACATATTAGATTCTACTAACACATATTAGATTCTACTCACACATATTAGATTCTACTCACACATATTAGATTCTACTCTCACATATTAGATTCTACTCACACATATTAGATTCTACTCACACACATTAGACTCTACTCACACATATTAGATTCTACTCACACATATTAGATTCTACTCACACATATTAGATTCTACTCACACATTAGATTCTACTTACACATATTAGGTTCTACTCACATATTAGATTCTACTCACACATTTTAGATTCTACTCACACATATTAGGTTCTACTCACACATATTAGATTTTACTCACACATATTAGATTCTACTCACACATATTAGATTCTACTCACACATTAGATTCTACTCACACATTAGATTCTACTCACACATTTTAGATTCTAATCACACATATTAGATTCTACTAACACATATTTTATTTTTTATTTATTTAAAAAACTTTATTGTTCCACATTAAAAAAAAAATGGTACAATTGGCGGACTTAACGCTAAAAGCGTTCTCTCCCAGTCAACCATAGGGATAAACAGAAACAAATCATGTTGCGGCGCAAAAAACTAGATACAAAATAAAGTATTAAAATATGTGCATAATATAATATATGTCTACTACACAATATATAATATACATATAAAATATAACTCATAGAATATACCTACATACGTACATAAGACTATCTATAATACATATAACAAATAAATATATACAAACCTACAATATATATAAATAATGAATGATGATGGTGAAAAATAAAGAAAGATACTAACATCTATCAAAAAGATAAGAGTGCACTCTTCTCTTAAAAGAAAATTTTGTCGAAATATCTTTGATGTCAATGGGTAAAGCATTCCAGAGCCGTATAGCTTGTAAGTTAAAAGAGTTCGCCATAAAATTTGTGCGATGAGGAGGAACAGAAAGGAGAAGATTATCAGTAGAACGAAGTTGCCTATCATGCGTGTCAGAAAGAAATTTAAATTTACATCTAAGATACTCAGGGGAATTAGGATTCAGAAGAATTGAAAAGAGAGTGCAAAGAATTCGCACTTTGCTGCGTTCACGGATAGGAAGCCATTTAAGCTCAGAACGAAAAGATGATATATGATCATATTTGCGAAGGCAGAAAATGAAACGTATACAATTATTAACGAGACGGTCAAGCTTATTCAGTAAATCTACATTGAGATCAGGGTAACACACATCAGCATAATCAATGATGGGTAATATCAATGTATGGACTAATAAGAGCTTTGTTTTGAAAGGCAGGAAGTTCCTTAGACGATTAAGCTGTTGAAGAGCAACAGTAACAGAACGACTGACTTCAGCTACCTGAGTGGACCAACTAAGTGTGGAATCAATGTGAAAGCCAAGATCCTTTACGGATTTACTGTAGGGGATAATACACTTGTTAAACATGACAGGTGCAACAGCATTAAAGTCAATCAGAGAAATTTGCCTTGTACTGCCTACAATTATAGCTTGGCATTTGGAGGGATTAACCTGAATTCCAAATTGATCGGACCAGGACAAGATAGCCGACAAAGCCAAGTTTACACTCGCTACACTAGAATCAAGGTCGTCAACTGATGATTGGGCATAAATTTGTAGGTCGTCAGCATAAAAATGGTAAGAACAGCCAAGGGAAGTGGAAAGTAAATTAATAAAAAGAGAGAAAAGCAACGGTGATAAGATACCCCCTTGAGGCACGCCATTAGACAGATCATTCCAGTCCGAGAAAACGCGGTCCATACGAACTGCCTGCTGGCGGTGACAGAGATATTCAGAAAACCAATCCAACACTGAAGACGAGAATTGAAGGTGCTCAAGGACAGCAAGCAGAATATCATGGTCTACCATATTGAAAGCATTGGAGAAATCGATAAGAACTAAAATGGTGACCAACGTATTCTCCATGCCAAGTCGAATATCTTCGGTGACTTTAAGAAGAGCAGTGGCAGTACTGTGGCCAGGACGAACACCAGATTGAAAAGGAGTAAGGAGGGAATTGGTAAAGATATAGGATGACACTTGAGCGTGAACTACGGCTTCTAGTATTTTGGAAAGAAAAGGAAGGATTGATATAGGTCTAAAATTATTCAAAAGGGCAGGAGTGGGGACTTTAGGAAGGGGTATGACAAACGCTTTCTTCCAAAGAGAAGGGAAGGTCCCGGTAACTAATGAGAAGTTTATGATGTGAGTAAGAATTGGGAGAATTACTGTTAAAATATTTGTTATCATTTCTCGACTCACATCATCACATCCAACTGCTTTGGATTTAATCGCTATAATTATTTTACGAATGTCGTCTTCAGTAGCTGGAGAAAATGTAAAAGGGTCAGTTGAAGGTTTGGCAATGGAAGATATTTTAGAAATAGTCGCTAACTTGACAGATGGATCTAGGGTATTTGTAGAAGAGGAGTGATTATTAAAATCATTAGGTTCTACTCACATATATTAGGTTCTACTCACACATATTAGGTTCTACTCACACATATTAGATTCTACTCACACATATTAGATTCTACTCACACATTAGATTTTTCTCACACATATAAGATTCTACTCACACATTAGATTCTACTTACACATATTAGGTTCTACTCACACATTAGATTCTACTTACACATATTAGATTCCACTCACACATATTAGATTCTACTCACACATATTAGGTTCTACTCACACACATTAGATTCTACTCACACATATTAGATTATACTCACACATATTAGATTCTACTCACACATATTAGATTCTACTCAAACATATTAGATTCTACTCACACATATTAGATTCTACTCACACATTAGATTCTACTTACACATATTAGGTTCTACTCACACATTAGATTCTGCTCACACATATTAGATTCTACTCACACATATTAGGTTCTACTCACACATATTAGATTCTACTCACACATATTAGATTCTACTCACACATATTAGATTCTACTCACACATTAGATTCTACTCACACATATTAGATTCTACTCACACATTAGATTCTACTTACACATCTTAGATTTTATCACACATACCACAATTGAGAGGATGATCATAATTAAATCTCTTCCAGTATGTACCTACATCCTACATGTATGTAATTTTATGATATATTTTCAGGCGTATGTGGTATTCGTTCAAAATATGGGCGGCGTGTGGCTGGAACGCAACATGACGACGTTCCTGACGCACGTGTTGGATCTAGTGGCGAACCCAAAAGCTGCCAGTTCACACGTTGATGCTGTTTATTCCAGGTAAATTATTATTCCGCTAGTGTTTCTTCAATTGACTCAAAATTACAGACATAGACACAGATTTATAAATAGTTGTCATAGAGTTGATATTACATTATATTTGAAGATCAAACGAACTTACAAAGTGAAGTTCGATCGAAATTATGTGAGCAGAAAAATTCGAAGTTTGTCTAGCCCGAAAATGAACACCCCTCCACAAATTATGATTATTTCAATGTGTGACATCAAATACTCATTGTGGCATTTTAATTGAGTGCGTGCGACATTTTTAACGGTAGATTAGACTCGTCCGCTCTTATCTATCAACTAATCGTGCGATGAAACCGGGTACTGTCATTTTGAAGCGGTGGTCTTGGCCACCACTGTTTTATGCACTGGTTGGTCAACAAATCAGGCCGTTCGGCATTTTGACATGCAGACATGTTTATAAGCAGGCAGCAGGTTGTTTATAAAAATAAACACCTATTTTGCTTGTGGGCTGGGCGTTCACCGAGGAGTGGGGCGAGCAGTTTTAAATTAGACGATCTATACATTTCATAATTGTCAATAAAATCTGACACCAATATGAAATGGTCATAAAGTTGATTTTAGAGTGTAGATTTAGAGCTAACTAAACGCAAATGCATTTGAAATACTAACGGACTCTTAAACTAATTTTCTGTGGCCATCTTTATTATATTCATTGCAGTGGTAAAGGACAAACAGAATTTTTGGTGTTGGGTGGGACCTGGCTGGATTATACAGGGTGTCTCAGAACGATCCAACTATTACAATGCTATATAGTTAAAATAAAAACTTTTTGTAACTAATATTTATTAATACCATCAAACAGAAAAATAATGAAATTTTACTTTTTAAAAATGACATTGTTCAAATGGCGTCCGTTTAGTTGTCGGCATTCCTCGAATCTTTCACGAACATTACGGAAGATTTTTCTTAGAAGTTGTCGAGAAATCAAGCTTATCTTTTCTTCGATATTTCTTTTTAAATGTGCCAAATTTCGTGGATTGTCCTCGTAGACAACGCTCTTAAGATAACCCCATAAAAAAAAATCTGGTGGGGTCAGATCGGGGCTTCGAGGCGGCCACTCAATGTCACCCCTCCGTGAAATGACCTTTTCAGGGAAGATTTCGTGTAATGCTGCTAGTGAATTGTTAGTGGTATGTGCCGTCGCTCCATCTTGCTGGAACCATGTCAACTGATTGTAATGTTCACATTCTTGCAGTCGAGGAGCAAGAAAATTGCGTATCATGTCGATATAGCGTGGTGAATTTACTGTGACTGCTCTGCCTCTGTAGTCCTCAAAAAAATAAGGCCCAATGATGCAGTTTGCTGACATAGCGACCCACACGGTTACTTTGGGGCTATGCAACGGGCGTTGATGCAACATCATTGGGTTAGATTCTCCTTAAAAGCGACAATTCTGGCGGTTTACATAACCATCCAGGTGGAAATGCGCTTCGTCACTAAAGAAAATGTTGTCAAAATTGTTAAATCTCTCCAACATTACATTCACATAATTGAGTCTTGTAACGAAATCGTTTTCATTCAGAGCTTGCACAATTTGAATTTTGTATGCCTTAAGATGCAAATCAGATCGCATGATGCGGTGAATCGTTGCTCTAGATAGTCCTAATTGTGACTCGCGCTTCCTGACGCTGACCCGAGGCTGTTGCCTTACTGAATTTGCAACTAACTCTATGTTTTCCGGTGTTCTTGCAGTTCGTGGACGGCCATGGTGGGTGTCGCCAATAGTGTTTCCGGTAGTGTTAAAAGTCTGGATCCAAGCGAGTATTGTTGCATTGCTTGGTGCTTCCCCAATATTCCGCAATCCATAATGAAGTCGGAATAACCGTCGAACACGAATCAGAGATCGATTGTTTTCATAATAAGCACGAACACAAAACGAACGATGTTCTCCCGCGTAAATCATGGCGGCAATTAAAAATTTAAGAACGGATCAGGCACAGGACACTCACTACATACAGCCAATTCGCTTAATTTGCGTTTCGTTCACTCTCGAAATAGTCGGATCGTTCTGAGACACCCTGTATTAAATTAATATAATTGAGACTCGCTTGGGCCGCTATATAGTCGATACGGTACGGGGCCCCTAGGCAGCTGCCTAAGTGTAGGCAGCTGCCTACTGCTAGGCAGTGGCCTAACAGTTAATCCAGCCCTGCATGTCTGGATATCCTTTACTAATTAACCAAGGACCTCCTGCAAGTCTCTGCCTACACCTGTGTAAAACAAGCGTGATAGAATGTATGTATTAACCATGTGTTTTTTTTTCCAGAAAATGCATAAACTACATTCTTCGTAATACATTGGGCAAAATGTTAGGCGAGAAAGCTCAAGCTTCTGCCTGCCGGGAGATCATTCAGATTGTCATCAAACAGATGAACAGCATTGACTTCAACCCAGAAAATGCTAAAGATTGCAACCAGGTAATTATTATACCGAAGGAAAACCGCACACAAAATGGACTGATATTGTCTGTAGGGTAGGCGTGCGCAAGACCGTGCAGGGTGAAAAACAATACTGAATATGGACTGGGTCAAGAAAAGTATTATTCTATTTAGCCCGTTATCAATTTAGTAAAAAGTCACACAGATACAGCGTACAGGCATGTGACGTCACTGTCATGAAAAAATCGTCCGAAACCATGACGTTACACGAAATTTTAATGCGCTGTTCATTCGTCATAAAGTTAGACAGAGAAAAGAAAAAATACAATAGCATTTATTGCATAAAAAAATATTTCGATATATGTTCCTTGGGGGAAGTTGTTCAGTATTGTGGACTGATTTCTCCCTTAAAATACTTTTAGTATATTTTGTTAGACGATAACGAAATCAAATTCTCAATATAATTATTTTTCAGGAAACCCTCTTCAGCCAACACCTGCTGGTGTGCGCGCTGACGGAGGCGGGCGAGCTGGCGCTGCAGCTCGGCACGGCCGTGCACAACCTCGTGGCGGACACCTCGCTCAACATGCTCGATGCTATATGCTCGGTCAGTTTTACATTTACATACTTGTTCAGCTTTTTTAGGAGTAAGTAATCGTATCTTCCGTGTTGTATCAGGCCTGTGTCACTCCCCGTTTAGGTATTGAAAATGTACCTACTTACTATGCGCGCAGCCGGCCCCTCTGAGTGGTAAATTAGTTATACGAATCGTTTATCCAGGGTAATAAGAATGAAATTGGCTTGCAATGGATGTCTAGGTATCTATGCGAAAAGGTGCTGAGTTCTGACGTGAGCTAAATTAAACCATATCGCTAGCTACTCGCCGAATTGGGTCCTAAATCCAAAACACAGTACAGAATGTGGTGGCAGTAATGGCGGAGTGCAAGTGGAACTGAACGGGACGTGTTCCTAGAATGAGCCCTGAGCGATAGACGAATTCGGAGACAAGCGGGCCCAAATTGAATGGTGAAAGTCAGAGACTGCCAATGTTGGAAAAAAATGAAGGAGGCTTAAGTCCAGAAATGGATATATTAAGCCTATGATGATGATGAATCGTCTTAGTACTGGAGGCCTATTCCCAGCAGTTAGAACCTGAAGGCTGCCGATGATGGTGATGAAGTAACCGTCAATCACTAAGTTTATATAGCTCACGTCGATGGCTTTCATGCCGTTTTACGTAAGCGGATCGCATCGCTGATGCACAGAGTGCGCGGAAGTGCCAACACTATTCTGAGGGCAATAGGATATAAATTTGATTGTCCAATTGTGCGGCACTGGGTACATGCTCATGCGTTTGTCCCGGGGTCGCCCAGTGGGACAAGAAAATATTTAAATTAATTTATAAAATATACTAACATAGTTTCGTAAGTTCTGTACTATGCTAACACTAAATGGACGTTTTTGTCTGAATAAATAAATTTTTATTTTTTATTTTTATTTATTTTATTTTATATTACCACTTATCATCCAGATCAAAGTTTGTTCGGTGACTCGTTCAAATAAAATCCCGTTCTTGTTATTCTGCTATTCATTTGTTTCACTTTTCGATTAATTGTCCCGTTTTTGAAACATTAAACTAATTCTTGTTCGAGTATAGCGACCAACCGCCCCCCTCCGCCCTTAAAGCTAAACAGCTTGAAAAAAACAGTGATAATATTATATTTTAATTCTTCCACGCTGGTCTGGGAGAAAAGACAAAACTTAGAATGTATGTACCAGCGGCTTCTCTCCCGTAGAAGCAGATCGAGGAATGGGCGAAAATGGAATAATATTAATAGGCCATGCTAGTAACCCATTACTAGCATGGCCTATTTTGACTCCTTTTGAACCTTTTCACCCACCATCTCGCTAAAAGTGGCCTTTGAGTCTTGCGGCCTTGGGCTCTGTGCTTGGAGTATACAATAGTGATAGCACTGTTAAAAATTATGTAATTTTACATAAACCTGTAATATTCCCGAAAATCTGGGAAATTTACTGAAAAATATGTAAAAATGACAAAAATTATGTAAAATTTCATATTTTTCCGTAAATTTTAATTTTTATATTAAAAAAAAATTAAATAGATGTTTCGGAAATTTTACTGGTTTATGTAATTTTTTGCATGTAAAACGACATAATTTTATGTAAAATTACATAATTTTTAACAGTGAGTATGTATGTATAGTATTGTAAGTACTAAAAACTTTAAAGGAAAACTTATTACAAGGAAAGTATTTGTCGTAGGTGCTAGAGCACCCGTGCGTGGCCGCGCGACTGGCCGCGGCGCGCTGCCTGCGCTGCGTGTGTGAAGCGCTGCCCTCGCAGATCACGCCGCGCCTCGACGCCTGTCTCGATGCTCTGGACGCACCCAGACCCACCCCACATCATATATCTGGTAGATATCTGGCCAATTTAAAAACATAATATTTTAAAGAAACTTAAAAAAAAACTTCTCAATACGCATGATGACTGAAAAAATAATTTGGGCCCATCGGTTAGATTTTTAAAAAATATTGTACACGTATTTTTTCTTTTCTCTAAGAAACAATAAATAACGATGATACAGCGCATTTAAATCCCGCATGACGTCACGCTTTCGTACGATTTTTACACATCGGTGACGTCACAAGCCCCCACTATGGAACTTTGATACTCTGTATCTTTGTGAATTTTTACTTTTTTGATAAACTGAAAAATATGGGTACATTATTTTTGGATAATCTAACTAACGGACTAATTAGAATATTTTTCTGACCCAGTCATCATCCCTATTCGAATGTACCTATATTATGTTTTTTTACTTTTTTATGTATAGGCACAAAAGACAGTAAGAATATTACATACAGAACGGAATCTTCTAAGGTACGCGCAATATGCGTCCCCGTTCTCTCCAACCCGTCTGGCCAGGGAAGAGTGTGTAGGCCAAATCCTCTGACTGCTCTGGCTAATATATGACTCTGGCAGTACAGAGAGGGTCGTGCTCCTGCAGTAAAGGGTAAAAAAATCCTGATGATGATGATTATTCACAGGCTATTCAGCAGCCCTAGCGGCTATACTAGGCGCAGTGCGGTCATCTCCACTGGGAGTGCCTCACGGTCGCGGCAAAATAGCATTCAACGCGGCCGAGCAACTGTTGCGATCGGCCGGACAAAGTAGCAGATTGACCGCGGCCAGGACGAATGCAGGCTGGCTGATTGTGGGCGCTATTTGTACGTTAGGTAAGATCTAATGTTGTATGCTTTTTATTCCTGGGTCTTGGGTGTTTATCTATATATGTATTTATCATAAAATATAGTGTCGTTGAGTTAGTATCCCATAACACAAGTTTAAAACTTACTTTGGGGCTAGCTTAATCAGTGTGATTTGTCCTTATATATTTATTTATTATTCCTAGAAAAGTAATATGAAGAAGAATTAAGTAATATGAAGCGCAGTGCGGTCATCTCCACTGGGCGTGCCTCACGATCAAGGCAAAATAGCATTCAACGCGGTAGCAGAGTGACCGCTGCAGGGACGCAGGGTTAGGCACGGATCCAGCCTTCAAAAAAGTTGTGGTTAAGACTCCTATTGGCAACCCCCAGGGGGGGGGGGGGGGGGGGGGGGTCTCCTCGTGGGCCGTTCAATAGACCGCGACGTGTGATGTCACAAGTCCGTTACGGTTGTGGGCTCATGCCCATCGTGCCCACTATATTGGATCCGCGCGATTTTTATGAAATGACTGTCTTTTGACGCAGTATCGATGTCGTAAATGAGATGTAGTTTTTTGAGTAATTCGATGTAATTTATTTTGCCCAATTATGTTTCCATAGTATTCGGATTGGCTGATCTTAACCTTTTACCATTGTTTCTAGGAGTCCCCGTGGTTCGCGGATTGTTACCAAGAATGCTGTTACTCTGGAGGAATAGTTTCCCGCGCTCAGCTAAAGAGTTGGAATCCGAAAAGGCTCGCGGCGATGCTTTCACTTGGCAGGTAGAGTATTTAGTTATTAAATACAACTCAAAAGTAACTAATAATTAAAAAAATATACGTCTAAAATTAAATTTTCAGGAATTAGGTTATACTCTTAAGCGGTCGCGCGTGCATTAAATGATAAAAACCAAGATGACAGATTTAGAGCGTTCGTCACGCGCGCTCTTGTTAAAAACTAGTACAATGTTGAATTTCAGTATTGCCATATGTTAATCCTCGACTCAATAAGGGTACAATACCACTTCAAATCAAACGTCAAACTAGGTCTGAGTTTTGAAGTGGTATTGTAGCTCCCAAATGGAAAAAAAGGATTTCATGTTTGAACATGACTAGATCAAGTGTTCTTAACTATTACCATCGACGAAAAATACTAGAGGACTGACAACCTCACGGCATTAAGGGTTCCGTACAAAAAATTAATAAAACGGAACCCTTATAGGATCACTCGTGCGTCTGTCTGTCTGTCCGTCTTCTGTCACAGCCAATTTGCTCTGAATCTACTGGACTGAATCAGGTGAAATTTTGGTATGATGTTGTAATCCTATGATCCAAACATATATGTGCAAAGTAAATAAATATATTTTTTAAAATAAGGGTCATTTTCGGGGGACAAATTAGGAAATACAAAAAAAATTTGCAAACGTTATATATCAAATGAAAGGGCTCGTTATGAGGATCTCAAATATATTTTTTAATATTGTAAAATAAATAGTTATGATTTTATTAATGAAAGAAGACGAAAATCGACCCCCTGATCTCCGAAACTACTGAGCTTAAATTTTGAAAAATTACAAAATATAGTTCATTGCTTGTAGATTACAGGAAAATTATAAGAATTCAATCAATTGTACGGAACCCTCTCCACGCGAGTTTAACTCGCACTTGGCCGGTTTTTTATAGCCAAAGTATGAAGGTTGTCAGTCCTTTACACAGAGTAATAAAGTCCTCTAGACAGAGTAATAAAGTCCTCTACACAGAGTAATAAAGTCCTCTACACAGAGTAATAAAGTCCTCTACACAGAGTAATAAAGTCCTCTACACATAGTAATAAAGTCCTCTACACAGAGTAATAAAGTCCTTTACACAGAGTAATAAAGTCCTCTACACAGAGTAATAAAGTCATCTACACAGAGTAATATAGTCATTTAAACAGAGTAATAAAGTCCTCTACACAGAGTAATAAAGTCCTCTACACAGAGTAATAAAGTCCTCTACGCAGAGTAATAAAGTCCTCTACACAGAGTAATAAAGTCCTCTACACAGAGTAATAAAGTCCTCTACAAAGAGTAATAAAGTCCTCTACACAGAGTAATAAAGTCCTCTACACAGAGTAATAAAGTCCTCTACAAAGAGTAATAAAGTCCTCTACAAAGAGTAATAAAGTCCTCTACACAGAGTAATAAAGTCCTCTAAACAGAGTAATAAAGTCCTCTACACAGAGTAATAAAGTCCTCTACACAGAGTAATAAAGTTACTACACAGGTAATAAAGTCCTATGAACAGAGTAATAAAGTCCTTTACACAGAGTAATAAAGTCCTCTACACAGAGTAATAAAGTCCTTTACACAGAGTAATAAAGTCCTCTACATAGAGTAATAACGTCCTCTACACAGAGTAATAACGTCTTCTACACAGAGTAATAAAGTCCTCTACACAAAGTAAAAAATTTCTTTACACAGAGTAATAAAGTCCTCTACATAGAGTAATAACGTCCTCTACACAGAGTAATAACGTCTTCTACACAGAGTAATAAAGTCCTCTACACAGATTAATAAAGTCCTCTACACAGAGTAATAAAATACTACGTACAAGTCCTCTAGTATTTCGTCCATGCTATTATACTCGTGATTGTTTTAAAGCTTTTTCAATGGGAGTTATTATTACTACGAGAGCAGCAAATAAAGTTGTTTTCTTTTTGTTCAGGTGACGTTAGAAGGTCGCGCGGGTGCTCTATCGGCGTTACACAGTTTGTTAGTACACTGCCCGGCTCTGGTCCACAATGATGACACGGCCAAGCGACTGACGCAGCCCATTGATGGTGCCATCGCCGTGCTCACTAAGTAAGTATAGTCGATCGACTCGACATCAGATCGGGAGTCAATGTGTTAATTAAAGTAAATGATCCTCCAGAGGATTCATTCTCACACCTTGGAACCAAAAGCGTTTACCTGATTCCGTGGACTTTTATCTCTTATATCACATATATCATATTTTTTTTTAACTTTTTTTAAGGCTCTTGCATGTGAGGAACCAAAAGCGATAAGTACAGTGCAGTTTCAGAGAAATTTCCAAAATTTTGAGGGCCAAAGGAGATTTGAACTTGCTCCGCAGCACGGGCGCAAGTCAAGCGTCTAGACAGCTTTGTAAATTGGTTAACATCCCCCCAGGCTGCAAGCCGCATTTTACGGTCGCAATTTGCGTGAAAACGCCACTTTCTGTTCAAGCTAAGACAATATAAACACACCACGGTTAAGAATGATTGCTTTACATCACACATTTATCATCCTCGCCTATTGCTCAAGAGCCTAACAGCTGCAATCTGAGACATCCTTTACATCACCATTATAGTCATCTATAATATAGTATCATGTTTAACAATATATACTAAAACTATTTTAAAGGTGAATTCAGTCTATGATACTGATCAACTCTTTCTAAGAAACATATATCGAAATATGAAAAGTATTTTTTGTTTTCCATAAAAATTTGGATCAGATGATCCGGTCACCTTGTATGGGAGGTAAAAAATTATTTTTTATATCTCGATATATGTTAATTGAGGAAAGTTGTTGGACTGAAATTGCCCTCATATTAGTTTCAGTATATTTTGTTAGACTCTGTATAATTTTTAATTGATAGTGTCGGCGGCGTGATCAAGACCTACGGCGGAGCCCTGAAGGCGCCGGCGGCGTTGCTCCGCCTGCGGCTGTTCCAGACGTGCGCGGTGCTAGGCGGCGCTTGCGCGCCCGCGGCGCCTTTGCTGCGGCTTCTGGCGGCAGAGATAGCGGGCGGCGCCGACAACAGTGTCGCTACTGGTAACCTTATAAACGATGTACTCTAACTAAATTATTATATGTGAAGAAAAATATCGACAAGAGCGAGATTCGAACTGGCGCCTCTCAACTTTGTACCTTGAGTGCACTTTCAATACGGATCTGGAGTAAAAAAAAATGTTATAGCTTATCAGCTAGATTATTAAAAAATATTGTATACGCATTTCTTCTTTTCTCTTATATGCAAATAACGACGAAGATACAGCGCTTTGAAATTTCTGACGACGACACTAAAGTCTGATTTTTTATTCCGTAGAATTTTGACAGCTGAAAATTTTGACATGTCAGAGATTACAAACCTTTTTCGCCGGGCACATATTTTTATTAAATTCCAGGTTTCAATAAAAGTCTGAACATCGAAGTCTGTTCATTTTATTTGTTAGTGAATGTAACCATTTCGCACGCTCCAAATCAAAAGGAGATTTACGGCGAGCGATATTTACGTCCCTTTTCATTACGACTATATTTATTTAATATTAGATTTTAAATAAATTCTACTAGCTTGCTACCGCAGCCAATAAAAAAAATACGAATTTAGTTTCATTTAAATTAGTAGTAATTTTTTTACGAAAAAATTTTTTTTTTCAAATGCTTTGAAAAGGTTTATTATACATGAATTAGTAGGGAGTGATGCCGGCTAAAGAAAAATAACCTGCTAACTTAAAATTATAACTTTGATAATTCAGTATTAAAAAATGTCAATACATTTTAAATATACCAGAAAGTTTAAAATTTATCTTTTTCAAGGTAAAACATAAAAATTTATCCCGAATTTAATTTTTTATTGCCTTTAAATGGGTTCCCTTTTTAGCTAGAGAGTTTTTTTAGTTGCAACACTTTTGAAATGTCAGAATTCTACGGAATAAAAAATCAGACTTTAGACGATGACGTTAGTCGCCGTCACTCTAAAAATTCGATGCGCTGTAACTTTGTGGATTTTTAATACTTTGATAAACAGAAAAATATGGGTCCATTATTTTTGGATAATATGACGGACTAAATAAAATAATATTTATCTTACCCAGTGCACATCCCTATTGTGCTATTTATTGTGGAAGAGGTGATAATGTATAAGTACTTATTATAAAACTCCTCTTTTCTATACTTAATGCAATTTTTAACAGGTCTACTAAGGTCTTCCATGCACCCGCGCGACACTATTTTACTAGCTGAAGAAGGCTGGATTTACGATACAGATCATGCCGAAATCGAAGAACAGGTAACTACAATATTTTTACTACACAAATACGAGTACTACATAAATATATACAAGATAATATAAAACTTTATAGTCAGTAGAAGTTTCCATTTGATGGTCAAAAATTTATGACACGCTATATGTTTAAAATAAAACTCGAAAGCAAAACCGTGAGATCATTATAAGCGTAACAAAGTCCGCCGTTCGCTACGCGAGTACCTACTATTTGTATTCGAGTTCATCGGGGTTACGCGGCAGTTTTCGCAATTATTTTATCTTATGTCGTACACGAAGCCGTGTGGCTCCCGGCAGAGTAGAATAGGACCACTCCAAGTCTTCCCGTGGATGTCGTAGAAGGCGACTTAGGCAACACAAGCTAAACAAAGTTTATAAACATCAATGAGACCTCTCCAACCCGTCTGGCCAGCGTGGAGAGTGCAGGCCAAATCCTCTGACTGCTCTGGCTAAAATATGGCTCTGGTAGTACAGAGAGGGTCGTGCTCGTGCAGTGGAGACTAAAAAGACCTGATGATGATGATGAAGACGTTTTTTTTTCTAAAACCAATGAAAATCCAGCGTGTTATAGCGAGCTTTTATGAATTATCCAAAAAACATTTTTTTTGTCCAACAGCTAATATCTCCTCTCAGTGCAAGTGGTTCAGGGGCCTTAGAACATGACCCATGCTGCGTGTACCGCGCGGGCAGTAGCGGCGGGTCGAATGGAGACTCCCAACCTTTGGGGGTCGCGGTTATTGATGCCTCGGTTGCGCTGTTCCCTCTGATATTCTCCAGAGCGGCTAACAAACACAGGTAAGGATATGATATTCTTATATTGTGGTTTTGTCGACCTCAGTGGTGTAATGGTCAACACGCTAGTCTGCCAATCCGGAGGTTCTGGGTTCAATCTTAGCCAGTGCAAGTTGGAAAATGGCCATTTTCAAATTTTCCTGGGTCTTGGGTGTTTATCTCAAGTATTATGTATTTATTATAAAATATAGTATCGTTGAGTTATTATCCTATAATACAAGTTTAAAGTTACTTTGGGGCTAGCTCAAATAGTGTGATTTGTCCTTATATATTTATTTAATTTGAACTTGCTCAGTAACTAAGTGTATTTTTGACTTAATAATATATTTGTATGCTGTATACAACGGCAAAACATAGCGGCCATAATAATTATATTTTACCAACTTGTTTATATAATACCTGTTTGAGAAATAAATTATTTATTTATTTCTTTCTTTATTTTGACCAGCAGAATATAGTACTATGAAAGATTAACTTCCATAGGCGCCGCCAGGATAACTTTCAGGGAGGTGCATCAGCATCTCAGAACCTCTAATCTTTAGACCCATTTATTTATATTTATATGGCCGTGTGGTTCCTGGCAGAGTAGGACCACTCCAAGTCTTCCCGTGGATGTCGTAGAAGGCGACATAGGAAACACAAGCTAAACAAAGCTTATAAACATCAATGAGACCTCTCCAACCCGTCTTGCCAGCGTGGAGAGTGTAGGCCAAATCCTCTTACTGCTCTGGCTAATATATGGGTCTGGTAGTACAGAGACGGTCGTGCTCCTGCAGTGGAAACAAAAAAAATGATGATTTATATTCGAATTTACCGGCCGACTGTGCCGATTAATGCCGGCCCGCTTATGTGTGTAGCAACACTCAGGTTACAGTCATTTTAATCAAATTTCGTGGGGCCGTATTGCGCGATGACAATCTATTAAGTTACAAATACTCTTCCATTCGATTGCAAAACCTTTTGAACAAACGTTTGATTATTTGATTTTAAAACTTTCTCGTCTTTCCAACAGGCAACAAATGCTCGAACACTTCGTGGAATGCATAAAGATGTCCAAAGGCCCGAGACAGGAGGCCATACAAGTCAACGTGTACACGGCAATGTTGTTAGCTTTACGGGCTTTGGCCGAGATGAAGAGCTCGCTTGGACAAGATACTGTCAAAGGAATTGCTACGGAACTTATCATTGTAAGGTTTTTGCTCGTTTACACGACACCCCCATGTATATCGGGGCTTAGTAAAAAAAAAAAAGAATTTAAATTAGTAAAAATCTACTGACTATCATCAACGCAGCGGTGGTACTTTACTAAGTAAGAATACTGAAGTAGTTGATATTTTCGAATCAGATCAGGGATGAAAATTTTTGAGGAAAACGGCCACTTTCAAAAATGCTAAGTAAATCTTAACGTTCTCACTATAAACTGTAAACAGTAGTTCATAAAATAGTTTGAAGGGTTATCTAGGGCTTACTAGAGACAAAATTTTTAAATGATACCACCGTTTCCTTTCAAATAATGTATTTCTAATGGGGGCAGCACTGGACCCCGAAAAATTAATGTATCCCCTTAAACATACAAGCGTTAGATGGGTGACTAGAAGTGGCACAAAAAATTCTCAAGCTCCTCCATGTTTCGGAAAACAGGTTGAGCTGTTGGTCCCGGCTGTCATTATTGTCTGATAGTCGTCAAGTTATGTCAGATGCCTTTAGGCAGCTTAAAAATCTGACACCAGTGTTGGCCACTTACGAAAAAACAAAATATAAATATATAATGATTTTTACCTACCCGCATTACCTAATTTTCTATTACTTTTCTAGAAAAGCGAGGTTGCCTAGAAGGAATAACTTAGGATAAGACCGCCTTTTGCGCATTTCCTAGTTTTTAAGATAAATATGTCCTGTATTTTGCGGCCCTGGGCTTTGTCTGCTTAGAACCGGAAGACCCATAATGCTCTGTCTGCCCCATTAGGGGAAAAGACGTGATAGTGTATTGTGTAGATCCTGTATTTACTTTATATGGAATAAAGGGTAAGTATCGTTACAGAACGGTCTGTCAGCAAACAGCGGCACCGTACGCGCGGCGGCCGCTTCCTGCGCCGGACGCCTGTGCGGCTGCGTCTCTGAAGCGGAGAGCCAGGCTTTGAGCGACCGCGTCATAGCGCTGGCCAGGACCTCGGCCAATAGGCCGGTGCGGGCGGCCGCTGCAGCTGCTGTAGGAGCTGTGCAGCGGGCTAGAGGGGCTGCCTCGAGCGCTGCAGCGCTGCCGGTGCTGAGAGCGCTCGCGCAGGATACTACGGCCGTGGAGGTTCAAGTAAGTGATGCTTTATAATGAAAAATCGGGTAATAGATCGGTGTGGGCAGCCGCTGCAGCTGCTGTAGGAGCTGTTCAGAGAGCTAGGGCAGCCGCGTCGTGCGCTGCAGCGCTGCCGGTGCTGAGAGCGCTAGTGCAGGATACTACGGCCGTGGAGGTTCAAGTAAGTGATGCTTTAAAGTAGGAAGTCAGGCAATAGATCGGTGCAGGCAGCCGCTGCAGCTGCTGTAGAAGTTCTGCTAGAGGAGCTACATCGAGCGCTGTAGCGCTGCCGGTGTTAAGAGCGCTAGCGCAGGATACTGTGGCCGTGGAACTTCAAGTAAGTGATGCTTTAAAGTAGGAAGTCAGGCAATAGATCGGTGCAGGCAGCCGCTGCAGCTGCTGAAGAAGTTCTGCTAGAGGAGCTACATCGAGCGCTGTAGCGCTGCCGGTGTTAAGAGCGCTAGCGCAGGATACTGTGGCCGTGGAACTTCAAGTAAGTGATGCTTTAAAGTTGGAAGTCGGTCAATAGATCGGTGCAGGCAGCCCCTGCAGCTGCTGCAGGAGCCGTGCAAAAGACGAGGCAGTGTCAAGCGTTGCAGTCCTGTACGTGCTGAGAGCGCTAGCACAGGATACTGCTGCCATTAAAGTTCAAGTAAGTGAAGCGTTTTTGGGTCAAGCGCATCGGTATGCGATGCGTTTGACGTCACTGTTCGTGTTGCTACACCGAACAAATGATATTTCGCCTATATGAAGTGCCATACCTGTGAACGTGCGTAGTGGGGGCGCGGTAGGGTGACGCGTTTTTCAAAAGAAGGGCCCACAAAGCTAGACCTTATTAAACTTTTTACAGATTTCTCCTGGTACCCAGCCGTATTAATGCTATTAATTTTTTTAGGTGTGGTCTCTACACGCATTATCCGTACTGGCAGACGCGTCCGGACCGATGTTCCGCAGCCACGTGGAATCTACTCTCAACTTGGCTCTGAAGCTACTGTTCAGTGCGCCGCCGTTCCAGGAGGACCTGCACAGGAGCATCGGTCGGTTGTTATCGGCTTTGATCACTGTCGTCGGCCCGGAACTTCAAGGTTAGTTGTGGTCAAAGATATTAAATACAATCTCGAAAATATCTCAATCGAGAATCTCTTAATCGCAAGAAAAACAACATTGAAAATTAAACTCAAAGCCACGTACATAAATTTTATATTTCCATAATGCTTTTTGAATACGTAAAGTTCCTAGTTAAATGTATAAATAGATAAATTTGTAGGCATCCCTTTCCTGCAAACTGCCAGTGCAATTTGCGGAAAAGGGACGTTTATAAATTTTGGTACCCCTTTTTTGTTTGTTTGTTTGTTTTATATCTTTATTGCACAAGAAATAGTTACAGTTAAATAAGTATTAATAGACCAAAATATTTTGTACAATGGTAGAATTATCCCATAATGGGATCTCTTTATGTAAGTACGCTGGCAAATAGTGAAAGTGCTGACCAGGGACCAGATTTACATCGAACATCACTTTTCTTTCAGTGTGCGCGGTGTCTCGGTTCGCGTGCGCAAGCGCTGCCTTGCTGGAATGCAGCGGCGGCAGCGCTGAAGCGGCTGGGTGTCTTCAACAGCTACAAATGTTCGCGCCCAGGCATATCAACTTACACACACTAGTACCTCAATTATGTGTAAGTAATTCGTAATTCGCCATTTTTTGTTTCTTCGAGAATATAGTCAGTATTATGGATTGAACTTGCTGCCAAAACTGTTACATCCTTAACGTAACTTGAACTTCCTTTTTGTTAGGAGAATTAAAAACGTATCCTCAGATTCTTTCATGCTTGGTATAGGATGTACCAGCTGCTTTTTATAGGCGATGCGGCTAGCAACCCGTTACTACTTTGATTCCTTTTACCATCCTCTCGCCCACCATCATGCTAAAAGTGGCCTTTAGGTCTTGCGGGACTGGGCTTGATCTGTTTAGATTTGCAAGACCAAAAATGCTTTGTTTGCCCCATTAGGGATAAAGACTTGATAGTGTATACTTCGATCATATATTCTATACATACACAGTTGCCGCCTAAAAAATGGCACCGGAAAAACAAGGCATAAAACAGTACTGTGCCTTGTTTCGCTGTCATTCGCTCGGTGGCCGCGCGCGTAATGTTACGTCAAAGATGCTAAAGTGCGTGGTGAAAATACGGATTTATTTCCACGCTTATCTCAGTTACTTGAAGTTTAAATTAGATTAAACTGTATGACACTTTAGAACTTTTTTCGCAATACTTGAAATGGTATACATCTACCTATGTACGTATTGACACGGGGACAATATTTTGTTTGATTTTGCAAGGAACTGTGCATCTATAAAATATATGATCGAAGAGTGTATAGTATTTTTTGTTATTTTTGCAATTTATTTTATTTCAACATAGCTCTATACTCGTAGCGCCGCCCTATACGTACTTTGAAGCGTAATTCGATTTTTAGTTTAAATGTTGTAGCTAGATGGAGCTACTAGTTCAACAGAAGGTAGTTTCGTAGTGGCGCCGCTTAATTTCTTAAAGATGGCAGTATGTTCATGTTCTACGAAAAAACTAGCGCCATCTCTGATTTTTCGTGGACACCGTCAGCCTAAGTACCCAGTAACCTTTGTATGACTAGCGGGCGAGATAGTAGCGACATCTAGAAATAAAACAGGATTTTGGCTTTCTAACAAATTGTCAGTCCTCTTGTATTTTCTTCCATGATAGTATCAACAGTTTTGTATTTTTTAGCGTGATTTATCGCACTCCGAACTGGCAGTAAGACGCGCGGCGCTGTGTTGTTTACGACAGTTGTCTCAGAAAGAAGCCGCCGAAGTTTGCAAGTATGCGTTGATGGCTCAAGACCATGTTCCGGCTAAACCTTATTGTGGTAAGTGTCATGTTATACAATGTGTTAATGAACTAATGCAAAACCTCTCAAAAGATACCTCAGCCCATGAAACTGAACAACTCTTGTTCTACAACGTTCACGAAACGCAAAAAAAAAAATTGAATTTTCATACAAACTGATCAGCTGATCGAGTCGATTTGTATGAAAAATCCAAATTTTATTTTGGGATTGTTGTAGAACAAAAGTTGTTCAGTTTCATGGGCTGAGGTACCCATCTGAGAGGTTTTGCGTTAGTTCATTAACACGTTGTATATTTAAATGATTGCGTTGCTAAACTATTTAGGAATTCTATTGCTCTCAGGTTTGGAACCCAAAGTACAATATATATGTGGATAGGCTTGAATCAATTCAAAAGAAATTCTTAAAGTATGTACAGTTTAAAACAAAGTGCTATGATTCAAGCTATGATGCAATGTGTTATAGGCATCATGTTCTTCCTCTTGACGTTAGACGACAAATTGCTGATGTATCTGTTTTGGTCAAAATTGCACAAAGCTCATTAGATGCCCCTGCTTTGCTGACGAAAATACAACTTAAAGTACCAAATAGATCTGTCCGAATTCTTTTAGTCCTTGATATCCCTCAGAGTGCGTGCAATTATAGGCAAAACTCTTTCTTTATTAGATCAGCAAAGGAACGGAACAAACTGGCTGTTCGCCCAGAACTTGACCTGTTTAACTCAAACCCTGGATGCTTCAAAAACAGTATTTCTAGGTCGTGGTTTGATGGTCCTCACTCTGTCAATAATTAGATTATTTTTCTTTATTTATTTATAATTTCTTTTGTTTACAAGATAATTTAGCCTTTTCTTTTGTTATTTGTTAATTTTTGGTTATATGTATATCAAATTACTAACAAGCACTTTTGCTACATATATGCGAGAACATGTAAATGGTCTTTAGTATCTAAATAGTTTTATAATAAGTAATAGTGACTGTATGTTTTCCGAATAAAATAAAATAAAATAAAATAAAATTCTCTAATTGAACATCGTAATAAATAACATAAGATTTTTCAAAAAAAAAACTTACATCCTTTATTGTTAAGATGGGGTTGCGTCGTTTTACTGCACGGTTTTTATAGCCAGCTTCCGGCTCCATCATCAGAAAGTCTCATCTCAATCGGAAACCGGGAATTGGCGCTTTACCTTGCAAGATTTCACCAAAAAAAATAACAATAAACAGATAATAAAATCAGGCTACATAAATCTTGTAAGAAGCAGGTGTTAACGCTCTTACATGCAAGGTTTTATCTTCGTTTTTTTCCTTTCCAGGTGTAGTGATAGCCGACAGCGGGCTCCCGGGCGCTCTATTTGCCCTGCTAGACACGGAACGTGACGAACCCTTACTGTCGTACGCTCGAGACACTCTGACTTGCTGCCTGCTTGCCGCGGCTTCGTCCGCTCACCTGAAAGAATGGCTGGCCTTGTTGAAACGCGTATTGACTATACGGTTAGGTAAGAACTTAGATTATCGTCCTTACCCTTGTGGTGACCTCTACGTCACTATGAAAGAAGTACTGACACAGAAATAGTTCAAAAGAAGCCTACGAGATGGCGTTGACAGTATTATACATCTTGATATCAGAGTTCTAATTGCAACATGGCATATAAACAAACTCCTACGATATAACGTTATAACACCATGCATGCCTGGGAAAATCTTCCCTTTGCAGCGGTCCATATCACCTCGCTCCCTCTACACTCTAGACTTCTCCATAATAACGTAATCTATCTAAATTAATAATATGCGAAATGTTCGCCACGAGTGAGATTTGAACTCACGCGCTTCTAGTCTGTACCATGACTTCCAATTGTGCTGCCGTCCTCCTCACCACATATTATTACTAATTTCAAATTGTTTCAAACTCAACACTATCTTATTCTCAACCATTCCAACCCGTCTGGCCAGCGTGGCTAGTGTAGGCCAACTCCTCTGGCTGTTCTGACCAAGTATGGCTCTCCACTGCAGGAGTATGACCCTCTGTACTACACAGAGAGGGTCGTTGTGTTTCCTAAGTCGCCTTCTACGACATCCCCGGAAGACTTGAAGTGGTCCTATTCTACTTTGCCGGGAACCACACGGCGAATGTTAGTAATGGTATGTTTGTTTTCAGAGGACAGCAACAATCCAGAAACAGATTTGGATGGTGAGGGAGATGATGACCAGGCGGAGTTTCATGCCGAGTCCGAGCAATCCACGCATCCCGCTGTGCAAGCTCGGTGGCCTACTAGGGTCGGTCTTTTTACAAGCTTTTACTTTATTTTTACCCGACAAAGCCACAAAAAGTGTTATGACTTTCGCCGCTATGTATGTAGGTATATTCATCTGTTCCCTTGCATTTTCAATGATATCCATGATACCTTGACGGATGAGGTATCGTTAGAAGCGTTTTGTCAGTCCGTTGGTTATAGGTTCTGTGACGTTACAGGAAATTCAATGTGGCGCCAGCCTATATGTTTGTCTGTTTGTAATCAAATCTTGTAAGTTAAATTTCACCTAGTTCTCGTTTCGATTGAGTTAAAATTAAACATGGCTTACATATTTTAAATAGGGGGACACATTGACAATGCAATGTAATGATATCACAAAGTTGGTATGATGATGAACTCAGTAATAAAACATATTGAGGTGCACATTTTTTTTTGTATGATTTACAAATCATACATAAAAAAATTATCTATTTTTTATATTTTTCTTTCGCTTATTTTTTTAATTTTCTTATGAAGATTTACCGCTTGCCTACTATATAATAATCTCTTAGATACCAAGGGCCAATTACAAATCTTCACATTTCAAAATAAATGTACATAAATTTGTTACATGGAATGGATTGCATTAAAATGTGAATTTCTGCGTAAAGGTTTATAAATTTGATGATAAATAAGCATTGTTTTTATAGGTATTCGCAATGGAGTGCATACAGAAAATAATGGGCGCATGCGAGGCTACTGGCGACGCGGCGCATTTCGATTACGTCAAAGCTAAGGAGAAACTACAGATGGATCCCAATGGTAAGGAGTCTATCGAATATGTTTGTTTCCAATATAAACATCAACACAAATATTTTGTATAGACAAGTGTTATATAGCTATCTCAACATTACTTTTCGGTTCTGAAGCGTTCCGTCGCTCTCTCTCGCTTTAGCAAATGACGCTTCAGAGAGACAGAAAAGGATAGCAGCATAGGAAAGTGCAGTTCCGTGCTGATAGATGAGATCCAACTCTTACTCAACCGATTCTCGTGAAATGTTGTGAACAGGTGTTGTTTTCTTTTGTCGATTCAGTTTTTGGTTCTTTTTAAAATGGCGCAGCCATAGGATTTACAGCACTAGTTTATTATTGACCCAGTAAACTTTTATCAACCAATTTAGATTTGCACTTGACAATAGGGGTGATGACTGGGTCAGAAAAGTATTATTATTATTAGTCCGTCTTTTAGATTATCCAAAAATAATGGACCTATAGGTTCCAGAGAAGCTTGTGACGTCACCGCTATGTAAAAATCGTACGATTCCATGACGTCATGAGTAATTTTAGTGCGCTGTATCTTCGTCATTTTTGGTTCCCAGTGAAAAAAAATAAACGGGCAAGTGCGAATCGGACTCGTACATAAAGCATTCCTTACCTCCGTAAAATGTTTTAAAAGCTAAAAAAACACGTTTTTTGTATGGCGACCCCCTTTAATTTTTAACTTTTTTTTTATTTTCAGTATTTGTTGTTATAGGTGCCACAGTAATACATGATCGGTGAAAATTTCAAGTGTCTAGCTATTACGGTTCGAGAGATAGAGCCCTGTGACAGACGGACAGACAGCGGAGTCTCAGTAATAGGGTTCCGTTTGCACCCTTTGGGTACGGAACCCTAAAAAAAGTGTACAATATTTTTTGATAAATGTAACCAATGGGCCAAAAATAGAATATCAAAATTACCTGAATTTTTTTTTCGTTTTAGCGGATTACTTGTCAGTATACCTATCCGACCTGGTCCGGATGGCCTTCGTGGCGGCGACTGGCGAATCGGACGCCCTCCGGCTGTGCGGCCTGAGGACCTTGCAGATCATCATACAGATGTTCGCCAGGGCGCCCGAGCCGGACTTCCCAGGCCACTTGCTGTTGGAGCAGTATCAAGCACAGGTAAGGCCTGTCATCCATCTGCCTCACCTTATATCTTACCCTTTTATCATCAAGGGTTGGCACAGTATCTTCTTTTTTTTCAAGACTCGAGCATTGGTCCTACAGGAAAAGTTATTCATATTGATGGACTGTCTCCCTTCAAGTATGTGTTTATTGTATATTTACACTCTCTATGTATTTTATTTATATTCCTATTCCCTAAAGAAAACGAAAGCCCGGTATGTCTTTAAAGAGATGGAGAGACAAGTTTGATTTCTACTGCAGGGATTGGGCCTCGAGGGCCCTCGATCGAGAGAGTTGGAGTCAGAATGGAGAATGGAGTGGCGCAGACTGGCGTAGTGGTTAACACGCCGTCAGGAGGTCGTCAAAATAGAATGTATTGTATTTTTTAAAAAGAATTATTTTACGGCGTGGATACGAGTTCTTTGGAACCTGTCTTTAGTTTTTCGTTTCTTTATTCGTAACTCTTAACCTGTCATATTGTTACGAAACTGGGGTTCGAATTTGGAGAGAAACGCCAAACTTCGTATGAGGGATTTATTCACTACGGAACCCTAAGATGACACGTGAAGATGGTCTTCCAAACGTCCAAGGTCCAAGTCGCGTAGCAGCTGAGGTCCAGGTATATCGCCAAGGTAGTCGCAGGTACTTCCACTTGTCGCACTAAGGTAGGTTTCCTTCGCTTCGAAGTGATCGCTTTGATAGCTCGTATTGAACTGCCGTGGCGCACCCAATGTTCCCTATTTATATGAGCCATCGAATAGGTCCACATTAATCTCGAATATTCTACATAGTCGACGAATGTGTTTCGAAGCATCCAGGCACCGGGTATGTGTGTGAGTGTAACATGGTTAAGCAACTCTAGACTTTATGACACAAGACATATGGGCCAATTTGGCTTGCACCATTCTATCGTAGTATTCGTTCGCGAATATTGTTCGGGAAGATTCTATCTCGTTCGCGACAATATAATAAATAAAATAAAATAAAATATCTCAATAAAAGTGGTGTAGGTCCTTTGATTTTTTTATAGGAGCTTCTTGCTATAAATATATGAGTCAACTGGTTTTTAGCCGATTAAGTAGCGGAAGTCGCCTAGAGACGCCACACTACAGTCCTCATAACAAATATCACTACAGCCGTATGACTTTAACTATTTCACATATTGTTCATGAGTGTGAGCTCAGAGTAATAATATGCTAGTATGAGCCTCTGTGGTCCAGTGGTCAAGGCGTTTGCCTTGGGTGGGGGGTGGGGTTCAAAACCCACTGTGAAGCATACTTTGTGAAAAGTTGTTTTCAGTCTGATTAGGATATTGCAGCTACTAGTTCTAGCGTTTGTTTAAAACCTATCCTAGGATTGGTTCTGGTCTACCCTTCAGGTTGCGGTAATCAGACGGCAGTCGCTCTGTGTAAATACCAGTAAACTTAGTAAATAACCTAGGTTAGATAGTCTGAAGCGTTGCTGCTTAGGCTGCAACTAGATACTTGGAATACGCTTGGATGATGTTAAATGTTACTCCGTTTGTATGAAGCGCCATACCTGTGGTATAGCCTGTAAGTATTAGGTCCTTACATATGAAATTGCCGTTCAGTATAAAAAAAGTGAAACATGTTTTTTTTAATGAAATTATTATTTAATCAATCGAAGTATACGCCGTTGTTATCGATACACTTCCGCCATTTTATAGGCAGATCATTGATACCTTTGGAAAAAAATCCTGGGAGCGAGAGTCTATGAACTGTTTGAAGGCGGTTTTGACTGCCTCATCAGATTTGAAATTTTTTCCTTGTAAAAAGTTATCCAAATTTTGAAAAAAGTGGTAATCGGTTGGGGCAAGATCTGGAGAGTATGGTGGGTGACGCAGAAGTTCCAGTCGCAGCTCCTCTAACTTGGCGATCGTTTGATGTGCAGTGTGTGGTCTAGCGTTATCCTGAAGGAGCAGTGGGCTAGAGCAATTCATCAGTCTCGGTTGTTTAATGGCGAGCTTTTCCATCATTGTTTGCAATTGTTGGCAATACAAGTCTGGCCTGATCTCAAGAAGCTGTAGTGGGTAACACCAGCGCTGGTCCACCAAACACTAACCAGAATCTTCTTTTTGGTCAGTTTTCGCTTAGGGCAAGGTTTTGCCGGTTCTCCAGGGTCAAGCCATTGTGATGATCGCTTCCGATTGTCGTAAAGGATCCATTTCTCATCACAAGTCACGATACGGTTCAAAATCCCCTCATTATTGTGGCGATTAAGCAAAGAAACGCAGCAAGCAACGCGTGTTTGTTGGTTTGCTTCAGTCAATTCGTGCGGTACCCACTTTTCGAGTTTTTTAATTTTTCCGATTTGGCGCAAGTGGATAAGTATCGTTTTGTCACTTACGCCAAAGGCTGCTGCTAATTCAGAAGTGGTTTGAGATGAATCCGCTTCCACTATCGCCTTCAATTCTTCGTTATTCACTTGTGTATCAGGTCGTCCACGAGGCTCATTGTGTAAATCGAAATTTCCAGAACGGAAACGTTGAAACCAAAAACGCACCGTTCGTTCGTTAGCGGTGCCTGGTACATACACGTCGTTAATACTTCGAGTCGTTTCTGCAGCACTGGTGCCACGGTGGAACTCGTATTCGTAAATACCGCGAATTTTCAATTTGTCCATAGTTGTTGTTATAGCAATGTTGAAACTCAAACAAATGATGTCAAAACAAATGAAATACGAATTTTAAAACAATATTTTTCTGGCTTTATTTCGAAATAAATTTGAATTTGGAATTCCTAATGAAACGCAAGATATTTGATTTTAAAGTTGCCAGTATTGAAAATCGGCAATTTCATATGTAAGGACCTAATATTATAGAAATGTATGTGTTGTATGGTGTAGGTGGGTGCGGCAGTGCGGCCCGCGTTCTCCGGAGACACGGCGTCGCACGTGACGGCGGCCGCGTGCGACGTGTGCTCCGCCTGGATCGGCTGCGGGGTGGCGCGGGACATCAACGACCTGCGGCGGTAACTACAGCTCTCTAGCTATCTAAACGGTTACTTTTTAAACAGCGGCAACGTTTTTGGAGCAAGTTCAGTCTGTGATACTGAACTACTTTCCATAAAAAAAATATCGAAAAACGAAAAAAAAATTTCGTCTTCATATACAAAAACCATTTGGCATTTGGCGCCGATTTGTATGGGAACCCGACATTTAATGTTCGTTTTTCGATATAGGGTTGTATGAAAGAAGCCTCCCCGAATGACGTACTGAGTCCCCCTGTACGTCCGGCGCACCCTGGGCAATCTGCATGGACAGCCAGTCGGTAACGCTTGGCTGATCCTTTCGATACGGAATAGCAATAAAAAAGAAACAGCTCTCCTTTTGCCAACTCGCTAAAAGGAAGAAGATGGAAAGTGATTCAGTATCACTGACTGAACTTGCTCCAAAAATGTTTCCGGTGTTTTAAATAGTAGATTACTGCACCAAGCACAAAGTGAGTCATTATTGCACGAGTGCTATGTTTTTTCCCGAGCGATAGCGAGGGCATTAAATTAGCACGAGTGCATTTATTACTCACTTCAGCAAGGTGCGTTATTTACTTTTCTTTCAAATTCTTATATTCTTTGAGTATAAAATATACGTACGAAAAAAAAATACAAATTATAAGCAAAACTAACTTAACTTACTTATTTTACCCGGAACTTTTGCGGTTAAAGGTTATTAATAATATCATTTGCAGCTGTTTATATGTTCTCTATAGTTGAATTTGTCGTGCAAATCGAATTTATCTCTTTCGCTATCATTTTCCATTTTAAAAATATTTTCTTTTGTAAAATAATTTGACTTTAAAACTTTTACAATGGTACAGAATGCACGATCTTTGTTTTTTTAACAAGGTCTTTTTTCGTCGGCAAATTTTTTTTTTCAGCCAATATCTTTTTGATTGAATGCATACATCTTTATTAAAACTTAAACATCTGTGCCTGGCATCTATGGTAAATTAAAAAGTAAAACAGTGCAATAATGAAAAATTAAAAAGTAAAACAGTGCAATAATGAGAAATTGAAAAGTAAAACAGTGCAACAATGAGATTTCATACAACCATTATTGCACTGTTTTGGTTTGATGCAATAAGCACTCACTTTGTGATCGGTTTTTTAGTGATTAATGATAACAGTACTGCGTAGTTGGAAGAATATAACCTTGTACGAGTATAATGAGGGTCCGTAACGGATTTAGTTGAGAATGCAGATTTATAAGGCTAAGATATCCGAAACATAGTGCAAAAAATTTTGTTTTACGATAATTGACGAAGTTATGGCCAAATTACTAGCGAAGTTCACTGATTGGCCGGCGTGGTTGCTGTGACGTCACAAGGACCTCGCACTCGGCTGGCGCGAGGCAGAGACTGTTCTCTGCCTTTTCCTGTGGGAAACAGGCGTGTTAATATGTATGTAGGTATGTCTTAGTCAGGATTTTTTCAAGTCAGGAAATTGTTATAGATTTTTGTAGATTTACGTATTTTTATAGATTTTTTAGATACCGTCGTGATATCAGAGTCGTATGATAGCAGTGTCGTACCAAGATGTCAAGAGGTTGGCGGATGATAGAATAGAATGGAAGAAACTCCACCGACAAGAGCGTCGCTCTTAAATTTTGATGATGACGTGATATCAATGGACGATAGCATAGACGATTAATGATAGACCCTAACTACTGCTTGTCTTCCAGGGTCCATCAACTACTGGTGTCCAGTTTGGACAAGTTGAACACTAAGGGCAACACTACCCTAATATACAATGAAAGTATGGCAACACTCGAGAAGTTGTCCATTTTGAAGGCGTGGGCCGAGGTATGCTTTATTTATTTCACTGTGTCAACTATGTATTTTGGTCCCACGGGAAGAAGTTTAAATAGTATAGTAAAAAAACACTAAGTAACAGGGTTTTTTTTACCGTAGCATATACGCATTTGATTATAAAAAAAACTTTAAGCTCGTCTGTTGCACGCCTCATAAGCGAAGCGCATGAGGTAGTGCTCTACTCTCGCCTTACAAAAATCAAGTGATTTTTTAAACTAAATGTGTCTCTATTTATTTTCTATCGCACTTGTACAATAATATTCACACATAAATGTCAAGGAAAAACACTAGTTTCAACACTTATGTCATTTTTAAAAGACATTTTGCCTTTTAAATATAAAAACAATCTATACTAATATTATAAAGCGGAAGAGTTTGTTTGTTTGTTTGTTTGTTTGTTTGTTTGTTTGTACGCGCTAATCTCGGGAACTAATGGTCCGATTTGAAAAATTCTTTTTTTGTTGGGTAGTCCATTTATAGAGGAAGGCTTTAGGCTATATAACATTACGTTCCGACAACCACGCGAACGAAGTCGCGGGCACAGCTAGTGTTTAATAAAATCATTTTGTGGACGTCCGTGTGTCTGTATGTATGGAAACTGGCGTGATCACGATAACTCCCGAAAAACTTATCTGATCAAGTCCATTTTTTTTATACGCTTTAGTATTATCCAAAACTAAGTCCTTTCGAAGATCACGGTCTAATTCAATGTAGTTTAGTTATAGCGAGCAGCAAAAAAAATCAAATCGTCGCGCGTGAGTTCGCCATTTTGTTACAAACCAAATTCTTACTGTCAAAAACAAATCAGGGTGACAGAACTTGAGCTGCTCTTCGCGCACGCGTAGATCGTCGGGGTGTAGGCAAAGAGGTTTGCAATGGGTCCTCCTTCACAGTGCCCGCTATATCTTTCTCAGCGGGAAGTTAAAAATAAAAGTTAAAAATAATCTCCAGTCGTGCGTTAAAGCCGACACATACTTTTCTTCGTTTTAAGTTAGCAATAAAACAATCAAAATCAATTTAATTGTGAAAAATAAGATTATGAAGCTTGCACTTTTGGATTTTTCAAACTATTTTAAAATATTTCATGTCAAGTTTAAATTTAATTGTAAATTCAATAAGTTTAATTTCCGAAAAATAGTCAGTGCAAGTCGACCTCTGTCCAATAATATTTAGATAATATTTAAATTTGTTTAAGGCCTATACAAATTCGCTACCGCCGTGGGTAGCAATATCCCAATGGGTATGCGAATAACGCGCTATTCAAACAATAGCGGTATTCGCTACCGGAACAGCTAACGGTATTCTAACGACGCTCGAGCTTCCCAAGTTTCGCCGAACACGCGGTACGTATCGCGTACCGCTGCGGTTTGCGGTTCCGGTTTCGTGACGTTGCGGCAATGCCATACTAAATACCCAGCGGGATATCGCACGGGTATTACCGCTACCCACGACGGTAACGGATACCGCTTCCGATTGAATAGGCCTTTTCATAGAATAAAAAGTAAAGGGGAATTATTTTTTAGGTGTACATAGTAGCGATGGTCAGTAACGGCAGCGCGCCGGGCAGCTACGTCAAACAACTCGACACAAAGCCTTTCAACAACAGAGCGGAGTTGGCAAAATGGAGGAACACCATCCTACAGAACTCTAACGAAATAGGTAGGTTAAAGTGTGTAAAATTTTATTACAAAACATGTAATAGGCGGACTCACTTAAGTCAGTCAACCTACAGGTGGTGCTGATATAAGCAAATTTTGGACGCTATGGCACATTATCAAATATTCAAAATGTACCTAAAACATATATTTAAGTTACTTTCCTTTTATATATGTGTGTTAACTACATTTTTATAAAACCATTTCGTCGTTTCGTTCGATTCGTTTTTTATTGTAGGCTTTTTTATATTTTTTTATTAGCCATTTATGCCCCACTGTTGGGCAGAGGCCTCGCCTCTCCTTCCACAATAACTTATCCTTGGTCTTCACTTACATATTATAAATGTTAATGTACGCTGTTGACTCGCTAACTCGCTTACTCGCCTTTGGTATAATAAGGTTTCGCAGTCTCATCCAAATAAAGTAATTTTTGACTTGATGACTGATTATTTTTTCCACAGACAACAACCAAGAGAGCGAGGGAGATAGCGAGTACGGAGAGTTTGAATCGAAGGGAGAGAGTTTGCTGAAACTGGTGGAACCTGAGCTGGAGAGTTTAGGAGAAAATTGGATCGCTGCTTTGAAGGATCACGCTCTATTGAGTTTGCCGCCAGGTAAGTAAAGTATTGAAATCCGCTAGTTTACAACAAGTCAAATCAGAACAAACATTTTCTATATGAATTGTATGAAATACCAAACCGTAACGCTCTCATTATTAGTTTTAGCATTAATAAATCTAAAATCATGTTGAAAATAGATATGATCAATGACAAGTGACACTATTTTGTGTCCTTTTATTCTCTTAACAGTACAATTTATTTTTGACCCAGTCATCTACCCAATTTAATGGTGAGAAAATAAGCAAGGTTATATAATAAATAAGCAAGCAACTAGAGGAGGCCAAGAGGCATACTGAAATTAGAGACATTATATAAAGAAAAACAAAAAGAAATAAGCACACAATTTTTTCTATTTATATATTATTATTATAAGCAAGGTCTGGTAGTTCTGCAGCTCAGGTCCATGGACCATGACAAATGCGCAGAGCGCCATGTTATCAAATTTTATTATTTGCTTTATAATTTAAAAAAAGGTTACTTATCGGTGATTTCCTTAGAATTCTCGTCTCAACTGCCCCACGGCGGCGGAGCGTTCTATTCCGCGGAGACTGCCGAGGCGTCCCGAGCGCACTACGCCAACGCCTGGCCCGCGCTGCTGGCGGCGGCCGCGCTGCGGTACAACGCGGCTGTCGGGGACAGCTCTCAGAGTACTTCTGATGGTAATCATTGCGTTTTAATTACACTGCCTTTTTTGCTATACTCGATCAAAATACCACAGTGCCTCATAACGTAAGTGTATAATCAATGTGTGTTGTCTGATGACTTATGGCTCTGAATCGTGGTCCCTTACTACGGGTGAAGGCTCAAAGTCGCTCAACGCGCTATAGAATCAGAAATGAGGAAATTCATAGGAGAACAAAAGTCACTGATATAGCCCAGTGGATTAGCTCGTTGAAGTGCTAGTGGGCGGGACACATAGTGCGACGAACCGATGGCCGATGAGGCAGAAAAGTTCTCTAATGGTGACTACGCACTGGCAAGTGAAGCGTTGGACACCCACCCACAAGGTGGTCAGATTTTAGAAATCTTTGGGAGAGGCCTATGTCCAGCAGTGGACGTTATGCGGCTGAAATGATTTATTTATTTAACTTTATTACAATACATGTAAATGGCGGACTTAGGCGATTCTCACATTGCCCCGCACTACGCAGCGTAGCGCGTGAATGCGTGTTCTAACGTTGCTTGTAAATATCTCCGTTTGTATAGAAAACACACACAATCCAACACACAGAAAATGCATTTAGAAAACGCAACATGCAGCGTGATGCGTGGCAGTGTGATAATCGCCTTAAGGCCAGGGGCTTTAATGGTGAAACTGGCAATGTATATAAAATCTAATCGTGAGCCTAGCATAATAGTATACATTTTCAGTCCTTTTCTGTTCGTGAATCCATGGACGAACAATACAACAGAACTGATAACCTTCATACTTAGAAGAGTAATTCGATTTTTAGTTTAAAAATTGTATCTAGATGGAGTCACTAGTTCAAAAGTAGGTTCGTAGTGGTGCCGCTTAATTTCGGAGAGATGGCGGTATAAGCGTTAATTTTCTACGAAGAAACTAGCGCCATCTCTGATTTTTCGTGGATGCCGTCAGCCTAAGTACCTCACAACCTTAGTATGACTAGCGAGCGAGATAGTGGCGACATCTAGAAATAAAACAGGATTTTGGCTTTCTAGCAGAGTACGCTTTTTTATAAAGGGTTGTTTTGGGTTACAACTTTTGTCCAACAACTTTAACGAAACCCAAAAAATATTCGGATTTTCATACAAATTAACTTGATCAGCTGATCAGTTTGTATAAAAATTCAAATTTTTTTTTAGTTTCATGAATGTTGTTGAACAAAAGTTGTTCAGTTTCATGTGCTAAGGTACCATATAACAGGTTTTGCGTTATTTAATTAACACGATGTATATCATGTGAAATAAATAAAAATACATTACTGTGTTTTCTTTTTCACAGATAAAACAGAAACTAACCTCGACAATAGGTCGTCAAAGACTGAAAATGGAAACTGCGAATTCTTCGAACCAGTTGACGAGAGATTCCATTTATTATTTGGTAAGAATATATTTGTAGGGTGTTTTAGACACTGAAGATACTACCAACTTAGCTATTAGTAATACGGTTATGCTTTTAAAGTCCTAAATTTAATACTTTAGTATAGTTACCGGCAAACAACTTGAACAAAAATGGCGGCGCTGCGCAGGTATTTAAAAGGAAAAACTGTGCGCAGTGCCGCCATTTTTGTTCAAGTTGTTTGCCGGTAACTTTAATTATAGCCCAGTTGTTAGTATACTTTTCAGTACGAAATAAAGTTCTAATTTTAGTACTTTTATGACCAGGCCAGTTCAAATCCCGCTCACGTGGTGTTTTTTTACCATTTCTTTTTTCATATCTATATAATGTTCTCGTGTTTCAGGTATATGTATGGAAGCCTTGTGTGCACAAAGGGACATGAGTGTAAAGAACACAATCACTGTGTTGTTGGCACTGGTGACTTTATTAGACGCGCCTGAGAACAGAGCCAGGCTACTGAAAGACAGGTAACACACTTTTCTGTTTATTTTTAGAGATTTATAGATTAGTTATTTTTATTATTAGTTATTTTTATTATTAGTTATTTTTATTATTAGTTATTTCTTTCATGCTGGTCTGAAAGAAAAGATAACTTAGAATGTATCAGCTGCTTTTCGACTCGCGCAGATCGTTAAAGCCGATTGAGGGAGTGGGCGAAAATGCGAATCATGTTTATAGGCGATGTGGCTAGCAACACTTCACTCTTGATTCCTTTTTGTCCATCACACTAAAAGTGGCATTTGGTTGGGTCTTCCGGCCAAACTGGATTTTTTAATTATCGACTAGAACATACAATAAATGGATGATACAGGTTGATTTTGCACCCCCTTACTATATTGAAATCTTGTTATCAGAATCATTAATGGAACACAAACCGTAAGAAAGACTTATTTTTTGTAAAAAAAAATCTGTAAAATTTCTAATAATTGGCTAACCTACTGACTTTACTATACGCGCGACCGTCCCCCGCCTCGCTCGCCGACCACCGCCCACCACGAGCCCGCTAGCGAGTGGTGATATTCAAATGGGAGATTTTTCGTAGGCATGTTTTTATGACAGAATATGTATTTTAGAGTCGAACTCGAATATACTTAAGAGGTTCAAAATCATTCTGTATTGCTAATTTCAGAGCATTAGCAATAGAGCTATGCCAGATAATCCACCGCACGGGGCTGACGCAGGAGAGCATAGAGGCGTTACTGTTGGCTGCCGACGTTCTCAAGCTGATCATAGATGGCGCCAGGGAGCAGCTGCACGCTAACATGCAGGCGAAAATCAAAGGTAGGCAACTTCTTATCGCTTTCCCGTTTATTTCTTCGGCTGTGCTGCTTCGGAGCCCGGGCTGTTTTTCAGCTTTTTCTTCTAAAAGATGATACACGTCGAAACAGATTTTTCTATGGGATTTGTATGAAAATCGCAAGTCGTGACGTCATAGATTCTTGGAGTCAAGTAGCGCTCTTAATATCAGTTTTTCTGTATCGATAAATGTGAAATTACCTTGAAAATGGATGGGTTCCATGACGAGTGACATTGTTTTTGACCCAGGATACTACTCTATTGTTGCACGAAATCTTTGTGTTTAGTCCCTTCTTTATGTCAAGTTGAACTGAAGTATTAATTTATGTCTCTTAGTCGCTTCTTACAAAATCAACAACATCAACACGCGGCAAAAAGAAAAGATTACTATGAAAACTTTGTTAACTATGAAAATCTCTTTATTTTTACAGAATTGGCGCCATCCGAGGCATCAGAAGACAACAGCACAGTTCCCCAGTCCGTTCTAGATGTGGTGCACACTTTAGGGGAGGGCGGGCCCACGGGGGACCTTCCCCCCGGGAAGTCCCTCGTGTTCGCGGCCTTAGAGCTGGCCGTGTGTCTGTTGGTGCGGAGGCTGCCGCAACTGAGGCCTTTGAAAGCCAGTGGGCTCATCGGAGCGCGAAGGAGCTTTGCTCATCATGGAGACACGTTGCTGATCAAGGCTTTGTCGGCTATGGGGGAGTTACCGGCACTTACTAGTCCTCATGGTATGTACAAATTTTACTTATACAAAAGTGCGTTTTACGGTGGTTATAACACACGACGCGGAATTTCAGCCCGAGTCGAAGGTGAGGCCGTAATAGAGCCGAGAGTGTTTAACCAATATACGCACGTACGTACATTGTAATACATTATCAACACTTGCGAGGAAAAATACCTAATAAACAACCATAAAACTGTGATGCACACTGTTGCTTTCCCGCTGTTGTACTGTTTAAAATTGGCGCGGCGCGCTGCTTACTGGTTGGAGCCGAGCGGAGGGCCAGTTCGGAATTTGAAAAAAAAAAAACAATTTGAGCATATAAATAGCAAATAGTGCTTAGAATATAATTTCACTATTTGCATTTATAACACAGAAGTGTTTTATGAGCTGCTATATCTAAAACTGGTGAAATTAGATGCACTTTACGAGCAAGTGTGTTAAAAACATTAAAACTGATTTTTTCCAGGCGCCCTTCAACTCCTACCAACGTTATTGTACCTGTCTACGGAGATATTACGAGAAAGCAAAGGCTCGGGCTTGGTCGCCGAGGCGGGGCTGCTGCTGCTGCAGGCGGCGGCGGGCGGCCGGCCCGCGCGCGTGCTGCCCGACACCACGGCGCAGCATGCGAAGCTAATGCAAGCAACCCTCGCCAAACTCGTCGAGAGGGTTAAAAGTGGTAGGTTATACAGGCTGACATATCACCAGTTAAATTTTTGGAGCAACTTCAGTCCATGATACTGAACTACTTTCTATAAAAAAACTTATTGAAAATTGATAAAAAATTTTCTTCCTCCCATAAAAAAACCAGTTTGGCTGAGCGCTGATTTGTATGGGAAGAAGAATTTTTATTTTAGTATAATGTCAAACAATACTGAAACTATTATAAGGGTAGATTTAGGCCATGATATTGAACAACTTTCCACAAGGGACATATATAGAAATATAAAAAATGTTTATTCGTGTAAAAACAAACAAACTAGGATCTTACTTAGTAATTATATAACGTCTAACATAATTTACTGAAACTATTTTAAGGGTAAATTCAGTCCGTGATAGTGAAGAACTTTCCCCAAGAAATACTAATCAGGCCGATCAGCTGATTCGAGTTTGTATAGAAAGCCAAAAATTATTTTGCATATTTCGACATATGTTCCTTGGAGAAAGTTGTTCAGTATAATGGACTGAATCCACCCTTAAAATAGTTTCAGTATATATTGTAAGACCCTGTATTTTTTACTAATAACTTTCGACATTATGATCACTGAAGTAATTGTAAGTACTTTAAGAAATCCTCGTTTTAATTTTATTTGTTTCAATTACAAGTTTAAACCCCAGATGCCCCCCCCCCCCCCCCCTCGGTACGCCTATGCTACATGGGTGATTCTGATTGTTGTTTCAGACGAATTAGAACAACGCATAGAAGCAATAGTAGGCGCCAGAGCGATGGCTGTCGTTGTGAGTCGCGTCCCGCCCGCTGCCACTCTACACTACCCTTGTATCAACCACTTTAGACAGTGTTTAGATACCACTGACGATGAGGTATGATTTTTAGGGTGACTACACACGATAATTTAGTTCTTCCAGTATACAATCTAGGACTTCTTATAACTGAAACTGGTGTCAGGTTTTTCGAGAGGTTTGAAGGTTCAATGTCTGTCATCTAGCGACAAGTCATTATGGCAATTCAATTCAAAATATCTTTATTATCATAGGATATTTATAATATCTCTTAATAATAGTCACTTTGTTTTGCACAAATGTTGACGTCAAATCGTTACTTACAGCTAAGTAAGCGCAAGTGCAGAAGAAGCGGCAACAAACTGCACTGCACGTTTTCTCCAAAGACTAACAAACTTAAAATTAGTTATACGGATGGACTGAGATTACATTGTTTGTTATGTCATAATTAAATTGAATTAACAAACAATGTAATCTCAGTCCATCCGTATAACTAATTTTAAGTTTTACTGACATTATTTTAAATTTGGTAATTCTCATATGTCATATTTAAATTGAATTATAAGAATTACAAAATTTAAAATAATGTCAGTTTGTAAATTTAGTATGTACCAATGTACCTAAATTATGACATGTCTAAGTATACAAACCTTTAAGAAGGACCCGCGCCAGGCTCAAGCCAGACTTTTTTGTCTTTAAGATAGTCATCGGTCCTATAGTGAACTAGTGTGCAGGTTTCCTTATGATGTTTCGCTTTACCGGAAGCAAGTGGTGGCAGTTAAAAAGACCGTACATGAGTAAAAAGGTAAAATTCGCACCTAGTGTCTCGTGCTTCATAGACGCAGCTGGTGACTAATTCGCTTAGCCATCATCGATTCAACTCTATCGGGAAGAGTTTTTGGCGGGAAGTCAAGGGGTTCGGTTGGGGTTTGCTTTAAATTATTTTGCAAATTGATTTTAGTGGACTTTATAATATGAAATTGGTGTTGTTTGGTGTTATAAATGCTCATGCTCATGAACAATGTGTAAAATAGTCGAAGTGGACAGTCATAGTACGGCTGTAGTGATATTTGTTTTGCGGACTGTGTGGGCGTCTTCGGGCGTCGTCCGCCACTCAGTCGTCTATGAAAACCAGTGGACTCGTATAGATTTGTCGCCAGAAGCTCCCTTGAAGCAGTCAAAGGCCTACACCACCCTTTGATTGTAACTTGTTAGGATTAGGTTAGGTTAGGATTAGGAATAAAGAACAAAATTAAAGATAGGCTCTAAAGGACTTGTATCCAGAGCCGTAAAATTATTTAATAATAAAATAAAAATAACTCAATCGGGAGCAGTGAACTTTTTTTTAAAGAATTATTTTCGGTCGATACGATCAGGCATGACGACTGAAAGAACAATTTTGGCCCCTCGGTTAGATTATTCAAAAATATTGTACACGCATTTTTTCTTTTCTCTGAGAAACAAAAATTGACAAAGATACAGCGTATTTAAAATTCGCATGACGTCACGGCTAAGTACGGTTTTACATAGCGGTGACGTCACAAACCCTCATTCTGGAACTTACCTCTAGATACTCTGTATCTTTGTGAATTTTTACTTTTTTGATGAACTGAAAAATATGGGTCCATTACTTTTGGTGAAGTAGTTTCCATGTCTCCCTCTCTTAAACCATTCTTTTGACCTCCCTATACGACACGGCGTCAACTTTCTCCTACTCCTCTACTCCACCGACAAGAACGTAGTTCTTAAATGTATTATATATTATAGATACATTTTTGGATAATCTACAAGACTGACTAATGAGAACAATACTTTCCTGACCTTGTCGTCACCTCTTTACTTTAGGGCCTTTATGGCATATAGGTATATTTAGTTTTTTGTTTCTTTATTCCTAACAAGTTTCAATCAAAGGGTGGTGTTGGTGCAGGTCGTTTGATTGCTTCAAGGGACCTTCTAGCGCTTGTTTTTAGCCGTTTGAGTCAAACAAACAAATATCACTACAGCCGTACTATGACTGTCCACTTTAATCCCACATATTGTTCATGAGCATGAGCATTTCACCAAATTCCTATTATAAAGTCCATTAAAATCAATTAGCAAAATAATATATAGCAAACCCTAACTAAACCCCTGGACTTCCTAAAAACTCCCCTGAACTCATCAAATGTGGACTTCACTTGCGTCCTTGATGTTTTAGGTGTTCGCAACCTGCTGCTCCGTGGTCCGTCAGGTGTGGGGTCGCGGGGCCCCGGCGCCGTTAGTGTCGGGCTGGGCGCGGGCGCTCGCGGCCAGGCTGGTGGCCAGGGCCGCCGCGGCCACCAACACTAGAGATATGGCTCACACTAAGGCGGCCATAGCAGCGCTTACTGCGCTGGATGATTTGGTCGATGCGGCGCCCGATGACGCTCGTAAGTATTCCACTTCGGTCATTGTCCTGTTTTTTCGTTATCTAATAAACGCGTCACCTTTTTCCCCACTTAAAAAGCGACGCGTTAATTAGGCGGAGAACAAAACAAGACATTGTATAGTTTTAGAGGTTACTCGTTAATTAGGTAGCGAAAAAAACTGGAGAATTACCGTCTTTAAACATTAATTTCTTTTGAATGTGTGGATCTCTTTCTTATGTTGGTATACAGGGTGATTAACCTTCTAGCTGTATTCCAGTACCTTATTTCATAACAAAAACCTACGAACAATAATTCTCTAGAATCGTAAATAATCCTGAAAAATCATTCCACGCGATATGTACCGCGGCGGGCGGCGCTTAAATATGAACAGCGCGGCGCGACAGTTCGCCGTGACACTCGAGTCGTGCGGTTGCGTCGCAAGAAGTTTCCTTTGAGAATATTGCTGTGTGTTTGCGATAATCGATTCATTAAAAATGTCGTCATGTGCCGTGAAGTGGTGTAAAAGCTATACAGACATGAAAAACACAGGACTCACCTTTCATATGTAAGTAAATAAACATTTTAATATTGTACCTCACCGCTCGTGGCGTTTACCGCGGCCATGTCGGTTGAGCAGCCGGCTTCGGGGAGCTAGCTGCTTGACCGACATGACGCGTACGTGACCTTGTCGCGACCAATCTGATGCATCTTTGTCTATGTGTGCGTTTGAGTGTTTCGTTGTAATTACTGTTCGTTTGTTTGCGTAAATGGAATCAGAATCGAAGCGGTGAATGTAGGAGCGTTAGGTATCTAGAGAATTATATGTCGATGACAAAAACCAAAGATATCAGCCTCCACCAGCGTACCATCAGTCTTCCTTTGTAATGTCATCGCCCGCTACCGGGTGACTGACGGACGGCAGGCGGCGAGCGGGGAGAGTAACGGCTGCGCGGATAGTGAAGACTGTAAGTTAGCCATTTATTAGAAATGTGGGATAAAAAAAAATTACAAAAAGTTATTTTTTCAGTTCTGTGTTCTATTAGTGATTCTGTTTCCGAGATTTCAATATAGCTCAAGCGTAAACCTGTATGTAGGCTATAGCCAGGAAGTTTAAGTTATAAAGGTGACACAAATTGTAATGATTTGACATTGTTTCATGCTGATTTATAGAGGATAAATGCAAAGGTAAGCAAAGAACAAAAATACATAATCTTCACAAGCTTCATGCTACAAATTCCTCCTGGTTCGCCTGGTTCTGTTGGCTTTTCCCACGCCTAGACTCCTCTTTCGAGTCCCCTTACATGTAAGGAAGGCAGCGACATTCTTCTGTGTACGCATTTTTTAAAGTGAGGCGTTACCAAAAAAGCGCATTTTTTAAATCATTCTTATGCAAAGGATTTGCAACGAGTGGTCTTGACCACTCGTATTTTAACATTTTGTAGCATACGAATGTCCAAGATATTGTTTTTTTCTGATGCGACGTTTTAAAAATACGATGCAATGCGGAACGCGAGCAATGACTTGGAAAAGTACACGTATTGTGTTTCACTGACTCTCTCGTTGAAAAATACGTCTCCTTCGAGGTAGCAGATCAGTGCAGAGGGTGAGCTGTAGGCCTTCACCAGCGTACCTGGTGATCCCAGAATACTTTTTTTCTATTAATCCCGAAGGTTGACTGGTAGAGAATGCTATTAGCATTAAGTCCGCCTTTGCACCATTTTGTTTTGGTAAATAAATTTTAAATAAATAAAAAATACTCCTTTCTTGTTGATGCAACGTACGGAAGAAGTATCACGTGCGTCGCTGTTTCTTCTGTTTCCATACAGCATCCACACTCCTTATCCCTCATTTTAATATTTGACATAGTAAGAAGAAAACGAGACAAAAGATATTTAACTAAAATAGGTTTAACAAAGGTTTGATATTTTTTTATGAATAAGTCTAAACCTAACCTAAACCTAAGAAAAGTAAACATTTTTAAAGGTTTAACCGACAGTATTTTATGTAGAGGCTGTGTCCTGTTAGTAAGCATACCATTTTTCACTACAAATTCTTACCGAAACATTGTCATCTTTCCCAGGAATCCAACTACTTTGGCTACTGGTGCCCATCGTGATCTCGTATCTTCGCCCCAACGAGTCCCAGCGGATGCAGCCGCATGTCCGCGCGCTGCATGAGTTCGCGCTGCACTGGCTGACCAGGGTCGGCCCCAAACATCCGCAGGTAACCAATCATCTTCATGTCTTTTTATGTCTCCACTGCAGGAGCACGACCCTCTCTGTACTGCCAGAGTCATATATTAGCCAGAGCAGTCAGAGGATTTGGCCTACACCCCCTACGTTGACCAGACGGGTTGGAGAGGTCTAAGTTGCCTTCTACGACATCCACGGGAAGACTTGGAGTGGTCCTATTCTACTCTGCCGGGAACCACACGGCTTTTCAAGCAAGCAATCAAGCCTTATACTCGTACATGTATTTATTTTCCAGGAATTCAAAACAATGATGCAGCAATCCTCCGAGCTGCGCAACAAGCTGGAGAGCGCCGTGAAGGCGAGCCAGGCCAGCTCGCGCTCGCGCCAGGCGCAGCAGGCGCGGCCCGCGCGGGACAACAAGCCCGCCAAGCCCACCATACAGCTAAAGACTGACTTCAGCGACTTTAGATGAACTGGTAGTAGCGGGAAATTATGATAGTAGATGTAAGCACAATGATCATCATCATCAGGTCTTTTTTAGTCTCCACTGCAGGAGCACGAACCTCTCTGTACTACCAGAGCCATACTTGGCCAGAGCAAAGGATTGGGCCTTAAGGTGAAGGGATAAGCAAATGGCCTTAAAGTGTGAAATAAATTGTTAACTTATTTATATATTTCCATATTGCTCTTCGTCATGCACTAGATAGCCCTTAAATTATTTTATAAACCATTATTGAAAGTATTTACATTAGTCCGTCCAGCTTTAAAACTTGCCTCCGCCAAAAGTGGCCACAACGGATCACCAATAATAGTTTCAACGGCAGTTCATAAAATAATTTAAAAGGATATCTAGTGCATGACGAAGAGCAATATGGAAATTATCACCATATTTACGAGTTAACAATTTATTTCACACTTCAAGGCCATTTGCTTACCTCTTCACCTTAATAGCCGAGTGGTTCCCGGCAGAGTAGAATAGGACCACTCCAAGTCTTCCCGTGGATGTCGTAGAAGGCGACTTCGGAAACAAGGATTTGTATTCCATTGCGATTTTTTTTGGGGAGTTGATTGTATTCTTCAACATGTGACGAAATATGAAAAGAAATATTGACTTTCTATTATACTTAAATGATTTTGATGATCAAAAGGTAAATTTTTTCAGGATGATTGACTAAACTTGTGAAAAATTTCACACTGAATAAAAAAATATGCTGCATGAATGCGTTAAAGAGCGGTTAAACTATGTTAAAAATACAAGTGTAAAATTTCAGTCGCTTAGTCCAGTCATTTAAGTTAAAAAAGTGGTCAACCTCAGAATTAAACGGAATAAGATGACTTTTTTTAAACCATTTTGGCATTCTTAATGCCGTTTCATTCTGAGGTTGTTAAATGTACAAAAGTCCAGCTTATTCTGTTAAATTACCAGGTTAAACCCTAAGATGACTATGCATATGACAGAGATATTTCAGTCATGTATACTGTGAACCTTCCAAATAAAAACAAACAAGAGGCAATTGAAACTATTAACGTCGATTAAATAGAACATAATTGACATTCAGTTGCCCGATTACTACTAGTAGATGATTTTGGACTTACCAAATGATTTTGATATTACTTAAGTAATAGAATATATTTATTTATAAGCTATATAGTTCCTTTAAGGATTAGTATGATTTCGATGTCTCGGTTGAAGCGAAATACGTTAAATATATACATACGTATAATTATATAAAAAAAATATAGACGCATCTTAACATTTTTTAGAAAAACTCAAGCAAAATTTTTCTGAAAGTATTGTCGTAAGAAAAGTAAATTTATATTATCGCTTTAAAATAAAGACTATATGTAAAAATATATTGTCATAGATAGATATGAAATTTAAGCAATAGCTTTAATTGAGATTCTGTGAAAATAACTAAACAAATACTTTGCACCACCTTTCGATTGACCGTTTACAATATTTGTAATAAAGTTGAATAAACTAAACAAATAAATATATTTAACTGATAAAGATATGGGGATATACCTTCATGAAATGGTTCTATGGTGAAGTAATAAAAAAAATATATATATATATATATAGAAAATAAAGTTTGATATGTAAAGCAAACTGCTAAAATCAGGTTTGTCAAATATACCAGGTTTTTGTATGAGGTCCGTTTGTATATTTTTTTTTGCAACGGATATTAAAGTGCATCTTGGACGCACTTTAACACTGCCTAATGCTTCCATGATAAAAATAATTCTAAAATTTATTTACTTTCCATTATCGTATTGCGAATTTTTTTTATGAAATAGTTTTCTCTTTTATTTATACTTAGATTAAGTTATTTTATACATATTTTAGCTTTCTGATTAGTGAACTATTTATTTACAAGTCAATTTATTTTAATAAAGGACAAGTAATACTTATTCTCTTTTATTTAAAAATCGTCATTTACACACATTTTTACGCGGTTTGTCCCACTTGCATAGGTTCTCCGTTCGATGTTCTGATTTCTTCACCGCACTTGCTTTCCTGTTTCTCCAGATTTCTTTTAGCTGAAAAATAAAATAAAGTTTAAATTATTATGTTAATAGCATTACAATGCTCGGATATTTATCCAAATTGAAAACAAAGTTTCCAGATATCTGAAATAGATCCCGTTACAATTTTTGCGCCCAAAAACCGGGTAGAAGGACCTGGCGCAAAAATTTCGCAAATGCATGGCACATAGAGATAGTATTGTACAAAGAACAATGACCCATAGAGACAGTATTGTATTAACTGTGAATTCAGAGACCACTTCTCTATGGGTTAAGTAATTTTAGAAGTTCTGCTTGGCGGGAAATAAAATTTTATCACAAAATACTAAAAAAGTATAGATTTTTTATTGAAACAGTGATATTGATACATTTACCATTAATAAGCATGGCTTCTGTGAGGTGCCCGGCTGCAAATCTAGTAAGTATGAAGCAAAATTCACAAGATTTTTATTGCATATGGGTATGTATGATCCGAATAATTACATCTTAATTTCTTTTTTCTGAATAAGAAATCATATACATAAATAAATCAAATAAAATTTAAATTAAATTAAAGCTAAATAATATTTCTTTTTATAAATTAAAACTCATACCTCTAACAACTAAAACTAAAAAATTACAAATTTGTAATCCCACTAATATATTACCCCTCGGCAGCGTGGCCAAAAGGCTGGCAGCATTGCCACGTTGTATGGCAGTGCTGATTCTTTGTGCCAGATAATTTCCAGCCCTTTCTTTGGTCACGGGATACCTCGGATAATCTTGTGGACAAGTATTTAAATAAATTATGGGCTGAAGGACCCCACGGACCAAAAGTTTCTGCCCCAAAAGGTTCAAATATGTATTTCTTTTTCATACATTTCATACAAATATTTTTGGTCTCCTTTTTTTAACTTATGGCCAGTTTTATTAGAGGTTCGATTGGATCTCATCTATCAGCACGTAACAGCACTTTCCTATGCTGCTATCCTTTTCTGTCGCTTAGAAGCGTCATTTGCTAGAGCGAGAGAGAACTAACTTTAAATTATGTAGAGACGATATTGACGCATTATTGATTTATTTTATTTATACGAGTAAGTATATGTTTTTTATTTATTTACATAAAACAGATAATTCTGTTATTAATATACATCGAAGGGGATAAGCAAAACTATCTTTTTAAATTCTTTATTTATACACAAAAACATAATTAGTATATCGAAATGGTATAAGCAAAAACTATAAGTCAAGACTCGTTAGAAAGATACTAATTGATGGATGGGAGAGACCTTTGCCCAACAATGTTAGTTTAAAAAAAAATACTTCTTACCTCTCGCGAATAGCGGCGGTAGCGTAGCCACAGTAAGGTAGCCGGTGTGTCCAGGATTGCTGGTTGGCCACGCACCCACCACATAGCTAGTTTCGCTGCTCGGTTTCTCCTCCACTGGGCTTTCTGAGCTCTATAACAATAGAAAACATCGTGAAAAAGGAGAATTCGATTGACGCCACAGCCAAAGAACAAACTGCTTATATTTTTATGAAAAAATAAAAGGTAAAGAGTCTACAGTTTTACAGTAATATTTCGTTCCAGAAGTCTCCTTACCCTAGACAAAATCAGAGTTTCCCATACAAACGTAGTCTACGTTTTATTTTAAAACGACATGTCAAATTTCAGTAAAAAATTGTAACTAAAGAAATTGCATAAATCTAGGGTTATAATTGGTTTTCAAAGTCAAAATATCAAATTGAAAGAAAATATAGTGTATTATATCATTTTTGACCATCAGTATGGAAAAGTTTTACACCCTTATATTTTCTTTCAAGTCCAAATTTTACTGTGAAAACCAATTACAACCATAGATATAGGCAATTTCTTTAAGGTTACAAATTTTAACCGAAATCTGACATGTAGTTTCAAAATAAAACGTAGACTACGTTTGTATGGGTAAGTCTTGGGTAAGGGGATTCTTAACACATTACCTGCAAAGTGCTTACTAGCTAATGCATACTAATACTAAAATGTGTGTGTTTGTTTGTTTGCCCGGCTTTCTCGTTAAAAACAAGTAATGTACCAATATATTTATTTTGGGATATTATTAATTTAAAATAATCACCCATCAATTTAATCTCATCATTTATATACTTTTTTATATCAAATAAATCAACAATCTCATCATAAATACTGAGTGCACATCTTTATAGGGCAAACCTATAGGTTAGGTTATGTTAGAACTGCGACCAACACACGCACGAGCCGAGCAACCGAAGCTAGCGTGCCGCGGCAGCGGGCGGCGAGTGCTAGGAAAGTTCTATTAATTTTACTATGCGACAAATATAAATTGCAGTTTGTTAGTCAGTTGAGTATTGTGCAATCAGCAATTTTGATTTGTGTTTTAATACTAACCTATTTTTTTCATGCAAATATTTGAGACATTTAAAATATAGGCATAAGTAATCACGCGCAGACAAAACCAGAAGGTACTGAAAATAGAAAAACAGGTGACGTCATCATACAGTGTTTGTTTGGCACATTTGTTTGGTAAACAGGCCATGACGTCACTAGCGTGTGAGCTGTGAGAGCTGCTGAGGATGATCAGACAGCTATTACACCGACACCTGACAAACTACGTGCTCGATGGTTGGCGGCGCGGGCGCAGTACCGTCGGCAATAAAACCTATCAGTAATTTCAAATCTGTATTCTTGTCGGTGAAGCATTTAACCATGCCTTCCTAACCTCCAGCAACACAATATCCTTTACATCTTCCCAAACCAAAAAGTGACCTTTTGCGCCCCATACCACAGAATACATAATTGTACAAGTATCTATACGACGACGAGCGAATAATTAAGTAGGTAAATATTCACTTGACTAGTCATCTTCTTGTCGAGTCTAGTAGTTTGTATGAAACGATGATCCGCAATTATGCATGTAGTACGTAAAATTAGTAAAATAAAAATGGAATGTGTGATAAATTGCAATATTAAGTACTTTGATTTATAGAATATAATGGCAGGTTGATAGATTTAGTATATATGTTACGCTCAAAGACCGAAATCTCTCATTAAGCGAAATAATAGGCCACAACGCGTTGTATTGTGATGTGACTAATGTAAAACGGCCACGACGCGAAATTCATGTCGTCGCTCATATCAAAACGGCCGTACGACGCGTTGTGGCAATCACAGAACGAACGCATTCTGAGTGTTTTGATAAGGGTCACGACACGATTTTTTTTAAACTCTACCCTCCAACGTTACCGGAGACTATGTTTGCGTTTTAAAATCATAATTTCAGCAAGTCTATGTCAAGCCGAAGCGAAGTTTTACAACTTCGAAATCTAGCATATCTAGATGACGCCTTCATTGACAAAATCTTTACAGGAGCAATTTTCGTAGTACCACGTCTCTCCATAGTGAGGCAGTAGTTTTAAAATTTAGGTATATAATAGAGCTGAGCTTTTCTCCCGGCTGTACCCAGGGTCAGGGCGTGAAGCAATAGCTGCAATTACCACAATTACCGATGCCACGCAGACGTCCTCTGAGCGGCATCAAATATGACGCCAAATAGCTGGCGATGAGCTGTTGCATACATAATTGTTGTCATTACCGTTTTAGCCGATGCCTACATGAGTGTCAACATTCCTTGGTATTTAGAATAGAATACTCGTAGAATCATCATCACCATCCAAGCGTATTCCCGGTTGCATCGTCAAGGGTATCGCTTCAGAGCCCGGGGTCCGCTACCTAAACCTAGGTGATTTGACGAGGTTACTGCGACTGCCGTCTGACCTCCGCAATCCAAAGGGTAGACCAGAACCAATTCTAGAATAGGTTTAAACGAACGCTAGATGGAGTTCGGGACCCACAGCTTTAAGTTCCTTCCGAAGCACGGAATCATATTTTTTTTTTGGATAATCAGATGACTCAAGCCTACAATATCCTAACCAGAATGGAAGCAACTTTTCACAAAGTATGCTTTCCGGTGGGATTTGAACCCACGACCTCCGGATCACAAAGCAAACGCCTTGACCACTGGACCACGGAGGTAGTCCAGCCACCATGAGTATCAACATTCCTTGGTATTTAGAATAGAATATAAAGGGACAACTGATTGAACTAGCCGCAAGCCGCTAAGTAAGTTTAAACCTAGTAATGGGATCAACTCATCGATACTGTATTTTATAATAAATACATATAATAAACACATGAGCAGGACAAATTGAAAAATGCCATTTTTCAACTTGCCCTGGCTGGGGATCGAAGCCAGAACTTCCGAGTGACGGACTAGCGTGTTAAGGTATAGGCAAATGGCCTTGAAGTGGCGCCCTCATTTGAAATAAATTGTTAACTCGTAAATATGGAGATAATTTCCATATTGCTCTTCGTCATGCACTAGAGAGCCCTTTAAATTATTTTATGACCCACCGTTGAAAGTATTTACATTAGTCCGTCTAGCTTTAAAACTTGCCTCCGCCAAAAGTGGCCACGGCAAGTTTTAAAGCTAGACGGATCACCAATAATAGTTTCATCGGCAGTTCATAAAATAATTTAAAGGGCTATCTTGTGCATGACGAAGAGCAATATGGAAATTATTACCATATTTACGAGTTAACAATTTATTTCACACTTCAAGGCCATTTGCCTATATCTTCACCTTAACCAAAACGCCAAGGTGGTCATTAAAAAAAAATCGTTTTTTATTTAAGCATTTTAAGTGCAATCTTCGATCGTCGAGGACCCTGGTCTCAGAAGTTCGGTAAATTTAGTCCGGAACCAGACTAGTCAGACTATCCACCTAAAATTAGTTGAAATTCGAGTAGAGCAGCAGGAAATAACGACTTTTCAAAATATTTGTATGGCAAATTTGCGACACTTTCCACCTGGGCAGAGATGGTTCAAGCGATTTGGCAACAGATTAGGTATTATTCCAGAGTACGCAATAGGAAGCCTTCAGCATAATGACAAACAATTACGATTTAATCTGGGTGACAAAAAAGAGAGACTACAGATGAGGCTTACTATTTACGAGTAGTATCTTTTAGTACTCATATTAATTCTGTGCTATTACTATGACATTTACACAATATATAAGTCAATGCAACATTACTTATTTAATTTGAAAATTATGTATAATACATATTAGTCACAATTTATTAGTTCATATAAAATTTTTATTGAATTAAAACTAAATAATGTATAAAATTATACAGGGTGACTATTTATCCGGCGGCAAAATTTTTGGTCGTGCGGTTTCAAGCAGAGTAGAATATGACCACTCCAAGTCTTCCTGTGGATGTCGTAGAAGGCAATTTATAAAACACAAGCTAAACAAAGCTTATAAACATAAGTGAGACCTCTCCAAGGCCAGCGTGGAGAGTGTAGGCCAAATCTTGTGACTGCTCTGGCCAAGTATGGCGCTGGTAGTACAGGGAGGGTTGTGCTCCTGCAGTGAAGACTAAAAAATACCTGTGGAGACATACCTGTTGATTTGACTTGAAAACTATGTTATACTTAACTAAAAGAGAAACTAAAAAAAAATACAAATTGTGTAGTCCCACTAAAATATTACCCCTCGACAGCGTGGCCAAAACACTGGCACTTCTCCTAAATTTTTATTTGCGGCCAGCCCAGGTGGCGCTACAGTAATGACAAGGCGCGATGTCCTGTCATTTCACCGCCGCCATGCACTATGCAGCTGTGGATTGGTATTTGTACTCTTTGTTTTACCCGACTTTACTCGTAACCATTATTCTACCACTTTCACATCAGATTTGACAATCATTGGAAATGTAAACTGCTTACCAACTGCCTGCCTGTTCTTCGGAAGGCACGTAAAACTGTGGGTCTCGAACGCCATCTAGCATTTAAACCTATCCTAGGATTGGTTTTGGTCTGCCCTTTGGGTTGCGGAGGTCAGACGGCAATCGCTCTGTGTAAAAACCAGCGGACCCCGGGCTCTGAAGCGTAACCGCTGAATACGCTCGGATGATGATGAAATAAATTTAATTTAATTACAAATGTTTCTAGTTCTGACTTGATATAGGTAAATACCTGTCACATTTTTATTCCCAACACTGAGTTCATTGCATTGCCTTAAAATTAATTGCTGATCGATCATTACAAAACCGGAAATGAATATGCCTATCCCGTAAGAGACAAAGATGTGAAAGGGTAGCTAGCTTGTCCATCGCCAATTCGCAGGAATCACAGCTTTTTGTAGAATGTATCCATGTTGTAGAATGTACCAATGTGTATCCATGTTGTAGAATGTACCAGCTGCTTCTCTTTCCGCGCAGATCGTGAGAGCCGATCGAGGGAATAAGCGAGAATCGGAATCATACAAATACATACGCGATGCTGCTAGCAACCCATCACTATTTTGATCCATTTTTTTTATTTTCACGATCCACGCTTAACGTTTGAGTCTCATTGTCTCTCTCTACCACGTAAGGGATAAAAACACGTGATATTGTTTTGATGACTTCGATGATGTCTGAAAAAGCAGCTGGTAGATTCTCAGGTTTTTTGTTTACCGACTTATCCAAACGATACACAACCACAAAAAGATGTAGGTAGTTAGGTACTTATTGCATGTGGTGATTTCGTAACATTGCCCGAGCAAATTATCAGCTTATACCAACTTTTTAACCGATCCTAATGACTGCGTAAGTAGTGGAACAGCTACTAAGGTAGCCATAGAGTGGGGACTGGCGCTAGAGGAGACAAATTTTGTAAAAAATATAATTATAGTTATGGTGGGAAATAGTTAATTAGTTTAAAACGGTTGACTTACGTAATATAGTCGGAAAAGGCAGGTTTCTGCCGATTCAGACGATCTTCTTCAGTATTCATCATCATAGTCAGTATAGGTTATTACCTATACTGACTATATAACATACGACTATATAACTATATAACATACGACTATATAACTATATAACATCATTCATTCATGAAATTTGATAAATAAATTATAAGAATTAAAGAACATCTTAAATTAAATACTTATGGACATTTTCCGTATGTCTTTGGTAGGTCCAAACTTTAAAGAAAACAAAACAAATTATACTTATCAATGTACTGACCCCACATAATAGAGGGATAAGGACAAGGCAGAAGAAGAATCTACTATCACTAATCTTCAAAAAAAAATGAAAAACCACTTCTAAGGGTTGGATCTCATCTGTCAGCACGGAATACACTTTCGGAACAAGAGAGAGCGACGGAATGCTGCAGCACGGCCGGTGCTGAAGCGTTCCGTCGCTCTCTCCCGCTCTAGCAAATGACGCTTCTGAGCGACAGAAAAGGATAGCAGCTTAGGAAAGTGCTGTTCCGTGCCGATAGATGAGATCCAACCCTAACACGGCATTGACCAAGACCTAACTTTAAATAGGTGTACCTATTGCTCTCGGGGCAATATTACCACTGAGCTTTGACCAACTTGTCTTCGTTGCATCACATCATTCAGCATCATCATTTCAGCCGCATAACGTCCACTGCTGAACATAAGCCTCTCCCAAGGTTTTCCAAAACGACAAATCTGCATCCGGCGCTTTCCAGCTACCTTGGTCAGGTCGTCCGACCACCTTGTGAGTGGGTGTTCTACGCTTCGCTTGAAACTTTTTTGTCTCATCGGCCATCGGTTCCTTTCACTGTGTCCCTGCCACTTCAACGAGCTAATCCACTGGGCTATGTCAGTGACTTTTGTTCTTCTACGAATCTCTTCATTTCTAATTCGATCGCGTAGAGAAACACCGAGTATAGCCCTCTTCATAGCGCATTGAGCGACCTTGAGCCTTTTTATGAAACCTATATAATAAACAAATTATCTATCTATATAGCTCGTCTATAACGCATGCCTACTTGCCTACCAACTCAATGCAAGGCAGACCTTGGCCATAATTTTATATTTTCTTTGCCTTGGCGGCGAAGATTACACCAATTTAGCGATGGTGTTCTAACCACAGGCTGAACTTCAAAGTGACCTTGGAGACAGCCTGATGAAGCCTAGGCCTTGCGTGAGCTGTCTTGGCTATTTAGTTTTCACGTACGTTTTGCATTGTCGTTTCGTTCCTGTTGTATTGACTAGCAAGGAACACCAAAGCAAAAAGTCAGTCAAGAGATTTAACGCCTCATCGTGTAGGAACATCGTCCGTCTGGCCAGCGTAGAGAGTGTAGGCCAAATCCTCTGGCTAATATATGGCTCTGGTAGTACAAAGAGGGTCGTGCTCCTGCGGAGTGTAAATCAGAAGATACACTGCGGAATATGGCCATAATATGAGGTTTCTAAAATGGTGGCTCTGCGGCAGAGCATGACATCACAATAAAAGCTTGAATAATTTTTTTTGGAAAATGAACACTACCAGCCAATCGACACATTAATACCTACATGCATTTCAATACAATTAAATATTACACAACACATTACAATATAAACAGTCGATATCTAACCAACTGCCACAATTAATGAGCTGGCAGCGGAGCCGACCACCGACCCATCGATCACGGCAACCAGTACTTAACTTGCGCAAGCGACGTGTTTTTACACGTATAACGTATCGATTATATCTGTTAACGTCAATCGAGTTGGTTGCTTGGAATCGATCCGATTGGGATTGATGGTTTTGGTATCAAACGTTTAACCCGAGTTAAGTAATGGTAGGAAGTTGAACTGGTTGGTGGGATTCTTTCATTCTGGTTAGAGAGATAAGAAAAATAAAATAGAATGTAGAAAAAAATAAACGGGCAAGTGCGAGTTGGACTCGTACATGAAGGGTTCCGTACCACCGTACAATGTTTTAAAACGCTGAAGAAACACGTTTCTTGTACGACGACCCCGTTTAATTTTTAAATTTATCTTATTTTTAGTATTTGTTGTTATAGTGGTCATTGTAATAAATAATCGGTGAAAATTTCAAGTATCTAGTTAATGCCATTATGAAGATCGAGTTAAAAACGCTGAAAAAAACACGTTTCTTGTATGACGACCCCCTTTAATTTTAACTTTTTTTATTTTTAGTATTTGTTGTTATAGCGGCCACAGTAATACGAGTACATAATTGGTGAAAATTTCAAGTGTCTAGCTATTACGGTTCAAGAAATAGAGCCCTGTGACGGACGGACAGACAGCGGAGTCTCAGTAATGCACAGGCACACAAAAAAGCACAGGCCGGAATCTCCTAAGGTACGCGCAATATGCGTCACCCAGGCGTCCCCGTTCCCCGTCCCCGCACCTCTCCCCCGTTTTCGCCTCGATGACTCACGTTGGCCGTCAAGAACCGGGGGAGAGGTGCGGGTGCGGGGAACGGGAACGCATATTGCGCGTACCTTAGGATATTCCGTTCTGCTTACTCTTATTGTATTCTGTGGTAATAGGGTCCCGTTTGCACCCTTTGGGTACGGAACCCTAAAAACAATCTGCTTCGGCGAAAATGCGAATCACGTTAATAGGCGATGCGGGTAGAAACCCATCAGTATTTTGATTCTATTTCCACATTATCACTCTAAAAGTCTTTGGTTCTTGCAACCCTGGGTTCTGCCGCAAAATGCTCTGTCTGCCCCATTAGGGGTATAGACGCGATATATAGACCTATTATGCATTATTTGCTAACAACTATTAACTGTACCTCAGAGCGGTCTCGGTTGCTTCCCTAGTTGTGCAATTTTGTAGCTTGTGATCCCCTTTCCAGCTTTTTCTTTTGCATTTCAGACGATCTTCAGTACTCTTGGTATAATAGCCCAACTAATTTAACCACAAAATTCTATTAGAGTAACTTTCTGAATGTAACAAACGTCAAAAACTTATGATTATAATATGACCATTATAAAAGGAACGGAGTCTAAACGTTCACCAATAAAATAAACGCGTAGGTTCACAAATAAAATGCATTTAGGACTTGTTAGAGTTAAACTGTGACAAGACAACTAGGGCTGTAAATTAAACTAGTAGTCTATTAAATGCCAAGCATTGTCCTATACCTCCCACAGTCCAATCCGGTGCCCCTATAAAACCGTCGAACAAAGCAATAAATTCGCCATAAAAAGGAAAACATACGAAGAAACGCGCTTACCGTACGCAAGCCGCGCATTAATAAACTTTAAAACATTTAAGATAGAATAAATTAACGTCCCAATAGATTACACCCCAACAACAGCATACATAAAATAGATAACTTTTTATAACACGACCATAATGCCGATTAAACTAACATAAGATTAAAACATAAAACCTCCGTGCTGTCAACACAGAGTTTAACCTCCGCGGTGGATGACATAAATAAACAAGAAAATAAAATTAAAAATGGAATAGAAAAAATGGTGGCGAGCAAAGAGGCACATTAAGAATGAGATAAAAAGACGGCAGGCACTCAGCGGCGCGCGGTCGACTTTATTATTTATTGACACTTAAAATAATTACTGGCCGGTTGGCCCGTGCCGAAATCTGGTGTCGAAGACCTTACCGGCGGTCTTTAAAGCGAAAACGAATGGCTTTTATTGGTTTTCAGAGCATTTTGAGCGACCGAACTTTGATGCTAAAACCAAGCAAACAAATATCTCTAAATATTAAACCCAACTAGATCGGTTTTTCGGTCCCAAAACCAGGGCGTACATACTAATTTTCATCGAAATAATATGAGCTGTTTCCGAGATCGTCATTATTTAGCTTTGTAAGCTTATATATAAAATTATATACAAAGGTTTATAAACTGGTAGACAGCGCTTTTACATAGTAACTATTAATTAATCTGTGGCTTTGCGTTAAGTTACGAAGGTAAGTACTGTGGTAAGTACAATCAAATACAAAAAAATACATAAGAAAAAAGGACAGAAACACTTGCGTATTTTTTTTTTATTTGTTAATAATAATTATTCCTTCGTATGATTTGAAAGACGAACACAGACAAGGACAGTAGTTGTTTATTTGATTGTAAGTATATATTGTTAATTGTAGAACAATAAAGTCTTATTAAATAAATAGATCACTAGCTACCATTGAACTAACTTCCGTTAAAAGTTTATAAGGAAACTGTATGGATTTATCACCATCACAACCTTCAATACCATCTGCCACATTCGTGTGTGTTATCACAAACATGGTTTTCGGCCGCTACCGACGCTTTTACGATATCTGCCCGTATTTCTCATTTACGAAGAGTACGTCTATATCCTGTTATCAGCCATTGACAGTTATGGCGACAGGATACATGCTCCGCTGATAAATGTGAGGATGCAGTTCGGTGTTTTATTTGAGTTGTTTTGGAGGTGCTGATTCATTGCCAAATATTTGCTGGTTATTTTTAAGGAAGGGATACGCATATCTTACGCATGACAATTGGATTGGAAAATTATAGTAAATAGGGTATTTTCACTGTGTTTGTTTTTGAACAATATTTTATACGAAGCCACAAATAAAACTAAAAAGAAACGTTTTCTGAAAACAGCATGAAAATTGGTTATTTAATGAAGCAGCAATTAGCATTTCAAATATTTCATTCCATGGCATTTGTATACAATTTTTTAATAATTAACGTTATTGAAGAGTCCAGTTAAGAACTTCTCCATATAAAGCCTGCAGTCTCTCCCCTGGTCTTTTAAGAAACGATAAAAAAATGAAAAATTGACTTGCCATCTTGCAGATATGCACATAATATTAATTGCTTCAATAAAAATAAGATTAAAAATTAAAACAAAAAATGTTATTCCGTCTATCCGACCTATATTTGTCGATCGCACATGTACTGTTATGTATCAAATGTAATAAGAGTAAGAAATAAGGAATTTGCTAAATAAAACATCTCTACCATAACGTACAATCCTGTCGCGGCGGGAGACACCGTACTCGATTACGCGCCGATTACCTCGAGTTACATCATACATCAACACGATTACCGTGCCATCTGTCAATAATGTGGGCACATGAATCAGGACTACACTGTAATAATGTACATTACTTGCTATGTATCAATGTTTATATGGATTTATACATTTGCAAAAAAAAATGCTACGGGAAATATCGAATTAGTAATATTTCACCGCAATTTTTACTAAATATTTCAAAATATAGCTTTAGATTACTTGAAGAATAACTATTTCTATATATAACGTGAAAGGGGTATATCCGTAATAAATCGAACCACAAGCTATACTAAATAACAATAATATAATGTAATTAATATAACAGTCAAAAAACAAAAAAAGATATTCGACATTCCCACACAAATTGCCCGAGCGGCTGCACACTTTTTATGGAAATGCCGAAATTGTTTTTTGTTCTTGGGCTGTTATTTTAATTTCATTATACTATAATGATTTAGTGATAGACCGTGGTTCGATTTATTACGGGAATGTCCCTTCCACGTTGTATAACGTTAACTATCAACACAGTGTAACTTGAAATTGGCTTTGGACCAATTTCTTTAAAATTTACTCGTATTTAACAAAGGAAAGGCGGAAAATGGCGGAATAGGCATAACGCACAATCCCGTCGCGGCGGGAGGCACCATACTCGATTACGCGCCGATTACCTCGAGTTACATCGTACATCAACTCGATTACCGCGCCATCTGTCAATAATGGGGGCACATGAATCAGGCGCGGCGTATCTTACACTGTAATGTACTTGCGGCTCTTTGAACGGTGTTTATGCATCAATGTTTATATGGATTTATCATAAGTATACGAGATATACCTATAATAAGTTTAATTCATAATATTTATCTGAGCACTTCAGATAAATCTTATTTCTTTTCTCTTCAAGGGTCTTTATCTCACGGTAAGTAATTTAATGGGACAAAAGAAACGTTGTAAAATCAATAATTGACTGATTGATTGAGTGATGTGGATTTCAATAACATATTGATTTATATAGATAAGAGAAGTTTATGGTCAAATGCTTAGCCTTTAGGTACGTTTTTAAGTTTAAAAAAAATAGATAGATTTCTTTATACTGTGGAGAAAAGAAAAAACAATAAATTTACTAGCTGCTTCTAGAGAAACAAATAATGGGCGTGAATTTGAATCATGTCAATAGGCGATGTGGCTAGCAACATCTCTATCACGCCAAACGTGGACTTAGGGTCTTAACTACTATTTTGTTGTTGTTACTATTTGATATCAGATTTTGGGCCATCGTGGTGATATGAGATAAAAACTAAATAGTCTATTGATTACTTCTTTCATAACAAAAGTTAAAAATATAACTCCGAATATGTTTACATATCGATCACCGATCTCATGTCTTAGGTCCCCGATACCGATATTTCGTTATTAATTTTAAATGTTATTTGGTGCAATAAAGATTTTTGTATTGTATTGTACCGATCGAACAAACATTTCATCCGCATTTACACCGTTACTTATCTCGCAAACAAAAGTGGCAAAAGGACAAAGAGTGAAATCCTTTAAACAGATTCTTTTCACGCGCGAACGCATAGTATTTCCGAGGCGACATTCCGCGCGTGTCGCGGCAGCTACCGTCAACACGCTTTTTTTCTTTTTGGGGTTCAGTGCGTAAAATGGGAAAACCGAACGAAGATCTATACCTATCCTACGTGTCTGGATATCTGTCTTTCATGTCTTGTTTTCTCTGAATCGAAGGAGGTAAGTACTTTTATTGTTTTTGAATGAAATATTGCTAATAAAATAAATAAATAAAATCAATTTATTTCAGGTTACCATATGACCCATATTTAAAATGTTTACATGTCAGTCGCTGTTACAGTCTACAATTACAATTTATATATTTATATACCTATCTAGTTAAAATTACAATTATAACATTTATTAAACAATATGTCAAAAAAATAAATGTTATTAAATTGAATATTAAGTAAAAATTAAAATTGCCTTTCAAATTGGCGACATTGGACATGCCTGTCACAGCAGTGACGGATGTAGGGGCAATCCAGTCTTCTGGCAATCATCGCCAGGACGGTATTGGAGCTGGCTCGCACCCTGCTTACCAGGGACGCGGCACGCTTGCGCATGGTCGCGCGGAAGCAATCTGTTTGCGCGTACGCAAACATCCCTGATGCGCTACAGAAGCGAGGCAGTCCCAACACCGCCCTAAATGCGTTATTGAACTGCACTCGGAGAGCGCTATAGAATCTCTGCGAATATATAGCCCATAGGCTGCACGTGTACAGTGAAGTGCAGTACGCTCGGAACAAAGTGATTTTCACCTCGTCCGAGCATCGTGCAAACCTTCGGGATAGCATATTCGCCCTCCTCGATAGCGCTCTCCTCTCTCGCTCCATGTCAGCATGGTCTTTGAGATCAGCCGTAACTATATGCCCTAGGTAGGTAAATTGGTCCACTCTCTCTAATGGGACCCCATTTAATGGAACAGCTGGTAGTTTAGGCGGGCATCTAGCACTGGCCGTCTCAAACACCATGTATTTACTTTTAGCCACGTTGTATTTCAATCCGTGCTTTCCAACATATTCCTCACAGGTTTTCAACAGCTCTCTCAGGCCACAAATTGACGCACTCAGCAGCACGACGTCATCAGCATAACTAAGGTTATTAACGCACACACCATCTACATGACAGCCGACATACTGGCTGCTAAGCGCAACAATCAGTGCGTCCATATATAAATTGAAAAGCGAGGGCGAAGATAAACCGCCCTGCCTTACACCGCAGTCCAGCCTGTAGGGCTCCGACATTGCCCCCGCCCATCTAACGTAATTGATCTGGTGCATATACCAATACTTAAAGATGTTCAAAAGTTCTAGTGGTAAATTTATGGCCTCAAGTTTCTTCCACAATATTTCATATACTACTAAATCAAAGGCCCGTGACAGATCGAGGAAACAAGCATAAACGGGAGTTTTACGAGCTGTGTAGTATCTGACGGTGTGCTTGAGACACAGTATTGCACTCTCTGTCGATAACTTAGGCCTAAAACCAAATTGATTATCGTGTAGGTGCAAGCACTTGTTTAACTGTGTGTTAAGCAAACCGTCAAACACTTTGGCTATAATCGTGGCTAGAGAAATAGGCCTATAGTTACTCCTGTCTGCCAGGTCCCCGGTTTTATTCTTCACTATAGGTACTACCACAGTTTTCATGAAGTCAACAGGCAGGTAAGAGTGGCTCACACACAGAGAATAAAGCATTGCCAGTAGTCTGAGTGCATGCGGGCCAGCGTGTTGCAGGTGTTCAATGCTGAGGCCATCATGACCAGGGGATTTGCCTCTCGTCATGCCCTTAATGATTTCGGCTACCTCTTTTGCTCGAAACTGCACCTTAACTTCTCCTTTTGGCCTCTCAGCATTCAACACCTCCAACGTCGGGTTTAAAGTAGACTTGACCAAAAAGTGATCCTTAAATACATTTGCAATAGCTTCATGGTCACTCACTCCACCAATACTCACAGGGAGACCAGGTTTTGCATTTATTCTCTTCGTACTTTTCCAAAAGTCACGAAAGTTCCCTTTGGAGTGTTTCTGGGCAAGGGCATCCATCTTTATTTGCTCTTGATGGTCTTGGCACCATTTTAAACGCGACTTAAACATCTTTCTTGTTTTACACATTTCATCATAAAAACGTCCAGATTTAGGCCTACCATTTACTACCCATTCAGTGAAACATCTCCTGGCCTCCCTGTGAGCCCTGCTTACATGCCTGTTCCATCCAACTATGCGCGGCCCGTTCCCCCCCGCCCGCGCACTCCCCCGACTCGCCACAGACGCGTCACGAAGGGCGGCCACAATGTCCGAGTAGAGCTTGTCCAACACACGCCGGTGACTAAGATCACTACAGTACTTATCAGCGCAGTTTACACACTCTATTGGAAAGTCAATTAACTTTAGCCTATTATGACACTGCATGGTAAATTTTGCAACCTGATCTTCATTTCTCTCCCCCCAAATAACATTCTTACCCTCTACAGTATTTTTGTGGAGTAGAATAGGTGTTAGTAAATTCAAGTCACATTCTATTATAAGAGGGAAATGGTCCGACCATAATGTGTCATACTTAACAAAAGCATTTACTACAACTCGTTTTGCCGATTCGGTAGTTAAACAGTGATCCAACCAACTGGATGCACCATTTATGTCACTGACATATGTGACAGTGCCTGAATTCTCACCCAATAATTCGACATCGACACATGACCAACTCTGCTCCTTACAATAAGCTGAAAGTTCTGTATAAAATAAGTTAGATATATCTGCATTATAGTCACCCAGCATAAAGACAGAGTCAATGCCATATTCGTCAACTATAGCGCTTACCGAACTCAAACAGTCTGTGAATTCTGGTAGATTGTCCCTGGAGTTCGTTGGCATGTAGACACTCATCACTATCACTTGCCGGTCACTAGTTGTAATCTTAATGGCACACACACGGTCGTTGTCACACTGCACAACAGTCACTTGCCTAAAGACGCTGCTGTTCCACATCAAAGCTACGCCACCATATGGTCTCCCGACGAGTATACCGGCAGAAGTGTCGACCGCCGACTTTCCCGTATAACCGAAACCGTTATGTATAGTGCTGAGATATGGTACATCCTCCGGCAGCAACCACGTCTCCTGCAAGGCTATCAGATCGCACGTTTGACACAGCTCCCTAACACTGTCCACGGAACGTTTGACACCCCTGCAATTAAAGCTAGTAAACCGATATGGCTGTTTATTCATTATTTACTTTCTTTTGGCCGTCCACAGGCTCAAGCCTATTCGTAATCCGATGCTTAAAACTAACAAAACGCCTGAACACAATACCCTGTGGCCAAATGTTTGCGTCCAAATATAATGATAATTTCGATTCCGATATAAAAAATTTGTATGCCTTATGATTTCTTTCCGTTTTCATATTTATTTTTTCCAAAAATACCACTTCTTGTGTTTTACCTCTAATATAGTTAATTATATCATCATCTGTTGTTTCTTTGTGTACTAATGCAGTCACTTTCGTTATGAAAAAAGATACGTACATACGAGTATATACACTATCTTATCACGTATTTATCCCATCTAGATATGGGCCAGACAGAGCAATTTGGCTCTTGCGGCTCTAAGCAGATAGAGACCAGGGTTGGAAGACCCAAAGTCCATGTTTAGCGTGATGGCGAGAAGATGGAAAATTTGTGGAAAATAAATTATAAAAAAGATATTTACAAATAAAAATTAAACACTGGCTAAGGCACTAAGGACTTTAGGTCCTTACACTTATGGGCTGACCATAACCGTAATTTTGTTTTTTTTTCCCATGGCCAGTATGTCCCTGTTATCAAATTAAACAGGCAATTAGGAAAGTAGGAACCCTCTTCACGAGAGCGCAGCTCGTGCTTGACGAGTAATTTTTTTTCGTTTTTTTTTTCACTCGACTCTTGCGATAAATCGCCGACCGTGTAATAACGTGTTGATATCTCTGACAGATTGACTTTTTTATGTTTTTTCTTGACTGCTGAATAAATACGAGCAATATCATGTTATGTTAATTGTCGACGATTTAGCTACGCATTACGATTACTGCAAAATATACATATAACTCAAAAGTCATAGTTTTTTTATTCAACTGGCATGTTACGTTATATTGGTAGTTAGGTGTTATTTCTATAATACATGGCAGAATAAAACATTTTGTGAATGAACAGAGAAAATACTGGCTGTTGAAAATAGGACCGCTCCACTGGCTATGGATAAAAGTAAAAATATTAACTCTACTTTGACATATTTAGAGATGGCAAGTTGTAGTCATCTGAATGTGCAGAAATTCATCGACTAGGATCATCCCTAATTCAAGTATGTATTTATTTACGAATACGAATAATTACTTAAACTTTAATTATAATATGCAATAAATTTTCGATTTTTTTTTGTAAATTGGGTAGATGACTGGGGCAAAAATAAATTATTTGGTACTGGTAAGAGAATAAAACGTCAGAAAATTGTGTCACTTGTCATTGATCATATCCATTTTCAACATAATTTTAGATTTATTAATGCAGAAAAACTGATATTAAGAGTGCTTTTTGACTCCACAAAACTATGACGTCACGGTTCTGATTTTCATACATATCCCATAGAAAATGTTTGTTTTTGATGTTGAGAAAAAAGTGTCTGATTTGACTTGTTGTCAAATTATCTAGCGGATTAGCCATGCATGTTTTTTTTTCTATAATCATACAACTAAACTCAGTACATGAAAACTCAACCGAATGTGTAATGTTTTTGTCAACGGTGCTCTTGGTTCCCAAGATACAGGGTCTCTCTAGTTTGGAAATCATAGCAGTTTTACAATTTTCCAATTTTGGTAATAAATGCATTTTTATTTTTTATTTATTTAATATATTTGGAGATTTGTCAATGTCTATTGCATATACTTATATATTGTTTTAAATGGATTATACATATTATGAATAATTATTATAAATAATTTTTATAAGACAATTCATGTTTATTAGTAGATAGTTTATTGACTGACTCACTGCCTCTGCGGTCCAGTGGTCAAAGCGTTTGCCTTGTGATCCGGAGGTCATGGGTTCAAATCCCACTGGGTAGCATGGAAGGCACGTAAAGCCGTTGGTCCCGAACGCCATCTAGCGTTTGTACCTATCCTAGGATTGGTTCTGGTCTACCCTTTGGGTTGCGGAGGTCAGACGGCAGTCGCTCTGTGTAAAAAGAACCAGTACCCTGTTCAAATCACCTAGGTTAGGTAGCGGACCCCGGGCTCTGAAGCGTAACCGCTGACGATGCAACCGGGAATACGCTCGGATGATGATGAGTACATAGTTTATGGCTTGGATTAACATAGGATACTTTTTATCGCAGAAAGATGTGAGGATCCCGTGGGATTGTTAAGGCGAAACAGAGGGGCCGTTTTTCCATACAAACGTAGTCCCCTGTTTTCTCCCTGGGTAATGCCGGTAGAGTTATATATTTTTTCCTGAATATCTATAGCCACTATTAGCATGTCTCTATGTTTACTTTTTTTCAGAAATTATTTAAAAGAGATATGAACGTTCAAAAACCTAAAAAAATGGCTAGATTTTCCGCTGTGTTCAAACATCCAGGAAACAAATTTGACTAGATTATATAAAAAAATAAAGACAGGAACACCGCTCAAGTCTTTGTTAATTCGTAATATAAAAAGGTACTTATATTTGTTAAGGTTTGGAGAAGAAGTCAGGGGACTACGAATCGTTGATTTTCTGTTCTTTTAATAGGTATTTTCAGTCCAAGCTGCAGTATGTCTCTATCGCACTTGCTCGGTTGTAGTTCGGGACAGCGCGACAGCAATAGATTTTACAAATATCTATTTTTAATTTCTCTAGCCCTTGAGGTTTCCTCTTAAAAACCTTTTGACCATGCGGGCAATAGCTGGTTACAGATAAATATAGGTCCGTTTCTAGACTTATTAGACAGGATTTATTAGATAAAACTAAAACGAAGGGCTACATATCTAGACCTTTTAAGAGCACTCGTACTAAATAGCTGTTCATAAAGTCTAAATAAATTAGGTAGCCGATGCAACCGAGCGATTTCTTTGCAGTAAACAGTCTAGTATTTTGGTGTGCTGATTTATAAAATACTTAATTTAATTGAAATAGGTCATTTATTTTATTAAGTAATGGGTGGCGCAAAAGTACTGGCACTAAAGAAAATACTTTTATTTTTTTTATATGACATTTTCTGTCATTCTGTTGTTGAAAATTGTGTAGTGAACAAATGTAAAATACACTGAAAATAAACATGGACCGTTTTACTCCCCAAGAACGTGGAATAATTGTGTCAATGTTCTTACGGAATAGTTCATCAGTGATAAGAACACAACGTGAATTTCGTCGACGATTTCACCACCGTCCGGCACCGATTGGTCGCACAATTCGACGCTTTGCCACACGCCTTGAAGCAACTGGCTCAACATTGGATAGACCTAAGTCTGGGAGACCAAGAACAGGCCGTTCAGCTGAAAATATCGATGCTGTGCGCGAAGATGTGGAAGAGTGTCCAGAAACATCAACGAGGCGACGTGCCACGCAATTGGGCATTTCCAGACGGACCCTGCAGCGTATTTTGGTGAAAGACTTAAAGATGTTCCCGTATAAAACTCAAATGACTCATCAGCTGCTGCCTGCTGACCACCGAGCTCGTCTAGATTACTGCCAGCGCGTCATAAACCTCAACCTTGAAGAGGATGATTTTCCTTCAAAATTGGTTATGAGTGACGAAGCGCATTTCCATCTCTCAGGGCATGTCAATAAGCAGAATACTCGGTTCTGGGGCACTGATAATCCGCGCATTATTCAAGAAACACCTCTACACCCACTAAAAGTTACTGTATGGTGTGGCATCTGTGTTGACAGAGTGATCGGACCCTATTTTTTCGAAGACGCTGGAGGCAATGCGATAACTGTCACTGGAGAACGCTACAGAACCATGTTACGAGAGTTTTTGATACCCAGTTTGGACGAATTGGGGCTGGAGCACATCTGGTTTCAACAAGACGGCGCTACGGCACACACAGCGCGCGACACTATGGACTTAGTGAGGGACGCTTTTCCAGGCCGAGTTATCTCTCGTTTTGGCGATTTGCCTTGGCCTGCAAGATCACCCGATCTGACCAGTCCAGACTTCTTTCTTTGGGGTTTTTTGAAATCTCGGGTGTATGTGAACAAGCCACAGACTCTCGCAGCTCTAAAAGAAAACATTCGTCAAGAAATAACGAACATATCGCAGGAAGTGTTACGGCAAGTTATGCAAAATGTCATAAATAGGGCTCAAATGTGTATCAACTCTGGAGGTCACCATTTAAAAGACATCATCTTTAAATCCTAATGGTACGAAATTTAATGGCACAAATATACATTTAAAAAAACCTAAATCTAGTTTTCTAATTTAGAAAAAATGTTATAGCTGAACCAAATAGGGTCTTTACTTTTGCGCCACCCAGTATAAAGACGTAAATTTAGCAACAAAAAATTTTGAAATTCGAAATACACATAACCTCACTATTTCCATATACTTATTTTCTGCCGTAAATAGAAGTTTTATTTCTACAGAAAGAAAAAGCACTGGTTTAAAAAAATAAACAAACTGCATGCATAGACCCTAAAGTTTAATTCGAAATAAGTATCTTCTGTCTAAGTTTTAGTACAGAAGTTAAGTGGTACAGTACAGTACAGGAAGATTTTTAACAGTACCTATTTCTAGTGCAAGTTCTGCTTATATGATATGACATTATTACCTTTTTTCCTAGGATCTCACAACACTTACCACCGTGGACACACTGAGATGGGTACCAGCTCTATGCCATAGTAAATGTACCTAGTCATTTTAAATTTATTTTATATCTACTTTCTCAGATAAAATTGGCTAGGTTTTATTCTTGTTTTAATTTAAATAATTGTATTCAAAATCCTATGCTGTCTTCTTTTATGTGTTACCTTTAGTGTATTGTGTGTGTTGTTTTTCTGGAAATAAAAATCTGTCTATGTCTATAATCTTTGTACAGGATTCCTGTTGTTACAGCAAAAAAAAATGTTTACTTTTATAAATGTATTTATTTGTAAATTTTCAAGTGTCAAAATATCAGTCTAAAGCGTTGCCGCTAAACATGCAACCGGGAATACGCTCGGATGCGTGATGATCTGTCAACTCACAGCAAATTGCCCGAAAGGAAGAAGGGCGAATCAAAATAAAGCAATATGATTTAATGTGTTTAAAACGACCCATCTCGGGTTACCATCGTGGTATCGCGGCTCAGCGATAAGTGAGGTTAAGTAACATTTGATCGGTTTGGGTTTCGCAATTTTTAAATGTCCACTTATCGGAAATATTTGAGGACCTTTGATTAGGGTTACCAACATAACAATATTTTTACCTATCGAGCAACATGAATTTGATTTTTTCACGAAATACGAAACTCAAAGAAAAGCTTTGGACTTTTCTTTGATTTGTCTAGTGTTGCTCCTTTGGTTGAAAAGTTCTAATTTTTTCGTTTATTTGTTTATAATAAAACATATAAGGAGGTTAAGAACTTAGCGGAGGAAAGAGACACATGGATAGCACTCTACCGACAAGAGCTCGGCTCTTAAATACAAGAATAGGTCGTCATTAGTATTAAGAAATCCACCAAGATTTAGGATACGTAATCCGACAGATAACCCCGAACATTGGGCAACCCTACAACAATGACGTAATCTCGTCATATCCGCGCCGACAAGTTTAATTTCGACTGTAATTAATTATTATAATTAGAGGTTGCTATCGAAATTTCGCCTTGATCTTAGGCTGGGATGATAACATCTACTATACAAACAAAGCCGGGCTCGAGTGCTGCAAAGAGTAATAGTATAGACAAGCTAGATTTTATAAGAAATTGATAAAATAAATTGCATTTTAATACATAATAAATTTAACATTTATACATTTAACATTTCAAGTAAAAATCCGCATGCCGTTCCATTATTTTACGTTGCAATGTATCAGGGTTCATGTTGTACCTAATATATTAAGCAGTGACTATGTAGTGAAATTCAATGCATGTACAATGTGAAAAGCAATAAAGAAATTGAATTAAATTGATTAGAAGAATATTAATAGCTTTATTTGACAATTTATATATTATTAGGTTCGAAATAAAGCTAGTATACTGCGACCCAATAAAGCTTTATTTTCTAGGTAGTCCTAGTACCTAGTAGTCCTAGTAGGTAGTCCTAGTCCTAGTACCTAGCCGAAATTTTAACAAAATATTATTTATATATTTTACTCGAATATCTCATAGTTCGAGTATCTTTTAGCCACTTATAATATGTTACATAATTATACATCGTGATAATTAAAGAACGCAAAACCTCTTAGAGCCCATGAAACTAAACAACTTTTGTTCAACAACTTTCACGAAATAAAAAAAATAAATCGGTATTTCATACAAATTGACTCGATCAGCTGATCAGTTTGTATGAAAATTCATTTTTTTTTAGTTTCGTCAGTTTCGTGAAAGTTGTTGAACAAAAGTTGTTCAGTTACATGGGTTGAGGTATCATCTGAGTGGTTTTGCGTTCTTTAATTAACACGATTTATATCTTTTATTTCTTTTGAACTTGCGTTTCAAAATAAAAATAATTTATTTATTAATTTTTTTTTTGCAAATTTAACACAGCTAGGAGCTCGCCAATTAAGTTTTTATAAACATACTGCCAATAACAACACTTTATGCACTCTTTAAAAACTTTTAGCAACTATTTTAACTATTTTAAAATTATGTAAGAAGTCATTATAAAAGTTATTACAAAATATTAACAATCCTGAATGAATAAAATAAAAATAGAATAATTAAATTTTTAACAAAAAAAAAACAACTGAATTTACTTTTTTTAGCAGTTTCTTCCATATCTCCAAAGTATCATAATCATATCTTTATCAAATTAAAATGAGACCAACTTGGTAGTTAAGGCTTTCAAATAAAAAAGGAATCATCAAAATCAGTTCACAATTGGCGAAGATATCGCGTAACAAACATACATTTAAAAAAAACATAGAGTCGAATTGATAACCTCCTCCTTTTTTGAAGTCGGTTAAAAACATTAGTGACTCCTGATTTCAGAAAAATAATGTCTACAAATACCTTTCTTGTCTGTTTATATGTTTTAAAAAACTTGTAATAATGTTTTAAAAAAATATGACTACATTATGTTTCAGCCAGATGAAAAATATTTTATCTACTTAATTTTAAAAAAGTAAACTGCATAAAGTGCATATCACATCTGTTTCCGACTCGATTACTCTTTGACAATCGGTATATTATCGCTAAACGAGAGTCCATTGAAAAGGCTCAACGGCACGTGTGGACGAATGGACCCCCCGCGAATCGATAATACGATTATACGCAATCGATCGATTATCGGCCCAATCGATTCGTAATACGGTCGCGCTTTCACCCAGTGTGAATGTCAATCGATTCAATGTATTGATGTGTAAGATGCAAATCCTTTTTGTCACGGTCACTTGGCGCATAACAAATATGACAAATGTGCACCTGGATTATATTTTTTTATTATTATAATGACTTATGCTGATTGGTTTCAGTAAGGCATAATTGTGCTCCCACACTGCTATTAGTGTTATTTTACTCTTGTGTTTTTAGTTTTAAGTATTTGGACTTATTGTCGAAATGATCTCATTTCAGCACCACCGGTACCGGTTGACTTGTAGAAAAGGCCAACGGGCTGAAGTCCGCCTGTTACAATGATCTGTTATAAAGTTAAATAAATAAATAATAAGTTATTATAGTTACACACTTAATTGAATTTTGATGAGATTAATTACAAATTAGTGAACATTTTTTAACAGCCGTGTTGGGGGCACCATAATTTATTAAGAAACACACTTTCAGACCGGTAAACAACCTAAAGGTAAACAATAAAGATTTAATAAATATATAAGAAACACTGTACTACGTTCCAAAACACAGATCGTGGACCTTAGTCAAAAAGCTGCCACCCATGGTACAAGAATATAGGGAATTTTCTTCCCGCGATGGCCTAAGACTACGTCACGAATGTCACGATAAATGTTACCACTAATTCTTCTTTTCAGTAAATTTAAGGACTTTCTCAATAAGTTAATGAATAGGTATAAAAAAATATTAAATATTTCGTATATCGTTTGATTCATCTGTTTAGTAAAAAAAAATATCTATTGAATAAGGAATGCACAATAGTTTGAAATTGATTCTTCAGAACATGTTTCACCAATGAAAGATTCCAAGTAGAACGCAGACATATAGCTTACAACCGTATAAATAATCGCACAGGGCGCTTACGCCTTTTTTGACTGTGCTAAAATTAAAAATTTTAATTTAGTATGAACACGTGCTCATTTTTCTTTTGTTTTTAATTTAATATTGCATAAAAAAAAATATGTTTGAAATTAAAATGTTGTCAATCACACCATCCATCTTTATTTGTTATGTACATTATGTAACGATGTAAGTAAGTATAACAATTTTTGAATATTTAACAAGGAATTTATTTATAGAAAAATCCGAATCAGTAATATCAGTATCAATCAATCAATCAAGGATCTAACAATTAATCTTTAGTTAGATTAGACGGAAATTATTTTTTGTTGAAGTTTATCAGGCTACTACAGCCGTTCAAAAATTGCCATAGCGGACGGTATTTCACGTCCACAAGGCGGGGTATTGGTAAAGTTTTCAACTAGCAATAATCGCACCTCGGATTAACCTCATTGGTTACGATATTGCCTCTGCGCAAAGTTAACTTTCAAATGTTTCACTGGACGACGTCATGTTTTGGTAAAAACAAACCATAGCGAGTTCTATTTTCGGAGCGCGCCATCTATCGGAAATTCTGTGAACTAAACTAGTAGAGGTGCAGAAGTTTGCAAGCTTCCACGGCAAAGTTTATGTTTATCCGTATGTATAATTTATAACATTATTTAAATAAGAATGTAGTCTTTTCAAATTTGTACTTGTTTAAATATGAAGTTAATAATATGTTGTGATTGGCGTAGTCTTTTCCAATGGTTTAAACAAAATAGTTTTAAAAATAGTAAGATAACTTATAAAAATGAATTTAAATTATGTCGTGATTTATTTATTATTTAATAAAAAAATATTGACGTCATTATAATGATATTATATCAGTACTTATCAATGTGTTTTCCTAAGACTTAAAAATAGTCTTACCATAAATAAGCATAGTAAAAATAATAAAAAAAAATATTTATATTATATTGTAATTTATTTCATATTATGATAATATAAAATTTAATGTAATTTTTTTATCAATTTGTTTTCCAATGGCTTAGTTATATCTGTAGTTATATGGAAATATTATGTTTTTTTAACAATAAAAAATATAAATTAATTTGTAATTATGTTGTGATTTATACATTGTTTTTATAAAAAAATATACATACATAGGTATTACATAATAATATGATGATAAAGTGGTAAAAATACTCATAAAATGTCGAAAAAAATAATTTTAGGGAAGCTACGTAGTGGGAATACGAGTAATATTTTATTTCGGTGAGGGGTATCGTAAGATAAGTTTTTTAAACGTTTTAAGAGTTTGAAAAGCCATAGCACGTAGAGTTTTTCGTAACGGCCGCTGGTGGTCACCAATCTAAGTATGGACGACGCCTGGGATCGATTAACATGTAAAAGTGCTAGTAAAGCGTATACTAACGCTGGGCCATCGAGCTCACGAGCTTCTCTTTTTACACGACTGCCCAAAAAGAAGAGTGTAATATTCTAGGGTTCATGTATGTGAGTTGCCTCATTTCGCCACAACTTATGCCTGAAAATATTTCGATGTAAGTATAGGGTATCATTCAAATCCGTTCATTATCCCAAGTAACATTATACAGTATTTAATTTTTTTTTAAATTGTTTTGTTTATAAATAATTCTGAATAATATAATAATAATATATTAATATTGCTGGGATATCTAAAATGTTTTATCAACAAAAATCAATGTTGAAGTAAAAATTTCCAAAACTGCTGCTTATTTCTGTCACGGTGGGCGGCGGTTGTTATGTAAATAAATAAATAAATATATAAGCCATTGACAGGGCGTTACCGTCATAGATAATTAATTTTAAAAAAAATGTAATTTTATTCATTAATTTTGCAAAAACATGTACTACTCGTATTTATATAATAATTAAGTGAAAATGTTTCTGGGCCCTTATCTGATAGGATGACCACAAATTGTGGTTTATTTCAAATGTTGTCCAAAAGCCTATTTAGAACTTTTTTTAATGATGAAGAAAACACCACGCCTTACGGCCAAGATGGCCGCACGTAGTGTTTTCTCAGGTAGTGTCGTGAATGGACGGCCGCGTCACGACCGCGCGGTCGCCCGATTTTTTGTCGCGCGTGACTCTTGACTTCCGACTCGGAGGTCGGCCAGCGGGGTTGTTGTCCATTGGAGTAGGTTCCCAAGAGGTTTGTGATAAGTAATTGAGACTATGACTCAGATTGACCGCAGCTTTGCACTCAATGAGCTACGTCAGACACTTTAGGTAGCTAGAAAAATCTGACGCTAGTGTTAGCTATTAACTCACAATAACAAGAAGTAGAAGCGTGGCTTTTAAGTCTTGCGACTCTTGTTTCTGTTTAAGGCCCTGTCGTCCTAAACTCTGAGGGGATGAGGTGCGGGGCGATCCACAAAGCACCCTGCATGCATATTTCGTTTGACTGTGAAGCGGGAGGCGGGGAATGAACGCGGAATGTAGATTTAATCGGTTTTCATGAATCATTAAAATAACTAATTTTTTGTATCAAAAATGAAGAAGGCCAGGTGCCCACCTACGGAATCATAATAAGTACTAATATTTTTGAGTTAAAATAATCTTTCCTCAATGTACATTCACAGGGTTTTGGAAGAAAAATAATTTTTAGATTTAATTTATTTTTAAATTTTAAGAATTTTACCTTTTGAAGTATCCGAACAAACCAACGAAAAATGTTATAACGCTTAGAATTAGTTTAGATCATCGGTTCGGCAGTTATCGCGGTACAAACATACATACATACTCCTTGGATCCTCTCTTGTCACCTCAGATATTTAAGCTTTCATTTCAGTGTTTTTATGTAGGTACAATATGTATGTTTATGTATGTTTATCTATACTAATATTATAAAGCGGAAGAGTTTGTTTGTTTGTTTGTTTGTTTAAACGCGCTAATCTCAGGAACTAATGGTCCGATTTAAAAAATTCTTTTTTTGTTGGGTAGTCCATTTATAGAGGAAGGCTTTAGGCTATATAACATAACGTTCCGACAACCACGCGAACGAAGTCGCGGGCACAGCTAGTGTATTTATATGTATGTATGTATATATCTCGTAGTTTGCATGTTTATATTAGTTAAAGTTCGTTTATATGATGCTTTCTTTTATTCTGTGTACATACTTCTTCCCTTCTTGTGAGTAATTGTCCTTTCTACTTATTCGCCGGTTGACTGGAAGAGATTCCATTATGGGATAAGTCCGCCATTGTCAATTTACTCTATATATATGTGGTTTTTGTCTTTAATTATGTGTTTTCTTGGTACAATAAAGTTATTACAAACAAACAAACATACATACAGACAGACATACAAACAATGTGTTTTCGCCCCAACTTGAATTATAGCCCTCTCTCGCTTCGCTCGCTTGGTCAAAAATTAATTGCTGTTCGTTAGTCTCACTAAGACTCGAGAACGGCTGAAATGTTGGCTAATTTTGGTTTTAAAATATTTGTGGAAGTCTAAAGTATGGCGAGATAATCGGGCGGAAGTTCGCCGGGTCAGCTAGTTATATATAGGGTCTAAAAAAATATAGTGAAACTATTTTAAGGGTGGAATGATACTGAACAACTTTCCACAAGGAACATATATCGAAATTTGAAAAACAATTTTTGGCCTCCCATATAAGTTGCCCGATCAGCTGATTCGTGATGAGTTTGTATGGAAAGCTAAAAAATATTTTTCATATTTCGATATGTGTTTCTTGGGGAAAGTTGTTCAGTATCATGGACTGAACTCACCCTTACAATAGTTTCAGTATATTTTGTTAGTTAGTAATTTTTGGAGCAAGTTCAGTCCATGATACTGAACTACTTTCTATAAAATAAGTTTTTAAAAATCGATAAAAATATTTCGTCCTCCCATACAAAATTCGTTTGGCTGAGCGCTGATTTGTATGGGAGGACGAAAATTTTTTATCGATTTTTATATCGCAACTTTTTTTTATAGAAAGTAGTTCAGTATCATGGACTGAATTTGCTCCAAAAATTTTGCAGGTGGATAAAAAGTCAGCCTGCATAAATAAAATACCAATTTTAGTAAAGTAAAAAGTAAAAAAAAGTTTCAGTAGACCAGTGGAAAACGAGAGGTCTTCGGTCAGAAGCAATGTCGTGACCCGACGCGGTCCACCGCCCAGCATCCAACTCATCTTTTGATAACTCCTCAATGAATCTCGTACTAAAAAACATGAAAAAAAAATCCGAATCCCTTCGAAATCAGCGTAGAAACCACTCTACATTGTTTTCACGTTTAACCATGCAATCACGAAGCGAGTGTTCTCAGGAAAATCTGTTGAGAGGTTTGTTTACGATTTTTTTCGAGTTGTGATATTATATGAATTTCCGTGAAGTTGTATTGTACTTTTTCTGTCACCTTTACAAAGAGCCATATTGTCCAATGTCCATTCACATTGGACAATATGGCTCTTTGTACAGTTGAAATCAGTTGTTCTTTTATGTTAAAAATATAATTATTTTCTTTATTTACTCAACAATAATACCTAAGTACCAGTGATTCTTACAATCCTCAATCTAGCGACCTCAAGAAATCACTTAAACCATCAATAGATTTCGCAATACCATACGATACGGATCTATCCTTCAAGGCTTACCATTGAGGTACGATTAATCTGCGGACCAGAGACAATAGTTGTTAAATGAACTCATTATCGTTGGGCAATGTGACTTATAGTTTAATGTTGTGGAAGACATTACTCCTTTTACGAACCTTGAGCAAGAATTGACGTAGATGACTGGTATTAGAATATAATCTTCAGGTATATGAAAACGTAACACTGATAATTCGTGTTCTTGATAAAATTGTTTTGCAGCAATAAAGTTTATGCAATCTTTAAGTACGTCCTAGCTACATACTGTACTGATAATACATTTAACACTTTGCAAGAAACTCAACCAGGTAAATAAAAATAAATAGATAGGGACAAATCACGCTGATTGAGGGACGGAAGAGATAAACTCTTGTTATGGGATACTAACTCAACGATAGTATATTTTATAATAAAAAGATAAACACTCAAGACCCAGAACAATTTGAAAAATGGCCATTTTCCAACATGGCCTGGCTGGGGATCGAACCCCGAACCTCCGGAGTGGCGGACTAGCGTGTTAACCACTACGCCACGGAGGTCGTAAAATCGATACAATGAAAGAATCCCGGAAAGTGGTAACAAGATAAAGAGTCACGTCAAGAAATAACGTCCAACTTTTAATGCAAAATTCCTAAGTAAACTTAATCTATTTAAATTAAATTAATGAATTAGGTGGTTAATGCGCAGACTTATTAAAGTTTGTTTCAAATCAGAATGCATACGAATAATTAAATTACGATAATGCAAAACACTTTAAACTGATCTGATTAACAATGAGCTGGTAGACAAAGGCATATCTATATCTTAACTCGTATCTTAAGTGACAGAAAATAGAAATTTGCATGTACTTACAGACATTGTACAGAGTGTTACATAAATAATAAACATTACGGGTTCTTAAGTCCAATATTGATTAAATTTTCCCCAAAAAACATATTCCTATTCACGAAAAAAATATTTAACCACACGTATTTATTAAAAAAAAAAAACAATCAGTTGATTAGTTAATTTAAACGCAAAGAATTTTTACCGAATGCAAAAGGAAGGTTAGTCTTAATATAATCTTTATTCACTGTAGAAAGTTATTCATAATATAAGCTAAACATGAGCGTACTCAACAAGGCATTTCTCCTTTCCGTACAAAGTACAACACCCTGTACATATAGTACATAGTATCCTTATGCAATGGTACACTTATACGCTGTCAGAACGACACATTTCAATTACAGATAGGGGCTTTATCCGAGAGATAGTCCAGAGGCGCGTTGTATGGTGCAAGGCATAAGTTATTAGGAATTCTGCCATACTTCTTTAAAGTCATAAAGTGGCCGTTTTCCGCAAAAATACTAAGAAAAGCTTAACGTTGTCATTTTAAACTGTAAACAGTAGTTCATAAAATATTTGGAAGGGTTATCTAGAGTCGTATGGGATAAAAATAATGATATAAATTCATCTATCCCCTAGTATATTTTCATGGTGGGTAGGTTGTCTTATCGTCCTTAAAACAAATGTGTAAACTCTATATAACGTCACGGAAAGGACTGCACATTTTACGACGTTATAGAGAGTTGTCGTAATATAGAGTGAATAAAAAAATCGATATACTTTTAGTATTATAATATGTTTTTACTAATAAAGTATAAAGTTAAGAAGCTGCAAACATTAATATCACTATAAATAACAAAACATATTTCTGTAGTCCATCGACGTAAAAAAAATCTTTTTCCTATATCCATGGTCAAGTCTGTTATCTTCGTGACGTTTTTTGTAGCCTGCCAAAACAACCTAACGACAGTCTAACGGCCGACGTAAACACGTGGAAGTAATCACAACAAACAGAAGAACAAAATTCTTAGAATCTCTGGTATGTATACTAGGGTTAGTCGTGGTAAATCCTATTAGACAATAAAGCAACAAACAAAAAAAATAACAAAAAACGGTCCGCATCTGCAAAGAAAGTGCTCTTTATTGCTTAATGATGACGTAGCCGGAGGGATATTTTCGACGTTATTTGGAGTGGGTGCGACGCTACATAGAGTGTATCATGGTATGGAAAACAAAGCAAACCAACCAGAGCCAAGGAATTTCGACGTTATAAGGAATTTGCCGTTAAATTGAGTGACGTTTCATAGAGTTTACACTGTATGTCATCATTATGTTACATTTCTTTGCTTGTTTAATACTGTACATACTATTAGTAAGTACGTAATCTGTTTACGATTCGTCTATGTGTTCAACTAAGAACTCAGACACACGAGCGACAGCTTGCGACCACAAGTAAAAGCCCTAACTGGTCCTAGTGTAACCAGACTCTTAAATGTCCAGGCACTAGATAGTTGGTGACTCGAATCTGAAAAATTAGAGTCCCACCGTTTTTAGGGTTCCGTACCCAAAGGGTGCCAGCGGGACCCTATTACTGAGACTCCGCTGTCTGTCCGAACGTTTGTGACAGGGCTCTTGAACCGTAATAGCACACTTAAAATTTTCTTTAGCGTTTGAAAACATTATACGGAGGTACGGAACCCTTCTGTACGAGTACGACTCGCACTTGACTGGTTTATGTTTTTAATCATTTTATTTAATCAGAGAATGTTGAAATCAAAATACTCCCATAATTTTGAACTTTGTATCATAAAACAGCCGGAAGTAGTAATGAAGTCCAAAAGCCAACATCCCCAAACTTGGGTCATCCCAAATCCAAGAGACAATGGGTACCAAGCGGTTACTAGATCGGGGTCACGGCGGGTCACGAACTGACGCTGTTTTGGGGTCGCCAGCTACCATACTTGCGAGATATTCGTAGTACTTGATAGCTCAGATGTTGATAACTTACGTAATTTCGATAAGATGCTGTAAGTTATGTGAGAAAAGTCTCTAACATAAGTTTCTACTTAGTTCTCTTTAATCTTAGCGCGTTTCGCTTGCATCATCATCATCATGCGAGCGTATTCCCGGTTGCATCCTCAGCGGTAACGCATCAGAGCCCGGGGTTTGCCACCTAACCTAGGTGGTTTGACGAGGTTACTGGTTTTTACACAGAGCGACTGCCGCCTGACCTTCGCAATCCGCAACCCAAAGGGTAGACCAGAACCGCGTCCTGGTTGACTGCGGAGTGGAGATGAATCTCCACTTCGCAGGACTTGCGGTAATCGTTTTTAAGGTCATTTTCTTTAAAACTAGAAGTAAAACTTTCTTGCAAAGCGAATTAAATGAATTCACACATACAATAATATCTATAATGAATAACAAACAAGAAACAATAGGGACCTTTCACACCAGTAATTACGCACAGTTCAGGAATGCGATAAACCTTGTGCCTGCATGAATTAATTGAAATACATCCGTAATTGTGATTGATAGCCACTGGACAATGCTCGTAAAACATACTATATCCTGGTGTCACGACCGATAGGTTATGACTGACTGAAAGTGTTGTGAGTTGACAGCTGGTATTGTGAAGGATTTCAGTGAGCTTTATCATTGAGAAAGGTGTATTGTATAAACTAGTTTATTTTTTTAATAGAGAGTCAAAGTCAATGTAGTAACGTATCAAAAATTGTGAGTTGAGATGGTTCGGGCATGAAGGAAGTATGGACGAGAAGGAGATTTACCAAAAAGGTTTTTGATGCAAATGTGAGTGGAAGAGTAAGTCAGGGTTGTCCTCGACGAACGTACTGCGACCAGATTGCAGGCATTCTTCAAAAGGAGAGGTCAGACGGTGGCCACCGGTGGGCATGCATGAAGAGAGTGATGAGTGTAGATGAAGGGAGAGAAGTCTGTCAGGATCGTAGCAAGTGGAGGTCCATAGCCTCTGCCTACCCCTGTGGGAAAAATGCGTGTGATAGTATGTATTTAAGAGAGTCATTGTCATAATAGGTACTCGTAGAACCGTGCGAATAAATACAGATTTGATAAAAAAATAATAATTAAAAAATATTTTAATTGAATTTGGACATTTTTGTTAATGCTTAGAGGAATAGTATTCGTAGTCATTTTACGTGAAAAGTAATATATATATATATAAAGTAATAGCGGTTTAAAATATTTTCTGTAGGTTCGTAATTTTAGTGATATGGTTTTTTATGTCAGAAGGTAGTAGTTTAATCTAACTACTTAGTAGATCAACAGCGCTCATCCGACTCGCGTAAAAATTCCACGCTTTTCATATGGTCAAAAATGGAGGGCTGTAAATAAGATTTTCTCAATAACGCTAATTCTCACCATATATACATAAATAGTCCGTAGTAATTTATTACTTTGCGATATTAATCACTTAAGAGTCCCCTTACTCAAGACAGAATCAGACTTTTCCATACAAACGCAGTCTAGCTTTTATTTTGAAACGACATGTCATATTTCGGTAAAATTTTGTCATTTCAAAGAAAATGCATATGTATATCTAGGCAAATAACTGGTTTTCTTAGTCAAAATATGCACCTGAAAGAGAATATAGTGTATCATATCACTTTTCGACCATCAATAAGGAAAACTTCTACACCTTTATATTTTGGTTCAAGTACTTACATATTTTAAATGTCGACAACTATTTATATGCAATTTCTTTGAAATTACAACATACCGCCGAAATCTGACAAGTAATTAGTAAAAATGAAAGCTACATTACGTATACAGGGTCTAACAAAATATACTGAAACTATTTTAAGGGTAAATTCAGTCCATGATACTGAACAACTTTCTCCAAGGAACATTTATCGAAATATATAAAATATTTTTTTGCTTTCCACACAAACTCGGATCAGCTGTTCGGTCAACTTATATGGGAAACAAAAAAAAAATATTTTTCATATTTCGATATAATGTTCCTTGGGAAAAGTTGTTCAGTATCATGGACTGAATCCACCCTTAAAATAGTATCAGTATATTTTGTTAGACGTTATATATGGAAAAGTCTAGCGTAAGAGGACTCTTAAAAACAAACAACTCAGGTCACAGCCGCAACAACACCAGTTCATAATATTCCCCTCCATTTCACAAACGAACTCTAGTTATCTTTGTACGTGCACCAATAAATCCCCTGGCTACATCTCACATGCATAGAGCGCGAGTGACAGGGTACTAAGCGTAACAAAATGTCGCGACACAAGCGCAGAAAATAAAGCATTTCGAGGTGTCCCCGTTCGGTGTCGGGCGCTCTAGCCGCCCCAATCTTGATACGGTTCCGTGGGAACACGCTGCCAGGGGAAATTTATTGGTGTCTGGTGCACTACAAGCGACTGACGACTTTATCCAGAGAGGTTTGACGCGCACTCGTAAATAAAACCGAAATGTTTCGCAAACGATGTACCTTGTCCTAAGTCTAGCGTTTCAGTTTCGTTTTAGATTTAGCGCTTGAAATTGTTAGTTGATTTGAGGTTCTATTTTGCGTTTCAATTGAGATGAGATTAGGTTGTTTGAATCCAACAATTCGTGATGTGTATTTTGGTGCAAATAATATAATAGAATATTAACCCTTTAGTGGACACTGACGGGCGTAACCTATATATTATATACCTATAAGAACCTATCTTTTCATTGTGCATGGTTTAGAGAGCAAATTATGCGAGTTGTTGAGCTCTACACAAACACAGTTTCTAACGAAAAGTATTTATTCAATTTGTTATTGAACTTTTTTAAATTATTATATAACGGATGCAGAAACATTGTCACGGGGCTCCCTAAGGGATAACGGGGCAGACAAAGTATTTTAGATTTTGCGGCTCTAAGCAAAGCCCAGAGACGTAAAATCCAAAGGCTACTTTTAGCGTTACGGTGGCCGATAAGATGGTAAAGGAATCAAAATAGGGTTGCTAGCCGCATCGCCTATTAACATGATTCGAATTTTCCCTCATTCCCTCGATCAGCTTTCTTGATCTGGGCGGGGCGAGAAGCAGCTTATCAGCTTGTAAGTTTTTCTTTTCTCCCAGACCAGCATGGTATTATTTAATAACAAGAAAAGGCGTAAATTATTAATTACGCCCAAATTACTTATTAAAATATACTTTACGTCCCAGAGAGTACTAAATTGTCTTTCTTTCAAAACAGCAGATCTTTAAAAATCACAGTCATTTGACCGAAGAATGTATTTTTGGTACAGCGGTGTCATTGTCGATAAACGGAACGGGAATGACATCAAACAAAGTAATCACAAAGGGACAAAGAAACGCTCTTAGTCTAAAGAGCCTACAAAACTGCATGCAGTTCCCTAATTGCCAATTATGCAAATACACTGCGTGTAGCGATGCTGAAAGCTTCGAAGAATCTTCTTTTAAATCTAATAAGCGACGTAACAAGAAACTCCAAGTTACAACGTATTGAAAGTAAGATGAATTGTATACAACGTGGAAGGGACATACCCGTAATAAATCGAACCACAAGCTTTACTAGATCACTTATGTATAATAAAATTAAAATAACAGTCAAATACAAAAAATTATTCGACATTCCCATACTAATCGCTCAGGCGGCACGGGCGGCCGCACACTTTTGTATGGAAATGCCGAAATTTATTTGTTTTTTGGCTGTTATTTTAATTTAATTATACTAAAATGATATAGTATAGACCGTAGTTCGATTTACTATATTTATAGTATAATTTATTTATTTAAAAAAAAAAAAGTTTTTCATCTTCTTTTCACCAAATTAATATGGGATCTTCTTCTTCGTCTAAGCGCGTTCCCGGTTGCATCCTTAGCTGTGCTGCTTCGGAGCCCGGGGTGCGCTTTCCTTTCTTCTCCAAATATAACATGCATGTCAATGGTCACCCAAGGTTGCCAAAGATCTTGCAAAATGGAGAAGAAATAGCCGGAACAGTTTAAATAATTTGGCTATAGTTTCACGACCGGCCGCCTGTCTGACGTCAATCCTCTTTGAGAATGTATTTGTGCGAAAAGTTTTACAACCAATTGGGAATGCAATTGTAGCACGAGATGTTTGTGCTTGGTCATTTAGTCACCTTTTACGATATCCACAGGAAGAGATGTGTGGTCCTATTCTAACCCGGAACCACATGGGTGAATTAATATGGGATCAACTAGATATTCAAAGCTTTGTGGATGATGATTTTTCGTGGATACCGTCAGGATAAGTAAAGTACCCATCATCTTTTGTATAGCTTTAGGGCGAGATAGTAGCGATATCTACCTCTAGAAATTATACAGAGTTTTTGCTTTCTAGCAGAGTACGCTTTTTTGTATGGGGTTGTCAGTTCTCTCGTATTTGTTCGTCCATAACAATACTACTAGAATAAAATTTATCAAGGAATAACATGCAAGAAAGATCACCATAGTAGGAGTTCATTCTAGTTACTACGAGGCTTGTAACTCCCTTTGAACGCACATTGTTATTGTGCCATGAAAAAGACATCAACGCGTTACGTTGAGTTTTCGATACGGGAAAGGTACGTTGGGAAAAGTTGTACAATTTTATGTATAAAAAGTAATCTGAAGTTCACTCATGTTAGAATTTTCAATTTGAATTGATTAAGGTAAATATATAGAAGCAAATGGCCTTTAAGTGGCGCCCTCATTTGAAATAAATTGTAAACTCGTTAATATGGTGATAATTTCCATATTGCTAATCGTCAGGCACTAGATAGCCCTTTAAATTATTTTATGAACCACCGTTGAAAGTATTTACATTAGTCCGTCTAGCTTTAAAACTTGCCTCCGCCAAAAATGGCCATGGCAAGTTTTAAAGCTAGACGGATCACCAATAATAGTTTCAACTGCAGTTCATAAAATAATTTAAAGGACTATCTCGTAGTGCATGACGAAGAGCAATATGGAAATTATGACCATATTTACGAGTTAACAATTTATTTCACTCTTCAACGCCATTTGCTTCTATATTCACCTTAACACATTTTAAATCCGCAACATGCTTTGTCAATGGGTCACAGAAAAGAATCCCCAAAATGCTTCGTCAATACTATAATACAAACTATATTCTTCCTTCCATAGACATCTAAATATACTTAAGGGCCAAGTCCTTATTTTTAATGATTTTGACTGCTTTTTCGGAGCTGATTGGAGCCAAACTATCTTAGTAACAATATGTTAAGATATGTTAAATTAAAGTTTATTTAAGTATTAAAAAAGTGAATAAGACAATTTGTTGATTTTCATTGTAATAGTTTGTTTAATTCCAAATAACCTGTGACGTGTTTCGATTTTTTGCGGTGTGCAACGTTCATGACATTGTTGTTTACACGGAATTTAAAACATGAATTTGTGTATAAATTACAGAGAAATAAAGACAAAGGAAAATCCTAAATAGTAATGAGAAGATTTTAATAAAGAAAATTAATTCATTCAAAAACTTAGTTAAAAAGGTTAAACTTTGAAGAAAATATAAGCGAATACATCGTCGGATTTCTTGCGCATACGACTGAGTTAAAAAATAAAAAATACACATATATGAAGATTGATTCATGCTCAAAACACGTACAATAAATAAATAAAAATAATTTGTCTTTTGTAAAAAGATAGAAAAATTTAAAGTTCTCCGAAATTCTCAAATAAATATGGGGACGAAAACGCTGATAAGGCAGAACGCTCGCTGCGCTTCTGAATTCGTCTAAATTCGTCTCCATAGTGCATGTACAATACAGCGCAATGCGTAGGTGTAGATAGAAAATATAGATTCGGGTGTTCAATCAAAAATTCCCACGGTTGAAGACTGCAGTCTTAATACAAACTTTGTTAAAATTTAGACAAAGAATTTTGCGGATTTTAAAATTTATTTCATCAAATTTTATACTTAAGTCAAATAAACTTATACAAACATACATCCTGTTCTCTGAGCGAATTCATAGAAACAGCTTTGTATATAATGTGTTACAATCATTGATTGCATCTCTATTGTTCACAACTGTAATGATAGATTTAAGCTATGTTGAAATCAATAAATAATCTTTTAAATTAAAATTGGTGCCCAAATAGTCAACAGTATTAATTGACACTGCAACGTTGTGGTTGTACATTTGACATAAGACTGACTTTTAATAGTTTTAGTGATCATAAATAAAACTATAAACACAGTACATTTTATGCTTGTCTATTACAGTTTTCATTGCTCTAACATTCACTGCTACCAGATTCAAGTGAAACCTCATTAAAGATGCACGAAGACGAAGTTACTTTATCCCAAATCAGAGTAGTTTATGTCGAAACGCCTCAATAATAAATGATTTCGCCACAAATGCAGTGCAGTTCGTGCATCGCCGCATCCGTAGCGGAGAGCGGCTCAATTTACCAGTCTGATTTACAGGAATAACGCCTAAATGAATTATAGCGCGATGCGCGGATACATTGCGCGGTTGAGCAAAGATCTCGTACGTGCTTTTAGGCGAGTGACGGTACTGAGACTTATCTGTAAGTAAATTATATTCGAAATCGCCAATACGCTACTTGACTCTTTTTTTAATGTGGGTCTTAAATTATTAATCAAATTAATTCATTAAACTAAGATTACAATTAATATATAATAAATCGTGATTTTTGAAACGAAAATAATTAATCTAAATACTCGTATAACTAAAGACAAGACTATACATGGACAAATAGATTAAATATTAATAAAAGATGGACCCCAAATCGCTGCGTTCGCAGGGTAGGGTACTCAAGAGGCTGGCAGCATTGCCGCGTTGATTGGCCATTATTAATTAGTCCGAAGGAAAAAAATATCATATTTTTATGTATATGTAGTATATGTAGACATTTAAAACTTTTACCGTCTAATTATGAAAACAGGACTAACTTTGTTACTAGGTTTAAACTATTATCCGTCCAAATCAAGTTGACATTGACAGGTGAGATAGTGTGTTTTAATAGATGTTAATTTGATTTGGGCGGTTAATGGTTTAAACCTAGTAACAAAGTTAGTCTGGGTTTTATAATGAACGGTGGGACTCAACTCTGATGAGTCGCTGGATACAGCTTCACGCTCCTGTTGCTAGCTACCAATATCTGTAGCATGGGAGTTTCATCGGCAGCTAATCTCAATGTGCAATCTTAAATTGCAATGCAATTTTAAATTTCATTAATTACTAACCCTAATAGAAAGAATAAGTTTAGTGTTAATAACATAATATGGATGTATCCGTCTGAAATAAAAATTTATTATTATTATTATTAATAAGACAGTTAATATCTAAAATCAATAAATATTAGTTTCTTAAGTCAAATACTACAGAAAATCAAATTTGATTTGAGTCTAGTAGCCTATTGTTGTAAAATCAATATCAAACTCGTCAATATTTATTCGATCAGAGCAACCAATTATATTATCTACTACCTATAGAAGAGTAACTTCAAAAATTATCATCGCTCAAAACGATACCACGAAATTTATATAAAGTTCTGTTGCTTGATGCAGCGTCAAATGTCGACCAATGTAGGTTATGACGCAGTGTTATACAGCAGCGGCTGATTGGCCTAGCCTGTGAATACTCAGCATACAGAGACTGCTCAGGCAATTTTCACTCATGGTGGAGCGAAGCCACGGCTTGGTATTGTGTTAGTACCTAGATTATTTAATTTTTTAGGTTTGGTTAGGTACCTTACAGGTCAGAGCCAGGGTAGGGCAAGAACCCCACCATGCCCCACCGTGGTTACGCCCATGTTTCTAAGTAATCATTAAGTTTAGTTTTAGTTAGATTACTCGTTTTTTAGGGTTCCGTACAAAAAATTAAAAAACGGAACCCTTATAGGATCACTCGTGCGTCTGTCTGTCCGTCCGTCTGTCACAGCCAATTTGCTCCGAATCTACTGGACCGAATCAGGTGAAACTTAGTAGAATGTTGTAATCCTATGACCCAAACACATATGTGCAAAGTAAATAAATATTTAAAAAAAAAATAAGGGTCATTTTCAGGGGACAAATTAGGAAATTACTAAAAAAGTTTTGCAAACTTTACTGTGTCATATATCAAATGAAAGGGCTCGTTATGAGGATCTCAAATATATATTTTGTTTTTATTGTAAAATGAATAGTTTTGATTTTATTCAAGAAAAGATGAAGACGAAAATTGACAGGGGGGGGGGCCCTGATCTACGAAACATGGGCCTAAAATTTTGAAAAAAATACAAAATATATTTCATTGCTTGTAGATTACAGGAAAACCCTATAAGAATTCAATTTAACTCGCACTTGGCCGATTTTATTTTGTGATTAAGCGAATGTTATTGTAACTAAAAATGTTAAAGACAAATGGGCCTTTCATGCCATTGTATCATTTCAAAATACCTACAATATTAAAGTTTAAGTAAAAATTTCTAATCAGAACTTTAATCCAATGCACTTTACAATACATAATCAAATCGATCTAATACTCATATATACTTGAATCGATTTATCGTGATTATCGAGTACCGAGGCGTATGGTTACATAACTAGTTACGTCGCGATGACAAATGTCAAAATGGGCCTATTAAATTTTTGCGACTTTACAGGAAAACCTATAAGAAACCGGCCAAGTGCGAGTTTAACTCGCACTTGGCCGTTTTATTTTTAATAATTTCAATTAGTATATTTACAGTAGTTGTCTTGCTTCTTTAATTCCTTTGTTTATAATCTTCTTGCTCAATATATCTTAAAATGTTAAATAAATAAATTGATATACACTTTCAAAAAAGCTTTATTCCAGGTTTGTCTTTGGCTTTCTTTTGTGATAGACTAAGGAGTAACATATATATGCCTATTTAATTCATGTACGGAAACCCAAAAATTCTAGAACAGAATAAAGATGTTGGAATATACATCAGAATTCCTACTATCTGAATAACTAGGGTTATAAACAGTCAATTATCAGCCTATAAAACCGGTACAGCTTTAAATTCGGCCAGTGAAATAACGAGGTGCAAGACATTAACCCTCCAACTCTGACACCAAATTGACGTATATTATTTGCTGTTGAATGTAAAATCGTTTCTCGCACGACATTTACGCCTTTGAAAGTATGGAGCCCTTGTATACTCTCCTCAAATTGTTTCAAAGACAGTAAAATTAACATTTAGTCCATTCTCATTTTAATGACGCGTTACCGGTTGCATCCTTCGCTGTGCTGCTTAGGAGCTCGGGTATTGATTTTTGGAGTTTTCTTATCCAAAATGTATTTCATGATTTCCAATAAAGTATTATATTAAGTATTGCCGTTTGCCGTGTAGTTTCAGGCACAGTAGAATAGAATCACTCCAAGTCATCCCGTGGATGTCGTAGAAGCGGCGACTTAGAAAATACAAGCTAAACAGAGCTTAGACATCAGTGAGACCCCTTCAACCAGACTGGCCAGCGTGGAGAGTGTAGGCCAAATCCTCGGCTGCTCTGGCCAGGTATGGCTCTGGCAGTACAGAGAGGGTCGTGCTCCTGCAGTGGATACTAGAAAGACCTGATGATGATGATGATTAAGTATTGCGTAAAGTGATATCACTACTTTACTTTTTACATTGCATATGCAATGGTCACGAAAGATTCCAAAGACCGTGGATAGCGGGAGCGGGGTGATATGCTCGACCGTGTCGGTCGAGCATATCACCCCGCCAAATTGGAGACCCCGACGTGATTGCAAGCAGCCTTCTTTATCATCGCTCCTCTCTCTCACTCAAGTCAGCAGTAGCAGTCTGCTGTTTGCTGTGAGCAAACCAGCAGCAACGGGTCGGAGCTGTGGTTCCCCAGGCGCAACACTATCCCTGGTGGGAAGATCTTCCTTTTGTGGCGGTCGAGCACATTAATTCGCTCCGTTACACTTTCTTTTCTTTGGAAGAGAGTGGTCATAGCCTGGGTCAGAAACCATACGGCCCTGGACATGGCACCTGTTTCTAAAATCGCCTCGGTAAGTGTATAAGCAACATTGGTTCCCTGGCATAATATTATAAGACACGCGATCCCGTCCATCGTATCACAACTCATAACAATATTTCCTGCTGATTAAAGGACGATTCACATAAAATATTAGGCTGACATTACACAACAGGAAGCTATGTTTGGAGTGTAGAGCTATGTATGCGGCGTATTTGATTGGGGGGGGGGGGGGGCGGGGATTCAACCTCCCTTTCTGAGGAGCACCACATCTCAGGAAAGAGGAAGACTGAACGGATTAGCTTTAATAAATACTCTCTATAATATTTCGAAACCCGGAAGAAGTCGTTCGTTATTGAATTTGCTAAATAAAATACTATAAGCAAGCAGTGTTAAATATTAACTATTTACTAAGTAAACACCTATAGTGTTTTTTTTTATAGACTGACTAACAATTTTGACTAACAATCCCCCCAAAAAAGCAGGCCTGGGTACAATTACTAAGTAAAATCCTAGGACCGATCCCTCCATGTAAATGAGGCCTGGGTACGCCTATGCTAATTACCAAGCATTTAGTTTGACTTGTACTTACTCGAGAACGGGAGTCGGGAGAGAGAATCCTATTTGATAACAAAACTGACACGATCAATATAACTCAAACGAAGTTGCTGTTGGTGTACCTCATACCTTATCAGTATCGTAGTTGGAACACTTACCGCGTCGCGACATCACCAATTATTGCTCTATGCAATCCATAAACAATATTTATCTTCATGTAAAACAGTAATTTACTATGTGAATATATTCTGTTTCGACGCTGGAATTCAATTAATGCTTTATGTCATAAAATATAATAGCATTTATCCTTAGGGCTTGTTTTAATCGTACCTTATTTGAGTGTCAGAAGGTTGATAACGGTATATGATTTAAGGATTGTAATAATGAGGTTACAATTGTACTCACATAATTAGCACTAAAGGAAGCCCTTTGTTGAGTACACACTATCACGCCCGTTTCTTACAGGAGTGGGCAGAGTTTACGAGAGGCTCCATTTCCTACGATCCTGACAGTATGATAATATTAAATATTTTTTTATACAAAAATGATTATTTATTTAAAGAAGAGGTCCTTTCAATAAACCTCCAATAAAAAACATAAAGGAGAGCTCTATGGTTATTGTTCTTTGAAGGAGAGATCCTTTAAATAAAACCTTCGATATAACAAATAAACAACAGTTGTAGTAGTAGTTTTGTCGATTAGATAGAACAGTATATAGACCATAGTTCTCAAGAACAGGATCTGGCTACATTAGGTAGAAGGTAATAAGAGAGTCCTTTGCCTTGCTATGGGCGAAGCAGAATGTAGGGCCAACGTCACGCTTTCTAACTTCCAAAGATCAATGGATTTCGTGGCCTTATCTTCAAGAAAAGAGTAAAAGTCGTAAGAGTGGTAGATTTACATAATATAAGGTAATTAAAATCTAAGTTTCTCATACTAACTAAATCATGCGACTGCTCAAGTAATATTGTTTTTTTCATACATACAAATTATCACGCCTGTTATCCACAGGCGTAGGAATAGGCTATGGACCTCCACTTGCTATGATCCTGATAGACTTTTCTCGCTTCATCTACACTCGTCACTCTTTTCATGCATGCCCACCGATTTTTTCAAAATTACGGAAAACGGCTGTAGGGAAAGGTTGTGTAGAAACACTTGAATAACCTACTGCCTAAAATGTTTGCACTATAGCCTTATCAAGGCCAGTATTGAGAGTCAAACGTAGTTATTATAGATTGAGACAAGACAAAAACCAAGTAAGAATATGTATAAAAATAAGTTTGGAAAATCCAAAAGTGCACGCCTCATAGCGGTCACTCAATTTTCACAACAAAAAAATCAGAACTTGAATATTGGATATTTATCGGTGTATTATGAACAAAATAAAAAAAATTACTTTTAAATCTTCGCGCCATTGCCCACACAGAAAAGAAAGGTACTGCGCATGTATTGTCAATGTCAACGAACCTTATTTACATAGATTTAGATATACCAACGATAGGTGGATTTCAGTTTATTGCTCATTATAATTAAACTACTTTTAAGTAGACCGTGATTTTCGAAAGGACTTAGTTTTAGATAATACTTAAGCGTATGAAAAAAAGAAGGGTTCGATTTGTTAAGTTTTTCGGGCGTTATCGTGACCACGCCAGTTTCCATACATACAGACACACGGACGTCCACGAAATAATTTTCTGAAACACTTGTTTTATTATTTTAAAGAACAAAATGTCCTTTAAAAATATCATGACTGTTGAAACTAGTGTTTTTTCTTGACATTTGAGTGTAAATATTATTCTACAAGTACGATAAGAAATAAATACCGACATTTTTAGTTCGAAAAATCACTTGATTTTTGTACTACCTCAACGCTCCGCTTATGAGGCGTGCAATAGTAAATAAAACGTAATAATGTATCTGTAAGAATTAAATTAAATTGCCACACCGGATGTTAGACAACAATATCTAGAATGCAGACTATCGCGGCCTATATTAAGGCATCTGATTGGGATAGATGTAATATATCTTCCTAGGCGTTAATAGCTCGGAACGATCGAGTTGCCTATTATTTTGTCAAGCTTCGATTTATAGATGGCAGCACTAACGGTAAAGCTTTGTCGGAGTCCCATGGAACACTTGGTTTAGGGCGGGGAGCTTGAAGGCAAGTGGAGTTTGCACTGCAGGCTGAAGATTAAATTAGATGTTTTTCTAGTTAACTTGCAAGCTAATATTCTATCGTTTTAGTATTTAATAAACAAAATCACATGACATATTTGTTTAATCATATCTAATCTCAAAATTTTGTTAATGAAAATGATTGAGGATATCGAATAGCTCTCAAAGATCAATTGATTGGCACTTTGGCAGATTTATTGGTGGAGGCAAAGATATTGGTTTTGTTTTAAATGAAAAACTTAATGATGGACCACTTTCCTATAACTTTAAAATTGAAGCTCCTTGATATGTGTATCCTACCCATGATTACCTATGGTGCACAAACCTGGTCATTAACCGAGGATCAGAAGTTCCAGTTCAAGGTTTGCCAGCGAGCTATGAAGCGCAGTATAGTCGGCGTAAGCCACAAAGATCGGATAAGAAACATAACGGTGCTCTCCAAAACACAAATAAAGGACGTAGGTGTAAAGTCAATAGGACGGGGTGGAGCACGTCTGCCGCATGAAACAGGACAGGTGTGCCAAACTGACCACATCGTGGTTATTAGATAATCGCCGTAAGCGAGGGAGACCTAGGCGGAGATCGCGAGATGACTTCGATGCATACATTACTGATTGGCAGACTGTAGCTCTGAGTAGGAACGAGTGGAAGGAGAAAGAGGAGGCCTTTGCCCAGCAGTAGGACACCAACATAGGTTAAAAAAACAGTGCATATAATATTTACCATGATTATTCGACACCAGCAAACTTAAAACAGAAGAGTCACCAGGAATGCAGCGTTAAAAATATTATATACAACGTGGAAGGGACATACCAGTAACAGTCGAAAACAAAAAAAAATTTTGACATTCTCATACCAATTGCCCGAGCGGCTGCACACTTTTCTATGGAAATGCAAAAATTTTTTTTGTTCTTTGGCTGTTATTTTAATTTAATTACACTATAATGATCTAGTATAGCTCGTGGTTTGATTTATTACGGGTATGTCCCTTCCGCTTTGTATATCTACCATTGTGTGATTTTTGTATTTCTTCCTATTCTATCGTCTCTCTCAATTAATGCATCTGTTTTAAGAAAAATAACTAACTGCACTGTCACCAGGAATGCAGCGTTAAAAATATTATATACAACGTGGAAGGGACATACCAGTAACAGTCGAAAACAAAAAAAATATTTGACATTCTCATACCAATTGCCCGAGCGGCTGCACACTTTTCTATGGAAATGCAAAATTTTTTTTTGTTCTTTGGCTGTTATTTTAATTTAATTACACTATAATGATCTAGTATAGCTCGTGGTTTGATTTATTACGGGTATGTCCCTTCCGCTTTGTATATCTACCATTGTGTGATTTTTATATTTCTTCCTATTCTATCGTCTCTCTCAATTAATGCATCTGTTTTAAGAAAAATAACTAACTGCACTGAAATGTATTTAACTGAAATCTTTACGAATTTTCTAATACCTCTCGAATGATTCAAGGTAGAAGAGGAGGAAAATGTCGGCTCTATTTTGTTCTAAACTCCTTGGCACAGGGCTCTTGATAGATACCATCGATGGATAAGCGGGACTCGAAAGGTTAGGCTTGTAAACAGTACGATTGTGTGAAAGAGAAATGCCTTTATAGGTTCTTAATTAGATACAGGTTTCGAACAAACGGTTTGCTCGAAATGAGTCTATAAATTGTAATTTTATTGGCTGAGAACTTTTCAACATGTGCTTCTAAAGCTCTAGTTATATTGAAGTACTCTAAGCGTGTTTCGATTTGTTTTAGGGTCGGCCACGCATGTGTGCCTTCTAGTGATACGAGGCATAGGCAATAGTAACTACTTTAAAAAAAATATCGTTTGTAGCGATTGTATCAGTGAGTTAAGAAAAAGCGTCTAGAGGAAAACGATTCTCCCCAAGAACCCTTCTTAGTTACACAGTGTAAGGACCCTTTTTCCCAACTCTCTGAATACACTCTCTACGCACGTTCACGTAACTTCATAAACTAATAGCATCCTCAGGTAGCCGAGCATACCAGCTGCATAAGCTCCTAATGCAAGAGTTGAGCGGTGGATAAACAAGTATCCACCTTACGAGTCAAACCTCCCACTTGCAGAAAACTTCCCACCGGGTAGACCTCTCCTGGTCAGTCTGGAAGTCTCTAATAGACTCTGGGCTGGTGTTGGGAAGTGTCGAGAATACCGAGTTAGGTGGCGTCACGCTGATAACGACCTTTGCGACTGCGGTGCCATTCAGTCGATGGACGACCTTCTGTCATGTGCGAGCTGCCTATGTCATGTACCATAGAGGACCAACAATGAGGGTAACAACAGAGGGATCGCCGTGGCCACGTCCGGTCAAAGATGATTTGAAATTGAAGCTACAGAGAAACCATTTCGACTCGATAAGAAGAAGAATCACGTAACTATGATATATCTTAGTTTCAAAGGGTTTTTAGTACCTAATGGTAATATATATAATATAAGCTTTAGTAGCTTCGTAACGAATAAACAAACTATTAAATACTAGAGCCTGTCCGGATCGTGAGCACGTCTCATACTCTGTGATAGATCCTCGACGTACGATGTGAATGTGAGCACATCCAATATTTACCAATAAACAGTAGGGCCTCTACACATCAGCCGAAAGTGTAGTTTAGCTGAGTTTCGCCGAATAACGCCACAACACGGCAATTTAGAGGGATAATTTGGCATTACAGGGGAATTGCCAGCCGGATTGTACACATAAATACTAATACGTCTTTATCCCTAATGGGGCAGACAGAGCATTTTGGGTCTTCCGGGTCTAAGCAGATAGAGCCGAGGGCCTCAACATTCAAAGACCACTTTTAACGTGATGGTGGGCGAGAAGGTGGAAAAAGGAATCATAATAGTAATGATGTTGCTAGCTGCATCGCCTATTAACATGATTTGCATTTACACCATTCCCACGACAATCTGCGCAGGAAGAGAAGCAGCTGGTATATTCTAAGTTTCTTATTTTCTCCCAGACCAGCATAGAAGTGAAAATTGTACACGAAGAACAAAATAGGCTTTAAAATCTAGATCTTAAGTCTAGAAACGGTGCTATTATTTTTAGTCGTCCCAATAACATGGCCTCTCTCTCTCTCTAATCTCAGCGTAAAGTTGCACCCTCAGCTGTAATGCTGCAAAGCCCGGGGTCCGCTTTCCGATTTTTTTCTCCACTTCGCACGCTCTTAAGCATCTTTGGTTGTAAGACCATTGGCACGCATATCACCCTTGACGATGTCAAACCAGCATTTCTTATGGCTACCAGGTCTGCCTGGGGTCGGCTGAGGCGGTACAAATATTATTAATAAGGTCCGACGTATAGGTAGAGGGTACATCGTAACTTTCCTATCGTTCGGCTCTATAAAGAGTAGCCGGAAGGTTGGTCCGAAACTTCTGCGACTGTATTTTCCACTAGTGTGGCGATACCCTAACGCAAATCGAAGAACAAAGCAAACCAGGGCACTGCAACACTATATTGTTGTGCGGATGACGCAAGTTATCTGTCGCATCCAAGATGGCCGCCATTCAACGGCTGTGACGAAAGGATGCTGCGTGAAATCGCTCGTAACAATGTATGGGAGGCATTATCGGTCGCACCAAATAGTGCAGTGCGAATCGATCTTGCAAATAAAAGGAAAAGTTGTTTGCAAAACAGGTTGATTGTGTTGTGATGCTTCTATACGGTTATAATAAAGAAAATCTTAACCAGCGAGGTATAAACAAAAACTTTAAATACAATCTAGAATGCCTACAAAGTGGCACTAGTACAAGTAATCACACAATCTAACAAAATAACATTCAAAATTAAACTTAATGCAACGTACATAAAGTTTATATTTTAATAAAGCTTATGATTATTTATCTAACGTTTCCAAAAATTGTACCTAAAGTTCCAGGCGTCCGGCGTTCCTTTCTCGCAAATTGCCAGTGCATATAATAGAAATTGACATCTTTTCCCACATCGTACGCATTCTAGATTGTTTATAATTTCTTTTGCTACGAATAATCAAATTATATAAGAGTACAGTTGCAATCAATAACTCAGAAATTTGATTAAGATAACTCATCAGTCTCAAGTAATGTCACATCGGAACTGTTTGGACACGCGACTGACCGGTCTCGTCTGGAGCGATCGCTCGATAAGATTGTATCGTGTGCGCACGCGCAGCGTTCCGGTGTGAAATTAATACAGTCAGAATGGTAATGACTGGTTGGGATAATTGTGTTGTAATGGGTAGTCGCGTGCCGTAAGTGGGCCACTTTATTTAGGATCTTTGGTTGCATCTCATCACTAGGGCAAGTTGGAAAATGAACTTTTTCTATTTGTCTTGGGTCTTGCATATATATACATATTTGATATAAATAAATATAGAATCGTTGAGTAAGTACTTTGGGGCTAGCTCAATCAGTGTCCTATCAATTTATTTATTATCTCTTCACGAAAGAGCTTCTTAAACTTCTTCTTAAAGTCACCGAAGATATTCGACTTGGCATGGAGAATACGTTGGTCACCATTTTAGTTCTTATCGATTTCTCCAATGCTTTCAATATGGTAGACCACGATATTCTGCTTGCTGTCCTTGAGCTCCTTCAATTCTCGTCTTCAGTGTTGGATTGGTTTTCTGAATATCTCTGTCACCGCCAGCAGGCAGTTCGTATGGACCGCGTTTTCTCGGACTGGAATGATCTGTCTAATGGCGTGCCTCAATGGGGCATCTTATCACCGTTGCTTTTTTCTCTTTATATTAATTTACTTTCCACTTCCCTTGGCTGTTCTTACAATTTTTATGCTGACGACCTACAAATTTATGCCCAATCATCAGTTGACGACCTTGGTTTTAGTGTAGCGAGTGTAAACTTGGCTTTGTCGGCTATCTTGTCCTGGTCCGATCAATTTGGAATTCAGGTTAATCCCTCCAAATGCCAAGCTATAATTGTAGGCAGTGCAAGGCAAATTTCTTTGATTGACTTTGATGCTATTGCACCTGTCATTTTTAACAACTGTATTATCCCCTACAGTAAATCCGTAAAGGATCTTGGCTTTTACATTGATTCCACACTTAGTTGGACCACTCAGGTAGCTGAAGTCAGTAGTTCTGTTACTGTTGCTCTTCAACAGCTTAATCGTCTAAGGAACTTCCTGCCTTTCAAAACAAAGTTCTTATTAGTCCATACATTGATATTACCCATCATTGATTATGCTGATGTGTTACCCTGATCTCAATGTAGATTTACTGACTAAGCTTGACCGTCTCGTTAATAATTGATCATATTTGCGAAGGCAGAAAATGATACGTAAACGTATAATTTTCTGCTTTCGCAAATATGATCATATATAATCTTTTCGTTCTGAGCTTAAATGGCTTCCTATCCGTGAACGCAGACAAGTGCGAATTCTTTGCACTCTCTTTTCAATTCTTCTGAATCCTAATTCCCCTGAGTACCTTAGATGTAAATTTAAATTTCTTTCTGACACTCATGATAGACAACTTCGTTCTACTGATAATCTTCTCCTTTCTGTTCAAATTTTATGGCAAACTCTTTTAACTTACAAGCTATACGGCTCTGGATTGCTTTACCCATTGACATCAAAGATATTTCGACAAAATTTTCTTTTAAGAGAAGAGTGCACTCTTATCTTTTTGATCGATGTTAGTATCTTTCTTTATTTTTTATCATCATCATATTATTTATATATATTGTAGGTTTGTATATATTTATTTGTTATATGTATTATAGATAGTCTTATGTACGTATGTAGGTATATTCTATGAGTTATATTTTATTTATTTGTGTATTATATATTTTATTATATTATATAGTGATAAGTAGACATATATTATGCACATATTTTAATACTTTATTTTGTATCTAGTTTTTTGCGCCGCAACATGATTCGTATCTGTTTATCCCTATGGTTGACTGGAAGAGAACGCTTTTAGCGTTAAGTCCGCCAATTGTACCATTTTTTTATTGTGGAACAATAAAGTTTTTTAAATAAATAAATCTCTTGCTGATATGGAAAAAAAAACGTAGAATGTATTAACCAGCTATATCTTTTCCCGCACAGATTGTGCATCCCTATCGAGGAAATATGCATTTCACATTGTTTAAAGATTTGTTTGACCATGTTTTGGAGACTATCCAGAGTTGTTCACTTTTTCATCTACCGAATTGAGACCAAAAGTTTGCCCAAAGAATAAATAATACCAATAAAATAATAAAAAAGTCCCTATATGAGATAAGTCCGCCATTGTATATTTGCTCTTTCAAATTTTGTATTTTATTTGTTTGCATGTTTTTGGTACAATAAAGTTACAAACAAACAAAAATAATTAATCGAGATATTACATAGATTGAACTAGACTCAAAGAAGTTATTAATTGAAGAAATAATTTCCAATTCTTCTAGTGTTATCATTATTCTTAACTTTGTCCAATATTGAACAGCTAATAAAAACTTAGCTTTATTTTTTCATAATCCAATTGAACGAATCATCTAAGTACACATACTTCCGACCAATACAATTCATGCCATAGTCCGAATACCAAACTGACTTAGGAATGTACGAGTACCATGTAGATTATCCAGATAATGCGAGACGTAGTTGAACAAAAAACACCGACAATACCCAGCTTCGAGTTAAATGAATGCTCAACTCGTGTATTCTGTCAGCAAGTCATAAGAATAATTTGACATATATCTAATAGAATAGAATCAGTGGGCGAGACACATAGCGCGACGTACCGATGGCCGATGGGGCAGAAAGGTTAATCTCGAATGGCGATCACGTACTGGCAAGCGAAGCGTAGGACGGGGTGGGTACCCACAAGGTGGTCAGACGATCTGACCAAGGTCGCTGGAAAATACTGGACGCTGGATGGAGGCCGCTCTAGATCAGTCATTTTGGAAATCCTTGGGAGAGGGCAGAGGCCCACCTATGTCCAGCAGTGACCGTTATGCGTCTGAAATGATGACGATGAGAACTTGAGCCGTGTGATTTTCGGCGTAGAGTAAGACTGCTCCATTTCTTCCTGTGGATGTCGTAAGACTTAAGGATTAAGCACAGACATCTAGTGCTACATCTGAATTCCCAAGGAGGGTTGAAATTAGGCGGCTACCGATTATAAAACTTTTCGCACAAATTTCTCATAAAGGGTTAACGTCAGGCAGGCGGCCAGTCGTAAAACTATAGCCAAATCGTTTAAACTGTTCCGGCTATTTCTTCTACACTTCGCACGGTCTTTGGCATCCTTAGGTCACCATTGACTTGCATATTATATTTGGATAAGAAAAAGTGGGAAAACGCACCCCTGGCTTCGAAGCAGCACAGAATGCAACCTGGAACTTGATTTAGAAGAATAGAATAAAACTGACTTACTATCCGACGCGCAAAAACGCTAGCCAGCTTCAAATTCCAAATAAAATCAAATTTTCTATCCTTATAAAAGTTAAATCTCTTTCCCTTGTTTCCAGTTACCTATGTTTAATATTTGACCACACCGAACTACCTAACTTCTAAATAGTGGGTAGTAATGAAGAAATACGCATGCTTAAGTAATAATGTCATGAGGAAATTCGTCAAGTTGATTCTTAGTCACGGTAGCAAAATTTGAAGTGCACTCACAGCACAAATGTGAGGGGCGTGGGTTCGAATGTTTTTTCATCACATATTTTTAATTTAGATATCGTTCCGAGCATTCTAATGATTATTAATAAATAATTAGTAATAATACTAGCCTGCATTTAGCAACAAATTACTTGTAGCACCAAAACATAACCTATAAATCAGCTCTCAACGCCAGCGAGACGGCTCTTAATTACTAGATATCTAAATAAGCGTCTCTCCTTATTTAGACCAGTTATGATTTATCTCCGCAGCTGTGTACGAAACCCTTAACACGTCTAAAAACACCTTCGACCTTATTACTATTACAATAAAGTTTAAAGGTCGGGAAAAAAACGTAATTTCTCTTCCCACATTACTTACCGGAATGACGGATTGGCTCCATTGTGTGGTGGGAACATGAGCTATGCGCGAAAAACAATGTCATATTTTGATGGCCCAAAATGGCTGCAATCATTTATTTATAGCAGTGGAAAATTTGTTTGGTGTTTTAAATGAGGTGTCGACTTGATGGTTTTGTGTTTGTTAAATAGAAGATACACTATCACGTCTTTATCCCTAATGGGGCAGACAGAGCATGTTGGGTCTTGCGGCTCTAAGCAGACAGAGCCCAGAGTTGCAAAACTCAAAGGCCACTTAAGCGAGATTGATGGGCGAGAAGATGAAATAATTAATCAAAGTTAACATAAGAACATGCCTCGGCATTATCAGAGGAGGGTTAGTCGGGCGGTGGCCGGTTGTAAAATTTTTCGCAAAAATGCATTACCAAATCATTTAAGACGATACACGGAGTCCAGTGCTGCCCCCATTTGAAAGAAATAATTTGTAAGGAAACAGAGATATCATTTAAAATGTTAAGCTACTAAAACTTAGATAACCCTTAAAACTATTTTGTGAACCACTGTTTACAGTTTAAAGTGAGAACGTTAAGCTTTAATTTGCATTTTTGCGAAAAACGGCCACTTTTGACTAAAACGCAAACTAATGCTTAACGTTCTCACTTTAAATAGTAAACAGTGGTTCATAAAATAGCTTGAAGGGTTATCTAGGTTTTACTAGCTTAAAATTTTAAATGATATCTCCGTTTCCTTACAAATAATTTATTTCAAATGGGGGCAGCACTGGACTCCGTGTATCATCTTAAGACTGCAGTTTTCGACCGTGGGAATTTTTGATTGAATACCCGAATCTATATTATCTTCTTTATACAATGACGTAGACGTGTGAGACGTGTTTTGATTTTTTGCGCACCGCACGTCTCAGATTATTTGGAATTAAACAAACTATTACAATGAAAATCAATAAATTGTCTCATTCACTTTTTTAATATTTAAATAAACTTCAATTTAACATATCTTAACATATTGTTACTAAGATAGTTTGGCTCCAATCAGCTCCGGAAAAGCAGTCAAAATCATTAAAAATAAGGACCGGGCCCTTAAACTGTTTTGGCTATTTTTTCTCCACTTCGCAACGACTTTGGCATCCTTGGGTTTCTATTGACATGCATATTTATATTTATATTTGGAGAAGAAAAAGCGGGAAAGTGCACCCCGAGCTCAGAAGCAGCACAGCTGAGAATGCAACCGGGAACGCGGCAAGATGAAGACAGTTACATGAGTTATACATACGTAACACGTCACAGGTAACACAGTCAAGAATGCAACGCACTATAATGAAAGAAAAGGAATAGTCACAATATTTTTTTTAAATATTGTTTCCCTAAGATGAAATTCATATCCAAACCTATCAAACTAAAGTTCAATGCCTCGCCCAGCATGGTATTCAATAAAAACCGGCCAAGCGCGTGTCGGGCCACGCGCAATGTAAAGTTCCGTAGTTGCGATTTATTGCCGGCTTAGAGTTCACGCCTCACGGTTTAAGACGGTACGAGTACATGGAGTCCAGTACTGTTTACAGTTGAAAGTGAGAACGTAAAGCTTGTCTTCGCACATTTGCGGGAAACAGCCACTTTTGGCTTATCATTGGGTTATCTAGGGTTTACTAATACGATTTTTTTAATAATATCTCCATTTCCTTTCAAATGGGTGCAGCACTGGACCTCATGTATCACCTTATGGACTACAAACGTCTAATAAGTTCGTCCACTTTTATAACTGTTTAATTTGTAAACCCTACTTAGCTCTGTTAGTTTTCTTTTTAACTACCGTGATTTTTCTCACGTGTCCATATAAAACCGTTTAGAAGACAGAGCTCAGGGACTCTTGACCTTAACAAAAATTTGCAACCAGATGTTTCACAAACGTATCTCTAAATAAAAAATGGTGTTCACAAACTCTTAGTACTAATAGTCTTTGAGTAAAGACACACATAGTGAAATTATAAGGGTTCCTTGTTTACTACGGAACTCTAAAATATAGGTGCTCCAATAGTTGGAAAACCGTTCACCCTTCACAGATAAGGCATTAGAATCAATAGAGCACAGATTGGCTGGCCGATAACTGGCGGATTGACTCTATCGGGGCTCTGTCAGGCCTGTGGACTGTGGATCACACAATAGTACGCTTCATGTTGTCACTCCTGTCCGAAACGTTAGATCGTCAGCGATTGAATAAACTGTACTGAGCGGAGTTTAAGATAACGCTAAGTATATCTTCTGACCAAATACACTTGACTGTACGTATTGCGTTGAGTTTTGCTTCTCTTTTCGGTGCTTTTTAACCACCGACAAAAAAGAGGGGTGTTATAAGTTTGACGGTAATGTCTGTCAGTCCGTCTGTCTGTGTCGTCGTAGCGCTCGAACGGAGGGACCGATTTCGATGAGCTTTTTTTCAATGAAAGCAAATTCCTTTATTTTTTTTTGTTCATTGATTTTTAAGGGGAGCCAGGTTGAATGAAAATCGGTTCAGCCGATTAAAAGTTATTGGGGGTTAACGCTTGAAAGTCGGGGCTTTCTCTAGAAAATAATAGATGGCGCTACGGATATCAAGTCGTATTGGTAGTTCCGCTACTCATCACTAGATGGCGTTCTTAACAGTCGGGGGCTTTTTAATTTGCCTAGCAAATAAGCTTGTTCCGCAAGAATTTTCTGTCGTGAGGTACATATAGGACGTTTGTATGAATAAGATAAAGTTTTAAAAACTAAAACCCGACTACGGAACTATTCAAACTGAAAATCATATTTATCCAGTTAATACAAGCACAGCAATAAGCAACAGCTAATAATGTATATATTTTTGAACGGTATGATTCGATTTTTTTTTATTTTTTTGTATATTACTTTATGGCCTATATAGGGCGACACAGTGGATGTACTGTGACGTTACATAGGCTATAACCAGCGAAGAGCCAAGACGATTCCAACGATACCTCATTTGTTACGGTATCATGGATATACATACATACATAGCTCGGTGACTTAGTGGCAGTACGCATTACTAGCGCTTTCGCAAGTTAAGTAACACTGGGCGCGGTCCGCACTTGGATGGGTGACCACAAGTGGCATAAAAATCCTCGAGCTTGACCTCGTGCTTTGAGAGACACGTTATGCTGTTGGTCCCGGCTGTCATCGTTATATAGTAATCATCAAGCTATGTCAGCTTGAAAAATCTGAGACTAGCTTTGGCCACTTACTCATACGAAAAAGCAAACAAAACAGCTTCCAAAAACAACAAAAGCTAACAAAATAAATTAAGTTACAACCATCTGTGACCCACGACCTCTCTTTAAAGGCTCCCAAATAAGGTCTAAGTTGGGTCTAAGTTCCAGGGTTCCCGTGTAGTCATAACTACAAGCTAATAGCACTGTCACGGTTATGGCACCGCGCTATCTGTACCGTGTGCGAGGGGCATTAGTTCTGTCCGAAATGACACATTGCTCTAAGTTTTCTCATGTTTTTGAATGGGAATTTACAGTCCGCTTGTTAGGAACATCGACGGAACTTGTGGACTTTAGATCTAAATGCGTTTTAAGTTCGTGATTTTTAGGGGTTCCGTAGCCAAATGGCAAAAAACGAAACCCTTATAGATTCGTCATGTCTGTCTGTCTGTCCGTCTGTATGTCACAGCCACTTTTTTCCGAAACTACAAGAACTATACTGTTGAAACTTGGTAAGTAGATGTATTCTGTGAACCGCAATAAGATTTTCACACAAAAAGATGTACCTTACCATGCACAACTTCCACCGAAAATTGGTTTGAACGAAATCTAGTAAGTAGTTTTTTTTAAAACTTCATAAATCGTAAAATGTTACTTGCTGCTACGGAACCCTTCATGGGCGAGACCGACTCGCACTTGGTCGCTTTTTTTAAATTTAATTATATATGTACTTCCTGACTTATTATAAAATACAAAAAAAATAATATCAAAAAAAAAATGTTACATACTCGTATAACTCTTTAAGGACAAATAACACTGATTGAGCTAGTCCCAAAGTAAGTTCAAGCTTGTGTTACGGAATACTAACTCAACGATACTATATTTTATAATAAATATATACTCGTATGTATATAGATAAACACCCAAGACCCAATACAATTTGAAAAAAGCTATTTTTCAATTTGCCCTGGTTGGGGATTGAAACCAGAACCTCCGGTGTGGCGGACTGACGTGTTAATCACTACGCCACGGCCAGGTTTTCTACCTACAACCCGTTCGCGCTAAGTTTACCGGTCTGTGGAAGTGCTACCCCTCTCGTCAGCGGCAAACTAAGCACGAAAGAGTTATAAGTACTAAAGTTCCCAATCAATTAGTTCAGGTACTAACATGTACCACTACTTTATATTGCCCATGAACGCAGTGGGCATAAACCTCCCATCTCGCCATACAGATCAGTCAGTCATTAGTCAGTCAAACTGTATGCACCCATAACTTACCCGGTCGCACTCATTTAGAGTGACTACGGACCTTCGAGTCGGGGGTCTCTTTGAGATGATAATGGATGTGCTCGTATGTCCAATGGGTGGCAGGTAGAGCATTTTGGGTCTTGCGGCTCTAAGCAGACAGACCTTCATGCTCTGTCTGCCCCATTTCGGATAAAGACGTGTAAGTGTTTTTTTCTAAGCAAATAATAATATTATATCCTACAACAATACGGGGTCTAAAAAAATATACTGAAACTATTTTATGGGCGGATACAGTACAGTCCAAAAAATATTTTTCATATTTTTACGTATATTAATAAGTGTCATCATTTATAATATTGTAATTATAAGTATTATTTCGTACTTTGTTTCGTTTGAGCTCTCTTTTCTATATAAAAGAGGTAACCAAGTACTAAAAATGTATGAATCTATTGTAAGAATTTACGTGTGATACGACATGTGTTTAAGAAGACAGCCTTCTGTAACATGTGGTTAATATATGTGAAAATGTCTAATAAGTGTCAGCTTGTGTGGTGTGTTTTTGATATAACTGCTGTAGCAGAGTGGTTTGTTGTTTGTTGGTTGAATATAGGAATTGGGGATAGCTACATCTATTATTATAATATTTATAACAGAATTTGTATGTTAATATGCATTTTTATTTTGTAAGAACATTTTTGTAAACATTTTAACAGCAGTGTGGGAGCACCATTAGTTGTTTATTAATACCAATTCTTATTATCTTATAGGCTGATCACTCGTTTACAATGTTGCAGTTTAAATGAGCAAATATTGCACCAAAATATATCAAAAACATGTTACAATGACATGATTTCAAACATGTGTATCAATTTCAAATCCTTTTAAGACGTAGGTCTCTAGAAATAAGAACCAAAATCGAATATTATTGTTATTCGTCGCAGGATATGTAGCCTGGGTGATGTATTATGACCTCTCCGACCCGCGTGATAAAGTACAAATTCCTGTGATATGCGATAGTATCGCTACATATCGCTGCGTTCAAAACGTCACGCGCGCCGTTTGTCGCAAGCGGTCACGTTTGGACGGTAGCCGAGTGATGTGACGATGTCATTTAACGTGTCGATATCTTTACCAGCCGATACAAGGTCAAAAAAAACATACTGAAACTATTTGAAGGCTAAATTCAGTCCATGATAATGAACAACTTCCCCTAGAAACATTTATATATCGAAATATGAAACATGATTTTTGACCTCCCATACAAATTAACCGATCAGCTGATCCGAGTTTGTATGGAATGCCAAAATAAATATTTTATTAGTATTATGGACTGGAGTCAAGTTTAAAATAGTTCAGTATATTTTTTTAGACGTTATATATGTAAGTCCACTGATGGACTATACTATAGGCCTCACGTAATAAAGGGGAATTTTGCAAATAATCGCCGCACTGGCCTAGCGGTTTGGTGATCACTGTAGATGGTATACAGTCGTTTCACAGAGGACTACTGCCAAGTCTCTGTCTTCTTTTATATCTTCCTTATTCGCCTCTTACAACACCCAAAGAAGCGGAAAGGGGTGGTGACAAATTGTTTTCTACTCGACCGTAGTTACCGTAGTGCGTAGTGCCAACATCCAGTAGGTGAAGCACTAAGAAAAGAAGAATACACCGATAAACTGTTCGACTACCCGGGCTTTCTACGACTTTATCCTCTTATTTCACAAAGAAATAATGTCCACATCAATTTATTGCTTTTTCTAACGATTAGGGATTGGGTGGCATCACTCACAATTTGCAAATTTGCACCAGGAACTTTAATTTCGGGGTTAAGTAAAGCTGTTGTGCTGATTCGCCCATTCAAGTATGTGTGCGCACAGAGTTTAAATACAGAACATTTAAACTCTGTGCGCTAAAAAAATATATACACAATCATTGTGCATATATTTTTTAAGCATATTTTTTTTATTGGTTATGTCTTTGTTACTTTATATCAAAGGCCTAAGGTAACTTAATGTAACACATTAAATTGAAGCGATTGAATACGATGATGCCTTACTAAGTACCTCAAGGAACGTTTTTTCTTTAGAACCTCTTCAAGGCCTCTACGCAGTGCAAATAAACTTCTTCTCAATATTCCAGTCCACTCGACCAATTTCTACAAATATTCTTTTACTGTCTATGCTATTCATCTCTGGAACACTCTACCCCTTTCCATTCGATTCGCCAAAACTTTGAATAAATTTAAAACCCTAACTAAAAATCACTTTTTTACTTCTGTTTAGTTCCTTATCTCTTTCCCCTACTATTTCTTCTATCTTCCTGCTTAAAATCATCATGTACAGATCTGTTTACATCATTGTGATATTTATTTATTTGTATGTATGTAATAAATTATTTATTATTATGCTATGTATAAATAGGTATGAATATGTATATATATATATATTCATTTATTTCTTCTTCTTCTTATTTAAGAGCTTAGTGGCTCTTGTCGGTGGAGTATGCGCCAAACTTCTCGGTTCTCTGCCTTACTTTTTAGTGCTTGATACGACATGACCCCTGCTTTTTCTTTCAGTTGGTCTACATAGCTCTTTCTTGGTCGTCCTGGACCTCTTCTACCTTTTATCTTTCCTTCTAGTATGTTTTTAAATAAGGAGTCATGTCGTATTAAGTGACCAATCATTTTCCCTCTCCTATTTTCTATTTCGCCCAGCAGTCTTCTTTTCTCTCCTACTATTTCTAATACTTCCTCATTGGTTTTCCTTTCCATCCAACTGATCTTTTCCATTCTCCTCCAGCACCACATCTCGAAAGCTGCCAGACTGTCACTATCTTTTTTATTCAGTATCCACGTTTCGCATCCATAAAGTGCTATGCTCCAGATATACGTTTTTATAAGGCGTTTGCGTATTTTTCTGGATATATTTGCTGTGAAAAGTTTCTTTTTACTATTGTATGCTCCTTTGGCCATGGCAATTCTGGTTTTAATATCTGCAGTACATCTAGAGTCTTCTGTTAATATACTTCCTGTACTTAAGTTAAACTTCAGTACTTAAATTTTTCTACTTGTTCTATTTGTTCTATTCATTTATTTATATAAATATATATATTTTTTTTATAATGTTATATATTTTGTATAAGTATTTTAATATCTATTGGTTATTTATAATTTACATTTTAAATTTAACTGCGCCACCTGTTATCTTACTCATATACTTCGCACTCCTTCTCTTAAAGGTTGCCTGTAAGAGATTGCTTCGGCGATAAGGCCGCCTCTTGTACCTTATTTATTTATCCGTTTTTAAGATCCGTAAACTTTGTAATTTTTTTATTGTTTTTTATTTGGTGCAATAAGGATTTTTGTATTGTATTGTATTGTAAGTAAAATATTAATTTAAGTGAAATGGATGATTACATTTAAAAATGAAAAATTACTACTACCATAAGGCTTAACCATAAATAATCACGCGTTTCAAACATTACCCGACTTATCGACAAATCCTACCTCTACATGGACATCCCTATAAACAAAGGATTACGCTAACCGTGAGAAAATCTGCGGAGCTTTTTAAAATCTATCTAAAACTGCCTAGTAAGGGCCTCATGCCTCGACCGTATATTAGGTTCCGTCAAAGAGATTCAAATAAATTAGATGATAGAGTAAGCATTAGATCTTCCGTTTGAAGCCATTATTTTTTGCCGCCTGCTCGCCGCATAGTTTAACTTGGTTTTTACTGCATGAATTACAAGACCGATAGGAAATAAGTGTAGTAACATCTTTTCAAGAAAGTATCCTTTTCCAAACTATGCCATTGTACATTTTAATATCTACATAATTCAATATTACTTTTACATGTTTATGATATTGTTTTTTTATAAATAGGGTGAAGATGATTGGTATAAGGAGTTCATGGAAATACACACGATAATTATTCTACATTGAAATGATATTATGAAGTAAAAGAGCGGGACTCGCCGGACACAGGTTTATAAAAACCTAATTGGTATGCCCCTGTTACATATATGTTATAAATTTGCATATTTTTTAATGAATAAATAATCCTTAGACCGTGTAGTGCCTTTGCTCAGCAGTAAAAAGTTGCAGACTCCGGATAACGATGATGTGATAAAACTTAGCACCATTCAGCGCGGTAACGCGGCTATTGTATCCACCTTTGCAGCAAAAATGTCAAGGGACGTGTTAGAACAATAGTAATTATATTTTTTTTATTGTATTTGTATGTTGTGTATTTTTTTTCTTATAAGTTTAAATGTATCTATATTAGACAGAAATAATAATAATAATAAAGGTACATATAATATGTTAACACTGTGAATGTCATCTCTACAGGGTAACATTTTAATGTCTCTAGGCTCCATTATTAGGGCACCCGGGTCGTCCGTACCGTACGCTAAAGGCTGTAACCTTTTTCGGGAACGTGTATCGATTTATGGATTAATCGGTATCGAATATGCCTGCTTTTATTGAAACCTAGTTGTTTGCCAATTGCTGCGAGTGATTCGATGGACGGATTGTACTTGCGGAGTTGAACGTTGAAATGATGGAAATATGTTTATTTTGCACGAGTCTTTTATTTTTTATTTATTTAAATTCATTCTTAGGGTAGGGTTTTATAAAATATCTATGAAAAGTAAATATAAAACATAGTACAAAATAAAAACATGTTATTAATATGCGATTAACGGGTAACTCAGGTAAAGAGTCAGCTACTGACCGACATATGTTTCGACCTGAACCACCCACGTGCCGCCGCCCGCGCTACTCATCGCTAATTAGATAGTGTGACATCGCGCGGGCTCCAGCACTCCTCCGCCCCTCTTAGGCGCAGCGGGGGGGCCCATGCCCATATATAAGGCGCGGCGGCCGGCGCTCGTCCTCTTCGTCTTCGGCAGCATCTGAAGCTAAGTAGTTCTTCTACCTAGAAGGGCTACTCAACTGATCTAGTGCCTATAACTCACGACCCTGACTACCTAATCTGTACCTAGTGTTCTTGTGAATCTTTGTAATTAATGTAATGTAATAGTTGTTCATTATACCTATCTCATTTGCCGATATCTGGTCTTTCTTTTATCTCATCTATCTTCCTAGATCCTAAATCTAGGTTTTACTAACTGAAACGGTACAATAGTTAGAGTTGGATCTCATCTATCAGCACGGTGCAGCACTTTCCTTTGCTGCTATCCTTTTCTGTTGCTCAGAACTGTAATTTGATAGAGCGAGAGAGAGCGACGGAACGCTGCAGCAAGACCCAAAGGCTACGTTTATATATATGATGGGCGAGAAAATTGAAAAAGGGAATCAAAATAGTGATGGGTTGCTAGCCGCATTGCCTATTAACATTATCACACATTCCCTTGATCAGCTTTTAGGATCTCCGCGGCAATAGAAGCAGCTGGTACATTCTAAGAGTTTCCTTTCCCAGACCAGCATGGATGATGTACTTGGTGCGGCAAAATTGTGTCCTAGAATTATACTTACCATTTTGCACCAAAAGCCTGTAAGTTTTCACAAGTTACTTTAATTGAAATAAGCAAATCAACACTCTTAGAATGGATACTTGTTCTAATTTGAATAAATTATCCTTTCCATGACATAAACATTTTCCGTACAATTATAAATTGCTTTATTCTACTTGCTTGCCTGTCGCAGCTTAAATAAGTAGCCATATATAAATTTTAATAAATCTCAACTGCAGAATTTCCTATAGACTAATCAATGTTACTCTGGAGTAACAATATTATTTTTTGTATTTTTTTTAAAGGGAATTATAACTAAATAAAGTATAATTAAAACTAAATTCAACAACAATAAATAAAATCTTAAACTAATATTAAAAACAAAAAAATATTAATTTATATAAAAAATTTAACCCAAATCGCCACCGTCAGCAGGCAAGGTCCCCAAGAGCTGGCGGCATATTTGTCTTGTTTTTTCATGTATATTTAAAATTACCACAATACATGAATCTACCCTTAAATAGTTTCAGTATATTTTGTTAGACATTATATTCTGCAAGCAGTCAGACCAATCAGATAGGCCAAACGACCCGCCAGACACGTATTTAGTATCACTATGAGAGTGAAGGAAACACAAGCCAAACAAAGCTTATAAACATCAATGAGACCTCCCCTACCCGTATGGCCAGCGTGAAGAGTGTATGCCAAATCCTCTGACTGCTCTGGCTAATATATGGCTCTGGCAGTACAGAGACGGTCGTGCTCCTGATGATAAATACAATACAATACAATAGCCTTTATAGCACAAAAGTAAAAAACAGGACATAATTATCTTAAAAACTAGGAAATGCGCAAAAGGCGGGCTTATCGCTAAGCAATTTCTTCCAGGCAACCTCGTTTAAATAGAAAAAAAATATGGGAAATTAGGTAGTGCGGTAAATGAGGATAAAGGTAGGCTCACTTTTCTAGACCGATTTTTATTTAATGGTATTCTAATAAATATTTCAGCCCGCCGCCTGCCTAACTAAGCCTATCGTTTAGACTAATGCCAAATCGTCCAGTTATTATGAGAGGCCTGTGCTCCAGAAATCGATTAAAAGCAAGCTAGTTAAGGTACTTATTTTTGTGTTAAATCGTAATTCATTTTCAGAATAAGTCCGCAACCCGTTGGCTCCACTCGTAACTCATTTACCTGGAGCAGGCCTGCTGAGCGATTGCGTAATATTCAATCTGTTTGTCTGAATATTGATGCAAATATTGAATTTATGTATGGCCAGTGTGTAGGGCAACACCGTTGTAAATAGATAAACCAAAACTATGAAACTTCTTTATTTATTAAAACTTTAGTTCCACAATTAACTATAGTAACCATTAGTGTATTCATTGTCATTTTGACGATCTCCGTGGCGTAACGGTTAACACGCTAGACCGCTAATCCGGAGGTTCTGGGTTCGATCCCCAGCCAGGGCAAGTTGGAAAATTGCCTTTTTCAAATTTTCCTGGGTCTTGGGTGTATAACTATATATGTATTTATCATAAAATATAGTATTGTTGAGTTGGTATCCCATAACACAAGTTTAAAACTTACTTTGGGGCTAGCTTAATCAGTGTGATTTGTCCCTATATATAAAACAAAATTAAATTAAATTAGTTGACTCATGTTGCCAGATACAGATTTATTATCATGTCTCTACCCCTAACGGAGTCGAAAGAGTCCAGGGCAGTAAGGCCCTGAGGCCACATTTAGCGTGATGGAAAACGGAATCAAAATAGTGATGGGGTATTAGCCGCACTCACATTTGCGCCCATTCCCTCGATCGGCTCTTACAATATGGAAGAGCAGGAAGAGAAGCAGCTGGTACATTCTAAGTTTTTCTTCTCTCCCAGACCAGCATTGAAGCTTCAGGAGGATAGAACGACTATAAAATCATCAGCAATAAGATGTTACCACCGAAACGAGGCCGCTAGTGCGTGAGAATCGTCAAGAGCTTGCCGGCAACAATGGCCAGCTTTACGATACAATTGTGCACTAAAACATGGGTAAGAGATTTTAAATAACACAAGTGCTCCGCTGTCAATTACTAGCTCGTTGGTAGTTAGCGGGTTATAGATTGCTTGATAGTGTAAATGGTACAAATGGTTGCGGGGATCCGTAAGGATTTATGTGGAAAAATGTCAAACAGATACCATCATTTTTTACGATCCCCGTGGCTTAGTGGAAGACACGCCAGTCCGCCACTCCGGAGGTTCTGAGTTGGATCCCCAGCCAGAGCAAGTTGGAAAATTACCTTTTTCAAATTGTCCTGGGTCTTTAATGATATCTATATCATCATCATCAGCTCAGGTCTAGGCACCACACGACCCTCTCTGTACTTCCAGAACCATACTTGGCCAGAGTAGCTAGAGGATTTGGCCTACACTCTCCACGCAGGCCAGACGGGTTGGAGAGGTCTAATAGATGTTTTTAGGCTTTGTTTAGCTTGGGTTTCCTAAGTCGCCTTCTACAACATCCACAGGAGTGGTCCTATTCTACTCTGCCGGGAACTACACGGCACGATTATCTACATATGTATTTGTTATAAAATATAGTATCGTTGAGTTAGTAATAGGTATCCCGTAAAACATATTTAAACTTACTTTGGCGCTTACTCAATCAGTGTGATTTGTCCATTGTGACAGCAATAGATTTTACAAATGCCTATTCATTTCTCTAGCCCTTGAAAGCCCAGAGCCGCAAAACCCAAAGGCCATTTTTAGCGTGATGGTGGGCGAGAAGATGCAAAAAGGAATCCAAATAGTGATGTTGCTAGCCGCATCGCCTATATTAGCATGATTTGTATTTTCGGCCATTCCCTTGATCGGCTTTTACGATCTGCGCGGGAAGAGAAGCAGCTTTACATTCTAAGTTTTTCTTTTCTCCTAGACCAGCATGGAAGAATTCTTTGCATATCTCTTTTTAATTAATTAAAGTGAAATACGAGGTTATAATAGTGTTTAGTTGTCGGTACGCTTTTAAGTTTTAATGACTCGTATATCGTTTCTACTCCAGTAAGTTCACAATAAATCTCAGAAAATGAAATATTTTTGCGTTAAAAAATAACTTATCTTTGGGAGAGGCCTGTCCAGAAGTGGTCTGCCTGTGGCTGATATTCTGATGATAATGATGACATAACAACTTATGAAAATACACAAACAGAAGCACTAATTAAGTTCAACTAAAGATCAACTAGACTATTGAAATTGCATAAATCTTCGAACGTCGCCGCCCATACCCCTAATTACCTATTGGAAGATCCGATTCAGAGGGCCACAGGTTTGTACCACTTTGCACCAAGAAGTGAGACCCACTAGATGTTCTATTAAAACAGGCCGGGCTAACAACGTGGTTTCGGTTACCTCAGTGGCGCATTTACCAGCAGGCTGAGTAGGCTGGAGCCTAGGGCAACACATTTTAGGGGGCGGCAAAATCGAATATTTCCCACCCGCGCACCCCCGCTAACGGTACAGAATGGGAGCGGATCTGATTTTATATTTAGTAATTAGGGGGGGCCAGCTGATACATTGCAACTTCTAATAAAAAAAATCCTACAAGCTTTTCAGTAATTAGGGGGGGGGGGGGGGGCAAACTGATACAATACAACTTCTAATTAAAAAAAATCCTACAAGCTTTTCAGTAATTAGGGGGGGGGGGGCGGGGGGGCAAACTGATACATTACAACTTCTAATTAAAAAAATCCTACAAGCTTTTCAGTAATTAGGGGGGGGGGGAGGCAAACTGATACACTACAACTTCTAATTAAAAAAACCCTACAAGCTTTTACTGTGAGGCCTAAGATTGTTATCAAGACAAATGTAGTAAGCCCAAACTCGATGGGGTTGCGTCGTTTTATTACAGGGTTCCTATAGCCACCCTCCAGCACGTATCGCTCCAGATATCAGGGTCGAACCACTGGTCATCAGCCTGATACTTTTCTCATGAAGGCTGCCTTGACGCTTCTTAAAATTTATAGAGTTTAAGAATCCCCTTACCCTAGACTTTTCCATACAAACGTAATCTACGTTTTATTTTGAAACGACATGTCAGATTTTGGTAAAAAATTGTAACTTTAAAGAAATTGCATAATTGGTTTACACAGTCAAAATATGGATTTCAAAGAATATATACGGGTATAAAAGTTTTTAACTGATGGTCAAAAATGACATAATACACTATATTCTCTTTCAAGTTCATATTTTGACTGTGAAAACCAATTATAACCCTAGATATATGAAAGTTCTTTAGGTTACATTTTTTTACCAAAATCTGATGTCGTTTCAAAATAATACGTAGACTACGTTTGTATTAGGAAACTCTGATTCTGTCTAGGGTGAGGGAACTATTTAATATTCAGAGCCAAGTGGAAGTCCATTTACAGGGCACACACGTCCGCACATCAAGAAATGAATGGATGCGGATATAAATGGCTGCGGATACGGGGTACGAATAATGGGCGCGCGGATTTGTGGGCCGATACAAGATGAATATCTAATGTATGGTCAGTTTGCGAAGATATTAGTAATAAGGTCGGAAGTCGGAAGGAAAATACTAGAGGTAATAGCAGTCTAGTTCTAATTATTAGCAAATAATCTCTTTATTAGAAAAAGCAGTAGGCTGTTATAGGCTGAAGTTTGTTTTTCGTGTTTGTAAGTGGCCAACACTGGTGTCATTTTTTAAGCTGCTTAAAGGAATCCGACGAGCTTAACGGCACACAATGGTGACAGCCGGGACCAACGGCTTTACGTGCCTTTCGAAGTACGGAGGATATCAAGAAAATTCTATGCCACTTGTGGTCATCCGCATGCAAGTTTGGACCACGCCCAAAGGTTAAGGTAAGGGTAAGGTTGCTTAACGTGTGAAAGCGCTGGCAATGCGTTTTCCCATCGGGCCGCCGAGCTTCTTAATTATACGTAGTTAAGTGTCATGTTAATCTACTCGTTTTCCTCTCGTTGTTCTTAAAAATAAAATAAAAAAGTCATTTATTATTAAATTAATGCATACGGGAATTAACGCGAAACGTACCTTTTTTATTTATTTTGCTGACGTTTCGTTCGGGTTTCACCGAACGTGGTCCCAGCTTGACTAGCTGGGACCAAAATAAATAAAAAAAGGTACGTTGCGCGTTAATACCCGTATGCATTAATTTAATAATAATGCAACGCGATAGTTTAAAAGTATTTAAAGTCATTTATTGCCAAATTAGGTACAGTTTGTTATCACTTATTCTAAATTAAACTATGCTATAAAACCTAAATGCTTTTTGGCAAAGGAGTGCCTCAGCATGTGTTACCTTGAACCAAGGTTCGAGGTGACCCTGTTTTTCAGGCACCCCCTCTCCCTGAGATTTAGTGCGGGAGACTAGTAATATATTTTTTCTCGTAGCGTGACGGTTAACACACTAATTCGTCACTCCGGAGGTTCTGAATTTATTCCACAGCCAAGGCAATCCGCTAGATGACAAGTCAAATCAGACACTTTTTTCCAAACGTCAAAACAAACATTTTCTATGGGATTTACATAAAAGCCACAACCGTAACGTCATAGATTTTATCAGTTTTTCTGCATTAAAAAAAACTAAACTCATATATTAAAAATGGATATGATCAATGCCAAGTGACACGTAGTGACGTTTTGACGATAACACTTCCAAATAATTTATTTTTGACCCAGTCTTCTACCCAATTGGAAAATGGAGCACTAAACTACTACGACCAAGAAACTGCAGCCTTTAGAAATTAATTGTCTTTAAGAGTTGTCATAATTATTACCTAATTGTGTCGTCTATGGGCCTCATGTTTTGATTTAGTAGTGTGCCTGGTGTTTTCTTACACATTTTTTTAGGTATTTTGACCAAGCAAGCGAAGCGTCTCCGTGTCAGCTTCGGCAAAAATTCTTTCGTGTGTCCTGAATTCCGTATGTCCAGTTTTCCGGCTGTTCTCGCCTATGGTCGCATTACCACATTCTCGTGAAGTTTTGTGAGTAGTTTCGATAATTTTATAGAACTTTCTGGACGATTCAGTTTTTTTTAAATTTTCAAACATGTGGTTGAAATTTAAAAGAATAATTTTTTTTTTAGACTCGCGAAGTCTACATCTCGCAGAGCTTCTTCTTCTTCGTCGTGTCGATGACTGAATCTTATTACCTATATAAGATTGTGACGTGTTAAATTAAATTGTTCCCGACCAGAAGGAGGCTACAGCAATAGCACTTTCCGTGCACTGCATCAAATCGGCCATCGAACATGAAGCAGGACATGAGGGACAGCGGAGAAGGACTGGCATTGTCTGCTTGGGCTACAGAGCTACTAATAATAAACTAGTAAACGTAACTTAGAGAGTCATAATTATCAGGTCTTTTTTAGACACCACTGCAGGAACACGACCCTCTCTGCACTACCAGAGCCATATATTATCCAGAGCAGTCAGAGGATTTGGCCTACACTCTCCACGTTGGCCAGACGGGTTGGAGAGGTCTCATTGATGTTTATAAGCTTTGTTTAGCTTGTTTTTCGTACGTCGCTTTCTACGACATCCACGGGAAGTCTTGGAGTGGTCCTATTCTACTCTGCCGGGGACCACACGGCTAATTTGGAGAGTAAAAGGTTAAGTATGGTTTGAAGAGCCAACATATGGTCAGGCAGAATATTATAATTTCTTACCTTGTGTTTCAGGAACGACAAATCTCTGACAGGAACTGTTCTCTTGGAGATCTTCAGCTCGGTCTGTAAGACCTCCATCGTCGACAGCTCTTGGAAGCCATGTTCTTCCAACGCCAAGCAGGTTCGTTGAACTTGTTCTATGCAGGGCGAGAATGAACAGAATCTTCCTCCTGAGGAAGAAGAGAATAAATAAAATTAGTAAAATTATAAAAATCATTAGGTAATGCTGGTCTGGGAGTAAGGAATAAGCGTAGAATGTAAGATCAGTTTCTATACGAGTCAACCAGAGAAATGGCCCTATACCTGGGGCCGCTTCTGATCAGTCATTTCAAAAATCTTTGTGCTATGTAAATATCTATTTTCAATAGTGGACATGAAGTGGTTAAAATGATGATGATGTCACTAGGGTGGTATAGTAAAATATTAGCGGCACCTCACTGCGGTGACAAATCTGAAGTGGATACTTAGCAAAAGCTATCTGCTACTTCTCTACAAGATTATCTAGAAAGGTACCTATTGTCATATTTTGAATTCCCAGTCACAGCTAAGTATACAGGGTCAAAAAAAAAATACTGAAACTATTTTAAGGGTGAATTCAGTCCATATGAAATATGAAAAATATTTGTTGGCCTCTTATACAAGTTGACCAATCAGCTGATCCTATTTTGTTAGACTTTACTTTACCTTTGTTTTTAATAAGAATTAGCTGCACACTGCAAAAAACCATTACCAATAACTACAAACACAGCCGGCCCGAGGGCATTCCAAAAGCACACGATGTTCTATACCTATATTTGAACTAAACTTATTCAATATTATTTTTGTGATCTGACCTTTTCAATCATTCAATTTACAAAACTATCTCCGTCAAATCTTTGGCTAAAATTGACCAGTCCATTGTATAACAAAAGCACCGACTAATGCGCGTCTGGATCCGGACATACGACGTCGACAGATGTTTTCATTCTCATGTGATACGAGATGACCGCCGCGCTCCGATATAGTTCCATATTAGGGTTCCTTAGCGAGTGGAATTATTGACACCGCTGACATAGACACTGAACCCACTGCACCGCGCACCGTCGTCGCGGGGCGCGGTTCAATTTAACACACTGACGCTCCCGCGCGTTGACGCGTTTTCAGTGTGTTGGACTAGGCGTGTTTTCTATACAAATTGAGATACTTGCATACAATGTTAAAATCTGCGGCTAATGTTAAAATATTACATAGATACATAGGCAGTAAGGCTATGAAATCAGCTACCACCGAACATCCGAGACTCTAAAACCATAACGACGTTCAAGAAACGAGTAAAAGATCACTATCTAGTAGTTATTATCCTAATATCTTTAGAAATATTAACATATGTGTTTATTATATATATGCTTCATGAATATATATTTATTTATGTATTTATGTCTATTTAAGTATATTTATGTAGGTATGCATCTTGTCTATTTATTTATTTAGTTTTGTATTGTAGGTACACGCCAATTACCTCTTTCTTCCCATTTCCTCTCGCGGGTCTACTGGAAGAAATTTCTTCAGAAATAAGTAGCACCTAAGTACTATGTTTTCCTTATTTTTTATGTTGTATGTCTGTAAATTTTCTAGTGTACTTGAATAAAAAAAAATATATATCAAGAGAGGCTATTTGATCTTTATCGACATTTAAGAAATTCCAAAATGACCAACCGAAAGTAGCCTTTTATCCCCTTTTGGCCAAGTTGCCCACTACTTGTGAGATGTGATCCCAGAGGTACAGATATGTCATATAAATAAATTCCTTATAAGCATGGCGATGTTACGACGACAACTAAGAACTATTTAATCTGGAATCTAAATGGAGTCAAACGACCTATTTCGAAAAAAACCTTAAGCGATATTTGTATATCGGTTAGTTTATTTTTTAGCTATTTAGGTCCAATAGTTGGGCAAAAGCCTACCTTTTTTGTTTCCAATTTTCTATCTTCGGCTTCGGTTAGTTTTAGGAATATTATATTCGTAAATATTACACATATCAATTAAATATTCTCTAAAGCGGGAATGCCCTAAAATAAAAAAAAGAGAGATCTACATCAATAAAGATGGACAAACTCATAGTAGATGTGTTGGAATCGTCACAGTAGAATCAACACATACGTTGATAACTTGAATTCTTTTGCAATATGGAACCACGGCTCTAGACTGGCTCGCTCTTACCAGGATCTATTGTAATAATATCGTATCGTAATTTTACAAGTCCAAAACGCCGGGGCAACGGAACGACACATCTTTTATGTGGCCGCTGTGTTATCTGTGACATCTTATCGGCCAATGAGGATGGGCAACGTCACTCACTGCCTGTCGGAGCGGCCGATCGCGGCGGGGGGCGAATTTGAAAATTGTTCTATTTTCAAACGTATCTGGTCTATGGTTGTCGTGTAATGAAGTTGTAATGGATGGAGGTAGCCTCTGGTAGGTCAATGAGATCGGGCACTTAGGATATTGAAAATATTAGAAATTTAATTGACTGAGTGATCGTAAAGCGGCTCCGCATCAGCTTAGGCAAAAATGCTTTCGTATGTCCGGCTATTCTCCTCTACAGGTCGCATTTCTCAACCATTTCTCGAGAAATTTGCCAGCAGTTTCGATAGATTTTTTGGTCAATTAAGTTTTTTTTTGTAAATGGCGGCGCCATGTTGGTTTAAGGTGAGGTGAACATTTATTTACAGTTTTAAGCTATGCTAAGACAGACTCGGTCTTCACCTCACAAAGAAACAAGTTAAGCTATGTTTTGTTCCATCTCAGAATATCTAACGAAACTTGTTTAAAAATTATTTCACTAAACTGAGCGATTTAGATTTCCTGGATAAATGGGAAACCAAAACTAAATTTAGGAAAAATGTACTTGTGTCACGTGTGAATGTCAAAAAATACGTCTGGAGTCATATCATTAAGTTATGTGTTGTTTTAAATAATCCGCTAGTTTCCAACAAGTCAAATCAGATACTTTACTATTCTAAACGTCAAAACAAACATTTTCTATGGGATTTGTATGAAATATCGGACTGTGACGTCATAGTTTCTTTGAGTCAAATAGCGCTCTTAATATCCGTATTTCGGCAGTAATAAATCCAAAATCCCATTCAAAGTGGATGTAATCAATGACAAGTGACACTATTTTGTGACGTTTTATTCTCATAACAGTACAAAAAAAAATTATTATTGACCCAGGAAACTACCCAATTCATTGTTTCGAAAAACATCTACTCCTAGAAATCAGTATGTGTTTCCAATGGTATAATAAAGCTTCAATTGAACGTTCGGACGAAAATTTATTAAACGATGACACACACTGTCTAAACTTGCCTTACAATAAACTAAACTTAAGACGTATTAATAAATAGCTGCAACAACAGCAGTGAACTTTAAAATTATAATGGAAGCTGCAAATTGCAGTCCCAATGTAAAGTCGAAATTAATTTTAGATGAAAATTGCGATATTCAAACACCTGGTGTGAAGTAAATCAGTGTGCTTGACATTTCGCTTGGAGAGTTATTGGCTGCTGAATAATAAGGGCTCATTAGTACAAGCTGGAAATAATACCCTCTAATTTTAATTCCCTTATTCAAAGCATTATTTATTAGCTTCCGATGTTTAGCAACGTTGGTATGCTATTCACTATACATATCTCTTATCGACTGTGTATTAGCTAACACTGGTCCCAGATTAGCTCAATGTAGACGTAGCTCCTCATCATCATCATATCAGCCACAGGAAGTCCACTGCTGGACATAGGCCTCCCCCAAGGATTTCCAAAACGATGGATCGGAAGCGGCCTGCATCCAGCGTTTTCCTGCAACCTTGCTCAGTTTGTCTGACCACCTAGCAGGTGACGTAGACTTAGCGTAGCTCAATGACTGTCTTCTCTAATAACAGTCGTTATTACACACCAGGGAACTAGTGTGCAGGTTTCCTTACGATAAGTAGTTTCCTTAACCGGAAGCACAAAATACAGTAAGAGTATACAGAACGGAATCTCTTAAGGTACACGCAATATGCGTCCCCGTTCCCCGCCCCCGCACCTCTTCCCCGTTCTTGTGCGCCCGCGTGCGCCATGCAGTGTGTGTTCGCCCGCTCTCGCCCCTCGACAGGGCGAAAACGGGGGAGAGGTGCGGGGACGGGAAACGGGGAGGCATATTGCGCGGGACCTTAGGAGATTCCGTTCTGTATACTCTTACTGTCTTCTGTGCCTGAAGCAAGAGTGGTGGTAGTTGAAAATGACGGTACACAAGTACAAACTCAGACTGACTGCCTCTGTGATCCAGTGGTCAAGACGTTTGCCTTGTGATACGAAGGTCGTGGGTTCATATCCCACTAGGCAGCATACTTTGTGAAAAGTTGTTTCCAGTCTGGTTAGGATATTGCAGCCTTGAATCACCTCACACCTGATTATCCGAAAAGAAAGGTGATTCCGTGCTTCGGAAGGCACGTAAAGCTGTTGGTCCCAAACGCCATATAGCGTTTGTACCTATCCTGTTTGCAGAGGTCAGACGGCAGTCGCTGTGTGTAAAAAAACCAGTAACATCACCTAGGTTAGGTAGCGGACCGGGCTCTGAAGCGTAACCGCTGACGATGCAACCGGGAATATGCTCGGATGATGATGATGAGTAAAAACTTAGAGGTACAAAGCGCGCCTCGTGAGGATCGAACCTGTGCCACACAGACACACAGCCAATGATTTAATCGCTTGACCACCACCGCATCACTTCACGGTATTGACCAACCAAATAAATCTTTCGGTAACGTTAATGTATGCAGTTTCTGCTCGCAAGTGTGAATTAGACAAATCATGATCAATGATTTTATATTTTTATTGCGATCGCGTACACATTAAATAAAACATTTTGTGTCTTAATTACAGCCTACTTGTAATTTATTGGAGGTGCGTCATCGGTTCATATTATAGATCAACTAACAAAATAGATACAACAGTCTTATTATCAAATGATCTACAGAAATTAATAAAAAATAAATAAACCATGGTAATGAACTGCTTAATTAGTGCTTTAATTAGTTTGATCAATATCATGTCTTGACTTGACTAAAGCATGCTCATAGCTCATTGGATTAATCTTCTTCTTAAATCGAAAAAAGAATCAATAAAAGTAGACGACAAAATTAATCAAATTGAAATTTAAATTAAATAATGATATAAGAAATCGTGAAAAAATACCACGTGAGCAGGACTTAAAACCGCGACCTTTTTTTTTTTTTTTAATTTTATGGCTTGACGCTACTGCGTATTTAGCCAGGAACAAGTTAATAAAACGTGGGAAATTCTTTTTTCCTAACAAGTTACAATCAAAGGTTGGTGTAGGCCTTTGATTGCTTTATGGGAGCTTCTGGCGACAAATCTATACGAGTCCACTGGTTTTCATAGCCGATTGAGTGGCGGACGACGCCCGAAGACGCCCACACAGTCCGCGAAACAAATATCAATACAGTCGTACTATGACTGTCCACTTTAACTATTTTACATATTGTTCATGAGCATGAGCATTTATAACACCAAACAACATCAATTTCATATTATAAGGTCCACTAAATCAATTTGCAAAATAATTTAAAGAAAACCCCAACCAAACACCTTGCCTTCCCGCCAAAAACTCCAACCGCGACCTTAGTCGCAATAAAAAAAACCCTATAAAAATTGACATTTATAAACAATAATAAATGTATACTATCTGTTAAACTAAGTGAGTAAGCTAAGTACACCGAGGCCACCGTACCACATCTCATGTTATCTATTTTTTTATTTAAATCTATCATATATGGAAAAAGAGAGGCTAAATAAGCTGTCGGAAGAAATTATATCGCGTGGCGAACAAATGCCATCTCGTGCCATCTCGCTTTTTATTATTAGGTAAAGCGAGATGTGTACAGTGGATTGGACAGCATAAACGTTTTCGCTTTTCCCATGCTGCTGGGTCGTTACCGCATCTCATATTACTCGTATCTATTTCTATTTATATCTATCATATATGGAAGTTGCAGCGTCTTACAGCCTTGATTGTGTGATATGTAATCAAATCGTCATCGGTGATTAATTAGCTTTAATTAAACATTTTCACCGAAGTTAGCTGTTGCCATATATTTGATGTTAGATATATCGCTATTCGAATGACAAGTTGCATGTTTTTATACCATTTATTTCTTTTAATGACCATGGTTTTCTGTCTTGGATTTTCGAATGAGAAATACTCTGCTGGTGGTAGGTTATTGTTTTATTTATATAAGTTGCCGCCGCCGGTTGGCCCTCTATAAAGGAAGATTTTTTATTCCAGTGTCCCAAGTCCATACTACTGATGACATCCCTCAAGAACGAACTAAAAATAGCAGTAACGAGAAATAACTAAGCAAATACTGATTTCCAGAAACTGTCTGTGTAAAAATCTCGTATTCACCACAACAAAGTGTTTAAGAGAAATTGGAACAATTCAACTACATGCATCTATATTTATTTTAAAAGGCAACTGCATGAAAGCTTCGTGATTTATTAGACAATTGGAACTGTATCATTGGCGACACGACGCGTAAGGCGCGATCGTGAGGTATCACAGACCTCCTAAAATGCTAGTGCAGAAGGAAACAGACAATAGCTGTTAGTCATCCAAGATTGCGACACCGTCCCAGGGGACTGGTATGTCCCTAATTGACAGATTCGGTGGGACATCAGCTCCGTGGTGTGCCGTGGTAGCGTGTGTACAATATTACATCTTATACTGGCCGGAATGCTTTTTATATTGGCCAGATTAAAAAGAAAAAGAAAATATATGGCATGTAGTATACTAAAATGTTTGGTACACATATATGGTACCTAAAATGAAACTGACAATAGCTGTCTGTTAGTCATCCTAGCTTGCGACAGCGTCCAGGTCAGGGGACTGGTATGTCCCTAATTGACAGATTAGGTGGGACATCAGCTCGGTATGCGACGCAACGCAGGGCATAACCTAGCATGTTACCTAATTAGCCAATTGGCTAAGCTAAGAAATTAAAATATCTTGATTTTATATTTTCCGCCGAAAGAAAATTTTATTTTATTTCAGGAGTAAATATCAAATTCCTTCTGAAATAAACTAATTTCATTATTTTAATAGGCAAGAAATAGTAATATTACTAAAGTGCGAGTTAATCTCGCGTGAGGAGGTTTCTGAAATCTAAAGGGAAATGTTACTAAAGATAGGGCAAGTGCGAGTCGGACTCGTACACGAAGGGTTCCGTACCACCGTACAATGTTTTAAAACGCTGAAGAAACACGTTTCTTGTAGGACGAGCCCCTCTAATTTTTAACTTTATCTTATTTTTAGTATTTGTTGTTATAGTGGTCATAGTAATACATAATTGGTAAAAATTTCAAGTATCTAGTTAATGCCATTATAAAGATAGAGTTAAAAACGCTGAAAAAACACGTTTCTTGTATGACCACCCCCTTTAATTTTTAACTATTTTTAGTTTTTAGTATTTGTTGTTATAGCGGCTACAGTAATACATAATCGGTGAAAATTTCAAGTGCCTAGCTATTACGGCTAAAGAGATAGAGCCCTGTGACAGACGGACAGACAGACGGTCAGACAGACGGACAGACGGACAGACGGACAGACGGACAGACAGACGGACAGACAGACAGACGGACAGACGGCGGAGTCTCATCAGTCGGAAAAATATTTTTTTTCTGAACAAGCTTTTATTGTAAGGCCTAATAACTTATTGAGACAAATGTAATAAGCCCAATCTCGATGTGGTCGGAGTTTTATTACTGGGTTCCTATAAGTAGCCATCTTCCGTCTCTATCATTAGAGCAGCTTCTTGACATAATAATACTGCAATGTCATCTGTTTTACATCAGCATACAAAATTTCATCTCCATCAGAAACCGGGCAGTGGCTCAAATTTAACTTGCAAGATTTTACAAATAAAAAAAACAACAAAACAAACAGGGCAAGCTAAATAAAAGCTTGTAAAAAACACAAATAGAATGATACAAATATTTAAAAAATGTATCAGTCAAGAAATGTCACATTCTATTCCACCTCCATTATATCTAACATCATACAAAAAAAAAATGCGGGGAGTATTAGAATAACATTGGGCCATGTAAGTACCCATTAGTGGTCTAAAGAGGCTATCGAACGATCCTAGTCGATAGATTTTGTAACTATTTAACGATAGCTTACGTAACAAGGGCTTTGTGCTATAAGTACCACGTTCACTATAGTGATGGGCAATGTCAAGCTAAAAATCTTTATCGATAAGCATATAAAGCTTATATTATAATAAAAGAGTATTTTGGAAGGTCTGTAAGACTTTTGACGTGAGGATTTAAGGCCTATTAACAAAGATGAATAACTAAAATTTCACAAACTGAAAGTAAATGGAGTAATCTTAAAACTTAACTCATTAATACATCAATTCTCATAAAAGACTTCTAAATGCAGAATCTCGTTTTATCCATAAAGAAATAATATGTATATTTCTTTATCAAATTCCAGGAATTTTATTGAAAACTGTATCGCATACATGGCATTCATAGTTCCATAAATGTTCCATCGATAATTACTTAGCTAACTAACATGTAAGCTAGCACCTAATATTCAAAAATTCCAAGGCAATTCATTCTCATTAATTAAGTTTATCTCAGCAGCATGTAAATAATGATATGTTGCGATGTTGCTGCTAGTTTACCTCTAATTATTACGTTGAATTTAATGGGTAAACTAAACACATTCCACAAACCTTGAGAATTCGTAATTTTAGATTTTTATAGGTACATACTTACGTCTATTTTTTTATAAGCATGTAGTGTTCCCTAGTTGGGCAAGGCCTCCCCTTTAGTTTTCCACAAACTTCTATCAGTGGCTATAGTTTGCCAGCTCTTTACGAGTACTATGTATTTATTACGTTGTCTTATATGGCCTTTTGAAGCGAGTTATTTCTTAGTATTATTTTTAAATTAGATATTTTAATTTTTTATCTAAATTATATTTTTGGCGTTCAAGCTTGCAAGCAAGGAAAGCTGCCAAATACGAGTGTATACTTATGCTTTTCCAAATTTTAGTGTCAAGTCTTTCTTATGACATAATATTTAATAGTTTGCCTTCGCAAGTATGACCACATATCCGTGTATCGTTTTTAGCTTTAATTGCTAACAATCAGACAGCGTGAAAATCTACATATTCTCAGTCATCTTGACGTTATTATTTATAATCCTTCTGCACCTAGTTACATGATATTTTAGCTACTTAGCTCAAAGCATGATAGAAATCTCCTACGCTCCTCCAACACAATGCAATTTAACATTCCTTCTCACCGTACTGGTTTCTTTTCCATCCCTTTTGCAGTCACGGCTGTACGACTCTGGAATGCCCACCCCGATGAGCATTACGAGATCACAGACCGTGATACTTTCAAAATGCAGGTGAAGAAGTATTATTTGGAATCAGAATAAAATTTACGTGTGCAATTTTAAATCATAATAATATTTCAACATTGCGACTGTTAATTCAGTAGTCCTTACTTTATTCCTATCGATCAAATTACATCGATACAATCAGAAGTCGTTATCTCGTCACTACAGTCAAGTCAAAGCAGCACATCACAACGGTCATGAGACGCGTCACTAACAATGTCAGACAGCCATTGATGTATTAGTCGCGATACAGTGAAATCACATGTGGCATGCGACATATCGAAGCTACAGAAAGATGACATCTACACACATCTAGTTGTATTCGTTCTCGTAGGCTTTAAATACTACTATTTTTACAAAAAACTACACACCCAGCTACTGCCCAGATCTCATTTTTTTTTGCTTTTTTCTTCTGCACCTGTAGCTTGACTGGTAGAAAAGGCCTCGGGCCTTAAGTTCGCTTGTTACATTTTTTGCAATCATCATTTCAACCGCATAAGGTCCACTGCTGGACATAGGCCTCTCCCAAGGATTTCCAAAATGACTGATCTAGAGCGGCCTGCGTCCAGCGCTTTCCAGCGACCTTAGTCAGATCGTCTGACCACCTTGTGGGTGGGTGTCCAACGCTTCGCTTGCCAGTACGTGGTCGCCATTCGAGAACCTTTCTGCCCCATCGGCCATCGGTTCGTCACTTTTTTGCAATAAAGTTGTATAAATAAAATAAATCTCATAGATATACGAGTTAGTAGGTTACATCATTATATTTAGCACTATGTTGTTTTCTCGAAGTATATTTTATTTTATTACAAATGCAATAGGCGGACTTAAAGCCAGAGGCTTTATCTACCAGTCAACACACTGATGATGCCGAGAATAAAAAAACTTCAGAAGGAGGTGCAAATTATGTAGGTAATGTAACATTTACCTACTTTAAAAGGATATGATTTAATATGTGAGAAGCATCATATCAATTTAAGTATATGTTTGTGCGTTGCTAAGCACATATGATGGTGACCATCTGTGTTTGCACTATGTTGTACTTGTGTGCCCTGCAAGCCTGCGACTAAGGGGGTCGGCTCGTGCCGCGCATTGTTCTACCGAACTCGAAATTTAATTACATCAATCTCGAACTGGTTTCGGCCGTTTACTGATGCTGACCTCCGAAATGGAAAGTGTTTGGAGTGTTTTAGGATTAAGTACTTTATTACTTAAATTTATTAGCCGTGTAGTTCCCGGCGGAGTAGAATAGGACCACTCGTAGTCTTCCCGTGGGTGTCGTAGAAGGCGACTTAGGAAACACAAGCTAAAAAAAGCTTTTAAGGTGACGTGGGTTCACAATTTGCAAAACTGTGCGTGTTTTTGAAAATCACTGTTATTAAACGATAAGAAGAAGAAGAATGTTAAACTACTAAATATATATAGTAATATTATACGAAATATCGTCGAGCACGGCTCCGACTCTTCCTTCGCTCTCGACGAATATTTCACTGTGTTTTATTTATATTTCTTTTTGTATTATATTTTTAATTTTTTCTGTAGCCAAAACGATAGATATTTAGATAATTAATTTTTTGGTATAATTTCCATGTAAAAAGGTGATTGTATAAAATAGTAGTACGTATTATAAAGGCAAATTTAGGCAAATTTAGAGGTATGTTTGTGTTTTTTTTTCTATGGAGCTAAAAATGCATAATCATGTTTTGGCTATTGTGGGTGTCTGTAAAAAATCCTTAAGATTTTTATGTAAATTTTTTGAGGAATAAACTGTAGTAGTTTAATAACAGTGATTTTTCAAAAACACGCACAGTATTGCAAATTGTGAACCCACGTCGCCTTAAGCATCAATGAGACCTCTTCAACCCGTCTGGCCCGCGTGGAGAGTGTAGGCCAAATCCTTAGATTTGGAGTGAAGACTAAATAACCGGGAAAGTGCGAGTCGGACTCGTACATAAAGTGTTTCGTACCACCGTACAATGTTTTAAAACGCCGAAGAAACACGTTTCTTGTATCACGACCCCCTTTAATTTTTTACTCTATCTTATTTTTCGTATTTGTTGTTATAGTAATACATAATTGGTGGAAATTTCAAGTATCTAGTTAATGCCATTATAAAGATCGAGTTAAAAACGCTGAAAAAAAAAACACGTTTCTTGTATGACGACCCCCTTTAATTTTTAACTTTTTTTATTTTTAGTATTTGTTGTTATAGCGGCTACAGTAATACATAATCGGTGAAAATTTCAAGTGTCTAGCTATTACAAATATAGTGTCGTTGAGTTAGTATCCCATAACACAAGTTTAAAACTTACTTTGGGGCTAGCTTAATCAGTGTGATTTGTCCTTACATATTTATTTATTATTTATTTATTACGGTTCAAGACATAGAGCCCTGTGACAGACGTACAGACAGACGGACAGACAGACGGACAGACAGCGGAGTCTCAGTAATAGGGTCCCGTTTGCACCCTTTGGGTACGGAACCCTAAAAAAAACCTGATGATAACGATGATTACTTAAATACTTAGCTTTTAATTTAAAATGGTTGGAAATTAAAAGGGAGGTTTTTGCCCAAAATATGGGTATTCAGAAAGTACATACATACTTATATAGCGTCTAAAAATTATAAGTATTGTAGCTATTTGAAAGGTGGATTCCATCAGTGATACTGTACGGTTTTCTATAAGTAACATAATTTTGTAGGCTTCCCATAAAAGCTCGGATCAGCTGATCAGTCAACTTGTATGGGAAGGCATTTTTAATATTTCGTAGTGTTCCCTGGGCTGGGGAAAGTTGTTCAGTATCATAGATTGAATCCACCCTTAAAGTAATTTAAGTTTATTTTAATAGACCTTATATAAAACAAAGTTGTAAAAGTTTCAAAAAGGTTTTAGCATGCCTTATATTTTGTTTGTTTGACATTATTTTTTCCTACTTAATATTCAAATATTTTACGTTATTTTAAAATAGTACAGCATTAACTACTCCCTTTGTTACAAAATATGTCAATGATAGTGATACATGTCCCTAAAGTCTACAGTACATAATAAACACATTATTTCCCCACTGAATACAAGGTTTTATATGCCTTAGGTTCATAATATTGTAAAAGTCAAGTAATAAATAATATTAACCAAACATTTCACCCATAGACCGAGTCAAATGTAAATAAACCCCGCTAATACTACATTAGAATTACCTTTTCCCTTTTCGTACACAATAAAGCTGTATGGAGCGCGGGCACAAAATATGGAGAGTAAAGAAGAATAACCTCTAACTGTGGTTAGAGAACTTAGAAGCTTAACTGAGAAGCTCGGTGGCCCGGCGGGAGTACACATTACTAGCACTCCCACCAAGCGCTGTTTTTTTTTAAATTTTTCAAGATGGTCGCCATTAATCAAATGCTTCCGATTTGACTGAAATTTAGTATGCGCGAGTTGTTTGGCTCGCGGAATCCAAATAGGTAATTTTTTTGGAATCCAAAATGGTGTCTGGGTTTTATTTTTTTTTAATTAATTTGTTCATAACATTCTACTGTAAAATCGAAGGGGTTTTAAATTATGTATGCTGGTATATAGCACCCCGCGAAACTCAAAAATGCAAACAAATTTTGATTCAAGATAGCTGCCCACACATTTTTTAATGTTTCATGTACTGACTGCAGTTTTTTACCCATTTTCTCAATTGAACATAGATATCAACCAACTGCAACAGCTGCATGAAAAACCGCGGGCTGCATGCAGCCCGCGCAACGCCCGAAAAGCTAGTTTGATCTTTTAAATTTACACATTTGTTCATACTATTGGCACTAGGCAACATTTGTCACTTAACAATGAAAATCTTGAATCCACTACTAACTTTTACTTTCGTTTCGAATTTTAGATTAATAATTGTGCTGTTCAGAGTTTTGAGCAATGCTTGTCACTTAAATACTACGTACGCACATTTTGTTTTCTTTTTGCAGGATCTTCTTTTGTAGCTTCTAACGGAGCAGCCTTGTTATCAATTTCTGAGATTATTATCACTCTTTTTCATATCTAAGAAGTCAGCTGCACGCGTTCTTACAGTCAAGTCAGTCAATTGTTAGACGCTTATCTGCAATTGTTTAATTTCATTGTCTATCATGTTAATATCTTTAGAGAAATACGGTGTCTCCTGCGATAGTCAAGGGTGGATTTGAAAAAGCGTAAGTTCAAACAAGTAGAGCATTTCATTATATTCGCTTTAAAAACTTAACCGAAAACTGAAAACATTCGGAGTTGCGTTATAACTTTCAGTTAATAATCCGCAACATGCTTCCTCATTTCATTGCCTGGCAGTTTGGCAAAATAAAATAAATTTTAAAATAGATTTAAGTTTCCGGGAAAAAATGAATGAAATGAAATGAAAATAATATTAATAAGTCACCGCCCTATACCCGGCTCAAACGAAGTTAGGAACAGGCATGAGTAGTGGTGAGAATCGTATTTGATTGTTGTCTATCATCACAATCAAATCAAATCAAATCAAATCATCTCAGTCCTTCTTCCGATTACTATTGAGCATAGGCCTCTCCTCGTTGTCATTCCTGTGCTGCTCTCATCCAAGTCATCCTGTCAGCCCTTCTTCCACCTATATTACTTCCTATATGTACAGGCCTCTTCTTGTTGACGCCACCCATCGCGGTCCTGTGCTGCGTGCGGCCCGCGACATACACCATGTCGTCAAACCATTTAATTGCTGGGCGTCCAGCGCTTCTTTCACCTCCTCTAGGCCATCATTCAGTTAAAGCTTTGCTTCACCTGCCGCAGCCAGCAATTTTCACTTTCATCATCAGCATCATCAACAGGTTTTTTAGTCCCCACTACAGGAGCCTGACCTTCTGTACTACCAGATCCATCCTTGGCCAGAGCAGCCAGAGTATTTGGCCTACACTCTTCACGCTTGCCAGACGAGTCGAAGAGGTCTCGTTAGTGTTTATAAACTTTGTTTAGCTTGGTCGCCTTCTACGACATCCACGGGAAGACTTGGAGTGGTCCTATTCTACTCTGCCGGGCGGGAACCAAACGGCGCTTTTTCACTTTATCGTCATCTCATTGATGGACGTCCGATAGTCGATTCTGTAATCTAACTAATTTAAGGTACGGGGCTTCGGGGTGGCCGGGCATGCGTCGGTCCCGCCCCTGCCGCAGGCGCCTCAAATACCAACTACGAATGTGGTAATTCAATGTAAACAATCCTGGGAAATGCTTGCGCAGTTTAAATTTAGAACGACTGTATTTCCAATTTCAAATGAGGTATTTTAAAAATAAATGAAGTGGAAGCTGCCGAATTTCACGTTTTCTATATTTTTTATTTTTATGTCAACGGTCTTTGAGTAGTAAGGGAAGTAGAAAAATTTACCATAAAAAGGATCGGATGAAATTTTCAGACTACTTTGTTTATTTTTAGCTTTCGCACTATACAAAGTGGAAGGGACATACCCGTAATAAATCGTACCACGGGCTACACTAGATCACTAAAGTATAATGAAATTAAAATAACAGTCAAAAAACCAAAAAAATTCGACATTTTCATACAAATTTCCCGGGCGGCCGCACACTTTTGTATGGAAATGGGAAAATTTTTTTTTGTTATTTGGCAGTAATTTTAGATTCATTATACTTTAGTAATCTAGTATAGCCCGTGATTCGATTTATTACGGGTATGTCCCTTCCACGTTGTATACATATGAGTAATATAAATACTGAGCCTTTAATAAGTATATACTATAAGTTTTGTGTGCATTCTTGAACTAAAGTTTGTTTATAGTACATTACTTACTTAATATGAGTGTTTACACACACACACACACACACACACACAATCAATAATATTGAGCAGTAGTTGAAACATGTTAAAACATTTAATTTTTGCTTGGGGCATCACTGGAGAAGATGGCAATCAGGTGGTTAAGACGACACATCACATAATAACTTACAGATCGTTAAACCGTAAGGTCAGAGTATAATTAAGGGCTAATAAGCTTAAAAAAAACTCAAAATACATTACTGCGTACAATGTAACATAAAGTTCTATACGTAATAATCTTAAATCAGAACCTATAAAATTGAAGTCAAAAATGCAAAGAAAAGCAATACCTGGAAACTATCTGATATTGGATAACAGTTCCAAGTAAGACGACTTCAATTAATTTAAAAAGCATTCGTTAATTTTATTAATGCGGCCGAGCCTAAATCTACGATCACAGAGATGTGATCGCAGGCCTTCTCATTTTCGAAATTAGCAAATGAATAAAAAACAAAATGTTGGAAACCGCCAACAGAGAGGACAAGATAAAAGAATATACGGAGAGGTGCTGCGTTCAGAGTAAAGATAACACCATTAACGCCGAAGAGGCAGTCAAGCAAAACAACTGAACAGGACAACATTATACTAACCAAAACCCAAAAGACCATATAAACCAACACTGAATCAATTGAAAATGAACTTAATTAGAAAGACAACAGAATCTAAATTATAGTAAAAAGTATAGGTTCATTACGAGATGAAGTTATCGGAAGAGGTTTGAATATTGTTGGTGGAGAGAAAAGGATGGCAGGCGATGGCAATGATACCAAAATGAGTGGAGTAAGGTTTTTCTCAGCCACCCAGCCAGCAACATAATTAATGATGCTCGTGTTGCAGACGAATTTATAAATTGGCTTCATTCCTTTTTAACAAAGGGGACATGCGTGATACGATAGATAGACAATCTGCTACGTAATTGTGCGTCTTTTATTTAATAGAGCCCTTAATGGCTCGAGATTGGCAACCCTGGAGGTTTACGAATCAGTTCAATTTATTTTAATTTTGTGGCTTTTCGAGCAATTAATTTTCATAATGATGTTGAATTCATTTTATCTACTTAAAATAAACAACTAACATGAGAATTTTTCATGCCTCGATTAAGCTTGGCATTGACGTTATTACAGGGAAAGACCTAAATTATCGAATTTTAATTTTCATTATACCTGTTAATGAACTAACGCAAAAGCTCTCAGATGGCACCTCAGCCCATGAAACTGAACAACTTTTGTTCTACAACTTTCACGAAATTAAAAAAATAATGATTTGAATTTTCATACAAACTGATCAGCTGATCGAGACAATTTGTATGAAAATCCGAATTTTATTTTTGGCATTTTGGGAGTGTAGTAGAACAAAAGTTGTTCAGCTTCATGGGCTGAGATGGTAACTCAGCCCATGAAACTGTACAACTTTTATTCTACAACTTTTACGAAACCCAAAAAAAATAATTTGAATTTTCATACAAACTGATCAGCTGATCAAGTCAATTTGTATGAAAATCCGAATTTTATTTTTGGCATTTTGGGAATGTTGTAGAACAAAAGTTGTTCAGTTTCATGGGCTGAGGTACCATCTGAGAGGTTTTGCGTTAGTTTAATAACACCTTGTATAACAATTGTACATGAAAACATGAAATAAATGAATATGAATGTATCAAGAAGGTAATACTATAAGTTTATTAAATTCTGTTAGTTCCCAGTTCCCACGGCAAAAATTAATAAAGTATTGTAATATACAATTGGGTAATGAAAAATTAAGGCAAATTAAATCTAAAAATGAAACAATATGTTTTTGACAGTAGTAGTAGTATATGTAGTGTTGTATATCTGAAGGCACTAAACATGCATCACGGTAATGTAACAGAATCAATTGAAAACTGGTTTCAAATCATCATAACATACAACTTAGCTCAAACAATTCTAAAATTAACCGGTGACCCTCATAAATTTCAAATAATCTGAGCTGTCCGGTGCCTTACCAAAGCTAATGATACACTGATTAACAATATTCGGTGATCCGGCGCAGATAGCGTGTCCCAGGGGGCGGGACGGCGATGTCAGATTGCGCGCGCGCCGATTTATGCCAACCTCTGCGTATTAACTGATATCGCGCACTAAATATGCCATTATTATGTACGGAGCAAATAATATTGGTAACATTATTTTTGTTTATCGACGAGAACGGAATTTCAAATTGGTTTTCTGCTCCAAATTGTAATCTCGGGTCAGATCACAGAGGCTCTTTAGTTATTCCTGGTTTAACGTTACTTAAGGGCCCGGTCCTTATTTTCAGTGATTTTGACTGCTTTTTCGGAGCTGATTGGAGCTAAACTAACTTAGTAACAATATGTTAAGATATGTTAAATTAATGTTTATTTAAGTATTAAAAAAGTGAATAAGACAATTTATTGATTTTCATTGTAATAGTTTGTTTAATTCGGAATAACCTGACCCGTGTTTAATTTTTTTGCGGTGCACGACATTCATGTCTTTGTTTTTTACACGAAATTTAAAACATGAAGTTGTGTATAAATTACAGAGAAATAAAGACAGGAAAATCGTAAATAGTGAATAAGAAGATTTTAGTAATATTTTTTTAATTCATTCAAAAACTTAGTTAAGAAGGTTAAACTTTGAAGAAAATATAAGCAATCACGTCGTCGGATTTCTTGCGCATACGAATGAATTAAAAAAAATAAAAATACACATATATGTAGATTGATTCATGCTTAAACACGTAGAATAAATGGGTGCCCCTTTTTTCACAGACTGAAATTTCATAGAAATTCGATTCACAGAAAATTTTTCATTGAATATTTAATTCTTATATTTTTATTTCAAATATTATTGTTTCAAAGACTATTTACTTGAATGAAACACAATTTATAGAAACACAGTTCAATGAATTTAAGAATCTCATATTTTAATTTAACAAACTAATCAAACAGTAGAATATTTCTTTAAAGAATATTGTTTGTTCGGTATAATCTTTCATGGAATTTTATTTTACTGAAAATTATTATTTAAGGAAGTATTAAGTGAAAACATTGTTTAATCAAATTAAATACCATATAATAAGTTAGAATACATTATAAATCGCTACCACAATATAGGTTACGGCAAACTTATAGGTTAGGTTAGGTTAGAACTGCGACCAACACACGCACAAGCCGAGCGAGCGAAGCGAGCGTGCCGCGGTAGCGGCCGGCGAGTGCTGGGAAAGTTTTATCCATTTTACTAGAAGAGGGCAAACTTATAGGTTAGGTTAGGTTAGGTTAGAACTGCGACCAACACACGCACAAGCCGAGCGTGCCGCGGTAGCGGCCGGCGAGTGCTGGAAAAGTTTTATCCATTTTACTAGAAAAGGGGAAACTTATAGGTTATAAATATTATATTTACTAAACTTATTAAAAATAATAATATTTTATTTGATATTCTGATATTAGAAACATCGCAAAAGTAAATGTTATTTGTAATAAAATTCTATGATTTCAAATTATTCATAACAAATATTCTAATTATTGATTTTCTGTGCAACGAAAATCTATTATTAAAAATTCTTTATACTGAGTAACCTACATATTGATTATTCTATGACATGATAATCTTTTCTTTGTCTTTTCTAAAAAACGAAAATCTGTTAAACTTTTGTCTGTATAAGAAAGTACACCCACAATAAATAAATAAAAATAATTTGTCTTTTGTAAAAAGATAGCAAAATTTAAAGTTCTCCGAAATTCTCAAATAAATATGGGGACGAAAACGCTAATAAGGCAGACCGCACGCTGCGCTTCTGAATTCGTCTAAATTCGTCTACAGGGTGCATGTAAAATAATACAGCGCAATGCGTATGTGTAGATAGAAGATATAGATTCGGGTGTTCAATTAAAAATTCCCACGGTCGAAGACTGCAGTCTTAAACCCGTTTGTAGTAGAGATCGAAGATGAATGCTTTATTTTAATATCGCATTATTTTCTCACTTTGCGTGTTTTGTTTGTATTGTTTTCTAAGTCTCCAGGGAAAAAAAACCTTATACTACCTACTTAAATTTCTCGTTACCAATTTTTAAAATTAAAATAAACCAAGAAATAACAATTAAAAAGTAACCCTATAGAATTTATAGCGCTTCCATTTTCTATAAATTTATATTGCCTATGTGTTTGCCTGTACTTCTGATTACACAACAACTTATATTATATGCCCTTCGTTCCTTAGTTTATTCTATATTCTGCCACCAACTCACCTGGAGTTGGTGGCAGAATATAGAATAAACTCTACATATTTCATCTCATCTGAACCTTTTATTTACAATCCCTAAAGTTCCCATTCTTATTTTAATCTTAAACATGGTCCTTCGAGCTGGGTTTGAAATACTTTTTCTTTTACTAATGTTTAACTTTTTTTAAATTATCACAGAATAGATATACCTTTTCGAATTCGCGAACTCTTAAACAAAATCAGCGTCTCTATCTAACACCTGAAATAAATCTAACCGGCTGTGTTGTAGCCTCACTGCAGATATTGACCTTAATTAAATTTGCAGTAAACTAGACTAAATAAAATTTATTCAAAGAAAAAAAAAACAGAATTTCAGAAATATATAAGGGCTCTTACTGACGAGCGATAGTACGAGTATGTCCGTGACCCTGGGGCCGACGGTCGCCAACTGTCACTACTGACACGAACTATCGGCGTCGGCGACAATTCGGCGAGCTGTCGCTGGCATGCTGACGCTTGTCTTTCTGAGTCCTAATGAAACTACATTACCAAGATTTGAAGTGTACGTAAGAGAAAATTTCTATGAAAGTTAACGGTATAGTAGAAGTTTTAACTTAACGTTGACGTTTTACGTACAGTACGCTTTCATACTTTCATGGCTTTGATCTATTCCTGTAGAAGACACGAAGGAAGGAAAAAAAACTTAAACCGTTTGTAATCTTGGGATCGTCGACAATTCTAACAGCACTTTTTTGGACGGAGCTAAATGGATTCAGCTGATACTTGATTGCGCCGGCCTAGCGGTAACAGCTGTACTCCACATGGGCAAGAATTGATACTGACGATTGTCTTAGATAGTTTGTATATACTAATAATATCCTATCTCTCATATACATTAGGGCTCCTACACACGTTGGGCCATTATTAAGCCAATTCACTGTACATTGCTGTTTAAATCACAAAAGCATTTGACCGTTTTCCATCAAACGCAAGCAGCAGTGGACAAAAAATCTGTGCAATGAGGGTCCATCGTATAGAGGAGCTTAGACAAATATTTCGATGCTTACAATCAGTCCAGCGTCTACACAATACAAGTCGGTGCTGTACCAATAAAGTATTTTACAAGTGATACAAGAATGTGCACCAATCACAACGCCGATCTCGGCCTTAGCATTATAAATAATGCGCTATTTATTTCTGGAAATCTGGGCATCATCAGCATTGGTTCGGATCTTTGCCGGCCTCCAATTATAGTAAATAATCTCGGTATTTACTAGCAATACTTGGGGATTTGTAGGGAAGTATTTTCCATGGTGGAGTGCTATTTTTCATTTAGGGACTCAGCGAAACACAAAACGTGTAGTTTTCCAACTCACCACTCGCGTTCCGACGCATTGCATCGTATTTTTGAAACCGTCGTGTGAGCGATAAGTAATATTGTGTTACGCAGAAAATATCATAAAATTGTCAATTTTTTATAAACATTTCAACAAAAATAAAAAAAGCAGCATGTCAAAATTACGAGTAGTCCAGACCACTTGTTGCAAATCCTTCGCATATGATCAATTCAAAAATACGCCCGTTTGGAAACACTCGCGCAAATCATTCGTAATGTGAGTCCCTGAATGAAAAATAGCTCTCCAGGTCTGGGAGAAAAGAAAAAACTGAATGTAGCAGCAAAATGTTTGTATAATAATATGGTTGAAAGTGTGAATCAGGTTATTATGTGATGCGGCTATCCGATCATCAGAACCCGGGGTCCGCTACCTAACCTAGGTGATTTGACGAGGTTACTGGTTTTTACACAGAGCGACTGCAATTTGACCTCCGCAATCCAAAGGAACCAATCCTAAAGGATAGGTTTAAACAAACGCTAGATGGTGTTCGGGACCCATAGCTTTACGTGCCTTCCGAAGCACAGAATTATCATTCTTTTCGGATAATCAGGTGATTCAAACTTGCAATATCTTAACCAGACTGGAAACCACTTTTCACGAAGTATGCTTCCCTTAGATTTAGACCCAGGACCTCCTCAGAATCACAAGACAAACGCCTTGACCACTGGACCAAGGAGGCAGTCTAAATTGTCGAGACTAGCGTAGGCTAATAAGCGTTTTAATAGCGAGAAATATCACCGCATCGCGACTTCGCAGCGCGACAAGAGCGTTGTCGCGCGTCGCCGCGATACGTGACCTGCGCCTATGCGATAAATGTGCGTGTTACGTAAACGATGTCTGTAATTAGAGCTTGGGTAAATTTATTGGGTGTGGATGCGTGGTTCAAACGGCTTCTTTTTTTAAAGTAAAGTCTATTCTTAACTAGCGAGGCGTGGTGGTAGAGCAAAATACTCACATATCAATGACTCATTTGAGATAGACCGTGCGTCCGTTGTAAACCAAAGAGCTATATTTAAAACTAGGGAAGACATTACATATCACTGTTTTGTCTCGTTCAATTGTAGCTATCTCCATAAACTTCACTTAGTCGCTTGCTAACTCTTATACGCCTAGTACTTTCGACAGTTTATAAGCGAAAACCATACGTTTTTTACACGATATCAAGTTTTCACGGATTAACCTATGAACTGAGTATCTACTTAAGTAGTACCTACCTACAGATCTGTATATACTACTAGATAAAGAAAGTCCTTTAATTTGTATGAAAACCTGGCGTGCCAATTTCCAATACAAATATTTAATAAAAAACAAACTGAAGGAAACTTTTTTATTACTTTTTCCAACGTTCTTCGATGAGTTTCTACGGCTCAAAACGGCAGATTTAGGTATTTTACAGAAGAGAATGAATGTCCTATCTAATGAATTGACATACACTGCATAAAAGTAACGATCCTAAATGAAGTCAATTTGACGTCAGCTTGTTTGATCCATGGTCTGTGTACCTACCGAATAATCTATCATCAAAAATAGACAATTAAGGGAAATTTTAAGGTGAAGCTGTAGGTCCCGACCACCATCTAGCGTTTGTTTAAACTTAGGATTGGTTCTGGTCTGTGGTTCTGGTCTACTATTTGGGTTGCGGAGGTCAGACGGCAGTCGCTGTGTGTAAAAACCAGTAACCTTATCAAATCACCTAGGTCAGGTAGCAGACCCCGGGCTCTGAAGCGTTACCGCTGAGGATGCAACCTGGAATACGCTCGGATGTTGATGAGTATCAAAAAGAAAAATAATCTGTTAACCGAATGAGCGATAAATATCCACCTGCTGCAAACACTAAACTAATTAAATTGAAATTAATTAAACAAATTTTAATTATGAATATTTAAACACTGAGTTCGAATAAATTTCCAGGCGCGCCGTTTCACGCATTCGATAGATCTTGTCGATTAACGTTTTATCTTTCGACTCGATACGCGTTTTACTGAGTTACCGACTATTTTCACTAAATCATTAAGAGACGTGCCAATGCCTAGCAGAACTAGGTACCACCAAACGCATAAGGCAATAAAATTCATTCACACGTATCTCAACTTAATAGATGCCTTATTAAAAACGTGCCTTTTGAATCGATTGAATCCATTCGCCACTCGATTTATACGATGTATCGAATGTTAACATTGGCAGTTGCGTTTACGCGCCGATGTTGATTTAGGAATAGCATTCGATATTTAAATTTATTCGTGTTCTATTTTATGAATGTCTTGATTGTGTATGTTGACTTCAACGCTCTTGATTTATATCGATGTGTTGACACTTAATCGATTATTAATAGGATAAATTTACTTACGTCGTAAACATAAGTTATCTGTGATTTGATTAATCTGTTTTTTGATATTATAAAAAAGTTAATTATTATAAAATGCTGTTGATTAATTAATCAATAAAATAAGGTGATACTTATTACTAAAATGTTGTTGTTTTTTAGGAGTTAAACAAAATAAAGTACCTATTATCTTTAAGTTAATTTCCCACTTTTAAATACGTATATATATTTGGGGACTAGGACACACTTTTTTATTTGGCCATTTTTCCGCCGGAGCTGAATGGATAAGTTGTTTTTTTAGCCGAAGTTGGAGAAAACAATATCCGAAACTTCGGACGGTCTGAATCTCTATATTTAAACATAGTAAAAAAATATCACTTGTGAAACTGCAAAACGTTTATTTAGCCTGCCATTGTAATAAATTGTTGTTAAAATTGTATCTCTCGAGGTTTTGCGTTCTTTCATTAACACGATATACAGATAAACATCAAAGACCCAGGCCAATCAGAACAAGATCATTTTCCATCTTGACCTGATCGGGGATCGAATTCGGGTGTGACAGCCTGGCATGATGACCACTAGGCCACAGAGGTCGTCAATATGCATGTTTAACATAGAGATCCATGATATTAATTTCCGCAACATCCTACCACATCCTACCTTGTTACATCGTCAGAACAAGCCGTTCTAGGACTTCTAAGTATAATCACACGAGAGTCATGTTATGAGTCATTTACTAAATTGCAGGTTAACTTTCTTCTACAAGCATCACCCAGTTTTGTACTGCGTCGTGTCTTAACCATTTGCGATTATGTATTGTGTGGAGAGTAACAGTAATTTGGACACGTGTACCTTTTAACTAAAGTAGATAACTATACGTACTAGTACGTGAAAAGAGACACATACTCGAGGTAATCGGAAATAGGCGAGGCAATATGTTGGGACACTTGATACTGCATGACAATTTTATGCAAATTATAACAGAAGGCAAAATAAAAGGAAGGAGGGTAAGAGGAAAGCCAAGGCACAGCTATATGAAGCAACTCAAGGAAAAGATGATAGCAGTGTCGTATCAAAATGTCAAGAGGTTGGCGGAAGATAGAAAAGAATGGAAGTAACTCCACCGACAAGAGCGTCGCTCTTAAATTTTGATGATGAGATAACTACTCGTATACCAAAATATTGAAATTATATTCCATGCTAATTTGGGAGAAAAGAAAATAACTTCGAATGTAACAGCTGCTTCTCTTCCCGCGAAAATCGTAAAAGCTGATCGAGCACATTAATAGCAAGTAATTAAATGGTATTTATTTTAAATATTTAACCAAGAAAAATAAGCGATGTAAATATTTTGACAGCATAATATGGCTCATTCGCAAAATGTCTTTTTTGCAAAATGTCCCCTAGCCTATTAGCAGTGACGTGCACAACTTTTTTTTAACCGACTTCAAAAAAGGAGGAGGTTATCAATTTGACTGTATGTTTTTTTATAAGTAGCTATGTTACGCGATATCTTCGCCAATTGTGAACCGATTTTGATGCTTCTTTTGGAGTTTTGAACTTTGGGATATGGAAAAAACTCCTAAAAACATTGAAGTCTGTTGTTTTTTTTTTGTTAAAAATTTAATTATTACAGGGTCGACACTAATATTACCTAAGTTACGTAAATGGCTCCATATCGAACAAAATACATTGCTCGCTAATATTCGACATTATATCAGAGTGGCAAAGGGTAGACAAATAAAATATGTGTCTGTATAAAATGCATGCTACTACTTATTGTAGATGGTAAGGAGTGGAATAGTAGTTGATGAAGTTGAATTAGTTTGTTTTATAGGGATATCGTAAACTAGTCCAAAGAAACTCAGCTTTATTGAGTTAGGGTTGCTGCACACTGATTCGGGCGACATTGTCGATTCGGCCACAGACCTACCACTACTAGACCTGCATAGTGCGTGGCCACTTTAGTGTATCTCTTTCTATCTTTGATTGTTGCCTCCACCCATATTTTGCACACGTCACAGAACACACTATGGTCACTAACTTATAATAAGCTCAAATAAAACCCTAAATCACCTTTTAAATGATAAAATACCTAAAATTAATAACTTTCTTCGATCGTTTTGTGGTTTGTTTGGCCCAGATTTTGACAGTAGGCCAGCTTATAGCAGCCACGCCGATAGAGACAAAAAAACTTATTAGCGTTTCTTTCACACTCACATTGTACTGTATTTGACAGTCTCTTTCTAGCAATATCGTTGCAAGTCTAGTAGTGGTAGGTCTGTGGATTCGGGTATTTTGGTTGGTCAAAAATAAATTATTTGGCACTGTTAATAGAATAAAACGTCACAAAATAATGCCACTTGTCATTGATCACATCCACTTTGAACGTGATTTTAGATTTATTAATGCAGAAAAACGGACATTAAGAGCGCTATTTGACTCCAAGGAACTATGACGTCATAAATCGATATTTCATACAAATCCCAAAGAAAATGTTTGATTTGACTTGTTGCAAAATAGCGTATTGTATCGCCTTTTCCCCCGAACGTTCATCTACATATATATTCGATTTTACCTCCCGGCTGTACCGATTAATGCGTGCCCGAAAACGTGTGTAGGACCCTTATACATACAAGTACATAAATATCATCTACTAATATATCAATAAATAGTAGGTTAAGCCACATGTACAAATATTTCAAAGTAAAACATTCATCGAGGTCAGTTTTCCTGTTGAATTTAATTACGATAATAATTTGTTCCTTCGATTTGTGCCTTGTTTCAATTAACTTTAATTGAAATATAACCGTAAACAGTTACATTTTTTTAGGAATAGGTTAACCAGATTTCAAATTCAGATTAGGTAATTTTGTTTAACAAATTTAAAAAACAAAAAACCACATTTATTGCAAAGAATGTCATCAATGAAAGTTTTGAGTTCGAACGTGAATGAAAACGATCAAGGGGTTGCCGAGATGTGGGGATTGTGCAATAACTGAGTATCTTTGATCGGAACTTAGCATTGAATTTGATAAGCAAGTAGATGAGACAAATAGAATTGTCTTAGTTCAATTGGTTAAGGCTGGGAATTCACATTCTGAAATTCCAATGCTATTTTATATACATTACTATTTTGTTATAATGAAAATCTAATACATCGTTACAAAACAGGCAATGTACCTATATACAATCAGTATCTGAAATTCAGCTTAGCGTATGCCCGACCGGACATTCCATAAACTTATTGATTTCGGCCAGGAAGCGCACAGAAGCACAGGCTTTTGTAGTTAAAATTAGCAATCCAAACCCCATAGCGTTTCAGCCGTTCCGACATGACGGCAGAAACCTACAGGCTTTGGAAGTAATTAAATTTCAATCAAGTAAGATAACAAATGCATGTTGATTTCGGCCTGGAAGCATCAACAGACTTATGGAATGTCGCATGCCCGACCAAAAGGTTGCTGAGACATGAGCAAAAGAGGCAGGTTCGAGGCAAACTGCTACAAATTAAAACAGTTTTTCCAGACACTTAGACAAACCAGGTGCGAGAATTACGGATCGCAATGTTGCTGCGTTCCCGGAACGGCGAACAGGCACGCATGCGATTTATTTAGCAATTGAAAGGGGCCACTTAAAGGAATCACACAGTGCCGTGGAACCGTGCCACTTTCAAACAAAGACGGTATAGAATTGACACTGCACAGTGTTTGGTCAAAGAGACCATTCAAAAGTCTGTAGGTTCTTCTTCATTCTATCAAATAGGTATATGTCGCAGACATCTAATGAAATTAGCCATCTAATTATACGCCTAGCCGTTCCTTAAACACAGGCATTTGCGGCAAACTTCGGTTCGCCCGTTTCCGTTCCTTTTTCCATATTTTCTCACCGTTTAAACCTTCCCTGAACTACAACAAAATTTCAAAGCCAAAATCATCTAAATCGGCCCAGGCGTTCTTGGGGTTCAGCGAGACAAAAGAACAGTAATTGATTTATATATAAATATATAGATAGAGAGATAAAACAAAACCTGTGAACAAAACACACGACATAATTATAGATCGTTCCATAGCCTCGGCAGTTTTAGTGGAACGTAGCAAACCCTACAAATTGTGCAGGATCAGCAATTACTGAAGACAATGCGTGCGTGAGAGGGCGCTTCACGCACGCGAATTAGACTCTCTCCACGCAATTAGGGAGTTTTTCCCACGGGGGTAGTGACTCTAACAGGTGGTATAGGGTGTTGAATACGGATCACAAGAGATGTCAATACGAATGGCAGTTCAATGGACAAAACTCGGTCCATTGAACCGCCCTATCCGCATTGACATACTACTATTCTATTTAGTTTATAAACAAAAAAACGTGATATGCGGCTAAGGTCGCTTTTCAACCAAGAATTCCAAAAAATAATTATTATTTGGAATTCTAGGCTAAATAATTAGGAAGATTTGACCACAGTCATTTATTTGATATAACTAGGGCCATGGCGACACGACGATGTCGTTGGCCGCTCAGCTCACTGCTAATTATGGAGTTATCTCACGTTAGATTTAATAAAAAAAAATACTTATCGCAAAAAATCATATCGCATAGCATACAAAGTTTCGCATTTCTTACATCGTAAAATCAATTATGATAACGCTTTATTCATAAGCCCATAATGTCCGTCGTTGGGCAAAGGCTTACCCTCTTGTCTTGCACAAAAGAACGATGAAACGAAAGAACTATGCCCTTAGAATGCAGAATATAACAAAATGAAGCGCATAACACATTTAACTACATAAACATCACACATCGGTATGTGACGGACACTTACGCAATTTCTATATCCGGCTGAGTGTCCCGGAATGTGTTAAACAAGTTCAAAGCACTAAAATCAGTTTCAATCAACACGTTACCGTTAAACTCTAAAACAGCGGAAAACAATAAACAACCGGGGCAAATGTAGTTTACAAATCATGTTCGAGCTAACGATGCACTAATTAGGCATTCCGCTTTATAGCAAATAAAACTTGCTCGATAATTAGTTAAAACTACCACGAAATGCTACTACAGCGAAACAGGGCCCTATGCGGTAAGTAAGGTCTTACAATTTCAAAGATTACATTTCCTTAGTTTTAGTACAGTCCGTTTGCACAAATGGTTTGCACACTTTGTGAGTGGACCGACAAAGGCGACACCGGCTCAGTCATATACCATACCTTACATTTATTTTACATTTTTGATACTGAACTACTTTCTACAAAAATGTTATTATTAATCGATAAAAATTTTTCGTCCTACCGTACAAAATCCGTCTGTCTGAGCGCTGATTTGTATGGGAGGACGAATAATTTTTATCGATTTTTTAATAACGTTTTTATAGTTCAGTATCATGGACTGATCTTGCTCCAAAAATTTGGACAGTGTTTAAAAAGTCAGCCTGTATTATCATCATTTCAGCCGCATGACGTCCACTGCCTGACATATCCTTGGGAGAGGTCTTCCAAGGATTTCCAAAATGACCTGGGTCAGGTCGTCTGACCACCTTGTCGGTGGGTGTCCTATATTTAGTTTCCAAAATAGCTTGTAGAGGTGTACTGCAAACAACATGCTTGCTGCATGCTTGACCGAACGGCCTGTAGCATTTCAAGCACACTGAAATGTTTTATGAGATCATAGTTCGAAACAAGAATGTTTCTAGCTTTACTAGTTTTTATTTAGATTCACCTGTCTCATGTCAGTATATGTATAATGAAAGTTGCAAGTTTTACTTTGACCTACTTTCCCAGCTAAGCCGAGATGAAATTTTGCATGTGTAAATATACTAACTATTTTAAGGGTGAATTCATTCTATGATACAGAACAACTTTCCCCAAGTATCGAAATATGTAAAATATTTTTTGCTTTCCATACACGGATCGGTCAACTTGTAGTGCCAAAAAAAAATTCATATTTCGACACATGTTACTAGGGCAATTCAGTTCAGTTCAGTATATTTTGTTACACCTTATATTAAAAGTCTGAGGCTTTTTCTGCCAGTCATTAATACGGGTCGAATTGACAACCTCTTCCTTTTTTGAAGTCGGTTAAAAATAATTTGACGACACTTTTCTAGGAGCTGACGTCTAAAGGTATTTATTATAGGATGATTTTTATATGTAAAAAGACCATTATCCGTGTGAAGCCGAGACGTACGTTTTTATGATACTTTATAGACTTTGTAACATTATATTAGAACATGTACGACGATGGCGTCACAGTAACTAAGCAACAGCAAGTTCTTCTAGGTGGTCCCATCTCTATTACCTAGAAACGCGAATATTGAAATGAAACTATAATATTTATCTAAAATCGCAAATTTGGCATGCAGAAGCGTGTCTGACTTGATGCCGCGGTTTCCCTTACAAATTGTCCGGTTAACAGATAGAATAAAACAAAAGTATTCAACTTGTACGAGAAAGAATTACTTTTTAGTGAGTGATTGACGGACTGAGTCAAACATTCTAGTAAGTATGTGACGACTATATAATTGATTTTGATATCATCTTAAGCGAATATTGATATAACATTGCCTTCTCATCATCATCCGAGCGTATTCCCGGTTGCATCGTCAGCGGTTACGCTTCAAAACCCGTGGTCCGCTACCTACCCCAGGTGATTTGACGAGGTTACTGGTTTTCACATCTGTGTAAAAACCAGTCTGCCGTCTTACCTCTGCAACCCAAAGGGTAGACCAGAACCTAGTATAGGTACAAACGCTAGATGGCGTTCGGGACCAACAGCTTTATGTGCCTTCCGAAGCACAGAATCATCTTTTTTTTTCGGATAATCAGGTGATTCAAGCCTGCAATATCCTAACCAGACTGGAAACAACTTTTTACAAAGTATGCTTTCCAGTGGGATTTAAACCTACTACCTCTGGATCACAAGGCAGACGCCTTGACCACTAGACCACGGAGGAGTCAATAGTTAACATTGCGTTCTGTATTAAATCATGCAGAGACCACAAGTAAATTAGTTTTTTCACCCAAAGAAGGTATTAGAATTATTAAGTACGAGTATCATTCGTTCATCTACATCTAGGTGGTCTATATAGTATCCAAAAACGCGAATATTGAAACGAAATTATAATATTTATCTAAAATCGCGACTTAGCGGATCCACATTAGAAATTGCCATGCAGGGCGCGTGTCTAACGTCGCATAATAACACGTCTGCCGCGTTCGGCGTCGGGCGCGCATCTAATCAATTTGAGCAGCCGCGTGATGTCTTCATCAGGCGCCTGCAGGCGTAACGCCCTGCGCTGCACTTGCTCTGCAAAATATAGAGAACTAGAAGGGTGCTTAACTAACTAAACAAGTTTATTTGCTAGGCAAATGAAAAAAAACCCCGACTGTCAAGAACGCCATCTACTAATGAGTAGCGGAACTACCGGTAGTTCCACTACTCATCACTCGCGCGGCGTACACCACATAGCGCCATCTATGTATTTGCTAGAGAATGCCCTGACTTTTAAGCGTTAATGCCCAATAACTTTTAAACGGTTGAACCGATTTTCATCAAATATAGCTAAGAACCACAGGGCATGGGCAGAAGTCCGCAGATTCGCTTGATCCGCAGTCCGCGCAGATCGTAAGAGTCAATCAAGGATATGGACGCTCGATCGGCTCTTACGAGCTGCGCGGGAAGTGTAGCCGCTTTTCTTATGAGAAGATCAGCGGCTTTTTTTCACGCGCCATACCAGCATAGAAGAACAAAAGGTTTTTCTTTTTAATCAGTAAGTAGCTGATTAAAAATTTCAAAGGCAGAATAGGAGAGTTGACTCTAAATAACGGGAAAACTCTTTTGAAAGATAGATAATAACACATTATAATGGCTATTGTGAGTTTTTGTCGGGAAGTCAAGGGGTTCGGTTGGGGTTTGCTTTAAATTATTTTGCAAATTGATTTTAGTGGACTTCATAATATGAAATTGGTGTAGTTTGGTGTTATAAATACTCATGCTCATGAACAATATGTGAAATAGCTAAATTAAAGTACAGTCATAGTACGGCTGTAGTGATATTTGTTTTGCGGACTGTGTGGTCTTCGGGCGTCGTCCGCCACTCAGCCGTCTATGAAAACCAGTGGACTCGTATAGATTTGTCGCCAGAAGCTCCCTTAAAGCAGTCAAAGGCCTACACCACCCTTTGATTGTTACTTGTTAGGAATAGGTTAGGTTAGGATTAGGAATAAAGAACAAAATTGAAGATAGGCTCTAAAGGACTTGTATCTAAAACCGTAAAATTATTTATAAAAAAAATGGCTAATGTCATGCAGGGCACGTGTCAAACGTCACATAATAACACGCTGCCGTGTTCGGCGTCGGGTACGCATCTAATTAATTTAAGCAGCCGCGTGATATCTTCATCGGGGTACATTCTAAGTGTTTTCTCTTCTCCCAGACCAGCTTGGAAACTTACAGCGATGCCATGGAATATCGACCATTTGGATTCGCTGTCAAACTACTTCGGGGAATTAGCCATCGTGCACATGCCATTCAAAATCAAGCCGTTAACTCAAAAGGTAAATAATTAATAATGGACTGACCAAAGCTAGAATAGGAGAGTTGACTCTGGGATGGAAAATCAATAGAAAGGAAAAGGGCTTTGGAAAGGAAGAAGTTCAAAATCTAAGGCTTCTTATATAATTTTGCTAATAAGTTTTTAAATTGCATCGAGATTAAACTCAATTTTTCGCTATTTTAGAAGCCACTTCTATTTCAACCTTTAATTTGTTTGTACTGCTTTGCACTTTCCGAGGTTTAGTACGAATACCATTTACAGTTTTAATGATAGTTTTATTAGTGAACGCGACGTTAAGATTTATTTTATTACAAACGTATGACCAATAACACACTTAGAGCCACAGATATAGGATAAAGATATACATAAATGACGTAAATGCACCTACTTCGCGTGTCCGAAGTTCCGAACCCCGACCAAGCGTCAGGGTAGGCCGGTAGCCGGACGGCTTCGAAATTTAAATAAAAAGCGGCCAAGTGCGAGTCAGACTCGCCCATGAAGGGTTCCGTAGCAGCAAGTAACATAATATAAGAGTTCTAAAGGTATATTGCGGTTTACGATTTATGACGTATTAAAAAATAACTATCTATGTAGTTTTAATTGAAAGTACATACTTTGAGGTATACTCGTATACCACATTTTTTTCAGAATTATTTCAGTAATATTTCAAAAGTTACGGTGGCTCAAATTTTAACTTTGTATTAGATTATCTCAAGACTGGAGGGTTTGATCTACATAGTTTCAAAGCAGTTTTTGTTGCATTTTAAAAGACCTTTTCAACGATAACCCACACGTTGGGGTTAGTCTTATTTAATTTTTAAATTCACTTTTCGTTGTATGGGGGGCTGAAAAAAAATCATTTTTTCATACTTTTAAAAACCAACTTTTGGAACTTCAATATCTATCTCTCCACCAATTTTCGTGACAATCGGTGCAGTAGCGGCGGAGTACGAGCCCGGACGGACAGACAGACGGATGGACGGACGGACGGACGGACGGACATGACGAAACTATTAGGGTTCCTTGTGGACTACGGAACCCTAAAAATGCCTCGTTGCGTGGTAATTAACTGCAATAGCCAAAAATTGCAAGCATCAAAGACAAGGACATAGGTATTCCTATCACAGATAAGTTATTTTAAAATTTTACTATGCGTTAAAAAGTCGGCAAGCTTGGTTTCCATACAAATCGTGATACTTGCGTTATCTATGTACACATATATATCTGTGCTTACAGCGATTATCTTGTAGCATGGTTAAAAACCTCTTCGTCTTAGCACGTTTTCGTTTACATCATTGCAAATTTAAAGCCAGAAAAATTCCAGAGTAGGACAGTATAGTATCATCATCATCATCAACGACAGCCTTCCACATCCCACTGCAGGAAATATGCCTCTTTCAATGTATGCCATCCATCTCGGTCTTGTGCCTTCCCAAACCATTGTCGCTGCTGCATTGCTCTTGGACGACCAACGTTTCGCTTGGTAGTGGGCCACCATTCCGTCAAAATTTTACTTCACCTGTCACCTATATAGTTTAGTTACAAAATATTTTTGAATAAAAAGTGTATCTGTATTGGTTTTATGTACAGACTCTGTCTGTCTGCGAGCACGAAGAATGTCACTCCTATTCAAAACGATAGCTCCAACAAAAAGGTTTGTTTGTGCTAAGTCCCGCTTATACAACGTGTTAATGAACTAACGAAAAACCTCTCAGATGGTAACTCAGCCCATGAAACTGAACAACTTTTGTTCTACAACTTTCACGAAACCCAAAAAAAAAAAATTTTTCATACAAACTGATCAGCTGACCAAGTCAATTTGTATGAAAATCCGGATTTTATTTTTGGCATTTTGGGAATGTTGTAGAACAAAAGTTGTTCAGTTTCATGGGCTGAGGTACCATCTGAGAGAGGTTTTGCGTCAGTTCATTAACACGTTGCATACAAAGTGGAAGGGACATACGCGTAATAAATCGAACAACGGGCTATACTAGGTACCTAGATCGCTCAAGTATTATGAAATTAAAATAACAGTAAATAAAATTCGACATTCCCATACAAATCGCCTTTTGTATTGAAATGTCGATTTTTTTGTTTTTTGATGATCTAGTATGGACCGTGGTTCGATTTATTACGGGTAAGTATGTCCCTTCCACGTTGTATATAAATCACTATGTGGCAATTAAATATAAATGAATTTCTAATACTATTTTTCATACTTATAATGTCGCCTATTCGATTTACCGATGATATAATTTGTAAGTAATAAACTTAAATTAACGTAGCATTACCATAAACAATCTTATTTTAATTCCACAGGACGAACATATCAAGACCCCTATTTTCGAATGCGGGAGTCATACAACTAATGATTAGCGCGTGTGTTTCTACAGTGTAACGCCAAGGATTTGCAACGAGTGGTCTCGACCACTCTTTTATTCCAAAAACCATTGATTTCTTTTCAGTTTTTTGCGTAAAAGAATATTATTTATCACTCATGCGGCGGTTTCAAAAATACGGTGTGATGGCATTTCGTGACTTGGAATGCGGGCGGCCAGTGCACGGAAGCTGCGTGTATAGTAGGCCATCAGAGTGGAGGCTAAGGAAGCCGGTACAGTCTATGGGCACACATACAGCGATACGGAAGGCAAAGGAAAAACCGCCGTATTACAATTCCAAGGAAAATCATCAATATGACAGTACAAACAAGTGCAAGAGCGCTATTTTTCATTCAGAGAGTCACATTACGAATGATTTGCGCGAGTGTTTCCAAACGGGCGCATTTTCGAATTGATCGTATGCGAAGGATTTGCAACGACTGGTCTTGACCATTCGTAATTTTGACATTTGTAGCTTACAAATGTCAAAGAAACGTTCCATGGAGAATCAGTTCCGTTTCACGCTGCTTTTTTTTATTTTTGTTGAAGTGTTTAGAAAACCATTGACAAATTTATGATATTTTGTGCGTAACACAATATTACTTATCGTTGACACGACGGTTTCAAAAATACGATGCAATGCGTCGGAACTAGAGTGGTGAGTTGGAAAACTACACGGTTTGTGTTTCGCTGAGTCCCTAAATGAAAAATAGCACTCCTGATCGCAATAATGATTGCCGACCTTCGTTGAAGATGGCACTGGAAGAAGAGAAAGATATGGTTCGCTGACACCCGCGTTCAAAAATAGGTCTCCAAATGTCTGGAAAGTCATGTCAGACTTTCCACCTGTACCAAATTACATAATTAATCTAATAGAAAATTTCATTTTCGCACGCCATTTCAAGCTTTCTGTAAATAAAGACCTTGTTATTATCGTTAATTAATATTACCAGTAATAATTTAGCCAATCATGTACATTCAAGCCATCATTTACACATAAAATATATAGGACACAATAAAATATTTCTAAAGAGAAGGGCAATCCATTCCGGATTGACAAGGAATTAGTACTATGAAAACCCTTATTAAGGCCGTACCTAAATTTTCTGGGGTCCAGTGCTGCCCCCATTTAAAATAAATAATTTCAAAGAAGACGGAGACATCATTTAAAATTTTGCTACTACCTAGCCCTAGATAACATTTTAAAGTATTTTTTGAACAACTGTTTACAGTTTAAAGTGAGGACGTTAAGCTTTACTACACACATTTGCGAAAAACGGCCACTTTTGGCAAATGTGCGTAGTAAAGTTTAACGTTCTCATTATAAACTGTAAACAGTAGTTCACAAAATAGTTTGAAGGGTTATCTAGGTTTTGGTAATAGCAAAATTTTCAATGACGTCTCCGTTTTCTTTAAAATGATTTATTTTAAATGGGGGCAGCACTGGACCCCGGAAAATTCAGGTACGGCCTTAAAGCCAGAGCTAGTGGTCCAAGAGCCGTAGAAAGGCGAACCTTTCTTATTTTCTCACTAATCATTTGTGTGCGATTAAGTATAGTGTCTTATCTCTGCCAGAAATAGTCATTGTGTGCGTCTCTTTCCACAAAACGACACCGACAAGAGCTTGAGCTTGGCGTTTAAATGTAGAAATTCATTGTGTGGGTCTCTTTCCACAAAATGACACCAACAAGAGCTTGGCGTTTAAATGTAGAAATTCATTGTGTGCGTCTCTTTCCACAAAATGACACCGACAAGAGCTTGGCGTTTAAATGTAGAAATTCATTGTGTGCGTCTCTTTCCACAAAATGACACCAACAAGAGCTTGGCGTTTAAATGTAGAAATTCATTGTGTGCGTCTCTTTCCACAAAATGACACCGACAAGAGCTTGGCGTTTAAATGTAGAAATTCATTGAGTGCGTCTCTTTCCACAAAATGACACCGACAAGAGCTTGGCGTTTAAATGTAGAAATTCATTGTGTGCGTCTCTTTCCACAAAATGACACCGACAAGAGCTTGGCGTTTAAATGTAGAAATTCTTTGTGTGCGTCTCTTTCCACAAAATGACACCAACAAGAGCTTGGCGTTTAAATGTAGAAATTCATTGTGTGCGTCTCTTTCCACAAAATGACACCGACAAGAGCTTGGCGTTCAAATGTAGAAATTCATTGTGTGCGTCTCTTTCCACAAAATGACACCGACAAGAGCTTGGCGTTTAAATGTAGAAATTCATTGTGTGCGTCTCTTTCCACAAAATGACACCGACAAGAGCTTGGCGTTTAAATGTAGAAATTCATTGTGTGCGTCTCTTTCCACAAAATGACACCGACAAGAGCTTGGCGTTTAAATGTAGAAATTCATTGAGTGCGTCTCTTTCCACAAAATGACACCGACAAGAGCTTGGCGTTTAAATGTAGAAATTCATTGTGTGCGTCTCTTTCCACAAAATGACACCGACAAGAGCTTGGCGTTTAAATGTAGAAATTCTTTGTGTGCGTCTCTTTCCACAAAATGACACCAACAAGAGCTTGGCGTTTAAATGTAGAAATTCATTGTGTGCGTCTCTTTCCACAAAATGACACCGACAAGAGCTTGGCGTTCAAATGTAGAAATTCATTGTGTGCGTCTCTTTCCACAAAATGACACCGACAAGAGCTTGGCGTTTAAATGTAGAAATTCATTGTGTGCGTCTCTTTCCACAAAATGACACCGACAAGAGCTTGGCGTTAAAATGTAGAAATTCATTGTGTGCGTCTCTTTCCACAAAATTACACCAACAAGAGCTTTGCTTTTAAATGTAGACAGACAGTTTGTACTTTCAGTCTCCGCGTACTCGTAAGTTTGAATACAGGGTCGCTTTACTGGTGCGGCGGTTCAGACGCACATTCTGTACAAGTATAACACGTGTACACGTGTCTGGCAGGATGTTTTGCAATTTCGATCGTTCTGGCTGTTTACAGAAACTATTGAAATATTTGCCAGAGTAATATATACAAAAATCAGCCCTGCGATTTAAACTGAAGTGTACAAGTGTTACAAGTTTATAGTTGTACTTTACTCGTACTTACGTAAGTTGTGTAAGTTTACTATTATTAGTAAATGAAAGTACAAACTGTCTGTCTACAATTATGAGCCAATCTCTTGTCGGTGTGTGTAGAGCCGCACACAATTACTATTTTTTTGCGAGTATGCGTAAACTGAAAGTACATTTTAATACTACTTATTCGCACACAAATGATAAGTGAGAAAATAAGGAAGAAATGGCAGTTCTGCGGCTCTTGGTCCATAGCGCTGGCATCACACATAAGAATGTTTGAACTAATTTATACAAAAACAGACAAACCCGTTACCATTAAAATAGAGACCCATAATAAATGATAGTATTATTTAATTTATTACTTTATTCATTTAATACCCACATAGAGCGTGCCTATCTCCATTCCGCGAAAACGCTTCGAGGCATCCTCAATTGTTTTAAACATATTATGTGAATTAATTTCCTACATAAATGATTTTCACGTTTTAGACTTTTAGTCCGTCCGTTTCGCTTAATCTTTGTCTGTCATTTGCGCCCTTAATACAAAACTTGCCAGCTATTATACTTTTGTAATATCGCTATTATACCATTTTATTCAAAGTAATGTAAGAAAAATAACGTCTAACAAAATATACTGAAACTATTTTAAGGGTACATTCAGTCCATGATACTGAACAACTTTCCCCAAGGTACATGTACCGAAATATGGAAAATATTCTTCTGCTTTCCATAGAAACTCGGGTCAGCTAATCGGTCAACTTGTATGGGAGGTCAAACATTATTTTTCATATCTCGATATTATGTTCCTTAGGTAAAGTTGTTCAGTACCATGGACTGAATTCACCCTTAAAATAGTTTCAGTTTATCATTTTGTTGGACCCTGTATAGACGTTCTCCGTGGCGTAGTGGTTAACATTCCAGTCCGCCACTCTGGAGGTCCTATCCCTAGCCAGGGAAAGTTGGAAAATGGTCTTTTTCAAAATGTCTTTGAAATCCCTGCCTTCCCTTCCGCTCTTTTGATCCGCAAACCCTTTGAATCCGCAACGCCTCATTAAAAAGAATTTTGATTTAGAAAATGAATTCGGATTCATTTTTGTAAACATTTAAGCATGTTGCTAATAAATCTTTGGTCTTTTTAGAAAGCGTGTAGCGAGAATACGTAGGTTTATTTATATTTTAAAAAAATAATATTAGTAGAAACAAAAATATTTAAAAACTAGTGCATAGTATTTGAAAGTTCAATATTTATTTACCATTAATTTCCACATGTAGCGTGCGCCGGTCCATTTTATGCGCAAGCGCCGCGAGGCAGTCTACGCAAAAGAAAGTGCGTTAACAGAAGGATAACTCTAATTATATATTAATTTATAGGTGAGTGTGTGTGAAACGTTTGTATGCGGTACAGTATTGGTGTTCTTTAAATTAATATTTCACGTTTGGTAAAATATATTTAAGTAAGAACAGTTTCAAGTCAAGTCTTAGTTAAGCAGCATATCAGCCACAGGAAGTCCACTGCTGGACATTAGCTTCCCCAAAGATTTCCAAAACGACGGCGGTCTACATCCCAAGTTTTTCTGCAACCTTGCTCAGGTCATCCAACCACCTAACCTAGTAGGTGTGCTAAGCTGCGCTTGCCGATACGTGGCGGTTATTTGAGAATCTTTCCTCGGCTATTCTTCTTAGGTTATTTTTGTATTTATTCGTATATATTATATTTCTTCGTATCTGCCCCGCCCACTGCCACTTTAACGAGCTAATTCGCTATGTCAGTGATCTTCGTTTTCCTACAACCTCCTCATTTCTGATTGTTCAGTATCATTGTCTGAATTCACCCTTAAAATAGTTTCAGTATATTTTGTAAGACCCTGTATTATCGAGCATGACTGTGCTTTGGAAGACACGTTAACGCATTGGTCCATGCTATCAGAAATAAAGACAGCAAGTATAAAGGTTTGCTACGACCACATTGTAAGCAGTGACACATCTGTACTACACTACATTTAATCGCGACTGTTGGAAACATCGGTATTAATTGCCCACATAAATGATGTTAATGCCCCACATTAGTTTCTTCACGTAATAAAAACGGTTTGTTGACTTTTTGCCGCTTTGATTAAAGACCGGGTTAATTTTCATGCTGTTCGGAACTTAGAGCAATGAATGCTATAAGGTTCCGAAGGCGATTGTTGTGGCTAAGAGTGCACCTGCATAGATTATATAATATAGGGCCTAACAAAATATACTGAAATTATTTTAAGGGTGATTCAGTGATATCATGATACGGAACGACTTCCCTCAAGGAACTAATAGCGAAATAAGAAAATAAAAAAAAGCAGCCAAGTGTTAGTCGGACGGATGCCCAAGAAGGGTAGCAGCAAGTAACATAATATAAAAGTTCTAAAGGTAAATTGCGGTTTACGATTTACAACGTATTAACGAAGACGTATAATTAAAAAAAAACTATTTACTACACCTCGTTCAAACCAATTTTCAGTGGAAGTTTGCATGTACATCGTATATTTTTTTTCAGTTTTATTACTCTCTTATTTTAGAAGTTACATCGACGATACATTTTACCACTTTGGAAGTGTCTCATGCGCAAACTATTCAGTTTAGAAAAAAATTATATTAGACCCCTTAATATCATTTTTAAAGTCTATCCATAGATACCCACACGTGGGTTTGATAAAAAAAAATTGAGTTTCAGTTCTAAGTATGGGGAACCCCCAAAATTTATTGTTTTTAGGGTTCCGTACCCGAAGGGTGCAAACGGGACCCTATTACTGAGACTCCGCTGTCTGTCCGTCTGTCTGTCTGTCTGTCTGTCTGTCTGTCATAGGGCTCTTTCTCTTGAACCGTAATAATTGAAATTTTCACCGATTATGTATTACTGTAGTCGCTATAACAACAAATACTAAAAATAAAAAAAGTTGAAAATTAAAGGAGGTCGTCATACAAAAAAGGGGGTTTTTCAGCGTTTTTAACTAGATCTTTACAATGGTTTTAACAAAAAACTTGATATTTTTACAGATTATGTATTACTATGGCCGCTATAACAAAAAATACTAAAAATAAAAAAAAGTTAAAAATTAAAGGGGGTCGTCATACAAAAACGTGTTTTTTAGCGTTTTAAAACATTGTACGGAGGCACGGAACCCTTCATGTACGAGTCCGACTCGCACTTGCCCGTTTATTTATTTACAGCCTTTATCAGTCCACTGCTGGACTTAAGGCCTCCCGCAATAAAAGGAGTTATCATCATCATCATTAGGTCTTCTTTAGTCTCCACTGCAGGAGCAAGACCCTCTCTGTACTACCACAGCCATATATATTAGCCAGAGCAGTCACGAGGATTAGGCCTACACTCTCCACACTGGCCAGACGGGTTGGAGAGCTCTCACTGATGTTTATAAGCTTTGTTTAGCTTGTGTTCTAACACGCCTTCTACGACATCCACGGGAAAACTTGGAGTGGCCCTATTCTACTCTGTCGGGAACCACACGGCTAGACAATAAAAATAGTATTTGCATATAATCACCACGCTGGGCAGACGGGTTGGTGATCGCAGACGTTTAATCAGATACCTATGCCACCACGCGCGTCGCGCACTACGTGAGATGGCACAGGTATCTTATCTTTCCTCTGTACATGGTATAAGGTCGGTGTACACAGGACGCTACTGCCCGTTCCCTGTTACCTATACCTCCCTTAGTCGCCTCTTACGACAACCGTGGGAGAGGAAAGGGGTGGTGATAAATTGTATTCTACTCTGCTGTCACCACGAGGCAAACATCAACCAAGGAACAAACAAACAAAAATAAAGGAACTTAGGCGTCAAAAAGTTTATTACAATCAGCGACATTAACTTATCTGTTGTCGAAAAACTTATTTCCAGTGTACAGTTCTTATCCGTATAAGAACTGTACACTGGAAATAAGTTTATCGATTTTTTTTTCGTACAAGCTTTTTTTGTTAGGCCTAAGAAGCTATTGAGACAAATGTAATAAGCCCAAACTCAGTGGGGGTAGCATCGTTTTATTACAAGGTTCTATAGCCACCTTCCGGCTCCATTATCAGATCAGCTTCTTGTCATAATATTATTATTATCATCTGATTAACATTGGAATACAAAATTTCATCTCAGTCAGAAACTGGGAAGTGGCTCAAATTTAACTTGCAAGATTTGACCTAAAGAACAACAATAAACAGGGCAAGCTAAATAAAAGCTTGTAAAAAGCTTTCACACTATCGATTTGAGCCGGAAGAGAAGCAGCTGGTATATTCCGTATATTTTTAGGGCAACATGGTCTAGAAACAAAGAGGTTGGAAGGCGGATTTGAGCATGTGTTTCCTATGTTAAAAAGCATGAACAAAACCAGGCGGAGTCGCTTGCCGCCGCTAGTATATAAATATGTACAAGGCAGTGACGTGTGCGGTATGCTGCGGGCGCGCCGAGTCAAGGCAAGGGGTCATAGAAAGGGAGGCCTAATGTCTGTATTAATTCTGTACTTTAATATCGAATATTACTCATTTGCTAGTCAGGTACAAAATCCATATTTTGTTGTATAATAGTTTAAGAATTGCACGATAAAGAAGCAATTAATCATAAAATACTTCGATTTGGTATTTTATTAGGAAAGGGGAAATAGGTGACGCGGGGGGGACATTGAGAGGGAGGCCTTTGTCTGTATTATCTGTATTAAGTATTAATTAAGCTGGGCAGCTGCAGATTTTATTGTACTATAAAATATTTGAAACAAACTTTTGATAAAATAAGTACAGTTTTTTTGGCTCTTCCAATTTTTATTTTATATAGTGTTAGGTGACGCAAGCCTAATGCGTGTAGGAATATCAAATGGTGGCGAAATTCGGCGTGCGGGGTTGAACACGTGATGGTTCAGTTGGTAAGAGCATAGTCGTATTGAGACTAAGGTCGCGGGTTCAAGTCCTGCTCACGTGGTATTTTTTCACCATTTCTTATTTCATTATTTAAGAGGTGTTTGTCAATTTAATGACACCACAGTCATAAACGTTGTTATTGGCGAAACGCCCACTCGGCTTTCTTGGCAGCCCAACCAGCCCAGTTTGAAGATATGACATGATATAGATAAATATACTAGTGGCTCCGTGAGCTGAAGACTCGCGAATCTGTTATTGCATAGCCCTTCACATACTAACCCCTTGAAGTTTATCAGATGAAAAAGTTGTTTGGAGAAAAATGTTGCGTCTTATAATAAACTTACGGTATGACATTTTTAAAAATTTTTGGAAATGGCTGAAATATGAATTTTTTTAAGTTTTCAACCCCCATATTTGCGCCATTTTGAAAAATTTCGAAATTCTCGACGGAAAAATTGTAAATATATAATAAATTGTAAAAATAGTAATAGAATTTGCTCATAAAAGTTTAGAAAAATGCTACCTGCAGGCGAGAACATCCTAAAAACTGAAATTCGGACACACGAAGAAAAGATTTTTTTGCCGCAGCTTCGTTATACATAGTAGCGTGTCAGTTGAAACTAATTAATTTTTATTTGCCATAAATATCTCCTGTATTCTAAATAGGTCTTTATAGTAAAATCTGTTGATTATCTGATAATATACAAAGCATTTAATAAATTCATTGTCCGAATATAATATTCTCATCACGACGCATGCATCATATGCACATGTTTGCAGTTATTCAATGGAACACGCAATTTTCGCAAATTTGCACAAATTATCCATACACAGTAATTATAGTAAGTGTGTGTATGACTAACCATGAATAAATTAAGCACATAGTTTATACAAATTAAAAATGGTTACGGATGCGACACCTCATTCAAGCTCTAGTAGCGCACACGTAGACATTCTTCGAAACGTTCTGGACGTTTGAAGAAAGTGAGGCCCTAATTTTTTTTTTTAAATTACAACCGATTTCTTTTTCTTTAAGGGGTTTCTTCCATATCTCCTAAGTTTTTCATTATGTCCTCACCAAATTGATACGGGACCAACTTGGTAGTAAAGGCCAAGTTGGTCCCGTATCAATTAGGTGAAAAAATTGGATCGTAATTGGCGAAGATATCGCACATACAAAAAATAAAATAAAGAAAATACGGGTGTTACTGTTCCATGGTATTATATGGAATGTTTAAATTATTGATATAATAAGGAGAAAAATTTTCAAACATTATTAAAAGTTATACGTTTATAGCCTGTTTATTTTGTACAGCTGTTGGAATTCGTTCACGCTTGACCGGCTGGTCGAAGTTCGGCGTCTGACATTGTGCGTTGATCCACATTTAAACCAGTTTGCTATACAATGAATTATTATGTTGTAAGAAGTATTATCTCGTTAGAGAATTAATAGTATCGTTTGAAAAGGTTATTTTGCTAAGACAGACATAGAAATTTATGTTCGAGGTACGAATATGTTTTCAAAGGTCCAAACCGTTGCGTTATAGAAAATTATTACCCATCGATGACATTGTAATGTCATAGAATAATAAATAATACTAGTATACTCGTAGTAATGTCTATCCTAGTGCCATATTATTCATGTAATGGAAACGTTTACATTTATTATTGACAAAATCGCCTAAGGTAACTATCGCGTTCTAAATTTAATGCTCCAAAGTCTAAATTTAAATCGGATCTAAAAGACCTTAAAATAAAAACGGGTTAGAGTACATTTTTTAGGGTTCCGTACCCGAAGGGTGCAAACGGGACCCTATTACTGAGACTCCGCTGTCTGTCCGTCTGTCTGTCCGTCAGATACAAGGCTCTATCTCTTGAACCGTAATAGATAGACACTTGAAATTTTCACCGATTATGTATTACTGTGGCGGATATAACAAATACTAAAAATAAAAAATAGTTAAAAATTAAAGGGGGTCGTCATACAAGAAACGTGTTTTTTTCAGCGTTTTTAACTTGATCTTCATAATGGCATTATCTAGATACTTGAAATTTTCACCAATTATGTATTACTATGACCACAATTATAACAAATACTAAAAATAAAATAAAGTTAAAAATTAAAGGGGGTCGTCATACAAGAAACGTGTTTCTTCAGCTTTTGAAAACATTGTACGGTGGTACGGAACCCTTCATGTACGAGTCCGACTCGCACTTGCCCGTTTATTTTAACTCTACCTGCCTTAGATCTATTAGAGCATAATATTATATCCAGCTAGAACTACTGCCTCCGTGGTCCAGTGGTCAAGGCGTTTGCCTTGTGATCCGAGGGTCGTAGGTACAAATCCAGGTAGCGGACCCCGGGCTCTGAAGCGTTAGGCCGGGTCTCCACCAAAGCGGAGACGAGAGGAGAGGAGGTGTGTTTTAAACAACCAATAGAAATTCGTTATTCACACATCTCGTCCCCGCTCAGCTTCAGTGGATAGGTGGATACACCTTTGTTGAAAAACATCTCTTCTCGTCTCCGCGTCGAACATCTCCGCACATTTCCGCTTGTGGAGTCCCGGCCTTACCGCTAAGGATGCAACCGGGACTACGCTCGGATGATAAGATGAAAATTCTTTATTGCACTAACTGAGTATAACAATAATCAAAAGTAAATTTAATATAAGGTAGGTACAAAGGCGAAAAAAAAAACTTAGGATGACGATGATGATCCAGCTAGAACTACCAGTAGGATTAGTCCTGCTAGTAGTTACGTAGGTTTACTTTTAGCCAATTTTTTGAACATTTTCCTCATAACAGGGGGTTGTGATGTGATGGTGATATGTGCAACAATAGTGAAGAAAGCACCACCTCAGAACATCAGGTTATTTTAGTTTCTACTGCAGGAGCACGACCCTTTCTGTACCAGAGCAATATATCTGTATATCTGTACAGCCAGAGCAGTCAGAGGATTTGGCCTACACTCTCCACGCTGGCCAGACGGCCTACTGATGTTTAAGCTTTGTTTAGGTTGTGTGTCCTAAATCGCCTTCTACGTCATCCACGGAAAGACTTGGAGTGGTCCTATTCTACTCTGCCGGGAACCACACGGCTTATACATCGCTTTATGTACTATCATTGCTAGTGACTCAAGTTAACATTAAGTTATAAAACAAAAAGAATGATTGCACATAAACACAGCGGCCCAGAAGCGTCGAAATCGGAATTCAATCCAATTAAAGTAGACATAAACGCTCAGTTCTTGTTAATTTACGGCATTATTGTAAATAAAGCGACCTTTAAATAATGCGATGTGAACCCTGATCCTCGTTAGTTGAATCTAAACGTAGCAAATTGCCGTATTTGAGTAAATATGGATGCTATGGAGAATTGTGAATTTGTATATTATAATTATAATATCCAAGCGGTTTTCCGTATTATTTTTATCTACACATTTTTCTTATTCAAAAGGTAAGTATATTTTATTTATTTAAAACATTTTGCCACAACTGTTAATTTTATGAGTACCAGCATGGACAAAAAATACCAGAGGACTGAAAAAGCGTAATTCAAATCAAGGCGTTTGCCTTGTGATCCGGAGGTTGTGGGTTCAAATTCCACTGCGAGGCATACTTTGTGCAAAGTTGTTTCCAGTTTGGTTAGGATATTGCAGGCTTGAGTCACCTGATTATCCGAAAAGAAAGATAATTCCGCGCTTCGGAAGACACGTAAAACTGGGTCCCAAACGCCATCTTGCGTTTGTTTACACCTATCTTAGGATTGGTTCTGGTCTACCCTTTGGGTTGCGGAGGTCAGACGGCAGTCGCTCTGTGTACAAACCATTAACCTCGTCAAATCACCTAGGTAAGGTAGCGGACCCAGTGTTCTGAAGCGTTACCGCTGAGGATGCAACCGGCAATACGCTCGGATGATGATGACTGAAAAAGCGTAATTCGATTTTTAGTTTCAATGTTATAGCTAGATTATAACTACTACTAGTTCGAAAGAAGGTAGTTTCGTAGTGGTACCGCTTAATTTTGTAAAGATGGCGGTGTAAGCGATCATTTTCGACGAACAAACAAGCGCCATCTCTGATTTTTCGTGGATACCGTCAGCCTAGGTACCCAGCATCCTTTGCATGGCTAACGGGCGAGATAGTAGCGACATCTAGAAATAATACAGGATTTTGACTTTCTAGTAAAATATGCTTTTATGTATGGGGTTATCAGTCCTTTTTTTTTTAGTCCATAATGAAATCTGTCCCTAAATGATACTAAGCAAAAATAACAAATTATAGAAACACCACAAGCCGCAAATTACCTCAAAACGAGCTTGCCTATCTCAAAACATCTGACATTTAGAAACCAAACTAACGACATTTCTCACTTCTTATCGCCTTGTCGACAGATTTTACTCAATTAGTCCAGACTAATTAAGGCAGGCGTAGAATTAAAATTCTAGACAATCTATAAGTCTAAACCTAAATAAATATTATGCCTAGAATGATAAATTTATTGTTGGTGCGTAGTTATTGAAACTCGGGGCTAGTCACAGGACAGGAATATTGTTAAGTTTAAATAGGGTTATCACAAATAATATATAGCAGTTTACTTCCTGTAGCTAAATAAATGGGCAAGTGCGAGTCGGACTCATACATGAAGGGTTCCGTACCACCGTACAGTGTTTTAAAACGCTGAAGAAACACGTTTATTGTATGACAACCCCCTTTAATTTTTAACTTTATCTTATTATTTTTAGTATTTGTTGTTATAGTGGTCATAGTAATACATAATCGGTAAAAATTTTAAGTATCTAGTTAATGCCATTATTAAGGTCGAGTTAAACACGCTGAAGAAACACGTTTCTTGTACGACGACCCCCTTTAATTTTCAACTTTTATTTTATTTTTAGTATTTGTTGTTATAGCAGCCACAGCAATATATAATCGGTGATAATTTTAAGTGTTCAAGAGGTTCAAGAGGTAGAGTTCTGTAACAGACGGACAGACAGACGGACAGACAACGGAGTCTCAGTAATAGGGTCCCGTTTGCACCCCTTGGGTACGGAACCCTAAAAAAGGTTTTGGAGCAGAATTGAGAAAAGAAGCTGGATGAATAGAGTAACCAATGAGGAGGTACTAAAGAGTAGGAGAGAGAAATATTTCAACAAATATTGAAAATAGAAGACGGAAGATGATTGGACATCTAATAAGACATGACAATCTCTTAAGAATAATAGTAGAAGGAAAAATTAAAAGGAGACGAGGAAAAGAAAGACAGAGGGTGAAGTTTTTCCAACAAATTAAATAAAAGGAGTAAGGTCCTACCAGGACACTAAAAATATGGCAGTGTGTAGAGAGGAATGAAGGCATCTCTAGTTAACTCCACCGACAAGAGCAAGCTCTTAAATTGAAAAATAAAAACAAGCTACAAAACATTAATACGCTAAAATCGTACTACTAACTAAGTAGGCTTTCCATAGAGGTAGGACTGTTTATTTTTACTACATACATTTACAAACCTAGTGTTATTCAAACCAAAAGTTTGGAATACAGGTAGTTTGAAATTAGTATAAAAAGGAAAACCTGATGTGAGATAAGATTTGAACAAGATTGCCTTCATTGAGGAATTGTTTAAAATATCTAAATTGATATAATACGGGGAATTTAATATCAAGAATCAGCTTATATTATGTTCAACGTACCTAATAGGATTAAGAAACATCAAACATGAGAACACTAAGTGTTTTCAAGAATAACGTTAGGGGAACTTTAATTAGAAAAGAAAGGAGTTTTTAAAAATGTATGTCTAATGTTATTTTTTTTACAAAATACTCTTCTGTCTTTATCTTTATATTTTATAATGAATCTTGCACTCCATTTACTACCTTTTCTGCTACGTCCCTAAGGTGAACTGGTAACCAATGCTTAGCATTAAGTTCTACCTTTTGTATAATAATCGTGAGATTATTGTGCAATAAATATTAAATAAATAAAAAACATCTGTAAAATATACAGCTCGTATTTTTTTATTATACCTGTTATAGATCAGAGCTCAGAAAGCGTGACATTGTCCAGTTATACCTACACTTTAGGTTATATCTTACCCTCACCATCCGGTCTTTGCTTTTAGACTCCACTGTACGAGCACGACCCTCTTTGTATTATCAGAGCCATACTTGGCTAGAGCAGCTAGAGGATTTCACGATGGCCAGATGGGTTAGAGAAGTCCCATTGATGTTTGTAAGCTTTGTTTAGCTAAGTCGCCTTTTCCGACATCCACGGGAAGACTTGGGGTGGTCCTATTCTACGCTGCCGGAAACCATACGGCATTCTTACCCTCATATTCATACTAACTATCTGCCTTCCTATGTAAGGCATATAGTAAGAATGTATTGATACCAATTTAAGAAGTGCAGACTCTTAAATCATTAGCGTTATGCTAAATAACTGATTTAGGCAGATTTTAATTAATACAGCGGTAAAAGAGATAGTTGTAACTAGTGGACGCGTCAACCCTGGCTGAGTTCAGAGATATAATGCCACGCGCGTGTCATTTGTCATATATTTGACATTAAATGGGAAACAGCTGCTGTTAGCATAATCCTTCAATGGAAGGGTTTGTAACAATTGTACTATGATGCATTATGCAAAAGGTAAAACTGGGAATAATGAATATAGATGATGCCTGATTGGGATTGAGACTTGATTCACAGTAAAAGAATGACACTGGATGACAAACTGTACTTGCGGTGTTTCGACATAACATTTCGTTTGCTGATGTTTTTATTTACCTAACATAGGATGGACGCTAACACTAGAAAATAATAAAGATAAATAAAGAAATAAGGAAGGACTCTACTAAGAAGGAAAACCAACTATTGGTAGCAGAGCGAAAAATATTTCGTGAAATCCTCGGACCGGCTTATGTTGACGGAAACTGGAGTCCGAAAAAATTTGGAGATAGAGGAGCTGGTAAAAGAGCCGAATATAATCGGTGTTACTAAAGCGCACCGTGCAATGGCTTGGGCATCTGGAAACAAAGGAGGATCAAAGCAGCCTATATGGGAAAGGTATCAGGCCGAAGACCAGCGGGTAGACCCAGATATCGCTGGAGCGATACGGCGCAGGCTGATCTGCGGAAGATGGAAGCTGTTAACTGACAAGATATAGCTCAGAATAGAAAATTGTGGATTTCTCTCGTCTCGGAGGCCAAGATCCACTTCGGGTCGCTGAGCCAGCGGAGTAAGTAAATTTTGAGGGGCTCTGTGGTCTGGTAGGACGTACGGATTACTTACTGTTCTAATACTACTTTTTCTACTTTGCTGGTCTGGGAGAAAAGAAAAAAACATAGAATGTACCAGCTGCTTCTCTTCCCGTGCAGATGGTAAAAGCCGATCGAGGGAATGGTCGAGAATCTGAATCATATGAATAGGCGATGCGGTTAGCAACCCATCACTATTATGATTTCCCTTTTCCACCTTCATGCCCACCATTACGCTAAAAGTGGCCTGGGCTTTACCGCCCTTGGCTCTGTCTACCCCGTTAGGGATAAAGACGTGATAGTGTATCTGTATCTAATACTACTTAAATTTGCCCCAACTTGGCAAGGGTTTGGTTTTTTTATACGTAGAAATCTTAAAAACTTTAACGCCTAGTATTATATCCTTAACTATGCTACTATCTTCTTTATATAACTCAGGAATTCTATTCCAAGGCATTGTCAGCCAAACAAAACACCGTATTAGTCATATCACATGCTATTGTGCTTAGCTGTCGTTCTAAGATTTATCTTAATTGACAGAGATTTGATTTAGTGGCACGGGAGTTGGCCAATTCACATTTGCATGCTATCAAATCTATTGCAGTTCCATTTCTCCAATTCAGTTTAAATTTGCAGCTGCATTTTTATCTTGGCGCTTGATATGATAATGCATGTAATGTTCAATTTTATAGTAATTTATATCCCAATAAGAAGCTTATTGTCTAGCTTTAAGAGTTTATAATTATTTAATTCAATGTCATAGATAAGTTTGTCGGTTTGTGCAAGTAACGCCTAAAGGGACAAGTTGGACCGGACTGCTATTTCGTGTACAGGTCTAGTAATATTATTTGCTTAGACAATAATGTAGTAAAAAATTAAGGTATTCGTAAAATGACCTGAAGCTGCAAGCTGTTTTATAATACAATACATCAGTCTTTCAATACCAAATTTGTTTTTAAAACCTGAAAATAATATTTCGCAATTTGCCTAACTTTATGCGGATTATTCCTTTTGCTTACGGCAAATCAAAAATGAGGCAACTACAGAATATATTTTTAAATAACGAGTCTTAATTATTAATTCATTTCAAATAAAAATATCGACATCAAAATGATCAGAATTTTACAAATGATTTCATTTAATAACGAGCCATTTTGCTATGTTAATATGTTTACACTAATGTAACGCGGATATCTGATACAATCAGATCGTGTGGAATTTGATTGAAGCTCGGAAGGTATGTCAGAGTCAGACTCGAAGTGTACAAGATTTTAATCTTGAGTTTGTTTTAGGAAATATAACTTGTCAGCAATCATCATCAGGTCTTTTTAAGTCTCCACTGCACGAGCACGACCCTCTCTGTACTATCAGACCGTAATTGGCCAGATCAGTCAAAAGAATAGGCCTACACCTCCACGCTGGCCAGACGGGTTGGAGAGGTTTCATTGATGTGAGCTTTGTTTAGCTTGTATTACCTAAGTCGCCTTCTACGACATTCACGGGAAGATTTGGAGTGATCCTATTCTACTCTGCCGGAAATCACATGGCATTTTCAGCAAACGAAATTCAATTAAATAAAAAACAGGTATGAAACTTCATAGAAGCGGAGTATCATTTATGCCTACACGTACATGCGTGTGTGTTCGCCCGCTCAACACCCTCGACAAGGCGAGAACGGGTGAGAGGTGCGGGGACAGGAAACGGGGACGCATATTGCGCGGGACCTTAGGAGATTCCATTCTGTGTGAAATACTCTTATTGATTTCTGTGGTAAGGGGCCTTGGCTTTTTGTACTCCATAGTTTATGTAGTCCCATCAAAAGAAGCGGTGGTGGCCTGGTGGCCAAGTAGTTTCGGCACAAGCTTTGCATCTGTGAGGCACGAGTTCGATCAAGGCAGAGTTAGCTATTAACACACTAGTTCGATCAGAACTCGTGGCCTACAGATGCAAAGCTTGTGCCGAAACTACTCGGCCACCAGGAAGAAAAGAAAAAATGCAGTAAAAGAAGAATCATCAAAATCGGTTTATCCAGTAAATTGCTAAGCATTTATTGTCCTATACAACGTGGAAGGGACATACCTGTAATAAATAGAACTACGGCCATGAAATATTTAGCCTATGGACATGAAAAAATAAAATAGCGTTCAGTATCTTTCAGAAAAGTGTCTTTGCGCTGTCCATAGGCTGAATCGTCCTTGACTATGGCTTATACTAGATCACTAAACTATATTATTTAGTTATTATTTAGAGCCTACTAGATCCCATTGTTGGTTAAGGTGAAGATATAGCTGTGGATATAGGCAAATGGCCTTGAAGTGTGAAATAAATTGTTAACTCGTAAATATGGTGATAATTTCCATATTGCTCTTCGTCATGCACTAGATAGCCGTTTAAATTATTTTATGAACTGCCGTTGAAACTATTATTGGTGATCCGTCTAGCTTTAAAACTTGCCGTGGCCACTTTTGGCGGAGGCAAGTTTTAAAGCTAGACGTACTAATGTAAATAATTTCAACGGTAGTTCACAAAATAATTTAAAGGGCTATCTAGTGCATGACGAAGAGCAATATGGAAATTATCTCCATATTTACGAGTTAACAATTTATTTCAAATGAGGGCGCCACTTGAAGGCCATTTGCGTATACCTGCACCTTAAAGGCCTCCTCAGTTCTCCATTCCATTCTATCTTGCGCTTTTGCCTGCCAGTCTGGTGAGTAGGCGTCTAGGTCGTTGCGCCATCTACGCCGCGGTTTTCCAGGACGCCGTCGTATATTAGTTGAACTAAAGTACATAATATAATGAAATTGAAATAGAAGTGAAAAAACCAAAAAAATTCGATGTTCCCATACAAATAGCCCGAGCGGCTGCACACATGGAAATGCATTTTTCAATTTACTATTCATTTTACTTTGATGATCTAGTAGGTATAGACCGTCGTTCGATTTATTACGGGTGTGTCCCATCCACGTTGGATATAAATTTTCATATTTTCTTTTCTTTTGCCTCCATAAACGTAGTATTCTTCAACATTCGCATAGGTTGCATATAATCCTAAACTTAGTCAGAATGTATCATATAAAATACATAATAATATATTCGCGGTAATGTCAGATGTTTTGCCACAACCTTCAATCATCTTAATCATTAGCCAACACACAAAAAGAATGTAGTCTATGCAGGTTTCACCGGAAGTAGGTGATGTGATGGTCCACTATCAATAGGTATGACTAATAAAATCAACAGAACTTGAACCCATGACCCGGTACAACTTAATGTAAAATAGATGTCACTATGAATGCAGATTAATGAATGAATTACAGTTACAAGTCTTTAAAGCGAAAATTTACAATACAATACAATTACTCTTTATTGCACCATGAAGAAAGGACATACAACAATACAGAGAAAAAAACAAAAATGATACAAAGGCGGACTTATCGCTTAAGTAGCAATCTCTTCCAGTCAACCTTTGGGTAGAGAGAGAAGTGAATTTACCTTATCTATTTATTTATTTTATTTATTCAAGTACACTTGGAAATTTACAAACATACACATAAAAAAATAAGGAAAACATAGTACTTAGGTGCTACTTATTTCTAATTTCTATGAATATCTATGTAAACAGACATGTCTGTTGTATTAGCCAAAAAGTAGAAAACCTCGACAGCATAGAGAGAAACCATCTGGAGCACCTAACAGTAGACATATTGAATACTTATATACTATAGATATATTGAATGACATATTGGCCGTATTAATGAGGCCTTTGTGGAAATAATCGTATATTGAACAAATTTGAGCAACAGGTATTGTATGGGCTATCTAAAGGGACGTCTATGCTAAAAGGCCAATAAATCTTCAATATTCAAATTTTCAAATTAAAAATATCTTTATTATCATAGGATATTTATAGTATCTCTTAATAATAGTCACTTTGTTTTGCACAAATGTTAACGTCAAATCGTTATTTACAGCTAAGTTTATGCCGCTTCCTAGGCGCAAGTGCAGAAGAAGCGGCAACAAACTGCACTGCACGTTTTCTTCAAAGTCGTCAACTAATAAACTTAAAATTAGTTATACGGATGGACTGAGATCACATTGTTTGTTATGTCATAATTAAATTGAATTAAAAGAATAACAAAATTAAAAATAATGTCAATTTGTAAAGTTAGTATGTACAAATGTATCTAAATTATGACATGTCTAAGTATACAAACCTTAAAGAGCGGCTCGCACCAAGCTCAAGCCAGACTTTTTTGTCTTTAAGATAGTCATCGGTCCTATAATAAGCCTTCTCACAAAGTACACAAAACAAAATATCTGAGACACAGTCACTGAAATAACGCAGGAAATGTGTGAAAATGTAATGAAACGGGTTCACATCTGGCATGCTACTAGAGAAGGACGTTTGTCTGACATTATTTTCCATAACTTATTGCCGGCCCCAAATACTATATTTAAAAATAAAAAACTTTCTAACATGAAAGTAAAATTTTAAAAATAAAGTGCATACCTGTTATTTGGCCATCCTGTACCACAGCGATAAAACTACTATAAAACAAATTACGAAAAGGCTTATCATGATAAACGATTAAAATAATTACAATACGTCAATCCAAACACGGATGATTAGCAGCCAAAAATAAACAGAGAATCAATCACATCACATACAGTCCACAGCTGGGCAAGTGACCCTTCACGCACTTTTATGCTACGGTAATAGCGGCGAAATTGCAATGAATATCGGAAGCGTTTGAAGTGCTGTTGAATATACCAATATAGTCAAACAAAATATTTACACGTAAAATTGTAAATCAGTAATTATATGCCAATGCCATCACTTTGACATTAAAACAGTAGGATATGCTGAGGATTAGTGAGGCAATCGATCGGAAGCCTAAAGGTGGAGACCGACTTGTAACATTTGGAAGCTTAGAGTAGGTCATAAGGATAACTAAATAAAATATTATAGTACTATTAGTATCGTTTAGTTAGTAGTTTAAAACATTTTTTTTATTTATTTATTTAATATTAACGCTTTACCAGTGGAGATAAGAATGGCTCAATCACTAGGCTCCTTTAAATCAAGAGTTCAGAAATTCTTTGCAGAGTCATAAATTGAGTTATATAAAATATTTATTTTTATATTATATGTAGTATATTCTTAAGGTATGTATGTAGTGTATTCGTAGTGTTTAAGCTTTAATATTATACTTGTTTTTTTCATTGCTCTGTACGTACTTCTGCCTTCCTACTTTTGTAACTGTCCTCTGCCCTACTGGTCGACTGGAAGAGATTCCTTCTGGGATAAGTCCACCATTTGTAAAATTACCTTTGTTATTTTATTATGTGTAACTATCGTTGATGCACAATAAAGTTTTTTTAAATAAATAAATAAGTAAAATAATATTTATTGCACAATAATCTAATGATTACAATACAAAAGGTTAAACTTAATGCTAAGCATTTGGGGCTAGCTCAATCAGTGTGATTTGTCTCCATATATTATTTATTTATATACTTTTTGCACTTATTCTTCGAGGTTGCCTGGAAGAAAATGCTTAGCGATAAGGCCGCCTTTTGCGCATTTCCTAATTTTTAAGATAATTATGTTCTGTTTTTTACTTTTGTGCAATAAAGGTAGTATTGTATTCTAAGCGCGTTCCAGATTGCATCCTCAGCTGTGCTGCTTCGGAGCCTAGGGTGCGCTTTCCCGCTTTTTCTTCTAATATATACTTTTTGCACTATCACGTCTTTATCCCAAATAGAGCAGACAGAGCGAGCTTTTTGGTTCTTGCGGCTCTAAGCAGACCAGGGCCCAAAGCCGAGGGCCGCAAGTCCCAAAAGTGACTTTTAGCGTGATTGTGAACGAGATGGAAACAGGAATGAAAATAGTGATGGGTTGCTAGCCGCATCGAATATTAACATGATTTACATTTTAGCCCATTCCCTTGATCGGCTTTTACTATCCGCGCGGGAAGAGAAGCAACTGGTACATTCTAAGTTTTTTCTTTTCTCTCAGACCAGCATGGAAGACATATCAAGATTAAAATACCAATCCGGCCGTGGCCGGCCAGATTGATATAACCAGGATCTTAACTTTCCTTTTTCGTTCCAAAATGGACCGTTAGTGAGGTGTGAAAAGAAAAAGATTATCATTTTGCTTTTTTAGAGTTCCGAAGTCTCCAGACGGAACTCATAGTCCAGAACTCAACGTCCGTCAGATAAGACTGTCAAAAGTGGCCGTTTTTCGCAAATGTGCGAAGAAAAGCTTTACGATCTCACTGTAGATAATAAAATCTAGGGCCTACTAGAACTAAATTTTAAATGATATCTCCGTTTCCTTTAAAATAATTTATTGCAAATGGGGACAGCACTGGACTTCATGTATCCCCTCAAGTCAGTTCTCCGCGCTGGTCTATCAGCACCTTTAATCAAGCTAATGACAATAATTTGACTTCCCCATAATAAGGTCACGGTTTGATGTGGAACCTTAGGCAATGTACATTAATCTTGTGGCCACAAGTTAATGAAATTAAATGCTTCGTTAAGATGGATACGATAACCAGCTCGATAAGCTATGTGACAGCTGGGCTTATTAATCATAGGCTTGTTGAAGTTTTTGGCGGGAAGTCAAGGGGTTCAGTTGGGATTTGATTTAATTTATTTTGCAAATTGATTCGAATCTAGTGGGCTTTTGTAAAATTGGTGTAATAGTTTGGTGTTATAAATGCTCATTCTCCTAAACAATAAACCGGCCAAGTGCGAGTTAAACTCGCGTGGAGAGGGTTCCGTACAATTGATTGAATTCTTATAGGTTTCCCTGTAATCTACAAGCAATGAACTAAATTTAGTATTTTTTTAAAAATTTTTGGCTCAGCAGTTTCGTAGATCAGGGGGGGGGGGGGGGGGGGAATGGTCAATTTTCGTCTTTTTTCATGAATAAAATCATAGCTATTCATTTTACAATAATAACAAAATCCTCATAACGAATCCTTTCATTTGATATATGACACAGGAAGGTTTGCAAAACTATTTTTTTTAATTTCCTAATTTTTCCCCCGAAAATTACCCTTATTTAAAAAAAAAATTATTTACTTTGCACATATGTGTTTGCACATAGGATTACAACATTCTACCAAATTTCACCTGATTCGGTCCAGTAGATTCGGAGCAAATTGGCTGTGACAGACGGACGGACAGACAGACGCACGATTGATCCAATAAGGGTTCCGTTTTTTTATTTTTTGTACGGAACCCTAATATATGAAATAGTTAGTGGAAAGTCATAGTACGGCTAGTGATATTTGTTTTGCGGACTGTGGTGGGGTCTTAAGGCGCCGTTCGCCACTCAATCGGTTATGGAAACTAGTGGAGACGTATAGATTTGGTGTTGGTCACCAACCTTAGAACAAATTAATTTTATGTAAAATTTTTAGCTAAGTTTCAATTGTAAAAAAGGCGGTTTCATGGTCAAACGATTTTATGGATTTCAGTATCACCAGTATGCTGGCTATGTATAGTTGGCTGGTATGGCTGGCTATATATAGGCTGACTTTTTAAACACTGTCCAAATTTTTGGAGCAAGTCCAGTCCATGATACTGAACTACTTTCTATAAAAAAGTTATAGAAAGTACTCGTCTTCCCCCCATACAAATCAGCGCTCAGACAGACGGATTTTGTATGGGAGGACGAAAAATTTTTATCGATTTTTAAAAACTTTTTTGCAGAAAGCAGTATCGTGGACTGAACTTGCTCCAAAAATTTGGACAGTGTTTTAAAGTCACCCTGTATAAGTTATAAGGTGTCCAAGAGTTTTTTTTTAGTTTCTAGAAAAAAATCTGACTCAGACATACATACTAGTACAAATACGTGTAAAATTATAATTAATATAAATATAAGCACTTAAGCACTCTTCCAAACATCCAAGTAAACAAGGAACACTGAAATCTTGTACATTTTGACGCGGCCAGTTGGCAGGGCCCACAAAAGGCGCTATTTTTCAAGCGCGCTATCGCAGCAGCCCGACAGCCGAGCTAAAGGGCTGTCGCATTAGAGTGTAGGACCACCGCGGAGGTTTTGTTTGTGATAGCTACATTTGTAACTGTTCTAAGTGGTGCGATTAGACGGGGCTTTTGTCGTGGATTGCGATTTTAAAGTAAACATATATGGCTGCGAGATGTTATTATAAAATAAAGCATATACATGTTCTGTGTGTGTGTTATAGCTGTGTGGTTCCCGGCAGAGTACAATAGGACCACTTCAAGTCTTCCCGTGGATGTCGTAGAAGGCGAATTAGAAAACACAAGCTAAACAAAGCTTATAAGTACATCAGTGAGACCTCTTCTACCCGTCTGGCCAGCGTGGAGAGTGAAGGCCAAATCCACTGACTGCTCTGGCTAATATATAGCGTTGGTAGTACAGAGAGGGTCGTGTCGTGCTCCTGCAGTGGAGACTAGAAAAGGCCTGATCATGATGATGTTTCTGATTTAAAAATATGTACCTCACGAGGTTTACATGTTGTATGTTTACAAAGTTGTCTTTAGCTTACCCAGACTGTTGGTCATTTGTTTGGGTCAAATCTTGCAAGGTAAATTTGGTCTTCTCGGTTTCCGATTGAGATGAAATTGTGTATGCTAATGTAAATCAGATGACAATGCAATATTACTATGACAAGCAGCTGATCTGATGATGGAGCCGGAAGGTGGCCTGTAATAAAACGACGCAACCCGATCGAGTTTGGGCTTATTACATTTGTCTTGATAAGTACTTAGGCTGCATACTCGTATTAAAAGCATGTACGAAAAAAAAATTTTTTTTGAAATCTTGTTTGTAGCCAAGTAAGCATATTATACAACGTGGAAGGCATATACCCGTAATAAAGCGAACCACGGGCTATACTAGCTCACTTAAGTATAATGACATTGAAATTTAAGTCAAAAAACCAAGAAAAAATCGACATTCCCATACAATTCACCCGGGCGGCTGCACACATTCTAGAGTCAAGCAAAGTCCTAGGATTTTTTGTAGATTTCAGCTGATTACAGGCGATTTACGAATTAAGAGACCCACTTCGTTTTCCTTACTCATACGAGTACTTAATTCTGTGTATTGATCCGCTTCGTTGTAACTCCCGACACAAAAAGAGGGGTATTAATAAGTTTAGCGTGTGTGTGTTTTTATATTATCTGTGTTTTTAAAGCCAAGCATTATCTCTATTTCAGTAATGTCTTAAATAATAACCCATTTAATACCCCCAAAGATACAAACCGTAACTAACATGCATTTAGGTTTAAATTCTAAACAGCACAGCTTATTTATCACACGTCGGCCGTCGTCCAAATATGGACTATTAATAAATGGGGGCTACGACGGCCGCAGGCAACAAAGCCTGTAACAAATGTATGAGAAATGCATGGACTTTCCTCTCTGTATGACGCTGAGCTGTGACGATTCGTATTCGATGTATTGTTATCGATTGTTGCGATGTTTTAAGGCAACGACCTATATTTAAATCAATCATCATCATCAGGTCTTTTTTAGTCTCCACTGCAGGAGCACAACCCTCTCTGTACTACCAGAGCCATATATTAGCCAGAGCAGTCAAAGGATTTGGCCTACACTCTCCACGCAGGCCAGACGGGTTGGAGAGGTCTCACTGATGTTTATGAGCTTTGTTTAGCTTGTGTTTCCTTCGCTCGCTTCTAAGACATCCACGGGATGACTTGGAGTGATTCTATTCTATTCTGCCGGGAACCACAAGGCCGAAGACAAAGATAGACCTTTGTTTTAGTTTTATTAGCGAAAGTAAGATGTTAACGGATAAAAAACTTACTCTATCTATGCATACATCGTTACGCCAATTTTATTGATAAGGATAAAAATTTTAAAAACCTATTTTTAGGGTTCTGTACCCGAAGGGTGCAAACGGGACACTATTACTGAGACTCCGCTGTCTGTCCGTCTGTCACAGGGCTCTATCTCTTGAACCGTAATAGCTAGACACTTGAAATTTTTACCGATTATGTATTACTGTGGCCGCTATAACAAATACTGAAAATAAAAAAAAGTTAAAATTTAAGGGGGGTCGCCATACAAGACACGTGTTTTTTTTCAGCGTTTTTAACTAGATCTTTATAATGGCATTAACTAGATATTTACTTGAAATTTTCACAGATTATGTATTACTATGGCCGCTATAACAGCAGACACTAAAAATAAAAAAAAATTAAAAATTAAAGGGTCGTCATACAAAAAACTTGTTTTTTTATGTTTTCAAACATTGTACGGAGGTACAGAACCCTTCATGTACGAGTCCGACTCGCACTTGCCCGTTTATTATTTGTAGAATTCTGCCGATTACAGACGATTTAAGAATTTAGAGACCCACTTCGTTTTGCTTACTCAAACATTATTTTGTGAAGAAGGATTGATCCGCTCCGACGCAAAAAGAGGGACCATAGGGTAAAACCCGGATAGTCGCCCCAGAGGAATAGTTGCCTTGATTGCAATTACTCTAGTTTCGCAAATGAAACACTTGTTATCAAATTCATCTATCGAGAGACTCTGCATCTACAACTAAGTTGACACTTGACCGTGTTGCATGTCTCTGTGCGATTGCATGGGACGGCTAGATGCGATCAAAGTTTTTGCGGGATAGATGTCCTCTTTCTCGACAGGGCATCTATCCTAAACGTAATTTACATGGAATAGGCAACTATCCCCTATATGGGATAGTTGTCCCAAAATTTAGAGGTCCGCAAAAATCGCCAATAGGTACTCAGGAAATATCAAAGATAATGTTTATTCCTTTCATAAATTTGAAGATAATAAACCAAAGTACCTACCCGTTTGACAAATAAAGTATCTTGCTTTTTGTACAAAGAGATGTAAAGTAATTTCAAAAAGTAGGGCAACTATCCGGGTTTTACCCTACAATGATGACAGCCGGGACCAACGGCTTCCGAAGCCAAGAGGAGCTCGAGAAACTTTTATACCATTTGTCACCCATCTAAGTGCGGACCACGCCCGGGGATGCTTAACTTGCGTAAGCGCTAGCAACGCGTACTCCCACCGGACCAAAAAGAGACGCATGCATGAGGTATGCATTGCCTGTTGATATAATACATACTAGGTACTTATTCAGTTTCTCAACCAACGTATATTAGGTACCTATGCCCGATTATACTTGAATACGCAACATAATTATGGTCATGTACTTGTAGTAAATTATATGTTACGATACGCTAATCGTCCATAGTATAACTTGTTAGGCCGTTAGGCTTCGTACTAGTTTTGTGACCAACTCTTTCATTTTTAAAACCATACGGCTTTGGAATGCTTTGCTTTGGAGTACATCAAACAAATCACTTGTAGATTTATTTTCAGTTTATAATGAGAACGTTAAGCTTTACTACGTACATTAGCCAAAAGTGGCCGTTTTTCGCAAATGTGCGTAGTAAAGCTTAACGTTCTCACTTTAAACTGTATACAGTAGTCCATAAAATACTTTGAAAGGTTATCTAGGACTTGATAGTAGCAAAATTTTAAATGACGTCTCCGTTTTCTTTGAAATTATTTATTTTAAATGGGGGCAGCACTGGACCCCGGAAAATTCAGGTACGGCCTTAAATGAGTACTCGCCCGCGGGATACAGGGGCGCGGGGGTATGACGAAAAAGGGGACCGACAAGGTAGCAGGCGGACGTCATACCCCCGCGCCCCTGTATTCCGCGGGCGAGGACTCATTTAAGCGATTTACCTAAAGCTGTTATGGCTTAACAAAGTTTAAATAAATGAATAAAGCGTTACAATATTTCTCGAGATTCTCCGTGCTTCGGAAGGCACGTAAAGCCGTTGGTCGTAGCTCTCATTATTGTATGGCAGTCGTCACGCTATGTCAGGTGCCTTTAAGCTTTAAAAATCTGACACTAGTGTTGGCCACTTACACACACGAAAAACGAACACTCAAAACGTTAAATCCTCCGTAAGATCAAAAACTCTATCCAATCCATATAACCTATTCTAATAGATAAGGAATAGTTACAAGTACAACTGAGTTACAAACATTTAAATCGCATCTGAATAATCGACACCAAGTGATCAGATCGTAATCGATTCATCGATTTATACCGATCAGCTCGATTCCTGCTGCATGTCGGACGATCTTATCTGCGCTAGCGTGCTTTATAAACGGCGTTTGTTTCTTGTTCAACATGGGGAATTAGCTCTGTGGCAGGAGGTAAATAGATAATGGATGGTTCCTATGGATATTTTTTTTTAATGTTTTTCATCTACTCTAAATTTTTTTTCTAATATGAATATGTTTGAATACATATGATAGTTTCTCTTATTAGCATTGTTTTGCAAGTATTTGGATCGCTTTTTCTCTTGCAGATTTTGAGTAATCGAGAAATTTATAATTATTGTCATGAATGTAATGACAGTTACATACAGTTACATAGGAACGTGATGACATTTTCATGGTTACAGTTCAAGTCACTTAACAAAATCTTACCACAGGTCTTACCCAGACACTTTGTTAAGTGATTTTAGTATTTTTTTACCCAAACCAGCATGTAACTAAACGTTAAGACGAAATCTATTAATCCAAGTATCAATCACTCAACAAATCCCAATATAAATTGGCGAAAGTAATAATTAAACCACCATTTCCGTAATCAACACATAATTCAATGGCCTAATAATTTTCAATCCCGCCGGCAATAAAAACGATCTCATTAAAGGCATCTGACCCAATCCGTACTAAAGGTCAGTAATTCACTTTTATTGTGGCCATTACCCCGATTTCGTACTGCACTAGAGATTGCAATATTTACGCGTCATAAAAGAACAAGAGTTAGGTGGATTAATTGGTTTACGGTAGATACGTAATCGCGTATCTATATCTAAGGAGTAAGTAACTAGAGTGTGTTTACTCTAACTAATCTCTAAAATTGGGTAGATGACTGGGTCAAAAATAAATTATTTGGTACTGTTATGAGAATAAAACGTTTAAAAATAGTGTCACTTTACATTGATCACATCCATTTGCAACATGATTTTAGACTTATTAATACAGAATAATAAACGGGCAAGTGCGAGTCGGACTCGTACATGAAGAGTTCCGTACCACCGTACAATTTTTAAAAACGCTAAAAAACACGTTTTTTGTATGAGGACCCCCTTTAATTTTTAACTTTATTTTATTTTAAGTATTTGTTGTTTTTGTGGTCATAGTAATACATAATTGGTGAAAATTTCAAGTATCTAGTTAATGCCATTATGAAGATCAAGTTAAAAACGCTGAAAAAAACCCGTTTCTTGTATGTCGACCCTCTTTAATTTTTAACTATTTTTTATTTTTAATATTTGTTGTGATATCCGCCACAGTAATACATAATCGGTGAAAATTTCAAGTGTAGCTATTACGGTTCAAGAGATAGAGCCCTGTGATTGACAGACAGACAGACGGAAAGACAGACGGACAGACGGACAGACAGCGGAGTCTCGGTAATAGGGCCCCGTTTGCACCCTTTGGGTACGGAACCCTAAAAACTGATGATAAGAGCGCTACTTAACTCGAATAATCGATGACGTCACGGTTTTGTATTTCATACAAATCCCAAAGAAAATGTTTGTTTTGGCGTTTAGAAAAAAGTGTGATTTGACTTTTTTTCATCTAGCAGATTATTTCGGAAACATTCCTTAAGAGCTGGTGCGCATTTCGGCCAAGGTATTAGAGGAAACGGCTCCAGCACCGCCACGGAAGTGGATGAGCTTCTTTTTAGGACGCCTCGCGTCTTAAAGCGCTTTTTTAACCGACTTCAAAAATGGAGGAGGACATCAATTCGACTATGTTTTTTTATGTATGTGAACCAATTTTAATGATACATTTTTATTTGAAAGCCTCTACGACCAAGTTGGTCCCATTTTAATTTGGTAAAGATAATCATATCTTTACCAAACTTTAAGAACTTTGGAGATATGGAAGAAAATCCTAAAAAAAAGAAGCCGGTTGTTTTTTTTTTTGTTAAAAATTTAATTATCTACTAGCCAAGGGGCCTCGTCAGGACTGTTTTGCCCACGTCAAACTTTGATCTTGCTACGCCTAAAGAGACCTATGCCCTGATTTGGGAAGTATACATCAATCATTCAATTGGGTAGTTTCCTGGTCAAATATACATTATTTGGTATTGTAAAGAGAATAAAACGTCAAAAATAATGTCACTTGTCATTGATCACATCCACTTTGAACGTGACTAGATTTATTAATGCAGAAAACTATTTGACACCAACAAACTATGACGTCACAGTCCGATATTTTATACAAATCTCATAGAAAATGTTTGTTTTGACGTTAAGGTGACGTGGGTTCACAATTTGCAAAACTGTGCGTGTTTTTGTAAAATCACTGTTATTAAACTTCTACAGTTTATTCCTTAAAAAATTCTCATAAAAATCTTAAGGATTTTCTACAGACACCCACCCACCCACAATAGCCAAAACACGATTGAGCAATTTTGGCTCGATAGAAAAAAATCACAAACATACCTCTAAATTTGCCTAAATTTGCCTTTATGATACGTATTACTATTTTATACAATCACCTATTTATACGTAAATTATACTACAAAATGTATTATCTAAATATCTATCCGTTTTGGCTACAGAAAAAAATTATAAATATAATCAAAAAAACTAAAATGAATAAAACACTGCGAAATATCGTCGAGCACGGCTCCGACCCTTCCTTCGCTCTCGACGAATATTTCACTGTGTTTTATTTATTATTTTTTTTGTAATCTTAATCGCCTTAATAAATAAGTATCTGATTTGATATGTTGGAACCTAGCGGATTTAGTACTTACCCTCATCCTTGATCGCCTCCAATGCATGCGGTACTCCGGCCCAAGGGCTGGGTAAGTCCAGAAAAACAGCGTCAGCTTTGCTTTTCAGCTCGTCACCAAAACCCGTCTCGAGCACGTCCCTGTGCTGCGCCTACAAATTATTTTTGAATTGAAATAATATAAATTAATAAATGACAAGCTGGTATGTATGACAAGAAAACATTTAGAATGTACCAGCTGCTTTTCTTCCCGCAGATCGTAAAAGTCGATCGAAGGTAATTGGCGAAAATATAATATAACCCAACACTATTTTAATTGCATTTTCCACCTTCTCGCCCACTATAACGCTATAAATGGCCGTTAGGTCTGTCTGCTTAGAGCCGCAAGACCCAAAATGCTCTGTCTGCCCCGTTAGGGAAAAAGACGTCATAGTGTAAGTATAACGTAAATAATAATAGACAAGAAATTCCAAATAACAGCTAGCTCCAAATAAGAACAAAATATTAAAACACACACAACTGTCACAGGCCTACTGGAAGATACCTCTTTTGAAATAGGTAAGTAGAGTGCCTTTTGGTGTATGTGTATTTTCCGTGTACATAAATAATTGGTAAATAAATAAATAAAACTTTATTGACGTTTCTGGAGATATAAGTAGAAATTAAAATATTTACAGAGCATTTACTAGACACAACAGAAAATCAATTGTTTGTGTACCACACGAACTGATTGAAAAAAATATTTACTAAACCATTCCTCCTAAAAAATGTCAGCTAACAAAATTAAAATAACTGCTTGTATCATTTATCAAGGTAGATAAACAGTAAGTATTCGTTAAATCAAAAAAAAAAATACCAAAGATTAAAAAGAAAATTCAAAGATTAAAAAAAAAGACTAAAAAAGATCTTGGATCACGGTTGCCTGATTGCAGTTGCGATAAGGCCGCCTTTTGTCATCTGTTTTCTATAAACTAATAATCTGTATCACTATGTTTTGGTGCAATAAAGATTTTAACTAACTTCTTCTTCATCTTAGCGCGTTCCCGGCTGCATCCTCAGCTGTGCTGCTTCGGAGCCCGGGTTGCGCTTTCCCGCTTTTTCTTCTTCAAATATAACATGCACGTCAATGGTCACCCAAGGATGCCAAAGACCTTGCGAAGTGGAGAAGACATTTCCAGAACAGTTAAAATTATTCGGCTGTAATTTTACGACCGGCCGCCTGCCTAACGTCAACCCTCTTTGGGAATGTATTTGTGCGGAAAGTTTTACAACCGGCCGCGCCGTCCAACGTTTAACTAACTAACTTGAAAGGTCTCAAGGGCAGTAAAATAATTCTTAAAAAAAAACGAGTGACACTCACAGTAACAAACTCAGCCAGTCCATGGTCCTTAAACTCCTCCCGGGCTACATTGGCCCGGTGCTCGTGAAAGTCAAATGTGTAGACATGGCCATGGGGCCGCACTCTCCGGATCAAAGCATGTGTTAGCGAACCACTGCCAGTACCTAAGAAAAACTTTTTTAATTAGGTATTTGTTATGTTAATAATCTTTCATAAAATAATATGAAAAGTTCCTTTTGGGTTCAAATCATATCCAGGTCTTTTATCTATGAATATAGTCCTGGAAAATATCTACGTGTTTATTAGAAAGCAAAAAATATACATAACTCAAAAATGTATAAAAAATTATTTGCTGATAAATAAATAAATATAGGTAAAGGGACAAATCACACTGATTAAGCTAGCCCCAAAGTAAGTTTTTTAGACTTGTGTTATGGGATACTAATGGACAGTTATACTATTTGCTACAATATTCTCTGATCAGTGTCTAACTTTTAATTCATCTATGAAGCAAAATGACTAATACCAAACAAGATATTCCTACATTCTAAGCTTGGATTCCACAAGTAACATATTACTCAAAAACTTACCCGCTTCAATCACCACGGAGCCAGGGACTAAGTCAAGTTGCAATAGAATCATGCTGATGTCAGGTGTGTAAATGATTTGGGTCCTGTGTGGCAGCGTCAGAGACCAGAGCTCCGGAGTAGGTTGCAGCACATGGCCCCAGCCTTTCGAGAGGTCCACCTAAGAAACCACCAAATCGAAGGTTTGAATAAGTATAAGCCGTGTGGTTCCCGGCAGAGTAGAATGTGACCTACTCAAGTCCTTCTGTGGATGTCGTAGACGGTAACTTAGGAAACACAAGCTAAACAAGGCGTATAAACATCAATGAGACCTCTCCAACCCGTCTGTCCAGCAGTCAGCAATCAGCATGGAGAGTGTAGGCCAAATCCTTTGACTGTTCTTGCTAATATATGGCTGGTAGTACAGGAAGGGTCGTGCTCCTGCAGTAGAGACTTAAAAAGACTTGATCATGGTGAAGGTTTGAGTTCACGCTCCTCACGCACATTAGAAATTTTTTTTATAGATATGACTGGCAGTTAATATACTATCAAAAGATCAATAGAAATTCGTGGTTGTGCCCAAATATTTGTAATAGACACAGCACACACATCTTTGTACAGACTTTTAGAGCCAAACTAACGTTACTAACAATAAAAAGTCTGTGATTAAGCTAAATACTTTTTGTTATCTGATTATCAAGAACGAGTGAGTCTTCTACATGGCCACGGTAGACAACAATATTTATAAGTACTTACACATTTTTTTTTAGGTTAATAGAAACATTTGTGGAGGTTATGTTTTTAATAATTGGAAATTGTCAATTTCTATGAATTATTTTAACTATTATGACTCAAAATTGTTTAAGATTTTGCTTACCTTACTACCATATTCAACCCCAATTAGATTCTTAACTTTTAATGCACCATAAGGGGTTTGAAACACATTTTCCACCAATTCACCTCTTTTGTTTTTGATAATTTTCTGCACTTCAATGGCGTAGAGGTTATTACTGAGGTACAGAATAACCGTATCACCCTCATCAATTTTGTCTTTATAACTTCTAAAACTCATAGTGTTAAATAAACTTAAAAAGGAGAATTTACTGTTCAAGTATGTAAGTTTGTAAACAAAACAAACCCTACAATATCTACGATTGTTATCAACGTGATGATAACATTTGACAGATTGACATTTCAACGTTTTGTTTCTTGTATTAGTTAATGTTTTTGTTAATAAATATTTCATGTTTATTACCCTAACTTTTTAATATAATGTTCAATAATGATAATAAATAACAGCCTACTATTACAAGTTACAACATAAAACAAACAAACACGTTTTCATTACATTGTATATAAAATTTTACATAATATAGGTTTAAGGATATGTAAAATGTAGATATAAAACGCAGAACTCTGTTGTTATCATGTTTTCTATTGCACCAACTGTCACAGTTTCCTGAGTTTCTATTGGCTCGTATTGGCATTTTACTTTTTAACCAATAAAAATAGAACTGCTATAATATCAGTTTCTGTAATTGAAAACTAAACGTCACTATTGTGAAACTTGTGAAGCGAAGCTTACCTTGATAAATTTTTATTTCATGAAATCTAATGATAATCTGTACATATATATGAACATAAAATAAGCTTAGAATTTTATTTTGAATTCTACAATGAATTTATTAGTTACGTGAAGTAGTATAGACTTACAATATTTTCATAACTTGGAAGCAGTGGTCATCATGGATGCATCGAAGATTACCAGTAAAACTAGCTCTTTGAAGGCGTTAATCCTCAAAGCCTGGCGTGAAAGATGGACAGACATACAATGGGGAATAAATATCAAGACCATCCTACCGAGAGGCGTAAGTGGAGACCTTTATAACCTAGCCGATTGCATTCTTCAACAAGCTATGGTGGGTTGTGGAGCAAATCAATTGGTAATCTCTTATTTGAAGCATTCATTAGCTTCTCATCTAGTTTCTTACGCGGCAGTACTCCAGAGAATATCGAAGTTTGATGCTTTCCACAAACCACATTGTATTCTTAGCCTTTTAGAGTTTTTGGAAGGATTCCTTGATAATATAACATGCAGAGGAAAGATGGAGGAAGAGGTACTCGCCTATGCAGTTTCTTCAATCATTTTATGGCTTTTACAAGTCTATCATTATTCTCTAAGTAAATACCCATCATCAAATCCTATTCAGAGTCAAGAACTTCTCGAAAAGTCTACATCAGTGCTGAACTCTATAGTCAACACAGATTTCTTGGTTGCAATGTTCTATCTTGCCAAACAGAATGACCCGGAGGAGTATAATAAAGTTACGAAGAAATGCCAAGAAATTACAACTTTTATTATGATGAATACACAATTCAAAGCTCCAGTGACTATACATGAAACCTTGCAGAAGATATGCAACATGGATATTGATAAAATTGCTCCTTTGAACATCAAAATGGAGACCGTGAGCCACTGCCTACAGGCTCTTATTGCTATCGACTTACTAGCAAACCCTAGTGCCGATTCTCAACATCTATCAAACCAGTTACTAATGGTTAAGCGCATCAAGGGATACACATTGTCTAGATTATATTGTGAGTTGATCAGAGCTTGCTTTATTTCTCTCAATGATTCCAGTAAAAATGCCTCAAACCAAGCTCTCTGGGCAGCCTTTACATTCCTAAAGATTCCTCAGGTTATACATAATTTACACAATATATGTGGCACTACTAGTAAGGAAGGTGAATTTTCTGTTGAAGTCGTAGAAGCTTTTGAAAAACTGTTGCAATCAACTCCTCTACTAGATATTGTTGATACAAAGAATTCATGCAATAGTTTAATATCATTGATCGAACCTTTAGTAAAATTAAATGTCCTAACTGAAAGCCAGTTAGCATATTTCAGTAAAAAACGAGAGACTAAGGATATAAAATTGCAGAAATTAGAACCTACTGGCCTTCAGGGACCCATTCCCATTTTTATAACCAGAGCTGAACCTACTCTTGCTGGAATTCTCAAGACACTTGCTGGGGATTTCAATAAAATACATGATTCACTCAATCCAATGCTTTGTCAGATAGTAGGCGGAGGAACGTTGGAAAAGATTTTGGCTGTAGCTACAGTTGAAGGAAAGTTAAAACTGATTGTGTCAAGACTTATTAAACTAAATGAATTTGCCATTCATGCTTCCAATGAAAAAGGAGCTTCTCCATCAAAAGTGGCTAGTTTTGATATATCATTTTTAATACTCTGCTTCATAGTTCAAGAGTATGGTGCCGATGCTGTATTGGAGGAAAATGGAGACACATTCTTCGAACACTGGGTCAGAGACTGTATGCCACTAAAAGGAGTCCACAAACCACCTGATCAAATTTTACAAAAATGTGAAGTACAGTTTGTTGATGTCTTTATTCGACACTTGAGTGCCCCAGATTTTGACTTCAAAAACACTAATATGAAGCCTCATGATCTATGTGAGAATGTTGCTGGTGTTGTAAGAGAGGTCTTATTTGCTTGGGAGCAAGGCTCACTTTCTGCTGCAGATGTAAAGAAAATGCTGGATTCCTTGAGACAGAAGATGACCTCTTTAGCTGTTTGTGCTTCAGTCTGGCTCTGTTCCTACATCAATGTAGTTCATCAAGATGCTTTCCTGAAACCTATGAATATGGTTCAGCAGTTCCTATCGCCACCTACTGATTTGGAGAAACAGATTGAGACTTTCAAAGAAAGGTCTGTATTGATGAATCATATTATTAGAAAGATGCAGTATGACATCCATCCCTCATCAGCACCTAAATCAAAGACAGCCTCTTTCTCCCACAATATTATATCAAGACAGCCTATTTTAGAGCAGCTACAAGTTATCTGGGATGATATAAAATCTAGAGGATATCTTCACATTGATGCAACTCATAATATTGAGAGCCTTTTAAATACTACTGGACCAGTGTGGTTTGTGACACATTTGGTAAGGGAAACCCTCAAATTCCGTTATCAGGAAGACCTTGATAGATCAGTGGATATAGTTTTTGCTATTCTGCATCTAGATATAGAACACTGTACTCAGGCTTTGCTATTACATGTGCTCCCTCAATATCTTTACAATGCCAAGTTAGGTGAGGAGCTTGTGGAGCCACAGTCAACTATACTGGCGAAATTATCAGTGTATTGTATTTACGCTGCTCTAGAACACAGCAATTCAAATAAACCACAGACTACTAGGAAGCGACGGCATGACGATTCTGATGATATGGATGTGACTTCCAACAAAGTGAGGAGGTTGAATGATAATAGTTCGGATAGTAGTGGGTACTATGGCCAAGGACAGAATGTTATGGGAGTTACAGTAAAAGAGCCATTACATTCGGCTTTAGAGACTTTGTACTCGTCTTTCTCTCATTTAGCTGGGAAGAATGGTGAAGTGACGCCACAAACACATTTCATTCTTCAGTTTTTATCCTATGTCGTATGTTGTGGACACGAAAGAGCGCAGTTAGTGCTCCAGAAAATGCCGAGCGAACTTGTACCCACTTTAATAAAGGCTCTTCCAGAAAGTTTTAACATAAGCTTGATTCTGAGGTTGCATGACTTATCTACCCCCTATGGGAGGAAAGATACAGCGAGAGATCTCTGTCTTTTGAGAAATATGCGATTGAGGCCCGATTAATATATGCGCGTAAGTCGGTTTATTTATCGAATTTTATTTTATACCTATTCAATGAAATTGTTTTAAGGTTACATTTTACAGTGGATAATTGAATATTATGTGGTTCTAATTTTATGCAGAAATATAAATAAATAATTTTAAGCACAATTGAATTTTATTTCACAATTACGTAATATAGGCATAGCCGGTAGCCCCATAAAATTATCTACCTACAATCATATACGATCGTCGTAATACTTGAACGGGCCGCGTGTCCGTCGACGCGGTCTAAGTAGTATGTAAGTAGGTAGTTGTTAATTTATGTAAGTCTGTACCAAATATTTAATTTCTTTCTGTCAACTGGAAATCCGAGGCCCCACTTGCAACTTCATATCTCTGCAAGCAGATGTTCGATTTTAAAAATAACTCGCTAAACATGAAGCTATAACTGAGCTAGCGAAGCGTCTGTGTCGAGATTGGCCGAAATGATTTTGTCAGTCTGTCTGTTCTTGCCTACAGGTCGCATTTTACAACTGACTGGCGAAAATTGGCAAACAAGTTCCTTGTTTATTTAAGGTGACGTGGGTTCACAATTTGCAATACCGTGCGTGTTTTTGAAAAATCACTGTTATTAAACTACTACAGTTTATTCCTCAAAAAATTAACATAAAAATCTTAAGGATTTTCTACAGACACCCACAATAGCCAAAACACGATTGAGCATTTTTGGCTTGAAAGAAAAAAATCACAAACATACCTCTAAATTTGCCTTAATAACACATGTTACTATTTAATACAATCACCTTTTTATATGAAAATTATACCATAAAATGTATTATCTAAATATCTATCCGTTATGGCTACAAAAAAAATTAAATATAATACAAAAAAAAAAAAAAAAACTGACATTCGTCGAAAGAGAAGAAAGGCCGGGCTCGACGATATTTTTTTTTGTAGCCAAAACGGATAGGTATTTAGATAATACATTTTCTGGTATAATTTTCATATAAAAAATGATTGTATAAAAAAGTAATATGTTTATTAAAGGCAAATTAGAGGTATATTTGTGATTTTTTTTTATCGAGCCAAAAATGCTCAATCGTGTTGGCTATTGTGGGTGTCTGTAGAAAATCCTAAAGATTTTTACCTATTTTTTTTGTGGAATAAACTGTAGTAGTTTAATAACAGTTGATCGCGATTTTTGATTGAGAGGAACTTTGCTGTAGCGTAATTTTTTGACGGATTTCAATGAAACTTGATAGGCGCACGGACTTCATTCTACAAAAGATGTTGCAAAAAAATTTCTAAAAGGGGGGAGTGGAGGGGGAAAAGGGGCTGCTGTAGCGTTATACCTATATGCTTTGCTAAGCCAGGAGAATGTGTCGGTTATTGCATGGTTATAAGAGCTCGAGAGGTTTACTGTTTTCACAGAACCAATAGGTAATACTTATTCTGTCTTCTGTGTCACTAGCTAAAGCTACTCTCAAGTTACTTTCCAACATACATACAAACGCCGGAGAGTCCTTACCTTGCCGGAGAGTCGGAGAAAATACCGCTTATTTTAAACAGCTCACCAAACGGAATAAAGATAAATAAAACTCGTTGTTATCGTAATATCTTTACTTTTAAATTCAATCAACAATGCTTCGGAGATAAATTAATACTAATTATCTAACTGAAGATTACCTACTGGGATCTCTCTTTTACATCAAAATATTTGTACACATTTCTTACTTCTATGAAGTAAGGTTATATTATTAAGATTTAAATAGGAAGACTGATGCTGGACGGAATACGTAGATACTTTTATACAATGTGTAATTGACATATATGCGTAATAAATCGAACCACGGCATATACTAGATCACTATAGTAAATACCTATACCAAATTAAATTAAAATAACAGTCAAAAACAAATAAAATTCGGCACCAGCCGCCTCGGTAATTTCTAAGGGAATGTTGTATTTTTTTGTTTATTTCTGTTACTGTTATAATACGTTATAATTTCATTATACTATAGTGATCTACGAGTATTACGGCCCGTAAGTTGTATTTACTCCAGTCTTAACAGTTTGTACACACACGAATACACTACCTTGTGGCACCCTAACGAATGAGATTGTTTTATATATAATATATTGAAGCAAATGGCCTTGAAGTGTGAAATAAATTGTTAACTCGTAAATATGGTAATAATTTCCATATTGCTAATCGTCAGGCACTAGATAGCCCTTTAAATTATTTTATGAACTGCCGTTGAAACTATTATTGGTGATCCGTCTAGCTTTAAAACTTGCCGTGGCCACTTTTGGCGGAGGCAAGTTTTAAAGCTAGACGGACTAATGTAAATACGTTCAACGGTGGTTCATAAAATAATTATATAGGGCTATCTAGTGCCTGACGATTAGCAATATGGAAATTATCTCCATATTTACGAGTTAACAAATTTATATCAAATGAGGGCGCCACTTCAAGGCCATTTGCTTCTATATTCACCTTAATTAGGTGTATGGTTTTACAGTCTGTCTAATAAGTCTAGAAAAAATATTACACTCCTTTTTTGGGGTAGTCGTGTAAAAATAGAAGCTTATGTCAAAGCTGATGATTGCAACCGTACCTACCTATTATGATTTTTTTGTTTGAGTACTTATTTGCCATTATTATTAATCAATTTCGTTTAATCTCTTGATTTATTAATCAGACTGTAGTTGACTGTTTCTAGGGACTTTGCTGTCGTTACACTTTCTCTTCTAAAAGCACCTATACTGTTTAATATGATAGCTAGTTAATCTAATAGTACCTTAGTATAGATACCTAGGTATACTATACTTGGATGGACATTCAATATAGATGTTGCTCTATAATAATTGCATTTAGAAAATGGTTGATTAGGAATAAGAACGTTTCATTCAATAATTTCATGCGTAATCTTATCAAAATGTATTAATCTTATTTATAAACTGGACGGATTATTCACATTCGTATACATAAATCACATTGTATGTGAATAAACATAAAATTAATCAGAACTAAACTAATAATTTGTACAAGTTTTAAAAAGAAAATGTACAATCTATCTAAGACTTTACAAAACTTATTCACACAAGATCACAGGAGAGTTCCAGAGCTTTTTCTATAAAAATAATTATACATAGTAGGGTAACAAGTATTGATCTACGAGTACTTTAATAGAAATTAGACAAGTTATACTATAGTTATAATGCGGGTTTTTTGGCGTCCGGCGAATCTGGATGCGGACCATCTGGAACAAACATAACACATTTAGTTACAATACAACATAACGACACTGCAATGCAGGGACCGGAATGCCGATATTTGGTATTGATATATCGATACCAAATACCGGTATTTTATTTCAGTACACGAATATTGATACATAAATGCCGATATTTTTTTATTATCGATATAAATACTGATATTTCGGTATCGAGATATCGATAATAAAAATATATCGGTATTCTAATGTATTCGTGTTCCGAAATTTTACCGAAATACCGAAATTATACCGATATTTATTATCGATACTAAATATCAGTATTCCGGTCCCTGCTGCAATGAAATGCCCTGAGAAAGAAAATATTGAAATTAAGAGTTCGTCGTCACACATTACAAGTTTATGACTAACGTTTTAGTATCATTATAATACAAAAAACAAGTTAATATTTTTTTTAAAACAATAAACTAAAAAGTTTAAAATGCTCCTTATGACGAATCAATCGAGTCCAAACTCGGTGGGGTTATGATGTTTTATCGCAGAGACGCCGTGGCCATCTTCCAGCTTCATCATGAGATCAGGTCATTAGTACCATAGTATTGCATTGTCACCCAACTTACATAAGTAAGTATGTCAAGTTTCAGCTAAATCAAATAATGTGAAGTGAGTCTTATTTAGCTTGCAAGATTTGATTACGGACACGGACAACGGGACACAACTACATAAAAGTTTACAAGCCAATTCGTTTCCTTGGACAACTGTATTTTTATAGTTCCTACGAGGGCTGTTTGATAAGTACCCGTTTTCTAAATATATTAATATCACTGGCCGCAAATAAGTATACCACCTTTTTAAGCCATTTTTCAGAGGAGGGAAAATTAAAAAAAAAATGGCATTCTTTTGTTTTTTTTCTCATTTGACAACGATTCAGTGAAGGCGTGAACTTAAAATTGTTAAAATGGAGAAAGAACAGTATCGGTCTGTAATTAGATTCTTATTTTTGGAAGGAAAAACATGTGGTGAAATAAAAGTAAGAATGCAAGCGGTTTACCATGAATGTGCTCCTTCTATGACATTCGTCAGATATTGGTATAACGAGTTTAAGCGGGGGAGAACAACCGTCTTTGATGAGGATCGCCCAGGCCAGCCAGTTGAGGTGACTACAGACGATATGGTTAAGAAAATTGAAAATATCGTTTTAGCCGACCGCCGAATTAAACTTCGAGAAATCGTTGATGCTGTAAATGTTTCAATCGAGAGGGTACAACACATATTAGAAGAAAAATTTGGTATGAAGAAAGTATCGGCGAGGTGGGTGCCGCGTTTACTCACGGAGGAGCAAAAACGGAACCGACTGACTACTTCGGAGCAGTGTTTGGCCGTGTTCAAACGTAACCCGAAGGAGTTTCTGCGTCGTTTCGTGACCGTGGACGAAACGTGGGTCCACCACTATACCCCGGAAATGAAAGAGCAGTCGAAGGAGTGGATTTTACCGGGTGAACCTGCTCCAAAGAAAGCAAAAACCGTCCCATCGGCTGGAAAGGTCATGGCGACCGTTTTTTGGGATTCGCAGGGTATTATACATATTGACTATTTAGAAAAGGGAAAAACAATAACAGGGCAGTACTATGCCAATTTATTGGATGAATTTGACGCCGTGTTGAAGGACAAACGACCCCATTTAAAAAAGAAAAAAGTACTGTTTCATCACGACAACGCCCCGGCTCATTCGTCCAGAGTTGTGACGGCTAAATTAGCACAGTTACGCTACGAACTATTGTCTCACCCCCCGTATTCTCCAGATTTGGCCCCATGCGATTTCTTTTTGTTTCCCAACCTAAAAAAATGGCTCGGTGGCAAGCGATTTGGATCAAATGACGAAGTCATTGCCGCTACAGAGGCCTATTTTAATGACTTTCCAAAATCATACTTTTTGGATGGTTTATTGAAGCTTGAGTATAGGTGGAATAAATGTATAGAGTTAAAAGGTGACTACGTTGAAAAATAAATGCATTTATACAAAAAAAAAGATTTTTTTTCCATAAACGGGTACTTATCAAACAGCCTAGGTAAGTACTCTTGTTTAAAAACTTAACTTCTGATCCGATTTTAATAAAAACAAATGGGACCATTCTCAAAGTACTTACTTTTCCTCAATTCCAAACCGAATTGAGAACATCCATTTTTAATCTGCTAAAAATAGTACCTAAGTGTTTTACAAACCTATTTGTCTTCTTAGAACTTCGCCTTCCCTCGACGCGCCATACGCCGGCGGTGGATTACTAACTCTCCCAGGTAAACTTAATCTATTAGGATTGCAGTTCTCATCCACAGATCCTTCGGTATTTGCCGCAAACGAGGTCCTTTGGTTCCTTTCCCAGGCCTGCTGATAGGAACTTTCTGTAGTTACTGTGTTACATCTATTGTTATTGTTAGTATGAGGAACATATTGCTCTGGCGACCAGTCGAACACGAAGGTATGACTATAGTTGTGTGTGTACGCTGTTGGAGTCCCAGACGGCGTAGGGGGCGTCGTCGTCACGTAAGGACTCAAATCCTGATGACATACATCTGGAACTTTCTGTAAAGCGGATTCTGACCACGTCGGACTAGGATTCCATTGATCAACCATTTCTGTCTCTGCTATATTGAAGTTTTTGGAGCCTGGTCGCCTGCTAGCTATTGATCCAGCTGATATGGCGACTAGAGTGTCTCCAGAAGTGACGGTGGATGGCGTAAATCTAGGTGACATGTTAGGGACAGGGGTGTTAGGTTTCTCGTCTGTATTCTTCGTTTTTCGTTTTGCGTTAGGCTGGACCTTCGTGTCTTCCACTCGGATATTGTGGTATCTGCAATAAAAGTCTAATATTACACATGTGGCATACTGCGGGAGTCTGCGGGACTGAAAAGCACTAATGGTGGTTAGGAACTCTAAGCTGGCCGCATTCAGAGCCTTTTTCATAGGTAAGTACCTACGGAACTTTAAAATATACCGTAGTCTAGTTTAAGTTTTGGTTGGAAAAAAGAATTGAACGTCAAATTGTATATACCTACCTATTTCTTTTGTTATAAGTACAGAGCAGTGATGAATCGAACCGAGCGTATTCCCGGTTGCATCCTCAACGGTAACGCTTTAGAGCCCGAGGTCCGCTACCTAACCTAGATGATATGACGAGGTTACTGGTTTTACACGGAGCGACTGCCGTCGGAACTGCGCAACCCAAAGGGTAGACTAGAACGTAGGTACGTAGTATATTTATTACTATGTGCTAGAACCAATCCTAGGATAGGATATGTAGTTGAATAAACGCTAGATGGCGTGCGACCCACAGCTTTACCTGCCTTCCGAAGGACGGAATCATCTTTCTTTTCGGATAATCAGGTGATTCAAGCCTGAAATATCCGAACCAGTTGGAAACAACTTTTCAAATAATATGCTTCCCAGTGGGATTTGAACCCACGACTTCCGGATCACAAGGAAAACGCGCTTGACCATTGGACCACGGAGGCAGTCAGATCAGTGCAGAGCAGTTATAATTCAGTCAATATTACCTATACTTACTTATAAATATAAATAAATAAATATATAAGAAATAAAATAATAAAAAATTTAAATATAAAAATATATAAAAAGAAGGGGAATTGTCAGTATGAAACTTTGACCCGGAAAGCATAGTTGCGACCAGCTAAAGTCTACTTTTAGAAATCCTCATTACAGGTGCAGGTGCAATATTCGTTTGATCTTCACAAACATTTGAGACTATAAAACTTAATCGAACCAATTAACGAGGTTAAGTCGGAAACCTGAAGTCGTTTACATATCGTACCTATTATCTTGGAGGGACACGGAGTAATCTACTGGGACGTTGTCTGGCCTCTCGTAAGCGTAATGCATTGGCGTTAAATGTGAAGGGACGTGGGGTATGTGTGCTTGGAGACTTGGACTTGGCATCATGACTTGGTTCCCGTTGACGCAGACTGGTGGCGCTGTGTACTGCATCGTTGGCGGGTAGGCTGGGACGTCTGGAGGGGGTGGGCCGTACATCCTGGAGGCTGCTTCGTAGGCTAAACCGTAGTGTAGCTTGGACTGCACGGCGTAGTAGTGATAGAGCCACGGATTAGCCTTCATTACTGCTGCTTCTTGTTCACTGTGGACAAAATCTTTGAATTAGATATTTTTATAAGGGTTAAGGGCATTCAAGATACAGTACTTTTGACAACCTCCGTGGTGTAATGGTCAATTCGCTAGTCCGCCAATCCGGAGGTTCTGATTTGGGTGTTTAAAGATTAAACTTACTTTGGAGCTTGCTCAATCAGTGTGATTTGTCCCTATTTATTTATTTATTAGTACTAAAGTGCTTCTTATTTCATTATTAAGTTTGAATTAGATGTTTCGAAATATTTTAATGTTGTAAAACTACCTCCTTTTTCTTACTTGTTGTTTTACGTACCTACGTGTAAGAAAGTGGTCAATAATAGTGTTAAGAATTTTGTCTTTTGTCTAAAAAATCTTTAGACTAAAACGACTATTACCTACAAAACTAATATTATTAAACAATTTTTTTTCTGTTTTTCCTAAAGGTTAACTGGTAGAGAATGTCAACCTTTTGTACCATTGTGTTCAATAAAGTTTTAATCAAATAAACAAATATATGATGATTGTGTCGATATTCGATTCGCATACCTATCCCGTTTGGAAGCTCTGGTACCTACTTGCGCTCCATTCATAATAATTTATCTTCTACCTATTCATTGCCTTTTTATTTGCAAAACAACATGTACCTAGGTACCTACCTATATAACAAACGATGCGGTTTTTTAACTAAATGCAAATTGAATTTTAACCAGATGACGTAATTACTTAAGTGAGTTCAGTGACGACGTCATATTGCACTTATAAGTACAACTATAAGTTACAGGATGCTAACTTTTAATTACAAGTACTTAAGTACAACACACGTGGCCTATTCAGGACCTCGATAATTGCATACTAATTTATATAATTATGTAAATGGCCACAATAAAAGGAATATAATATCACATATAAACATAAAAGCAATTAAAACAAGTTAAAATGGTGATTGCCTACTCGTTTAAGAAGAATTCACCCATTTGACGCGACAAACAAGATTTGCCCATTAGTAAAGTGGGATACTAAAGTTTATTGTTTATTTGTAGATTTCTCGAGTTCACTTTGTAGGGTTGTGAATTAAAGGATATAAAGTCGTTGATGTAAGGTGGCAATCGTTTAAATAACATGGTACAAGTTCCTACCTAAAGGTATGTAGAGTCCACAGTCTTTACGTCTTTACGAATGAAGCGAGAGAAGTACTTATTTCTTGGAGTCTAAGCGTCATATTCATAAGAAAACTGCAGTCTGAAATACTGATTTAAGACAGGCAGTTATTAAAGAATAATATTGAGACGATTAAGTAATCTAAAAATTCAAGGTTGACTGGAAGAGATCCCAATCTGGGATGAGTCCGCCTTTGTACCTATTGATGTCAAGACATCAATATTAATCAATTATTAAGAAATCAATATACAAATTACACGTTACATCAAGATGTAACGTGTAATTTGTACCTATTTGTTCTTTGTGTACAATAAAGTTTTACCAAATAAACAAACAAGAAACAGTGCTTTTAATGTTGGTAGCATTAATACTACTTAGGTATATATACCTAACCTATAGGTATCTGATTCAACAAGTGTAGATTTAGGCAGTTCGTAATTCACTCTGTATATCTTGGGAATCCGTTGCTTGACCCATTTGGCTCATGTCCGATCATTTTGCATCGTCTCAGATACTTTTTTTCTAAAAAATCTAATGAAGAAATGGTATAAATAAACATTCTTACCTACATTACAAACATTTAACTGTATAAGCTCTCGAACTTTGTTCGCATTGCTCACTTGTTTAAGTCCGGTTTGACGTTAAAATCTACCCATTAGTGAAGTATACCTACCTAAGGGTCAGTTCACACTGAGACGAGTTCAGTTGCCGCACAGTTAGCCGCTCTGCGCAGCGGCTCTCGCTGAAATTAGTTTATTTTTGTGTAGTGTAACAAGTTCTGCAACGTGTAACAAACGTGTACCCCATTTTTGTTACACGTGTATAGGTATTCCTTTAAAAGTGCGCGCCACATCACTTCGCGTCGCGTCTCGGTGTGAGCTGACTCTAATAATTAATGTCTTCTGCTCATGACAGCTCTTGTTGGTATAAACAAAACACTCTCTAAACTTTCATACCATGCCCTTTTCAATATCAAACTTGGAATTCACCCTGGAGTTAGTATCTATCTATGTTAGATAAATGCTACTACTCTTGCCCTCTCATTTCCATAATTTCTTAATTTTAACGGCTGCACTATCGCAGAAAGCATTTATGTTTTCAAGACAGTACGAGATATAAAATTAACAATAAACTAAGCGCGGGCTAGAGAGGTTACTTTGTATTGAATTTGTACTGTGTAACCTTTCGCCAGCGAACCTTTGAGATAGTGGTTGTGGGGAAATGTCACATAGCTGGACTTAGTTCTGGACTCAGACGTACAGACGAGATGAAAATGAGTAAGGAACTTACTTACGAAGGAACTTACTTACTTAAAGTGAGATTTTACTTTAAAAATTCTAGTAAAAATATTTTTTAATTTTTGCATTGTTCAAATGTTAGATACAATCTGCAATATTAATTATAATATTAACTAGAGTGAATGGAAAGACGACTCGACTGACGTTCTTAATTTCAAAAAAAAAGAAACATCTGGTACACATTTATTATCGAATTGTACAGAAACTAAAAATCCAAGAAATAATATTGAATTAAGTACTTATTATTGAAAAAGTTTTTCAAGAATAAAACACTTCATTGAAGTAAAAAATTACAAGTACTTAGATGTGCAAAATGTACCTACCTACGCTATTTCTACAGGAAAATCACATAAAAGTGCTATTTATAAATTCTTCTTCCATTTAAACCAAAAAGACGAAGATGTATTAGTTTATGTATTATAGATATATAATATATAATTTATTTTAGATTTAAAACTTGAAATTAATTTTATTGCGATTGTACGTTGACTTTTACCCGTTATGTCCATTTATTGTATTCTTTCGCCGATACTTGGTTGACTGAAAGAGATCCCATTATGGGATAAGTCCGCCATTGTAGAAATTATTTTGGTCTATTAATACTTATTTAACTGTAACTATTTCTAGTGCAATAAAGATATAAAACAAACAAACAACAAAACAAGACGCCTATTTCATAAAAGTTTACCTGACTACAGTGTTGTTTTCTGGGTCAATCTTTCAATAAAATGGTCCTGAGAGAGAGGTCAAAGGCCAGCTTTGCTTGGCTACTACAATAGACAGCACGAAATGACCACGTGCGCAGGAAATCAATTTGTACAGATTATGAAACCAAAACTGATCGTTTGCAGTTATGAAAGTTATATGTAAACAGCTGGAGATTGATTGTTGCGACTTATGAGGTAGGTACTCAATTAATTTTATGTTGACAAAATGCCAGTAATATATTTCAAATTTACCCATTTCCCTTAGTTACAGTAGGTACTTGTACCATAGAAGAAATTCTCTACTTCAATCCTGTGGATCATTTCGAACGACCAATCGTCGTTCGAAAATTGGCAAGAATTTTTTAAAACATACTCGTAACTATACTAAAAAACAATGAGACCTCTCCAACCCGTCTGGCCAGCGTGGAGAGTGTAGGCTAAATTCTCTGGCTGCTCTGGCCAAATATGGTTCGGGTCGTGCTCTTGCAGTGGAGACAAAAAAAGACCTGATGATGATGATGATGACTTAAATTTTAATTAAAATAGGCTACTAAGTATGAAATAGTAGATTTGGTGCGAAAATCTAAGATTTTAATTGTTTGTTAAGATTGGAAAGGTTATTTTTCCTAAGTAAATCTAAGATTTTATTTGTTTGTTAAGATTGGAAAGGTTATTTTTCCTAAGTAAATCTAAAATTTTATTTGTTTGTTAAGATTGGAAATGTTATTTTTCCTAAGTAAATCTAAGATTTTATTTGTTTGTTAAGATTGGAAAACTTATTTGTCCTAAGTAACAATGTGTCATTTAATAGGTAACACTTTTGTCGTCGACATTACATCAAACTTTAGATATGGTGGACGGCGACAAATCGCTGTTACATTCGCATTAGGAAACACCGATAGTGTGAGAGTAAGATATCTCACACAAGCTGTTTTAATGAACTTAGCATAGGATAGGAACTCTTCAAATCTGTATACGTTTTTCTTTTACATTGCTTAAAGCCGCAAGACCCAAAATTCTCTATCTACCCCATTAGATCCTAAGATCATTAGATGTTTATCCCTATGGTTGACTGGGAGAGAACGCTTTTAGCGTTAAGTCCGCCAATTGTAAGATAATTTCATTGTTAAACAATAAAGTTTAAAAATAAATAAATTAGATATAAAGATATGTTAGTGTATAGTATGCTTTACCCAACTGTTTTTTTTAAACCTCTTTGGCACTGTCGTTAACCATGGGATCCCGAATCAGGTCAAAACGGAAAACAATAGAACGTACCTTTTGAATGTTTACCTATAGAATGTAGAGGTACGGTCGAGGGGAGACTTAGACCATCATTAAAACAACCTTTCCATAGTATGAGACCAATAGGTATTCAAAAGTGTAAACAAATATATACGGACAAAAGTGCTAGCTGCTCGCAGGAATAAGGCAAGCTCATACTTAAACGACAGTCTAGCACGCTGTTACTATTTTTACCCGACTACGGCGATGCTAAAAGTAGAGTTATGTTTTTCGCCCCTAAGTATGTATGTTTGTTCATTTGTTCCCTTGTATCTTCTATGATATCTATGGATCGTTATTCCATACAAACGTAGTCTCCTGTTTCCTCCCTGGATAATGCCGGTAGAGTTATATATTTTTGCCTGAATATCTATAGCCACTAATAGCATGTCCCTATTTTTTCTTTTTTTTCATACATTAATAATTAAAAGAGATATTAATGCTCAAAAACCTAAAAAAATGGCCAGATTTTCCGCTGTGTTCAAACATCCAGAAAACAAATTTGACTAGATTATATAAAGAAAATTAAACATAGGAACACCGCTCAAGTCTTTGTTAATTCGTAATGAAAAAAGTTAAGATTTGGAGAAGAAACAGGGGACTACGAATCGTTGATTGTCTGTCATTTAAATAGGTATTTTCAGTCCATGGTGCAGTTGTCTCTCGCTCTCGCTCTATATGTCGGGCACTGCGCGACAGCAATAGATTTTACAAATACCTATTTTTCATTTCTCTAGCCCTTGGTTATAGGGTATGACGTCACAGTAAATTTAATATGGACCCTGTATAGGCCATAAAGTAATGAACAAAAAAAAGCGGCCAAGTGCGAGTCGGACTCGCCCATGATGGGTTCCGTAGCAGCAAGTGACATTTTACGATTTATGACGTATTAAAAAAAACTACTTACTAGATCTCGTTCCAACCAATTTTCGGTGGAAGTTTGCATCATATATATTTTAGTTTTATCGTTCTCTTATTTTAGAAGATACAGGGGGGGGCCAACATTTTACCACTTTGGAAGTGTCTCGCACAAACTATTCAGTTTAGAAAAATTATGTTAGAAACCTCAACATCATTTTTAAAGACGTTTGGGGTATCCATAGATAACCCAAACGTATGGGTTTGATAAAAAAAAATTGAGTCTTAGGTCTAAGTATGGGGAACCCCCAAAATTTATTGTTTTTTTTTTCTATTTTTGTGTGAAAATCTTAATGCGGTTCACAGAATACATCTACTTACCAAGTTTCAACAGTATAGTTATTATAGTTTCGGAAAAAAGTGACTGTGACATACGGACGATAGAAAGACAGACATGACGAACCCATAAGCGTTCCGTTTTTGCCATTTGGCTACGGAACCCTAAAAAGGCATAATTAATAAATATTTACATTATTAGCAGTTTCTCCTTGCTGTGCTTGAAATAACTGGAAGTACTTTTTAGCGAGTCTGTCGTAGTTGGGTTTTAGTTTTTAAAACTACCTTTATCTTGTTGATTTCTGTCCATGAAGGTATGTAGTTATTTTGGTAATCATTGTGTTAAATAATAAAATGAAGTTGAACGCACCATTGTCATGTGAGCAAAACTTATTAAATAAATAAACGGGCAAGTACGAGTCGGACTCGTACATGAAGGGTTCCTTACCACCGTACAATGTTTTAAAACGCTGAAGAAACACATTTCTTGTATGACGACCCCCTTTAATTTTTAACTTTATCTTATTTTTAGTATTTGTTGTAATAGTGGTCATAGTAATACATAATTGGTGAAAAATTTCAAGTATCATGTAATGCCATTATAAAGATCTAGTTAAAACGCTGAAAAAACACGTTTTTTGTATGACAACCCCCTCTTATATTTAACTTGTTTATTTTTAGTATTTGTTGTTATAGCGGCTATAGTAATACATAATCTGTGAAAATGTATCTATCTATCTTTGTGTAAAATTATCTAGTTTATGCCATTATAAATATCTAGTTAAAAACGCAGAAAAAACACGTTTTTTGTATGACGACCCCCTTTAATTTTTTCAATTTTTTATTTTTTTTTATAGCGGCCATAGTAATACATAATCGGTGAAAATTTCAAGTGTCTAGCTATTACGGTTCAAGAGATAGAGCCCTGTGACAGACGGACAGACAGCGGAGTCTCAGTAATAGGGTCCCGTTTGCACCCTTTGGCCGTACCCAAAGGGTGCAAACGGGACCCTATTACCTAACCCTAAAAAAGTAAATATACCTTAGCAATAAGCCTCGCTAACTAATGGCTTCTTAGAGTAAGAATGCGTTGGGTGGGGGCCAATTTGCGCGTCAGTGGCCTGCGTAAATCTTGGTGACGTGTCGTGGGCGGAACATGATGACCATTTGCTCTCAGTCGCTCTGCAGTAGATTGGTAGGTAGTTTTGTGTTTAGAGAAACATATAATAACATGTTTATTTTTGAAAGACCTATAAGTAGTGAAGACCGACTCTCCACAATATGTCTACGCAGAAAATTTGAGACACTTTTTACTACAGGTAAAGTGAGGAAAGAGATCCAGAGGACGCAGTAGGTACGCAGCGGTGCTATGTGAGCTGCAGAGTACAGGATTTGAATGGCGGGACATTGTAAGCAAGAAGTTGTTTTACAGTGATCATGACCATCGGAAATAAGGATTCCGACGGAAGGAGCGGGACTGAAGTTCTCTTCGTCTTAGATCTTCTAAGACAAACAGAATTTAAGATGGATAGATAGATAGATACAATCTTTATTCCCTGAAAGATAGTAGTAATAGGTAATATAGATACAATCTTTATTCCCGTATTATGCGTATTATGATACACAAGTAAGGCACACAATGATTGTCAAAAATCTAGTATAGTAATAATAGTCAGTAGTAATGCAATGTGTTTGTACTGTGAGAAGTGACCTGACCAGTGAAAAGCCTGACTCAGCTTTGGATGGGATGGAGATGGGTACTATGATTGATAACATCTCAAGTTTTTTTTGATCAGAACTTTATGGAAGCAAACACACATATTTCGATGTAAACACAACAATATCTTACCTAAGTATTGTTTTAATGTGTTATTTATTTACTGGTTACTACTTTGTCGATTTTCAGAACGGCCCAAAGCCATTGTTTGTAATGAATAATTTGCTTAAACGCCAAACGATAATGCAGATATATTGTTAATTATTACTAATAATAAATTAAATTCCTGCATTGCTAACAATATAATTACAATCTATGGCTTGACAATGCCTGTGGCTTGTGCACTATCTAAGGATTGTTACCCACAAGTAAGGAACAAAACATGTAGCTACACCTCAGTAATTCTGGGTTCGATCCCAGCTTAGCCAAGTTAAATAGGTTTCCGTACTAAAATGGTAAAACAGAAACCTATGGTGGCGCTCAGTCCGTCCGTTCGTCCGTCCGCCACAGCTTAAAATCTCAGAAACTGTATGTACATGCTTGATGCTATAAAATGAAAAAGTATATGACTTTTGTTTTGCCATATGTTATAGTAGGTTGCTTAACATAATGTTAAGCTCACCGTTGATTAGTAGCTTTAAAATTCAAAAAATTATAATACTGGCGCAACGTTAATGGAAGTGCAAAAAATTTTCAAATATTTAAAATTTTAAATAAATAAGGACAAATAACAAAAATGCGCAAAGCTGTTATCAATGAAAAAAAACCACGTTTGTCTAAATCACGTTCATATCAAATTGATATAGCGTTTATCTATGGATAGTAAGCTTTACTCGCAGTAGGCGCTATACACTAAACCTAAATTAATTTCAATGCACGAGTGGGTGACAGCACAGTTGACCTAACAATCAGGGCACAAAGGGTGAACCCTTAGGCGCTTAGGTTTTAATGTGTGGTGCAGTAATAATGGGTGGCGTTAAGTATTAAATACTTCAGTATCCAAATTTATAATAAAATGCCTGACAACATAAAAATGTTCAATATCACAATTTTAAGAAAAAAAAATACTAATGGCTAATTGACAAAAATGTATATAGTATGAACGTGTGAAAGAGTTCCTAGAATAATGTTCATGCTATCTTTATTAGAAAAACATGTGCTTCTATTATTTTTAAGTAACACCATATCATGTACTATGATTTCAAGCAAATAAAAAGATCTATCTTCAGTGAAATATTGTTCTGTTGTTCAAACCTTGACCGGGCGATATTGTTCGGAAAGTCATACTTCGGAAGGCATGCAGCGGAAGCAAAGCTATAACCATCTTCCCTCATTTTAGCTAGTGCGGCTCGGGACATCTTCGTGAGCGCGTTGCGAGTCACATTTGCCCTGATGAAGGTCTCCAGATTAGGATGAAATATGTCAGCCAGTAGCTGAATTTTTAAGTGAGTTACCCGTGTCTCGTATATTAAAAAAATATATAAATTTTAAGTTATAATTTAATGGCACCCGGTGCGGTGACACAATATCCACGACGGGTGTCACCCCCACAGTATCAATTGTAGATTTTTTTTTGGAAGGGCAAAGTCTAAATTTTTCCAGTTATTTCTGGCGTCTGGGGTTTGCAAATAGGATTAGGGGATGGACCGCCCCTCTCCGCTCCCTAGCTACGCCATTGTACAAACCTTCGATGACGAGATATGAGACAGTAAAACCATTTTTGTCCCACTGTTGAGTGAGGCCTCCCTTATTTTTCCATGATACTCTAACTTTGGTCTTCACTTCACATTCTAATCCTTTTTCTTTTTATATACTTGCAAATCATCCGCCCATCTCATCCTCGTTTTACCTCTTTCTCTCTCCGATATCCATCTGTAGGAACACAGTTAGTAGCAATATTGGCCAATATTGCTACTAATGCTTGTCTTCGTGTGCATATACGGGCCATACGGCCAAGGTGACCCGCCCAATCCCACTTTATACTTAATTTTTATTAAGCTGCTTTCTTGCGGATATCCGTGATTTTTGTCATAGAGCGCAATGTGGTGTTTCTTTAGCTAAACCTCCGTGGCCTAGTGGTTAACACGCCAGTCCGCCACTCCGAAGGTTCTGGGTTTGATCCCCAGCCAGGGCAAGTTAGAAAATGGCCTTTTTCAAATTTTCCTGGGTCTTGAGTTTTTATTCTATATATAAATAAATAAATATATAAGGACAAATTACACTGATTGAGCTAGCGCCAAAGTAAGTTTTAAACTTGTGTTATGGGATACTAACTCTACACCTAAGGCCAGGACAATTTGGAAACGGCCATTTTCCAACTTGCTCTGGCTGGGGATCGAACCCAGAATCACCGGATTGGCCGACTAGCGTATATATGTATTTACTAATATAGTATCGTTGAGTAACACAAGTTTAAACTTTGGGGCTAGCTGGGGGATGGGGTGTTACGACATAGGGTAGTTTAGATTTCCCCGCGATCTTTAATGATCGGTATATTTATTATTTAACTAATCTCTCATAACTTAGACCTCAATATTATGCGCTGGTCTAATAAATTCGCTCTGCTCACAAGCTGCATTGTTCGGGGATTGCGTCATTTGTCACGTTGACCAAATGTCGCAACCTACTCCGAGCCTGGTAACGAGCTCCTTACGTTACTGATTACCCCAGGTGTGGGGAGAGGTTAAATATTCATAGCTTAAATTGGAAATCAAGAGCGAATTGTATTAAAATACTGACGCCGCGCCGTGTGATAGAGGTATATGGAAGATCATATAAGGAAGTAACACTAGTAAACAAATCCAATAGGTACGTTATTATCATCATCATCAGGACTTTTTTACGACCGTCTCTGTTCTACCAGAGCCATACTTGGCCAAAGCACTCAGAGGTTTTGGCCTACACTCTCCACGCTAGCCAGACGGGTTGGATCCAATAACACTTATGATAAACATTATGTTTTAAGTAAAAAATAGACTTAGCTATTAGTTTAAGTACTGATTATCACGTAAAGGTATCTACTAGATAAGTAGATATATTATATACGTATATTTGCAACTTGATATTAGGTAGGATTAACTTCAACTCATAATGATGGGCAAAGTCGAAGGCAAAAGACGCGTTGGAAGACGCAAATAATCGTGGCAAAGGAACATAAGAAAGTGGACCGGAATAACCAAAGTGGAGAAATTATTCCGCTTGGCAATGGATAGAGAGGAGGAGTTTGGGAAGCTGACGGCCAACATCCAGTAATGGAGAGGTACTAAAAGAAGAAGAATTAGGTAGGTACATCTAGGGCTCGCGCGGACTGGGGCCGGTCCGACCCTTGCCTCAGAGAATGTAAAGGTTGCAACATACTAGAGGCACAAAATTTGACCCAACGACTCGATAAGAAGAAGCAGTGAAGACCGCATCACCGTGGAAGAACGTGTGTGGCCATGATTCTTAAGCGCTTACCACTAAGCCATCGAACTCGATGTCTTTGAACCTGTGTAAACAGATTTTAAAATCCACAAAGCCATAACTGTCATGTGCTCTAAACTGTTTGACGAATGGCCGCAAAGGGCCGGCTAAGTATCAAATCTAAAACTAATTGGGCTTAAAGCAGCGTTATTAGACGTCGATGCGGCTACGGGCTTAGGGCTTGTTCACATAGACTAGTTGGAACCACGCCCAGGGCCCATTATTACAGCTCCGTAGCATCCTAAGTAAGTACTGATGATATTTATCACTGAATAAAGAATTTCCAATTTGTATTTCAATAGGGATGATGACCAGGTAAGAAAAGTATTATTCTAATTAGTCCGTTAGTTAGATAATCCAAAAATAATGTACCCATATTTTTCAGTTTATCAAAAAAGTGAAAATTCACAAAGATACAGAGTATCAAAGTTCCAGAGTGGGGGTAGTGACGTCAACGATGTGTAAAAATCGTACGAAAGCGTGACGTCATGCAAAATTTACATGCGCTGTATCTTCGTTCTTATTGTTTTTCAGAGAAACCTAAAAATTCGTGTACAATATTTTTTAATAATCTAACCGATGGACCAAAAATATTTTTTTAGTCATCATGCGTATTACTTGGCCAAATTTAAATCTGTTTTTAAACACCAAATAGTAGCCCCCATGCTATTACGTCATATGCCCCCCGTAAAAACAAAAAAGTATCACCTGTCAAATTAATCAGCGCATTTGTTTACATACATAACTGACACCACAACCACAGAGCAATATGGCGTCCACTGCTTCAATTTTTTCTGCAAACTTCGCGCGAAGTTTAAAAATGTAAAATTTTAATGCATTTTTATGGCACTTATCGATTGAATAAACATTTTGTGTTTTTTTTAAGTAGTTTATTAGCACCGTTTCAAAAAATGGGTCTAATACCCTATTTATTGGACACATACGAGAAGCCGTCATATTATTCTTATATTACTGTATTTATTCTCTTTTGCTCGGAAAGCTGAAGATTTGTTCTAAATAACTTTTTTAGTCAACCTAGTTTGTCTCATTGTTGGGCAAAGGTCTCTCCCATCGGCTACTAAATAAAAAAATTGGTTGCCTGTAAAGTCGGTATACGGGCGAAAGTTTTACGTGACAAGTCTTTTTATGTCTGTCTCTCTCGCTCTTAGGCGGGCTAACCATGCCCGAGTGGAAGGGACGCGTGCCTCTCACTCGCTCTCATTGTGAGCGCATAACGTGAGCGGAGCGTAACGCAGTTTCTTGAAGTGTCACCCGGCTAACCAATTTATAAGACGTTGTCACGTCAAAAAATTTAAAAATAAATATATAATAAAAATTACACTGATTGAACTAGCTCCAAAGTAAGTTTTAAACTTGTGTTATGGGATTCTAACTTAACGATACTATATTTTATAATAAAAACATTTGTATTTTATAATAAATGAGGAAGAATCTGTTCGCTGCTCTTTGTCAGTTAATGTGAATGGCTCTTTACAGACCGCATTGGTCGAGGACGTTGAAAAATGGCTGCCATAACTTAACGCGGTCAGTACAGACTTCCCTATTGAGATATCAGTGCTAGATGACTTTCTGACGCGGTTCTACTACGGTTACTCAGAGCTTTCTCGACTGAAAGCTCTAGAAGATATTGTGTACTTACTTTGTTTTAAATAGGTAGTTATCTAGAGGTATATCTTAAAGCTGCCTCATTTGAAATGTATTTATAATAGTTTATGTTTATAAGTAATTTATTTTTCGTATTTAAGTTGTATGTAGTTTTATTTTTGTTATTAATTTTAGTTTAGTTTTACTTAGTATTATTATTTATCATTAGATACATTGTAAATATTTATTTTAAAAATCCAATAAACAAATAATACATATACAATGAAGTATAACTTTATTATCTCGAATTTTCAATAGTGAATTTATACCATTTAAATTATTTAAGAACTTTACAGTATAGAAAAGAGTTACAAAACTCAAAGAACAAAGACCTTGTGAATTGGCGAAGAAATATCAGAAACAGATGATTTGGCTATAGTTTTACGACCGGCCGCCGCGCCGCCTGCCTGACGTCAACCCTCTATGGCAATGTGTTTGTGAGAAAAGTTTTACACCGGCCGCCGCCCGACGTTAACCCCTTTTTGGGAATGCAATTGTAGCACGAGATGTTTTTACTTAGTCCTTTAGTCGCCTCTTGTGACATCCACAGGAAGAGATGGAGTGGTCCTATTCTAACCCGGGACTTGTCAGTATGTAACATAAGGCGCCATTCATTTATAACAGAAGCTTTTTTAGGAGGGGAGAGTCTTGATAGTTCTCACGTAAGATCACAAAATACGCAAAGTAAGATTATATTTTGAAAAAGCGCGCACATTCGCACCAGTGATGAATGAAAATCGTATAAAACCATATTTTTAACTAAAACATAAGTTGATTATTACCAAAAAATTTACACTTAAAGGTAAAAACACGCAGTACAATTTTTTTTTATTTCGAAATAAAATAAGTTGTATATTTTTTTCCTATAGATTCTTACGTAATAATTATTTAACAGGGGAGGAGGGGGTCAGCCGATTCTTATGTTTTCTTACATAGGGCGGTCAAAAACTGGCATAAATCATCTTACGTAATAAATTAATGGCGCCTTAGTGAAAATAGGTACACATTAAACCCACAATATGCAACCTTCAATAACATTAAATTACATTTCCAAGCTCTACATCGAAGAATTAAACGGCAATACTTTACACCCAATAACATCTAAGTACGCGATCCAAATCTAATCCAGCGAACCAACAGTGACGGCCGGCGAATAAATATTGTAAGGAGTGATTTATTGAGAAAGAGGCGGCCTGATGCATCGCATCGGGATAGCTTGAAATATGCCTTCCAAGAGCTATTGTTGTTATGTGAGAAACGGCGTTTAACAAGCGCTCGCCTGATCGATGGCGTTCGGCTAGAAAATGTTGGGAAATAGGATAATTTTAAAGTGAAATACGTGTTTTGCGGCGTGATATTTTAATAAAGTGCCTGGATACGGCCCTGGGCTGGGCTAATGTTGCGGACGTACGCAGTATCGGCGATTATTATACATGTACTTTTTGTCAGTCAAAATGATATATTGAATTTCCTTGATCTTTTCTTTGGATTCGGTACTGTAAGGTTTTCCATATTTTAAACAGAAAAATAACATTATTTTATTAATTTTATTTAATAAAATAAAGTTATGTTACATTGTTTAGTAAAATAACGTTATCTTTAAAAATATTTTGTTATTACTTTAACGAACAACAGTTGTTATTTTGAATATCGGTTGTCGTTACAAAATATGGGTGGGAAATTCGAATCAAAAAAGGCGTTACTCGGGCCAGCCAGGGGCAGTCTGCGTTAGAATCTCGAGCAGTAAACATCTTTAAGTTAAACCTGTGTCAGTTTGGGTTAAGTTGTAAAAGTTCTGTTATCTAAGTTCTTTTGTGTTATATTTAATTTTAAAATTATTTATGGAATAATTGACTGTATGGAAAATTGAGGATTAATTAAAAAGTTTGAAGCAGTGTTGTTTTCTTCAGTACGGATAGGGTATTTCATAAAGAGGTCTACCAGACTACTTTCAAATTAACATATAAAAAAGCTATTTATTTACAACTAAGTATTAACAACATGCCTATCTGTTGCACGTTTTTCGCGATCGTTGATTCAAAAGGAGATCAATCATTTTCGGCTAAAAATATTATAATGGCATGGCAGCCACGTTAACACATCTATAACAGGAATTCCTTCTTCTTTCTTTTTTTTACCCGACTACGGCAAAGCTAAAAGGAAGGGTAATGTTTTCGAAATTTATGTATATGTGTGTATGTGTATGTATGTGGATATTAATGTGTGTTTTACTAAATCATTCCGAACCGCCCAATATTCGTTAATGAGATGTCAATCGATTCGCCATTATTGTATAGGTGACATAAGCTACAATCTGTGTGCAAAAAATGTATATAACACATGTTACATATGAAAAGGTTAGGGTTATTTTCTTTTGCTCCTGTATTGTGTGCGGTTGAAAAATATTTGCATTGTTAGTCGTAAATGGCTGCCGAGCTTATATTAATTGGATAGGTACCTAATTCATACTTTCAGTGAAAAATTTCCCGTAGTCGAGTATTAGTTTTTTAAACATATATCTTGTTATGAGAATATAAATAAATAGATAAGGACAAATAATTAAATAATTTCTGTTTTTCCTAAAGGTTGACTGGTAGAGAATGCATTAGCGTTAAGTTCACCTTTTGTACCATTTTGGTCAATAAAGATAATTTTGTTTAATAAATAAATAAATAAATCACACTGATCGAGATAGTCCCAAAGTAAGTTTAAACTTGCTTTGGGACTAACTCCCAAACACAAGTTTGGGATACTACTTAACACAACGAAACTATATTATTTAGAATATAACAAAAAAAAAAAAAAACAACCAATACCCAGAAAAAAATGCCATTTTCCAACTTACTCTGGTTGGGTAACGAACCTAGAACCTCCGTGTGGCAGACTAACGTGGTTATTAATACGCCAAATTAATTAAAAATAACTTTTTTGTTATGAAAGTGAATTAGGATTTAGAGATAAACAAGTTAAAACACTGTTTACTTATTTTTGTACTATATTTAACGTAAATGAAATAAATACCCAAGTAAATGGTCCAATAAAAATATTCTCGTAACAAAAGCCTTCACCTTTGATATTTAAATAGTGTAATCTATACGAAAAAAGACTAACCCTTTTATAGCCGTTTACAAAACGGACAAACCTATTTTATTATAGACATTGTGTATACCGCGCTTATACTCGTAGGTCTCCCTTCGTCCGTATCGGATTTACTAAACAATTTACTCTGCAAGATTGAGCCGAGGCGCGGAGCATTTTTACGCAGCCAATAAAATACTTATATCAGCTATAAAATTACATTGTTCGAGGCTGTTTGTAAATAAATCAGTGCATAACCAATCGATGGTTAGCTGCGTTAGTAACTTAAGAGTCCCCTTACCCTGGACTTTTCCTTATAAAGATAGTCCAGCTTTTATTTTGAAATGACGGTAGTATTTTGTTATTTTAAAGAAATTGCATACTTAACTATGCACCCTTATTTTTAAATTAGTGCACACATTTTAAGGGGTGATTCAGTCCATCATTTTGAACAACTTTTCTCAATAAATGTATAAGTATCAAAATACGTTAAGAATAATTTCACTTTTCATACAAATCGAAGTAGTCACGTCGTGATCTAGTTACTATGGTAAGTGAAATTCTTTTTTCGTATTTCGATATAAATTTATTGGGAAAAGTTGTTTAAAATCATGGACTAAATCATCCCTTAAAATTTGTGTACTAAATTAAAAATAAGGGGGTGTATATTAGGCATTATCTGGTTTTCACAGTCAAAATATATACTTAAAAGAGAATATAGTGTATCTTTCCGCCTATATTACGTGAGAAGACCGTGTCCTGAAGTAACATAGCTTAGGATGTAACCTGGAACGAGCTAAGATGAAGAGTTCTTAAAAGCAGCTTGAAAATCTGAGATCCTTGGTAGCTGTTCTAAAAGAGACATTTTCGGTTAGAGTATAATAAGCGTAGTCTGATTCCGAGCCTCCTACTAAATTGGGTGTAAATGTACCGCCAACATAATATACTTTAGGGATTGTTTCAGTCCGTCAATGTAAACAACCTTTCCTATGCAGAATGGTGAGATCTCGAAAAAAATCGACTTTCCCACTTACAAATTGTGGGCTGAACACGTTTGTAATAAGTCAATCGATATAATATGTTGGACTAAATAACTATGGACTTAATCTACCCTTGAATAGTTTCAGTAGGTATATTTTGTTAGACACAGTATACTCGTATTATTTTATAAGTAGAGCTTAATTTTGTTTGGTATGAAACTTGAAAACGCAATTGCGTGTTGTTTCGTACTAGTCAGGGTGGAATTACTTACAGGTATAAAAGGTTTGAAGGTAAGAATTAATAATAAAATCTACGTCAGTCAATGTTCACGCAAGGTCGCTGACCCCTAGATAACTTCTACAGAATATTATAATGAAATCAAATATCCATCTTTCATGTCATTCGTAAATTGCAAACACAGCTTACTAAAACGCTACTGTCACTCATATTATGTAAACAGCTATTTATCAAAGCAAGGCTAGATGCACACACGTGTTAAACGTTGATGTTGAAAAGACATTGTATTCTTGGTTGTTTTATAGTATAATTAATATATGCCTAATTATAGATTATAATACGTATAATCATAAAAAAATAACCCTAACATTTCCAAACAAAAAAAGCATAAGTATATCACTTTGATAACGAAAAATGGCTTTCAGTCAACCTTTAAATTTTTGTATGCCGAAATAAGTAATTGTCAGATAAAAATCTAATTATATATGTACTACTATATTATTATGTATTACTATACGTATAGTTATAAAAAAATAACCCTCGAATATCCAACAAAAATATTCAGCCTAAGTATACCATTCGGGGTGATGTAAGGATTCGAAAGATACCCCATTCGATAGATATACCTGAAAATATACATAAACCTCCTTTTTTGGAGCATCATAATCAATCTTGGGTATTTATCTATATTTGTTTTTACTATAAAATATAGTATCGTTGAGTTAGTATCCCGTAATACAATTGTAAAACTTAGGTACTTTGGAGCTAGCTTACTCGTAATTAGTGTAATTTGTCCTTTTATATTAATTTATTTATCAATGAACAAGGTTCTTGTCGGTGGAGTTTTTTTCATGTCTCTCTATTTTTGGTTAAATGTTTGACCTTCCTTTGTGACTCGACTTCTGCTTTTGCTTTTACGTCATCCATGAACAACCTTCTTGGTCTTACTTTTCCCTTTTTTTTTTGGAGCGTACGTATAATTGAATTCTGGACCATCTCTCTTAGTTTATAAAGGAAAAATTTTTTTTGTGGCTTGACGTTACTGCTTATTTAGCCAGGAACAAGTTAATAAAAAGTGGGAAATTCTTTATTCCTAACAAGTTACAATCAAAGGTTGGTGTAGGCCTTTGATTGCTATAAGGGAGCTTCTGGCGACAAATCTATACGAGTCCACTGGTTTTCATAGCCGATTGAGTGGCGGACGACGCCCGAAGACACTCACACAGACGGACACAGACGGACACAGTCCGCAAACATATATCACTACAGCCGTACTATGACTGTCCACTTTAACTATTTCACATATTGTTCATGAGCATGAGCATTTATAACACCAAACTACACCAATTTCATATTATAAAGTCCACTTAAATCAATTTGCAAAATAATTTAAAGAAAACCCCATCCGAACACCTTGGCTTCCCGCCAAAAACCTCATAAAGTAATATAGATGGTATGAAAGATTGTACTAGTGCTAGTGTACTCGCATCCTTACTTTCCGATCAACCTTGGCAGTCATAGACAAGATTGATTTTTTTATTAACTCCATTCAACTAATTCAAAAAATCCACACGTCCAATCAGAATTGATACATCATTTATTTTAAAACAAATTACGTCAGTGGCATCACTTCAAATATTTTAATTGGCATAAGTTGTGATCGTTAATCAAAATATATTTCACAATATACATAAATTTTTATGTAAGTCGGTTTATTCCTACAAAATATTGTAGTATCTCAATAAATTGCCTTTGGAATGGTCTTGTACAACATTTGCTGGGTTATAATGACTGTACAGCAAATAGGAATATTGATTTAAATTTACTTTAATAGTCAGATTCGTTACGATTTAACCCGTGGGATAATATTCGTAATTATTTCTAGAGTTGTTGAAGTAGACCGCTTAATAATTTTGCAATTTTAATATCAATTTGTACAGATCAAATTATGGTTAATATTATTATAGTTGATTTAATTAAAGTTTCCCTATATTAATTATAACTTGTTATTTAATATTTCAATAATTTTTTTTAAAAAGTAATTTTTCGTTCAAGCTTCTATTGACTATTCCGTGAAGCCAGTACTTATCAAGACAAATGAAGTGCCCAAACTCGATGGGGTGGCGTCTTTTTATTACAGGATTCCTATGTACCTTCCGGCTCCATTATTAGATCTGCTTCTTGTTATAATAATATTGAATTGTCATCAGATTTACATAATGCATACAATATTTCATCTCAATCGGAAACCGGGAAGTGGGTCAAATTTAACTTGCAGAATTTGACCCAAAAAGCAAATAAACAACTACAAACAGGGCAAGCATTTAGCTTGTGAAAAAACATCCAGCTGATTTCAAACGAAGTTCGTTTTTCAATAGTTATTCGTTAAATACATTCCATAAAAAGGACAAAATAGTTTGGAAAATCCAAAAGTGCACGCCTCATAATCTCATTTTTCACAATTAAATTGATTTTGATTGTTTTATTGCTAACTTAAAACGAAGAAAAGTATGTGTCGGCTTTAACGCACGACTGGAGATTATTTTTAACTTCCCGCTGAGAAAGATATAGCGGGCACTGTGAAGGAGGACCCATTGCAAACCTCTTTGCCTACACCCCGACGATCTACGCGTGCGCGAAGAGCAGCTCAAGTTCTGTCACCCTGATTTGTTTTTGACAGTAAGATTTTGGTTTGTAACAAAATGCCGAGCTCACGCGCGACGATTTGAATTTTTTTGCTGCTCGCTATAACTAAACTACATTGAATAAGACCGTGATCTTCGAAAGGACTTAGTTTTGGATAATACTGAAGCGTATAAAAAAAATGGACTTGATCAGATAAGTTTTTCGGGAGTTATCGTGACCACGCCAGTTTCCATACATACAGACACACGGACGTCCACAAAATGATTTTATTAAACATTGTTTTTATTTATTTAAAAGGCAAAATGTCTTTTAAAAATGTTGTAAGTGTTGAAACTAGTGTCTTTCCTTGACATTTATGTGTAAATATTATTGTACAAGTGCGATAGAAAATAAATAGAGACACATTTAGTTAAAAAATCACTTGATTTTTGTAAGGCGAGAGTAGAGCACTACCTCATGCGCTTCGCTTATGAGGCGTGCCATAAAACTACAAAATTAATTAGTTACTATGGCAAGACTTTGCGATTCGCGATTTCAGGATTGATCCCTTATTAATTGGATATCTAAATATTTGTTTCTTAAATTCTTCTTTGATGTTAATTTGATTCGTGTTTCATAGCCACACGGCAATTTGTCAAAAATTGCTAAAATAATAGGCATAAAAAGGAGTAAGTACACTCAAGCTGGTATATAGTGTTATTACGTCGTATAACTCCGCGTTTGACGTCTCGCACAATAATTGCGAGGCTGTGATGAAGTGATCCAACCCTCGATCGCCGATTGCGGCCCTTTCAAACTATTAATGGATAATAAGGGATTCTTAGGTACAGTCTGCATTATAAGGGACATACTTTGGAACACAGAATTAATATAAGTACAAGTCTACAGAACGGAAGCTCTCCCTTTCCCGCGAGATGGTGTTCCTGATTTTTTTTTTATTAAAATATTTACGGTTCTAGATACAAGTCCTTTAGAGCCTATCTTTAATTTTGTTCTTTATTCCTAATCCTAACCAAACCTAATCCTAACAAGTTACAATCAAAGGGTGGTGTAGGCCTTTGACTGCTTCAAGGGAGCTTCTGGCGACAAATCTGTATGAGTCCACTGGTTTTCATAGACGACTGAGTGGCGGACGACGCCCGAAGACGCCCACACAGTCCGCAAAACAAATATCACTACAGCCGTACTATGACTGTCCACTTCAACTATTTTACACATTGTTCATGAGCATGAGCATTTATAACACCAAACAACACCAATTTCATATTATAAAGTCCACTAAAATCAATTTGCAAAATAATTTAAAGCAAACCCCAACCGAACCCCTTAACTTCTTGCCAAAAACTCTCATGGTGTTCCTGAGTGTTTCCTGCACTTGTCACTACGAATCTGCCATACTTTGACAACTGTCATACAATAATGATAAACAGATTAAGGCAGTCGGGTAAAATGTGTCGATCGGTAGCCTGGTGGCAGAAGCACACAAAGTAATCTAGATCAAAAAGCATGTCTGCACTTCCGCAAAGTAACACCTGCATCTAGAAACAGAGTAATACTAATATTAATATTACAAAAAGGATTTTTTTTAAAGGGGAAAAAGTTTTTAGTATAACAAAAAATATATATATATATATATATTTAAAAGGATTTTAAATTTGAGATTGAGGTGAGGTATGGGCAGTTGCTAGAGGCGGCAGTAGGAGCTGATGTTGCCTTCTCTATCATTTTCTCTTTAGAGATAACCTCTTGTACGAGTATCTGTTAGGCATAATATATCATAGTAATGTTTATGTAGGTCCATAAAATTTATTAGGTATATTGTACATGTATCTGACTGTACAGCTATTAGGGTGTAGTTTGCGAGTCGGATGATTTACTCGTCTGCAACGATTGAGACTTCACTCGCAGTATGAGCCAAGCTAAACACACATCGTAATCATGCTAGCGATGGTTTCTCTGAGAAATGTTTATAGGAACTTTCGTTTGATATTTAATTGAGAGGCCAAAGGTGAAGTGTCCCTTGGCGATTTGTATGACATTTTATGTTAACTGTGAGACATGGAGGCATGGCCGGTTAACACGAAATAACCTGTAGGGGGAAAATATTTACAAACCATACTTACTTGAAAGGCTAGTAGATATGAACAATTTTTCCTAATTGGGATGTATAATAAAATCAGATATGTCAGTACTTGTAATTCAATAAAATGTTTTTATATCTAACGATATGGCCTTTGAAAGGGTACTTTGTTTGTAAATATGATACATTTTTCGTAATAAAAAACTTTTATTACGAAAAGATATATTATATAGATATATATTTTATTTCTTTTTTTATTAGAGAATTGAGTGCGTTTGACCTCTATCTAGCCTGATGGGAAGCAAAGATGAATTTAAAAAAAAAAATTGTCAGTACTTGAAGTTAAATAAAATATTTTGTCTTAGGAGATGGCCTTCCGATTATTTATGTCTATAGTAGAGTACCTATGCCTATAATAAAGTAAGTATGGTTTTTGGGTGAAAAAGAAAACTAAAATACAATAATAATTAGGAAATGATGTAAAATTAGGGTAAGTTAACTTATCCTAATTTTTATATCATTTCTGAAATTTAGCTACTTAAATAAGACCCTTCTTATAAAAGAGTTACGAAAGTAGACAAGCATAGATAAACAGATAATTTGATACTAATGCCGGTACACTGACTGATCTTATTGCTTAATTTGCTGTGACACGAAAATTTATGATTCCAATAATGAATTTACTGTTTATGGATTGCCGCAGGCGCGTGGGCGGGCTGTAAATTATAGAATTTACATAAATTTTCGCGACTGTTTGACAAACACGGGAGGTTTAAAACTTTTTGATCGGCTGATAGACTGAAAAAGTTCGATGGATCTGGTTGGACTAAGTAGTTGAACCAAGTGTTTGCAGGGTATCCAATTCCTAGTGTCTAGTGACTATGTTATCATGGCTGGCAACTAATATCTATCATGTTCAATGAAAAAAAAATAGGGATAAAATAATGGCATTATCTTTTTTTTTTTTTTTATCTCGTAGGACGGCAAACGAACAAGCGGGTCACCTGATGGTAAGTGATCACCGATGCCCATGGACAACTGCAACACCAGGGGTGTAACAAAAACGTAACCTGGAGGGGAGGGGGGGGGGAGCTCCGGCTCTCTCACTTACCGAACGAAGCATAGAAGCGGTGAAGTTACTACTCAGACGTCGATTTTCTGTGGTGAGAGTGTGGTACTTCCCCGGATGAGCTGGCCCATCCATGCTACTAGCAAAACTGAGTTTTGCGCGTAGCGTGGCTCTATATCTTAGACAGTCAGTCAATAGAACAATATTAGATTTTATTTGATAGGTACATAAGTACACTTGTGCCTAATTTTAAAATTTAGTTTATTTTATATTTAGTTTAACATAGACGAACAAATACAAACGGACTGAGAACCCCATAAAAATAAACCGAACTCTGATTTTCAGACATTAAAATACAATACAATACAAAAATCTTTATTGCACCAAATAAAAAACAATAAAAAATTACAAAGTTTACGGAACTTATAAATGAATAAGGAACAAGAGGCGGCCTTATCGCCGAAGCAATCTCTTACAGGCAACCATAAAGAGAAGGAGTGCGAAGTATATGAGTAAGATAACAGGTGGCGCAGTTAAATTTAAAATATAAATTATAAATAACCAATAGATATTAAAATACTTATACAAAATATATAACATTATAAAAATTTAATTAAACATAGATATATTTATAAAAATAAATGAATATATATATATATATATATATATATACATACATTGCACTTGTTCCTAGAAAATGAACGCTTATACCGCCGTAGTTAAGCGGCACCACTACGAAACTACCTTCTTTCGAACTAGTAACTTCATCTAGCTACATTTTAAAGTATAAAGTATTTAATTAATAACCAACCAACCAAATTATTATTGTTGGAAAAGTGTTGCTATTCGATTAAAGACTTTTTAATTATTTTAATTATGTATTTTTTTTTTTTTTTTTTTATGTAATTTGTGTACATACCTAACATTAACTTTATTTGTATGTATATTAAGTTAAACATTAAAACACAATGTAATAAGAACCGACAACCTTCATTTCATTTAATACGTCAGTATTAAATGAAATGAAGGTTGTCGGTTCTTTGTATTTGTTAGTCTATGGTTTAACGTAACCAATCTGTACGTAAGTAAATATAAAGGCTCAACTAAAATACCTACCAATAAAATAAGTCTATGGTGTGCGCGTGAACTAAATACTGACTGATTTATAATGTTTTGAATGAAATATAGCAAGTGGTAGTAGCTTCAGAGATAACTATCTTAAATATAGAATATTTAAAGTATTCATTTGAAAACAATAATGGTAATTGTTCATGTCCTATGATTACTCTTTAACTTGGCTTTAAATTTATTGTCAAATAAATCAAGATTAAATTGACAACTTAGAACATACCATAGAACAATAATGAAATACGCGCACCTATATATGTACACTGCTATAGGAAAAATGGGTTTATTTTATTACTTATTCATTTTATGTGTAAATACAGGCTAACTTTTTATTCACTACTTTCTATAAAAAAATGTATTAAAAATCGATAAAAAAATTTCTTCCTTCCATACAAATCAGCGCTCAGCCAAACGGAATTTGTATGGGAGGACGAAAAATATTCTCCAAAAATTTTGCCGCTGGATAAAAAGTCAGCCTGTATAACTTACATAACTGCCAAGATTTCTCGTTTTTGTATTGAAATGTGTTTTACGTCACTTATAAGGAAAAAACATCTTTAGGTCAGGGTCTATAGAATCTAAAAGCATGTGTGAACAATAGGGTTAGTTTCCTGCGTCAAAAATATTTTGTAGGTACTGTTAAGAGCAGGTTAAGAGAATAAAACGTCACAAAATAATGTCATTTATCATATCACGCAGATACGATTATGTACTTACCTGAGAACCTGGTTGGTGCACACGATAACGGGTCTTTGCGAGTTCTCCAGGTTATCCTTGAGCTGCAGGACAGCATGCACCCAGAGGAAGCCTCCAGCTCGCCGTTGTAGTCTTAGTAGCGCGATGCAGGACCGCTCTTGCTCTGACTGGGTTACTGGTAAACAAAAAAATACGGTATTTTGAAATAGGAAAAAATCTAACGAGATAGTTTTGGCAATAATAGTGGGTAAATGTTAGTTTTAGTTCAAAAAATAATAAAATATTCGTTTACGTTCATTTCGAAGTTTTCAGTTTTTATAATCTGCTTTACAACACCAAATAGTAACCGCCATGCTATTACGTCATACGTCCCTGTCAAAATATAAACATCAGCGCATTTTCCCCCCCATATTTAACGTCATAATTCTCTCTCTCTCTCATCTCAGCGTATTCCCAGTTGCATCCACAGCTGCAACGCTGCGAAGCCTGAGGTCCGCTGATCCACATAACAATATTCATGATTCGTATCTGTTTATTCCTATGGTTGACTGGGAGAGAACGCTTTTAGCGTTAAGTACGCCAATTGTACCATTTTTTTATTGCAAACAATAAAGTTTTTAAATAAAATAAATAAATATGCTTCAACGTTTTCGGGAAATTACTGGCGAAATTTAAAAATGTAATTTTTATGGCACATTGAATGAAAAATCGTGTTTTTTTAAACGTGGTTTATTAGCATCGTGGAATCTAATTGAGACACTAGCATTGTGTATAATGTTCAGTGAGTTTTTTTTATGTCACTCCAGGCAAAGACTTTGTGCTAAGCCGTGATATTACTGGTAAAAGAAATATCTGCTTTTCTGGTCAAGTATCACTTGTAAAAAAACAGATTCTCAATATACACAGCTACAAAACTAATCTCTTCTTTAGGTTCTTAAGTCAAAGAAGACATTAGACTTAGAGATGAGAGAAGATGATGACTTAGAGATTAGAGAAGAGATTAGAATTAGAGAGATTTTTAATGTCACTCCAGGCAAAGACTTTATGCAAGGCCGTGATATTACTGGTAAAAAAATATCTGCTTTTCTGGTCAAGTATCACTTGTAAAAAAACAGATTCTCCATGTACACAGCTACAAAACTAATCTCTTCTTTAAGTTCTTAAGTCAAAGAAGAGATTAGACTTAGAGATGAGAGAAGATGATGACTTACAGATTAGAATTAGAGAGATTTTTTTTAAGTTACTCCAGGCAAAGACTTTGCAAAGCCGTGATATTACTGGTAAAAAAATATCCGCTTTTCTGGTTAAGTATCACTTGTAAAAAAACAGATTCACAGGTTCAATATACACAGCTACAAAACTAATCTATTATTTAAATACAATGTTAAAATAATTAAATAAAATTAATAAGTTACTTCTATCCGCGGCTAAATTCACACTTACATGATGTTCTTGATTGCTTGTTAGATTATACAATAGAGTTTTTGTATCAACGCCCACAAAAACGGCCGTACAAATGTGTGAATCAATGAAGTGACAACCAGTAATAAAAAAAATGTGGTTAGGAGGAGAAAAAGTTGTAGAAGGTCAGTGATGTGTTATGATCAGACGTAAAGTTAAATATAAACTAAGTTAAGCTTATAAGTGTTTATGTACTTATATTTAAAAAAAATACTGAAAATAGGTAACCTATCATATATACCCTTTAATAAAGTAACTACCTATATGTTATCGGCAATCAGTATAAACTGGTATTCTATACAATACTTAGGCAATGTATAGAATACCTAAAACGTGTAGGTAATGTATGAAATATTATTTATTTTATACTTTGCCAAGGTATTTTGTACAATACCGAATACGCAGCCGGTAATGTATGTAATAGCGATCAAAATGTATTAAATTCGCCCCGCTTTCGTCACTTAGTCGACGCTCGCTCGCTCCTGTGATGGTCACTGCACAGCCTAACCTACCTTCCGTGACTTATTGGGGGTGGATAATTAATAGATTTCCGGTGGAAAAGCAGGGACTCTATACAATCCCTAGGAATTGTATACATTGCCTAGGTAAAGTATGTAATGGACAATAATATTCATAATATTTCATACATTCCCTGAACACCCCAGGAATTCTATACATTGCCTAGGCATTGTATAGAATACCTGATTTATACAGATTGCCGGTGACATATATAAACAGTTACTGAAAACAGGTAAAATATAATTTACGGTATATAACATCTTTTTGATTTTCTCCATTTTTAACTCCTTTTTTAGGGAATGTAGTACGGTGGTTTCCCTATTTGCCTTCCGTACCGCAGTGCTTGTGTTTGACAGAAACCCTTCCAGATCCCGCATCTTCGGCCTTCTGCCAATACTGTCACCACGGCTGCCTAGTGACAGAGGAATGCCTTTTTACTGGCGGCATTGCTTCGCCATGACATAGAGCCGTCATTGAACCTTTGTGGCGTCATTACCTCCACCGACAAGACCGAGCTCTTAAGTTAGAGAAGAAGAACATCTAACAAAACATAGGTACTGAAACTAGTTTAAGGGTGATTCAGTCCATGATACTGAACAACTTTCCCAAAAATGATAAAAAAATTGCTTTCCGTACAAACTCGTATCTGCCAACTTGTATGGAAGACCAAAAAATATTTTTCATATTTTAATATGATATCTTAGAGAAAGTTGTTCAGTATCATGGACTGAATTCAGCCTTAAATAGTAACAGTTTTTTTTTATAGTGTATATTTTACCTATTTTCAGTAAATGTTTTTTTAATCCTTGTGATTATATTTTTATTAACCTATGCCTATGCTGTGCTAGTTTTGGGTAAAAGAATAAACCTTTCTTATCTCGTCAATATTAGTACCATTTGAAATTATTTTTTTCAGTATAGCTTGGTTCGACAAGCCCTTAGCAAAGGTCACATTAAGGTATTCAATTTTTAGCTTTTGAATCTAAAGTTTGTAAGGAGCTTACGACCCAAATAATTAAGGAACGCAAGAAAAAGAAGAAAAATAAAAAAAGATACAATACAATACAAACACAGCTGCAGGAACTGAAGGTCACTTTTAGCGTGATGGAGGGCGAGAAGGTGGAAAAATGAATCAAAATAGTGATGGGTTGCTATCCACATTGCCGTAATTACATGATTTCCAAGTTTCACACAGTCCCTCGATCGGCTTTTACTATGTACACAGGAAGAGAAGCAGCTGGTAAATTACAATTTTTCTTTTCTCCCAGACTAGCATGGAAGATATCCCACCGATGTCAAATATAAAAATAGGGATATCCCGCCAAAATCGGGACATCTGGCAACACTGACGCACATACATATCCCTATTTTAGCATATGACGCATACATAGTTACTCAAACTAGAAATTATTAAGCTCGTAAGTTTGTCAAACATTGATTTGTGCACAGTTAACGTGTCCAAATAAGGCCCGGTCAAAGTTGGTAGACACACATGTCCATATACGATGCTCGTCGTTTGTAGAAGGTATGCTGATTGGCTCGATAACTAAGTAGCTACTTAGTTCATTTAGTAAGATTTTATTGGCTAATGCTAAGTGATTTGTTTGGCTTTGTCATTTGTTATTTTTATATATATATATAATCTTTATTGTCCATCAAATACAAATTTTAAGTAGTTACAGAACAATAGGCAAACTTAAGAGTCTCCTTACCCTATACTATACTTTCCCATATAAAAGTAGTTTAGCTTTTATTTTGAAATGACATGTCGGATTTCGGCAATATTTTGCGATTTCAAATAAATTGCATATATCTAGGCAAATAACTGTGTAAATAAGTATCTTTCGGCGTTTCTTCTCAGCAGTGGTCATTGCGAAACACTAGTATCGGTAGCTTTTAAACAAAGACAAAATAATTTAGATATAAATAAACGTTACACGTAATGTACACTATAATTATATTATTGACGTATAAAAGTGCCTGCAAAGGCCTAATTACTGAATGAATATTTGATTTTGATGTTGAACTAATTTTGAGAGTCAAAGTATGAACCTGAAAAAAAATATAAGGGTGTAGTTATCCACACTGATGGTCAAATATGATATGATGAAACACTATATTCTCTTCAAGATCTTATGTTGACTGTGAAACCAGTTATATGCCTAAATACATGCAATTTCTTTGAAATCACAAAATTTTGTTAAAATCTGACATTCGTTTCAAAATAAAAGCTACGTTTGTATGGGAAAGTCTGATTCTGTCTCGGGTAAGGGGACTCTTAACGCTAAAAGCGTTGTCTACCAGTAAACCTTTGGGTTATAGAGAGAGTCTAAATGTGGGTTGCAAGATTATTTTATGTTTTTTAAACAGCCTCCTCTATATGGCTTACTATCCGACAGCGCAGAGACCTTCACATTTTATGTCTACTTCTTGTATACTATACATCGTGTTAATGAAAGAACGCAAAACCTCTGCCCATGTAACTGAACAACTTTTGTTCAAAAACTTTCACGAAACTAAAAAAAATAATTTGAAATTTCTTACAAACTGATCAGCTGATCGAGTCAATTTGTATGAAAATTCGTTTTTTTTTTTAAATTTTGCGAAAAAGCTTTGCTGCAATAATTTAAGTAGGTATATTTATTTTATGCATATGTATTCATATTTATGTAAGTTTATTTTAAGTATGAAAATATGTATATGGATTAATAGAATTTATATATGAATATATGTATAGTCTAGGTGTATATCATATGGAATGGGGTGCAGTGACATATATTCTATCTAATGACATATATAATGGTGACATATATTCTATATACAGGCTGACTTTTTATCCACCTGAAAATTTTTTGGAGCAAGTTCAGTCCATGATATTGAATTACTTCCTATAAAAAAGTTACATACAATATAATCAAAATTATTACATAATACATACAAAATCCGTTTGGCTGAGCGCTGATTTTTATGGGAGGACGAAAATTTTTTATCGACTTTTAATAACTTTTTTATAGAAAGTAGTTCAGTATCATGGACTGAACTTGCTCCAAAAATTTTGCTGGTGGATAAAAGTCAGCCTGTATATTCTATGTCACTGCACCCCACCGATAACAATTTGAATGTCTTACAAGGAACACAATAAGTAAATAAGTTAGCCGGCTGCCGGCCGGCGCCGGACTGAGTGCCCTGTGCCCTCTATCACGATGTTTATTTCAATATGCTAACATACTCGTACTTGTTAGTATGTGCTGGCCCGGTTTATATGTTAACTAGGTTTGTATGTGGTTCCTACGAGTAAATATCCTCCTTGCTTGTCTATACATATAACGTCTTACAAATTGTATTGACGCTATTTTAAGGGGAGAATCAGCCAACGATACAGATTTTTTTTCCAAGGAACAATTATATCATAATATGAAAAATAGCCGGTCAAGTGCGAGTCGGAGTCGTAAATGAAGTGGGAACCCTTCATTTACGACCCACCGTTAAAATATTTTCAGTATATACTGTTAAACGTTATACAGGCTGACTTATTATTCACCTGCAAAATTTTTTGGAGCAAGTTCAGTCCATGATACTGAACTACTTTCTATAAAAAAAGTTATTAAAAATAGATAAAAAATTTTCGTCCTCCCATACAAAATCCGTTTGGCTGAGCACTGATTTGTATGGAAGTACGATAAATTTTTTATCGATTTGTAATAACTTTTTTTTATAGAAAGTAGTTTAGTATCATGGACTGAACTTGCTCCAAAAATTTAGCATGTGGATAAAAAGTCAGCCTGTTTAATCGTTTTTAAATGAATTATCAAATGCGGGTTATACGAGTTAAATACTATGAATAACATGGTAATATACTTGTAGTAAGGTAGGCATGTGTTAACGACTGACTTAAAACAACAGTACTTTCTCCGTTGATAGCATCATGTTTGTGTCATTACTTTACTATCAGATCAGAGAGTTATGCACGGAAACACTTGTCTACCTCTATCTATTGTTCTCATTGAAGATTGTAGTAAACTTTCATGTAAGTAGATTAATAAGCTATTTAAATATCTGTGTAAACATTATAAAAATAATTTTGGTCATTTTGGAAATCCAACCGACCGAATTTGATGAGGGTATTAGCACTAAGGTCTTATGGCTTTTCCAGGGTAGGTTCACAATAGAAAAGCCGCCTACAGTTTATAATTTACTTTTTTTTCCATTTAATTTTAATTCCTGCGGTGTTGCCCGCGTGGTCAAAGTATTGTAACATTTGTAACATACCAAGGCATTTTTTTTATTATTATATTATATATTTCATTAATTATGTTTACCATGTTTTTGTATGGTTTGTATTGTTTGTTGTATTGTCGAAAGTACTAGGAGTATAACTATTATAAGAGCTAGCAAGCGACTTAGTGAAGTTTACAGAGATAGCTACAATCCGCTAGTTTCCAACAAGTCAAATCAGATACTCTTTTCTTAACGTCAAAACAAACATTTTCTATGGGATTTGTATGAAATATCGGACTGTGACGTCATGGTTTCTTGGAGTCAAATAGCGTTCTTTTGTTTTTCTGCATGAATAAATCAAAATCTAAAATCACGTTCAAAGTGTATGTGATCAATGACAAGTGACATTATTTTGTGATGTTTTATTCTCTTAACAGTACCAAATAATTTATTTTTGACCCCGAAAACTACCATATTGAACGAGACATAACAGTGATATGTGGTGTTTCCTTTAGTTTTATATAATAGTTCTTTACTACTTCAATTTTTTAACAGAAAGCTAATCGTTTCATATAAGTAATAGGGGCTGTTTCCTAGTCATCACAATCTTAATGTATCGATTCAACTATAAATCGATTACAGAAATAAATCAAGAACACACCTAGATCCGGTAAACATCTATATAGTATCCCTTCGCCGCATAATTTTAATAGCATACATAAATTAAGGCATTGTTAATGAGTTCGAAGGTCTAGTCTCCGCTCTAAATGTTGGACATCCGTGTTTATGGAGACGTGGCGTGGGTTCGAACTTGTAGGAGCAGAGGTGAACTACTGAACCGAAAACATCATTTAATTGTTAAAAAAAAATACATTTACGTGGTGCATTACATCCACTAGGTGCAAATGAAGCCTTCCTGGCCATTAAAATATGTAAAATTGAATAAAGAAACCGCTGATTACACATTTAGTACCCTTCCCGAGGGATACTAATGCCAATATTGTTAATAGGTGATGTGACTAGCAATTTTTCTTCACCTTCTTTTAACTTCTCGCCCTCCTCACGCTAAAAATGGCCTATTAGCACCTGGCTCTGTCTACCTTATTAAGGATAAGGACTTGATAATGTATTTGTATAAATATTTACGCACGTTGAAGTCTTTTATATGAAAACATCGTTGAAGAGAGAACACACGCTAATAATGCGTATATCTTGAGATTAAGATCCTCAAACCAATAAAAACAACAGGTCAAGTGCGAGTTGAAGGGTTTCGTACTTCCGTACAATGTTTTAAAACGCTGAAAAAAAATGTTTCTTGTATGACGACCCTATATAATTTTTAACTTTATCTTATTTTTAGTATTTGTTGTTAAAGCGGCCACAATAATACATAAGGTGTCAAAAATCTGTTTTTTGGAAATATCTCTCTTTCTTTACCTTAAATTTTATTTGCATGTAAGTTGTAGAGCATACAATTTTCTACATAATCGGTGAAAATTTCAAGTGTCTCGCTATTACGGTTCAAGAGATAGAGCCGTGTGACAGACGGATGGACAGCGGAGTCTCAGTAATAGGGTCCCGTTGGCAACGGGACCCCATTACTGAGGCTCCGTTGGTACCCTTTGGATGTGTAACCCTAAAAAGAAACGGGGTTTCGTGGACTCTCCTACAAACTATTCTGGCTGGGCAGCAAAAGAACGAAAATACGTGGGTCTAGGTGACAGTTCAGTATATCTTTACCCTTCGCAGTAGAGACAATGAGTCTTTGCGGCCCTGATGCTATTTCGCTCAGCGTATGGGTATAGCGATTCAGCGAGAAAAAGTTGCCAGTATTCTGGATACGTTGCCTCACTGTGGTGCGTTGGAAGAAGTATTATATTAGTATAAGTAATTCGATTTTTTAAAGCATTAATTATATGTATTGTTTGAGTAAATAAATCAGGTTCGGTTCAGGTTTTTGTCATTACTCGTCTGATCGTGCGTCTCGAATGATCATCTAATTACTGGCACATCACACGATGATCAGCGATAAACGGCGATAACGTTATATAAGTACTATAGTAGTCTATAGTTCAGGGAGAGTGACGAAATCGTGTGAGGAGGACGTGAACGATTACATGTGAATGGAGCATTCCATTAATATAGGGTTGATGCTTAAGAGTATGCCGTATGCCCCCTTGCCCTAGATTTTTCCACACAACCATAGTCTTGCTTTTATTTACCCGTGTGGTTCCGGGTTAGAATTCCTATTCTAACCTCCTAAGCGGTCCTCCGCTTCATCTCTTCCTGTGGATGTCGTAAGAGGCGACTAAAGGCCTAAGCACAAACATCTCGTGCTACAATTGCATTCCCAAGGAGGGTTAACGTCGGGCAGCGGCCGGTTGCAAAAATGTAGCCAAATCATTGAAAGTGTTTCGGCTATTTCTTCTCCATTTTACAAGGTCTTTGGCATCCTTGGGTAACCATTGACATGCATATTATATTTGGAGAAGAAAAAGTGGGAATGCGCACCCCGGGCTCCGAAGCAGCACAGCTGAGGATGCAACTGGGAATGCGCTTAGACGAAGAAGAGTAGTCTAGCTTTTATTTTGAAATAACAATTCAGATTTCGACATTATTTCAAAGAAATTGCATATCATCAAGTTGCATGCATCTAGGCATAATATATATAACTGGTTTTTGACGGTCAAAATAAGAACTTGAAAGAAAATATAAGGGTGTAGAAGTTTATATACTGATGGTCAACAAGTTTATTTGCTAGGAAAATTACTAAAAACCCCGACGGTCAAGAACGCCATCTAGTGATGTGAACCGGAACTATTAGCGCCTTCTATAGGTATATTTGTTACAGAAAGCTCTGATTTACAAGCGTTTATCCTCAATAACTTTTAAACGGCTGGACCGATTTTCATCAAACATAGCTAAGAACCACCGCAAGGGAACTTGCTATCACGTAAAAAAACCGCATCGAAATCAGTCCATTACTTATAACACCCCTCTTTTTATCGGTTAAAAAAGATAAGATAGGTACATTAGTATACTATATTCTCTTTAAAGTTCATATTTTGACTGTTTAAACCAGTTAAAGTACGGCAACACTCTTGCTGGCCGACTAATTGCAAACTGTTGTAACTTAGGCACAGAACACAGTAAGAGTATTTCATACAGAACGGAATCTCCTAAGGTCCCGCGCAATATGCGTCCCCGTTCCCCGTCCCCGCATGTCTCCCCCGTTGTCGTCTTGTTAAGGGGCGAGAGCCGGCGAACACACACCCACTGACGTGTGCACGGCGGCACAAGAACGGGGGAGAGGAGCAGGAACGGGGAACGGGGACGCATATTACGCGTACATTAGGAGATTCCGTTCTGTGTGTAATACTACTACTACTGTCTTCTGTGACTTAGGTAAAAATGCGCATCGAACACACTTGTGCCGATGCTGCATTTTATTGTACAACTTGCTCGTATATTATTAAATAGATAATTAATCTTTTCTTCAACTTTCATTAAACATCAACCCACAACACTGTTGTAACTTGAATACTTCGATAAAATCCTTTGTTTATTATCACCGTCATCGTATCTTGTTACGTGCTAAGAGCTTTAATTTAGAGCTCTTACTACCTTACAACTTTCTATTAAAAGGCTTGCTCTAAATCTGTCGCCTACTTCTTTTTTATTTACAGCCTATATAAGTCCACTGCTGGACTAAAGGTCTCTAAATAAAGGGGGGATTTGAATAATAATCATGCAGGTTTTCTCGTTTTTTTCTTTACCGGAAGCAAGAGAAAGAGGTTGCCCAAGAGCACGAAGGGCAGACGGTCTGTCTGCGTCTGTCCCCACCTTGCGGTGGTCGGATGACCTGACCAAGGTTGCTGGAAAGCGCTGGATACAGGCCGCTCTAGATCAGTCTTTTTGGAAATCCTTGGGAGAAGCCCAAGTCTTACAGTGGATGTTAAGTGCCCCGGACACTATCATTCGTCAATTGTTACATGATTGACCGTTTCAATTGAAGGTACGAATGATGGAGTTTTTTGATGCATCAATTGCTCGCCCACATTTGCTTTTTGATGTCGAATTCTGATCCGCCATGTTTCTAGACTAGCGAGCGAATGACCAAACGATTATCAATCGCACAACTAGACGTTCCATTGGTCGCGTCATTCGCGATTGTCAATGGACTTCAATCAAAACTTCTGTTTCTGTCACGTAGTTGCTAATGACAGTGGCTTTAATTGCCTCTGTAGACGATCATTTGCTCCTTTAATAACGTAAAAATTGACAATTGGGAATAATCGTCTCCGGGGCACTTTATGCGGCTGAAATGATGATGATGATACATGAGTATAAACACAGAGGTACAAGTTGCGCTTAGCGACAGCCCTATTTTATTTACTGCTAAAGCACAGACAAACAATTTACCCAGTATATGAACAGTGTGAAATTCTAAATTTGAAATAAATAGTGTAGTTCGTGACTCACTGTGACGGAATCGAGTAGCATCTGAATTCAGAATTGGAACACTTTCGAAGACGCTTCCCGGGTCGACACTGACAAGGAGGTTGCATACGTGATTTAATTTATGGTTGCGATGTTGGAGGATTTATCTATGTCACGGAATTATTGCATAATATTTTGTTGACTGTACAACTTTTAACTTGAATAAAGGATACAGGATAGTTAACTGTATTAGTGTAAACTAATATTTAATGACGGTATGCAAAGAATCATTGAAATCCACACAGAAGTTATCGTGAAAATCAAGTTGGAAATTTCAGCCGCTTGGAATATTTACGGTTTTGAACATTTTCATTACGGTTTTAAAATTTAACTTATTTACTTCTTTTTTATAATTTTACTAGCTTTTGCCCGCGGCTTCGCTCCCGTATCCCAAATTCCACGAGAACATTACTTTTTTCCGGGATGAAAGGTACCTCAGTACTCCTAACTGTGTGTATGCAAATCTTCAAGAAGATTGATTCAGAAGATAAAGCGTGAAGAGGTAACAAACTAACAAATATACAAACTCACTTTCACATTGATAATATTAGTTGGGATTAGTTGGGATGGGATATTAACGCGGTGGTCTAGTATAGCCACTGCTATCATTGATTACACGCAAATGTCTTTTCCACGTTGTATAAATTGGAGAACTGCCAAATTATGTAAAACTAGAGGAAAACCCACCATATAACTAACTGTTTTGTCCCGTTCAATTGTAGCTTTCTCCATAAACTTGCTACGTCCCTAAGGTGAACTGGTAGACAATGCTTAGCATTAAGTTTTACCTTTTGTATTGTCGTTAGATTATTGTGCAATAAATATTAAATAAAATAAAATAAAAATAAAACTTCACTAAGTCGCTTGCTAGCTCTTATAAACCTAGTACTTTTAAGAGGAAACCATACGAAAACATGGTAAACCTAGTGGTTTAAACCCATCGAAATATAATCTATAGAAATCGAACGCTCCTACATTCACCGCTTCGATTCTGATTCCATTTACGCAAACAAACAGTAATTACAACAAGATGCATGCGATTGGTCGCGACAAGGTCAGGCACGCGTCATCGCCATGTTGGTCAAGCAGCCGGCTCCCCGGAGACGGCTACCCGACCGTGTCGGTCGGGTAGCCGGCTCAGGAGCCGATAATTAAAATGTTTATTTACTTACATATGAAAGGCGAGTCCTGTGTTTTTCATGTATGTATGGCTTCTACACCACTTCCCGGCACATGGCGGCATTTTTAATGAATCGATTATCACAAAAACAGCAATATTCTCAAAGGAAACCTTTATGCGACACAACCGCACGACTCGAGTATCATGGCGAACTGTCGCGCCGCGCGGTTCATATTTTAAGCCCTGCCCGCCGCGGTACATATCGCGTGGAATGATTTTTCGGGATTATTTACGCTTATAGGGGGCTTCTATTATTCGTACTTTAAACCATTATCCGCCCAAATCAAGTTGACATTGACAGGTGAGATAGTGTGATATTACTAGATGTCAACTTAATTTGGGCGGGTAATGGTTTAAACCTAGTAAAAAAGTTAGTCCCGGTTTTATAATAAGACGTTGGCGTGTAGGTGGAAAAAGGAAATAAAAACAGTGGCAGGTTGCTAGCCGCATCACCTATAAACATGATTCAGAATTCGCCCATTCCTTTGATCAGCGTTTACGATCTACACAAGAAGAGGAGCAGCTAGTTCATTCAAAGATTTTTCTTTTCTCCCAGACCTGCATAAAAAAAATTGATAGTTTAAATATATTAAACGCTCACGACAGTTATTCCCAGCTGTTACATATCACAACAAGAATTAATTATTTCTATTTACACGCATATCATTACGTCATTTGTTAAAGCCGAGCGTAGGTCGGGTTTAGTGCTGGCCGCAAATCAAGCCCACTTTGCGTTCACGAAATAAGCTTAAGGGTCTTTTCACATAGACCGTCTAAAAAAGACTCAAAATCTTTATACTGCTTCTCAATAAATGCGAAATATTTTTTAAGGCCTTGCTCACCCAGATGACCCAGTGAAAGATTTTTACCTATCCTGTTTAGTTGATTAAATTACTTATACTTACTTAAAAGTTAGTTTAAAAAATGGAGGTGCTTTTCATTTAGAATGTATATTTCTTTTACGATCACCAATAACTTCTTTATTTAAGAATTTAGAAAATTCTGTTTTTATTTCATAGAGTATCATTGAGTTAGGATCCCATAATATTAGTTAATATTAATTTGGGGCATCCATTTATCTTCGGCTGTTTTTGCTCTATACAGGGCTAAGATGTTTTGTACCATATAGCTCTGTATATGTACTCGTATCTGTAAACAAAACAACTCAAAGTAATACAACAATCAGCTGCTTGAGCAGGCAGTCGTAACTGCCACAAAGTTTCTGATTTGAGACTAAGAATTTTCGAACCGAAATCTGGGCTCCAAGTCTATGTGTATGGGCCACAATATAGTAGACGGTTAACTTAGACCACAGTCAGTATAGTCGTCAATCTCCCCATGACTTAAAACCAACAGTCGAGAACAAAATTGCAGGAATAATCGACTGACATTAACCCCCATTATGTTCGCAAACGTATAAGTGTAGTTATCCTATCAATACTAAAACTTAATACTTCCATACATACGGTTTAAAGTTCAATAAAATCGTTTCTGAATTTGAAGAGTTAATTTTGTACGGAACATTGGCAATAAGTCGTATCCGAGTCATCATTGGAATGATTTGATAATCGACAAGGACTGCGTATGTGACCTTTGTAATGATACCTCACTATGATGTGGATATCAATCATGTGGTACTGGTTGGTATTGGTTTTCAATTTTATGTTCTGAGGTTTTCAATGAGGCAATACTATCTGGTATAAAGGAGAAACAAAATTGTAAATACATACAACGTGAAAGGGACATACCCGTACTAGATCGAACCACGGTCTAAACTCGATCATAATAGTATAATGAAATTAAAGTAACAGCAAAACACAAAAAAAAAATCGGCATTTCCACACAAAAGTGTGCAGCCGCCCGGGCGAGTTTTATGGGAATGTCAATTTTTTTTTTTAAATTTGACTGTTATTGAAATTCCAATAAACTTTAGTGATACTAGTATAGCTCGTAGTTTGATTTATTATGGGTGTGGCCCTTCCACGTTGTATATAACATATAACAAAATATAGACACTGAAACTATTTTAAGGGTGAATCAAGTCCATGATGCTAAACAACTTTTCCCAAGGAACATTAATCGAAATATGAAAAATATTTTTTTGCTTTCCATACAATCTCGGATCAGCTGATCGGTCGACTTCTATTTTTTATATTTCCATATGATGTTCCTTGGGAAAAGTTGTTCAGTATCATTGCCTAGATTTACCCTTAAACTAGTTTTAGTATATTTAAGGCTATTTTTAATTCAGTACAAATATTTTAAGAGATGATTCGGTCCATCATTTTGAACAACTTTTCCCAGTAAATGTATATCGAAGTAAATATGTATATGGATTATATGGAATACATATATAGCCTATATATCATGTTTATACTTATATGAATCATGTATGTTATTATTTTATAAAATACTCGTCTTTCTTCCCGCTTTAATCTCTCACCCCATTTACTACCTTTTATGCAACGTCCCTAAGGTGAACTGGTAGACAAAGCTTGGCATTAAGTTTTTCCTTTTTTATTATATTCGTTACATTATTGTGTTACAAATAAGTATTAAAGAAAGAAATAAATGCAAAATTAGGACTTCTCACATCATATTAATTTATTTTATTTATTTATTTATTTTATTTTATTTATTCAAGTACACTTGGAAATTTACAAAAATACACTTAAAAAAAATAAGGAAAACATAGTACTTAGGTGCTACTTATTTCTAAAGAAATTTCTTCCAGTAGACCCGCGAGAGGAAATGGGAAAAAAGAGGTAATTGGCGTGTACCTACAATACAAAACTAAATAAATAAATAGACAAGATATATACCTACATAAACATACATAAATATACTTACATAAATACATAAATAAATATATATTCATAAAGCATATATACAATAAATACATATGTTAATATTTCTAAATATATTAGGATGATAAATACAGATAGTGATCTTTTACTCGTTTCTTGAACGTCGTTATGGTTTTAGACTCTCGAATGCTCGGTGGTAGCTGATTCCATAGCCTAACTGCCTGCACGGAAAAGGCATTATTTATTATTTATTTATTTATAAAACTTTATTTTACATCAGATATAGTTACACACAATAAAATAACAAAGTTAATTTTACAAATGGTGGACTTATCCTAGGAGGGATCTCTTCCAGTTAATTAGATAATCTAAATAAAAATTTTAATTAGTGCCTTAATAATTCTCCTATTAATAATTCCTCTACTTATAAGGTCATTTACTAGATCCTTTAGTTCCACGTATACTATAGCAAATCCGTTCTTTAAAATGTTTCATCAAAATAAATTAATTTAAACTTCAATAAACATGTCTTAGTTCCATTCAATTCTAATTGCCATTTAAATAGATATTAGCATTAAATGTTCTTTGCAAATCCTTTTAGATATATCATTGTGTCAGTTATCTATAAAACAATCTTAATATTTGTAATTATGAAGATAAAAACACTATTAGCTCATTTAGACATATCTCGTCTATTAAAATGTTATCTATGTAAATTATACTTAACTAGTTTTTATACATATATAACCAAACTTTGAAGTAAATGTTACAGGTTTCGATGCTTAAAGAAATGATCCTAAACCATAGAAATAGAAATACAAAAAAGTATTTATTTGGAGCATAAAAATACAATAGATAATATTGCATTTAAAAGAAAAACAAAATATGCTACTAAAATGGTCAGGTACTCTCAGCATTATGTCGAAGCTGAGGTTTTGAGTAGTGTGTTCATCATTCAAGATACAAATACACCATCACGTCTTATCCTTAGTGGAGTACACAATCTAGTGACCTTTTTAAAAATATGTAATGCAGAGATTTGTCTTTCTCTTAATCACTAGATGGCGTTTTTTACTTATTTCAATTATTCAATTTTATTAAAAAAATTGTAAACGGTCAACCAAAAGTTATTAAAGTTATAAAGATACCTAAGTAGGAGCAAAAATAAAATTTTAATACTTACTTACCTAGTATTTGAATCTATATGACCTACCTTTCACAGGATTGCTAATGATTTGTGTGCTGCCATCTCTGTGAGCAGCTGGTACTAATAATTTGCCTACGAGTTTCTGCTATTTACGGGCTCTCTAATAGTTTTTATGACTTTGGGTACCGCTGCCCAAAGTAAAGCGCGTAACCCATGACCGATCACGATATCTAAGCACTATTGAAGCCCTTAACCCCACCTGGGGGCCATAGGACGATAAACAAACATAGTCTTTGTTTATCTACATTGCGAGTATGTGTAATGTGTACTTAACTACCTAACTGCTTTATCTACGAGTTTCGCAAAAAACACATTGCCGTAGGTTTATCGACAGAGATGTTAGTCTGATCTCAATTTTGCAACGTGCTTGCGAAAGGGCTTGACTATGATCTCCACATAATACCACTGCGGTTTTCACACGTTACAATTCGACACACGTTTATTATGTAGGACAATGGAGGATTTGAGTATGTGTAGTAGATATATTTACTTCTACGAGTATGTATAGTTATGTGATATGTATATTGCGATGTTTGTGTAGCACAAGCAGCAGTTTTAGAATAAGCACGAGTAAATATTTTGTTTTTTACCGTAAAATTTCATGTTATCAAGTTTTTTTACCATTCATTTATTCAATTCAAAAATAAATAAACGAGTATGTAGGTACCCAAGTATTTATATGGAATACTCAAAGTCTGTGTTGACATTTAATATATGAACACTGACTTTGTTTTTAATAAGTACAGATATTCTGGGACGTGTCAAGGAGAAAATAACGTGAATGAAGACAATAGATAAAAATAGGAGAATGTTTGGACACCTTATTCGATACGATAATTTCATTAAAAACATCATGGAACGAAAGATCGAGGCAAGGAGAGGACAAGGAAGTTGCCTTCCTTGTCCTCTCTTTGTCTCGAAAGAAGACGAAAAACGAAAAGAAGTGCTTTGATGGATGAAGTAAAGGAAAAGGCAGAAGTCGTGGCGTATAGGGAAGTCAAGCATTTGGCTGAGGATCGGGAGACATGGAAAATACTCCACCGACAAGAACATAGTTCTTAAATATATTGATGAAGATGATGACTTTGTTACCTGTTTTGTTCCTAGAGGTTGATAGGGCCAACATTTGGAGCGTTTTGTCCCAATATTTTTGATTAAATAAAACAATAAAAAACTACTTACTCAACCGGTGCTTGCTCTGGGCTTCCTTACAGCAGTCAGGGTGCAGCAGGTGGTACCAACTGACGCCGTGCAGTGAACTACGCTCCCAGCCCAGATGCCACTCGCTACTGGACAAGAAAATCAAAGTTAATAAAACTATCAGGTGAAATTATAATCTTAATTTACTGCTATGCTACTGCTAATTTGTGGACCTTTTGATATTGAACGTTTTAGGACAAGACATTCTGAGACACTTGACTGCTTTGGGAAGTGGACCTTTTGACACTTTTTTCTTTTTTTATTCCCTTTTTTTTAATATATAAATATATATACCTACCTATATAGGGACAAATCACACTGATTGAGCTAGCCCCAAAGTAAGTTTAAGCTTGTGGGATGAGGTACTTACTCAACGACCCTATATTTTATAATAAATACATATATAGATAAACTCAAGACCCAGGATAATTTGAAAAAGACCATTTTCCAACTTGGCCAGGCTGGGGGTCAAACCTCAACTTTTAAACCTCAGTCTAATCTTACGTCATGTAGTCTCAGTTAGTGTCTTTGTTCTCACTCAAATTTACGAGTTCAAAGACTTTCACCCTGTGTTTTAAATTGTCTCTCTTTCTAAAGATACTTGTGTAAATACGTTGGCGAATATAATTATACAGTCTTCTCAATCAACGCTAAAAAGCATATACAAATAGATTACGATAAATTTACTTAAACTAACAAGACAACATTTCGCATTCAAATCATAGTCCCAAAAAACTACATCAAGTAAGTACAGTTATCAGGACATCAACCTACCCAAATTCATTGCAATTTCGCTTCTAATACTGCTGCATAAAGGTATAAGGTACAAGAACTAACCTGCTGACTGTACCTCTGTGTTCGAAACACTCAATTAAAATAATGATAAATGTAATTAAACTGAACTTGACATAGACAAAACAAATACAAGAGGGGTCATGTGATCAATTAATCTTCTTAAGCCTTAGGGCCTAGGCTTTAATTCCTTTTCATAAGTTTCATAACTCTGTGATACTCATGCGTAAAGTCAAGAAAAAATAAATTAGTTCTTTTGATTATATTCTTCATTAATTTTCTTGTTATAGAGGTGTCGAGGTGTAATGTAAATTTAAGTTTTAAATACTGAATCTATGGTTCTCTTAATTAAATCCGAGTATGGCTAAGAAATAGTTAAGTGTTTTACTTATAACCGACTTAAAAAAAAAGAGAAGTTTATTTTTTCATCAGATATGTTATTTTTTTTGTAAATATGTAATTTACGCGATATCTTCGCCAATTGTTTCATGATTTTGATGATCTTTTTTTATTTCAAAGCTTTTACGACCAAGTTGGTCCCAAATTATTTTGGTGAAAACGTGATGAAGAACGTAGGAGATATGGCAGAAACTCCTCAAAGAAAATGAAGACGGTTGTTGTTTTGTTCAAAAAAATTATTATAATTATTCCAGCTGAAGTCAACCGTCCTGGGGATTAATGGGATTGCAGTTGTAGAACGAGATGTTGGTGCTCAGTCCATTAGTTTCGTCTTACGACATCCATAAGAAGAGATGGATTATGTAATATATAATGTGGTTTTTTTTAAAATAATGCTGTCTTGTCCCTCGCCTCGTACATTTGTGGAATCTATAGAATTCCGCGCTACGCGCTGCAAAAGAGACGGTCGAATATTGTTTACTTCTCGAACGATATTGTCCTTTAGATTAGACAGGTAGTTGCGGGATTGTTTATATAAACTATACTTTTCAATTATCCCCATTTAAACATCCATTGGAGTGAAATGGTGATCTTGGCCACCAGGCGTTCCGAATCGGCAGATTAATTTATTGGGCAAAAAAACTCGCAGTGGTCATGGTGTCTCTAGCATTTGATTGTGCGGCGTGGCACCGTCTTACTAAAACGTGTCCACTGAGGCATTTTGGTAAACAAATCCGCACAAAATCTGTAAATCGTATAAAAAAAATATTAAATAAATATAAATATAAATATAAAAAACAAATAAAATTACCGCCCTAAATCTTTTATAAACTAATTAGAATATTAAAAAGGGAAATTCGTTCTGCCGCCGGACACCCTGTATGTACTTATGTATCTTATCATTATCAAACTTTTTCATCGTTCCTTTTTGAACATGACGTAACTGTCATCTCAAATTAGATAAACAAATCGAGCACACTTTATATACAAACAAACAATGAATTATTAATAGCCAACAAAGCTTCCAAGCCATGACCCACATCCCAAAGAAAACTTACCAAGTACTATCAAGACTAATGCAAATACAGCTTATTACTCTGTTAACAACAGCTTTTATTGTAAAGATATAAGGTTGCTTTTAAAACGGTAGGTACATGTGCTCACTTGAAATTTGATGCAAAGAAAATAACTAGCTCTTATAAATCATTGCTAAATTTGAATTCAAGAAGTCGGCGAGGTTACGGTATTGTTTATATTTGGAGAGATAGGTACCAAATTCTTACTAAGATTCAGACACTTTAAAAAAAAATTGGTTTTACATTGACAATAAATCAATAGTGTTTAAATGGTTTATATAATACTAGCTTTTGCCCGTGGCTTCGCTCGCGTATCCCACGGGAACTTTACTTTTTTCCGGGATGAAAGGTACCCTATGTCCTTCTCAGTACTCCTAACTATGTGTATGCGAATTTTCAAAAAGATTGGTTCAGTAGATAAAGCGTGAAGAGGTAACATACAAACAAATATACGAACTCACTTTCGCATTTATAATATTAGTTAGGAAGGATTAGGATAGGATTAGGATATTATATGTATTTTAGGTTAAGGTATATTTTGATATGGGCCTCTGGATGTTTATTGTATGTACACATTTATAGCCTGAAATTAAATGATTTGATTTGATTGAACGAACGAATAAAAATATTAAGTGAAAACTTTTTTACGTTGGGCAATTTATGAGACGGGGAAAAAACCATTGAACTCGCGACACTGTTACCGTAACCGACACCACCTTGTTCAAGTTTACACAGTTGGGTAAAGGACTCTCCTATAAATATATTTTAAAATACAGATCATTCAAATAGGCAATATAGGTATATAATAAATACCTTACCTATTAATAATAATATTTAAAAATAGAAAAGATCATACGAGTATAAACGACCAGGGAAAAAATATAACTTAACTTTATAAAAGACTTCTTGTAAAGTAAATAAACATTTCCAACATTATTCAAGACGAGAAGAGGCTTCATTCGGCGGAAATGAGGATGTTGCGATGGATGTGTAAGGTTGACTCGATTGGATAGGGTTAGAAATGTTTGTGAGGGTAAGTTTAAAGGTAGCGTCGAGAAAGTAAGAGCAATGGTTTGGACATGTGATGAGAGGAGAGGATATCAACACGCAACAAAAATCACGTTAAATATGACGGTTAATGGAATTATAGGAGAAGGGGAAGACCAAAAAAGAGGTGAATGGAACACGTTAAATAGTTAGTATGACAGAAAATAGTGGAATGTGGAAAGATAGATAGACTGCGCCGACCACAAATAGTGGGATAGGGGGAGGCAGATCAGATGATGTAAAGTAATGTAAAGTAAATCATATTAAAATATTTACATTAACATAATAACTTAATAAAGATTATTAGAATATAAAGTCCACATTAATCAAGTAACAATTGACATAGATATTGGATAAACTAACTTATCGCCATTTTATGATAAACTGGGGATTTCAATGGAGAACGACGTCCTATTGCAATGTATATGAAAGACAGAACAATGACATGTGTTGACAATACGCAGTGACGTATGGCAGTGTAGATAAACTGGTACAAATATATCTGCATGTCGCTCGATTTGTCGCTGCGAGAAAGTTATATCAGATAATATCTGACAAATATTTCTTACTAACTATTGTCCCGGTGTTCCCCGTGTGGTTCCGGGTTAGAACAGGACCACTCCATCTCTTCCTGTAGATGTCGTAAGAGGCGACTTAAGGACCAAGCACAAACATATCGTGTTTGCCACAATTGCGTTCCCAAGGAGGGTTAACGTCGGACGGCGTCTGCTTGTAAAACTTTTCGCACATTGGTCCTTCTTAAAGAGGGTTGACGTCAAGCAGGCGGCCGATCGTAAAACTATGGCCAAATCAATTAAACTGTTCCGGCAATTTCTTGTCCACTTTGCAAGGTCTTTGGCCTCCTTGGGTGACCGATGACATGCATATTTGGAGAAGAAAAAGCGGAAAAGCGCACCTCGGGCTCCGAAGCATCACAGTTGCGGATGCAACCAGGAACGCGCTAAGATGAAGAAGAAGAAACAAAAAATATGTGTAGGCTTCTGATAATGCAGGTAATAAAGCGGATAGCTTTTAAATTAAGCATACGGATAGCCTGTGCTATCCGTATGCTTAATTTAATTTCATAATTCCAGTCCGTTCAGTCGTTTCGGCGTGAAAGGGAACAAACATCCATAGAGACATAAGGTACAAGCTTTCGCATTTATAATATTAGTAGGATCTTTTTATCATATTTAAGAGCTGGGCTCTTATCGGTGGAGTGCTAGCTAATATAGTGTTTGAAAAGGCAAATACTACAAATTATAGAAAATAGAAGAGGGAAAATGTTCGGCCATCTACTGCGTCGCGTCACGATGAGTTTTTTAAAACAATAATGGAAGGAAAAATATAAGAAAGAAAACGAGTCGGAAAACCCAAAAGAAATTTTTTCGATCAAATAAGGAAAAATTAAACGTGAAAACATATAAGGAGGTTAAGGCCGTACCTGAATTTTCCGGGGTCCAGTGCTGCCCCCATTTAAAATAAATAATTTCAATGAAAACGGAGACATTATTTAAAATTTTGCTACTACCAAGTCAAAGTATTTTATGAACTACTGTTTACAGTTTATAATGAGAACGTTAAGCTTTACTACGCACATTTGCCAAAAGTGGCCGTTTTTCGCAAATGTGCATAGTAAAGCTTAACGTTCTCACTTTAAACTGTAAACAGTAGTTCATAAAATACTTTGAAGGGTTATCTAGGACTTGGTAGTAGCAAAATTTTAAATAATGTCTCCGTTTTCTTTGAAATGATTTATTTTAAATGGGGGCAGCACTGGATCCCGGAAAATTCAGGTACGGCCTTAAGAACTTGGCGGAAGAAAGAGAGACACTCCACCAACAAGACATTAGTAGGATATACCTACCTAATCTCTATTTAATAGTTTATTTAAGTTTACATTTACGAGTATATTATATAAAGTTTACACATCTTAGAGGGATGTCAGCTACTTGCTAATTTTGTCTCATAAGCCTTTTTTATTTTTTAATATTAGAAGTGTAGCGTGTATTGTTTTTGTTTTAAGTTTTAAGCAATTTAGTAATTACTTATATTTGAAGTTCAGTAAAACAAATTTACAAAGTGAAGATCAATACGTGTAGCAGCATCATTCGAAGGTTTTGTAATAAAACGCCATCTTATATATAAAATTCTCGTGTCACAATGTTAGTTCCCGTACTCCTCGAAACGGCTTGACCGATTCTCATGAAATTTTGTGAGCATATTGAGTAGGTCTGAGAATCGGCCAACATCTATTTTTCATACCCCGAATCTACGCGGGCGAAGCCGCGGGCAAAAGCTAGTAATACAATAAAAATAAAATAATAAATAGTACATTTTTACAACGCAACTAGTTGCTATCTACCTGATCTATAACGAACATTTTATGATCCAGTAACAAATGACCTCCTAACTCGAATTTAAATGCCTTTTAGTGTATTGTGGGCTGGCCTTTGGCGGTTATCGGTCAACTGTGCAATATTTTGTGCAGGAAATTGTGTTTGAATTGTTCTGTAGTGTTTTTATATATTGAGGAAATTGCTTTACAAATAGAAGAACAAAATCAAGTTGTTGTATATGTATTTGAATGTCTTGACCGAATGCATGTATTTTATCACCGTGGTATAGTAGTTAATACGCCAGTCCGCCACTCCGGAGGTTCTGAATTCGAACCTGAGCCAGTTATTATAATAAAAGCTGCTATTATCATACTAAAGGAAACATCTAAACAAGCGTTATTTCCTTTTATTGACACCCTTAATGCAATTATAAATAAAAATCTCATTGTCAAAATTTATTTTTACCCAAATGCAACAAAGCCGAAAAGGAGGGTATATGTGTTTGACCTGTATGTTCGTCCCTATAATTCTATGTTCCCTAGTAACTACTAAACGGCTAAACAGATTTCATATTTCATATTTCATTTATTCACCATTTGTAAACAATATACACATTCACTGTCATGCACTTAACAATTAGTGTTCTTAAAACTATTTACAAAATTGCCTTCTTAGGCATTGGGAATTGATTTTAAACAACATTACAATTCATAAAATTCCAAAAATTATTAACTGGGATATCATTATTAATATTAAATATAGATAATTTTAATATAATTTAAATTAGGTATATAAATGTCGTTAAAATGTCCTTAATTACTAAAGTTTGTCCGTCCAATATTCCGTCATACTGTAATAACTTTTGTCTATCATAAGTTTTTTTAATTCAGTGTCAAACTTTTTTCCCTGAAGGTCTTTAATTCTTTTTGGTAGGTGATTGTACACCTGAATTGCCATATAATACGGACTATGTTGGTACAATGCAAGATTCCATGGGGGTAGAATTAAGTCATTACCGCGGCGCGAGGTGTATCGCCTAGGCCTGTCCTCGTATTTTTCAAATATGTGTGGGTGTCTTCTTACAAAGCGGCATAATTCGTATATGTACATGCCCGTAACTGTGAGAATGTTTAGCTTACTAAAGATTTTGATAAATTATACGTGGTTAGATTCGTCCTAATCATTAGAGTGTCATTGGCTATATTAAAATTATTGTAAATGATTATGGCAAAGTTTTGGCGCCAAATTGCGCGGCATAAAAAATCTTTTCTTTCCAAAGCCTCTCGAGTGGAGTGGGGTATCAAATTAAAGGATTTTATTTAAGCATTACAACTTATATGTTTTACAATACAATACAATACAATACAATACCCTTTTTTGCACAAAAGTAAAAAACAGAACATAATTATCTTAAAATTAGGAAATGCGCAAAAGGCATGATTTAATGAAATTAGGAATGAGAAATGCTAAAAATAAAATATGACATCGCTTCCTCAAGCGTTTTCTCGGTTGCGTCCTAGGCATAGGTAATTTGCTGTTGTATCACGCAGTCAGGTTTTTTGTTTTTTTTAAATAATGACTTGTTTCTTACTTCTTGACACTTTTTAATTACTTACTGCAGTATTGTTACCGTAAAAAATATCTTTAATGTTAAGAAATTGAATTGAGTCCAATGATGTCAAATATAACATATATGTCGGCATAATATTAACAACCTCCTTGGGCAAATATTAACCAAACTGAAGTGACAACTCTATAAGCCTACTTTCAAAACAATAGGGTACAAGTGGAATAACGAAAACAGTAGAGCATCAATTAACTATCCACACAGAAGCTTGTAGTCATTGTATGCAAAGCGTTGCTACTGCAGGTGACGATCTGTAGTCATTCATATTTACATGGACGAATGGAGGAATCAGGTTATAACTAGTCTAAGAGCCGGCCTTATCTAGTTTGGATTATTGAGCACTCAAAAATGATTGAACGGACTTAGATGCTCGCTTTCATCGTGATCTAAGAGAAAAAAAAAGTGTCATTCTAGCTGTTTTTTTCGTAGTAGTTGCTCTAAAGGTGCAAACTTTAGAATCCTTCTAATAAGGGAATGAGATAGTATCTCGTGACCATTTTGATTTTAACATCTGAAAGCCCAAAAACTTTGCGGTTATGACAACACTTTTGGCGTTGTCTGTCCTAATAGGGATAAAACGATGAAAAACTAAGTACCACTATTAAGAATACAAAAAATTGGCCATTGTTACTCAATCATGCAAAACTAAACAGATTCATGATTACATGATTAACTGACATGCCAACTACATGATTCTCTGTAAAGTTAAAATAAAACCTACGGAGTGTATGAAGATACTAAAAAGTTTAAAGAAGGTACACAAATGAAATGAGGTGTATAAGAGTAAATCCTGATGATTAAAATATGCGTAAATTTTCATTATATTGCAGAAGTGATTGCTGCAGAACAACTTAACTTATTACTGATATCTGCTCAGGTTTTGCCTAGTAACAATGTATTGTATAGTCATCAACCTGATAAAATGCTACATTACACATTATTTTCCTGCCTTCTCTCATTCCCTCACTTCAACTCGCCTTATTGTCCCGGGCCCGTGCCATTGAAACCTAGTGCACATTGATCAAGTAGACTTAATCAGTAGAGCGGCGAGTCGATTGTAACGGTAAAAACTAGTCCTAGGCTGGTCCATGCTTCGATATTTAAATATATTTGAATATCGAAGCATGGATGCCGTAGGCTATGCTAACCACAAGTTTAAAAACTTACTTTTGGCATCTTTTGGGCTAGATCAATCTGTGTGATTGGCCCCTATATTTATAATTATTTATTTATTGTCATAGACCTTTGTTGCCTTTTTGAAAACCATTACGAGTGTAAAGTTCCAAATAGAAACTGAAAAATTTAGATTGAGAATATCCAAAAGGGATAATATATATCTTATATATAAAATTCTCGTGTCACAATGTTCGTTCCTGTACTCCTTCGAAACGGCTTGACCGATTCTCATGAAATTTTGTGAGCATATTGAGTAGATCTGAGAATCGGCCAACATCTATTTTTCATACCCCGAATCTACGCGGGCAAAGCCGCGGGCAAAAGCTAGTATATATATATATATATATATATACTATAATATATATATAGGCAAATAGTGCCCTAACTGGCCTGCAAAGGGAAAAAGTAATAAGTTAGGTACGAGAAGGTACTAGTACCTAATTACTTGCCCTGTCTGAACTCCATCTGCGTCTGCGCATGAATATGAAACGTCTCAATAATGGCGTTGTCATACATCGGCCTGACGGACGGTAGCTCGCATCAACAACTATTGTTTATTGTTTACCCTTGAACCACTGTATAATGTAGGAAGTTATGGAAAGTGGGTGACTGGATGTGTTATTTTTATCGAGTGCCGTGTTCGTTGCTCATAACTTATGCAGATTAGCCGGACAAAGGTGGACCGGTATTTGAGGATTACAATGTTGATCTGGATTTATTTTTTAAAAATTACAGAGAAGTTTGTAGTACCTAATACGTACACGTATAAATTTGAGCTGAAAGACAACTAAATTATCTTTGAACAAAATAAAAGAAACTAGTGGTAGTTCATTACTTAACTGTCCTTTTGTCTAATGACAAAGAAAGAGATAAAGAAAATATAAACTTCCTAAAAATACGACTACAGCGCCGGTGCTTTGTTGTTCAAGTAAAATGTAAAGTAAAAAAAAGCTTTTTGACTCTTCTGTACCAGGCATGTGTCACTCCCCGTTTATGTATCGAAAATATACCTACATTATTACTATGCGCGCAGCGGCCCCTCGAAGTACGAATATATACGAATCGTTTGTCCAGAGTAGTAAGAATTAAATTGGCCTGCAACTGCAATTGATGTCTGGGTATCTAAACGGAAAGGTGCTGAGTTCTGACGTGAGCTTAATAACAACCATATCGCTAACCACATTAAGTAGATATTTCTTTGAATTTCTTTGCTCATTGAGACTTCTGTACGTAAGTACTGGTTCTTATTCTGTGGTATAAGTTAATAGGTGAAGGGTTATTTGATGACAGTTTAATGTGACCGCGTATAATCTACATCTACACTAATATTATAAAGAGGAAAGATTTGTACCTATTTTTGTATGTTTGTATGTTTGTAATGAATAGGCTCAAAAAGTACTGGGCCGATTTAAAAAATTCTTTCACCGTTGGAAAGCTGCACTATTCCCGAGTGACATAGGCTATGTGTGTACCACGGGCGAAGCCGGGGTGGACTGCTAGTGAAAATATACAAACGTGGGGCGTGCAAACTACACGAACACTGTACAATCAGCCAGCAGCAAAAATATGACATTTTATAAAAGCGTTTTCTAATGTGTGAAAACACTTTTATTTGGTAACATATTTTTGCTATTGACTGTACACACGCGTGTGATACGTACTTGGTGTCGATGTGCAGTATCTTCATGTCCATAGCGTGTACGGTAGTGAACACGTTGGTTGCGCCGTGCACGACGCACTCGCGCGTCTCGGGCATGGCGAGCGGCGTGCAAACTGCTAAGAACACTGGCTCGTTTCGACTGCATAGCGGAAGGTATGATACGTAGTGGCCTCGGACTAACACCACCTGAAAAAAAAGATATTGAAAATTTTCTGTAAACATAAAAAAAGTTGTGGTTAAAAAGTTACCAAGATCATTAATAAATTCATTCATCTAAAAAGACGCAAGTTTGTTCGGTTCTTACAAAACTTTATGCTGAAGAATGTCAAAACGAAAATAATACAATATGGAAAGGAAGATTGTTAGGTAGAGATTTCTAAAAGGAAAGTACTATACCTATTTCAGTCGATAAGGTTTTTGTGCGTAATTATTTAGACTCATTAGTGTCATTCATATAACGCTTCATTGAGGTCCTACAAGGTAATCTGATACCCGTGTGATTCCGGGTTAGAATAGGACCACTCCATCTCTTCCTGTGGATGTCGTAAGAGGCGACTAAAGGACTAAGCACAAACTAAAATTTGCTACAATTGCATTTCCAAGGAGGGTTAACGTCGGGCGGCGGCCGGTTGTGAAACTTTTCGCACAAATACATTCCCAAAGTGGGTTCACGTCGTCAGGCACGCGGCCGGTCGTAAAACTATAGCCAAATCATTTAAACTGTTCCCGGCTATTTCTTCTCCATTTTGCTAGGCCTTTGGCATCCTTGGGTGACCATTGACATGCTTGTTATATTTGGAGAAGAAAAAGCAGGTAAGCGAACCCCGGGCTCCGAAGCAACACAGCTGAGGATGCAACCGGGAACGCGCTTAGACGAAGAAGAAGATTGTAAAGCTTAAAGGTCCTACAAGGTTATCTTCTTTGAAATCATACTCGTATCATATTACAGGTCCCAAAGGGCAAAGTTAAAAACTCAGTAATTTTTATTTTATAAACTTAGTAGACTTTATCAATGACATATCATGTGTTAGGTAATCACCTTCCATTTATCAATGTTACTGATTTATACCGCAAAAATTAAATATACTAGCAAAATAACGATATTTTAAGTGATTTGTTAGAATTGCCTAAGTAAGTATCACAGTATCACAAATTTGCTGACACGTAATAATAAATTAACTCAAATGTAAACAAGGTATGATAGATTCTAGCAATAAATTTCAATGATATGAAATATAAATCGTCTTGACTTGGCGAACGTGTCAACGTGTGTGTTAAATGTGTTTACGAAAAGAATGAAGGTCTTATAACTTCATCAATTCAGTTTTAAACATCTTACGTACCTAATGAAATGATGCAGTCACGTATTTTTTGTTTATGCAGAAGTAAAAAAAAAACGTTATTATATCCATTTTTTTATTTTATCCATAGGGGAAGTTAAAAGAAATAATAATGATATTTCTTTTAACTTCCCCTATGGATAAAATAAAAAAAATCATCAGGTCTTTTTTAGTATGTACAGCAGGAGCACGACCCTCTCTGTACTACCAGAGCCATATATTAGCAAGAGCAAGTAGAGGATTTAGCTTGCTCTCTCCACGCTGGCCAGACGGGTTGGAGAGGTCTCATTGATGTTTATAAGCTTTGTTTAGCTTGTGTTTCCTTAGTCGCCTTCTACGACATCCAAGGGGAAGACTTAGAGTGCTCCTATTTAATGCTGCCGTACCACACGGCTAAAAGAAATATATCATCATCTAATGAAGCTGTAGGTAAATATTAAGTGACTATTAAGAAAATAAAATAAAAAATTAAATTAACCCCAAATTGCTGCGCTCGAAGGATACAAATAATAGATTTTTAATATAAAGCGCGTAAATTTTTTTATAAAAGAAACTTGTTCTGTTTATTTTTATTTATTTATTTAACTTTATTACAAAAATTGTAAACGGCGGACTTAAAGCCTTGGGCTTTCTCTACCAGTCAACCGACAGGTGGTGCAGAGAAAAGTGAGGCCAAAGTAGAAGCAAAAATAACATTTTAATAATTATCCTTGCTAGTATTTGAACCTACCTTACCGTTACCGATCTAACGTTTTTAACTGTCAATGTTTTACAATACAATATTCTTTATTTTATAACAAATAATACATAAAGTTATAGTTTTACTGACAGTAAAGTCGAAGTGGAATCAGCGTCGAGTTACTGCAATGGGCAAAGAATTTAAAATGACGACTTTCTCACAACAATAGCTCTAAATGCCTAAAATAAGTGACAAACCAAGGTCGGCGCATATCTCAACTTTTTCTTAACACTTCAACTTTGACATCAGTTAGGGCGGGGCACAATGACATTCCTACACAATGGTACGAACGAACGAGTTCACAGTTCACCCGCTCACTGGGGTTTGTCCGCTAGATCTGTTTTTGGGATCTAAAAATCTTATTTGGTAATGGTGTTTCCACTCGAATAGCATGACACTTGCAGAAATGTTCTTCAACATGTATCTTCTTTCATGTTACATAATAAATATTGTAACTTAATAAGTTAATACGAGTATCATAGATATCATACGATAGATGTGCTTACTAATCAAAACGTCTATTCAAGATAAGCCATTATTATATAAACGTCACTAAGCAAAATGCTGATGTAGTAGTTTTTTTTTTTAATTCACTATAGTTTTGCATACAAATCTGCTTTGGTCATAAAATATTGAAACTTATTTTTTATACTTAGATCATTATCAAGAAAAAATAATTTCTTAGAATGAAATATTGTCCCTGTTGAATCTAGAACTGAATCATGATCAAAGTGTTATTTTGGCGACGATACATCATACAATATGATCCATTTCCACTTGCAGCGTAACCACCACTAGTACGCATTGATACCTTCGCATGTTAAGCAACAACGGGGTTGATCCGTACTTGAATTAGTGACCACAAGTTACACATCTTGAGCACCCCTGTGCCTCAAAATTTACGTTAAACTGTTGGTCAAGGCTATCATTATTTGTTAGCAGTAGTCTACTAGCCACTTACATTAGTCATTACATTCGCTTTACAGCTACAATCGTTTTTAGTGATAAGACCACCCCTTGTACATATGTATTTTCTCTGTGTAAATACATTTAATATTTTTTTTGATGTACAATAAAGTATTACTTACTTACATTACACATACGAAAATCCAATAAAACAGGCTTGCAGCGTTGCAATGGATCATGTAATTCGAGTGGACACACCCGTCCGCTGATGTTCAATCCGGAACAAAGTGGCCTTGGTCGATATATTTTATTGTATTGATCGCGGCCGTATTCATAGTGTGGGCTTAAGTGTCATTAAAACGGCGTAATAAATGTTATTGCTGAATTAAGTGCATTTAATTACGAGATGACGGCTGTTTTGGAATGTTTTTAAGATCCTAAAGTTACATAAGTTTAGAAAAAAAAGTTAAATATGAAATGGCTAAAATATATAATAAACAAGCAACCTTACATTATCACAACAGGAATTTTATTTTTTTATAAATAAATACATGAGGTCAAATCACACTGATTGAGCTAGCCCCAAAGTAAATTTTAAACTTATATTATGGGATACCTACTCACTTAACGATACTACATTTTATAATAAATATATACGGGATAAGTCCGCCGTTGTATGTTTACTTTTCTAATATTGTATCTGATTATTTTTTGTGTACAAGAAAGCTTTATAAACAAACAAACAAGCATATATAGATAAAAACCCAAGACCCAAGACAATTTGAAACAGAACCTCCGAAGTGGTGACTAGCGTGTTGATTATTAAATTATAAACATCATCATATGTATTTAAGAGCTTTGCTCTTGTCGGTGGAGTACGAAATTATAGACATGACTAACTAATACTTACACGTCTTTTTGTAAATCTTTAGCTTTAAACATGTCAAATTAAACTTGTGCTTTAAAAGATCGATGTAAAGTTCTATAACGAACAACATTTTTATGTAAACATTACAAATAATAACAAAATATTTCCCCAGATGCTCAATGCTCAGTCACCAAGTTCTCATGGTCATTCGTGTCAACAAGAGTCAAGTGTCAAATAAAACAACTGAAGTTTTGTTTGAGCTTACGCGGTGAGATCTCTGTAAATATTGTTGTTTGATAAGACTGTGGCATCGCTGGTTTCTGCATTGCAGTAGAATTCTTTCTTTCACTTCCATTATTTAAACATTGTTGCAATAAAAAAGTTAGACCTAATATTAAAGGCAGACTTAGTTAAATGCGGCTTTTGATCGATTTGACATGTGGTTGGACCAATACAAAATACCTAGTGGTTTTGGTGGTACAATAGACTTCAAAAAATAAAACAAAAAAGTCTCATAATCATAACAAAGAACTGCATGGACAACTCAAGCAATAAGCCAGATAACATCAAAATTACGTGATCATAAATAGTTTAAAGCGTCATTCAAATTGTATTACAGCTGACGCGATAGCTTTATTTTGTAAAAAAAGGTTTTTTGAAAAATATTATATTTAAAAAATTTGCATGCATGAGTATTTTCATATAATATTATATTTCACGTGCCTTTCAGACTCTCAAAAGATTTTAAATAGCGAAAGAAACTGTTTTACACTTTTTGTCACCGATAATATCAAATTTTACTTTTCATTTGCTACATCATCATCAGGTCTTTTCTAGTCTCCACTGCAGAAGCACGCTGCACGACCCTATCTGTACTACTAGAGCCATATATAAGCCAAACACTTAGAGGTTTTAGCTTACACTCTCCACGCTGGACAGACTGGTTGAAGAGGTCTCACTGATGTCCAAGCTTTATTTAGCTTATATTATTTCCTTAGTAACCTTCTACGACATCCGCGGGATGACTTGGAGTGATTCTATTCTACTCTACCGGAAACCACCCGGCATTGGCTACATTATATGATATACATATATTAATTTTGGATGAATAAAAATAAATTGCATTCATAACTTTACACGAAAATTTAATCACTAAATTACAAAATGTAACATCTATGAATACGTCCGGAAACAAAGAGTATGGAATAACGCAAGATCGTTGCGTAAAAACTTTAATCTACTTAACAAGGTACGTTTACGACGTCTGTGGGCCAGATCGTATCATAGATTACAAATAGAGCACTAGTAATATGACGAGAGTACAAATTATTAAACTCTAGAAGTCAAACTACATGAGTGGCGCCACAGAATATTTTGCAATCGAAATTACGAGTACATAGTGACATAGTAAAATTACCAGATTTTTTTGCAATGTACAGGATCTAACACAATATACTGAAAATATGTTGAGGGAGTATTTAGTCAATGATACTCAACAATTTTCCCCACAGAACCAATATCAAAGTATGAAAAAATCAAATTTCCCATACAAGCGACCTATCAGCTGATCCAAGTTTCTATAGGGATTCAATTTTGTTTTTCATATATGTGTTCCTTGGGCAAAGTTGTTTAGTATCATGGACTAAATCTACACATAAAGTAGTTTTAGTATATTTTGATACACGTTATATATAATATACACTATCACACAGAGCATTTTGGGTCTTGCAACTCTAAGCACACAAAGATCAGGGCCGCGAGACCGAAAGCCCGGTTTTAGCGTGATGGTAAGAAAGAAGGTGAAAAAAGATAACAAACTTGTAATGGGTTTACTAAGTTAGTTGTTGAAGTGTACTTAGCTTTATTCCTGCACTATTATTACTTTGTACTGAGAGGTACAGCTTTCAAGTCCTGGAAACTGACATTTGGCCCAACCTTGACTGAGTCAGCATATTGAAGACTCAATTTCAATCTGCAATCTTTTAATGTAATGCGACGCTTGTCTGTCTGTTCCGCTGTTGTAGTAATCTTTTTTGATAGACAAGTTTTTTTGTACTATTCAGGGTACTTTTAATTCACCTGCAACCTTTTTGGAGCAAGTTCAGTACGTGATACTGAACCATATTCAATAACAACAATTATCGAAAAAAAATTCGGCTTCCCATACAAATCAGCGCTTAGCCAAATGGATTTTGTATGGGAGGACGAAGTTTTTTTATCGATTTTCGATAATTATTTTTATGGAAAGTGGCTCAGTATCACGGACTGAACTTGCTCCAAAAGGTTTCAGGTATTTAAAAAGTAACCCTGTATATTCCTATACAATGTGGAAAAGTGGCTGCACACTTTTCCACATTGTATAGGAATATACAGGGCTCGGGCGATTTGTATGAGAAAATCGATTTTTTTTGGTTTCTTGACTGTCATTTTAATTTCATTATACTTTAGTGATCTAGTATAGCCCGTGGTTCAGTTTATTGCGGGTATGTCCCATCCACGTTGTATATTATATCTTCACATACGTAAATACAGGTACATATATAAGAGGTGCTTATAGGAATATTAATATGTGGATATACATATGCTAAGCGCAATCTAGACTAATAATATTGAAATATACTTTATTGTAAATCTATGGCTTAATTTACAAGGCCTAGGCCGTATGGTGACGGTAGAATACGAGTAGATTAACCGGACTGGGAGAGAATATCATATGGCATTAGAATCACCGCTTGTATATTTTTGGAACTGTAAATTAAAGTTTAAATACAATACAGTACCGTTAATTATTGCACAAAAGAATAAATACAGAAAATCATTATCTTAAAAAGTAAGAAATGTGAAAAGGCGGCCTTATTGCTAAGCAATTTTTTCTAGACAATTTCGCTCAAATAGAATTCAATTTTTTCAATTCAATTCAAAATATCTTTATTATCATAGGATATTTATAATATCTCTTAATAATAGTCACTTTGTTTTGTTTTGCACAAATGTTGACGTCAAATCGTTACTTAAAGCTAAGTTTACGCCGCTTCCTAGGCGCAAGTGCAGAAGAAGCGGCAACAAACTGCACTGCACGTTTTCTCCAAAGACGTCAACTAACAAACTAAAAACTTAAAATTAGTTATATAGATGGACAGAGATTACATTGTTTATTATGTCATAATTAAATTGAATTATAAGAATTACGAAATTTAAAATAATGTCAATTTGTAAATTTAGTATGTACCAATGTACCTAAATTATGACATGTCTAAGTATACAAACCTTTAAGAGGGACCCGCGCCAAGCTCAAGCCAGACCTTTTTGTCTTTAAGATAGTCATCGGTCCTATAATAAGCCTTCTCACAAAGTACTTTCTTAACATAAGCTTTGAATTTTCTGTCTGGCATATCAAGGACCGATTCTGACAATTTATTATAAAAAAGTATACACTTCCCCATAAAAGAATTACTGACTGTATTCAGCCTGTAATACGGGCTAACTAAGTCATTCTTATTACGTAAATTTCTATCTGTAAAATCACTTACTTTATTGAACATGGAAATATTTTTCCTTACATACATGTAAATATATGAATATATAAATCTCCACAAAGAGTATTCCATGTGTAACTAATCAAAAACTTATTAGTTATATAGGTATATAGTATAAAGGCACCTTTTAAAGTTTCGAATCGATTTGTATGCTAGATTAATTACTCCGTACAAATGATATCTAAATTCACAATGACTCGTACATTTCTCGAAATTATAATATAAATCTTGCGAGAGTTACAATTATCTTTCTCGCGGAGATTAAAAACTAAACGAGGCTTGTATGTCCCGCCCACAGACAAAACGTAAGACGATAGATTAGCCGGATATCGTAGTGGATACCGATTACGGGCCAATAACCGATACGCCCAAACATAAGGCACTGATTTGGTCGTGGGACAAGATACGAGTGAACAGCGATAAAGCTCTCTACTAATTATAATTTTAAGGTGAAGATATAGGCAAATGGCTTTAAAGTGTGAAATAAATTGTTAACTCGTAAATATGGAGATAATTTTCATATTGCTCTTCGTCATGCACTAGATAGCCCTTTAATTAATTTTATGAACTGCCGTTGAAACTATTATTGGTAGCTATTAAAGCTAGACGGACTAATGTAAATACTTTCAACGGTGGTTCATACAATAATTTAAAGGGCTATCTAGTGTATGACGAAGAGCAATATGGAAATTATCTCCATATTTACGAGTTAGCAATTTATTTCAAATGAGGGCGCCACTTCAAGGCCATTTGCCTATACCTTCACCTTAAACAAAAAAAGCGACTTAAATTAATAATGATAATGCTTTTAGCATTAAGTCCGCCTATTGTGCTATAAAAATTGTAATTTGTACAATAAAGTTTAAATAAATAAATTTCTGGTCTTATTCATCAGTTCGAATTACCAAAACTATTGACGACCTCCGTGGCGTATCCCTTGGGAAACCTGCTTTGGTAGACTGAATCTACCATTTAAGTACGTGTCTTGTATGTATTGTATGATATATGTTGTGTATTAATTAATGTTATATATTAATTACAAAATTACTAAAATATCACTGCTAATCTGATAATAAATATATAAATATGTTAGAGTCGAGGTTATTTACTAGAATTACTCGACTCTTTTATTTTGTTATTCTTAAATTTGATGGTAAAGGTTCAATTAAACAATAATAACTTGTCAATATCTGTTTATTCAAAAAGGCTATTGCTATATAGCACCAGATTTGAATATTGTATTCAGTGATTCTACCACCGGTGTCGTAAGGTTCGGTGTAACCGAGAAGAACCGCAAGTAACTCAGGCACCGTTATTATTATTATTTTTACATAATAAATTCTACAAAATTATTATTTCGTTACAATATTCTTTATCTCTTAGAAACTAAGGGCTACGTTCAAATAAAATAAATTTTTAATTTTATAATTATTACAACAAAATATAAAAAATCACTAAAAGGTTACGTTCGTGTCGGATGCCAAGCGAGAAGAGAGCTCCGTCGCCTCTGTCTGCGGCGACACGCCGTTATAAGCACTCCCCCCACCAGTCGTCCACCGACTGAAGCAGTAAACAAGATGATTCACACTCCACGAACATTTGTTGTTTTGATGTAAAATATCGATGACTATGCAAATAAGAATTATTTCTAATGATTTTTCAAGCTTAGATTTTTAACATTTCGACTAAATAACTTAATAAAATATGAATTTGTCGCCGTCGCGCCATCAAATATATATTGTTGACAACTTTTGCTGCATGGATCAGAAATTTTACGGCTTTACTTTATGTAATACCTACCTGAATCATAATAAGTATTAATATTAATATCAATTTTGCACATATTTCCAAGGTAAAATGTATTAATACTAAAATATTTGTTAACATCCTACATTTATGCAAATAAATAATTTGATTTGTTTATTGTCACATGGCATGACCTGTTTTTAATTTGTCACGACCAATGTTAAGTCACTCGCTACTGCTTACATCTTAATTAACGCAATTCGTAATCTCACTAACAGAGCAATATGACAGCGTAGGGCGATCAATCCTGACTTATTATTATCTCCATTCCGGACCAAATCCATCAGATCCCGTCACATGTGAACAATGGACCACTTTCTAACCTCACCATCGTGACCGCCCGTGACATGCGCAGTGGCTCTAACTGACCAACTAATTACAGTTATATCTACGCAAATTTATAGCCATTTTGAATTATCTGATCGCCATTTTGAATTATCAAGTCGCAAAGGCAAGTTGGAGCCGAAGCAGCACAGCTAAGATCTAACAGAACAAGCAAGGATAAGAAGGATTTGTTTGTTGTTGTTTTTCGTGTAAGTGACCAACACTGGTGTCAGATTTCTCAAGCTGCCGAAGGGCATCTGACATAGTGACGACTACCATATAATGATGATAAGTAGGAGCTCGATAAATTTTTAAGACACTTGTGGCCACTCATCCAAGTGCGGATCACACCCGGGGTTGCTTAACTTGCGCTAGCAATGCGTACTCCCAATTAAATCGCGTTAAAAGACATTGATTGAGCTAGCCCTAAACTAAGTTTAAACTTGTTATATGGAATACTAACTCAAAGGCACTTTATAATAAATACAATATATAGATAAAGGCCATTTTCCAACTTGCCCTGGCTGGGGATCGAACCCCGAACCCCGGAGTAGCGCACTAGTGTGTTAACCACTACGCAACGGAGGTCGTCAAACACTAATTACTACTTATTAGAAAAAAAAATGAACTAAATTTTCCCTTTGTCATCTTCATTCATCACCATTTTGTACTAATGTTGTACTACTCGTATTTTATTTAAACGACCATAAATTCATTTCTATTCAAAGGTATCAGTGGGAAATAATACTAATCACCAGCAAAGTTAAATTTGTAATATGTCTACAATGAATTAGACAGTTCATTGTGACGATTTCTGCATTGCATTCTAATCTGTTCTGATTTCATAAAGTCTATATTACATTGTTATGTGTGACTGTTTTGATAGGACATTTTAAATGCTAAATTATTGTTTAGATATCCGATACAATTGAAATGTAACGAAATAATGGAGTAGTGAGCTGATGAAGTTGGTTCTTTATTATGTTTCGGATTTTCGAAGTGACAGTAGATGTTTTAAAGTGTTGATTTTCACGGAGAAATCGCTCGTTTTGACGTTTATTAGCGATAAAATAGCGGTATGATAACTTAGTTTATAATAATAAGGATTTCTTGCAATGAATATAAAATACTGTGTTAAATGGTACTTATGTAAAATAGAACTATTTGAAATTACCTTGTTGTTGTATGAAAGCTTTACTTATGTTACTTATGTTTGAGTCCAAAAAACCATCTATTTTCTCAGAAACTAGGCTAACGCAGGCATTTTTTTTACATTAACATATCTAGGTACACAACACAGTAATTATGTGTACCTACTTAGTTTTTTAATTACAGTCATGAGAAGTTTGATGATCCCGTCCAAAATATTTAATATGTTACAGATACAGACTTACTGTGTCATATATCAAATGAAAGGGCTTGTTATGAGGATCTCAAATATATTTTTGATATAATTATAAAAGAAATAGTTTTGATTTTATTCATGAAAGAAGACGAAAATTGACCATCCCCCCCCCCTGATCTCCGAAACTACTGAGCCTAAAATTAAAAAAAAATACGAAATATAGTTCACTACTTTTAAATTACAGGAAAACCTATAAGAACTCAATTAATTGTACGGAACGGATAGGTTTTCCTTGTTTCATTACCGAGTTCCTAAAGCTACCTCCCGGCTCGATCATCAGTTTACCAATATGGTATCGTAATATTGTACTGTCATCCTGACATGACACGACTACATGTGTATCTGACGCGCTCGGGTAAATCCCAAAATCTTTAGCTCTTGGGCTCCCCTACTATTTTAGCGTAATGGTAGGTGGAAAAAGGAAATCAAAAAAGTAATGAGTTACTAACCTATTAAGTTGATTCGCGGCATCAGCGCGGGAAGAGAAACAGCTGGTATATTCTAAGTTTTTTCTTTTGTCCATTCTTCATTCAATCGACATTATTTTTGCATACTTGTGTTTAAGACACCAAAGGGTGACATGTCATTCAAGATATAACATCCCATCATCGGATGTCCTAAGGGCAGCAAACAAAAGAAGTTACAAGCAAAAGTTAGTTTAGAATAAAAACAAACATCTCAGCATCTCGACGATCTCAGGACGTCACATCTAAAACAAAACAACGCATTTCGCCACCAGCACTTTTTACATCTGGTCAGCGGAGTCACGAAGCTCTTAAGTCACGATACGTTACGTCAAGACACACCTCCCGTTTTTATATATCCATCGTAACGGTTGCTCCGTACGATCACGATGCGTCGTGGAGTAGTAACACGTCTAAGGGCGAGGAACTCGAAGGCATGTCGACGGCTCGTATACACGCAACGGTGATATGTCTAGACATAATATGGATGTGGATTAAAATATTTTTTAACTCATCAGGTAGATTATTTAAAAATATTGTATACGTATTTTTTCTTTTTTTTAATTAGCATATAATTACAAAGATACAGCGCATTTAAATTCCGCATGACATCACGATTAAGTGCGATTTGCACATGACGGTGACGTCAATCACCCCCACTCCGAAACTTCGACTCGCTGTATCTTTGTGCATTTTCACTACTTTGATACCCCGGACAAAAATGGGTCCATTATTTTTGGATAATCGTTAAAGATTTCACGCCATTTTTAATGACAAATCAAAATAAAGAATCTCCTGAAAGAAGATGTGGCAAACTAATGTGGAGGTGGCTAGTATCGGTAGCTTTTAAACAAAGAAAAAAATAATTTAGATATAAATAAACTTTACACGTAATGTACACTATAATTATTACGAAAAGTGCCTGCAAAGGCCTAATTACTGAATAAATATTTGATTTTGATTTTGGAAAATTGCAGTAGATCCCAATTGCTGCTGCGGGTGTATACAGTCTATGTCCCACCTTGACTCTTGCCCAACCTTGTCCATTGAGGGTGGCATAAGAAAAATACACGAAGCCGCTAGCGACGACACTAAATGGATTGACAGCCTTCCATTCACCCTCTAACTTTGCTGCATATTTAAGAAAACCATTTGCAAATAATAATAATAATCTCCTATAGTCTCTTGGAAGTATTATAAATAGTAGGAGAGAAAAGAAGACTGCTGGGCGAAATAGAAAATAGGAGAGGGAAAATGACTCCTTATTTAAAAACATACTAGAAGGAAAGATAAAATGTAGAAGAGGTCCAGGACGACCAAGAAAGAGCTATGTAGACCAACTGAAAGAAAAAGCAGGGCTCATGTCATATCAAGCACTAAAAAGTAAGGCAGAGAACCGAGAAGTTTGGCGCATACTCCACCGACAAGAGCCACTAAGCTCTTAAATAAGAAGAAGAAGAAGCCTCTTAGGAAAACCGTGGCATGGGAGTTCCACAAGTAAAAGTTCGTGTTCGATTTTTTTTTATATAACTGAGGTATTATATAGGTACGTGTCTTTTTTGGTTTCTGAGTTATCATCATCATCACCTTCCTTGCCTTCTCCCTATTTGGGGTCGGCTCTGTATGTCAACTCTCTCCATCGTTTTCTATCATTTACCATATCTGTACTAACACTCATGGGTTTGAAGTTAAATTGCCTGACAATGACTTGAATGTGATGTGTGGTGGCTGGTGGCATAATATTCTGGTACTGGGAGATGCCGAGAGAATCGAGCCAAATATAATAAGGTCTATTCTGACGACAGTTTGTGTAACTATAGGGTCACTCAGTCCTTGAGGCCATTGACATTAGGTTGTCATGGCTAGGTTCTTGCCAAAAAGCTAAGCTAAGCCGTTTTTGACTCGATAAGAAGAAGAAGGTATAATATCGAAGAATCCATCAAACAAAACCATGACACTAACAGTAGAACACACAAAGTGAGGTGTATGATAATTGTAATTCGGAAATGTTGACTGCTTGGTCCCATTTGCTTTAATAAGTAGCAATAAAGCTGACAAATTTTCTTTTGGAAGTTATAAAATTTCTATTAGGAATTAACAATTATTGTACACACAAAGAAAATGCTATTAGTTTCTGTTCACGCAAATTGACGAACAACCTGTCGTAGTATGGAGTTCGAACCCATTAAAATAATCCCTAAAAACATTGCACCTCACCTGTATTAATTTTGAGTCCATAACTACCTTGTCTGGAAGAGATTGCAGTGCGACCAGGCCGCTTTTTTATACTTAAACGAGTATGTCGGTCCATACAAATGTCTTTCAGTTATTAAATGCGTGCAGTAAAGGGTAAAATAAATATAATAAAACTCCATGGAAAAGAAATTTCCCAACTTCCTAAAGAAAGACAATCAACACTGTATAAATCAAATAAAGTAAATACTCGTTTTAGGCCGGTCCCATCGTGTGGTCGGTGTGAAATTGGTCAGTATGCGCACGCGCCGCCGTCACGAAGCAGCCATCACCGCATACGTCACGATTCCAATTATTGCACGATCAAATAATACTGCTTTTAGTTGTCTATAAAAATACTGTTTTAGTAGTTTTGTCTTCTGGGCTTGTGTAATCTATACCTGAGTGAAACTTGCAAGGATATTAACATGTAGGTAGGTAGTTTATAATTTAGTTGATCGTTAGTTAGTTAGTTACCCTAGTACTTTATAATGTCTATTTCGTAGTCATAACCATTAAAACCCAGCGATATATTTGGGCCACTTTTAACGATGACACCACACCATAGACAGAGAATTCATCATTATAACTATCTTAAAATGAGACTTACTATAACTATTACAGAAAAAAAAATCTCGCTCTTACAGATAAGGTATGGAATTATTTTCTGCCACGGCTTTACGCAGAGAATGTAAATTAAAAAAAAGGGCGTAAATAGTTACCTTCAGCGAAGTCGTCGATGGCATTTTTGGTGTTGCAGGTAATCACTTACAATCAGTCAAACGTTTGCCTGTTTGACTAATCAGTTGTATAAAAAAAACATTATATATATTATCCATAATAGTTTAATAACCAAAGAAGTGTCACGTTTATCACTTGTGACTTGAATTTCAATCGAATCGGGATCATCACAAAGTTTTACGATCCTTAAACAATGACTCATATATTTCTAACCAATGTTTGGCCATCGCACGCGCCTCGGACAGTCACGAAAACCACATTACTGTTTTTTTCTAATCAATTATGAATAATTACAATTGATTATAATGTCATTATTGAAACTGTCGTTATCTGCTACTGTCAAAGGTGACCGATGTTCGCGTAGCACGCGTCAAGCCCCGAGCAATCATGAGGATTGAACTCGCATTGATCTTGAGTCACAGTTTGTCTGTGACGTTGTCTGTCACTATGCAATGCATGTATGTCATTTGTAGGGTTCCGTACCCGAAGGGTGCAAACGGGACCCTATTACTGAGACTCCGCTGTTTGTCCGTCTGTCCGTCCGTCCGTCTGTCCATATGTCCGTCTGTCCGTCTGTCACATGGCTCTATCTCTTGAACCGTAATAGCTAGACACTTGAAATTTCACCGATTATGTATTACTGTGGCCGCTGTAACAACAAATACTAAAAATAAAAAAAAGTTGAAAATTAAAGGGGGTCGTCATACAAAAAACGTTTTCTTAAGCGTTTTAAAACATTGTACGGAGGTACGGAACCCTTCATGTACGAGTCCAACTCACACTTGCCCGTTTTTTATGTGATCTTTTTGGAATGCAGAACATAATTATAATATATGTCATAAAATTTAAGTCGTGTATGGAATACTGGATGCACAGAATCTGTGACTGGATGGATTTAACAGTTAATGATGGATAAACAATCAAACACATTTTCACAAATTTCAGAGATAGTAATTATGATAGATTAAATATTCTCAACAAACGAAACTAAAAAGTTTAGCGAAATTATAGGCGTATTATAGAATTCAGGGACCGTAAATTCTGGCAGGTGCTAGTCCAATATAAAGAAGAATCGTGGTTTATTTAGATTCCTTTAACTGATTTTGACTGTTTTGAATTTTTGACATACAGTTTTAATGTTCTTCCAGACTACTTCTTACTTTCCTCGAAGACTATTTTTCGGAATTTAGTCCACATTATCTGGACTTATTTTGCGTGGGGAAAAGACTCCGAGACTTCCAGACTAGCAGGGAAGAAGATGATTGGCGGTGATAACGGTTAAGGTTTGACGACCTCCGTGGCGTAATGGTTAACACGCTAGACCGCTAATCCGGAGGTTCTGGGCTCGATCCCCAGCCAGGGCAAGTTGGAAAATGGCCTTTTTCAAATTGTCCTGGGTCTTGGGTGTATCTATATATGTATTTATTATAAAATATAGTATCGTTGAGTTAGTATCCCATAACACAAGTTCAAAACTTACTTTGGGGCTAACTTAATCAGTGTGATTTGTCCCTATACATTTATTTATTTTTTATTTATTATAACGATGGCAATCTTTGATGATTGAGCATCAGAATTACTCAATACTACTGTGCCCATGTAAAATGCTTTTTAATAAACACTTTTTACAAGCTAAATTAAATAATAAATAAATAAAAAAATATAAAGGACAAATGACACTGATTAAGCTAGCCCCAAAGTAAGTTTTTTGAACTTGTGTTATGGCTAGGCTATGTAAATTAGGCCCACGTTCCATTATTCGATGGACCTGAAACTTCACATAGGTACCTACTTATGAAAGTAGGGTGACAATGCAATATTATGGTACCAATGACCTGATCTCATGATGAAGCCGGAAGGTGGCCACGGCATCTCTGTGATAAAACAAAAAAGAGCTCTTCAAAACGAATCTGTTTATGATAATCGGTGGGGCTCTGTTGATAAAACAACAGAACCGCGCCGAATTTGGCTCAATTGATTTGTCTCGATGAGCACTTTAAACTTTGTAGTTATTTTTTTAGATAAAAGTTTGTTTTTAAAAATATTTTTTACAATTACTTGTTTTAGAAATAAAAATATTAACAACTCTCCAAAGACCGGTAGCTAAAGCAACTTAAAAAGTTGTGATAAAACTGCATCATTATAACTTAATAATCGTGTTTGGTTGTCCACGCGCCACGCCGCCAGCGATCACGACACGACACCACTACAACACGTCACGATCTCAAAAAATGTTTCTATGGCACGCTTTGGATCCCTATGGGCCGTGATGTATTAAAACGCAATAAAAATAAGCATCTATTTAAATTATTAATACGAGTATAGGTACGTACCTGCCTTGCCGTTGTGCCATATGGCTTCCAGTCTAGAATAGGACCACTTCATCTCTTCCTGTGGACGTCGTAAGAGACGACTAAAGAACTAAGCATAAACATCTCGTGCTACTATTACAATTGCATTCCCAAAGAGCGTTGACGTCAGGCAGTGCTATCAAAATAAGGCACTATTTAAATCATTTAATACGAGTATAGTACGTACCTATCTTGCCGTTGTGCCATATGGCTTCCGGCCTAAAATAGGACCACTTCATCTCTTCCTGTGGATGTCGTAAAATGCAACTAAAGAGTTAAGCGTAAACATCTTGTTCCCAAAGAGGGTCGATGTCAGGCAAGCGGCCAGTCGTAAAACTATAGCCAAATCGTTTATTAAACTGTTCCGGCAATTTCTTCTCCACTTTGTATGGTCCTCTGCATCCTTGGGTGACCATTGACATGCATATTATATTTGGAGAAGAAAGAACGGCAAAACGCACCCCGGGCTCCGAAGCAGTACAGCTGAGGATGCAACCGGGAACGCGTTAAGATGAAGAAGATAGTAGGTACTACCTACAATCATGAGAAAAGTGCCTTTGTGCAACTTTTGCTTTATGTATTCTCTTTGTCCGTGTACATAAATTGGTAAATAAACCTTTTTTTCTTAGCTTTGAACTGGGGCATATAAAACAAAACTTTTTTTTATTCAAAGGCAAATGCACTTACAAAATTCAGGTAGGTATATTTTTATGTAGAAAATAAATAATATAGACATTGATGATACAGAAAAAGTTAACTGCCGTTCTGGCATAATTCTAAAGCAAAGGAATTTATTTCAAAGATTTATTTAAAATGACGTGGTAATAGAATTAAAAGAAAAGTGGTAATAAAAGGCAAAATTATATCCAGCAACCAGGATCTACATTTTCTTGCTTAATACATACATTAAACATCATTATCCCTAAATGTTTTGCAAATTTAATGAAAATGGTTTGCAATTAACTTTTTTACATGATTTATCTATTTTCAGAGCAAGAATTGTTTAAAAGTAGCATAGTCGTGCCTTAGATGTCCACCGCTGTATTCTTAAAAAAACTGCACTCCTAAAAGCAGTTATATAGTATAACGCTACTGATTTAAAGAGCACTGTTTTTAGTAAATTCCATGAACAGTGTACACTCCTTTTTGTTTAAGTTGGTAGCATACTCACTATAGGATTGATTTAGAAGAGCAATTTTTTTTATGAATATAAGGGCCAAGCTACAAGATCATATACAAAATACAATACACTAAAACGGCTTTATCCCTAATGAGGTAGACAGAAGATTTTGGATCTTGCTGCTCTAAACAGACAGAGCCTTCTCGCCCACCATCACGCTAAGAGAAGGTGGTAAAAGGAATCAAAATTGTGATGGGTTGCTAGCCGCATCGCCTATTAACATGATCCGCATTTTTACCCATTCCCTTGATCAGATTTAACGATCTGCGCAGGAGGAGAAGCGTCTAGTGTTTTTCTTTTATCCCAGACACCATTGAAGATGAGATGCAAAAGATCATAATCATTTTCAATCAAAACAAACCTGAAACCTATCCGACCTTGGCCACAGAAGCCATTCAAAGCAAACATGTCGTATACCGCAATACAGTCACACGTCCACAACATGCAAATAATACATCTTAATATAGAGTGCGCTTGCCAGTTTTGTTATTACAATCAGATGCATTTACATTTTCATAAATAAATGCATCTCTGGCACTGGTTAACGATGCTGCGTCCAATGTTTTTGCTGCATAAAGTGTATGAGTGGCTTAATTTAAATAAGGCTTCGGAGCAGTGCTCTCGGGTAAAGAAGCATTTGAGTGGGACTTAGGTTTTATGAGTTTTGTTATCTGAATTGTTGATGTTATTCTAATATCTATTGGATTTTATGGGTGTCGTTAAATGTTTAATGGAGTACAGTTAGTAGGCTTTTGTTTATGAATTACGAGTAGGTTCTCAACTTTAATAGATTTTATGTCATATTTAATTTTACCATAATGAAATTGAATACCTACCTAGAAACAGTATCAAATAGTCATACTATAACTTCGCCAATTCACAGAAGTTCTTCTCTTCTCTTTGCGAGTGTGTTATGAGTAGTAGCTAATTTTGATGTTAGATTTTTTTAGAAAAAAACTACTAAAATGAAAACCTTCGAGTTGTACGGTCTTTTCTACGAGTAACTTTTTAACCTGCATAATTTTCAACATCACTCTAACACAGTGGGTTTCTGACCAGATCAAGGATCGGTCAGCCTAGAACTTTCGTCGCAGAAGACAGTAGGAGATACATACAGAACGGAATCTCCTAAGGTACGTGCATATGCGTCCCCGTTCCCCGTCCCCGCACCTCGTTCTTGTGTGTATCTATGTAATACTCTTAGTTTTCTGTGCTTTCGCCTTGACTAATAATGAAATTTCTTAAATTACCATTATAATCCTACTCGTAAATGTTCTTCAGCCATTTGAACAACGCAGTATTTAAATGAATGATTAGGAATTAGTAGGAATGTAAGATTATAGACTATTCAAAGAACTTTAACTACAAGAAAACGAGACAAACATTAAAATGATTTTCTTTCCGCTATACACTATAGCCACATCGCCTCTTGATATGATTGCTATCAATATTTTAGCCTTCTCCGTAGGTCAGTTTTCAGAAACACGGAGAGAAGAACCTGGTACCAATGTTTTTCTTTTCCTTCAGATCAGCATGGAAGATAATGAAGAATTTTGTTTTTTCTTTTCCACACAAAAAAGGTTAACAAGAAGTAACGGTAGTTACTTAGGTACTAATGTAAACACCATTAAATTGATCACAAAGGGTACATGGAGACAATGCTCATGTGCATTGCAGGACCTTTCCGATACGAGCGAAATTTACATTTCGAGTGAGCATTTATGCAATCGACAACGCGAATACGAACCATCTACAGATATAACCCCGGGCTTGACACCAAATTAAAGAGAGAAAAATGTGAAACTTCATATAACTATTTCTTCTCTTCACCCAATGGTTGACTGGCAGAGTACACAGAACTATATAGCGTTATATCTGCCATTAGTAATTTTTTTATGCGCAATAAAATTTTCCAATGTCATTCTTTTCCTACTAACGGCTCTATGAGCATACACATATTGACCCCCTGATTAAGTTTATCGGATAAAAAGTTGTTCGGACAAAAAAGTTGCACCTAAATAAGGGTAACAAAAAAAAGATTTATGACCATTTTTGAATATTTTTCTAAATGGCGTCAATATAATATTTTTTACGCTTTCAACCCCATACTTCCGCCATTTTGAAAAATTTTAAAGAACTAGGTCGATGAAAATATTCTCCGTAATTATCGAACCTACTCACACAATTTCACGATATTCGGTTGAGAAATGCGACATGTAGGCGAGAACAACCGGAAAACTGGAATAATGGTACACGACAGAATTTTAGCTGAACCTGAAACGGAATAAAGTAGGAGAGAAGCAATCATTTACTACTCGTACCTACTCTCGCTACTACATACAAAGATACATCTATATGTATGTGAGAACGGGAATGTATCTACATACGAATATGTAAAAAAGATGTCGAACTTCATAACAAATGCTTTCTAATGCGACAACGCATGTTTATTTGTGAGATAGCTAGTAAAGGTCTCTGAATATTGCTTTTTATCCTCTTACATACATACGCCTGTTTCCCACAGGGGTAGGCAGAGACTATGGTATACTATCTATACTCTTGACTCTGAGAAAGCCTGAGTTGGCATTCCCAAAGGAATTAGGTCATAATTGTAGGTTCTTACACTAGGTGTCAAGACATATAGCCTTGGCCTTGGCACGGCCCTTATTCAAGGACAAAACATTATTTCGCAAGATACCGGGGTATAATATAATAAAGTACTTTTGCATACGTTACCCTTCTATTACTCGTAGTATTTTGTACTAATAGCAACTATTACGAGCACAACGTATGTACACATAATGACTAAATTACAACTTTAGCGAAATTTCACCCATTGTTAAATCCCTATGTCTAATACATTATTATTGACCACAATTACAAACGAAAATCAAAATGAATATCATGAAACGAATTAACCTATTGAGCAAAAAGCTACAAACACATATCATTTGGAGCTGTTCTCACGGATACTATAAAAATCGAGAACCAATTATACGGAACCTCTTGAACTGACACGTAGGTATATTAATTCCAATAATGACCATACGAATGAGGCTTCTTTCGTCACAGAACGTATAGAAAACATCAAATACATATAATTAGAGGCATCTATAAACTACGGTAATTGTGAATCGTCTTCTTTAATTATGAACACCGAAGGTCTGAGAATACTGCCTTGTGTAACACCAACATTTATTTTGAAGGTGATGTGATCAATCAAGAGTGTGATTGTTAGATTTTACAGTGCAGATTCGAGTGTCGTAGTGTCTTGGTTTTGGAAATATGTTTGACAGTGTCCTTGTTATAATTCTGAGACCTACTTTTTATTTGAAGTATTTTTTTCATTAATAGCTTAGATAAGCTTTATAGGTAAGTGCAAACCATTCTTTATTAACTTGCATATTAACAGTTTATTAAAAATCTGAATTAGATAATTGAAAAAAGATTTTGTATCCACGTCTACTTTATAACTTATTCTTTCTTTGCATATTAGCTTTATTATTTCTTACTGAAGTTAACTAACAATATTTTTAGAGTTAACTACAGCCAAATTGTATATATTATTTATGACGAAATTAGCAGGGAACTAAAATCGGAGTCTTTCTGATAAAGGTAAAACCTGATTAATAATTACATGTTTCTTAGAAATCTTGATTTCTTAGAATACTTCATCAATGACTACTAGGTAAAATTGAATCTATATTGGTACAAAAACCTGTCAAAATCTTTATGCAGAGTTAATTAAAACCAGCCAAGTGCAAGTCGGACTCGCATAGTAAGGGTTTCGCACTATTATCTATACAACATTAGACACCAAAAAAATCACATTTGTTTACGGTAGCCCCCTTAAATATTTATTTTAATTTAATTATTATTTTCAAAGTGAATATACAAGTAAATATTCTGTGAATATTTCAAGCGTCTACCTGTTGCCGTTATTAATAGGTATCGAGCAAAAAACGGCAAAAAAATTACGTTTGTTGTATAGGAGCCTCACTATTTATTTTATTCTATTTCTAGTATTTGTTGTTATAGTGTCAACAGAAATACATTTGCACATCTTCGCCACTTCCGCCGCTTGTACTTTTATTTTAGTTGTGCAATAAAGACTAAATAAATAAAATCATCTGTAAAAATTTCAACTGTCTAGCTATCATAAACATATAACGCTTCATAAGATACGCTTTTTACCCTTTGAGAATGAAACCCTAAAAAAATTAAATTTTAACAGAAACACTGCTTTTTAAAAAGTTTATTAAAGATTTTTTTTTGCCTTTATCTATAATTTGATTCAAGCTTTTTAGATTTAGTAACAGCTGTTCAACAAGTTGTACACAAGGGCAAAGTTACCTGGTGTCACAGATGTCAAGGCAAAGGTTGCCTGCAGCCATATATTTCTGACAACTAGTCACGATGGTCTAGGATATTTGAACCGGAGGTCAGATCCGTACTATGATAAAGTTAACACTTGGCAATTTTATATTTCAAGTTTTGATTTTATTTGGCGACGTTTATAGCCGTTAAATTATAATTAGATGGAATGTTGATTTTTTACGATGATTGTTTTGGCTAGTTTAGTTTTTAAAAAGTTTGTTAGTTAATTTGGATGATAGGAAGGCAGACCTAATTTAAAAGAAATGGTGTCAATTTTCAAAGTTTTCTTACTGCATAACTTACCAGTAATCTTGGACTTGGACTTAAATATTAATATAAGTATAACACACAACTTTTTTTAAAGTTCATCTGTACAAATACAATTTATTTTCTCTTTTGAAAACCCAAGACTGTCTTGATTCCTTTTTTCTAACTTCTCGCGGTCGCCCAGCATCACGCCAAAAGTAGCCTTTGGATCTTGCTGCTATGGGTTGTCTGCTCAGGCTGAGCCGGAAAACCCAGAATGCTCCGTCTGCCCCATTAAGGTGAATACCAAGCAGAAGTGACGCCCTCATTTGCAAATAAATTGTTAGAGCTAAAGTGGCCACTTTTGGCGGAGGCAAGTTTTAAAACTGGACGGATCATCAATAATAGTTTCAACGGCAGTTCATAAAATAATTTAAAGGGCTATTTAGTGCCTAACATTGAGAAATATGGAAATTATCACCACATTTACGATTTATCAATTAATTTCAAATGAGGGCGCCACTACAAGTTCATTTGCTTCTTACTTCACCTTAAAGGGGTGTCTGTTGACGTTGTTTGACCAAGAGATAAAGACGTGATAGTGTTTTTTTATGTATACGTGTATATATTATTTTACTTCCAGTCAGTTAAGTGTAAATTATTACATAGGCGCTTTCCCTAGCTAAGAAAGTATTTGAATTCACATTTTTAGGGTTCCGTACAAAAAATGAAAAAACGGAACCCTTATATGATCACTCGTGCGTCTGTCTGTCCGTCCGTCTGTCACAGCCAATTTGCTCCGAATGTACTGGACCGAATCAGGTGAAATTTGGTAGGATGGTGTAATCCTATGACCCAAACACATATGTGCAAAGTAAATAAATATTTTTTAAATAAGGGTCATTTTCGGGGGATAAATTAGGAAATTGAAAAAAAAAGTTTTGCAAACCTTACTGTGTCATATATCAAATGAAAGGGCTCATTATGAAGATCTCAAATATATTTTTGATATAATTATAAAATAAATAGTTTTGATTTTATTCATGAAAGAAGACGAAAATTGACCATTCCCCCACCTGATCTGAAACTAATGAGCCTAAAATTTTGAAAAAAATACGAAATATAGTTAATTGCTTGTAGATTACAGGAAAACCTATAATTATTCAATCAATTGTACCGAACCCCCTCGACGCGAGTTCAACTCGCACTTGGCCGGTTTTATTACCAACACTTTCCCTATCGTTAGGAAAATGTCATTTCTACAAGTAATATTCTCTACTACAAATTTATTTAAGTACACCAGGAATTTCAATAAATATAATTTATCTAGAGATACAACAAGCGCCAATTCAAATACTAAAATACGAGTCGTATGACTTATGAGTAGAGCACATTACACATGTGCTAATTCACGTCTTTCACCACATATTTCTACAGCGATATTGTGTGTTCAAGATCACTCTGAATGGGCCATTATTTGGTATAAAAAGACCGATGACGAACCACTGAATGCGGTTATATTACTCTCGACCTTTTCATATTTGTGTTTGCTTAAGGCCAAGTTCAGATGGTTTCGAGCTACGATTACGACAATACCGTGTCTTAGATGTTTTATGATTGTTAAATTCAAAATTTAGTTTCGTTTACCTATGTTTTCATTACTTTTTACACCCACATAAGCTTTCCAATCCAAAGGTTTGACTGTTTGAGAATGTTTTAAGTCCGCCTGTTGTACTTACCTCTACTTTATTTGTATGTGTGTACAATAAGGTCTAAATAAATAAATATAATTTTAATTCTTTTGCAAGCTTTTATTATGCTTGCCCTGTTTTTTGGGTCAAATCTTGCAAGTTAAATTTAAGTTACTTCCGGGTTACCGATGGAGATGAAATTTTGTGTGCTGATGTAAATCAGATGAAAATGCAATATTATTATAACAGAAGTTACAATAAAAGGTGATCTGAAGATGGAGCCGGAAGGTGGCTATAGGAATCTTATAAATATCTTGGCCTGACCAAAAAAGTACAAATGACCGATTGGAATAATATGGAGAATGAAAATAAAACGCAAATATTTAGATAAAAATTATTGTGCCAATACACTGTAATTTACAGTTCCAGCTATTGTGCTCGGTATTTTAGAAAATGTCTACATCTTAATGTGTTTGTATGATTGCGTGGAATGTTTTGCTTTTAGAAATGATCTGAGCCATTATTGTAATATGGAATAAGGTTAGTGCGCTAGTAGTGATCGGTACCGTCCGCAACGGCATCTAGAGTACGGGAATATTATTATATCAATTTTTTATAATACTTTTTTGTATTAGAATTAAGTTTAACACGTTGACTTATATTTACTGCAACACATTTCGTTAAATAACCACAACATTTTATTCCTATCATGCTTTGTCATGTCTTACGAAAAAAAAAAATTTTTTTCGTACTATATTTTATTGTGTGGCCTAAGTACTTATCCAGACACCAGTAATAACCCCAAACTCAATGGGGTTGCTTCGTTATATAACAGGTTCCTATAGCTTCTAGCTCCATTATCAGATCAGCTTCTTATTATAATAATATTACATTGTCATCTGATTTACATTAGCATTAATAACGTAATCTCAATTGGAAACTGGGAAGTCGCTCAAAAACTTGAAAGATTTGACCCAAAAAACAAATAACAACAAACAATTTAATAAAAGCAACAAGAAGCTAAATAAAGGCTTGTAAATTTTTTTACAGTTAAGTACATATTCTTCGTCTTAGCGCGTTCCCGGTTGCCCACACGGGGAAGTTTACAGTTAAGTACATAAGTAACTTAAATCCTTTTTGATTTTGAACATCTTTCCTCTCGCTTTCTTGTAATATGTGGGAGTGATTTTTTGAAATGCGACGAAATTGTGTAACAAGAACCCGGGGAAGCGCACGCTATTTAAATTGACCAATAAGATGTCAGATGTTTACACACCATATGCGATTACTGTAAGGCCCGCTCGTTTTTTATTTATTAATGAAATGCTTTAAAACCTTTTGTTTATTATATTAAAAGGAAGCAACTATCGAGAAACACAGACCATAACTACAGACAACTTTAACTCGTCACACGACGACGTCCCGAACCACACTGATGCTAGCGGCGCATCGCGTGGGTGGTTCGGGACGTCGTCGTGTGACGTCGCGCATCACATTCGCCCTGATGACGACCTCCGGATGAGGTCGAAACATGTCGGCCAGTAGCTGACTTTTTACGTGAGTGACACGCTTATCTTAATTAGTAATGTCTGTGTCTCACGTTAGTTATAACCAAGGTATCTATTATATTCAAAATGAAAATGTGGTAACTATTTAATACTATCCAATGAGTTTTTATTGTAACCTAAAAAATAACTCATTATTCATACTTTCAATATTTTGATACACTCTTTTAACATGAAAAGTACTCGTAAGATGACTGATGACGCAGAAAAAATACTTGAAAATAATTGCTAATCCATATTTTTCCTCTATCCATACAAACTGGAGCATACATTTTGAATAGTTGCACAAGCTTCTTTTGTCATTGTATAATGATGTTCAATGTTTATGATGTTTTGTGGCATGGAATGCACTATGATTATTAGACTGTGTGCCATACAGAAATGGATTACGTTCTTACTCTCAAAACTAACATACAGTTACCGTTAGCTACGACTTTATCTTATCTCATTAAGGTTGATATTTGTTTAATGTTATTGTTAAGAAATTAGTTATTATATGATTGTGTGATCGATGGTTTTGGTGACGGTACGTAGACTTAATGCTCGGGTTTTGGTCAGTAATTGATGGGGGAAAGTCTTATTCTGATTAATTGGCTCGCTTTGTATTACGCCTTTGGTTTTAGCTAATTCAAATGACCTCGGATTAAGTTCACATTAATCAAGTAGAAGTGGCAAGTAAATTGACGCTTAGTAGATAGTTTTCATGGACTGTATTGAGCATACCACATTGTTCCCGCTTCAAATTGGTTGTTTTTTGTCCGCTTTACTTCTTCTTCTTAATAAAAAGCTAGGCTCGTGTCTGTGAAGCAACCAAAGCCTTCTATCTCTCTTTATCCAAAGCCGACTCCTTTACATCTTTGTTGTTTTATAAAACTGTCACTAGGTTTACCTTTGCCAGTTCTTCCTTCTGTTTTTTCCTTCAAAATTACTTTGAAAAACTCATCATATCTAATAAGGTGCCCTAGCAGGTAAAAACCTGCCCTAGAATTTATAGTTTGTATTAGTTTGCCGTTCCGTCCCACAAGTTAGTTAATACCTTTCATTCGCCGCTAGCACCACATCTTAAACGCTTCCAGTCTAGCTTTATCCTTCTTTCTCATTTCTTCGCTACACAACCTCTTCTAAATCACTACACTACGTGAGTAAAGTGTGCATATTCATACTTCTAAATAACGTATTGAACTGTATTGCATTTTCGTAGATTTTCTTATTGTGAACAGGCCTTGTTCGTATCTGGAACGAGCAGCTATGATAGCTGCTCATTTCTCGCTTTTAAAAAATGTCATGGTTACGCCGTCAAATACAATATTTTCACACCATCTAAAGTTACCATATTACCTTCATTCACCCGCTATTGTACTAATACTAGACAAATGTGAACTTATATTTTTCTGATAGAAAAGAGTAGATTAGTACTTAATGATGTTAAGTGTGCTTACTTGAAAACATAAAAACTATAATACTAATATACATCAGTGATTTGCGTTTTATGAATACATTTTTTTGTGTGTGATTTTGAGAGTACTAATGTTCTTAAAGCTTTTTAAAGCCTACAATATTATTTTTTGTTGTCATTCACATATTCATAATTATATACAAGAGATCCGATATATCTTTATTTTTTCACTGTTCAAATTATCTACTAGGTAAATGTATAAATAATGTATTACTGTATAAATAATGTAAGTTTTCGAAAGAAGATCAGAAAATATAAATACCCACCAAAGATATTTTTTTAACAATACTTACCTATTTATAGTACTGTTTTTTTTTTAGAAAAAAAAGTACTAAGTAACTAAATGTCAAAAAATTCCGCACAGAAACCTTGGCATATGGTTATACAAATTTCCCATTGTTTAAATTTTTATTTGCGTTATTAACTAAACTTAAATAAGTTTTATTTTAATCGGTAAGTAAGATGGGGAATAAACTTAAAACAATGATAGTTTTAATAGTATCACAATGTACGTCTCTTTATAACTGCACTATCGACATGAGAATCTATCACTTCAAACATATCTCCAACCGTTTGACCTTACAAGAATGTCGGAGTCTACTCGTCTGTCTACATTTCACATCTTATAACCTTCCTTCATCTACAAATGCTGACAATATATCGCTATCAAACAATTTCGAATGCTTTCAAGCGCTTATGGATTGGAATATCAACAAAGAAGTTTGGGGGGGCCACGGCAAAACTCATGAAGTTATTGCGCGTAGATTGAGGCAAATAGGTAAGGTTGATCTAGCTAATTGGATTGGTGTTACTGTCTATCATGATTTGGCAGAAGACGTGAATGGAACCATACTAAATGATCTGCATCAAACTACCGAAGGATACTTCAAATTCAAAGTTTATGAAGATAAATTGGAAGAAGAAGATTTTGCTCCTATTAATTCTATTTTGTGGGTTATGTTCGCTTCTGTAGTTGGTGTTACAGTAGTGTCTGCTTGTCGTCGACTACTTTATAAGATGTTTAAAAAGGGTGATTTAGTTGAAGAAGAAGAAATGAGAGATTTGTTAAGTCAGGAAGATTATGAAGACAATGATGATTATGTGGAACGAGAAGCTTATTTAGTTGTAACTAAATAAAAAAAATGTAATTAATAAAAAAATATTTTTAAAAACAAGCTTTCATTAACCAAGACGAAAGAATCGAGCCCAAAGTCGTTGGGATTATGTTGTTTAATCACAGATATGTCGTGCCCACTGTCTCTAGGTCTTCCTTTGCCACTTACTGCTTCTGTTTTTGCCGTGGCCACTTTCCGGCTTCATCATGTGATTAGGTCATTGGTACCATATCATTGCATTCATCATCATCTGAGCGTATTCCCGGTTGCATCGTCATCGGTTATGCATCAGAGCCCGGGGTCCGCTACATAACCTAGGTGATTTGACGAGTACCATATCATTGCATTGTCACCTAATTTACATGAGTACTAAAGTTTTAACTTTATTAAATTATGGGAAGTGGGTCTACTTTAGCTTGCAAGATTTGATTACGGACACACAGACAATGGGACAGGTGAAACTAAATAAAAGCTTGTAATACTTAATAATTCGCGATGGTACCTTAGATTGTTTGTTCTTAATATTAGGCAGTATTAACATAATACTTATTTGGTCAAGATATGAGTACCTTATTACCTATTTATTGTAAAAATAATAATGGAAAGTTGTACATTGCCATGGACAAAGGCCCATTTACACGGTGCAAGTTTCTTGCCTGTTGCATACAATTAAATTGAAGCAATATAAAACTTGCATGGTCTAAACAGAACGTCAGCCATACACATCATTTATTGCTTCAATAAAATTGGATGCAACAGGCAAGAAACTTGCACTGTGTAAATGGGCCTTAATAGTTTCAGATTGTATCTATTACCTACATTAAATATATATAAGTAATAAAAATATTTATTACTATTCATAAAATTAGATACCAATACTAATAGAATCATGAATAAACAATTACTTTCATAACTCAGCCTGATGTCAATATTAATTTGTTTAAGCCTGTATAATTTTTATACGTAGGGATTATTTAATAAGCTGTCGATATTATACGCTTATAGCTTCATTACCATATGGCCACACAAACTTGATCCGAGAGACGAGTTTCATACCGAGTTAGGCTTGAAACACATTAAGCATCTGTACGATCAGTGAAAACTGAGTTAACTCGAGTAATACCGGTTTTAATATTCTTACATATTCTGAATCAGAAAAAAAATGCTATTTTTCTGTCTTATTATCATAGCCGTAGGGCTTAAAATGCCAAAGTTAGGTTTCGTGTAAAGTGATGTAAGTATCGGTTTTTTCAAGTTCCCACAACTTTTTTGTGTTTTTCAATACAATTGCATTTAAAACTAGTTGAACTGAACTATATTTTTAATTTTGTTAGTGTAAATTGATATAAACAGAATCATAACACTTTAAAAGGACGGATGGAAAGGGCGGGTACTCAGATTTGTGTATATTAATATAACTCTTTTTTTTCGACATTATCAAAATAAAACCAGCATATTTCAAATGCTGTCATCGAAATTAACATGTTTAATTTTGTGACTTTTTGCTGTATTATTAGAGATCTCATTTGTCTATGAAAACAGTAAATGTATATCATTTAGCTCTAAAGCAAAGCAGAATGTGTAAAATGTTATAATGTGACTTATATTAATTGGCATAAATAAAATGTTGTTTTTTTTTTTGTGTCAAGCGACATAACTCAATGTTTTTCAATTTTTTATATTAAAAAAGAAGACATAACGTAATATTTGTTTCAGTAGTTTATTGAAATGGGTATTATTTATCAATAATAGAAACCAAAAATTATAAAACTTCCATAGAAAATGAGTGGGAATTTTTTGAAACTGTAAACTCGGTTATCTCAAAACTATGATTTTTGACCCGTTTTCACTGAACATACAGGTATGAATGTACATATGTACCCTGTACATAAAAGTGAAGGGTTTTGGTTACTCATGACAAGACGACTGACGAACGAAATTATACGACGCAACTTACGTGACGTGATGCAAACTAATAGTATATTTCTTAGTAGTTTAGAAGTCTTAAGGCACACGAATAAAACCTTAAAAGATACCTAAGTGATAAATATTTGACAAACACTAGCCGAAAACGAACAGGATTAATATTGTACAATTAAATTTGAAAATTTAAATACCTTTTGGTTTATTTTTTCTGAAATTATAGCTAAAAACACTCTCGATTGGTGTTTTGGGACCTAAGATTGTAGGACACAAAGGTACACCAATATACAAGTCAAACTTATACCACCTCTCTTTTTGTATCTGGCGTTAAAAATATAAAAATAAAGAAAATCGACCGAATCAGCAAGCGCCTATTACTGCCCCCTTACGGCAACGGCGACAGCGTTTATTGAGCGCTATCATCGAACACTATCTCGCTCAACGTCATGATAACGAACAGGATGGCACTAGTCCGTCACGAGATATAAACTTTATCTGGGTTTATCAACGCTGCCAAGCTACGGTGGGTCTGACTACGTATACAATGGCTGCGGTGTGCGCCTACCTTTACTTGATTGTAGTAAGAAACATCCAATATTAGCCTAAGGCGCGATTAAGAGCAAATAAATAAGTAATATTTCAGAAATAAACGTAAAGCAAAAAGACAATATGGCTTTGTTGAACTTACTCTAAAACTACTAAGCCGATTATGGTGTGGTTTTTTTTAGCATATAGAGCATTTTAGTGCATTCCGCGGCCGCTGGGCACATATATTTTCTAATTTATGAAATATTGTATTTATGATTTTTGCGAAGAATGGGAGAAAAATGATGATAAAAAATTGTATAAAACAAAGGAAAAAAAATAACACGTAAATAAACCTAATAATATTAACAACTAGAAACCACTGTCTGAATGGTGTATGTAACATGGTACCAAGAACTGGATACATTGCTGGTCGCGATCTCTTTTTACTAGAGAATCGTTTTTTGTAAAGTTTTCTACAATCTGGGTACAAATACAAGTACTCAAATTCCATAAATATGACAAACTTGCTGACCCGGCGTACTTAGTTCCGCACGTGCTCGGTATTATCTCACCATATAAACCTACCCTGGACTTCCACAAATATTTAAAACTAAAATAAGCCAAATCGGTCCAGCCGTTTATTTTTATATATTAACATCGATATAGGTATACAATACACTGCTCTGGCTCCTGCAGAGGAGTAAAAGACCTGATGATGATGATACGTATACAATTCACGCACAACTATACAAATATATTTGTCTAATGTCTAAAATCTACAAGTGCTTAATTTTATGTGTCCCAATATGGACTCCATTTATTATTTTCCGATATTTTACCAAGAGTGGGCGGCTCTGGATTACACCTATCTCAATTTATGGAGCGCAATCTCTAGTGAGTTGTTTAATATAATTTACACCATAGACTTAAAGTGCGTAGGGGAAAGATTAATGATATAATTTTCAGGCTATCGTCGGTTAAAGTGAATAAACGGTTTTAGATCATATGTACTGTTTATCATAATGAATGAGGTATGCTTGTTAGAAAAGAATAGTTTAGAATAATAATCATTCGTTTCGTTAGTAAATACAAACACGTGAACAATTTCTCAACCCAAATGGGTATGGGTAGAGGATATAAAAAGTGTCAATATTTTATTATACTCAAGTAAAATATATTTAAATCTATCAATACAAATTGGTAGTTGGAATGTGACTCGGAGAAAGCAATAGGTTTCCAAAGAATGCCAAAGGGACCCTATCACTGAAACTCCGCTGTCTGTTCGTCCGTCCGTCTGTCACAGGCAGGGCTCTATCTCTTAAACCGTAATAGTTAGACACTTGAAATTTTTACCGATTGTGTATTACTGTGGTTGCTATAACAACAAAATAATCAACAAATGCTAAAAACAGGATAAATTTTAAAATAAAAGAGGGTTGTAATATAAGAAACGTGTTTTTTTCAACGTTTTAAAACATTTTTTATTAATTTAAATTTATTACAATACATGTAAATGGCGGACTTAAGGCCAGGGGCCTTTTCTACCAGTCAACCAGATGTTGAGAAAGCAATCTTTTGAGGTAAGTTCAAACAACCAAAAAATAAAATATATATTTTACAACGTTGTACGGATATACGGAACCCTTCAAGTACGAAATCTATCAAAATCAAATATTTATTCAGTAATTAGACCTTTGCAGGCACTTTTTTACACGTCAATCAATAATCTTAGTGTACATTACGTGTAATGTTTGTATCATTTTTTTTTAAAAGCTACCGATACCTTCTGCAACGAGTCCAACTCGCACTTGACCAGTTTTTATTGTTTATTCATCTGTTTGTATTCCGTAACGTGTGTGTAAGTGGCCAATACTGGTGTAATATTGTATATGCCAGAAATATGCAATTTCTTTAAAATTACAATAGTTTGCCGAAATCTGACATGTCATTTCAAAATAAAAGCTAGACTATGTTTGTATGGGAAAGTCTTATTCTGTCTAGCTAGAACCTTAAGAGTCCTTTTACCCTAGGGGTCTCTAAGTTTTTGATTATAGTAGATATTCCTACATGGAAAGTAATTGATCCGTTGGCAGTGTGAAGATGTGATAAAAGTGTTAAAACCGTAGGTACGACAGTAAAATAAGTACGTACTTAAAGTCATAACTGGACTTAATATAGATGTGTCTTTTATGAATTGAAATCATTGAAATATAATTCTCTAGAAATCTAACGCTCCTACATTCACCGCTTCGATTCTAATTCCATTTACGCAAACAAACGAACAGTAACGTACCGGCTTCTACCTTAACCTATAATTGAGTAAATATCCTCTCAATCTATCGCAGGTTGACTGGAAGAGATCCCTACATGGGATAAGTCCGCCTTTGAATATTTGCTCTTTCGTATTATGTTGTCTTTTATACCTCTTTTTTGGTACAATAAAGTTATTACAAACAAACAAACAAACAGTAATTACAACGAAACACTCGAACGCACACATAGACAAAAATGCATGCAATCGGTCGCAACAAGGTCACGCGTCGACGTCGGTCGGGTGGGGCAATCAACGCAACAAGCAGTGAGGTACAACGCGCGGATGGTACCTAATATGCAGTACGCTACGCTAAAATAAATAACCTTGTTTACGTGTTACTTTTTTTTTAATAACTAATTTTTCGGTCTGTATGGCTTCTACACAACTTCACGGCACATGACGGCATTTTTGACGACAAAACACAGCAATATTATCAAAGGAAACTTCTTGTGACGCAACCGCACGACTCGAGTGTCACGGCGATTTGTCGCGCCGCGCTGTTCATATTTTAAGCCCCGCCCGCCGCGGTACATATCGCGTGGAATGATTTTTCGGGATTAGTTATGATTAGTTATGATAGAGAATTATTGTTCGTAGATTGAAATGTATATTCTGTATAAGGGCAATGAATATTACTGGGTTGACGCAAGAGTTTAAATTAATATATCATTATACTCTTTATAGGCTAAAATAAACGTCAATCTCCTTTGTTCACGTCGTTATTATGTCTATAAATTCTTAATAAAGTGTGTGCCTACTTGTAAGGGTTGGCACTTGAATGAAAAAAAAAATGAATTAATAACTTTATGTATCGCAAATTGGCAACGATGTCGATCTTCTTTCTTTCTCTTTTATCGAGTGTGTTACGAGTAACACTGGTTTCAGATTTTTCGAGCTGGCTAAAGACATCTGACGTTGCTCAGTTACTATCATTAACTCACAACAGCCTATTCAGCCTACAGGGAACATTATATTGCCGTAAATACAATTTTAAAATAAACCAAATGTCTTAATGTGCATGTACCTACTTAAATATTTGTATGCTATATACTATGGCAAGACATAGCGAACCATCTACTATATATTATTGTAACAGCTCTAAAATTGTACCTATGTTTGACAAATAAATTATTGATTGATTGATTGTTACTATGGATTCATGTTTTAGAATATTTCCAGCGGCACATCCTTAGGCGCAATTGAGCCTTGCGGTTAGAAATATTATACCATCCGCACGGTTTGGTCCCAATGTGCAGGATGGTGTCTCCTGGATTTTGACCCTCAGGTGAGACAACCCTAATACTAACAGTCGAAAAATGTCTATAGAAGTTGTTATATATGGCAAAATGGAAATGTGGGTCAACCATTGCTTCTAAATTTAACTTTATTATAGTAAAATGTGTCTCTTGCTTCGCCTTCTTGATTTATAGACGGTAATAAGAATATAAATACCTAAATACGCTGGAATTATGATCAGGATCGATTAGTTTGTTAGGTAGTTTCAATAGTTACTTATTCTATAATGAAAATAGCAAAAAGAGGGTTTGTATAAGTTAGAAGATTTTGTCATCCTAAAATAGGAATAAATATTACCGCAAAAATTTATTTATTAGAATCTTCTTACGTAGGAAACATACATATTACATATGTACCTGATATAACTGAACTTTTTAATATCACATCAGGGTTAAAAAATAATATTGATACAACTATATGTAGGTAATTCGATTTTATTATTCTAAAATATAACTTTTATCTTCATATATCAAAAATATATTAATCAAAATTACACGTTCAAAAACCAATACAAGTCTATTACGAAATGGTTTAATCACCCACTTGAGTTAAGAGTCGCCTTACCCTAGACAGAATCAGAGTTTCCCATACAAACGTAGTCTACGTTTTATTTTGAAACGACATGTCAGACTTCGGTAAAAAATTGTAACTTTAAAGAAATTCCATATATCTAGGGTTATAATTGGTTTTCACAGTCAAAATATGAACTTGAAAGAGAATATAGTGCATTATAACATTTTTGACCATTAGTATGGAAAACTTTTACACCCATATATTTTCTTTTAAGTTTATATTTTGACTGTGAAAACCAATTATAACCCTAGATATATGCAATTTCTTTAAAGTTACAAATTTATACCGAAATATAACATGTCGTTTCAAAATAAAACGTAGACTACGTTTGTATGGGAAAGTCTAGGGTAAGGGGGTTCTTAAGTTATAGCATTATTAAAACAATATACATAAATATAAATATATAATAATATAGTGCCGAATAAAATTTTATAATTTTGAATTAGATTGTCGGCAGCTAAGTTTCGTTCGCTTTTCTATTATTTTTCATCATCATTATAATATAAGGCCGCCTCTTGTACCTTATATTATAGACACTTTCCTGTATTTGTAAATCTTATTTGGTGCAATAAAGATTTTTGTATTGTATTGTATTATTTTTTAGTCTCCACTGCAGGAGCACGACCCTCTATTAGCCAGAGAAGCCAGAGGATTTGGCCTAGCCAGAGTAGCCAGAGGATTTGGCCTACACTCTCCACGCTCGCCAGACGGGTTGGAGAGGTCTCATTGATGTTTATATACGAGCTTTGTTTAGCTTGGACTAGCCTAAGTCGCCTTCTATGACATCCACGGGAAGACTTGGAGTGGTTCTATTCTACTCTAACAACACGGCAAATAAAAAATTATTTACTATTATTTTTAGCTAGGCTCTTTCTAGCGATACAAGCAATTTTTTTTAAAGTTGCTTGTATCTCATATAGATCTATAATTTTTAAAGTTGGTAAATGAAAGTAAAATGTTCACTTCCTGCAATTGCTAATACAATGTAAAGAATATAAGTAAGAATTAATGCAGTTATGTTTTATTAGAATTACTTAGTATATTATATGTTATTAATTAAATGTGTCATATTTATCTAATAAGAATGAATATAACACATTTAATTCACAAGAATATTTTCTCTAATAAAAGAAATAAGTATTTTTTATAGTTATTGCATATTTCTTTGTATGAGAAATAGTTATAGATAGATACATATTTTTAGTTAATGATTAAATAAATTTCGGAAAATTAAAAAACATATTTCATTCTACGCAGGCCGGTGATTTCAATGTACCAACTTGACCCATAAAAATAATAATTAGAGAGTCGCAATCACTTAGAAAGTTAATGAATGCGCATCCAAAATAATATTCATAATGCGAGTGATCCCTGATCTTTAGCGTTCAATCTTCTATTAAAATTGTGAGTAACGTCACTAGTGAGTTCACATTGAGCGAGTGTAAACTCGCTTCTATTCAAAGTCGTGTGTGTAATACACGTAACGAACGTCTGTGAAATACCCGTGTGGTTCTGGGTTAAAATAGGACCCCTCCATCTCTTCCTGTAGATGTCGTAAGAGGCGACTAAGGGACTGAGCACAAAAATCTTGTGCTACAATTGCATACCCAAGGAGGGTTAACGTCGGGCGGCGTCCAGTTGTAAAACTTTTCGCACAAATACATCCCCAAAGAGCCAAATCATTCAAATGTTCCGGCTATTGCTTTCCATTTTGCAAGATCTTTGGCATTCTTGGGTGACCATTGACATGCATGTAATATTTGGACCTGAAAGCGCACCCCGGGCTTCAAAACAACACAGCTGAAAATGCAACCGGGAACGCGCTTAGACGAAGAAGAAAGAACGTCTGTGGAAGTAGGAACTGGCCAGGACTCGGCTCCGTTTTTTTAAGACTACTCAGTGTTACTTATTACTATAAATTGGATTTGGCACTCGTTCGCAGGCTTTACATGTTATATTGTGATAACATTTTTTTAGTATTATAGCGTAGGCGACCAATAATGTTTAAATGAGTATCTTTCGGCGTTTATTCTCTGAATAAACATTACAGTTAATGTATACTAAAATTATTGACGTGTAAAAGAACCTGAAAAAGCCTAGTTACTGAAACTTAATACTGAATAAATATTTAATTCTAGATTCTTAATTCTTGCCTCATCTGGGGGCGCTACCCTCAACACTTGCACGTTTTACTCGACTAATATAACAGAGAGTTCAATCTCATATTAAAATTGTAACGTCACTCACTCACATGAAATATCATAGACGAAATTAATGAGAACATAATTAACAAGTTTGCTTTCGAGCTCAAAGTGAATATGAAATGACTAGGTAATGAGAATATAAGCTCTCATTTGAATTGAGGAGTTTATTACTAGAATATTCCCAAATTGCATTGTAGTCGACGCGAATTAAAACAAAGTGTAGACTTGAGTTGCGCTTATTGGGAGACGCAGGAAAATACAAAAGAAAACCGAAATTTTGCACAGTACAAGGTGTGGCTGTATCGCGTACATCGAATCGACTAGCAATATTAAATTACCTACATATAAAAATACAAAATTATTACTCGCTACCGCCAAACATCAGTTCTACCATTACACAATAGATGGCGGTAGTAGTTTCAAATTTAAATTAAGATTAACAAAACTAAAATTATAAAAGCAATTAAATAAAAAAAAGAAATCAAAAGAAATCCCTAAGTGCGTTGTCTACATGCATATTTCTCAGGTTTAAAGTACAAAGTGCGGGAAAAAATGTATGAAAGTGGCAAAAACCATTACCATACATTACAGATACATTATTACGTCTTTATCCCTAACGGGGTAGACAGAGCTCAGGGCTGCCCCAAAGGCCAATTTTAGCGTCGAAAAAGGAATTAAAATAGTCATTGGTTGCTTAGCATTTTCACCCATTTCCTCGATCGGATTTTACGATCTACGAGGGAAGAGAAGCAGCTGGTACATTGAAAGTTTTGTTTCCCCCCAGAGCAGCATGAATTTAACGTAAAAGCGTAAAATCATTTTACGATATTAGTGCTTGAATAAATACTTATGAGTAGACTACAGTTTTTACGATTTTTCTACTTTCCCCATAAAAACTGACTTATTATTGGTCGACTGGGAGAGAACGCAATTAGCGTTAAGTCCGCCAATTGTAAGCAATTATTATTATTGTGGATCAATAAAGTTTTAATAAATAATAAATAAATAAAAACAAAAGGATTTTTGGAAAATGATAAACGGAAAGTAGACCTATACAATCATCATTTAATGTCCAAGCGTATGAACCCCATTAAATGCAGTATGTAGCGTATGATATAACTAATCATAGTAGACATTATGAACACAACATCAACAGTATTAGCGAAAGACATAAGACGGATTTCTACATTTCTATTGATTTTACAGCATTACAATGCTTGGAACAATATCTAAATGAAAACTATGTTAGTTAAATTACCTATTATACATACCTAATATAGGTAAGTATATATAATTATAATTAAATAAAAGTAAAACAAGAAAAAACATAGATTTCAAGAGTGGTTTGCCATTGACTTACAGATGTTTTCCTTCACCAGCAGCAAGGGGTGGTATGATGAGATCAAACTTCAGAGGTACAAGTGGTGCCTAATAGCAGGCCTGTGTCACTCCCCGTTTAGGTATCGAAAATGTACCTAAATTATTACTAAGAGCGCGGCGGCCCCTCCAAGTGGTAAATTCAGTTATACGAATCGTTTGTCTAGAGTAATGAGAATGAAATTGGCCTGTAATGGATTTCTAGGTATCTAAACGAAAAGGTGCTGATTTCTGACGTGAGCTAAAGTTAAACAATATCGCTAACCACATTGAGTAGATATCTCTTTGAATTTCTTTGCTGAGTGAGACTTCTGTACGTGAGTACTACTAGTATCCTATTCTGTGCTAATAGTGAGGATCGAACTCGTACCTCACAGATACGCAGCTAGTTCCTAAAACCCCTTAGCCACCACCACTTCCAAGACGGAAGTAAATATCAAAAGCTTTAATTTAAACTACGTGTAAAGTCAAATAAGAGCAAGTGTACGTACAGCTTTACTTTTGACAGATATTGATAGCTGAATATCCCATTTATAACTTATAATTGAAAGCTCACACACCCTGTGTTAAAAATCACCTGTTTGAGTTCTAATTATTTTACTGTGCTATAAAGCATAAAATGTACAGTTACAGAAGGATAACTTGAATGAGTATCGATTTCGGGATTTATAGATTTTTCTAGCCTTTGTGTTCCGCTGCACACAAAGGCCTACCCCTTATAAGTCTACACATCCCTCTCTTTTGCGATCTCCTACCACATGCACAATAAATTGTCAAGGTCATCCCGCCATCTTGTCCTATGTCTGCGCCTTTCCGGAACCCAAAATGTAGACGATTTGGCCCAGTTTTCGGAACGCAATCGGCAGACATGTCTACCCAGCTTCACCTCAATTTCGCAATTTGCCTAAATCCGCAATTTTAGAGAATAGTACTATTAAATCTTGGTTGAAGCAGCAACTAACGGTCTCACTTTTGCAAGAATTTAAATATTACTTGACCGTACGTGCGTTGTTTTATTTCCGTATTCTACCGAAATGTTAATGAATGTACTAAAATCACTTTTTGCGCATAAACAATTATAAATTAGCAAATACATTACGATAGTACCAGCTTCAAACAGCGCTGTAGTTAGCCTAGACCCGAATTTACGTAGTTACAGATAATGACGTAAAGAAAATGTAACAGTAGTACAGTACATTGAAGTTAATAAAGCCACTCGAGGCGAATTTTTTAATCATTTATTAAAAATTTAAAAATAAATACACCTAGTTCAATTTAGCTCTTCCGTTTACAAAATGTATTTAGTTTTTTTTTTAAATGTACTTATTTATTTGTTTTTAAGACTGCAGTCTTCGACCGTGGGAATTTTTTATTGAACACCCGAATCTATATTTTCTATCTACACATACGCATTGCGCTGTATTGTACATGCACCATAGAGACGAATTCAGAAGCGCAGCGTTTTTGTCCCCATATTTATTAGAGAATTTCGGAGAACTTTAAATTTTTCTATCTTTTTACAAAAGACAAATTATTTTTTATTTATTGTACGTGTTTAAGCATGAATCAATCTTCATATATGTGTATTTTTAATTTTTTACTGTGTCGTATGCGCATGAAATCCGACGACGTATTCGCTTATATTTTCTTCAAAGTTTAACCTTTTTAACTAAGTTTTTGAATGCATTAAATTTTTTTTTATTAAAGTCTTCTCATTTACTTTTTAGGATTTTACTTTGTCTTTATTTCTCTGTAATTTAAACACAACTTCATGTTTTAAATTCCGTGTAAACAACAATGATATGAACGTCGCACACCGCAAAAAATCGAAACACGTCTCAGGTTATTTGGAATTAAACAAACTATTACAATGAAAATCATAAATCTTTATTAGGAACAAATACAAGGCCATTTAAAAACATCATGTACGATGATACCCGCAGTAGTTTACAAAGAAAAACTGTGTCGCAGGCATCAACGCCCACCTCCGACTTAAGCACGTTTGGCTTTAAGTTTAAGTTTGGCTCCAATCAGCTCCGAAAAAGCAGTCAAAATCATTAAAACTAAGGACTGGGCCCTTAAGTATTTTAATACTCATTCTCATTTATCAAAAAGAGTACCTATGTAGGTAATGTATACAGATTTAATATTAAGTTGCAAGAGTGATTTTTACGGAGAGTCATTTCTGTAACATCTTTAATTTATGTGTGTAGTATGTGATAAGTAATAATCAGCTTATCTGATGGTTTACAACGGGTTAAGTGTTTATTAGAGCTGTAGTGTGGATGTTCACACTTATTAAGAAATCGTGAGAAGATGTGAAAACATGGCGAGTTAAGTACATGATTTTATTAGTGTTGATTAGAAATTACTAGTTAGGCCGATGATTATAATTATTAATGAATTGTTTATGGTGGATTTATTGAAGCTGTCGAAAGATTTGTGAAATTTGTTTGACCTATTAATAATATACAGATAAGACTATATAGACCTCGTTTAAAAACGAATTTTAGCTCTATTAATAGCCTTATGATCTTTTTTTCGGTTTTTAAGTTTTCAATTACGATTTTGACGATCTCCGTGGTGTAATGGTAAACACGCTAGTCCGCCAATCCGGAGGTTCTGGGTTCGATCCCCAGTCAGGGCAAGTTGGAAAATGGCCTTTTTCAAATTGTCCTGGGTCTTGGGTGTTTATCTATATATGTATTTATTATAAAATATAGTATCGTTGAGTTAGTAACCCATAACACAAGTTTAAAAAAAAACTTACTTTAGGGCTTGCTCAATCAGTGTGCTTTGTCCTTTAAAAAAAAAAAAGATTGATAAAATATTATGTAATGTGTATATGCTTTAGCTAAGGCAATGTCTACTGAAAAGTTATCAAAAATATTGCTATAATTTATTTATTTATTTAACTTTATTACAAACGTAATAGGCGGACTTAAGACTTACATAGCATAGCATACGATGCCCGCTACTAGTGAAGTAAGTAACTATATACCGTCTAACACAATAGATTAAAATTATTTTGAGGGTACATTCAGTACAGAACTTTTCCCAAGGTACATATAATGTCAAAATACGAAAAATATTTTTTACATTCCATAAACTCGGATCTGATCGGTTAACTTGTATGGCAGGCCAAATTATTCTGTATAATGGACTGAATTCAGTGTTAAAATAATTTCAGTATATTTTTAAGACCCTGCATTGTAAAATATAGTATCGTTGCGTTACTATCCATTACACAAGTTTAAACATACTAGTGGCTAGCTCAATCAGTGTTTGTTTGTTTTTCGTTTATGTAAGTGGCCAACACGGGTGGCAGATTTTTCAAGCTGCCTAAAAGCACCTGACATTGCTTGACGACTGCCAGTATGATTGGTCCCTATTAATTGTTTTTATTGTTTTAAGGGTTCCGTACAAAAAATTAAAAAACGGAACCCTTAAAGGATCACTCGTGCGTCTGTCTGTCCGTCCGTCTGTCACAGCCAATTTGCTCCGAATCTACTGGACCGAATCAGGTGAAATTTGGTTTAATGTTGTAATCCTATGACCCAAACACATATGTGCAAATTATTTTTTTTTTAAATAAGTGTCATTTTCGGGGGACAAATGAGGAAATAAAAAAAAAGTTTTGCGAACCTTTCTGTGTCATATATTAAATGAAAGTGCTCGTTATGAGGATCTTAAATATATTTTTGTTATTATTGTAAAATGAATAGTTATGATTTTATTTATGAAAGAAGACGAAAATTTACCTTCCCCCCCCCCCTGATCTCCGAAACTACTGAGCCTAAAATTTTGAAAAAAATACAAAATATAGCTCATTGCTTGTAGATTACAGGAAAACCTATCAGAATTCAATCAATTGTACGGAACTTATCCAATTTTCTTGAAACATTACTAATTCCCATAATTACCACAATCCTGAACACCTCTCTTTCATCCAGTGTATTTCCAGCTGCGTGGAAGGACGCAAATGTCATCCCAATTCCTAAAAAACGTAACCCTGCAGCTCCCTCTGACTATCGTCCTATATCCATTCTCCCCTTCCTATCTAAAGTCCTAGAACGCATAGTCCAGCAACAATTAAACAAATTCCTTATCCAGAACAACCTCCTCAATCCACTCCAATCTGGCTTCCGTTCCGGGCATAGCACGTCCACTGCTCTACTTAAGATTTCCGACGACATCCGCCTGGGTATGGACAACAAGGAGCTTACGGTGTTGGCGTTACTGGATTTTAGTAACGCTTTTAATACCGTAGACTTTGATATCCTTTTGGAAGTGTTGCATTCTATTAACATATCTCCTAAGGTTATTGACTGGTTTCGTTCTTACCTGTATGGGCGTCGCCAGCGGGTTAAGATTGAGGACTGCTATTCGTCCTGGTCCAGTACATCTGTCGGCGTACCGCAGGGTGGCGTGTTATCCTCGCTTTTATTCGCACTATTTATTAACTCTATTACATTACAACTTCGTACTTCCTACCACCTATATGCAGATGATCTACAAATTTACACGCGATCTTCCTTTGAGAACCTTTCTTCTGCGATTAATTGTATCAATAATGACCTTCATCGCATATCTGTCTGGAGCAAAAATCATGGTCTCGCTGTAAACTCTAGTAAAACTCAGGCGATCATTATAGGAAGTTCGTGGTTCTACAGTAGAATTGACTTTGAGGCAATTCCTAAAGTTGTATTTGATGGGGTTATAATCGAAAATAGCAAATCCGTAAAAAATCTTGGCGTGTACTTCGATAACACTCTTTCTTGGCGCACTCAGATCTCCAAAGTCAGCAGGAAGATGTTTGCAGCTGCAAGCTCCTTAAGAAAGTTAAATAAATTTCTGCCAATAGATACCAAGATTGCGCTTGCTCACTCCTTATTGCTCCCTATCCTTGACTATGCTGACACTTGTTATCTAGATATTACCGAGGAGCAATTGGACAAGCTTGAACGCCTCCAGAATTTATGTATACGGTTCATATTTGGACTCCGTAAATATGACCACATTTCGCAATTTCGTATTCAACTCAAGTGGCTCCCTATCCGCTTACGTCGTGATTGGCATATCCTTTCTCTCCTATACTCCATTCTTTATAGTCCCACATATCCTGAGTACCTCAAGGAACGTTCTTTCTTTAGAACCTCTTCAAGGCCTCTACGCAGTGCAGATAAACTTCTTCTCAATATTCCAGTCCACTCGACCAATTTCTACAAATATTCTTTTACTGTCTATGCTATTCATCTCTGGAACACTCTACCCCTTTCCATTCGATTCGCCAAAACTTTGAATAAATTTAAAACCCTAACTAAAAATCACTTTTTTACTTCTGTTTAGTTCCTCATCTCTTTGTCATCTCTTCTCATCTCTCTCTTCTCCTACTATTTCTTCTATCTTCCTGTTTAAAATCACCATGTACAGATCTGTTTACATCATTGTGATATTTATTTATTTGTATGTATGTAATTAATTACTTATTATTATATATATATATATTTATATATATATATATATATATATATATATATTCATTTATTTATATAAATATATCTTTTTTTTTATAATATATATTTTGTACAAGTATTTTAATATCTATTGGTTATTTATAATTTATATTTTAAATTTAACTGCGCCACCTGTTATCTTACTCATATACTTCGCACTCCTTCTCTTTATGGTTGCCTGTAAGAGATTGCTTCTGCGATAAGGCCGCCTCTTGTACCTTATTTATTTATAAGTTCCGTAAACTTTGTAATTTTTTATTGTTTTTTATTTGGTGCAATAAAGATTTTTGTATTGTATTGTATTGTATTGTAATGGGGATAAAATATTTGACACAAACTTTGTCTTTAAAAAAACTTATTTGACTCACTTTTTGATCACCAAACCGCATCTGCCTTCGCGCGTTCCGCGCCACGTTCATCCGACAGAGGAAGACTCTGTCTTCCCCGTCAGAGGGTGCTCTGGACAGTTCTGTCCTCACCGCTTGCTGATCTTGTTTGTCGATGACGTCGTAGACACTATCTCCATGGATTAGGAGGTCCTCCTGTGAAGAAAATGTTGTTTATAATAAAACAATAAAACCATTCGACCAGTAAAAAATTAGGTATTCCACTTGTCTAAATGACGACACATGTCTAAATGGCACCTGCGCGAATAGCGAGTCTTAGCCTATTCCACGATGGGCAGGTTCGCAGGTGCTCTTCGTGGACTTAAATTGATTTTTAAGTTTTTATCCACGAAGAGCACCTACTAAGCGATATTTCTCACTCCTCTCACCAGCATTAAGATCTTTTATGTCTCTTCCAGTAAATTATAATTCATAGACAGAGAACTGTCTCTAGTTCTTAGTCTTCACTGCATGAGCACGACCCTCTCTATACTACCAGAGCCATACTTGGACACAATAGCTTAAATTACTTTTGTTATTTTATTATGTGTAACTATCGCTGATGTAAAGTTTTTTAAATAAATAAATAGCCAGAGGATTTGGCCTACACTCTCCACGCTAGCCAGGACTAGGTAGGTCTTATTGATGTTTATAAGCTTTGTTTAGCTTTTGTTTCCTATGTCGACTTCTACGACATCCTCGGGCAGACTTGTAGTGGTCGTATTCTACTCTGTCGGGAACCACACGGCAAGAAATAATATAATATCATTTTGACCCGATAAAAAGAACCGACAATACCCATTTTCTGTTTAACAGTGTTGTAATCCAAGTGTCAATAAAGCCTATCCACACTTTAAACACAGGAAACGCCAGCGACGATTAAAATAATGTCTTGCGGTCGCTGCAGTGATGAAAATGGCGACGCAATCTCGGTAAGTATACGCCTCTTTAAAAATAAAAGCGCTGCGGCGACGTTTTGATGCTGACGGTACCGCAATTAGCATTCCGAGTTGCTGTGCTGACCCTACTTTTGTCTTAGAATTAAGGACTTAGGTACTTTCATGGTCAGAGTAAATCACTGGTACCTACCTACTGTTCAACAGCAGAGGTCGTGCCGAAAAGTTTGTAATTTTCTTTGCGATAAAAATACTCGTAAATGCAATTTTATTGTTATTTAATTTTGACTTATCTAAACGACAGGCTGGCGGCCGATCGTAAAACTATAGCTAAATCGTTAAAACTGTTCCGGATATTTCTTTTCGAGTTTGCAATATTTCGCATAGTATTAAATATCCTTGGGTGACCATTGACATGCATATATATATTTGGAGAAGAAAATCAGGAGGCGCACCCCGGGCTCGAAAGCAGCACAGCTGAGGATGCAACCGGGATCGCGATGAGGAGGATTTAATTTTGTCTTACTAATACTTCATTTAGTTAAGTAAAATCGTGTTTATTCATTTTATATAATCTTAAACTGTACGTTATAAAATATTTTATAGGTAGAATTTCACTAAAGTTCAATTTAAATCATGTTTTCATGTATAATTGAAAATATAAAGTGACTACAAAACTTGACAACCCTCGCGTAGAAAATTCAATTAATAAATGTACACTGTACTGTAGACCGAATAAAATCGTATTACACCGCTTTTGTGTTCATTTATTGTCGATTCACACTAGAACTGCGGCGGCCGGCAGACTATTTTCATTGTCAAACCATTTTCTTCCTAACTTTATCCCACTTTCCGTGGGGTCGGGACCGCATCCATGCTAAATAAAGATTTGGCTGAAAATTTTACGGCCGGCCGCCTGCCTCTATAAACCCTCCTTAGAATTGCATTGGTGCAAAAAGTTTTACAGCCGGCCGCCGCCCGACGTCAAGCCTCCCTAGGAATGCAGTTGTTGTACAAGATGTAAGTATTATGTACTTAAGTCGCCTCTCACAACATCCACAGGAAGAAACGGGATTGGGAGAAACGGACATATTTTACAATTCCTCAAATTAGTAAAAAAAGTTTCGGAGTCGGTTTGTGACGTCACCGTTGTTGCACTGAGAGCAAATTTTAGCAAGGTATAACGTGGCGCAACCTTAAAATGCGCATTATCTTAGGATTTTGTTAGTCAGAGAAAAGAAAAACTACGTGTACAATATTTTTAAGGCCATACATGAATTTTCCGGGGTCCAGTGCTACCCCATTTGAAATAAATCATTTTAAAGGAAACGTAGATATCATTTAAAATTTTGTCTTTGTGAAGCCCTAGATAACCCTTCAAATTATTTTATGAACTACTGTTTACAGTTTAAAGTGAGAGCGTTAAGCTTTTCTATGCATCATCATCTTCCTCGCCTTCTCCCTATTTGGGGTCGGCTCTGAATGTCAACTCTCTCCATCGTTTTCTATCATTTATTATATCTGTACTAACCCCCCTGTCCATCATGTCCCGCTTAACACATTCCCCCCACGTCTTTTTAGGTCATTTAGCATTTTTGCCAAAAGTGGCCGTTTTCCGCAGCTAAGGAGCTGAGGAGCTAATTTTAAATTTTCAGTCATTATGCCTATTGCTTAAAAAGCTTTGCCGGTATTGGACGTTATTTTTCTCAAGCTATTCTATGCATTTCGCTGATAGAAGTAAATATACGAGGGGGAATATGCGCTGCCAGTCGCTGCCATTCCAGTCGGAATCGACGCTTATATGTACCTATTTAAAGAGGAATAGCAAATTTTGCAACCCTAAAGATACCCGTAGCAAATTCAATTAACAAATATCAAAGAAAAGCAAGTAAATTGTTTAATGATAGGCAAATGCTGTAATTCCGTTGACCCGCCAACCTCGGCCGGGCGGGCTCGCGTCCACTAAACTATAATTACACAGGAATATTTAGATCTTAGTGTTATTTAGTTCTCATGGGCAGGGAGGATTTAATATCAGGAACATTTATAATAGAAGGTTAGTTATTTGATTTTGATTTTAGCAATTTTTTAACCGACTTCAAAAAAGGAGGATGTTATCAATTCGACTGTATTTTTTTTAATGTATGTTTGTTACGCGATAACTTCACCAATTGTTAATCGATTTTGATTTTTTTTATTTGAAAACCTTCACTACCAAGTTGGTCAAAATTTAATTTGGTGAAGATATGATGAAGAACTTTGGAGATATGAAAGAAAGTCCTAAAATAAATTGAAGTCGGTTTTTTTTTTGTGAAAAATTTAATTATATTACAATATTTCCAAGCAAAATGCAAGCTAGAAATGGTATTTTATTATGGATGATGTCTATGTCCCATACTGATACGGTCATTGATAAATAAGTGAACCTATAACCGACGGGTATGCATGACAATAGTGATGAGTGTAGATGAAGCGAGAGAAGTCGGTCAGGATCGTAGCAGAGACGAGGAGTAGGTCTTTGGAGGTCTTTGAAGGTCCATAATCTCTGTCTACCCCTGTGGGAAACAGATGTGATAAATGTATGTATGTATGACTGTCAAAAAAATATTATTCTATTTAGTCCGTCAGTTAGATTATCCAGAATAATGGAAATTTAATTTTTGAATCATCATTAGTAAAAAATCTGGAGAAACAGAACGTCTATGTTTCGGAGTAAGGGTTTGTGACCTCACCTCTCGGTTCAAATTGTACCTACCAAAGCGTACGCGTAGCGCGAACTTGCAATGCGTGAAGAGAAAAAATATCTGTACAATATTTTTTAATAATCCATCCGATGGGCCAATCATGATCATCATGATCAGGTCTTTTTTAGCCTACACTACAGGAGCACGTCCCTCTCTGTACTGCCAGAGCCTATATGGCTCTTTTCTATTAGCCAGAGCAGTCAGAGGATTTGGCCTACACTCTATACACGCTGTATAAGGCACAAGTTAGGCCGCATATGGAATATTGTTCCCATCTCTGGGCCGGGGCACCTAAATACCAACTTCTTCCTTTTGACCGTATTCAAAATCGCGCAACTCGTATAATCGATGATGAGACTCTCGTCAGCCGTCTCGATCCTCTGGCTCTACGTAGGGATGTTGCATCCTTGTGCATTTTTTATCGCATTTATCATGGGGAATGTTCTGAAGAATTGTTCGACCTAATACCTGCTGCAAATTTTCACCACTACACCACCCGCCTGAAATTAAAATACCATCCACACCACCTGGATAGTTGGCAATCAACCACCGTACGTTTTAAAAGGAACTTCCTGCCACGAACGACCGAACTGTGGAATCAACTTCCTGCAGCGGTGTTCCCGAACCGATACGACATTGAAACCTTCAAAAAACGAGTCTATATCTTCCTGAAAGGCCGGTAACGCTCTTGTTACGCCCCTGGTGTTGCAGTTGTCCATGGACAGTGGTGATCACTTACCATCAGGTGACCCGCTTGTTCGTTTGCCGCCCTATAACATAAAAAAAACTCTCCATGCAGGCCAGACGGGTTGGAGAGGTCTCATTGATGTTTATAAGCTTTATTTAGCTTGTTTCCTAAGTCGCCTTCTACCAATGTAGGTATACCAATGTCTGTTGCATGTCACTGATGACTAAATGAGTGAGACTCTACATGACTTTTGTACCACCAAAATTGTACCACATTTTAAGGTGGAGGTATAGGCAAATGACCTTGAAGTGGCGCCCTCACTTGAAATAAATTATTAACTCGTAAATATGGAGATAATTTCCATATTGCTCTTCGTCATGCACTAGATAGCCCTTTAAATTATTTTATGAACCACCGTTGAAAGTATTTACATTACTCCGTCTAGCTTTAAAACTTGCTTCCGCCAAAAGTGGCCACGGCAAGTTTTAAAGCTAGACGGATCACCAATAATAGTTTCAACGGCAGTTCATAAAATAATTTAAAGGGCTATCTAGTGCATGACGAAGAGCAATATGGAAATTATTACCATATTTACGAGTTAACAATTTATTTCACACTTCAAGGCCATTTGCCTATATCTTCGCCTTAAGCAATAAACTACATTTCATTTCATTTATAAAAACACGAAACGGATCTAGATAAAATTAATAAAATTATCTAAATGTAAAGGAACATTTTGAGCCTGTCTCACCTCAAAGCATCTAATGAATGATCAGACGTTCGCTAGAATGAAAATGATAATAACCATGATGATTATGATATATGTCTGGAAATAGACATATTGCGTCATATTTTGTACTTCTGATCGCACATACCTACTCAGGATTCTATGCACGTGTTTTGAAACATGTGGACCATAATTTAGATCTATCTGATAATCTTTTAAAATTATCTGCTGATTGATTGTATAGGGTATTACAGAGCGACGCTATAATCCTTTACGACAACGAACATGATATTAAATACCTTGTCTACAAAAGAATAAATCGAAATATATAAATAAATAGATAAGGACAAAACACACTGATTAAGCTAGCCCTATTTAGCTAAAGTAAGTTAAAATTTGTGTTAAGGGATAGGTACTAACTCAACGATACTATATTTTATAATAAAATCACATATAGAGGTCGATAAACACTCAAGACTCACGACAATTTGAAAAAGGCTATTTTTCAACTTGCCCTGGCTGGGGATCGAACGCAGAACCTCCGGATTGGCGGACTAGCGTGTTGACCATTACACTACGGATATCGTCTCAAAATATGAAACATTTTAAAATACGAGAAACAGTTTTGATTTCCAAAATGTTAAATCTTCTTCTTTTCGAGTCGAAGGGTCTAACAAAATATACTGAAAATATTTTAAGGGTGGATTCAGTCTATCACATTGAACAACTTTCCCCAAGGAACGTACACCGAACTATGAAAAATAATTTTTGACCTCCCATACAAGTTGACCGATCAGCTGATCCGAGTTTGTAGGGAAAGCCAAAGATTATTTTTCATATTTCGACATATGTTCCTTAGGGAAAGTTGTTCAGTATCACTGACTGAATCCACCCTTCAAATAGTTTTAGTATATTTTTTTAGACGTTATATAATTTAATTATAATAATCTTGACCAGTGTTTGGTCACGGTGACTCCCTGTTCATTCGCTTCAATACGGTCTTGTATTGTGCAGGACGTGGGGAATTTCGGGCATGACAGTAAGTGGGTCATTGATTGGACAGCACCGCACTCGCATTTGTTGTTTTTAGAGAATTGCCACCTGATCAGTTTTTTTTTGGTCTTTTTATACAAATATAACATTTTCAACGCATAAAATCAGTCAGTTACTTGTTTACAGAGAATAGCTTAGGCACGAAATATATCATTTTCGTATCTAAGTATTTCTCCGTACAAATCGTAAACGAAATTGAAGAAAACCTATTATCATGGCTTCAGTTCACTTGGTCCCACAATAAAATTCTAAAATGTACCTGTTAGTCTGTCACCCGCGGCGCCTTGGTCAAAGTCCCTGTCGTCATAATAATTAAAACCAAGCCGATAATGTCACCCCAACGGAAACCTCACATTTTTCCGGAATAAAAAGTATTCTATGTCTATTAATCCGGATAATAACCTTTTCATTTTTAATTTTGACGTATTTTAATATTTGCTATTCAAAACGACACTAATTAAACTAACATAAAGATACTCTGTATAACCCAAAGGTTGACTGGCAGACAACGTTTTTAGCGTTAAGTTCGGCTATTTTTCTGCACAATTTGTATTTGATGGACATCGAAATATAATTTGATGGACAATAAATAAATAATTATGCTATATAATAACAGTAATTTGTTTGTTGTCACAGCCCTGTCATGCTACGTCACACGTCGCGGCGCCCCGCCCACCTGCGCAGGCGCCCGCGCTAACGTAATTGTGGCGCGCGCCGACAGTACGTGGGGGCCACACTTTTCATGCATCGTTGGATATGAAATATAGTTGTGTATTTTATTTTTAACCGACTTCAAAAAAGGAGGAGATTATCAATTGGACTGTATGTATTTTTTTTAATGTATGTTTGTTACGCGATATCTTCGCCAATTGGAAACCGATATTGATAATTATTTTTTTATTTTAAAGCCTTTACTACCAAATTGGTCCCATTTTAATTTGGTGAAGACATGATGAAGAACTTTGGAGATATGGAAGAAACTCCTAAAAAAAATTTAAGTCGGTTGTTTTTTTTTGTTAAAAATTTAATTATGTTCTTCAGAATATTTACTGAGAAAAGAAGAAGAATGCTTTAAATTAAAAAAATATTAATAATTATGATAAAACTCTTTATTGGAATCTCGTTCGCACATTCTCAAGGGCACCAGCTGGAAATTAGCTGTTATTCCAAGTGGGTAGGGTTAAGCTGAGCTGTTTGTTTGCTGAGCTTTTGTGCACTGTGCCGCACAAAGGCATGCTTAGCTTTAGGTATTAAATTTTGTAATTGTGTACCTTAAATTATGTTTTTTGTGTGTTAAAGAAAACGAATAAATAATTTATCTATCTATCAAATTCTTTTTAACAATACCGGGACAGCTAGAGGAAAAAAAATATAGCCATGCCGCCTCCGGCGGGGGCCCGACAGACGTGGTAGATGAGAGATGCTGGCTTGACGAAGTCAAGGATATGCGTGCCAATGGTTTTACAATCAAGGATGCTTAAGACCGTGCAAAGTTGATAAGAAAATGCCGGTTAGCGTACCCCGAGCTTTGCAGCATTATAGTTGTGGATGCACTGGGAATACGCGATGATATGAGAGAGAAAGAAAGAGAGACAGGGAAAGTAAGGGTTTACGTGAGTACACTTTTCATGCATCATTGTATGTCTTTACTGAAAAATAAATACATATTTTAGAAATTTTTCTAGCAATACAGCTATATCCCTTTACTGAAAAATAAGTACATATTTTAGAAATTTTCTTGCAATACAGCAATATATCTTTACGTAAAAATAAGAATATATTTTAGATTTTTTTCTAGCAATACAGCAATATATCTTTACTGAAAAATAAGTACATATTTTAGAATTTTTTCTAGCAATACAGCAATATATCTGTACTGAAAAATAAGTACATATTTAAGACATTTTTCTAGCAATACAGCAACTTCTTGAGTTTACATGCTAAGGTTACAAAAATGTTTAATATACCTACGCATTTTTGCACGCGTGCACTATGCACTTAAGCACTAGTATTAAATAAGGTATAAATTTGTGTTGTAAGCCTATATCAGTCCACTGCTTGACTAAAGGCCTCTCCCAACAAAGAAAGGATATGCCAATAATCACCACGCTGGGCAGATGGGTTGGTGATAGCAGCAATGAATTGGTGCTAACGATTTTGCTGGTTTGACCCAACAAAATCATTAGCCCCAACTTCCAACGCATGAGTGATGCGCTTATGATCCAACGAGTAAGTGCAAGGGCCATATTCAAAATTGACTAGGAAGAAACGAAGACTCAAGATAAATGACCTACCTCATTTTCTAGTAAAATTACCAACAAACTCGGCATATGGGGTATTACTGTCGCAATTCACTTAACGCAAAATTGATGTACCAGCATTTCAAAATGGAGTCGTGGTTAACAGATTTGCGAAGTTGTAAATCTAACGGCGAATACTCTGTGATTTATTCGACTGTTGGAATCTGTGGTTAAATGTCAAGAGAATTTAGGGGAGGGCAGATCGTTCTCAGGTTTTATTTAAAAAAATGTGTTATATTGGCTTTGACGTCCTTCGTGGCGTAGTGATTAATTAGGCGAGGTTCTGGGTTTGATCCCCAGCCAAGGCAAGTTGGAAAATGGCCTTTTTCAAATTGTCCTGGCTTCTTGGTTGTTTATCTATATATGTATTTATTATAAAATCTCATAATATAAGTTTAAACTTACTTTGGGGCTAGCTTAATTAGTATTATTTGTCCTTATCTATCTGTTTTTTTTTTTTTAAATATGAAAATATGTAGAATCAGAAACAGAGGTAGTTTTAAAAATAGGTGGTTAAATTAAAATAAAAGAAATTGACATAATTGTTAATTTACATGATATTTGATCTGGATAATTTTGTGTGCTTCTGCCACAGTCATCACACACATCACACGAGGTTTTACCTGTACCTATTGTAGCTTTTTTGGCTTAAGGCCTTGCCGACCCAAACTCTGAGGGGTTGAGGTGCGGGGCGATCCGCAAAGCACCCCGCATGCTTTTACATATTTCGTTTGACTGTGATGCTGTAAATAAACGCGGAATGACGCGGAATGTAGAGTTTATCGGTTTTTATGAATTATCTTAATAACAATTTTCTTTATCGAAAATGAAGAAGGCGGGCACCTTAGGAATCACAAAACTCACTCACTGGGATAAGTCTTGGAAGAAAAATAATTTTTAGATATTATTTCTAAACATTTTTTAAAAAAAGGTATATGATTTATCCTTATCCAATCCTTATACAAGTAATCTAGATCAAATACTCGTAGCATGTATCTTCGACTTTCGAAAAGTAACACCTGAATCTAAACTATTAATTTATTATATATAATACTGCCCCTATTTCTGATTCTACCTACTTTCATATCCAAAGCCCAAAACAAGACTGTAACACATTTTTTAAAATAAATGTACTTTCTTCTCGAAAGACGTTAAAAAAGTGATTGGACAATTTGTATACGACTAGAACTGTCCAATTTTTTTCGGGTCCCCGATTCTTTTCCATTGGAAAAGTGATTCTTATTGAATGGCTCACGCTTTAATATGTATGTCTTCATAATACCCTATATATATTTTGGGGGCAAGGCCATGTCTATACAAATATAGTTATATAAAACAGTACATCAATCAAAATTCTTATACAGTACTATATTTCTATATCGTGCCTTTAACTACATAATGAGCGCTATTTCTAATGTATTATTAGATTAAGCAAACACTTTCTTTAATGGCAGAGTACGATGGTCGCCGCGAGCGAAAATTCTAGTAAGTTAAGGTCCCACACACACTATGCACTTATATCATTATGTAAAGATATTTTAACAACGATCCAACTAGCCACATACAGGGAAAATAAAGTATGCTTTAAAATACACATAATGAATAACGATATGTATACAGAGAAAATAAAGTATGCTATAAAATACACATTGATACTACTTTGAACTATCGAATTGCATCATTTTTAGGGTCCCGTTCCCAAAGGGACCCTATTACTGAGATTCCGCTATCTATTGTCCGTCTGTCCGTCCATCTGTCACAGGGCTCTTTTCTCTATCTCTTGAACCGTAATAGCTAGACACTTGACATTTTCACCGATTATGTATTACTGTGACCGCTGTAACAACAAATACTAAAAATAAGATAAAAACTAAAAATTAAAGGGGGTCGTCATAAAAGAAACGTGTTTTTTCAGCGTTTTTAACTTCTTTGTAATTGCAGAAACACAATACCTGAAATTTTCCGTGGCCGCTATAAAAAAAAATACTAAAAATAAGATACAAATACAAATAAATAAGAAAGGTGGTCAACATACAAAAAACGTGATTTTTCAGCGTTTTAAAACATTGTACAGAAACCATCACGAGTTTGACTCGCAATTAACCGGTTTAATAAATTAATGCGAACGGGAAATATACCTTTTTAGGGTTCCGTACCCAAAGGGTGCAATCGGGGCCCTATTACTGTGACTCCGCTGTCTGTTTGTCTGTCTGTCCGTCTGTCTGTCCGTCTGTCACAGGGCTCTATCTCTTGAACCGTAATAGCTAGACACTTGAAATTTTCACCGATTATGTATTAATGTGGCCGCTATAACAACAAATACTAAGAATAAAAAATAGTTAAAAATTAAAGGGGATCGTCATACAAGAAACGTATTTTTTTTAGCGTTTTTAACTTGATCTTTATAATGGCATTAACTAGATACTTGAAATTTTCACCAATTATGTATTACTATGACCACAATAACAAAAAATACTAAAAATAAAATTAGTAAAGTCGTCATACAAGAAACGTGTTTCTCCAGCGTTTTAAAACATTGTACGGTGGTACGGAACCCTTCATGTACGAGTCCGACTCGCACTTGCCCATTTATTTATTTATTTTCGCTTGACGTTTCGTCCGGGTTGCACCGAACGTGGTCTCAGCCTGACTCAGTCATTTCGCGTTAATTCCCGTATTTAAATAATACAATAATTTAATAATACACATTGAAAAACAGACAACAACAAACAAATAGACAAGAAAGCAAACTTACATGTTATTACCACCGTAATAAAATAAGATACGCACGGAATCTCAATTTAATAAAGTCGTCAATATAACCCGATATTCCTTCATTACTTACCGATATATTTATATTACCGACTTGGTGGTGGCCCTATAGAAAGCGCCCATTGAATTTTCTCGTCTTTCGATTGATTTCGCATCGCATTGTAAGACCACCGTTATGGAGCATTTAGATCGAAGATACGCCAAATGACCGGTCCAGTTATGTTAGATTTTTTAATGATTGTCGATTGTTTATTGGAGTTTCTGTGATTCTGTTATTTGGAGCGTTTGTTGCTTTTGATGTTGATATTGTAGTTCGCAATTTATGTGTTACTTTCCGTTCAGTCTTATAGTTCAAAGAACATAGAAGTAATATGAAGCTTTATAGACGTTTAGGAAAGTAATAAATAATAATAAAAAAGTCATTTATTGCCAAAAAATACAGAGAACCTCTTAATTAAAGTTATGTTACCAATATTCTTATTACTTAATTTTTGGCAAAGGAATGCCTCAGCTTGTGTTACCTCGAACCAAGGCTCGAGGTAACGCTGTTTTACAGGCACCCCTTCTCCCTGAGATCTTGTGCGGGAGGCTATGTGCGATTATGGGGGCTAAAGATTTATAAAATTTTACAAAGGTACTAAACAACTTACATATTAAAATAAGTGTTCTTGACACTTATTTTTAAAACTTTTATTTTCTTAAAAGCTATAGGTGTGAATAGTCTTTATAGGCCAACAATTAAATGTGTATGCGTATGTGTGTGTGCGCGCGCGCGTGTTTGTGTGTGTGTGTATGGGAATGTGCGTATCATAGATATCCTATCTATGATACGCACATTCCCATACATTGTTTTTATACGGATATTTAGAAGAAGTCTCTTAATCTCAACTCTTTCCAGAAGGCACGTAAGTGAATATTAACTGTACTATTTGTATACAGAGTGACTTTTTAACCATCAGCCAAATTTTTGGAGCTTGTTCAGTACATGATAGTGAACTACGTTTCATAAAAACTTGGTTGACTGGTAGAAAAGGCCCCTGGCCTTAAGTCCGCCATTTACATTGATTGTAATGAAGTTAAATAAATAAATAAAAAAATAAAAATGAACGAAAAACCGATAATACTGACATAGGCGTACCCAGGCCTTTTTCGAGGTGGGGAGAGGGTTGGTACATGTAAAAAATAACTATGATGTTACTTAGTAATTATATTTGTTACAATTACAGCGGGCCCACCCTAAATATTTTACACTGCTAACTTAAACTCTTATATTTTTTTTTGAAAATTCAATATCGATAACCGTCAACCGTCTCAAACTGGAAAAGTCAAAAAAGGAGATGGTTGACAATTCAAATTCATATATTATGTTTTTTATGCATGTTCCTCAATAACTTACGTATCCGTTTTTGAACCGATTTAGAAAATTATTTTTTATTTGAAAGGGTATACACTACATACATGCATATGTTTACCTTTTGACGACGCTTGTTGCGGACATTCTTTTGTTTACTTATTTGACAAAGCATGTTGTGGACTCTTTTCTGTAACCCATTGACGAAGCATTTTATTTATTTATTTGTACTTTATTGTACACACATACACGTTTAAAGTACAACAGGCGGACTTAATGCTAAAAGCATTCTCTAACAGTCAAACCTTTGGGTCGATTGGAGAGTTTTATGTGGGTGTGAATAAAACGTATAGGTAATGAATTTATAAAAAGAAAACTTAAACTAAACTAAATTTAAAAGATAATAATCACAACACATACTATAAACATACTATTATTATTATTACATATACACAATTACTTATACATACTATATATTACTTCATAAAATATATACCTACATTAAAATATATACAACAAAAATAAATATACAAATACATAACCATAAATAAATATTATGGAATTAAGTCTGTCGTATGTTTAATTGGAAGCATGTTGCGGATCAATATTTCATACATGCAAGTTGGTTTCATTGTCACCAGGTGAAGATCTGATGACGGAATCCTCGAGAAATCGATTGAACTTCTCAACTACGAGTATTCTATGCACTTCAGTGATTTTGATGTTTTTGTCATCAAGCATCTGCATTCAGAAAGTATGTTTTGGTGAAGTGGAACTGATAAAATAGACCGAAATTGAACGTGTTTTTTCAAAATACAAAAATGGGGAAATACCAAAAAAAAAACAACAACATTTAGGAGTCATAGACGCCATCAGTCACTGTTTATGATTAATGGTAATCATCTACATTAGATCTACTATCTTGCTTAGCATGGCTTTAAGGCCTTGTACCCCTGGATTAATCTACCTCGTAAGCAATAAAGACGTGGCGGCGGTATCTATAAATATTTATAAATTCACAATTTAGATTAATATTTTATGTATATATTCAAATATACGTCTGTGGAATAGTAGAGCAGTGTTCGGTAAGACAATAAGACAAGGAAACGCGCCAAATAAGGCTCTATAGATAAGTTACGACACCTTCAGTAGGCACTATGTGTAAATGTTGCCAGCAACCAGCATACATAATACTTTGTAGAAAATGAATGTTTTAAACCTGACAAGAAAACAAATAATCACTACTGCACGTTATTGTTTTACAATTTTTTTTTCTGGATGATCGATCGAAGTTTCGGAGTGGGGGTGATTGACGTCAACGTTAAGTGAAAATAGTACTGTATCTTTGTAATTATTTGATGATCAGAAAAAAAACAAACGCATAAAATATTATTTAACCCTTTCACCGCGAGACTTTATATCAGTTGTACTATATAAACGAGGTTGCCTGGAAAAAATTGCTTAGCGATACGGCCGCCTTTTGCGCATTTCCTAATTTTTAAGATAATTGTGTTCTGTTTTTTACTTTTGTGCAATAAAGGGTATTGTATTGTATTGTTGTCGTGCTCCCAGCGCGAGGAATTGTGAATATATATATGCGTCGGATAAATCTGACGCTCGCGAAATGGGCACGAAAATGTTTGTCGGATTAAGCCGACGTTCGCGGTTCAAGTGTTAATAATCTACGTGATGAGCTAAAAATATTTTATTAGTCCACATCCGTATTGGACATTATATCCACTAGTCTACACATAACTTTATACGCCCAAAACAAGATCACTTCACAATAAATCATATACACATATCAACGTATTAGTCGTCAGTCCGTCAGAGCGTGTAGTACAAACAGTCGAATGCCCCTGGTTGTATGTAGATTAATGAACACCACACAGCCTTAATTGTTACAAATGAATGTGTGTCGTGTTTGATTTATGACAACGTATTTTTATAACGTGATTGTGTGGTGAAAACTAGTATTTTGGTGAGTGTAAGTCAATAAATATTAATTTAATGACGATCAATATATTTCGTTATAGTTATATAATACCTATAATATCGTATAGGTACTTAAATATTGGTTTTATTGATTCATTTTTGATGACGTGAAAATAAGAATTGTGTATCTAAATATATGTATGTAGGGTCAAATCACACCGATTAAGCAAGCCGAAAAGAATTTCATTTTCCGACTTCATGCCCACTATCACACGTGGCTTAGACTTTGCCTCCCTAGGCTCTGTCTGTCCCGTTAGGAATATAGACGTGATAGTATAGATAAATACCCAAGACCCAGGAAAATTTGAAAAAGGCCAGTTTCAACTTGCCCCGACTTAGGATCGAACTCAAACCCCCCTCATGTATGCGTTCATAAATGTGAACTGATATCCTGATATTGCCGCAATTCTTACCAAGTTCTTCTATCAGGTTCTTCACCAGAAGCGGTTAAGACACTGTGCTTAAACCGCTTGTGGCACCAAAGACCTTGTTACTTATACTATGAAACATGTATATTTTTGTAAGTTGACGAAATTGAGGCAATATCAGGATATCGGTTCACCTTTAATCTTCAAATTAATTTACATACGTTCACATTTCCACATTGTTGTTTTGTTTCCGATAACAATTGACATTAGGAACAAAGACACATCAACGCCTCTGAAAAGTCACTACAACTTCGAACAATAGCAATGATAAATACTGTTTCGCCGGAGGCTAGGTGTGCAACAAGCCTTACTTTGTACTTCCAAACCAATTAAGGAAAACCCCCCTCGGTAACTTTGATTGGTATAATTTCAGATGTTAACGGGGAGTGGGTGATAGTTTTGAAGGGTCAAGTAAGAATGGTTGATGTTATTACAAAGGGTTTTGAGGCAGAATGCTCGATTCGCAAAACGTCCGTTCTCAAAAATTCGTATGAAACAGCAGAAATAAAAGATGCAGGAAATATCTGGTTAGCAAAAAATAAAAAACCACAATAAATCTAGTGTGGGGTTGATGAAATAAGTACGAATGTATAACTTGCAAGTAATATTTTTATTCGTTAACGACCAAATGAGAAGAGGGCTCAGACTGTTGCTTCATTTCCTTTTTTAGACAATATTGATACAACTACTCTTTTGTTATTTTTTTTTTTAATTAATGGCTTGACGCTACTGCGTATTTAGCCAGGAACAAGTTAATAAAACGTGGGAAATTCTTTTTTCCTAACAAGTTACAATCAAAGGTTGGTGTAGGCCTTTGATTGCTTTCAGGGAGCTTCTGGTGACAAATCTATACAAGTCCACTGGTTTTCATAGCCGACTGAGTGGCGGACGACGCCCGAAGACGCCCACACAGTCCGCGAAACAAATATCACTACAGCCGTACTATGACTGTCCACTTTAACTATTTCACATATTGTTCATGAGCATGAGCATTTATACCACCAAAAACACCAATTTCATATTATAAAGTCCACTAAAATCAATTTGCAAAATAATTTAAAGAAAACCCTAAGCGAACCCCTTGACTTCCCGCCAAAACCTCCTTTTGTTAATTTATTCCAACGGAAGCTAGTATACCGGAAATAGTGTTGCCCTATTCATTATTAAATTAACTACCATAACTGAGTACTCAATATATATCCAACAATTTTGACAGCTATCTCTATAATAAATAATGACGTACATTAAATTTACTTACACTAGAGACTATTTTCGAAGAAAGAAAATGTTCTGTGTGTCTGTCTCTCTTTCTTATTAGACATTTTGCGAAATGGACATTTTACGTCAAGTTAAGTATTTAATAGTAAGCATCAATAAATCGGCACGGTGGTTAGCGACGAAAGGCTATTGTGAGATTATTGTTCGTTTTGCATATTGAATTGTGCGTTGCATATTGTTTATGGCGAGGCGACGTGTGTGGCTTACATGTGCTCCATTTCTGGTCTATTGATTGAACGTCTAGGCTGAAACTGTTTCTAATGTATTTTTATTAGGATTGGAATTGGGACTCTGGTTTTTGTTATTCATTCGTGATAATTATAAAAAGAATATACTTAGGTATGTATATTTGTGCAATGAGTCAGAAATCTTTACAAAACTTTTTGTATACGGAATAAGTTCGAACTATCATGTTTTATCTTTTTATAATTATTCTTAATAAGTAAAACCAGTAACCTCGTCAAATCACCTAGGGTAGGTAGCAGACCCCGGGCTCTGAAGCGTAACCGCTGGCGATGCAACCGGGAATACGCTCGGATGATGATGATGAATTATTCTTAATAAAACCTTTAAATATTTTTTAAATTAAAGAACGAAGAAGCCTTTAAACGTGGCAACGGTTTCAAAATAGGTTATAAAAAATCTTAAATTTAGAGTTAAGTGTTTAGAGTTTAAAAATAAAAAGGACTTAGGGTTGCTACACACTTATTAGGGCCGGCATTAATTGGCAGAGTCGGGCAGTAAAATCTATTATAATATGTAGATGAATGTTCGGGAAAAAAGCCCGAAATTGCTTCGGGTTGGCTTTGTTATTCGACAAATACTGCCGAACCGAAAACGCTGGCCCGCTTATGTGTGTAGCAACCAGATAGTCAGTAACAATATTTAAAAAAAAAGCCTTTGAATGCACTTAATGTAAGTATTTAAGTATATTTATAAGGTATGTGTTGGATTTATTAATTATTTTGCGCCGCTACAAAATCTCTGTTTTTCCTCATAGTGGACCGGGACAGAACGCTTTTAGCGTTAAATCCGCCAATTGTAAATAATTGTTTATTGTGGATAATAGTTATATTAAAAAAAGTTCTAAATACAACATTTTGCTGCCTCTAACTAGTACTTTGTACATTATCAATAAATCTAGCAGTACTGTTAGCAAGCCAGCCCACGCAGCAATTTGATCTTATAAACACCAAATTAACTACACATTGTTTTTAACAAGATCTCCGAATTAAGTACTTACTACCTCTAAAACCTTATCATTAATCTAAATTGCTGAATACAATAAAATATTGCTCGGAGGTTGAGGTCAGCTTGTTAAGATTTGAACTTTATCGATATGTAATTAAGGTTTAATATGAGTTATGGGTGAGGTATAGATCATTATAAGGGGTCCATCAGAATAGGATCGTGGGAAATAAGCGATGGATGAGTTATGGAAGTGGGATTGGATCGGAATTGGTTCGATAACGGACCTTTGTAATGACATGTTTTGCTTTTGGATGTCACTTGAGCATGTAGTCATTTTTTGACTACAGTTTTTGCACACATTCATGAGTTTTCAGTTAAAATATTTAATTATACTGTTGCTGTGTGTAAAATAGTGACCAAAAGTGAAATATTAATTATCGCAGACTCGATATTTCACTTTTTTATTTATATTTATTAGCCGTGTATGGTTTCCGGCAGAGTAGAGTAGGACCAATCCAAGTCTTCCCGTGGATGTCACGGAAGGCGACTTAGGAAACACAAGCTAAACAACTAAACATCAATGAGACCTCTCCAATCCGTATGGCCAGCGTGGAGAGTGTAAGGCCAGATCCTCTCATTGCTCTGGCTAATACATGGCTCTGGTAATACAGAGAGGGTCGTGCTCCTGCAGTGGAGACAAAAAAAAGACATGATAATGATTTTGATGTGTGTGAAATAGTGACCAAAAGTGAAATGTCCTTTAACTCAGACTTGATAATTCACTTTTTTATTTATCTGTCTATCTTGTACCCGAATACACCATGACATTCAGTTCATTACGGATTGGCCTATCTTTGACATCTCGTCGTCCAATCACAACACAGAGCGACGGAGCGGAAACAAACAATAGACGGGCAGATCGGTGTCGTCCATTTCTAATTATGATTATCTTGTGATCGATTGAAATTAGGTGAGTAATGGCTTTTGGAGTGGATAAAATAACCCGTTTATTAGACACATGGACCCGTACACCCGTAAATAGACACATTATCACGTCTTTATCCCTAAAGGGGTAGACTAAACCTGGGGTCGTTAGACTCGAGGGCCTCATTCAACGTGATGGTGGGCGTGAACCTGTTTTAATATACCTATTTAGTATCTGGGCGATCGAGCTTTGCTCGATAAAAACATGGAGAAAAAGAGGTTGTGCGTACAGCCAGGCCTGTGTCACTCCCCGTTTTGGTATCGAAAATGTACCTACATTATTACTATGTGCACAGGCGGCCCCTTCGGGTGGTAAATTCAGTTATACGAATCGTTTGTCCAGAGTTATAAGAATGAAATTGGCTTGCAATGGATGTCTATACGAAAAGGTGCTGAGTTCTGACGTAAGCTAAATTAAACCATATCGCTAGCCACATTAAGTAGATATTTCTTTGAATTTCTTTGCTGAGTAAGACATCTGTACGTTAGTATTATTTATTATGTGGTACAGCTTTATTTAATAACAAATTTTCTTGTTGTTTTCAGAAAAATATTTCTTTTTAGTATTATTTATAGTTTCGTAAAAATACTGTACAAAATCAAACGCAGTAAAGTGCCCAATTGTCCAATCAATCAACGACTACCAACACAAGTACAAATTATGTTGAAATAGGGCGCGTTGATGTCTTTTGTAGTAAGTTGACTTCGTGTCGTATAGATGTCGAATGGGCTGAGGGGAGGGAGGCATGGAAACTACCCGATATATACATAATAATATACATAGCATACTTAAGTCTAATGAGAACGTTAAGCTTTACTACGCACATTTGCCAAAAGTGGCCGTTTTTCGCAAATGTGCGTAGTAAGGCTTAACGTTCTCATTTTAAGCTGTAAACAGTAGTTCATAAAATACTTTGAAAGGTTATCCAGGACTTGTTAGTAGCAAAATTTTAAATAATATCTCCGTTTTCTTTGAAATGATTTATTTTAAATGGGGGCAGCACTGGACCCCGGAAAATTCAGGTATGGCCTTAAAGGCTTAACTTACTTATTTTTGAGTGGACAAATATTTTTTTTTTTGTGATTTCAGATTATGTTACTTTTTAGGGTTCCGTACCCGAGGGGTGCAAACGGGATCGGGAACGGAACGGGAACTATTACTAAGACTCCGCTGTCTGTCCGTCTGTCACAAGGCTCTATCTCTTGAACCGTAATAGCTAGACACCTGAAATTTTCAACGATTATATATTATTGTGGCCGCTATAACAACAAATACTAAAAAAAAGTTGAAAATTAAAGGGGGTCGTAATACAAAAATCGTGTCTTTTTCAGCGTTTTTAATTCAATCTGTTACAGGGCTCTATCTCTTGAACCGTAATAGCTAGATACCTGAAATTCCACTATAACAACCATGGAGTATTTAGCCAATGGAGGGCGCTTGCAGGGCCAGCGGCGCGCGCAAGAGCCTGCTTGCCGAAGCAGGGTCATGATCTGAGGTGACAGTTCACGTCTGCTGCTTCTAGGTTAAATATCAAATGTCGCACCTTGTAATTATTACAAATAATTATAAGCAATGCTTACCTGTTCAATTAAATGGTCTGGGAAGAATTCTACTAATTCAAGGTTCACAAAAAATGGAATTACTTTTCACATTCTTAGTATAATCTCAAACCTTCGTGGTTTTTCTATGCTAAGTCAACTGATTGTTTTGTAAGATCTTTCATGTGATAATAAAAAGAAAAAAAAAAAAAAAAAAAAAAAAACATGTAAGCATTTTTAATATTTATTTTTAAGTTTTAAAATCAGTAATAAAACCCCATAGCAAACGGTGCCGCCATATTTATGTTATTTACCTCTCTTTCACTCGCACTAGATTGTCAATGTAGGATGCCTCTTTCATTTTAGATAATGAATTCAAGAACGGCGATAATGAAATATATCGATAAAAATAATGACGAAAAATTTTTTTTTGCATACATTATTCAGTTTTTTTAATTCTTCAACGAGCCATAGAGGGAGTTGACAGACGCTTACTTTTCTTTTAATTTTCAAAATTTCATAAGCCGCATGCAGCCAGTCCTCGATGCATGTAATTTGCTTATCCAGGGTCTCATTATCAGGGTCCCGAATGACGTGTAGTGGAATGTATTAAAGATTTCGAAAACGGCAAGAGATAAAGTTTTGACCCCAAAGAAAAAAGAAAAGGGTTCATGAATTTCTAGACAATATTTTTAAAATTTTCTTAATTTTATTTCCGATTTTGAAATCCATGCAAGATGGTCCCGATTAATAGATTTGGGTAAAACTATATGTGTGTGTGAGTAAATAACAAGGGGGTGGGTCTCGTGGTACACCTGGTAACAGCGAAGTTCCTCACTGCAAAATCGAAGGGTTTATGGACAGTTAACTTAAAATTTAATTTATGTGTTGTAAATAAATAATTTCCAGACGTCATTTTGGATTTCACAAAAAGTTTAGATTCGGACTCCCCAACCAAAAAAACCCTGGATACCGACTTTAATGCAGTTGAGAATTGGCGGCTATCTTGGATTAATGAAAAAACAAACAAAAAAGCGATAGTTTATAGTGATGGGTTGCTAGCTGCGTCACCTATTAACATGATTTGCATTTTCACGCTTGACCTCGATCAGCTTTTACGGTTTGCACAGGAAGAAAAGTAGCTAGAATAAGGAGTACAAAATAGTGATGGGTTGCTAGGCGCATCGCCCAATTAACATAATTTGCATTTTCACCCATTCCCTCGATTGGCTTTTACGATCTGCACGGGAAGAAAAGCAGCAAAAAAGGAAAATCAAAATAGTGATGGGTTGCTAGCCGCATCGCCTAATTAACGTAATTTGTATTTTCACCTATTCCTCGATTGACTTTTACGATCTGCATGGGAAGAAAAGCAGCCGAAAAATTTATATAAAATAGTGATGGGTTGCTAGCCGCATCGCCTATTAACATAATTTGTATTTTCACCCATTCCCTCGATTGACTTTTACGATTTGCACGGAAAGAAAAGCAGCAGAAAAATTAATAAAAAATAGTGATGGGTTGCTAGCCCCATCGCCTATTAACATGAATTTTCAAAATGATTAAAATAAGAGTAACATGAAAAAAATATCGATATCGATATTTTTCACTCCGCGTATGATTCTTACTACCCTACGAAAATCATCGCTATACGTAACGAATTGTATCAACCAATGACAGCGGTGAAAATGCTTCCCCCCGCACCAAATCTGCTTGCGTTCAGTTTCTTTAAGAAATGTGTCTTTGCGCTGTCCATAGGCTGAATCATCCTTGATAACAACAAATACTAAAAATAAGATAAATTTAACAATTATTAAAGGGGGTCGTCATACAAGAAACGTGTATCTTCAACGTTTTAAAACATTGTACGGTGGTACGGAACGCTTCATGTACGAGTCTGACTCGCACTTGCCCGTTTATTTTTGATATAAATAATAATAAAAACTAAGTCAAGTACCGAATTGAAAACTGTCAAGATTAGTTTCTTTAGTCCAGGTAGACAAATGGCTTGCTATGTCATAAGGCTTTTAACGACAAGTGACAGTACGCCCGCGACACTTGTCGGCGACTGATGACGACAGTCGGCAACCATCGGCGACCATCGCGCGACAGTTCGTGACAGTCAGCGACGACGGGCGCCAATATACTTACTGTCGCTCGTCTGTTAGCTCAGTCAAATGGTCTTGTTTGTTTGTTTGATATAACTCTATTGTGCCAAAAAATTAATACTTTAATTCATAACTTAAGTAAAAATACATTATTAAACTAAAACTTAAATTGTACCAATAATAGCGATTAATAAATGTACTTTAGCAATAAGTAGGTAGTAAAAAATATCGTTAATTTTCAAGTCATTCATACTTTTCAAGCAAGGACCACCTCAATTGACATAAAATGCTTAGTGTAGAGAAGAATCCTCAAATCCGATTCCATAATGGTGCAGCCATTTTACTCGGAACTTTTTTTTCTTTGTTATTTAAGGCCTTTTTTGATTCACAATTTTTAACTTTTACTTTAGACTTCTTAACTGTTTTATTTTATTAGTTTGTGTGTGTAGGTATGTGTCTATAATTACTTGACATTAACTATTTATACTGCGCTAACCCCCAAAATTTACTCAAATTTCATTTACCAAACATTTGGCTGGAACGTATCGCTTTAGTGATAAGCCTTTTTACTTAATTATATTGTGCAATAAAAAAGTTTTATTTTATCTTATCTAAAAGCTGCTCAAAAAGCTTCCAGGGTGGAAATCTTCGCTATATACTAATTGCAGATTTGAAGTGTAGTGTTATCTATGTTTTACTTATGGGGTATATAAAACAGTCTGTGTTTGTATAAGCCGTGTGGTTCCCAGTATAATAGGATAAGACCACTCCAAGTCTTCCCATGGATGTCGTAGAAGGCGATTTAGGAAACACAAGCTGAACAGAGCTTATAAATATCAATGAGACCTCTGGAATCCGTATGGCTAGCGTAGAGAATGTAGGCCAAATCCTCAATTATATAGCTCTGGTAGTACAGAGAGCGTCGAGCTCCTGTAGTGGAGACTACAAAATACCTAACAATGAAGATTTGTAGACAATGAAATACATCTGTAGTGTTTGTAGTTGCTGAAGGCGGCCCCGTGCTGACCCGCTCGTTAGCGCCGGTAAATTAATCAAAGCTTTTATGGTTCTCCGACGTGGTCACGTGGTATGGTGGTAAACATGTCGATACAATTATAGGAATAGGTTTTAGGTGAATCGAGTAAGTACTCGTTCTCGTACTTACAATGAAAATAAAACCAGTATTTAATTTAGTTAGAATTTAAAAAGTGATGCTTAATGAAACTTGACAATTTATTCGTCGTCATAATAAGAAGAAAAAACAAAAAAAATCGGCTTTCCATACAAATCGGCGCTCAGCCAAATGGATTTTTTATGGCAGGCCGACATTTTTTATTGATTTTCAATAATTGTTTTTATGGCAAGTAGTTTAGTAAGTATCACAGATTGACTTGCTCCAAAAACGTTGCCGGTGTTTAAAAAGTAACCTTGTATAGGTTTTAACAAAATATACTTAAACTATTGAAATGGATTCAGACCGTAATACTAAACAAATTTTCCCAAGGAACATAATTTTGAAATATGAAAAAAAATTTTTGGCCTGCCATACAAGTTGACCGATCACCTGATCCAATTTTGTATGGAAATCCAGTAAAATAGATTAAAATAGTCTTAGTATATTTTGTTACAAACTGTATATAATTTTTAGTTTACGATTTATGTAGAGTAACCTCTTTGAATTCGATTATTTAGTTTATATATATAAGTTTTTTCAAATAAATTACAAAATATATCTTACAGACGAGCAAACTGTGTAGGTAATATTAGTATCTGAAAAAACTTACCATAGAGTGTCCAAGGTATTCAGCAGCATTATCTGATATGTACAATAGCTTTCCGTTTTGCGTCATCATCATTAGAAATCCGTTCATTGCCTGTCAACAAATACAAGTAATTAGTTAAAAATAATTTTTAAAACAAGCTTTTACCTAAAAATGAGCTAAAAAGAATAAAGTGCTCCTGAAGACGAAACAGTTAAGCCTAAATTCGGTAGGATTATGTTGTTTTATCAAAAAGGTATGGCCACCTTCCGGCTTCATTATGAGATCAGGACATTGGTAACATAATATTAAATTCCCAACTTACATAAGTTTGTGAAGTTCAACTCAACCGAATAATGGGAAGTGGGTCTAATTTAGCTTGTAAGATTTGATTACGGACACACATAGACAACGACACAGGTGAAACTTAATAAAAGCCATAAAATAAAAGTTTATACTTCACTCTTACATAAATATATGATTTAAGTAAGTTCATACACAAATTAAATTTTAATTTTAATTGCATATTTCAATATTTTAGTCAGAAAAGTTTCTATATGTGTTTCAAAAAGATATTTGATGACCTCCGTGGTGTAATGGTCAACACGCTAGTCGCCATTCCAGGAGTTTTGGTTTCAATCCCCAACCAGTGCAAGTTGGAAAATGGCCTTTTATGAAATTGTCCTGGGTCTTAGGTCTACATATATATTTATAACAAAATATAGTATCGTTGAGTTAGTATCCACTTATATAAGTTTAAATTTACTTTAAGCTATACATAAATATGTATATACGGATCACCTATGACCCAGGACAATTTGAAAAAAAGCCATTGCCTTGGCTGGCGATCGAGTGCAGAACCTCCGCAGTGGCGGACTGGCGTATTAACCACTACGCCACGGAGGTCGTCATCGGCGTAATCTATTATAATAAAAAAAATGTAATGCGATTCTACTTTTTGATCATAATAATTTAAGCTTCTCTTTTGAATGTCTGACGCTTGTCTAATAAACGTTCCTTTTTTTAAATTCTCAACGTATATTTGTTATCAACGACTTAACAAATAAAAATCAAACATAATGAACATGTATTGGTGAACATGAAAAATTGTTCTTACTATTAAAACTCAGAAATTAAAGTTAATAAGTGGTTGCCACCCACTATAGTTACACCCTTTATTACGGTCTTACGCGCCGATTCATTATTATTGCTGCCCCTTTCTGATGAGCCAGTAAAGTATGAGATAGAAAGAGAGAGCTGAATTCTGGGAATTTGTAAAACGGGAATAGCGTGGGAAAGAAACTTGATTGTATGATTTGTGTGTTCGCATATTGCATTAAACTAAATCGACGAACAAAGCGGAAAAGAGCGGTGGTGTGGTGGCCAAGTGGGTTAGGTATTGGCTCCGCGTCTGTAAGACACTAGTTTGATTCTCACTGGACGTGACTTGTACGTTGAATATGTACTCATTTTCTACACCACTTGATTCCGGTAAAGTAAAACATAGTGAGGAAGACATGCACATTAGTTCACTGATGTGTAACAATAACCTGTTGTCACTAGCTGGCAGTCATTAAGCTACCTAAGTCAGATGTTTAAAGCAGCTCAAAAATCTGACTCTTAGGCGGTGATGGCAGTGGGACACCTCACTTCACTCACTTCACGTGGTTCACTTCTGTGACTTTTCAAGTGGCTTTGACCCATCTTAGTATGCAGTAGCCGTGTGGTGACGGCTACAGCAGAGTAGGATACAATTTGTCAACACCCCTTTCCTCTTCTACGGATGTCGTAAAAGGCGACTAAGGGAGGTAAAGGTATATGGACCGGGTACCAGCGTCCTCTGCGCAACGACCTTATACCATCTACTACGATCACCAACCCGTCTGCCCAGCGTGGTGATTAAGGGAAAATTCTACCTTTATTGGGAGAAGTCTTTAGTCCAGCAGTGGACTGTTATAGGCTTTTAGAGAAGAAGACGTATGCAGTAGACGTCAATACCCAAAATACTATTCATTCATGGATTTGATATTACGTTTCGTCCAGGCTGGTCTGGTAGAAAAAAAAATGTACCAGCTAGTTCTCTTTTTGCGCAGATTGTAAAAGCCGATCGAGGGAATAGGCCAGAATCTGAATATTTCAATAGGCGATGCAGCTATCCATCATTATTTTAAACTTCACGTCCACCATCGCTCTAAATGTGGCTTTTTGGTCTTAAGGCTCTTTATTTTGTCTACGCCGCCTTTTATAAGTACGTGATAGTATATCTGTTATTGTTATTAAAAAACTCACCTTTGAAAATCCAAAATTAGGTGCTGAAGATGGTTGATGATTGATGTCAAAGCGTTTGAACACTGCAAAGGAAAGAAACATATTTTAGTTTCAGATTTTAAAACTTGGTAGACATTAAAATAACAAATTTAAAAAAAAAACCACCTTTAAATCTCTTAAACTCTTCATTATATCTTCACAATATGAGACCAACGAGATATAAGGGCTTTCAAATAAAGGATCATCAAAATCGGTTCACAATTACGAAGATATCGCGAAGCATATACTCGTAACATACAAAAAAACTTACGGTCGAATTGATAACCTCCTCCTTTTTAGAAGTTGGTTAAATGGTTTAAGAATAAAATTTAATAAGTTTGATTCATTAAGTAATTTTTGCTTCACCTGGCCGGTTTTGTTCGCTGGTAAAGGCCACTTACGCCTTCTGAATACGCTGTGCCGAAGGTGCGCAGTTGAAACTTCGCAGTTAATTTATTTTTCCGTGAAAAATACAGCGTAAGTTCGGCATAGTGCGTTGCTATATAGTAATAAAATTCAGGCGTAATTTATCCAAAGTTCAATCGCGCTACTTCGACATAATAATGTTTTGACACGACTGCATAGTAGGTACTCCGTATCAATCAAAGAATCAAAAAAATATTCAATAATTAGAAGGAGAAGGTAAGGTAACTTACGTTACGTGTAATTTTGTTATATCGTATTTTAAAGAAAAGCTTCCGTATAACGTTTATATGACAATACAAGGTTTCGTAACAACCACTGCTGAGAAGAAACTCAGACAGTATTGGTCACTTACTCGCCTAAAGGGCTTTGTCGATAGTATACCATATAGTATACATAATAATGTATATTTTGTTACACGCGAGAATTTTTCGCATGTTACATTAATATTTATTAGTTGCAAGATTTGATTATGATTAATGATAGCTACTTATAATCAAGCCAAATATGGTTTAAATTTTAATAACTGTTGTTTATTTTATTTTGATGTTTGCTAAGTAAATTAAAAAAATTAATTTTGAGCATAGAGTAAGACCTAGTTTATATATTTATTAAAACTTTATTGTTACACAATTAACAATTGTACACAATACGGAATTTACTCAATTTGTTTTATTAATTCTATCGTTAAAGTATATAAGTCTATTCATAAACCCATTATTAGACTTATATTTTATCATTTTGTTTTATTTTCTATTTATTTTTCTTCAATTAGGTATAGCTTTAGTTTTATTTAGGGTTTTAGCTAAAGTTGTTTTACCTATATTCTCTTTATTTATTATTAACCTTAGATAGGGTTTCATAATATGTCTATAAAAAGAAAAAAACCGGCCAAGTGCGAGTCGGACTCGCGCACCGAGGGTTCCGTACAAACCTGCAAGGTTTAGTATTTGGTATGAATTTCAATTTAATACCTCTACGCGTTTATGAGGAAATGGGTAGTAAGTTTAAAATTATTAAAAAAAAATATATTATGTGATGTAACTAAAAATTTATGGTTTTCGTAATTTTTCCTTTATCTATGCTATAAGACGTTGCTTCGTTCACGGGAAGCACCCTGTAGGTTTTGATTCCCTTGCAAGTGTCGAAAATTTGCGGCATAAACGGCTGTATCTTTTGATTGCGTTGGCTTAGAAGTTTGATTTTTTCACAGCTTCAAGGGACAGTAGACCTGAGTAATTGATATAAATTTCAGCTTCAGACCTCCACGCGTTCCTGAGAAAAAGGGTTTTGACAGACGGACGGACGGACGGACAGACGGACAACAAAGTGATCCTATAAGGGTTCCGTTTTTTCCTTTTGAGGTACGGAACCCTAAAAATATAAAAAAACATAGTAAAAAATATATACTCATTATAAAAACCTAACCTAGCTGTCCGCTGGCAGCGGGGCAAGGCCCAAGCTACCGGCTTATATTATTGTTATCAAACTAGTCATAAATTGTTATTATATAAAATAAAATACAGATCGCGGTCTACAGCTCACAAAGCCTAGTTTTCATAGTATTTCAACTCGGAATTCAGCATTATTTGATCAATCTTATTCGAAACGGTCAATATTGACCGCGCCGCTGTCATAATAGTAAAAGCTTTGTTGCTTTACATTAATTTAATTGTGTTTTGATTCGTATCAAATAAAGGGTGTCTATGACTATAACCAGGCCTATGTCACTCCCCGTTTAGGTATCGAAAATGTACCTACATTATTACTATGCGCGCAGGCGGCCCCTCCGGGTGGTAAATTCAGTTATACGAATCGTTTGTCCAGAGTAATAAGAATGAAATTGGCTTGCAATGGATGTCTAGGTATTTATACGAAAAGGTGCTGAGTTCTGACGTGAGCTAAATTAAATCATATCGCTAGCCACATTGAGTAGATATTTCTTTGAATTTCTTCGCTGAGTGAGACTTCTGTACGTTAGTATTATTTATCCTGTGCTATAACTAAGAACTTATGAGTAGTCAATATACAGGTTGATTTTGATAGAAAACGATGGAGAGAGTTGACATACAGAGCCGACCCCAAATAGGGTGAAGGCGAAGAAGATGATGATGATGATGATACAGGTTGATTACACCATGATTCTGATTACTAGATTTCAATATAACTAGGGAGCTTTTGCGCCACACAATTTTCTCTGCAGATCCCTATGGTTGACTGGGAGAAAATGCTCTTAGCTAAGTCCACCATTTGTTAAAAGTATATTTTTACTTTGGATCAATAAAGTATGATAAATAAATTAATCCAAAGCCAAGGCTAAATCTGGCCGCTACGAAACGGCTGAAACACTAGTATCGGTAGCTTTTGCACTAAAAATAATTAAAAATAATATTTATCCTACATTGAATAAAAATATTTGACTTTTGGCCAAGTATGACTCTGGTAGTACAGAAAGGGTCGTGCTCCTGCAGTGGAGACAAAAAAGACCTGATCATGATGATGACGATAAAATAAACCAAGTGCTTACCATGTTCGGTGTTGCCTTGAATAAAATTAAAATTTATTTATTCAGACAAACGTCTATTTAGTGTTAGTACAGAAGTTACAAACTATGTTAGTAAATTCCATTAATTAATTTAAGCTTAGCTTCCGAAAGCTAGCAATGCGTACTCCCAACGGACCACCGAGCTCCTTCTCATCTTAACTGTACTACGTCATCAACATATGTACATCGGAATACCGATATACTTGTATTACAGTTGTCATTTAGCGGGTATTACACACCTACATGCGTTATGTCTATAAAACAGTTAATACAAGCATAATGCCGCTCATGAGCGACAAGAAATCATTGTTATGATGTGGAATACCGTCTGTTAGGAGGCTTGTACACTTGCCTCGTGAAGAGAATGTAGCTAGGTACTTAAATGTTTTGTCTAAATAACGGGTTTGACTCATGTATTGCATCTGTGTCACAGTGGCACAGGCCGGAATCACAGGCCGGAAACTCCTAAGGTACGCGCAATATGCGTCACCCAGGCGTCCCCGTTCCCCGTCCCCGCACCTCTCCCCCGTTTTCGCCTCGATTTCTCACGTTGGCCGTCAAGAACCGGGGGAGAGGTGCGGGTGCGGGGAACGGGGACGTATATTGCGCGTACCTTAGAAGAGTCCCTTCTGTTTACTCTTACTGTATTCTGTGCCGGAATCTCCTAAAGTACGCGCAATATGCGTCTCCGTTCCCCGCACCCGCACCTCTCCCCTGGTTCTTGACGGCCAACGTGAGTCATCGAGGCGAAAACGTCCCTTAGGAGATTCCGTTCTGTTTACTCTTACTGTATTCTGTCACAGTGGTGAAGTTTGATACATTTTGAGCATCGTCAAACAATTATAGATATTTACAACGTTGTTGTTGTTGTATACAGAGTCTTACAAAATATACTGAAACTATTTTAAGGCTAGATTCAGTCTACGATACTGAACAACTTTCCCCAAGGAACTTATATCGTAATACAAAAAATAATTTTTGGCCTCCCATACAAGTTGACTGATCAGCTGATCCAAGTTTATATGGAAAGCCAAAAATTTTTTTTCATATTTCGAAATATGTTTCTTGGAGATAGTTGTTCAGTATCATGGACTGAGTTGACCCTTAAAATAGTTTCAGTATATTTTGTTAGACATATAAGCCATAATAGATCAAATAATATGTACAATCGCGGACTTATCCCATAATAGGATCTCTTCCAGTCAACCAAGTATCAGCGAATGGAAAATAAAAAAAAATAGGCATGGGCAACGTTCGTACACATACTTCTATGTGTGAGTAAACCTTGGGCCATGGATCGACTCATTTTACCAATCTTATTCTTTTTTTGTACAGTAGTTGTCAAGCTATGTCAGATTCATAGCGAGCGACAGGCCTTATTTCATATCTGTCAATATTAGACCGATTTGCGGGGGAAACTCAGGAACGTCTTGCGGGGGGAGAGCTTCCGTTCTATAAGTTAGCGTTAGTTATGTTAATTCTGTGATAAGTGGGGACTGCCGGGATGCGTAGGTACAGGCGAAAGATAAGAAACCTGTGCCACCGCACGTAGTGCGCGACGCGCGCAGTGGCACAGGTATCAGGTATCTGATTAACCGTCTGTACGTACGACAGATAAGATACCTGTGTGAGGTGGCAAAGGTATCTTATCTTTCGTGCGTACAAGTGCCGTACACTCAACGTACAAACATCAAATTGTCGTCATTATTGCCCCTACAAATGTACTAAGGATATAGTCATAGGACTTATTTCTGTTGCAGCACATTTTATTGCAACATTATACAAATATTGCTACTATGAAATGTGTTGCTGCGCTTGTCAGATTCTTCTTCTTCATCTTAGTATATTCCCGGTTGCATCCTCAGCTATGCTGCTTTGGAGCCCGGGATGCGCTTTCCCGCTTTTTCTTCTCCAAATATAATATGCATGGCAATTTCTTCTCTATTTCGCAAGGTCTTTGGCATCCCTGGGTGATCACCCAAGACCTTGCGAAATAGAGAAGAAATTTCCGGAACAGTTTCAATGATTTGGCTTAAGTTTTACGACTGGCCGCCTGCCTGACGCCTACCCACTTTGGGAATGTATTTGAGCAGAAAGTTTTACAACCGGTCGCCGCCCGACGTTAACCCTCCTTGGGAATGCAATTGTAGCACGAGATGTTTGTGCTAAGTCCTTTAGTCGCCACTTACGACATCCACTGGAAGAGATGGAGTGGTCCTATTCTAACCCGGAACCACACGGGTGAGTCAGATTCCTAGCATTTATTTTAGCAATAAACAACACAAATAACCTAAAAAGTATGCTTCAAGCATCAGATATGTCACTCATATCTTTGTTGTTATGTGCCAACACCATATGCAATGCAATCAATTGATTAGATTCATCGTTGGCGAATAGAAAATCATGCTCTTTATATGCATATCTTACACTTCAACGACATTACAACTTCATGTAACAGCGCCCTTAACGTAGTGCTGTAACGCGAACAATCGATAATTTGGACCGGCCTACTCCGACTTGATACACATCTCTTTATTGAGTCTAGCATTGTGTTGCCCAACGTTCGACAGCGGATATCATTCTTAACCAAATTGTGAAAGATTGACTGTCATTTAGAATATCGATGTATTTTGTAATTCGTGAATTGTTACCTTTTTGTATGTTTTCGATTAATAGTTTGATCGATAGTTGTACAGGATATGGAACGTTAACAGTAACTTTTATAAGTGCCTAACTGTTATATCCAATCACTTAGTTATAGGAAACAAAGTAATTTTCATTTCCTATCTCGTTGAACATTTTGTGGTGTAAAGCTGTACCTCATCATCAGTCTTCACTACAAGAGCACGACCTTCTCTGTGCTATCAGAGCCATATATTAGCCAAAGCACTTAGAGGATTTGGTCTACACTCTCCACGCGAGCCAGACGGGTTGGAGAGGTCTCATTAATGCTTATTAGCTTGTGTTTCCTAAGTCGTCTTCTACGACATCCACAGGAGGTCTTGGAGTGTTCCTATTCTACTTTGCTGGGAACCACACGGCTAAAGCTGTATGAATGGATATTATTTTTATCCATTAATTATTTAGTTTTATCAGAAAAAAATAATCAAAAAAATACCTTCAATTAAGACTAAACATTGTTGACATTACTCTCTAAACCCAAGCATAATTTAATCAATCTCAATTGAAAGATTAGATAACACAACAAAACGGATCGCCCACGGCAAAAATGCCGATCGATTATTCAAAACATCGATGTCATTCTGTGCACTTACGGGGCAAACATTGTAATTAATCGATTCAATCCATCGATACTTTCTCGTAGGGACCGATAGACAATACCGGCCACCCGATTACATCGATAAGATATCATGGACTTATTCCCGGCTCTAATGGCCCGCGACTGTGTATAAGGGGATTTACACTTTCTAAACTATCTCAAAAGGGGTTCGTTGAGGATGGATTAGAATATTGATAAGTTATAACAGCAAGTTGCCTCAGACGGTACAGTTTTCATATAACATTTGACGACCTCCGTGGCACAATGGTTAACACGCTAGACCGCTAATCCGGAGGTTCTGGGTTCGATCCTCAGCCAGGGCAAGTTGAAAAATGGCCTTTTTCAAAATGTCCTGGGTCTTGGGTGTTTATCTATACATGTATTTATTATAAAAAATAGTATCGTTAAGTTAGTATCCCACACAAGTTTAAAACTTACTTTGGGGCTAGCTTAATCAGTGTGATATGTCCCTAAAAAAAAGAAATACTGATTTCTCGTCAAAGTAAAAAAAATCGTTTGACCCAAAGACTAATTATGTCGAAATAGAGGAGACACCACATATCACTGTTTTGTCCCGTTCAATTGTAGCTATCTCTATAAACTTTACTTTTGACAGTTTATAATTCATCAAACAAACGTATTCCCGGTTGCATCCGGTAACGCTTCAGAGCCCGGGGTCCGCTATCTAACCTAGGTGATTTGACGAGGTTACTGGTTTTTACTCAGAGCGACTGCCGTCTGACCTCCGCAAACCAAAGGGTAGACCAGAACCAAGCCTAGGATAAGTTTAAACAAACGCTAGATGGCGTTCGGGACCCACAGCTTGACGTGCCTTCCGAAGCACGGAATCATCTTTCTTTTCGGATACAATACAATACAATACAAAATCTTTATTGCACCAAATAAAAAACAATAAAAAATTACAAAGTTTACGGAACTTATAAATAAATAAGGTACAAGAGGCGGCCTTATCGCCGAAGCAATCTCTTACAGGCAACCATAAAGAGGAGTGCGAAGTATATGAGTAAGATAACAGGTGGCGCAGTTAAATTTAAAATATAAATTATAAATAACCAATAGATATTAAAATACTTATACAAAATATATATTATAAAAAAAAGATATATTTATATAAATAAATGAATATATATATATATATATATATAATAAGTAATTTATTACATACATACAAATAAATAAATATCACAATGATGTAAACAGATCTGTACATGGTGATTTTAAACAGGAAGATAGAAGAAATAGTAGGGGAAAGAGATGAGACAAATGCGAATTCTGTGCACTCTCTTTTCTATTTTTTCTAATCCTAAATCTCCTGAATATCTTAAATGCAAATTTCAATTTCTTTCCGACACTCATGATCGGCAGCTTCGTTCTTCTGATACCCGTCTCCTTAGTATTCCTCTTCATCGCACAAATTTTATGGCAAACTCTTTTACTGTTTAAGCTTCACGACTCTGGAATGCTTTGCCCGTTGACATCAAAGAAATTTCCACAAAATTTTCCTTCAAGAGAAGAGTATACTGTCATCTTCTAAATTAGTCTCATTTTCTTATCTACATCATCATTCATTGTAGGTATGTATGTATTTGTATTTATTTAATCATGTATATATATATAAATGTATATATATTTTATATGTATGCGTATATATGTCGTTATTATGAGTATATATGCATGAATGTGTATTATTAGGTATAAGTATGTAATTATTCAATTATTTTGCGCCGCAACGAATTATCTGTTTATCCCTATGGTTGACTGGGAGAGAACGCTTTTAGCGTTAAGTCCGCCAATTGTAAGACAATTTTTTTGTTAATCAATAAAGTTTAAAAATAAATAAATAAATGAGGAACTAAACAGAAGTAAAAAAGTGATTTTTAGTTAGGGTTTTAAATTTATTCAAAGTTTCATTTTTATTTAAAGTTTTATTTAATCAGGTGATTCAAGCCTGCAATATCCTAAACAGACTGGAAACAACTTTTTCACAAAGTTTGCTTCCCAGTGGGATCCCACGACCTCCGGATCACAAGGCAAACGCCTTTACCACTGGATCACGGAGGCAGTCTAGCAATGGGGCACTATAGGCTGATAAAAAAGTCTGTAAAACCGCAACGTAGCCCGTGTGAGTTGCGGCTGTTACCAATATCTAGTAAAATTCCTGGTACCGATAAATATCGTTCAGGCGCGGTATTCTTGCTGTGGTATTTGCGATATTACGTATTAATGCATTCCAATATCGATATAGCTCGAAAACGGACACAATATCAGGATAAGGTGCAATTTTTTATACAGGCTGACTTTTTAAACAGCAGCCAAATTTTTGGAGCAAGTTTAGCCCATGATACTGAACTACTTTCTATAAAAAATATATTAAAAATCGATAAAAAATTTTCGTCCTCCCATACAAAATCCGTTTGGCTGAGTGCTGATTTTTAAGGGAAGGCAAATTTTTATGTTTTTTATTAATTTATTATTTTTGTGGAAAATAGTTCAGTATCATGGACTGGACTTGCTCCAAAAATTTGGCTGGTGATTAAAAAGTCACCCATACTTCGACGACCTCCGTGGCGTAGTGGTTAACATGCCAGTCCGCCGCTCCGGAGGTTCTGGGTTTGATACCCAGCCAGGCATGTTGAAAAATGGCCTTTTTCAAATTGGCCTGGGTCTTAAATGTTCATATTTACATTGTATTATAAAATATAGTATCGTGGAGTTAGTATCCTATAATACAAGTTTAAACTTAGTTTGGGTTTGACTCAATCAGTGTGGTTTGTCTTCTTTTCTTAATTAAAAAAAAAATATAAATACTTTTTTGTTTGAGATCAGAATGGAAGATTCTTTTACACATATTTATTTATTTAGACAGAATAAAAACGTCATCATGATTTCAACGTATCACTCTGCCTATCAGATATTAAAATTGTATTTTCTACTATTTTATAAATTTATCAGAAATATTCTTGAGGGTTTCTTACATAAACTACAGAGAAATTAAATATGATGTACCTTTACAAAAATAACTATTTATTTAAAAAAAATGTGATATGGCATTGTGGGTATAAACACCTTAGAGTAAAATAATTTTAGTAAATTGACTCTATAGTAATAATTATATCTCACCAGATATTTAAATAAGCAAATAAATCAATAATAATAAGAGTTTCGACTTATTTTAGGGCTAGCTCAATTAGTGTGATTTGACTTTATCTATTTATTTTATTAAAAAAATAAGTAAGTTCTTTTTTTTTTGAGATCAGTATGGAAGATTATTTTACACATATTTATTTATTTAGAAATAAAAACGTCAACATGATTTCAACGTATCACTCGCTGCCTATCAGACTTTAGCAAAATGTAAACAGATTTCAATCTCACGTAATACAAATATAATCGCTCTTGTGCCGGGGGCATTAGTCTCAGTCAAAATAAATCGCTTACGCGGCCGTTATGCTGGGTTTACACGATGCTAGATCTAAGCACTTATAACAAATATTCTTAAATTTGTCACATTTAATATGGTTTGTCCCCCATATAATGACTTTTTTCACCATCACGCTAAAAGTGGCCTTTGGGTATTGAGGCTCTGGGCTTTGTCGCCTGGTTAGAGCCGCAAGACCCAAAATGCTCTGTCTGCCCCATTAGGGATGAAGACGTGCTAGTGTAAATATTTATATGATATCATATACGAGTAAAATATAAATATGTTTGAAATATACCATACCTAATATAATGCTTACCACGTCTTGATGCTTTTTAATTAACTAAGCCTATATTTACCATAATCACAGGACATGGTCCTTAGCGTATAGCCGTTATGCAATACAATACAATAAGTACCCTTTATTGTACAAAAAATAAATACAGGATATAATCTTAAAACTAGGAAATGCGTAAAAGACAGGCAACCTCGCTTGTCTAGAAAAAATATACAGGGTGTAACAAAATATACTGAAACTTTGCAGCCCATGATACTGAACAACTGTCCCCAAGGAACATATATCGAAATATGAAAAATATTTTTTGGCCTCCTATAGAAGATGACCGATCAGCTGATCAGAGTTTGTATGGAAAGCCAAAAAATATTTTTCATATTTCGATATATGTTCCTTGGGGAAAGTTGTTCAGTATCATGGACTGAATTCACCCTTAAAATAGTTTCAGCATATTTTGTTACACGTTATATAGTATAGATAATGATTCTGATGATGGAACAGTATATCATACATGTAATAAAATAGTAAAAATCGCGTGTCTGTATATTAAGTAATTTTATTAGAAAATGAGTATAGGTTAGAATATTGGAACACAAAAAATATATTTTTTTGTCATGTATATGCGTTAATAAAACTCGTAATACTTACGTCGTACAAAGCCCTAAGCTAGTATCGTACTAAGCGCGTGGAGTTAAGGCACATTACAGCTAATGTAAATAGCGCATGCGGGCCCCTAACAGATTCTAATGGCTACTATTTGTCCCGACGCCATCGCGCCGTGCCACAAATTATTTTGTTACATTAAATTTAATGTTAACACGGAAAACAGCGGTGAGAGTAATTAAGTATTCCTTCATAACACAGTGGGAACTGTAAAAGATTTAGCATTTTAACCCTACAGCTGACTATGTAAAGTATACTGGACCCCATATTATAAAAAAGTTTTAGTTTATTTACAGAAATATTCTTGAGGATTTTTTACATATACCACAGAGGATTTAAATATAATGTACCTTTACCGATATAGGTTTTTTTTTTTTTTTAATGTAATGTGGCATTGGCTGTGGGTGGGATAAGCACATTATACTCCATAGTTACATTATATACATACCAGATATTTAAATAAGCAAATGAAATATTAATGTATTGATTAATTAATGTGACTCCAATTTATAATTGTTAGATATGAATTCTGAATTATTTTGTATGACCGCACTCACTACTAACACAAGACCGTAAATTTTGTTACTAGACTAACAAATGTAGAATGACTTATTATTATCATTACATGCCAAAAAATACTAATTTTATTGTGGAGGGATTTGTAAGGATGTGCTACGCCAATGCATTTTGTGTGTATTTTGCGCTATATCGTTGTAATTAAATAATTCTATGTTAATTCCTATTTTGTAGCAACTTTAACTGCTTAAATAGAAACAGTAATGGTGTAAATATTGAAAAGAAAAACCGGCCACGTGCTTGTCAGGCTACGCGCAGTGTAGGGTTCCGTAGATACGTATGCTGTCTTAGAGTTGACCTAAAACGTCTAATAAGTTGGTCGACTATAACTTCTTCATTGGTAAACCCTACTTAGCTCTGATAGTTTTCCTTTTAACTTCGTTGTATATACTACTGTCGTTAAAAAAATGGTGTTCATGAACTCAAATACTTTTGGAAGACCTATAAAACGACACCCCTTACCATGGGTTAATCGAAAAAAAAAATGATTTCCCCTTTAAATGTATGGAAGCTACCCTATAAAACATTTTTAAGATTTTATTTTACCACTGTCAACTACAATTACAGCTTACTAGGACGAATAGTCTCTGAGTAAAACCGCAGACAGACAGACATGGCAAAACTATAAGGGTTTCTACGGAACCTTAAAAAAAACCGGCGTCTGTAAGACTCCTGTTGTGCTTAAAGGGTTAACGCTAAGGAAGATATTGCTGAGCGTAGTTATGAAGATTCTTGTTATCCGCGTAATTATTTTTAATTAATTTTAGTACGTGCAGGTAAACAAGGAAGGCGAATTATAGTAAGTGGCCTGGAATTTATGTACATTTTATTTACAACAGTTACTTGAACACAATCTGCAGAAAATTATTCTGTCATAATGTTCAAAAATAATCTTTTGCAGTCGCTGTAAATTGTCATTTAGTAAAAACCGATCTTACTTGTGTCTTAAACTTAATTTTGGCAAAATAATAGTTACCGATTTAATGATTTAAATATATATATTTAAGGATAAATCACACAAATTGAGCTAGCCACATAGTAAGTATTAAACTTGTATTTATAATAATAATAACTACAATTATTTCAGGCAACAAAACATACAAGTATATTATTTGCCCATATTTATATTATATAGCTTACAGACTAACATACAATATGAAGATATTTTGAAATTTGAAATTTATAACGAGGCATGCCAGGACGTGTGTGACGCTTCTTTTATGTCATAGAAAATCTCATAATATATACTAACATCATACATATACTACACAAACTTAAAATAGCTTTTGTATATTTAGTTAGACCCTTTAATATAGTATAAATAGAGCAGTGATAGATGACTGAATGAACCGCCTTGATAAATGCAGGCTCTATGCTGCAGCGGGCTTTCAAAGCGCTGGACGCTAATTAATAAGTTAAGGCTCGACTGAAAGCATTCATTATTTACTTTGGACTTATTGCTGTTATATTCAGACTTATTTTGTGCGTTTCAATTTCTGTAAGGATACTTCTGTAAGATATTTCTGTTCCAACCCCACGTGAAGTGGGATAAAGTAAGAAAGAATAAGAAGAAAAATATAGTTATACTGACACACTATATTCGTACTTAATTTTATATCGAAAAAGGTTTCATTTAATTTTGCTATTAAAATGATTTAGATTTTCGCCCCTTCCCTCGATCGGCTTATACGATCTGCTTGGGAAGAGAAGCAGCTGGTGCATTCTACGTTTCCCAGTCCAGCATGAAAGAGCATGTATGTACAATTAAAAGTAAGGTTAAAATATGGCTGTGATATATTTGCTATTTATTTCCAAAGTGTTCTCACATTTATTTGCCAACGGATTACCAACTTCCACTTGGATTTAATATGGAATGTTCTGATCTCGCCTTAAATAGATCCTGGTGTGGAATAAACCTTATAAATCTTTCCAAATTAGATCTACCACACTCTGCCCTTTCACTTAATTGGTGCAATTAACTTGCTATACAAGTTCTTACAAAGTACCTATACTGAAACCATTTCATGGATAAATTAGGTTCATGATGGTAAATAACTTTACAATGGAACATATAGGAAGACTAATAGGGTATTATTATATACCAATAAGGTGCTAATAAAACCATTTAAAAAGTACAAAAAGATTATTCAAAACAGGTGAGGGGATAAATGCATTTAATTTTACATTTTCAAATTTCGCTTTTTAGTTTTTACTTATGACGTAATGGAGACTACTATTTGGTGTTTAAAAATAGACTATAATAAAACTTAAAACTTTGAATTGAATTTTAAACTTGATTTTGTTATTTTATGAACTAAAACTAAAATTTTCCGACTGTTTTTAGAAACCTCAAGAATATATTTTTGGATTTTTGTCATAAAGACTAAAGTACCGTATTCTACATTTAATTTAGGCAGATTATAGTTTAAACCTAGTACTAAAGTTAGTTTTATAATGAGGCGGATTAACTTCAAACTTCAACATGAATATCAGGCCCCTCACATACTTCGGTATCAGAGTACATACATCCGTAGCCTCATTTAATATAGTCAGTGTCGCACGTGTAGGGCGGCAGGAATAACTGGCCGCGATTGACGTGATACATACCATTAGGACTAACGAACATCTCAATTTAGCTAACCACCTGCGAGACGCCATGCGCCATTGTGGAGGTACAGTCGGGAGAAAAGCGGTAGGATTATAATTTAAAAAGGGGAAAAAGAAAAAAAAATAGAACGCCAATAATCTATTTTTTTTAAGTATAGAATTATTGAGTGACAGGAATAATTAGCCGCGTTTGACGCGATACATACCATTAAGACTAACAAACATCTAAATTTAGTTATTTAATCAACCACCTGCGAGACACCATGCGCTATTGTGGAGGTACAGTTGGAAGAAAAGCGGTGAGATTATAATTTGAAAAGGGAAAAAGAAAAAAAAAGAAAGTCAAAACATCTAAGAGTCACATAATATTTAAAAATTATTATGCAGTTTCAGTTTGTTTTTTTTTCCGCTTCCGGTGCTGTCAAGGAACAGTCGTGTTTTAAGAGTGCTCCCGTTATTTAAACAATTCAGCGTGAAAAGTCTGTGCATTAGCAAAAAAGTGGTTAAAATCATAGAGACAAACAACGGCAGTGCATAATAATAGTGTAATCGGCAAGGAAAAAGTGTTAAAACACGGAATATCGTTGATCCCAAAGTCGACTTCGAGATTTTGAGGTTATCATCTGTCAGTGTCAACATACTATCTACTATCACTTCCACAAACTGCTACCAACATAGCGATACTTCGATCGAGTGCGTTCGGAAACTACTTATTGCCAGACTACAAAAAATTCTACCACTTAGCAAAATTTGATAGAACATCGGAAGTAATCATGGATGCTGGTCAGATGCAACTATTAATTGAAAAAATGAACGAAACACTTAATACGAGATTGGATGAGGTAAAAGAAGAAATGAATAAGCACACCTCCTCTCTCATAGAAAATATTACAAAAAACGCTGACAAGCACGTTCGAGGATAAATTAAAACCCTTAGTGGAAGAAAATAAAGAGTTAAAAAAAGAGACGGCAAGTTTAAAAAATCATATAAACAACCTCGAGAGGGAAGTAAGAAAAAACAACGTCATCCTATATGGCTTAGAAGAAACCGAAAAAGACAATGCTGAATTACTTGAGTTGGTATTGAATATTCTCAACCAAATAAGGGAGGAAAATGACTTTGACAGGTGGGAAATTAGGCAGGTATACAGATTAGGGAAAAAAGATCCCAACAAACAAAGACCTGTTATTGTCAAACTTACACTGGCATGGAGGAAAATGGAAATTCTAAGGAATAATAAAAAACTTCCACAAAACATATATGCTGCTGAAGATTTTCCTAAAGAAGTCTTGAAAATTAGAAAACAATTAATATCAAAACTGAAAAAAGAAAAAGAGAAGGGTAATATTGCAACAATTAAATATGATAAGCTAATTATAAAAAGAAACCCAACTCAAGAGAGAGCAAATGAAAAAAGATCGCCCACACCTGTCCAACCAAATAAGGACAATGAAGGGAAACCAACACCTACAAATAAAATTAATTAAACTAACATGTTCTCTTACATGAGAGCTCGTTCAAATTCAACTAAAGAAATGGGTTGCAAATAGCAATTACAGATTGGAAGCCGGAATAACAACAACAATAAAACAATAATAAACAAACAAACAAAAACACTTCACCCCAATCCGGCTGGTCCCACGTGGGGTGTGCGACCAAAACCCTCCAAGGAATAGAAATGGAAATATAAAAAATACAAATATAAATATAAAATGCCCAGATACAGAAAGACAGAAGTGGAAGAAAGATTGCCTTTACATCTCAACACTCAATACAAGAACATTGCGAACAAATGAAGCCCTTTGCGAGCTGGAAGATGCTATCGCTAAAATAAAATGGGACATAATAGGACTATCAGAGGTTAGAAGAACAGGAGAAGAAATATTAGATTGTAAAAATTTCATTCTGTATTACAAAGGGGAAACACCGTGTATGTTCGGTGTTGGATTTATCGTAAACAACAAACATAAAGATTGTATCGACGAATTCATAGGCATATCAGAACGCATTGCAATCCTTAACTTAACAATTCGAGAAAGTAACCTAAAATGGTCCATTGTACAAACCTATGCACCTACAGAGCAGGCATCAAATGAAGAAAAGGAAAAATTCTACAATCAGCTAAATACAGCTATGAGCAAAACCTACAAAAATGTCATAGTGATGGGCGATTTTAACAGCCAATTAGGGCAGAGATGTCAGGGGGAAGAGAACATGCTTGGCCAATATGGCACAGGCAAAAGGAATAAAAACGGCAGAAGATTAAAGAAGGCCAAGGGAAAGAGATAGTTGGAAAGTCTTGGAGGAGGCTTATGTCGGAAAAGACAATCCAGGGAAAGGGTGATTTTTATAAATATGGATAAATTATCTATTGTATTGTACCTGGAATGAAGCTATAAAATAAATGAATTATGCAGTTTCAAAACCGCATTCGTTCTAAACACGTTTAAAAATTAATAATCTTTAGCACTTTACTAGCTACCGGTACCTACCCACCTAGAATTTTTGATATCACTTTATCATTTAATGAAGTCTATTGCTTTATTTTATTCAATCGGCATTTCTTAATCTGCCTTTTAAAGCGGTTCACAAAATATCTAGTTCAGTTCTACCCGACTACGCCAGGAGGTTTATGTTTTTTGAGTGTTTAAATATATGTATATTTCTACGGCATGCTCTGCAGCCTACGGATTAGTGAATTTTAGCCTGAGAGGTGTCGTTTAACGCTAAATATATGAAAAAATATAAACATTCCAAAATGGCGGATTTTTTGCGCCAAATTATCTCCTTATATTTTTTTTATTCTAAACCTATCGAGTGAAAAAAGGCTTGAGAGGGCGCCTGATGTCAATAATCTAAATTTTGCTACCGCTTCCACGCACACAAATTTACTCTAGCCGAAGCAAGACAGCGAGCCATGCGGGGCGTTGGGAATCTCGGTGGGTCAATGAGGCTGGTTCTGAGGTTTTTTTCGTTTTACAAAGAATATTTAAGAGTTATTTAAAAAGTAAGACATATGATGACTCCTTATGTTTAATACAATTATAATCCATAGTTACAAGTGCAAATTTATTGTATTTCTTAAATACTTTCTGTTTTAGTATAATTCTGAGGTGATTTGGAGGCAACTTCGCAATGTTTTTCTATCGAGAAAATTTTAAGCAATCGTGTTTTCGAAACTTATTATGTTTAGAGTTAGTCCTGAATTTTGCTGTGTTTTTATTTCAAAGTGAGTATTTCGTTAATATTGATAATATTTAAGATCGCTGTAAGAACTTTAGGGTAGTACGGGCTTTTAAAACAAAAATATAACATCACTTCTCCGAGCGTGTTTCCGGATGCAACCTAGACATAATGCTGTAGTCGGGTTCTTTTTCTTTTTTTTTAAATAATTACTTGTTGAAAGCATTTATTTTATTAAGAAAAATAGTTATAGGTCAGGTTCTACCACAACTTAAACGCAGACTTGAAATCATACCTTCTTGGTTTAACCAAATTAAGTTGACTCGTCAGAATGTGACAATATTTTGAGTGAAAAAGTATATAGTTACTTTGCCTTTTGTAATAAGATGGCATGTATTTTATCTGGTAAGATAAAGGCTAGATTATAGACTGACGCTCTTATTAAGAACGTCTCATTCCTAAAAATTAAACAAGTTATTATTTAAATAATATTTTTAGTAATAATAATGAGAACGTTAAGCTTTACTACGCACATTAGCCAAAAGTGGCCGTTTTTCGCAATTGTGCGTAGTAAAGCTTAACGTTCTCACTTTAAATTGTAAACAGTAGTTCATAGAATACTTTGAAGGGTTATCTAGGACTTGGTAGTTGCAAAATTTTAAATGATGTCTCCGTTTTCTTTGAAATGATTTATTTTAAATGGGGACAGCACTGGACCCCGGAAAATTCAGGTACGGCCTTAAGAAGTGAAAACTTGAGAGATGTTGGTACGGTAACAGTGTCGCGAGTTCAATGGTTTTTTCCCATCTCAAAAAATGCCTAACGCACCTATAGAAGGTTTCACTTAAGACTGCATTCTTCGACCGTGGGAATTTTTGATCGAACACCCGAATCTATATTTTCTATCTACACATACGCATTGCGCTGTATTGTACATGCACCCTGGAGACGAATTTAGACGAATTCAGAAGCGCAGCGAGCGGTCTGCCTTATCAGCGTTTTCGTCCCCATATTCATTTGAGAATTTCGGAAAACTTAAAAATTTTCTATATACATTACATTATACATTTTTTGGTATAATTTTCGTATAAATAGGTGATTGTATAAAATAGTAATACGTATTATAAAGACAAATTTAGGCAAATTTAGAGGCATGTTTGGGATTTTTTTCTATCGAGCCAAAAATGCTCAATCGTATTTTGGCAATTGTGGGTGTCTGTAGAAAATCCTTAAGATTTTTATGTAAATTTTTTGAGGAATAAACTGTAGTAGTTTAATAACAGTGATTTATCAAAAACACGCACAGTTTTGCAAATTGTGAACCCACGTCGCCTTATTACTAGTACTTTTAGACTTGCACTCACTCTCTATATAACGTGGAAGGGTCATACCCGTAATAAATCGAACCACGGGCTATACTAGATTACTATAGTATAATGAAATTAAAATAACAGTCGAAAATCCAAAAATAATTTCGACATTCCCATACAAATCGCCCGGGCGGCTGCACACTTTTGTATGAAAAGGCCAAATTTTTTTTGTCAATGGCTGTTATTTTAATTTCATTATACTACAATGATCTAGTATTGACCTTGGTTCGATTTATTACGGGTATGTCCCTTTCACGTTCACCCACAAAAACATTAAATTATTGACTTATTTATTTACTTTATTTATATACCTACGTTTTGACTTATCACTTTAATCGGCAAAATACATGCTCAACATAATTTCTATTAATTAGCCGGTCAATCCATTCCCATCCACACACAAGCGCACAATTACAGACGTACGAACTGACAGACAATAGTCTTATTTAGGAGCACTTACCTAAAAAGGCTTCGCACGAAGGCTGCCTCGTGAGGGCTGGAACTATTTCTTTTGTAGTAATTGCTAGCATTTGCATAAATACGGTTATTTCATGGGTAATTGTGCCTGAATTATTGGAAAATCGAAAGACCTACTCTCACTTACTTACTTATTTAGGTTTTTTAAATTCAATAGTTATTATATTAAGTTAAATTAAGGACTTAGATGATAAAGCTGAAATATTTTTAGGGTTCCGTACAAAAAATGAAAAAACGGAACTCTTATAGGATCACTCGTGCGTCTGTCTGTCCGTCCGTCTGTCACAGCCAATTTGCTCCGAATCTACTGGACCGATTCAGGTGAAATTTGGTAGAATGGTGTAATCCTATGACCCAAACACATATGTGCAAAGTAAATAAATATTTTTTAAAATAAGGGTCGTTTTCGGGGGACAATTTAGGAAATCAAAAAAAAAAAGTTTGGCAAACCTTACTGTGTCATATATCAAATGAAAGGGCTCGTTTTTTTATTATTGTAAAATGAAAAGTATTGATTTTATTCATGAAAGAAGACGAAAATTTACCATCCCCCCCCCCCCTGATCTCCGAAACTACTGAGCCTAAAATTTTGAAAAATATACAAAATATAGTTATTGCTTGTAGATTACAGGAAAACCTATAAGAATTCAATCCATTGTACGGAACCCTCTCCACGCGAGTTTAACTCGCACTTGGCCGGTTTATTCTTCTTCTACTTAATAAGTTTTAAAAGATTTTTCATTTAAGAATTACTTTATAGCCACGGGTATCACTCCTTTTGAGGATACATACATACCTACGTACCTACTTACTACTCATTACGTCCAATAGACAGAGCTTCGGGTCATAAGACCTAAAGGCCAATTTCAGTTTGATGGTGGGCTTGGGAAAGGAAATCAAAATAGTGACGTCGCATCGCATGACATAATACCGACTCTTTTCCCACTATCTGAAGAAGCCATAAGGCTGTCACAACGGCTATATTCAGCTGTATTGTAGACGTATAATGTTTTATATATTGTTTATGGCAATTATGGCTGTTATGATATTATTGCACCTGATAGATTCTAAGCTTTTCTGTTCTTCCAGATCACTACAGAGAGGAGGAAGCTAAATGAACATTTTTAACCCCCCGACGAAAAAGAGAGATGTTATAACCTTGACGTGTACTCGTATGTGTGTCTGTTCGTCTGTGAGTCTGCGTTTTAGTGTTGTTGTTAGTTTTAGTCGTTTGAAGGAAGTAAGAGTCTGCGTTTATGTATGTTGTATCGTGGCATCGTAACTCCTAAACGTATTGACCGATTTCAATGCGGATTTTTTTATTGACACTTTTGTCTGTTGAGATGTTTTCAGCTATGGTTGATGATAATCGGTTCAACCGTTAAAAAGTTAAAGGTGCAAAAGCTTGCAAGTCAGAAAAAGAAAGAAAAGATTAAGCAATGCAAAAATACAGGTATAAATTAATACGTACATATCAATACTTTATTTAATTTTTCTAAAACAAGATGGCGAGAAATTTTTAGGCAAATAGCAGGTCATGACTGGGTACAAAAAACTAGAGATCAAATATGTTGGAAATCTTTGGGGGAGGCCTACGCCAAAGAGGCGACTACTACCTATAGAGAATAAAGTAATATAGACATCTAAGTAATATAGAGTTATTATTATATAAATTGACATTTGAATTCATAATAATTTTGACATGCATGATTATGAATCTGACGTTGCACTGCATACATTTCAATTTGACAATTTTATTAATTACTTATCTAATCTATTGTACTATGGAAATTTATTTGACACAGAATTGAATCGTATGTTTTGTATATGGTAGTAGAATAAATGGCTATTTTATTTTATTTATCAATACTTTATTTAGAAACGGCCTATAAATAAATCTGTTACCAAATGTCGAGCAAAGTTCACACGAGCCTTCCAACTTGTCGAAAGCCGATTGACCCGTCATTACGACAGCCCATTTAAGGTCTCCGAATGTTAACCGTAATTATCTCTTCAGAGACGTCAAGCAAATTAGTCGATCTTCATAGGGATGTACATTAGCAGAGTGAATTGATGGGTGTCATGTTGAGTGAGAAATTGGATGTATTAGTTTATATAATTGTTTTAACCGACTACGGCGAAGCCAGAAGGAGGGTTATGTATTATGTATAAATTATTATGTATTCATTTATATACCTATATCAATTTTTTTTATAATGTTATATATTTTGTATAAGTATTTTAATATCTATTGGTTATTTAGAATTTATGTAACGTCTAACAAAATATACTGAAACTATTTTAAGGATGGATGCAGTCCATTATACTGAACAACTTTCCCCAAGGAAAATATGTCGAAATATGAAAAATAATTATTGACTTTCCCTACAAACTCGGATCAGCTGATCGGTCAACTTGTATGGGAGGACAAAAATTATTTTTCATATTTTGGTATATGTTCTTTGAAGAAAGTTGTTCAATATCATGGACTGAATTTACCCTTAAAATAGTTTCAGTATATTTTTTTAGACCAAGTATTTTTATTTTAACTGCGCCACCTGTTATCTTACTCATATACTTCGCACTTCTCTTTATGGTTGCCTGTAAGAGATTGCTTCGGCGATAAGGCCGCCTCTTGTACCTTATTTATTTATAAATTCCGTAAACTTTGTAATTTTTTATTGTTTATTATTTGGTGCAATAAATATTTTTGTATTGTATTGTATTGTTATGTGTTTCGCAGCGAGGGATGAAAGTTCATCCCTCGTATCTTCAAAGATATCCATGATACCGACACATGAGGTATCATAGGAATTGTCTTGGCTGTTTACTAGTTATAGGCTATGTGACGCCATTGTGGCGTACTCTATACGCCATGAAGTATAATGAACTGAAAAATAAATTTAATCGAATCAGGCCGAGTATCGAATGAAAGGTAAAAAATAAGTACTTTTCAAAAATATCTACATTATTAGCTGATGCAAAAGCGTACTTTTCAGTATGAATTTTTCCGAAATCGGTTTTTAGTTTTTAAAACTATATCTTATAGAAAAACATACACTGACTCAGATAATGAAAGGTATAGTACGAGTAGTATATTTTATCTGAACACGTTTCTCTACTTTCCACCTACATATCTATTCGCGTGAACTTTGATTGTTGTTTCTTAATAAATAAAATAAAAATACATAAAATAAAAATAAAAAATATCACCGGTGAGGGGACTGCCACATTCCTTTATTTTTTTATCTTTCATTTATTTAAATAACTAGCGGCCCGCCCCGGCTTTGCACGGGTATGTATTATACATATAAACCTTTCTCATGAATCACTTTATCTATTAAAAAAACCGCATCAAAATCCGTTGCGTAGTTTTAAAGATCTAAGCATACATAGGGACAGACAGCGGGAAGCGACTTTGTTTTATACTATGTAGTGATTAAGTTTTTTTATTACTAATACAATAAACTGATATATTTCGACCCCATCCGGAGGCCTTCCAGAGCGAATGTGATTTACGACGCTTACATACGCCTTATAAGCGCCTAGACGTCAAATTTTTTCGTACAAGCTTTTATTGTGAGACCTTACAACTTATGAAGACAAAGTTGTAATAAACTTGATGGGCTTGCCTACGTCGTTTTATTACAGGGTTCAAAAACAACAGACAGCTTAAGTTTAATAAAAGCTTGTTTAATAAATACATTTTACATTATAATACACCTAACTAGAAGTAAATAACTGCTGACTGCCTCCGTGGTCCAGAGGTCAAGGCGTTTGCCTTGTGATCCGGAGTTTGTGGGTTCAAATCCCACTAGGAAGCATACTTTGAGGCTTGAATCACCTGATTATCCGAAGAGAAAGATGATTCTGTGTTTCGGAAGGCATGTAAAGCAGTAACCTCGTCATATCACCTAGGTAAGGTAGCGGACCCCGGGCTCTGAAGCGTAACCGCTGACGATGCAACCGGGAATACGCTTAGATGATGACACAAGTAAAACAGCTTAACTTATTTTGTTTCAATTTGGCGCTAAAGTTATTAATAATGTCACCGATTGCACACGTCAAAACAAATCGTTATAAGCGGAAACACTATCTAAGTACGTGTAACTTTTAATCGATGCATACCAATCGATAGGCCGACTAAATACGGGTCATTCGATGTATAAATCATTTGAATTCGATTTCAACAAGTGGCTATTAATTAAGCTGTAGTCGATGGAATACAGATAGAATACTCGATAAAATGTTTTGAATGTACTTACGTGTTCGTGTAGTTGGTAGTTATATAAATATTGTGTAATTGTGTTGATGTTTCGGTTGTTAATTTTATGTTTAAATGATCCTTGGGAGATTAATTTAGTTAATAATTAAGTAAAATTGTTAAAAGTAACTTATATGGGTATCATTAGAGAGAATGAGGAAGTACTGTTAACAACCAATGAGATTTAGGTTAAACTGTTTTAAAAAAAAAAATGTTATTGACACATCGAAAGAACGGAACAAGGGCTTTTAAGGGTTCCGTACCCAAAGGGTGCCAACCAACGCGACCCTCATTACTGAGAGTCCGCTGTCTGTCCGTCTGTCCGTCCGTCTGCCACAGGGCTCTATCTTTTGAACCGTAATAGCTAGATACCTACTTGAAATTTTTACCGATTGTGTACTGTAGCCGCTATAACAGCAAATATTAAAATTAAGATAAGGTAAAAATTAAAGGGGGTTTTTATATAAGAAACGTGTTTTTTTCAGCGTTTTAAAACACTGTTCGGAGGTACGTAATGTACGTTTGTATCCTTCGTGTACGAGTCTTACTCGCACTTGACCGGTTTTATTTATATTATATTATTATCATCACAACATCAATAAGAAACAAAGCTTTTAAAACTTTTTATAAAAACAGCTATGTTACGAATCATGTTTTCTTATACTAACATACAAGCTTATCAATATATTTAATTACTTAATTACGTTTTCGCATTAAATGTCAATACTACAATGTTAAACATGTATTTTTTTCTAAAATTACGGATGTATCGTCACTTTGAAATATTATTTTTTATTTTATTTTATTTAAACTTTATTAATATATAATCGTTTCTTAAATTAAACAAAATCTTACATTATTTATTTAATATTCTTCGTATTATTTACAGTTGATAAAAACTTTGATATTGCTCCACTACAGTATCCATTCCGGATTTTAGGGCTAAATGTACCGGCTTTTATAATTTTGGAGACGGCAACCCTAGGTGGGCGTGTCCATAGTTTTGAAATCATTGTGTGTGACAAATTGAAAATAAGTTTGGCACAAGGAAAATAAAGTGTCCGGAAAAGGGTTAACATACATATAATATTATATTGTGAGCTACATAGCAAGTTCAGACCAGATACTTATGTCACTAAGGTAAGCAATATAAGCTTCACAAGTTCCTATTCATCATCATCATCAGGTCTTCCACAGTCTCCACTGCAGGAGCCCGACCCTCTCTGTACCGAGAGGTACCGGTGATACAGAGAGGGTCGGGCTCCTCAGTACTCAGATGACTTGACCTACACGGTCCACGCCAGCCAGACCGGTTGGAGAGGTCTTATTAATGTTTATATAAGCCTTGCCCAGCCTATGTTTCTCATGTCGCCTTCTACGAGGTCCACGGGAAGACTTGGAGTAATCCTATTCTACTCAGCGTGGATTCATACGGCTAAAATAAAAAATAAAAACAAAATTAGCTATTAAATGACTCTGACTATACCTACAGAAACTTGTAGGACGCGTTTTCATAGGTACATCAATGGTACAACCATCCGGTTGTACAGAATTACCAAACTACCGATCGACCGATGACCTTTGTTTCGTAATCAACGTTATTATATTTATTTAAAACAATTGAAAGTGAGAATAGACATAAGGCCGCGTCATAAATTATGAAGAGTTCAGAAGGTTAGCTCGTGTATTTACATCATACGAGTGTATCATATGTCATATATAATCATATGTGTGGACATTCAACTTTACCAAGTCTTTAATTGCCACATAAATCAACGTCGCATGAAGATCAATAAAAGTGCATTAGAATTAATCTTCGGCAATCAAAGCATTAATAGAGTTTTTCTTAATCCTGCCGCGTACTCAGTTGCATCCTCAGCTGTGTTGGCCAGCCACTTTGGAAGCAGGAGCACAGAATACAGTAAGAGTAAACAGAACGGAATCTCCTAAGGTACGCGCAATATGCGTCTCCGTTTCCCGCACCCGCACCTCTCCCCCGGTTCTTGTAAGCCAACGTGAGTCATCATGGCGAAAACGGAGGAGAGGTGCGGGGACGGGGAACGGGGAGGCATATTGCGCGTACCTGAGGAGATTCCGGCCTGTGGCAGGAGTACGATTTCCGGCTTTTCGTCTCTAAACTCAGTTGCGTTTTTCAGCAACATAAACCTTTCGCCAAGAGTAAAAATTCTAACACATTCAATACAAAGATCGACCCAAACTGTGGCTTTTTCTTTTCCTAAAAAAGCATTGATATATGACGATATTCCTATTATACTCAGACCTAGAACGTGTGCTTCTTTTTCTGGATTACTCATTCCTTATTTTGTCTTTTCACGTTAATCCATAAACATTCACATTATTGCAACGTACTTAGTTTTTTTTTATCCACCGTTTTTTTTTTCAATAGTGCCTTATTTTTCGATGCTTTTAAATCTGAGGAAATTTAAATTTGGAGGTACCAAATATGCTTTTCGATGCAAAGCATATTTGGAGGTACTCTACCGGCTCTATCTCAACTCATCATACCCGATATTATGAGTTACTTCTTTAGTCTCGGTTATTTGGTTCCACGTCGAGGCCATTGACGTGTGACGTATGGAGTGCGTATTGTTTTGTAATTACGAACCGATTCGGTACTTTATGATTGCGCTTTTATGATATTGACCTCTCACTCTCACGTATAAATTTATTGGCATTGCAATGATAAATTATCTGTTTTTTGTGTATTTACGTTTATACATAAGTAACTATACCTGTGAATATCTGGAGATAGCAAAGCCGGTCCCAAGCCCGGATAAAAGAGAAGGGTTCATCGGTAGGCTAATGGCTGTCATGGTAAAAAACCTGGTTGTGAAGTCCACAATGAATAGAACCGGATCGATTAAATCTCAAGACCTATCAAATTAAAGGACAGAAGACAGGCCAAAGACAACGCGAAGGGCGATAAATCGTTGTGGAGGTCAAGACTCACAAAAAATTTGGTGCCGAAGAAAGTAAGTAAGTAATAAGTAACTATCCTCTTCATAAATGTGCAAGAGAGGCCTGAAAAATCTAAAAAGAAATGTTTATTTTTTAGCTGACAGCAAAGGGGTCACTAAAATTTTATTTCTCTGGGATTAGGATCACATCTTAATACAAGCTTTATCTCTTGTTGTAAGTGTAAGAAGTAATAGTACATTAATATAAATAAATATATAAGGACAAATCACACTGATTGAGCTAGCCCCAAAGTAAGTTTTAAACTTGTGTTATGGGATACTAACTCAACGATACTATATTTTATAATAAATAAATATGTAGATAAACACCCAAGACCCAGGACAATTTGAAAAGGGCCATTTTCCAACTTGCCCTGGCTAGGGATCGAACCCAGAACCTCCAGATTGGCGGACTAGCGTGTTGAACATTACACCACGGAGGTCGTCAAATTCACATTAGTGACCTAACACCAAAAATGATCGACAAGACTTCCGCGTTTCGATAGCGTCGCCTGGGCCGGAGCGTTAAAATATAAGGACAGAAGTTAAACAATGGAATATGAATTCGTTAGTATCCACTTAAATACAGCAACGCCGATTAACATGCAACACATGTGAAAATACCTCTGTACAAAAGATTGCCTGCGCTGGGAATCGAACCCATTAGCTGTAGGTGTCGAACAAGCTTAGTGATTGTTATAAATTGAGTGGTGTCCACAAATCAAATCCATTGCACTGTGTCTTTAATCATTACCTTTCAGCCGCATAACGTTTACTGTTGGACATAGGCCTCTACCAATAAATTACAAAATTATCGATCTAAAGCGGCCTGCATCCAGCGTTTTTTAGTGACCTCGGTCAGGTAGTCCGAGCAAAGAGAAATGAGGAGATTCTTAGAACAAAAGTCACTGACATAGCCAAGCGGATAAGCTCATTAAAGTGGCAGTGGGTGGGGCACTTGGCGCGAAGAACTGATAGCCGATTGTACAGAAGGGTTCTCGAATGGCGGCTACGTAACATACACGTACCGCTTTAGATCGATAAAGCAGCCTGCATCCAGCGTTTTTAGCGACCTTGGTCAGGTCGTCTGACCACCTTGTAGATGTGTGTGTCTCACACATCGCTTGTGTTTGTTTCTCTATTCAGAAGTATAGTTAAACAAAATACATACGCTTAACCTCACCCATCACAACATCTCTCATCGATTTGCCTCGCTCTTTGTATCAAATCACGTGTCCAAATCGATAAATATAATTATTTCCGACCTTACTCAATCAGTTAATTGTTGTTAAGCATTTGATTGCGTGTTGTAAAATGGAGGCAGAAGCGACTTTGGCCTAAAGTGGCTATAAAGTTAATGTGGATTTGTACTTAGTTCTTATTTGTATTAGTAATAATCTATATCTTAAACTGTAAGTAGTAATTTAGTTTTCTGCAATAATAATAAACAGTATTTAAGTATTGATTTATACAGCATTACAATGCTTGGAATATTATCTAAATAAAAAATAGGTGTTGAAAAATGTTGCCGCAAGTGAGTTTGGAACTCACGCCCTTCACATCTATACTGTAGTGCACTTCCAATTGATTTTTTAGGGATCCGTACCCAAAGGGTACAAACGGAACCCTATTACTGAGACTCTACACTCTGTCTGTCCGTTTGTCACAGGGCTCTATCTCTTGAACCGCAATAGCTAGACACTTAAATTTTCACTGATTATGTATTACTGTGGACGCTATAACAACAAATACTAAAAATACAAAAAGTTAAAAATTAAATGGGGTCGTCATACAAAAAACGTGTTTTTTCAGCGTTTTTAACTAGATCTTTATAATGGCATTAACTAGATACTTGAAATTTTTATAGATTATGTATTACTATAGCTGCTATAACAACAAATACTAAAAATAAGATAATGTTAAAAATTAAAGCGGATCGTCATACAAAAAAACGTGTTTTTTTCAACATTTTTAATTCTATCTTTATAATGGCATTACTAGATACTTAAAATTTTCACCGATTATGTATTACTATGGCCACTAAAACAACAAATACTAAAAATAAGATAAAGTTTAAAATTAAAGGGGGATTGACATACAAGAAACGTGTTTTTTTAGCGTTTGAAAACACAATGTTTTCACAAACGGAGGTACGGAACCCTTCATGTACGAGTCCGACTCGCACTTGCCCGTTTATTTACTTTAATAGACTTTAAATTCGTCTAATATGTAATTAGGAAGTTCTAAGAAGTCTTTAGGGATAACGACGTGATATTCTACCTATTAGGTATGATCAATGATAGATGATGATGTATGTCAAGAACTTCTTATTGAACATGAAAGGGAAAAGAAGAGATCAAAAGGGTTTTTAAGTCAAGGGGTTGCTGAGAACATTTAGGTTATAAACGGGTCGCGAGTACACCGTTCGGGGTGAACTGCTATGTAAATAAGCAGAATAAGTAGCCTTATTACATTAGCCAACTGTCATCCTTAGATATTGATGTAAGTGCACACTTAACACTCAGTTATCTCGGGCATATGCTTTGATCCAATTAGCGGGGCTGTGTCACATTACCATGCATTTGAAATGTAAATCAAACTCCTGCGGCTGTCAATGGCAGGTTGCTCATTATGGACACATCTCGCTTTGTAATTGTACTACTACTAGTCGCTACTAGTCGCTATGGGCATTTCACGCTTTCTGATTATACCTCTAGTATGAATTTGACGTTACCTATACGAGTTTTCTACAAGGGCTTGTGTCCGATAATTATTTATGTTCGTTAAGTTTTTCAAAGACCCTAGTAGTGTCAAATCACTGGGTTTCCAGCTAGACTTACACTAAGTATGGATTGGATAGTTTTTTAGGGTTCCGTACAAAAAATTTAAAAACGGAACCCTTATAGGATCACTCGTGCGTCTGTCTGTCCGTCCGTCTGTCACAGCCAATTTTCTCCAAATCTACACGGCCAAATTAAGTGGAAGGTACGATGGTGTAATCCTATGACCCTTAATACATATGTGCAAAGTAAATAAATATTATTTTAAAAAAGGGTCATTTGCTTACTTACTATGTTATATATCAAATGAAAGGGCTTATTTTAAGGATCTCAAATATATATTTTTTGTTATTGTAAAATAAATAGTTTTGATTTTATTCAAGAAAGCAGACGAAAATTGACCATTCCCCCCCCCCCCCTCCCTGATCTCCGAAAGTACTGAGCCTAAAATTTAAAAAAAAAAATACAAATTATAGTTCGTTGCTTGTAGATTACAGGAAAACCTATAAGAATTTAATAAACTGTACGGAACCCTCTTCACGCGAGTTTAACTCGCACTTGGTCGGTTTATTTTTCATAAATTTAAACAGGCTGATTGAAAAACGTACTATAATTATATACGATTTTCAATCAACCTGTGTAAATTATACTGAAAATGCTATTTTATGAAGTGAACTGGTGGCCTAGCTAAAACGGACGCAAATACTTATAGCAAAAAAATGTACAGAATAGTTGAAGTATAAGTAGTAGTTAACTGTCTGACGTACTTAAACTTTGCCAACTCAATACTCAAATTTTACCCAAATTACTATTAAGGCCATACCTTAATTTTCCGAGGTCCAGTGCTGCCCCTATTTAAAATAAATCATTTCAAAGAAAACGGAGACATCATTTAAAATTTTGCAACTATTAAGTCCTAGATAACCCTTCAAAGTATTTTATGAACTACTGTTTACAGTTTATAATGAGAAATTTAAGCTTTACTACGCACATTTGCCAAAAGTGGCCGTTTTTCGCAAATGTGCGTAGTAAAGCTTAACGTTCTTACTTTAAACTGTAAACAGTAGTTCATAAAATACTTTGAAGGGGTATCTAGGATTTGATAGTAGCAAAATTTTAAATGATGTCTCCGTTTTCTTTGAAATGATTTATTTTAAATGGAGGCAGCACTGGACCCCGGAAAATTTAGTTACGGCCTTAACTTAAAGGTGGCTGGAATAAATCACTTTAGTGATAAGGCCGCCGTTATACCTAATTATATTTTAAGTTAACTTTTATTATGTTCTTCTTATAGTTGTTGCGATAAAAAAGTTTTATCTTATGTCAACTTTCCCAAAGAGAGTTGACGTCAGGCCGATCGTAAAACTAAAGCCAAATTGTTAAAACTGTTCCGGCTATTCCTTCTTGATTTCTTATAATCTTCTGCGAAGACCCTGGGTGACTTTTAAATCATGCATATTATATTTGGAGAAAAAAAAGGGGGAAACCACACCCAGGGCTCCAGAGTAACACAGCTGAGGATTCAACCGGGAACGCGTTGAGACGAAGAGTTGAAGTAGGTAGTTACGAGTAACAACTTTACAGAATAATGAAGTTCACAATAAAATACGTCGGTTTATAGAATGAGCTATCAGACAAGATATTGCATATGAATCCATGTAAATACGTATTCGTATTTCCATAATAATAATAACAAAAATCAAAGGTACATTACAACTCGTCAGTCGGTGCGTTACGAGTTGCTAACCATATGCACTTGCAGGTCAAGGTAGGATCTTGTAAGATTGGTTTACAGTGGTAGATATGATTGGAGTTTGTTGATTCGCAAGTTGCGAGTGATCCAGTATAATTGCGAGTCGATAAAGAATGCCAGTCCGTCACAAGTTCTTAATGCAGATTGTAGGTCCAAATAAGCGCTATTACCGTTGGTCCCAATAATACTGAAGAAGAATGCAAAGTATATTGAAATGCTTTGAATTTGATGGTATTTCTGTATGTTTACATCTTTCAGTCAGACGTTTGGCATTACCGTTTCAGGAGAGTAACGGATATGTGACTTCTGGCGTTATTTTAATCATAGCTCGTCTTGACAAGTTTGCATTTTTTTAAATATACCGTCATAGTTTCAATAGGAACTGGTTCGCAGCTGACTCGCAATTTAAATTTATCTGCTTTTATGTTTTTAGTGGTAATAAATAAAGCAATTTAAAATAGAGTAGGTACCCCTAGATGACAAAAATAAATTTTGGCGGGAAGTCAAGGGGGCGAGTTAGGGTTTGCTTTAATTTATTTGGCAAAATGATTCTAGTGGACTTTATAATGTGAAATAGGTGTAGTTTGGTGTTATAAATGCTCATGCTCATAAACAATAGCGATATATACTTAAAGTGGGACGTCATACTAAGGCTGTAGTGATATTTGTTAAGCGGACTGTGGTGGGCGTCTATAGACGCCGTCTCAATCGGAAAACGAATAGATTATAGATATAGATTTGCCGCCAGAAGCTCCCTTGAAGCAATCTAAAACCTACACCAAACTTTGGTTGTAACTTGTTAGGAATAAAGAAGCAATAAAACTAAAGACGACAGTAAATCCCTAAAAAGCATATTCACGGGTCAGCCCGCCTCGTCGTCGCCTCGACAACTGTGCACTCTACTAGTAGGCTCTTATTTATGCCCAGAACACACGCCCATGGAGATTTATTGCACCGTTTGCCTATTATTACAATTGAATTCTATTCAAATAAATCCAAGCTTTATTATTGCGCGTTGAAGTTCTAGGAATTATACCTGGGTGGGTATAATTATTAATATTAAGAACTTTTGCATAATTCGATACCTACAAAGATAAAAAAAAACAAACAACATTTAAATTTCGAGTTCTTCAAAATTTGCATTTATATAAGTATAAACTTAGAGCAGTCACATGACAAGTCACGTATTCGCATTCTAATAACAATATTATACCCTAAAGTTTAAAGTTAGCCATTATTTTGAAAATTATAAGGAAATTGCACATGTCTAGGTTTATAACTAGTTTTCTATAATCAAAATAATATTATTAAAAAATTAAAATCGAATTAAAAGAAAATAAAGTGTATCATAAATTGTTGACCATCAGTAGTAATCAGTACAGAAAACGTCTTTACCTTATATTTTCTTTCAAGTTTATATTATGACAATGGAAAATCAATCATATGCATAGATAAATATATGCAATTTCTTTAAAATAAAAAAAAAATGGCCGAAGTCTTTTATGTCGTCAAAATAAAAACTACATTACGTTTGTATGGAAAAGTCCACGATAAGTACTCTTTACTCTATATACGAGTAGTTACACGTTTTTCTCCACAGTCAATTCCCAGCACATTCCTTCCATTATTCCCCACGGATATCTCCCCATATTTCGCATACCAAGCCAATAACACGTACGCTTACCCCACATTACGCGGTTCAGCTCATATCGGCCAAAATACTGAAATTAACGAACAATTACCCATGCACAGCATTTATGCATTTTTGCATTCTTATATTCTCCGTTGGGAACTATGGACGAGTTAATTAGCTAAGTACATGATCGGTATACAGTATGTTTATTTTCTTTTAGAATCCCACGGGATTTGTAGTTTAATAAAGACTGGAAACTACTTAAATTGTTGTACTATGTAAAGATACAAGTATGTTTAAGTCTCAAGGTCGGATAAACTCGGAGGTGTTTATAAGATGTTATTTTGTTAGTAAGTTTGGCTGATTTAATTCTTATTTTATTTTATAAAAATATTATTTTCTGGGTTTTCCTTCTCCTCTTTTCTTCAATTATTGTTTTATCTTTCCTTAATTAATTGTTTATGTTTAGTTATCATAAAATAATTGTTAAATAAGTAAATTATTTTATGATAACGAAGAAGAACCTATTTTCCTTAATTTGAATGCTTTGATCCTTAATCAAATCCTCACTTAGCTTTTTTTTATAAAAATTAAGAATGTTTGGGATCTCTACTTCTTGTAAACTATACATTATGATTGATTATCTTTCCATGCTGGGCTGGAAGACAAGATGAAACGTAGAACGCAACAGCCGCTTCTCTTCCCGCGCAGATTGTAAAAGCCGATCTATGTAATGGGCGAGAATCTGGAGCTGGACCGACTACCCATCTATCTTGATTCGCTTTTTTTTTAATCTTTACGAACACCATCGTCACCATCACGCTAAGTGTGGTCTTTGGGTCTTACGGCCCTAGGCTCTGTCCACACCGTTTGGGCTAAAGACGTGATAAATGTATAATTCTAAAATGTTTTTACCATTGACTTCTCTTCTTCATCTTAGAGGTTGCATCCTCAGCTGTGCTGCTTCGGGCCCCTGGGTATGCTTTCCCGCTTTTTCTTCTCCAAATATAATATACATGTCAATGGTCACCCAAGAATGCAAAAGACCTTGCGATGTGGAAAAGAAATAGCCGGAATAGTTTAAACGAATTGGCTATAGTTTTGCGATATCTCATTGACTTCTGTTGCCATGTAAAAACCAAAATGCCACGGATTGTTCAAATAACCTAGATCTTGTAATCGTGATGCATCCAGGTAACGTAAGTATGATTACAGTGCGTCGTAGGTCTGCACTTAGCGGATCATTTATTTGTGTCTTGTTTACTGAGCAATTAAGTACATAGTTATTATATATATTTATCGAGTCTGTAGTATGCGTTTTTTTTGTTATATTTTTAGTGTACCTACCAAAATATTTGACGACCTCCGTGGCGTAATGGTTAACACGCTAGACCGCTTATCCGGAGGTTCTGGGTTTGATCCCCAGCCAGGGCAAGTTGGAAAATGGAAAGTTGAAAAAGAGCTTTTTCAAATTGTCCTGGGTCTTGGATGTTTATATATGTATTTATCATAAAATATAGTATCGTTGAGATACTATACCATAACACAAGTTTAAAACTTACTTTGGGGCTAGCTTAGTCAGTGTGATTTGTCCCTATATATTTATATTTTATACATATTTTAAATATGGGTAAGATCATAGACGAAAAATACAAGAGGATTGACAGCTTTTATGCTTTGAAGCGTAAATTAGTTTAAATGTTGTAGCAGGCCTGTGTCACTCCTCGTTTAGGTATCGAAAATGTACCTACATTATTACTATGCGCGCAGGCGGCCCCTCCGGGTGGTAAATTCAGTTATACGAATCATTTGTCCAGAGTAATAAGAATGAAATTGGCTTGCAATGGATGTCTAGGTATCTTTACGAAAAGGTGCTGAGTTCTGACGAGAGCTAAATTAAACCAAATTGCTAGCCACATTGAGTAGATATTTCTTAGAATTTCTTTGCTGAGTGAGACTTCTGTACGTTAGTATTATTTATTCTGTGGTTGTAGCTAGATGGAGCTACTAATTCGAAAGAAGGTAGTTTCGTAGTGGTGCCGCTAAATTTCGGAAGGATGGCGAGAGTTTGGTTTGAATAGGACTATATTCTCATCTCGGCGCCATCTCAGATTTTTCGTATTTTTTTTTAAATCAATCAATCATTTATTTGTCAAACATAGGTACAATTTTAGAGCTGTTACAATAATATATAGTAGTTCGCTATGTCTTGCCATAGTATATAGCATACAAATATTTAAGTAGGTACATTCTTCAGCCTAAGAACCACCATCCTTTGTATGGCTAGCGGGCGAGATAGTAGCAACATCTAGAAATAATACAGGATTTTGACTTAGAGTACGCTTTTTTGTATGGTTTGTCAGTGCTTTTGTATTTTAAGTCCATGGCAAGACATACAAAAGTCTACAGAGCAAATATTCAAAAGCAGACGCTGCATGTTACAGCATGGGGACTTTATAACCCAATGTATTTTTATTTTGTTGTTGATTGTAAATACTCCTATATTGCGTACTGAAAATACAAAAATCATCTTCTTCCATAAACATAGGTTCTTTTTAAGGGTTCCGTACCCGAATGGTGCAAACGGGACCCTATTACTGAGACTCCGCTGTCTGTCCGTCTGTCACAGGGCTCTATCTCTTGAACCGTAAAAGCTAGACACCTGAAATTTTCACCGATTATGTATTACTGTGGCCGCTATAACAACAAATACTAAAAATAAAAAAAAAAGTTGAAAATTAAAGGGGGTCATCATACAAAAAACGTGTTTTTTTCAGCGTTTTTAACTCGATCTGTCACAGGGCTCTATCTCTTGAACCGTAATAGCAAGACACCTGAAATATTCACTGATTATGTATTACTATGACCACTATAGCAACAAATACTAAAAATAAGATAAAGTTAATAGTAATTAAAGGGGGTCGTCATACAAGAAACGTGTTTCTTTAGCGTTTTAAAACATTGTACGGTGGTACGGAACCCTTCATGTACGAGTCCGAGTCGCACTTGCCCGTTTATTTATTCTTCCTATTTACAAAAGGTTTATTTTTTTGCTGGTATTTTTTTTACAGTGACAATCGAGTGAATGCAAAAACTGTGGTTGCTGCCGAAGGAGCCGAGCAGTCCTCTGTTCCGAACCCGTCGCGTTGCATTCCCCGGGGATGACCGGGGGGCAACGCGTATCGCACGCTTTTCAGACGCGACCCTATTCTGAAGGAACCGATTTAAAGCTGTAGTAGTTTAGTATTTTAGAGGTTGAAAGGTCTGAGTTCGTTCCCTACTCGACCCGAATTGGATCTTTGAGTTTGTAGTATAGAGGAAAGATAAGATACCTGTGCCACCTAAAGTAGTGCGCGATGCGCGCGGTGGCACAGGTATCTTATTAACCGTCTGTACTTTCTGAGTCATGTTCGGTCACTTTCAACAACCAGCACTTACTTCCGATAGAAACATCGTGAAGGAACTTGCACACAACCTTTGAGGACCTCCGTGGTGTAATGGTCAACACGCTAGTCCACCACTCCAGTGGTTCTGGGTTCGATCTCTAGCAAGGGCAAGTTGGAAAATGGCCTTTTCAAACTGTCCTGGGTCTTGGGTGTTTATCTATATATGTATTTATTATAAAATATAGTATCTTTAAGTTCATACCCCATAATACAAGGTTAAACTTGGGGCTAGCTCCATCAGTGTGATTTGCCCTTATCTATATATCTATACAAGATAGAACATACAAATTAAACATACACAAGTTCGCTAGTGTGTACAAGTTTATTTACCAGATTTATAAACCCTGACTTTCAAGCGTTCACTCCCAATAACTTTTGAATGGCTAAACCGATTTTCATCAAACATAGCTATCCACCATCTTGACGGACAAGGCTTTCGATAATAATTAAATTAAAAAAAAAACAGCCGACTTTAATTTTTTTGGAGTTTCTTCCATATCTTCAAAGTTCTTCATCATATCTTCACCAAATTAAAATAGGACCAACTTGGTAGTAAGGGTTTTTAAATAAAAAAAGAATCATCAAAACGGTTCACAATGGCGAAGATATCGCGTTACAAACGTGCATAAAATAAAATATAACATGTCCATTAAAAACCGCATTTTATTTTGTAACACGAAGCTCAATGTTTGTCTGGGAGAGAACGCTATTAGCGATTATTGTGTATCAATAAAGTTTTAATAAATAAATAAATAAATTAATGTTTACGTGCAGGCGGCGACACATATTACTCAAACGTGCTATTTTATGAAAGAAAGTGGATATAACTTTAAATGGAATTTATATTTTTTCATTACTTTCGCCGATTTTCCCGATCAGCTATTACGATTTGCGCAAGAAGAAATGCAACTGGTACATTTTATGTTATATAGTTTCCCCCAGATTAGTATGAAATGATGATGTAACTAAAGTCCGCTATTTTCCAACTAGTAAATCCAGATAAATTATTGTAAACATCAAAACAAGCATGTTCTATGGAATTATTATGAAATAGCAAGCAACATGTTTTACTCGTACATGCATGCGTAGTAGTTATAAAATACCAATTTATACCCGGGTATACGTGTAAAAATATTGTCTTCAGCGTTTAAAACCGATTCAGAATAGCCTCCCGTCTCGATAAACGTTCAATTGTGCAGGATCGTGGGAAACGCAGTTTGCATATGATTTCTGCAGCCAATGACGGAGTCCCTAGTTGTTAGCAGTCATTGTCTTATTGCCGCACCGACCGGTTGGGTAACCTTTGCCATTGGCTACTGGATGGTAACAATGATTTGAAGATGATAAAAATATAATCGTAAGTTGCGTCTTATCTGCGTGTGCGCATGGAACATTCATTTTTTAGTCCCCTGTCTCCACTGCAGGAGCACGACCCTCTCTGTACTACCAGAGCCATATGAGCCAGAGCAGTCAGAGGATTTGGCCTACACTCTCCACGCTGGCCAGACGGGTTGGAGAGGTCCCATTGATGTATATAAGCTTTGTTTAGCTTGTTTCCTAAGTCGCCTTCTACGAACATTATTTCATGTCTTTTCAACAACCTACAACTGATTAAAAATGGATTTTGTACTGAATTGAGTTCTTACATACATATTTATCACGTATTTAACCTTAACAGCGTAGACAGAGCCATGGGCGTTTGGTTATAGTAGCATAGAATAAAATTTGTCTCTCAAGGAAGAAAAATCCCCATTTTTGTAATTGGCAACTATAAGGGAGTTTATCCATTAAAATATGTGGGGTGGCTTCCAAAATGGATCCAAGAAAAGAATTCTTGTGCACGAGAAGTATGTAATAAGTTAAACAAGTAATTATTTAAATATATTTTTAGAAACAAGCTTTTATAAATAACAATGTAGCAAAAAGCTTGAAATGCTCCGCAAGAGGAATCAATTGAGCTCAAACTCTATGGGGATGTGTTGTTTTATCACAGAGATGCCGTGGCCACCTGGCCGGGCTTTGTCATGAGATCAGATCATAATAGGTACCATTATATTGCATTGTCACCCAACTTACATAAGTATTTAAGTTTCACCTCAATCGAATAATGGAAAGTGTGTCTTATTTAGCTTGCAAGATTTGATTACAGACACACCGTCAACGGTACAGGTGAGATTCAATAAAAACTTGTAAAATTACCTTCCTTCTGAATCCATAGAACTTTCAAAGAATTGCTAGATTTTTTTAAAGGTTTACGTATTTTATTTTCTTTAAAACCTATCAACTAGTAATAAAATGATATAATTGCGAATGGCTCCCTATTACACAATACGAGTATACTGTCAGAATAAACGCAAAAACGAGTGTTATGTTACATCATTTATTTTTACGATAAATATCGATCCAATCGGATTCTCCTTCAAGCTCAATTTATCGTGTTATGGCAAGGTCGAATTTCACATAAATATTTTTACAAACATTAATCTTAGGCTGTGTTTACATAAACTTTTAAAGTGTATCTCTTCTATCAAACACGAACCATCATTTGCACTGTGTGGTTCATTTATCATTATAATGAATAAAAAGGCAAAGAATACTTAAATATGTCTATAAATTTGTTTATTTTTAACCAAAATAATAGGTCTTTCACTTTTGAGACACTTGTGTCTGTATTTTCCGGAGTCTTTTTCTACATTTTTATGTACGAATTATGAAAATAGTGTCCCTTTGATACCTCTCGCATCTAGGGAGCTATTAGTATTATTTGTCATATCAACGTGACAAAACCCGAGTGTTATTAACTCACTCTATAAAAAGCAACTATTCCAATTGCAGCGGGTCAAAACTAATTATTTTTATTTTACTCGTATACATATAGCAATGAGACGTTCATGAGTTTGTCATGTAGATATTTTACAAAATCCCTAAAAAAGTAATTATTTTGGATCTTTGAAATACGTAAAGGAAAAACATAATATTTTTCTAAAAGAACATAAAATAAACATACTATTTACATAAAACTTTTTGGAGACACTAAAATCATGTGTACTCACCCTAACAAACTAATGCCTGCCCGCAAAAATCAGTAATTACATAACAGAAAGGTTCTCACGACTGAACTACCGCTACCGTCCTTCTTAAAAGAAAAAAAAAAAAGCTGCTTTGGTTTCGATAGGAAAATTAAAGAAAATTAGTGGGCCTGGTTGCTACTGTTATTGGTCCTAATGGTGCCTGCAGGGTTTGAACTCGGCGTGTCACGCCCGCGCCGCACGCTATGGACGTTCACATGCCGGGAACCTGTGACGTCATAGGAATTTGAGGGGGTGAGTCAGAGTTAAACATTGCCTATAAAGACAGTAGGGTTATGTGTGTATGTTTGTTTTGTTTATAAAACTTTATTGTACTAAAAACGCACCGCTAAGATGAAGAATAAAAGAGTCTACATTAATGAAGGTACTAGGTATTCATGAATTCGCATAGCTTCATACCTTGCTGGAAGTAGTTGGATTTCCTCACATACACGCAGACCAGGGCCATGAGTTGCAGCTGGGACAGTCGTTGTCGGGTGGAGGGGGGAAGGGGGAGGAGATCCCGAAGGTTCGCGATCTCTGCGTTGATGAGGTCCCGACGGAGTTTGCTGGCGCCTTTCGTAGATTTGCCCTGATCGAACCTGGCAACAATAAAAGAGATTATTTTCTTCAATTATTTTGAATAGTTTGTAAAACAATGTAAACATTTTGGCTCTTTTCTTCTTTTTCAAAAAACAAAAAAAGTATTTTTTTAGGGAAATATGTTATTGCATAATACTTTATTTTCAAAGAAAAAATTTATAGCTATCATACTTTAGTCAAGGACCTATTGGCACAAAATTAACGCTAAAGTGAATTACTTTCTTTTCATAAGCCTAAAGGAGTGTCTAGTTTACGTCTCTCTACATAAGTTTTTGAATACTAATTAAATTTTTGACAAAAAAAACAACTGACTTCAATTTTTTTAGGAGTTTTTTCCATATCTCTCAAGTTCTTCATCATATCTTCACCAAATTAAAATGGAACCAACTTGGTAGTAAAGGCTTTCAAATAAAAAAGTAATCATCAAAATCGGTTCACAATCGAAGAAGAAGATATCGAGTAACAAACAAACATAAAAAAAACATACAGTCCAATTGATAACCTCCTCCTTTTTTGAAGTCGGTTAAAAATCATTTTTCGTACAAACTTTTTAGTAGCGTTAATAAGCCCCAACTCAATAAGGTTGCGTCGTTTTATTACAGGGTTCCTATAGCCACCTTTTGGCTCCTTCATCAGGTTAGTTTTTTGTCATAATTACATTGCATTGTCATCAGATTTAAATTGTAAATAAATGCATGGGAGTGTAGGTATCGTAGAGAACTTAAGACTAGGCTTCATGCAGAACGCTGAAGCTAAGATGAGAGTTAGTGAGTATTACTTAGGACGTGTAGAATTAGGAGCTTGGCTCCCCATGAGCTCTGATAACGTTTTTTCAGTGTAAGCAATTTGTGGCCGTGTGGTTCCGGGTTAGAATAGGGCCACTACATCTCTTCCTGTGGATGTCGTAAGAGGCGACTAAAGGACTACGCACAAACATCTCTAGCTACATTTGCATTCCCAAGGAGGGTTAACGTCGGCCGGCGGCCGGTTGTAAAATTTTTCGCACAAATACATTCCCAACGAGGGTTGACGTCAGGCAGGCGGCCTGTCGTAAAACTATAGCCAAATCATTTAAACAGTTCCGGCTATTTCTTCTCCATTTCGCAAGGTCTTTGGCATCCTAGGGTAAATACATGCATATTTGGAGAAGAAAAAGCGGGAAAGCGCACCCCGGGCTCCGAAGCAGCACAGCTGTGGATGCAACCGAGAACGCGCTTAGACGAAGAAGAAGCAATTTGTGGTCGTCTTGGCGTTACTTTTCATAATAAACGGGCAAGTGCGAGTCGGACTCGTACATGAAGGGTTCCGTTCCTCCGTACAATGTTTTAAAACGCTAAAAAACACGTTTTTTGTATGACGACCCCCTTTAATTTTTTATTTTAAGTATTTGTTATTATAGCGGCCATAGTAATACACAATCTGTGAAAATTTCAAGTATCTAGTTAATGTCATTATAAAGATCTAGTTAAAAACGCTGAAAAAACACGTTTTTTGTATAGCGACCCCCTTTAATTTTTAACTTTTTTTATTTTTAGTTTTTATTATTATAGCAGCCATAGTAATACATAATCCGTGAAGATTTCAAGTGTCTAGCTATTACGGTTCTTGAACAGTAATAGCTAGGATTCAAATTTCACGATTTTAAGAGATAGAGCCCTGTGACAGACGGACAGACAGACAGACGGACAGACGACAGACGGACAGACAGCGGAGTCTCAGTTATAGGGTCCAGTTTGCACCCTTTGGGTACGAAACCCTAAAAATGTAGGTATTTGGAGGTCTAATATAAAATATAGCATCCAAACATAAAGTTCTAATAAAAATAGTTCCACATTGAAACACTCATAGCCGCTGCGATTAAACAATTTGATATCTATAAATTTTTTATTGAATTAGAAATAACGCGAAATATTTAAAAAGCGACGGTGACCTTGCAGTGGTATTGGGAGGTAATTGCAAAGGTCAACCGTAATTGTAATTGGTTTGTAATGCGAATGTGCGATAAATTGATAATTTTGGAAGCAATAAATGTTACGTATAATTTAATAATACTTGTATTATATTATTGTTTTTAAGTTTTGAGGTATAGTTTTTGTTTGACCCTATATATATACAGGGTCTAATTAAATATACTGAAACTATTTTAAGGCTGAATACAGTCCATGATACTGAACAACTTTCCCCAAGGAACACATATCGAAATATGAAAAATATTTTTTGACCTCCCGTACAAGTTGACGATCAGCTGATCCGAGTTTGTATTGAAAGCCAAAAATTACTTTTCATATTTCGATATATGTTCCTTGGGAGAAGTTGTTCAGAATCATGGACTGAATTCAACCTTAAAATAGTTTCAGTATATTTTGTTAGACATTATATATATATCAATAAACCTTTTTTTCGAAATATTAATTGTGAAATATATAATAATTGGTCCAAGAGGAGAACTTATTCATATTGGTGTTTTTAGGCGTACATTAGTCCTCCAAGAGTTTTCTTACAGCATATGTACAATGCTCTATACATACAGTCAACTTAATAAAAAAAACATAGTGTTAAAACATATTCGGTGTATAGAGCAATCATTTATCTCAAAAGATAATAAATTAAATTTATAATTCATTTTAAATTTATTAATTAATGTAGCGAATTATCAACGCTTAAATACAAATATACATAAATATATTCAATTTGAATTATTACGAATTTAATACATTGTGTAGTCGCAAGGTTGTCATAACATAATTAATGATACATATTAATAACTTTTAAACAATTCTTAAGGTTCACCAAATATACATGAGAAATATTATTTATTTCTATAATGTAGTAAACATTATAGAAAACATTATGCATATTTTAATAATACATGATAACTATGTTTACCTTTACGTCGAGAAAATGCATATTTCCTTGTTGCGATAGGTTATGGTCACCATTTTTTTAGTTTGCTAATACAATATATATATTTATAATAAAATACCTTTACCTACCTTTGTCGGGAATAAATAAATAAATATATAGGGACAAATCACACTGATTAAATTAGCCCAAAAGTTAGTTTTTAAACTTGTGTTATGGGATACTAATTCAACGATACTATATTTTGTAATAAATACATATATAGGTAGATAAACCCAAGACCCAGAAAAAATTTAAAAAGACCATTTTCCAACTTGCCATGGCTGGGGATCCACCGGATTGGCGGTCTAGCGTGTTTACCATTACGCCACGGAGGTCGTCAAGGGAATGAAGAAATTAAGTTAAATAATAGAGCTGAAATGCCTTGTAACCTGAATTTAATTAATTTATTAACTATTACTCTAAACGAGCAATTCTTGTATAAGAATAAAATATTATGTAATGTGCAATAAACTTAAATAAATAAATAAATACCTAATTGGGATCACGGAATCGGCTCCAACGATTTCGATAAAAATTGGTATTATATGTAAGGAGTTTTATTTTATTTGAAGGTGAAAAATCAATAGGTTTTATTTTATAGAATCTCTTTTCCTCCGCGTTTTTCTTTTCCTAATAGGTATACAAATATTTCCATATTTTATCGAAAGCGTAGAATAGGAGGTATTTACTTAATCTTATTTTTCACATAAAAGGTCTGCCAGTCAACCATTGGACCAAGTAGAAAAATAATTTGGGTGGCGCGACAGAATGTGTAAACAAAATTGAAAAGTATAAATACCTACAAGAATAAATCAAGAATATAAATATTTATTTTAAAATAAATATATACTTACCGATACGATTACGACACAATGAATACAGATATAATTTATGATATTTTTTCAAAACAAAAAACCGACTTCAATACCCGTGAAGTGACAGTGACAGAATAGCTAAATACGCAACAGTTGTATACTTAGACGATATAGTTTTCAGTTATTTTCGTTTATAAACCAAACTAATTAAAGTCGTACCTGAATTTTCCGGAGTCCAGTGCTGCCCCCATTTAAAATAAACCGTTTCAAAGGAGACGGAGACATTATTTAAAATTTTGCTACTACCAAGGCCTAGATAACTCTTCAAAGTATTTTATGAACTACTGTTTACAGTTTATAATAAGAACGTTTAGCTTTACTTCGCACATTTGTCAAAAGTGGCCGTTTTTCGCAAATGTGCGTAGTAAAGCTTAACGTTCTCACTTAAAACTGTAAACACTGGTTCATAAAATACTTTGAAGGGTTATCTAGGACTTTGTAGTAGCAAAATTTTAAATGATATCTCCGCTTTCTTTGAAATGATTTATTTTAAATGGGGGCAGCACTGGACACCGGAAAATTCATGTACGGCCTTAATCAATTTTGATAAAATTTCTATGGGACCACCTGGAAAGTATACCCTTTCAAACAAAAAAGAATTGTTTAAATCGGTCCAAGCGTCATCGAGTTATCGGGCAACATACATAAAAGATTTCGACGAATTGATAACCTCCTCCTTTTTTTGAAGTCGGTTAAAAATGAATATTAAATGTAAATGTTATACATAAATAACTAATTTATATGTATAGTATACAGATACATTTATTTATACTATATATATACATATACTATGACTACGAGTACAAATTACTCCGCAGCGACACCATGACATATTTCTCCGGCGTTTTTAAAGTCGACCAAGGGAGTGGTAAATTTAAAGGATAGATTGTCAACTTTATGTAAATTCATCAATTTTTAATGGGCTAAAAGCTAAAATATTTAAAGGTGTAATAGGATGACATGATTCAAATCGTTGCGCTACTAAAAGTGAGCGACATCAGTATATACTCGTAATAGTGAATGCATTAGAAACATCATTAATTCCTCATCAAGTGCAATTCCACGGCTATCCGATCCCCGTATTACCGGTGAGCAATAAGGCAATAAGTTGATGCTGGCAACTAAACGGCGTGTATTACTACTGCGGCCCCCCCTTAGGGCAAAGGGCATGTGTGCCCATCAAGAGATTTAACAAGGATGGAGGATTCAAACGGACAGCGGTTAGGTCGTAGGTTCAATCTTAGCACAAGTATTTGAAGTGCTTTTCTTTGGAGAATCTATACCTAAATAGTTTTCATAATAAATAATTTTGAGTATAATTTTTTTTTTATGAAAAGTGAATAATATATGAAAAACTGTGTTGCCATGTGCAATTTTAAGCTTTTCATAGCTTTTATCTCGGGCTTTGAGCGCGGCGACCGAATCAAGAAATTCCGTAACGATATATTTATACGTATATTTATTTATTTATTATTATTAAACCTAACACCCCCACCCCGCCTACCGACCGGCACAGCGGCGCGGCATTGAAAGCCGTGCATCGTCTAACGTCGTATAAATAGCTTTACCGCGGCAGTCCTCGAGTGCCACACGTTTTTTAGGGTTCCGTAGTCCACAAATAACCCTTATAGTTTCGTCATGTCCGTCCGTCCGTCCGTCTGTCCGTCCGGGCTCTTACTCCGCCGCTACTGCACCGATTGTCACGAAAATTGGTGGAGAGATAGATATTGAAGTTCCAAAAGTTGGTTTTTAAAATAATGAAAAAATGATTTTTTTTCAGCCCCCCTCCCATAAACGTAAAGTGAATTTAAACAATTAAATTGGTCTAACCCCAACGTGTAGGGTATCGTTGAAAAGGTCTTTTAACATGCAACAAAAGCTGCTTTGAAACTATGTAGATCAAACCCCCCTAGTCTTGAGATAATCTAATACATAGTTAAAATTTGAGGTGTCTCTCCACCGTAACTTTTGAAATATTACTAAAATAATTCTGGAAAAAATGTGGTATATACCTCAAAGTATGTACTTTCAATTAAAACTATAACGGTCTCGGTATCATATATAGTTATTTTTTAATACTTCATAAATCGTAACTTGCAATTTACCTTTAGAACTTTTGTATTATGTTACTTGCTGCTACGGAACCCTTCATGGGCGAGTCCGACTCGCACTTGGCCGATTTTTTTATAATAAATTACCATCTGCACCTAAAGAGCTCGCGTTGAATGAATTAAATCATCTCTGTGCAAAAAAGGATTTATTCTATTCATGATTTTTTATAATTTAACATTAATGACTACGAATTTGATGCATGAATAAATTTATGTAATATTTTTTTGGTCAAAACAAGACACATACATTATTATTATGCGACACAGGGGAAACTCATGTAAAAAGTCAGCTACTGGCCGACATGTTTCGACCTCATCCGTACGCGTACGTAAAGTATTTGTTTGACTTGTTGGAAACTAGAGAATGTACCAATCAAGTTTAAAAGCTACTAAGAGTTGGATCTCATCTATCAGCACTTTCCTATGCTGCTATCCTTTTCTGTCGCTCAGAACAGTAATTTGCTAGAGCGAGAGAGAGCGCAGGAAAGCTGCAGCACGGCCGGTGCTGAAGCGTTCCGTCGCCCGGTTTTACTTTAGCAAATGACGCTAAACAACTCAAAAACTTTCAAGATTTTACACTAAAAACAAAAAAAAAACACAAACAGGGCAAGCTAAAAAGCTCGTTAAAAAACTAGCCGTGTATATATAAGTCGTGTGGTTCCCGGCAGAGTAAAATAGGACCACTCAAGTCTTCCCGTGGATGTCGTAGAAGGCGACTTAGGAAACACAAGGTAAACAAAGCTTATAAACATCAAAGAGACCTCTCTAACTCATCTAGCCAGCGTGGAGAGTGTGGGCCAAATCTTTTGGCTGCTGTGGCTTATATATAGCTCTGGTAGTACAAAGAGGGTCGTGCTCCTGCAGTGGACATTAAAAAAGACCTGATGATGAACTGATTTACATTAGCATACAAATTTCATATCATTGTGAAACCGGGAAGGGGCTTAAATTTAACTTGTAAGATTTAACCCAAAAAACAAAAATACAACAGACAGGGCAAGCTAAATAAAGCTTGTACAAAATATTGTTAATAATGTTTTCTTTCCATAGAGCAACTGAATACGGACCAAATCACGCACACTTACCTACTATACCAGCATCAAGAAGCGGCCCTACTCCAGACTTGACGAATGGATATATTAACATTATTAATAACCTTGTTCTAGAATGAACTATGCCTTCGTAGGGTTGTAAGAACACTTTTCAGTTTACTGCAACATTGTAGCTGTCAATATATGAATCATATTTGGATATATTATTCCCTGTTGAGCTTTATTTCTTAAAAGAACTGAATAGATTAAATAAACGCTATGAAACGTGGTCCCTTACTATGGGTCTCATAAGAAGGCTCAAGGTCGCTCAACGGGCTATGGAGAGGGCTATGCTAGGTGTTACTTTACGTGATCGAATCAGAAATGAGGAGATTCGTAGAAGAACTAAGGTCACAGACATAGCCCAGCGGATTAGCTCATTGAAGTGGCAGTGGGCGGGGCACATAGCGCAAAGAACCGATGGCCGATGGGGCAGAAAGGTTCTCGAATGGCGGCCACGTACCGGCAGGCGTAGCGTAGGACACCCACCTGCTAGGTGGTCAGATGACCTGAGCAAGGTTGCAGGAAAACGCTGGATGCAGGCCGCTTCCTGATCGGTCGTTTTGGAAATCCTTGGGAAGGCCTATGTCCAGCAGTGGACTTCCTGTGGCTGATATGATGATGATAATGATGGGATTAAATAAATTTCGACTTTTTCTTCGTACTAAATAACTTCTAACAAAATATACTGAAACTACGTAAGGGTAAATTCAGTCCATGATACTACTACATACTATACACTACTACATTTATATCGAAATATGAATAATATTTGTATATGCTTTCCATACAAACTCGGATCACTTGTATGGGGGGCCAAAAAATATTTTTTGTTATATGATCCTTGGTATTCGATATAAATATTTTACTAATTTAGTATAAGTTTAAGTAAGGATATAAAATCATACAATGGAAGAAGCGAGCTACGAGCTCGTAGAAATGCAATCATCGTCATCATCTAAGCGTATTCTCCGCGGCATCCTCAGCTGACCTCCGTACAAGTACCAAAAAAGTACATATCAAAATATTGCTTTGTTACCGGACACGTAAACTATACCTTTCAGCTCAGATATGTTAGTTAGGTTAGCCAAGTTAGTTAGTTTGCAAATTTGAAACAAGCACCTTTGTTTTAGCGATAAAACCGCCCATTGTACATTTTAATGTATTTTCTGTGTGTATATTTTTTTTTACCAAAAAAGTATGACTTATTTATATTACACATAGTGCACACGTTATAAGTAAATTAAAAGACCATCCATTCCCCTGTTTTTGAAATTTCCTTCATTCCTCGAAAATTCTCACGAAAACAGTGTAGTATTCACACGCTATACATTCCTCTCTTCATACGAGGTGTTCCCAGCTTATTCTGCTCTTCAATCAGTGCCACACAAGCGAAATCAATGAATACGTTTGCAGGCAGACCGTTTATTAGCTAATATAGTGCAACACGCGATGCGCCTTGCACCGCTCCGGAGAAAGTTTGTTCCCCATGTTACTTTGATAATTATATACACATTACATTGTTCATCGGTTATGGAGCTGAAGGCCACTTCACAAGGATCGCTAGTAAGACCCAATTAGCTAGTCAAAATGAAAATTTAGAAACAAAAAATGTTGACTAAAATTCGAAAGTAAAAACGTGAGATCAATCAGTAGCGTAACAAAGTTCGTCGTTCGCCGCGCGAGTACCATAAGTATTCGTATTCGAGTTAAGACGATACACGGAGTCCAGTGCTGCCCCTATTTGAAATAAATTATTTGTAAGGAAACGGAGATATCATTTAAAAATTTGAGCTAGAAAAACTTAGATAACCCTTTAAACTATTTTATGAACCACTGTTTACAGTTTAAAGTGAGAACGTTAAGCTTTAGTTTGCATTTTTGCCAAAATTTTCACAAAATAGTTTGAAGGGTTATCTAGGTTATACTAGCTCAAATTTTTAAATGATATCTCCGTTTCTTTACATATAATTTATTGCAAATGGGGGCAGCACTGTACTCCGTGTATCGCCTTAATGATAAGACGGGCGTAACTACGTGGTCTCGGTCGAAAATCATTTTCACAACTTTTTTATCTTAAGTCTTACACGAATTTGGATAACGTATATGGATAGAGGAATTTATTGACTATACGACATATTTTTTCTGAAACCAATGAAAATTGAGCGTGTATATAGATCGATTTTTTATTGGGGGAGAAATAGGGGGATTAATTTTAAAATAAATAGACAAACTTTAAATATTTGTTAAATCATGAATATAGGCTGGCTTTTCATCATCATCATAGTCTTTATTAGTCTCCACAGGAGATGCACAGGAGCACGACCCTCTTTGTACTATCAGAGCCATATTAAGCCAGACCAGTCAGAGGATATGGCCTACACTCTCCACGCTGGCCAGACAGGTTAGAGTGGTCTCATTGATGTTTATAAGCTTTGCTTAGCTTGTGTTTCCTAAGTCGCCTTCACCGACATCCACGGGAAGACTAAGAGTGGTCCTATTTTACTATGCCAGGAACCACACGGCTATTGTATAAGGGGAAATTGTTTTAGTTATTTTGATCTACGAGTATGTTACAATCAATAATAATACCTCTTACCCAATTTCTTGTCATATACTATCAACACTTACGTGCACAAATAAAGGCCTAAACGCATTATACTATACATATAATGCGTATAAGTATATAACGAGAAATACGAAAATATACTTCCATCCACTTGATGAAATCATAAGGAACTTCTTCCTTATTCATTAGGTGGTCGGAATCAACAACAGGTAGATCCTTCGATCTAAAGACATTCCGTTATGTGATTAATCAAAACCATAGATACAAAATATACAGTAATTAATTCTAATTATATACTAAGATGAGATGTTTATTGACAACGAAAAAAAAAACATTAAATTTCTTAGAAACTAAAATAAAGATAAAAACACTATTCACTACTTTGATGAGATTAATTACTCTTAGCTTCCCGAAACGTGGAAGCTTAAAAAAAAACAAAAAAATAACAACACGAATTGATTTTTAATCACAAAAACAGGATTTGAATTTATAACTTAACAAAACTGATAATTCGAAATAATGTAAATCAACAATCAACAATTTTAGCTAAAAGAATTTTTAAATTTACAAATTGAAAATAACGCAAACAAAAATGCAAGTCAACCGGCATAGATTTCCCTAAGTGATGTGATCGCTATGAAAAATCTCGCTCGAATGAGTTGTGCAGCGGTTTATATGGACGCGCTCCCACCACTCATCACCCCCACTCTAGTAGCCGACGGGCGTCTCTGCTAACACGGCCTTCCTGGCTAGAGAACGTCCTCGGTCTCCTCTTCCACTGGCTGTAAGGCGTCCGCGGTTCTCGACTTGCTCGGCACAGGCTCTGAGACGAGAGGCACATTATTGCTTCCGGTAGCTCGCTCAGGTGTGGACTCCACGTCAGTAAGGTCTGCACCTGAGAATGTAAGCAGGGTTTTACAATTCTGAAAGTAATTTTCGCGTGATGAAACAGAACCGCTGCAGTCAATTTTGTCGCATCACTAGCTTGGATAATGTTGTACAAAACATGAGGTTGGGTCTCCAGTTATTACTAAAGACACTTCAACCTCATGTAGGAGTTAAATCGAGGGGTCGAGTCCTCTGTCGTCACAAAGGATGCCTCGACCCTGATTCACCTGTCAAAGTACATCTCTGACCTTGAGAGACATAGGCTTATTCGCATATCTCTCACACCAACGCCTGAGAAACATAGGCTTATTCGCATATTTCTCAGACCATCACACGAGAAACATAGGCTTATTCGCATATTTCTCACAATTCCACACTTGCGCAACATAGGCATATTCGCGTATTACACAAGCGTGGCCAAATCATAGACACGGCATAGACACGTTAGCTTATCGCAGACGTGTAGTCCCAGCTCACCCTCGAAGAAGGCAGCGCACGATTCTGGAGTCCACTCCCCTCGCCACGGCACCATAAACTCTGCCGCAGCCTGCGTCGATTTTCCGTAGGAACCAGCCAGAAGCTGCAGCTCGTATCGACCATGGGGAAGCGCCTTGACCACACGATATGGTCCGCGCATACCTGAGTCGAGCTTGCCGGTCGCTTGTGCCTGTTTTATAACAAAAACAAAGTCGTCAGTTTCAAAAGTTCGAGGTGACCTGCGGTCAGCATTCATCGTTGCATCTTGTTGGTGTTGGTTCGCCCTCAAGCGCTCGGAAGCCCTTTGCCGTTGCATTTCTCGCAAGGCCTCGCGGTTTGGCTGCGAGCTATCTAGAGCCACATCCCTGATAAGGTGACGTATGAGTGGTGTAGCTGCTTCTATACCCACTAGCAAGTTAAGTGGTGACAGCTTAGTGCTTTTTTTGTTTAGTTATGTTTAAAATTAACTGGAGCCGCCACATAGTGTCAGACCATTTATTCTGTCTGTGATTACATTCTATGCGGACCATGTTGAGTAACGTTCGACAATAACGTTCCACCTGACCATTTGAGTGATGCATTTCAGGTGTGATTAGGTGTATATCGATGCCCCATTCAGTCATAAGCTTTATGAACTCTGAACTTTGGAACATACGGCCTCGATCTGTTACAAGTAACTTGGGTGTACCAAATAATGAAATAACATTCGTGAAAAGCCGTTTTAATTCAGTTGCATCTTGGCCTTGCATGGGATACAGGAGACAATATTTTGAGAAAGCGTCAACAATTATAAGGACATACCTAAAGCCGTTGGACTGAGGTAAGGGGCCTAATGCGTCTATGTGAATGACCTCGAAGGGATTAGTTGGCTTTTCCCAGGAGTGTATAGGTTGACGAGGAGCTCTGGGAACCTTCTTATGCGTAATACAAATTATGCAATGTTTGACATATTTTTGAACAAAAGATTTTAGCGATGGGAACCAAAAGTGCTTTCTAATAAGGTCTAATGTTTTGTCAACTCCAGGATGATTATGCTCATCGTGAAAAATTCTATGATTATGCTCATCGTGAAAAATTCTAAGTAAACTAAGTCTATGACCCTTTGGCACAAAGCAGAGGAGCTTAGAGTCTTCTCCGACTGGAGAATACTTGTAATAGAGTAGGCCATTTTTCTCTATGTAATGGTTCGAATCTAGTTGTCCGTCAGTTAGTCTCTGAAGAAGTTGTTGGGTTTCTCCATCAGCCGCCTGCGCTATTTGAGCCCAGTTTTGCTGTCTGCGAGCTTCACAAACATTAACAGGGTTACGGCTCAAATAGTCGGCATGTGACATGGAAGTACCCTTACGATACTCTAAACTAAAGTCAAAGTCCTGCAGGTATATCCACCATCTGGCCACGCGAGGCAACAAGTCTTTCTTTTGTTGCGTTGACTTTAAGGCATTACAGTCCGTAACTACTGTAAATTTTACTCCAACCAGATAATGTCTAAAGTTTTGCAAGGCTTTGACGACAGCTAATGTCTCGAGCTCATAAGAATGGTACCTTGGCTCGGCACCCATAGTCCTTTTGCTAAAGTAGCCTACTGCTCGCTTAAAACCATTTTCATGAACCTGAAGAAGCACCGCACCATATCCGATAGAACTTGCGTCCGTGTGGACCTCAATAGCCAACTTAGGGTCGTATATAGCCAATACAGGCTCGCTGGTAAGTTGAGCAATAATAGTTTGGCGTGCTTCTTCCTGCTCATTGCCCCAAACAAAAGGTTCGCCCTTTTTTGTCAATTTTGTAATTGAAGCAGTCTTATTGGCAAAACCAGCTATGTAGCGGCGAAAATAACTTGCCAAACCCAAAAATTGGCGAACCTGCTTGACGGACTTAGGGATAGGGGAGTCTACTAATGCCTGGACCTTTTGCTCGCTCGGCTGCACCTGACCTTGACTTATAGTTCGCCCCAAGTATTCAATTTTTGTTGCAAGAAAAGAGCACTTCTTTAGGTTAATAGAAAATCCTGCATTCGTCAAAGTCTGGAGCACTCTGCGAAGGATTTCAAGACCTTCCTCAATTGTATTACTTAGAATAAGCACATCATCAATGTACACCAGGGCTTCACCAGATTCCAAGTGTTGACGAAGGGTTTTGGACATAATCCGTTGGTATACAACTGGCGCATTAGCCAAACCATACGGCATCTTGAGATATTCGTAGTGAGATTCCGGGGTCACGAATCCGGTGAACTTTATTGAGTCTTCATCCATGGGAATCTGGTGGAACCCTGTTGCCATGTCAAGACTTGTAAAGTACTTGTGCTTACCCAAGCGATCGATGTGATCGTCGATTAAAGGCAATGGAAAGCGATCTTTAATTGTTATAGAGTTCAATTTGCGATAATCGACGCACATGCGATCGGATCCGTCCTTTTTCTTTACAAGTAAGATTGGACTTGCAAACTCTGACTCAGACTCGCGAATGATATTCTTTTCTAGAAGCTCTTTGATTATTGCACGTACTTTCAAAATCTCCGGGTAAGAGAGCCGATACGGCCTATAATTTACAGGTACGCTGCTATTCAGCTTAATAGACATGCTTCCGGTATTAACGGTTGAAGCGGCAGTTCCAGAAATGAAAGATTTTGAAAATTTATCAATCAAAACTAAGAGCCTCTTAAGATCGTCGTTTACTAAGGAAGTTTTTATTGGAGACTGCGTCGATACTGATGTACTTTTTACGTCGTACACAATATTGGGTTCGCATGAAATGTATTGGTGGTGATCCGTACGGACATAGGTAACGCCCTCTCTGTTCAGCACATCAGTTCCGACGATAATGGGAGTATTCATGTATTCGGGCGACACCGCATGCAAGTCCACCTCGAGAGTTATTTCCTTAAATTCTATCGGCAAAGTTACAAAATAGGTTGACTCTATTTCCTGTCCACCAATACCTCTTAGGACTCTGAAGGCAGGCTTGCGTGCGCATTTAAAATGTTTGAGCAGCGAAGATGAAATTAGAGATATGCAGGAGCCGCTGTCAATAAGGATATCAACAGGGACACCTTGTATAACAGCAACAACAATATCTTTATTACCACTACCACGATTTTCGTAGCAGAAATTCACATTGGTAGAGTTTCTTGACTCAGATTTCAATTTAGCAAAACAGGTCTCAATTTTATGTCCTGGCTTCTTATAGAAACTACACGGTTCGGATTTACTTGAATTTTGTGACGAATTACCTTTAGAGATATCGTTGCTACGCTTATCACTACTAGATGTAGAAATAGATTTGGATTTCTTTGAACAATGGGCCTGTCTATGACCGTATTGACCGCAAGAGAAACATTTATTACCACTAAACTTTCGTTTACCACTAATATCGCTATTCGGAGCAGCAGGCTTTGAATTTTGAATTGTAGTATTTGACTTGACATAGATAGAAAAGAACTCGACCAAATCATTTGGCATTAACTTAGCGTTAGTGGCTGAAGCACGAATTTGTGGATCAGTGATACCCCGAATAACAATAGCTGATATTAACTCATCACTCAAACCTCTAACTATACGTAGCCTAAGCAACGACCGGCGAGCATAATCAGCATAGGTCGGGTATTTATCGGAATTTGAGCTCATGACGTCATACAAGATGTTCGCAATGTCCGGCTTTTTAGGGCATAAAGGTTTAAATTCTTTTTTAAAATTAGTCCAACTACGGTCATTAGTGACCCATTCATTTAACCAGGTCCGGGCATCACCCTTTAGACAGTTCCCACTGCGAGAGAGACACTCGTTATCGTTCCAATGATTTAAAATTTTGGCACGGTCTACTTCCTCGCACCAAGTGTCTATATCGTTGATGCTCGGATCAAAGTTCGATATGAAATAAGTTTGGTTGGATCTCACCGTATTGTTGATCGATCGTATCGCATCGATGATGCGATCCGTTGCATTGGCGTCGCTGCATACGGCAGCACTCACGGAGCGCGCTGGTGATGACGGGGCCACCCACTCGGGCGCCAAGGCACAGGGCTCAGCCGTTGAGCACCGTCGCTCAGCCGCCGAATCGCGATGCTCAGCTGCGGGGCCACTATGGTCTGCCACAGGCACGCATGCGCGCGGCGTCTCAGGGCGTCGTGACGACGGCGAGTGCCGGCGTTCCTCCAGTGACGTCAATCGGTCTAGGATTTGATTAATTTTATCGGTTAGTATGTTACCAGGAGAACTGTGCCGTTTATGGGAATGGCCTGATCGTGACACATGGTAGTTAGGTCGAGAGTCGCGGCTCCGGTGTCGGGAACCGCGGCTCCTAGAACGCGAATCACGTCTTCGAGAACGAGAGATGCGATCCCCAGGAGGCGAATCACGGTGTCTAGAACGACTTCTACTTTCACGATTTCTTGGCATATTTCAAGTACTGTTAAGTTCTTATCGGCAACAAACAAAATAAAAAAAAGAGTAAAAAAAAATATTAGCACACACTTTAAGTCTGAGACTTTAAAACTAACGGGCACGCTGAACGCTTTACTTTTTCACAAGCAAAATAAATTGGAACGTACTCACCAAATTTACCAAGTCAGGTGTGATTTAACACTTCCTTACTACTGAGGCACTTACACAAACAAGAAACCGTTTATGTTGTGCCCTTTTCGCCGGATAAATCGAAATGAAAAAGCACGTGAATGTATCCCACTTCTGATCTTAGCTTCCCGAAACGTGGAAGCTTAAAAAAAAACAAAAAAATAACAACACGAATTGATTTTTAATCACAAAAACAGGATTTGAATTTATAACTTAACAAAACTGATAATTCGAAATAATGTAAATCAACAATCAACAATTTTAGCTAAAAGAATTTTTAAATTTACAAATTGAAAATAACGCAAACAAAAATGCAAGTCAACCGGCATAGATTTCCCTAAGTGATGTGATCGCTATGAAAAATCTCGCTCGAATGAGTTGTGCAGCGGTTTATATGGACGCGCTCCCACCACTCATCACCCCCACTCTAGTAGCCGACGGGCGTCTCTGCTAACATTACATATAATTTTATTCTTTAGCTGAAAAAAATATTATGTTTAATTACATGCAACTCTACTGTTTTGCAATAAATTAAATTTGTTGATAATTAATTTTTGTTTTTCTACTAACAGGTATGATAAATGTTATAACACCTTTATTGAATATTAAACAAGACAAATCAGCTTCCAGATTTATACATCTGCATCTCTTAATGTCAAAACAAAGTACATACCTGATAAAAACAATATTAATTTAGGTAAAGTCTAGATATTTTCCTCAAGTACTAACTAGACTCTTGGTTGCAAAAAAACAAGGAAATTTGTATCTTTTATTTTATAATTTTGATTTATTAGATAACATCATTGACCTCATCAACTATTCTCAGAATAATACAAGAAGTTGTTTACTGTTTTTATAGTATGTATTGTTTTTATAGATACGCTAGTCCGCTAGTTTCCAACAAGTCAAATCAGATACTTTTTCCTTAAGACTGCAGTCTTCGACCGTGGGAATTTTTGATTGAACACCCGAATCTATATTTTCTATCTACACATACGCATTGCGCTGTATTGTACATGCACCATGGAGACGAATTTAAAAGAATTCAAAATCGCAGCGACCGGTCAGCCTTATCAGCGTTTTCGTCCCCATATTTATTTGAGAATTTCGGAGAACTTTAAATTTTTCTATCTTTTTATTGTACGTGTTTAAGCATGAATCAATCTTCATACCTATATGTGTATTTTTTATTTTTTAACTCAGTCATATGAGCAAGAAATCCGACGACGTATTTGCTTATATTTTCTTCAAAGTTTAACCTTTTTAACTAAGTTTTTGAATGAATTAAAAATAAAAATTACTAAAATCTTCTCATTCACTTTTTAGGATTTTCCTTTGTCTTTATTTCTCTGTAATTTATACTCAACTTCATGTTTTAAATTCCGTGTAAACAACAAACACATGAACGTCGCGCACTGCAAAAAATTGAAACACGTCTCAGGTTATTTGGGTTAATTGGAATTTCAATAAACTATTACAATGAAAATCAATAAATTGTCTCATTCTTAGCCAGAGAAGCCAGAGAATTTGGTCAGACGGTTTGGAGAGGCTTCATTGACGTAAGCTTTGTTGTTTAGCTTGTGTTTCGTTAGTCGCCTTCTACGACATTCACGGGAAGACTTGGAGTGGTCCTATTCTACTTTGCCGGGAACCACACGGCAAACTTACACACACGAAAAAAAAAAACAAGTGCAACCAGTCGCAATATTTAAGCTACAAGTGGAGCGTAGCACCAGCTCATGTGTATCGTGGGAACGAGATGCATTACCTCCTTAAAAGGCGAAACACCTAACTCCTAACCCATTTTATATAAGGGTATCTTCGGGCTTCCGTCTTTGAAAAATCCAGACAAAGGAACATCCAATTTGTGGAGTGTCCAATTGAGAATAACGTTGCAGTATAAATTGGATTGATTTTAAAATAGACTTTAATTTACATAATTACTTCTAACCCATTTTATATTGATACCTTCAGGCTTCTATTTTCGAAAAATCTAGCTAGACAAAGGAACATTAAAAGTTTGGAGTGTCCAATTGAGAATAACGCTGCAGTATAAATTGGATGGATTTTAAAATTTTACTTTATTTTACATTATTTTTACTTAACAGGCAAAATACCTAACTTTTAACCCATGACGGTATTTTCGGGCTAGGCGAGGCTATTCGCAAAATTTAGCTAGACAAAGGAACATAAGATTTTTTTAATTGTGTCCAATTGAGGATAACTGGAATTTTATATTGGATTGATTCTGAAATGGATTACATTTTCAATTGTTTTGTATTACATTAGCTGAAAATAAATAAATTATGTAGTTTATTTATTTTCAGCTAATGTAATACAAAACAATTGAAAATGAAATGAGATGTGGTGAGAATGTAGTTTATTTGTATGTAACATAACATGCAGTAGTAATAAAGCTTCACAATTTATAGAGGCGGGAGAGATATAGGTATCACAAATAGGTAGTAATGAGCATCTTCTTGGATAAGGTAAACAGAGCCTACTAAGCTAAATCCGACTATCTCAAACATTAGATTTACTTAGAGACAAAAACGTTAAAAATAAATGAACCACACGTCGAGAATGTTAAGATATCTACCGAAATCAGACTTCTGTGTACCAGGATAACATAACATGCAGTAGTAATAAAGCTCCACAATTTATAGAGGCGGGAGAGATAGAGGAATGGCGCATAGGTAGTAATGCGCGGACCGTGTACTGCATACAACCGATACGCTGTTGCGGTTTCCAATGCTACCCTCATGTGTGGTCCAAGTTATAGGTGTATCTCAATTGTACAACTCGATAGTTTCCTGGTTCTTCGGCCATGTAGTGGCAGCAGAGAAATGTACGAATTTTTACCACATATAATAAATAGGCAACTAAAGATATTGAAGATAGGCTAATAGAAAATCAGAAGTAGCGTCCTCAGTGCTAAAGCGTTTTACAATTTTCTGTGATCACCAAACGTGGTATGCCCAGCGTGGTGGTAATGGGCAAATCCTTCCTTTATTGCAAGATGCCATAAGTCCAGCTGTGAACTGATATAGTCTGTAAAGAAAATTAATATGCAGTGATTGTTTAAGGTGAAGATACAGGCAAATGGCCTTGAAGTGGCGCCCTCATTTGAAATAAATTGTTAGCTCTTAAATATGGAGATAATTTCCATATTGCTCTTCGTCATGCATTAGCCATAGCCCTTTAAATTATTTTATGAACCACCGTTGAAAGTATTTACATTAGTCCGTCTAGCTTTAAAACTTGCCTCCGCCAAAAGTGGCCACGGCAAGTTTTAAAGCTAGACGGATCACCAATAATAGTTTCAACGGCAGTTCATAAAATATTTTAAAGGGCTATCTAGTGCATGACGAAGAGCAATATGGAAATTATCACCATATTTACGAGTTAACAATTTATTTCACACTTCAAGGTCTCTATATCTTCACCTTAAGTGGATGCGTGTTCTGACGAAGCAGTCTCTTTATCTATTAAAGTAAATATTATTTATGACTGTTTTTGGTAAAATAAAATGTTTACTTATTTATTTTCCTATTTGTGAACAAAAGTGCTGATTTGTATGCAAATCAAAAGTTTGTTCCTACTTGTGAAGACTTACAACCATTGGGCACCGCCAGGATTACCCTCAACGAAATGCATCTAGACATCGTTGCGGCTGAGAAAGACTAGTCTCCTACAATGATCAATGTGCTAAAGAGTCGAGTGTCCTATTACGTCCAATCCCATAATGTCCAGTGCCAAAAGATTCACTTCCCAAAATGTTAAGTGTCTCAGAATGTCTTGTTCTTAAACGTCCATTGTCAAAAGGTTCACTTCCTAAATATTGTGTCTCAGAATTACACTATTGACTAAAACTAGCAAAAGTAAACTAAGTGTTTATGTGTGTAACTAGATGGTTGGTATATATTCTTGCTTGTGTTTTCTGGAAAAGAGTAGAGTAGGGTAATTTACTGACATGATGAACAAACGACATCAAACCTATAAGTATTCAATTTGTATTCTTATAGTAACTTAATTTTCTTTCCTGACGTGTGCAAGTGCACCCCCTTGTGCTTAAGGTGACGTGGGTTCACAATTTGCAATACCGTGCGTGTTGTTGAAAAATTACTGTTATAAAACTACTACAGTTTATTCCTCAAAAAATTTACATAAAAATCTTAAGGATTTTCTACAGATACCCACAGTAGCCAAAAAAATCACAAACATACCTCTAAATTTGCCTTTATAATAAATATTACTATTTTATACAATCACCTTTTTATATGAAAATTATACCAAAAAATGTACTATCTAAATATCTATCCGTTTTGGCTACAAAAAAAATCTAAATACATTATAAAAAAAATAATAAATAAAACAGTGAAATATTCGTCGAAAGAGAAGAAATGCCCGGAGCTGTGCTCGACGATATTTCGCAGTGTTTTATTTTTTTTATTTTTTTTGTATTATATTTATAATTTTTTTTGTAGCCAAAATGGATAGATATTTAGTTAAGACATTTTTTGGTATAATTTTAATATAAAAAGTGATTGTGTAAAAATGTAATATGTATTATAAAGGCAAATTTAGGCAAATTAGAGGTATGTTTGTGATTTTTTTCTATCAAGCCAAAAATGCTCAATCGTGTTTTGGCTATTGTGGGTGTCTGTAGAAAATCCTTAAGATTTTTATGTAAATTTTTTGTGAAATAAAATTTAGTAGTTTAATAACAGTGATTTTTCAAAAGCACGCACAGTATTGCAAATTGTGAACCCACGTCGCCTTATTACTAGTACTTTTAGACTTGCACTCACTCTCTATATAACGTGGAAGGGTCATACCCGTAATAAATCGAACCACGGGCTATACTAGATTACTATAGTATAATGAAATTAAAATAACAGTCGAAAATCCAAAAATAATTTCGTCATTCCCATACAAATCGCCCGGGCGGCTGCACACTTTTGTATGAAAAGGTCAAATTTTTTTTTGTTCAATGGCTGTTATTTTAATTTCATTATACTATAATGATCTAGTATTGACCTTGGTTCGATTTATTACGGGTATGTCCCTTCCACGTTGTATATATTACTGTAAGATACTATTTTTATTAAGAAAAATAAACTTCATCTGATCTCAACCACATGACCCTAACTGGCCAATCTGTTCTAAACCCTTATGACTTGACGCACACTAGACCTGATATTGGAAAATTGTCTAAATTATTAGTTGCCTTCGTAACGGCATGCATCGTGGGAAAACAGTAAGTTTTCCCTTACAATGACGCCAAAACAATAATTATAATGATGAATTGCTACAGCATTTGCCTCGATACGCCTGTTTTGCCGTAGGGTCGATATTTATTTAGTGCATTAAGAATTATCGCTCATTTATTTCTTTATTATTATTTATTTAACTTTATACACAAATACAAGTGTACTGGTGGACTTAAAGCCTAAGGCCTTATCTACCAGTCAACCAACCGGGTGATGTTGAGAAAGACAAGGGTAGTGCAAAAACTCAAAAAGAAATGGTGAAAAATAAACCAAGTATACTTAAGTATGTAATAATAAACCATAAACTACATACAAATACTCATGTTAATGGACTCTACGGATCCACTCGACTTTAGTATTGAATTTTGTTAAGTTCTGTTTATGATAATGAAATACTTCTTCCGTAGCTTATCCCACTTTAGGCGAGGTCGGGACGACAGTCTGTTATTTATTACTCTTCATGCTGAATAAAGATTTGGCTGAAAATCAAATCAGACACTTTTTACTAAACGTCAAAACAAACATTTTCTATGAGATTTGTATGAAATATCGGACTGTGACGTCATAGTTTTTTGGAGTCTAATAGCGCTCTTAATATTCGTTTTTCTGCATTAATAAATGTAAATTCACGTTCAAAATTGATGTGATCAATGGCAAGTGACATTATTTTGTGATGTTCTATTCTCTTAACAGTACCTCATAATTTATTTTTTACCCAGGAAACTACCCAACTTTAAAACATTTTTGAGAATGCATTCGTGCAAAAAGTTTTACAACTGGCCCGTCTTCAACCCTCAATGAATGCAGTTGTTGCATAAGATGTAGGTGCTTTGTCTTTTAGTCGCCTTTTACGACATCCACACGAAGAAGTGGAGTGGTCCTATTGTAAGCCGGAAACCACACGGCACGGAAATAGTTATATTCCTCAATAAAGATGTCGATCGAGATATATACACATATATATATATATATATATATATATATATATATATATATATATATATATATATATATATATATATATATATATATATGTGTAAAAATAATAAAATACAGTCTCGTGAGTCTAGTGAGACTGTATTTTGTATGAGAGTTAAAAGGCACTTAACATAGTACACTTTACAACCAATTATGTACTTTAGAATAAGTTTTTGATAATAAAATCAGTATACCTTTTTGATTTATTTTTAAATGTAAATACTTATATCTTAATCAGCCAAGACTCAAGTTGAATTGAAAAAACTTGCAATATATCTATTGAATTTAGTACAAATTAATAACACAATTTATAACCTAGCAACAAGTAATACATAACGTATCAGAATACATTAACAATTACTAGTAACGATTATTATCACGCAAATATTTACAATATAATAGACACTACGTTGCAATAAGGTCACCATGGAAAGTGGTCTAATGCGGCCCTTGAGGGCTTACGGCAATTTCCCCTCAAAGCTAAGAAATTTCATAAGACATGTCTTGTGAGAGTTTTGTGACATTTCAAACAATGTTTGAGTGTTAATTTATTTCACTTGAATTTACACTCAGCAGCAAGTATTTTGCAGAAAAGTTGGTATTTTTAAAATGGTAGAAATTCGGGTAGTTTGAGAGAATAAAATACTTCATTAAAAGAGTATATATACGTAGCTAGACTATATATATCGCTAATGATGCAACCGAGAACGCATTCCTTCAGCTTAGTAGCTAAATAACTGAATTAAGTTAATCCCTATGGAAGGCAAGTGGTCATTGACACTTAACAAACTATTACACAGCTCGCAATATAATATTAAGCTGTGCTTGCCCCAGTAATTGTGTTCTAAAGTGGCTTGGTATTTAACGAACTTTGCTACATTGATTTAGAAGGAAAACTAGCTTAGATAGCATGGTTACTTAGTGTTGGGCGTAGAGCTTTAAATTTATAGATTTAGAAATTTGTAGACATATTATTTATTATTTTATTTATTAAAACTTTATTGATCCACAACAATAATTGTTCACAATTGGCGGACTTAACGCTAATAGCGTTCTCTCCTAGTCTGCCATAGAGATAGACAGAGAAAATCAGTTGCAGCGCAAAAATAAATATTATAAAGTATTACAATTAATTTATGAATAAACCTATACGATATTAAATAAATAATATACCTACTAAATATCTAATATATACTTAAGAAACAATATAATATACCCGTAACCCTTAACATACATATTTACATATACATACATAATATACCTATAATACACATACATACATACACTTATATACAAAGATTATGATGGAAAAAGAACCTATTAGAGAAAAAGAACAACTAATTAAGGAGATGAGAGTGTATTCTTCTTTAAAAAATTTAGTTGAAATTGCTTTAATGTCAACGGGCAAAGTATTCCATAGCCGTGAAGCTTCTAAGGTAAAAGAGTTTGCCATAAAATTAGTGCGATGTATCACATCTATCACATCTTTATCCGGGTAGACATAACCTGAGGGCGCAATAATGTGGAATGAACTCCTTAGTGTGCCTTAAATTTAATTGAAATCCGTTAATAAATAACGCTACAGCAAAGTTCCACCTTTTACCCTTATTTCTCCCCCAATCAAAATACGCGATCGACTAAAAAATTTAAATCAAACGTGTGTCAATTTTCGTCAAAATCGGTTGTAAAATGCGACCTGTAAGCGAGAACAGACAGACAAATAGACGGACAAAAGTATTTCGGCTAATCTCGAAACTGAGACGTTTCGCTCGCTATGCTCGCTCGGACAATATGAACGTGATAGTGATGATCATGAGATCATCCGAGCGTATTCCTGGTTGCATCGTCAGCGGTAACGCTTCACACTGTTAAAAATTATGTAATTTTACATGCAAAAAATAACATAAACCTGTAAAATTCCCGAAAAATCTGGGAATTTACGGAAAAATATGTAGAAATTACAAAAATTATGTAAAAATTTTTTTGCTTGTAAAATTACATAATTTTTAACAGTGCAGAGTCCGGAGTCCGCTACGTAATCTAGGTGATTTGACGAGGTAACTGGTTTTTACATAGAGAAACTGCCGTCTGTCCTCCGCAACCCAAAGGGTAGACCAGAACAAATCCTAGGATAGGTTTAAACAAATGCTAGATGGCGATTGGGATTCATAGCTTTGCGAGCCTTCCAAACTACAGAATCATCTTTTTTTTTGGATAGGTGATTCAAGCCTGCAATATCCTAACCAGACTGGACACAACTTTTCACAAAGTATGCTTCCCAATAGGATTTGAACCCAAGACCTCCTGAGCACAAGGCAAACGCCTTGACTACTGGAACAAGGAGGCAGTTAAAAACGTGTTAGGTATCTAAATCCGTTAAGTTATTTGCAATAAACAAAAACAAATCCTACATTTCACAGCCAGGGATCAAGAGGGAAAGGTCGTCGCCCTCCACACAATAGTGCACTCATTAGTGCCCCATTTGCATCCACTAATTATAGCAACACGAGGTTCTGGTCATTTGTTTACTTTGCTTTGCTTTTTTTAACTTGTACCAAAGTATTTTTGCGTTAAGGAAAGAAAGTCCAATGACAAACACTTTCATTCCAAATGAAAATTGTTTGAACGATGACAATATTATATTTTACGATTTGTTAGGTACATACTTAGTACTTTAGCATACAAATATTTAATGAATTCTCAAATTCACTATTAAATTCATATCTCATATGTCTTTTTCTAACAAAAATAAAAATACCACTCAAAATATATGCTTTAAAAGTTAAGTTGTAATAATAATCCACGATAACGCCGTAGAATTAAGAAGTTAAAAGTATTCATTTCCTTTAGTATTAACTTCTTAGAACTTGTATCAGTTTTGACAGTCCTGTAAATATCATTTATTTAATGTCAATATCTACTATTTGATAAACAAGTACTTATTTAAAACAACTTTTGTCTAAACCAAAAGCGCCCATTTTTAAGATGTTTCTAGAAATCAATTAAGCCCAAACACAATGGGGTTATGTTGTTATATCACAAAGATCCCATTACCACCTTCCAGCATCATTATGAGATCAGGTCATTGATATTGATTGATTCATAATATTGCATTGTCAACCAAATAACATAAGTATGTGAAGTCTCAGCTCAATCGAATAATGGGAAGTGGGTCTAATTTAATTTGCAATATTTGATTACGGACACACAGACAACGGGACAGGTGAAATTAAAATAAAAGCTTGTAAAAATAGCTGATGGGTAGTGTATTATGCACGACTATATTATGAATACAGTACATCTATATTCTAAAAGTCGGAGTTCAGTATGACAGTCGTAGCATTCATATAAAACCTAAGAATTGTGTAAAACGTTAAATTACCTAAAAGAAATTAGACTTTAAATGTGTTTCGCATGTTTATACTCTTCATTGGCATCAGAATAATTAATATGATTAAAAACTTATTAAGCTCATATTACAAACTGCAAGTGGAACTAATCCAAACAATACCCCGGAGCCGGTATAAATTTGTCTGTTACTCATTACTCTCGCTAACTGACGCACTATCGGAGATTAAAATTATATGTCAGATCAGAAATTTGAACTTTATAAGACTTTGTCTTATAAGGTCAGGTATAGTTAATAAAATAACTATTATTTAAGAAAAGATCAGAAGTAGCCGTAATCATCTGGCATGCATAAAAAGAGTGATGAGTGTGGATGAAGCGTGTGGAGGTCTATCATCATCAGGTCTTTTATAGTCTCCACTGCAGGAGCACGACCCTCTATGTACAACAGAGCCAGAGCAGTCAGAGGATTTGGCCTACACTCTTCACGCTAGCCAGACGGGTTGGAGAGGTCTCACTGATGTTTATAAGCTTTGTTCAGCTTGTGTTTCCTAAGTCGCCTTCTACGACATCCACGGGATGACTTGGAGTGGTCCTTTTCTATTTGCCGGGAACCACACGGCTAAGTGGAGGTCCATGGTCTCTGGTGATAGTACAAATAAATAAGGACAAATCACACTAATTGAGCCAACCCCAGAGTAAGTTTAAACTTGTAATATGGGATACTAACCTAACGATGCTATATCTATACTAATATTATAAAGCAGAAGAGTTTGTTTGTTTGTTTGTTTAAACGCACTAATCTCAGGAACTAATGGTCCGATTTGAAAAATTCTTTTTATGTTGGGTAGTCCATTTATAGAGGAAGACTTTAGGCTATATGACATTACGTTCCAACAACCACGCGAACAAAGTCGCGGGCGCAGCTAGTTTTATAATAAACACATATATAGATAAACACGCAACATCCATTACAATTTGAAAAATTCCATTTTTCAACTTGCCCTATGTATGAATAAAAATATACTCTATAGTATAAAAACAATGTCACAAATCCTCGATATTTCCCGAAACTACAAGTGCTCCGCAGAGAATCCAGAAGCTTAATTTCTTACGCAACATCATCAGCCAGGGTAGGAACACGTCAGAGCATCGCATGAGTCTCACCTTTTAATTTTAATTTCTTTACAAATTCTGTGAGCAAGCAATTCCTTGTTTCCCAATATAAAAATATCTGATCAAAGCCATCTTCAATCGCATGTCTATCTTATCTATCTAAGACATGTTAAATTACAGCGCAAATTCATTCTTAATTAATATTTCGATATGGAAAAATATATCCTTCTTAATCCAAACGCGTTACCGGTTGCATCCTCAGCTGTGCGCTTTCCTGCTTTTTTTTCTCCAAATATTACATACTTACACACATGTCAATGGTCACCCAAGGATGCCAAAGACCCTGCAAAATGGAGAAGAAATAGCCGGAACAGTCTAAATGATTTGACAATAGTTTTACGACCGGCCGCCTGCCTGACGGTCAACCAACTTTAGGAATGTATTTGTGCGAAAAGTTTTACAACTAGCGGCCGCCCGACATTAACCCTCCTTGGAAATGCAATTGTAGCACAAGATGTTTGTGCTTAACCCTTTAGTCGCCTTTTACAACATTCATAAGAAGAGATGGAGTGGTCCTATTCTAACCCGGAACCACACGGGTATGGATATGGAAAAACATATATTTTATACTGAATAAAGTAATAAAGATAGTAATCTGCTAAATTTAGCTTTAACTTTTTTACAATATAAACATATTTATTTATTACTTAAAAAAAAATAATCTGCTAAATTATAATTTTCTAAGTCCGTCTTGTCTATTCAAGATATCTTACATTGTGCACTCGACTTAAAGCTATCTTCGATTATAATGATCTGCCAGATCATGAATTTGCGGGCGTTGCTTAGCGTGTTGCCAATTGAATTTTAATTGTTTTTCACGCTCCTTTGCTGTAATTGAAATAAATCTTTTGTTTAATATTTAGTCTGTGCCTTATTGATTCCGGCGGACATGTTTAAGGACGCGGCTGAGATTTAATTAAAGTTTTGTAGCGTTTTTTTATTATTCTTGTAAAAAATATGTATAAGAAATTAAACTAGGTGTTCACCACTAGTGGCTCTGTGAGCTGTAAACTTCAATATTTTAACGAAATAAATTGTTGTACAACGTTAAAATAAAGTGCTATTGTTACTATTTCGATTATTGTGTTATATATACATCGCTTCTCAGACACCCTTGAAGTTCTGTCAACGACTTGGGGACGTGGCGCCCTGTGTAACAGGTATTTTACCTACTTCAGGCACCAGTTCTCCGCAAAGATAGACTTTACAAGGAGAGAACATCCGTCTAAGTATTTGAGAGTGTATACTATTTGGTAAATGAAGTGCTGCTGCAAATAAGCGGCAGCACTGGCGTTAATATAACCTCTTAATCAACATGTCAATCGCGGCAGGTGAAGGTTAATCGAGCGCTAATAACTAAAACCCACATTACAAGATTCGGTTCTCAGGCATTGTCAGGCGCAGTCATTAGTCATAGTCATTTATTCGGTTTATTGTTCACATAACTGTCTCTTTAGTATTTAATAGCCGTTTACAAAAATATTACTTTATATTTTTATTGAGTTACTTCATATCCGCTTGCTTTTGCATTCTGTTATGGGAATATTTTTACAGGGCGCTCTATTTTACTCTTTTACAAAAATATGGGTCCATTTTTAGGGTTCCGTACCCGAAGGGTGCAAACGGGACCCTATTACTGAGACTCCGCTGTCTGTCCGTCTGTCCGTCTGCCACAGGGCTCTATCTAATAGCTAGACACTTGAAATTTTCACCGATTACGTATTACTGTGGCCGCTATAACAACAAATACTAAAAATAAAAAAAAAGTTAAATATTAAAAGGGGTCGTTATACAAAAAACGTGTTTTTTTAGCGTTTTAAAACATTGTATGGAGGTACGGAACCCTTCATGTTCGAGTCCGACTCGCACTTGCCCGTTTATTTTTTAATAATCTAGAAGACGGACTGTTTAAACCAGTAACCTCGTCAAACCACCTAGGTTAGGTAGCAGACCCCGGGCTCTAAAGCATTACCCCTGAGGATGCACCCGGGAATACGCTCGGATAATGATGATGATTGGATTTGAACGAGCTTATAGCTCCCTTCTTCCAGTGGGCTGTATGATTTTATATCCTTACTTAGACTTACATTAATAAAAATACTTATATACTTTAAGTGCAAGTAACTTGTTTATTATATATTTTTTACTGACTCCTAATCTTTTTGACAGCTGCATATATATAATATTATATAACATAATAAGAAGGTTCTAAACTCTTAGACAGATTATTAGAATAGCCTGCGATTAGAACAAGTTAAGTTAGGACCCCGGGCTCTGAAGCGTTACCGGTGAGGATGCAACCGGGAATACGCTCGGATGATGATGATATGACTGACTGACTCTGTCGTAGGTATTGTTATACTATATACTAAGTGCAATTTCATTATGAAAACAAGGGTTGGAGTTTTACCCAATTTTATCATTTTTAGAAAACTTTTTTCCCACTACTTGATAAAAGGAATAAAAATATTTTAATTTTTTTGCGGTATAATTATAAATAAATATGAAATTAAATCAAATTCTGAAATAATATTATGTATTAGTATATTATTATACTAATCATAATGTGCACACATTAAAATAAAACATTTCCACATTAACTACAGACACTTTAATTACGAAACTAAAAGCTCTATTTAGTAAATCGTAAGTAAAAGTTAAACTCAGACAGACATATCAGAATGACTGACAGACAACACATTAAGAATGTATTTACGACTACATTTAATTTTGAATGCTTTGTATTCTGTTTTAAATTAATATAATATCTATCTGAAGAACTAATACAGGAATTTATGTGATGAAAAATTTCGCTACGAGGCCTACGAGTGAGATTCGAACTTACGCCCCGTCACATTTGTACTGTGAGTGTGAGTACACTTCCAATTGTGCTATCGTGACTTCGATTTATCCTGACGAATTTACCGCATTACATATTACTAATTTTTTTTTTTTTTTAAATTAATGGCTTGACGCTACTGCGTATTTAGCCAGGAACAAGTTAATAAAACGTGGGAAATTCTTTTTTCCTAACAAATTACAATGAAAGGTTGGTGTAGGCCTTCGATTGCTTTCAGGGAGCTTCTGGTGACAAATCTATACGAGTCCACTGGTTTTCATAGCCGACTGAGTGGCGGACGACGCCCGAAGACGCCCACACAGTCCGCGAAACAAATATCACTACAGCTGTACTTGACTGTCCACTTTAACTATTTCACATATTGTTCATGAGCATGAGCATTTATAACACCAAACAACACCAATTTCATATTATAAAGTCCACTAAAATCAATTTGCAAAATAATTTAAAGAAAACCCTAACCGAACACCTTGACTTCCCGCCAAAACCTGCCATATTACTACTTACGCATTTAAAGCATGCGTGTTTCTTCATTACTACCCACTATTTAGAAGTGTGATATTCAACTTCATTCATATTAGGATATGAATTCGTGGCGAAATTTTTCATCACATTGCATTGTAGCGCAGAGCATTGTAATACTGTATACATCAGGAAATAAATTGTTGTATGTATAAAACATATACTTGATTTTAAAAAAAAGTATTGCTTTACCTACATTATAGTAAACAATGTTATATTTGGAGAAGAAAAGCGGGAAAGCGCACCCCGGGCTCCGAAGCAGCACAGCTGAGGATGCTACCGGGAACGTGTTTAGATGAAGAAAAAAAACGTCAGCAAATAAATAAAAACGGTACGTTGCGCGTTGATTCCTGTGTTTAATATTTAAAATCAAATCAAGATAGCTGTGCAAGTATGTAATATTTAAATAGATTTATTATTCAAATATAGCTCTACTTTAAGCGCTACTTTTTAGGGTTCCGTACCCAAAGGGTGCAAACGGGACCCTATTACTGAGACTCCGCTGTCTGTCCGTCTGTCTGTCTGTCTGTCTGTCACAGGGCTCTATCTCTTGAACCGCAATAGCTAGACACTTGAAAGGTTCACCGATTATGTATTACTGTGGCCGCTATAACAACAAATACTGAAAATAAAAAAAGTAAAAAATTAAAGGGGGTCGTGATACAAGAAACGTGTTTTTTGCAGCGTTTTTAACTCGATCTTTATAATGGCACTAACTAGATACTTGAAATTTTATCGATTATGTATTACTATAGCCGCTATAACAACAAATACTAAAAATAAGATAAAGTTAAAAATTAAAGGGGGTCGTCATACAAGAAACGTGTTTCTTCAGCGCTTTAAAACATCGTATAAAGGCACGGAACCCTTCATGTACGAGTCCGCCTCGCACTTGCCCGTTTATTTCTTATGCTTTCGTCCAATTTAATATTAGTTGAAACTCTGCATGGCCCTAGAAAGGATCGAACTGCACAATATCAGTATCCATTTCCTCGTTTCCGGATCTTGATTTAATGTTCTGTTATTGGATACTGATAATTTATTGCTATCTGCACTCGTGGGAACGATCCGCTTACAGGCTGACTATCACACCGTTGCGTAAATAAAAATAAAATGATGCGAGGACAATTCGCGCACGAGCGTTATGTCGAACGTAAATTAAATTCAGTCATAAACGAGGTGTTTTGGTGACGGGTTTCAAACATTAATCAATATTTAAGTGATGGACAGATGAGTGGTAATTATAAGGTAATTATTTAAAAACAAACTCTAAAAACTGTCAGTTGTGATAGGTATTTGTAACAAGTTAAATGCTCCATGGATCGTAATGAGTTAATACTGATAAGTTTGTTTGTTTTTAATATATTTAATGCACTACTTTTATTTAAAGATTATTATTTTTGAAACACGTTTTTCTTTCTTAATTCTAATCACTTGTAAATTGACATATTACTTAACATAATAGGCTTGAGTTTACCCGTGTGGTTCCGGGTTAGAATAGGACCACACCATCTCTTCCTGTGGATGTCGTAAGAGGCGACTAAAGGACTAAGCACAAACATCTCGTGCTACAATTGCATTCCCAAGGAGGGTTAACGTCGGGCGGCGGCCGGTTGTTAAACTTTTCGCACAAATACATTCCCAAAGAGGTTTAACGTCAGGCAGGCGGCCGGTCGTAAAACCATAGCCAAATCATTTTAACTGTTCCTGCTATTTATTCTCCATATTGCAAGATCTTTGGCATCCTTGGGTGACCATTGACATGCATGTTATATTTGGAGAAGAAAAAGCAGGAAAGCGCACCTCGGGGTCCAAAGCAGCACAGCTGAGGATGCAACCGGGAACACGCTTAGACGAAGAAGAAGATAATAGGCTCGAGTATTTTGCACACTCTAGCCCTCTTGTTTCAGAATTTCATTCAAATAGATATTTTGTAGGGGTAGCTAGTTTCACATTTAAAATTAATAAATAAAGAAATATGAGGCTAAAAGATGGATATTAAAACATTATATTTTTAAGAGATGAATTGTGCGTTTAGAATATTTTGGTGAAATCCTTATGGTTTGTGAATTGCGTATCCTACCTCTAATTATAATTATTTTTTTGCTACAAATAAACACATATGAATATTTACAAAATATTAAAGTAATAACATTTTACAAAGTCCCAGTCTAGTTCACATGTAAATAAATATACTATTTAAACTGTGTTTGAATATTTTGCTTTTTTTCAGCGAATTCAAAAACGAAGGAGCTTCTCACTTCGAATCTGTTTATGTTTCTTATGTATGTCCGGTGTTCCCCAATAACTTCTTCGTCTTTAAACCGATTTAGAAAATTCATTTTTTGTTTAAAAGCGTATACATATATGCAAATATATTCCATTGTCACCAGGTGAAGACATGGTGATGAGATCCTCTTCAAATATTCTATTCACACATTATCATCTTCCTCGCTTTCTCCCTATTTGGGGTCGGCTCTGTATGTCAACTCTCTCCGTCGTTTTCTATCATTATATCTGCACTAACCCCTATGTCCATCATGTCCCACACATCCACCTAAGCATCCGCATTTCTGCTAATTGTAACTTATATTCTTCTTTCTTCTTGGTAGCCCAACTTTCCCCCCCCCCCCCCCCCATACAGCAAAGCAGGTCTTATTACTGTCTTATAATATCTTTCCCTTTAGTTTCAATGGGAGCCGCTTATCGCAAGTTATTCCAGTAACATGTTCCACTTAAGCCATCCGGTATGAATCCTTTTGGTGACATCTCGATCCACGTCTCCGTCGCTCTGCAAGAATGATCCTAGGTACTTGAAATCCGTACAAACTGGCAGCAAGTTGTCTCAGTTCTTAACAGTAGTAGCGCTGGAAGTTCCCCCAAAATCGCAGAACATATATTCCGTCTTCGATCGATTGATTTTTATTCCGGCATCTTCCAGCGCCTTTTGACTTTCGTTTAGTTTGATTTGGATTCTTTCCCCTTCCTCTTCAATAAACACGACATCGTCTGCGAACAACATGCACCAGGCAGCGTCATCCTGCATGCCAGAAATTATTACCTAATTATTCTATTTACAAATTTTAGTGTCAATAAATCAAGTTGCAACAATTTGCATTCAGAAAGTGAGTTTCGGTGAAGTGGAACTGATAAAGAAGGCCACAAATTGAAATAGCTTTTTTTGTTTAGAATTATTTATATTACTCTACATTACGTACGGTGTAACAGTAGTCCTACATGTAACAACAGTAACGCCATTTGCAACGTCACCGGGTTATTAGCGATAGACGAGGTGGCTCAAGGTCGACGTGCAGAGATTCTTAGAAAACGTATGGAAATGTGCGCCATGTGTTCCACTCAATGCTGCAAGTAATGTATTTATTAGCTGTTTAGATTGAATAAGAAATTTTCTTGTATGAATCTACATTGTAATATGCATTTAGTTTTAGAAATAGTTATTGTCCATAAATCAAATATATTTATTTTTGTTTCTTTTTTAGAGCTCTGTACCCAAAAGGTGACAACGGGACCCTATTACTGAGACTTCGCTCCGTCTGTCACAGGGCTATCTATATCTCTTATACCGTAATAGCTAGACACTTGAAATTTTTACCGATGTATGTATATGTAAACAAGTACAAAAAATAAGATAAAATTAAAGGGGGTCGTCATACAAGAAACGTGTTTTTTTAGCTTTTAAAACATTGTACGGAGGAACGATACCCTTCATGTACGAGTTCAACTGGAACTTGACCGGTTTATAAACATCACAAACGGTGTAAGAGCAGGAATTGAAATTGCAAGCGAATTTTTGATGTAATTCATTTTGCAACTTTTTAGTAAGTAATTCAATAAAATGTGTTAATTATCAATTAAATTAAAAATATCTCGACCTAGAAAATACTGTTACAATTACTTCCCCCGAACATGAATACGTACAATAGAATTTTAACACGACCGGTCGGCGCTCCCAACTTCAAACCAATCACTAATCACTCATTAATACAATGCAGAGCAAAAACAATGACCCACAAAAAAATACACAAATCCGCGGAGGTAGTGGCGTATTTACTTTATAGTCTAGAAGGTCATGGCTCGGGGCATCATTGAACTGTGGGGTGGCAAAGCCGGAATATAAAGGATAGTTTGAACCCGCGTGATAGACTTGCATGACATGAAAATTGGCAAAAAATCTGATTTTCCGGCACAATATGGCTATAAATTGAGAAAACAAGAATAAAACGGTAATTTTTGAAAGTACACTCTAAAGTGACCATGTTAATGCACACATAAGATGGAGTAAGAGCGGTTGTGCACAGCACCGAATCCGATTCATATTCAAATCAAATCCGATTCTGAGCCTTCCTAATGATTGTATGGACGCTTGTGCACTCAGTCGTAAACGGTTCAAATTCGATTCGTATTCAAATCAAGAATTCTCACTTCGGGTCGTTTTTGCACGCCATAAAATATACAGCCACATGTATGTACGTACGTACATGTACATATTTGCCAGCAAAAAATGTAAACTTAGACATGTCAATTCGTATTTTCCTATACAACTGGTAGATTGGGGTAAATACCCGGCATGCTAATATGTGGGAAATGTTATAAAAAGTTGATGGGGGATTAAATAACTCGTCAATACAAATATCCTTTGTTTCGGGACGAACCTCGAAATCAGCAGTTTTGGCCTTCAAATAAGCAGTCAAAATAATGCTCTCTATGTTTTGCATGAGGGGTGTCCATATGTTGACATCGCGTTTGATGTTTGATTGCTTAGTTTAACATATCATTAGGTCTACAAACATTTTCGAGCAAAAAATGTAAACTGAGACGTGTCAATTCGTATGTTTCTATACAACGGGTAGACTGGGGTAAATACCCGGCATGCTAATTATTGGAAAATGTTGTAACAAGTTGATAGGGGATCGAAGAACTCGTCAATACAAATATCTTTTGTTCGGGGACGAACCCCGAAATCAGTAGTTTTGGCCTTCAAATGAGTAGTCAAAAAGAATTCTATCTATTATATGTATAAGGGTGTCCATATGTTGACATCGTGTTTGATGTCTGATTGCTTAGTTTAACATATAATTAGGTCTACAAATATTTGCCAGCAAAAAACGTAAACTTAGACGTGTCAATTCGTATGTTCCCATACACGGGTAGATTGGGGTAAATAAATAATACTCGTAAGTATAATAATAGTGCCAGCAACTGACGGTGGTTAAATGCAGGACACATAGTGAATACGGCCTCTCTAATCAAAGTCTGGTGGTACACTAACGAAATCGGTGGCCTCGAAATTCACGAATTCGATTCGGTTTCGGGTGCAGTGCACAGACGCTACTCAAGAATTTTCCGCCCGAATTTTTCTCGTTTTGGATTTGATTTGAATATGAATCGGATCGGTGCAGTGCACAACCGGTCTAACACTTAGTAGTTATACGAGCAGTATTATAATTAAGTAGAATATCAGCAACGGCCGCGCGTAAAGCATATAGTCAGTGAGAGATAAAATAATGACAAGATGTTTTTTTTTACAATTTTGTGTTTTATTTAAGATTTACATATAGTTAGGGGTGCAAAATCAACCTGTATTAGGTTCCACAGGTTGCGTATCCTGTTAGGTTACAATAGTCAGTGATTTTATAAACGTTTTGTCAAAATAATTATGGGGTAGAAAATTCGGCCCCTGTTCTGTTCGGCCCCAGGACACTGGATCATAAAATACGCAACCTTGCGGCGGTCTAGAAACGGATCTATCAATTACCTCGACTGTATTACGGCTTTTGATTGATGCATCAATAAGTACATAAATCCATTAGGTTATTCGCTCTCGGTTAATTGTGGTATCTGTCTATTCAATGGATGTTTATGGGATGCGCCTTTGTTAATTAATAAACTTGCTTTTTTGGGAATACTACTGTGGCTTTTAAAGCGGGCATTAAGTGTACATGTATAGGTGTACTCATTTGGTTTAATGTATAACATTTATCTTACAGAATTAGATTGCATTTGAATAGCAGAAAAATATATTTTTTAGCAATTATTAATATTTATATTGGGCAAAAACGCCTCCCCTTTTTGTTTCCAATTACTTGTTCTTGTTTCTCTCCATTATTTATCAAAAAATCTCTTGCCGTCTGTAGGAACCTATGTTGTTTTTGTGTGGGCCCATCTTTCTGGCATCATGTGGCAAACGTGAGATATGATTGTCTGGTATTTTTGAGTGACCATTGACCTCTTATTTTTTCCTTTCATCACTACTAAGCTAAGTATTCAACTGGAAGCTCATGTCGGTTTTCTGAATTATCCTTGTCAGATAAAAACGTAGCAATATGAAGATCATCAAGCAATACTAAGTCATCGACCAAAAAATTAGCTTTTGTCTGTGACTAAGTTCGCCGGAAACCTGGAAAAACTTTTGCAGGGATATAGAATGTCAAAGTCAAAGTCAAATTTATTTATTTAATGTAGGATAAATATATCACTTATTTAAAGTCACTATTATTAGTGCAAAACCTACAAACTATAATATAATATTATATAAAATCGGTAAAAATTTAAGTGTCTATCTAGCTATTGCGGTTCAAGAGGTAGAAGCCCTGTGATAGATGAATGGGTAGACGGACTCTGTCTGTTCGTCTATCCATTCGTCTATCTAGTCTAGTCTATCCAGCGGAGTCTCAGTCATCATCATCAGGTCTTTTTTAGTCTCCACTACAGATTCACGACCCTCTCTGTACTGCCTGAGCTATATATTAGCCAGAGCAGACAGAGGATTTGACCTACACTCCGAGCCTTGAGCCGTGTGGTTCCCGGCAGAGTAGAATAGGACCACTTCAAGTCTTCTCGTGGATGTCGTAGAAGGCGACTTAGGAAATACGAGTTAAACAAAGCTTATAAACATCAATGAGACCTCTCCAACCCGTCTGGCTAGCGTGGAGAGTGTAGGTCAAATCCTCTGGAGTCTCAGTAATAGGGATCTATTGGTACACTTTGGGTACGGAACCCCAAAAATTGCTAAATATCTCGTACTCTAGATTAAATAAAAATCACATCAACCAATCTTATTCTGTCAATTCAATTGATATTCCTTTTTTGTGTAGTCAAGTTGTGAAGTACATTGTACGCTCAGAATCATCTAATGCCAGTTATTTATATTAGGCCACAAGATGACTTGCGTTTATTACAAAGCCGAGGCCATTTTACGAGCATTCCAAAATTATATTGGACGACATCCATTATGGCAGTGGAAAAAATTGATGGCACCTTAAATTAAGTGATGCCTACTTAACGTTACATAAGTATGTCATTTATGTTAATGGAATTTGCGCTTGGTCACAGAAGTAATATCAGCGCTAACTTACAGAACGGAAGCTCCCCTTGCCGCGTGAAGATGTTCCTGAATGTTTTCCGAAAATAGGTATGTTACGGATAGATATGAAATAAGGTTATATAAGTATTTCGAAAAGAATTTTTTTTTTCGTACAAGCTTTAGTTGTGTGTATCATACAGCAAAGTTGCCCCATTTTCCCCCTATTTCCCCTCCTAGTCAAAAATCGAGATGGACTAAAATAAATAATAAATCAAATATTGTTGAGTCCCAATTTTCATAAAAATCGGTTGAAAAATGCGACCTGAAGACGAGAACAGACAAACGAACAAAAGCATTTTTGGCCAGTCTCGAAACTGAGCCGCTTTGCTCGGTTAATTATGCTTTAACAAGTTTTCGGTTTAGTTCTTTTAACACTTGAAAATAGCCTTAAATTTAACACTAAATATTGTAATAATAAATAGCCACTAAACATATGTCACATCACATCATTGCGCAAAGCAAACATTTGTTCAAACGTTTGATCCAGTGCTGACCCAAATCGCGGAGATGCTGCCGCTATGCTATTAATCATACACCTAGTACAAATAAGTGCACAATCACATGTCACATGGTAGGTTTAATCTGGGCACGTGGACAGACGTCGATGAGACAGCCGATACGACGTAAGCCGATCAGTGCGTAGGTTTCTTTGTCCTCGAGTGTACGCAAGGGGAAAATTTGTTGGGTGGAATAGTTTACCTCCAGCAGAATAGATTAGGTAGCATTAAAAAAAAATTGATAAGATATGAACTTATAGATTTAGTTAAATATTTTCATAAAAGATAATAGTTTTTTTTTATTTATTTATTTACAAAAACATAATTATTTACATCGCAATGAGATGAGCAAAAACCATTCGAGGTTTATACTCGCAACACAAATTTTTACACACAAAATACACATGCGCATAACTACACGAAGGATTTAATTTAATACAAAATTATGATTAAATAAAAACTCAATAAATATAACTACCTATTCAAGGCAACACCAACTGCAATGCACCTCACAAAGTAATTTGGTGGGTAACAAATAAAAAATTTAGATGAACCCGATATTGACAAGTTTACCATCCGCACTCGATGCAAATGTGTGCAATACGTGAATAGGTCGAGCTCAGCGGTGATAATAGATATATAATATTTAGTTAAGGTGTCATTAAAAATTAATTATTATTTTTTCTTCTAAAAAAAAAACGTAGATATTTACAGATTGGAAGTACATAGGAGCTTTTTAATTCAAAACAAATATTTTAAGGGGTGATTCAGACCATCAGTACCTAAATGTATAACGCCACCAAAAACAAAAATATGATTTTGGGAGCCAAGCAATGGGAACCAATGGAAAACAAAAGTCGATAGGTCTATCTATGTTTAGCATCTGTTTATGCGATATACAGAGTCTAACCAAATTAACTAAAATTATTTTAAGGGTGATATATTGAATATACCGAATATGAAAAATAATTTTTAGCCTCCCATACAAGTTGACCGATCCGAGTTTTTATGAAAAGCAAAAAAATATTTTTTATATTTCAATATATGTTCCTTGGGGAAAGTTGTTCAATATCATAGCCTGAATACACTCTTAAAATGTTTCAGTATATTTTGTTAGTCGTTTTACAAAAACAATCGTAAATAAAAAAAAAACTATTGAATATACAAATTAAAGCACTTCTCTCCACAACTGTCCATTACACAATCCTACAAAACCTCAGACATAAGACATCTTTGACATTCAGTTGACAGTCGGATTGTACGGTGTTTTGACACAATCGTATGATAATGAACCCAGCTCTAATTAACCATTGTATTACGCTAAACTAATTACGATTTAATGAAGCGAATCAACTTTAATTAGAATAGTTAGGTATAATGTGTGAGGTTTTGTAAGCGAATTGAAGAATGATTTTTGTGAATACGGAGACTTTTATGTAGGTACCTATGTGAATTCAGTGATCATAAAAGTTTAATTACTATTTTACTAGTGGTTCCGTGAGAAGAGTAGACCTCGCGCGCTCTTCGTTTTAAGCCCACATCAATATACCGCATAGACCTCTTTTTCTGCGCCATTATCTACGGTCCTATGCCAGTCTCATTCACTGCTTTCCCACTGTCTTCACAACATCATCTGACCAACGGTCAGGAGGACGGAGGTTTCCCTACTGGTCTGTTCCCCTGCCTCGACCACCACTCTGTAACTGCTTTGCTCCATTGACTGTCTTCTCTTCTAGCTAAGTGTCCCGCCCATTCCCACTTATAACCATACAATAACCGGCACTTTCCCCTTTCCCCTGGCTTAGCAAAACCATTTCAGTGAAATCTATCCATATATTATACATATAACGCTACAGCAAACTTCCCCCCACCACTTCCCCTTTTTGGAATTATTTTTGCAACATTTTGTGTTGATTGAAGTCGCAAACGCTAGTTTAATAAAACCTTACTTTGGAGCTAGCTTAATCTGTGTGATTTGTCTAAATGAAGGGTCATTTACATACCTATTTATTTATTTGTTTTCGGTGCATACGGCAGACGTCAATTAACTCGCCCAGCCCCATTTAAACTTGTCAGCTTTGCGTCCCACCAAAAAAAAGGTTTCTACAAAAATATTTTTGAGCGGTTTATGGTAGAATTAATATAAATAAATAAATATAAATATATAAGGATAAATCACACTGATTAAGCTAGCCCCAAAGTAAGTTTTAAACTTGTGTTATGGGATACTAACTCAACGATACTATATTTTATGATAAATACATATACAGGCTGACTTTTAAACCACCAGCCAAATTTTTGGAGCAAGTTCAGTACATGATACTGAACTACATTCTATAAAAAAAGTTATTAAAAATCCATGAAAATTTTTCGTCCTCCCATAGAAAATTCGTTTGACTGAGCGCTGATTTGTATGAAAAGGCGAATTTTTATTTTAGTTTTTCGTTAATTGTTTTTATGGAAAGTAGTTCAGTATCATGGACTGAACTTGCTCCAAAAATTTGGCTGGTGGTTTAAAAGGTCACCCTGTATAGATAAACATCTAAGACCCAGGACAATTTGAAAAAGGCCATTTTCCAACTTATCCTGGCTGGGGATCGAACCCAGAACCTCCGGATTAGCGGAATCAATTGATAAACACAGTACTTTTTTCAGTGATGGCTCCACAAAGTCATCTTCATTTTCATTTTCCTTATAACTTGTAAGACACTGCATGGATTATAATGCAATACAATACGTTCCTAACAACTATTCAGTATAATAAGTTTACTTGCAATTACGTACTACTTGTACTTGTATACTAAAGATGACTAAGGTTGGTTTTGTCTCGTTCAATGATCACGGATGTTAGCAAGAATTGAATGCTAAACGACGAATGAAATAAAGTACAAAAAGAAAAAAAGTGTGTATTTAAGTTTGTTATTTCTTTGAGATTAAATTACTCAATATGAATTAAATAAAAAAAAAATTCCTTACTGTAAATAAAAATAATGCAAGCAGGATGCACCCGGATAGATGGGCTAGAATAACAACAGAGTACCCTGCAGGGTCTAGGCGCGTTTCGTGCGTCGTTGACTTTTTGTAAACAAGTAAATTATTCGCGATTCGTGCGTTTATCAAAAATTTAAAAAAAAAATGCCTCCACCGTCTACTCGCTTTTCGTGCGCTCTAATATTTTGTAAACAAGGAAGTTAGTCGCGATTCGGGCATTCATCAAAATTTCTATTTCTATTTTCAACAAAATTTTCAAATTTTTCAAAATATGTGAGGGCCCGAAACGCGAGTAGACGGTGGAGGCATTTTTATTTTATTTTGATGAACGCGCCTAGACCCCCTGCAGGCTAGCGACGAAATAGAGGCCGCCCTCGACGCACGATGTACAGATGATTTAAGGAATACGGAAAGAGCTGGCAAACTATTCTACTGATAGAAGTTCATAGAAAACTAGAGGGGAGGCCTTTGCCCAACTATGGGACACTACAGGCTTGTACATATAAATCAAATACTTTATATATTTTGCAGTAGGATACATCAAAGGCTCGTTGTTTAAAATTCCTAAAAATAAATCAAATACAGCTTTCTCATATGAATCGAAGGGTTTTTTGGTATATTCTCTTCTTTTCCTTATGTTCCCTCGGGAAAGTTGATCAGTACTTTAAATCATTAAGGTACTTGAATTTTCAGGGGCCCAGTGCTGCCCCCATTTAAAATAAATAATTTCAAAGAAAACGAAGACATCATTTAAAATTTTGCTACTACCAAGTCCTAAATAACCCTTCAAAGTATTTTGTGAACTACTGTTTACAGTTTGCGAAAAACGTCCGTTTTTCGCAAATGTGCGTGGTAAAGCTTAACGTTCTCACTTTAAACTGTAAACAGTAGTTCATAAAATACTTTGAAGGGTTATTTAGGACTTGGTAGTAGCAAAATTTTAAATGATGTCTCCGTTTTCTTTGAAATGATTTATTTTAAATGGGGGCAGCACTGGACCCCGGAAAATTCAGGTACGGCCTTAAATCATTAATTTATTTTTTGTAAAAGAAAATAGTTTTTTTTTTTTAAATATCTCTTTTGGTAAATAGGTTGTAGATCGTAATTGCGATGGCGCCGTTTGCTTTTGATGCCGATGTACTTTAACATACTAATTGAAAATGTAATATAAAATCTCATACCTCGCCTAATCTTATTTGCACAATAATATTTGTATGTTACGTACTACATATTCTAATTTGTGAAATAGTTCTTATGTAAACGAGTATATAGTGATACAGTTAACACTACGCGTCATACACTATTCCTGTTTTGTGCTAAATGATAGAATCTGATAATACGTCATATTTAGCACTTGTTGAAATCATGACGAAAGTAAGAAAATTTAATATTTTTTTTTATTTTAACGTAAGATACAGCCTAGGTAACAGGTCAATTTTACAGCTAACATAACGTTATTTTATCTTCAGATCTTTTTAGGGTTCCGTAGCCAAATGGCAAAAAACAGAACCCTTATAGATTCGTCATGTCGGTCTGTCCGTCCGTATGTCACCGCCTCTTTTTTCCGAAACTATAAGAACTATACTGCTGAAACTTGGTAAGTATTGTATATGTATTCTGTAAATCGCATTAAGATTTTTACACAAAAATAGAAAAAAAAACAGTAAATTTTGGGGGTTCCCCATAGGTACATAGAACTGAAACTCAATTTTTTTTATATCAAACCCGTGCGTGTGGGGTATCTATGAATAAGTTTTCAAAAATGATATTGAGGTTTCTAATAAATTTTTTTTCTAAACTGAATAGTTTGCGCGAGAGACACTTCCAAAGTGGTAAAATGTTGATGGGGGGGGGGGGGCTGTAACTTCTAAAATAAGAGGATGATGAGGATCCACTGAAAACTGGTTTGAACGACATCTAGTAAGTAGTTGTTTTTATTACGTCATAAATCGTAAAATGTTACTTGCTGCTACGGAACCCTTCATGGGCGAGTCCCACTCGCACTTGGCCGCTTTTTAGATTTTTTAGTTTCTACTGCAGGAGAATGACCCTCTCTGTACTACTGGAGCCATATGTTAGCCAGAGCAGTCAGAAGATTTGACCTACACTCTCCACGCTGGCCAGACGGGCTGGAGAGGCCTCATTGATGTTTTTAGCTTTGTTTAGCTTGCGTTTCCTAAGTCACCTTCTACGACATCCACGGGAAGATTTGGAGTGGTCCTATTTTACTCTACCGAGAACCACACACGACTTAAAATGATTTAAATTGAAGTAACTTTCCTTGTTTATTTATGTGCCTGTCTCGGTCATCATTAGATGTACCAATTGTAAGCCAATCGACAGATTTTAATTCTGTTTTTTTTTTAATTCTTTACTTAAATTCATCTTCAATCTAAAATCGCTTTTAAAATAGTAAATCAAAAAGTGGCAAGTTGTGTGTGAGTACGTCTGTAGTAAGTAATTGGTCACATAGTGACTAAAAAAATTAACAACTCTGACGTTTCGCGATTTCCTTTGAAATGTACTGTATTTCTCAGAATTTATTTCGTCATTCATTTTCCTATGTGTTAATTTAATTTCGTCGTCTGGTACTATGCACTATAACGGGTTCGGTACTTGTATCACTAGGTACGTTAAAGAACGTGATACCAATTTGTTTCATTATCGTCATTTTGTGACGTGAAATGACAGTATTACCTAAATGTGTAAATATTGCGTAACTTTTTTTATTCATTTTCATTTCCATAATTGTAATTAAGCTAAATATATACTTAACATATATATTTTTTTTAAATTTTACACATTTTATTTGTATAAACCTTGATAATACCTAATTAGTGTCAAATAAGTATATATTTTCAAATTTGACACATAGGTCACCGGACACCAAAAGGTGTTTGGTCAGTCTAAATGTTAAACAAAGTAAGTGCCAGGACACTGCCTTGTAGGGCACCATTTCTAAGATTACGCCACGTACTCTTTGCGTTATGAAAAATAACTAGAAATCGGCTATCGTATACAATGTATCTAAATATCCTGCCAAATAAATCTATTTATCGTTAAAGCGCCTACTTCTTCAAGTAACTGCTTGATGTTACCCGTATCAAACGCAGCACTGAGATTGACAAAAACTATTTGGCTTACTAAGTCATAAACTCGGTAGGAGAGGCCTAAAAACCTTGCAGTGGAACACATCAACAGGCTACCAAAAAAAGTTATCTACTCACCTGGTGAACATATTGGCTATGCGGATGGTACAGTGGTACGCTCTCGGTAGCGTCCCGCTGCGCTTGCGCCGTTCTCATCATTAGCGCGGTGTAAACTGTTTCAGTCAGTTTCTGCTGACCTGGAAAAAAGTGTTTTGTGAGTTTTGGTTTTTTACACACAATGAGGCAGACCATGAAAGACATATCTTTATGTCAAAGTGCCAAACTTCTTTACAAATTTAATATTTAGCAGGTGGACGATATGGTTGAGAGGTAGGTCACGCTATTAAAATCAGACACAACTGTTTTAGAGGATAATGCAGTACAGTTTTTATTATTTTGGACATTTCTATGGAAAAAAACGCTTCTTTAAGTGCAAGATGTGAATCTTTTCTGTAGATAAAAATAGATCAATGTATTATCAATTATTTTTTGTGTAAATTACAGGTAAAATCAATTTAATTTTATAAACAACAGTAAAAAAAAATTATTGGTAGTTTCCTTATTTATTATTATGTAAAACCTGTCGATTTGAAGTAAGGTACAGAAATCTCCTATTGGATGCTTCGAGAATTTTAAAGCACATTGCATCAAAAATGGTATGCTAAACTGTTCCATTAACACCTTACACCAATCATAGAAGCTTTCGAAATCTCCCGAAAAGGATATGGGTGGAGTTATATGATCTTAGTGATATGTACTGAATACCATAAATGGTGTCTCAACAAACGCCTTAAATCTCGACATTTGTAGGTCATAATACGCTAATTAGTTTCCTTATGTGTTCTAACGAATGAGATTCTTGTAGGTATAAACAGGTATAGCTGGTGGGGCGATAAGTTTTTGCGTTTTTACAACACTTCTTTGACCAAATGCTTCTTTATCTTTAGCTTGAATAAAATTCTCGATGACACAAAAAATAAGGTTAATAATAGGTAGGTAAGTTGCATTCTAAATGTCTCAAGCTTATTCGTAGTTCAGAAGGCACGTAAAGCTTCTGATCTGCTAGCCAATGGCAGAAATTAATTATTAAGCAATGTTAGATGCATATCCTGAACAATCTTATATATAGCCTTCAAGATTTTTCAGGATGTATATTTATGTGTATGGTGGATTTTACTCCAAAAAAACATAAGGAGAAGTTTTTAAGTATTCTTCTGCACTTGCGCTTAGGAAGCGGCACTAAACTTAGCTATATATAGATAAGTAAATGATCTGACTTCAACAACTTTTATGGAATCGAAAAAAAAAGTTGACAATTATCAAGTGAAACCAAAATCCAAAGATAAATAAATGATTTTGACTTAGTATCATGTACTCAATTTTACCTCTACAACTCAATGGATATTAATATAAGGGAACGCGACTAGCAACATATCACTATTTATTAAACCCATTTTACATTTTAGATGCACTTATATTTAGGTATAAATCAGAGTCATTCGCTAGGCAGATATTAAACTTAACATTTTAAAAGATTTTTTTTAAAGCACATTGCGTCAAAAATGGTATGAGAAAAAAGATTAAAAGATTTGAAAGGTACAAAACGAATTTTTAGAAAAAACTACAATTTGACTTGATCTATTTTCATGATTAACCGTTATGAATGATATTAATTACAATTACACTCCCAGTAATGTGTCATAATTGCGGCGCGTGCTGCGGATCCGTTACGATCCATACAGTCAAGATGGTATCGATACCGATACCTCAATCAATTGTGACAAGTTAAACATACCTTAAAGAAATCTCGCATTGGGATCTCGAATTAGAACCGCGATTGATATCGATATTTCATTACATTCTGTAATAATTTTTCGATGTAAGTACATACAGTGCTTAACAAAACCCTACAAAGAAATATTTTTCTTCTTTTTAATCTGAGCGCGTTCCTGGTTGCATCCTCAGCTACGCTGCTTCGGAGCCCGGAGTGCGCTTTCCCGCTTTATCTCTTCCAAATATAATATGCATGTCAACGGTCACCCAAGGATGTAAAAGACTGAGAAATGGAGAAGAAATTCACGATACGAAAATGTGAATCAAGTTAATAGGCGATGAGGCTAGCAACCCAATTTTGATTTTTTTTCCACCTTCTCGCACATCATCTCGCTAAAAGTGGCTATTGAGTCTTGCAACCCTAGGCTCTGTCAGCTTAGAGCCGTAAGCACAGAATTAATAATACTAACGTACAGAAGTCTCACTCAGCAAAGATATTCAAAGAAATATCTACTCAATGTGGCTAGCTATGTGGTTAAATTGAGCTCACGTCAGAACTCAGCACCCTTTTGCATAGATACCTAGACATCCATTGCAAGCCAATTTCATTCTTATTACTCTGGACAAATGATTCGTATAACTGAATTTACCATCCGGAGGGGCCGCCTGTGCGCATAGTAATAATGTAGGTACATTTTCGATACCTAAACGGGGAGTGACACAGGCCTGCCGTAAGGCCCAAAATGCTTTGTCGGCCACATTAGGAAAAATAGTGATAGTGTATGTATGTACAAGTATGTGGTATGTATACCCCTCTAGCCGCTTGGACTATAGTCGATCTAGGGATTGCAAAACGGTCCTTTTTAATGTTTTTTTTTTAATCTATATATTATCACCGTTTTCTATCTTGAGTATATTGAGAGTAATATTTTACAATCCTTAATTGGTAGACCACGGCTAGAACAGCACTTGTTTGCTATAAATACCTAGTAATTGCTATTATATAATGCACACATAGTTTCAGCATATTTTCTTATGATAATTTTGGAATTTAAATTACTGTTTTTAACATAATTTTGACCAGATATTTATTAGGCTGGCCTCAGACAGACAAACGGAATATATAATTTAGTGTCCTTTTTCTTCTAATTATATTTAGTTTCGTTATTAGTTTTAGTTATGTTATTTTAGTTTAGATGGGAGAGACCTTTTCCCAACAATGGGACAAATAAGTAAATAAAAAAAAGGTTTTATCAAGATTAATTTGAGATGACGCGACGCCTTGATGCTTTTCATATTGTTGGTCAACAATGACAATGGACACATGGAGGGAAATGAGAGATATTTCATTTTAGATAATTTACTTCATAGTTGTTTTGCTCTCTAGACATGAATTTTAGGCATTTTGCTTTGTAGACATTTTGGTTTGTAGGCAACATGATCAGGAAGGCCTTTGCCCAGCAGTGGGATGAAATAGGTTAATAAAAAAACTAGATAATTAAAAATATAAACATTTATGTAGGAAATAAGTACATGATATACCTTTAAAATGATATACCTTTCTTCCTTATTTCTAAAGATGTCGACTGCTAGTTAATCTGAATTTAAATTTTAAAATACTTAAATGCTGAGAAATTGAATTAAGAAATTGAAATCAGGAAAAAAAAACTCCGTCTTTATGAGACCAGCCTTACTGTCGTTAAGCCCACTTTTGTCCAGTGATTGGACACATTTTGGTGTATAATTTTATGGGCCATTATTGGTAAAAGCATTGTAATTGATGGAGTTAAACGTCTTGTTATGTATTAAATTGTTTGGTTTTAATACCTGTTGTTATGTTTACAGACTTGTGGTAAAAATACTTCGCGTATAATCTTTTGAATGGGTAAAAAGTGTATGTAATTTATACCTACTTTGAATATGAAAATTTGGCGGTCCGTAAATTTATTTTTAAGTCTGTCTGTTTTCTTTATAGATATAAAGGTACGAGACACATAGTGTAATGTTAAATGTGACCAGAAATTAATTGTTTACGTGTACATATATTTATTGGGATTATTGTCTTTTGTTGTATCACAATCGGTCTGCAGCACGATAACTGCACAAAGTTATATTACCATCTTTCCAAGGTAATATAACTTTATAAATTAACAGTTTACAATTTGTAATATCATCATCATCCAAGATTTTTTAGTCTGCACTGCAGAAGCACGACCTTCTCTGTACTACAGAGCCATACGTAGCCAGAGTAGTCAGAGGATTTGGCCTACACTTTCCACGCTGGCCAGATAGGTTGGAAAAGTCTGATTGATGTTTAAGAGCCCGTTCTACCCCAAAGTTCTAGAGCGATCTTAAATATTACCAATATTAACGAAATACTCACTTTGAAATAAAAACACAGCAAAGTTCAGGACTAAATCTATACATAATATGTTTCGAAAACAATATTGCGTAAAATTTTCTCGATAAAAAAAATTGCGAAGTTGCCTCTAAATCACGTCAGAATTACACTAAAACGGAAAGTATTCAAGAAATACAATAAATTAGCCCTTGTTACTTTAGATTATAATTGTATAAAACATAAGGCAGTCATAATATGTCTCAAAGACTTGGCAGACCCCGCCATTCTACTCTGCCGGGAACCACACGGCTATGCCCTGACGGAATATAAACCCGGCTAATAACGGCTGATAACTCATAAAAAGACTTGCCACATGCCACTTTGATCGCTCTCTTTTGCTCTTGTGAGGGTGACTGTTATCGTCAGATAAGTCAATGGTTATCGTATTTCGTATTATTTGTTTGTCGCAATCGGCTATTTTCTATATCTTTTTACACAGTAAAAAAATATGGGTTTACTTAGTTTAATTAGTGACGTATTTCTTTATGTTTGATTTAACAATCCACGGTATTATAACGTAACATAATGTTAAATGGTTATACTCTTATAAATATTAATTATATTATTATAATCAACATTTAAATTTATATAAAATATGTTCTTGTAATATTACTTGTAACCTTGTTTCTTTCACTAGAGATTTCATTTATAAACAATATGTGTAGACTACCTAGGTACGTCGTACTTGTGTATACGCACTCTACAGATCACATTCAAGTTATGACTACTTGTTAAAACAGCCTGACTTTCTAGCATAAATCAATAACCCCACAGGAAACTTAAATTTCAGCACAAATATTTATAACTTACAAATATATGAGAATATGAATTACAATATTCAAATGTAAGCCTCTTTTGCATAAACAAAAACAAGGAGATATAAAATATTCCGCTACCGTACATTTGTACATTTTTATCAGAAAATAATCTCGTGGGAAGTGAGTATGTATCTACAAAAAAAGGACAACTGCTACGGGATAAGAAATCGTACGTACAAGGGTTTATTCATATAGAGCGGAGTGAACACTGCGTGGATTCTATATGCTTTGAAACTATGGTGTTGAAATAAAGTTAGTAGTGTATTTATTTTATTGTTTTAACTTTATAACAAAAACTGTAACAGGCGGACTTAAGGCCCAGGGCCTTTTCTACCAGGTAACCTACAGGTGGTGCTGATAAAAGTCAATTTTGGACTTCAGCTAGTTATAAATCCGTTGCGATAAATTAGATCTACGCAAATATTAAAACTCTCTAATTCTCTTCCAGCCGGTCAGTATGGACAAACCTTAAAATAGAATAAAACAAACAGATTTCTATTATGGTGATCTTTTGTCTCGTTTCTATTTATTGCATCGGAACGGGACGGCGTTACCAGTTGAAATGTCGTAGGTCATTAGGTCCAGTCCATGTAGGGGCCTCCAATACGCCAATATGGTAGCTGCCGTGACTTCTATAGAGTTAGCTGGAAACAATAGGTTATTGGGCATAATGGAGTGGGTATATTTGGGCGGGACGCAATGGGTCGGCCGCAAAGTATAAATGCTCCCGATCTGTCCCTAAAAATAAGATGAACTGTATCACGTTAGAGTAGACCAAAATATATAATCCACGGGAAAGACTTCAAAATCGTGAGATCATGACCAGCAGTCGGAAAACGACACATAAAGGAGAAGTATAGTGGCAAAACCATATTATCGGGAGGCAGATTTTACCTACCCTCCATGAGAAGTTTGCCATTTCTATCCCGATCCGCTTAGCTAAGACCCGACATTGTACACTATTTGTACCTTCGTTCACTCACCTGCCTCATTTAGAAATGGGCTAAGGAGAATAGTATCAACAAAAAATCTGTAAAATGTATCGCTTTATTATCTATTATTATTATTATTTGTTTGACTTCTTGGATTTTCTGTTTTCCAAATTGTATCACTGGGTATATTCTTCGTATTCTTTTTGTAGTCTCTGTAACGTACACTGCTCAAAAAATTATGAGTTAGTTATAAGTAAACTTTGCTGATGTATGTTTAAATTAATAAGTGAAATCTAACTGTACAAGGCTATTGTTTGTTTCCCAAATAAATAAAAAAAAAAAAATACTAAAGGGTATTGCGTCTCTTTGTATTCCAAAATTTGTGAGGTTTGTGATAGTTACATTGCGACCTAGTTTGCAGGATTTCATCACACTTAGCAACGTTACCATCATATGTAACCTTACAATTTGATGGCCGTAGGTATACCTGTTTACCTAATTATTTAATTGTACCAAATATTATATAATTATAAATCGACGACCAAATACATATAATTACGAATCAGCGAGCATCGAGAATCCTCCTACATATGATTTTTTATTGCAATACAATTTGGATCGGTAGGATGCGTCCCGTGAGTCCTTTCCCTATTTGCTCGTGCCTTAAGATTTAGCATCGATGCGTGGACTCGAACCCTGGTCCCAGATGACTGCGATAGCGCAAGACATTGCGACTAATTGTGAGTTTCGATGACATTTGTGAATACTATTAGTTTTGAACTTCGAAACCTTTGGAGATATTGAAATTGGAATGTACAGTAAGAAGCATTACACCAGTCGTTTCCTATTTGCAAGTATCACAATGGAGTGTCACGGATTCAACAAGGTACAATATAAGAATAGCTAAGAACTTAAATTAGCGGAGGAAAGAGTCTGTCTTAAACCAAAATCAACCTTACGTTTACATAATATAGTCTTTGTACCACAAACCACCAAAAAAATTATAGATATAAACTGACAAAAAAGTGTCATGTTAGTAGACGTTGTCCTGCTGGTTATGGTTAGAAATAGTTTATTTTTATTTTAATAAAATCTTTATTTTTCTCTCTTTGTGTACATATACATAGTGTTATAACTTATGTCTAACTTAAGTAAACGTTAGCCTGCGTTTTGTACTATGACAGATTGCCTGACCATATGTCTCGCAACGAGTTAAAACAGCTAGTAAATTAATAGATACATCATAAAGAGTTTACAGAGACAACAAAAACTTTAAACAACATACAAATATTTGTTATTAATTGGTGTCTACATATAAAACTTTAACGATGGTGCCTTGACAAAAGATAGAGGAAAATGGAAAAGACTCACATGCTGTCCCGACCCCACGTAAAATAGGATACGGTGAGGAAGATGATGGTGATGATATAAAACTATAATGTATATTTTTATTTCCTAATCTAATACTGCATATGTAACACTGTTAGCGTACCTTTTTATACAAATAAATAAATAAACGTTGGTACAATCCAAACATCTATTTAAATTTTAAACGAAGTTGACTGAACTACAAGCGTAATGATCAACGAAATTCGGTACTGTTACTCCGAAATTAATAAGCGTAAGAAAACAGAGGTTTGTCGTACAAAACTCATCCAGAATGTCGATTCAAATTATGATAAGGTGGGCGGAATTAGTTCTGGTAGGACGTAATGGTGAGCGATTAGGTTGTATGTAGAGGTGGGAAGGCAGTTAGGGTAACGGATGCGGTACTTTGTGTGTTTGAACTGTAAACAGGGTTCGGTCGATTAGGTTGACCTAACCGAAATAATCTGTTATTACCTGGAAAACCAATTGGAAATGAGTTAGCATACAGGTTGATTTTGTACCCTTTAGCTACGAGCACCGAATACAGTAGAGTATACAGAACGGAATATCCTAAGGTACGCGCAATATGCGTCCCCGTTCCCCGCCCTCGTACCTCTCTCCCGTTCTTGTGCGCCCGCGTGCGCCATGCAGTGTGTGTGTTCGCCCGCTCTCGCCCCTCGACAAGGCGAAAACAGGGGAGAGGTGCGGGGACGGGGAACGGTGTCGGATATTGCTCGGGACCTTAGGATATTCCATTCTGTATACTCTTACTGTCTTCTGTGCTACGAGTATATTGAAATCTTGGAATCAGAATCACTAATAGAATACAAAACCGTAGGAAAAAAGTTTTTGTAATTTTTTTAACAAATTTTTAGTAAATGGTTAACCTATTGCATTTACTATATTCCCGGCCACTACCCGCCACATGCCTTGTAGTGGGCGGTGACATACGGGAGATTTTTTTGTATGCATGTAAGACAAAGATACATGATATCTTTGGTTACCTATGTATTTTTTATTTCGCTTAAAGAGTACTTTCCTTGAATATACGAGTAGCTAGGAGGTTTTAAATCACCCTGTATATTTTGGGTTACTTGAAATAGCCAGTTAACAAGATAATTCAGCAATTTTTTAAAGCAAGTTCAGTTCATGTTACTAGTTACTGTACTTGATCATCCAATCACACATTTGATGAAGAATTGAGTTATTTTTTACAGACTGTCATCACCAGAGGTCGGAATTAGGTAGAGTTATTTATGTACTTGCATCGAAATGTTGATATTAATATGGATCTTCCCGGGATTTCTAATGGACAATCCCCTATGTTGGCAACGTCGAGTGTGCAGTGGTTTAAATTGTGTAAAAGCAAATAACGTTTATATTTAATTAATCACGGGATTTTTCTGCTCTTCAAAATTAATCTCGGGATTTGAGGCATATCCACTTTATTCTTTCGCTGTATGAAATCAGTATAAGTACATAAATAACTCTACCTGATTCCGACCTCTGGTCATCACACCATTTACAAAAAGCTTATGGCCATGGAAAAATTTATATACTCGTATAATGTACATTTTATTTCTCTGTCAAATGACAGCTAGCCATCGCTGCCTTACTTTATAGATTTATTTAAAAGAAGCGTCAGATTATTTAAAAAAATATTCAAAACGTACCACATCCATAATTCCCCAAATACCTTTCGCAGCTCCGACATTCATAGTAGGATGAATGATGCTCACACTGCGACCAACATCTGACGACTCTTACGAAATATTTGATTTAATGTCGCGGTCTTTCATTCAACTTTCATAATTAAATAGGTCATTTTAAATATATAAATACATACTTACTAGCACGTCTTTATCCTTAATGGGGCATCATTGTGGGTCTTACGGCTCTCAGCAGACAAAGCTTAGGGCCGCAAGACTCAAAGGCCACTTTTAGCGTAATGGTGGGTGAGAAGGTAGAAAAATAAATCAAAATAAAAAACTTAGAATGTACCAGCTGCTTCTCTTCCCACGCCGATCGTAGAAGCCGATCGAGGGAATGAGCAAGAATCTGGATCATGTTAATAGGCGATGCGGCTAGCAACTCATCACAATTTTATTTCCGCTAAAAGTGGTCTTTGGAATTTACAGCCCTGGGCTCTGTCTACCCCGTTAGGGATAGGTAACTAATATAAAATATTATAAGCTAAATTAAAACTAACTTTCCTAAAAATTTCATTGTAGAGGTCTTGTTCAAAAATCCATTTGAACCGACATCAAAAAAAGGAGAAGGTTATCGATTCGTCGGAATCTTTTTTATTTATGTTCCCCGATTTCTCAAAGACGCCTGAACCGATTTAAAAATTCTTTTTTTGTTTGAAAGTGTATATATACTTTCCAGGTAGTCCCATAAAAAAAATATCAAAATCGATTAAGTAGTTTGGTTTTTAAACGAAAATAACTGAAAAATATATCGTCAGTCAATAAGTCAAGTCTAAGTATACAGGTCTAAGTATCAGAACAGGGAATTGTGGAAGCAAAAAGAAGGAGGCCTTTACCCAGCAGTAGGACTTAAATGGCTATAAAAAAACGATATTTACTCTTTGTAAGTAACTGATGATTAATTACAAGTAGCAAAATCGCAATAAATAAATACAAATACATAAAAACAATGTACTCACTAACAAGCGTACAAGCACTCAGTTTTTTCCTGCCCGCAAACCATTAACACTTTATGCCACATAATAACCGCTGACAACCTTTTAGAGTAATAAAAAAAAAGTTTAAACGAAGACCACCTGGGTCCTTGCTACCCCGCGTGCTAAGTGGTAGTGTTAATTGAACCCGCACCCCATCCTGTTAATGTAGTGTTAAATTAAAGGAGACAAATATTTGGTAAGGTTCTTCCGAAATACGCGTGTTGTTTGTAGGTTTGTATAGTTACTAACAAAGTCATTTTTTAAATGTTACCTATAGTAATCAACAAGGAGGTTCCAAATTATCGCACTGGCCTGTAGAATTACCGAAGTGCTCACCAATGTTCCTTTTTTTTTGTTTTTTTTAAATACTAATAAGGTCATATTTAATGTGCTACCTATAGTTATTAACAAGGAGTTCCAAATTATCGCATTGGTCTGTAGGATTACCAAAATGTTTACAAACCATTTTTTTTCCTTAATGCCAAAGCTATATCTTCACATTTCTCTCTAACTACTGTAGTAAGTAACTATTATTATGAGATATTATAAATATCCTATGATAATAAAGATATTTTAACATTACCACTCTAAGCGACCAACCGAACTCACCTATAGCGTCCCCGTCCCCGCACCTCTCCCCCGTTTTCGCCTCGATGACTCACGTTGGCCGTCAAGAACCGAGGGAGAGGTGCGGGTGCGGGGAACGGGGACGCATATTGCGCGTACCTTAGGAGATTCCTTTCTGTTTACTCTTACTGTATTCTGTGACTATAGTCATTATTTCAACCGCATACTGTCCATAGACTGCTTGACATAGGCCTCTCCCAAGGATTTCCAAAATGACCGATCTATTTATTTATTTAATACTCTTTATTGTTCTAAAGTAAAAAATACTTTTAACAAATGGCGGACTTAATGCTAAGAGAATTTTCTCCTAGTCAACCATGAGGATAAACAGAAAAGTTATTTGTTAGGCGCAAAAAGCAAAATTAATCAATTATGACTACCGATTTAATAAATACTTCATATAATATATTAAGAATATATACATAAAACATACTATATAATATATATCAGAATAAATATCTACTTATACAATACGTACCATTATATTATACCTAAGTACATATATTATTACATATATAATAAATTTTGAGAACTGAATGATGATGACTTTACGGAGGAAGGGAGTTCAAAAGATGAGCGTGAACTTTCCTTTTAAAAGAGAATTTGGTAGAAATTGCTCTGATGTCAACGAGTAAAGCATTCCAGAGCCGTGAAGCTTGGAGAGAAAAGGAGTTAGACATAAAATTTGTCCGGAAAAGAGGGATAAAGAGTTGACGTTGAGTTAGTTGATCTAGAGCGGCCTGCATCAAGCGTTTTCCTGCAACCTTGCTCAGGTCGTCCGACCGCAGGTGGATGTCCTACGCTATGCGTGGCGGTACGTGACCGCTATTTCAGAACCTTTTTACCCTGTCGGCCATCGGTTCGTCGCGGTATGTGTCCCGCCCACTGCCACTTTAACGAGCTAATCCACTGGACTATGTCATTGACTTTTTTTCTCTAACGAATTTCCTCATTTTTGATTCGATCACGTAGAGAAACACCAAGCATAGCCTTCTCTATAGCGCATTGATCGACCTTGAGCCTTCTTATGAGACCCATAGTGAGGGACCACGTTTCAGAGCCATAAGTCATCACTAGTAACATACATTGATTATACACTTTTGTTTTGAAGCATTAAGGTATTTTGGACGAGAAGGAGTGTCTTCTCGTATAAAATTAGTTAAACAGTGGCTTAACTTACCGAACACTGCCCAGCAAAGACCTCTTCCTCGAAGCTGGAACTTCCTGCCTGGATTAGTTGACCCAGGTAGATATATTGGTCTACAACTCCGAGGATGGAGCTCCTAATAGAAACAGATAGGAGCGCAGCTTCTAACAGAAACAGGGGTGCGACATTTCGAGATTCCCAAAAGGTGGGCTGTTCGGAAACTCGATTTAGATTTCTGAGCATAGTACAGACGATTAATCAGATACCTGTGCCACCGCGCGCGTCGCGCACTACGTGAGGTGGTACAGGTATCCTATCTTTCGTCTGTACTTAAATCTTCCATGGATTTTGCCATGACGATGATATTGTTGGATAATTAAAATGTGAAGGTCAATTACAGTAAATATTTATAACTAATATACATAAATCGTGATAATTACATATGTGTGTAACTCTGTATGCACTTGTGTTTAGTCTCAGAATACCTACTTATTTAATATGATAAGTTTTTTGGTTAAAACTAACGTGACGCCAGTGTGGTTCGGGACGTCTTCGTGTGACGTCGCGCATCACATTCGCCCTGATGACGACCTCCGGATGAGGTCGAAACATGTCGGCCAGTAGCTGACTTTTTACGTGAGTGACCCGCTTATCTTAATTAGTAATATAAAAGTGTTGTAAAGCGTGAATTGGGGTAAGATGGCTGGTTTTTTTTTCTTTTTTTAATTTATGTCTTGGCGCTACTGCGTATTTAGCCAGGAACAAGTTAATAAAACCTGGGAAATTCTTTTTTCCTAACAAGTTACAATTAAAGGTTGGTGTAGGCCTTTGATTGCTTTAAGGGAGCTTCTGGCGACAAATCTATACGAGTCCACTGGTTTTCATAGCCGATTGAGTGGCGGACGACGCCCGAAGACGCCCACACAGTCCGCGAAACAAATATCACTACAGCCGTACTATGACTGTCCACTTTAACTATTTCACATATTGTTCATGAGCATGAGCATTTATAACACCAAACAACACCAATTTCATATTATAAGGTCCACTAAAATCAATTTGCAAAATAATTTAAAGAAAACCCCAACCAAACACCTTGACTTCCGGCCAAAAAAAAAAAAAAACGGCTGGATATTTTATCTGGTTTGGAAGCTTCTTCTTGGACAAGATTCAAAGTTAGGCTAAAAAATTGGCTTATTGAGCACAGGTTCTACAATATGGAAGAATTTTATAAGTGCCAACTGTAATTAAATTTGATTTTTCTTCCTATACATACATAATTTTATTTTGACTTGTTATTCGATATATTATTTGATTTTGTTACTATAAAAACATACAAGATGACGTGTAAACTTTGTTATTTGGAGAGGAAAATGCGAAGGCGTACCCCCGGCTCCAAAGCTCGGCTAAGGGTGCAACCAGGAGCGGTAAGATATTTACTAAATTTGAGAACTATAAAGCGGTATTAAACGTCCCTTAGCTTTTTAAAAGTACCTACTTATTTAAATACAATTACTAGGAACACATCTAGCTTCACTGACGTTGACTGGTGAGTAAGCAGTCGCAGATACGAATCCTGTTCCCTGACTAATCATCTGTGATGATCTAATCGCTGATTAAATTTATTGCTCATTGATATCAGAACAGGTATTTAAGATAATTGTGATAAACAAAATTTGTGTGAATTTCTGTTATATAATTTGGAATCTTGTGAGTGCGTACCTAGAGCCAACGTATAGACAAATTATAATTTATACAAATTGAAAATAGGTATGTGATGAAAAAATCCGCCACGAGTGGGATTCGAACCCACACAAATTATAATTTAGCTATAAATAACTTAAGATTGGTAGATACTTCCATGATGATTTAGAAGAAAAGGAAACAGGTATAATGTACCTTCTGCTAATCTTCCCGATCAGATCGAAAAATCCGATTGAGGGGATGAGAATATGAGTCATGTCAATAGGCGATGCAACCAGCAATAATACCAGGCCTGTGTCACTCCCCGTTTAGGTATCGAAAATGTACCTACATTATTACTATGCGCGCAGGCGGCCCCTCCGGGTGGTAAATTCAGTTATACGAATCGTTTGTCCAGAGTAATAAGAATGAAATGGGCTTGCAATGGATGTCGAGGTATCTATACGAAAAGGTGCTGAGTTCTGACGTGAGCTATACTAAATTAAACCATATCGCTAGCCACATTGAGTGGATATTTCTTTGAATTTCTTTGCTGAGTGAGACTTCTGTATGTTAGTATTATTTATTCTGTGATAATACGCATCACTATTTATATTCCCTTTTCCGTCTTTACGCTCACAGTCACGCTAAGAGTAGCCTTTGGGTCCAGCTGCCTTAAACTTAACAAAAAAAATGATTGCTAGTAGTAGGTAACCTTCTTCTTCAATAAAATACATACATACTGTCACGCTTTTATCCCTTATTTGGAAGACAGAGCGTTTTGGTTCTTGCGTCTCTAAACAGACAGAGCCCAGGGCCGCAAGACTCAAAGGCCACTTTTAGCGTGATGCTGGACGAGAAAGTGGAAAAAGCAATCAAAATAGGTAGTGATGTGTAGCTAGCCGCGTCACCTGTTAACATGATAGGCATTTTTTTCTCGATTGGCTTCTACGATCTGCGTGGGAGAGGAAAAGCAGCTGGTACATTGTAAGTTTTTTCTTTTCTCCCAGACCAGCATGGAAGTCTTTCAATAAAATAAGTACAGCTAACTTCGACACAAAAGAAATATACCACCAAATAAATTTAAACGAACAAACCAAAGAATTTTAACGATTAAGGAACTGGCCACACAAGAGTTAAACAATAAAGAGCAGTTATATCGGAAACAATCAGACTAATGTTGGGGCTAATGAAGCCATACAGTGATTGATGAATTACCAATTGAACTGTACGGAAACGCAATCTAATGTGTTTCAGTTTGTGACCTCCAGCTGTTAGTACAGTCGACGAGAAAAACAGATAGACAAAGTTTTTATAAACGATATAGGACCGCACCATTCTTTTTTTACAAAAGATGGCACCGTATTTTTTGAAATAAAGATACAGATACAGATACACTATCACGTCTTTATCCCTAACGGGGTAGACAGAGCCAAGGGCGGTAAAGCCCAGGCCACTTTTAGCGTAATGGTGGGCATGAAGGTGGAAAAATTAAATTTTTCTTTATTTCAAAATTAACTAAATTTTGAAATAAAGAAAAATCATAATGTCAATATATATATAAACACATATCTTTTCTGCATAATCCAGGGGCGCACGACCCAAAGGCCACTTTTAGCGTTAGCGTGATGGTGGGTAAGAAGTTGGAAAATGGATTTAAAATAGTGATGAGTTGCAAGCGGCATCGCCCTGATTCGCATTCAATTGATGAATTACCAATTGAACTGTTCGGAAACGGAATCTAATGTGTTTCAGTTTGTGACCTCCAGCTGTTAGTACAGCCGACGAGAAAAACAGATGGACAAAGTTTTGCGCCATTCTTTTGTACAAAAGATGGCTCAAGATTAAGACCTTATTTTTCGAAGTAAAGAAAAAATCATAATGTTAATATATAAATACATAGGTATCTTGTCTGCAGACAGAACCCAGGGGAGCAAGACCCAAAGGCCACTTTTAGTTTTAGCGTGATGGTGGGTGAGTTCGAAAAAGGATTCTAAATAGTGATGAGTTGCTAGCCGCATCGCCTATTAACCTGATTTGCATTTAATTGATGAATTCCTAATTGAACTGTACGGAAACGGAATCTAATGTGTTTCAGTTTGTGACCTCCGCAGCTGACGAGAGATAAAAAATTACAGCACTCCCGCCGTCTTTTATACAAAAATGTACAGTAGTTAGTTTTAAACTTTACTTTGGTTAAGTATGTACTACATACCTACACTCATATTTAAACCTTATGCTGTATTAATACTGTATGTATACCTACATATTCCAATTTGTAATCTCAAATCTTACCATTTTAAATTCTAAAAACCAGTTTGCTTTCAAACGTCTTGACTTATAACATCGTAATTGTTTAACAAAATAACTGCTGACGATAGAACGTCATTGTGATGCATCAGAGAAAAGAAATCACATGTAAAAAGAAAAAAGAAACAAACGAGATGCGCCCGCGTACGCCAAGATCTCGGTCAGAGCTACTCCTTTTGTTTCCACTTCGAATCAGCCAGTACTTCGAATCTAGATGCTGTTTTCGCATACATTTTTTTCTCTTTTCCCCAAGCCTTTTTCTTTATTGTCTCAGTGCGGGCAGGCTTTTAAAAAAAATAAAACCCCGGTGGCTTATGGCTCCCCATTGATATTCGACGTTCGAATTGAAATTTAAATATTTGCTCGCGGATTCCGAACCGACTTTTTTTAAATCTCTACATTGCCATCTTAATATTTATTGTTATTCCAAAAAGTTTTTACGTATACAAAATTATATTTTTTTAAGAAATTTAGGCTGTGATTAGAAATGGCTAGCAACTTTTTTTTCATCTTAAGAGTCCAAAGAGCAAAAAAGGTACCTTCTTATAGAGATAATCTTGTTAAAACCCAACTTTTGTCTCTTTTGTCGTTTATAATGAGAATTATAAACGTCAAAAGTAAAAATTTTGTCTGATTTCTGCTTAATACGACAAAATTTTAATGACATTGACTTCTGATTAGGTGACTTTTCATTTTAGTAACATCATTCACGTCATGCCGTACCGCGTTAAAAAATATGCGACTACGTTTCAAAACAGTTTACACTTTACTTCATCGCGGAATCTAATAAATATCTCCAATATTGTAACGGTCGACACGAATGACTGAAAATCTCGAGGAATCAAGTCAATAGACACTTTAATTTACTTTAATTTAATTGGCGTCACTATTCTGATTCCTTTTACATCTAACTGTTCACCATCTCGCTAAAGGTGGCCTTTGGATCTTATGACCTTAGGCTCTATCAACTCCGCAAGAGATACAGACGTGGTTCTGTATCTGATTGGCGTATATCGAATTTGTGAAGTAATATCACGGTTTAGTAGCGTAAATGAAGCTTGATAGATCAAAAACGGAACCAGTTTCCAAAAAAGGCGAGTGCGAGTATTTAGTTCAAAGAAATTTAATTGCGTTACACGGCCGCGGGTCAGGGGGCAGCTGCGGATATTTATTTGTAACCGTTCCAATGAGTGGCCATGACTGGTTTTTTAATTGAAGTAAGAAATGCTAGCAAACTATCACCACTGATAGAAGTTTGTGGATTACTAGAATGGGAGGCCTTTGCCCAGCTATGGGACACTACAGGCTTATAAAAAAGAAAAAAAAAGAAATGATAGTACAGAAAATGCGTAGGAATCTAATAGTTAATGTTTTATACATGCCTAAGGTAGCTCATCTAAGTTATTTCATAACGTGTTACTTTAGTCACAATAATATCCCTATGGTTGACTGGGAGAAAATGCTCATGGCATTAAGTCCGCCATTTGTTAAAAGTTTATTTTTACTTTGGAACAAGAAAGTTTGATAAATAAATAAATAAAAATATCTATCTTTATGTGCAAAAATATGTCTATACCAGTAATAGTTATTTTCTAAATTCAATATGTTATTTTACTTAGTAAATATGAATTTAAAAACACGACAAAAATATATATAGGTAGGTGTAATCATAAACAAGTTCCAGCTTCGAGGAAGAGTTCTTTCGGCGAATTCGACGAATCCGACTCAGCTGGGCAGCGTTCGGGAAGTTACGCAGTATATTTTCGTCTAAAATACCTCATTACCACAAGACGAAAGTGTATAATCAATGTGTGTTATCAGTGACGACTTATGGCTCTGAAACGTATGGTCCCTTACTATGAGTCTCATAAGAAGGCTCAATGTAGCTCAACGCGCTATTGAGCTGCTCGGTGTGTGATCGAATCAGAAATGAAAAAAATTGTAAGAGAACAAAAGTCACTGACATAGCCCAGCGGATTAGCTTTTTGAAGTGGCAGTGGGCGGGACACAGCGCGACGAAAGGTACTCGAATGGACACCACGTACTGGCAGAAGCAATGTCGCTGGAAAGCGCTGGATGCAGGCCGCTCTAGACCGGTCATTTTGGAAATCCTTGCGAGAGGCCCTATGTCCAGTGAACGTTATGAGGCTGAAATGATGAATCACAAACAAGATTAATAATAACAATTAGAATAACACATAATATGTGAAATGAATGTTATTGTTACCAATCATATAACTTAAATAAGTAGAAGAAATAAATGAGATATTTATGGCATCTCGTATTACATTTTTAAAATTACACTGATTTAAAATTATTTTTAATGCAAAAATTAATCGTTTATTTTGCAACTGTAAAAAATTGTTTCTTGTCATAGAAAACAAAAAAGTAAATTACAGAATGAAATTTCGCGCGATGACATACTAGAATTTATTTTAATATTAAATGTTTCCTGCTGTTAACGTAGCATGGGCAAAGTTTTATTTCATTTTAGTGCTTTATCAATTTAGTTACAGTGCATTTTTTAGGAAACACTGAATTTCTGTCTAGAGTTTTTAATATCAAAATTGCGGTTTTAACTTTAAAATTCTGTAAATTCAATTATTTTAAAAAGATTAGCCGATATTTTTGACGTAATTTTTGTTAAAAGTATTTTTTGTAGGTATGTCTTCAAAAACTTAACTTTGAGAATTTAGAAGGAAAAAAATATAACGAAGATTATTTTCCAACTATTATTAAAAGTTGAAATAAAATGTAGTATTTTATTTGTTTATTTTCTAACATCGGTCAGACCGCAAGACAAAACAAAAAGTGTACTAAAGAAAGGCTGGTACACACTTAATATCATTGAGTCAGACTAAGCAATATTTTTAGAATATCAGTATATTAATGGACTTATGTTGCTATAAACTTTATTTCCATTGCACCAAAAATTTGGATGTCCCAAACCAATTTGATCAGTTAACTGCTGGTTTCCCTTGCTGTTTAAATTTGCATACTAAAATTGAACTTCCAGTCCACCACTCCAGAGGCTTGATCCAGAGGTTCCCAGCCAGGGCAAGTTGAAAAAAGACCTTTTTCAAATTGTCCTGGATTTTGGGTGTTTATATATATAATATTATAAAATATAGCACCACCTGTAGCTTGTCTGGTAGAAAAGGCCCTGGGCCTTAAGTCCATCTATTACATGTTTTGTAATAAAGTTAAATTACTAAAAATAAAAATGAGTTAATTTAGTATCCCATAAGTTGCAAGGGGCTAGCTCAATCAATGTGATTTGTCCTCTTTTTATCAATCAATCAATCAATCAATACGTTTATTTGCATAAAATGTAGGTACATAAAGATCTTAAAATTTGCTACTTCCTTGTACATTTCTATTTATTTATTATTTACTAAGCAAGAATGGTCAAGTTCAGTTCAGTGGTTACACGATCGTACAGTGTTTGTTCGACATGAACGAAGAATATAAGCTCTTAAGTATGTCCCAACCCTAACTTTTCAAAATACCGCTCGCATCCGGCTAGTGACCAGCCGCTAGTGCACCTACCGCTTTTTGTAACGCCGATGCGATGATACGGTTGTGTTATTATTTGTCAGCTGTCTATTAGATGGATTAGCTTTGATTTAGCCTAGTTTTGATACCGAATGATTCAAGTACTAGGAAAAATAAGTGTAAGAAGAAATCCAGAGGATGAATCATTCGCATACATACATACACTATCACTACTTTATCCCTAATGGAGCTGATAGAGCATTTTCGGTCTTGCTACTCTAAGCAGATAGAGTTTGAGGCAGCAAGACTAAATAGCCATTTTATGATGGGTAAAAAAGGAGTCAAATTAGTGATGGGTTGCAAGTCGCATCGCTTCTATCGCAATCTAATTCGCATTTTCATCTATACCCTCGATCGGCTTGGACGATCTGCGCGGGTAGAGAAGCAGCTGGTACATTATAAGTTTTTTCTTTTCTCCCTGATCTGCATGGAGAGCAGCAAGTCTGTAGAGACGGATAAATACATGCACTTATTAATCAAGACTCATGAAAATTAATGAATATTAATATCCGTCGAAAAGTTCATTGACCTGCAAATTATTAATTTGTATTACATAAATATTTTTGTTACTTGTGTATGTCAAGTAAAAAAAAGTATAAGCTTTTATCTAAAACAATGAATAGTGCTCTTCAAGACGAATCAATGGAGCCCAAACTCGGTGGGGTTATGTGGTTTTATCACAGAGATGCCATGGCGACCTTCCAGCTTCATCATGAGATCAGGTATTGGTACCATAATATTGCATTGACACTTAACTTACATAAGTATATGAAGTTTCAGCTTAATTGAAAAATGGGCAAAGGGTCTGACTTAGCTTGCAAGATTTGGAGTTAAATTTTCTAACGCGAGTCAGCAAAACACAAAACGTGTAGTTTTCCAACTTACCGATATGATCAATTTAAAAATGCGCCTGTTTAGAAACACTCGCGTAAATCATTCGTTGTGGAACTACCATTTTCAAAAATAACACTCTTGATTACGGATACACAGACAACGGGACAGATGAAACTAAATAAAAGCTTGTAAAAATGTACTCAACATCTTAGACAATGAAAGGGCGAGCCGGAAGTATTTTTTAATAAAGGTCATTTCCACATATACAGGGTCTAACAAAATATACTGAAACTATTTTAAGGGTGGATTCAGTCCATGATACTGAACAACTTTCCCCAAGGAACGTATAGCGAAATATGAAAAATATTTTTTGACCTCCCATATAAGTTGACTGATCAGCTGATCCAAGTTTGTATGGAAAGCCAAAAAATATTTTTCATATTTCGATATGTGTTCCTTGGGGAAAGCTGTTCAGGATCACGGACTGAATTCACCCTTCAAATAGTTTCAGTATATTTTGTTAGACGTTATATACACGTTTTAGGGTTCCGTACCAAAAGGGTGCAAACGGGACCCTATTACTGAGACTCCACTGTCTGTCCGTTTGTCCGTCTGTCCGTCTGTCTGTCCGTCTGTCACAGGGCTACAGCTCTTGAACCGTAATAGCTAGATACTTAAAATTTTCAACGATTATGTATTACTGTAGCCGCTATAACAACAAATACTAAAAATAAAAAATATTTAAAAATTATAGGGGTCTTCATACAAGAAACGTGTTTTTTCAGCGTTTTTAACTTGATCTTTATAATGGCATTAACTAGATACTTGAAATTTTCACCAATTATGTATTACTATAACCACAATAACAACAAATACTAAAAATAAAATAAAGTTAAAAATTAAAGGGGGTCATCATACAAGAAACGTGTTTCTTCAGCGTTTTAAAACATTGTACGGTGGTACGGAACCCTTCATGTACGAGTCCGACTCGCACTTGCCCGTTTATTACATATTACTTGTATTTCAACAACTCACACATTTATGAAGTCATAACTTTTTATAAATGAAATATCAAGAAGTAATTTACAGTAATGGCATCAAATTGAAGTTGTTTGATAATATTCTATCCGATTTTTAATATGGCAAAGGATATAATTAGCTAAATATTATCTGCCGTCTTATTTAATGTGACCTCAAAGTTGCTGACCTAGCCGGTTGTAGCTGTTTTTGGAAGTAAAAGTGAAATTTTACATGTTTAATCTTAAAAGCTTAGTGTACATTGATTTAGCTTGTTGTCCGTGTACTTAATTAAATTTAAGTAAAGTTTAATTAATGTTTTTGCCTTAAAAATGAAGTAAAATTAAATGTATGCTGTATATTGAATTGGCTGGTGGTACTATTAAAAAATAACACGTCACATAATGGTGTCACTTGTCATGGAGCATATCCACTTTCAATATGATTTTAGGTTTATTAATGCAGAAAAACTGATATTTGACTCCAACTCAAAAGAGCGCTATTTACTCCAAAAAACTATGACGTCACGGTTTTGATTTTCATACAGATTACCGATCCCATAGAACATGTTTGTTTTGACGTTAAGAAAAAAGGGTCTGATTTGACTTGTTGTCATCAGTGGATTATATTTAACGAGTGACTTTTCTGTGATATTGCATGTGAATTTTAAGCTGTTACCAATACTTAGTTAGTTACCAAGACAGCGGTAGTACTCGTACCACCACTTGCTCCCGGTGAAGGAAAACATCATGAGGAAACCTGCACCATAGCACAGAAGACAGTAAGAGTATACAAAACGGAATCTCCTTAGGTACGCGCAATATGCGTCCCCGTTCCCCGCCCTCGCACCTCATCCCCGTGAATTTTTAAGCTGTTACCAAGACTTAGTTAGTTACCAAGACAGCGGTAGTACTCGTACCACCACTTGCTCCCGGTGAAGGAAAACATCGTGAGGAAACCTGCACCATAGCACAGAAGACAGTAAGAGTATACAGAACGGAATCTCCTTAGGTACGCGCAATATGCGTCCCCTTTCCCCGCCCTCGCACCTCTCCCCCGCTCTTGTGTGCCCGCGTGCGCCATGCAGTGTGTGTTCGCCCGCTCTCGCCCCTCGACAAGATGAAAACGGGGGAGAGGTGCGGGGACGGGGAACGGGGACGCATATTGCGCGGGACCTTAGGAGATTCCGTTATGTATACTCTTACTGTCTTCTGTGACCATAATTCACTGGTGGGTACGAGTAATATGTCTGTCTTCTAGAGACTGTCGTCAGTAGATGTCAGTCCTTGAGACTTGAGCTTCGTCAGATGCCTATAGGAAGCTCGAAATATCTGGAACTAGTATTAGTTAGTATCACATTCGATAAGAAAAAAAAAGAAGTCTTCAACGCACCTTCTTTGTCAGTTTTATTGGCTATTTCATCATCATCATCATCATCATCCAGATCTATTTTAGTCTCCACTGCAGGAGATAAGCTTTGTTCAGCTTGTGTTTCCAAAGTCGCCCTCTACGACATCCACGGGAAGACTTGGGGTGGTCCTATTCTACTCTGCCGGGAACCACATGGCAAAAATGTCTTTATACACAGTCACAGAATACAGTAAGAGTAAACAGAAGGGACTCTTCTAAGGTACGCGCAATATACGTCCCCGTTCCCCGCACCCGCACCTCTCCCCCGGTTCTTGACGGCAAACGTGAGAAATCGAGGCGAAAACGGGGGAGAGGTGCGAGGACGGGGAACGGGGACGCCTGGGTGACGCATATTGCGCGTACCTTAGGAGTTTCCGGCCTGTGACACAGTACTTATGTTTTCGCTAGCTTACTTCTACTCTTATTACAGGGTCCAATGAGTATGCTACACTCTTAAAGGGTGAGTCCTAAAAAGTTATCTACCTCGAGTAAGGCTGCAGGCCTAGTATCGTAAGACTAACTCAATCATACATTATGTACTTAAGTAATAAACGATAAATTTATACTATTTAATTTAATTATAATTGCAAGAAAGTAACCTGCATAAATAATCCAAAGCAATACCAAATTTACAAGAATAAAAATATAGTTCAAAATCTTAGATGCAAAATCTTTAGTTCAGCACTGCATTCATATCAAAAAGCATATACAAGAATACTAAAAATATACCTACAGCTAAACTACATACAATTTATATCCCTAATAATCTGACGACAGGGCCCAAAGAAACCTTAAAAGCTAGATGCGTCATTCATTTGACCTATTAAACGTGGTACAAAAAGCGACGGCACACAACGCCATAAGTACATAGTGAATACCTACTTGCGATTAAGTTTTTTACCTCAATTAAGACCTCCATTTGTATTTTTCCTCATATCTTTTGTTGAGTTACATAAGTGGCTACGAAATGTTCAGTTCCTTAATGCAATTTTTATATGCTCAAGGATTGACTTGAAAAAACTATTGTTGTGTTTTTATGGTCGGTGGGAAAACTTAATTTTGATAAAAAAAATGCTTACTAGAGCAATATAGTAATGACTAATGACTCACATCTTTTAATCTCTCTTACAATCTATTTTTGGAGATTCTTCAAGTTAAACTTTTAAACGGTGCGTTTAAAAATGCACCGTGTGGACATACTATCACGCCTATGGGGCAGACAGAGCATTTTATTTCTTGCAGCTCTAAGCCCTAGACCCAAAGGCCACTTTTAGCGTGATGGTGGGCGAGAAGGCGGAAAAAGGAATCAAAATAGTGATGCTAGCCGCAGCATCGCCTATCAAAATGATTCGCATTTCGCCCAATCCCTCGATCGTTTCGACCGTTTACGTTCTGCGCGGGAAGAGAAGCAGCTGATACATTCTAATTTTTTTCTATTCGTCTAGACCAGCATGGAAGAATCACCGTATGTGTTTTACGAAAACGAAAACACATACGGGGCGCCTTTTTCAGCGTCGAAGTGTTTGTAGATTATACCTACTTCATCTCAAATACCTAAGTAATAAGGTACAATATTTTGAAAAAGTATACTTACATAATAAATACATGCCAAATAGATTGTTGTGTTTATACAAGTGCCTAAATTTTAACATGAAGTTTAGCCCGTGATAATGATTACCTTCCATAATAACATATGTCAAAATATAAAAAGAAATATTCAATATTCAAATACTAAACTTGATCAGCTGATCGCGTATTTGGACATGTCAGGTGTTTATTGAAAAATATTAAACCTCCTAATCTAAGTGACTGTGAGAGTAGGGCTGCCATCTCCATAATTATAAAAGCCGGACTCGGCTGTATAAAACCGGACATGTAGCCCTAAAAGCCGGAATTGATACAGTGATAGAGTAAGATCAAGTTTTACGAGTTCAAAGTTATGGTGTTGCAGTGGCTTAGCGAGGGGAGGGGCCATGGCCACGGGTGGCATAAAAAAGGCGGCAAGGCTAAAAAAATAAAAATTTAATTTAAACTCCTATTATAGCACCCACCCTTCCCTCCCGTCAGAAATTAGTGGCGGCACAATTTGAACGACGAAATATGATTAGGCAAAATTTCAAATTAAAATAAAAGTAACAATGGGTCTGCTAAAGACGGCAAATTTAAAAGCTCCCATTTGCAACTCCATTTTCTCATACGAGTATAGTGTTGCCATCTTAGATCTAAAATATGGAAACATAATCGTTAGTTCCATTTATGTATACATATTTTGAGGCAATTCTGGAAGAATATTTAGTGTGAAATTCAACGTTCAATGTAAAGTGGCACCACTAAAGACATTTTAAGGTTTCTTGGGTAATCAATCGTTCCTGTGCCCTTCTCCGATTCACGGTAACTAAAAGCTATGATCGTACACATATCGACTCATAACATGCCCTTGGCCCAGCAATTGCTTCAAACTAACCATGACTAAACTTTAATTATCAATCGAACAATTTTGTTTCCAATAAACCTTAAAATTGTCCTTGGCTCATTTTTTATAACCTACAGAATGAATGACTTGATGTTCCATAACAGAATACGCTAGTTGCCAACATGTTAAAATAGATACATTTTTCTAAACGTCAAAACAAATATTTTCTATGGGATTTACGAGTATATGAAAAACGCACGGAGTGACGTCATAGTTTTTTGGAGTCAAATAGCGCTGTTTATATCAGATTTTCGGCATTAATAAATCTATGATATGATAAATGATAAATGACATTATTTTGTGACCTAGTATGTTGTCATTACAATATAATTTATTTTTGACCCTGGATACTACCAGAACCTTTTGTTTATCATTTCTTATTCCAAATTACATTTAAACATAGAAGTTATATATATATATATTTTTGTAATTGATATAGTCGGAAAAGGCCAACCAGGTTTCAATCGATTAATCCAATTATGGATTAATCTCACGTAAGTTTTACTAAAATATTTTTTGTAATTCTTTTACAAAATCCTTTATTTTGATCTACACACGCTAAGGTTTTTTCTTAGACCAGCATGGAAGGATGTATAAAACATACCCGAGCGAAACCGGGGTGGGCCTATATCTATATATATCGGTAAAGCTGATCAAAGGATGAGTGAGAATCTGAATCATGTTTTTATTTTATTTTAAAAGCACACAAACAGATTACAGACAATACAGAGTAAAATAAAAACACATACAGAACAAAAACTAGTCAGTAATCCACTACAGTGTACACAGCATGACAATGTAAATGAAAAAAAGCAAGTAAGATATTACAATTTTTTTTTTTACAATATATGACAGTGTAGGTAAGTAAGTTTATATTAATGATTTTCATTAAGCTAACAAATTAAATGAAGCAAAGAGCGATCTTTTGAATTGAGGCAAACTTGGATTAAAAATGTCAAGATCAGCGTTGCTGTGTCTTAATTTATCATAATCGCGACACATTCTAACAATAGGATTAAAAAAGGATGTATTATTTTTGTAAACGTCTAGGCGAAAGATACGTGGGTTACGTACACGAGATGGACAGTTGAAATTAATTAAATTTAGAAGTTCAGGACAGTCGATGGACGAGTGAACAATTTTATGAAGGATAATAAGCGCAGAGAATTGTCTTCGTTTATCAAGTTTAGTCATTCCAAAATGAATAATTCTTGTGTCGTATGATGGTAACTGGCGGATTAATCCATGCTTACGACACAAAATCCGCAAAAAACATCTTTGGATACTTTCAATATTAGCGGAATGCACATTATAATAAGGAGACCAAACTACTGAGGCATATTCAAGAACAGGTCGGACTAAAGCATTAAAGATATAAATAAAACTAGAGGGTTTTTTGAATTCCCTCATAATACGGGTAACAAAGCCTAATAGCTGTTAATAGGCGATGCTAGCAATCCATCACTATTTTAATTTCTTTTTAGGGTTCCATACCCAAAGGTTGCAAACGGGACCCTATTAATGTGACTCCGCTGTCTGTCCGTCTGCCCGTCTGTCTGTCCGTCTGTCTGTCCGTCTGTCTGTTTATCAGTCTGTCACAGGGCTCTATCTCTTGAACCGTAATAGCTAGACACTTGAAATTTTCACCGATTATGTATTACTGTGGCCGCTATAACAACAAATACCAAAAATTAAATTAGCTTAAAATTAAAGGGTCGTCATACAAGAAACGTGATTTTTTCATCGTTTTTAACTTAATCTTTATAATGGCATTTACTAGATACTTGAAATTTACACCAATTATGTATTACTATGACCACAATAACAACAAATACTAAAAATAAAATAAAGTTAAAATTAAAGGGGGTCGTCGTACAAGAAACGTGTTTCTTCAGCGTTTTAAAACATTGTACGGTGGTACGGAACCCTTCATGTATGAGTCCGACTCGCACTTGCCCGTTTATTTATATCACGCTAAGAGTGGCTTATGTGTGAGTGTCTACCTCGTTTGGGATAAAGACGTAATAGTGTATTAATAGATTACAAAACTTAGATTCAAATTGTACTTTTGATTTGACACGGTCAAAAATTACCTCTACAACGTGTTAATGATTAACGCAAAACCTCTCAGAACGCTCTTCTCTCAGCTGAGATACCCAGCTAGTGAAACTGAACAACTTTTGTTCTACAACTTTCACGTAATCCAAAAAAAAAATTGAATTTTCATACAAACTAATCAGCTGATCGAGGCAATTTGTATGAAAATCCGAATTTTATTTTTTAACATTTTGGGAATGTTGTAGGTATATCCTATCACACCACACACAATATCTGGTAGACATTTTGAACCAGTTATACTCATCAAACCTTGGACGAAATTGGACAATATTGGACGAAAGAAAATTGTAAAAGTAGATGAAGTAACCCTAATACTATGTTTTGAGTACTAGCTCCTTGATATGAGTAGGTAACTATCGTATATACAATGCTCTAAATACGAGTATATCCTTACCCTCTTATTCATAAAAAATATCAAACGTTTGCTAAACCTACTTAATTCAAAATATGTTTTGTCCCTATCACTCTTTTCAGTATTTAACATAGTAAGAACCAGACAAAACATATTTTAACTAAAAGAGGTTTAGCTTACGTTTGTAATTTTTTATGAACAATTTAAAGCTGTACCCTCTTGGGTACAGCTTTAAATTGTTGCAAAAATGTATGCATAATACCCAAACAAAATAGAGATATCTTTGTCTCTCTCTTTCTTCCTGTCTCTCTCACCTAAGGGTGTTCCCGATTACGATGAGGTAAACCTACCCAGTGTTGTCCACATGCAATGCATTTAGTATCTTAAGTTAAGATTTAAATTAAATATGAACAAAAAAAAGTTATATTGCTACCTTCTATGTTAAATTAGATAAGTAGGTTCTTACTACATACAAGTTCTCCTCTGAAACCTCTGAAGACGCTGATAATTACATATATAAACAAAAGTTACGAGAATTCTTACCGTTGATAGCAGCACAAACAATCCCTCACAAAAGTCTCAACAACAAGAAAAGTAAATACAGGCGGCACCGACAGTTCACACTTCTCCTTCAGTCCACTAGCCGCTGAAACACTGAAACTGAAAACACTAGCAAAAAAACTTCATCCTTAAAATCCGTACAACCTTTTTTGTCTTTGCCTAAAAAATTGTTCGATGAAAGTCAAAATTAGCTGTCACTTTCCGTTCCATTTTCAAACGGACGCATGCGTATTTGGATACCGTGGCGCGCGCACGCGTACTAACGTGCTTAGCTCGCGAGGCTTCGCACAACACTGCGTTCGCGCGCTTTTCATCTCATAGAGCCTTCACTAGCTGTCGATATCGATACGAGAAGAATTCTCACGACGGAAAGGACGATAGAGTATATACCTACTACTTTAATCTAACGGTGTAGTAATGATTTTTGTTTCTGTTTTATAATTCGGGATTATGAATCGATTTTATGATCCGTGGTGAATCGGCTAAGCTTTTTGTTGATAAGTAGTTCTGTCAATGAAAAAATGTTAAGTGTTGATGTTTGATGGGTGAGTGGCTTAGTGATGGGATCCGTCGCGGGTTGATGGGCGTTTCGTAATATTTCTGTAAGCCGAATCGTATTAATCGATTCGATGAGATTGATAGGAGCAGTGATGTTTTTAATAAATCTGGGATTAAGAAGAAACATATTAAAGACTGATGTGCTTTGCTCATGAATAAAAGGTCTAAATAACAGTAATTTTAACTTAAACTTTTTAAATAATAACTTTGATAGTAAACATTTCATAATACAGAAAAATCTGAACGGTACAAGGCAGCTGAAGTTATTGTAATGAAACATATGTAACAAGTGTTTTATTGTTAATAATACCTACAAAGATATAATACACATATAACCTACAGTAAATAAAGATAAACTTCGCAATTTAAAATACTGTAAAAATTAAATACGTTAAAAAAAATCAGATTTACACTTACCAAAGCTCGAGCGCAAATAGAGTGCTTCTACATGTGACTTATTCTCCACTTTTATCCTGCATCCTGTCCATTCTCTTTGTTATCATAGAATATTTATAATATATCGCGTAATGATAGTCACTTTGTTTTATTTTGCACAAATGTTGACGTCAAATCGTTACTTACAGCTAAGTTTAGTGCCGCTTCCTATCACTGTTAAAAATTATGTAATTTTACATAAACCTGTAAAATTCCCGAAAAATCTGGGAAATTTACGGAAAAATATGAAATTTTACATAATTTTTACATATTTTTCCGTAAATTTTCCAGATTTTACAGGTTTATGCAATTTTTGCATGTAAAATTACATTATTTTATGTAAAATTACATAATTTTTAACTGTGTATAGGCGCAAGTGCAGAAGAACCTGTACAAAAATAGATGTCCATTTTAAAAGGAGTAAAAAAAATACGAGATTATGACTTCAGCTTTACTGTATTTTCTACTATATGCATATGTTTAGTTTATTCGTCCATTTAAACGTTTTTATCCCTAGGGTAGACAGAAAACAGGGCCATAACATCTAAGAGCCAGGGGCAGCAAGACAGAGCATTTTGGGTCTTGCGACTGCAGACAAAGCCCAGGGTCGAAAGACCCAAAGGCCACTTTTAGCGTGATGGTGGGGTAGAAGGTGGTAAAAGGAATCAAAATAGTGATGGATTGCTAGCCGCATCACCTATTACCATGATTCTTATTTTCGCCCATTTCCTCGATCAGCTTCACGATCTGCGCTGGTACATTCTAAGTAAAAGCGTTAGTAAGTTGGTAGGAATAGAAGTAGGTAGGGTATAATATATATTTTTAAAAAGCCCAATCCCTCAATCGGCTTTACCGATCTGCGCGGGAAGAAAAGCAGCTAGTACATTCTATGTTTTATTTTCTTCCAGGCCAGCATGATTAATAATTATTCATAAGTAATATAGTTTAAATTTTTTTAGCATCAAAAAAGAGAAAGATGCTAAAAAAATGCTAATGAAAAATTAAACTAAACTAAAGTAAACTAAAATTTAACTAATTAAATCTAAAATTTATAATTTAAATAATTAAAGTCATACTTCTCAAATGTTAAAATTCAAACGAAGCGTGATTTTTATTTATTTTCCTATTCATTACATTTAGTAACATGATTTCGTAAAATAAACATACCTACTAGATGTAAATGATTCATGCGACAGTACAAAAGACATCAACGGCCGACACAATGGATTTAGATAACGTTTTTGGCGAAACCATAAACAAAATTCAATTCACATCCAACCGCAGACAAAAAATTTGCAACAACTTTTTGTTTCTATTTTAATTTACAAAAATCTATTGTAAAACTAGGAAAAGTTTTAAAAAAAACCAACGCAAAAAGTGTGTAGTCCGAAATATGCAAATAGAAAAAAAAACATGCCTATTTGAAAATTACGTTCTGATTATCATAGCCTTGATAATTTACACTCGTTGCATCACCGCCTGTCAACAATCGATCTACGGAAAAAAAATGAGTGAAAGAGAGGGATATAAACCCAAATGTCCTCCTTGAAGAGAACGGCCGTCACAGATGACTGCGAACGCCGGCCCACAACCGCGCAGAAATGACAAACTATACCCATCCTTGTCTTACATGCTTGCATTGTGCTATGCGTAAATCAATGAAAGAGATGGTGAATTTTTTTACTGTTTAGTTTTTGTGAAATATAGATCAACTTTAAAATAATGTGTCATTGACCTGTGCTTTTGGTAAAATTGTAGCAATCGGGGAAATGGAAAAAAGTCTTTTGTCTGCGTTTTTGACTATGCGTAAATTACAATGATCACGGTGATACTTTTGTTATAGATTTCAAAGAAATATTGATTGCATGCACCTCGATGAATAGATAGGTATTGCAGACCACCGTGGCGTAATGGTCAACTCACTAGTCCGCCAATCTGGAGGTTCTGGGTTCGATCCTCATCCAGAGCAAGTTGAAAAATGCCCATTTTCAAATTGTCCTGGCTCTTGGGTGTTTATCTATACAATGTATTTTATTATGAAATATACTTAGCATCGTTGAGTTAGTAATTCATAATACAAGTTAAAACCTACTTTGGGGCTAGTTCAAATAGTCTGATTTGTCCTTATCTATTTATTTATTAATTACAGAATTTTCTTCACTGTGGTAATCAAGATAGGTTATTTCGTTTGGATAAAAGTTCTTCTTTTAATGTTTAGTTCTTCTAGAAATTAAACAGATTGAAAACATCTGTCAAAAGAAATAAAGGACATATTGAAAAACAGCGGTAGAACCCTTTTTCGAAAATAAAACATTTGTGAACAAGTTGTCGTTGGCTCATAAAATTTTGTAAATATATCGAATGGTTTATCCATTCGATATTTTTAAAATTTTTTGTGAGTAATGAAAACTTCATCAAAACGTTTTTGAACAATTGTAACATCATTCATCACCCTCTCTGTACTACAGAGCCATATATTAGCCAGAGCAGTCAGAGGATTTGACCTACACTCTCCACGTTGACCAGACGAGTTGGAGAGATTTCATTGATACATACATACATATATACTATCACGGTAGTTTCCCACAGGGGTAGGCAGAGACTATGGACTGTCTCATTGATGTTTATTACAGCTATAAGCTTTGTTCAGCTTGTGTTTCCTAAGTCTAGAAGGTGACTTACACTACGACTACATGTTACTGTACTTACGACTACATCTACGGAAAGACTTGGAGTGGTCCTATTCTACTCTGCCGGGAACCTTACGGCTAAAGTAATAAAAGTTACCCGAACAACATCATTTTATTATACAAAATACGGATGATGCTGGATCAAAAAAATATTATTTTATTTAGTCAGTCAGTTACATTATCGAAAAATAATGGTCACATAATTTATAATTCGTCCAATTAGTAAAAATCAATAAGACCAAGTTCCATGCTGGTCTGGAAGAAAATAGAAAACTAAGAATGTACCAGCTGCTTCTCTTCCCGCGCAGGGCGTAAAAGCTGATCGAGGGAATGGGTAAAAATGCTAATCATGTTAATACGCAATGCCGCTAGCAACCTATCACTATTTTGATTAAACTCTTGCCTCAAAATAAAAATAAAAAATGTTAGAGCGACCCGCATTTCAAGATCACTACGTATTAAAAATAGTAAAATAGTTTAAATTCGAAACTATTTCGATCATTCAAGTTCGCTGACTGCAATAAGTTCGAAAAGTCGAAACTCACGTCGCAAAAAATTGTAATTGCATTAAATTCGAATTCCAAATTACGGGACAGACGTCATTTTATTGGTTTTTGATTTTTTGGGCTATTTTAAGTTACAGTAAAAAATGCGTGAAAAAGTGACATTGCAGCCAAATAATATGATTGAAGACGATGGCAGGCATACAGGAAAGAAGTGGATTGCAATGGCCAGGGACAGAACTAGATGGTGCAGACAGAAGTCACAGAAGTAGGGTTATGCCCAACAGTGGGTTCTTCAAAGCTGATGATGGTGACGATAATCGAAGACTGTCAATGTGGTATTTGTATAGAGATTTTTAAAGCCTTGAAGATGCAGTACTAAAGTACTCAAACTATGTCGTGTCTAAGTTTGAATTCCATCGATACCTGGCACCATACACACTTAATTTTTTTTCAATAAATACGCCTTCGCTGGCTCTGTACATATTAGGTATGTGAAAATTAGGTATATTTGATTTGACGAAGCATACGTTGCTAATAATTTTTGTGACCATTTTGACGAAGCCTGATGCGAATTTTCATCAAATTTTGTCCAGTCAGTCTGCGACCACGAAAGATTTAATTCTTTTTAGACAAAACAATAAAAAAGGTGCGTGCTAAGTGCCGTTATATATATAAAAATCATGTGTTCAAAGCGCGATAGCTTAAAAACCAATAATAGTCATAAATCGAAAACCGCAATTTACCTTTAGAAATTTTATATTATGTTACTTGCTGCTAGGGAACCCTTCATGAGCGTATTTTTTAGTATATTTAAACTGTAATTTATTATTCTAAACTTTACAGATAAAACGTCAAAGTTCGGCCCTGACCGGGCGCAGGGTTTCTCACGGGCGGTTGCCATTGCTACGATATCACTGCGATATAGGCGTAATTTGTAGCCCCGCTGCGCAAATTTACTGCGCAATAGATGGGGAATTGAGCTTGGTTGATTTTGGATCGATATGGAATTGGCCGGGGTTCGAGAGGATTTTTGAGATTTATTTTAGGTTCGATAGTGCACAATAATGTAAAGCGCTTGTTTATCACCAATCTACTTGTTGTTCTGAGTTGTATCTATGTTTTGATGCAACTAATTATTATGGTTCAGGATAAATTCGTAGAAAATAAGATAATATGTGACGTTCCACGGGTAAAGGTACCTTATGGACGCTGGCACTTACGACATTTGTGTTTATTGAAGCTAAGTTAATTGTACGAATTGTTTTTCTAAACGTCTTAAGCGTCAGCGTCCACAAGGTACCTTTACCCGTGGAACGTCACATATTTTCTTTGCAATAATTAGCCGTGTGGTTCCCGGCAGAGTAGAATAGGACCACTCCAAGTCTTCCCGTGGATGTCGCAGACGGCGACTTAGAAAACACAAGCTGAACAAAGCTTATAAACATCAATGTATATAATGCGTCACTATATTCTCTTTCAAGTACATATTTTGAATGTTAAAACTAGTTATATGCCTAGATATATGCAATTTCTTTGAAATTACAAAGTTTAACCAAAATCAGGAGGTATTCCACTTAGGGCACCCGCAATATCTTTTATTCGTAATAAAAAGTAAAAAGTAGAAATCCCAGCACTGGCTGCTAAATAGGTGCTCTTCGTGGACAAAACTGTAAAAATAAAAGTCCACGAAGAGCACCTGCGAGTATTCATGGAATAGGCCAGGTGCTATTCAGACGGGTGCCCTAAGTGGAATACCTCGAAATCAGACATGTCGTTTCATAATAAAAGCTGGACTACGTTTGTATGGGAAAGTCTGATTCTATCTACGGTAAGAACTCGCTAAAAGCGTTCTTTCCCAGTCAACCATAGGGATAAACAGATGTCTAGTCGGTTGCGGCGCCTAATTAATAAAATTATACTCTTCAGACTGCTGAAGGCTTAAATTTCTTTAGCCTTTCGGTACTTAATTACTCAATTTTATTTTAATTTATTTTATTTTAAAGGCACACAGACAGATTACAGACAATACAGAACAAAATAATTACACATACAGGACCAAAAACTAGTCAATAATCTACTACAGTGTACACAGCATGACAATGTAAATGTAAAAGCAAGTAAGATGTTACAATTCTTTTTTACAAAATATGATAGTGTAAGTATGTAAGTTTATATTAATAATTTTCATTAAGCTAACAAATCCAATGAAGCAGAGGGAGATCTTTTGAAATGAGGCAAACTTGGATTAAATATGACAAGATCAGCGTTGCTCTGTCTTAATTCATCATAATCGCGACACATTCTAACAATAGGATTAAAAAAGGATGTATTATTTTTGTAAACGTCTAGGCGAAAGATTCGTGGGTTACGTACACGAGATGGACAGTTGAAATTAATTAAGTAAATTTAGAAGTTTAAGACAGTCGATGGACGAGTGAACTATTTTATGAAGGACAACAAGCGCAGGGAATTGTCTTCGTGTATCAAGTTTAGTCATTCCAAAATGAATAATTCTATAGGTTTTTTCTTTATAATAAGACGACATTTCTCTGCCGCATTGAAGTGTGACTATGATGGCGTGCCGTAGATGCCACCCATACCACAGAGTAAGTAGGTACGTATTAAAAGAAAGAATAAATTTTTCGATTATTTGGGTGCCTTAGAAGTACAAACTACGGTTTCCTTAACACCTTGGGCTCAAATCAAATTAACATTTGCTGATACGTAAAGTATTCTTGTAAAATGCTGTAGAAACCAACCCGTTATAAAATAATATTTTTTATCTTCATCCTTGCTATAGAACCTCTTAAAAAGTTTTTGAAACAGTTAGCTTATTGTCATTCCTAAATTAAAACAACCAGTATCATAGTAACCATAATATCATACAAACGGTTGTTATAATGTTGTAATAAATTTCATTATGCAACTCTAACTCGATCCCTACTCGATTCCTTCCTTACTCATCAAACAACCTCATTCTCACTACTCAATTCATGCTATCTTTATGAATTAAAAGAAAACAACATTCTCATGCACGCGCATTTCTCTACCACAGCTCCGTTATAATAAAAAACTTATAGGTTATTCAAATTAACATAGTATCCAGCCATTTTTGTTCGATATTAGTATTGCATAAACTATTTACTTTGTTGTTTACTACAATAAGTAATTCTATTATTACCTATTCATAGTTTGTTTGTATTAGATACTCAGCAAATATACTTACCATGAACATTTACATAGGGTTCTTACAACACTGTACAACACCCTATATAGTTTCAGAACCATATATAGAGGATTCATATCCTGGGTGTAGATAAAGTCTTGTATGCAAATGTTATATACATTTGCATACAAGACTATTTACTATAATTAGGTATTAAAACACTCATGTGATAAACCCACGTTCGTGTTTTAATACCCTTTATTTATGCAACAGTTGCATAAACAACTAATTAATTTAAATTTAAATTTTTCAATTTAATATTTACATACATATACATACTATCACGCCTGTTTCCCACAGGGGTAGGCAGAGACTATAGACCTTCACTTGCTACGATCCTGACAGACCTCTTTCGCTTCACCTACACTCATCAACCTGCCTTCATACATGTCCTTCGGTTACGGGTACTTCTTACCTCTCCCTTTTTCAGAACGTCTGCAATCTGATCGCAGAACGTTCGCCGAGGTCGACCCCGTCCCGCTCTTCCTTTCACACTTGCCTTATAAATATTTTTTGTTAATCTATTTTCGTCCATCCTTTCTACATGCCCAAACCATCTTAACATCCCTTGCTCTACTTTTGTCACTACGTCCTCTTTTCCACACCGATCCCTTATAACATAATTTCTTATTCGGTCTTTCAAGGTTACACCACACATCAGCGCTCGCATTTCAACTGCATTTATTCTACTTTCATGCTTTCTCTGCCCTACCCAACACTCACTACCGTACATTAAAGTAGGTATTAGTACTCCTTCATGAACGGCAAGACGTACCTTATCTGATACCTTCCTGCTGGTCATAAAGGAATGCAATGCTCCATTCACTTGGTTACCCGCATTCACTCTTCTTTCCACATCACCCTCGTGCTTGCCATATTTTGTAATTTAATATTTAACAGTGAATAAACCAGGAATACGCTAAGGATGAGTCACAACTCAAAACCACCCGTGAAAAGAAATCCTATGGGATCCTCCAAAGAATTGCGCCGCATCGAATCCACCATAAAATGTTAAGGGATTCAGATAAGGGTCACTGCACACGAAGAATACGCCTAGTAAAAAAGCCTTAACTTCCGAAATGCCTTACATACTTCTGCGTTTCTTACTAATCAATACGATACGTCCAATCCATGCTTTAAAAGCCAGTTTAAATTGAATTGCAATCTTCGAACATTTTAGTCCAATTTTCAAACTTACAACTGAATCTAAGAGGTCTTTTTAGTTTGGTTTTTAAGAAAAACGTCGGTTGATTGTAAATGTAAAATGCTTAATCAAACGGTTGTAGTAAAAAGACGTAAAAAGTAAATTTTTGGAATACCTTGTCATGGCGAGTTAACGTAATAAAAAGGTTGGCCTGCCGTTATATTGTTGGCTTAATGGTTAACTTGAAAAGTTTTTAAAAAAGTAATTGGAGTAGGTACCTACGTATTTTTTTAATACTGGTATTTTTGATTGAAAAGAGGAAAATTAAGATAAGTCCTTTTAAAAAAAAAGATAGCAAATCACACCAATTAAGCTAGCCTCCAAGTAAGTTTAAACTTGTATTATGGGATACTAATAATTCAGCGATACTAGATATATTTTATAATAAATATACACCTATAAAGATAAACACCCAAGACCCAAGAACATTTGAAAAAGGCCATTTTCCAACTTGCTATGGCTAGAGATCGAATCGAAGAAGGTCGTCTTGTGATAAATTATTGTTGTTATGTTCATCGTTCATAGTCTTCGAAGACTATGATGTAATATGTAATGGTAAAAAAAATATCAAAGATACAGTGATATGATTATAGAGAGATTCTATGAGAGACAAGCTCTGATTTTGAGGCCTAAGTACTAATGTAATAAGCCCCAACTATATGGGGTTGCGTCGTTTTATTACTGGGTTCCTATATCCACCATCCGGCTCCATCATGAGACTAGCTTCTTGTTATAATAATGTTGCATTGTCATATAATTTACATTAGCTTACAAAATTTCATCTCAAACGGAAACCGGGATGCTCAAATTTAAGCAAGATTTGATCCAAAAACAAATAAACAACAACAAACAAGGCAAGCTAATTATAAGCTTGTACAATTTAATATAACTAATTTACTATGTTTGACTAAATTTTGTGTTAAGCTCATACCAATATCCAGCTACAAACATAAAGGCAAACAAGTATTTATTAAAAAACACAAATACGACTGCCTGATACAACATTAGCGAGATTATATGTTGTTTCTTTAGCATTTCTTATTCCAAATTAAGTGCGTATTGACATATAAGTTATAAATATATTTGTAATCCAAATACTTTATAATCCTTCCTACTCGATAGGTATTGAATAAAAAAAATCGAAGACATCATTTGGCACCACAAATCCGCCATTTTAATTAAAATTTTTAATTTACCCAGTGTCATTCGCAGAATTAAGAGGAATGTAACGACACCTCTTAAGCTAAAATCTATCAAGCCATTTAGGCTGCAGAACGTGCCTAAGAAATATACATACCTACATACATACCTATGTACCTACATACATACACTCGAAAAACATAACCCTCCTTCTGGTGCAGTCGGTTATAAATCAAGCTAAAGAAGCATTATTTTACTCTTATTATCAGAAGAAAATAGTTTCTCATAAATCATGATATTAGCAGAAACAAAGGCAACAAAACCTAAGAATTTCCCCCGTACTTACGTACACACGGCAGCAGTTTTAGCGTAACAGTCTTTCTTTAACATCGAACTTAATGCGTTAAAATAGAGTTTTATTTAAAGAAGCTAACTGTGCAGTGCAAAAGGAAATGGTAGATTGCATTCGTACAAAGCATTGCGATCATTATTCAATCTAATCCAATCTTGGATAAAGTAATCGGTAATCGTACAAAAATAACGCATTATGGTAAGCCTCATGACACAAAATAGCTATAACTCAGAGAAGTATTCATTTCTTAAAAAGCAAACATCTATCTGTTTTTAAAATCGAATCCAAACTCATTGTTTCATTTATATCATTCATACATTTGCTCTCTGAGTAATATACGCACTAAGGTAGTCGTTTGGTACCACTGCGACATCACACAACTGATGCATCGTTTTATTTTGATATATGTCTTTGATGGTTTATTAAACTATTTATGTATTTATCTTTCATAGTTTTATACTGTAACTGACCGGGCGAGCAAAGCGTCTCTGATTCAGCTTCGGTAAAAAAAAAATGTGTCTGGATGTCCAGATCCTGGCTGTTCTCGCCTACAGGTCGCATTTCTTAACAGATTCTCGTGAAAATTTGTAAGCAGGCTGACAGAGGCTCGATAATTATGTATAATATTTTTCGTTGATTTAGTTTCTAAAAATTTTACATAATGGCGGAAATTTTCAAAATAAAGTTTCAAAACTTAAAAAAAAAACATTTTTCGTCGCGCTCAGTTTTTAAATTAATATTAACAGAGCCACTAGTTATATGTTTGACATATTAAAGTTACGGTCACGTTTTGCGTCGTGGGAAATAGGAAACAAATGTTTGGACATGCTGTCTTCACTTACCTATCCCTGGCAGAAGTACAGAACAGTACAGAACTTACGAGTATTTAATTAACTAATAAATATTGTAAAATTTCTCATGTTAAGTGAATGTAATTCTTTATGAGAAATAAACGTTTTAAACCAGAGAAATAAAATCGTCATCGCGGTCTTACTTACACGTGAATAAAGATAATTTATTCGTCAAAGTAAAGTATATAATTATTTTAAGATGGACAAATTAACTTAACGAATTCCTGCCCACGTAGTATGGCTCCGTTGATAAATCCAGATAAAGTTTATATCGCGCGACGGGCTAGTGCCATCCCGCTCGTTATTATTACGTAGAGCGAGATAGTGGTATATGATAGCGCTCGATAAACGCTGTCGCCGTTGACATGCTACGAGGGCAGGTCTCCCAGGATTCAGGGTAAATCCTATTTCTATACTCTCATTATATTGAAGCAAGGCACATGCGCACTGGATTGTTTTACGCACAAAGCATTCGACGCACATTGTACGGCTGACGACCAAATAAACCATATGAGATAAGGCGGGGTGAGGTGATACGAACATGATTACGTATCGATAAACTTGTCGATGTCGAGACAGTAGTTTATCGATACGTACTCCAATCCAGTTCTAAAACTGGATTGGAGTAATATACAATTCTAGTAAAAGTACTATTTAACATTTTCAAGAGTTTAGAAATTAAATTGTTTATCTATACTACTTTTATAGCATGTAATGTTGCAGGTATTATGTCAAATAGAAAAGTAGCTGTGGTCCTAATAACTAAATGTTATCTGCTAAAACTGGTACATTTAAGCTCAAACAGATGAAATAGGTAGTGAATGATGATACTCGTAGGTCTCTCCAAGGTGGAGGTAATTCGAATGCTCACAGAAATATATCTCAAGTTGTATTTTTTAAAATGCTAATCTAGATTTGTTACTTTCCAGTAGTTAGATAGACTTTCTGAGATATATTGTAGAAGTAATAATGGACTATCAATCTTACTTAAAAATTATATCGATACTGCCCCATCTCTAGTGCGGAGAATCGCATCGCATAGCGGCGCGTACGCGTATCTCGCGTTACGCGCCCTTTGGATCCACTCTCAAATTAAAGAAAAAGATAGATGCGACCCTTCGTACAAATCGGTACTTGACTTCTTTTTATTTTTCATGTCAAAAGTAACTTAATGCCTGAAACGAAAACAAAAAGATTTCTTTTTATTCGCTTAAAAATGTGTTAGTTTTAATAAAGCCTTTTAAATCTGGTCGAAAGGGAAACTGACAAGTAATAGAAAAAGATGCACGTATAGAAATGTGTCATCACTACCATTAGGTTTCGCGTATTTGAAAGAGATAGCGAGATGTCTCCCACCATGCTAACACTTTTCTTCATAATAATAACTATTTGAAATGATAATTACTGCTTCATTAATAACCAATTTTCTCGCTGTTTTCAGAAAAATATTTCTTATTGGTGTTAATTGTTATTTCGTACAAACATTTAACAAAATCAAACTGAGTCAGTACCCATTTTACTTCATCATGAAGACACACTCCTTTATATTTTTTTTACACAAACTTATTTAACCTTTTTACACAATACAATACAAGAGTCGTATAAAAGTAAAAAAAATAAGTCAGTAAGTAAGTAACACTGAATTGCACCAAAACCACATAAAAATAATAGTTATTAAAAAATATGTACAGTATAGGTATACAATAGGCGGCCTTATCGCCAAGGCAATCTTTTACCGGCTGCCTTTGGGTGACAGGAATTGTGGTGAAAATCAATATTGGATTGTTTTAACAGAATTCCATTTCGAGGTATACATTTTGATCAAAATAGGTAAATTAGATATAATGCTGTTAGGAAATTGGGAGATTTCGAAATTAATAACTAAGAAACGAAGAATGAAAGAAGACCTTCATTTCTGTGTCTATATATTGCATTTATAGTAATTTCATGAAGGCAAAAAAATAAATAATTGAACACATACATACAAATTATTTTACCCATAATAAGTTAAAGATAAAGATATATTTATTTGCCAAACATGTGTTACAAGTTATTCACGTTCCGTTTCGTCCAACCATGTTTACCATCACCGGTGTGCAAATTAAGTCAGAAAGGCTATCATCTATGAATCTATTATAGTTTAAGACAGTCATTTTACAATTTATCAAATAAAAAAAGCGGCCAAGTGCGAGTCGGACTGGCCCATGAAGGGTTCCGTAGCAGCAACTAACATTTTACGATTTATGACGTATTAAAAATAACTATCTATGATACCGAGACCGCTATAGTTTTAATTGAAAGTACATACTTTGAGGTATATACCACATTTTTTTCAGCATTATTTTAGTAATATTTCAAAAGTTACGGTGGCGGGGACACCTTAAATTTTAACTTTGTATTAGATTATCTCAAGACTGGGGGGTTTCATCTACATAGTTTTAAGCAGTTTTTTTGCATTTTAAAAGACTTTTTCAACGATACCCCACATGTTGGGGTTAGTCCAATTTAATTTTTTAAATTCACTTTTCGTTGTACGGGAGGGGGGGGGGGGATGAAAAAAAATCATTTTTTCATAATTTTAAAAACTAACTTTTGGAACTTCAATATCTATCTCTCCACCAATTTTCGTGACAACCGGTGCAATAGCAGCGGAGTACGAGCCCGGACGGACAGACAGACGGACGGACATGACGAAACTATAAGGGTTCCTTGTGGACTACGGAACCCTAAAAATCCTTAATACTATAATAACACTTATCTGTAAAAAAATCTTAAATTTTTTCTTAAACAAAGTTAAATTTAAATCTATATATTCTTTTGGTATTTTATATATATTTTATTTTTTATTATATTTTATTACACTGTCATGCAATAAAGCAGTTTTGAATGAATGCAGACACAAGTTATCACAATATATCTTACGTTGGTTTCTTATTACTACGAGTACATCGGATAAACTAGGAAACAAATGACAATTAGTTTTCACAAATATTGCTACTTCCAGTATATATAGTGACGAGAGTGTTATATATATTTTTCTTTTAAGTTAGTAAAGAATGCCCTAATTCTTCATTAATAGTTCTAGCTTTAAGTCTAATTTTTATGCCATTATGGTCGAATAAAGGTTTAACTAAATAAATAAAAAAGAAATAGTCATTGCCTATACTAAAAGATAATTTAGATAATGTAAAACATACAGACACCATTGGTTTTTAAACTATAGCGCTTTGAACACATGATTTATATATATATATAACGGGACTTAGCACGAACATTTTTTATTGTTTTGTCTAACGTTTCGAAAAAGAGTTACATCTTTCGTGGTGGAAACGTTAGACAAAATAATAACAAAGGTTCGTGCGGGACTTATTCCGTTACATAAATATAAATCATACAGACACTAGTTATTCTTCTGTCACCCTTGTTTATTTTGAACCTCTGCTCTCCATTTCCTCACAGCATTACAATGGCTTTTTTATATCGAAAACAATGTATGCCTCCAAATGGAATTTTATTACAAAAAGTCAAGGGAAAATGCAAGGAATTCGTTGCATTCATACACGTCCCATTCATAAATATCATGGTATTTTGGTAAAACGAAAACTGAAATATCTCTTTACAGAAATATTTTTTACCCAGTATAAAAATAATTTTAAATTTATTTGCCTATTCATAAAATTTTCACTTTCCTAAAAAAAGTTGGATTTTATAGAAATATGAAAAATATATATATTAGGATAGGATATATATTATAATAATATATATAGCGTGTATATTTTAGCGTGATGGTGGGCGAGGTGTAAAAAGAAATCAAGTGATGGGTTGCTAGCTGCATCGGCTATTCTTATATCCCAGATAACAATAAAATCAACATAAATGTACCTTTATTATCATGAAGTTCACCAAACTTCCATATTCTCTTTAAGACATCTGCCAGAAATCATCGACTAATTACAAGCCAACTTCTATTAATAACAACAAAGGAATAGTATGGATGGTATGGGTCTTTTTTTATTGTTAGACCTTCAGTTTAACCTTTCCAAGTAAACCCAGTGTTTTTTCCTAACAACATCTAATGGCTAAGTGATTCTAAACGCGTGTACGTTAAACACAACTATCTCGGACTCTGTTATTTCATTTATCGCGAGCCATCCACCCCATTTTCGCTCAACGAGTCGATAAGACCAAATTACTGATATTATTGAGCGTAAGAACCACCTACGGATGAGCAGAGTTGGACCATTGACAATATACGGGTGAAGATTTGGTAGAGCAAGTTGGAAATAAAGCAGTGTAGAAGAAACTACTTTCGATAAGAATAAATTACTGATACTATTGAGCAAAAGAACCACCTACGCATGAGCAGAGACCATTGACAATATACGGATGAGGATTTGGTAGAGCAAGTTGGAAATAAAGCAGTGTAGAAGACAAGCTACTTTCCATAAGACCAAATTACTGATATTATTGAGCGTAAGAACCACCTACGGATGAGCAGTGTCGGACCAATGACAACATACAGGTGGGAATTATGTACAGCAAATTAGCTGGTTTCAACCGTTATTTGCGGATGATAAAGTTGACATTCACATATTACGCCTAAAACAATAAGACCTTTCGCAAAATGTCACGTTCTATTTCGTTACGGTCACGCTTATTTGATTTGAACCAAGTACAAGTTAGTCTGCGTTTTATAATAAGACGGATTATTTTTTAACCATCCATCGCAGAAGTTACAAGCATATTAGGTAAAAGAAATCACCGAGGGGTCGCCGAGTCCCCAGCTATTTTGATCAAAGTTATCAAGCTTCGCTACTGTCAAAAACGGACGTCTCAAGTCTCAAGAGTACTGTTTGTGCAAGTTTTTGACGTGACAACGTCTAATAACTCGATACTACGGACTGCATGCACGAAAAAGATGACGACATTGTCCCGTTACGCTCATTGTCACGTTCCGCAAGCGAGAGCGCGGCACGAACGAGAGAGAGGCATGATCGGCTCGAGCGATCGGCTCAGTTCGGAATGTTTGACGTTGTCACGTCAAAACAACCGTCCGTAAACCGAGTTTACAGACAACCAATTTTTTTAGACATTTTCTTTTCAGAATCAACAACAATACTTAGTAAAACATCTATAAATGATACAATGCTGCCTCGTTCGGAATAAACGCTCGTCCGAATATCATGCCCTGAGTTTCACCTTGGAAAAGTGTCGGCTTGCTCGAAAACATCGGACCAAGTCCTAGCTATTGAAATTTAGACAGCACCGCCTCCAACACTCGCTTATTTAAGTGAATTTTACGACGTGGGACGAGTCAATATGATTTTAAATAGGTATGTATATCTATAAAGCAGGTATACCTATCTGTACTAGTGGTTCTGTGAGAACTACAGATCTGTATACTACATAAAGAAAGTCCTTCAATTTCAATTTGAAATTCACTTACAAACGGAACGAAACTTTTTTATTACTTTCTCCAACGTTTTTCGACGAGTTTCTACGGCTCAAAACGCAGATTTAGGTATTTAATAGCAGATAATGAATGTCCGATCTAATGAATTGACATGCACTGACTAAAAGTGACGATCCTAAATGAAGTCAATTTGACGTCAGATTGACACGCAAATTCATACAGAGGCTGTGTCTATCTTGATCCATGGTCTGTGGTGAGAACAGTCGCGAGCTCTTATAACCATGCAATAACGTACACTTTCCCCTTTCTCATGACTTAGCAAAGCAATTTCAGTGAAATCTGTCCATATATAATGCTACAGCAAAATTCCCCCCATTTCCCCCCTCCACTCCCCCCCCCCCCATCCCTCGTGGCATTTTTGCAACATTTTATGTGTAGAATGAAGTCCTTAGTGTGTTTTATTGTAAGGCCTAATTATAGTTTATCAAGACAATTGTAATAAGCCCAAACTCGATGGGGTTGCGTTGATTTATTACATACTGGCTATAGCCACCTTCCGCCTCCAGTCATAATAATATTGTGATGACAATACAATACATATTTATCATTTAATTTCTCAATAAAATTTCATCTCAATCAGAAACAGCAGTGGCTCAAATTTAACTTCAATAAAGGCTCGCTAGGTCTACTGTTCTCTCAGAAACACTGTGCCTAATATTAATACTGTAGAGGTATAATAACAACGTTTAAGTCCCACTTTCGGTAATTTTTTAATCACATAAGTATTACATTATATTGCCACATAAAACAATATGCAATACAAGAAATGTAACACTGTTGCGTTAGGTCTCACTGAATAATTCAACCCCAATCTGATTATTACAAGTCTGTATGAAAATCCACGCCAAAAACATTTCGAAAGTTGTGCAAAACCATCCAACATTTGCCGTCATCTTTAACTTTATTTAGTTTAGTTTAAAGTTGATTTTGGCTTGTGTTTTGGTGATGGTTTGTTGGTCAGTGTTCCCGTATGGAGTGACGAAGTGACAGGCGCGAAGGCGGTATCGTTTGTGACGATCCCAATCAATTTGTAGACGCACAAAGCCAATACATCGTCGCGATGCTAACTGGCTTACACTGTGGGGGATGTATTCTGGAGCTTTTGTAGAAATAATGTTACTTATATGCCAGACAGAAAATTCAAGCTTATATAAAGAAAATACTTTGTGAGAAGGCATATTATATGACCGATGACTATCTTAAAGACAAAAAAGTCTGGCTTGAGCGCTTAGTGTGGGTCCCTCTTAAAGGTTGTATACTTAGACATGTCATAATCTAGGTACATTAGTACATACTAAATTTACAAATTAATACTATTAAAATTTTCGTAATTCTTATAATTAAATTTTAATTATGACACAACAAACAATGTAATTTCAGTCCATCCGCATATCTAATTTTAAGTTGAAAGTTTGTTAGTTGATGTCTTTGGAGAAAATGCTGCAGTACAGTTTGTTGCCGCTTCTTCTGCTCTAGCACCTAGGAAGCGGCACTAAACTTAGCTGAACTTAGCTGTAAGTAACGATTTGACGTCAATTATTAAGATATATCATAAATATCCTATGCTAATAAAGATATTTTGGATTAATGGAACTTAAAAGTTCGTGATACTTAAGATATAAAGATCTCAAGTCCACGGAGCTCGGTAGCCCGGCGTGAGTCCGTTTACCCAGTACACATCCTTATTAGACAAGTTCCATTATTTCGTTCCAGAATCGCACTGGGCGTCACCAGGGCGTCTCATAAAAGATGCAGGCGATGCGTGGAGCCGCTTCTTGCGACTAATGAAGTGAGCACTCATTACCTGCGTAACGAGAACAGGTTCGATTCCCGCGTCGCGCCGCGTGACATTGAATAACTAGGCTTTTTGGTGCTGTTAGGTGAGCGGAATGTGGTTTCATTTCTGTTTGTTATTCTTTTCCGCATTTAGTGTTGAATGAAAATGCGTTGTTTAATCAATATCCACACACAGAATTACGTCTTTATCCCTTGCGGGGTAGACAAGCCTAAGCCAAGCCTTAGGGTGTAACAAAATATACTGAAACATTTTTAAGGGTGAATTCGGTCCATGATACTGAACTACATTTTCCAAGGAACGTATATCGAAATATAAACAATATTTTTTGGCCTCCCATACAAATTAACCGATCAGCTGATCAGTTTCTATGAAAAGCAAAGAAAATGTTTTCATATTTCGATATATTATGTTCTTTGGGGGAAGTTGTTCAGTATTATGGATTGAATTCACTTACTTGTTTGAGTATATTTGTTAGACGTTATTATAGTACCTGACCTTTATAAACCCAAAGGCCACTTTTAGCTTTAAGTTGAAGTAGTTGGAAAATGGAATCAAAACAGTGATAAATTTCTATCCGCATCGCCAATCGACATGATCCCTCCATATTTTTGTCAATTCCACCGATCGGCTTTTACGATCTGCGTGGGAAAAGAAGCAGTAATATAACTTCTCACCGAAAATAATACAATATATTTGATAAAAAGCAATTGTTTCAAGGAAACCGTGGCTCAAATCAATAAAACTAGCAATCCAGTTGAAGATTTAGCCGCAACAATTTACAATACAAAAATCGAGACAGTGGCTCGGCAATAAATGCAGGACGTTTGGATCGGGAATGTAGACGAAACAATATTTATGCGGGATCGATGCTCCGACCCCGGGCTACCGTGCTATCGATGGTGGTCTACAGAGTTGCACGTATATTTTTTCCTCTGTGGAGAGCCAAAGTAAGTGCCCAGCCATGGAGATGAAATATCTAGGCTTATTTTTATAAACAATAGGGATATAGGAACAATAGTCCGTCAGTTAGATTATCCAAAAATAATAGATCCAGATTTTTTGGTTTATCAAAGTCGTGAAAATTTACAAAGACACAGCGTTCATCAATCAAGTTTAGTTTTTAGGTGATTACTTATAATGTAAGTATATTCCTTTTATTCTATCTGGATAAAATATTAACAATTATTTTTTTTGTGATGTGTTGTCAAATTAAAAGTAATTGGCATTTTTGTTTTTTCAGGAAATTTTGATTTCCATGTCATATTTCTGTATTTCGGTCTCGGCGGCTGTATTTTACAAGTCACAACTGCATCATACTATTTTATGTAATACATCTTCTGCCGAACAAACGAAAGCATTCAGAAGCTGCGACCAAAGGTCAAGAAAAATGCTCTAGTGCTTCAGATAACAATGGGACCTCGGCTATTTTAAATTACGTAGCAAAAAGACGATAAAATGTTCAAGAACAAGTGGGGTTTTGAGCTCTGTTAGGCTCATATTGTAGGAACATGGCAGCCCCATATTTGAAAATAGAACGGACATTTTAAAAATCCGTTCCAAAAGGCCACGATAATGCACGTCTAGTGGCAGCGACTTCTTGATATAGTAGTATTTTTCTTTTATCTGCGCGTCTAAAATTACTGGCAACAAAGAAATGTTTGAAGTAAAATAGTCCGGTCAATTTTTTTTTCCGGTTAATTTGAGCAAAAACAGGTAAGTTTATATTAACTCGTACGTATAGAGCTAAAGCATGAGCATTTCTTAGCGAAACGGTAAGTTTTTTTCATAAAAAAATGTCACACAAGAATTGTATAACTATCATAAAATTACCTTTAAAGCACTTTTAGAAGAAAACTGGCGGTTCAATGAGTCGAAAATGATACTTAAATTTTTCATTATACTTCAAAACTAATGAGTTTAACAATTAGTAAAAATCGGTTTTGAAATGTGAAAAGAGATTCTAAATCCTATTTTAAGTACCTTTGTTGCGATATCCTATTCGTGTTAAACAAAAATATGTGAAATAAACATATGGTAAAAAATATTTCTTGAAAAATTTAGTTTAATAATTATATGAAAACTAAATTAAAATATATTATGTGAAGTTACATTATAACAAATTATTTTACGAGAATAAGTAGAGAACCAAATTAGTTCATAGTTGGTTGTACGTTGTTTATTTTTATCAATATTTATGTATAAAAGCGAAAATCACTCACTCATCACGAAATCTCGAAAACTACTAAGCCAATGAAGATGAAATTTGGCAGAAAGGTAGATTGTAACTAGAAAACGCCCGCTAAGAAAGAATATTTGGAAATTCCATCCATACGGGGGCGAAATATGGGTTGGCAGTTTGTATGAAACTTCTTAATTTTTGAAGCGAGACAGATTTCATTGGATTTGAATAAATTGCTACCCCAGTTTAAAAAAAAAACAATCTAATTTGTGTAGTCTACGCGGGCCATGCCGCGGGCAAAAGCTAGTTTTTAATAAGATCCTAGTAATATTTTTATATTTGCCCTCGTTTCATGCACATATTTCACATGTGATAAATATCATGAACCAGCAATGTTCTCAAAGCCATGAGTATAATTCTCACCATAATATTGGTAAACATAGTCACATAAATTGTCTTAATTACTGAACTATTAAGTTTATCAGTACAATACTCACGACTAACCTTGATTCCCGAGTCCGCTTGCGATTCGCATGAATAATTATTGGAAAGATATCGATCGATGATCGCCATATTCAAGTTAGTATTGTTAAGCGGTTTTATTAGCATTATCTGACTTTTAATGACTGGTTGTGATTGTAGACCTATGTTGCCTGGAAAAGACGCCTAAGTTGAGTTCAGCCCGATATTCTGTCAGTGTTTTTCCTGCAGTAGTAGTGAGAAAGATTTTTTTATTATTGAAGAAAAAATTGGTATCTGCAAATCAGTAGGTATATGGATAGGACTCACCCTCTGATCTTCCGCCTGCTGAGCAACTTCCACCAGGTGCTGACCTCCCAGGTATGCCCAGGGATCAAGGTCGGAAGTCTTTTAACGGACTCCGAACTGGTGTTGGGAGATGACAGAAAACCCGAGTTAGGTGGCATTACTCCAAAAACGACAAATGCGAGTGCGGTTCTGTCCAATCAATGAACTACTTATTTTAATGCCCGGAATGCCCCACATCCTGCACAATACAAGACCTGAATCAGGTTGGGAGTCGCTGTTGCCAAACATTGCTTAAATTTGATGGGGATATTATTAATTGCACATCTAATAAATAATCACCCATCAATTTAATCTCATCATTTATATACTTTTTTACATCAAATAAATCAACAATCTTATCATAAGTACTGATTGCACAGCAAATAAATACTGACTGCACATCAAATTTATTAGGTTAGGGCAAACCTATAGGTTAGGTTATGTTAGAACTGCGACCAACACACGCACGAGCCGAGCGAGCGAAGCGAGCGTGCCGCGGCAGCGGCCGGCGAGTGCTAGGAAAGTTCTATCCATTTTACTGCGCCACAAATATAAATTGCAGTTTGTTTAGTAATATTTTCAGTTGAGTATTTTGCTGTGCAATCAGTAATTTTGATTTGCGTTTAAATACTACCCAATTTGATGTAGTATAATAGCCTTTCGACTCGAGAAGAAGAAATAGGTATATTTGTCCCTCTAACCAATACTAATACGGTTCGAACTCGATTTTTTTTGATTATACATATCAAAAGAAACACAATCCGAGACCGAAAAAAAAAGTTTTTTTTATCTGCTCATATATAAGTTATGAGCCTTTTAAATAAAATAAAAAAGAGGAAACTGTAAAGTAACAGAAAAAGCCATAAAGGTTCGCTCAAAAGAGATATTCCCACCACGCTCCCAATTTTCTTCGTACAAATATTTGAAATGCTAATTGCTGCTTTTTCAGAAAAATTATTCATTTTAATGTTATATTTTTGTATAAAATATTGTCCAAGAACAAAAACTTAAATTCCCTATTGACATATTATGTGCAAGCGGAATACCTCATTCTGTTTTTGAATCGAAAATTAAGTTTGCTTTAACTGAAATGGATGTAACGCATCTATTAGCTTTGTTTTCTTGTCACACCAGCGATTATGTCTGGTGTTGAGGGCACGCTTGTACTCGGTGATTTATAGCTATTTTGTTGTCATCGATGTATTTAGCAACTCTATTGACCCAAGATACTAATACAAGTACCAACGAACTATAGCGTCTAGTTGCAGCATGCATAATGTTACGAAGGCGCGACTTTAAGTTGGAGGTTCCAATTCTTTTTTTGTGATTTTTTTATAGGAATTCTAAATATCAAAACAGAAATTGTCTTTTGAAAGAGAGAGAAGTGAGATGTTAGGCTTTAGATTGCATTGTAAAATTTTCTATTTATATCAAATCTACCAAATGTTAACTGTTTTCGACCGACGTTTTGGTGTCTGGTATTAAACACACTGTGACAAAATTGCGCTACCGGAGTTCCGCCGCACTGAACCTAAAATTTGTCTTTAAACCGCCCCCAATGTTTTTAAAATACTTACCTATCTACAATACCCCATAATATGTGGTACATGAGACAAAAAAAGTCATCCCCATTTTATGTAAGTATAGAGGAGAATTTTTTTTTCAATATTTTATTTTGCTACTTTTTTGTGGGCGTGGTTAGTGACGTGCCGTACCGTGAAACGTTGGAAAAATTTCGGCAATATTTCTAAAAATGGAAATTTAGGGGTATATTATACATATTAAGGGGCTACATAAATTTTCCGGGGTCCAGTGCTGCCACATTTATAATAAATTATTTGAAAGGAAACGAAGATATTAATTAAAATTGTGTCTCTAGTAAGCCCTAGATAAGCCTTCAAACTATTTTATGAACTACTGTTACCATTTAAAATGAGAACGTGAAGAGTTTCTTCGCACATTTGCCAAAAGTGGCCGTTTTTGCAAAAGTGCGAAGAAAAGCTTCACGTTCTCACTTGAAACTGTAAACAGTAGTTCATAAAATAGTTTGAAGGGCTTACTAGAGACAAAATTTTGAATGATATCTCCGTTTCCTTTCAAAGAATTTATTTCAAATGGGGGCAGCATTGGAGCCCGGGAAATTCATGTAGCCCCTTAATAGTAAATTTACAATGGGAAAATTCCCGTAAATTTAGACTATTTCCGATGATACAATATTAGACGTAGTTGATATGTATAACTCTTGCAAAATTACAGCTGTTTAGTACATACTAATAGTCTCTGAGCTAATTCGCGGATGGACAGACAGATGGATATGGCGAAATAAGGGTTCCTTGTCTGGAATACCGAATCCTTAAAAAGGAGACGTATAACTTCGGCTCCATCTATCAGCTTTATCTAAAGGGAGTTCCGGCGTTAGCGTCAAGACTCAATTGACCACAACGAACTGAGTATAAACCTTTTCGTAAGTCGAAAGTACTGGGAAATTTAGAGCTCAGACATACGAACGACATTGTGGCGACAGCTCGAGACTCTGATCACCGATATTCAGCGAACATGGAAAAAACTGTCACACACCAGTCGACAAGCGTCGCGCGTCTGTTGCGACACTGGTCACTGACTGTCGCCGGGTAGTGTCACAAACTGCCACTGGCACAGTGTCGTTCGTTTGTAGGAGCCAATACGTGCGAAACCTCTAGATGTATGAAAGCTTTTAAATGACGATGTAATATTAGCAAGACTTTTAATAAGCACTAAAGATGCGTCATAGGCTTTGCGCACGCGATTTTACATTGTAAGTCAGGGTATAGATAAATAGATCATATAGGTACCACTTAAGATATGCCTTTGATTAAGAGAAATATAGATGTGGTAGCAGCACTAACATGACGTCGCATGACAAGAGTGCTTTTACTTTGGACTCGATTGCCTGTTGTGCGTTTCAAGATCGTCCAAAAAGATCGATCAAAGACGTATTTACTTCTTTGATCGATCTTTCCTAGCGCATTCTCGTCTGCCACCTTAGCTGTGGTGAGCCATGTTAAATAAATAAATAGATATATAGGGAAGTTGGCGATCAGCAATTAACCAACCCAACCCTATTTATTATTATCAGGTCTTTTTTAGTCTCTACTACAGGAGCATAAACCTCTCTGTACTTACCAGAGCCATACTTAGCTAGAGTAGCCTGAGGATTTGGCCTACACCCTCGACGCTGGCCAGACGGATTGAAGATGTCTCATTGATGTTTATAAGCTTTGTTTAGCTTGTGTCTCCTAAGTCACCTTCTACGACATCCACGGGAAGACTGGGAGTAGTCCTATTTTACTCTGCCGCGAACCACATGGCAAAAATTAACCAACCTCTTTTTCTATAAATATAAACTGTATGTAATGAACTTTTGTTATTGCAAAACAAAAGTACGAAATAAAGTCCGTCGTCACAAAATTCTCCAATAGAGTCGTTTGAATTTCCACACTTTGGTTCGGAGACAGGGGTACGCTAGTATATACATTTAAGAGTCAGGCTCTTGTCGGTGTGGATGGAAAGAGACGCACACATTGTCGATTTTTTAACAGGGATTAGATTTAGGGATTAGAAAAAATGAAACTTCCCTATCTGCTAACTTCTGAATATATATAGGTTAAATATACTAGGAAGGACTGATTTATGCAAGAAGAAGATTACAAAGTCGTAGTTGTTGTATGAGCTGTTAAATATGATGAAGTGAACAACAAAGGAGTTGAGTTAGCATCAGTTTTTGAATATTGAAGTAATTCCGCCGGTGTTGCCCGCGTAGGAGTTGCGTTTTGTTTTCTTTATTGTCTGCGTTTTGTTTATGTTCTTTAACAGAGATAATAGAGTACTTTGCCATTACCACTACTACATTAGTTAACTTAAAAGTCACTAGTATGCAGGGTTCTTCACGATGTTTTCTTTCACCGGAAGCGTGTAGTAGTAGTTGGAAATGACCACACATGAGTATATAGGACTCTTTCCTCACAAACGAACAGCTAGTGGACTAACCGCGGGGCCACCCCATAATGCTCTATCTTGCGAAAATTTTCCATCACTGGTTTCAATAGGTATTAAAGCGGCAGTGATAAAGTTGTCAAAGAACCGGCCTATGACCGGCAAGAACTGGGTTTAATCATGTCGACTCTCCAATTAGTCTAAAATGTTTCCCAACTAGATTTGGAGAGTCTTATATACAAAATATGTGTGGGGTTTACTAAAATTAAGATTTCTTTAAAAAATACTTATAAAAACAAAATATAAAAATACTTATAGCAGGTAGCTTTGAAAAAGAATGTTCCAAATACACTTGAAAATATACAAACAATACGTAAAAAAGAAAAACAGAGTATTTAGGTGCTATTTATTTCTAAAGAAATTTCTTCCAGTAGACACGCGAGAGGTATTTAATTTTTATTTGGTAAACTTATTGCTTTTTCTTATCTATGTAAACAATAACAACACATTGTTATAAAACTTAGCTATTTATAAGTTAACACTTATAGAAATAAACGGGCAAGTGCGAGTTGGACTCGTACATGAAGGCTTCCGTATTACCGTACAATGTTTTAAAACGCTGAAGAAACACGTTTCTTGTATGACGACCCCCTTTAATTTTTAAATTTATCTTATTTTTACTATTTGTTGTTATAGTGGTCATTGTAATTAGTGATGTGCCGTTCCCAGGCACGTGCCTAAATACCCCGGGAACGTTTCCAAATTCCCGGGAATATGGGAACATGCCCGGGGAATTTGGGAATTTGGGAACGTTCCCCGGGAACGTTTCGTGCGTACGTATTTCTAGGGACTGTTAAGGACTATTGGATGTATGTCTTTGTATTATAACCATATTAAGTGATGCATTTACATTAGTAAAATATATTTACAGTGATAAAAAATATTTCTGATAAATAAAATTACAACTTTCCCTGACATTTCCATTTTTTGGGAACATTCCCGGGAACGTTTCCGGAAATCTGGGGAACGGGAACGGCACATCACTAATTGTAATACATAATCGGTGAAAATTTCGAGTATCTAGTTAATGCCATTATGAAGATCGAGTTAAAAACGCTGAAAAAAACACGTTTCTTGTATAACGACCCTCTTTAATTTTAATTAGACAGCGGGGGACCCGTTTGCACCCTTTGGGTACGGAACCCTAAAAATGTAGCCAATGAATGACACTATTTTAAGTTAAATGACACAATAGTTCAAAAAAACTGAAACCTATAAAATATAGACCACTTTAGTATTAGCAGTATTAGTCGGTAATGCTGGGTTTTTTTTTTGCAAGTTCATTTTTGTCTGCGTCTGTTTATCGGAACCACAATGGAAGCTATTGCTTCGTGTAATCTATTTATATTATTTATACAGCGCGACAATATGAGCTAAGTTAACCTTTGTAATGTTGTTATCATAAGATCTTTTTAAATGTCACTATATATTGAAGTTGTAAGGCTGCTAATGAATTGATTTATGGCTAAAGGGAATAATTTATGGTTTTGTTTCTCAATAAAGTTATCGCAAATATGGAAATGAGGAAACTCATACTACCAAGCTATGTACACACTACAGATAATAACACAGAAGACAGTAAGAGTATACAGAACGGAATCTCCTAAGGTACGCGCAATATGCGTCCCAATTCCCCGTCCCCGCACCTCTCCCCCGTCCTTGTACGGCCGCATGCACCGTGCAGTGTGTGTTCGCCCGCTCTTGCCCCTCGACAAGGCGAGAACGGGGGAGAGGTGCGGGGACGCGGAACGGGGACGCATATTGCGCTGAGCTTAGGAGATTCCGTTCTGCATACTCTTACTGTCTTCTCTGACAATAGTCAGAGTCGACTTACTGCCAGCGATAGTTTCGAATCTGCAGTAAAGAAATAAATGAAATCTTGACCGAAACTAGCCCAAAAGTAAGTTTAAACTTGTATTATGGGATACTAACTCACCGATATGATTAAAAATAATTTACATTTAATTATCTAGTTATTTTAGTTAATAGTTTTCTTTAAATTTACGTCGATATATCAGTTATCATATTAATAAATATTCCAGGTTTAGTAAGTAATTAATTGAAAATAAACGGGCAAGTGCGAGTTGGACTCGTAAATGATGGGTTCCGTACCTCCGTACAATGTTTTAAAACGCTGAAGAAACACGTTTCTTGTATGACGGCCCACTTCAATTTTTAAATTTATCTTATTTTTTTAGTATTTGTTATTATAGTGGTCATAGTAATACATAATCGGTGAAAATTTCAAGAATCTAGTTAATGCCATTGTAAAGATCGAGTTAAAAATGCTGAAAAAAACACGTTTCTTGTATGGCGACTCCCTTTAATTTTTAATTTTATCTTATTCTTAGTTTTTTTTTATTATAGCGGCCATTATAATACATAATCCTTGAATTTTTCAAGTATCTTAATAATTCCATTATAAAGATCTAGTTAAAATCGCTGAAAAAACACTTTTTTTGTATGATGACCCCTTTTAATTTTTAACTTTTTTTTTGTATTTGTTGTTATAGCGGCCACAGTAATACATAATCGGTGAAAATTTCAAGTGTTCAGCTATTACGGTTCAAGAGATAGAGCCTTGTGACAGACGGACAGACAGCGGAGTCTCAGTAATAGGGTCCCGTTTGCACCCTTTGGGTACGGAACCCTAAAAAGATATAATATAATAAATAGATATAGATTATAATAAATAGATAGATCAATCCGTCCTCTCTATTTGTGCAGCCAACAGGTATTTCTCTCATGTGGAAAATTAGTCTCCTATCCATAATAACCATACTAAGTAACGACAATAGAATTTTTTCCTTATCAAATTGTATCGTGAAAACCTCTTTACTCATTCTTGCAGCTTCTACGAAACGAAGGAAAACCACTCAAACAATAGACCAGTAATTATTTTATTTCATCGTAATAAAACGTACAATTAAACATGAATAAATAACCTAGGAAATACCAATAACTAACAATTTTCCCATTAAAGTAGGACTAGTGATGTAAATGAAATAATGATATGCAAAAACATATCAAGATTAGTTATATATGGGAATCCTGGTGACGCGTACCTAAGTACTGAGGTAATAATTATGTCTATTCCATAATTTCGAAGTAAGTGTCCCTACGTCATTTGATATAAATACAGTGTTTCATATCTTAGAGGTTTAATAGTATACTCTAAGCTTTTTTGCACCCTGAAGCACTGTTTTTTCTGTCATATAAATAAAGAAGTCTGCAGTTCTTAAATTGGTAGCATCGTTGCTATATGACTGATTTAAGAAGGTATTTTTATATAAAATGATGGTTAGACGTAAAAGACATGTAATTTTTATTGAAATGTTATGATAGTTTTGTTTTTTTTTTATGGGACGGCCAGGGAAAAGGAGGAATGAAATAGAAAGTGTACTATATGTGTACTTAGATGACAGCAAGCTGCCTCGATCCCGAATAGTGTAATCAGACCCTTGTCAAAATGGGTGATGAGTTGTTAGATGGTAGAATAGATACCACATTTAATTGAACCTTTAGCCTTTTACATAAAGTTCATAGACAATGAAAAATTAATGATTCTCATTTTCACCCATTTTCTCGATTGTAAAAGCCGAAGGACGAAATTACGAAAAATATTACAATAATAATCTTGGACGTTTTTCCTATTACACAATTTAATAATGTTAATATTTTTTTTAGCTAGTAGCTAGTATGATGAATGAAAGTACGAGAGGTATATATGCGAGAACTAGTATGAAAGAGTAATATGCAAACATAGGCTCCGATGAAGTTGGAGGTTTTAGAATAAAAAAAAATAAAAAATAAAAATAGAAAAATGTTAATATTTTTCCGATCACTTTAAATACCTACAAATATTCCAAAACTGAAGGCTAAATCAGTTATAAAAAAAAAAGAATTTTCTAAATAGTTTCAAAAATGGAGAAAGTGTTGGCGAACCATTTTCGAAGTTACTCAAAAAGAACTTTATTGTCCGTGAAGTATTTTCCATATCTTCCTTCCCTGATCACAATCCATCACTATTTTTATAACAAAACTGCGTCAACAAACCCACACCAAAACCTAAGATTGAAACGTTCCACTAAGACCATACGTGCCTCAAAAAAAAAAACTCAGGCCATAAATTAAAGGAACATAAACACCCAATATTACCACAGCGAGACCGCAAAAAGAACAACTTAAAACGGCCTAAGAAACCGCCGTAAATTTTAACTTAAAAGAGGTGTAATAATTAATGTAAAGACTTTAAAGGTAAGCTAATTTCTTCCTTTGTGCGGGCTATGTCATAATTTGTATGATATAAAACTGCAATTTGTTTGCGTGTGATTTGTGTGGGGTACTGTTGTGAGAACTTGTGAGTTCGGATTTGATATATCGTGGCATATGTTTAAGTAGAATGTTATGAATTGTTACTTGTGAAGAAATATTTTTACTATGTAGTTATGGCAAGTTATAATCGTCTAAAAAATATACTGAAACTATTTTAAAGTAGATAAAAGTAAAGAAATTTTAAATTTTAATTTTAAAGGTGGAATCAGTCCATGACAACAACTTTCCCCAGGGAACATATATCGAAATATGCTTAATAATTTTTGTCTTTTCATACAAAGAAGGTGCAGTAATTTTTTAAATTTTTCAATATACATTATGTTCCTTGGGAAAAGTTTTTCAGTATCATGGACTGAATTCACTCTTAAAATAGTTTCAGTATATTTTGTTAGACCCTGTAGAGGTACTACTGTTACTTACCAAATAATATTACGACCTCGGTGGTGTAAGGGCGTGTTCACATGAGCGCGATATTTTTCGGCACGACACGGCGCGCACTTCGCGTAAGTTCTTCGCTTCCCTCCCTCCCACTTCGCTCCCTCTTTAGAAACATTGGAATTAAATGCTTATCTTTTGTAATATAAAGTTTAAAATATCTCGGGGTGTGTGGAGGCGACGCGGGCTCTGCTCGTGCGCTGTGCGATCGCGAACGCGTGCGCTTCGCTGTTACTACGCGACCGCTGAGCGAGCGCGCGTATTTTATATTGAGATATTTTAAACTTTATATTAAAATAGATAAGCATTTAATTCCAATGTTTCTGAAGATGGGAGCGATGCTTACGCGAAGTGCGCGCAGTATCGCGCCGAAAAAAATCGCGCTTGTGTGAACACGGCCTAATGGTCAACACGCTAGTCCACCATTACGGAGGTTCTTGGTTCGATCCCCAGCCAGCACAAGTTGGAAAATGACCTTTTTCAAATTGTCCTGGTTCCTGGGTGTTTATCTATATATGTATTTATTATAAAGGCTCTGACTACCCCGTAAGGAATAAAGACGTGATAATGTAGATATCAAGTTGAAGTCAATCGTACAATAAAAAAAAATTGTGCGACGTGTACCCTACAAATGTATAAACTAAAGCTAAAAGTAACTCGTAGTTATACAAATAGTTAAAGAAATAGCCGACTATCAACAAAACCGAATGAACAGACGTCGAAGGGCACAGACCGCGGACATTCAAGACAAAATAAACTCGGCGGTCACCATAAAATCGTGTGTCGCTACATCTCAGTTCACCAAGTGTACACTTTGACCACGGAAAAAATAAAGACGCCGTGATATGCGTAGCAAAATTATTACAAACTATTATTGTAAGGTCTAGGTAAGCAAATTATTTGTAATAAACCCAAACTGGATGGAGTTTTATTACAGGGGTTCCTATACCTTCTGGCTCCATCATCAGATCAGCTTCTTATTATAATAATATTGAATGTCATCTGATTTACATTATTAACATACAAAATTTAATTTTTTTAAAACACCAAACAGGGCAAGCTAAATAAAAGCTCGTAAAAATATATAATTTCTAACAAAATATACTGAAACTATTTTAAGGGTCAATTCAGTCCATGATACTGAACAACTTTGCCCAAGAAACATAATATATCGACATACGAAAAGTAATTGTTGTCATTCAATACAAACTGTGATCAGCTAATCGGTCATATATTTTGGCCTCCCATATAGCCAAAAATTATTTTTTATATTTCGATATATGTTTCTTGGGGAAAGTTGTTCAGTATCATGGATTGAATTGACCCTTAAAATTGTTTCAGTATATTTTGTTAGACTCTGTACATGACTGTCTACTTAGCTAAGCATTCTGTACTTATTTTGGCTGATGATGTTTGCCGCGCTCAGTCTTACTTGTTTATCAGCTTCAAGATTGTATACGATTTCTAAGAGCCAAGTTGTGGACATCGGTCGACGTACGTTAGGGTTAACTAACTAATGCTCGGACAGTGGATAGGTTTGAACGTGATCTGTCTTGGGGAGAAATCTACAGGGTTTAGCAGGGTGGCATCAGTATTGTTCAATTTAAACTTTGATTGAATTGTAGAGTCGTACAATTTCAGTTGTCTTTGTTCGCGCACGTACAGCCTTCATGTATTAAACTGTCCTTTTTTTTATTTGGTTCACAAAACTGACAATACACAGTATCAAGTATATGTAGGGTATAGCTATAGAGGATTCAGTAACATGTGAAAGTGTAAAATCTTCTCGATGTGAACACAGCATGCACATATAATAACTGCTATAGAGAAGTACATATAACAACACTGAACAATACTATTAGGTACTACAATATAAAAGTAAATTAACTAAATATTCACGGAAGCATTTTTTTTATAGAATTGGCCGATACACTGAATATATCAAATTTTGACGATACATCATTATATGCGGAACACATGCGAACAATCGGTGAATTCTCCAGACACGAAGTACGAGTCAAGGGAGTGCTAAAGGTCTTCCTTCCTTCATGGAGTCGACTGTTTTGACGTGGAACCGATATGGTTATCCTACCTAGCAATGCGGGGTTGTCGATTATACCGTTTACTAATTTCCTCAAAAAGAGGATATCAGCGATATTACGTCTCTGTTGAATAGGAGTTATTCTAAAGTACGCAAGCCTAGCTCCTTAGTTTAATTATTTTCTTGCATCTACTGTTTTATTTATGTTTTTATTATGAATAATAGTCTATATCACTGTCTTTTGTCCAACTGATCGACTGAAAGAGATCCCTTCTGGTATAAGTCCACCTTTTGTATCATTGCGTTTGAAACTGCGTTATTGTGCGTTTATGTACAATAAAGTTTTTAAATTAGTAAAGAAATAATGTTAGTCGGCGATTATCCGAAGATGATTCCGTGCTTCGGAGGCCACGTTAAGCTGTGGGCCCCGAACGCCATCTAGCGTTTGTTTAATAAACCTATCCTAGGATTGGTCCTAGTCTACCCTTTCGGTTGCGGAGATCAGATGACAGTCACTCTGTGTAAAAACCAGTAACCTCGTCAAATCAACTAGGTAAGGTAGCGGACCCCGGGCTCTGAAGCGTTACCACTGAGGTGAGGATGCAATTGGGAATACGCTCGAATGATGATGAAATTATGAGCTTCCGATCGGTAGTTTTGGAAATCCTTGGGGGAGGCCTATGTCCAGCAGTGGACTTCCTGTGGCTGATATGATGATGATGATGAAATAAAGTTAGTCTGCGATAAAATAAGTAAATATACAGTATAAAATCTACCCTAATCAACTACGGCTATTGCAGAAACTTATATTTATGACCAAATCAATTCAACGCTCGAAAGCGCCAATTTTCTATCAACCATTCGAAGCTAAACCAATTTCTTGTCTTAAAAGCAACATAACAGATAATTAATAAGAGTAGATAGCGAGATAACGAAGCAATAACTAACGTTAATAAAGCCACGTGCTTACTTCATTTATAACGTTGCATATTACGCTGTTTGTCATTGTTATTGCTTTTTGGATTTAACAGTTCACTGTTCCACAAAGCATGCACTTATTGCATGTTGCTAGTCACTATGTATTCGATTCAATATTAATTCTTTTACTCTCTTGATTTCTAAAACTTCAACTTCATCGTAATTACTTATAACTGAAATTTTTATTGACAATTATACCCATTCTCATCATCAAAATCATCATCCACAGCGGTCAACCTTCCTCTGCTGGTAGCTGGCTAAATATTATAGCCTAATTCTAGATGGGTACGTTCTTAGGCTAAAAAGCCTTTTATAAGCTTTTAGTATCCCATAGTTAGGCAAAGGCCTTCCCTCTACGTTTTCACAAACTTTTATCAGTGACGATAGTTTGCCGGCCCTTTTTGTATGGGCATAGGTACGAAAAGAGCTGGTAAACTATCGCCACTGATAGAAGGTATTTACAGTAGATACTTTCGTGGCAGGACGGCACGCAACACCGGCGACGCTAGTATTTACGAGGCTAGGAAGCATTGTAAATAATTAGTTTTGATATTCATAAACCGTCAATCTTTTAATGAACGTCGCTTATTACGAAATGCAATTGGAATTTCACTTACTCAAGTCAACTGAGTATTGCCTTAGTTCTGAGAGGTATGGCATTTGGAGCGGGTTACACACTTATATCAAATTTTATATCGGTCGACTTCTTACCTACCAAATTCATGACGTTTCAATGAAATATGCTTGAGCTATTGCTTTAACTTACTTCACTCGTTCTGTAATGGAAACATTTATATCATTTATCGCCTATGTCATTTCATTGCTAGAATTGAAGCCTTAACCAACGAAGGGATGATTTGCTTGTAATCACCACGCTGATCAGGCAGGTTAGTGATCGTAGTAGATGGTACAAATTCATTGCACAGAGGAGGCTCCTGCCCGTTCTATGTTATCTTTACTATCTAGTCCCTTACGACACCCGTGAGAGAGAAAAGGGTTAGTGATTGACTGTATTCTACTCGCTAAATTCTTTTAAGTTAACTTGACGACTGAATATCATGATGACTGTTGAGACCCACGGCAACATTTATGTAATCTGTGCTCACAGTTTAAGATATTAGCTCAAGATATTTTATGCCACTTGTGGCCAATCGAATAGGAAATAATATTGTGAAGTTCAGTGTATTCTTAGCGCAACCCGTATCAAATGTATCTTTGACTTTAGTGCCATAACTGTTATTTAGCGCTGTCACTAACGGGTCATGTCGGAATAGGGCTGCGCTCTACTGACACCTGACCTCTCGCCATATCACATTATTTTTATTGTTTTTGATGTGTTTAAGTGTCAAACACTGGTGTCACATTTTTTAAGCTGCCAAAATTAGAAAAAAATATTGTTAAGTTCAGTGTATTTTTAATGCAACTTGTATCGAATTTAAAATATCTTTAACTTTCGTACCATACTGTTATTTAGCGCTGCAGTCATTAACTGTCAGTTCATGTCGGAACAGGGCTGCGCACAGTGACATTTGACCCGTCACCACATCTTAAGATGACGACATTTGACCTGTCACCACATCGACATCTTAGGAAAAAATATTGTTCAATGTATTCTTAGCCCAACCCTTATCGAATTTAAACTATAGTTGACTTTAATGTCATATCTGTTATTTAGCGCTGCAGTCACTTACAGGTTGGAATAGGGCTGCGCACTAGTAACACCTGACCTCTCTCCATATCTCATGGTAACGCCGCTTTAATGACTTATAAATATTTTGTAATACGGCAATAAACTTTGTTATACAAAAGGATCGTGTTAATGGTATCTTCAGTTACTATGAGATTTAACAGTGAAAGGTTGGTTTTAATGTTTGTTAAAAGGCTATGATGCAAATGTTATATAAGCAAACCTTGCGAAGTGGAAATGAAATAGCTGAAACGAAATATTTAATTATTAAGTTGGGACCACGTTCGGTGAAACCCGAACGAAACGTCAGCAAAATAAATAAAAAAGGTACGTTTAGCGTTAATTCCCGTATGCATTAATTTAATTTAATTATTAGTTATTAAAAACAGCGTACTCGTAGCTTTTTTAATTTACAAGATTTGTATCTCTATGTGTGGTGCCTATCTTTTCGCGTGATCGCTGGCAGTGCCTTCTTCATCTAAGCACGTTCTCGGTTGCATCCTCGGCTGTGCTGCTTCAGAGCCCAGGGCACAGAATACAGTAAGAGTAAACAGAAGGGACTCTTCTAAGGTACGCGCAATATACGTCCCCGTTCCCCGCACCCGCACCTCTCCCCCGGTTCTTGACGGCCAACGTGAGAAATCGAGGCGAAAACGGGGGAGAGGTGCGGGGACGGGGAACGGGGACGCCTGGGTGACGCATATTGCGCGTACCTTAGGAGTTTCCGGCCTGTGCCCAGGGTGTGCTTTCCTGCTTTTTCTTCTCCAAATATAACATGCACGTCAATGGTCACCCAAGGATGCCAAAGACTTTGCGAAGTGGAGAAGAAATTGCCGGAACAGGTAAAACGATTCGGCTATAATTTTACGACCGGCCGCCTGCCTGACGTCAACCCTCTTTGGGAATGTATTAAAATCGTAATCGGTGGGAGTGTAGTCAGGCTTAAATAATGATATTTTACTGCATTAAATTATCCTCGGAACCATAGACCAAATTTTTTTTTAAAAAGACCACCATGCTCGAGTGCGACAATTAATACGATGATGATCGGGTCGGTCGTTTGCTCTTGTCAGGGTTGACAAGAGCAAACGGGATAGCGATCAAAACGACATGTGGCGAGTTTTGGTATAAGACGTGTTTGCCTTTGTCGGCCGGCACAACATCACACGAAAATTTGATTTTCCAAATAAACTGTGTTAAGTTATCTTACCTTGGAAAAATATGGTATCGTGCTGCATTGCCGATTGTTCGTGGAGTACAAATACATCCGTTTTCAATTCCCACAAAAAACATTTCATTTCTGGTCACATTTTTCTATGTGTATCTTGTACCTTTATATCACACACACATAATTTTTTTATTTTGATAAATTCATTAAATGTGTAGTCACGCGATTTCCAATGTTTTATTATAATTAGTATCTGCTATAATATTATTTGTATCTCTCTACTCTTGTATGTATGTATGTGTCTTGTTGTATGTTTACTTTTCTATTTTTGTATCTGATTCTTTTTTGTGTACAATAAAGCTTTATAAACAAACAAACAAACAAACAAACAAACAAACTCTGTGGATTCACGGGTGGTTTCACCCCGGTCCTTTAGGAAGCTAGCGTGGGGATACAGATCCAACAGGTAACAGTAGAGGCCCTTATTAGTACCTATGCTCAGAAATGTTCATTATATTGCATTACATTGACTCAGTGGATTGTCTCGGCTAATGAATTCGTGTAAATGACCCATTAAATATTAAGAAACAAGTATCTCAACTATCTACGAGTATTAAACAATGCAATTAGACAATTAAACATGGGGTACAAATATTTAATTTGTATACAAAAGTAGTTTTAATCGGCCTATAAATCGTTTAAGTGCTTAAAGGGCTGACTAATTAGTGGTTTCGACAGTGTTAGAGCTCGATTGGCTAGAATATCTCATTTGGCACTTAGCACGACAAATAACGAAAATTTAGAATTGAAACCCAGAAGTGTAATGCTGGAATAAATGCCTGACTTTTGATTTAAACAAACGATTTTAAAGGTTCTCATCTGCTTCACCTTATCCCATCATCTGGGGTCGGCGCAGTATGTCTTCTACTTCCACATTTCTCTATTTTTATTTTATTTAATCTTTATTGTCCATCAAATACAAATTGTACAGAACAATAGGCGAACTTAACGCTAAAAGCGTTGTCTACCAGTCAACATTTGGGTTATACAGAAAGTCTAAATGTGTGTTGCAAGATAAAGTGTTTCTCTATTTCCCGTTATACCAACATTCACTTTCTTTCCTACTATCCCCATATCCTGCCTTACGAATTCCATCCACCTCTTCTTTGGTCTTCCCCTATTCCCATTTACATACAAATTTAATGTTCTCTTTGTTACGTGGTGATCTTCTCTTCTCATCACATGTCCAAACCATAACAAACGATAGTAAACAACCTTTACTATCGTTTGTCATGGTTTGGTCATACAATTTTTTTTTAAATGAAACCATCTATGTAAAAAAACCCTATTTACTGCAAATAAATGAATTGAACTGAATTGAATACTAGGTTTTTCAGCAGACGATATCCCATTAACTGCAATAGATAGACAGTTGACATATTTATAAATTTTAATATTTCCACTGTCGTTTAACGATCAATAAAAAATAGAAAAATATATACTTATGAATGTTTTTAAAATAAAAATTGACCCAAAAAATCTTAAATTGCATTTTGTTTGACTTTGAAGTCCATGATACTGATTCTTTAAAAATAATTATTAAAAATCGAGAAACCCGGCCTTCCTCAGAAAATCTCATATAAAATTTGATACAAGATAAAATTTGAACCTAGTTAGCTATGTATCTTCTTTGTCTAAGCGCATTACCGGTTGCATCCTCAGCTGTGCTGCTTCGGAGCCAGGGGTGCCCTGCTTTTTCTACTCCAAATATAACATGCATGTCAACGGTCACCCAAGGATGCCAAAGACCTTGCAAAATGGGGAAGTAATAGCAGGAATAGTTTAAATGATTTGGCAACAGTTTCACGACCGGCCGCCTGCCTGACGTCAGCCCACTTTGGGAATGTATGTGTGCGAAAAATTTTACAATCGGCCGCCGCCCGACGTTAACCCTCCTTGGGAATGCAATTGTAGCACGAGATGTTTTTGCTAAGTCTTTTAGTCACCTTTTACGACATCCACAGGAAGATATGGAGTGGTCCTATTCTAAACCGGAACCACACGGGGTAGTTAGCTATTTATTTAACAATAGGTATTTCAAACACTCAGGTGTTAAAATCACAAACCCACAATATGACTGACTTCGTTAACTCCTAGCTATTAAATACTTGGAATTCCTTTCTGTTCAATACAATCTACAGTGCACAGTATCGAAGCCTACTAGTGTGGTCTTTAAATTAAGACATAAACGTAGGCTTTGTCTCCGAAACGTGACCCAGCGAAACCCATAACTAGGGCTACCGTGCCCTGCTAACAAGTCCAAGGACTATTGACCTCTATACTGGAAGAGACTAGAAAAAAATAGATTTTGATTTAATTTGGTTATTAATTTTGCTCTAAAATGAAATTATTGTATTAAATACAGGATCAATTCTAAATAAAGGTCACAAAAAATCTCATTGTCGCGTCTCGAAATGAACTGACCCTTATGCTTCCAAATCAATTTGACATCATATTTTATTTGTAAAAATGTTTCTGTATAATTTTGTTAATAATAAATAATCCTCTTATAGAAAAAAAAATTGACATCTAGTTAAATGATCTCTGTTAATGTCAAAGAGCAATAATGTACCTTATTTTCCTTCCGTTAATGTCAACTACATTTAGGCAATTTTTTCGTTGTCTTTTTCTTTTTCAATCTAAGTCCCTTTTTCTATCTTAGGTTCAAAATCTGGCTGTTGGCCTTTAGGTTTTGCAACCCTTGGCTCTGTATATAAGGCATAAAGATATATTAGTATGTTATACAACGTGGTAGGAACATACCCGTAATAAATCGAACCACGGGCTATACTAGATTACTAAAGTATAATGAAATTAAAATAACAGTCAAAAAACAAAAAAAAAAATTCGACATTCCCATACAAATCGCCCGGGCGGCCGGCCGCACACTTTTGTATGAAAATGCCGAAATTTATTTTTGTTTTTTGGCTGTTATTTTAATTTCATTTTACTATATTGATCTAGTATAGACCGTGGTTCGATTTATTACGGGTATGTCCCTTCCATGTGGAATAACGTAACGTATAACGTGGAAGCACGTTGTATACTTTTCTCCTTTATGATTTGTGTAAAAGCGACTAAGTAAGTACTCGTATTTCAAAATTCATCCAGTGTAGCTATTCCACAGGGTATTTCCAAGTCCATTTTGAATAGTTATAATAGCTCTGCGAGGTTGTCGCAGCGCCAATACAATTTTATGTCACTTGACGATCGTATCGCCTCGTGTATGCAACTTTATATTATACAGCCTACATTGAGCGTGGTTGAGTTTAAAATACCGACATTGAATACCTACCTCAGAATTTTAAATCGGTCTGCAAAAAAGTCTTTTAGCAGCGTTAAAGACTTTAAAATATTCGCTGCAGCAAATTACTTAGATAACATTATTATAACATAAGCCAATGTTAGTATGGAAATAGTAAAACATTGCTAAAGAATCGGTTACATGTAGAACAATGGCTTTATTTATTTACTAGGTATTACTTGCCTATTTCTAGAACGATTTTTCTGTCAATTTCTAATCCCTTTTTTGTAAAGATAGATAGATAATCACATATATTGGTCACTTTAAGCAACCTACAATAATTATGGGAAATTGCAAGGTGGGTCGCAAAATGTCTTATTTGAGGAACATCCCACAATGGACTGCCATCAAAACGGTGCAACTGTTCAGGCTTGCCTTGGACAAACCAATATTCAATCATATGACTGGCAATCTTCAGAAATGAAGCGGCACCTACACAAGAAGAGACGATCTGTATAAATAACTAATTTACGTTACAACAAATTCCATCGTATGAAATCGTAAAACTATTTATTTTTCAACTTTTTTATTGTTAAATCAAATATTTTAGCTGTTATTTTATAGGTACCTATAACATGACGACAGACCATACGCCAAATAACCTCAGGACGCCAAATACTCGTACTAGTAGAAACCGGAAATTGTTCTTAACCATCTGACTGCCAATCTAAAATGAAGCAGCACCTAATCAAGTAATGACAATCTGTATACAATATACATACCTATAAAAGTTTAAGACGGCAGACCAGACGCCAAATAATGACGCAAAATACACGTACCAGTAGAAACCAGAAAATGTTCTCAAACATCCGCGATCTAAATTCAGTTATAACATCCGTATTGATAGTAAAATTTTATCGAACGACTCACTTAGTGACGTCGGGCAGGTAACAGGAGCACTTAGGCGTAATAGTCCAATCGTTATAGTAAATAGTGAATTGACTTTGTGTGTAGGGATAATACTAGGGTATTACGATTGGAACTCGACGTGATAGGAATTCACGACGAGAACACTTGAAGCACACTTTATAAATATATTTTTGTATACTCTTTAGTTTAAGGATGTGTAACATGAAATAATGAAATTAAATACTTAAATTATCTTTATTTTTTTCGTACATTAGCTGTGTTTAAGATGATATTTTGAATATTACTTAAATTGTACTGTACCTAATAAGTTTTTACAAAAAAATATATTTTACTAACAGTTTTTGTCACAAATATTAATATAAATTTATGTCAACTTGACCGGTTTTTGACATGCTTTTTCTATATTTTACGAAATGAGAAAAATAAATTAATTTTATACTTATATTGGGATTAATTTGACTATTGGTTACTTCGTAGCTTAATATTTTTTTACTATGTTATTATTGTTAAAAACTGGTCGACGTTACTAGTACATTTAGGTAAGTATTCTACTTGGCTCAACATATTATTTTTATGAGCATTTATTTCTATATTCGAACTTCAGTTCCACGTTAGCGATAAGTTCCTATTTTCATTGACAAATTTTATTTTTACGAAATCGTGACATTATGAGTATTATGTATTTAATTAAGTTTGATTTGGTTTTGAATCATCATAGGAAAGGATTAAAAATAGATTAATTATTAAAATATATATAGTTTTATTTTTTTTTCATCAAAAACATTAGTATCATAAAGAAAATATAATCATATGAATATATTATTAATTAAATTATATGTATATAAAATTATGATATACCATGTTACTTTTTTTCCGAATTAAAAAAGGAGGAGGTTCTATGTATTTTTTTAATAGTGGTGAAAAAAGCTTAAAATCAAAATTTTATTAATTTAATCTGTTCCTATGATAACACGAAACTTGGCGACGGCACTGCCGTGCGGCTAGTATTATTTTACAGAATGTATCCGCAATTATTTAAGAATAATGGGCTTGAAATTCTGACACTCGTGTTTAGTTGTAAAGTTGAATTTTTGATTAGGTACAAATAATTTAAGGGGTGATTCGGATCATCAACCGAACTTTAAACAACTTTTACCAATAAACGTACATCGAAATACAAAAAAAAAAATTACTTCCCATATTTTTATGAGAACCTAATTTTTCTTTTCATATTTCTATATAAATATCCGTCTCTCTTGTCCGCCAGCCATGTAGTTATGCCTCAGTAAAGGAAGTAATATAAAAGCTTTTTAGGTTTAATTAAGTATTAGAATTGTTTGTTTTTTTATGTGTGGCAAACACTGGTGTCTAAAGGCAATTGACATAGCTCGAGTTTTTGGCGGGAAGTCAAGGGGTTCGGTTGGGGTTTGCTTTAAATTATTTTACAAATTGATTTTATTAGACTCTAGAATATGAAATTGGTGTTGTTTGGTGTTATAAATGCTCATGACATGAACAATGTGTGAAATAGTTAAAGTGGACAGTCATAGTACGGCTGTAGTGATATTTATTTTGCGGACTGTGTGGGGTCTTCGGTCGTCGTCCGCCACTCAATCGTCTATGTAAACCAGTGCACTCGTATAGATGTGTCGCCAGAAGCTCCCTTGCAGCAGTCAAAGGCCTACACCACCCTTTGATTGTCTTGTTAGGATTAGGTTAGGATTAGGAATAAAGAACAAAATTAAAGATAGGCTCTAAAGGACTTGTATCCAGAGCCGTAAAATTATTTAATAAAAAAAATACAAAGATGACGGCCAGGACCAAAGACTTAACGTGCCTCCAAAAGCTTAACTTGCGAAAGCGCTAGCCATGCGTTTATACTCCCACCGGACCAACGAGGCCAACAAAAATAAAATAGATATAAACATTCGTGGTAGGGGATACGATGACCATGAGATTTTATTTTAGTAACTATTTTATAAAAGTTGTTTAAAGACATAATTTTGTATATTTATTTTTAAATCAATTTACCTTTAGTTTATCCTTTAGATAGCTTAGAAAACGTTTATTTAGCTTTCATAGCATTACGTGATTACGTATGTTAAATTAAAATAACGACAGGAAAAAGGTTACGGTAGTCAAGATGTGATTTGGTGATATATAAGTATGCACTATGTGAAATTGCTATTTATCTAAATGACTATGTAAAATTGCTATTTGGATAAATATCAGTATCTATTCCCGTTTTGCAAAGTGGTTTTTTGTAAAATCAATATTTTGTTAAGTATTTTCCACTACCTGATTTAGCGTTTTTGACCTATTGTGTTAATAGACGCATGTGGACGCATGTGATAATTATTAAAAAAAATTCACACGCATTTTTTGACTTACTTACTTGACTTATTTTCCTATGTCCCCTGGGTGGGGCAGAGGGCCGCTACAGTGCTTCTCCATCCCGCTCTGTCTTGAGCAACGCGCTTCACTTCGGGCCAAGACAGCCCGATTGTCTTCATCTCCGCCGCTACCGATCGTCGCCAGGTCTGCTTTGGTCGACCACGCTTCCTCTTTCCTTGAGGGGTCCATTCCAATGCCTGTCTCGGAATGTGAGTAGGCTCCCTCCTGAGCGTGTGGCCGATCCATGTCCATTTACGACGCGCTATCTGTTGGTCGATCGGTGTCTCGCCGCAAAGCTGCCACAGACGTTCATTGGATATCTTTTCAGGCCAAAAGATACCCAATATCTGTCGAAGGCAGCGGTTGATGCAGACTTGGATCTGCTGCGTGATGTCTTTGGTCACCTTCCACGTTTCGCACCCATATAGCAGAACGGTTTTTACATTGGAGCGAAAGATTTTGAGTTTCACTCTGCGAGTAAGCTTCCTTGACCGCCACATGGGGCGGAGTTGCGCGAAGGTGGCTCGAGCTTTAGCAACTCTAGAAGTGATGTCCTCTTCTGTTCCTCCACATTGCGACACGACGCTTCCCAGGTACGTAAACTGCTGCACGCGCTCTATTTGTTTTGTGTCAAGCGTTAGTGGCAGCAGGTCAGTCCTTTTATACGCATCTCTTGGGTCTTACGCGCGTTGACTTTAAGGCCCACCTTTCCCGCTTCACGCTCGAGGTCATCCAGCTTAGCTTGCATATCACCGTGCTTGTGGCTAAGCAGACAGAGGTCATCAGCGTAGTCTAGGTCGTCCAACTGGTCTGTCAACCCCCACTCTATACCACGTCGCTTGCCGTCGTTCACTCTATGCAGCACACCATCCAGCACGATGAGGAATAGCAGAGGCGATAATAGACAACCCTGTCTGACACCTGCGTGAACTGCGATGTCTGCTGATAACAAACCGTCGTGAGCTACCCTGCAGGAGTATTTCTTGTAGACGGCTTTTAGCAGATCTCTGATTTTCGGCGGGACTCCCATTTCATCCAGACGAGACCAAATACTAGGCCAATGTACAGTGTCGAAAGCTTTTTCGAAGTCGACAAACGTGAAGAAAACCTCACGTTGCCATTCTGATGCTTCTTCAATTATGATCCTCAATGTGTTAATTTGGTCTGTACAGGAACGATTGGGGCGGAATCCAGCTTGTTCACGTCGAAGAATGGGTTCAACTGCCTTCGATATTCTGCTCAAAAGAATTTTGCACTGGCTAAGATCACCCTTCTTTGGGACGGTTATCAGCACTGCCTTATTCCAATCGTCAGGAATCTCTTCGGTTGTCCAAATTTTCTCTAAGAGTGGCGTTATGACCTCGACAGCGGTCTGTGGGTCGGCTTTAAGCATTTCCGCTGTGACAAGGTCGAGTCCGGGCGCTTTACCACTCTTAAGAGAAGTAATGGCAGCTTCAACTTCGTCTCGAGTAGGTGGAGATGTGTCAATGTCCAACAACTGTGGCGGCGTAGTGGTTGCTGATGTGTCTGGTAGAGTTGTATTTGTCTTGCAAAAGACCTCTTCGAAGTGCTCACGCCAACGTTCTAACTGCCCTTCAGAAGTCGCAATGAGCTTACCTTCTTTGTCTCGTAAGGGCTTCTTACTGGTTCTGTTGTTTCCAGCCAGGGTTTTGGTAGCATTGTATAGCTCTCTCAGGTTGCCAGTTTCGGCAGCTGTTTGTGCTCGATCAGCTAAGCCGTCAGCCCATCGCCTCCTATCTCTCCGGGTACTGCGGTATATGCGTCTTCGCATCTGCCGGTACTGTTCCCTGAGGCTCGTCCGTTCAGTGTCACTTGGGGCTCCTAAAATTTTAACGTGCAGATCTTTTCGCATTTGAATAAGGTCCCATGTAGAATCGGAGATCCAATCGTCCCGTTTTGTGTTTTTGTGTCCTAAGACGACGGAGCTGGTTTCTTGATAGACCATTTTTATGTGATTCCACTCCTTGTCTATAGTGGCGCCTTCGTTTACTTGGAGACTCGAGAAGCGATTCCGGAGTTCCATTGCGAATCTATTACGCATGCCAGGGTCGTCCAATTTTCTCACATCATATCTCCGCCCCACCTTGCTTACGCCAGCTGGTCGCCTCGCAGTTGCAACTTTGAGGCGCAGTTCGGCAACCATCATCATGTGGTCGCTGTCGATGTCTGCTCCCCGTTTATTGCGGACGTCTAGTAGCGATGTTCGCCATTTGCAGCTGATAGCAAGATGGTCGATCTGTGTTCTTAAGATACCGTCTGGTGCTGTCCAAGAGTATTTGTGGACATCCTTGTGTGAGAACAGTGTCCCTCCGATGACAAGATCGTAATTCTGGCAAACCTCGACGAATCGTTGCCCATTGTCGTTTTGCTCTCCAAGGCCGTGTTTACCCATGTGTCTCTCGCACCTAGTGTTATCACTGCCCACCTGGGCATTGAGGTCCCCCATCAGGATAACTATGTCTTGCTTGCGTATGCTTTTCAAGGTGTTTAAGAGTGCGCTGTAAAAGTCATCCTTAATTTCCTCATCTGCCAAGTTTGTTGGTGCATAACACTGTACGATGGTGATCTTGCGGACCCTAGAATTAAAGCGCGCAGTAATTATTCTGTCCGAGATCGGTTTCCAATCCAAAAGGCTTTTCTTCACGTCATCAGCAAGGAGTAGTCCCACACCGTATTCGTGTTTGTCATCTAAGTTCTCCTTGCCGGAAAAAAGGAGAGTCAGCCCTCTAGATGTTCTCAGTTCTCCGAATCCATTTCTGCGCACCTCACTGAGTCCAAGTACGTGCAGCTTGTACTTGAGCATTTCGCTCTCCGCTTGGGCTAACTTGCAGTCTTCCTGTAGCGTTCGCACATTCCAGTAAGCTATTCGTGTCCGTTTTTTCATGCCAAAGGTTTTTTGATAGATCGGTCCGGTTATTTACTGTATTGGTTTCAGGAATCGTAATTTTCGGGCAAGCAGGTGATTAGCCCACTGTGTCCTAGTCTGCTGGTGGGGCTGCCACCTCAGAGTCCGCAGACGCACTCGGTTTGGTTCAGGTATCCTCCCTAGTGAAGGGGTTCTGTTTTCGGGCGCAGAACACTCGCCCTTTGCCCTGCATCCTTGGCAACTACAGCACTAGATGGTGGTCACGCGGCGGCGTGGCTGTAGCCGGTCCCAGGGTGGACGACGGGGACGTGGATGGCTCGGACTGGCTGAGGCTCTGCTCTAGTAGGTGTCCCGCCATTGACACAGCAGATGGATACTCGGCATTTTATAGAGATACTTGACTCACTAATCAGGCTCTCACCAAGACCATACCTCAACTTCCCACCCCACGCATTTTTTAGGGTTCCGTAATAAACAGGGAACCCTTATAGTTTCGCCCTGCCTGTCTGTCTGTCTGCGGTCCTGTAGCTGGTGCATTCCAAGTTTTTCCTTTTCTCCCAGACCAGCATGGAAGGATATCATCATCATCATCATCATCAGGTCTTTTTTAGGGTTCCGTACCCAAAGGGTGCAAACGGGACCCTATTACTGAGACTCCGCTGTCTGTCCGTCCGTCCGTCTGACACAGGGCTCTAGCTAAACACCTGAAATTTCCACCGATTATGTATCACTGTGGCCGCTATAACAACAAATACAAAAAATAAAAAAAAGTTAAAAATTAAAGGGGTCGTCATACAAAAAACGTGTTTTTTAGCGTTTCAAAACATTGTACGGAGGTACGGAACCGTTCATGTACGAGTCCGACTCTCACTTGTCCGTTTATTTGTCTCCACTGCAGGAGCACGACCCCCTCTGTACTACCAAAGCCATATTAAGCCATGGAAGGATATAATAGCGATTATGAAATATCAAAATTATAAACAATGTCTGAACCCATATCTCACAACCGCAATTTGAATTTGAATGCCTGATAATTAAAACGATTTTAATCGTATAATTGAGAATCACAGGCTTGGATAAGGCACGTAGATAGTAGCGGGTCGTATGTAGCAATTAACTATACATGCAGTAGGTGTGAACTGACCCTTTTATAGGGTAAAGTCAATTTATGTTAGAGACTGGGTGACACATTTAATCAGCAAAACACATTTCAATATCCAGATTATAACTAAGTATTGCACGCCTCATAAGCGAAGCGCATGAGGTAGTGCTCTACTATCGCCTTACAAAAATCAAGTGATTTTTTTAACTAAATGTGTCTCTATTTATTTTCTATCGCACTTGTACAATAATATTTACACATAAATCTTAAGGAAAAACACTAGTTTCAACACTTATGACATTTTTAAAAGACATTTTGCCTTTTAAATAAATAAAAACAATGTTTAATAAAATCATTTTGTGGACGTCCGTGTGTCTGTATGTATGGAAACTGGCGTGGTCAGGATAACTCCCGAAAAACTTATCTGATCAATTCCATTTTTTTTTATACGCTTTAGTATTATCCAAAACTAAGTCCTTTCGAAGATCAAGGTCTAATTCAATGTAGTTTAATCGTAATTTCAATTTAATTCTGAAAAATGAGATTATGAGGCGTGCACTTTTGGATTTTCCAAACTATTTATAACTACAATAATAAGAACAACACAGGTACCTTTAACACTCACTGCCTCCGTGGTCCAGTGGTCAAGGCGCCTGCCTTGTGATCCGGAGGTCATGGGTTCAAATCCCACTGGGAAGCATACTTTGTGAAAAGTTGTTTTCAGTCTGGGTAGGATATTGCAGGCTTGAATCAACTGATTATCCGAAAAAAAAGATGATTCCGTGCTTCGGAAGGCACGTAAAGCTGTTGGTCCCGAACGCCATCTAGCGTTTGTACTTATCCTAGGATTGGTTCTGGTCTACCCTATGGGTTGCGGAGGTCGGACGGCAGTCGCTTCGTGTAAAAACCAGTAACCTTGTCAAATCACCTAGTTTAGGTAGCGGACCCCGGGCTCTGAAGCGTTACCGCTGAGGATGCAACCGGGAATACGCTCGCATGATGATGATGAGGTATCTTTAACACTCAATAAGTTTTTTTTTTGTATACACCTATGTTAATAAATAAATAATAATAATGTAAATAAATTAACAATGTAGTTAGGCAAACAGACCAGCAAATAATTGTTTGTTTTTCGTGTGAGTACCATGTCAAATATTATATAATTACTAACGCAACAGATACCCAACGTTATACAAACTATCAAAGTCACGTAAATAGCAAACTTGTAGACTAGATAGGTACATATTAGTATCAACTGCTCATACAAATTAATAGCAAACCTGCGAAAAGTAAGAATCTCTCTATCGAATAATGGGAAGTAGGTCTAATTTAGCTTGCAAGATTTGATTACGGACACACTGCAAACGGGACAGGTGAAATTATAAAAGCTTGTTATAGAGGTAAAATTAGTGATTTTCACACTAATAATTTTCTACAACAATGGGCTCAAAAAGAAAACAAAAGGCCAAGCTTATACGACGCCGAGCCTATTCTTATACAAATATAGACTATTATCTATAAGGCACTCGTCCAATGCCTGTCAGCTATTGGGTGCAGCCTTACTGCCGGCGATTAGCGAAACTTCTTGGAGAATCGAGTATCTTGTTTAAATCAAATTAATTTTGTGAAATGCATTGCAGACATTGCAGTTGGTTTGTCTTGTATATTTATTGAGTTCTGTCTTTGAGAGTAATTTTGTATTAAATATTAATTTACGATTTGCATATACAGGCTGACTTTTAATCCACCGGCCATATTTCTGGAGCAAGTTCAGTCCATGATACTGAACTACTTTCCATAAAAACAATTAACGAAAAACTAATATAAAAATTCGCCTTTACAAATCTTGAATGGTTTTTGCTCATTCCATGTCGATGTACTAATTAAGCTTTTGTAAATAAATAAAATAAATAAATCTTAGATGTTCCAGCATCCCGATTATAATCGATAAAACGCTTTTAGGTTTTTGAGAACATGTCATAAGCTTTGATTGATCATTGTAAAAAGTGTGTGGAACTGTGGAGGTCTCGTGTAATAAAAGTGTAATTTCTTTCCGCGTACAATATTTGACAATTCGAAAAGTTTAGGTTATATATTTATAAACAAGTTACAGTGAGGTGATGACGTTACACCATTTGAGTTGATTATTGATTTCTATAACCATATGCGGAAAATGGGGGACGAAAACTAAAAAAAACGTATTTCAGCCATTTTGAAAAATTATCAAAAATGACATTAGACTTTTTTATTACCCATAATAAGACGCAACTTTTTTGTCGGCACTACTTTTTGATCCGATAAACTTCAAGAGGTCCGTTTGAAGGGCTACGCAGTCAGACTCTCGAAATCAGCTCACAGAGCCGCTATGTTTTAAAATGTGCTGGTCTAATCGAGCAGTCTGGCGTTAGTACGTATATATTGGTTCGACCAGAAGTAGAGCATTTTTTATTTGAACTTCAAGGAATTTGGCAGGCGAGCAGGTAAAACAACGATATTTTTATTGTTTAGGGATTTTTTATCAATATATGTAACTCACGTAAAAAGCCAGCTACTGGCCGACATGTTGTAAAGCGTACTGTTTGGAGATTTTATATGTTTTTAATACTTTATGAACATTATCGCTATCAGAGGAGCCAGTCCCGCAAAGCGGTAAGTTTACGTGTGGCCGTAGGTTCAGCAAATTGCGATTATTACGTTATGGCTAACGAGGTGTTCGGCCTCTCCCTGTAATCGAGCCGCTTCATATCAGCGCAATATTGCATGATGGTCTCTTTAGAGAAATCTAAGCTTTCTTCCAGGCTGGTTTTGGATAAACGAAAATACGTAGAATATTCTAGTACTAGGTGCTTCTTTCTCTTACCGCTCCGAACTAGAATCTGAATATGATGATTCAGAGATTGACTGTTTGATTCCCTTAGGTATATCTTCAAGCCTATAAATGCGCTTAATAGTCTTTAATCAGAGCCTAGCAGACTAGTAATTCATTCACGAGTTGATGATTCTCAAGTCTAAGATTATCAAGGTTGGATGCATATTATACGAAATTTTCTGTTAGAAAAATTCTGTCGGCCACTGGTTTCACTCCACACACTAGCTATTTGATTCCCTTGTTCCATCTCAAGGTCACCAATGAGCTTAATAGTCTTAAAGTGGAGCCTAGCTGACCATTACTTCAGGTGGCACCCATTCACGACTTGATGATTGTCAAGTCGAAGCTCAGAGTCGAGGTTACTAAAACTACTTACATACTTCTAGGGGAATGATATAAATAACTAGGTAAGGCCAGTGAACTATATTTTAAAAGACTAACATCGAACATTGTCATTACGCAAAATGGAAAAATTTATGTAAAATGACTGTCGCATGACGTAGCTTCAACTGTCGGCCAATGTCCACTATGACGCAGCATCGTACAGCAGCCACTGATTGGTCCAGCAATTGGCGACAATTGAAATAACGTTAGTAACAGTATTGGCGGCAAATGAGCGTTAGTTTTTAAGTACCACCTACTTGCATGTACTTTTGATGGGGTCATTTTAAGGGTTCCGTACCCAAAAGGTGCCAACGGGACCCTATTGCTAAGACTCCGCTGTCTCTCTGTCTGTCCGTCCGTCTGTCACAGGACTCTATCTCTTGAACCGTAATTTTTCTTGGAAAAAATTTCACACTTATACATCATCATCATCATCATTATGATGATGATGATGTATAAGTGTGGCCTCTATAACAAAAAATACTAAAAATAAAACAAAGTTAAGAGTATTGTGAGATAACGTTTCTCCCCCCTTAAACATAGTCCAATTTTGATATTTTTTTACATGTTGTTGATATATTAGATAAGTACGGCCGTACGTTTTTATTTTAAAGAAATATTGCTTATAACAAAAGTTATTAGCATCTCAATATCCATATTTTTTTACTAAAAACCTACCTCGAGCGTTTTAATTTATTTAAGTTAAACTAAACCAAATTACTAAAATAGGAAAACGTACAGCCCTAGATGAAGGTGTACTAAATCGAATGACACCAAAATTGCCTCATTTCGTAAAGGTTTAGGAGGAAACCTTATCGCCCGAAACAATATTTCAGAAGGAAAAAGTAGGCAATCGCCTCTAGGACTTGCAACTCTCTCTATCGCACGATACGGGTTGGAGGCAAAGCGGCGTGATAGAGGTAGGTTACACCATCGTTCTGGCATCAGTCAAGTCCATCAGTCTGATCAGAATGATCGAAGAATGATCGTGTAACCCGCGGAATGACAGACTGATGGTTCTGACTGATGAAAATTAAAATTGTTTTGAATGACGAAATATTAATGGGAGACTGATCGCGTAACCCGCTCATATCATTCTCGAGTCAGTCACCGACTTCACTGTACTTTAATACACACCATACAACAAGGTACAAAATTTTCATTATAGCTCTTTGCCGTACACGTACTTTATATCAGTCTGCTTTATTCTGGATTGACCATGTAACCGTGAAAAACATCCATCATTCTGGAGTCAGTCACGTCATTCCAGACTGATGAACTTGACTGATGCCAGAATGATAGTGTAACCTACCTCATAGTGTAACCTACCTCATACGGTGCCGGCTGATCTGCGGGAGATGGAAGCTGTCTGCTGGCAAGATATCGCTCAGAAGGCCAAGATCCACTTCGGGTCGCTGAGCCAGAGGAGTATGTAAGTAAAAATTAAAGGGGATCGTCATAAAAAAAAACGTGTTTTTTGTTCAGCATCTTAAAACATTGTACAGAGGTACGGTACCCTTCATGTACGAGTCCAACTCACACATGACGGATTTTTTGCATTTGATTATGCTTCTATAGTATTATATTTTGCTAGATAAGACCCAGGATTAAGGAATGGTACCTAATAACAATAATTTCCACTCAAATTGATTCAATCATTCCATGATTTGTTGTTTGCAGCGCGATTGATATCGGTAGCTGTTGTTCTGCAAGGTATTACTGCACAGATGAGCAAAATATATGTGTTGCAATCACTTGACTTAGAATATTACTTTATAAAATTATTCTTGACAATGTTATCAAGCTTACCTAATTATTATAATAGACTAGTTGGTAATTATAATTATAACACAACCCCGGAGGTTCTGGGTTTGATCTCCAGCCAGAGCAAGTTCGAAAATAGCCTTTTTAAAATTGTTCTGGGTCTTGGGTGTTTATGTACAAATGTATTTTATAAAATAGTATCGTTGAGTTAGTGTCCTAAAATACCAGTTTAAACTTTCTTTGGGGCTAGTTTAATCAGTGTTATTTACTCTCCTTATCTATTTATTTATTTTCTCCATTCGCCTTTTTTGTTATGACCTTTCTGTTTCTTTTTAACTTTCATATTAAATATTTCTTAGCGATGGCTTTTCTTCCTTCCAACAAAATTTGTGCCTTTTACCTAATTTCATTTTAAAGTTTGCATATATTTATACAAAACCTAGTCGACGGCAATTTTATACGTATCCACTATTTCATGCTTCAACGTTAAACAATGCGAAATGAATTATTTCAGAGCGATATTAAGGCAATGATTCTACAATTGTTCCACTTGCCGGCGTTTGATCTACGATGATTGATATACTTTCTGTAACAAGAAAATTTACGCAATTTATACTTACATTAGATAAGCCGATAGATAATCATATGATTCCCCTGGTGGTTTATTGCCATCTTCACCCAGAAACAGCAGCAACGTCCAAGTAATACGGACGTGGCTAAAAAATATTTTTAGCTCATCAGGTTGATTATTAAAAATATTGTATAAGTTTTCTTTTTAGGGTTCCGTACCCAAAGGGTGCAAACGGGACCCTATTACTGAGACTCCGCTGTCTGTCCGTCTATCCGTCTGTCCGTCTGTCCATCTGTCTGTCTGTCCGACTGTCACAGGGCTCTATCTCTTGAACCGTAATAGCTAGACACTTGAAATTTTCACCGATTATGTATTACTGTGGCCGCTACAACAACAAATACTGAAAATAAAAAAAGTTAAAAATTAAAGGGGGTCGTCATACAAAAAACGTGTTTTTTAGCGTTTTAAAATATTGTACGGAGGTACGGAACCTTTCATGTACGAGTGCGACTCGCACTTGCCCGTTTATTTCTGATAAACAAAAATTTACAAAGATACAGCTCATTTAAATTCCGCATGACGTCGCGATTAATTACGATTTTCGCTCCGAAACTTTGACGCGCTGATCTGTGAATTTTCTAGGTAATCGTCTAGGTAGGTACTTTGATAAACCGAAAAATATGGGTCCATTATTTTTGGATAATCTGACGAATGAATCTGACTAAATAAAATACAATTTTAGGGTTCCAGTCCACATCCCTATTGCTTATGCGCTACCGGTCCAGTCCTTGTGACAATAGATCAGTAATTTCATTACATATACCTTCACGGTAGAAATAGAGGTTTTATTTAAATTTTGTCCATAAATGTATTACGTACACCAAGGTACGTAAATACTTATCGAGTTAAATAGAATTCATCAAGACAATGTAATCAGCCAAAACTAGATGGGGTTGCGTCGTTTATTACGGGGTTCCTATAGCCACCTTCCAGCTCCATCATCAGATCAGCTTCTTGTCATAATAATACTGCATTGTCATCTGATTTACATTAGGACATAAAATGTCATCTCAATCAGAAACGGGGAAGTGGCTCAAATAGAACTTGCAAGATTTGTCCCAAACAAAACAAACAGAGCAAGCTAAATAGAAGCTTGTAAAAATACGTTAACATTTTTAACATGGAAAAGGCAATCAGAGTTATCTACGGAAGTTGGTACCTATATACTCGTATAACCTCTAAACACAGACCTACCACTACTAGACTTGCAACGATATTGCTAAAAAGAGACTGTCAAATACAGTACAACGTGAGTGTGAAAGAAACGCTGATATGTTTTTTTGTCTCTATCAGCGTGGCTACTATAAGCTGGCCTACTGTCAAAATCTGGGCCGAACAAACCACAAAACGATCGAAGAAAGTTATTAAGTTTAGGGATTTTATCATTTAAAAGGTGATTTAGGGTTTTATGTGAGCTTATTATAAGTTAGTAACCATACAACCAAATATACATACAACCGTACAAAAAAATAACCAAAAAATGGGTGGAGGCAACAATCAAAGATAGAAAGAGATGCACGTGGTCACTTTAGCCACGCACTATGCAGGTAGTAGTGGTAGGTACAGACCTACCACTACTAGACCTGCTTGGTGCGGATGAAAATGGCTCAGGGTCAACTACATTTAAAGATTATTTAGAGGCACAGATCTAAATAATAATAAGTAGTTGACCCTGAGCCATTTTTAAATTTGCTTTAATCCGCTAGTTACCAACAAGTCTAAACAGATACTTTTTTTATAAACGTCAAAACAAATATTTTCTATGGGATTTTTATAAAAACACACGGCGTGACGTCATTGTTTCTTGAAGTAAAATCGTTCATAATGGATATGATGAATGACAAGTGACATTCTTTTGTGACGTTTTATTCTTGTATCATTACAAAATAATTAATTTTTGACTTTGGATACAAAGAAATAACAAACTTACATTAAACATTACGCCACTTATGCAGCATCAAGTAAATCTACTTGATACTAAATGAAATAAAAAAGCTAAACGCGCACAGAGTGCGAGGTCGGGAGGTCGTTAGGCCAAAAATAAATACTGCCTAGTGAGTTCGAGGAAGGTGAAAATAAACAGCGATATGTGCTCTTCAAACACCTGACAGAACCATTACCGCGAACTATCATCGCACAGTGGTTCGCATGCTTGTTTGTGCGAGATAAATAGAGCAAGTTACACTTTACTGGTTTGTAGTGTTTTAATATGGTATTGCTTTATTTTTGTCTTCTTATGTATGATGTATTTTTAAGAAAATATTAATTATGACTTAGGTAGGTACTTAACTTATTGTCCTATGTCCCCTGGGTGGGGCAGACATCCACTACTGTACTTTTCCATCTCGCACTGTCTGGAGCAACGCGCTTCACTTTAATCTAGGCCCTCCAAGCCATTATTTTTATCAAATATAGTTTCATAAATAATCCTTTGTAGGTACTTACATATTTTCATAAATTTATTGTGATGCGGAGTAGGAAAATCTGTCTGTTGCAGAATATTTTCTTGTAAAACGGAATCAAAATAATGCATGTTCGTATCGCTGACATACTTAATTCAGATTCTCACACTTAATCGAGAAGAGAAGCAGCTGGAAAATTCAACGTGTTTTTCCCAGACCAGCATGAAAAATAATATCTACTTGTAAAATAATTTTGTATAAACTTTTCCACCATCAGAACCACTGTGGTATTATCTCAGCTCACCAGATGCGCATTTACATAATGTTGCAAATGATTACACTAAATTCAAAAAATTAATACTGGGAAAACAATATATTGGAATATAAAATAATTCTGTCTACACTCTCCCAACAAGAAACCCACTGTGGCAGTATCACAGCTCACCGCCTGACACGCAATTAAATAATGCTGCAAGTGTTCACACTAAATTCAATATCCTGACTTTGGTCTACGAGCCTTATGATGTCGGAACCCCTACCATTTGTGAAGATTGTATATTTTTGCTTCGAGTTTTCAAGAATATTCGTAATTCTGTGATTTTTGTGGAATCTTGTTTTCGGTTTTAGCTGTGGTTTTAGTAGTCTTGGTTGTCTTCGATGACATATTATTTTCTAAGCCGTTATTTCCGTACTAATATTTTTGATAATTTATAAATTATTAAACAAAATATAATGTTTATTTGGCTAGGTATTGATTTATATTTATTATACACATGAGAATCATGTGTATCATAAATGTCAAGCAAATATCTCACCCATACCTATACCAAATTAATATCATATGTACCTACATAGGCTGAGGGTATCCAAATCAGAGATAGCGCTTGTTTGTACGCAGAAAATAAACGCTTATACCGCTATCTCCCCGAAATTAAGCGGCATCACTACGAAACTACCTTTTTTCGAACTAGTAGCTCCATCTAGCTACAACATTAAAACTAAAAATCAAAGTTCCCTTCAAAGTATGAAAGTTGTAAGTCCTTTTGTATTTTTCGTCCATGTTAATATTAACTTTTCGGAAGCTAACGATAACGTCCACCAATAATGAGAATGGATGGTAATGATCATCTGAACAGTTGTAACTGAACACGCTTTGTTTTCTAGACGGTTCCCACAGCGATCCTAATTGACTGTCTGTACAACGAAATATCGTATTCGCGAACCATTTTTGTGGTACTTTTCAAGCAGTTGAAATTTCTTTTTTGATTTATATGTCCTTCCATGCTTGTCTAGAAAAAAAGAAAAACAAATGGACGAGCGATGCGGCTAGCAACTCATCACTATTTTGATTCCTTTTTCCACCTTCTCGCCAACCATCACGCTAAAAGTGGTCTTTGAGGGTTACGGCCCTAGGCTCTGTCTGCTTAGAGCCGCAAGACGAAGAAGATATAGACGTGATAGTATGTATGTTTTTTTATGGGAATAATTATTTAACTGCTGCTTTGTAAAATATCAATTGCTACTACACTGTCAAACTAATACTACCTAATTACTTAAAAATTATGTTTGGCAGCTTTTTAATTTAAATTTCAAAAAGGTTGTATTATAAATTTCAAAAGTAAAAAATAAACTTTTCGGGAAACCTTTTCTTCGGCCTTCTTCTGTTCCTATATCCAGTAGCCTTCAAATTGATATGTATTCAATATCTAAGTAATTAAAGATTTTAATAGGGAGGGTGATGTACGTGTAAATATGTAACATGACGAATTTTCACCCGATGTTGTAAAGCAACGAGTCACCTTGACGAATTTTTCAGCACACATTTTCAATTTAAAAAATACACCTTTTGTTCTGTATTATGAGACATTGCAGTAATCTTTCCTTTCATTTTCAGTGACAAAATTTAGTATTACTTGTATTTCTAGAAATATAAGAATTTCGTAGATATTTATCAAACTTATTAAGAGCACTTCAAAATCGCTGAAATCCTTCCGTACTTTATATTGAGTTGATTGCGCATTTTAACCCCACATTAACGGTTCAACCACTACCTACATTACTTAGTGCAAATGACACGCGGGCATAACTCACGTCAGGAGTACCATTACTGTAAGTCAAAATGGCGGCCAACTATCAAAGAGAAAGCTAGCGAGCTCTCACATCATTCTCTATGGTCTAGTCTATAGTTCGCCCGCAAATCTTACCATAGACAATACATTGTTAATCAAAATTCGACTTTAAATACATAGGTATAAAGTTGGAATTACTATGGCCATATTGATCAATTTTGAACGTTTTCAGTTGGACAGGCTTATATTTATCAATTTACAAAGATTGTCCGTTGTCTTGCAGTATTAACACGTTAACTTCGAGGCTATGGTGTGGGATCAGTGTTAAATATTAAATTATTGAGGGTTCACTCGCTATGTTGATAGCATATGTTTGACTTAGGTACTTGTAAGGTAAGGTTTTACTTAAAGACCAAGTGTGAACAAGAAATATAGGTGTGATTTACATGTATTCGGAACGAGAGAAGTGGGACAAGACCGCTACAATGATTATTCATTACAGCCATCTCAGTCCACAGGTGGAATAAAAACCTCTTTCAATAAAGGAAGAATTTTCCCATATTTATCCTTGGTTAATAAAAACCTGGCCAGCCCACCCCAGGATCCAAAGCAGTACTGAGAAAATGTGTCTTTTTCCAAAATAACGCAGACAGAGACCTTGCGACCCTGTGCAGACAGATCCCAGGGCCGTAAGACTCAAAGGCCACTTTTAATGATGGGCGAGAAAGTGGAAAAAGGAATCAAAACAGTGATAGGTTGTTAGGCGCATTATATAATTCTTATTTTTGCCTATTCACTCGATTGGTTTTACCATCCACGCATAAAGAGAAGCAGGTGATACGTTCCAAGTTTTTTTTTTACCAGCATAGAAGGGACCAAATGATAAGGAATGAAGATTGTATTTATTTATTAAATCTTTATTGACCACAATGGTACAAAAGGTGGACTTAATGCTAATGCATTCTCTACCAGTCAGCCTTTAGGAAAAGCAGAAAAATTAAATTAGCGATAGGCGCTTAAAGATAAGTATGTATTTCTACACACACTATACACATATCTACATTTACAATACATACATACACATACATACATAAATACATAATATAAAATAAAAAACAATTTATGATAATGATTAGTTCTGCTGCAACAAATTAGCATAAAAGTGGACTTTTCTCTTAAAAAGGAACCTATTTGAGATACTTTTGATGTCTTTGGGTAAGGCATTCCAGAGTCGCGTAACTTAAACAGTAAAAGAGTTAGACATAAAATTTAAACGAAATAATGGAAAATCTACCCTTAAGAAATACAATAATGATATGCCTACGAAGAATCTCGGCTTCAGATACGACGGAAAAAAGGAGTGGAAAGAGAAAACGAAAATGAAACTACAAATAATTATTGTATTAATTAATCACATGTTTAATCAATAACACCATTACATTCAGTTTTCTTGGAATTATCAATATCAATAACAAATATCCATGGGCAGACAAAGTGATAATTTTAAAGTGTTTATAATTTACAACTGAATAAAGCAATTATCAATATTAGTTTTCTACGTATACTTCTTTACAATTAATTACATATTCATTCGTTGAATTAAAAAAAAAAAAATTGTACACGTTAGAGTTTTGTAAGAAATAGTATTTACAAATAAAATTATTTAAGTGTTACTATATATTTGTTTGGGGCATTTACAGACGAATATCATTGAAACATTTTTGCTAATTTATATTATTTTAAATTTAGTGTTAGATAAAATAACATCACCCCACTTCAGTAGTAATAATGTGAGATAATTATTAATATTTATAATTATCTCGAATATATTAAAAGGACACAAGCGGATAGCACATCGAATAGTTAAATAATCATTATTAATAATAATTCTAGAATTATTAGAAATTCTCATTTTCATTATCACACCTTCACAGTTATAAAAGAACTAATATTGTCAATGGCACCATATATTTTTCTCCTGTAATCACTTACAATTTTCATAATCTATTTTAAGGATAAGAAAAACGAGCAAAATTTTGTAACTTTCTACCTACTGTGGAACCAAAGTACGGTAATGTTACTATCAGAATTGCAACTCGGCCCATTCTTTGAAAAAAAATCCTACAGCCACGCGTGCGCTAGAGATGCCCGCCTACAGTATTTTAATTTTATCTACCTATTGAGACATTTTCTTGTTTTTCATATTACTACTATTATCATTTCACAATTATGTTTCGTCTATTTCAATAATATGTGTAAGTAGCTAAGTACATAAGTAAATAGATATGTAGCCTAGGAAACTATTACTAGTGTTCTTTATCGCAAGCGTATGTAAGGTTACTAGTGTGTGAATTTCAATGTAAGTAGGTAATTGTTTTTTTTTTTAATAAAATAATATTAACAAATCGCACGCTTTCTGCTTACAAAACCATCACACATTCGTTCGTCACTGCAGTGCATCCCTACTGTTGTGTACCGAGTGTGTACCGAATTCCGAGGCACGTAGGTATAATTCAAGTTCCGATCGTTTGTATGAAGACAGAATACTGTTAGATAACATTACCATGACCAAAGAAAGCCTTGACCTCCTGATAACTCTCGCCAGTTGTCGTCAACTTGCAGCTCGCGCTGCTCCGCCATCACTACGTCGAATTTTGTAGACGTATTTTAGGCCATTCGACGTCTATACCAGATGCTTACACAGATTGTATGCTAAATTGTATCGTGTGTCCCTCCCACCAGCCCACCTTAAATTGTTCAAATTCTGCAACTAATAGCTAATTGCGCTCGTTTGGCTTCACCCTTAAAAGTATAACTAATTTCAGCACTACTGTTTTTATCAATATTTATTAGTACGAGTACTGAAGCAAACTACTTTTCAAGCCCGTTTCAAATAAAGAAACATCTATTAAAATTGATACTCAGAACAATGATTTGTCTACTGTAAATTGATTAACATAAAAATTATAAATTATTTAATATTACATTTTATAATGAGCGTAAATACACCAAGATCCAGTCCATAATACTGTGTTTTGCCATATCCATTTTTGAGGACTGCAATCAGGACTCTTATTCCATAAAATGATACGACAGCCGTTCGATAGTGTCGTCTTATTTCAAAGTCAAAACAAATTAGACCATAATATCATTGTGTAGCGCTCAATGTTACTTGACACTGCAACGCGGGCACGTAGCTACGTACGTTTGTCGTGTCGCTTTTGGAGTAAACGTTCAGTATTTAACAACATTTATGTTAAAAATTCGCACTGAAAATATCTTTTAGTATACTCGTATTACATCTCATAAAAAATGTAAGCACTTACAGTACCATTTCAACCGTTTTAGGCTTATCTGCTTTCGTTATTTGCTTCAAAATATTTTAATGCAAATAATATATCTGAAAGTTAATTTAAAACACGTTGAATCACGTTATATAGTCGGAAAAGGCCGACCAGGTTTCGATCGATTAAGAAGATCATCTTCAGGGCGAGTGTCAGCAACGGCGTCCCGACGATGTGGGTGTCCGCTCAGCACTAAGAGCGGCAAGTCGCAAGTCGCCGCCTGCTCTGCTCGACTATATTACTACATTACGTGAGTCAAACGTTATAAATTAATTAATTATGAAGTTATCTAAAGTAAGCTTTAATGCTAGCTAAAAAATAATATCTGAAAGTGCTGCTAGATATTGCATTGTTTGCAATTACATAATTGACATTAATATCGAATGCAAATAATTGACTTTGAAGACGCCAATAATTTAAAGCATAAGATTTTAAATCTAATAAATATAAGCTTTTTACAGATAAATATAAAAATAAAATTGGACAAATTATTTTATAATAATTATATTATCTTAATTCTATTCTCAATTCCATCTCCCTACTATTGCTGCTATTTGGTGTTATATTTTTTCAGAAAACATAATATATAATCTATTTTGTTAAGTTTATTACACAAAGAGACAATTAACAAGAATTGATTTATTTGTATTATTAGTACTATAGTTACTTTATTTCATCATAAGTGTGTCATATGATATATTCCAATACGACTGGAAGATCTCATTGACAATTATTGAGAATTTACATCAAATGAAGTAGATAGAATTCGGTCGGTTAAGCGAAGAGAATTTTTGGGTTATTCTCAAATTAGGCAATAGATTAAGAGTGCCCCTTATTCTAAACAGAATCAAACTTTCCCATACAAAGGTAGTTTAGCTTTTATTTTGAAAAGACATGTGAGATTTGATAAAAAAATGTAATTTCAAAATAATTGTATACGAGTATAACTAGGCATATAAATAACTACGTTTGTATGGGAAAGTCTGATTCTATCAGGGTAAGGGTACTCCACTTCGTACCATTAACACTCACTGCTATTTGACGACTGCAGTGAAAAAGTAGTCAAATTTTTTGACTACAGAAAGAAATTCTAGCAAACTATTTATTTGACTCATATCTTAAAGGCTAAGCCCATATGTGAGCGCCCAAGCAAAAAGGCTCTAGTTATTGGCATTTAGTTTCCGAGATATACACAGTTTTGTAGTTAGGTGAAAAAATTGCATTTCGTGATTTTAATTAATTTAGCAAATAAATGAATGTAAGTTACAATGTTATTAAGTTTAAAATTTTATAAATTATTTTAAATTTAATACCATTTCAAACGTTGAAAATGCTTTTTCTCAAATCAAACTTTTTCATAGTTCCAACTTCAAATGTCTGATAAAAAGATGTGTCAGATTTACTATATTTTTTTATTTAATTATTTTCTTATTATCAATTGATAATTATAGATACCAAATCCAGTCATAACACAATACCCCACTACTGGACCCTTTTACTTAGACGCCCATAAATAAAATATGTTATAATTTCAAAATTAAATGGTCCAATCCCTCTACGAAATATTTTCATACAGGTCAATCACAATTTAATTATAGGCCAGTTCATAATTCTTAGAATACAACGATTTAACTAAATTTTAATAAAACATTGTTCAAAATAGTCGAATAAAGTCAATAATACATGAGTGTTGCATGTATTACACGCCTAGGGCCTTCTACTTTAAAAACTATACGACATCAATACGAAACCCAACGCTGACTCCATCAAGTCAAATTAGGCATAAGCATCATTTCATAAGGTTCGATATAGCTTGACAACTCGCACATAATTGCGTATTAATGTAATTTAGTTTTGAAAGTAAGAACCAATACTCAACTACGCTTATTTAATTAAAGCTTTTAATATCCCTCTCTTTCTTACACCAATAGCTATTCCATCCCTCTCACACAAGGCTCATGTTTTATTGCATGAGTAAGCCCAATAGACAACTTCAAATAAAGTAAATCAGTTCGCCTAAAATGGCGCCCACAAAGAATCTTGTGGTCTAAATAGTACTACGTACAAGGCACGCAAAACAATTTAAGGACAGTGGAACTTGTCTGATTTTTTTCTATTATCATTTTTTATAAGGAAAAGCTGGTATCCTTATTTATATAACGTCTAACAAAATATACTTAAACTATTTTAAGGGTGAATTCAATCCATGATACTGAACAACTTTCCCCAAGGAACATATATCGAAATATGAAAAATATTTTTTTGCTTTTCATACAAACTCGGATCAGCTGATCGCTCAACTTGTATGGGAGGCCGAGAAATATTTTTCATATTTCGATATATGTTTCTTGAGAAAAGTTGTTCAGTATCATGTACAGAATTTACCTTTAAAATAGTTTCAATATATTTTTTTAGACCCTGTATATTTCCCTAACCTTAATTGTATACATACAGGGAAATCACTCAAAACTTTGCACAATAGTTCAAATTGTATTTAATTATAGTGACCATAATCCAAGTCATAATATAAACCTATTTATTATGTAATATTTCGATCTGTTGAGTATTATAGGTACCCTATGTACTACAGTATAGAGTTGAAATTCGAACTAACACTTATCATTACTTTGAGTGTCTAAATTTGACATACCACATTTGTCGTTTTTACAGTAGGTATTAAAAATAAATTAGAATTAATAAATAATAATAATTATATGTACTATTTTTTTCTCTTTTGAAGTGGAACCCAACGGATGCGGTGAATTATTAATAACTACATGTATTTTCCTGAAAAAAAAAATTTTGTTTAAAAACATATTATTTTTGTAGTTTGTTTTAAAATAATTCTTATTATTAATTCAATCAGATTCAATAAAAAAAGATTCCGATAAATTGAGAATCACCTCTGTTTTTGGAATTGGTTAAAAAACAGTTTTGTATATTGAAACCTCCTGAACTACTCACAAGGCTAGATTGATAAAAAAATATTGATCGTACATACTCGTACAGACTGACTTTTTAACCACCAGCCAAAACTTTGGAGCAAGTTCAGTCTATGATACTGAACTACTTTCCATAAAAACAATTAACGAAAAACTAAAATAAAAATTCGCCTTCCCATACAAATCAGCGCTCAGCCAAACGGATTTTGTATGGAAGGACGAAAAATTTTAATCAATTTTTAATAACTTTTTTTATAGAAAGTTGTTCAGTATCATGGGCTGAACTTGCTTCAAAAATTTGGCTGGTGTTTAAAAAGTCACCCTGTATTTTTTGAAAGCATTCGCCACAAGTGGGATTCGGACCCACAATCTCTCACGTCTATACCACGAGAAGTCATTATACCAACCAAACTTCGAGTCGCCGTATTCTTACTTAATTCGCAGCTCGTGGCGAATTTTTTAATCACATTTTTTTTAACATTACGTATTTCGTGTAGTAAGTATGCAGTGTGGCAAACGGTTAAGAATTTTGTTGTGTGTCTCTGAGACATTAGATCGAACTTCGACTTGTACTTGATTTTGATTTACAGTCACTTGCTTACGGTGAAATAAAACATACATACATACATATTATCACGCCTGTTTCTCCCACACCCTTGTGGGAAACAGGCGTGATAATATGACAGAGACTGTGGACCTCTACTTTCTACGATTCTTACAGACTTCTCTCGCTTCATCTTCACTCTTCACTCCCTTCATGTCCTGATCCTTACATTCTTTACTCTCCTTTTTTAAAAATGTCTGCAATCTGGTCGCAGTACGTTCGTCGAGGGCAACCCAGACCTACTCTTCCACAGACATTTGCATCAAAACCTTTTTGGTAAATCTCCTTTCGTCCATCCTTCCTAAATGCCCAAATCTCTACATTCCGTTCTCAGTTTTTGTCACTACATCTTCTTTGAATCCACACCGCTCCCTTATGACATCTTTTCTAATCCAATCTTTCAAAGTAACCTTTTACACACATATGACACATCTCCTTAGCGCTCACATTTCGACAGCATTTTTTCTATTTTTTTTTCTGCACTACCCAACTCACTTCTATACACAAGCATCGATAACAACACTCCATTTAAAAAAATCCAAGGAATACTACACACTAGTAATAAGGTTTACGAGACAATTGCACATGACTTTATTAGCTCTGCCAAAATCGACATTGTCCGCGTCTCTTTCCATAAAATGACTCCGAAAAGAGCAATTGTATTAAAGGATATTTTGTAAGATAATATTTCTATAAAATAAATACATACGCATAAGTGTACTAGTAATGTATGAAGTGAGTAAATGAAAAATATACGTTTATATTATTTAAATTAAATAGTCAAAAACACTCCATGCCTTTAAACTATCGCGTTGCATTATTATTAAATTAATGCAGACGAATTAACGCAAAACGTACCTTTTTTATTTATTTTGCTGACGTTTCGTTTGGTTTTCACCGAACGTGGTCCCAGCTTGACTGAAGCAGCGATGACCTGCCCGGTGTGATCTTCGTCCACCATCATATTGTTCATTCTTCAAATAAGTATTATTTAAGTAATTTGGTGCACAATCGGTTAACCACCAGAATACGATTGCGTTACGGAATAGGGACACTGTGAGTGTAGTGTGTGACGGTACTTGGAGAATGAACAATATGACGGTGGACGAAGATCACACCGGGCAGGAGAAGGCGTAGGCGTCATCGCTGCTTCAGTCAAGCTGGGACCACGTTCGGTGAAACCCGAACGAAACGTCAGCAAAATAAATAAAAAAAGGTACGTTTCGCGTTAATTCCCGTAGGTATGCATTAATTTAATAACACTCCATGCCATCAACTGTACATAACCATGAAAGTGTCAAATTGTTACAAATGTTTTACAAACATTAAAAAATGTATTAAAGATAACTATTTATGCTTATGTGAAATAATGTTCTAATGAAACGATTAAATTCAATGTTATAATTAAAATTGTAGATATAAAATTAGAAGCTTTTCTTATGGAGTATGAAGTAAGAAGCTAAAATTTGTGTAGGTTTTTTTTTGTGTTTTTATAAAAATAATCATGTGAATATAGTAAAAGTGGTGATAATGTGCAGTAATTCTATGTAAATTAAAGTTTAAGTGTCTTTTTGGAAATGTATAAAATATATTGAAATTGAAAATATGCATATAACATCACATGTTCTTAATTTAGATATTGTCCCGAGCGTAGTAATGCTTTTAAATTCAATTAATATTAAATATAGTTTACTTACCCATAAAACCTAAATATTGGTATTATCTAATAAGAACATATAATTTTGTAAAAAAAAAACAGTTTTACATATTTGTACTTTAATTTCTTTTTTAAAGAACTTATGTATTATTCATTAATGTAAGTTACATATTTGACACCTTATTTTACAACATAAAAACTGGTTCAAAAATTCGCAATTCGAGAAACGTTGAAAAATAGACCAATTCGAAATGACACCAAAGATTACACTCGATGTGACAAGAAAATTTAATGACACAAACAACAACAAAAACTGAGATAGAATTAAACAAACACACTATCGAAAAACATCGAAAACTACACATGCAGAAGCAAAGCATGCAGGAGAAAGAAAGGAGGATAAGTTACTTACAATGATTAGTAATAGTGGGGAGGGTACTATTGACGACCGCGGGAGCAGCGGCGACACTGCTGATGCTGGGGGTGCCACGGTATCGAACTAACCAAACATTTGTTTAATGTTATCACCTGCAAACAGCCGTAAGCAGAATATGCCTCGAAGCGGCAAGCTGGCAACACTTTCTCCATAGATTGTTAACTTTCATGTATAAAAAACATGTTGCCATAATGTTTGCAGTACTTATAAGACAAAATAGGTTTTAAAGTTCCTTGACATGTGATCAAGAAGCTATTCTTAATTTATACTCGCAAATTATGTTTAAATGCCACATGTGTAGCCAACAACAACCTCTCGTGTTTGCTTCAAATTTAACTCTCAAAGAATTAGTGAGTTCTAACCCACTATGAGTTGTTTGATATCGTACTCTGAATTGATTTTCAAGACTGTATTTTCATTTATAAATTCGATACAGGCTATTTACAGTGTAATGTCTAACATCCTAATAGTTTTAAGCACAGAAGATAGATTTAGAATTCAGAAGAGCACATATTCAGCCAATTCTAATTCCTAAATGCCACAATGTTTCTGGAAAATCTATCATTTGCACGTTGCATCACAAAACAAGGACATTTAAGGATTATACATAGCATTTTACATCGATTAGTCTGTATGCAGTACTATTGCAACATTTCTGTAATTTTGAAAGCAACAGAAGTTGAAACTTTTTCATTTAGAGTAAACTTTACTGGATGTAAAACAAATTTATCAATTTAGTAATTCTGGAAATATTTGTAAGTATTGTCAAAATTTAAAAAGCAGAGAGTTTCATCTTCTGTAAACAATAACATCTAATTGGCTCATCTAAGTTTCGATCACTTGACAACATCGACATCTTAGTTATTAAAAGTCATGACTTACCAAACAGTAGCCCTATTATAACGATTCCAATCACACCCATTATTATCATCATCTGTAATGCGAATTATTTTATTATCATCAAAGACGTTTCGATAGACTTTCGTAACATAAGATAAAAAATACACTTTGTAAATGGAACAACACACACTTGGCACTTCTCTGTGTTTTGGAAACATCATTAATTATGTATTAAAATTTTTTAGTCATTGATTCTCATGACGATTTTTAAAATAAATATTATGAACTTCTTATATGATTTATTAATTGAATTAGATACTACAAAAAAAAAACACGAATTAAATTGAATTTGCAACTTCAAACAAAATGTAAGTTACATTATATAACTTACCTTTAGGTTTTGTAACCAGAATTTATTCTTCAAGCTCTTCGCTTGCTGTTCAAACTGTGACGCTCCTTGTTGTAAAGCATCTGAAGAAAATAAAAAATATAACTACGTGGCTATACTGTCAGTATTTGGCATAACTTTGGAGCGATACATAACGTGAGGAAACGACCTATAAAGTATTTTTACTTATAAATAGTACCTACTAGTTTGTATCAAATAATATTTTTCTCGTAGTAAGTAAGTAGTAAGTAAACAACACTTTATTGCACCAAAAACACATATAAATAATATTCAAAAATATCTACAGTAGGTATACAATAGGCAATTTCTTACAGGCTACCTTTGGGTGACAGCAATTGTACTAAAAAATATGGTAGGTATACTATAATATAATATATAATTTAGTAGGTATATGATTATTGATTACCTGCTCTGTCGTCAAGTTCAGATAACTTTGCATCTCTGTCAAGCACCTTTTCAACATTTGTTTTCATGATGTCAACCACCTGGAATTATTATTATACAAAATATAACTAGTTACTCACTATAAACGGGCATACGAAAATCATGAATCAAAGAATTTAAAACTTATTTAGAAATGAGTCCTTTGTCAATACAAACAGACACATAACATAAATTATGTATTACTATTATGAAATGCCTACCACATGGTATTGTTGCCATAGTCCATTGATCTTTATCAGAAAAATCTGATAAATTGCAGCCACACCAGGGGAGCACACAAGCGTTGCCAACCAAGAAGAGGTCGTTTAATGACATTAAAAAACAATCTCGTTTTGTACATTACAAGCCTACCTCATCCACTTGCGCCTTAGTCTGCTGTAACCTCCTCTGAGCGGCCATTTGTTGAGGCGTGCGGGGTCCTCCAATGATCTCTCCATCTTCTCCAGTTTGAGGCTCATCTACCGTCAGACCTCCAGCAGTTCCTTCTTCAGGTGCAGCCCTGGAAGATTTTAGATTAATCAATTTATTCACAGTTTCAAAGTAAATTTATTTACCAAAAAGTATTCCTAAAACCATATTTATTTTTTTTATGCCAATTTGCTTTTATAATCTGATGTTAACCAGATTTTATAGAATCTACGAATAATAAATTCTCTAGAATTGTAACGCTCCTACATTCACCGTTTCGATTCTGATTCCATTTACGCAAACAAACTACAGTAATAACAAAGCAACACTCGAACACACATAGACAAATATGCATGCGATTGGTCGCGACAAGGTCACGCTTCGTCGTCGGATGGGGGCGGTCACCGCAACGAGCGGTGAGGTACAACGCGTGGCTTAGGTACATTTTGCATAACACTTTCTACAGATGTCAAGTATGGATTATTAAAATGTTTATGAAAGGTGAGTCCTGTGTTTTTCATGTCTGTATGGCTTCTACACTACTTCACGGCACACGACGGCATTTTTAATGAATCAATTATCGCAAAACACAGCAATATTCTCAAAGGAAACTTTTTGCGACGCAACCGCACGACTCGAGTGTCACAGCGAACTGTCGCGCCGCCCAGTTCATATTTTAAGCCCCGCCCGCCCCGGTGCATATCGCGTGGAATGATTTTTCGGGATTAGTTACGAGTCTAGGGATTATTATTCGTAGTATAGAATGAAAAGTTGGTTTTAAATGTAACATGTTATTGTTTTATCTAACAAGTAGGTACCGGTTAACATGACAGTGCTTTTTGAAAGTTAACATATAAATTTTACTTTTTAGGTAGCCTAATATGTGCCAGGAGATGACCGTTAAATCTTTTGAAAATATTGATACGGACTTCATTGTATTTGGGCTTGTTGTTTTTGTTTGTTTTTCGTGTGTTCAAGTGGCCAACACTGGTGTCATTTTTGAAGTTTCTTATAGGCATCTGACATAGCTTGTCGACTGTCATACAATGATTACAGCCGGGACCAACGGCTCATCGTGTCTTCCGAAGCACGGAGCACTTGTGGTCACCTATCCAAGTACGGACCATGCCCGGTGTAACTTAACTAGTAAAAACACTAGTGATGCGTGTTCACGCTGGGCCACCGCGCTCTTTCGAATTTGGACTCGTTAACATTTTTTACAATCATATCACAAAAAAATCTATGTGTATCTGTCTAATTTAATTAACTGGTATTTTTATTGAAATCGAAACGTTGAAATAAATGACAATGGATAAGAAGACCTGAGTATGGGCTATTGAAAATGGAAGAAGAACGCAAAGGAGATAAACCACAGAATCGTGTAGAAAAGGACAAGACCAGCAAAGAGTAGCACCGCACAAAGCAACAAAAGTATCATAAAGAATACTTTTGATAAATTAAAAACAAATACACAACACAGTTCAACAATTGACTTGCGTGCATATTTTCCCGTTAACAGGTGAAGGAATAATCTATAACGTTCATGGTATAGACATTTTGACGATATGCCGCAGTGATTTTATAACATGTTGACCCACATAACAGATAACAGCCATGCTAAGCCATTTAGCGTGACGTCACCTGGCAGTATTCCAGCCTTTCCAACTATGGATCGCCATGACACCGACTACATAGAATTAAATACCGCTAATGGTGAAATTGAAAAATCGATGGAAACAGTCACGGATTCCCATGCATGTCAAGGTGATAATGAAATATGAATTACTGCAGTTATGGTTAAACAAGCTTTTGCCCGCGGCTTCACTCGCGTATCCCACGGGAACATTACTTTTTTCCGGGATGAAAGGTACCCTATGTCCTTCTCAGTACTCCTAACTATGTGTATGCGAATTTTCAAAAAGATTAGTTCAGTAGATAAAGCATGAAGTGGTAACAAACAAACAAACAAATATACAAACTTACTTTCGCATTTATAATATTAGTTGGGATTGGGATGGGATTACTGGTAAGTAACTGTTTTGCGAAGCTTTAAAGAAAAAAAGATAATTTTCATTTGGTTTAAATTAAAAATATTACTTATATATACTTTTATATTAAAACAACGAACTTAAAAGTGTAATGTGCTCTTCGAGACGAATCAATTGAGCCCAATCTCGGTCGGGTTTTGTTGGTTTATCACAAGATGCCGTGGCCACCTTCCGGCTTCCTTATGAGATCATTGGTACCATAATATTGCATTATTACCTAACTTACATAAAAATGTTAAGTTACAGCTTAATCGAATAATGGGAAATCGGTCCAACTTAGCTTGCAAGATTTAATTACGGACACAGAGACAACGGGACATGTGAAACTAAATCACCATCATCATCATTTCAGCCGCACAACGTCCACTGCTGGACATAGGCCTCTCCCAAGAGAAACTAAATAAAAGCTTGTAAATAAAAATACACACTTTTTAATCATTCCTTTCCTAAACTTTGAAACGTACTTTTGCAAAGTCAAAAAAAATGGTTGCCTGTAAAGTCGGTTTTACGGGCGAAGATTTTACGTGAAAACGTCAGACCGATCATAGTTGAGTGGGAGAGAGACGCAAGGCATTCGGCGGGCCTCTCTCTCGTTCGGTGACTCATCGTAACGTTACCGAGCGTTACACTTTTTCATAAGTGACTCCCAGCCGCAACCTAATTTAAGACGTTGTCACGTCAAAAACTCTATTAAAACTTCTTGGTAATATTTGGATTATTGTATAGTGTATGTACTTGTTGTACTAATATGTAACGTTGTGCCGAGTTGAACATACTTGAAACATTTCTTGCCAATTAAAACTAAGATCATGCTGGTTCAAGCTCTCGTCTTGCCCTTGATTGATTATGGTGATGTGTGCTACCTGGATATAACTGAAGATATCTGAATAAACTAGATAGACTTCTTAATAATTGTATAAGGTTTTTTTTTTGCCTTGGAAAATATGACCATGTTTCCGAACACTGTTCTGAGCTTAAACGGCTCCCCATCCGCCAACGCAGGAATCTTCATATTTTATGTCAACTTTATAATATACTTAATAATCCTCTTGCCCATAAATACCTCAAATCAAGTTTTCAACTTTTATCTTCCACTCATGAAAAAATCCTGCGTTCTTTTAATACTTTGACCCTTTCTATTCCTTCTCACCGTACTGGTTTTCTTTCTTACTCTTTCGCCATTACGGCAATAAGACTTTGGAACGCGCTTCCTGAATCCTTTCGAACTGCTCCTAGTCGCGCTAGCTTTAAGACACAGGTATTTAAACACTTCTTGGCCAAGTTATAAAAATTGATTTAACCCCCGACGTTAAGAATTGCTGCATTTATCTATTTATTTATATGTATAGTATATGTAGCGTATATATATATGTATGTAGGTATATGTATAGCAGGTATATATATATGTATATATATATATATATATATATATATATTTATTTATTTATGTAACAATGTACATTGTGTATTTTATATATACTACACTTTATCTTGCAACCCACATTTAGACTTTCTGTATAACCCAAAGGTTGAATGGTAGACAACGCTTTTAGCGTTAAGTTCGCCTATTGTTCTGTACAATTTGTATTTAATGGACAATAAAGATTAAATAAATAAATAAACATAACGGTTACAGCCCTAAGTAAAAACTTAATTTGGTTTTAGCATACGTTATTAAGTTGGTAGTCTTTCAGGCATTAAACTTTTTCCTTGTGACCAGCGCGAACAAGGCGTCTTCCTGTCAACTTGGCAAAAATGCTTTCGAATGTCTTTCCAGCTAAATGGCTGTTCTCCTTTACAGCTCAACCGATTATCGTTATATTTTGTAAACAGGTTAATTGTACTTTTTGTCAATTTTGGAAATATTTCATAATGGCAGAGTCGTGGGGATTTTGAGATACACGTTGAATATCTATTTAGTTTTAAGCTATGCAAGGCAGACTCGTGAGATACAGAGCCACTATATTGTCTATAATATATTATATAAATACACATACGAAAACACTTTTTTTAGAGCTAAGCGGCGGTGCAAAGAACAATGATACTCAAAAGAACATAAAGTTTATTTTAAGCAGTGAAAACGTTTAGTCATTACCCTGTTTGCGTCATCAGACTAATCAATCTAATGCATGTACTCAAACGTAGCAGGTCAATGACTCATCCGTAGACAATACAACTAAGAAATCATAAAAGGATCGTAATCTGAATTCTGTATATGAAATGTACCAATATCTCTTACTGTGCCGTGAATATTTATTCTCACCTCAACGTGATAAAAATAAGCTACCTACATAGATATAACGAAAACTTTTTCCTCTTTCCATAATATAAAATAACATGTAAAACTCATTGCCCAAATTAAAAATTGTAGCCAGTGAACAACGCTATCGCATTGTGGAAAACAATGTCAATAAAAGTTTTGGACAGCATTCCCTTGTTTCAACAGCGAGTGTCGACGTATACGTGTACTCGTATATTCATTTTAAAATATTTGCCTTGTTACTTAGAAATGTCACGAATACTTTACTTTTTAAAAATGTCATCATATCAGCCACGGGAAGACCACTGCTGGACATAGACCTCCAAGGTTTTCCAAAACGACCGATGAGAAGTGGCCTTGATGCAGCGTTTATCTTAGTTCGTTTTGCTAAGGTCTCATCCTTTTAAAAATATAATTCATAGAAAATAGAACAAATTATAATAATAATAATAATAATAATAAAATTTCTTTATTCACTTAAAGATTTGTACAGTTTTTTTTTTACAAGTTGGTAAATTCACAAAATGGTTGAAATAGGTCATACAAATTAGTTTTTAAACCCTGATTTCCAAACTAATGTGTGATCTTTGCGATATTTTCAAAATCCAACAAAAGGAATACTTGTAAGATTTAACTTACTAAAAATTTCATGATAAATTATGACTAATTCTGTTTAAGGTGAGGAAGAAAAAAAAATAGGTACTGTAAATCATAAATTATATAAAAACTCTATCAAAGCGTTTACGAACCCAAATGCAATTCATAAAAGAGTTCATTTATGAATTATCTCACTTTAAAACAGTACTTACTTACAAAAAATACTCACATCGCAACTTTGATTCGAGCCAAAAGAAATGCTCAAATCCTAATTATAAATATTAATTAAAATATTAACTCTTTTAGTTGTATGATAAGAGCTTTCAGGCAAGCGCAACTATCAATTTAAAATGTACAAAAAATATACTTACATCGTAACTTCGATTCACCGACGACCCAATACAAAATTAGTTTTAATTACAAATACTAAGGCTTTCAAGGGTTTGCCACACGCTTTCAGGCTAGCAACTGCCGCAAAGCTGGTCTGCCGCCGGCCGCAGTAAGCTCGCGCACAAAGTGTTTACGTAAAAAGTCTTGGAGCTTTTGCCAAGTTTAAGTAGGCAATTGATTTCTCTATTACAATATGCTTATTTTAGAGGTACATAATTTGCTGAATAATTCACGTTGAATTCACATTTTATAGCAATAACTCTTGTATTTTTTTTTGCCTTTTGTATTTTCTATTAGAGACTACCTAGTGATTGTGAAGTCGCTAAAATATAATGTTTTTTTCTTATAACCTTATTTTTAAACTTCTATTAAATTTTGTTTGTTACTTAATTACCAATGTGTTATCACTGATGAATTATGGCTCTGAAACATGGTCCCTTACTGTTTCATAAGAAGGCTCAAGATCGCTTATCGGGCTATGGTGGGCTATGCTCGGCTTTTCTCAGAAATGAGGAGATTCCTTGGAGAACGAAGGTCACTGACATAGCCTAGTGGATTAGCTCATTGAAGTGGCAGTGGGCGGGACACATAGAGTGAAGAACCGGTCCTTCACTGACGGTCACGTACCGGAAGCGCAGCGTAGAACACCCACCTACCAGGTGGTTCGAAGACCTAAGCAAGGTTGCAGGAAAACGGTGGATACAGCCCGCTTCTGATCGGTACCTAGTTTTGGAATTCCTTGGGCATATATCCAGCAGTAGACTTCACTCGGCTGATATGATGATGATGATGATTATATTCACCATACACGTCACAGTTCAATGCCGAAACTCATAAAAACCTAGTGGTCTAAAATGCTAATAAAATGCTAACTGGAAGTTGAGAGCATCCTACTATAATATTATAAATACGAAAGTTATATTGGATTAACACATAAGATACCTTTCATCCCGGAAAAATGTGAGTTATTCGTGGGATTGTCAAATAACTTTGATTACGCTGGCTAGTTTTCCATCTAACTAAGACTAATAAATATATTTTAATGCAAGAGGCTTTATTTATACACACAAATCACGTCTCTAACCCTCAAGAAACAGACAAAGCTCAGAGCACCACAATTCAAAAGCCACTTTCAGCGTGATTTCGTGTGTATTGTTAAATGGAAATAAAATCAAAATAGTGGTGGCGGATTGCTAATCGCATCATTTCTGCATCAACAGGTAATCTTATACGTGTTCAATAAAAAATGTTTATACAGTTAAACCACTTCCGTATCCACCTGTACACTCGACAAATACGAGCCGCGCCTGCGCGTCACTGCAGCTCATCGATCCCCTCACTCATGGGGTAGGTCCGGGCTGCGGCACACGTGTTGCTCAATGGTCTGCTTGAATGTGCACTCCGATTCAGGACTTGCAGTTAATGATTCGCAGGTTATGGGCCCTGACATGCGCTATGCAACACTACTACTTATCACCTGCGAGTAAAATAGAATTAATTATATTGCACCTCTTTGTCGCACAGTAGAATATAATTTCTCACCTTTCGTCTGCCGTGGGTGTCTTAATAGGCAACTAAGGAACCACAGATATACTAACCTAGGGCTTCAAGACCCAAAGGTCACTCTTAGCGTAATAGTAAGCGTGAAAATATAAAAAAGAAATAAAAATTGTGATAGATCGATAACCGCAAGGTCAGCAGCATCCTATAGACAATACTGCAATCAGTAACTGAAGAAAGAAAGCAAGTTCTGACTTGCACTGATTCAAGACTTGCACTTAATGATTCACAGGTTATGGGTCCTTATATGCGCTATAGCATAGCGCATGTAAGGACTGCTGCCTGCATCATCATGCTGTCTGCATTACTGCCTTTCATCATCAAAAGAGATTCAATTATATTTTATCTTTTCTGGGTGGTAACGAAAGAGTAAAATACCACCCGTGTGGTTCCGTGTTAGAATAGGACCACTCCATCTCTTCCTGTGGATGTTGTAAGTGGCGACTAAAGGACTAAGTACAAACATGTCGTGCTACAATTACATTCCCAAGGAGAGTTAACGTCGGGCGGCGGCCGGTTGTAAAACTTTTCGCACAAATACATTCCCAAAGAGGGTTGACGTCAGGCAGGCGGCCGGTCGTACAACTATAGCCAAATCATTTAAAGTGTTCCGGCTATTTCTTCTCCATTTTGCAAGGTCTTTGGCATCCTTGGGTGACCATTGACATGCATGTTGTATTTGGAGAAAAAAAAGCGAAAAGCGCACCCCGGGCTCCCAAGCAGCACAGCTGAGGATGCAACCGGGAACGCGCTAACACGAAGAAGAAGAACGAAAGAGTAAAATAATTTGACTGTCGTGCGAGTTAGAAGCGATTAAGAGACCTTTTTTCTGGTGCTCTTCTTTTCTTTGCTGCGTCACGACGGTACAAATGTCACAATCCCTTTCCTCTTGCACGATTACAAGCGGTACAAGTTAAGCCGAGCAAGAATCGAACCTCGGACCCTTTGGTTGTTGCGCAAGTCTGGATTACCGCTTCAATTCGCACTTATAGTAGGTATGTTAAACGTACCATTAGGTCTAGCTATAACGATTCGATCTCAGAATTCGGATCCAGAACCTTTTAATCGTAGATTCATCATCATTAGGTCTCTTTTAGTCTCCACGGCAGGAGCACGACCATCTGTACTTACAGAGTTATATACAGTATTGTATCAGCTAATACGAGTATGTATTAGTCAGAGCAGTCAGAGGATTTGGCCTACACTCTCCACGCTGGCCAGACTGGTTGGAGGGAGAGGTCTCATTGATGTTTTTAAGCTTAGTTTAGCTTGTGCTTTTTCCTAAGTCGCCTTCTACGACATCCACGGGAAGACTTAGAGTGGTCCTATTCTACTCTGCCGGGAATCACACGGCTAGTCACACATCGTAGATTAATTTTATTTAATCAACACCGCTAAAGGCATTGACAAAGAAATACGATTCAAGTAAAATATAAAATTAGATTTAGAATTTACAATCACAGAAATCCGCTAAGAGAAAATGTAATGGGCACTGAACCTTTGACCTACGGTTGTTCTAACTTTGTTGACCACAAATTGAACTAGACTTTCTGGAGAAAGTCTGTCCTTTGTTTAATGTTTGCAATTACGTGTACCTTAATGTTGGTGCTCGTAATTTACGTAATTACATACAATTTTTGAATAGGCACAAAACATAAGTGACAAATAAACCTTTTTAACCGAGTGTAAAAATAATTTTCTTTTAGGCATATTTCTTATCTGTTAATTTTATTGATTTTTTAGCGTTTCGTACTTAGTACCTTAACACATTCACGGACACAAGAACCTTTCAAAAAATGTGATGTGTGTGACACATAAAAATTCCATATATTTATTGCACCGTCGCAGGATGTACTGCCATAAATTAGTTTATTATTGAATTGTGTTGCGACAATAACGGCCACAGTCGTTTCCACCACCAGGCGGTATGTCATATTAAACACTTTCACATTTTGTTTTAATTACAAAATTTTGCCGAAATCTGACATGTCGTTCCAAAATAAAAGCTAGATAACGTTTATATGGAACAGCCTTAGGTAAGGGCGTCTCTAACAAACTTAAATTTGCTTCCACATATTTGCTTTTACCTTTCTGTGAGAACTAAAACATTGATTTAATTACTCTAAATCGTCCACATCAATCCGTCTTATGATAAATACATTAAATATAAATTTTATAAGCCATTAAAATTAGGGCGGCCGAGCGGCAAATCGTTGTCGGCGGGCGCACAAAGGCAGGCTAATCAATTGCCCAGCGCCACGCGAACCGGTGGAGAATGGGTGTAAGTCAGAAAATTAAAAATGTTCGTTTTCTATACTAATATTATAAAGAGGAAATATTTGATTGTTTGTTTGCACTGAATAAGCTCCGAAACTACTAAACCGATTTGAAAAATTTTTTCACCGTTGGAAAGCTACACTATACCCGAGTTACATAGGCTTCGATGATACAACAGTCGATGGACATAGGCTATGCGTGTACCACGGGCGAAGCCGGGGTGGTCAGATAGTGTTAAATAAAATACACATACCTACATTATCACGTCTTTAACGGGGCCGATAGATTATTCTAGATTTTGCGGCTCTACGCAGACAAAGCCCAGAGATGCAACATCCAAAGACCACCTTTATGGTGAGCGAGCAGATGAAAAAGAAATCAAAATAGTGATGGGTTGCTAGCCACATTGCCTAATTACCAGTTTTACCCATTCCAAATGCCTGCGGCGTCGCTTGCGTGGTCAAATTTTTGACAATCCCACGGGAACCTCACATTTTTCTGGGATTAAAAGTATCATATGTGTTAATCCATGTAATAAACTATGTCGTGCCGAATTCCATTCTAATCCATTCAGCTTTTTTTGTCGTGAAAGTCGAACAAACATGTATACAATACCCTTTATTGCACAAAAGTAAAAAACAGAACATAATTATCTTAAAAATTAGGAAATGCGCAAAAGGCGGCCTTATCGCTAAGCAATTTCTTCCAGGCAACCTCGTTTATATAGAAAAAATGATGGGAAATTAGGTAGTGCGGGGTGGTCAATATAATAAACATACTTATATACAATAATTATAATAAACATACATACACCTAATACTTAAATACATACATACAACTTACACAAAGAAAACATGTATCCTATGCCTATGTGTTGATCCATGTAATAAGTTTACTAGTTTTCCACACTTAAAATATAAACTTAGTTAAACTAAGTTTTCCATACATACTTACATACTATTACGTCTTTATCCCTAATGGGGCAGACAGAGCGTGATGGTGGATGAGAAGATGTAAAAGGAATCAAAATAGAGGTGGGTTACTAACCGCATCGCATCGCCCATTAAGATGATTTGCATTTTCGCCCATTTCCTCCTGATTCATTCGTTTTCCATACTGATGGTCGAATATGATATGATACACTATATTCTCTTCCAAGTTCATATTTTTACTGAAAACTAGTTATATGCAATTTCTTTTTAAATACAAAATTTTGCCGAAATCTGACATCTCGTTTCAAAATAAAAGCTAGACTATGTTTCTGTGGAAAAGTCTTATTTTGTCTAGGATAAGGAGGTTCTTATAGCCTGTGTGGCATAAAAACTATTAAACGCACTTACCTCCTTTCGTCTCTCGGCCGCACTCACATTGCCGCTCTTCATTTATTTTATTAGCGAGCACCGCCGGGCATCGTATCTCACTCTAATACATTTATTTATTTCAGCTATATCTTTAATTGCCGACTTAAAATAACGACCCTCAATACGAAGACTACCCAGAACGATGTTTGCTTTTGCTTGCCCGTCGATTTGTAATCGTTTGAGGTGTCAATATAGGTCGTGACACTTCAACACAGTGTCAGTGTGGTCGTAACCAGACTATGTCACATCTTCTCTCCTGCCCATCGTGCTCCACCTGCCACTAATCTTCACCCACTTAAGACCTCAGACAACGCTGTGAAAGTGGCCATGGCAAGTTTTAAAGCTAGACGGATTACCAATAATAGTTTCAACGGCAGTTCATAAAATAATTTAAAGAGCTATCTAGTGCATGACGAAGAGCAATATGAAAATTATCACCATATTTACGAGTTAACAATTTATTTCACACTTCAAGGCCATTTGCCTATATCTTCACCTTAAGAACAACAGAAAAATACGTCAACACTTCACAAAGTTACCTGAAAATGTACCTAAAACATGTGCTATTTACTACCACATCTTGTTATGTATTAGGCGGCGTAATAATACAACTAGGATCACTCCAGGTGTCCAAATCTTCTCGTTGATATCGTAGAAGGTGACTTAGAAAACACAAGCGAAATTGCTTGTGAACATAACTGAGACCTCTTTAACCCGTCTGGCCAGCGTGGAGAGTATAGGCCAAATCCTCTAACTGCTCTGGCCAAGCACACTTGGCCAAAGCAGTTAGAGGATTTGAGACCCTCTCTGTACTATCTAACAAAGCCACAGCTTTGTTAGATAGTACAGAGAGGGTCTTGCTCCTGCAGTGGAGACTAAAAACCTGTTGATGATTTTATGAGAGTATATATTCAAATAAAATAAACATGGATAGCTAATCTGACGTAGGATAGATAATATATAAAATATATAAGAAATGGAATCGTAGTGTTTACATATTTTTGTTGCTAGTGCGTAAGGTTTCCAGTATTTGAACGGCCTTTCAGTAAAAATAAGTTTACAGTACAATGTCGTATGTATCGATGTTGTATTATTTATGAATGTTACGTATTTTGAAACGACTCAATGCATGAGCGGTAAGCGATTCTTATTTATTAGGAAAAACTAATTTGGTTGCTGTGGTAATCAAGCCATTGCTTTATACTACAGTACTAAATTTTACAAGCTTCTTTTTCGAAATTTTTTTTTTCTAAAAAAAATAACATCATAGTCAGAACAAGTAGTTTTCAGGTACCAAACACATTCATTATAATTAATCTAAAATAATGTTTTTTTTTTTAATTTTTTTATAACTCGCTTCAATACGAGTATGTTGTTAAATTTGAGGTACCTATATGGATAACCATTAGGTATGTTACATTATTTAATCTATACTAATAATATTATAAAGCGAAAGAGTTTGTTTGTTTGTTTGTTTAAACGCGCTAATCTCAGGAACTAATGGTCCGATTTGAAAAATTCTTTTTTTGTTGGGTAGTCCATTTATAGAGGAAGGCTTTAGGCTATATAACATTACGTTCCGACAACCACGCGAACGAAGTCGCGGGCACAGCTAGTTATTATCATAACAACAAGATCTCCAAGGCAATGGCACAGGCAAAAGATCGTATCAAATGGAGGGAGATCGTAAAGAAGTCCGGTCGGGTACATAACGACGCCCAGCAGTGAGCAAACGACTAAAGGAGCAGGATAACTGCTGTAAGGCACCTCTATAGGTTGATCTTGCATCCCCTAGCTATGTTAAAATCTTGTAATCAGAATCACTATTAAAACACAAAACAGTAAGAAAAATTACCTACTTATTTTTTGTCATTTTTTTTCTTCCAAATTTCTTTTATTTGGCTAACCTTTACTATACGCGCGGCAGTTGCCCTTTCTACTCACCGGCCGCTGCCCGCCAGGAGCCCGGTAATGGGTTGTGACATCCAAATGGAAGATTTGGTATGAATTTGTCGGCTGATATCTTTGGTTTTTATCATAAAACGAGATACATATGAAAGAATATGTATGTTTTATATCACTTAAAGAGTACTTTTCTACTGCAGGTACATAACTGTCAAGAATGGATCAAGTCGCAATCATCTCTTAATTTACACCATACACGGCAGCAAGGCGCTACCTCCTTGTACCAATATCGGACGTAAACACAAGTCCTCTTGTTAACCCAAAATGTTAACAAGGATCGTACACCACTTAGCCGGGCCGCGCTAACGTGCGGGACAAAGCCTGGGTTTGTTTGCAACGCCTAGTTGCGGGTTAACTGGCCTAATTGATCATAGAATGTGCCCCGCACCTGCCGAGTTGACCTTCCAGGTTTTGTCGCTAGGGGTCATTCTGACCTTTAGACGCATTTTCAAGTTTTCATTTCAGAGGCATTTATTGGTATTGATGTATTCTTCTGTAGTCCTTAAGGATCCTCCTTAATCCTTAAGGATTTTTAATCTAAATGTCCTAATTGATATGATAATAGAATGTGCCCCGTACCTGCCGGGATGACCTCCAGACTTTAAAGGTCATAGTTACCGACGACCTCTTAGATGCATTTCAGGTTTTTTTTTTCAGAGGCCTTAAGGACTACTTCTAGTTTATTTTAGATTCAACAAAATGAGTGACTTTTTCCTCAGTTTGGTAACAAAGACAGTTTTCAGGGTAAGTGGCCTTTGTCCGTCCGCCACAACCATTAAGTTACTATAGTATGTTTTTACATACTCGCTAAGGTCGCTAAATGACAGTCAGATATAGTTGACTTTAAAGTAAACTGCCGACAAGTTGCTGAATCTTGTAATTAAATATTGGTCAACTTTAAGGATTCCATTCCAGTCCCGTGTCATGATTTTTAAAATTAGTCACATTATTCTGCTAATATTTAATTATGGCAACGTAGAATTATCTAAAAAGTGGTGCCATCTTGTTTAAAAAATAAATGCATGATATTAGAAGATGTTACCATCGCCGTTCTTAAAAAAATTTAATGCCAGAATAAACGATGGGAACACTGGATGTTCATTCTAGTGGTCTAGCCCATGGGCTGGCTCACATTTTTTAGGCAGCATCAGTGCAGAGCAGACGTCTAGTTGGGACTACGAAGGGCAAGGGTTAGAATTTACCACACCCATATTTGTCTCATACTTTACGACCTTTGACGCACCTTTTACCTATAATTTTTCCCATCCATGCAATACGATAAGTAGAATTCAAATAACTATTCTGCTATGCCCGGAAACCTTCCAGTAACATGTGGTTTCTCCCAATTACAGGACTACCATCGCAACTACCCATTATTGTCAACCAGTCCCCATCCACGCGTCACAAAGTCACCAACTGTCAGTACTTTGAACTGCATCGTTTAACAGGTGCCTGCGAAGCGGCGGTGTCACCAAACGGGTGCGACTCGGAGCATAGAACTCAATGGAGTCTTTGGGTTAGACTCTACCATAGCTTATCGGAATTGTGCAACAACCAATAAGATTTCGTTGCACAACTCCACCCAGATTCTGAAGCCCTTTAAATGTTCTCAAAACACTAATGGTTTGGATAAGTATTTTTGCAGCGCTAATTTATATACAGCAATCTCCTACCTTGCTGTATAAATTATTATTTTTTATTTAACGTATTTAGTATCATGCTGACCTCGGCAGCCTTCACGGCCTTCATACTAATTGCGTTAAAATCTATAAATCCTAATCACAATCATATTTTCTTGAAGGTAGAAAACTATACTATAAATAGTATCACACTGATTAAGCTAGCCCCAAAGTAAGTTTTAAACTTGTGTTATGGGATACTAATTTAACGATACATATTTTATAATAAATAAATATATAGATAAACACCCAAGAGCCAGTATAATTTGAAAAAGGCGATTTTCCAACTTGCCCTGGCTGGGGATCGAACCCAGAACCTCCGGATTAGCGGTCTAGCGTGTTAACCATTACGCCACGGAGGTCGTCAGTGAGAGTGAAGAGGAGGTGTATAATATATATAATTTAAAATAAATTAACGAAATTAGACAATAAATTGAGTTTATTTATGTGACAGTATTTGAAACAAATTTCCTTATTACATAATTTGTAATGATTTGCGCATGTATCTAAAGTATTTTTATTTTTTGCTTAAGCGAGAATCTGAATTAGCTTAGCAAGATAGTGTTTAGGCTTTATTGAGTAAAACAATTACATTTTGTTTCAAAAAGTTACAAAATTGTGATTATTCTGATTCCTTTTTCAATCGCCATGCCCAACAACACGATCCAACATTGTCTTACCAGGGATAAAGTGTATCTGTATTTACTAAAGCCAAACTCCACTTGGTTCTAAGCTCGGGCGTAAAATTCGGCGTTTCCCTCAGTGCATTATCGCTTACATGGTAATAGGCTTGGTGCGTCCCGCCATCTGTACAAATAATCACACCGAGAAATTGTATCAGACAACAAACGGGACAATTTCATATAAAAGTAGTTATGTTAATAAATACAAATCGAATAAAGTTAACCAAAACTATATTAAAGTATGAAATAGAGGTTGCGCGCAGGGGATAGCGTTGAGAGTGTAGGTCAAATCCTTTGACTGCTCTAGCCAATTATTTATTTATAAAACTTTATTGTTCCAAAGTAAAAATATACTTTTAACAAATGGCGGACTTAAGGCCGTACCTGAATTTTCCAGGGTCCAGTGCTGCCCCCATTTTAAATAAATCATTTCAAAGAAAACGCAGACATTATTTAAAATTTTGCTACTATCAAGTCTTAGATAACCCTTCAAAGTATTTTATGAACTACTGTTTTTAGTTTATAATAAGAACGTTAAGGCCGTAGCTGAATTTTCCGGGGTCCAGTGCTGCCCCCATTTAAAATAAATCATTTCAAAGAAAACGGAGGCATTATTTAAAATTTTGCAACTACCAAGTCCTAGATAACCCTTCAAAGTATTTTATAAACTACTGTTTACAGCTTAAAGTGAGAACGTTAAGCTTTACTACGCAAATTTGCCAAAAGTGGCCGTTTTTCTTTTGAGGGTATTCTTTCGCTGATGCGATATCTGGTCCAGGGGCGACTCTGAGTGAAAGGGATCGGGCCATCGATAGGGATCCTACTGGTGTAATGCTGGATCCCTTGCATCATCATCATCATCAGGTCTTTTAAAGTCTCCACTGTAGGAACACGACCCTCTTTGACCACCAGAGCCATAATCGATCGATAATTGATCGACTTCTTAATAACTGCATTCGTTTTATCATCTGTCTTCGAAAATATGATCATGTATGTAGTAGTAGTAAATGATTTATTTAAAATGGGGGCAGCACTGAACCCCGGAAAATTCAGGTACGGCCTTAAAATATGTATTGAAAAATTTCGCCACGAGTCAAGTGCACTCAGAGTACAGATGTAAGAGGCTCAAATCTCACTAATGGCGTAATTTTTCATAACATATTTTTAATTTAAATATTACTCCGAGCATTGTTATGCAGTATTTTTTTTATTTTATTTTGTTAATAAAAATTTGTGTTTACGCAAATAATTTTTGTGCCAGACAGAGCTGCTCTTTCTTAACTTATGTTAAATTAACACATATCAAAATAGAAAAGTTACAACATCATTTATGTTTTATTTAAGAAAAAATAAATAAATAGACTGTTAATTTGACAAAGAACACTGTTTAGATTGAATTATTTAATTAATAAGTACTTCCGTGTCATTGTACGAGTAGCTTAGACCTTTTAACCAGGTAGATACTATTTTCGTAATCGCAGAAGGTAAATGTCAAGATTTTCATTGACTTTGTTATAAAGGTAAGTTGATTGTGCTTCATATATTGATGCTCTGCAAATTTAGTTTTTTTATGAGAACAATTAGCCACATTATCTTTCCTTTGTTTTGTTCCAGATTTGCTTTTAGTTTATTAGGTTGGGTTTTGTGTTTTTATAAAATAACGTGCAGTATATAAAGTATTCTTGTAAGTATAAAATCAATTATTCAAAAGAAGGGTTGTCACCTGGACGGGATCTGCCCTGGCGTGCTTTAAAATCTAGATTGTTGTGGAGAGCTTTTGTCCAGGTGGAAAATGATTGATAGCTCACGCACGGGACTTGTGCAAGTATGGTTCCTTCCCACTGGTTATGGTGCACCTGCTTTCCTGTCCCAGGTACCCTACCACCTTGCACCCTGGAAAATTTACTAGCGGCTAAGGATAACGCCATCGCAGGGGCTCTCTACTGGGCTGATGAAATATAAATTGTCAAAAAAATACATCGACACGCAAAGAAGCAGAAGAAGACAATCTAGGGTAGCGCCGCTACCCCTATTGGATAGTCGCCTATCTCGACGTTTGTTAGCACTTCTATGGAGAAACCTTAACACGTTATATCAATTATGTCTATTCTACGACCCCCGTGGTATAATGGCCAACACCCTAGTCCGCCAATCCGGAGATTCAGGGTTTGATCCTCGGCCAGGGTAAGTTATAAAATTACCTTTTTCAAAGTTTCCTGGGTCTTGGGTGTTGTCTATATATGTATTTATATAAAAAAAAATTGTGTTTCGTTGAGTTAGTATTCGATAATATAGGTTTAAACTTACTTTGGGGCTAGCTTAATAGTATAAAAATATATACCTATTATTCCGAAAAATAAGAAAGTTTTCAGTGAAACATGTCTGTATTATGATATGTTGAATAAATAAACATAGTAAGATATACAATAACAGGCGATGAAAGCTATAATAAATGTATCTTATGGTCTGCAAGCTCAGTATGATCGTTAATATACCTTGCTGAGACACTTTGACGTGTCTAAGCTGTCAAGGACAGAAAACTTTATAGATTCTAATGGAGAGCTACTACGAAAACTCGATCGAGGTAAGTATTCCTTTTTTAAAGCAAACATTACTTCTTCTTTTTTTCTTAGTTAATGGCTCCATCGTTTTCAAACTGTCCTGGGTCTTGGATGTTATCTATATATGTATTTATTTTAAAATATTGTATCGTTGAGTTAGTGTCCCTTACAATCAAACTTACTTTGGGGCTAGCTCAATCAGTGTAATTTGTTCTTATACTTACATTTACATTTATAACTAAATTTTCACTAAAGACTCACTTTTAAAGACGTAAATGTAGTTAAATAGTAGGGCTTAAACTACGCGTCTTCATAAAGATAACTGGTGGTTCACAACCCATACAATACTCAATTAATAAACGGCCGATAACTCGCACGGTGCGTTTACAGCTTGTTCACTCTTTGTCTTACATGATAAGCAAGTAATTTATTAAAGTTAAGGTTTTACAAAATTAATTTCTGCAAAATGTGTTACCATCTACTTTGTTGCCCCTGTTTCTCATTTCTTAAGCACGTGATTTTACGTCGTGACGTATTTACAGCTTGCTCTCTTTTTGTCTTACACGATAAGCAAGGAATTTCTTGAAGCTAAGGTTTTTCAAAATGAATTTCTGCAATATGTGTTACCATCTACTTTGTTGCCCTTGTTACTCATTTCTGAAGGACGTGATTTTACGTCGTGGCGTATTTACAGCTTGCTCTCTCTTTGTCTTACATGATAAGCAAGGAATTTACTAAAGATGAAGTTTTGCAAAATTAATTCCTGCAGAATGTGTTACCATCTACTTTTTTTGCCCCTGTTTCTCATTTCTGAAGCATCTGATTTTACGACGTGACGTATTTACAGCTTCCTCTCTCTTTGTCTTGCGTGATTAACGAAAAATTAATCATCAAATAAATAAGAGGTTTTGTGAATTTGATTCCTGCAAAATGAATGGTGCATATTGTCAAGTACGCTTTCTTGCGTCTAGTTCCCCAATAATGATAAAAATGGTCATGATTTTTGTTTTGTGTGAACTTACAGTTTGCTCACTCTTTGTTTTGCGTGTTTAGCAATATAGTCTTAAAATATACTAAAACTATATTGAGGGTGAATTCAGTCCATGATACTAAACAACTTTCTCCAAGCCACATATAGAAATAATACAGGATTTTGGGTTTACATCAGAATGATTTTAGTCCTCTTACAAAGGTTTATAAAAAATATTTTTACAAAAAAAAAGCGAAAAATGTTGAAAACACACTTGAAGTTACTGGTCTCGGATAACTAACCAAAAACTTTATTTCATTAGGTACCAGTACAGCTACAGTGAAATGTCATCGATTATCCTATTTAATCAGTGTAATTAACTTCTCAGATCGTAACTATAGATATCCTACATTACCATCCAAGGACCTCCCATAGGGCGTGCACGCAAACCTATGTTTTACGTTGGGGTTCGTCACTAACTGGATATACGAATCTGGACACACTTGAAGTTATTATTAAAATAATTACGTTACACTTTCTCCAGTTGAAGAAATGAATACTTTTTTACTTAAAATTGCGATTGTTTTAAAAAAGTTACTAATAGTTAGAAAATATTTGGAATAATATTAAACAATCTTATAGCTTTTCTTCAGTGGACTGTCTTTATTTGCAATTCTTAAACTAATTATAATGCAAATCATATGGTTAACTAACTATTTTGTACATCTATTTTCATGATACTTCACGACATTGACAATCAAAATACTTAAACTTAAGGAGTTCACACACGGCAGCTTTAATGTATATTTTTACATCTTGATACCTTAAAGATACAGAGCGATACGAAAATATACATTTATATTTCGATACATGTCAATACATTTCAATACATTTCCGTATATCTCTCTTTGAAATCTAAGAAAGAACTATCTAGTAAGTCTAATAGTAAATAACTTGACGGGTCCATAATTATAACATTAAAAATAAGAACACTCTATATAACACCTTAACAGCTAGAAAGTGCTTCAATCGGGACGTATACCAATGAAAGGAAGGGAAAGATACATTACATTACATGTTTTGTGTGTGATACGTTAAGATAATTTAGAGATATACATCCCGGAATGTAATGGACATTATAGCTGCCGTGAGTGAACTCCTTTATAATCCTTATTTTCTCTTTATTGACCATAATGGTACAAAAGGTGAACTTAACGCTAATGCATTCTCTACCAGTCAACCTTTAGGAAAAACAGAAATTATTTAATTGCGATAGGCGCTTTAAAGATGTACTTAATAATTTACTATTTACAAGTATACTTAAATACATTCATATAATACACTTAATACATATAAATACTTATATAAATATACATACATATATATATATATATATATATATATATACTACAAATGTTTTAAGATAATGACTAATTCTGCTGCGAAAATTTTAAAGAAAGGTGCGTGTGAACTTTCTTCTTAAATAAGTATCTGTTTGAGATACTTTTGATGTCTTCAGGTAAGGTATTCCAGAGTCGCGTAACTTGAAGAGTAAAAGAGTTAGACATAAATTCAGACCGAAATAACGGAAGATATATTTGAAGAGTATGGCTGGAGCGAAGCTCACGGTCATGGCTTTCAGACTGATATTTAAATTTGGTTTTCATATATTGGGGAGAAAGAGGGTTCTTAAGTATAGAGAAAAGAGTACAGAGCATTCTCTGTTGTCGGCGCTGACGAACAGGAAGCCAGTTAAGCTTAGATCGGAAAGACAATATGTGGTCTTTACGAAGGCAGAAGATAAAGCGAATGCATTTATTAATAAGACGATCTAGCTTATCAAGAAGATCTGCATTTAGATCAGGATAACACACATCAGCATAATCAATAGTAGAAAGAACAAGAGATTGTATTAAAGTAATTTTAGTTTTGATTGGAAGAAAATTTCTATAGCGATTCAGGTATTGTAAGGAATAGGTGACTTTTTTGCTGATCTCAGTGACCTGATTTCTCCAGCTAAACATAGAGTCCATCAGAAGACCAAGATTTTTGACGGATTGAGTGAGTGAGATGTTAGTATTATTTAGAGAAATTGAGGGAACAGAGCTCATATCGATCTTTGCTAGCTGTCTAGAACTACCGATCATGATTGCCTGACACTTGGACGCATTAATTTTAATTCCAAAATCATCTGACCAAGAGGAAATGTTGTTCAAGGACGCATTTAGCTGACTAATACCAGAATCAATGTTTTCAGCGCTGGTTTGTATATAGATTTGCAGGTCATCTGCATAAAAATGGTAAGAGCAGCTAATAGAGTGTGACAATAGATTAATAAATACAGCAAACAGCAGAGGTGATAAGATACCCCCTTGAGGGACACCTGAACAAATATTCTTCCATTGTGACAACTCACGGTCCACTCGAACTGCTTGTTGCCTACCATGGAGATATGAAGAAAACCAATCCATAACTGAGGATGAGAATTTCATATATTTAAGGATAGCTAGGAGAATATCGTGATCAACCATGTTGAAAACATTTGAGAAATCAATAAGTACAAGAATGGTGATAAACGAATTTTCCATACCAAGGCGAATATTTTCGGTAACGTTGAGAAGAGCAGTAGCGGTACTGTGCCCAGGACGAAAACCTGACTGTAGGGGAGTTAGAAGAAAATTATCAAATATGAACGCGGAAACCTGAGCGTGGGCAGCCGCTTCTAACACTTTAGAAAGATAAGGTAAAATTGAAATTGGACGGAAATTGTTCAAAGCCCGCGGATCAGAAACTTTTGGCAAAGGAGTAACATATGCCTTCCCCCAAAGAGTGGGGAAAGAGCCTGTAGAGAGAGAAAACTTAACAATATGTGTAATGATAGGAATTAATATGTCAATAATATTAACTATCATTTGCCTACTGATATCATCACAGCCAACAGCATTTGACTGTAAGGAGATAATGATTTTCCGAATGTCATCTATGTGAAGGTTGGCCATGGAAGAAATTCTATAAATAGTGCGTAGTTTAACGGAAGCATCTAAGGAATTAGAATTTGTGAAATTATTATTAAAATCGTCGAGAGAAAACGACGAAGAGGAATGAAGAGAAGTTTTTCCTAAGTCCAGAGAATGTAAAAACTTCCATACGTTAGCCAAAGAAGAATTAAAGATTTTTAGTCTTAGATCAAAAATTGTTTATATATACTTAAAAAAATATTGTATGGAAGATTGTTATTACATACTGCTCATTAATGTTGTAATTTTTGGTTATAATTAGGGTCGAATCACACGCAGTGTAAGTTGCGCTATGCAAGTTGCATCGTTGATAGAATTTCTACCCACGTAACTTACGCGTGGTGTAAACGGTGGGAAGAAATTCTATGAAACCCAACATAGGCACGTAACACGCCACTTACACTGCGTGTGATTTGACACTTACATTTATGAGCCAAAAAAAATTTGGGGCATAGCAGTTCTCCCGCCAAGTCGAGCCAAAGCTAACCAACAAACAAAGGTACAGCCGTAGCATACTTTTCTCGATACCTACTTTTTACAGAACTTTTAAATAACTGGACATATTGTATCCTAATGGGAGGCCTATGTCCAGCAGTAGACTTCCTGTGGCTAATATGATGATAATGTAATTTGGATACAACTAATCATTAGTTGTATCCAAATTACTATGTCTAGTTTGTGACGAACTTCGTACTGCAGGTGCACTCCATTGCAAAGAAACAACTGTATTAGCAGTTCGCAAACCGATTTGTTAGTATGGACAAACAATTAATTGCATCGAAAGAACTAGATACTTACGAGTACATTGTTTGCTCTTTGTTAGCTTTCACGCACAAACAAGGAGTCTTGGATGTGAAATCATAGGATGGGTTGGGTTTGACAAGTATTGGCATTTTGCATAAGATTTGAAAAAACAAAAAAGGGTTGGTTGGTCATTTTTTGTTGTTTATTTACTTATTTACTTAAATTTAAGCCACTTCCCGGATTTCGATTGATGATGAAATTTTGAATGCTGATGTTAATCAGATAACAATGCAATACTGTTATATCAAGAAGCTAATCTGATGATGGAGCCGGAACGTGGCTATAGGAGCCCTGTAGTTAAATGACGCAACCACATTAAATTTGGGCTTATTACATTTGTCTTAATAAGTACTTAGGCCTCACAATAATATCATGAACGAAAAAAAAATTATTTTGAAACATTTATTTAATTTAAAACTTGTTCCAAAGATATTTACTACTGACGGTATTAAAGCAAAGCATTTAAAATCAATAATGAATATTTTTTAACGATTTACTAACACAATATTAGTAGTCGGAAAGGCCGAACAGGTTTCGATCAATTAGACGATCATCATTAGAACGATTGTTAGAAGCCGACATTTTCGCTTTACTCTCTGCACTGCCTTTCTCAGTACGTTTAACATTATTCATAATAAATTTAAGTAATTCACATTAGTTTTAATTAAATATATAAAATCGACTTTAGAATTTATGATATTTACAATCTAGCAAGCTAGGAAATGATTCAGTCTTATCAATAATAAGAAGCTATATCACTTTTCCGCTGCGATCGCTTCGTATTGACAAACTTCCATTTGTACATGACGATATTCTGAAAAAAAAGAACAAATTACAACTCAAAATCTTTAAAAAAAAACGTAAAATGTACCAGCTGCTTCTGTTCCCTCGCAAAGCGTAAAAGCTGATCGAGGGAAAGGGCAATAATCTGTATCAGTCTTGTCACTCATTACAATTGTGATTCCCTTTATCAAAGATAATATAATTACTAACAACCTTTATCCCCCATCGCACCTACCAATACGCTAAACGTGGCCTTTAGGTTTCAGGCTGTATACCCCGTTATGGATAAATATGTGATAGTGTATATGGAGAAGGCAATGGCAAACCACTTCATTATCTCTGTCAAAAATCGGCGACCTTTCCTAATAATGACACCGACAAGAGATTGTCTCTTAAGCCCCAAGCCCAAACGGCCCCATGGAGCCAGTCGAACACACACAAATCTCAACCTTATTACTTCTTCTTCTTATTTAAGAGCTTAGTGGCTCTTGTCTCTTCAAACTTCTCGGTTCTCTGCCTTACTTTTTAACCTTATTACATTGACACAAAAATATAAGTTCCTTGACAAAAAAAGCGGCCAAGTGCGAGTCGGACTCGCCCATAAAGTGTTCCGTAGCAGCAAGTATTAAATGTTTTTTTTTATATTTGAGTTGATTGAGTTGCGGTTTACGATTTATGACGTATTAAAAAAAAACTACTTACTAGATCTCGTTCAAACCAATTTTCGGTGGAAGTTTGCATGGTAATATATCATATTTTTTTATCATTTTCTTATTTTAGAAGTTACAGAGGGGGACACACACATTTTACCACTTTGGAAGTGTCTCTCACGAAGTGTCTCAAACTATTCAGTTTAGTAAAAAATGATATTAGAAACCTCAATATCATTTTTGAAGATTTATCCATAGATACTCGTACCCGACACGTATGGGTTAGATGAAAAAACATTTTTGAGTTTCAGTTCTAAATATGGGAAACCCCCAAAATTTATTGTTTTTTTTTCTATTTTTGTGCGAAAATCTTAATGCGGTTCACAGAATACATCTACTTACAAAGTTTCAACAGTATAGTTCTTATAGGAAAAAAGTGGCTGTGACATACGGACAGACAGACAGACAGACATGATGAATCCATAAGGGTACCGTTTTTTGCCATTTGGCTACGGAACCCTAAAAATACCTTGAAAGGAGTTAAATGTACTTAGTAGCAGTATGAGTAGTGTATGTACATACATACTATTACCGTCTTTATCCCTAATGGGGCAGACAGAGCATCTTGGGTTTTGCAGCTCCAAACAGATAGAGCCCAGGGCCGCAAGACTCATAGCCCACTTTTAGCGTAAAGATGGGTACATTCTAAATTTTTTCTTTTCTCTCAGACCAGCAAGAAGAAAGTATTGTATGTACATACGTATATTATTTTGACGTGACAACGTCTTATAAATTGGTTAGCCGGGTGACACTTCAAGAAACTGCGTTACGCTCCGCTCACGTTATGCGCTCACAATGAGAGCGAGTGAGAGGCACGCGTGCATGGTTAGCCTGCCTAAGAGCGAGAGAGACAGACATAAAAAGTTGTCACGTAAAACTTTCGCCCGTATACCGACTTTACAGGCAACCAATTTTTTTTAATAAGACTTACGTTTTTTTTCGTCACAATTGTACTCATACAAGTCACAATTATCGTTGAACATTCTAGTGATGCCCAAGGAGTCTTGACCACAGATGGCCACGAAATCATGTTGACACTGGTCAGCCATTTTGCAGAAGTTAATGACCTGTGATGAAATAAAATTGTTTGGGTTGCTATACACATAACCGGGCCGGCGTTAATCGGATCAGCCGCAGGTAAAATCGAATATACTTATGAATGTTCGAGGAAATAGCCTATATAATTGCTTCGGATCAGCTTTGTTGTTCGAAAAATACTGCCGAACTGACAATGCCAGCCAGCTTATAAATATAAATAAATAATATAAATATATAGGTACAAACCACACTGATTAAGCTAGCCCCAAAGTAAGTTTTAAACTTGTGTTATGGGATACTAACTCAACGATACTATATTTTATGATAAATACATATATAGATAAACATCCAAGACCCAGGACAATTTGAAAAAGGCCATTTTCCAACTTGCCCTGGCTGGGGATCGAACCCAGAACCTCCGGATTAGCGGTCTAGCGTGTTACCCACTACGCCACGGAGGTCATCATCTTATGTGTGTAGCAACCCTTACATACACTAATAATAAAAGGAATTAAACTAAAAGACTAAACACAACATTCCCAAGGATGGTTGACGTCGGCTGTAAAAGTTTTTTACAAATGCATTCCCGATTGCATCCTTAGCTAGGCTGCTTCGGAGCTCGAGGTGCAATTTCCATATCAATGGTCAACCAAGGATGCCAAACACCATACGAAATGGCGAAAAAATAGACTGGTCAGTTTAAACGATTTGACTATAGTTTTACTTGTATAACCGGCCGTCTGCCTGACGTTAATCCTCCTTGGGAATGCAGTTGTGGCACAAGATGAATGTGCTTAGTCCTTTAGTCGCCTCTGACGACATTTACAGGAAGAGATGGAGTGGTCCTATTCTAGGCCGGTAGCCACACGGCACTACAGTTAATAACTGTACTGAAATTATGAAACATTTAGCGACATCCTTTATCTATATATATAAAAGCGAAAATCACTTACTCATCACGAAATCTCGAAAACTAATGAAGATGAAATGTGGCAGGAAGGTAGACAGTGACTAGGAGACGTCCGCTAAGAAAGGATTTTTGGAAATTCCTCCCCTAAGGGGGTAAAATAGGGATTGGCAGTTTGTATGAAACTTCGTAATTTTTAAAGTGGGACACATGACATTTTTAATGTATATGTGTAGTCTACGCGGGCGAAGCCGCGGGAAAAAGCTAGTAAATTCTATTATTACCGGCTCCAAGGGGAAAAAATAGTCTTCTGCTTCTATTTCCACGTGACACCATACTTCGGCGGCAAATCCGAGAATCATTAAACCTAAAATTATAATAACAACAAATAAGTACATGTAGGGTAAAACCAGGATAGTGGCCCCAGAAGTATACTTGCCTCAGAGGTATAGTTAACCCGATTGTAATTACTCTAGTTTCGCATGCAAATTTATTAATCTTTCAAAAGATTCTTCATCTATTACTAAGTTGACCATGTCTCATGTCTCTATGCGATTGCATAGGAAGGCAAAATGGGATCAAAGTTTTTAGATAGATGCCCTGTTTCTCCTAAGCTTATTCCCGGCAGCTATCCCCTATGTGGGATAGATTCAAAAAATATATAATAGGGTTCACAAAACATAAAGTCTGCCATAATCGCTAATACTCTAAATATATATATATATATATTTAATTTTTTTAAATAAAAAATGAAAGAACCGGTCAGTATTATACAAATAAAGTATTTTGCTTTTTGTACTAAGACATAGTTATAGTGTTTCAAAAAGTGTGGCAACAATCCTGCTTTTGCCCTATGCAATATAACCACATAATTTATCTTTATATTTAATTTATACAATAGAAAGGAAGAATAAAAAAAACTTACTTGTTAAAATCTTTTTAAATATCATAGTACCTACACTACACGTGTACACTCTTTGACTTACAATGATGGTCTAGTTTGGTACAACAATAGACTGTTTACTTAGTTCTAAGTAAACTAAATTAGTCTAGAGGAAATTATGGTAAACATCTCCTTATGTTGAAGACTTAGTAGAACACAATATCTAAGTGGTGCTCAACATTCGGAAGGGGTTTAGAATCAATGAAGAATCAAAAATAGAAAAAACCAATCGAGACAATGGAATCTGAATCATGTCAATAGGTGATGCGGCTTGCAACTCATCACTATTTTGATTCCCTTGTCCACCTTCACGCCCATTTATCACACTAAACGTGAGCTTTGGGTATCACGGCCCTAGGCTGTGGTCCCTGTTAGGGATTAAGACGTACCTAATAGATCAAGAGAAGGTCAATATTTAGAACAAAAATAAATTTGTTCACATTTGAAGATAACGCAATATAAGCAATCGATTCAACAAGTATGTTATTTATGTTTTTACACAAAACGGGGTGACCTAAAAACTAGATACCCAAAACGTCATGCAAACAGATTACAAAAGCCGAGGGCCCGCCTGGAACTAAACTCTTTGAGTACTTTAATCATGTCTATAGAAATATACAACAAATTGCCCAAAAAACTAACAGAAGAAAAAAATGACAAAATATTCTTCAAAAAATTAAAACAATTTCTTATTAACAAAGCCTATTACGATATAAAAGAATTCCTAAAGGATAAACTATAATTAAATATAACCAGCGCAGTAAAAATATATAACCAGTTTATTTTATAATAATTTAATAATAAAATAATATTAAATAGATCTTATTGAAATTAAATCAATTAAGTATTAATAAAGTAAAATTAAATATGTAAATAAATTAATTAATAAAATATAATAATTTACTCTAAATGTTTTAATGAAATAAATGATTTTATTTCATAATTAAAATAAATTTAGAACATAATGAGTGAATATGAAACTGGAAATAATTGATGTAAGTTATAAAGGTAAATCATAATTCAACACGTACTACGAGTAAATGCATAACTTCAAATTTTAATATCTATGACTCGAATGTCCAAAAATGTTTAATATACCAAACTTAAAGGTACCAATAACTAATTTAATAAATAGTCGATCCAAATTACCTTTTGAGTGCGACCTCCTCTTCTCTAACCAAATTGCTGTGCCCGACAGGGTCCATAAAATGATTCTTAAATTGTATTGTTGTTATCTTATGTGCTTTATGGTTCGCAATAAAATATTGAGTATTGAGTTATATAAAAATCGTTATATTTGTACATAATAATAACGATTTTTATATAGTAGATTTAATTTTTACAGGTCTTTTTTTATTTTTTTTATTTAAAATGTATTTAATAATTGTTAAATGTAATTGTCGTTTGCCGAAACTTTAAAAACAGTTTTTATTTTTCCTTTTAAATATCGTACTAACTCAAACCAAATTTTCAGATAAATTTCTCAATAGTTTACCTCCCCTGATGAACTTCCGATGAAAACAGACCCGTAGTAGTTCTAAATGTTACTTAAGTACTGTGGAATGCACTGTGTTATTTTACATTTAAGTTAAAAATGATTTTAAAATTCAACCTTATTCTTTTAATTTGTAAGTAAATAATTTATATCATAGAAAAACTTTACCAACTGGACTGATAAATTAATCTATGGGCGAAGACATAGTAGGGGTAGACCAAGGAAGAATTGGTGGGATTATATCGAAGGTTTCTTGAGTGAATGACAACAGATTACTCGGAGTTGAGATAGATGGTCAAAAAGGGGGGGGGGGGAGCTTTTCCCAGCAGCAGCAGCAGTGGGACACAGCACTGCCTTATTTAAAAAAAGAACAAAAGAACTTACTTTTTGACGAAACAACGTTTCCCAATTTTAAGTAGATTTTGACCTTCAATTTATTTTTTGGAGCCGGAGTTAAAGATCTTTATTTGTTTCCAGATATATGTTCGTTACCTGTAAATGTTTTTGGACATATTGGAATGCATATTTCTACGCCTGCGGTAAGTGGAATTTCAGATATTTATCTCCCATCATCACTCTAAAAGTGTCATCCAAGCGTGTTCCCGGTTGCATCGTCTGCGGTTACGCTTCAGAGCCCGGGGTCCGCTGCCTTACCTAGGTGATTTGACAACGTTACTGGTTTTTATACAGAGCGACTGCAGTCTGACCTCCGTAACCCAAAGGGTAGACCAGAACCAATCCTAGGGTAGGTACAAACGCTAGATGGCCTTCGGGACCAACAGCTTTACGTGCCTTCCGAAGCACGGAATCATCTTTCTTTTCGAATAATCAGGTGATTCAAGCCTGCAATACCCTACCTAGACTAGAAAAAAACTTTTTAACAAACTATGCTTCCAATTGGGATTTGAACCCACGACCACGGGATCACAAGGCAAACGCCTTGACCACTGGACCCCGGAGGCAGTCAGTGTATGTAGGTATACATGTATATATATGATGATAAAGCCAGAAGATACTCATAATAAAACTATAAAACAAACTAATTTTTTTTCAGAATAAAATAGATCAGTATTGCGAACTTGCAGACACCTGCGTACACGACACCATCCCTGTCTGCGGGATGATGGGAGACGAGAAGAGGACCTTCCTCGACATCTGCGATATGCTTGAATTCGCTTGCGATACTAACAAATGTAAGTTCATTGATTTTCCTTACAATATTAGCTATTATATAAAAGAAGCGTGTTATTCAATTCAATTTATTTTATTTCAGGCAATAAAAGTTTACATAAAAAAAAATTCTGAGGCCCATATCAATATATACCTTAACCTAAAATACATATAGGATATTATTACTTAAAATCTACGACACACGTTGAGGCTGCAACGTGTTGCGCGACATCGGGGTGTCCGGTATCGTTCCTCGAAAGTTCTCGAAAAAGAGAAAGCTCACGTTGTGGAGCGACTCCAGCTTCACGACCTTCAGCGTGATGTTGGTCTTCACGCGAACATTACTTCCTTTTAATATGTGATGGTTTTAAGTTTTACGCTAATGTCTGTCGGTCGGAACGGGTGGACCGATTTCAATGCGGTTTTCTTTACGTGAAAGTAACTTCCCTTGCGGTGTTTCTTAGCTATGTTTGATGAAAATCGGTTCAGCCGTTTAAAAGTTATTGGGGGTTAACACTTAAAAGTCGGGTTTTGAAAGGAAATATGCGAAAATCTAAAACTTTTCAAAAGACGATGCGGCTAGCAACCCGTCCCTATATTAATTCCCTTTTTTAGTCTAAACACCCGTAATCACACTAAACGTGGTATTTAGGTCTTACGGCCCTAGACTCTATCTATCCCGTTAGTGACAAAAAACGTGCGAAAAGGATAAGTACGTATTTTAGACTTTTACTTATCTTTGCTTATCCGTACTTATCCTTTTCGCAGCTTTGACTATAAAATTGTGTAAATATACCAAAATCTTACCCGAAAAATAATAACATAGTATGTCTTAATATGGGACCTAAATGGCTAAAAAAATGTCTTAATACATATAGTTTTTTTTACAGTTTACACTCACGTGGACGACGTTAAAGGCTGTCCTGCAAAAATAAGGAAAGACCGTCGTTGAACTAAGAAGATTTATTGATTATAACGTCATATATAAGAATCTATAATACCATAAGTCCGCTTTTGATAAAGAATGGTGGGAAACAGCCGAAGATAGAATTAATTGTCTAAAAAAACCCAAATGGCTAAAAAAAACTCTATTTACCCAATAAAATAAAGAAGTGATAGTACCTAATTGATATAAAAATTGAACTTTGCACACTTTTGTATTAATCCTGCAAAATGTACACAAAACTCTTAATTCTAAAAAATATAAAAGTATTAATCAAAAGATCTAGAGCCCGGACTCAGACGTTGAACTTTTTACGCAAAAAGAATCTTTACTTAAATATGTGTTTAAGTATCATTACCGTAATGTACTGCGGCCTGACCTGCTCTTGGGGGAGCGAGACAGCCTAATGGGGGTTAAGTAGGAGTGACAAGGATGGACGTATCCTGAAGGTTGACCGGTAACAGGTTGAGGCAGAATAAGTATAGCGGCTGCAGTAAGGTTCGGTGCATCTCTGGGGCGAGCGCCACAATATATTTATTAACTCTGGATTAACCTGAGATTAATTTGAAATATAGTCAGAAAAATAAATACTAACCCTCTTATTTATAAAAAAAACAAACATTTGCTAAACCTACTTTAGTAAAAATATTTTTTGTCCCAAACACTCTTTTCAATATTAGACATTGCAAGAACAAAACACATTTTAACTAAAATTGGTTTTGTAAACGTTTGAAATTTTTATGAATAAGGATTATAGAAGTATTAAACCTTAAACCCGAAGTATATAGACCTAAATTGAGGGATGAGATGTTTCCCACAGTAGTGTGCTGCTAAATAATTTACTTATTTATATAAATAATTAAATACATGCAACCTTTCAATGTTTACATCCTGTGTTTAATTTCTTAAAATCAGAGGACAGAAGCGGAACGCGAGTAGAAGTAATTAAATATATAATTATTACAGTACATTGCCTGTACTTATTCGATGACCTTTGTGATGTAGTTGTTAATATGCCAGTCCGCCACTCCGGAAGTTCTGGGTTCGATCCCCAACGAGGGCAAGTTGGAAAATAGCCTTTTTCAAATTGTCCCCTTCGGTGTTTTTCTATATATGTATTCATTATAAAATGTAGTATTGTTGAGTTAGTATTCCATAACACAAGTATAAAGTTACCTTGGAGCTAACTCAATCAGTGTGATTTGTCAAAAAAAATTACAAATATTTTGCCTATAGGTAATTTTTCTTTTTATAACTTTATTTAGAATTTCCTAAATAATGTTATTTTTGATTACGTGCTAATATTTTAACGAAAAGTTCGGGCAATAACACTAAACACTTATATTAATAACGAATAAATCAGTTCTCATAGTTAACACTTAAACTTAACATGCAAAGCATTTTTTTTTTATTTTGTGTGGTATTTATTAAATTTGTTCAGGAAGACAAATTTAATTAACCCATAAAATATTGGTACTTCATTAAAAAGGACCTTGTGTATCTTAACGTTATATCTATGCGCTTTAGCCAAGCACATTCTTAACCCTTTGCCGTGCGACCGGGCCTATCGGTCCGTGAGAAAGGTACAATTTGAACAAGCCATAATTAGCGGGCGCATTAAATCACAAGATCGCTCTCACTGCCGCTCCGCCCGCGACCCGAGCCCAACAGGTGGACAGGGTCAAGGCCACCGGCGATTTTGGCTAAAGCTAAAACTGTGAGCATGGAAGGTTGCAACTTTACTCAAAATGTATCAAGACATTTTGAGTAAAGTTGCAACCTTCCATGCTGTAGAGTTACTTCAAAGGTACCAGGCCTGTGTCACTCCCCGTTTAGGTATCGAAAATGTACTTACATTATTACTATGCGCGCAGGCGGCCCCTCCAGGTGGTAAATTCAGTTATACGAATCGTTTGTCCAGAGTAATAAGAATGAAATTGGCTTGCAACAGATGTCTAGGTATCTATACGAAAAGGTGCTGAGTTCTGACGTGAGCTAAATTAAACCATATCGCTAGCCACATTGAGTAGATATTTCTTTGAATTTCTTTGCTGAGTGAGACTTCTGTACGTTAGTATTATTTATTCTGCGGTGGTACGCAAGACGTACGTAACTGCGTATCCGCATTTCAGTGTCAAGGAACATTGAGCGTTAATACACAATGATAAAGTCTAATTTAGCTTGATATACAAATAAGACGTCACTATCGTATTATTTTATGAAGTAAGATTTTATGAAGTCTGGGAGAAAAGAAAAAACTTAGAATGTACCAGCTGCTTCTCTTCCCCATCGTAGAAGCCGATCCAACGAACGGGCGAAAATGCGCATGCGGCAAGCAACCAGTTCACCACTAATTTGATTAACTACTATTTTGATTAATTTTTTCCATCTTCCCGCCTATAATTATGCTAAAAGTGGCTTTTGGGTCGGCCCTGGGCTCTGCCTGCTTAGTGCCACAAGACCCAACATGTATGTCTGCCCCATTAGGGATAAAGGCGTGATAGTAAAGAGTAGCAACGGATAGCAATTCGGCCGAATACTGAATGTTCGGCCTGGCCATTGGCCGAATAGCCGAATGTCTGGCCGCCGAACATTCGGCTGGCATATGGATATTATTTATTTAAATGTGACTTGCATTTTTGCGCTGATCAAGTTTCAAAGTAATTTTGTAGGTTCGCGCAGATTCTCACTTGGAATAGAAATATCTTGCAATATTGTTGTAACTATTGCTAAAAACAATAAATTTTGTTGGAAACATGGGAATCAAACGAATCCCGGGATGAAAGTATTTCGAAATATTATTTTCTATGGCGTCTTGGTGAAAGTAACAAAATCATAGTCTGAATCAATATGAACAAACGTTACGGTCTACCTAATAACATTTGTTTCATATGTAAAGTCTACTTTACCTACTTGCATGGGTGTAAACAAGCTATAGTACCACTTTTTGTGCGCCTTCGTGCTACGGTAGATACGTAGAGTCGTTGATCCCGGTTGTTATTGAAAAATCTGTCACCAGTGTGGGCCACGAACATATTACATACGTATCTTTTTATCTATTTTTTTTTTACCAGCTGATTCTCTTCCTGCGCAGATCGTAAAAGCCGATCGAGGGATTGGGCGAAAATGCGAATCATGTTATTATGGCGACGTGGCTAGCAACGTATCACAATTATTATTTTTCGCCTTTTCCCCCACCGTCACGCTAAAAGTGGAATTTAGGTCTTGCGGCCCTGGGATCCGTCTGCTTAGACCCGCAAGATCCAAAATGCTCAGTCTGCCCCATTAGGGATAAAGACGTGATAGTATATCGTGATTATATAATATTTTTTTCTCAAGTAAAAGTAGCGCCGAATGTGGTCACTTACTTGGGTCGGTAAACAAGCATAGTACCACTATTAATGTTCCTCCGTGCTACGGAAGACACGTTAAGTCGTTGATTCCAGTTATTGTTAATAAATATGACACCAGTGAAGTGTAGGTCACTAACATATTGCATATCTATTTCTGTAGATATATAATAAATATAAATCACACTGATTGAGCTAGCCCTAAAGTTTTAACCCCTCCTTCCATTGCCAATTTTTTTTGTCGTATTATACAGGGTCTAACGAAATATACTGAAATTATTTTAAGGGTGGATTCTGTCCATGATACTGAACAACTTTCCCCAAGGAACGTATATCGAAATATGAAAAATATTTTTTGAACTTTCATACAAGTTGACCGATCAGCTGATCCGAATCTGTATGGAAAGCCAAAAAATCGTTTTCATATTTCGATATATGTTGAAAGTTGTTCAGTATCATTAACTGAATTCACCCTTAAAATAGTTTCAGTATATTTTGTTAGACGTTATATATTAGTATCCTCGTGGTATAGACGTGAGAGATCGTGAGTTCGAATCCCAAATGTGGTGAATGCTTTCAAAAAATAAAGGGTGACTTTTTAAACACCAGCCAAATTTTTGGAGCAAGTTCAGTCCATGATACTGAACTACTTTCTATAAAAAAGTTATTAAAAATCGATAAAAATTTTTCGTGATCCCATTCAAAATCCGTTTGGCTGAGCGCTGATTTGTATGGAAAAATGAAATTTTATTTTAGTTTTTCTTTAATTGTTTTAATGGAAAGTAGTTTAGTATCATGGACTGAACTTGCTCCATAAATTTGGTTGGTGGATAAAAAAGTCACCTGTAGGTATATATAACGTCTAACAAAATATACTGAAACTATTTTAAGGGTGAATTTGGTCCATGATACTGAACAACTTTCCCCAAGGAACATATATTGAAATATGAAAAAAATTTTTTTTGCTTTTCATAGAAACTCGGATCAGCTGATCGGTCAACTTGTATGGGTGGCCAAACATTATTTTTCATATTTCAATATATGTTCCTTGGGAAAAGTTGTTTAGTATCATGTACTGAATCCACCCTGAAAATAGTTTCAGTATATTTTGTTAGACACTGTATATTAGATATTTCGAGGCATAATGGGGTGTGCATTGCAAATTCCTGAGGCAGGTAAACTAAACACTAAACAGGCAACGCAACGCAATCGAGACATCTACCACGCCCGGCGACCTCGCACGCAATGCAGGGCTGACACAAACTCATGGTAAGCAACGAGGTTCATGTATAACACCTAGATGGGTGTGCTTACAATAGGTATTTATTGACTGAGCGTTACAGTTTCAAGATTGACCAAAAATTATTTCGTCCGTCTGTCTGTTCGCGCCTACGGGTCGCTTTTTTCAACCGATTTCGACGAAAATTAATTTGAAGACGTGGGAGGAATGCGTGAAGTGGGGTATGAAGGAAAGGGGTGTTAGCTCATATATAGTAAATATTACAAAACTATGGATGAAGTTGACCATACAGATCCTATCCCAAATAGGAAGGAAGCGAGTTAATAACTAAATTTTCACGTTGGTATCAACCCTCTTAGCGTGCGTTTAAGAGGGCTGCTATTAACACTAACTACATTAATTTGTGACCCTTAAGAGCATATCTAGTAAATGGACGAAACCTGATGATGATGACTCTTAAACGGCATGTACGAGCAACGGCTCAAACGAATGCTCTACAAGGTATAAACAAAACTTTGCAAAATTAACTAATTTATTAGTTTGCATCAGTAAGTTAAGTTTATATATTATTATATTTAAAGTATATTTTTTGTTCAGTGGACATTTAGGTACTTATACACTATTATGTCTTTATCCCTTGTGTGATAAACAGGGTTAAGAGTCACAAAAACATAAGGCCACCTTACCAAAAAGGGGACTTGCAATAGAAATTTTTTTATCCATCCATGCTACTGATTATAATCAGATTCTCAGTATAAAGTCTTATATTATAACGTCTGACAAAATATACTGAAGCTATTTTAGAGGTGAATTCAGTTCATGATACTGAACAGGTTTCCCCAACCAACATATATTGAAATATGAATAATAATTTTTGGCCTCCCAAACAAGTTGACCGATCAGCTGTTTCGTTTGTATGGAAAGCAAAAAAAATATATTTTCGTATAAGGCGATAATAAAAAAACAACCTTTGGAATTTCGTCATATTATTATTGTAATTGGGAAATGAAATTACTTACTGTAAAAATGAACATCTCGCAATATAAAAAAATCAATAAGTAGCTGGCAAAATTCGGATTACAAATACTTATTCCTAAGAAAATTCGCAATATAACAGTGTTTAAAAGTATCTGATCAGATCAATGACTCATGCAAACAAAATATTCCACGAATCTCCAAATCCCACAATCTGGTAGACTGGTAATCTATCGGCAAAACAACTTGTAATTTCTATTCTCCACTTTGTAATCATTCAATTTTGCAATATCAAATAAGATTACAGTTTTAAAAGGTTGCAGCCCTGCGTTTAAAAAAACGTTGTAAGTGGGGGCCGATTTACTTTATAAATTAGTGGAGGGCTACATTAGAGGTCAGGCTGCCCGAGGGTCATAGCAGTTCAAATTCAGTCCAGTCAGATCTTCCTGAAATATTAAAATTGGAAATATATAAGTGAGATGTAAAAATCCACCACGAGTGGGTTTAGAGCACTGATGGTGGTGGGTATTAAGTACGATACAAAAAATGAAGTATAAACGCCGATAAAACTATGTAAACCTGTGTAAAACTACACACATTGCTGACCTATGTTGCTGACCTTTTATATTAATGTGAATATGAAAGGTCAGCAAAACAGGTCAGCAATTTGTCCACTTGACAGCGTGCTGTGTTTTTTCTAGTAGATCAGTAGGTACCTACTCTCACGTAAAACCCTGCAATACGATCTAACGACGTATTTAGACTAAACAGCGACCTTCTCGATGCAGTTGGTATGTAAATAAGTAACACTTTATTGCACCAAAAACACATACAAATAATATACAAAAATATGTACACATAAACCAATAGTACTTATACCTGTGCATACACTCGGAAGGTCTGTAAACTTTTTAACATGTGCATTATTATTAATATTATTTTTTTCTCTTCTATTGACACTCTCCCAGTCCCTGCCAATGGGATCCACTGGCGGCTCCCAAACAACAGATTTACCATTGTGTCTTGAATCATGGCGGTGGGAGTGTCAAGGTTTTTTTTTTAAGTTTCTCTCGTACAATTAAAAATGATTGTTACCCAAAGCATGCTGGGTTTACCTTTAATTGGTTAAACAATAAGATTTAAGTTTTATTGGAAGTTTTTTGTAATCAAGTGTTGTTGTACTAACAGTTGGTAAACTAATAAACAAATACAATTCGTATAAAGTATGAGAACAAACTGTAAGAGAAAATTATTTTACCTAAGCGACAGCACCACCTCTTGTGCAAATCTCATGTAGCTAGATGTTATGCTGAGAAAAAAGTCTTGCGATTCCTCCAACTCCCATCTCCACGTCTATCCCAAAATGACCTCGTCACCCTACGATACGATCTAACGACGTATTTAGGCTAACCGGCGCCCTTCTCGGTACGATTGTTATCGTAGGCTAATACGGCGGCGTCCTTTGTCTATTGTTTACAGGGGTGCTGATACGTGCTTTTGGGAGTCATGCCGGGGCCTTTGGTAGGACCTCCCTGTTGCTTTTACTGTATATAGGATGAGTCAAAAACGACGGAAACCTACAAACTACGTGACGAACAAACGTATAGCCACGCCGCCTCCACCGGCTCTAGTAGACGTGGTAAACTCAAGATACCAGGCCTGACGTTGTCATGGATGATATGTGTCAATGGTCTTACAACCAAAAGAGCTCGTACAGATGAACGGCATGTTTTCGGCGGCAAGTCGATGGCAGGACGACGCCAGCCGCCGACTTGCCGTCGAGCTGCCGTCGACCAGCCGTTCGTCTGTATGAGCGCAAATATGATCCAGACCATGCGAATTAGCACGGACCCTAGGCTTCATAGAAATACATTTGAGGATGCAGCTATTTTTAGTGCTTTTGTCAAACCGGTACAAAATATGGCTGCCTTCAACCCAGCAAAGAACTAAGTTACATATTTGATTTAGAATTTCCACAGCCCCCTGTACACACATGGGTGCGCGCGCGCCGCTCCGTCGCAGCACGTGGAGCCGTTTACCGGCACGTGAGCTGCGCGTTAATTGGCCGAGTTGACAGTCGCTTTGATACGCCGAAACCAATTCGATCAATTCTAGGAATTTTCGGAAGTCGCGCTATACTTTCCTTTAAAAGGCTAAAACGCATTGGTTTAGTATGACATATGACCAGACGGGCAGACACCTAAGCCTAAGGGCTCATACTAGCCTACAGTAAGTAGAGCCGTTTACCGGCACGTGAGCAGAGCGTTCCAGTTGACGGTGCTGTTTGTTGAGCGAAAAACAATTCGATCAATTCTAGGAATTTTAGGATGACCTACTTTACTTTCCCTAAAAAGGTTAAAAATATAATAACGGTCACAGTTTCCGCACTTACCTTATCTGGCCTGAGCTTGCTGTTCAATAAATAATCGTCAAACTTTGTACTTACCCTTACAAATCTAATAACTTTTTTTAGATTTTCATCCTCAAATTTAGATTGATCATTACAAAACAGGCAATGTACTTAGATTAAATCTTTCTATACTTTACCCAAAAGTTGACTGGAAGAGATTGTTATACGATAAGTCCGCCTTTGTATCATTTTTCTATTTTTGATCTGTTTTTTGACGTGACAACGTCTTATAAATTGGTTAGCCGGGTGACACTTCAAGAAACTGCGTTACGCTCCGCTCACGTTATGCGCTCACAATGAGAGCGAGTGAGAGGCACGCGTGCCTTTCACTTTTTATGTCTGTCTCTCTCGCTCTTAGGCGGGCTAACCATGCCCGAGTGGAAGTCAAGTTTGGAGTGAAGTGGAGTGAAGTCGTTGTCACGTAAAACTTTCGCCCGTATACCGACTTTACAGGCAACCAATTTTTTTTTTTTTTCACTGTTTTTTGTAATTTCTTTTGTTTATAGTGCAATAAAGATAATTTGTTTTGTATTGTACAATAATAGGGTAGTAACCTGGGCCAAAGATATGAAATTGTGTACTGATAAGAGAGTAAACGACAAAAATTTCACTTGTTATTGATCATAATATCCATTTAAAAAAAACTGATATTAAAAGCGCTATTTGACTCCAAGAAACTATGACGTCACAGTTATTTTCTTTGTGGAGTTTCTACCACATCTCAAAAGTTCTTCATCAAGACTTCACCAAATTAATAAGGGACCAACTTGGAAGTAAAGGTATTCAAATAAAAAAAAATACGAGTCGAAATTAGTTTACAATTGGCGAAGATATCTTGTAACATACATACAAAAAAATACATACGGATCGAATTGATAACCTTCTTTTTTTAAAGCCGGTTAAAATTTATTTTCGAAGCAAATGGTCACAGTTTCGTCGAACAACAAAAATCGATGGATCCATTTTAGTCGATACGACGTAAACTTAATAAAAAAAACCATTGTAACTTTCTAGAGCGAGACCAAATGGCCACTGCTGTGAATAGGTTATTGGGTAGAGCTGCATTGTAGAGTCGACATTTCACTCTACAAAATTATCATGTCAAATAAATCCATATAATAATATTATTGCTGTTAAGTGCAAAATATCACAAACACATCAAGTTGTTTTAATGACGACCTCCGTGGCGTAGTGGTTTACATGCTAATCCGACACTCCGGGAGGTCCTGGGTTTGATTCCAGCCAGGTCAAGTTAGAAAAGTTTTACAACCGGCCGCCGCCGCCCGACGTTAATCCTCCTTGGGAATGCAATTATAGCACGAGATGTTTGTGCTTAGTCCTTTAGTCGCCTCTTACAACATCCACAAGAAGAGATGGAGTGGTCCTTTTCTAACCCGGAACCACACCTGTTTAATTATCTATGTATTTATAGTAAAATACCTATAGCATCGTTGAATTAGTATCCCATAATACAAGTTTAACTTAGTTTGGGGCTAGCTCAATCCGTGTGATTTGTTCTTTGATAATTATATAGGATTTATCCTTATCTAGCTATAAAAAAACCTATCTAATTTTAAATAACATATTTTTGAGGTTAATGTATTTTTAGGGTTCCATACCCGAAGGGTGCAAACGGAACCCTATTACTGAGACTCCGCTGTCTGTCTGTCTGTCGGTCTATCCGTCTGTCACAGGGCTCTATCTCTTGAACCGTTATAGCTAGCCACTTAAAATTTTCACCGATTATGTATTACTGTAGCCGCTATAACAACGAATACTAAAAATAAAAAAAAGTTAAAAATTAAAGGGGGTCGTCATACAAAAAACGTTTTTTTTTAGCGTTTATAACTCGATCTTTATAATGGCAATAACTAAATTCTTGAAATTTTCACCGATTATGTATTACTATGGCCACTATAACAACAAATACTAAAAATAAGATAAAGTTACAAACTAAAGGGGGTCGTCATACAAGAAACGTGTTTCTTCAGCGTTTTTAAACATTGTACGGAACCCTTTATGTACAAGTCCGACTCGCACTTGCCCGTTTATTTTATTTTTATAATTAAGACGAACAAAAGATTACTACTCGTATGTCTAGGTATCTACCTAGATATCCATTGCAAGCCAATTTCATCCTTATGACTCTGGACAAACGATTCGTATAACTGAATTTACCACCGCGAGGGGCCGCCTGCGCGCATAGTAATAATGTAGGTACATTTTTGATACCTAAACGGGGAGTGGCATAGGCCTGGTATTATGTAGTTCATACTTTGAATTCGAATTCCTTTAACATCTTTAACACTATCTTATTAATAACATTTCCTTCGCAAAGCTGTTATACTTAAGCTGGCAAGTGTTTTATTTTTAATACATAACTTCTTTAAAGGTGTTCCCACACAAGAATGAAGATGATCAGCGATTACCGTGTTTATCTGCGTATCACGGGAGCTGCCCGCGGGCAACGCAAAAAATGCGGGGAATAAATGCGTTTGATTACCCATGCTGACTCAACTGCTCAATCCCAAAGGAATAAGTGCTTTTTTTAACGGAATTTAAAAAAAATCACATGGTTTTTGTATCTGAAAGTTTTTTTTTTTACACTGAAACATGTCTTCTTATTCAAGCATTAGGAAATTACTAAATACTTTTGTAAGCTGTATTTAAACAAAGAACCCAAAAGTAACATATAATTAATGATCTAATGTGAAGAAAAATTTTATAATCCTCTGTTTACATAATTGAGGTAGGTAACTGTAAAACGGGTCATTGTAATAAACTGAAGACTTCGGCTCCTCTGTTTATCATGTCTATAGACAATTTTCTTTACAGCGATGCTGGTTTTCTCACACTGCCAGAGATAAACACTTTACAATATGAATACAAAGTAGTCTCCGCTGGTGACGTGAATGCCTTTTATCATAGCAATTTTCCCGTCTGTATCATTCTACAAACCAGTACGCAACTTAGTCTACCAAGCAATATGATGGACAGCAGCTTATGTTTAACAATACGAGTATAAAATAGACTCTATTTTAATGCAGTAAGGAAAGCCTACCTGTAAAGTAGATACCTGATGGCAACCATATCTACTTACTGTTCTTTATACATCAATAGCTGTTGGGAGAAAGGAAGGGATTGATTTAGGACATTGTTTCTCAAAGTGATTTTTTAAAGGGACATAGTAAATATAATGGGGTGATAAATGGGTGATAACATGATTTCCTTTTTGACACATCTTAAAATGTTGGGACAAACAATGGAGGTTAAATTACTAGGTTACTCTATCCCTAATGGGACACACAAAACATTTTTGGTTTTGCGGCTCTAAACAGACAGACTCTGAGCCCATATTTTGCTATTTAAGGCTAACATAAAAATACTAGAAACAAAAATGTCTTACATTATGAAATTAAATATAATTTTGTGATGTCACAACATTTGTGGCAACAAATAAAACAAAACCTAATTATTTGTGAAAAATATAAACATTGAGGTTTTCAAATAAATTACACTTTTATAATTTTCTTGTGAAGCGTAGATTAAAATTATTATTGTTTTGGTATTTGAAGTTTAATTCAAAGAACCTTCTTTCCATTTTATGTACTCTTGGATATCTATCTTTGAACTATTTCATAAATCTGAAATAAGCATAATAGTAAAATTCACAGATCATGATAATCCTTCCTTTTTAATCTAATTTCTAGGGCATAATTCCTTCCATGCTTGGAGGAAAAATAAACTTGACCCAAAATGCTCTGTCTTCCCCATTAGGGCTAAAGACGTAATAGCATGTATGATTATGGCAGATGCCGTTGTTTCTATTGCAACCCCAACCTACTTTTTCTTGCAATAGATCATTCTCCTGCTATCCGTGTGGTTCCGGGTTAGAATAGGACCACTCCATCTCTTCCTGTGGATGTCGTAAGAGGCAACTAAAGGACTAAGCACAAACATCTCGTGCTACATTTGCATTCCCAAGGAGGGTTAACGTCGGGCGGCGGCCGGTTGTTAAACTTTTCACACAAATACATTCCCAAAGAGGGTTGACGTCAGGCCGGCGGCAGGTCGGTAAACTATAGCCAAATCATTTAAACTGTTCCGGCTATTTATTCTCCATTTCGCAAAGTCGTTGTCATCCTTGGGTGACCATTGACATGCACGTTGGTATTTGGAGAAGAAAAAGTGGGAAAGCGCACCCCGGGCTCCGAAGCAGCACAGCTGAGGATGCGACCGGGAATGCGCTTAGACGAAGAAGAAGATTCTTCTCCTGCTGAAACCTATTCAAGGGTACACCTTTCATTGGTATACCCAAGAATAGGTTTTGGCGGGAGGGCCACATCACTCCATGGGGTCTCTCTGTTGGATCTACATATATCCCTACGTAAGCCCCCCAAAGGACCGGGAATAAAAGACACTTGTTTCCAAAAAAAATATAGCACCTATTCTTATAGAGAACTGGATTGATCCAACAATCTTTTATTACCTAGGTCATAAAATTACTAAGTTAAACTACTATCCATTTAACAACATTACAAAACAAAATATGAATAGTAAATACTCGTAATATCTATTATTTTAATATTAATATTCACCTTGCTATATACAACAAATATTTTAAAATACAAATTGTAAAATTATCGTAGCTACTTTGTAAATCGAAACGGCATATTGTAAATAAATTATATTTTGACAAGAATAAATAAGTAAGTAAAATATAGAAAATATTTTTCAAATAATGTTGTAGTATCACTTACAGTAGTTTTTAAATTTTACCTCTATGCAAATAGGTTTGATAGGGATCAATAAAAGCTGTCAATACATTGATCAACTGTTTAGTATTGGTAATGTTATAAGTTAACACTATATCTAACTATTTATTAATCTGTAACTATATGAAAAAAATATCAGAAGAGATATCATAATATGTAATTTGCTTCATCGTTTTTCTTTTGCACATCGATTATTTACTATGACATGTAAACGACTTTAGACTTTATAATTATGACAAAACGTGTCATCCATAACCTGTCATTAAAATCTAATTAACATTATCACATCAATATCTCGATGCGCAAACGCAGGCCTCCTATACGGCAAATCGGCTCGCTCCACTTATACGACAATATCAATATCTGTCATTGCGTCCAATCATTATACTTGCGTCTCGTTTACACACTATAATTACTGAATCATTAGCGTCATCTCCCTCAGACTCATTAATCTGTAGTACTGCGTGTAACGAGCAAGTCTTTCCGTTCCTTTCTCGCGAAACAACGAACCTTCAAGGAAAAACTGATTGAAGAAAACACTAGCTATCCCTCTCTAACACGCTTCATTACGCAGAATAGAGCTATACAACGTTTTTCTTTTTTTCATAATGACATTCGCTTTTCTGAAATGACTGGTCGAAAATGTTGGAAACAGTTTTAAAATTGGAACTGTCCTCACTAAAGTAAGGGCATCGTTAGAGGCGCGGGCGCGTGTTTTTCGTTGAGTAAAAAAAAAAAAAAACTCGCGAGAAAGAGAGGCTTAGTGTAGGCTTTTTATAGTCGGTGTCCCGATGCGCTGGCGCACGGAAGTATCGGAGCTTTAGCATCGAGCCTAATCTCATTCTAATAAAAAGCTCACGCATATATTGCCGCGGTGTCATTAGTTTTAAAATAGTTTTTTTTTCACGTCGTGTTTATGGAAGCGTAGTGTGGGGCTCCATAGGTGTTGAATTATGTTCAGCACGTGCGGTTTATTGTTATTTTTATGGTTGTATTATGACATTTTATTTGTGGTGTTTTGTGAAAAGGGTTGTTTATAATTGAGCAATCATTGTGACTTCGACAGCCGGACTGTGTGGTCGTTTCCTTTTTTAATTTACAATGAAGTTGTTTGTGCTTTAGTGACTGATCATTTCTTTTTTTTGAGGAAATTGTTTTTATTAAAATGTTTTTAAGGTGAGTTTTTTTTTAGTTATTTTACTTTTTGTATTAATTATAATATTAGTTATATAGCTAAACAGACCTTCTCTATTTTATTTGTTTTATGAATTATTATAGATCTATAATATGTAGCAGCTGTTTTTCTCGTGCGGATAAAATATTGATTTAACAAAAAATTACCAGGGTTTTATAGAATATGCTATCCACAGAGACTTTTTGAAAAATAAATATGGGGCAACCATACTTATTACTGTTATATTTAAACATACTTAGTAATACTTAAACTTTTTCCAAAATAAGTATGGACCAACCACACTTATTTTTAAAAAGTCTGTATATACCTACTCGATAAACTTTGAAACTACTGGGCCGTTTTTGATGCAATTTCCATTTACACTTAGAACATTTCTCCAGGAAGGATTAATGGTATGTAACCAATGTGAAGCCCGGGCTAGTATAAGCATATTACTTTTTATTTTTCTTTTTATTATCATTTAAAAATATTGACTTTATATGACTACATTAGGTTGGAAGTAAAGTGGACCAACAAACATTTTTAGTATAACATCAACCTTAAATGGAATGCCTCTACTTTGTTAAATATTTTGCAATATTTTTATTAAATAAATGACACTTTATTTAAAAAAAGGATTGCCTTTAAACCACAATTGTTTTTTAAATACAAAATTTTCTTTTTACACGTTTGGCCATACGATAAACTTTATGTGTGACTTTGTTCCAATTAGTAAAAAATTGAATATTCTATAATATGCAAAGAGATATGTGACGTTCCACGGGTAAAGGTACCTTGTGGACGCTGGCGCTTAAGACGTTTAGAAAAACAATTCGTACAGTTAACTTAGCTTAAATAAACACAATTACAAACACATTAGCCGTGTGGTTCCCGGCAGAGTAGAATAGGACCACTCCAAGTCTTCCCTTGGATGTCGTAGAAGGCGACTTAGGAAACACAAGCTAAACAAAGCTTATAAACATCAATGAGACCTCTCCAATCCGTCTGGCCAGCGTGGAGAGTGTAGGCCAAATGCTCTGACTGCTCTGGCTAATAAACCACACGGCAAGTTATTTAAGTGTCAAAATTAATTAATTAGTCAAAAATAAATACTTTCAACAAATACTGACTCTTAATTTAATTGTGACTACAGTGCTAAAAGTGGCACAAATAGGAACAATCACTAGGTACTAGGCAGAATTTTGAACAATTTCATACCAAATTACCTATCAATACAGTCTAAAATTGTATTTTTGTCCACGCTTTTATACCATGAATAAATTGTGACGTATTCAATTTTGACCTTGAATAAGAATATTTTTGTTCAGATCTCGTACGTGGAGGTGTGATGGAAAATGTCGTGCTTATCCAATTTTCTCAAAACTAGTTTCAACTGACAAGAAGCAGATACTCGTACGTCATGTATGGTCATTAATGCAGGCCCGGACTTTGGGGGGGGGGGGGGTTAGCAGGAGGGTGAATCTTTAAAAATATTCCTCTTTCCACCCACCCCGCGGTCCAAAATTGGCGGAAAATGGGAGGCAATTAAAGATCCCTATTTGCATTAGATATGACAACTGGTTATGGGTGAATAAAGGTTTAAAACAAGTACTAAGGATTATGTTAGTACATATTTTGTAATAAGACGAATACATGTTTAATAAAAACCATAATATTTTAAACTTAGCTTTAAATAACGATTTGACGTCAACATTTGTGCAAAACAAAACAAAGTGACTATTATTAAGAGATATTATAAATATCCTATGATAATAAAGATATTTTTGAATTGAATTGAATTGAGAAATAACACAATAAAGACACAAAAACGTCCAAATTTCAAAACGAAATATTTATGTGCTAACGGAAAATTTAAAAAAAAGACACCAGTCGAATTACTGCGGATGTCGAATTTTATTTTACAAACTCATTGAAAAATGTAAATATTCTACGATTGAAAACTACACACTATGCAATTCCTAATAACCGCCCGCTGTTCCTAAAATGACTGTACAAAAATCTAATTTCGAACGGTGCACATAAACTTCTATTTTTTTCAAATTCCGAATCTCAATATTGAATTTAGAATACAAATCTTTTGTGAAATACGTGACGAAAAATATAAGTAAATAGATAAATATGAATTTAAATTATTAGCTGAATTCACAATTGCTTGCAACGCCTTGACATTGACTTGACGGTTTTCAATGCAATTTGAATCGTCTTGGAGCGAGAAAAATTTGGTGTAAAATGATTATGCAATTATTTAAAAATAGTTTAATGGAAGTTTACTTTTATTCCCATGTCTGATTACATACAAAAGCATTTAAAATTGAAATTAAAGGTTCAAAATATTGTTTTAGATGTTGGTAAAAATAGTATATACGTATACCGAGGGTGGTTCCCGGCAGAGTAGAATAGGACCACTCCAAGTCTTCCCGTGGATGTCGTAGAAGGCGATTTTGGAAACACAAGCTTATAAACATCAATGAGACCTCTCCAACCCGTCTGGCCAGCGTGGACAGTGTAGGCCAAATCCTCAAAGGATCTGATGATTATGATGATGATATCGAGGGTAGGGAAAGAATATAAATATCAGATCACAGGAATTAATCATGAATTTAACCTTTTAATGTGCCTCCCAAAGCACGGAAGAGCTCAAGTTAATTAACGATATATAAGAAAGAAATGGTGACTCCCGCTGTGGGTCGTTTCTGATGCAAAGGTTGGCCGCATTGCCATTCAGCTCGGTAACGCGTCTAGTGTACTGGGAACCTTTGCAATAGAAATATTAAGGGATTATAATTGTATTTGTTTTTCTTTTTTCTTTTACGTTTTACATTTCTATTTCGATTTATGTTCCTTTGGGAAAGTAGTTCAGTATCATGCACTGAATTAACTCTTAAAATTGTTTCATTATATTTTGTAAGTCCCTGTATTAAAGATGTACATGTAGGAATCTCATTGACACGAAACGCGTGAATGCAGTGGAGAAGAATTTAAACGGATCGTACAAAATGCAGCATGAAGTGACCCGATTTCATGGTCACGACGCAGTATGTCGGGAATGTCCGTTTTTGTGGCCACCCGATTACTCGGACATTCCCGATTCGATATCATTGATATTCCAACTTAATTGCGTAAGATATCTCAATTATATTATCAAACATACATATATTTTTTTTTATGAAAAAATTTTTTCCTCACATTCATTTCGTACTTAAAAATAATGTACTTAATAAAATAAAAAATATAATAAAGAAGTTAAACAATAATAGCTCGAGAGGAATCTCGGTGGCCCGGGTACGCATTGGCTTGGTGACAAAAGTGGCAAACAATATTTTCCAGCTCCTCCGATGTCAGATCTTAAAAAATCTGACACCATAAATAATACACATAATTATACTTAATCGTAATAACAAAATACACAGAAGTGGCCACACATAAGTTTCATTGTTATGTCCTCGTAACACTTATTATACATAATAATTAAAAAATATATTGTAGGTAACATATTCTATCAAACGGAACGAAAAATAAACGATTTTTCAATCAAGTAATTTAAAATTATTTACGTTCGAATATTTGAAGTCCATACTGAATAACTTACTCTAAAAACTAGCGTTTGACCGCACCTTCGTTAGGAATTGCTATCTCGGGTAAAAAAGTATCATAAGTACTCGTAACTGAGCGATATAAAAAGTATACATGCAAAAAATATCCCGTCGATCTGTTGCTTCCTTTGACGTGAAAGATGGACAAACATAATTTTTATAAGTACATATTTCTATCCACAATATTCATAAGGAAATTGTTATATAGTATAGCTCTGTGTTGCACAAAAATGTCTGCGCTTCTACTCATTATATAACTAATTTTAAGACCCCGCCAGTTCACAGCCAAGAAAACTGTGAGTGTTTTTAAAAATCACGATATCCATATCGATATATACGATATCGTTGAGCACGGCTCCGGGCCTTTCTTCGCTCTCGACGTATATTTCACTGTTTTATTTATTATTTTTCTTGTATTATACCTATTTATAATTTTTTTTTAGCCAAAACGACTAGATATTTAGATAAAAAATTTTTGGTATAATTTTCATTAATAAAGTTGATTGTATAAAATAGTAATATGTATTATAAAGGTTAATTTAGGCAAATTTAGAGGTATGTTTGTGATTATTATTGTGAGTGTCTGTAGAAAATCCTTAAGATGTTTATGTACATTTTTTGAGGAATAAACTGTAGTAGTAGTTTAATAAAAGTAATTTTTCAAAAACACGCACAGTATTGCAAATTGTGAACCCAACTCGCCTTAAGAGAGCAGCGCTTATTTAGTAAATATAAAAGAATTTAAATTACGTCATCAAAATCTACCATACCTACCACACTATTAACTCTACCAAGTTTTATCAAATCCAGTATCAGTGTGAGAACGCAACAGATATATTCTTTTTAATCATAATATAATTCTGAAAGCTATAATTAAATTATACCTTCCAAAACATTACTCACTATTTATGCCGATAAGAAGCAAAAAAGGAGCCAAAAGGAGTAATATTTGTTTCGAAATGAGAAAATAATTGTTAGGTGTAGCGATGTGGGCCGGGCACGTACCTTTTACCCTTTCGGTTTTTTCGTTTGACCCGCCCTTGGGTGAGTTAGATTTTTTTATTTGATAACTTTTACATTTTGAACCAGTTTCATATAAAAAGAACCGAATACTTATCATTACTGCGAGCAAAATAATGTATTTATTGTAATGAGAAAAAAATATAATGATGTATTGTATAAGATGCAAAGTAAACTGCACTGCATTATTAATATGTACAAATGTTTTTCAGTATAACTGAAATTATAGGTATTTTGTATAGAAAGTAAAGAAAAATACAAAATTCCTATGGTTTCAGGGTATTTCCTGATTTTTAATAGTAAGTAGAAGTGTAAGGTGAAGAAATAGGATGTGCTAGATAAATTCGACGTACGGGACACGTGATATATTGACACGTGAATAAAAGAGTATGGTCGTATAAAGACCAGGTCGCGGGTTCAAGTCACGCTCACGTGGTATTTTTTCACCATTTCTTATTTCATTATTTAGTTTGAGTATTAATGTATAGTACTGCATCTTAAATGCCTAAAATCCCTATAATATATGTATTATATTATGAAATTATAAAGTTATAAGTTATAACACAAAAAATAAAAAGAAACCAATGCTGTATTTTCCATCAAACCTATCCAAGTAAAAAATGACCTATACAATATGACAAATTATAACAAATGTACCTACTCTAACCTTTGAGAAGCTATAAACAAATACGCAAACACGAAAACAATAAATCATAAAAGCAAACAAATGATTCGGGCTCAATCGAATTAATATCGGAACGACACGCTCCCATCATCGGCATCACAAAGGTACTTAACGACCACCAAATAAAAAAAAACTTAATAACCTCAAACAGAAAAGGACTACAAGATGAAAGGGCCGCAGAAGGGTGACCATTTGTCAGTTAGACTGATTAATAGAGTTTTAATTTGATGAAGTTTTGAAATTTTAATATTTCAAGTAGTTACTTTAAAATCAGCCCAGCATCATTTTTCAGATGATATTTAACTTTATATTGTTATAAAAATACCAATCTTTCCTCAAAATAGGTCTGGAATTTTAGAATTTTACTGCTCAATATAACTTCCTCTCATGTTTGAATTTTGACAAAGGCCAAATTCTTGGCCTCTGATACATAGCTGATTTCGGTTTTTTACAATTCTTTATAAATTATTTCAATGCTATGTACAGAAGACAAAAATGCTGGTAAGGCGACATTTGAAACTTTTCGGATACCTAAGCCTCCGAGGCCTGGTCCTGTCAATTCACCTACTTACTTGCATGTTGCATATATGGTAACAATTGCAAACTATGTCCGATAAATTCGATATTTTCGGTATTAACGATTTTGAATTCTAAAACACCAACCTTAAACAATGAATTGACAATACAAATACAATTTATTGAATGAAACAGTACGAATCCTATCCCAGTTCTATCGCCAAATATGGTGGCCCTACAGTATCCCCGGGGCTTATGTTAACATCAAACGGCTAGCTACTTCCTCAAATAAGAACTAATGATGAATTAATTTTATTTCCCAAATCTATGGAATATTAATGAGGTGTCGCGCGTGTGGTATTTCTGGCGCGCTTGTTAAAAGAAGATAACAGGCCGGGGGGTCCGTAATAGTTTGAGAGATTGATTTTTGTTAAACTGTTAGGTTAATAATATCCAGATAATAAAAGATTACATGCCTACTATTACTGTAATATTTTATTTTTAAACGATATAGCTTTACTATGGTTATTATTGGAGTTTGCTTTTTTCATAAAGATATTTTTAGATACCTACTAAACCTACTTTTGGTGAATGAAACGAATAAAACATCAAAAAATACCTGTCGTAAGATTTTTTATTTTTGGTGCGATTTATTTTATAACTAATTGTAGAGCTATAAGAATTAGGAACGCTATTTAGATAATCTAGGTATATTGCGAATCAATATTAACGACGGAAATTACCTGCATTAATATAATTTACATTCATCATCCTCATATAAGCCACAGGAAGTCCACTGCTGGCCATAGGCCTCCTAATTTACATTCAGTAAATATTAATTCTTCTACTAGTTTTAGACCTCATTAGTGCCATGCTGGTCTATGATAAAAGAAAAAAACTTAGAATGTACCAGCTGCTTCTCCTCCCGCGCAGATCGTTAAAACCAATCAAGGGAATGGGCAAGAATCTGAATCATGTTAACAGGCGATGCGGCTAGCAACCCATCACTATTTTGATTTCTCTCTTGCAGCCCTGGGCTCTGTCTACCCTGTTAGGAATAAAGACGTGATAATTAATCTGTATCAATACTGCTCTTGTCGGTAGAGTGTGAAAAAAAGTTATCGATTTAGCGCTTGATACTTAAAAGTAAAAAGTAAGTAGTTGATCTACGTACCTCATCCATCCATGGTCACCCAGGTCCCTTTATATTTTCCTCCAAATAAATAAAGAATAGCCGTGTGGTTCCCGGCAGAGTAGACTAAGACCACTCCAAGTCTTCCCGTGGATGTCGTAGAAGGCGACTTAGGGAATACAAGCTTATTGACATCAATAAGACCTCTCAAACCCATCTGACCAGCGTGGAGAGTATAGGTCAAATCCTCTGGCTACTCTGCCTAATATATGGCTCTAGTAGTACAGAGCGGGTTGTGCTCCTGCAGTAAAGACAAAAAAGACCTGATGATGAAATAAACATAGTGATTCTAAAAAATCTATTGATTTAAAACGGTACCCTTCACACGTATCGCAAAACAAGCAGAGTCGCATGCGCACGCATGTTAATCCGAGATTAAAGTCGCGCCGACATCCCGCCACCTGTCCGGAACTGAGATCCGGGCAGAGACAATATCATAATGTTTAAATTATCTATGGGCGTTGCCCAACGTCCGACGGCTAAGGATTAATTATTTTTGTAAAATAAACCGGCCAAGTGCGAGTGAAACTCGCGTGGAGAGGGTTCCGTACAATTAATTGAATTCTTATAGGTTTTCCTGTAATTTACAAGCAATGAACTATATTTTGTATTTTTTTCAAAATTTTAGGCTCCAGTAGTTTTGGAGATCAGGGGGGAATGGTCAATTTTCCTCTTCTTTCATGAATAAAATCAAAACTATTCATTTTACAATAATAACAAAGATATATTTGTGATCCTCATAACGAGCCCTTTTATTTGATATATGACACAGTAAGGTTTGCAACATTTTTTTTTAATTTCCAAATTTGTCCCCGGAAAAGGACCCTTATTTTAAAAAAATATTTATTTACTTTACACATATGTATTGGGGTCATAGGATTACAACATTCTACCAAATTTCACCTGCTTCGTTCCAGTAGATTCGGAGCAAATTGGCTGTGACGGACGGACAGACAGACACACGAGTGATCCTATAAGGGTTCCGTTTTTCATTTTTTGTACGGAACCCTAAAAATCAGGAATATCTCATCTTAGCACGTTACCAGTTGTATCCCACAGGTAAAAAAAGTTAATTCGAACCACAGTGTTTACAAATTAAAGGCATGTTAAGCAACCCACCAATGTATACTATCTAATGTCTACAACAACATTTGTAATTTTGAAGCCAGAGGTATCGGGTTAGTTATTAAATGTTTCAAAAAATTATATATTATTATAAGCTCTTTAGCTATAGTTTACAAATTGTTTCGAAGAAAATACAGAAATATGATATCTTTTGATTTCTTATCTAGTAGACAAATGTAAGTGGTACAAATGTTTAAACTTACTTTGACTAGCTATGCTGCTTCAGAGCACGGATGTGCTTTCCGGCTTTTTCATATTTGAAAAATATATCATACACCTTAGCGCGTTCCCGGTTGCATCCTCTACTGTGCTGCTTTGGAGCCCGGTGCACTTACTCGCTTTTTCTTCTCCAAATATAATATGCATGTCAATGGTCATCCAAGGAAGTCGAAGATCTTGCGAGGAGAAGTAACCGGAACAGTCCGGCCGCCTGCCTGACGTCAACCCTCTTTGGGAATGCATTTGTCTGAAAAGTTTTACAACCGGCCGCCGCCTGACGTTAACCCTCCTTGGGAATGCAATTGTAGCGCGAGATGTTTGTGCTTAGTCCTTTAATCGCCTCTTATGACATCCACAGGCAGAAACAGAGTGGGCCTATTCTAGGCCAGACGCCACACGGCACTGATAAAATAATATGTTTTACCTACATGTATCTTTGCCATCAGATTCGAGCCCACAAAATCCACTAAAGGTGCCAGCAAGATGCGTCGGGATCTCATCAACGCGGAAATCTCCAACCTTCGGGACCTCCTCCCCCTGCCCCCCTCCACAAGACAACGACTGTCCCAGCTGCAGCTGATGGCCCTGGTTTGCGTGTATGTAAGGAAGATGAACTACTTCCAGCAAGGTATGAAACATTATGTACATATTTAGATTTATATTAAGGATATGAAGGTAGTTAAAGATACAGCCTGCAAGCCTATAATAAAGGGAGTAATTGTACTTGATTAGTCTACCTTGAAATACACACTATAACGAACAAGTATACGAACGAATCCAATATAAACAACTGTGGCAATAATGCTGAAATCTAGAAAAACAGATAAGTATCAGACATAAAATTTTTCAACGTACGGATATTTTGCACAGGAATGCTAAATTCTTTTAGGTATTATTATTTAATAGATATTATTAATGGTATTACCATTATTACTATTGATTAAGTATATAAATAAATAACTATTCTTCTTTGTCTAAGCGCGTTCCCGGTTGCATCCTCAACTGTGCTGCTTCGGAGCTCGGGGTGCGCTTTCCTGCTTTTTCTTCTCCAAATATAACATGCATGTCAATGGTCACCCAAGTATATAAATAAATAACATTTGACAAAGTATAAAAAGTAAAACCTTACAAGTAATATAAATAGGTAAAATTTTGCATTTAGGAAAATCATGAAATATAGGTACTTCCAAATAATATGGCAAAATAAAATGACACTGTAAATTACTGAAATAAGCCTTTGCGCGGTTTCTTTCCGTCAATATGACCTTCAATTTGTTTGTTTCACTCATAAATAGATACTGTGTCCCACTTACTACCACTATATTTTTTGAAGCATATTATAAATCTAATCTGTCCAGCAGGATTTCTATTGCTGAATTTTATAATGATGATAATGTAAATTCAATTCAATTGTATTTATTTCAAAATTAAAAATATGTGATGAAAAATTTTGCTATGAGTGATATTTGGACTCACGACTCTTATATCCATCTGTACTGTGAGTGCACTTCCAATTGTGCAATCTCCCTGACGAATTTCCTCTACACATATTAGGTACTTACTTATTTAAAGCATGCTTATTTCTTCATTACTACCCACTATTTAGAAGTGTGGTATGTAGATGAATTGACAGTCGATTAAAAAGTATTTATTTCTTTTTTCTTATTAAACAATTTACTTACGTTTAAAAAACTATTTAATTTAATTTCTTTATTTGCTAAATTTAAATCTAAAATAATAATGTTTGAAATTTTCTTAAACATTTACATTAGAAAAACATATCGTTGTATTTTTAACAAATCAGTTAACATTTACCTCCACGATACCATCTACTAACATGAATACAAAGTAACCTCAACCACCCCACGACTGTCAAATCTTCTAAAATTCTCATGCTCCAATTCTAACTCATCACGTGCTTATCCCTGGACCATCGTCTCCCAAAGTTTTTGTCAACTCACCTTCAGTCACGAAGCATCATATTAAGACGTTTAAAATGCATTTATGTTGCTATCTTATCTTTACTGAACATTATTCCGTGTTTCTTTCTGTTTTAGTGTTCAAGAGTCACGACTTCAGCTATCAGTATCAAGAACAGGCGACTCCTACACCTAATATTGGATTTTCAAAGGTATTTTTTAACTTAACGAGTTTGTTTTTTTACTGTAAAAGGAGTTAGTGTTAATATTACAATGTTTTTCAGGCGATGAATGGGTTTATGATGATGATGACACAGAACGGAAAGCTGTTGTACATATCGGAGAATGCGGCGGAATATTTAGGACACTCTATGGTATGTTTTTTTTATTGCTAGGATACCAATATTTTAATATTCTTATTTGATATTAGAGATATTTATTAGGGACTAAGGATACGTATAACTTACGAGTATGAATTTATTTGTTCAAATGTATACCTTGTAAGTACGCAAAATGCAGACTTAATGAAGAATTAGTTCGAGATTTCATTCCTCTCTTTTTAAAAATAGTAAAATCTTGATTTTAAAACACTAGTAGATAATGTATCTATTTACTCCCAATTTTAATTGAATTGTACGAGTATCTTATAATTTTTTTATCGAAATAAGCGATGATCTCTAATAGTTATTATCTTTGTCATATAAGTATTTCAATTTTGATTTTCTTCTACTTTTTTATTATCTTGTTATCCTGTATTCAAATAAGTTTTATTTAAATTTTAGGAGGATTTACTGATACATGGGGATAGTGTATACGACATAATAGATAGGCAAGACCACCAAACAGTACAGATGGAGTTGAACAGGGGAGACAACGGAGAGACTGAAAACGTACCAAAGAATAGGAACTTCTTCTGTAGAATGAACGTCTCCAGAAACGCTCGAAGGCAGATGAGATTCGGCGACCAAAAAGTAAGTTGCCTGTCATTAAGGCCGTACCTGAATTTTCCGGGGTCCAGTGCTGCCCCATTTAAAATAAACGTTTGCCAAAAGTGTCCGTTTTTCGTAAATGCGCGTAGTAAAACTTAACGTTTTAATTATAAACTGTAAACAGTAGTTCATAATACTTTGAAGGGATATGACTTGGTAGTAGCAAAATTTTAAATAATGTCTCCGTTTTCTTTGAAATTATTTATTTTGAATGGGGGCAGCACTGGACCCCGGAAAATTCAAGTACGGCCTTAGTGTGCAATACTACAAAAATACTGTCAAAAGTGTATACTGGGCAATACTACCAAAAATATAAATAAGTTTTTTGGAAAAAAAACAAATCGTACAAGCTTTTATTGTGTGACCTAAGAACTTGTCAAAACAAATGTAATAAGCTTAAACTCGATGGGGTTGCGTCGTTTTATTTTCATGTAGCCACCTTCCGGCTCCATCATCAAATCAGCTTCTTGTCATTGCGTTGTCATTTGATTATGATACAAAATTTCATCTCAATTAGAAACCGGGAAGTAGCTCAAATTTAACTTGCAAGATTTGACCCAAAACACAACAACAAATTAAAAGCTTGTACAAATTTGAACCAATTTTTTTTATTATTTAAAACATGTTTGTTGTTAACAGGTAGTTCTTGTAAGAGGCCACTACGTTTCATACTTACCACTATGCAGTCGAAACGAGCCAGTGTTCTTAGCAGTTTGCACGCCGCTCGCCATGCCCGAGACGCGCGAGTGCGTCGTGCACGGCGCAACCAACGTGTTCACTACCGTGCACGCTATGGACATGAAGATACTGCACATTGACGCCAAGTACGTATCACACTCTAACCTAGTGTTTATAGTGTTCGTGCAGTTTGCACGCCGCTCGCAATGCCCGAGACGCGAGTGCGTCGTGAACGACGCCACCAACGTGTTCAATTGTTATAATTGTTCCCACAACGACATTTATAAGCCCATTAAGGCGCTGTAGATTCACAGCTCACTATATTGTGAGTGTTTTTGAAAAATTGCTGTAGTTAAAATACTACAACTTATTTTTCAATAATTTTAAACAGAAATCTTAAGGCTTTTCTACAGAGACACACAATATCCAAAACACGATTGAGCATTTTTAGTTCGATAGAAAAAAATTACAAACATACCTCTAAATTTACCTTTAAAAAATCTATTTGTTTATACAATTACCGTTTTACATGAAAATTATAATAAAATATTGTGAGCTGTACACCTATCGCGCCTTAACTCACAACTATTTACCGTGGATTTATCAAAATAAATCAATCATAGCCAGTGATGAAATACATATAATTTAACATTAACAAAACACTTTAGAAACATTTTGTTATGAAATCAAATTCATAAGTTATAACTTTAATATAAACAAAATTAATAATTAATAAGTTCTGAAACACAGCCGTAAAAGCTCGGCTAGGTGAGAGCTTTTTTAATTGCTGTTACGAAACGTACTTTAGTTTTAATTAAGTTGGAAGTTGATGGGTATATAAATTCAAAGCGTTAAGTTGTTAAAAGCTTTAATGAAATAAGCTCTTTTATTTAAAATGGTTTTGCTTAGAATCTGAATGTCTGTATGTAATATAGTATAATAGAATTCGTAGAAATGAGTACGAATTTACATTTATTAATGGACCTATAATTGTATACTAATTTACTTAAACTTTAATGTACACGTATATACAGAACAACAAGGCGGAATTAATTCTCAACATTCTCTAAAAGTCAAACCAATGGTTTGATTGAACAACTTTTTGTGGGTGTAACATAAATTAATATGAATATAAAAACAACAATATAAAAGAAAAACATCACCTTATGATGTGTAATTAGTTCTTAAAGACAAACTAAAATAATATAAATGGGCAAGTGCGAATCGGACTCGTACATGAAGGGTTCCGTGCCTCCATACGATGTTTTAAAGCGCCGAAGAAACACGTTTTTTGTATGACGAACCTCTTTAATTTTAAACTTTTTTTAATTTTGGTATTTGTTGTTATAGCGGCCACAGTCATACATAATCGGTGAAAATTTCAAGTGTCTAGCTGTTACGGTTCAAGAGATAGAGCCCTGTGACAGACGGACAGACGGACAGACAGCGGAGTCTCAGTAATAGGGTCCTGTTTGCACCCTTCGGGTACGGAACCCTAAAAATGACGATAATTTTCGTTTGGTTATCTATAAGTACCACTACTAAAGTATTTTTTTTTCTAAGCCTTGTTAAAAGCTTTCTTAATTCAATATAATAATAATATAAAAAAAATATAGCAAAATCAAAAGGAATCACAGAGTTTATTGACAACGCGGACGATGTCAAACGTAACAGTTAGGCGATTCTGGCATTGCCCCGCACTACGCAGGGTAGCGCGTGAATGCGTGTTCTAACGTTGCTTGTAAGTATCTTCGTTTGTATAGAAAACACGCACAGTCCAACACACAGAAAATGCATCCAGAAAACGCAACATGCAGCGTGATGCGTGGCAGTGTGATAATCGCCTAAATCATCAAATCAATCCAATTCTGTCAATATCTTCCATGCTGGTCTGGGAAAAAATAAAAAACTTAGAATTTACCAGCTGCTTCTCTTTCCGCGCAGGCCATAAAAGCCGATCGAGGGAATGGGCGAATATAGGCGATGCCGCTAGCAACCCATGTCACTTATTTTGATTCCTTTTTCCACCTTCTAAATGCTACGCTAAAAGTGAGCTTTGGATATTACTTCCCTGGGCACTGTCTGCTTAGAGCCGCAAGACATAAAATGCTTTGTCTGCCCAATTAGGGTTATAGTGTATTACATACATACACTATCGTCCTAATTGGGCACACAAATGTATGTACATAAGTAAAATTTTATGATCTATTGCAGCGGCGAGTGGTACCTGGGCTGGAAGAAGCACGAGCTCACAGACGTGTCGTGGTACCAACTACTGCACTGGGACAGTTTACGGGAAGCACAAAGCAAACATAGATTAAGTAAGTACATCAACCAATAAACGGGCAAGTGCGAGTTGGACTCGTACATAAAGGGTTCCGTACCACCGTACAACGTACAATGTTTTAAAACGCTGAAGAAACACGTTTCTTGTATGACGACCCCCTTTAATATTTAACTTTATTTTATTTTTAGTATTTTTTGTTATTGTGGTCATAGTAAAACATAATTGGTGAAAATTTCAAGTTTCTAGTTAATGCCATTATAAATATCAAGTTAAACACGCTGAAAAAAACACGTTTCTTGTATGACGCCCCCTTTAATTTTTAACTATTTTTTATTTTTAGTATTTCTTGTTATAGCGGCCACAGTAAAACATAATCGGTGAAAATTTCAAGTATCTAGCTATTACAGTTCAAGAGATAAAGCCCTGTGACAGACGGAAAGACAGACGGACAGACAGCGGAGTCACAGAAATAGGGTCCCGTATGCACCCTTTGGGTACGGAACCCTAAAAACCAAACGAAAACAACCAAAGTAGGTTGTAGAGTCAAAGAGTAAGTATAAGTATTCTTCCCGTCTTCATGCGTTTGCGTTTGCAACCGGCATCCTATAAGCTGTAAAAAAGAAAGAATAAAATCTTTATTTGGTGCTTACAAACAACTACAAATTATCTGGTTATCATCATCATATTAGTCACAGGAAGTCCACTACTAGTAGTTCAGTATCATGAACTGAATGCAGCCTTGAAATCGTTTCAGTACATTTGTTAAACCCTTTATAATGAGGATCTCAGAAACGGCTGCAACGATTTCGATGTTTAGGTTGCGGGAAAGAAAAATCGATCTACTAGGTTTCATTAGAGAACCTCGTTTTCTTGGTGTTTTCATCGAGCGAATCTCGGTTGCCCAGGTACTTTTATTTAATGATGGTCATTAATTATTATGTATAATAAAATATTGTATTTTATGTCTTAATTTTTACAAAATGTCATAAAAAAGTAGTCGTGCTCGTAATACTGATATAAAATTTTGTGAAAGTACGTCATATGACTATATTTAGCGAATATAAATCAACATTGTAATACTTAATTTATTTTTAAGTAGCTACCAAAAAATCTATTTAGTAGCATATTCCACAGACCTAGAATCGCGCCTTACGGCTATAATTCTATGGCATATTCACTTTTTGCAAAAAAAATTGTAACATAACTCACTTTTTTCCCTTGAAAAAAGAGAGGTGTTATAAGTTTGATGTGTCTGTGTGTCTGTCTGTGTCACCATTTTAAACGAAAGCCTGGTTTTTGACATGTTTCTTAGCTATGTTTAATGAAAATCGGTTCAGCCGTTCAAAATTTATTGGGGGTGAACGCTTGAAAGTCAGGGTTTCTTTTTAATTTGACTGGCAAATAAACTTCTTGTAAGGTAAAATATAAGAGATTTTTTTTTTCTCAGCATGACCACCAGCATGAGGTGTTGTGGACCTGACATCCATTTACTTGCAAGTTTTTAGGTATTAATAAGATTTAGATTTATATATCTATCTCTCTCTTACAGTAACGCAGTCAGAGCAAGACAAATGCTGCATCCTCTTGGTGAAACTGCAGCAGAGGAGTGGACAATTCCTGTGGGTCCATGTAGTGTTACAAGTCAAGGATGCTGCCGACTCACCGCGACAGTTCATAGTTGGAACGAACCAGATTTTATCGTGAGTAAATATAAACCTCTGTATCCACCCTTGATGAAAGCCAAAAACAAAACATCTTACCACAGCCAATTCGGCGCCAGGCAATATGAATCGTATTTCTCTTACTACACCTCTGCGCCAGGCAATATAAATCGTATTTCTCTTACTACACCTCTGCGCCAGGCAATATAAATCGTATTTCCCTTACTAAACCTCTGCGCCAGGCAATATAAACCGTATTTCTCTTACTACACCTCTGCGCCAGGCAATATAAATCGTATTTCCCTTACTACACCTCTGCGCCAGGCAAAATAAATCGTATTTCTCTTACTACACCTCTGCGCCAGGCAATATAAATCGTATTTCCCTTACTACACCTCTGCGCCAGGCAATATAAATCGTATTTCTCTTACTACACCTATTTTGCGCCCTGCGCCAGATATAAATCGTATTTCGTTCTAAGGGAAAGATTTCAATATCACAAACTGAATATGACTTCAACTTAGTTTCAGTATATGTTTTTAGAACTTATAATTTTTTCCTTTAAAATAATTAAGACACATGAAGGCCACGTAACACTACTATTGCATTATGAAGCGGTGGTGGAGTTAATTGGTTTATGTACCCGTGTGGTTTTGGGTTAGAATAGGACCACTCCATCTCTTCCTGTGGATGTCGTAAGAGGCGACTAAAGGACTAAGCACAAACATCTCGTGCTACAATTGCATTTAAAAGGCGGCCGGTTGTAAAACTTTTCGCATAAATACATTCCTAAAGTGGGTTGACGTCAGGCAGGCGGCTGGTTGTAAAACTATAGCCGAATCATTCAAACTGTTCCGGCTACTTTTTTTCCATTTTGCAAGGTCTTTGACATCCTTGGGTGACCATTGACATGCGTGTTATATTTATTTAAGTTTATTGCACACAATCTCATATTTGATTGATTACAATGGGTCAAACTTATCGCTATACATTATCTACCAGTTTGCCTACTATTATTACTAATTTTGAAGACTATATTAATTCATAAGTATATGTTACACGTCATAAGTTTACGGACAAACAAACATTATAAAAATAGTCTAAGTGTAAGTACCTACTCGTACTTGTAAGAATAAGTAATAGCCACACAAAGTATTTTATAAATGTTTTGGTTTTCCTGAAATATACTGCTGATTTTAGAAAATAGGTATATATCACGCCTTTATCCCTAATGTGGCAGACAGACCGTTTTGGATCTTACTACTCTAAGCAGACCTCCATACGTGGGTACTAGTACTTATTCTGTGCCCAAAGGCCACTTTTAGCTTGACGGTAAGCGAGAAGGTGGAAAAAAATTTTAATATTCTGTCGAAATATGTATATTTTATGGACACAAAGCATATGTATTTTAACAGTTTCCCTGTCCCATGGGTCAAATATGATTCATGTCCATTGTTTAGCTATTGTTTTTTAGGGTTCCGTACTAAAATGAAAAAATGAAACCCTTATAGGATCACTCGTGCGTCTATCTGTCTGTCCGTCCGTCTGTCACAGCCAATTTGCTCCGAATCTACTGGACCAAATCAGGTGAAATTTGGTAGGATGGCGTAGTCCTATGACCCAAACACAGATGTGCAAATAAATAAATACTTTTTTTTAATAAGGGTCATATCAGGGGACAAATTAGGAAATAAAAATAAAAGTTTTGCAAACCTTACTGTGTCATATTTCAAAATTTCAAATGAAAGGGCTCGTTATAAGAATCTCAAATATATTTTTGTTATTATTTTGATTTTATACATGAACGAAGACGAAAATTGACCATTCCCCCTCCTCCCCCCCCCCCCCCTGATCTCACTACTGAGCCTAAAATTTTAAAAAAATACGAAATACAGTTCATTGCTTGTAGATTACAGGAAAACCTATAAGAATTCAATTAATTTTACGGAACCCTCTCCACGCGATTTCAACTCGCACTTGGCCGGTTTATTTTAATGCACTGAAGTCAATCTTTAGTGTTTGTTAATTTTTAAGAGTACGGGGGTAATATTTTTTAAAAAAGAATGTTTTTGTTTTTCGTGGACTGTTGTCTGATTTTACAAGCTGCCTAAAGGCATCTGACATAGCTTGACGACTGCCATACGACGATAACAGCCGGGTCCAACGGCTTTACGTTCCTTCCGAAGCTCGGAGGAGCTCTAGAAATATTTATGCCACTTTTGGTCACCCTTACAAGTGCGGACCGCGCCCGGTGTTACTTAACTTGCGAAAGAGCTAATGCGTTTTCCTACCCAACCACCGACGCTCCTCACTCTGCTCTCATTTGATTATCTAAGGTCTGAAATGATCTAAGATGAGCTGTGTTCCAAACAAACATAAATATAAAAAAACTTCCATTCCATCTACAGAGAAGAAGAAGCGTCAATAATGTTAGCCAACTCCTGGCTGTACCAGTACTACGGTTACCAGAACCAGCCCTGTGGCATGATCGACCCCCGCTGCCAGAAGTTCTTCAGGCGGGAACCCTGCTACCAGGAACCTTATCAGGAACCCTACTACATTGAGAACCAGGTATATCTAATTGATTGAAACGTTTATTCTCCCTTGGCTATAGAAATAAAAAAAAGCAGTTAGAACTCAATTTCTGACTAAAAAATCTTAAATCTTCTTTAGAACCAACTACGTTATTTGGCCAAAAATATCTAAATACAAAAAGAAACGTTTGTTGGAAGACCCAAATGGTGATCAAAATAGTGATGGGTTGCTAGCAGCATCGCCTGTTAACATGAGGAAAAACAGCTGGTACATTTTTTTTTCTCCCAGACTACCATCACAGAATAAATAGTACACTACCATAGAAGAATTTTATATAATTAAATTTTAGTATAATTCAACATTATTTAATAACTATTTCTGACAAAACTACTGGTACACAAAAATTTATTTGATCAATTATGAAATATTTTCTCAGAACGCTTTTTGAATTAAATCGACGTGTAGTTATTTATTACAATAAGATTTTTCTAACATACATTTTACATTCTAGGAGGTGGAGTACCCTGGCTACCATGTGTCAAGTTATGTACAACCAAAAACCGCTGAGGAGTTCGGATGTGAAAGAGTGTATTCAGATCGAGGGCCAGTTGATTACTCTACGCATTCTCCTCAGTCTACTATTAGTGAAGAAAGGTAAGAAGAAGTACAAAAGCTTTGTTTTATATTCTGGTTTGACCCAGGTTCTTAACCCTCCAACAAGAATCGGAGCCTATGTTTGCTTCATATGAGTTGTTACATTTGTGGTTTTATGTAACAAAAAAATTTTCAATTTTTCTAAAATTTTAAATATGTACTAAGTTCGCTCCTTCCCGTCGCCAAATCGCCGAAGTTGAAGCTTTGGCAAGCGGGCGACGGGTTCGAAGCGAAGCTGTTTTACTAATTATGCATTATTTCAAGGCTATAATTCAAGTTAAGGCGAAAACACATTGTTTGTATATATGTATGTATGTTCCGCTATAACTTTCGAACCGATGGTCCGATTTTGATGAAATTTGGTAGGCCTAGTTTCCTACATAAATATTAATCAATCAATAGAATTTTCAAGTTCGTTGTGCATCGAAATCGGTTCAGTAGTTTTTGAAATATTCATAAAAAATCGCGAGGTCTAAGTTCGCGGCGAACTACTAGTTAATCTAAGAATTTAGTTCATAAGAGTCGCATATATTGACGACATTGTTATGAACAAAAATCGATGTAGTGACCCAATTTAGTTTTCTCACATGAAGAAAATTTTTCTCACAGAACAAACATTTTTCTCAAATTTTGTGAACATGTGAGAACTACCAATGTTAATACTATTCCGCCTTTATTTCGTTGTAAGACAGCGCCAATGGTCTTAATACGGATGTAAACTAACAAAATATTTTTGGCGCATCAAGTAGATTATAAAAAAATATTATATATGTATTTTTTCTTTACTCTGATTAGCAAATAATAACGAAGATACAGCGCATTTAAATAACGCATGACGTCACGATCAAGTACAATTTTCACTTTACGGTGACGTCAATCACCCCTACGAAACTTCAACGAAACGAAATTGGTCCATTATTTTTAAATAATCTAACGACGAACTAAATAAAATACATACATTTTTTCGGACCCAGTCCACATATATTTATTATCTACTACAGAATTTGCAAGCCATTTTAGCTAGATATTATAGAACAGGTGACTGAGATAGCCACATTACATCTTATAACAATATACTTATAACCGAAAAGTAAATTATTCGATTTGACCATCCAAAAAAGGCTAATAATGCGATAACTCTTTTACAAATTCTAAAACAATAATTCTAGCTCGTTCGAACATCCAAAAGAAGGCAGCGTAATAATACGCGAAACAAGACCAAAACTGGGGACTGACTTGTTTACGCTTTTTTATTCTTACAAATTCTTACTGCAAACAGAAAATTAGCTGGCGGTATAAACAAACATACAAGCGAGGTCATATACACAATTTGTTCGCGTCACTGAGGTAATATAAATAAGAAAATCATCGCCTGTCCGTCGGTCTGTCCATCTGAGTAATTTGACACCTTTCATTACCATATTTATTGTGAACTCGTACCTACAACGTTAAACTACAATCTACGAAACTGACATCAGTTCTTATTACATTGTAACAGAGTCTAAAATCGAATAGTTTCTTTTGTCAGAATTATTTTAATCCTTGGATATTTAAACCAAATAAGATGAGGTTATTTCAAAAAGGTTTTAAGTGGACTGACTTTGTAATAGCCATTTAATGCATATTGCTCATGACACTGAAATTAACTATTTGTTTAGATTTATTCATTTTGACCTCTCTATTAAAAAGAAATTAGTTACTTGTCTCAGTCATAATACAAAGTCACTAAACATTGGCCTCATTGCTTTATCTGTGGGTAAAATACGGTAATAAAATATTTACAATGTAAAAAGTGTAACGCATATATTTTATGGCTACATTTTTCAGGGTAAAGGAAAAACTAAGGTCGTACATATCCTGTACAAAATACTTACATTTATTTAGGTTGTGCGTAAAGAATAACAATGTTTTCGTTCGAGTTTTCACCATTTTATTCCCGTGAATAAAATTACTCGTACAAATCTTTAAAAAAAACCTAAAAGCATATACAGGGTTAAAAAAAATATATAGTGAAACTATTTTAAGGATTAATTCAGTCCATGATACTGAACAACTTTCCCCAAGGAACATACCTTCTCTTGGGAAAAGTTGTTCAGTACCAGTGACTGAATCGACCTCAAAATAGTTTCAGTTTATTTTGTTAGTCGTAATATATTTAAAATATTTGCTGATATTGGCTTAAAATTTGTCTACTCCGTTTGGGATAGCGACGTGATTATGTGTGCTTTATAAAATTTTCTATAACTTTAGTAATAGTTAGTTTACAAAATATATTAATTAAACGGTCCGATTCACTAAGAAAACACAACATTGTCCTTTACAAACTTTTTTCTTTTTCAGATCTCCCCACCACTATGACGCGCCACCGGAAGTGGTAGTCAACAGCAACATGTACATGTACCCTCACTCTGGGAAGAGGGAGTACTACGAGCAGTTTCCTAGAGTGCCTTACATGCAGGGACCTTGCACTAGCACAGCGATAGAAGGTAAGAAAATTATCAAAATACCATCCAGGCTGTCACACTGGAGGTCCCGGGTTCGATCCCCGGTCAGGTCAAGATGGAAATGATCTTTTTCAGATTGACCTTGGTTTTGGGTGTTTATCTATATAAGTATTTGTTATAAAATATAGTATCGTTGAGTTAGTATCCCATAACACAAGTGTCAAACTTACTTGCTAGCTCAATCCGTGTGATTTGTCCGTATATATATTTATAAAATATGGTTTCTGTTTAAACGCTTTCATTATTTAGTCGATACAGATAGATTATCACGTCTCTATCCCTAACGGGGCAGACAGCGCATTTTAAATTTTGCGGAGAGACGCAAGATCCAAATCACACTTTTAGCGTTATGGTTGGCAAGATGATAGAAAAGAAATCAAAATATCGATGGATTGCTAGCCGCATCGCCTATTAACCTGATTAGCATTTTCACCCATTCCCTCGATAGGCTTTTACGATCTGCGCGGGAAGAGAAGCAGCTGTTTCATGTTTTCTTGTCTTCCAGACTAGCATGGAAGCACTTAAGCTTATTTAGTAAAGCTTTTAAAAATGCTCGGTTTTATACTTCTGTTTTCTGAAATAAATTATAGTGAGAAAACCATGTCGCATTTCTAAATTGTGACAATTTGAATACATTATAAACTTATTATTTTTATTATAAACAAAATATTAGCTTACACACTTTCTTTCTCCTTCTTACCACTGAAAGCTAAGCATATTTGATAAAATAAAATAAAAAATTATAGTAAATCCATAAAGGTTTTATAGCAGAGACACTTTTCAAAACTCATAGTCACTAATTTAATAGCGAATAGAAGGAGATAACACATGACCAGACTGAATGGAAGAAGCGGAGGGAGGCCTTTGCCCAGCAGTGGGACACATAATGGCTCGTATTATTGTTATAATCACTACATTTTTCCTGTAAAGTAATACTTATTTACTTCTTTTTTTTCTCAACAGTTGTAGAATACCCGAGTCCAAAGCGGATGCGAGTGGCACCTCCTTCTGTCACCCTAGAAGAAGATGGCATGGACAGATGGAACCCCAGTCCACCCTGGTCCGACACCACCCTGAAACTGGCGGAATATGGGCAACGGTTCTCTTACAACCACATGATGATGCCTTCTACAGAACGAGCTATGGTCACTTAATCAAAACATGTGTTTTTTAAATAAAAGAAAACAGTTATCCAGGGTTTATTAAATACAATTTTAACGTGCAAAATCAATGAATGTCGCTTATACCTTTTTTCGTACCAGATGATGTTTATGTAAGTAACTTATTTCCTTTGTGAAAGAAAATTTAGTTTGAAAATTAATTGGATTTATTATTAGAAATGGTAAACAAAATTGTAAAAAAATAGGCAATCGTGTAAAATTTTTTCATGGCAATCATCGTAATACGAAGCTTTGGATGAGAAAGGAATGTAAATAAATAATAAAATCCATCTAATTGAAACAATTTCCGCATAGAATAAATACCTAATAAAGACAAAATGTGGAATATTTTCAGCACATTTATAGAAAAAAAAAAAATAGTATTTAAAAAAAGAATACTAATTATGTATCAAATCTTCAAGGTCCTAATAAAATGCATTTTCATTTTAATTGTTCCTATTTGAAAAGCTCAAAGTGAATTCATGAATTTCAGTATTTTGTAATTTAAGTTTTATCTTGTTAGATGTAAGGTTTAATTTTAAAAAGCAATCAGGAACGACTCCGTCCAAAAAGTTGTGCATTGCATTCCAAAGGAATAGTTATATCTTTTTCTTGTAAATATTAAGTTTTCTTTATACAAATGTTATTTTCTGTAAATATTTTGATTATTATTTATTAAGTGTAATGTTAACTAAGTTAAGAATAATAAATGAGTAGACAAATATGTGTCATCTGTTTGTTATTTCCATTATTCCATAAAATCCCAGATTTATATTACGACGTTAGGACAACATGTGACCATAACAGTCGCCATCAGGGTAACTTGGCAGTAATAAACCTAATATATAAAACAAAAAACCTTTATAATAGTATAATAATAATAATAAAGCCCTTTATTCAGACCTTCTTAACCTACAATATGTAGTTATAATAACAATACATATATGAAGACTTAAAAACTAAAATTAATTATTCCAGTATATCGTGTTTGCTTATTTTCTGAAGATCTGTTTGCCAATCGGCTAAGGCCTCCTCCAACCTTTTCCATTCTGGTCTACCTTGTGCCGTTCTATTCCACATTACTCCTGCAACTTAACTTATGTTATCATCCCACCTTTTCTGCGGTCTACCTCTCTTTCTTTTGCCTTCTCTGGGATACCATCTTGTCACCCTTTTACTACATTTTTCGTGACCTCTCATCATGTGACCTGCCCATCTCCATGTGAGTCTTCTAATTTTCACTGCTACATTTACAGTTTTTGTTTTGCTCCTGATGACATAATTTCTTACTCTATCGATTTCTTTATATTAAACATACTTCTTTCCATTGCATACTGGCAGGTAGCAAGTTTGCCAGTCGTTTCCCTAGTTACTGCCCAAGTTTGGCAGCCATACATAATTACAGGAAGTATGCAGGTGTTGAATAGTTGACTTTTGAAATTTATATGAAGTTTTTTTATATTTCATAGCTTCTCCTTTATAATAGTGGTAAAACTTATATAAAATTAAAAAAGCAAAGCATCAATCACAAAGTAGTGAACAGTAATCAGCTGTCCTTTACAAAAAATACCTACCTACCAAGCCAAAATGTATAGAACAGCTGATATATGGAACAGCAGATTTTTTTGTCTTTCTGATTAACGTTACTAGAGGTACTGTATACAAAGTGGAAGGAACATACCCGTAATAAATCGAACCACCGGCTATACCAGATGACTAAAGTATAATGAAATTAAAATAACAGTCAAAAAACCAAAAAAAAATTCGACATCCCCATACAAATCGCCCGGGCGGCCGCACACTTTTGTATGGAAATGCCGAAAATTATTTTTGTTTTTTGGCTGTTATTTTTATTTTATTATACTATAATGGTTTAGTATAAACCTGGTTGGATTTATTACGGGTATGTCTCTTCCACGTTGTATAAAACCTGGTCACGGCACCCAAATAGAACCTTCAAATGTTTGTTCTTTCAAAAACCTTCAAACAACCTTCATTATCTCATCAAATATATCACCAAAATGGAACCTATATACTCATATAAACATAAATAAATGACAAATTACAGTAAATATTATAATAAAAACTAAAAAAGAAACTAAATATGAAACTCCTCTTTAAATGTTATAACTAATAGCTAGGCAAATTTTTTTGGACACGGAAGCTGCCAGCACTGAAGTCTACTGTTAAATCGACTAGATGCGCAAACAGTTCCTTTAAGTATAAATATTTTGGCCTCAGGGCCTCATGGGCTTAATGTCTAACAGAAACAGCCTGACTCTTTCTTTAAGACATACCATGCCTCTTCCATATTTTGGGCAATTCAGATAACACCTCATAAGTACCCACGTCATAATCCGTCAACCAGTTTATGTTACAGCGTTCCAAAAATTATACATAACTACTCAAAAGTAACTCCTCGAATAGTCGGGCAAAATACAGGCACACCGATGTTAACCAACTTCTCATACAATTACCGTAAATGTAAATGTCTATTGCCAATTAAAAACCGATTCAACTGGTCTTACCGGCAATTGCATTGCATAAGTTACGCGAAATATTTAAATGTCTAATGCGTGCTATTTACATTCGCGAACAAGGGGCCTGCTCTAATACATGTTATGCGCCTAACAAATATCCATTCTTAGAAAACCCCTGAGGTCCTATGCTCATACCCCTTTTAATGTAAGAAGGGGGAAAGAGGACAGGAGGAGTGGAAGGTCAATTTGAAGTGGTGGCGCTATAGCTGTCAATCAGGCAAAGTTAAGGCCGATTTAGTAAGGGTTAAGTTGTAAAGGCAAGCGTTTTGAATCGTACAAGTAAGTAAATTGGAGAAGCGTATAGCGTTCTTTTTTTAATCTTTTAACTTTCAAGTGCTTTGAATTTGAGATTTTATATTGTGTTGTTTATTTTCAAATTTTTTTTGTTAGTTCCTGTAATAATACATAATTTAAAAAACTGGTCAAGTGCAAATCGGACTCGTACATGGAGGGTTCCGTACCTCAGTAAAATGATTTTAAAACGCTGAGAAAACAAGTTGCTAGTATGACGACCCACTTTAATTTTTTACTTTATCTTATTTGTTGTTATAGCGGCTACAGTAATACATAATCGGTAAAAATTTCAGAGCCCTGTGACAGACAGCGAAGTCTCAGTAATAGGGTCCCGTTGGCACACTTTGGATACAGAACCCTAAAAACAAAGACTTAAGTAATAATAATGAAATAGCACAAATAGTTTAAATCGATAGAGAAAACGGAAAAACAAGGCATCGTATCAATAAGCAGCCTGCTTTCGTGTACATACCCGCCATCATGCAGAAAAGGGTCATTAGAGCTCAGGATTTTGTCTACCCTGGGGATAAAGTTATTTTTATGAATTAAGAGTCAGAATCATGCATAAAGAAAAATATTACAAAAAAACAATTGTAAATGTTTTTTTCATGCAACTAAGCAGAAAAACAGGCATACGGTAAGCCGTATGCCTGTAACTCTTACTGCCTTCTGTGTTTGGGTAAGCCCAAACACAGAAGGAAGTAAGAGTATACAGAACAGAGTCTCCTAAGGTACGCGCAATATCCGTCACGACAAGACGAGAACGGGGGAAAGGTGCGGAGACGGGGAACGGGGACGCATATTGCGCGGGACCTTAGAAGATTCCTTTCTGTATACTCTTATTGTCTTCTGTGACCCAAATGTAAGTAGTTACGGTAGCTCATCGACACCTGCAACACCAGGAGTGCCTCAAGCACGTTGCTGGCTCTACAGAAATGTTTTCATCCCCTTTTTAAAGAACCTCATATTGCAGTCTCTAGGAAAAATCGTGACAAAACACAACTTACAGTCGCTATCGTGGCCAAACGAACGCGAAGCACGAGCGTCTCCCTTACAGCTTATGCAAAAAAGCTTTCGTAAATCTGTCCGGTTATCTGGTTTGTTTTCCGCTATAGGTTGCATTTCTCAATCGATTCTCGTCAAATTTTGAAAGCAGGTTCGAAAGAAAATTGTTTTTTTCCTTTTATTTAATTTTCGGATTTTTTTCAAAATGGTGAAGCCATGGGGCTTTTATCCGTTTTCTTCAGTGAGGTCTACAGCCCATAGAGCCACTTATCATATCGCTTTTAACTTAAAGCTTATAATAAAGCCTCAAAGCTTTGATCCATTGTTATTGCAGCGTTGTCTAACACGTTGCAGCTATGATGAATAATTGATGTACGTGTCTATACGTGATCCCCAATCCCTGCCGGGATGTATACAATACATGTTTTGTATTTATTAGGAAAATGAAATGCTTTATGGAAATGCATTTTTACCTAAAAATAGAGCAACACACGTGTCTTTTATACACTGTATAACGAAATATACTGAGACTTTTTAACGCTATTTCAGTCCACGATACTAAACAACTTTTCCTTAGGAACATATTATCGAAATTTAAAAACATCTTTGAAAAACGGTGATTGTTTTGATTTTGGTTTTTCAATTTCGTTAATATACATTTTAGCAATACGTATAAATACGAGAAGGACATAAATGACTGCCTCCGTAGTGCAGTGGTCAAGGCGTTTGTCTTGTGATCCGGAGGTAGTGGGTTCAATTCTCACTGGCAAGCTACCTTGTGAAAAGTTGTTTGTAGTCTGGTTAGGATATTGCAGCCTTAAATCACCTGATTATCCGAAAGGAAAGATGATTGCGTGCTTTGAAAGGCACAAAAAGCTGTGGGTCCCGAACGCCATCTAGCGTTTGTTAAACCTATCCTAGTATTGGTTCTGGTCTACCCTTTGGGTTGCGGAGGTCAGACGGCAGACACACTGTGTAAAAACCAGTAACCTCGTCAAATCGGACCCCGGGCTCTGGAGCATTACCGCTGAGGATGCAACCGGGAATACGCTCGGATGATGATGATGACGAGAACATAAATCTAAATAAGATAAGTAATAAAATTCTAACACACTTTAATACCGTACAATTGAATTGTAAAATTTCATATTTTTACTTATTATAAATCACATTTATTCGCAGTGCGTGTTCGGCCTTACAATATGGATGTCGAGATCGCAGTAACATGTTCATTTATAGAATCAATAATGTTTGTGCACCTAAATCCGGACAGCATTAAGCTATGGACCATAGCACAGAATAATAATACTAATGTACAGAAGTCTCACTCAGCAAAGAAATTCAAAGAAATATCTACCTGCTCAATGTGGCTAGCGATATGATTTAATTTAGCTCACGTCAGAACTCAGCACCTTTTCGTATAGATACCTAGACATCCATTGCAAGCCAATTTCATTCTTATTACTCTGGACAAACGATTCGTATAACTGAATTTACCACCCGGAGGGGCCGGCTGCGCGCATAGTAATAATGTAGGTACATTTTCGATACCTAAACGGGGAGTCACACAGGCCTGACCATAGTGCCAGCAGGAATGAATGTTTAAATATACTTACATACTTTTATTATATTCAACCTAAAAGCTTGCTTATTTATTAATATACAATAGGTAATTTTTAGAGAGAGCGACGAAACGCCGCTGAATCGGCGATGCTGTCGCTATCTCTCGCTCTAGTAAATGACGGTTCTGAGCGACAGAAAAAGATAGCAGCATAGGAGAATGCTGTTCGGTACTGTTGACAGATATGTCCCAACCCTAACTCGCACTCGACCGGTCATCTTTAATACAAACACAGCAACTAATTAATTAATTTACACTCACATTTACACACATATATCTTAAAATTCCAAACATTCGAATTCAATTAAAAAATAACAGTTATTTACTAGGCTGTTGTTCCATAAAACATACAGCAATTCTACTAGTAGCATTAGCAGCTCGTTAGCAGAAAACGAATTAATAAATTATGCCTAGTAAGATTTCTGCTCACACCCGCCGTGGGAACGCTGGTCTTAATTCATTTAACCATATGGTTTAGACGTGTTTGGATGGTTAATGAGTAGGATTTGTTTATAGGAATTAAGTGGCTGAGGCAGAAAGGTTCTTTTTCGATCTAATGTAAATGTGTTGTTCGTCTGTCTGTCCGTCTGTATATTTTGCTTTCACGTCGAGATGGCTAAACCGATTTTAATTAAATTTGAAACGGAGATAGTCCGAGTCCTTGGGAAGGACGGAGGGTAAGAGCAGACGAAGTAGCATACCACTAAGTTGGTAATAAGGTCGTCAAGATAATAAAAAACAAGATATTGAAAAATATATTTTTCTTTGCAGTTTGTGAAAACTTTGACTGTGGTATTTAAAGGTAATAATTAGGTACTAAATCTTGACATTATTATTTTCCCGCTATTGTATGAATTTATGATTTTACCCGCCATTCTGATGTCAGGTTGGCGGCTCACTTTTATTTTCGCATAACTCCGAAAAATTAAAGGTAATAAAAGTAATAATAAAGGTAACAATTAGTAACAATAGGGTAAGAAATAATACTTTAATATTTATTTTAATTCCTGTTTGTACACCCGCGGTTCTGACGGACACATGGAAATGCCGATTTTTTTTTGCTTTTCGGCTGTTACTTTAATATCATTATACTATAATGATCTAGTATAGACCGTAGTTCGATTTATTACGGGTATGTCCCTTCCACGTTGTATTAGGTCCTTACATATGAAATTGCCGTTCAGTATCAAAAAAGTGAAACAAGTTTTTTTTAATGAAATTATTATTTAATCAATCGAAGTATGCGCCGTTGTTATCGATACACTTCCGCCATTTTATAGGCAGATCATTGATACCTTTGGAAAAAAATCCTGGGAGCGAGAGTCTATGAACTGTTTGAAGGCGGTTTTGACTGCCTCATCAGATTTGAATTTTTTTCCTTGTAAAAAGTTATCCAAATTTTGAAAAAAGTGGTAATCGGTTGGGGCAAGATCTGGAGAGTATGGTGGGTGACGCAGAGGTTCCAGTCGCAGCTCCTCTAACTTGGCGATCGTTTGATGTGCAGTGTGTGGTCTAGCGTTATCCTGAAGGAGCAGTGGGCTAGAGCAATTCATCAGTCTCGGTTGTTTAATGGCGAGTTTTTCCATCATTGTTTGCAATTGTTGGCAATACAAGTCTGCAGTAATCGTCTGGCCTGATCTCAAGAAGCTGTAGTGGATAACACCAGCACTGGTCCACCAAACACTAACCAGAATCTTCTTTTCGGTCAGTTTTCGCTTAGGGCAAGGTTTTGCCGGTTCTCCAGGGTCAAGCCATTGTGATGATCGCTTCCGATTGTCGTACAGGATCCATTTCTCATCACAAGTCACGATACGGTTCAAAATCCCCTCATTATTGTGGCGATTAAGCAAAGAAACGCAGCCAGCAACGCGTGTTTGTTGGTTTGCTTCAGTCAATTCGTGCGGTACCCACTTTTCGAGTTTTTTAATTTTTCCGATTTGGCGCAAGTGGATACGTATCGTTTTGTCACTTACGCCGAAGGCTGCTGCTAATTCAGAAGTGGTTTGAGATGGATCCGCTTCCACTATCGCCTTCAATTCTTCGTTATTCACTTGAGTATCAGGTCGCCCACGAGGCTCATTGTGTAAATCGAAATTTCCAGAACGGAAACGTTGAAACCAAAAACGCACCGTTCGTTCGTTAGCGGTGCCTGGTCCATACACGTCGTTAACAAGACCCAAAATGCTCTGTCTGCCCATGACATGATAGTATGTATGTATGTATAAAAAATGTTTAATGATTTGTTAAACTATCCATGTCAAAAATAGCAATAAAACCAAAAACAGCTCATAAAGGGAACTAAAGCGAGCGCGCTCACTAAAACCGTCAGATAAACAATTTAAATGCCGTGTACGCCGACAACTATGATAAATATTCATGCAAATATGTCACTCCATCCTGGTTTCTATTTAAAAAGGGAAATAACAATGGACAATGGACGATTTATTTATTTCGCAATCGTTCAATCAGGACGCCGGCTTTCTTCCTCCTATTTTGCTTTATTACTTTCCGGAGGCAATTAATATTTATGTATTTGGTTTTACACATTAGTATCACATAGCGAATGTGCTTGAGAAAACTGTTAAACTAGTGATGCTATGAGAACAGTAGACCTCGCGTGATCCTATAACCATACTTTCCCCTGCCCCTGCTCCCTGCTTTATATATAATGCGACGTATATAATATAATTAGAATAAATACTTATAAATAACATAGATTTGACAAAAATGTGGCCCTTCTCCCATTGCAGCGCCCGTCAGGGTCCTTAATTGGTACTTATTTTGTTAACAAAGACCTGTATGATACAATAAGGAAGCAATAAATGATTTTATTTGATTTTATTTGCCTCAGCAAAGCGTGAAATCATCCATATATAACGCTACAGCAAACTTCCCCTCAATTTCCCCCTCCACTCCCCCCTTTTGAAACTTTTTTGTAACATCTTGTGAGGATTGAAATCCTTAGTGTGCCTCTCAGATTTGATTGAAATCCTTCAACAATTATATATATATATAAATATATATAGATTATCCCTGGACGTTTTCGGCTATGGTGACTGACTAATTTCGTTCGTGTGCCTTGAGATGACTGATGTACTCTATCTTAACGGTAAAAGTGCGCGCACAATGTAGGCATGTTAGGGTACCGGACACGTAATGATAATGTATTGTGGAGGGTGAATTATGTTCCACTGAATTTGCGACTCGACGGGGCCACTTTCAAACAGGTGGACAAGTTTAAATACCTCGGAAGCACCGTAACATCAAAAGGTGTCACCACAATAAGCTGCCACCAAAATAAGATGAAGAAGAAAACAAAAACTAGATGGACCGGGACAAATTGACACCTGGCTGGTGTTTTTAACTTTATAAACAATTAAATTATAAATTAAAACTTGCTCAAAGAGTCACGAAGTATACGAATTTATATTTTTCCAAACTTACTGGAGAAAATAGAGCTAAATGTAGTAATATGTCAGAACGCGATATTACTTTATAATTATAAAATATAAGTTTGTAATCTATGAACGCAATCACTTCCGCCTCTTCTCTTACTTACTCTATGGTTAAAATGGCCGTGCTAATCAGTGCCAAAATTGTATTTAATTATATTGTTAAAAAAAACCACAGTTCATATAAATCTGTGTTCTTAATATACAACAGTAATGTTGTATATTTAGAACTATTAAAGAAATATGAAGAAAGCTCAATAGTTATATTTATTTACACAATATTTTTTCTAATCGTTCCTAGAACCATGTTGTCCTTCCTTACCAACGTCTACAAAGAGTTTAAATAAAAGCTAGTATTTAAATAAAAAAGTGATTATAGATAATACATATTAATATTTATTGCGGGCCCTTCCTACGCCATGCAAAGACATCCTGGATTCGCGAGAAATAGGAAAATAACCACGCGTACAGATTATATCATTCCAGAGCTTTCTTGTGCCTTTCTTTTGTTTGCCAGTACTTGTACTATTAAGGATAAGGTATATTCAAGATATTCATCACCATCATCAGGTCTTTTAGTCTCCAGTACAGGACCCTCTTTGTACTACCAGAGCCATATATGTATTAGCCAAAGCAGTCAGAGGATTTGGCCTACACTCTCCACGCTTACCAGACGGGTTGGAGAGGTCTCATTGATGTTAATAAGCTTTGTTTAACTTGTTTCCTAAGTCGCCTTCTTTGACATCCACGGGAAGACTTGGAGTAGTCCTATTCTACTCTGCCAGGAACCACACGACATGCGATATTAGGAGCAAATAAATTATTATTAAGTAAGGATAATATGCTTTAGTAATTTTTACCCAACTACGGTAAACCTTAAAAGAGGGTTATGTGTTTCCCAGCTATGAATGTATTTATGTTCATCTGTTCCTCCGTATCTTCTATGATATATATGATACCTTGGCAAATAAGGTATAGCTGTAAGTATATTGGCTTTCCGCTGGCTTTGTGACATCATAGTTAATTGAATATTACGCCAATATATTAATAATTTGAAGAAAAAAAAAATTTAAAAATTTAAAAAAAAGCCCCATAAAGTTTAAAATATAGGCCAAAAAGTAACGAATTAAAAAATAAAACAAATCGAATCGTACCGTGTAGGGTATCAAATAAAAGGGCATAGTTAAAGCATATATTAAAAATATATACCTACCTACTCAATAATATACTAGTTTACATTTACCTCAAATACTACGTTACTCTTAACCCTGTGGTTCCCAACAGAGTAGAACAGGACCACTCTAAGTCTTTCCGTAGATGTCGTAGAAGGCGACTTACGAAACACAAGCTAAATAAAGCTTATAAACATCAATGACACCTTTCTAACCCGTCTGGCCAGCTTGGAGAGTGTAGGCCAAATCCTTTGACTGTTCTGGCTAATATATGGCTCTGGCAGTACAGAGAGGTTCATGCTCCTGCAGCAGAGGCTAAAAAAGACCTGATCATGACTACATAACGCCACAAAATTAAAAATTCACGTAAATTCGAATTTGTATTAATGAGATAGCTATCGCATTAAAACAATCACAATCATAATCATAATTATTATAATGTGGTCGCAAAAATGCAGGTCCTACCGCCACTTAGGCGATAAGATGAATACAAAGCGGGGCTCCGTCAAAGACATCGATTCCTTTATTCGTGTTAATCGAAATGAACCGATATATTGAAAACAATCGCCAGGGTAGCGCACGACTTTAAGTGATAGGGATGTGCTGATGTGGACAGTCGATAAAAACGTTTTTCGGTTATAATTTCCGTTATAAACATAACCACGCAGACCTAAAGGCAATGAGCTAATTTGTTACTGGTAATCACGAATCATACACCACTTACCACTTAAATACTGACTAAGGATATACATCATAAGGAGCATTTCGACCTTTGGCTGTCTGTACGCCTAAAGGGAAAATTAAAAACAGAATTCGTGTGTAAAATTGTTTTGCTTTAAATGTGTTTAAGCGGCTGATACTGGTATCAGATTGCTGCCTCAATCAAGCTGCCTATAGGAATCTGACAAACAACGATGACAGCTGGGACCGACAGCTTGACGTCTCTTCTGAAACGCGGAGGAGCTCGAAATATTTTTCTTCACTTCTTCACATCCAAGTGCGGACTACGCCCTGGGTACTTTATTGTACATGCCCTTCGATCATATATTCTATAGATGCACAGTTCCTTGCAAAATCAAACAAAACATTGTCCCCGTGTCAATTAATACGTACATAGGTAGATGTACTACTCTGTGTAAAAAGTATCGGGAATATGTCAATAAAAAGACCTGCGTAAAAGAGGTCGTTCTAATTTTTTTACTGCATGTTGGTAGCACTGTACTGATTTAGCGCGCAAAATTTGAGCGGAATCTGTCATTTAATTTGTTTTAAACTACACTTTTTGTTGGTCATAGTTTTGAGTTCTCGGCGATTTTTACAATGGAAAATATTGTTGAACAAAGAGTGTGCCTTAAATTTTGTGTTTCGAATGATATTTCATGTGGTGAATCACTAAAAATGTTGCGAAATACCTACGGCGAATCGTGTATATCGAAAACAAGGGCTTATGAATAGTATAAGGCTTTAAAAGAAGGCCGAGAAGTAGTAGTAGACTTGCCTCGTTCTGGTAGACCTTCAACCGCTACGACCAAAGAAAACATCGACAGAATCAAGAAGCTAGTGCTCGAAAATCGACGTATGAGTCTGAGAGAGTTGGCTAGTGAGGTAAACATATCTTTTAAGTCCGTCCACAACATTCTCATTGACATTTTAGGCATGAAACGCGTCGCCGCTCGACTAGTTCCAAAAGAGCTCAATTTCGTTCAAAAAGCGCAGCGAAAGCATGTCGCTGAAGACATGGTTTCCCGAGCTTCTACGGATCCGACCTTTATGAAACGTATAATAACTGGCGACGAGACATGGGTTTATGAGTACGACATGCAAACAAGCCAACAGTCTTCAGAATGGCGTCTCGAAAACGAGCCGAAACCCAAAAAACCGCGGCAAAGTCGCTCCAAAATCAAGGTGATGCTGACAGTTTTTTTTGACTACCGTGGTGTGGTTCACTCCGAATTCCTTCCTGAGGGAGAAACAGTGAATAAAGAATATTATTTAGGCGTCATGAAGCGTTTGCGTGAGAGTATCCGCCGAAAACGTCCAGATTTGTGGCAACACAACTCATGGATGCTGCACCATGATAATGCACCATCACACACAGCCATTATAGTGAAAGAATTTTTAGCAAAAAATTCAACAAAAGTTCTCGACCAAGCACCGTATTCACCTGATATGGCTCCGTCTGACTTTTTTTTATTTCCCAAGTTAAAATTACCTCTTCGAGGAAAACGTTTTGAGTCGATAGAAGCCATAAAAGAAAATTCGCTGAATGAGCTAAAGGCCATACCGCAAATAGCCTATGAAAAATGTATGGAAGACTGGGTGAAGCGTTGGAGATGTTGTATTGCAAGCGATGAGGCCTACTTTGAAGGCGATAAAATAAATTTAGATGAATGATTTGTATTTTTTGTTTTATTGACAAATTCCCGATACTTAGTACACAGAATGTATACCATTTCAAGTATTGCGAAAACAGTTTAATCTAATTTAAACCTTAAGTAACTGAGATAAGCGTGAAAATAAATCCGTATTAAGTTCGTTACATATTAGTTTCTGGTTAGATTGGTCGTCTTTGACGTAACGTCACGCGCGCGGCCGCCGAGCGAAAGACAGGAAAACAAGGCATAATACTGTTTCATGCCTTGTTTTTCCGGTGGATGATAAAATTTTTACTATTACAAAAATTTTAAAGTCAAATTTATAAAAAATTCCACAGTTTATACAGGGTGACTTTTTAAACACTGTCCAAATTTTTGAAACAAGTTCAGTCCATAATACTAAAACTACTTTCTACAAAAAAAGTTATTAAAAATCGATCGACTGAGCTTGCCCCAAAAATTTGGACAGTGTTTAAAAAGGCAGCCTGTATAAATCTGTGTAAAAATACTGTTTAAAAACAATGATTGATTTACAAACTATCTATACGGAAGTAATACAAAAATTGTCGACAAATTACCGTCCATATGGTTAATCACTAGTCCATCACAGGCCGCACGATTTCCATGCTACGCGCCACGTGTGGACGGCGTATACACGACCTCGCCTTACACCCTGAATCGAGAATTAGTAAACAATATTATTCTTAGTATTCACCATTTCTAATTCTAATCGTCTGAAACACACGCACTCCCGAACACGTGCCAGAGGACCCGGCTGAATTTAAATCGACTAAAATTTTGATACCGATTGCTAAGGGAATCGATACCGTTATCGATATTATCGCTTAAACCGTTATGAATATCAGTCAAAGTTCCTTTTCGGTTATTTTTGTCAGATGTATGAAGGGAAGGAAGTTGGTACAGTTATTCTTTTGTGTATTTCTTTTTGATATGCCGCTGTAGGATTGATTTCCCATCATAGATTAACACCTGCAGGTGTGAACGTCCCGTTTTTTTGATCGGAGTCAAAGTCAAAACTTTTTAGAATACATAAATATGTCACTTATTGAAGGTCATTATTTTTAATAATTTTTAGTGTACAACCTACGAATTTCTAGCGTTTCGGAACTGTTGTTTCCGAATCATTCGTTGTTTCCAAAGTTATAAATATAAATAATGTGATAATTTTTAAACCTAAAAACCGACTTTTTTATCAGTGACAGTCACAGAAAACGTAACAATTTTATAGTTAGACGACATTTTTTTTCTAGATAAATTGGTTTTAAAAACCCACACAACCCTACACAACAAATTTTGATAAAATTTTGAAGAATTTTTTAAATCAGTCCTGTCTTCGATTAATCGGGGAACATATCTACATTTTTTTTCTAGCCATTTAGGCCCCATAGTTGGGCAAAGGCCCCCCCTTGTCGCTTACATGAAAAAACTACATAAAAATACCTACCTACATAAAAGAACCTCATCCTTTTTTGAAGACGGTTGAAAACAATAAAAAGAGGTTTTCTAACTTCTACAGTTTTTCCTTTCGGCCGCCTATGTAACTGTATTTTGAAACCATTTACAAAAGAAGAAATTTTTCTCTGGCCGAGATATTTTGGGAAAATTCATACCTTCTTATGCTAATATTATTATCCTGGAAGCTTTGAATAAAGTTTAAATTAAAATCACAAACCTTCCTTAAAACTTACTTTGGGGCTAGCTGAATCAGTGTGATTTGTCCTTATATATTTATTTATTATTCCTTTTGAGTTTGTAGTAGACAGGAAGTTAGTTTTTTGTTCTGCACATATGAACATATGTTAGTATTTTTTAGTAAAGCCCTTCTTAATATTTTGACAGCAACTTCATATGTATCGTCGTAAACGTAAAAAAATACATCCTTGATAAAACTTTGTCAAAATACCTCTCAGTTTCTATCTATAAAATATACATTAGTGAGCAGAGAAAAGTCAGCTAAGAGAATGGTTTTTTAAGAAGCAATCGCGTAAGTTTTCCTTTAATGAATTTACTATGAACATTGCTCTACCTCGAATTTTAAAAAAAGTCCCGAAGCGATAGAACTTTATGATTAAAACATGTATTGCGAGTTTCTGTTTGACTCTGAAATATTTATTGACCTTTTATTATACTGAATACTTAGATGTACTCTTGAATACTAAGATGTATTTGACGACCTCCGTGGTGTAATGGTCAACATGCTAGTCCGCCAATCCGGAGGGTTCGATCTCCAGCCAGGGCAAATTGGACAATGGCCTTTTTCAAAATGTCTAGGTTCTTGGGTTTATCTATATATCTAATGTATTTAATATAAAATACAGTTTCGTTAAGTTAGTATTAGTATCCATAATACAAGTTTAAACTTACTTTGGGGCTAGCTCAATCAGTGTGATTTGTTCTTATCTATTTATTTATTTATTTATTCCACTTTAGGATTTTTCCAGCGCCCAAATAGCAGCAAGTTTAGTCCATGACATGACACTGAATAAGTCTGTGGAATAAGTATGTTTGTTAAGGAGAAAGTAATTGTAAAAAATTATATAAACACTATCATGTCTTTATCCCTGGGGCAGACAGAGCATTTTAGGGCCTTGCAGCTAAGTAGACAAAGTCCAGGGCCTCAAACTCAAAGGCCACTTTTAGCGTGATGGTACAAAATAAAATTTTAAGTCCCTCCTAGAGTAAGAAAGTTTGACAGTTGTGTGTGAGCGAGATAGTTAGATAACATAAGGTGAAGGTTAGACAAAGATAAAGAATAAATCAGACATCGAACGTCATCGTTGTTTCAATATTTATCTTGACATACGCTTAAATTTGTTTTTTTTTCAAATTTCGAATTCGCATGCTGCGCGGCGCCGCCGTCCAGAAGGCCGCGCTCCCTGCTGATTTTAAAAAGTAAAACGGCGGGAAAGCAACAGTGCGTGCATCAAAGTTTTATGGTTGAGTTTATTTAACATCAAAAATATCAGTTTATTAGGTATTTTCCCTCGCAAGTATGTTCAAAAACGTCGTACGATATACGTGCGTATATTGGTAAAACACACTCAGCTCCTTACGCCCTCGCATTCGCTCGGGCTGAAATTCCGCTTCGTGTGTTTTAACCACCATAACGCACTTATATCGTAATGTACTATTATAATTTATAATATTGGACCTTAAGTCCGCCTTTTACATGTTTTGTAATAAAATTAAATAAATAAAAATATATAAATATATATTAGTACTAGCTTTTGCCCGCGGCTTCGCCCGCGTAGATTCGGGATATGAAAAATAGATGTTGGCCGATTCTCAGACCTACTCAATATGCTCACAAAATTTCATGAGAATCGGTAAAGCCGTTTTGGAGGAGTACGGGAACGAACATTGTGACACGAGAATTTTATATATAAGATGTATCTAAAATTAGTAGGATAAAAGTAGAGGTATGGAAATATGAGACCTTATGACATATTGCTGAAGTTAGTAAAAAAGTCTTGTATTTCATTAACTGTACGTTACCTAAGTGAACATTCTTTTTTATAGTTCGCAGCGTTGTTCCCCTTTTATCAGTTCAGAGTTACATACCTATTCATGAAGCAAATCCCCCCAAGTCAAGTAATATAATTTCATGGTCTACTAACTTTGTGCTGTGCTACTTCGGAGCCCGGGGTCCGCTTTTTCTTCCGCAAAGAAAATATGCATGTCAATGGTCACCCAAGGATACCGAAGACCATACAAAATCAAGAAGAAATAAAAAAAAATAACAGTTTAGCTACCTATTGTTTTACGACTGGTCGCTGCCTGACTTAAACCTCTTTGGGAATGCATTTTTACAAAAAGTTTTACAGCCGCCGCCCGACGTTAACCTTCCGTGGGATTCAGTTACATCATAAAATATTTAGGCTTAGTCCTTTAGTCGCCTCTTACGAAATCCACAGGAATAGATGGAGTGGTCCCATTACAATACAAAACAAAAAACTTTTTTGCACTAAATGGCATTTACAATTAGTAAGGACAACATCTAATGTAAGATACAAGAGGTGGCCTTATCGCTGAAGCGATCTCTTACAGGAAACCATACAGAGAAGGAGTGTGATGTAAATAAATTAGAAAACAGGCGCAGATCTATTTTACACCGGAAGCCACACGACCAAGACCGTAAACCGTTAATTTATTTAGTTATTAAACTTTAGTTCCAAAGTAAATATATACTTTTAACAAATGGCGGACCATTTTCTCCCAGTAAACCATAGGGATAAGCAGAGAAATACATATACCTAAACAACTAAGTTTTATGTCTGTATTTATTGAACCACACGAAATACAATTTTTTTATTTCGAGGAAGTAAAGAATATCGCAGTAATTAGCTGCTAAGTAAAAAAAATACATCTCTATTAAAATAAAATAAAAATTAACCGATAAGAGCACTATCCTTTGTGGCTAAAAATAACAAACAAACAAAACTAGATCTTTGACATTGATGTCACTTAACTGACGTTTCCCATGGCTAATCCCCGTACAGTGTCGTGACGACAGGTGGAAGCGTGGGTGTAAGTCTGTGTGGTAATCTTATCTCGAAAACAATAAAACATTTTCACTTCACATTGCGTACTAAAGGTTATGCGAAAATATCTTTTACTTTATAAATGCTTTTGCTAAATATTTTGATTGCTTTGTTTACCTACACGCCCATCTTTCTTATTTTTCAAACTATATCAGTACACTGCTGGACTTAACTTAACTGCTGGTCCAGCAGTGTACTGATATAGGTAGAGCGAGGCCTTAAAGCCTCTCGAAATAAGGGAAGGACATCCAAATTATAAATAAATAATGAATAGATAAGGACAACAACATCAATGATGAAAAGGACAATAACAATACTTCTTCTCATTCTGCCTTTTCCTTATCCCACTCTTTATGTGGGGTCGGCAGAGCATGTCAGTTTTTACTCAATGATATAAGATAAACAAACACCTAAAACAATATGAAAAAGCGATTTTCCAACTTGCCCTGGGTAGGGATCGAACCCAGAACCTCCGGACTGGCAGACTAGCGTGACCATTGCGCCATGGTGGTCGACAAAATCACCACGCTGGGCAGACGGGTTGGAGATCGCAGTAAATGGTATAAAGTCTTTGCGCAAAGGACGCTACTGGCCGTACCCTGTTACTGTTACCTCCCGTAGTCGCCTCTTACGACACCCGTGGAAGAGCAAAGGGCTGGTGACAAATGTATTCTACTCCACACGGCACCTATACGCCCACTATGACGTGGCAATTTAGACCTTAGGTCCTACGCTGTCTACTCCGCACTGGTTAAGAGTGATTAACTAGAATGAGTTTTCATGTGTGTGGCCAACACTGAAGTAAAATTTTTCAGGTTGCTTTAAGGCATCTTACATAACTTGACGACTGCCATACATTGGTGACAGCCTCTAACCAACGGCATAGCGTGCCTTCCGAAATAAAGTAATATAAATACAACAAAATGTAAACTCTAAATAAATAAAGAAGCAGAACGTAAAAACCGATCGAGGCAATGGGCCAGAATCTGATTCATATAAGTAGGCGATGCGGTTAGCAACCCATCACTATTATGATTTCCTTTTTCCACCTTCATGCCCACCATCACGCTAAAAGTGGCCTGGGCCTTACCGCTCTAGGCTCTGCCTGCCCCGTAAGGGATAAAGACGTGATAGTGTATCTGTATCTGTATAAATAACCTAGTGAAAAAAATCTCAAACACAATCATGAAAATAATCATCAATACAGAACTAAAGGGTGATTGGTAGAGAATGCATTAGCATTAAGTCCACCTTTTGTGCCATTGTGGTCAATAAAGATTTAATAAATAAATAAAAACACCGAAAAACTAAATAAGAACTTGTAACGATATCTACTGCCCGCGAGTGTAAACAAAACAGAAAGGCTATGTAAGCAGATACCTTGTTATAGTTGAAAATTAAACTTGCTTCTCGTACTCAAACCCATCTTAAGTTAGTATCTCACGAATAATATAGATGGCGATACTGTAATCGGAGTAGCAAATAGAAGCTTTATTTTTAATCGATTGCTCCAAGGGTATTGTTTTTATATCTTGTATATAAAAGAAGAGACTGACTGGCTGACTGATTCACTGACTGATCAATCAAGGCACAGCTGGGTTCATATTTTTATATTTTCGTTTCATGTCTACAGAATCCCATTTCTGCTGAATTTAGTTCAATTTATTTATTTCTATACAAAATACATTATGTTAAAATGTTGTTACTTATAAACTTATTTAAAACTACTTACAATTTTTTCGACAAGAGCACAGACTCAAACATGATCATATTAACTTTTGTAAAATATTGTTTCAATAGATTCCCGTATTTACTGATTTCCAATTAAGAACAGGTTGCTTTTGCAGAATCATAATAAAACATAATACTGTAAGAATGGAGACTAATTTTTTGTATTTTCTTTGCCTCTCAAATTTCTATTAAGGTGAATATAGAAGCAAATGGCCTTGAAGTGGCGCCCTCATTTAAAATAAATTGTTAACTCGTAAATATGGAGATAATTTCCTTATTGCTAATCGTCAGGCACTAGATAGCCCTTTAAATTATTTTATGAACCACCGTTGAAAGTATTTACATTAGTCCGTCTAGCTTTAAAACTTGTCTTCGCCAAAAGTTTTAAACAAGTTTTAAAGCTAGACGGATCATCAATAATAGTTTCAACGGCAGTTCATAAAATAATTTAAAGGGCTATCTAGTGCCTGAAGATTAGCAATATGGAAATTATCACCATATTTACGAGTTAACAATTTATTTCAAATGAGGGCGCCACTTCAAGGCCATTTGCTTCTATATTCAAGTTAAATGGCTAACTGCACTGAGATGTGGTTTCCGGCAGAGTAGAATAGGACCACTCCAAGTCTTCCCGTGGATGTCGTAGTAGGCAACTTAGGAGACACAAGCTGAACAAAGCTTATAAACATCTATGAGACCTCTCCAACCCGGCGTGGAGAGTGTAGGCCAAATCCTCTAGTCTGGCTGCTGCTCTGGCTAATATATGGCGCTGGTTGTACAGAGAGGGTCGTGCTCCTGCAGTGGAGACTAAAAAAAAACATCTGATGTAGTGACATTAAAACTACCCACATAGCCGCCGGACGATTGTCCGGCGGCTATGTGGGTCAATAATACCAAGCAGGTCACTGTTAAGAGGGCGCCTGATGCTGATAGTCTAAATTTTGCTCCCGCTTCCACGCACACAAATTTATAGGATAGGATAGGATAGGATGGCGCAGACAACGTAAGGCTTTTGCCTAGCGGCGGGTTTTTGAAAACTGTTGATGATAGTGGTGGTGGTGATGATGGTGGTGGTGGTGCTGATGATGATGTAAACAACAAACAAATACAATACAATCTTTTATTTCCAATTCAAGTTTCAAAGCAGTTTTTTGAACTTGCGTACCACCTTATCCACCAGTCCTGGTATAAGTTTGAAAAAGTCGGTGTTATTATCCACGTGGTGAATGACCATGGGCTCAGATAGGTTAAGCATGGGTATGTCAAAGTTGTCATGCCCATGTGACCAGTCCACCGACGAATTTCCATACACATTCAAGAAATCATCTTTGGCTTTGCATAATGTCATGTTTGTATCCCAATATACTGAAAATTCAACATGTTTATTACATGACTGCCAAAAAAAGGGCTCATGTAAGTTTCTTTATTCTTTCATAACTTCGGAAAGCATAGGTGGGTATCGTTAAACCGTCTGGCATCCGGCTTTTGAATGACGTTAGACCGACTAAAGGAAAAAGCACAAACATCTACAACTGGTTGACGTCAGGCAGGCGGCCTGTCGTAAAACTATAGCCAAATCATTTCAACTGTTTCAACAATTTTTTTCTTAATTTCGCAAGGTCTGGCATCCTTGGGTGACCATTGACATGCATGTTAGGTATATTTGGAGATGAAAAAGCGGGAAAGCGCACCCTGAGCTCCGAAGAAGAGTAGCTGATGATGCATCTGGGAACGAGCTAAGATGAAGAAGAAGAAGGTGGATTTTTTTTAAATTTAAATTTAGTCTTTTTTAAATACCTTCTTCTGAATATTTAAAAAATTACATCTCTTTCCGAAAAATGTTTTTGGGGCAGGAATTGTAAGGAAAAAAGTGTAGGTATTTATTACGAAAATGCATTACAATACATTTTGTTTGATACTACACTCGATAGGCTTTGAAAAAAAATATTGAAGACTTAATTTGGCACCAAAAATTCTCCCTTTTGCTTTTTTTTTCAATTTATTTATACCCAGTGTCACTCTCATAATTTAGGCGAGCTAAAATCCATCAATTATAGAATGTGTCAAAGAAATATATTTAAGTATAAATATAAAAAGTGTAAATATATTTTTCGGGTGTATATGAGTACATACACTCGAAAAACATAACCCTTCTGGCGCAGTCAGGTAAAAAACGATGCAATTCAAAGGTTAGATACTTACTATACAATGTGGATGGGACATACTCATAATAAATCGAACCACGGGCTATATAATGAAATTAAAATAACAGTCATAAAACCAAACAAATTTTCGACATTCCCATACAAATCGCCCGGGCGGCTGCACACTTTTGTATGGAAATGCCAAATTATTTTTTTGTTTTTTAGCTATTATTTTGACTTCTTTAAACTATAATGATCTAGACCGTGGTTTGATTTATTACGGGTATGTCCCTTCCACGTTGTATAATAAAGCGGTGAATAAGCGAAATTGTACTAACATGTTTTCTTTTCGCAATTCTCTTTATACATCTCGCAGATATTATCGAAAATCTGCAAAGCATTTGCATTTCTGTCTAACCCGCATATCTTGCCCCCGTACGGGGAGCAGCCGCGCATCTTGTGGCAGAAAAAGAGGCTCAGCTTCTCTGTTGTCTTCTTCCTGAACATCGCCTGGAAGTAAACGCGTCAACTCGTGAACGGGTGCCGCCAGTAGGGACTGGTCAGCCCGGCTTGAAATTGGATTTGGCACTCGTTCGCAAGCTGTACATATTATATTGTGATATCTTTGTACTCGTAAACTGACAAAGCTCTTCTGGTTCGTAAGCGACCAATACTGTGTAAATGAGTTTCTTCTCAGCAGTAGGCGTAGCGAACGCTAATATAATTTAAATATAAATAAACATTACACGTAATGTAAACTAATATCATTGACGTGTAAAAATGCCTGCGAAGGCCTTATTATAATAAATAAAATAAAAATAAAAACGCCTTATATTTCTTGATAAATTTACAATTAAATTTTTAACTATATTCTACACGAAGATAGGTATACTAGGTGAATATATATATTTTTTTTCTTATTTATTTAAGTTTAACAAGAAGCATTTACTGATATTATTATTTATTTATTGGGAACTAGAGTGGACCAGCTGTTTGTATAATTTCGTCAGCCTATCTTGCGTATAGTCTGCCAACGCGGCGTTTTCCTAGTGGGCCTTTTCACCGTGTCACCCTCTTAGTCCATCTCTCAGTCTGGCTACATGGCCTGCCCACTTCCACTTTAGCTTCTGTGCGTAGCTTAGGGTATCCGTTGCTTTTGTAAAGTTTCTTATCAACAAGCTAAGGCCTAATTACTGAGTAAATATTTGATTCATTGAACGCAAATCACCTATTAGAATAACTTTACCCAAAAGTTTTCAAGATATGCCTTTAGTTCAACCTATTTTATAATATACCATGCGGGTCTTGGAGTCAAGGAAAATTTTTGAATGTACCAACTAATTATCTGCTCGCGAAGATCCTAAAAGCCGACGGTTCTTGGGTGTTTATCTGTATATACAGGGTTATTTTTAATTAACCGGCAACCTTTTTGGAGAAACTTCAGTCCGTGATACTGAACCACTTTCCATAAAAACAATTACTTATCGAAAAACGATAACAAAATTTCGTCCTCCCATACAAAATCCATTTGGTTGAGCGCCGATTTGTGTGGAAAGTCGAATTTTTTTTTCGATTTTTCATTCTTGTTTTTATGGAAAGTGGTTCAGTGTCACGGACTGAACTTGCTCCAAAAAGGTTGCCGGTTAATTAAAAATAACCCTGTATATTTACTATAAAATATAGTATCTTTGAGTTAGTATCTTATAACACAAGGTTAAACATAATCTGGGGCTAGCTCAATCAGTATGATTTGTCTCTATTTATTTATCTATTTTAACTATAAATTATTTAAGATATTTTACCTGGCCGAATATGGCCGTCTTTTGACATCTGTTTTATGTTTTAAATTGTTCTGTATCATAAAGTTTTAATGCAATGAAGATTTTAAGGGTTGCCACACACTTACACGGGCAGGCAGTAAAATCTAATATATGTAGATGAATGTCCGGGGAGAAAGGCGATAAGGCGGTCTTCGCACATTACACCGACTCAACGCCAATCCAATACCCTTCCAACTAGAACTATCGATTCGGTATCAAGAGTCGTCACTAGGCGATCTACGCGTTGGTCACCAGTGGACAACTTGGCGTCAATGAGTGGGCCATGCGTCGTCAACGAGTGGGAAGCGCATTGTCAACTAGCTCGACTTCAACCAGATCTATCAGTCGTTATTCGAATTTCATCTAAAGCAGGCGTAAAATGTCTCGCTTCACATATCAAGAACTGGTAATAATAGCGAAAATACTCGATGATGAAAATAAAATAAACAGTAGGAACAGAAGATATTGGGTTCATGATATGTTGCGAAAAAGAATAAACGGGCAAGTGCGAGTCGGACTCGTACATGAAGGGTTCCGTACCACCGTACAATGTTTTAAAACGCTGAAGAAACACGTTTCTTGTATGACGACCCCCTTTAATTTTTAACATTATTTTATTTTTAGTATTTGTTGTTATTGTGGTCATAGTAATACATAATTGGTGAAAATGTCAAGTATCTAGTTAATGCCATTAAGAAGATCAAGTTTAAAACGCTGAAAAAAACACGTTTCTTGTATGACATTGTTAATCCGCCACAATAATACATAATCGGTGAAAATTTCAAGTGTCTAGCTATTATGGTTCAAGAGATAGAGCCCTGTGACTGACGGACAGACAGACAGACGGACAGACAGACAGACTGACGGACAGACAGCGGAGTCTCAGTAATAGGGTCCCGTTTGCACCCTTCGGGTACGGAACCCTAAGAACGGAAGGGGAATCTTGGAATTGGAATATTGGCCGACAAGTTGGGAACGCGTCGTCGCCCGCTAGCCGCAAGCGCATTGTCGATTCGTGCCCTATTCGTCAACAACGAGGGGTAAACGGGTCGGAGACAGTCAATAGGTAAACAACGCGTGGATCATGCGTCGTACACGCATCGTACGCGCATCGTATACTTTCAACTTAAAAATTGACAAATTCTCTCTTAAATAATACAACATAAGGCTTACATTTCACTGCCACACGTAAGTTTAGTTGGAGTGGAGTCAGCGTTGAGTCGGTGTAATGTGCGAAGACCTTAAATGTGTACAACCCTAACTAACTATTTATTATATAAGCCGTACTTACCGCATCTCTAGCAAAAAAATGAGGAAAAAATAGAAGAAACATTCCTGAAAAAGTTAAAATATTTTCAATTAGGTGGGTATTTTTAAAAAGGTATATCAGATTTGGATTTATTAGTTACGAGTACCTTGGCAACAAAGTATGGATAGAAAAAAACATGTCCAAAAATATCGTTTTATAAATATTGTTTTTGTCAATCTATTCATGGTTTTATAATACGAATAGTACCTACTTAGGCCGAAGCCAAACGAGCGTATTTTTGATTTGTAAGTTGCAGAAAATGAGTTGCAGTTTTTTTTTGTATTCGGTATTCACGGTGACAGAAAACGAGTTGTGAATTTGTACTTACATTCCGCAACTCATTTTCTTTAACATCATCATCTGCTGTATTCCCGGTTGCATATTCAGTAGTAATATACACTACCGTACACTACACTATATACACTACCTTACCTAGGTGATTTGACAAGGTTACTGGTTTTTACACAGAGCGACTGCCGTCTCGCCTCCGCAACCCAAAATACCAGAACCAACTAGGATAGGTTTTTACAAACGCTATATTGCGTTCGGTATCCACAGCTTTACGTGCCTTTCGAAGCACGGAATCTTTCTAATCTTTCTTTTCGGATACCTAATCAGGTGATTCAAGTCTGCAATATCCTAACTAGACAGGAAATAACTTTTCACAAATTAAACTTCCCAGTGGGATTTGAACCCACGACCTTCGGACCACAAGGCAAACGCCTTGACCCCTGGACCAAGGAGGCAGTCAGTCATTTTCTGTCACACACAATTCAAAAATATTACGCTCCGTTTGGCTAGGTGTAATTAATAACACAGAAATCTTACCAATGGTAATGTTACACCGTGACATTTTGCTTAATGTTCAATATTTAGCAATACTCTCTTAATTAGGAAAATAAGTGGCAATACTTAAATGAAATAATTAGGCGGTCGTATCATGATTACCTTTTTATGGGTAATTACAAGCGCAAAAGTCATTTTTTTTTCCTTTCTTTAAGTAAGTACCTACGAGTACTAATTTAAACATAAATATGTACGCTAATAATATTACAATCCAGCCTAAACTCAGACATCCTAATAAGTAATTTAACGTTGACCTAGTTTTATACGTTATTGACTAAGAACATGTCCATCAACAAAGCACTTTGTTCGTGTCTCTAGCACATCATTGTATTATAATATCAATGCTACGAACAATAATTCTCTAGAATTCTAACGCTCATACATTCACCCCTTCGATTCTGATTTCATTTACGCAACAAACGAACAGTAATTACAATGAAACACTCGAACGCACACATCGACAAAGATGCATGCGATTGGTCGCGACAAGGTCACGCGTCGTCGTCGGTCGGGTGGGGCAGTCAACGCAAAGAACGGTGAGGTACAACGCGCGGATGATACCTATTATGTAGTACGCTACGCTAAAATAAATAACCTTGTTTACGTGTTACTTTTTTTTCAATAACTAATTTTCATATCTGTATGACTTCTACTTCACTTCACGGCACATGACGGCATTTTTAATAAAGCGATTATCGCAAAAACACAGCAATATTCTCAATGGAAACTTGTTGCGACGCAACCGCACGACTCGAGTGTCACGGCGAACTGTCGCGCCGCGCTGTTCATATTTTAAGCCCCGCCCGTCGCGGTACATATCGCGTGGAATGATTTTTCGGGATTAATTACGATTCTAGAGTATCAATATTTCGATATATCAATGTATTTTTTATAACACTCCACTGCAGGAGCACGACCCTCTCGGTACTACCAGAGCTAAACCTGTTGTAGCGCCGAAGAAAGTACGTAAGTAAGAACATATCCTGTGGTAGCATATCCATGCATGGACTAGTTTTCTGACAAGGTGTAGCTTTTTGCAAAAATCCATTTAGTTTTTTTTACCGCCGATGGAAAAAGAGCCAAGCCCGTTGGAAGAATGGCGTATGTGTTGATGTCTGTAGCATCGGAACTCACAAACCGATATACCGTTTTGAAAGGTAACTTGATCGAAAGGGTTCTTAACACTATTTTGATTAATGATTTTTCGTTTATTAGCCTGTTTGTGTGATTATGTATCCCACTACGAGGTAAAAAGACTTTCCCGATTTGCTTCCATTCGTCTTTACTCTACCAAGGGCAAGAGTTTGCCAAATATTCTTCTTCTTCTTTCGAGTCAATTGGTAATTTTTTTTTTTTATTGACTCGATAGAAGAAGAAGTAACATGTATTGTAAAAGAAGATATTACCGCAATGTTCTGCCGCCAGAGTGCAGCATTAGCGGAGACCGTAAACATATGTTTGACATTGACAAGTACATCAAAGTCTCTGATGTCAAATTTTTCAAGCTGCCGAAAGGCATCTAACATAGCTTAAAGGGCGCCTGATGTCAGTAATCTAAATTTTGCTCCCGCTTCCACGCACACAAATTTACTCTAGCAGAAGCAAGACAGCGAGCCATGCGGGGCGTCGGGAATCGCGGTGGGTCAATGAGGCTGGTTCTGGTTTTGAGGTTTTTTTCGTTTTACAAAGAATTTTTAAGAGTTATTTAAAAAGTAAGACATATGATGACTGCCTTATGATTAATACAATTATAATCCAAAGTTACAAGTGCTACATTATTGTATTTCTTGAATACTTTGTGTTTCAGTATAATTCTGAGGTGATTTGGAGGCAACTTCGCAATGTTTTTCTATCGAGAAAATTTTAAGCAATCGTGTTTTCGAAACTTATTATGTTTAGAGTTAGTCCTGAACTTTGCTGTGTTTTTATTTGAAAGAGAGTATTTCGTTAATATTGATAAATATTTAAGATCGCTCTAAGAACTTTAGGGTAGTATGGGCTCTTAACAACTGCCATACTATGATGACAGCCGGGACCAACGGCTTTATGTGCCTTCCGAAGCACGGAGGAGCTAGAAAAACTTTCATGCTACTTGTGGTCACCCATCCAAGTGCAGACCACGCCCTGGGTTGCTTAACTTGTGAAAGCAATAGCAATGCGTACTCCCACCGGGCCAATGCTCTTAATCTATGTGTAATGGCCGTGTAGTTCCCGGCAGAGTAGAATAGGACCACTCCAAGTCTTCTCGTGGATGTCGTAGAAGGCGACTTAGGAAACACAAGCTAAACAAAGCTTATAAACATCAATGAGACCACTCAAACCCGTATGATCAGCGTGGAGAGTGTAGGCCAAATCTTCTGGCTACTTTGGCAAAGTATAGCTCTGTAGTACAGAGAGGGTCATGCCCCTGCAGTGGAGACTAAAAAAGACCTGGACAATGAATGCGTAATAAGTCCTATCCTTATAACAAAAGGTATACAACCTTCACCTATCGTGGTTAAAAATGAAACAATAGTTTATTTTTCCACTGTGAGTATAGTGAAATTGATATTACACATTTGTTTCTTAAGTTTTTATTAAGTTTTTTCATCCTCACACCATCCTTCCCAAAAATTGATGTCTCGTTCTGCAAATGGCCCTGATGGAGGTCTTAGCCCTAAATCTTCCTCACTATATGATTGTCCAAAAATAGGAGGTCTTGGTTTTATGGTTCGCTTTGGTACTTGTAATGTGACTGGTACTGGTCCTAATTCTGTTTTTGTTTCCATTTCTGACTTTACTTCTGATTCTGAGTCTGATTGGGATTCTGATTCCAGCTGTGATTCTAGGTTTGATTCTGCTTCTGATTGTGGTTCTGATTCTTTACTTGACGACTCTGTTGTTGATTTTCTTTGTGTTTCTGGTTCAGACTCCAAGGAAATGTTAAAGTTGCCTAGGAAACGTAAAATCTTAGGCGTATTTTGTTTTTTAATCAATTTCAAACACTGTCCAATAGGAACATTTATTTGCCTGTAATCTGAAAAATTTAAAGTCTTTATTTTTCAATCGACAACAAACGCAGAGCGGAAATCTTTCTGTGCGAAGGCCCATTTTCACACTGCAAGTTACTAGCGTTGCATACAAATTAATTGAAGCAATAATTGATTTTTAGATATTTATTTATTTACGTTATACGTTCGTTCATCTTTGGGTCCCGGAGTTACATATGTGTACCAAATTTTAAATCAATCGGACTAGTAGCAAATTGTTTGTGACCATTGCTCTAAGGCTGTGACAGACAAGTGAGTGATCTTTTAAGAGTTCCTTTTTAGGGTTCCGTACCCGAAGGGTGCTAACGGGACCCTATTACTGAGACTCCGCTGTCTGTCCGTCTGTCACAGGGCTCTATCTCTTGAACCGTAATAGCTAGACACCTGTTTTCACCGATTATGTATTACTGTGGCCGCTATAACAACAAATACTAAAAATAAAAAAAGTTGAAAATTAAAGGGGTTGTCATACAAAAAACGTTTTTTTTTCAGCGTTTTCTACTAGATCTTTATAATGGCATTAACTAGATACTTGAAATTTTCACAGATTATGTATTACTATGGCCACTATAACAACAAATACTAAAAATAAAAAAGTTAAAAATTAAAGGGGGTCGTCATACAAGAAACGTGTTTCTTCAGCGTTTTAAAACATTGTACGGTGTTACGGAACCCTTCATGTACGAGTCCGACTCGCACATGCCCGTTTATTCTACCTTTTAAGGTGAATATATAAGCAAATGGCCTTGAAGTGTGAAATAAATTGTTATCTCGTAAATATGGTGAAATATATATTAGGTCCTTACATATGAAATTGCCGATTTTCAATACTGGCAACTTTAAAATCAAATATCTTGCGTTTCATTAGGAATTCCAAATTCAAATTTAATTCGAAATAAAGCCAGAAAAATATTGTTTTAAAATTCGTATTTCATTTGTTTTAACATCATTTGTTTGAGTTTCAACATTGCTATAACAACAACTATGGACAAATTGAAAATTCGCGGTATTTACGAATACGAGTTCCACCGTGGCACCAGTGCTGCAGAAACGACTCGAAGAATTAACGACGTGTACGGACCAGGCACCACTAACGAACGAATGATGCGTTTTTGGTTTCAACGTTTCCGTTCTGGAAATTTCGGTTTACACAATGAGCCTCGTGGACGACCTGATACTTAAGTGAATAACGAAGAATTGAAGGCGATAGTGGAAGCGGATCCATCTCAAACCACTTCTGAATTAGCAGCAGCCTTCGGCGTAAGTGACAAAATGATACTTATCCACTTGCGCCAAATCGGAAAAATTAAAAAACTCGAAAAGTGGGTACCGCCCGAATTGACTGAAGCAAACCAACAAACACGCGTTGCTTGCTTAATCGCCACAATAATGAGGGGATTTTGAACCGTATCGTGACTTGTGATGAGAAATGGATCCTGTACGACAATCGGAAGCGATCATCACAATGGCTTGACCCTGGAGAACCGGCAAAACCTTGCCCTAAGCGAAAACTGACCAAAAAGAAGATTCTGGTTAGTGTTTGGTGGACCAGTGCTGGTGTTATCCACTACAGCTTCTTGAGATCAGGCCAGACGATTACTGCAGACTTGTATTGCCAACAATTGCAAACAATGATGGAAAAGCTCGCCATTAAACAACCGAGACTGATGAATTGCTCTAGCCCACTGCTCCTTCAGGATAACGCTAGACCACACACTGCACAACAAACGACCGCCAAGTTAGAGGAGCTGCGACTGGAACCTCTGCGTCACCCACCATACTCTCCAGATATTGCCCTAACCGATTACCACTTTTTTCAAAATTTGGATAACTTTTTATAAGGAAAAAATTTCAAATCTGATGAGGCAGTCAAAACCGCCTTCAAACAGTTCATAGACTCTCGCTCCCAGGATTTTTTTTCCAAAGGTATCAATGATCTGCCTATAAAATGGCGGAAGTGTATCGATAACAACGGCGCATACTTCGATTGATTAAATAATAATTTCATTAAAAAAAACTTGTTTCGCTTTTTTGATACTGAACGGCAATGTCATATGTAAGGACCTAATATATATTTCCATATTGCTCTTCGTCATGCACTAGATAGCCCTTTTAATTATTTTATGAACCACCGATGAAAGTATTTACAATATTTCATAAAATAATTTAGAAGGGTATCTAGTGCATGACGAAGAGCAATATGGAAATTATCACCATATTTACGAGATAACAATTTATTTCACACTTGAAGGCCATTTGCTTATATATTCACCTTAAGGTATGGAACCCTTATAATAGTTCGCTATCTGTTGCCATATACACGGTTACTTTTAAAACACCAGCAACATTTTTGTAGCAAGTTCAGTCAGTGATACTGAACTACTTTTCATAAAAACATCTATCGAAAATCGATAAAAAAATCGTATACAAAATCCATTTGGCTGAGCGCTGATTTGTATGGGAAGTATATTTATTTATATTTTTTTGAATTTTGATAATTGTTTTTATGGAAAGTAGTTCAGCATAATGGACTGAACTTGCTCCAAAATGTTGCCGGTGTTTTAAAAGTAACCCTGTACAACATACAAATATTTAACTAGGTACATACATATACAACGTGTCAATGAACTAACGCAAACCCTCTCAGATGGTACCTTAGCCCATGAAACTGAACAACTTTTTTTCTACAACTTCCACGCAAACCAAAAAACAAATTGAATTTTCATACAAATTGACTCGATCAGCTGATCAGTTTGTATGAAAATTCAATTTTTTTTTTGCGAATTAAATTAAAATACGATTTTTATTTTCGGGATGTCAGGAAATATTGTAGAACAAAAGTTTAGTTTCATGGACTGAGGTACCATCTAATAGGTTTTGCGTTAGTTGTATAAAGAACATTAGTTTATTTAATAACTCGAGTATTACCTTTCAAATACCCTGTGTTCATTTTATATTCATATTAGGTACCTTTATATGTGTCGCAGTTAAACCTGGCCATAGTACAGTCGCACAGGAACACCCTGTAACGATTGAGGCGATGGTCTTTCCCGCAGATCTGTTCCGCTTGGAATATATAACACGTGTTGGCAATCGAGCACCAGTATTCGTTGAAGTTCTCTGGTGTGGGACTGAGCTGAAAAAGAAACGTAAGGAGTTATACTTACTCATTAAATAGTCAGCTCGGGCCAACCATGTCTTCCGATATCAATGTCAAATCAAATTAGACTTTATCATCATTTCGGAACGCTCAATGTTGCTTGACACACGTAGCTACGTATGCATGTTGTGCCACTTTTGAAGTATTCTTCGTCGTGTCGATGCACCCGGCCAATTGGAGGCTACAACAATAGCATTTTCTGTGCACTGCATCAAGTCGGCCATTGAGATGATTGTAGATGCATTTTAGAAACAGAAGTGATAAACTATGTTCAGTTTGGCGGGCACCGCATTTTCATATTTTAGGTGGGGTATTTCTCAAATTAGGGTCATAACTAAGCATCATTGGACGTGGTAAATTAAAATCGCGATGTATGGACTCAAAGTATGTCGCAAAGCTGTGAGCGGCAAAGCAGTGATAGGTAAAATTTCTGCTTTGGTTTTTGAAAAACCTTCAAATTTTACTGATATTATGCTAAGTGCAGGAGCAGATGGCTGACCTGATTGATAGTAATGGTCGATGATCGCGAGGTCTTGGTTATTTTGTTCAGTCATCTTGGTGGAAGGATTTGCCAGCTAGTCTCTGCGCTACCGAGAACTACGAGTAGCTGGCTGCGCCGGACGTTTCGGATCAGGATACAATCTCTTTAACACCACTCGGGGAGGATTCCAGACTTTTGGAGTATCAATTTAATTCGAAGACCATTTCCTTCTTATCGAGCGTGTTTTTATTAATTTTATTTATTTATTTTCGGAAGATTTACAGCATCAAATTACAGAAATAAATATCGATTACATTACTGCGTAGCCATTTACAAATCTTCACTAATACGAGTATTTATGGTACATTTAAAGATAGTGTTACCTTTAATTAAGACTATTACAGATGACTGTGTGTGTGAGTGCGTCTCTTTCCATACAATGACACCAACAAGAGCCTGGCTCTTAAATGCAGAACAGAACGAACAGATTGGACCAACCTGGGATGGGTTGGGAACCTGGATTGGAAAACCTTGGATCTTTTGATTAGTTATAAAGCGCTTCAGGTTCAAAGCACATTACCCTTCTTCTTCTTCTGTGAAAACATAATAGAACTTACAGTAATAACAGTCGTTGTCGATGGCCTACGCCTAGTAGTTGTCGTGAACTGTTCCCACGGCTGCACCAACTTCTTCTTAAGTATTGGCAGATGCTTACAAGCTTCCATATACGTCAAAACGTACTCTAAAAAGAAACAAGTGTATGAATTTGTTTTTAAAGAAAATACAGATAATAATTTTTTTATTGAATTTTTATTAGTTTTTAAAACTATAGTTACTATATTTACTTCTTCTTCTTCTTATTTAAGAGCTTAGTGGCTCTTGCCGGTGGAGTATGCGCCAAATACTATGTATACTGTATTTACAGAGATCGCAAATATCAAAGGCCACGCTTAGCTAAATGATGGGTATCAAATGTAATATCTCGCAAAATAATGAAAGTTCATTATTTAGTAAGTATTATATTATTGTTTCAAGCATCAGGATAATGATGATGAAAAGAAGGTACAAAGTCTTCCATGCTGGTCTGGGACTGGGAGAAAAGAAAAAACTCATCAGAAATCTCGCTCAGATCGTAAAAACCGATTGAAGGAATCTGTGAAAAGATGCGGCTATCTAGCCATCACTATTTTTGATTTTCTTTTTCTACCTTCACGCCAAGCATTTAGAAGTGGTCAAAAACAATAGGGTAGGTAAATATTTAAATTAAAATTAAAATTGAGTGAGAATTACTAACATAGGTTTTAAGATTTTGTATTGTTTTAAAATTATGGGCAAAGAGGTCTGAAACAAATGCATTTAATTTTTTTTTTAAGTTGAAAGTTGTTGCCCTAATTTGAGTATACGTAGTTAGGGATCATACATATATAGGAAGGGATATACATCATAGTGATAGAGTACAAACCCTCACGATGTTCACAATTGTATTTAAGCATATCACAGGAATCCCAAAATCTTTTATATTTGCCAGCTTTGTTAATTGCGCACTTTTGGTTGCGACTGTGTGTACAGTAGAAAGCTTCTCTACAAACCTGAAACCGACGATGATGATAAAAATAATGATTATGATCACGATCATGATCATAATGAGGTTTATGAACATTAAAACGACCTCCGTGGCGTAATGGTTAACTCACTAGTCCACCACTCAAGAGCTTCTGTGTGTGATCTCCAGCCAAGGCAAATTGAAAAGTAGCATTTTTTCTTAATTTTATTTGGTCTTGGGTGGGTTATCTTAATATGTCATCATCATACTCTTATCTGGAAGTCCACTGCTGCACACAGGCCGCCCCCAAGGATTTCCAAAAAACCTGTTACGACAATCGACGTAAAATATTTGCAATTTTTATTAAACGCGAATCTGTTAAAAATTTGATTTGTTAAAAAGGAAACTAGAAAAAAAATATTTATTCTTGACTCCAAAGCCATAAAACTAGATAACAGGTCGCAATAGAACTCAAGATAATTGAATTTACAAAAAGTCCCAAATGACATTGACTGGTTGACTGGTCATTGCATTTACCTATTCGATGGAATAAGGCCCGTTCAGTAAACGCCATTTGTGCTACTCTTATTCATGTTCTACCCGCAACCTTTCTAATGTCGTTGACTTGTCTTACCACCGAACAACCTACGCTGCGCTTACCATTACGGCAAAAATACAAACAGTATACAGATTGAAATTTTATTTACAAGTCATTGGAAGTTGTTCAATCCATTATTCTAAACTACTCTCTGTAAAAATAATTGAAATACTAAGAATAAAATTGTCATTTCTTCAGCTTTTTGAAGTAATGTGTCTATCGCACTGTATAAGCAAGGAGTACTAACTCTTCCAAAGTCTGTTTTGCATTCAACCGCTGCAAATCCTGCGAATATGATGCATCCTGAAAAATGAGAACTCGTGTTGAAAAGTTCTGATTTAAACTTATCTATTATTTGTAAGTATATTCTTTTAGGTCTATGGTTTTTCACCACGGTACTTTGAGAGGCTTTCATGAGGATACAGATCGAACATGTGTTTAGGGACCCATAGAAGTTGATATTATGTGGCATTGCTGCCAAAACCATCTCTTGGATAACAATAAAATAAAAATGATAGGTTGACCACCCTAAACAGGTTTCGGCAGAAGAAGTATTTATTGCAACAAAAAGAAAAGTTAATAGGTTATTTGGCAAGATTATTACTATTTTCATAATCTGTGCTCAAATCTAGCTTGGTAACTTTGTAACAACGATGGGGTTAATAAAATGCTGTCCCATTTATGTTAACCCCTTTACCGCGAGACTTTATATCAGTTGTCGTGCTCCCAGCGCGAGGAATTGTGAATATCCGTAGTTTTTGGTCGGATAAATACGACGCTCGCGAAATGGGCACGAAAATGTTTGTCGGATTAATCCGACGTTCGCGGTTAAAGGGTTAAAACATGGTTTGGATTGTCCACGTCCGGTTGAAGATTGTCTACTTTTTTTCTGAAACCGATGCTTCTACGTAGTCTGTGTTTGGAACCGTAAAATAAAATCTATTATGTCATCATCAGGTCTTTTTTTATCTCCACTGCACTAGCACGACCCTCTCTGTACTACCAGAGCCATATGCCTATTAGCCAGAGCAGTCAGAGGATTTGGCATCCACTCGGGTCAGAGAGGTCCATTGGTGTTTATAAGCTTTGTATAGCTTGTGTTTCATAAGTCGCCTTCTACGACATCCACGGGAAGAGTTGGAGCGGTCTTATTCTACTCTGCCGGCAATTTATCTATTAATGAACACGTGTTTTATTACTATTATATTATTGTTGATGATGAGGGTGATGAGCCATACAACAAGCTCACGTTCCAAAAAAACTTACCTATTATTCTGTTAATACACAAACACATGTCGCCCTAGGTACGTTGGTCACTTATCTAACAAAAGGCGAAATGGCAATATATGAATTATTCGGTTGATTGATTTTATTTCTATTTCATGCCGTAGAGTTTGTACGAGCAGATTTTAATCTTCAGCAGTTTTTGACACTATCGCTCGCGCTGGTGTTTGTAAAATCTCAACAGAAATAGTAATAAAAAAATTGGCCTGATATAGGTATATTCTGATTCATAAATACTAGTAGTTCGCCGTGAACTTAGACCTCCCGATTTTTTATTAATATTTCAAAAACTACAAAAGCGATTTTGATGCCCAACGAACTGGAAAATTCTATTGATATTTCCTACATGGCTACCAAATTTAATCAAAATCGGACCATCGATTCGGCAGTTCGAATCGCGGAACAAACATACATACATACAAACAATGTGGTTTTGCCCCAACTTGAACTCGCTTTGCTCGCTCGTTCAAAAAGCGGGAAAGCACACTCTGGGCCCCGAAGTAGCATAGCTGAGGATGCAACCGGGAACGAGCTAAAACGAAAGACGTAATATACGAGTACAATTCTGACTGGTGGCTGAATGCTAGGGCCTTATAGTAGGGAGGCTAAGTTACAAAAAGTCGTCAAATACTTTCGTTGGACTGAGTCGTTTTATACCAACAAGTGGTTTCATTGGATTCAGTGATGTTTCCTGAGTAGGAAAAGTGACGTTGTCGCTTTCTAAATTGGTGGAGTGACGTAATATGACGTCATAAAGATTTTGTATGGCATTTGTTTTTTTTTCTGAAACCAGTCGTGTGGGGTATCAAATCTAGAAATATACTACATCATTACCTTTTTCAAAATATTCAAATTATTTAACAAATAATTTTTTTAACACCGATGATTAAAGATTTGTGGTTGGATGGTGTCTGCGTGTCTGTCTATCTGAACACATATGAACCGTTTGGAACGATAACTTAATAAAGATTGTTGACTGAATGGATATTTTTATTTTAAAAATATTTTTCGTGTATTAAGTATTTGTGTATTCCGCTGCTACTGCTGCTAATTCCGGGTTTGATTTGAATTCAAATTCCAGCTGTGATTCCGGGTTTGATTCTTCTTTTGATTTTAGTTTTAATTCTTTATATGACTCTGCTTCTGATTTCAATACTGATTCAGGATTTGGTTTTGGTTCCGATTCTCGCATTGATTCCTTGTTTGACGCTTTTGATTCAATTTGTAAGTTTGGTTCAGCTTTCAAAGAAACGTGTATATTGGTTATAAATCTTGTTATTTTTGGCGTATCATTAGAATCGATCGATTTCAGACACTTCTTAAGTTTTGGCAGATGACTACAGTCTTCCGGATTCGTCAAAACGTACACTGAAATGAAACAGTGTATGAGATACACGTTTTTTATCTAGGAGGATAGTTAGAGCCTAGGGACTAAAGACCTTAAGGGGTACAATCGGCATGATGGTGGGCATGAAGGTTGAAAAGGGGAATCAAAATAGCCACATCGTCTAAAAACATTATTTAGATTCTCGCCTAGTTCCTTGGTCAGCTTTTACTATACTATATACGCAGGCCGCTCTAGATTGGTCATTTTGGAAATCCTTGGGAGAGGCCTATGTCCAGCAGTGGACCTTATGCGGCTGAAATGATGATGATGATGGTATGCAGAAAGAGAAGCAGATGGTTAATTCTACTTTTTTTCTTTTCCTAAGGTTGTTGAAGTTGAAGCAAGTATGTTTTTGGTTTGTCACAATAAAAACTTAAATTACATAGAGTTAGAGATTCAACAACACTTATTTATAACTTTATTTCACTTGATATAGTTACAGTATATTACAGACTAATATTAAAATAATAATTAGAAGTAAGTAGCTGGATTCCTGGATGTCCGCTCAGGATGAGAGCTTGAAGTAGAATGGTCAAATGAATGACGACCTCCGTGGTGTAATGGACAACACGCTAGACCGCCAAGCCGGAGGTTCTGGGTTAAATCCCCAGCCAGGACAAGGTGGCAAATGGCCTTTTTTAAATTGTCCCGGGTCTTGGGTGTTTATCTATATATGTATTTAGTATAAAATATAGTATCGTTAAGTTAGTATCCCATAATACAAGTTTAAACTTACTTTGGAGCTAGCTCAATCAGTGTGATTTGTCCTTATCTATTTATTTATAATGAAAAAGGGATGTGTGAATGATTCGACAATGACATTAGGGAATAAATTTTGAAATGTAATGAAGTTATGAAAAACGGACAGGATTAGATAAAGATATGAGGTATGAACACAAGATGCAGCATGCAGGTGGCATGCAACGTCGTTACAAGTATAGTACAAACCCTGATGATGTTCGCAATTGTAGTAAATCATTTCGCAGATCTCTCTAAATCTCTTGTATGTCCCATCTATGTTAACTGCACACTTCTCGTTGCGCCGTGTATGTCGTCTGTGTGTACAGCGGCTAGCTTCGTAGCAGACCTGAAACATGATAGTGAGGTCATCATTACATGATGATTAAGAGCTGATGAGTTGACCTGAATTATCATCATCATCCGAGCGTATTCCCGGTTGCATCGTCAGCGGTTACGCTTCAGAGCCCGGGGTCTGCTACCTAACAACCTAGGCGATTTGACGAGGTTACTGGTTTTTACACAGAACGACTGCCGTCTGACCTCCGCAACCCAAAGGGTAGACCAGAACCAATCCTAGGATAGGACAAACGCTAGATGGCGTTCGGGACCAACGGCTTTACGTTCGAATAATCAGGTGATTCAAGCCAGCAATATCTTAAACAGACTGGAAACAACTTTTTCACAAAGTATGCTTCCCAGTGGGATTTGAACCCATGACCTCCGGATCACAAGGCCTTGACCACTGGACCGCGGAAGCAGTCTATGAGTTGACCTGAATTTAATGAGAATATTGATGCAGTAGCCAGTGATGTGCACGGGAACATTCCCGGGAACGTTTCCGCAAATCTGGGGAATGGGAACGGCACATTACTACCTATAGCTGGAAGGTCCTGGGTTCGATCCCTTTTTGCCCTGACTTGTACCTCTGAAGTCTGTTTTGACTACCGACTACTTGCTCTCTCTGAAGGAATACGAAAACGTGAGAAAACCTGCACACTAGATCATTATTCACTAGTGTATAAAATTGACTGTTGTCAGATATTTTTCATAGTGCTGAACGGTCAAAAATACACTCAATAAGAAAGAAATGCGAATGTAGAGTACGCGTCACTTGTGATATATATTTTTCCTCTTATAAACCTACGCACTGCTGCACGTGTGGCTTAGTGAGATACCCCCTTGCAAATTATTTTATAGCATTCTCTGAATTGACTACTATACGAATATACTCTGACGTTTTGTAAAATGATGCATACTTTTACACCAAGTCCGGCGAATTAACTTAAATTTAGGCCCACAGTTTTAAAACTGATAATTTTGCATATAACGTCTGTTTGTTCCATTTCTAAGAAAATAAAGCGAAGATAATAATTTTAAGTTGGGGAATTACCTGGTTTTAAATTTTACACACTTAACATATTATTTTTCATCACAGTTAAATAACTTTTCTTTATCCCTAGATAGTAAAACCCAAGTCACTTGTTAATCCTGTGGAATTGAAAAGTAAAAAAGAAAAGCACTAGGGATGATAACTGAACACTAATTAAGGTTCTTTTTTTGCTGAACTGCCAACATTGTTTTGGATTTCATATAGCCTATCTATATGAAATCCAAAACAATGTTGGCAGTTTACATACATTATTTTGTATCTATAAAACATTAATACAATGTAAAACACTCAGGATTAACAAAAGGTACTAACTTTTCCAAAGTCTGTTTGGCCTTCAACTGCAACGAATATAAATAATCCTGAAAAATAATAACTTTAAGTGAATATCTATTTTTTAATAACAACTAAGACCAACGGCTTAAAGTTTCTTTTTAAATTAGGAATGCATTTGTGCGAAACGTTTAACAACCGGCCGTCACCCGACGTCAACCCTCCTTAGTAATGTTGTTACAGCACGAGATATTTGTGCTTGTTTTCGCCATCCACAGCACAAGAGATGCAGTGGACCCTATTATAAGCCAGAAAGTACACGGTAACTACATTATATGTCTGCCCGTAGGAAACACAAGCTAAACAAAGCTTATAAACATCAACGAGACCTCTCCAACCCGTCTGGCCAGCGTGGAGAGTGTAGGCCAAATCCTCTGACTGCTCTGGCTAATATATGGCTCTGGTAGTACAGAGAGGGTCGTGCTCCTGCAGTGGAGACTAAAAAAGACCTGATGATGATGATGATGACACGGTACAAAGCTAAAAAAATTATTTTTTATATATCTACCAAAACATACATATACTATCACGCTTGTTTTCCACAGGGATAGGCAGAGACTATGAACTTACACTTATCAATCTCTTCATACAAGCTCTTCGCGTACTTCTTACCTCTCCTTTTTTAGAACGTCTGCGATCTGGTCGCAGAATGTTCGCCGAGGTCGATTCTGTCCTGCTCTTCCATTCACATTAAAATAAGTCTTATAAATATTTATTGTTAATCTCTTTTCATCCATCCTTTCTACATGTATTTCTACATTCATACTTACCAATGATTATAGTAACACACAATGCCATTTTGCTTTAGGTATATAGTTCTTTACCAATCTAATAAAACGGAGAAATTGCGATAAATGAAACAATTAGTCGGTTGTGAAACGATTAGTCGGTTGAATGATTTTATTTCTACTTCATGTCGTAGAGTTAGTGCGAGTAGATAATCCATTGATTAACTTCATACACTCCTTGGTTCTATCGCTGGTCGCCGTAAAATCTAAAAAGAAGAAGAAACTAATATAGTATTTTTTTGTTGTATTATTTCGTATTTTTTGACATTTAAATTCTATTGAAATTATTTAAAAAGCAGTTTTTAATCATAGATCAAAGCGCGCATCTCGACAACCTAATCTTAGGGTAAAAACTTAACAAATGCGGTATAAAATTACACTTACCGTGGAATTGATGGCAATTATGCTTATACACAGAACATTCACTCTGGAATATCATGTATTTGTTAAGGCGCCGGTCTCTGGCGCAAACAAACTTGGTCATTACATGACAGTACTTTGATCTCCAGCACCAGTACTTATTGACGACTGCCAGACGACCAATAACAGTCTGAGAAACATATTGAATAATAAATCTATACTAATATTATAAAGCGGAAGAGTTTGTTTGTTTGTTTAAACGCGCTAATCTCAGGAACTAATGGTCCGATTTGAAAAATTCTTTTTTTGTTGCGTAGTCCATTTATAGAGGAAGGCTTTAGGCTATATGACATTACGTTCCGACAACCACGCGAACGAAGTCGCGGGCACAGCTAGTCTTTGATAAATGAGTTACTAACAGTAAAAAGTCACGGGAAAATGCTAAATGCAGGCTGCTTACAACCTGTCTTGTTGGAATGTCTCAGAGGTGGGCTGGATATATCCAGTCGTGGACTTCTTACCTACTGTGTGCAGCAGAAAATTTGAAGTACCTACCCTCCTCTTCCAGTAGCATATTTTGTATTCACGCCTGTGATACAATTCTATCGTGCTGGTCTGAGAGAAAAAACCTAGAATGTACCAGCTGCGGCGGGCGGGCGATCGGTCGTGCTTGCGTGCGTGCGTGCGTGTGTGCGTGTGTGTGTGTGTGTGTGTGTGTGTGTGTGTGTTTGTGTTTGTGTGTGTGTGTGTGTGTGTGTGTGTGTGTGTGTGTGTGTGTGTGTGTGATACAGCTCTTACTTACACTCTTTGTCCATGGTAAAGATGTGGTCACAGTTTCGTCAGTTATCGTATACATTTCCCACGGTTGAATTAGCTTTCTTACAAGGTGTGATACTTTTTTACAGAACTTCATTCGGACTTTTATGAACTCTAAAAAGAATATGTTCATACAGTAGTATAGAAATATCTAGGTTTCTAGGTATTCTAGGTTTATGTTCACACCCATCTTAAGCCGTAACATACCTATACAAAACTTATTGACGATTGTAAAAGAAAGAACGAATTTCACTGAATGAAAATTAAGCCTAAATAATATTTTTATTTTGAAGATCAGCTACTGGTACATTTAAAGTATTTTTTGCCCTTAGACAATACGGAAGTTCCGGCTAAAATAGAAAACACTCATCTAATTTATTTATAGTTTATTGTGTGATTGGGGCGTATAGTGTCGATATAGTAGTCTGCTGGGGTTATCTCCCACGGCTGGATCAGTCTCTTAATCACAAGCGGTGGAAGATCTTCACATTCGTCCTTGTTTGTTTTTATGAACTCTAAAAATAAAACGTGGTTGATAAATTGTCAACGCTACTAGTAGCGACCTCTATTGAGTAGTAGCAGCAGTAAGCGATTGATGATCAATCGATGTAATCAAACCCGCTTTACTGTCTCTTCGGCACCTTTCATACATGTAAGCACGTCTCATAGGTACATTAGTCGTTTCATATAAAGGGAATTGGTAAATTTAAAAAAATAAAGTATTTTGAATTGAATAAATAAAGGAAGGATTATTTAATGAAGTATAAAATATAAAGACCCCCAATACTTACTGCACATACATATTACACATGTAATGATACTGTAAGCATAATTCAAGGAACACGGCAAAGAGTAAAGAAGTAACTTTCCATCGGTAAGTAACCGTTTGAAAATTAAATACATATGACAAAATTCACGCCGCCATAAATTCAAAAATAGAATGGCCAACATATAGGTATGTTGTATATGCTACGTCAATGACTGGAGGGCTGGAGGTAGGAGTTTCGGGTCGCTCAGCTTTCTTTTAGGCAGACTCGCTACGACCGCCGGCGAGCTCATAAGCATGAGGAACGATGATGCCCTTAACTAGACTTATTTCATTTCGACAGTTCACCTCCTAAGAAACGGCCATTCGCTTCACGTGCCAGACCTGACTGAGAGGTGGTGAACCCACGTTTCCTCTCACCCTCTCCACCTACTACATAAGGGTTGGAATACATCTGGCCGCACGGAACAGCACTTTCCTATGCTGCCGTACTGTCTTTGGCTAGAGCGAGAAAGAGAGCGGGTATGCCAGTATTCCTGCTCTGTCTCTCGCTAGAGCGAGGAAATGACGGTTCTGAGCGACAGAAAAGGATAGCAGCGAAGGAAAGTGATGTTGTGTGTGTGACCCTAAAGATACTAACCCTGATGATGCTCGCAATTGTATTTCACCATGTCACAGGAGTCCTTGAAACGTTTGAATTCCCCTTTTTTGTTCATTGCACACTTCTCTTGATGGCTGTGAGTACAACGCTGAGCCTCATAACAATTCTGTCAACACATTCATTAGTATTTCGATAGCGGAAGCCACACCTTTAGTTCTAAGGATTTTTATTTAATTTAAAAACATGGTTTCAAAACAAAAATATGTCAAAAATCGGCCAAATTCTGGCTAAAAAAGACGATATTTCATAATTGGTAAATAAAACATCATTTCATCTCACTCTTTTATTAATTTACATTATTATTTAACTGCAATATTAGTTTTTTCTTTGTTGTTATGTCGTGCAGCTTTGTTGTCAATGGGCGGTAGATTTTCGCATCGATCGAGGAAGGTTTTAACGAACTCTAAAAATATATAAAAATATACCAATATTACTTATATATTAATTTACATGTCAGGAGTCAAGAGAGAACGATGGGCACATTAGAAGATAGGTGGCGTCACGCTCATAACGACCTTTGCGACTGCGGTGCCATTCAGTCGATAGAACACCTGTCATGTTGTCCGAGCTGCCTTACGTTATGTACCTCAAAGGACAGACAGAGGGATCGCCGTGGCCACATACTAGTCAAAGATGATTTGAAATTTAAGCTATAGTAAAGACCAAAAAATAAATATACCATAAGAAATCAACAATCTTATACAAAACTTTGCAAATAAGGAATGCCTCAGCTTGTGTTAACCTGGACTGGAGTTCAAGGTAACGCTGTTTGAGGCACCCCCTCTTCCTGTGATGGTATGCGGGAATTTTAAAAATGCCCCCATTTCAAAAAAGGGGTGCCTGAAAAACATTTTAAATGTAAGTAGAGAATACATACGCGTAAGCTTAGTAAGTTAGTAAGTATGTAGAGAATACATAAGAAGAAAATACAAACAAACTGATGTACAATAAAGTTTTTTAAATAAATAAATAAACTTTATATTTTAAATGTAGCCGTGCGGTTCCCGGTAGAGTAGAATAGGACCACCCTTGGATGTCGTAGAAGGCGACTTAGGAAACACAAGCTAAACAAAGCTTATAGACATCAATGAGACCTCTCCAACCCGACTGGCCAGCGTGGAGAGTGTGGGCCAAATCCTTTGGCTGCTCTGGCCAAGTATGGCTCTGGTAGTAGAGAGAGGGTCGTGCTCCTGCAGTGGAGACTGAAAAAGACCTGATGATGATGATATTTTAAATGTAAGTAGAGAATACATACGCGTTTCGTTCAAGCAGTTATATTCATACAGGTCACACGTGTCTAGAAATCTTCTCAGGTCTCCATTTGGATTAACCCCGCATTTCTCCTCGGAATTATGAACGCAAATTTTAGCCTCGTAACAAACCCTATCATTCTGAAGACAATAAAAAATAAGATTTATTTATATAGATCTACAAAAGAAAGAACTACAAAATATGATCGAAATGAAATGTAGACCTAATACTTAATACAAATATTGTCTAACACTTAAGTAATAGAAGTAAATACAAAATCTAATTACGAATTAACAAATTACAACTTTACCAATATGAAATACTTATAAAGTCTCAGTTTGTTCAGAACTTGGCCACATTTTTGACATAGGTATATTACTATCAAGTAATTTACTTAATTATACAAGATCTAACATAATATACTAAAACTTTTTTAAGGATGAATACAGTCTTAAGATACTGAACAACTTTCCCCTATAAGGTGCGGATCGGGAGTCACAAAGGAAACAATTGTATGCCCCTAAGTATCCTTTATAATTGACTCAAATCTTTTACATTGATCTGATATAGGTAAAGTATATGACGTACATAGACAGGGTTTGTTCACACTACACCACACCCCAAGGAACGTGAATCGAAATATAAAAAAAATTTTTTGGCCGCCTATACAAATTGACCGATCAGCTGATCCAAGTTTGTATAAAAAGCTAAAAATATTTTTATACTCGTATTTTGATGCATGTTCCTCGGGGAAAGTTGTTCAATATCTTGGACTGAATTTACCCTTAAAATAGTTTCAGTATATTTTGTTAGACGTGATACCTCTAGATATAGTGTGTTTACGAAAGGCGATAGATATCCTTGAAGGAGATACTTGATTGCATTTATTTGTTTATATATAAGATACTTTGTTTATGTCCCAGGAAAGGAAAAATTTCGAAATAAGATTTTCACTTTATCATTGAAATACGAGAGATCAATCAGATTTTCGTATGCCGAGTTTTTTTATACGGACTAGCATTTAAAAATTCGGTTCGCCTTTCACTAACAACTTGTATGTTACTTATCCATACATTTGGTGTTACTCATTTTATATTTTAGTTACTTATTTAGTTATATTAAAAAATTGGAAGTATGAAATATTTAAATAAAAGAACTAAGTACTAACTACTGCATTTGTTGCTCTGCCGTCAACTGTTGCAAACACCATAAAACCTGAAAATTAAAAAAAATGAATTTCACTCAGTATAATTAGTAATTTATTAATAATATTCATCTATCAACCGAAGATCTAACCGAGGAACGAAAGAAACAACCACCGCTGCATTTTGCAATTTAAAGCAAATAAAATACTATGGTGAAATACATTTCAATTTTAACGCAAATAAAAATACGGTAGTGAAAAGTCTATCGTTAGGCCGGCTATACATCAGAGAAGAGGACATTTTGAGAAAATAACATCTCGCACCTTGACATTCCGTTAACTGTTCGAGAATCTAAATAGTGATCTGAAAGAAAAGAAAAAAACTTTGAATGTACCAGCTGCTTTTATTCCCGCGCAGATCGTAGAAGCCGATCGAGAAATGGGTGAAACTGCGAATCATATCAATAGACGGATGTACTGGAAGAGAAAGGAATGTATTACAGAAAAGTGTGGTTTAAAAGAGGACCTCTCAATCTCTAGCTGGGGATGTCGTAAGAGGACTAAGCAAAGCAAATGTCAAACCATCTTAGTATAAAATGCGAAATTACTTTAGTACAATACCCGGCACATAAGTTGAACAAAAGTGGTGGCTCCACGCAAGTATAATTAGAGGAAAAAGTGTGGGCAGTGACCGCCATTTTTGTTCAACTTATGTGCCGGGTATTGTACTTGGTTTAAATTATTATCCAGCCAAAACAAGAAGATCTGCAACAATATCATCATCAACAATATGTCATCTTTTTTTAGTTACTGACAACTTTATTTGGATGAATAATAGTTAAGTTAGTCTGAATTTTATAATAGAACATAAATAATCTAATATAATATGAAATAAGCCTAACAATTTATATGTCGCGAAACTGTTATAATTCGGTCACGGAATTTTGTATTTCGAAACTTTTTTAGCTTCTGATTCGGAATCATATTGTTTTTATACGATTCAACTAAATGATAGCAAACAAATATGTCTTAATTTTCCTATTGATTACAATTGTAATTGCTTTTGTTGAGAACCATAGCAAAGACACCAGAAGTAGAAGTGTATGTGGTTTTTTATATATATTTTTTTAGAATATGTACGGTGATGGTCAAGAGTTTAGGCACTGGCTGTCCTTCTGTGCTTACCGGTACGTGCACTTCTGCACAATCGGTTATCGCGGTTCTTCTCGCTATGTGCCCCGCCCACTGCCACTTCAATGAGCTAATCCGCTTGGCTATGTCAGAGACTTTCATTCTCCTAAGAATCTCCTCATTTCTCATTCGATCGCGTAAAGAAACACTAGGTGGTTGAACGACCTTAGCAAGGTGGATGCAGGCCGCTTCCGATCGGTCATTTTAGAAATCCTTGGGGGAAGCCTATGTCCAGCAGTGGACTTCCTGCGGCTAATATTATGTGCGTCTGTGAGGCACGAGTTTGATTCTCGCTAGACGCGACTTGTACCTCTTAATTTGTACACATTTAGTAATTTTTAACCTACTTCAAAAAAGGAGGAGGTTATCAGTTCGTCGGAATCTTTTGGTTTTTTTTATGTATGTCCCCTGATTACTCAAAGACACCTGGACCGAATTGGAAAATTCTTTCTTTGTTTGAAAGGAAATACTTTCCAGGGTAAATTTTATTAAAATCAGTTGTGTGGTTTGATTTTTAAACGAAAAAAACCAGAAAAAATATGTAGTCTATATATACAATTGTTTGAATATTTAGCTTTTCTTAATAAAGTCGGATTTTTGTTTTGAAAAAATATCAATAACTAGCTTTCGCCCGCGGCTTCGTTCACGTATCCCACGGGAACATTACATTTTTCCGGTATGAAAGGTACCCTATGTCCTTCTCTGTACTCCTCACATAGTTAGGAGTAATGCGAATTTTCAAGAAGATTGGTTCAGTAGATAAAGCGTGAAGAGAAGTGAATACATACAACCAAGGATAGACCATTATAAGTATAAACATGTCCTTTTATTCCATCTTAGATCTGCTACAAAGCGCGTTTTTGCCCACACGACGGCGTGAGGCGCTGCGGTATAGAGCCGAAGACGAGAGAGGTGAGGTGGTTCTTGGACAGGTGCGACCTACTGGAATTCAACTGCGAATATGAAACTAGTAAGCACCTATTTACGCAAGTTGATATTGCACCTTTAAAATATTGGAATTAGAATCACTTATCATTTATTATAGAACACAAAACCGTAAAGTCTAAAATTTGGGAGATGACAAAAACAAAAAAAAGTCTTTTTGAATTTTATTTTTGTATCTCCCAAATTTTTGACTTTACTATATGTGTGGCCGTCGCCCTCCCCACTACCAGCTGCCACCCTCCAGTCGCCCAGTAGCGGGTGGAAACATTGAAATAGATCACCGAGATTTTTATACGCATTTTTCTGCTGATATCTTTTGTTTTTATTATGAATCAAGGTACTCGTATATTAGAATATGTATTTATATTTCATTTAAAGAGAATATTCCTTGAATATAGCGAGAAGCTTCGAAATCGTCTCTACTACTCTTATATCACGTCTAACAAAATATACTGAAACTATTTTAAGGGTGAATTCAGGCGATGATACTGAACAACTTTCCCCCGAAGAACATGTACCGAAATATGAAAAATATTTTTTCGCTTTCAATACAAACTCGGATCACCTGATCGGTCAATTCATATGGAAGGCCAAAAAGTATTTTTCATATTTCAATATAATAATATGTTCCTCGGGGAAAGTTGTTCAGTATCATAATCCACCCTTAAAATAGTTTCAGTATATGTTGTTAGACCGTATATAGCAGTTAGTACTCTACTCTTCTCTCACATAACAGTTAGTACAACTATAGTACTACACACAGTACTAAAATAAAATAAACTTCTGAATACTAAGGGATACAAGGAATATAAACACTGTTCGTTTCAGAATTCTTAACAACTAATTCCGGGAAATGCAGCCATGTACCGCCGCTATGATGTTTACAAACCTATCGCTGTAACTAGTTAGCGATAGGTTTGTAAAGAAACTAGAGTAGCAAGAAGCGTAGACAATAGATAGGCATATACTCGTACTACTGTAAACATGGACTATGACATGCGGTTTATGGATTCAGTAGAGGTTTGTTGCGGGTAAGTTCAGGATGTCGAGAATGTTCGCAGGTATGTAGAGCTTGACACAGGTTTTGTTAAAGTTAAGAAATTAAATGTAGGTTCTTTATTATTACTTATATTTAGATAAATGTAATATAAACGTAATGTAACTGTACTCTGTCCGACTGGTCGACTAGAAGACATCCCTTCTGGGAAAATTCCACCTTTTGTACCATTGTGTTTCAAACTATGTGTAATTGCTGTGTGTTATATGTACAATAAAGTTTTTATTATATAACATTATATAATTACTTTATTAAGTTTCTTGTAACAAGAATTTGTACATATTTTATGTACAAATTCTTGTTACAAGAAACTTAATAAAATATCAATCTTGTAGATTTTTACTAGATAAAGTAATTTTATAGATACGAGTAAAACGCAGATCTTATAACTTTTAAATAGGGTCAAAATCAATTATTTTAAAACGATGAGAGAATAAAACGACACAAATTGTGTCACTTTTCACTGATCATATCCATTTTGAACGTTATTTTAGATTTTTAATTGTGGAAAAACTGTTTAGATTAACTTTTTACAGAAGTTGAGAACTCATTTAATCAAATAGAGCAAATCAAGCGAAATAATATTCTACAGCGCCATTATACTTATGTCTTTCATTTCATTATTAACCTCCAAAATGTATTGACTTTGTTTAGTATTCCTGTTAGCAAGCATGGTGGCCGCACATGGACCTCCACTGGAGAGGGACAACGAAGACATAGCCATGGGGCGGAAGGTACAAAAAGTAAGGCCAGCCTTAACCCTGGCAGCGCATATATATAGCTCATATACTTATATGTATGTATGTATATAATATGTTGTATGTATGTATAAATATATTATACTCGTATTATTTATTTTGTACGATATTTATGTTTAATTATTTAAAAGTACTTATTATAAGTATATATCTGGATATTGTATCTATCTATTTAAGACGCCAACTATTATTTTTGCTTTTCTTCTCCTAAAGGTACCTATTAATCTATTGTAGCTTTTGGGTCAATAAAATTTTTAAATAAAATAAAATAAAATAAAAAATATCTCCAATTCCAATCTCAGCGTATTCCCAGTTGCATCCTCAGCTGTAATGCTGCGAAACCCAGGGTCCGCTTTCCGGCTTTTCCTTCTCCACTTCGCATGGTCTTGAGCATCCTTGGTTGTAAGACCATTGGCACGCAAATCACCCTTGACGACGTCAATTCAGCATTTCTTGGGTCTACCACGTCAGCCAGGCCCCGGCGAATTCGGCATGGCTATACATTTGTTTCCCACGTATCTTGCCGGTTTCCGCAAGACATGACCGTACCAGCATAGGCGACTCTCTTGCAGTTTGCCTGCTACGTCATGGACATGAAGGCCAATGGCAGCTCATATCACATCTTTTCATATGTATAGTGCGTTACCGGTGACATTATTTCGAATCCCAAGGTACGCTTCTCGGTATTTCTGCTCCAAAGATGATGTGGATGACAATGCTCATCCAAGCAAACCGAAGAAAGTGTGAAGTTTAGAAAAAAGCTAGTTATGCTTTGAAAATGCAAGAATGTGCCTGTGTGATTGGAAAAACCCGCTTAGGTATAAAATATGTAATTTACTTCTGCGTAATAAATCAAGCCTTTTTTGTATAATAAGTCCTCTCATAGGCCGACTGGTCTACTTATCTCTTTTGAGATAAGTAATGCCTTTACAACTTTTATTTTATGTAAGTAATCTCTGTATTTGTCCGTGTACATAAATTGGTAAATAAATAAATAAACAAAATCAAAACCGGAATTTCCATAAGAAAATGAGCAGCCGCCCGAGCAATTTGTATTTTAGATTTTTGTTTTTTGACTGTTATTTTGAGTAAATTCATAAGCATCAAATGATTACAGATGGGAGCTAAATGGTGCAGCATGGCTAAAGTGTGCAACCATGACCGCGTGCCGATCTGTGGTGTGAGCCACGCGGGGGAGCTCATGGGGTTCAGGGACCTCTGCGACATGTTCGACTTCAACTGCATCAGGAGGAGAAGTGAGTTTATCAGGCATTCAGTCTTTGACAGAGATGCTCCAAGCAACCGGCGAAATGGTACGTTAGCTCGGTGGCCCGGTGGGAGGGATAAGGTTATTTGTTTGATACCAATGATTATAAGTCAATTTTTGATACATAAGACAGGGCCGGATTATCCCTAAGGCAGAGTAGCGAACTGCTTAGAGGCCCCGCATTGACTAGGGGCCCAATGGCCCACGCAATTCTGTTTATAGGGCAAATACCACTTAACCATTACGCCACGGAGGTCGTCTCATTGATGTTTATAAGCTTTGTTTAGCTTGTGTTTCCTAAGTCACCTTCTACGACATACACGGGAAGACTAGGAGTGGTCCTATTCTACTCTGCCGGGAACCACACGGCTAAAGATTTTAATGCTGCATTCTATTTTCAGCTTTTTAATTACAGATTACAAACAAACAAGCTGTCCAGATGACAAATCGCAGCTGAGTGTCTCCCGTCGACCCACTAACAGTTACTATGATGATTAGATTTAAGTATTTTCTATATATTTTTTATATTCTTAGTAGCTATCGCATTAAGACTTGTATTAATTATAAAGTAAAAAATTTATAATTTATTTGAAAAAAAATCGACGTTTGATATACTTACCTGTAATTGATTTAACATATTTTAATATTATTAGTCACTTTGGGATTTAGCGTGATTAATTGTTTTAATAAATAATAAATATTTAAGGGATTCGGAAAAACCAAACCTGGTTTATGCAACATTGTTAAATTTAAAAAAATATTGTAGTTCTTTTTTTAAGAAAGAAAATAATTAATGATAAATTATGACTTGTGTCTGATATTGACAAGAGCTTAAAATTCACTCTATTTCTTTAGTCTGCCTGCAACTGCGGCGCTTGTAACTTCGTCTAAACATCAGACTCAACTTAAAATTTATCACGGTAATGTCAATATAAATTATTTTATAATTCGAAGTAATGCTGTAATTTATAATATTAGACCCACCAAAAATAAAACTACCTATTAATGTCGTTTTAATTTTGTGGTCGACTATAAAGATTTAATATACATTTCATTTACGTGCTGAATCGCAATAAAAAATTTGGACTTTAAATTGTACACTAAGCGGACATTTTTTTCAATTTGTCAAACAATTTGCGCAATAAAACTGAATTTCACGTGGACAAAGTCACGGGCACCAGCTAGTTAACAATAAAATTGATGTAGGTATTTTATTATTTGGAAAAACCACAAACTTAATGTTTTTGAAGTTTTTTCCTAAAATAAATTAATATTATGGATTCATATGTTGATAACTTTGCTTTCCGAAAGGCATTTACCTTTAGAATATAGAATATAGAAAATCTAAATATAGTTCTGAAGATATTTGCTCTCTCGACGTCCCACGAGAAATTAAGTAGATTTATGTTATGAAGTGGCACGTGTAATTTATATTTATATGTTCTAAGATAATAAACTATTTAAAATCTAAGAAGTGTTTTTTTTATCTATTTTCATGTTTAGAACAAATAAAATTAAAAACTTCTACCAATTCTTAAAAAATCCAATAGCTTTTTGTTTGCATTTTCAACTTTTGCTTCAGGAAGGCGGGACTAGCGTGTACTTAAATGGCCCTGCGAGCTCAATTGTCTAAGGACTTAAACAATCTCCCATTTGTATACAAGGTCTTACAAAATATACTGAAACTATTTTAAGGGTGGATTCATTCCATGATACTAAACATATTTCCCCAAGGAACATATATCGAAATATAAAAAAAAAAATTTTTGGCCTCCCATACAAGTTGTTAGTTGACCGATCAGCTGATCCGAATTTGTATGTAAAGCAAATAATATTTTTCATATATCGATGTTTGTTCCTTGGGGAAAGTTGTTCAGTATCATGGACTGAATTCATCCTTAAAATAGTTTCAGTATATTTTGCTAGACGTTATACAAAGTGGAAGGGACATACCCGTAATAAATCGAACCACGGGCTATACTAGATCACTAAAGTATAATGAAATTAAACTAACACTCAAAAACCATAAAAAAATCGACATTCCCATAGAAATCGCCCGGGCGGCCGCACACTTTTGTATGGAAATGCTGGAATTTATTTTTGTTTTTTGGCTGTTATTTTAATTTCATTATACAATAATGATCTCATATAGACCGTGGTTCGATTTATTAAGGGTATGTCCCTTTCACGTTGTATATGTACTTGTAGGTGTAGGTACATCATATATTAATGATATATGTATGTTTGTGCCTGGTGGCTTCCGACTTACAATCGGACCACTCCATCTCTTTCTGTAGATGTCGTAAGAGGCGACTAAAGGACTATGCATAAACATCTTATGCTACAACGGCGGCTGGTTGTAAAACTTTTAGCATAAATGAATCCCCAAAGAGCGGGTGGTCGTAAAATTATATTATATATCGATTTAGCATGGTCTTGGGTATCCTAGGGTGACCATGGACATGCATATCATGTTTGGAGAAGAAAAAGTGGAAAAGCGCTAAGATGAAGAAGATGTATGTTTGTTAACTCAAATATCATCTCTCAGCGGAGCTTCATGAAAGTCAATGCGCGAGTGATAGGATCAATATCATTTTAAGTTCAGCCAAATTAAACAAGGGGTTGCCGAGACGTTGGGTTATAAAAGAGGTTGATGAAAAGTGTAATGGAACGCTTTACCCGAAATAAGAAAAGTTTATAACAGCCTGTAGACGTACTTGTAAGTGTATACTAGCTACTTTAAGCATGATGATAGGCATTTAGGTGGAAAATGTAATCGAATCAGTAACGGGTTGCTATACAGATCGCCTATTGGTATAAATTCCTCGTGATTTTAAGGGTTTCGTAGTAAACATACCCCTTATAGTTTCACCATGTCTGTCTGTCTGTCCCGGTTTTACTCAGAGGCTATTAGAGCCGTCATTTGGCATGGGTATGTATATTAATCACGCCGACAAACTGGTAAAATAAAATCTTAACAAAAGAAGAGAAAAGAATCTTAAGAAAAACAAAAATGTATTACCCATTTAGCTCCCATACATCTAAAGTGGGAATCATTTCTCACTCTAACAATGCTCTACTCCACCTTGTACGTTTTTTATTTACTCCCAGACCTGCATGGAAGGCAATCGGTAGTTTTTTTATGTTATAGGACGGCAAACGAACAAGCGGGTCGCGGGTCACATGATGGTAAGTGATCTACGCCATGGACAACTGCAACACCAGGAGGGGTGTAACAAGAGCAATTCCAGCTTTTCTGGGGAGGATTTAGAGGGGGGATAGGGGGGGGGGGGGCTCCGGCTCTCTCACTCACCGAACGAAGCATAGAAAAGGTGAAGCTACTACTCAGACGTCGATTTTCTGTAAGAGTGTGGTACTTCCCCGGACGAGCCGGCCCATTCATGCTCCTAGCAAAACTGAGTTTTTCCGGTAGCATGGCTCTACCACAACTAAAATACGATAATTAGGTACTTACATATAATTTACATAAATCCCAACAATCGAGCACTTAATAGAAGCGGTGCTTAGCTAGATAAACAATAATATCCGGTCATTGTCCACATTCACCTTTCAATCAATAGAAGCTAGAATGCCTCAGAACATTGGCTTGCTGAAGCTCATTGTGTTTATCCTTATCCACCATGTAGAAGGACACATAGTCGGAGACAGGTCTAACCTGGTAAGTAGTTGGTTTTTCTTCTATTTTTAAGGAACGCCTTCCAATTTCCTCATTTCCAATTACAACCCTATAGGTTGCAACTGAATTTAACTGAAATTAGAAGATGTTTTAGTTCGCTGTACTACACGACATTCACCTTCTACTTTATCTGTTTTATGTAGCTATGCCTAGATCTTCCTGGTCCACTTTGCCCTTTTATCTTTCCTTCAATTATATTCTTTATGAAGTCGTCGTGTCGTAGAAGATGACCCAACATCTTTCCTCGTCTAGTCTCTATTATATCCAGAATTCACCTTTTCTCTCCTACTCTTTTCAGGACTCCTCATTTGTAATTTTTTTAACCCAGCTTATCCGTTCTATCATACGCCAGCACCACTTTTCAAATGCTTCTAGTTTTTAGGGTTCCTTACCCAAAGGGTGCAAACGGGACCCTATTACTGTGAGTCCGCTGTCTGTCCGTCTGTCCGACTGTCTGTCCGTCTGTCTGTCCGTCTGTCACAGGGCTCTATCTCTTGAACCGTAATAGCTAGACACTTGAAATTTTCACCGATTATGTATTACTGTAGCTGCTATAACAACAAATACTAAAAATAAAAAATAGTTACAAATTAAAGGGGTCGTCATACAAGAAACGTGTTTTTTTCAGCGTTTTTAACTTGATCTTTATAATGGTATTAACTAGATACTTGAAATTTTCACCAATTATGTATTACTACGACCACAATAACAAAAAATACTAAAAATAAAATAAAGCTAAAAATTAAAGGGGTCGTCATACAAGAAACGTGTTTCTTCAGCGTTTTAAAACATTGTATGGTGGTACGGAACCCTTTATATACGAGTCCGACTCGCACTTGCCCGTTTTTCTTTTTCTTTTTAGTTACTCACATACAAACGCCGAATTCTCGAATTGGACTTGGAGTTCTTTGTTCGTTCGTTCATAATGCAAACTTAACTGGTTTCAGTCAACACTGAAGAAGATATGTGAACACGCTTACACGTGTTTCCACGACACGATCATAATTTGCGGGAAGTCCGTCAACGAGGCTAAAACCTTCCTAGATCTCTGTGACATGTACGAATTCGCGTGTGAATATAATATGGGTAAGTTTGTATTTTGAAAAATCAAATCGTCCATGATAAAATCATGGGCTAAAACTGCCATTTCACAATATCTTGTACAATTCGGACCATGTGCACAGAATTAATATAAAAGTATTATTATATGAATAGATTTGATTTTTCACTTACGGCACGGAAATTCGCAGCGTCTCCCCCGTTCTCAATGACATTTGATGGCTTGCCCAGCCAGGGTAAGTTGGAAAATGGCCTTTTTCAAATTGTACTGGGTCTTGGGTATTTATCTGTATACTAGCTTTTGCCCGCGGCTTCGCCCGCGTATATTCTGGGTATGAAAAATAGATGTTGGCCGATTCTCAGACCTACTCAATATGCTCACAAAATTTCATGAGGATCGGCCAAGCCGTTTCGGAGGAGTACGGGAACGAACATTGTGACACGAGAATTTTATATATAAGATATATTTACTATAAAATATAGTATCGTTGAGCTAGTATCCCATAACACAAGTTTAAAAAACTTACTTTGGGACTAGCTCAATGAGTGTGATTTGTCCCTATATATTTTTTTTTATTTTTTATTTTATTTTGAACCACAGCTTTGAACACTGAAACTCACACATTGACATGCGCACGGCTGTGCACGGATATATATAGCTTCGTTTGTAGTAGTAGTAGGCATACATGTAACTCTGCATGTACGAAGCGCCATACCTGTGCCATGGACATGAGGTGAATACCAAAGACGTGAAGAAAAACAAAAAACGCATATTTTTTTCAATGTAGTCAATAAATATCAAATTGCTTTAAAAGTTCTTATAAGGTATATTACTCGTAGTACTTTTTAGTTAACGTATTTCAAGACGAAATACTATTTACAGAAAAGTAGTCCATGATCACTCAATTTTGTTATTCGAACACAAATAAACGTATGGAAGGAAGAATATAAACATGTGGATTTCCTAAATTTAAACATGAGTTCCAGAATATATACAAATTTTATATACTTAAACAATATTACTTTGTTTATGTTTTCAGTTTTCCGGCACGTCAAAGAAGAGGAAGGTATATGTCCGAATCCGAAGGAATTAGGACCTGGGATGGGATGAGGAAGCATGCTCATTCATATCAATAAAGCTCACATTTTTTATTTCACTTTCATTAAATGCAACATAATATATGTGACTTTTACATAAATATTGAAAATAGAATTCTGTATGGTTACTTATTATTAGTATTAGCAACATACAATTTAGCAAAAACAAAAAAACAACAAACAATCTGGTTCTAACCAGAAAATAATACATAAATAAATCTAGTACAATATTTAGAATTGAAAAATACACGTCTATTTATTGGTCAAAAAGTCCTCCCCGAATCGTACCTGACGCAAAAGTGCCCATAACACTTGCAGCATTCCCCCGCTGTATTGCGAGGGATATGCGTTGCGCCAGGTACGACTCGGCGCGAAGGTCAGCACCACTATTTCTTAAGCGCCTTCCCAGCTGCCGCAAAAAGTCCTTGGCTTCCGCATACCAAGCTCCGCTAAACTCCACAGGGAAGGGGATAAAAATGTAACTTGACGTAAGGGGCGCGTATTTGGCATGTTTCTGGGTGGCTGCCCAATCGGCGGCCGCCCCGGCCGCGCGAATTATCTTACCCAGATGTGTGGGTGCGAAAGTGCTGATGCAAGTCATGTCCCACACCAAACAGCGACCCCTCTACCAAGGAACGAGAGTAAGCCCGTCCGGCCTCTTGCCATACAATATATTCATTTTAAAAGATCTACAAAAGTTTACTAATTATTGATTTTTTATTACTTACTGCTTAAGTAATTTTAAATTATTTGTATTGACAAAGTTTTATGACACTAGAATAAATGAAACACAACTTGTATTTTAAGGTTTTTGTTTAATTTATTTATGCATTATTGTGTAATTATCTGATAATAAATTTACCAAATAATGAACACAAACAAAACTTCAGTTCAGTTTACAGTTCGGTACAAGCGTAAAATCTGTAATAAAAAGAATTAAGAGTCAAGAATATCTCAAAATAAAGTGAGGTAAAGTCAATAAGGATAAATAAATATAGGTATAAAAGCAGAAACGTGATTGGGACATAAATTGTAGATGAGACCCAGAAGACAAGACTACTGATGCTGGGCAAGGATGTGGCTGTTTTTAGGGTTCCGGGACACTATTACTGAGACTTGGCTAGCTGTCTGTCCGTCTGTCCGTCCGTCTGTCATAAGGCTCTATTCCTTAAACCGTAATCGCGAGACACTTAAATTTTCAGTGATTATTTATTACTGTGGTCGCTATTACAACAAATACTAAAACTAACTACTATAAAATTAAGTTAAAAATTAGAGGAGCTCCTCGTACAAGAAACGTGTTTTTTTTCAGCGTTTCAAAACATTGTGCGGAAGTACGGATCCCTTAATGTACGAGTCCGACTTGCACTTGATCAGTTTTTTAACAAGCAATGACATTTCGTTATTGAAACATCGAAAGAGATATTTATAATACAAATACTAAGATCTTAGAATATATATCCCTTATCTCAGACTAAGACTGACTTTTTTTTTACTGTCTAGTCTAGTGTCATCTAATTTTATTGGTTGTTGTATTTTTGTTTTGTTTTTCACGTAAGTGGCCAACTGTGGCGTCTTACATAGCTTCAAGACTGCCATATAATAATGACAGCCAGGGCTTTGTCATTTTCTTCCTTGCTGGTCGGGAATAACAGAAAAAAATGTAAAATGTATCAGCAGCTTCTATTGCCGCGCAGATCGTAAAAGCCGATCGAGGGAATGGGCGAGAATCTAAATCATATTAATAGGCGATGCGGTTAGCAACCCATTATGATTTGCCACCATCATGCTAAAAGTGGCCTGGGCCTTTCCACCCTAGGCTCTGTTTGCCCCATTAGAGATAAAGACGTGAAAGTGTATATATATCTGTGTATAGTCTCGGCCAGCACTTACTATATTTCCAGTAACAGTTGGCGTTAAGCATGTGGCAAATATTGTCGAATTTCCCGAGTCCATACTTGTCGTCGAACGCACACACTGGGTCTATCTTGTCAGATTTACATAACACTGCGTTACGACACCATGGGGCAACTTCAGTAGTTTCAGTCATTCTTGGCGAAACATTCAAATCAAACCTGTGAAACTGAAAATTAAAAAAATAAATAAAATAAAATAAATCGCCGTGTAGTTTTCAGTAGAGTAGCACCACTCCAAATCTTTCCGTGGCTGTTGTACAAGGTGATTTTGGAAACACAAGCTAAACAAAGCTTATAAACATCAATGAGGCCTCTCCAACCCGTCTGGCCAGCGTGGAGAGTGCAGGCCAAATCCTATGACTGTTCTGGCTCTGATAACTCTGTACTCTAAAAAAGACTTGATGATGATGATGAAATTAATAGACACTTCAATATTTTTTTGGTAAATCATACTTAAAATACAATACCTTTTATTGCACAAAAGTAAAAAAACAAAACATTTATCTTAAAAACTAGGAAATGCGCAAAAGGCGGCCTTATCTAGCGATAAGGCCGCCTTTTGCGCATTTCCTAGTATTTCTTCCAGGCAAGTTATATAGAAAAAAATTATGGGAAATTAGGTAGTGCGGGGTAGTCAATATAATAAACATACTTATATATAATAATTATAATAAACATACATACACCTAATACTTAAATACATACATACTTACCTAGTTTGTTGTCTATATGAGCGATTTAAAAAAAAATACTAGTTTGGGTCACAGAATTTTTATTTACGAATAAAATACCTAAAGCACCCTACGTATTCATATAAATTATTATATTATCATGTTATCATGTTATACTTTAAGTAGGTATATGACGACATTTTAAAAAAGTCATATAGAATGATTAGTTGAATCTTCAAAATTAATATGGATGTAGTCTTTACAATTGATATAATCAAATAAAAAAAAATATATACAATGAGTACTTTTAGTATTGCATCTTGAATGCCTAATAAACCCTATTAAAAATTGATGTATTTTTAAAATCGACGAAAAGTGACCGAATATGGAACATAAAATAATTAGAAAAATAGACTTGTTTTTGTTTTTTTAATTCAGAATCACATACTATAAATAAGATATCGACAGTACCTAAATTAAAAATTTATTTAACGTTTTGTATTTCTATTAAAAAAACTAATGGTACCTGTACTTAATGTTTTTTTCTTTTTTTTATAAAATAAAATCTTAAAATTAAATCAATCAAAAATGCCACCCCGGACTGTACCCGGTTCAAAAGTACCCATTAAGCTTGCTGCGTTTCCTCTTTGAATGGCTATGGATAGCCTTTGAACCAAATACCATCCGGAGCGGTAGTCATATCCGCGGCACTTAATGTTCGTTACTAAATTTTGCCGTCGCTCACTCAAAATATGTTATACTATAAATATGTACGTTGCACGTACGTCTAATAGGGTCTAAAAATAAAAAAATGCATCATCCCAAGATTTTGTGTAAAATATGCAATAACCGATGAAAATATGCTAAACGTGCTATTGCATTGAATCCGGTCTGTACTCATGATTATAAAATAGGTATAATTTTAATATGATTACAAAGGTGTTAAATGAATTTTTTATTCAACTTAAGCAGTTGCGTACTGTTCAAACATACGAGTATATATCTTCTACCAACTTCTCGATGTGTCCCAAAGGCAAACTAGTAGATAATGCATAGCGTTAAGTTTGACCCATTGTAATCAATCAAATATGAGATTGTGTGCAATAAACTTAAATAAAAAAAATAAAAACAATTAAGAAGCCATTCTCCACTCCAAAACCAGAAGAATTCAACCAAAACGTGTTAGATCTGAGACTAGAACCTAAAGAAAGTTGAAGGAAAGAAAACTACAGCGAACATCTACAAGTCACTTTTTTCGACACATAAGATCCCAAATAGGATAAAGGCAAGATAAACAAAAAAGTTATCAATAATAAGAAAAGCTCTACTGAATATCAAGTTATTTTTCGTCTACTAAAGCTACAGGATCTTGATTATACAAACTGCCAAGGACCCAACTTCTAATCAAATTCCCGTAGTTTGGTATCATATTACCAAATTCCTCTACCGGATGTAATGTGGCTTCTTGGAAAGAGCGTCTTCCGGAAACAGGAGTCGTAACCGGCTCTTCGACTCTTTCGGGCAGTTTTGGCTCCTGTATTTTGGCACTCAGGCTGTCTAGGAGCCTCTTGGTTAGATCTTCGTTCTTTTGTACACTTTTGAGTAATTGCTCTAGCGCTTCACCCTGCTCCATTAATTTCTCTTCTAAGAAATTGTCATTGTGTTTTCTGCGATTTCCCTGTTAAAATAAGATTTAGTTATTAATCCTACACACACTAAATACACTATCACGACTTTATCTCTAATGGGGCAGACAGAGTATTTGCGGTCTTGCAATAGTCTATGCATCTTGCAGCCGCAAGACCCATAGGCCACTTTTAGCGTGATGGTGGGAAATAGGTGGAAAAGGAATCAGAATAGTGATAGCTTGCTAGCCGCATCGCCTAATAACATTATTCGCATTTTCGCCTATTCCCTCAATCAGCTTTTACGATCTACCCGAGAAGAGAAACACTGGCACATTCTAAGTTTTTTCTGTTCTCCCAGACTAGCATAAAATAACGAAAGGAAAGAAAAGTAAGTTGTACGAGAATCATTTTGAAATGTTCTGTCTTTTTAAAAAATATATTGTAATCAATAAAATATACATTGTAATAAAAAAAAAGAAATTCTTACCGAAGATCGTAGAGGATACTTTTTTAAAGGTGTCTGTTGGGAGATTCCAAGTAGTAGCGACATGCAGATACCTATAACAAGACAAAAATTTAAGAGTATTTTACAAGCTTTTATTAAGGTGAAGATATAGGCAAATAGCCTTGAAGTGTGAAATAAATTGTTAACTCGTAAATGTGGTGATAATTTTCTTATTGCTCTTCATCATGCACTAGATAGCCCTTTAAATTATTTTATGAACTGCCGTTGAAACTATTATTGGTGATCCGTCTAGCTTTAAAACTTGCCGTGGCCACTTTTGGCGGAGGCAAGTTTTAAAGCTAGACGGACTAATGTAAATACTTTCAACGGTGGTTCATAAAATAATTTAAAGGGCTATCTAATGCATGACGAAGAGCAATATGGAAATTATCTCCATATTTACGAGTTAACAATTTATTTCAAATGAGGGCGCCACTTCAAGGCCATTTGCCTATACCTTCACCCTAATTGTCCCGTTGTCTGTGTGTTCGTCAATCAAATCTTGCAAGCTAAATTAGACCCACTTCCCATTCGTTCGAGTTGAAAATTCACATACTTATGTAAGTTGGGTGACAATTCAATATTATGGTACCAATGCCCTGATCTCATGATGAAGCTGGAAGGTGGCCACGGCATCTCTGTGGTAAAACATCATAACCCCACCGAGTTTGGGCTCAGTTGTTTCGTCTTGTCACTTCAAACTTTTTAGTTCATTGTTTTAGATAAAAGCTTGTTTTTAGCAATATTTTTTAAATAATGACTTGTTTTTATTGACTTTTTATTCTTTCTCTACCAAAATAAATCAGATAACTGCTACTGGCTACTTCTCCATGTAAATTTGTCATTCAAAATATCGTTCATTGTAGTTTGACATGCAGGCTATCTAGGACATTTACATAATGGTTCCTAACTTAATTTCAAGTTTCCTTTAAAAAATCGCGGACCCTCAAAAGTTGATCGATCTGATGTGTCCTTAACACAACTTTTGAGGCTCCAGATTTGTTACTATAATGTTTTATTTTTATTTTTTTACTGCCTAATTTCGACCAGCACTGGACTATTTGGCTTTTTCCTCTAAAGGGAGGATTCCTAATACAAGGAGGTTTGTGATCGCATTAACTGCTGCCTGTTTTCTCATACCAATACCTCCCTTCTCTTACGACACGCGTGTTAGATGAAAGTAGATCAAATAACAATAAAATATCTATTCAGTAAGTAGGCGTTTGTGCCTGTAAAGGCCTAATTAATACCGACATATAATATTGTGATAACATTGTGTTGGGCATAATATCTTATTTTATTTATTTTATTTTATTAAATAAGGTACACCAACAGTATTTACATACAACATTCGAGTATGATACCTATAACACTAATATTCTTAAGTAAATACCAATGACAGGTATACACGACATTCACCACAGAGTTCAGAATAAGCTTAATAAGGGTTTAAAAAAACAAATTCATGATTTTTAATCTTTAAAAAGATTCAGCACCTTATGTTTAAAGACATTCAGACTATCACAAAATATGTCCAAATCCTCTGAGTCACGACAAAACATATTATAAGTATTGCACATACGGTTGACTGGAGCATGGCTACCCAGATTGGTTCTAGACGGCGGACCACTAAGTATTTTAGTTACAGGATAACGTGGTGGTCTACTTGGGACATTAATATTAAGAAGCGATAATGTGTCACCAGAATCTAAGCAGTTATTGAATATTTTATATAGGAATATAACGTCGCGAATTTTTCTTCGATTAAACAAGGAAATCATATTAAAATGCTTTAGCCGCTCGTTATAAGGACAACGGTGAGAAACATTAGGCGCCGAAAACGCGAGGTGCCTGGTAAAAGCTCTTTGGATTTGTTCGATTCGCTGAGAATGAACTGCATATGTTGGGTTCCACACTACACTAGCGTATTCTAAATTGCTCCTGACCAACGTGTTAAAAAGGATAATCTTTGTTTCAGCGTAACGAAATTGCGTAGAATTTCTTTTAAGAAAGCCTAGCATTTGGGCTGATTTTCTAATAATATTATCAAAGTGCTCTATAAACTTTAGTTCTGAATCCAGCCAAACCCCAAGATCCTTGACGACATTCACTTTTTGTAGTTCTTCTGATCCTATTTTGTATGTTGTGACTATGGGTTGCTTTTTTCTTGAAAATGTAATACAATGACATTTATTTATGTTAATTGACATATCGTTAGCATGACACCAAGCTGTTAATCGGTCAAGATCGTTTTGTAAAAGAAATGTATCTGTTGGAGCTTTAATAACCTTATATATTTTTGTATCGTCAGCAAACATCGAACATTTAGAGTTAAGGATAACATCAGGCAAGTCGCTAATAAAAAGGGAAAACAGAATAGGGCCAAGGTGTGAACCCTGAGGGACTCCGGAGTCAGCGTAGTAGACCTGAGATTCATATCCAAGAACTGCGACAATTTGAGATCTTCGTTCTAGGTATGACTTGATCCAGTTTAAAAGAGAGCCATGGATACCGTTTGCTTCCAGCCTTTTAATCAGCAATGAATGATTTACTCTATCGAATGCGCTAGTAAAGTCCGTATATATTGCGTCTACCTGTAAGCCCAAATCAACCTCACGCGACAAATCTGACACTACCGTTGCCAAGTTTGTCTCTGTAGATCGTTTGCTTCTGAATCCATGCTGATATTGACTTATCAGTTTACCAAGGTGATTGGTTATGACAGGTTCGACGATGGACTCGAATAGTTTTGAGAAAATGGAAAGCATGGAAACCGGTCTGAAATTGCGCACGTCACTACGATCGCCTTTTTTGAATATTGGTACTATTCTTGCTTTCTTCCATTCGTCTGGAAATTGCCCGCTTTGAAGGGAAGAATTAAAAATTATCGAAAGGGGCAAGTTCAAGGCAGCACCGCATCTTTTAACAAATATTGGAGGGATGTTGTCGGGACCAGCGCTTTTGTCAACACTTAACTTGCGTATCTTCTGCAGGATGTCCTTCGCTGTAATTGTTATTTCGGATACTGCTTGACACATTTTGGGGGGGACCTGTACAGAACTACCTGTGCTCTTTGTAAAATTAGAGCTGAAGGACTTGGCGAATAAATCTGCTATAAGTTGACCATTATCAGCAACCTCGCCATCAAGATGCATACGTGCTGGAAAATCGGACTCTGTCTTACGTTTATCATTTAATAGTCGCCAAAATGCTTTGCTGTTGTGATGAATTTCCTCTTCGGTTTTTAGTGAATAGAGATTCGTATTTTGATGTTGTAATTTATGACATCTACTTCTTAGAACCTCATACTCCAATTTATCGCGTGAGTTTTTGTATTTTAAGTACTTTTTCCTTAGCTTTTCCTTTTCAGTTAATAATTTTTTAAGGCGTTTATCTAACCAAGGAGGATTTGTTTTTGATTTCGCTCTACATTTTGGAACATATTTTTCAATACAACGCCTTAATACACTATAAAATGCTGAAACTTGTACATTCACATCATTGTTACTTAGTTCAGTATGCCAATCAATTTCGTTTAATTCATGAATTATGCTAACATAGTCTGCCTTGTAAAAATTGAATTTATCCCGCTTATTAGGGAGCAGGTTATTTACAGCACGAGCCGAGAAACACAAATACAACGGAGGATGTCTTGGAACAACTTTGCTAAGAGGATCCAATGGTTTTAACACTTTTACATCAGAAATAGTACTCAAGATTAAATCAAGCATTCTGTTCTCCTCATTACGGATATCATTAACCTGGACGAAATTATTTACTGAAATGAAATCTAATAAGGCATGGCCTTCTCTAGGGAAATTAGTGGGGAATGTATATTCCTCCTTATCTATAAGAGACCAATCAATGAACCTCATATTAAAATCACCCAAGATAATAACATCCTTACAAGTTTCACAGACCAAGCTTGCGCTTTCAACAAAATGAGAAATGTCATCTACTTTAACAGGTGGTGGCAAATATACAGCACAGATTGCTACAGTTTTTAATTTATTGTTAATGATTAAATCTACAGTAACCCACAGATCCTCACATTTGCTTTCCCAACTGTGCATACGAAACGACTTAATATTTTTCAAGACAGCTATCATTACACCACCGCCATCTAGTTTGGTACTTTTAGACAAATCGCGATCCCTCCGATACACTATATATCTTTCATCTATTACCTCTCTGCTATTTATGTTATTGTTAACCACGTTTCCGTAAACACTATTATATTATAATTACATAAAGCTATATGGTTATACACTTCAGTTGTTTTGGTCCTAAGACCTCCAGTGTTCTGATAGTAGATACCTAAATCCATAAATAACAGAAAATAGGCGTAACAGATTACACAATGTGGTACAATAAAGAAACAAACGATTTTTTATTTAATTTTTACAAGACTTGCAGGACTCCGAATAAGAATTGGCTGAGAGAATTCATCTTTTCTTACAAAAATACGCCCACTACGTACCCACACAAACTTATATTTATTTTCCTTCGCAGTCTTACGCGTTTGGGCATGCAAAGATTTGTTGCTGGGGGTAAGGTGCTCGGATACATATACGGGGTTGCTAGCGCCCTCTATGCCCAAGTGCCTAGTGTTCAGTTTATCCTTTGGGTTCTTCTTATTAAAGTACACCACCGACGCAAGGAAGTTGTCCCGTTGTCGGGTGCTCTGGAACTTCGCGATTATAGTACGTGGACGGGAACTGGTTTTGTCCATTTTCGCTACCCTTGTGTGTCCATTTTCGCTACCCTTGTGACGTTCAATATATCCGTATCCGACATTGAAAAGTTAACCGTGCTGGCTATTTTCAAAATCGTGTCGATAAGATGATTATCTGTTCTGCTCTCGGGAACACCATTGATTTCGACATTACAGTCTCTTTGTTGCTGCTCCACCAATTCTAATCTCGTACTGAGGTCTTGAACGGAAGTCTTAAGTGTGGAGTTTTCTTCCTTAAGTGATTCTAACTCGGCTGCCTTTTCCTTGACGACAGCTTTAAGGTCCTCGTATTGTTTGTTGAAAAATTCGGCGGCTGTTTGAAAACTGTCCATTTTTTCATGAATGCCCTTTAACTCCGCTCTCATAATCGTCAATAATTCCTGCTTCAATATGTCCCTAAAATTATCCTCCGTTAGAATCAGGGAGGACGTCGGTGAACTTGTATCATCCACTTTTTTGTCGCGTTTTGATACAATTACATTCTCGTTGCAACCAATGGAAGACTTCGTTGACGGCGCACTCGCTGAAGACTTTGCGGTAATGTCGGGTGCCGCTGCCCTCACAGGTGTATTTGAGTTATTATTCTTCGGCTGCTTACTATAACATTCAGGACATTTCCATTGGTTTCTATGCTCCACAGTCATAAGAAAATATCGCTTTTCACTGACTATCTTTGTAAACTCACAAAACCCTTCTGGTGCGTTGGCGACCAAGTGTATAGGTACCATAAAATAGAGTATATAGACCAGCTGCCTCAAACATCGGCCCCTGTTCCATTTTTGAATATATTATGGTGGGTCAATTTATCATACGTAGGTATTTTATTTTCAAACAATGAAATCTGGTTACTTACCGACGGAAAGTCTTTAGTCTTTGCCGTGTTAAACTCTCGAAAGTACTAGGCGTATTATTAGCGACTAAGTGAAGTTTATAGAAACAATTGAACGGAACAAAACAGTGATTTTCGGTGTCTTCTCTAGTTTTACATAATAGCTCTTTATTGCCACGTGACTCTCTTAGCCTAGATATTTGGTTTTGCTTTCTTTTTGCAATATGGAAGATCACTTTATGGATTAGGTGACTGCCTAATTTCCCATCACTTTTCTATTTAAGGCCGTACCTAAATTTTCCGGGGTGGACCCCGGAAAATGAAAGTGCTGCCCCCATTTTAAATAAATCATTTCAAAGAAAACGGAGACTTCATTTAAAATTTTGCTACTACCAAGTTCTAGATAACCCTTCAAAGTATTTTATGAACTACTGTTTACAGTTTATAATTAGAACGTTAAGCTTTAATACGCACATTTGCTAAAAGTGGCCGTTTTTCGCAAATGTGCGTAGTAAAGCTTAACGTTCTCACTTTAAACTGTAAACAGTAGTTCATAAAATACTTTGAAGGGTTATCTAGGACTTGGTAGTAATTTTAAATAATGTCTCCGTTTTCTTTGAAATGATTTATTTTAAATGGGGGTAGCACTGGGCCCCGGAAAATTCAGGTACGGCCTTAAGCGAGGTTGCCTGGAAGAAATTGCTTAGCGATAAGGCCGCCTTTTGTGCATAACTTAGTTTTGAATAATTATGTCTTATATTTCACTTTTGTGCAATAAAGCGTATTGTATTGTATTGTAGGTACCAATCGGAATCATTTATGGTCTACTTTATTAGATTTGTATTGAAATGGATATCCTTACCGAAGACCAGTGGCTCCATGGCGATCCACTCGAGATAGCGTCCAACAAGTAGGTCGGCGCTGCTTTACCCACTTATAGTGTGCGTAATTGTTTGACACGATCACTTGATCTTGATCATTTGTGGCTTCATCTGATTTTCTTCAGATCTCTAAAAAAATTAAACAAAGAATTTTTTTTTTTATGTTATATGGCGGCAAACGAACAAGCGGGTCACCTGATGGTAAGTGATCACCACTGTCCATGGACAACTGCAACACCAGGGGTGTAACAAGAGCGTTACCGGCCTTTCAGGAAGATATAGACGATTTAGGAGTACGTTTATGTTTAGTAGTATATTGATATGTAGGAGTAAGTTGATAATTTGAGGAAGTTAGTATTATCAATAAAGTTCACTACAAGGAGGTAACCTGTCTTTCATTAGCCACATTAATTTTGTACTAAAAATGTAAGTATTTGATTGTGCCTTGAAACGAAGCAACTCGAAGCTATTTTTTGCATGTAGGTACTTACTTAGTGGAGACACCGAGGAGAGTGATATTTTATCAATAACAAATCTAAAGCCAAGTCTTAAAAGTCTCGATTTAAAACAAAATAAGTCTGTACTTGAGTAATTGATTTTTCAACACACTTGCTCATAAAATCGATCTAATTTCACCGCTTTTAGATATATAAAGCAGCCTATAAACCACGCGTGTGTTAGAAATGCAAATAGTGAAGTTATATTTCTATAACTCACGATTTGCTATTGCGAAAGAAAGGGACAGAATTAATGGTAAATCTAGTATGAATGAGAGAGCAAGAAAGTTTGACAGTTGTGTGTGAGCGAGATAGTTGGATAATATAAGGTGAAGGTTAGACAAAGAAAAAGAATAAATCAGACATCGAACGTCATCGTTGTTTCAATATTTATCTTTGTATCTTACCTGCATACGCTTCAAATTGGTTTTTTTTAAATTTCGAATTCGCGTGCTTCGCGGCTCCGTGCAGTAGGCCGCGCGCCCTGCTGATTTTAAAAAGTAAAACGGCGGGATAGCAACAGTGTGCATCAAAGTTTTACGGTTAAGTTTATTTAAAATCAAAAATATCAGTTTATTAGGTATTTTCCCTCGCAAGTATGTTGAAAAACGTCGTACGATATACGTGCGTATATTGGTTAAACACACTCAGCTCCTTACGCCCTCGCATTCGCTCGGGGTGAAATTCCGCTTCGTGTGTTAAAACCACTATAACGCACTTATAGCATAATGTACTATAATCAACCTGTAAATCGTTACGTAATTATGAAAGTCTTAGGTGTTCTAACGCTCATTTAACACTTAACACTTTATTAAGTAGGTAGGTAGAGGTTCCATGCTGGTCTGGGAAAAAAGAAAAACTTAGAATGTACCAGCTGCTTCTCTTCCCGCGCACCTCGTAGAAGCCGACCGTGGGAATGGTTGGAAATGCAAATCATGTTAATAGGCGATGCGGCTAATAACCCTCAACCCACTATTTTGATTCCTTTTTCCACCTTCTCGCCCACCATCACGCTAATAGTGGCCTTTGAGTCTTACGGCTCTGGGCTCTGTCTGTTTATAACCGCAAGATCCAAAATGCTCTGTCTGCCTCATTAGGGATAAAGACATGATAGTATGTATGTATTAAGTAGGTTAGTGTTCTGTCTAATGTAGACTAAAAATTAAGCTATATTTTGTTTCTATTAGGTATAATTATATTTTGAAATTAACCTTTACACAAATCTAATTATAATCGCGTTTTGCAAAAGCATTGATAAATGAGGATAAATGCCAATATGTAACCTTTATCTACATACGAGTATGACTAAATGATTGCTGTCAAAGTCAAAGTCAAAGTCAAATTTTTTTATTCAATGTATTGAAGGTCATTATTTTTAATTACTTTTAGTGCAAAAGCTACCGATACTAGCGTTTCGCAACGACCACTGCTGAGAAGAAACGCCGAAAGAAACTCATTAACACAGTATTGGTCGCCTACGCGCCGGTGTATTATCACAGTATATGAAATAGTAGGTATCTGTATAAAACAGTATTTAGCGTAATTTAATTACAATTTGCTTACTTTCAAATTAAGTTTCGGGACTTTTATTTCGTAACAGAATGGAAAACTTAGTTCATATGGTTCATATACATATAAGCATTTTTTTTATAAGGTCTAAATAATTATATAATGTCTAACAAAATATACTGAAACTATTTTAAGGGTGAATTCAGTCAATGATACTGAACAACTTTCCCCAAGGAAAATATATCCAAATATAAAAAATATTTTTTGGCTTTTTATACAAACTGGTCAGCTGATTGGTCAACTTATATGGGAGGCAAAAAATAATTTTTCATATTTTGAAATATGTTCCTTGGGGAAAGTTGTTCAGTATCATGAACTGAATTTACCCTTAAAATAGTTTCAGTATATTTTGTTAGATCCTGTATAAGTAAATCGTGTGATTTTCATGAGTCATTAAAAGCATTACCTAACAAACCTTCTCTCCTATTCGAATTGCGGCTAACATATACTGATATTTTTTTTATTTTAAATATGTGGTACTAGAATGGACATGTTTGAATATAAGTCATTCTGAGACACTAGACTTTGTGGGGACTGGACGTAATAGTACACTGGACTCTTTAGCACATTGTACATTGTAGGAGAGTAGACATTGTCAGGCACACGCTCTTTACGACGAAGATGCATGACTTTTCGGCAGCTTTTACATAGACAACTAGCGGTGAAAACTAGACTGCAAACAAACAAAATATGGAGGGAGCTAGTTTTTTTTTTTTTGGAGTTATATGATCAAGAAGTTTTAGTCCACAACCACCCCTCTCGAAATAAGATTTATAGTAACTAAGCAGCGCCTGATTGAATTACGGCGTTGATACGGTCCTCTGGGTAAATTGCATATTCATTATTGGCATTTTTCACGCTTTATGTCAGCAATGAATTATTTTAATGTGCACGTATGTTAAATTTAACTTGTCGACTTAGGTATATCATATCGAAATTTTTATTTGATGTTTTTAATTATCTAACTTCCAAGAAACCTTGGATCTAAGCAAGTAAATAAAGGAGAAAATGGGTAGGAAGGGAATGATTGACAAATTGACTAAAGATAGAACGAGATGTATAAAATTACATGCTGTGCCGACCCTACATACAGAGTGCAATAAGGATAAGGCAGAAGAAGAAGATTTACCTAACTTCCAATGTTGGTAGGTATGCTAAAGTCAAACCTAACAACCTTGACTTATATCTTTGATCGATTGATCTTTGAGTTGTTTTCTGATGTCAGTTGGTGTCTGATGATGAAGCTGGAAGTTATTGACAATAAAAGCTTACTGTTTGCTTTTGTGGCAGTTTTTTTCAAACTGAAATAAATGCTTGTAAAAGTTTGTACAAAAATGTAATAAAAAATCATGGTGACTTCATTTCTAAGGACATTGTCGTTAACTTTATACGAATTCTCTCTCTTCGTTTCCTATGTCCCCCTTTCGGGGCAAAAGGCAGACAAACACGTTGCCAATTCGATTTATCAGTCGCTGCGTTCTTGCTTTCACTCCAGGAGAATCCAAGCTGTTCACGAGATGACGATGCGGTGCCAAGCTTGTTTGGGGCGGTCACGCTTACGCCTACTCTGTGGGTTCCAATCAAGGGCTCTACTGCGGAATATGGTCATGCGGCCTACACAATGTATGACCGAACCAGCTCGAATGTACCAATTATAAAAATACAAAAAAATACAAGTGCAAAATATTATAATACTTACTACATCTGATACTCGTAAATGTGGAAATATGTTATTCCCATAAAGGGAAGCAATAAAATATATTGCAAAATGAAATTACTTCCTTTCCTATTCAGATTTGAGAGTGGAAATAATGTTAGAAAAAATAGTCTACAAAAATGTATTATGATGCAGTATTTTAAAAGTTTTAATAAAATAGTAATAGGTAAAATGAATAAATCTGTCATTTTTATTTTGTACTTAATATAATCTGTTATGTTACATGAAATGGTTTAAAAACTTGAAAAACAGGTTAAAATACTAAAACGTACTAAAATTTGCAGGTTTAATTTTATACATGATCTCCGAAGTAAATTGTCACAGCGAAAGTATCAAAGTAAGTTTATTTTGAAATGACTGTTGTCTTTTTTTTATCAGCCTAAGTCCACAGCTGGACTAAAGGCCTCTCCCAATAAGGAGAGTATTTTCATACTAATTTTAAATTATTTGTTTGATTATTGAAACTTTATTTTTTACAAATGGTGTTCATATTAATTTTACTTATTTATCATCGGAAAAAAAGATCCATTTTAAGTACCTATATTAGAGGTATATGTAGATTATACCTACGTTACATATTAGTTCACTTCTTTTAATTTCTAGAATGAAGAGGAATGCAAAATAGCAGATTTATGTGTCCACGACAAAGTGCCGATGTGCGGAATCGATTCTTGCGGGGAAATGAGGACGTTTATAGACACTTGCGACATGCACGAGTTTAACTGTGACAGTAAAAAAGGTTTGTTTGTTTTTAAAAACTTTATTGTACTTCTTGTAGGTTTTTTGTTTTCCCCTTCTTAAGTACATACTAAAAACTAATCCTAGTTTTATAGGTTATAGTTTAACAATGTGTCCATCGGCACTTTTCTTACTGTCTCTATTAAAGGGGAAGGCACTTTGTTCGTGTGTCTTTGATAATAAAAAGGTGATATTTCTTTGCTTTTTCTTTATTTTTTGCTATTTCTTCTTTGATTTTAAGTCAAAAATTTTCCCTTTCTAAGTTTTCACATTTGTTCCCTGCATTTGCCCTGGGTCTTGGGTGTTTATCTATGTATTTATCATAAAATATAGTATCGTTGAGTTAGTATCCCATAACATAAGTTTAAAAACTTACTTTGGGGCTAGCTTAATCAGTGTGATTTGTCCTTATATATATTTATTTATTTTATTTTTTATTTAAATCGAAAGCTTTATTTTCAACAATGTGTTGTTGAAATATTTTTTAAAAAATTGCCAATTATAAAACGGCCAAATAAAGTAAAAACTTTCTGACTTCGCGATTGACTAATCAAAAATATGGTCAAATCGAATTTTTTATATATTTACCAAGTTAATATACCTAATATACGTAACTAGTAGCCATCATAAACAAGCTTTGCTTAAAAAGTCTGCGTTTGGGTAAAAATAATTTGTAAGTAAGTGTACCTAAGTATTTGCTGTGTGGTTCCCGGCAGAGTTGAATAGAACCACTCCAAGTCTTCCAGTGGATGTCGTAGAAGGTGACGTAGGAAACACAAGCTAAACAAAGCTTATAAACATCAATGAGACCTCTCCAACCCTGGTCTGGTCAGCGTGGAGAGTGTAGGCCAAATCCTCTGGCTAGTCTGGCTAAGTATGGCTTTGGTAGTACAGAGAGGGTCGTGCTCCTGCAGTGGAGACTATAAAAGACCTGATAATGGTGAAGTGTAAGTGTAATGGAGGATCATGACGTTATAAACAATGTTTCAGATTTCAAACAAAGACCAATCCACGAGTGTTGGGTGACGTGCAAAAGAGGGCGATCGTTCAAAAAGCCGGAATACAGAACTGACTGCAACATCAACGTTAAAACGAATAGATTATAATAATACCTTAGAACATTTTTATTTATCCCCACCTTATATAATATCATAGCAAAAATAAATCATTATAATATAAACTATTCTAGAGACTACCACCATTCGTCTTTTACTCTGTAAACTGTAACTGTAATAGCCACTCAAGGATCGGTCTCACAATCATGGATTTCGAAGAAAATGCCGTGATGACTAGCGGAACTACCGATAGTTCCACTACTTACCACATAGCGCTATCTATGTATGCTAGAGAAGGCCCTGACCTTCAAGCGGTAATCCCCAGTAACTTTTAAACGGCTGAACCGATTTTCATAAATCATAGCTGGGAACCACCGCAAAAGAACTTGCTTTTACGTGAAAAATCCGCATCGAAATCGTCAATCCGTTATCGAGCGCTACGATGCCACAGACAGACAGACAGACCGACACTAGCGTCAAACTTTTTTCCATTCCAAATCGGTTAAGGCGTCTTCGAGTAATTGGGGAACATACATGAAAAACTTAAAAGATTCCAAAGAATTGCGAACTTCCTCCTTTTTTTAAAGTCGGTTAAAAATGTATAAAAGGAAATGTTGCAGTTTGATCTCGCCAATATGTTTTGTTCGAGGCCCCGCATACAATCAGACACGTACGAATTCTGATAGTAGGTATGCGGGGTTCAAAACAAAACATGGGCAGAGTGTCTTTCGACGGGTGTTAGAAATATTCTGGCAGAAAAAATCTTCTTATATGCGGCCGGCCCTTATAAAGTACACTTAAGAACCTGAATATGTATCTCATTTTAACTAGAGAAGTTAAAATACTTTACATTAAATTTAATTACGGCATAAAATTGCAATCCAATAGAGCCACTGAGTAAAATTTATAATAATAATATTCAAATTTCTGAAAGCGATAACACGGAATAGGTTTATTGCATTCCATTCCGATATGTAAATACAATTTGTGTTTTTTTTTTTAAAGTATGAAATTCAGTATTTCTTGGAAAGCAACCAACATGCTATGGTATACGGTTATTCAAATATGGTAGCATATTTTATTGTAGCTGTGATATTGGTATCGATGTTCAAAAGTATAGATGGTCATGTTGACGGAGCAAAGGTATTTTTTTAATTATTTTACGGCCCTGGATACGAGTCCTTTAGACTCAATCTTTAGTTTTTCGTTTATTTGTTCCTAATCCTAACCCGTATAACATAACCTAAAAAATTTCAATCAAAGGGCGGTGTAGGGCTTTGATTTTTTCAAGAGAGCTTCTGCCAAAAAATCTATACGTGACCACTTTTTTCACCGATTGAGTGGCGGACGACGCCTGCTGAAAATGCCCACACAGTCCGCTAAACAAATACCACTACAGCCGTAGTATGAGTGTTCACTTTAACTACTTATTTCACATATTGTTTATGATTATGAGCATTAATAACACCAAACTACACCAATTTCGTATTAAAAAGTCCAAAACTCTCACTGGTGTTCATATGGTGACATAAATAATTTTCAGCTGGAGGAAGAGTGCAAAATAGCGGATATTTGCCGACATGACCAGGTGCCAATTTGCGGAATCGACTCCTGCGGCGAGATGAGAACGTTTATCGACACCTGTGACATGCACGAGTTCAACTGTGACAGCAAAAAAGGTATATGCATGCATAGATAAATTATCACGTCTTTGAATGCCTTCGCAGCCCAGTGGTGAAGGCGTTTGCCTTATGATTCGGAGGTCGTGGGTTTAAATCCCACTGGGAAGCATAATTTGTGAAAAGTTGTTTTAAAGAAAGATAATACCGTGCTTCAAAAGGCACGCAAAGCTGTGGATCCCAATCCATCTAGCGTTTGTTTAAACTTATCCTTAGATTGGTTCTGGTCTACTCTTTGGATTGCGAAGGTCAGACGGCAGTCGTTCTATGTAAAAATCAGTAGGTAACCTCGTCAAATCACCTAGGTTAGGTAGCGGACGCCAGCTCTGAAGCGTTACCGCTGAAGATGCAACCGGGAATACGCTCGGATGATGATGACATTATCACGTCTTTATTCCCTAAGGGGTAGATAAAATTAACCCCATGGACACGTGTTAGAGTGTGTGTTTTCTTAATTCATTGCTTACCTCACACAAAATTTTTTTTTAATGGAGTGATGCGACTAGCACGCAACGAAACGCAGACCACAAACCGCAAGGTTGGATAGATAAATATCTATTGCAAGACCCATAAGTCACGCTTAGATAGATGACACTATGCTTATACAGGTTGATTATTTACCCCCTGACTATAATGAAATCTGAATCATTAAAACCGCCAATTTTTTTGTCAATTATTTTTTCTACCATTTTTTTTATAAATGGCCAACCTACTGACCTTACAACACACGCGGACGTCGCGCGGGCGGTGACATTCAAATGGGAGATTTTTGGGATACATATGCTGATTTTTTTTGGTTTTTATTATGAACGAGATATTAAGACAATATCTACTTTTTTTATTTCGTTAAAGAGTTCCTAGGAGGTTCATAATCAACATAGGTGGACCATTTCAGTGATTCCTTGAGGGATTTCTATAATCTGCGCGGAAAGAGGAGCAGGTAAATTCGTAATTTTTTATTTGTTGAAATAATAATATAAAATAAATGTTTTTTTATACCATGGAAAATACTACAAGAGGACTGACAATTAACCTTCATACTTTGACGCGTCATTCGATTTTTAGTTTAAATGTTGTAGCTACGAGTAGATGGAGCTACTACGTGTACCTAGTTCGAAAAAAGGTAGTTTCGTAGTAGTGCCGCTTAATTTCGGAAAGATGGCGGTAAAGCTTTAATTTTCTACGAACAAACAAGCGCCATCTCTGATTTTTCGTGGTTACCGTCATCCTATGTATGGCTGGTGGGTAGGGTTGCCACCATATTTATTTTGTTTTCAAACAGCATCTAATATTTGTCGGTTTTTCACCAAAAAATAATGAAAAATCGAAGTTTGTTAGTAGTTGTAACTCTGCTTTTACTAAAGAAATACTCATTCGCGGTGTTGTGGCCGCAAAGCGAGTGAATAGCGACGAGCGAGCGACGGATGCACTTAATTTTTAATTTTTAGAAAAACCGGAGAAATTATTACTCTTCGGGGGGTCGGGAGGTTAACCATTATTACCGGAGTCTCCCGGGCATTCCTGGAGGGTTGGGAACCCTACTGGCGGGCGAGATACATCTAAAAATATTTCAGGATTTTGGCTTTCTAGCAGAGTACGCTTTTTTGTAGCTCTTGTATTTTGTGGAAACGACATTATCCACGTCCATCGCCGTGTGGTTACCGGCAGAGTAGAATAGGAACACTCCAAGTCTTCCCGTGGATGTCGTAGAAGGCGACTTAGGAAACACAAGCTAAACAAAGCTTACACTAAACATCAGTGAGACCTCTCCAAACAGTCTGGCCAGCGTGGAGAGTGTAGGCCAAATCCTCTGACTGCTCTGGCAGTACAAAGAGGGTCGTGCTCCTGCAGTGAAGACTAAAACAGACCTTATGATGATGATGATATAATCCGTGTATTAATAATACATAGATTAAATTAGTATGTATAAGATAACTAACCTAATCATAAGATGCATAAATTCTATATGTAGGTAGATGTAAAACCATTTCATAAACATAATTATCATATCGTACGAAATTAAATACACAACCAAATTTATTTTGGCCATAATACATGAATGAATTGCAAATGAAAATGTATTAAACTTTGCTCTGGTATTTCGAAAGGTTATCCTCCCACATACCAGACTTAATTTTCCTTTTTTTGTATTTATATAAATACCCACGTTAATGAAATAAAATAAACACGAGTATATTAGACTTATCTCATGAACTTTTGCGAAAGTAAACTGCTCATACAACCAACCAAATGTTTCATTCCTTTATGCTTTAAATGGATTTGTATGATATGTAACACCATCGATCAAATATTACTTACGGTAATACATAGTTTTGTTGTGTTATACAAGCCCTTTTTATGAACTAGCAAAGAACGGTTGAGTCGGCCATTTTGAACAATATATTACAATAAAAATACAGGTATACCAAAATACGATTTTTTTACATTCCATAGAAATTGCAACAGTTATGTGATCTGGTGCCATTTTTCAAACGCTGAAACAAACTGCTTTTTCCATACAAAAAATAATTCGTTTAGTGGCTTCGTGTAAAAAAGTAGAGCTTATTTCCGTATTTCCATATAAGATTTATTCGAAACAGTGTTCAATATTAACTGAACTTAGGTACTAAAAATATTTGGAATGAAAAAGGACCTCATAATATGAAAATTAGCTTTTATTCCTAAAATATCTGAATAAATCAAGTCTGAGTGGAGCTTCCTAGAAATAATCTTGTCTAGTCATGTTGACTCAGAGGGGTTGGATAGGGAGGGAATGAGCTATTTCTGTAAAATTACGTAGAGCCCTGTGATGAACAATTTATGAAGACCTACAAATAGCTACTACTACTTAAAGCTTACTTTTCAACCCGTTTGTACAAAGCAAGCAGGTAGCTAAAAAAATATCTTCTGCTTATCAGGTAGATTATTAAAAAATATTATATACTTATTTTTTCTTTTTTCTGATTCGCAAATAATAACAAAGATACAGCTCATTTAAATTCTGCATGACGTCACGTCAAGCGGAGTACAATTTTCACTTCACGGCGACGTCAATCACCACCACTTCGAAACTTCGACGCGATGTGTTTTTGTGAATTTTCACAACTTTGACCGTCCATTATTTTTGAATAATCTAACTGACGTACTAAATAAAATATTATTGTCGGACCCAGTCCACAACCCTATTAGGTGTAATTGCAAAAATTAAGTAAATTAAAACATAACACAAAATCCATTTTTATAAAAACAGACTTAAAGGCTAAAGATTAAAGTATTTTCGACCTTTTGTTTCTCAGTAAAATATAAGCCCTTGTAAAAAGAGAGAAATACTTTTACCCCGTGATTTACCCGTGGAAAGTTTTAATATAAAATGCTCCTGTAATCCATATAATACCTAGCAGAGGTCATGCTAAGGTGGTTATTTAACGCCTACGCTGGCGCCACGATGTTACAAGGAGTCTGATTAGACCCGTTTTACACTAGTTCTGGAGTTCAGTGGTTAAAAATTAAGATGGAATTGAATGGAATGTGTATAGGAGTGTATGAGTATGGAGGGACTTTTACGATTTATGATTTCACTACCGACAGAATAAAGTGGGAAAAAACTGACGTGTTATGCTGATCCCGGGACGAAACAGAATTCTAGGGTATATTAGTTTTCAGTAAACGAAATGATAAAAGAAACTGAACCCACGACGTTTTGACTTCATCTTAAAATACGAGTATGAAGTCAAGATGTCGTGAAAAACCAGATTTAAAAATCTGTTTTTGAATTACACCAAAATATTTCAGTTTTCAATGTTTGTGTTTCTACATAATAAGCGAAAATTATGTGTCATATCATAAACAATAAGTAAGTAAGACTTTCGGAAACCACTTTATTTAAGCCATGGTTACAAATAGATAGATGTCCTCGTATGCAAACCAGACTTAAAAGGAATATTTATTACGTGATTTCCAAGAAGAATCCTAGTGAAACAAAGATTTTCTTGGATTAGAATGAAAATTGAATTTGCAGTAAAATGTAGATTCATATATGGTGTGGATTCATATATACTGCATTAATTTCGTAAGCCTCTGTTTATATTGATTTACAAAGAAAAATATTTATGTTACTCTATATATATTTAGAAAATAACAAGAAGAGATAATGGTATGAATCTTCATTTGCTTCCAATGCTACGATCCTTGCAAACCTTGAAGGTGGTTTATCTATATTCTTGGCGTAATTTTTTTTTATTTCTATGAAATGTCCGGGGTGTTTGAAATTTTTGTCCGTAGTCCGTAGTTTATGTGATGGCAGGCCTACATGATAGTCATATAATTCTTTATCATGGCTTTAAAAATGGCACTGGAAAATCAGCCAGACTTCAACATATCGTGCCTTCTAGAGCACGGAGAAGCCTGAGCTAAGCATTTAACTTACATAAGAACGATTAATACTCCTAGATTTTAAGCCACCATTACCAAAGAATGTTGGGGGGGACTTTCACTAGAAGTTTTCACATTTTCCCAATATACTTTCAGATTTCATCCAGAAGCCAGCGCATGAATGCTGGGTGACCTGCAAGCGCGGCAGGAGCTTCAAGAAGCCGGAGTTTGGCCTCGACTGCGACAAGCAGAACCTGGTGTAACAGCCCTTTTATTAAATTACATGATTTGTTTCTAAAACCTTGGTCCTTCTTTTTGGTTAAGTCAGCAAACTATATGCCATGTGCATTTCCAGCTCATGTAAGCCTCTTGACATGAGCTGGAAATGCACACACACATTGAAACCGATTGTTTCAGTCATATTTTTTCATAACTGTAAGGGAGAGCGGGACGTCAGTATAGCATCAAGCCTCGACCGGTACAATAGATACACGGCGATGCGCGCGTGTAAGCGTACGTTTTATGCTCGTAATGGTACATTTTATTTTAAATATGCGTGCCAATGGTCTTACAATGAAGGATGCTAAAGACCGTTCGAAGTGAAAAAGGAAAAGAAAGCTTCACAGCATTGCAGCTGTGGATGCAACTGGGAACACGCTAAGATGAGAGAGAGGTCCATTTTATTTTAAAAAACATACTATAGTTCGTTAGTATGGTTATAGAATATAGGATTTCTGATGATTTATGTAAAAATTGGAGGGTCAGTGGGACACGTGATGACTGAAATTAAGTAAATATGTGAAAATGAAATATAGAAATTATTGTTACAATTTCAAGATACCTTGTTTTTTGAAGTGACAACTTCTTTAGCGGCCTTGTGCACTTTTTTTTGTAATGGGTAAAAAATGTTAAACTCGCGTCAGGATACGTGTCCTGATCGAAAATTCGTAAGACGAAATGACAGCCGGCGCGGCGTAGGAGAAGAAGTATTTATACTATAATTTCGATAAAGCTGTCAGTCGGCTCGTTGGTCTAGGGGTATGATTTTCGCTGAGAGGTCCCGGGTTCAAATCCCGGACAAGCCCCAAACCTTTTTGAAGTGAAAACTTCTTAAGTGGCGTTGTGCACTTTTTTTGTAATGGGTAAAAAATTTTAAACTCGCGTCAGGACACTTTAATCTATACTAATATTATAAAGCGGAAGAGTTTGTTTGTTTAAACGCGCTAATCTCAGGAACTAATGGTCCGATTTGAAAAATTCTTTTTTTGTTGGGTAGTCCATTTATAGAGGAAGGCTTTAGGCTATATAACATTACGTTCCGACAACCACGCGAACGTAGTCGCGGGCACAGCTAGTGTAATATAAATTGTCATGTTTGTGTACAATAGCGCAATAAATAAATATTGTATTCTACCACATAAATGATAGTACTTTTATACTGATAATTAAAGCAATTCGTGCAAAATTATTCCCTAACCATTCCAAAATATCAAAAATGCACAACGTTAATATTCAAGTTTTCACTTCTGCCGACACTCCCGGAGTGCAACCCGTCGTTTTTTTTTCTCAGCTAAGTATAATGAATTTTTTTGTAATAAATATCTTATATAAAGAACTCAAGTTAATAAAGGAAAAAGGCAACTCTTATCAAAACAATTGTTTTTATTTATAACAATTGAACAATAACTTGCGACAGCACTTATTGTCCGAGATCACAGTTTATACTTAGTTATTTAAATTCTAACTTAATTTAAAGTTTAAATATTATTTTAATTTACTTAACCGGTCTTAGATTGAAACTACGCGCATAATTCACTACTATTTACATAAATACATTGCATGCATATATAAGCATAATGAATACTAAACAAACTTAGATATAGTACAAACTTATGACTTAGAAGATTCACTTTAAATTACCTAAACTTATTTTGTATACAGGGTGACAACAAACACATTCACAACACAAAATGCATAAAACATACTTAAAACCTACTACGTATTACGATTTGAATTATGTTACAAAAAACAATAAACTTTTATCCTAATATTCTCTTACAAAAAACACATTGAATTACACATTCATAATTTTACTCTCAAATAAACAATATTCTTCGTACACTATACTTAATAAATTATAAAGTGGAGTCCAGCAAAGAAAATAGTATTTAAATAGAAAAGGCACATACATACGCATCCGCGTAATCAACTGCCATGTAACTATTAAACTATAGTAATAATTGCAAAGTAATTTACAAATAAAAATAATACTAAATGTTACAGTTTGAATAATAGTAAGTGTCATTTTTCAAAAGTTTTTTTTTTATTATTTTAAGAACTAAAAGATTAGTGGCGGTCCAAAAATCCAGCGCTCTTAACAATATGGTAGATTCTTTCACGAGGAATTTTTTCAGCTTCACGTTCCACTACTTGCATTTCCTTGTTGGTGAACCAAGATTCCTTGGCCAAACCAGCAGCGATGTTAGGATTATCGTAAAAATCGCTGGATTTGAGCAAATCTCTTGGGAGTAGAGCTTCGCTTGCGGCGTTCAGTTCTACTGCGGGATGAGGGTGCACGGCTGGGAGGTCACTATGGGCGTATTCGACCCCAATTGGCTGGAGAGGTTGTGTGTAGATGAGCCCTGGCCTGGCCTGGGCAACCGCTAAGATGGCCGCAGCAATGACGAGACGCATTTTGTCTGAAATTAGACATTACTCATAAGAATGAAGATTCGTCGGTGCCCTTAGCTATCTGATCCAAAAAATATGAATTATCGGCTGTCATCATAGGTTTTGGATACACAGATTTATATGGATTTTTGTGGAACCTAATGGAAAGCTATGCTGATCAACTAAACTGGTATGTATAGGATAGGATTTCGTCATAGAACATTGACTAAAACCAAGTTAATTCTGACACTAATATTTTAAACCAAACCAAGAAAACATAGAGAAAATTTTAAGATTAAAAAATAAAGACTGGCCCAGAAGATAGGTCTACATAGCTTATTAAACAAAAATTGTATTTAAAAAATAGTTACGTTTAAGTTAGGTAGGAAAAAAACAAAACATTTAATTCTTACTAGACTATTGCTACTAGATACCACATAGACCACAACGAAGTTATTGACAGGCTACATCATGAAGAAAAGCAGTACATTCTAGTTATCTATCTTCTTTTGAATTGGATTTTTTTACTTATTAATTTATAGGTTATTTATATAAATATGCAAATACACACACGATATAAATCCTAATTAAGAAAATTTATTTATATTGTAATTTTTTTCTTGTTAATGTGAACCCAAAATTATTTTAGTCATCATTTATTTGCCTATAATTAATTAAGACAAATTACTTTCCTTTGTTAAACGAACGAATCTGCTTGTTTGTTAATTGTTTAGTAATTACAAATTTGTTTCGTTTAGTAATTAAGGACTTGTATCGTTACTCATCAAAATGAAATAATGTGGTAAGAGACGCTTTGTGGCCTAGTGGCCATGCCTAGAGGTCATCATGCCAGGCTGTCACAGCTGAGGTCCTGGGTTCAATTCCGGTCAGGTCAAGATCTATATATTTCTATGTAATAAAATATATAGTATCGTTGAGCTAGTATCCTATAACACAAGTCTCGAACTTTTCGACTGCCTCCGTGGTCCAGTGCTCAAGGCGTTTGCCTTGTGATCCGGAAGTCGTGGGTTCAAATCCAACTGGGAAGCATACTTTGTGAAAAATTGATTCCAATCTGTTTAGGATATTGCAGGCTTGAATCACCTGATTATCCGAAAAGAAAGATGATTCCGTGCTTCGGAAGACACGTAAAGCCGTTGGTCCCGAACGCCATCTAGCGTTTGTACCTATCCTAGGATTGGTTCTGGTCTACCCTTTGGGTTGCGGAGGTCAGACGACAGTCGCACTATGTAAAAACCAGTAACCTCGTCAAATCACCTAGGTTATGTAGCGGACCGGCTCTGAGGCGTAACCGCTGACGATGCAACCGGGAATACGCCCGGATGATGATGATGAACACAAGTCTCGAACTTACTTTGGGGCTAGCTCAACATGTGTTATTTGTGAAGAGAAATAATTCTAATGAGCCAGTGCGTCATCATAACTTTATAAGAATAAATAAAAATTACGACAGAATTCCTACCTCTATGTTAAACAAAGTTCAAACATAATCATTTAGGTACTTGGTTCTAATCGCAAAAGTTGAAGATAACATTTCACAAGAGCGTAACTAACTTAATTATTTTCTGAATATTCCATTGCAACAGTTTTCCGGATGACTTGTTACTTTATAGATCAAGTACGGTAGGTCCGAAAATAATTTGCAAGTTATTTTGCACAACAATCAAAAATTATGGCACGAATATATGAAAACGTACGAGTATGTAAACATAGCATCTTAAAATTGGTTTCCCTTCACCACATTAACTAAACATCATCCATATCTTTGAATAGATAAAGAAAAAGTGTGTATTTTCTCCTAATCGCTTTTCGTAATGTTACTCGTTATAGAGTAAGAACCCGTGAGGTGCAGACTGCCGTTATTCTATAAATGCTGAAAGTTTCTCAATGAATAGCCCCGGAACAGGTAAGTACAATCCTCGAATATGAAAGTTGAATCGTGGTGGCTCTGGTAGATATTCTCAACCGCCAGACAGTTTGATGGTTCCTTCATCTTGCCAGACACATCGAAAGTTGTTTAATGTGACTGACAAGATAAAGGAACCACTGAAATTGTCTGGCTGTTGAGGAAACATCATTTGGTAATACCCCAAACAATATATATAAATATCAGCTATTAATTAAATCGGAAATATATTAGTAGGTGCTCACAATTTTTGATACATTAAGAGTGTCTGCCAGGGTATGGAATCGCACAAAGTATCTGGCAATGTGCAATGTGATTTCTAACCATATTAAGATGAATAAAATATATATAAATTTAAGCTGAACAGTGTGACAGAATAGGGGTCCAATTCAATTGACTTTTACTACCTGATATGTACAAAAGCCACCACGACCCAACTTTAATATTCGGGAATTGTACTTACCTGTACTGGAACTATTTGTCATGAAACTTCCAACCTTTTAAAAAAAATGGATGTTTGCCCCTCGCGGGCTCTTGTATCTTTGCCGCTATCCAATAAATCACTGGCCACCAAACACGTCACTCAAAAAAGAAAACACACGCAATCATTTGATTGGAAGAAATTGTGTCATTTGACACATTCCAATTTCATAATCACCGACAACTTTTTTTATCTAAACAAAGACGCGAAAGCACTCAATTGATACGCCACTTACGTTCAAAATTCACGGTCACAGAATACAAGAGCGGCGCGCGGTCGTCGGGTAACTGCGCGGGCGCATGCAACGCTACGAATTTATAGGCTATAGAATCAAGTAACCTTCTGCCAAGCTTCCGGGACAAGTTTCTCGCAGATCCAAGTATATATTCACTATTTTGTGCTAGAATCCTTTTTTAAAAATGTTTATGAAATACCTACTGAGTTTTTCATTATATTTTTGGTATTACCTACTCTATCTACTTTTACTTACTCCAAACACATATGGTAAAAAAGCCCGTTTTTGGAGTAAGCTAACTTTACAAAAACAAAACGAAAAATGCGCTACCAGTTTGATGAAATAAGATCTTATGACTTATAAATAACCCAGTATTTTTACTGCCTATTCTCACTCTTAAACTAAAACACATGTTAATATATAAACAAACCTACCTGCATGTTTTATGATAGGACTAGGTACTAGATAAGCGGAAATGTGTACAAGTTTTGCGTAATGTCACCCATTTAGTAAATCTTGATGACCCGTAGCGTAGCTGACTCTAGTTGCGTCCACTGCCGACTAAATTCGGACTCGAAAATAACCGAAGACTCTAATACTATTTAATATGCCGAACTAACGAGTAGAATTCTAGTTTGAAAACATTTCAAAACTTTTAAATGGATCAATCAACATTAAAATTCCGTTACACCATTATTCATTTAGACAGAAGCAAAAATAGCCGCTAATTGATTTACTTACACCTTGAAATGTTACTAGCTGCTACAAGTAAATAGTTTCTAGTACAATAATAAATAAACTATGTCGGTCGCCTTGCTCGGTTCCTAGTCTGAACTTGGTTCAGAATAAGACCTCAGCAGGTCTACATCTTCGATCAACAATACACCTAGATAACGCTTCTCCTACAAAATCAAAGCAAAACTATGTCCGCTTAATATCAAATAACATTCACTGTGAAGTGAATAATTACATTACATATAAAGTTTTTTTCTTGTATTGAGCTAACTTCCGGGAGTGCTGATTACGAGCTTTTGACGATCCGTATCTTTTGCGCTGACCCGATATCTAGTTGGATTGTTAATAAACTATGTAGGTATACTTACTCATATATAGACCACATATTAGTAAACCTACATAGTAATACCTAATTCTAAATTAAGACCATTAAACTTATTTAATTATAACATAACTAACGTAAAGGTTTTGGAATTAACAATACCAACATGGAGAATTACTAATTATAAATGAAGAGGTCCTGATAAGAGTAAGAGAAAATAGGTGCATTTTAGACAGAATAGAAAACAGGAAAGGAGATGCGCCACCTGATACGACACGACGATTTTATTAAAACTATCATAGAAGAGAAAAGGATCAGGAAGAAACCATGTAGCTATGTCTCGGACATACCTACATGGTTTCATGTAGCTATGGAGTAGATAATATATGTATTTATTATATATATGCTTTATGAATATATATTTATTTATGTAAGTATATTTATGTATGTTTATGTAGGTATTTTATTTATTTAACTTTATTACAAAAAATGTAAGAGGCGGACTTAAGGCCTAGGGCCTTTTCTACCAGTCAACCTACAGGTGGTGCGGATAAAAGAAAATTTTGGACGAAGGTATGTATCTTGTCTATTTATTTATTTAGTTTTGTATTGTAGGTACACGCCAATTACCTCTTTTTTCCCATTTCCTCTCGCGGGTCTACTGAAAGAAATTTTTTTATAAATAAGTAGCACCTAAGTACTATGTTTTCTTAATTTTTTTATGTGTATGTTTGTTAATTTTCCAAGTGTACTTGAATAAATAAAATAAAATAAATAAATAATTGAAGACATGACATTTACCTTCTCCGTCTACTTAAACTTAAACAGATTAAGGAGAAGGTGAATGTCGTGTCGAATAGCGTTGAAAGAAGCTGGCGGGAGAGACAATAGGCATGACGACTGGAAGAATATTTTTGGCCCATCGGTGAGATTATAAAAAAAATATTTAACACGTATTTTTTCTTTTCTCTGAGAAACAAAAATTTACGGAGCTACAGCGCATTTAAATTTTGCATGACGTCACGACTAAGCACGGTTTTTACCTAGCGGTGATGTCACAAACCCCTACTTAAGAACTTAGATGCTCTGTATCTTTGTGAATTTTAAATGTTTTGATAAACTGAAAAATATGGGTACAATATTTTGGATAATCCATAAGACGGACTAATTAGAATAATACTTTTCTACCCTGCCTGCCTGCCCAAATTCAACTTAAAGACAAGAGCATTGATCTTAATTAATATAGGGCACAAGACCTAAAACTTCGCATTTTCGCCAATTCCCTTGATCGGCTGGGAATGCGTGGGAAAAAAAATTGCTGGTTTGGTAACACTTTAAGTTGTTTCTTTTCTGCCAGACCAGGATGGAAGATAAATACGTATTTTGTAAATGTTAAAGTTCTTTAATTAAAAGCATGTCACAGGTACAGTCAATACGAGTAACACATCACGCCACCCAAATTCATTGTAATTTCGCCACTGATATATATATATATATATATATATATATATGTCGCAGTTGAACGGTATAACAAAATATACTGAAACCATTTTAAGCGTAGATTCAGTCCATGATACTAAACAACTTTTCCCAAGAAATAAATATTGTAAAAAAAATGTTTGCTCCCCATAGAAACTCGGGTCGGCTGATTGGTCAACTTGTATGAAAAGCCAAAAAATGTTTTCCGTTAAGTTCTTGGGAAAATTTGTTCAGTATCATAGACTAAATTCACACTTAAGATAGTTTCAGTATATTTTGTTAGACATCCTGTATAGGAACAAATCACACAGAAGTGTAGTCTATTGAGGCAATGAGCGAAAATGCTAAACATGTGAATAGGCGATGCGGCTAGCAACCCATCACTATTTTTAATTCCCTTTTTCAACTTCTCCTCTACCATGACGCTAAAAGAGGCCTTGCGGTTTTGCGACTCTGAGCTCTGTCTGTTTAGAGTCGTAAGACCCAAAATACTCTGCCCCATTAGAGATAAAGAAGTGATAGTGCATGTAAGTATACAGAAGTGAACAATAACTTATGCTGTAGACTGTACCTACGTAATCAATTCGTAAATCAATTGATTACAAAAGTTAAAGCGGAAGTGCCGGAAACCGGAAGAAGACGAGGTGATCTACTCGACTTGATCTAATTCCTGGCTGATTGATACATTGTGCTCAATAGGGATGTAAACTGGGCCCGAAACATATTATTTTATTTAGTTCGTTAGTTAGATTATCCAAAAATAATTGACCCATATTTAACGGGTCTATTAAAGTAGTAAAAAATATAAAAGATACAGCGCGTTGAAGTTTCGGAGTGGGGGTGATTAACTTCACCGTCTAGTGAAAACCGTACTAGATCGTGACGTCATGCGAAATTTAAATGCGCTGTATCTTCGTCATTATTTGCTTATCAGAGAAAAGAAAAAATACATGTACAATATTTTTAAATAATCTACCTGATGAGGCAAAAATATTTTTTTTACTTGACATCCCTATTATATTTGAAAATTGTGTTTGATCCTGAAGTAATGCTCAAGTTGTTTCCGGTTCGAGCCTTACCTTTGACAAACTCTGAAGAACTTCCTGTCTAAACTTTATCTAATTTTGTGAGTTTCCGGTGACCTTACAAAAATAAATATGGACAATTACCTATTACGTACAGTCACAAGATATAATATACATTATAAGAATTTCTAAACTACGCCACTGGTTGCTACACAATTTTTTGGCTCTGTACATAAACCCTATCAGGGCACAGCAAACATTGTAAACACAAACTACATGCATGTCAACCTTTTTAGGGTTCCGTACCCAAAGGGTGCAAACGGGACCCTATTACTGAGACTCCGCTGTCTGTCTGTCTGTCCGTCTGTCACAGGGCTCTATCTCTTGAAGCGAGTCCGACTCGCACTTGCCCGTTTATTTTGATGTGAGCATGTCAATATGTTTTATTTTAATTAAATTCAATATCGTCAAACACTAGCCATTTTCAAAGAATTCTTTCATATAGAAATTGGATACGGAACCCTAAAACCGTTTGATTTATTCTAAAGCAACCTTCACCATCCAGCGATACCTCAATTAGTCTACAAGACAATATTAATTAGGTACTGACTACAACCTGATTTCTATCAGAAGTCACCTGACAACAGCTGGTATTCTGGACCGAGGCCTTTCGGAGAGCAATTTTAGTTCCGGACAGACAAATTGCCCTTCTTTTGTCTATACATTACTAGTTGGTACTTGCGATATTGCCCACGTGGTCAAAAACAGTTATTAAACAATCCAAGTAGTAAGCTCTATAACTTCTAAAAAATGTACTTAAACTATTTTAAGGGTAGATTCAGTTCAAGGCCATTTTTCAACTTGACCTGGCTAGAACCAACCCAGAACCTCCGGATTGACGGACTAGCGTGTTGACCATTACACCACGGAGATTGTCGGTTATACATATATACCTACCTAGCAATTATCCCTAGCTAGCCTATAGGGCAGCAGTTAATAACTGACTAAACGCAATTCTATCAGATCAGAAATCACATGACAACAGCTAGGAATCTGGTCCGAGGTCGTTTGGAAAGCAATTTTAGTTCAAAACAGACAGATTGCCCTGCTTTTGTGTATTAATTATAGTTGAACGCTCGCTGACTGTCGGTAAAATCGATACACGATGCTTATTTACTTGTGTTTGTGTAGTTAGGGATTCTTTCTTCTTTTTTTTATTCCCGGATCGTATATATATAAGGACAAACCACACTGATTGAGCGAGCCCCAAAGTAAGTTTTAAACTTGTGTTATGGGATACTAACTCTACGACACTATATTTTATGATAAATACATATATAGATAAACACCCAAGACCCAGGAAAATTTGAAAAAGGAGATGGAGATATACCTAGTATTTAATATACTTCCCTAATTGATAAAATTAAAATTGAAAAAGATTGTAACAATAAACTTAAGGCCGTACCTAAATTTTCCGGGGTCCAGTGCTGCCCCCATTTTAAATAAATCATTTCAAAGAAAACGGAGACATCATTTAAAATTTTGCAACTACCAAGTCCTAGATAACCCTTCAAAGTATTTTATGAACTACTGTTTACAGTTTATAATTAGAACGTTAAGCTTTACTACGCACATTTGCGAAAAACGGCTACTTTTGGCTAATGTGCGTAGTAAAGCTTAACGTTCTCATTATAAACTGTAAACAGTAGTTCATAAAATACTTTGAAGGGTTATCTAGGACTTGGTAGTTGTAAAATTTTAAATGATGTCTCCGTTTTGAAATGATTTATTTTAAATGGGGGCAGCACTGGACCTCGGAAAATTCAGGTACGGCCTTAAGATCGAAATGTATAGTACGAAAGATTTTTTGAAATTGTAAAGGAAAGAAAATGCCTAGTCCATAATTATTGCCTTAACCCACGCCTGAATAAATAGAGGTAAAAAAGAAAGAGTTTGCTATACACATAGTAGAACCTATATTTGTAAGCCGGAAATCTATAATTGTATACTCATAAAATGATGTTGAGAAATAAATATAAGTATATATATATATATATATATATATATATATATATATATATACTTATAATTATTTCTTAACATCATTTTAATTTAAATTAATTAAAATTAACAACGAAAACATAGTCTCAGATAATGTTGGAAGTTGAAGAATAATATATATATATATACTTACCTATAAAAACTGAATGAAATATAAATTGACGACCTCCGTGGTCAAAACGCTAGTCCGCCAATACGGAGGTTCTGGGTCCAATCCCCAGCCAGTGCAAGTTAGAAAACAGCCTTTTTCAAATTGATTGAGTGTTTATTTATAAGTACATATATGTTTTTTATTATAAAACATAGTATCGTTAAGTTAGTGTCCCATAATACAAGTTTTTTTTAAAACTTACTTTGGGCAGGCCTGTGAAAATGTACCTACATTATTACTATGCGCACAGGCGGCCTCTCCGGGTGGTAAATTCAGTTATACGAATCGTTTGTCCAGAGTAATAAAAATGAATTTGGCTTGCAATGGATGTCTAGGTATCTATACGAAAAGGAGCTGAGTTCTGACGTGAGCTAAATTAAACCATATCGCTAGCCACATTGAATAGATATTTCTTTAAATTTCTTTGCTAAGTGAGACTTCTGTAAGTTAGTATTATTTATTCTGTGCTTTGGGGCTAGGTTAATCAGTGTAATTTGTCCTTATTTATTTTTTATTTTATTTAAAATACTCGCGATAACTTCTTTCATCTTTGCAATAAGAGTAGCAGCCTCTAAAGAATTGGTAAGAATTATTTCCAAGCAAATACCAAGCTGTCAGAAGCTGTCGTCGGCAATATTAACATAGCATTTTCTCGCTACTATATTACGTAAATCAATTGGTAAATACTGATTTTAGGTTTAGCTTGATAATTATGTAGTTCTAAAATCAGTAACAATAGCAGAGATAGAAGAGGGAAGACGATTGGAAATCTAATAAGACATGACAATCTATTCAAAATAATAGTAGAAGGAAAAATAAAAGGGGATAAGGAAGAGAAAGACCAAGGATTCAGTTTTTCCAACAAATTAAGGAAGGGTTAGGAATAAGGTCCTACCAAGACATTAAAAAGATGGCAGAGAGAAGAGAGGAATGGAGTCATCTCCACTTAACTCCACCGACAAGAGCAAGCTCTTAAGTTAAGGCCCCGCCAGTTCAGAGCCAAGAAAACATTGAGTGTTTTTTTAAAAAAATCACTGTAATTAAACTACTAGTGTTTATTCCTCAAAAATTTTACATAATAAATTTCTACAGACACATACAATATGCAAAATACAATTGAGTATTTTTGGATTAATAGAAAAAAATCACAAACATACCTATAAATTTGACTAAATTTGCCTTTATAATACATATTACTATTTTATACAATAACCTTTTTATATGAAAACTATACCAAAAAATGTAATATCTAAATATGTATCCATTTTGGCTACATAAAAAATTATACATTAAATACAAAAAAAACTATAAATAAAACACAAATATTCGTCAAGAGCGAAAAAGGCCCGGAGCCGTGCGATCGACGACATTGCGAAACGTCGTCAAGCACGGCTCCAGGCCTTTCTTCGCTGTGTTTTATTTATTCTAAAAAATCCTTAAGATTTTTATGTAAAATTTTTGAGGAATAAGCTGTAGTAGTTTAATAACAGTGATTTTTGTAAAACACGCACAGTATTGCAAATTGTGAACCCACCTCGCCTTAAAGAAGAAAATCAGTAACACACATTATCAATCAAACTATCTCATTTCTACTTTAAAATGTTTAAAATTTTGTAGCTGTAGATTTTCTATATATTTTTTTAATTTGCAAGTTATAAGATACAAGAACTAAAAACCATTGAATGAAGAATACACAATCACAACAACCCACTCCATATAAAATTCCTTGAAATTTGAGCTTATTATTCCGTACAAGTGCCTTTTTGAAATCGTTTTTACATCACGACTACCACCTGACTTTAATGACAAGAGACTTCTTGGAAAACCGGGTCAGGACGCAATTTAACGAAACTGGTTCACCATTTTTTTTAATCATTTGCACAAGAAAAAGGTAGGTATGCATAAGTAATACAATATTTATAAAATATCTCGTTTTAGGAACCTGCAATACTTTCAAGATTATGATTCGTCCACTAACTTGTTCTTGATCTCAGCGCATTCCCGGTTTCATCCTCAGCCGTGCTGCTTTGGAGCCCGTGATGGCGTTTCCCGCTTTTTCTTCTCCAAGTATAATATGCATGTCAATGGTCACCCTAGGATGCAAATGATCTTGCGAAATCGAGAAGAAATAGTTGGAACAGTTTAAACGATTTGGTTATACTTTTATACCCGCCGCTCTACGTAAATCCTCCTTGGAAATGCAGTAACACGAGATGTTTCTGCTTTGTCCTTTAATCACCCCTAAAGAAATGGAGTTGTCCTATTCTAGCCACACGACCATGTAAAGATTCGTCTACATTTTGCTTGATTGAGTACAAGTACAAACACATCAAGGTACACACATACCTACGTACATTAAGCCGTGTGTCTGTATGGTAGGAAACCTGACTATAATCACGTATTTATTCCCTTAGTACTTTATAACTCATTTTAAACACAGCCTAGAGGCTCTAAAAGTCACGTTTATTTATTTTATTACAGGGTTTTATTTAGCTTGCCGTGTTTGTTGTTTTTTTTTGGGTCAAATCTTGCAAGAGCCACTTCCCGGTTTCTGATTGATATGAATATCATCATCATCTCCCTCGCCTTCTCCCTATTTGGGGTCAGCTCTGTATGTCAACTCCCTCCATCGTTTTCCATCATTTATATCTGTACTAACCCCCCTCTCCATCATGTGCCGCTTAACACATTACCCCCACGTCGTTCTAGTTATAAATATATGCTAATGGAAATCAGATGACAACGCAATATTATTATGACAAGAAGCTGACCTGATGATGGAGCCGGAAGGTAACCCCATTGAGTTTGGGCTTTAACATTTGTGTTGATATGTTCTCAGTTCACAAATATTGTTTGTAGGAAAAAAAAAATTTAAAACTTAGTGTATGCGTGTAGGCAAAATTAAAATAGGTAAGGATTCCTTAAGGCCGTACCTGAATTTTCCGAGGTCCAGTGCTGCCCCCATTTAAAATAAATCATTTCAAAGAAAACGGAGACATCATTTAAAATTTTGCTACTACCAAGTCCTAGATAACCCTTCAAAGTATTTTATGAACTACTGTTTATAGTTTATAATAAGAACATTAAGCTTTACTACGCACATTAGCCAAAAGTGGCCGTTTTTCGCAAATGTGCGTAGTAAAGCCTAACGTTCTTACTTTAAACTGTAAACAGTAGTTCCTAAAATACTTTGAAAGCTTATCTAGGACTTGGTAGTAGCAAAATTTTGAATAGTGTCTCCGTTTTCTTTGAAATGATTTATTTTAAATGGGGGTAGCATTGGACCCCGGAAAATTCAGGTACGGCCTCAAGATTATGTACAAGCGCAAGCCGTGAGCCGTGAGGTTCCTGGCAGAGTAGAATAGGACCACTCCAAGTCTTCCCGTGGATGTCGTAGATGGCGACTATTAACTATTAGCTTGTGTTTCCTAAGAAACACAAGCTAAATAAAGCTTATAAACATCAATAAGACCTCTCCAACCCGTCTGGCCAGCGTGGAGAGTGTAGGCCAAATCCTCTGACTGCTCTGGCTAATATATGACTCTGGTAGTACAGAGAGGGTCGTGCTCCTGCAGTGGAGACTAAAAAGACCTGGATGATGTTGATGATGTACAAGCTGATAGAGGAATTTTTTTGCTTTGTACTGTGACTTCGGCTCCAGCACCCCTCCGCCCCTCTCAGGCGCAGCGGGGGAGCCCATGCTCATATATAAGGCGCGGCGGCCGGCGCTCGTGCTCTTTCGTCTTCGGCAGCATCTCAAGCTGAGTAGTTCTTCTACCTAGAAGGGCTATTCAACTGATCTAGTGCCTATAACTCACGACCCTGACTAACTAGTCTATACCTAGTGTTCTTGTAAATCTTTGTAACTAATGTGATGTAATAGTTGTTTATTATACTTATCTCATTTGCCGATATCTGGTCTTTCTTTTATCTCATCTATCTTCCTAGATCCTAAATCAAGGCTTTACGGTACAGCACTGCTACTCGTAGGCAGACATGTTTATTCTAGTTTGAAGCAATTACACATTGACATCTCAGACCTCAAGTATGCAAATATCCCTTCAATGTCGTAAGTTAGTCTAACAAGTAGCCATTATTTTGTAGTCAGTCCTAAAACAATCCTTTCGAATCCTTGACTGTATTTCGCAAATGTGAGTCATAGAGACGGCACTTAGGTGCAAATAGATATTTATTAGATAGGTAGAGGAGACCGTTTGCCTTGTGATCCGGAGGTCATGGGTTCAAATCCCACTGGGAAAGCATAGTTTCTGAAAAGTTGTTTTCAGTCTGGTTAGGATATTGCAGGCTTGAATCACCTGATTATCCGAAAAGAAAGATGATTCCGTGCTTCGGAAGGCACGTAAAGCTTTTGGTCCCGAGCGCCATCTAGCGTTTGTACCTATCCTAGGACTGGTTCTGGTGTCTCCTTTGGGTTGCGGTGGTCAGACGGCAGTCGCTCTGTGTAAAACCAGTAACCTCGTCAAATCACCTAGGTTAGGTAGCGGACCCCGAGCTCTGAAGCGCTACCGCTGAAGATGCAACCAAGAATTCGTGAGGATGATGAGGTACTACAAGAGACCTCACATTAGCATACAAAATTGACAAATGATAAATATGTTTTTCTCGTTGATATTTGATCGCAAATCTATTTGTACCAACCTTTCCAATTGATAATATTAGTGGAACAGATATGGAGATAGTCCCTTTTAAAAATTACGCAAATCATTTTCTGAGGCTCCCAACTTCACAAGTCTTACGGAAAGAAAGGAAAAGTTGTTTATTTGGTACACAAATGAGAAAAACAATTTACAATTACAAATTTGCGAACAGTACCAAATTGGTCTCCGTTTAGCATTTTGTCATATCGTATCGTATCATATCGGTTACCATGACGCTGATCTTCTGCGGATGCCATACTTAAATAAACATAAATTACACTGATTAAGCTAGCCCCAAAGTAAGTTTTTTTAAACTTGTGTTATGAGATACTAACTCAACGATACTATATTTTATGATAAATACATATATAGATAAACACCCAAGACCCAGGACAATTTGAAAAAGGCCATTTTCCAACTTGCCCTGGCTGGGGATCGAACCCAGAACCTCCGGATTAGCGGCCTAGCGTGTTAACCATTACGCCACGGAGGTCGTCATACAAACATACAATTATATACATTTAAAAAATTGTTATGAAAAAACAGCTGACATAATCATTATTCCATATATAAGAACACTGTACTCGTACATACACTGAGTAATAATATGTTAGAAATTATTCTAAAATATTTAAAAAAGTTTGTAGACGAGCCAAGTCGAATAGTATTAGCAAAAAAATAAATAATGCTCCTAATACAATTAAAGAAACATGGAGTGCCATAAATAAGGAAACAGGTAAAAATAAAACCAAAGAAAATATTTGCCAAATAAAATGTAATGGTAAGAATACTACAACAACCGAAGAAATAGTAAATATATTTGATGATTATTTTACTAACATTTCTTTGGAAGTCACTTCTAATGTGAGTTCTAGCGCCCAGCGTGCTGAGGCTTTGCTTAAGAGTAATGTAGCCCTTGTGATTCTAAATTTAATTTTAAGCATGTTAGCCCTAGCGATATAATAGATGCTTTTAAACAGTTAAATTTAAAAAAAAACAGAAGATCACTGGGGCATGTCAGTAGCCGTAGTAAGTCATATTATACACATAATTGCTGCCGATTTAGCTTTTATATTTAACGAATGTATTGATGAAGGCATATTTCCTAACTTAATGAAATGTAGTAAACTAATCCCCCTATTCAAAAAAGGAGAAAAAACAGACCCTGGCAACTACAGACCTATCTCTGTTCTGCCAGTTTTGAGTAAGGTGTTCGAAAAGATAATGCTCAATCAAATGCTACTTCACTTTAAGACCAATAATCTTTTCCATAGCCAACAATACGGCTTTACTGCTGGAAAATCGACCACCGATGCAGGAGTAACACTAATTACTAATATCTACGAGTACGACGCGTGGGAAAACAGAAATGATGCAATTGGATCATTTTGCGATCTTTCTAAAGCATTTGATTGCGTTGATCATCCAACACTTTTGCTCAAATTTCGTCAATACGGTTTTGATGATAAGTCAATTAAATTAATAGAATCTTACTTAACTGATAGGCTTCAAACTGTTGATATAAACGGCGTAAAATCGCACAGGTCTAATGTGAAAATAGGCGTACCCCAAGGTTCAATTCTAGGACCGTTCCTTTTCTTAGTTTATGTCAATGACTTGCCTTACAGGGTTGAGAAAGAGGCTGACATGGTGCTGTTTGCTGTTATGTCGATCTATTTTAAATATTAGCGAGGTGTCTCGCTAATATTTAAAATAGATCGACATAACAGTGATGCTAGCGCGGTGAACAGCACCTTATCTTCAATTTCTGATTGGTTTTCAGCCAATAACCTCATGTTAAATGCGCACAAGACCCAATACATTCGATTCTCTCTTCCTAATGTGAATCAAGCCTGCGTTGACATACTAATTAATGGTCAGAAACTCGATCTGGTTGAAAGTACTACCTTTTTAGGAATCACAATTGATTCGAAACTTCAATGGGGCGCTCATATAACTAAACTTTCTAATAGGCTTAGCTCTGCGGCTTACGCTGTTAGAAGAATAAGACAATTGACAGATGTAGCAACTGCTAGACAAGTGTACTTTAGTTACTTTCACAGTCTAATGTCTTACGGGATACTTCTATGGGGGAGCCGACATTCAGACTATTTCTCTTTTACAAAAAAGAGCAATTCGTGCCATTTACGGTTTAGGATCCAGAGACTCACTGAGAGAATTATTCAAGGAAATAGGTATACTTACTTTTGCTTCACAATTCATGTTTGAAAATATAATGTATGTAAGGAAAAATATTTCCATGTTCAATAAAGTAAGTGATTTTACAGATAGAAATTTACGTAATAAGAATGACTTAGTTAGCCCGTATTACAGGCTGAATACAGTCAGTAAGTCTTTTATGGGGAAGTGTATACTTTTTTATAATAAATTGCCAAAATCGGTCCTTGATATGTCAGACAGAAAATTCAAAGCTTATGTGAAGAAAGTACTTTGTGAGAAGGCTTATTATAGGACCGATGACTATCTTAAAGACAAAAAGTCTGGCTTGAGCTTGTCGCGGGTCCCTCTTAAAGATTTGTATACTTAGACATGTAATAATTTAGGTACATTGGTACATACTAAATTTACAAATTGACATTATTTTAAATTTCGTAATTCTTATAATACAATTTAATTATGACATAACAAACAATGTAATCTCAGTCCATCCATATAACTAATTTTAAGTTTTAAGTTTGTTAGTTGACGTCTTTGGAGAAAACGTGCAGTGCAGTTTGTTGCCGCTTCTTCTGCACTTGCGCCTAGGAAGCGGCGTAAACTTAGCTATAAGTAACGATTTGACGTCAACATTTGTGCAAAACAAAACAAAGTGACTATTATTAAGAGATATTATAAATATCCTATGATAATAAAGATATTTTGAATTGAATTGAATTGAGTATAAATAAATAAAAAAACAATAAATTTTTAAATAAAAAAAATAAAATAAAAAATATATATTAGATAAAAAGGTTGGCTGGTAGAGAATTTTGTACCCTCTTGTTTTGGTAAATAAAGTTTTTAAATAAATAAATAAACAATATTTATATGTATTTTCATGTTAACTTTAAATGTTCCAACAGTACGGCCTTACTTAATGATACTTTGTTGGTGTATAACGACTTCAGTGCTTTTGCTTTTTGTCTTCGTAATTGGTATCCCATTTATAATCTTTAAAAGTCACCATTAGCTGAATTAGCCCTTTACATGATGCAATTTTTTGTAATTTAGTATGTCACAACATGGGTCGTCGGTTTATTGCCGTCGTTACTCTGCCATTAACTACATCGCCATTATGAAAACATATTAAAGGTAGGCATTACCTGAGATAGGTACGTAATTTATTAATACCTACGCATGTATTTTTTTAAACTAGATTATTCTAATTGTAATTACTGAACAACTTTCCACAATAAACATTTCATCTTCATTATCATCAGAACTTTTTTAGTCTCCACTGAAGGAGCACGACCTTCTCCACCATACGTAACCGTAACTAGAACCATTTTTTAACCAGAGCAGTTAGAGGATTTGGCCTACACTCTTTACGGTGGCCAGATGGGTTGGAGAGGTCTTTATTTTCACAAGCTTAGGTAGTTTAGCTTATGTTTCCTAAGTCGCCTTCTACGACATGCACGGGAAGACTTGGAGTGGTCCTATTGTACTCTGCCGGGAACCACACGGCTAAACACTTAAATATAAAAAAGATGCAGCCAAAAAAACTACCTCTAAGAAAATACGAGAGGACATCAGGGGAGTCTTATGCATAATACCAAAATTTTCTTTTTTTTAACTAGAGCAAATCTTATTGGTAATGAAAAAAAAACAACTTATGTCCTTACCCGTGTGGTTCCGGGTTAGAATAGGACCACACAAACTCTTCCTGTGGATGTCGTAAGAGGCGACTAAATAACTAAGCACAAACATCTCGTGCTACAATTGCATTCCCAAGGAAGGTTAACGTCGGGCGGTGGCTGGTTGTAAAACTTTTCGCACAAATACATTCTCAAAGAGGGTTGACATCAGGCAGGCGGCTGGTTGTAAAACTATAGCCAAATCATTGAAAGTGTTCCGGCTATTTCTTCTCCATTTTACAAGGTCTTTGGCATCCTTGGGTGACCATTGACATGCATAATATATTTGGAGAAGAAAAAGCGGAAAAGCGCACCCCGGGCTCCGAAACAGCATAGCTGAGGATGCAACCGGGAATGCGCTTAGACGAAGAAGAAGAACTTATGTACTCCCCTTCAAATAATTGAAATTAACAGAAGCCCTATAATTTACGAGTAAATTAATAAAACAGAGTTGACGAAGCAGGCTGTTTATAAATAACAATTGCTTCTCAGTGCGTTGTCCCCAATAGGGCAGGGCGACCTTCGCTGCAGCCTCACCAGCTGACCTAAGGCGGTGATCCCACTGCACCGCGCGCCGCAGATTGCATGTTCTCAATTTGTATAGAAAACACGCCTAGTCCAACACTGAAAACGCGTCAACGCGCGGGAGCGTCAGTGTGGTGAACCGCGCTACGCGACGGTGCACGGTGCAGGCAGTGGGTTCACCGCATAAGAAGCCTGTAACTGACGTCATAATGAATTGCATAGCATTTTACTAGGGCGAGCATAGTTATTAAACTAAGTCGTAAGTTAATAGATAAATAATTTAAATAAGACAGAAACAATTTAAGAAAGAGATAAAAAAGCGCTACCGCTATATTTTCAAGCGACTTCAAAAAATGTGGAGTTTTATTAGTTTATCAATTCGATTGTATAGTTTTACTTTTGTTAATTCAGAACTTCGTTATTTTATGAATTGATTGGAAAATTATTGAACAATGCGACCTGTGGGCGAGAACCACAGAATACAGAAATTTCATGTATCCCGTGGCGAGAACAGACAGACAGACATAAGCATTTTTGGTCAGTCTCCAAACTGAGACGCTTAACTCGGTCGGTCAACAAAACTGTTCTCATATAAAGTTATCTTTTATACGCACAAAACGAAATCATCTCGACTTTCATTAAGGTGAAGATATAGGCAAATGGCATTAAAGTGTTAACTCGTAAATGTGGTGATAATTTCCTTATTGCTCTTCATCATGCCCTAGATAGCCCTTTAAATTATTTTATGAACTGCCGTTGAAACTATTATTGGTGATCCGTCTAGCTTTAAAACTTGCCGTGGCCACTTTTGGCGGAGGCAAGTTTAAAAGCTAGACGGACTAATGTAAATACTTTCAACGTTGGTTCATAAAATAATTTAAAGGGCTATCTAGTGCATGACGAAGAGCAATATGGAAATTGTCTCCATATTTACGAGTTAACAATATATTTCAAATGAGGGCGCCACTTCAAGGCCATTTGCCTATATCTTCACCTTAAGATAAAAATATTTTCTATCAAAATAAATTGAATGGATCCTTCCAACACGGTGATTTCATATCCTATCAAACCACTTTCTCACACTTCACTTTCTGTGGGCGGCGCTACCACCCAATCCACCACCCGCTATCGAATAATAGACAGTTTCAGAGCTAAATAAAATCCATTAAGTGCTATAAATTTTAGTGTAGATCACGTAGAAAATGATAACTTCTCTGTTATTGCGAAAAATCTTGATGAAATTAGGCATAAAGGTAAACATTTAAAAGTATAAAGGAGCTAGTGCAGAAAAAATAACATCTTGTACTTCGTTTGATAAAGTAATGGCGCCTACGTTTAAGTGAACTTGTAGGTACTGCCTTTGCAGGCCAAGGTACGAGGAATTATCTATTCTGTGTCCAAGGTGACATACCACAATCCTCATTCTGCCGGAACGTGGTGTTTTCCCTTACGCAATATTTGTTTATCATTTGTCTAGCACATAGCAAATAGCGATTATCGCTTTATTGCGATACACAAATTTATTTCAGTACCCTAAGTTTTTGTGTACAGATAGAAAAATGTATATTTCGGTACCGGTACTTGAACGTTAATAAATAAAGGTATGAAAGATATTGATAGAAGAGAAGAACTGGCGACACGCGACAAAAACAGATTCGCCGACGCACGCACTCGTGTCTTACCTACCCTAGATCGCACCCGCACCCCTCACCCCACGCCCCGCAACGGTCATGCTTTGATTTTCGGTCCCGATATCGGATAAAGGTTAAATAACGGTATGTCCCTACCTTTATTTTATTAATGTACACTTATTTTATACCAGTACCGTAACGTTATACCGTAACCGCTTTCAATCCCTGATCTGGAGTCTACGGAATTTGCGTTGTAAATCCAGTATGTAATGCATGAAAACACGCTACATTTGCCTAACCTTTTAATTACTTGCCTTTTGAATATCTTACAAGCTCTATATATTATATTTGATATATATTATATTATGTTTATATATTATACTAGCTGTGCCCGCGACTTCGTTCGCGTGGTTGTCGGAACGTAATGTTATATAGCCTAAAGCCTTCCTCTATAAATGGACTACCCAACAAAAAAAGAATTTTTCAAATCGGACCATTAGTTCCTGAGATTAGCGCGTTTAAACAAACAAACAAACAAACTCTTCCGCTTTATAATATTAGTATAGATATACAGGGTCTATCAAAATATACTGAACACCTTTCCCGTAGGAACATATACCGAAATATGGAAAATTAGTTTTGACCTCTCATACAAGTTGACCAATCAGCTGATCCAAGTTTGTAGGTAAAGCAAAAAAATATTTTTCATATTTCGACATATGTTTTTGGGGAAAGTTGTTTAGTATCATGGACTGAAACCACCCTTAAAATAGTTTCAGTATATTTTGTTAGACGTTATATACAACGTGGAAGGGGCCCGTAATAAATCAAACCACAGTCTATACTAGATCATTATAGTATAATGAAATTAAAATAACAGCCAAATAACAAAAAAAATTCAGCATTTCCATGCAAAAGTGTGCAGCCGGCCGGGCTATTTGTAAGGGAATGTCGAATTTTTTTGTGGTTTTTTGACTGTTATTTTAATATCATTATACTTTAGTGATATATTTTTTTTTTTTTTTTTCATTTATATATATCCAAAAATAACAATAATTACAATTATATGCACCCATAAACCACGAAGGTTTGTCCGGAAGCATATTGTCTACATTCAATCTTAAAATTAGGTTAATATTCATCTGACATTATATAAGTACTTATCTAGTATAGCCCGTGGTTCGATTTATTACGGGTATATCCCTTCCACGTTGTATATTGCTAGTATATACTATCACCTTATGCGATGGTGCTGACATTTAAAAACAACATGCATATTTATTAAAATGATAATAATAAACAAAAAAACACATTTAGTTCTTTCTTCTTCAACAGCCAGGCTCTTGTCGGTGACATTGTATGGAAAGAGAGGCACACAATGACCATTTTTAGCAGAGATAATGGAGTGGTTTGTCATTGCCTTCTTCATATTAAATTCAATGAATTTTTAATTCTATTTAATAACAATGAATTACTAGTCTTGTACTAAAGAAGAATACCTTTGCAAAATCACTCAAAGGACACAAAAACTTTATCAATAAGGTATATTATAGATTATTTCAGATATTTTGGCTTGGCACTAATTTTGCTAAAAGTCTTAACAAATATAAGCATTTTACACTAATAATTGGACATTATGTAATTAAATTATTAGATGATAGGGATCGGGTGTTACAAAACATACTCGCTTTTTATAGATAGGTGCAACTGAATCGTGAACTTACAGCCCATAGGAGAATTCGCAATACATGACAAGAGAAAACGAGTGGACAAACCCAACACAAAAGGCCGCAGCAATTTACATAAGTAAAGGCACTCGGGATCGGTCCTTCGGTCCCAATTTCCATACTAATGTGGAATCAATTCGACGGTGTGATTCTAATGTCATGAGACTTTGAAGGACATTTAAATTGTCCCTAGACATTTTCTTACTGGTTAAAAATAAATGGCTGTCGACCAACGGTTTATCGTGACTACGATATTTTGAATCACTATTCTTCACACGTTTGTATTACGAAATTCAGGTACGCATCGAACATGCAATATCCTCCGATCCGCTTTACCAACTTTTTTCCCAAGAATAACCCTAACTTACACGTTACACAAAGGACTTGCCGTGGACAGGAACCATCCCGGCAGAGTAGAATAGGACCACTCCAAGTCTTCCCGTGGATATCGTAGAAGGCGACTTAGGAAACACAAGTATATAATTAAATTTTTAACAAAAAAAACAACCGACTTCAATTTTTTTTTAGGACTTTCTTCCATATCTCTAAAGTTCTTCATTATATCTTTATCAAATTAAAATGGGACCAACTTGGTAGTAAAGGCTTTCAAATAAAAAAAGAATCATCAAAATCGGTTTACAATTGGCGAAGATATCGCGTAACAAACACATAAAAAAATAAAATAAAAACATACAGTCGAATTGATAACCTCCTCTTTTTTTGAAGTTGGTTAAAAATACTCTTACTGTCTTTTTTATGTTATAGGGCGGCAAACGAACGCAGGCTGAACAAAGCTTATAAACATCAATGAGACCTCCCCAACCCGTCTGGCCAGCGTGGGGAGTGTAGGCCAAATCCTCTGACTGCTCTGGCTACACTGTTAAAAATTATGTAATTTTACAAAAAATTATGTAATTTTACAAAAAATTATGTAATTTTACATGCAAAAAATTACATAAACCTATAATCTGGGAAATTTACGGAAAAATATGTAAAAATGACAAAAATTATGTAAAATTTCATATTTTTTCGTAAATTTCCCAGACTTTTCGGGAATTTTACAGGTTTATGTAATTTTTTAGGGTTCCGTAGTCCACAAGGAACCCTTATAGTTTCGTCATGTCCGTCCGTGCGTCCGTCCGTCCGTCCGGCTGTCTGTCCGTCCGGGCTCGTACTCTGCCGCTACTGCACCGATTGTCACGAAAATTGGTGGAGAGATAGATATTGAAGTTCCAAAAGTTGGTTTTAAAATTATGAAAAAATGATTTTTTTTCAGCCATTTTCCCATTCCCATACAACGAACGGTGAATTTAAAAAATTAAATTGGACTTACCCCAACTTGTGGGGTATCGTTGATAAGGTCTTTTAAAATGTCCTAAAACTGCTTTTAAATTATGTAGATCAAACCCCCCAGTCTTGAGATAATCTAATACAAAGTTAAAATTTGAGGTGTAAAAATACCTGATGATGAAACACAAAGAACTATGGAAATAGTACGTCGCATGATTACCAAACACGACTCCTCGTTTCCTATTCATCTCATTATCCTCTCGATTGCATCATAGACATTTTAAACGCCGTACATGGTCAAGTTCATTGCAAGACGAACGTTAAGCAACACATGACCGAGCAAAGACGTTGATTGCCATTGCCACACAGAAGTGTGTCGTAAGATTTGTCGTTAGAGATTATTCTTCCGTGAATGATTCGAGATATTCATCCTTCTTTAAATTAATGCGTTGCATATTTTGTTCAGCTTTAAAACTTAATCATGCAATATCGATTAATTTACGTATATTAAACATGTATTAAGCTAATCAAATAGTACCTGTTTTTTTTTTGCGACAAAAAAAAATTATTAATTATTTCGTCACAAACAAATTAAAAATACCTACGCAATTGTATCACTTCTTGACTTTTAAAAGATCTAACATCAAAATGTTATCTAAATATCTATCCGTTTTGGCTACAAAAAATAATAATAAATAAAACCACCAATATTCAAAACTCGATTGAGATTCGAGCATTTTTGGCTCGATAGAAAAAAATCACAAACATAGCTCTAAATTTGCCTTTATAATACGTATTACTATTTTATATAATCACCTTTTTATAAACAAAAATACACTGCGAAATATCGTCGAGCACGGCTCCGATCCGTCCTTCGCTCTCGACGAATATTTCACTCTGTTTTATTTATTATTATTTTTGTATTATATTTATATATTTTTTTGTAGCCAAAACAGAAAGATATTTAGATAATACATTTTTTGGTATAATTTTCATATAAAAAGGTGATTATATAAAATAGTAATACGTATTATAAAGGCAAGTTTAGAGCTATGTTTGAGATTTTTTCTATCGAGCCAAAAATGCTCAAATCTCAATCGAGTTTTGAATATTGTGGGTATCTGTAGAAAAGCCTTAAAATTCTTATGTAAATTATAGTAATTTAATTACAGTGATTTTTTAAAAACACTCACATTTTTCTTGGCTCTGAACTGGCGGGGCCTTAAGGACAAGCTTTTATCTAAAACAAAAATCTTAAAAGGTTAAAGTGCTTCTTAACACATTGCTGGGCACTAAGCCAGACACAATAGAAATAACAATTGATTTACGTCTATAGACGTAGTGTGTCCTACAATGTGTTAAGACGAAACAATTGAGCCCGAACTTGGTGGGGTTATGTTGTTTTATCTATCAGAGATGCCGAGGTCACCTTCCGGCTTTATTATGAGATCAGGTCATTGGTATATTGCATTGTCATTTGTCACCCAACTTACATAAGTATAAGTACTTATGTAAAGTTTCAACTCGATCGAATAGTCTAAAGAAAGAAAAGTCTAAAGAAGTGGGTCTAATTTAGCTTGCAAGATTCGATTACGGACTCACAGACAACGGGACTGGTGAAAGTAAATGAAAGCTTTTAAAATAGGTAAATCTTGATACACCTTTCATTTGTTGATAAGAAGAAGCACTGAACAAATCCCTTTGGTATTTAGCAATATTTGCGTAAATACCGCGTGGGAATAAATAATAAATGAATTATTCTGCATGACATTACAATATTTATTCGTCCCACTAACCAGATATCTATAGAAAATCAGTGGAATTACCTCACCTACACATTTTCATTACGACATTACAAGTACGCAACGCCAACGCAGTGGTATTTGGCAAAAATAAAAAGATTGGCCATTATAAAAAAGAAACAATAATTTGATAACTAAGTATCACGTCACAAAGCTGAACTCACGTCACGACTCCTTAAGAGGAAATAATAAGGTCGAGAGTATTGATAAATTCGGTATTTGTAAAATCGATTGTCGTCGGGCTGTGCTCGGACAACAACCGAGTGAGTGTTAGAGACAACAGCATCTCGGACCGAAAATACCTATGAAAAGTACATACAATCGACATTTCGTAGTCCCCTGATTTCTATTCAAAACTTAAGTTTAATTTATTTATTTATACTCTATTGTACACACATATACACATGTTTTAAGTACAACAGGCAGACTTAATGCTAAAAGCTTTCTCTAACAGTCAAACCATTGAGTCGATTGGAGAGTTTTAATTATGTTATTTTTGTTTAAATTATGAATAAAAATGAAGATATTCTAAATTGAATTGATTCCCTCAATTGGCTTTTTCGATTTGCGCAGAAAAGAGAAGCAGTTGGTCTTACAATGAAGGATGCTCTAGACCGTGCGAAGTGGAGAATGAAAAGCCGGAAAGCGGACCCCGGGCTTCACTGCATTACAGCTGAGGATGCACCTGAGAAAACACTAAGATGAGAGAGAGAGAGAGAGAGAAGCAGTTGGTACATTCTATGTTTTTTTTTTCGCTCAAACCAGCATGGAAAGAATGCTACTGTTATTCCTCAAAATATAGGATCTTTTAAGCCTACGACGACCGCTCTATTGTACTAGTACAAACTGCGGTTTACCAATACATGCCTATTGCAAAATTCGTCGATTTGCGTTTCGCACTTACGAGTATCCAACTTGAAGGGCGAATACCGTTTCAAAGCAAATTCTGGTAATGCTGCAGACATGGCCGCAGAACATACGATTTCAAAATCCTCACGTGACTTACAAGTTTTTACATCTCGTTATTTAGCTATCAAGAACACAATGCGTGTTTACGGACGTAGATATAGCTGTCCATGTCATGTCATGGGAGGGGTTTTAGCTTGTACCGACTGGAATTTTCGGCGTCTATGTAAAAAATCCGTCACATTTATATTTTTGGTATTTAAGCTGTACGAGTACCTTTAGTAACTTAGATTAAGACATTGTTCTGAGAATAGTAATGCTGTAAAAATCAATAAACAGAATGCTAGTAGTTTAAAGATCTTTTATGAATAAATAGTGTTTATCACCATCATTATCCCAGCCCTGCTTCCTCCCACTGCTGAGTATAAGCCTCTCTTTGTCGACGCCACCCATCTCGGTCCTATGCTGCTCTCATCCAGGTGCGTGTATAATAATTTTATGTATTAATTAAACTTTATCGCACAATCAAAATAAAAGTACAAGTGGCGGACCATTCTCTCCCGATCAACCATTAGACCAAGTAATCATATTATCTGAATCAAATTTATAGTTATGTAAATGGACTAATCCATGCACATTACATTGACGTTAAATAGACAAAGTCGTACCTAAGTGTACACGAAGACGAAATTTCTGGGTTTTAAAAATTTAAAACACATTTCTTGTACAACAAGCGTAAAACCATTAGAAAAATACAAAAATCTTACTTAAGAAAGGGAGCGAAAGACCCCAAAGAAATTTGCGCATTTATGTGTTATGGGAAGGGTTTAAACCGTCAAAACCTGCCAAATACGACGTCTAACGAAAAGGGGCTATCAAAAGAAAAGGGTGTAAAATTACTTATCATGAACAACTTTTACTATGGGACCAACCTCTTGGAAAAATCAGATGCAGCATAGAAAAAAAACCGTGATTTTGGAGGTAATATGATATTAATGATATAATTGATGAGTACTTTCACCCTCTTTCAGGTTGATACCCCCTTTTCGTTACACGTTGTATACGTCCGTGGCGTGAGCCTTGACATTACTCTAACGATAGCTCCTGGACTATCAGAGTCTAGCATCTTGTTTGAATGCCACGGAACGGATCATAATCGCGGCAGTTAGGCATGTAATAATACATAATACAAAATGTTTAACAATGGATGTATGTGAGAAGATTTGCATAATGTAGTTTATTAAGTTACTAATGATAGGTAATGCTTTGATTAAATCTCTATGACGAGTAGACACAAACTATTATGAATCTGACTTCGAAACAGCTGCTGAGAACGTACTCAAATGAGAAGGAGAACATAATAGTTATACCATTGTTGTTTTGTTGTCTTTATTTTCCTTCCAAATATGCGATTTAGGTGTGTACGTATTTGACTGTGTAAAATATACTACATAAAATTAAAATGTTTGTGTAGATTTCTAATTGAAGCATATCTTGCATCACAAGTATGTTACTTCAATGGAAGATTATCTCTTTCATTATGATGGCCAACCATAAACTTATTTCTTGTCCCTTCTAAATTCTTTCTCTGTTTTGAGAAGTGCGTTGTGGCTTTCATCCATCTTGCTCGTCTGCCGTACTTTTTCTTCATAAGTTGGAAGAAATCTCTTCTCTCTCCTTTGACTGTTGTCTCCCAAGTAGTTGGTAATTCACAGTCTTCGGGATATGTTGATGTACAATTTTTATTTGGTGGCCCAGTTGTATCGATGACTTTTGTTTGAGTGGTCGACGTTGTGTTCAAAGATACTGATGGACTTTGTATTGCACTAATTGTATTAGTGGTATTAGTAGTGTCGGTTTCAGTAGTAGATGTTTTTTCTGTCGTGTTTGTCGTTTCTGGCATAATTAGGGTTTCTGCCGTAGTTGTTTCTTCTGTGGTACTTGTCGTTTTTTCTGTTGTCGTTGTCAACGGTACAGTTATTTCAGAAGCAGTAGTTGTAGTCAATTTATTTGTACTAATTTCTGCCTCAGTAGTATTTTCTGGAGCATTAGTTGATTGTGCTAATGTAGTTGCTGTAACTGTTGTCTCAGGTAAAGTCTCTTTTTTTGAAGTAGTTGTTGTATTTGTTTTTACTGGCCAAAACAATGGTGGATAAAACGGGTTCAGTGGAATTGGCCACCCTGGGAACCCTGGCAAAATAGGTGGATAGCTTCCGTTTATCAAGTTTAATGGCGTTGGCCACCACGGTGGCAAACGGAACAGTTTAGTAGTGTTAGCCGTCGTGTGATGGTGCATTTTGGTTGTAGTGGTAACCACCGTTGTGGTTGTAGGAGGGATAGTCGTTTCAAGTGTAGCAGGTGATGTTTTTGATTCTGTAGTTTCAGTAATCTTGTTACAAGTACAAGAACATGAAGAATTTGTAGTTTGCATTGATAAGACTGTTGTAGTTTCAGTTGGAATATCTAATGAAGTGGTAGGTGTTGAAATCGAAGTAAAAGTTGGTGTTGTGAGTAAAGTGGTCGCTAAAGAAGTTACATAGTTTTCTTCATTTCTGTGTGATTCGCATCTTGCTGTTTCAACTGCTTTATACGCTGAAATACAAATAATTAGATGGCTTATCATATTTATAGGGATTTAAAAACATATTCTTAAACCATAGGCTTTATATTTTAAAAAGGTTATAGGAGGAAATAGCTATTAATCAAATTCTAGGGCTAGACTATCCTGGCCTAATAATGTAAAAATAAGATAGTTTTGTTGCTAGCTTACCATAATGAATCGGTCAACTAGCCCGGTTTTCTTCTAATAATAGCAAGTTCAGGTTGCATCCACAGCTACTGTGCTGCTTCAAAAGCCTAGGGTGCGCTTAGCCCCCTTTTTCTTTCACCAAGGATACAATGACAAGGAAGTCCATATGAAGTGGAGAATGAAAAACCAGACGCATTAAAACGATTTGGCTACACCATACTAGCCTATATCAGTCCACTGCTGGACTAAATGCCTCTCCCAGCAAAGGGAGGATTTGCCCATAATAACCACGCTGGGCAAACTGGTTGGTTTTTGTTCGAGGGGGGGCTTAAACCCAATGAGGATCTACCATCATTTTACGTATTAAGAGAAAGCATGCACTAAAAAAAGAACACATATTTTAGTGTTTACTAAAACTACATGAACCTTTTTACTGAGGGTCTCATGATTTTAGGGGGGAGCTTCAGTTCCTTAGACAGAAAAGAGGTAGTGACATATCGTATTCTATTCTGCCGTTAAAACACGATAAACTACTTCATCTTCATCTTCATTCTCCTTCTTCCCGGGTACATCTTCAACTGTGCTGCTACGGAGCCCGTGGTCTGCTTGCCCGCTTTTTCTTTTCATATCTCCAAATATAATATGCATGTAAATGGTTACCTAAGAAACAGTTTAAACGATTTGGTTATAGTTTACGATCGGCCGTCTGCCTGACGTCAACTCTCTTTGGTACACGGCAAACTACTAAACCTGGTCTAACCCTGGTATTGTTTTATTTACCATTCCGGTCATTGCAGTTGTGTTCAAACATATCGCATTCGTCCAGAAACAATCTGCTTTTCGAACTCCTAGAGTCACTCCCGCATACAACAATACCCGTATGATTGCACATGTATGATTGGTAACACGAATCGCTGACCTAAAAGAAAACATCGATAGCGGTTTATAAAAGTATAGACGAACAATACAAGAGTAAAAGCATGTTTTTAAAATATTTTTCAATACAATCTTTTATACAACGTATAAGGAACATACCCGTAATAAATCAATTTACAAACCACAGTCTATACTAGATCGCAGTTTAATGAAATTAAAATAACAGCCAATAATTAAATTTTTAACAAAAAAAACAACCAACTTCAATTTTTTAAGGAGTTTCTTCCATATCTTCAAAGTTCTTCATCATATCTTCACCGAATTAAAATGGGACCAACTTGGTAGTAGAGGCTTTCAATTAAAAAAGAATCATCAAAATCGATTCACAATTGGCGAAGATATCGCGTAACAAACATACATAAAAAAAAACATACAGTCGAATTGATAACCTCCTCCTTTTTTGAAGTCGGTTAAAAAACAAAAAAATTATCGGCATTTCCATACAAAAGTGTGCAGCCGCTCGGGCGATTTGTATAGGAATGTCAATTTTATTTTTATTTTTAACTGTTATTTTAATTTCATTATACTTTAGTGATCTAGTATAGCCCGTGGTTCGATTTATTACGGATATGTCCCTTCCACGTTGTATAAAACAATGTAGATAGGTACTAAAAAGTTTAAAGTGCTCAAGACTAAACAATTGAGCCCGAACTCAGTGGGATTATGTTGTTTTATCATAGAGATGTTGTTGCCACCTTCCGGCTTCATCATGAGATCAGGTCATTAATTGGAACCATAATATTGCATTTTCATGTCACCCAACTTATATAAGTATGTGAAGATTCAACTCGATGGAATAATGGGAAGTGGGTCTAATTTACCTTGCAAGATTTGATTACGGACACACAGACAACGGGACGAGATGAAACTAAAAAAAAAAATGCTTACTTGTCCAAAATGCGGTCGTTGTCGACTGTGATACACAAAGAAAAACAAATGTAAAACGATATACTTCAAAACTGCATCATGTAACGTTTGTTTTATTACTAACATTATTTTTGAACACAATTTCTTCTGGCAACGATAATCATATTTCGCAACTAAAACTTAAAAAACGATACGATGCACTTAACTGCTTTTAAATTTTCTTAAATCTAACAAAAATATCATGAAATATTTTTTCCTTAGTCTGGTGTTGTTTCTCAATGCTGGGAAACAACCCTTCCCCTGTTTTTGTCCACACATCCCTATTTTGAGTAGTCTGCTGCCGTCCACTCATGAAACATTTGTGAAAGTAAATTCTGTCCATGATAATGAAAAACGCTGCGCAATTAGGAAAAGACTATGAAAATGTTCTTTGGATTTCTATGTTACCCTTTTTTATAACGTCAAACACAAGTTTATTTACCATACAAATTGAAAAAATCCTAACTTTCAAGCGTTCACCCCCATAATTTTTGAACAACTGAACCGAATTTTTATCAAACAAAAAATAATTGACTCATACAATTTGCCCGAGCGGCTGAACACTTTTGTATAGAAATGCAAAATTTTTTTTTGTTCTTTGACTGTTATTTTAATTTCATAAAGTATAGTATAATGATCGAGTATAGACCGTGGTTAGATTTATTACGGGTATGTCCCTTCCAGTTGTATACTGAAAAACATTGCTTATTTCGATAGCTTTTCTGTTATAGATAGGAATATGCATCACGGAATAAATAGACCTTAGAATAACTTCGGTATATTTTGTTCGACGTTATTAAAATCCATTTTCATATCGTGTTACGTAAACAAACATATCAAATGAACAATGATGTGAGATGTTAAGCCTAACCCGGTGGGCGGGACCCGCGTAGATAGTATGAAAACACCGATCAATACCAAACCTCTTTTAGTTTTGACTTTTTTTTTTGAAGCCTGATGTGGATAATCTAAGTTTTGCTCCCGCTTCGACGCACACAAATTTACTCTAGCCGAAATGAGACAGCGATCCATGCGCGGTGAAAAGATAGCGGTAGGTCAATGAGGCTGGTTTTGATTTTTAGGTTTTTTCCGTTTTACAAAGAATATTTAAGAGTTATTTAAAAAGTAAGACATAATATGGCTGCCTTATGTTTAATACAGTTATAATTCAAAGTTACAAAAGTGCTAATTTATTGTATTTCTTAAATACTTTCAGTTTTAGTATAACTCTGAGGTGACTTGGAGGCAACTTCGCAATGTTTTTCTATCGAGAAAGTTTGAAGCAATCGTGTTTTCGAAACATATAATGTATAGAGTTAGTCCTGAACTTTGCTGTGTTTTTATTTCAAAGTGAGTATTTCGTAACTATTGATAATATTTAAGATCGCTATAAGTACTATTAGGCTCATAAGGGCTCTTAACCCCTAACGAAAAGAGTAGTGTTAAGTTGTCGTGTCTGTATGTCTATGTGTTTGTCTGACTCTGTCGTCGTAGCTCCTAAACGAATAGACCGATTTCGATGCGTTTTTTATCGAAAGCCTTGTTTGTCGAGATGATTCTTAGCTATGTTTAATGAAAATCGGTTCAGCCGTTCAAAAAATATTGGGGGTGAACACTTGAAAGTCGGGTGAAATTTATCTGGAAATTAAATTTACTTTTTAAATTCAACCCTGTGTTTTAAAAAGATCTTGAAGGTTAGTATTTACAAGTCATTAAACTTCCTTCAGAATACACAGGGCGAAATACAAAATAAATCCCTGATGCAATTAAAATTATTAATAAAAAAAATATGTTGATTAGTTGTTCTATTTTATGACATTTCAAAACTAATTTCCTGCCAATAAATAAGAATTTTTTTCTTTTTGAATTCATTATTTATTTACAGAATGACGAATGAATGACTCAGATAAATAAATCAGAAATAATTAATTTAAAAATATGTTTATTTTAGATTTTTTTAAAGTCAACATTATAATCTTAAAAATACGAAATCGCTAGCAACGAAGAAAATTTACTACTTAATGAATCTATTCCAAAAAATCCGAATCGTCCGTATTCATAGTCTTGGTGGTTTTAATATACGCCACATTGATCCCCCTCACTATCTTGATCATCTTCAAACCGTTCTTCATAAAAGTGCTCGTTTTGATGATCCTAGTCTTCCAAAAAGTTGTTGTAAGCCCTCTAATTCTAGTCATAGGCTTCATTGGTCGCGTTTGTGCAGTTTTCTGCTTGCTTTTCGCCTTACACGGCGATGTGGATACTACGGGTATACAGGAAGGACAGTTTTCGCGACGTCTTTTTATTGGCCTGTCAGGCGTATACCTCCTTTTTCCATGAAACATGTGTTTTGGCAGACCAGGAGGTGGTGTGCGCGGTGTTGTAGGAGCTGCTAAAGATCTTCTAATATAAATGTAGTGGTCGTTCATCCTATGATAAGCGTGGTTTGGACAAGGAGGGATCGAGGGACACGGCTTAACTGGGGGACAAGGGCCGTGGCCATCGAAGCACTCGGAGTAATTTCTTATTTCAAAGTCTGAAAAATAAATTACTCTGTTTAGGTATTTTTTACTTTATATTTCTGTAATCAGGTCGCCCTTTCCTCTTTCGAGAATGCGAAGCATGGACTGACTCAAAAAGGAAATAAAAACTGGAGCTTTTTAAATGTGGTGCTGGCGTAGGATGGAATGTAAAAGCTGGGTTGAAAAAATTAGAAATGAGGAGGTCCTGAAAAGAGTAGGAGAGAAAAGGTGCTAGATAATAATAGATGAGGAAATATGTTAGGCCTTCTGCTACGACAGGAGGATTTCAGGAAGACTACTATTAAGGAAAGATAGAACGGACAGGAAGACCGACGCATATAGCTACATTAAACAGATGAAGGAGAAGGTGAACGTCGTGTCGTCCAGCGAAGAAAAACAGCTGGCAGATGAGAGAGACAAAGGGAAGAGAATTCATACTCCACCGACAAGAGCATAGATCTTAAAAATAGATAGATTGATAAGCATTAAAGACCCAGGACAATTTGAAAAAGGTCATTTTCCTGGCTGGGGATAGAACCCAGAATTTTCGGATTGGCTAACTAGCATATTTAGTTTAGCACTAGACTGATGCTGATAAATAATGTAGGTGTTTAATAGTGATTAATAGTGACACAATATTTAAAAGTATTACGAACACAGCCGATTGTCGCAGTTGTACTCAAACATGTCGCATTCGTCCAAGAACAGGCGGTAGTACTGTTCGTCCCTCTCTAAGCCGCACTCTGGGATCCACGTGTGGTTACAGAGGTCCGCCAGTAGGCACATGTCTATGGGCTGGAATAAGGGAATTAATAGTGTTAGCATTTCCACAATCTGTCATGCATGCATCCCAAAATGTTGTTTCAATGTAAGATAATTGGCAACACCGGCCACGCTGTCGACTGTCGCAAAAATGCCGCGTTTTAATGAGAGGAACGAAAGATCTTTGTAAAGTGTTATACCCGTTGAAATCAGAATATACGAGATTAAAAATTTATTTAAAAGAACCATGATTAAGATTGAGTTATGTGATACTTGGCGATTCAAACAATAGTAATTTTGTTTAGATGTCCAATAGAGATTGAGATTTAAAATACATTTTAAACCCGATTTTTTTTTAAATACATAAAAAGTTGCTTGCAAATTTAAAAAAAAACTGGTACAGCTATCGGCGAGCCACAAAGGTGACGGCGGCTCCTTCAACGCCGATATGGCGGGCCGATAATCTGCAAACCATTTAAACGAACGATCTGTTAAAATATCTGATTTCTATACCCTGCTAACTTTTTAAAAAAATTGAAAACAACTTTAATTAAAATTTACATTTAACACGAACATCGAAACGCTGATCTCGACGCGTACAAAATGTTTTACTTTCGCAATTTGATACACAATCCTTGAATGAAACCCGCGAGTGGCTGCTTACGTCATCGTCACACCCGCCGCCCCCGTATGACGTCACTAGGAATCTTGTGTGATATGCATCGCTCGATGTCTGTGCCGTGATACCGCAGAGTGAAGAGCAAACATTGAATGATAAATAATACGATTATATATTGAAGTAAAGCGAAACGTTACTGCAGAAATGCAAATGACTTATACTGAACAACTTACTCAGATTTATTCTTATTCTTAATTGGCATACTCCGTGCACTTACAGTTTCCCAATGAAAATGTATAGCAATGCAAATAAGATGTACCTCGTACCAAAAAAATTATCCAAATTAAATACGAAAATAACACAAATAGGGTAAACTGGAATGATAGAACTGACTTTTTGTAACTTTTTGATATCTTTAACTTTAATGTTTTAACTATTGGAAAACTTACTATATTTAGTGTGTAAGTGCCCAATCCACAATAATTGGGCACTAAGTTTCTCTTTATTTTCCATCGTTTTTAAAATAAAACTATTAAACAACCTATGTATACATAATTCGTTCGTCCAAATGGAGTGCATACTGTCATCGTGGCGACAAAGGCGGCATCGGTGGCATCGCTCTTTTAAATACGTGACCTTTGTGCCGCGCCCATAGTATCTACACCAAATTGGACGAATGAAACTGTGTTTCGAACAATACGTTATTTGTCAAATTTTAAAAAATCGTTTTAAATAGTTATTTATTACATAATAAGTACAACATATTAATATTTCCGTTACATCTTTTGTATTATCAATTAAAATCAATGTTGAAGTTTCAATTTCCACAACTACGCCAAAAACGCTAATTTCTGTCACGGCTAGTGGTTATTTGTCAGATGACGTCACACACAGGTAATACGTGCATTCAAAAAGTCCGTCAAAACACCACGTTTACTTACGTGTGAAGTCATTGGAGAATAATTCATCAGAGTTATGTGATGTCATGATTGCAATTATTTAATACGCAAAAACCACATATTATTTATATAATAACTAAGCGAAATATGTTACTATACGCCCTTATCTGATAGGATGACAACAAATTATGGTTTACTAGCTTTTACCCGCGGCTTCGCTCGCGTATCCCAAGGGAACATTACATTTTTCCGAGATGAAAGGTACCCATGTCCTTCTCAGTACTCCTAACTATGTGTATGCCTTTTTTAAGAAGATTGGTTCAGTAGATAAAGCGTGAAGAGGTAACAAACAAATATACAAACTCACTTTCGCATTTATAATATTAGTTAGGATTTTAAATATAATTTGATGACATTTTTGTTGGCCAACAGCCTATTGCTTCTTAAATATTTTTTCCAGAATTAACAGTATGGAAGACTCGCGACCAACTCAAGTCTTTTCCGCCCTTCAATTTTCATTACTACCGCGCGTCCGGGAAAAATATCCTCCAAGGGAACGCCGCTACCGCCTCTAATGAGAATAATGAAGCCCCTGAGAGAAAATTACTGCTCTTTTCTGCTGCATTTTTAGTGGATGTCGTCTAGATGGTAATAATTTTAAAGCAGGTTTTATACTTCAAACAAGAATTAGTCAAGTACCCTATTTTGTCGTTTATATGAAGGTATACGTACAATAAAGTAATAGGATGTATCCCTTCCGAGGTAGATTAGGTCAGGATCACCTGTCAGGTATCATACGACCCGAATAATATTACAGGAAAATGCTAAATTTACTCCTAAGTAAGTACCAACCGGCCATTCGTCAGTTAGTACCAACAGATTTAGGTACAAGACATACAAGTTTATTTGCTGGGCAAATAAAAAAACTCCGACTGTCAAAGTGATGAGTAGCGGAACTACCGATACGACTTAATTTGATATCCATAACGCCATCTATTATTTGCTAGAGAAAGCCCTGACTTTTAAGCGTTAACCCCCAATAACTTAAACGTCAGATTCGATTTTCATCAACATAAATAAGAACCACCATAAGGAAACTTGCTTTTACGTAAAAAATCCGCATCGAAATCGGTTCATCCGTTAGAGCGTTACGATGCCACAGACAGACCGACTGACCTTAGCGACAAACTTACACACAAACACCCCGCTTTTTATCGGGGGTTAAAAAAGTAATGAAAATGTGACCAAAATGAAATGTGTGTTTTATGTGACTTTAAAAGGGTTGTATGTGTACCTACTACACGAACAATGGGTAATGCACTACTAACAGGTAATACAGCAGGATACCATCTTTCCAAAGTAAGTAACTTAACACAGTTTACTCGTACAATTTGAAAAATCCAATTTTCATGTGACGATGTTCATATAGGCCGCTAAGGCCCTCTACGTCTTGGAAGAAAACTTGTCACACCCCTCTTTTTGTCGGGGGTTAAAAAAATTGTCTGGAATGACGACACAGCGTAGACTCTCTATTATTTCCTAATAAAATGCTCTCAGCATTTCATACTAAAATAAAACCTTTTTTTACGTAACATTTCATAGATGTTTAAATATTACCAACATAGTGGGAGTGGAAAATAAGGGAGTAGGTAAACAGTTATTTTTGTCACAAAGGTTAACAGATTGTTTGTATAGTCAGTGTAATAATAACTGACTCGACACACTTGTCCACCCACGGCTTGTTGGAATAACAGCGTTATATCAAGATAATATATTCTTTGGTATTTGTTTTCCACTTGTTTATTTGTTATTCTTGTTTGTGCAAAATAAATCCTGGAGAAAGGATTTTTTTCCGCTGTGTATACAGGCTGAATTTTTAACCACCAGCCAAATTTAGTCAAGTCCATGATACTGAACTACTTTCCATAAAAACAATTAACGAAAAACTAAAATAAAAATTCGCCTTCCCATACAAATCAGCGCTCAGCCAAACGGATTTTGTATGGAAGGACGAAAATTTTTTATCGATTTTTAATAACTTTTTTGATAGAAAGTAGTTCAGTATCATGGACTGAACTTGCTCCAAAAATTTGGCTGGTGTTTAAAAAGTCACCTGTATAATGTCTAACGAAATATACCGGAACTTTTTTGAAGAGTGAATTCAGTCCATGATACTGAACAACTTTCCCCAAGGATTATGAAAAATATTTTTTGGCTTTCCATACAAACTAGGGTCAGCCGATTGGTATGCAAAAAATTATTTTTCATATTTCGATATTATTTCCTTGGGGAAAGTTGTTTGTCTTGGACTGAATGTACCCTTAAAATAGTTTCAGACTAGCGAGGCGCGACGGGATGCAAAATCGCATGGGGGAGGGGGGTTGCTCCTGTATCAGTTTGTTTCAGCTGTTTGCTGCGAGTACATAAATGTGATAGGTAAATTACAGATGAGAAATAATATGATTTTAGCGCCCCCATGATGGCTATAAGACTCTGGAACGTCTTACCAGTTGATGTTAGGAACGCTCAAACCAGCTTTAATTTAAGAAACAGGTAAAGGCACATTTTCTTCAAACATTTTCAGATAATTCTTAAGGCCTGTGCAGACGAGAGATTTTTGTCCGCGGACGTATTTTTAGTGTACGAGTATGTAGTATAATATATGTAGTTATTGTTTATTTTAGTTTAATACCTAATAATGTGTATTATTGGTAGTATGTATTTTATTGTTTTGATAATTATTCATATGTAAGTACATATACTTAGTTCTTTTGGTCGCTACTGTTGATGAGTTCTAAGAACTTTCATTTTCCTGTGTATTTTTATTTTTATTTTCATTAGCTATAGTATACCTACTTAATGATAAATAACTTACAAATATAAAGTGTTGATTCGATGGCAACGGGATGAAAACTGTTACTGTAACAAAATTAAAGGTATGAAGCTTTACGAGTATGTAGGTATTTACTCAATATAAACTGTAAAATCTTTTCATTTCCTATAGTAGGTACACACATAGGGCTGCAGTAGATTGACGCATTTTACCCGACCGTCATTATTGTATGATAGCCATTAAGCTATGTCAGATTCATAGCGATAAATCTTATTTTATTCATGTAAGACGTGTGGCTTTCGGCCTAGAATAGGACCACTCCATCTCTTCCAATGAATGTCGTTACAAACGACTACAACTGTATTCCCAAATAAGGTTAAAGTCGGGCGGCGGCCGGTGTAAAATTTTTCGCACAAACGCATTCCTAAAGAGTGTTGACGCCAGTGAGTTGCAAAATCTTTGGCAAAGGGCTATGCATACCTATTATATTTGGAGAAGAAAAAGCGGAAAAGCGCACCCCGAGCTCCGAAGCAGCACAGCTGAGAATGCAACCGGGAATTCCGAACCCGCTTACTTACTTATTAAAAATACGTAAAACTGTATCATAATTCTGGTCCATTTTGTTCAGTTCACTCTTTATTCATTCGGCTGCCAATTTCAAAAGCATAAAACGTTCCAATACCCCGCAAAATCGATCTTTACTGCCGTCAACTGATAAAGCGTTGAATCCAGAGCCGTACTAACCTTGTCGGGGCTCCTAGGCAATACATGGTTGGAAATCCCAGGGTCGGATTAACAATGCTTAAGGGCCCAACTGCCCCAGACCAGGTTTACAGCCTATATCAGTTTACTGCTGGACTAAAGGTCACCCATCCAAGTCTAGTAGCCTTACGACACCAGAGGAAGAGGAGAAGGGTTGGGGCTAATCGTATTCTAATCTGCCTCGGTTTTGCCGACCTATAATCAGAATCGCTTGGGCCGTGGGGCCCTTAGTCAATGCGGGGCCCCAGAGCAGTTTCCTACTCTGCCTTAGGGATAATCCGGCCCTGGTCGTATGAAACAAATAAAACTGAAACGGAATTATTAATATGAACTCGTAAACAGCTGATATTGGATTGCACTCGCAAATAATAAATTGCTCTTTTTAGGGTTCCGTACCCAAAGGGTGCAAACGGGACCTTTTTACTGAGACTCCGCTGTCTGTCCGTCTGTCACAGGGCTCTATCTCTTGAACCGTAATAGCTAGACACTTGAAATTTTCACCGATTATGTTTTTCTATGGCCGCTATAACAGCAAATACAAAAAATAACATAAAGTTAAAAATTAAAGGGGGGTCGCCATACAAGAAACGTGTTTCTTTTGCGTTTTAAAACATTGTACGGATGTACGGAACCCTTCATGTACGAGTACGCCTCGCACTTGTCCGTTTATTTAATGTTCGTTGCAGTTGCGTTGAAGTCAATGGTTCATTATAGGTACAAACTCATTTTTAATATTTTAAAGGGTAATTCACTCCATCATTTTGAACAACTTTTCCCAATAAATGTATATCGAAATACGGAAAAAAAATTACTTCCCATAAATCAAGTAACTAGTCTCGTGATCTAGTTGCTATGGTATAGGAAGTATTTATTTTTTAATAATATGCAGAAGCGTCTCAATCTAAGCGATCAGCACTACAATTACGAGTACACTAACTTTGGAGTCAATTTTGACCCCTTCATAACTTAAAACACCAAATTTATATTTGGTTTATATATCAAGATGCCTAGATAAAATAGAACCCCAGGTTTTATAAACACAAATTAAAAGGTTAAATAGATATTATCGTTCAAAAATTGACATTTTTATAACTGCTTAGCAACTGACTTAGCAAAAATTTTACCTTTCGTATTTCATTGCTATGGATCTATGTAATTATGTTTGAACTTTGTGCGAAGTATTTATTATAATTTGCAATTATTCGATCGATTCATTACTCATAGTTATAAATCAAGGCGAACGGAAGACGCCTTGTTATTTGTGGAAGCTGGTCGTAAAACTTACCCAAGGTTATAAGAGGTAATGACATGAGAATCATATTTATAAATTCATGTTTTTGCAATGATTTAATATGTTTTCTACTTACTGAGTTAATTTATTATGTTTCAAAATGTATCAACTTCATTTATTCATAACTTAGGTAAAAATATCATTATTTAACTAAAATTAAACTGACTATAGCTACATATTTATATCAAACTAAACTAGTTATAAATTTTTAAATAATTAATGCTGTTTTTTATATGTAATTGTATTTAGTCTATTGCTATCCGTGGGAACCTTTTATTGGCTCTCCGATATCCATTCAAATTTTTGTTTTGTATTGTAAAGCTGTTGGCTCCCCTTGAAAATCAATAAATAAATAAATAACATTAAATAATATAAAAATCAACCCCAAATCACTGCACTCGCAAGGTACAATCAAAAGATAATTAAATTAAAACTTTATAAACTAAAACAATAACGAAATAGTTAAAAGTATGTTATTCTAAGTAAAACTAAAAACTACATAAGTACAATCTAAAAAAACTATAAATAAAAATATATATACAGGGTTTAACAAAATATACTAAAACTATTTTAAGGGTGGACTCAGAACATGATTCTGAACGACTTTCCCCAAGGAACATATATCGAAATATGAAAATATAATTTTCAGCCTCCCATATAAGTTGACCGATCACCTGGTCCCAGTTAGTATGGAAAGTCAAAAATTATTTTTCATATTTCGATATATGTTCCTTGGGGAAAGTTGTTCAGTATCATGGACTGAATCTACCCTTAAAATAGTTTCAGTATATTTTATATATACAACTTAAATAAGTAAGTACCTAAAATTAAAAATAAAACTACTTACTAGTTTTTACAATTTATTAAAACAGTTGAATTGGTAGTCACTATAAAAGCTGGCATAAAAAAGTAGATTTTTGAAAAACAAATACACTAAGTATGCTACACTAAGTATGTACCCTTACAATAAGTTTTTCGAAAATAAAATAAAAAATACAATCTTTTATTGTGTGCCATAAGTACATAACAAAACAAAAAAAATTTGGGAAAATCGGATCTTTGATATAACATTATTCAAAATTATGACGTCCTAGGAATAAAAGTAAATGATTTTCAAATACACTTTACAAAAATCTATGAGAGACAATAAGGCAAAAAAAAATATCGAGCAGTGAAATTAATTTCTTCGAAAAACTTATTTTATTAATGAAACTTCAATCATATCAATAATTACTTCCCTATACTTACCATGGAAATCATTATTCGAAATACTTAGGTCAAAAGTCTCTTTTGTCAATTTAAGTTATTATACAATAATATTTGCCCTTTTAATCAACCATAATGATTTGCGATATCACACTTCCTTACCGGAAATGGATACCAGACTGTGCGGAGAGCAATGCTCGGTCAATGTCATCGCGAGGTGAGCAGGTTCGATTCCTATGGTCGAGACTAGTTCCGTAGATCATGAGCTCATTATTGAAATGATTTATTATAACTGTCTATTTTTATTCAACGTAATGATTGTTGATCGAAAGATTTCTTCGCATACAAGCTACAACGCTCGCTTGGCACACTGTATTCCACATCAATAAGACACGGTGAGCACTTTTATCAGACGGGCCGTATGCCTGTTGCCTACGAATAATGATGCATCTAGAGTCAATCTCACTCTCTCATCTCAGCGTATTCCCAGTTGCATCCTCAGCTGCAACGCTGCGAAGCCTGGGCTCCGTTTTCCGGCTTTTCCTTCTCACATTCTCATCATTACTATACAGACTAGGTCACCTAGGCTTCAATTCCATTCTTATATGATATGGTATCAATTTGATGTAAAATTAAATTTCCTGTGACTTTAAACATCATAGTTTTCTTATAGGATTTTCTGTAATGTATAAAGATTAAAAAGATACGAGTAGTTATTTCGCCGCTACTTAAGCGGGACACTTGACTCTAACATAAAATAGTTATTCCGCCGCTACTGGAGTGGGGACAGTTGACTCTAACAAAAATCGAAAAATGTTGTTTTTTTTATGGATTGACGCTACTGCGTATTTAGCCAGGAACAAGTTAATAAAAAGTGGTAAATTCTTTATTCCTAACAAGTTCCAATCAATATACGAGTCCACTGGTTTTCATAGGTGATTGAGTGGCGGACGACGCCCGAAGATGCCCACCAGTTCGCAAACAAATATCACTACAGCCGTACTATGATATGTCCACTTTAACTATTTCGCATATTGTTCATGAGCATGGGCATTTATAATACCAAACAACACCAATTTCATATTATAAAGTGAACACTAAAATCAATTTGCAAAATAATTTAAAGAAAACCCCAACCGAACCCCTTGACTTCCCGCCAAAAACCCAAAAATGTTGTTCACAAACTCACAATATTTTTTAAATACCTACCTATTCAGGGTTACCACACCATGGGTTAGTCGAGAAAAAAAATTGATTCCCACTTTACACTTTGCATGTATTCTTTTTTCAAGATTTTATATTACCACTTTGTCGGCGTGATTAATATACATACCAATTACAGCTTTCTAGTACTAATAGTCCTTAAATAAAACCGCGGATAGACAGACAGACAGACATGGCAAAACTATAAGGGTTCCAACGAAACCCTAACAATGGGTCAAACTTAACGCTAATGCATTATCTACCAGTTGACCTTTGGGAGATGTCGAGAAGTTGGTTTGGTACACTCTCTATTGACTTTATAGTTCACCGATAGAACTCAATTCCACTCTCAATATAAAGATTAGATAGCTATTAAAACTTTTGTGATATAATTAAGTCAGGATATGCGTGACGGGCAAAGATACTCAGAAATATCGCCTTTGGCATAAATATTCAGTAATACCTGTTAATTACGCTCCCGCGGGAAAGTCAAAGGTCATGTTCTTTACCACTTCCGTATGATCATACATAGTTTATCTACCTATACTTGGATAACGTCCAACGAAATACTCTAAATCTATTTTAAGGGTAGGTTCAGTCCATGATACTGAACAACTTTCCCCAAGGAACATATAGGTACTTATCGAAATATGAAAAATATTTTTTGCTTTCCATAGAAACTCGTATCAGCTGATCGGTCAACTTGTATGGGAGGCAAATTTTTTTTTTCATATTTCTCTCATGGTCTGAATTCATATAGTTTTGATATATATATAGTTTAGAATGAATATAGTTTCAGTATATTTTGTTGGACCCTGTACCTATATGAACAAACAGAGCAAAAATTCTCAGTTTTCCCTGGTAGAGGCCGCTGTTGTAACATACCTTGTAGTGAATTAATATTGAATAAATAAATGAACATTAGCAGTTGCGATAGATATGAGTATGCCAGCACTTTCTCCTGAGTTCCTCCGTGCTTTAAAAAGCACGTAAAGACGTTAGTATGTCAGATTCTGTCAGGCAGGTTGAAAATAATAAAATGTATCGTAAATCTATCTTTGAAAACAAGTAATTCTTTAAAAAATATTTTTTAATTTTTCTTTTATCTTTTATTTTAAACAATAAACTAAAAAGTTGAAAGTGCTCCTCAAGACCCAGAACAACCCAGACCCTCCGAATTGAATTGGAAATAGCGTGTTGACCATATTACACCACAGAGGTCATCAAAAATGTAAAGGAAAGCAACTACCAATCTTCTTCGTCTAAGCGCGTTCCCGGTTGCATCCTCAGCTGTGCTGCTTCGGAGCCCGGGGTGCGCTTTCCCGCTTTTTCTTATCCAAATATAACATGCATGTCAATGGTCACCCAAGGATGCCAAAGACCTTGCAAAATGGAAAAGAAATAGCCGGAACAGTTTCAATGATTTGGCTATAGTTTTACGACCGGCCGCCTGCCTGACGTCTACCCTCTGTGGGAATGCAATTTTAGCAGGAGAAGTTTGTGCTTAGTCCTTTAGTCGCCTCTTACGACATCCACAGGAAGAGATGGAGAGTTCCTATTCTAACTCGGAACCACACGGGAAAGCAACTACCAATATAGACATTAAAATCTGCCTTATAATGTACCATGCAAACTTATCTACCTACAGTTTTTAACTGCAGAAAGAAAAATATGACCGGCTTTTTCCTACGACCCCATCGGTCCCTCGAGTTTTCATGTTTTCCAAGAAAAGTTAGTCACAGAAAAGGAATTGCTACTAAGGTTTAACCGATGTAGAGGTCATAGAGGTTATTTTGCCATACTCTACGAATAATAATCCCTAGAAGCATAACTAATCCCTAAAAATCTTTCCACGTGATATGTACCGCGGCGGGCGGGGCTTAAAATATGAACCGCGCGGCGCGACAGTTCGCTGTGACACTCGAGTCGTGCGGATGCGTCGCAAAAAGTTTCCTTTGAGAATATTGCTATGTTTTTGCGATAATTGATTCATTAAAAATGCCGTCATGTGCCGTGAAGTAGTGTAGACGCCATGCAGACATGAAAAACACAAGACTCACCTTTCATAAACATTTTAATAATCCATACTTGACATCTGAGGAAAGTGTTATGCAAAATGTACCTAAGCCACGCGTTGTACCTCACCGCTCGTTGCGGTGACCGCCCCCACCCGATGACGAAGCGTGACCTTGTAGCGACCAATCGCATTTTGTCTTATGTCATATTTGTCTATGTGTGTGTTTGAGTGTTTCGTTGTCATTACTGTTAGTTTGTTTGGGTAAATGGAATCAGAATCGAAGCGGTGAATGTAGGAGCGCTACATTTCTAGAGACTTTATTATTCGTAGGCCATACTATAATAAAATTGTAGATGTGTCTACTCTTGTTGGCATACAATAAATATAGGTACCTCCTACTTAAGTTTGCTTAGCTACCTTTTGTTTTAAAATTGTTAAATAAATATACAAGACATAATTTTAAAATTATTTCTTTAAAAAATAAATTATTGACTTTATTAGGCTACTAATTTTAATTTGATTAGGTAATAATTTATTAAGGTTGACTACTAGAAACTTTAAATTAAATTAATAAATTGACCAATTTTTTTTTGACTATTAGCTATATTTTAATAAGTAGTAGGTTAAGTAAGTACTCTGTTATTAAAATTTATATAAAATAACATCATTTTACTTTATCAAATAAGTGTCTAAAACGAATTAACTATCTAGAGATAAAGGAAATGTATAAAAATAACTCTATTAAATATCATAACTTAAATTTTTTAGGTGTCCATTTTATTAGGTACCTAAGTATAGATTTTTTTTCGTAGGTTTTAGCAAATAAAAATTTTTGCTTAGTTTATCATATTAGAAAAGCAAAAAAAAAATATTATAAAAGGTCACAGCAGTAACAGTGGGTGATTTGTAAGAAAAGACATACTAAGTTAAACTATAACCTATATAATCATTGGCATTATAAACATTGTTCGTAATATTAATCCCAATTAGGATGAACTACAAGCATCGCTGCCAACTTGTCTTCTCATTACGTAACACCCACATACCAAAGGGAATCGATTTTTGTCGCCATTCTGAACCCCTTTACACGCATGCGCCAATAACTTGACACACACACTCTACCAAAACAAACGCACACATTCAAACTACTTACAAACCAAGTTTGAACCTTATTTATAAAGAAATAAGCTCAGCTTTCGGTGTTTACTTGTGAACTATGATATTTTTAGAGAATACATGCCTATTATGGCGGATACAGACGCGCCCTCTCTCATACAAATTGGGAAACCAACGAGCGGAAGGTTTTCTCTCCAATATATTTTCGGAAAATCAGCGTTTTAAAAGCATTATTCTTACCGCTTTACTGTAATAAATACTCGTTACTAATCGTATGTGTTCATAATAGTAAACTAGTGTGTTTTAACAAAATATTGGCTAGTCAATGTGTCGCTAAAAATAGACAATTTCCCGACATACTTGTAGGGGATTCTAGTTGAGCTTCCCATTCATAAAATACATTCATTTGGTGTTGAGCGGTGCAGTAACTCAGGTCGGACAGTACGGAATATCTGAACAGTGAATGAATAACTAATTGAGGTTTAAAATATTGTGTGTAGACAAATCGATAAAAGGTGACCTCTTGGAGTTTCAGTTCACGAAAAAAGAAGGACAGTACGAGAAATGTAAGTCTTGGTTTTTGTCAAGTTTGTGACATTATGGATTTTGAAATGAACAATTCAAAGGTCAAATCTAATGGAATGAAAATCAGGCAAGCGCGTTTGGCAGACCATTGTCGAGATTTGTTATACAAGGCCACGGGCTATTCTAGATCACTAAAGTATATTTAAATTAAAATCATAGTCAAATACCCAAAAAAAAATCAACAATCCCATACAAATCGCCCGGGTGGCCGCACGCTTTTGTATAGAAATGCTGAAATTTATTTTTGTTTTCTGGCTGTATTTTGATTTCATTATGCTATAATGATCTAGTATAGACCGTGGTTCGATTTATTACGGGTATGTCCCTTCCATGTTGTATAAAATATCCACCTTCTTAAAACCCAATGGTCTGTCTGACGATTTAACAGCTCTTGATGATGACTGGCGATCAATTGCCATCAACAGAGATTAATAGGATGGAGATCACCTATCTCTAACATTCAGATGGAAACGATACGCTAGCATAAAATCATAGATCTCTCTCTTTTAAATGACTGCTAATGGCCCACCAGTGTTGGCCATTGACACATTTAAAATATTATCAAGTTTAACATTGTTGTTTATCGTGTGTGTAAATGGCCAACACTGGTGTCAGATTTTTCAAGCTGCCTAAAGGCATCCGACATAGCATGACGACTGCCATACAATGATGACAGCCGGGACCAACGGCTTATACGTGCCTTCCGAAGCACGGAGTTTAACATTGAAGCGTAGAGATGTTAAAAATAAAAATATTGTTATGTCACTTGTAGTTAAGAATTAAATACATTGAAGAATTACATCTCTATAATAATAAAGGACCTCCCCATGGACCCGTGGCTGAAACCGTACCCACGGATAATAATAATAAAAGCCTTTATTCGCTGACTATGTTCTACAATTATAACTTATATTACTACATCAGCATCCAGTTGTTGGTCAGATTGTCCTTTGACACAGACTTACATCTACATATATATTTATTTATTTATTTACCAATTTATGTACACGGACAATATATACAGAGAATACATAAACTAAAAGTTATACAAAGGCACTACTTATCTCAAAAGAGATCTCTTCCAGTAGGCCCGTGAGAGGAGATGTTCATACTCGTATATGAAAGGCATACAGGCGTGTTCGTTAAATCAAGGAAAAATAAATTAACATACTATGAAACTACAGATAAAAATACATATACATATGTTACATACATACTTAAATAAATACATATGTCTATTTAGAAATAAATATACTTAATATATAATATATAAACTACAACTATGATGATTCCGATAAATAATAATAATCTCTTACTCGTCTATATGTATATATACATGTATATGTATATATATATATATATATATATATATATATATATATATACATATATATATGGAAATATTATATTATCTCCGTTTCCTTTCAAATAATTTCTTTCAAATAGGGGCAGCAATGGACCCGGGAAAATTCAAGTATGGCCTTAAGTAATAAAAATAATAGGTAGCTATTATTTTTTTGCGCTTTTGGCTCAATAAAAATTTAAATAAATACAAAAAAAATCATGAAAACACATTATGTATACTAAGTAAATTAAAAATAAAAATTACTCCAATGCTAACTTTTTCAAGAAATTGTTATAAGGAAATACCTTGGAAAGGTCGTTTGCGTGCATTCTAACACAAATTGAGTTTACAGGCTCGCTCACGGGAATAAAATTTAAATATTAATAAGGCGCCGACGTAAGGCTGATCCAGTATGTTAGGGAGTGTAAATATATATGTATCACGTACGGTAAGTACACAATAAGTATTTTTTTTTAAATATTGTTTACGTACAAGCTTTTTTGTGAGATTTAACTACTACAGCTTCTTGTTATAATAATATTTACATTAACATACAAAGTTTTATTCTAAATCGGAAGCGGGAAGTGGCTCAAAAACTTTCAAGATTTGACCCAAAAAATTGGGCATACCAAATAGGCGGTACCACTTTTGTCTAGCGTTATATCCAAACGACCCAAACAGATATCAGTTAGGGCCTCACCAACCCAGCAAAAGGACCGAGCGAGCGTAGCGTCTCAGATTTAAAAATATTAGATAATCAAAATATGGACATAAGTAATAAATAAATTAAAAAAATAAATTAATAATAAATTAAAAAATGTCATTTCATTAGAAACAAATTGTAAATACAAGTATTTAAATAAGTTAATAATGGTTTATGAAACATTGTATTGTATTTATATTGTAACTTTTATTGTAAGAAATAAATAAATAAAGTAAATAAACACTGTCATTTTTTAAAAAACAGATTAACTTTATTTAAAAAACTACCAGACAAATTAATCTATGCTTAGACAATTACATGAATTTAGCATATATAAAAATCCGCATGCCGTTCCATTGTTTTCTTTTGCAATGCCCTATCAGGGTTTATGTTGTACCTACTAACTAATGAATTGACAATGTAGTGTAGTGTAATATATGTACAATATGAAAAGCAAATAAATAAATTGAAATTGATTCGAGATTGGCCAAACATGCTTTTGTCAGTCTGTCTGTTCTCGAATAAAGGTCGCATTTTTAACTGTCCTTAATTAATTTTTAGTAGCGCGATTTTTGATTGGGGGAGAATTAGGGGGGGAGAAGGGAGGAACTTAGCTGATGCATTATTTATTGACGGGTTTCAATCAAATGTGAGAGGCACACTGAGGACTTCATTCTACACAAAATGTTACAAATAAACGGGCTAGTGCGAGTCGGACTCGTACATGAAGGGTTCCGTACCACCGTACAATGTTTTAAAACGCTGAAGAAACACGTTTCTTGTATGACGACCCCCTTTAATTATTAACTTTATCTTATTTTTAGTATTTGTTGTTATAGTGGTCATAGTTATACATAATCGGTGAAAATTTCAGGTGTCTAGCTATTACGGTTCAAGAGATAGAGCCCTATGACAGATCGAGTTAAAAACGCTAAAAAAAACACGTTTTTTGTATGACGAACCCCTTTAATTTTTAACTTTTTTTATTTTTAGTACTTGTTGTTATAGCGGCCACAGTAATACATAATCGGTGAAGATTTCAGGTGTCTAGCTATTACGGTTCAAGAGATAGAGCCCTGTGACAGACGGACAGACGGACAGACAGACAGCGGAGTCTCAGTAATAGGGTCCTGTTTGCACCCTTCGGGTACGGAACCCTAAAAAGAAACAAAAGGGAGGGGGGAAAAAGGGGATGTTTGCTGTAGCGTTATATATGGACGGATTTCACTGAAATGGCTTTGCTAAGCCAGGGGGAAGGTGAAGTGTCTGTTATTGCATGGTTATAAGCTAGATTCTGTATTCCGTGGTTATAAGAGCTCGCGAGGTACTGTTCCCACTGAATCTTGGGGAAGGTACATTACAAGCTCTTTGGAATCACCAGTTTAATTACTTCCACACTGTCACTTGACTGACATACTTACCTGGTTTGTACTCTTAATGCATTATGTGTAGTGATGTGCCGTTCCCGTTCCCCAGATTTCCGGGAATGTTCCCAAAAAATAGAAATGTCAGGGAAAGTTGTAATTTTATTTATCAGACATATTTTTAATCACTGTACATGTATTTTACTAACGTAAATGCATCACTTGATATGGTTATAATCCAAATACATATATCCAATATTCCGTAACATTCCCTAGAAATACGGAAACGTTCCCTGATAACATTCCCAAATTCCCCGGAACCGTTCCCAAATTCCCGGAAATTTGGGAACGTTCCCGGGAACGGCACTATGACAAAATATTGACAGCTACCATTTTTGCCAAACATTCGGCGATTGTGGCGAATCAATGGTGTAGGTATGTATTTTATCCTGATTTTATCTTATAAATAATGCGAGTGAAAAGGCATATCATTCGTATCTGATAAACCAATAGATACCTACCTTATATCGACTATCACATCGGGCTCGAATACCCGGGTTTTGGGTCGCGGCCCACTAAGGCCGCGTCCACGGACACGCGGTGCGGCGTGCGACATGGCCCGCCGCGCAGGCCGCCTGGCGGACCGCCGCCGTTTTCCATAGTTTGTAGTTGTTTAAAACAAATGGAATGGAAATTTTACGGGGGTATGCCAGGCGGCCCGCGCCGCGTGTCCGTGGACGTGGCCCAATCCGAGCGACACGAGATTCACACCTTTGTTTATTTCATTGTGTTCTAATTTGTCACGTGTTTTAGCTAACATTTTCTTCGTTGTAGATACTTGGGGTATTCACGAACAGTGGCATAGCTAGTATGGGTGGTTCCCGGTGCGGTTATACATTATCCAACAGTTCCAGATGTAGACTTTTTAGGAGGGGCAAAATTTATGTAAGCCGCCCCATGTGCAGTTATTTCTAAAGATTGCGGGTGCTAATAGGAGACTTGGATATCACACCCAATCGGGTGGAGGCGACTAAGGGCAGCATCATCTGTGTAAAGACTTTATGCCAGTTCCTGTAATCACCAAGCCGCCTATACCCATGCAGGCAGCGTGGAAACTATGGCAATTCCGCTAAGTACCTTTGTTAGGAGACGCCTTTTGTCCAGCAGTGGACTGATATCCTAATCCTAATCCTAACTTTCTAACTAATATTATAAATGCGAAAGTGAGTTTGTTTGTATGTTTGTTTGTTACCTCTTCACGCTCAATCTACTGAACCAATCTTCTTGAAAATTCGCATACACATAGTTAGGACTACTGAGAAGGATAGATACCTTTCATCCCGGAAAAAAGTAATGTTCCCTTGGAAATTCGGATACGCGAGCGAAGCCGCGGGCAAAATCTAGTGGGCTATAAAGAAAAGGAAGGAAAGAATATACATGGTGCACATTATTCGTATCTGATAAACCAAATAGATACCTTATATCTACTATCACATCCGGGTCGAATACCGGTCCGTCGCGGCCCACTAATCCGGGCGACACGTGTTTCGCACCTTTTTTTTTATTTCATTGTGTTTCCCTCATTTGTAGCGAACATTTTCTTTCCGTTTTTCAATTGAAAAGACTCCTCTTTTATTATCATAATATATAAAAATTAATTTATAAAAATAAATAGTACCTACTTACTTACCTAACTTTAACAAAATAAACTAGGTATATTAAGAGCAGCTACAGTCCATGACACTGAACAACTTTTCACATGGGACAAATAGTTACATACGAAAAACAAATTGCCTCTCGTACATCTGAGTTATTTTTTTATAGAAAGGATTTTCTTCATATTCGACCATATTTCTACAAACGGGTTGATTTTTCACCTCCTGCCTATATTGAAATATAATATATAAATAGCGTATTTTTAATAGAACACAAAGCCGTTAGAAATAAACGGGCAAGTGCGAGTCAGACTCGTACATGAAGGGTTCCGTACCTCCGTACAATGTTTAAAAACGCTGAAGAAACACGTTTCTTGTATGACGACCCCCATTTAATTTTTAACTTTATCTTATTTTTAGTATTTGTTGTTATAGCGGCCATAGTAATACATAATTGTTGAAAATTTCAGGTGTCTAGCTATTACGGTTCAAGAGATAAAGCCCTGTGCCTGTGACTGATCGAGTTAAAATTTTTATTTTTGGTATTTGTTGTTATAGCGGCCACAGTTATACATAATTGGTGAAAATTTCAAACGTCTAGCTATTACGGTTCAAGAGAAGAGAGCCCTGTGACAGACGGACAGACAGCGGAGTCTCAGTAATAGGGTTCCGTTTGCACCCTTTGGGTACGGAACCCTAAAACGACTTATTTTTTTCTCCCAAATTTCTAATAAATGGCTAACCTATTGACTATACGCGTGGCCGTCCCCCGCCCCGCTCGCCCCCCGCCGCCCGCCACGAGCCCGGTAGGTGGTGACATTCAAATGGGAGATTTTTGGTATACATTTGTCGGCTGATATCCTTGATGTTTATTTTGAAACAAGATAAATATGACCGAATATGTATTTTTTATTTCACTTAAAGAGTTCTTTCCTTGAATACCTTCCTTGAATTCCCACAATTACATACTATCACGCCTGTTTCCCACAGGGGTAGGCAAAGACAATAGACCTCCACTTGCTACGGTCCTGACAGGTCTCTTTTGCTTCATGTACGCTCATCAATATCTCTCTTAATTGCATGCCCTTCCAATTTGACCTTCTGTTCATAATTTTGAACGAATTTTCCTTGTAAGAAATACGAAAAGAGAAATGTTTGGCATAAATGTCCCGCATAAATTGTAGCATACACTTAGTAGTGAGCTGTGTCTGGTCATTGACACTAAGAAAAGAGTAAAGCGAAATTCATTTCAATTCGTGTTTAAAATATAAAATTACCCTAGAGACCCTTAAGCATAGCGATTACATTTTCACGAGGGATTTTATTTGGAAAATTACGAACGAATAGGTATTTGCTATATTTTTATTTTTACACAATTGCTTACGTTTTTTTCTAGTAAATTAATCTATTTCTTTATTTATGCCAAAATTATTTTCAAATCTATACCAATATTACAAAGCGGAAGAGTTTGTTTGTTTGTTTGTTTGTTTAAACGCGTTAATCTCAGGAACTAAAGGTCCGATTTGAAAAATTCTTTTTTTGTTGGGTAGTCCATTTATAGAGGAAGGCTTTAGGCTATATAACATTACGTTCCGACAACCACGCGAACGAAGTCGCGGGCGCAGCTAGTGATTTATAAAGGTACTTTAATAAGTAATTTAGTACAGGATCGTAGCAAGTGGAGGTCCATAGTCTCTGCCTACCCCTGTGGGAAACAGGCGTGATAGTATGTATTACATACATACATACTATCACGCCTGTTTCCCACAATTTGTTAATAAGTACCATAATAAAGCTACGAATATACAACGTGGAAGGGACATACCGGTAAAATCAATCGAACCACGGGCTATACTAATTCACTAAAGTATAATGAAATTAAAATAACAGCCAAAAAACCAATAAAAATCGACATTCCCACACAAATCGCCCGGATGGCTGCTCACTTTTGTATGGAAATGGCGAATTTTTTTTTGTTCTTTGGCTGTTATATTATTTCATTTTACTATAATGGTTTAGTGTATACCGTGGTTCGATTTATTACGGGTATGTCCCTTCCACGATGTATATTTATCTCCATAGTTCACTTGAGTACATACATAAAAAGTTCACTCATGTGCTATCATTTGTCAAGAATGCATTGCTGTAAATCAGCGCATTGTTCCTTCAGCAATATTTTCACTGAGCCTACGACCTTGTGCTACTGCAGCATATATACACACATCGCAAAGCTAAAAACTGTATGTATATACGTTAGTTATACATGGAAATTCATTTATTTTTTGTGAGTGAAAGTGTATGTGCAGATTTCACAAAAAAAACTCTTTATATATCTATCAATATCTATTGAAATCCTAAAACAAAACGACGCAACTCCATCGAATTTGGGCTTATTCCATTTGTCTTGATAAGTACTTTTGCCTCACAACAAAAGCTTATACAAAAAGTTAAAAAAACTTAAGTATATAAAGAAAAGAAAAAAATGGTTGCCTGTAAAGTCGGTTTTACGGGCGAAGATTTTACGTGACAACGTCTTTTTCTCGCGGCAGACCGATCATAGTTGAGTGGGAGAGAGACGCAAGGCATTCGGCGGGCCTCTCTCTCGTTCGGTGACTCATCGTAACGTTACCGAGCGTTACACTTTTTCATAAGTGACTCCCAGCCGCAACCTAATTTAAGACGTTGTCACGTCAAAAATAACAATGAAGAAGATCGTAGCAATTCGTAGAAGTGCTACGCCGGGCGCTACGCAGACAGATAGTGCTACAAACGTGTTGTCATTTCCCGATATTAATATCAAAATAATGATAACTGAAAGATTTTCTTTTTTTAATGCGTAACCAACTTTTTTATTTTTTTCTGTGTTAAGGCATCTGAAATAAATTACCGATAACCTTCATCTTATAATAACAACTGGGACCAAAATTATTAGGTACGTTCTATCCGAAGCACAAAGGATCTCTAAATACCTTAGATCAACAATACAACTAGGTATCGGGTCGGCGCAAAATATACACGGCTTGCCAAATAAGAGCGCACTCCTGGCGGTGAGCCCTTATTTTATAGTTCAGTCAAGGAGTAAAACACTTTATGCGTAGTATAATAAGGTTTTAACTTCACAGTGAATGCTATTTGATATTCAAGCGGACAGAATTTTGCTTTGATTTTGTAGGAAAAGCGTTATCTAGTTGTATTGTTGATCGAAACTAAATACCAAAGAACTTATAACACTATAGAAGAGTAACCTCTAACATTCATCTGTAAAACGGCAACCGTCGGCCAATGCCAAATAATGCCGTATAATGGACTGAATTTAGCCTTAAGGTGACGTGGGCTCACAATTTGCAATAGTGTGCGTGTTTTTGAAAAATCACTGTTATTTAACTACTACAGTTTATTCCTTAAAAAATTTACATAAGAATCTTAAGGATTTTCTACAGACACCCATAATAGCCAAAACATGATTCAGCATTTTTGGCAATACAAAAATAATAATAAATAAAACACTGCGAAATATTTGTCGAGAGCGAAGAAAGGCCCGGAGCCGTGCTCGACGATATTTCGAACGTACCCGTGTGGTTTCGGTATAGAATAGGACCAATCCATCTCTTCCTTTGGATGTCGTAAGAGGCGACATAAGGACTAAGAACAAACATCTCGTGCTGCAATTGCATTCCCAAGGAGGGTTAACGTCGGGCGGCGGCCGGCTGTAAAACTTTTCGCACAAATACATTCCCAAAGAGGATTTACGTCAGGCAGGTCGTAAAACTATTGCCAAATCATTTAAACTGTTCCGGCTATTTCTTCTCCATTTTGCAAGGTCTTTGGCATCGTTGGGTTGACATGCATGTTATATTTGGAAAAGAAAAAGCGGAAAAGCGCATCCCGGGCTTCGAAGCAGCACAGCTGAGGATGCAACCGGTAACGCGCTTAGACGAAGAAGGAGATAGTTTCAGTATTTTATGTTAGACCCTTATATTTCCTTATAGTTTCAAATTTAACCAAAAATCTTTTTTATCCCAAATTTTCCAATCACAGACAATAACCCCAGCACATATTATTTTTCAAGGTCAAAGACAATTACCGCCATACCCTCCCGCAATTTGGCTAAAGCTAATTCAAAATTCTTTGCAGGGCGACGGAGGGCAGTCTGGCGCCAGCCGGCGACGGCGAAATGCCCGTGGGCGGTCCGAAGACGCCCCAGCAGATCGCGGCCCAACGGCGCCTTCAGCAGACGCAGGCTCAAGTTGACGAGGTATGTGCCATTTGCTATTTAAATATACGGTAAAATCTTATTTAATGTTACGTGAAACTACTCATATTGCAAGTTTTTTTATTTAATAGCAGTGGTTTAGATGAAGAAATAGGCGCAGGATTTATATGTTGGCCTTTCTGATTTTAAAACGGTAATGTTCCATTTTCAAACTTTCTCAAATTGGCGGGATAGCAACAATGATTTGAGATAGTGATGTTCGATATTCAAAGTTTGAGACTGGCCTCATAACAAAAGGTGTCTAGGCGCCTGGCTCTGATGGAAAAACATTCCTCGCAGGTGCCAAGTGATTTCTGCGGGTTATAATTCTTATTATCAGTTTAATTTATATACAACCAGTATAAATAAGTACCCAACCGTATTTGATTTAAGGCCGGTCATTATTAAAAATATAATGATCAATTTACAAAAGCTTTCAAATTGACTATATATAGAAACAAGGCTTTTAGAAGGAATGATGTTCGATTTATAAAATTAGAGACTGACCTTAACTAAGAGTGTTAATGGCATGTATAATATGTATGTGCAATAGGCAAATATTAAAATATTTGCCTATTTTATCACGTTATATAAGTGATATGAAGTACATAGAACTCGTTGGATATGAATAAAACGTTAGAGACATTAACCTCGCTGACAAAGTGGTAAAGTGATAGGTAATCACATTTCTTGGGCGTGTCTCACAGGCGAGCTCTTCCGCCCACGTGTTTTCGTTCACTTGTTGATAGAAAACAAAGAAAACGGACTACGGTAGAGTATTTATATGTTTTTAAAAAGTGTGGATAAGGACATTTAGTTTTTGGACTAAATATTTTGTGTCCAGCCCCTAAAACAAGTTTAGATATATTATAGGACTATTATTTGCAATATTCCGAGTGTTCCATAGTAGGTAGCTTCCCAATAGTAGTTCATGTTGATGAGTACATTGACATTGGCTGGCTTGATAACTTCATCTATTCTTCTTGGCAGGTTTGAGAGACAACCAAAAACGTAGAATATACTTACCAGCTACAGTTGTAGTGTAGCCCGTAAAGTTCTACGGGTACCCCTCACTACTTTGATTTCCTTGTCGATTAATGTTGCATATTTCAAGAATTTTTCATGCATATTTGCATGCATATTTTAACGTTTTTATAAGGGATTTGGGGATAAGAGATTAGCATACTGTTGATCCGTGTGGTTCCCGGCAGAGTAGAATAGGACCCCTCCAAGTCTCGTTCCCATGGATGTTGTAGAAGGCGACTTAGGAAACAAGCTAAACAAAGCTTATAAACATCAATGATACCTTTAAACTCGTCTGGCCAGCGTGGATAGTTTAGGCGAAATTCTCTGACTGCTCTGGCCAAGTATGGCTCTGGTATTAATATCAACAATGTCAACAAATATTGGCACAAGTGTGCTCTACCCAAATACGTAGGCTCTAAATTAGAACCTAGAGTTTTAATCTAACCTAAGACAAGATAACAGAGAGGGTCGTGCTCCTACAGTAGAGATAAAAAGACCTGATAATAATACTGTTGTCTTCTTTTTTAACGCGTTCTCAATTGCATCGTTAGCTATGCTGCTTCGGGGCCTGCTTTTGCTTCTCCAAAGAAGTGCATTGTTGTGCATTTCAATTGTCATCTAAGAATGCCAAACGAAGTAGGGACGAATAAGATCAACCATTGACATACCAGCTATTTCAAACATGGGCCCCTGTTCTGTTTTTGAATATATAGCGACGTGAATTTATATACTATGTATTTAATTTTCAAACAACAAAATCTGGTTACTTCTTTTTTCTTTTTCTTTACACTTTGCCGTGTAAAATAATTATAAACTTTACAGTTTAAGTGAGAATGTTAAGCTCTTCTAAGCATTTTTGCCAAAAGTAGCCGTTTTCCGCAAAAACGCTAAGAAAAGCAACATTCTCACTTTAAGGCCGTACTTGAATTTTCCGGGGTCCAGTGCTGCTGCCCCCATTTAAAATAAATCATTTTAAAGTATCCCCTTAAAATGTCGAAAGTACAAGGCGTATAAGAGCTAGCAAGCGACTAGATAAAGTTCATGGAGATGGCTCCTCTAGTTTTACATAATATCTCTTTGGAGAACACACGGAAATTAAACGTCATTCAGCCCGCATGTTAGGAGAGCTCTAAAATTTACCAGCTAAATTAATTTGGAGCCGAGCCACGATGCATGTTTTTGAAATGAACATGCACGTTTTTGTAAAGGGACATCGAAACAGAAGAATTATAATTTTGTAAAGGGACATCGAAACAGAGGAATTGTAATTTTGTAAAGGGACATCAAAACAGAGGAATTGTAATTTTGTAAAGGGACATCGAAACAGAGGAATTGTAACTTTGTAAAGGGACATCGAAATAGAGGAATTGTAACTTTGTAAAGGGACATCGAAACAGAGGAATTGTAATTTTGTAAAGGGACATCGAAACAGAGGAATTGTAATTTTGTAAAGGGACATCGAAACAGAGGAATTGTAACTTTGTAAAGGGACATCAAAACAGAGGAATTGTAATTTTGTAAAGGGACATCGAAACAGAGGAATTGTAATTTTGTAAAGGGACATCGAAACAGAGGAATTGTAATTTTGTAAAGGGACTTTGAAACAGAGGAATTGTAATTTTGTAAAGGGACATCGAAACAGAGGAATTGTAATTTTGTAAAGGGACATCGAAACAGAGGAATTGTAATTTTGTAAAGGGACATCGAAACAGAGGAATTGTAACTTTGTAAAGGGACATCAAAACAGAGGAATTGTAATTTTGTAAAGGGACATCGAAACAGAGGAATTGTAACTTTGTAAAGGGACATCGAAACAGAGGAATTGTAATTTTGTAAAGTGACATCGAAACAGAGGAATTGTAACTTTGTAAAGGGACATCAAAACAGAGGAATTGTAATTTGGTAAAGGGACATCGAAACAGAGGAATTGTAATTTTGTAAAGGGACATCGAAACAGAGGAATTGTAACTTTGTAAAGGGACATCAAAACAGAGGAATTGTAATTTTGTAAAGGGACATCGAAACAGAGAAATTGTAATTTTGTAAAGGGACATCGAAACAGAGGAATTGTAATTTTGTAAAGGGACATCGAAACAGAGGAATTGTAATTTTGTAAAGGGACATCAAAACAGAAGAAGAACAAAGAAACGTTAGATGGAATGTGTAAAGGAGGATATGAGTAGAAAAGGAGTGACGGACAAATTGACTGCAGATAGAGCAAGATGGAAAAAACTAACATGCTGTGCCAACCCCACATAATGAGTGGGATAAGGATAAGGCAGGAGAAGAAGAGTATTGCACATATTTATAGAGGAACCACTAGAGCCATATATAAGCCAAAGCAGTCAGAGAATTTGGCCTACACTCTCCACGTCAGACGGGTTGGAGAGGTCTCATTGATGTTTATATATAAGCTTTGTTTAGGGTGTTACCACACAGCACTTTTTGTATGGACCGCTGATATTTACGATTGTATTAAGTAGGTACTTGAATTTCATTTAAATTGACTGAAATTCGTTACTGTATTCAAATTATTTCATTTCGAATCGCGCCTCAACAAATACGTTGCCAAATTATCGCTATGTGCCAAACATCGTTAATCGTGTGGTCTTTCCAGTCAGCTTTGATCTCTGAGAACAAAACCATAAAGGTCAAAGTTGAAAAGCAAGGTACAGTTGACCGCATTTAAGCCTTTACGCAAGAATGCTTTGACGTCATCGCGAAAAGGAGAAAACTGCCTGAAATTGTTTGTTTTGGTTTGAAGGCTGAACAGCGCAACCTGTATATTTTCGTTTCGGAAATATGTTCGGGATATTTAGGATGGAAAGTCGATAAGCTTTTGATGTAGGATTAATCTTTTTACTTGTTAACCTTGACCTTCCGACCTTTTTTTGGTAAGTACTTGTGACTCTCGTACTGGCCTGGGGGAATAGAAAAAACCACAGAAAAAACGTAGAGTATACCATCATCTGCTTCTTTTCCCGCATAGATCGTAAAAGCTGATCAAGAAACTTATTGTTAATTAACGAAATAATATGTAAGATATACAAAGTAGCGTCACCTGGCGTTAAATAAGTGTAACTACTCTGCTTGTATGTATGCCTCATCTATTATGAGTATATACGAGTAATCTATGGTAAAAAGAAATAAACGGAGTATATTTTGTACCGGCACGTGCCAACATCATTGTCGTAATCAATTGATATTAGTCAATGGTCGTAATATTTTAAAACTGAATCCCAATATGCGATGGGGCTAACAACCCATCACTATTTTGATTCCCATTTTCCACCTTCACGCCCAAGCCCGTTAAGTGTGGCCTTTGGGTCTTGCAGCCCTAGTATGTCTATCCCGTTGAGGATAAAGAGTAGTTACGTACACTCTTTGTCTTTTGGAAGCTACATTAGGTAGGTGTTTCTCTACGTAATGGAATCAGAAATGAGGAAATTCCTAGGAGAGCAAAAGTCACTGATATAGCCCAACAGATCGGCTCGTTGAAGTAGCAGGGAGTTTTTCACATAGCGCGATGAACCGATGGCCGATGGGGCAGAAAGGTTCCTGAATGGCAATAAAAATATAAAATCATATTCCAAATAATTTAAAAAATATTGAAAAAAATACCGAATTTAACAAAAAGCTCAAAAAATTTATTGTAAATAAATGCTTCTATAAAATATCAGAATTCTTTGACGAAAACATAATAAATAGGTTATACATTGCTTCATTTCTCTACTGTCTCTATCCATAAGCTGAATATATAATGTATTAATGATAATATATAAATAATAATTTATTTTATTTTATTTTACGAGTATTTATTTATGATGTTATGTTAAAAATGTTATAAAATTAATTTTTTTAATAATATAATTTAATATATAAGTAACTGGCATCTAGTGCCTCTATGTTTGCTGTGCCCTTACAGGGCGTCACTTGTGCTGAAAAAATGTAAGATCTAAATGTAAAACAGTGATTTGCAATAAATTATGATTATGATTCTGAATGGCGACCACGTATTGGCAAGCAAAGCGTTGGACACCCACCCACAAGGTGGTCAGACGATCTGACCATGGTCGCTGGAAAGCACTGGACGCAGACTGCTCTAGATCGGTCGTTTTGGAAATCGTTGGGAGAGGCCTATGTCCAGCAGTGGACGTTATGCTGCTGAAATAATGATGATGGTGATTAGGTACTTACTTACAGCTATGTTTGATTATGGTTCTAGTAGATTAGATACCTATGTGTAGGTATGCCTTAACCCACACTTTGATACGAACACACGCTGTTGTTACTGTACGATTAATCTAACCAATGAACGTTACAGGTGGTGGACATTATGAAGACCAACGTTGAGAAGGTGCTGGAGCGAGATCAAAAGTTATCGGAGCTGGATGACAGAGCAGGTCTTTGTCTGTTAATTTATTTAAAAATAAATATATACGTAACGCGTAACTATTTGTAGATTCAGTCCATGCTACTAAACAACTTTCCCCAAAGAACACATAGGTATCATAATAAAACAATGCTTCCCAAGTGCTTCCCATAGAAACTCGAATCGGCTGATCGGTCAACTTGTACGGGAGATCAACTTTTTTGTTGGTATTTCTCTTTACCAGACTGCGGCAAAGCCGAAAAGGAGGGTTATGTGTTTGACCTGTATGTTTGTCCCTATAATTACTCGTAATACATGTTCTTTGAAGAAAGTTTTCAGTACCTACAACAGACTGAATTCACACAAAAATTGTTTTAGTAGGTACTTTTATTTTGTTAGAACCTGTGGCAGCCTTATCGAATACCAGTCGCTAAAATTTTTTTTTACTCCAGAACTTTTAAATAATCAGTATACCTACACAGCATCGATATTCGTAGGTTTTTACTTCATAGCCGTCGTAGAGTTTTCTGTTTATTTTGGCGTACAAAATCTATTATTCACGGGACACACTAAGTTTGCAAGCTATGATAGTTAGACTCTTATTTGTATGCACCCCCCCCCCCCCTCCCTCCCTCCCTTCATTTACAATGGGGCGGCGGCAAATTTGAAGAATCCTATATCGTACTTGCACCCTCCCCCCGTCAGCAGAAATAAATCCTATAAGATTGAAGCCTAAGTCAGTGTGAATTGCAGTTGGGGGGGGGGGGGGGCGGTAAAATCTCTCCCGGGGCGCTGGTAGAGTTAAAACCGGCAATGTAGCTAGTGTCATTATTGTAAGCAAGAGCACTGAATTAGGAAAGTTTTAATATAAACTGCTTGCAACGGGTCATTTTATCAAATATTGTTGTAAGGCGCCACCAGTCCAGTTAGCTAGCTTTATTTTAGGCTAGTCACCTATTGAAATATGCAGTAAAATAATTTACTAAATTAATAACTGTTGGGAGAAGATGTGTTCGGGTTTGAAACGAAATTAAGAGTTCTGATCAAATTAAAATCACTGATAAACTGATAAAAAAGAGATATATTCTTGTTAATTAACTTGATGTAAAATGATATACGAGTCGCGTGGCACGCTTGCTGGCCGTAAGTAGCAGACTGACAATTTTATAACAATGAGGCGAAATTGTGCAAATGCTGACTTATCAAATACTGTACGGTGCTATGCTCGTACAAGATGCTTCTTGACAGTGGCGGATTTGCCCTAAGGCCCAGTAGGCCCGGGCCTAGGGCGGCCAGATATGAAGGGCGGCAAATCGTGCCAAAAAAAGACTATTTTTTATATGTTAGAGGGCGGCAAACGAACAAGCGAGTCACCTAATGGTAAGTGATCATCACTGCCCATGGACAACTGCAACACCAGGGGTGTAACAAGTGCGTTTAAATGAAACGATTTTAAATGTCTAATCATCCCCCAGGCCTCGGAAAATATTATAAACAAGCAGCTTTTAGTTAACGTTTACCAATTTTCTGAATCAATTAAAAGTGGCCCACTTTTGTGGCCACTTTAAACGGGCCATAAAGTAAATTTATTAATTCACTAGTTTATGATTTTTTTCTAGGACGTCAGAATTGGAAGTATTGATATAACAAGTTTCCAAATTTTACCAATTTCACCTTTTTTTATTTTTTATTTGAAAATAAACTACTCTGCTTATAATTTACTTTTATATTGTAAAATAATAGATCACTCTTCTTAATCGAAATAAAATTTGATTTATCCCTCTATCATTCTTATGTACACAGATATATGAAATTCAAGTTGCGACAACATTTCTCATACTTTGAGCACCGTGCGCATTGTATGGCAATATACCGACCTATACAAAAACGCGAAAAGCTCAAATTCGTAAAAGAATTGAACTGTGATCTAAATGAATTGTACAATGGATGGCTTGCACTATAATAAACCTAAATTAAAAAGTTCCAAAAAAAGTAATTGAATTTATAGTAAAATTTTTAAATTGGCAAAATTTACGAAAATTTAATTTTTGACATGAGATATTTTAAAACTTAGACGTCTTAATTTTTTTTATAACCAGATAATGTGTTTTTTGTACTGAATTCTTTATGAAACCGCTGCAAGTATGCGAACAGCAAAAACTTTGTAAACTAGTGTTATGTATCTAGTCTATATGATGGGTGCTGAGAAAGGGGCGGCACATGGCCTGGGGCCTAGAGCGGCTAGGACTGCAAATCCGCCACTGCTTCCTGATTTGATCTTCTAACAAAACGATTTGTCTTTTCAGACGCTCTGCAGCAGGGTGCTTCACAGTTTGAGCAGCAAGCTGGCAAACTGAAAAGCAAATTCTGGTTGCAGAACTTAAAGGTTAGTATATGTATATACAACACTTTCACATATTCTTTTCGGCAAGTTATTGACAGTGGATTTACAGTTTCAAACGCTTAATATCAGAAATTACATCAATATAATATACCTATGGGAGAATATCCGAAGGTACTCATTATTTTGGTTGTAGTTTAAGTAGGTACTTTATTAAACTATCGCTAAACTTTGCTAATACGGGGTTTTTCAATCCTACATTACCCTAGATTCGCACTAGAAAAATTAATAAGAAATGTGACCACGTGATCGAAACTGCAAGTGATGCAACTCTTTAAATTACTTTAAAAAATAGTTGTGTATATTTTTTGTAAATATAAGTATAATATTTTGTACCTAAGCTTATTTCACTAATAGGGGGGAATTTATCACTAATATATACGAGTACATATTTGACGTAACAAGTGAGTAAGACACGAAAATCTAAATAAATCTTTATTTGAATGAAAGTGAACATGAAGTACGATTTATGGTGCCTTATATAGGGATTAATCGGTTATATATAGGATAATATTCGACATTTTAGATAGTTTAATAAATAAAGTACTTGTTTCTACTTACAGATGATGATAATCGCTGCTGTTATTGGAATCATTATTTTGGCCCTAATCATTGGTAAGTCATACACACAAATGAACATACGCACTTAGATGCCATCACTGTTTTCATTTTATTTTTAGACTAACCATTTTATTACTTTTTCCACATTTCCAGCCAACTTTGTGTGAACAAGTTTCGGTAACCGCAGTTTTATTTAGAAGTAACTGTTAATAAATATAAAAACGTATGTTATTTTTATAAAGATACAAAGTTTTTATAGCCTATTTTGGTAAGTGAACAATCATGTTATGTGGTTGTATAATCGTGTTGGCTTTATCTGTTCTTGTTATTTCGTCTATCTGTCTCTATCGGTTACTTCAGTCTTCTATAATATATTCATGCTGTTAAAACATTGAATGAATAAAATATGTGTTGTTAAAAAGATTTCAATTCAGAATGCCGTTGTTATTTTTTTTTGCGTTTTTTTTTTGTGAATATTGTGTTAGTTCGTACTTCGTTGGCAATATTTTAATGAAATATTGACAATAACTTCACCCTATATCAAAACAACACCAAGCGTTTAAGTGACAATATAAAAATTAAATATTTTATAAAAGTACTCCATTGATTTTAAACAATTGTATTCATAGTATTCGTCACTTTTATGATTGGCAAATTAACACAAATCCTAAACAGCTGGGCTTCCTAAAATTAATTATAGTTTTATTGCTCTTGAATAATGATTGTGAATTAGTTGTCAAGAAAAATATAGAATCTAACTTTGCTTTACATAACAATTATATCAATATACAATGAAATATCCAAGAATGCGCTTTTCCCAACCCCCACTTTTTTCTTTTTAAATAGACTGTTGACTGAGACAATTATAATATATAAATGCAGCCCGACTAGTGTGCTTTAATACAGTTAGCAAATTCTATGTAGCATTTAATTATATAATACTTACCTATATAAAAGATATATTTAATTTAGTATACAAAATTCATAACACTTAATTGAAAATCAATATGTTTTATGCCTTTATATAAATACCTAATTATGATTATACTTGCAAAGGTTTTTACTATGTCATTTGTTATTGTTGTGTATTTAAACCTAGATATATAATTGATTTAAACTGACTAATATTAAAGTACACAAGTTTTAATGATTGTAGGAAAATCTTCTCGTAATTTTTTTCAATTGGTACTTAAACTTCTTCATTTTTACACAAATATAAAAATTATAAAATAAATCACATTTTTCTTACAGAACAATAAATTTTAATTAAATAAATATGTAGATTTATTTATATTTTTGTAGACACTTTAGGTTAAATGAAAGAACAAAATTAAAGCACATATCTAACTATAAAATTATCTGTTAATCGCCTTTGTGAGTCTATGCGGCTTATACGTATATTGTGAAAAAATATTAATATTGCCGTAATATATGTTTTCCAGGTCTGTAAATAATACACAGGAGGACTGAAGCCAAAGAATTATTTTCGAGGTATTTACTTAATAATATTTTAATATAAGTATACAAGAATCCATCTATGTACGCTACATATTTTGCGAGAAAATAATTTATTAAGATAACATTAATACTTAAATAATTTAATGATTGACAACTTGAAAGGGAAAACATATGTTGTTGGTACTTAGACATTCTTCTTATATTATAGAAATGTAAGAAAAAACATAATTGTGACTATAATAATTTTATTAACTGAACTTAATGATTCATTTAATTTTAATACTTTAAATATATTATTTTTGTTTACAGGTTTCTAATTTTCATGGATTCATTGCTATCAAGTTCAACAAGATCCATTCGACATGAACTATTTAACTTCCTATCAGTAGACACTAGTGTTGTTACAAATATCCTAAAGTTATATCAACTACATTCACCATCCACTCTATCTCAAAAATTCTTTGTAAAACACACCTTTATTTTAGGTAACTTATAAACCCGTGATGGAAATAGAGTATTTTTTAGATGAACTTTGTTTTTGAAAATTTACCGTGTTAACATCAATATTTGCTACCAATTAGATAAGGCTTATCGAAACCAGTCATATCTGAAAGGCTAAAATTTTGTTTGTAAACGTAAAGACTATTGTTTTGTTCAATTTGGACCAAATTTCTTAAATCAATTGTTACTAAGCATTTATTTTTGTATCTACTTCATAAAATTTTATTTCCGAACCGTTTAATCGTTGATCTTTGATATAAACATACTATATGCATGTGTTTATGTAATCTATGCTTATATGACGTTCGTGAAATCACTATAATAGATGTTGAATATGGATAGGTATAAATAGTTAATTAGACTTAACAAAAAAGTGGTTAAATTAAGCGACAAAGCTAAGACAACTGCGTTATTTAAACATGTTTAACACCTCAATTTATTTTAAATTTAAGAATTTTGAAATTTGTATTTCGTATTATTTTTAGGATACTTTTAAATTTACATACCTATTTATACTGATCTTATGTTCCAAATGATTTTAAATGTATCTAGTCATTTATTGTTGTTACAAAAAATAGTATCTTATATCCCCGATTTTTTAAATAGCCAAACGAACTATATCGCGCGCTACTGAATTTGAATTTGAAGCAAATGCGTAGATATTATACGTCTCAAAATATACCTTATACCTACTTAGTCCTTCCTCTATTGAACTTAATCGTGTAACAAAAAAATCCATATCAATGTGAACATGAAATATAAATTTTGAAATATACAAGTAAAGATGATTTATTATATTTCAGTACAGTATTTATGTAAGTACATATTTCATTAGATTGCTTGATAGCTTTTAGTTTTGACCGTGAACTAAATTTTATCGAAAATTTAACCATTAAATGAGTACTTATATCTATTTGAATCGAAGATTTGTACGTATGGGAGTTGTTATATAAATAAGTATTAGGAGGTAGGGTAGTACATATAAGAAAATATTCGTTTATGTTTAATAAAAATATATGGCGATGGTGAAACTGTTCTTAAAATAACAATTGCAATAACATAAAAATAGCCCTGAGTTCGTTATTTTGAATTTTCTAAATAAGCATTTTATTTATTCACCATCGATATATCTTAATTACATTCTGTAAGTATATGATCTCTAACTGGCCATTGACATTCTCGGAATTTACAGTTTAAAATCACACATCATTATCGTGTGAGTAAGCTTTGTAGTTAGACTTTGTAATATAACCTTATACCTAATTACTTAGCTGAAATTTTGCGGAAATAGAGTATACCTAGTAAAATTGGTTTCGTGGTTTTGAAAAAGGGAGGATTTGGCCAGTATAGATAATAATACGTTTTATCTTTTAATTGTTTATTTAAAATAGATAATAACCGTTATGGTATCTAATGAAATCTGAATTTATTATTTTGTTGACATTTTTGCTTTCTTCAGTGACTATTAAATCAGATTAAGTTTTTAGATCATCTAGATGTAGTACCTAATTATAATTGTCTTAATTTTTAAAACACATGCTTTAACTGAAAGTAGATAGGTAAGTAAAACAGTTTCAATGTACCGAGCCGTTATGTTGAAAAGCCCTTTTCTATATCCATATCGTCTTATTATAAAACGAGAACTAACTTAATTATTTGGTTTAAACCGTTATCCACCCAAAACTAGTTGATATCTCGTAAAATGTCTTAGTATAATCTGGCAGTGTTAACTTATTTTAGTAAGAACTACCTTAGTCCTTATTACTACCCCATCGTTTACACGACGTTAGCTATCATAAATCATCGAAATATTATCTGAATGATGGTTTATCATATAATTTATAGAACTTGACAGGGCAACTCAGCTAAAAGTATACCTATCGAAATGTGTTTTAAAAATTAAGTCTACAACAACATTCACTGTAAGGTAAACAAAAACACACCAGAATTGTATGTTAAATAAATAGCTATAAGTATTGTTAATAAAACAGGATTGGCATTGTTATAAATACAAGAACAAAACCTCCAAAATAAAAAATGGTTTACAACAATGATAATCCTGTTTACATTTTGTTACGATTTTAAAACATATACAGGGTGGATTTGAATTCGTTGGCATCCTTTTAAATAAACAACATACCCATGATACAGATTAATTTAAGACTAATAAAAAGTAAATCAAATGTCGTCATTTTCATATTAAAGAAAACCTCTAAACATGCGTTAGATTCTTTGATAAACACCATTTACTTATGCAATTATAAATGAAAAAACCAGTAGTCAAAAAACTCACGAAAAAAAAATTATAAATAATAGTACCTAAATTGTTGCAAACATTTGTAAATTACCTCCAATCGTCAAGCGGTCGCTAGACATCGCCCTTTTCCACTCGACTTTAAACCTTATTCACGCAACTTAAAGTTTACTTTTGTATGCCGGCCACCCGCGCTACAGCTGAGCAAAAGAAGTTGTAGGTACCTACAGGGTCATTGGACACAACGTGGAGGGCTGGCTCGATTGACGACGGTGATTCGGTACTTTGTGCATTTTTATTATTTTTGGATAGTTTTTAATTACCTACTACATTAAGTGCACTATTATTACCGTACATAATATACCTACTTTATGTGAGTAACTATGTGAACAATTTAAATTGATAACAAAGATTTCAATTTCTCCCTGTATAATTGATTGATTCTCATCTTGTTAATTGACTTTTAATTGTCAAGACTTTTTATTTTTTATTTTTTTATTATTTTGTTATTAAGTATAAAAATCGTAACAAAATGATCTTCATTTTAAAATCAATTGATAAAAATCTACAAATAGTGATCTGATCACTAAATTTACTGTGTGTTTGACAACGAAATATTATAATTATCTAAAAAATTAAACGAGTCAAAAACCAGCAAAGGAACAACCAGTTTATAATCGTCAGCGATCCTAAAATATCAAATGATTTTAAGATAGAAAAGAGTTTAATATACTTGCATATTTAACATTAGATAACGTAGTTATAGCACTAATTTTCTTAGTTTAGTTCATTCACTTTACTGAAGTTCATTCCTAATTCGTATATTTTGGGGAAATGGGTGATAGTAGAAAGAAAATTAGGAAAATTAGGAGTCTATCGCAATACCACGTTCGGATAACGAATGGTTAATTTAAATGTTGTATCTTGATCCTACAGATTATTGTTATAAAATGTAAGTAGGTACTACTTAAACCGATTTTAATTTTAATATTCTTAACCAATGTATAACCTAAAAGTGAAGGACCTATATAAATAATCATATGTGTGTAACTGGTTTTAGAAGCGATTTGACGTTGTTCAGTGTATTCACGCCGTGAAACAGAAGTTTTAGACTTACGTACACGGGTATTTGATTACGTATGTATGTACCAAAATGTAATTATTGCTTCACTAAAATAAAAGCAAGTTTAATAAATTGAGTGCTGTTTTATTCGCGTAGTGGCTCACCAAAAAACCTAAACTAAAAATTAATTAGAAAAACTAAAAGATTACGCCTTCAACTAGTGCAAGCAATACAAGACCAGACACACCTGTGTAGTCACGTCGTTTACAAGAAATTAAAGCCTATTTTCCTTGCACTAGCTTACTAGCTACCTGTACTAGCTCAAAATAGAAGCCTAGTGTAACAGGGGCATTGTTACCTATTATATTTATGGCATACCTACTAAGGCGGACTGTACGAGATCCAGCAAACGGCCAAACGTTACCCCAGCAGAATTTTGAATTTTGTACTTAGAGCGATCTTAAATATTATCAATATTAACGAAAGGAACTAACTTCAGTCATTAGTTATATGTTTCGAAAACACGATTGCTTAAGAGCGGTTGTGCACCAATCCGAATCCGAACCATATTCAAATCAAATCCAAAACGAGAAAAATTCGGACGGAAAATTCTTGAGCAGCGTCTGTGCACTGCAGCCGAATCCGAATCGAATTCGTGAATTTCGAGGCCACCGATTTCGTTAGTGCACCACCAGACTTTGATTAGAGAGGCCGCATTCACTATGTGTCCTGCATTTAACCGCCGTCAGTTGCTGGCACTATTATAAAACTTATTATTTATTTACCCCAATCAAAAATAGTATAATTACTAACGTAACAGATACCCAAAGTCATACTAGCTATTGGAGGGTCTGTAGGTAGATGAATGCAGAGGCAACATGAAAACAGAAAAAGATCGCAGCACACGCGACTAGCAAATCCCTGTATTTATTTAATAGAAAGTGTTAAAAACCGTCACTAGATGGCGTATAAGTACCTATAGTAGTATAGTAGGTATTACGTCTCGCGCGAGAGCGTATTGTTCGTCCGCCGTAACCGCCGTAGCCTAGGCAAGATGTTGCCGTTTCTTGCGCACAAAGCGGCAACGTTTGCGTGATGCGACTGTCGTCGAGATGACCGTGCGTAAAGTCACAAAAAAGAAATATTTGGTACCAACCACAAAAGTGTAGACAACGCCATCTAGTAACTTTTTCAAAAACATTCACATGAAACAATAACAGGTAAATTGTGCTTTTCTGTACACGTAATTGAATTTTGTAAAACTGGCAAATAAATGGTTGAATATGCTTTAAAAATTGTTATTGTAATTCATTTAAGATATATTTAACCAGTAAGAATATTATTTTATCCAAATAATGGTTATAAATTATTTTTATTTTTGAATTGAAACCTATGGCGCCATCTAACGGTGGTGGAAGAGAATCAATCAATCATTTTACTAGAGGATAATACCCCATGCTAACGTCCCATGATGGGAACATACGAATTGACACGTCTAAGTTTACGTTTTTTGCTGGCAAATATTTGTAGACCTAATTATATGTTAAACTAAGCAATCAGACATCAAACGCGATGTCAACATATGGACACCCATATAATATATTTACCCATTAGAGAGGTTTTTTTTTGACTGCTCATTTGAAGTCCAAAACTACTGATTTCGGGGTTCGTCCCTTAACAAAAGATATTTGTATTGACGAGTTCTTTAATCCCTCATCAACTTTTTATAACATTTTCCATAATTAGCATGCCGGGTATTTACCCCAATCTACCCGTTGTATGGGAACATACAAATTGACATGTCTAAGTTTAAAGTTTTTGCTGGCAAATATATTTTTAACCTAGTAATATCAAAGAAATATCTATTCACAGTGGTTATATTAGCAATATGGTGTAATTAACTCGCGTCAAAACGCAGCATCTTTTCGTTTAGACACCTACAGAAATCCATTGCAAGCCAATTTTATCCTTATGACTCTGAACAAACGATTCATAATACACACAAAACCGACTAAAATAGACTCAGCGAGCGACGCGCTAGGGTTGACTGGTACAAGAAGCCACTATCGCCATTTAGCGGCTTAGCGCACCGTATTATCGGTCTTCCATGCTGGTCTGGGAGACAAGAATAAAACTTAAATATAAATAAATAGAAATATGTAAGGACAAATCACACCGATTGAGCTAGCCCCAAAGTAAGTTTAAACTTGTGTTATGGGATACTAACTTAACGATACTATATTTTATAATAAATTATTTTATTATTAATTATTTTATAATAGATTGGCGGAACTAGCGTGTTGACGATTACACCACGGAGGTCATAGCTACTTCTCTCCCCGCGCAAATCGTAGAAGCCGATCGAAGGAATGGGCGAAAATGCAAATCATGTTAATAGGCGATGCGGCTAGCAACCCATCACTATTTTGATTTGTTTTTCCACCTTCTCGCCCACCATCACGCTAAAAGTTGCCTTTGAGTATTGTGGCCCTGGGCTCTCTTAGAGCCGCAACACTTAAAATTCTCTGTCTGCCCCATTAGGGATAAAGGCGTGATAGTTGTATGTATATATCATCGTTTGGTAGCAAACCCGTATGTCGCGTCGCGGGCAATGCGCAGCCAACGTAGACGAATAAGCCATAGACGAAACGAAAGCTATCGTGTTAGGTGGTAGACCCGACTGGATTTGCCACCGCACTCGTAGTGGTTATACAAATCGTTTATCCAGAGTCATAAGATTGAAATTGGCCTGCAATGGATGTCTAGGCATCTAAACGTAAATGTGATGAGTTCCGACGTGAGCTAAATTTAAACCTCCGTGGTGTAATGGTCAACACGCTAGTCCGCCAATCAGTAGGTTCTGGGTTCGATCCCCAGTCAGGGCAAGTTGTAAAATGGCCTTTTTCAAATTGTCCTGGGTCTTGGGTCTTTATCTATATATGTATTTATTATAAAATATAGTATCGTTGAGTTAGTATCTCATATCACAAGTTTAAACTTACTCTGGGGCTAGCTCAATCAGTGTGATTTGTCCCTATATATTTTTATATTTATTGATATCGCTAGCCACATTGAGTAGATATTTCTTTGAATTTCTTTGCTGAGTGAACCTTCTGTACGTGAGTACTAGTACCTATTCTGTGGTAATCATGACGCGAGCTAGACTTGCACACGTCCACATAGACAGGTAGGTAGGTACTCAATATTATAATAACAAAAACAAACAACTTTTTTGCGGTCGGCTCTTGGTCTAAGTACGACAAGCGAAACACAAACAACTCTAATGAATGAAATATAATAAAACATGTGCGAAATATTTAACCAGCTAAAACAAAGTCTTTAAAGTAGATACCGAATTCTATAGGATGTACTTAGTAGGTACATACCATTTCTTTTGCTAGGGAATAGAAAAGGTCCTAAGTAGGTGGGTTAGGTACCTACTTATAGCGAAACAGATCGTCAATCTCAAACCAAACATCAGAAATTCGAAAGAATAATTTATGTATTTTTAGCCTACTTTTTATGTTTTTCCATTTTTAAAACTACCGGATCGGTGGAGTACCTAGGCGACGAACAAAGCTTGGGCGTGCGTCACTGCTCGCACGTGAGCCCCGACTGAACTGAATTAACCACCCGCAGTGGCCGCCGCGCGTAGGTAAATTTTTATACCTACACGGGGAGCGACACAGGCCTGATTTAATATAGCTAATTTAGTGATTTTAATCTTTTTCATTAATATTTGAGATATATTATTTTTTTAAATATAAGATAACCTTTTTATACATTTCTACAGATAATTAGAGGACTCGCACTCGTTTACTAATAAATATTTCAATCTACCCACCAAACGGGTAGATACGGGTATTTACCCGGTGCATATCGGGTGTATATCCAAGCGTGGGTAAAGTAATACCCGGATATGCCCATCTCTAGTGACAACGTCCGGTGTTCGTAACCAATATTACCTACTTAAATAAAGGTCATTAATTATCTATAATACCAAACTATCAATAGTACTCAGATACTATCACTATCACACTCTATCACGTCTTTATCCCTAACGGGGTAGACAGAGCCTAGGGCGGTAAAGCCCAGGCCACTTTTAGCGTAATGGTGGGCATGAAGGTGGAAAAGGGAAATCATAATAGTGATGGGTTGCTAACCGCATCGCCTATTCATATGATTCAGATTCTCGCCCATTCCCTCAATCGGCTTTTACGATCTGCACGGGAAGAGAAGCAGCTGGTACATTCTATGTTTTTTCTTTTCTCCCAGACCAGCAAAGAAGAACTATAAATAGTATCGATTGTTATAGCAATAGCAGAAACATTATCAATAACACTGTCGATATTATACATTAATTTCTATATTTTCGGCAACACTATCGGGCGAGACGGGACAGTGGGCGGGGCGTGCAACGTGTGCTTCCCTCCCCGTACCTCACCCGAAATTCGAATATGAATCGAATTCGAGTGGGCGCACAGCCGTACGTACAATTTCTACGGCGGCCAATTCGAGTCGGTTTTGATCCGAAATAAAAACGACCCGAAGTGAGAATTCTTGGTTTGAATACGAATCGGATTTGAACCGTTTACGACTAAGTGCACACGCGTCCATACAATCACTAGGAAGGCCAATTTGAGTCAGATTCGGATTTGATTTGAATATGGTTCGGATTCGGAGCAGTGCACAACCGGTCTAAGGGTTGGATCGCCCGTGCGGGCGGTCGCCCGATTCGAAGACAAGACGGGAAACACCTTGTCACAGAATAAATACATACAATGTCTACAGTTTGACTTTTTCGTATTTTGATAAATAAATTCTAATAAATTTAATAATAAACTTATTTTAGTTCCTAGCTTTTCTAAGACCACTTTAGTTACTATTTAACTTTACCGTCTTAAAATGAAAACTATATTCTGTTTACTACGTAGGTAGGTGTTTATCCCCAAGCCTGGGACTGAAAGAATTTTCTGATTACAAGTTTTATAGGATAAGTACCTACCTTTATGCTTATTAATTACGTGAACAAAACGCAATAAAACGGTCAAGTACAAGTCGGACTCGTACATGAAGGGTTCCGTGCCTCCGTACAATCTTTTAAAACCCTGAAAAAAACACGTTTCTTGTATGACGAGTGACGACCACTTTAATTTTTAACTTTTATCTTATTTTTAGCAAGTACCTCTATTTTTTGTTAACGGCCACAGTAATACATACTCGGTGAGAATTTTAAAGTAAGTATAGATACTTACTTTAAAATTCTTACCGATACTCAACGAGATCTATGTACTAACGTACTAGAGAAGACGCCACATACAACAGTAGTGTTCTATTCATCATAGGCTATCACTGTTCACCTCACATTAGTCACTCGCTAGCAATACGCGCATAATACACTCCACGATTCATTAAAGAAAACACTGTCAACTTAGTCAAAAATGCCTTGGTGTGTGTTGAGATACTGCACTAGTAATTCAAAGAATAAAGCAAAATATAAAGGAATAACTTTCCATCGGTAAGTAACTAGATTTCATTGATTGAAAATTAAATACGAACTGCCAAATTTCGGCTGCCATAATGAATAAAGTGAGTGAATGATCTGTCAACCGATTGAATAATTCGTCATAGACTATCAAAACAGAAGTGAAATGTAGACATCATAAATATGCCTACATTTCACTTTCATCATGGATGCATCGAAAAACTATTTGTTTGCTACTCAGTTATTAATGTTTGTAAAACGTTTAAAAATGTTTATATTTATAATTTTTATTTACATATGCTATAAATGCTTTACAAAAGTTTCCTAAAATCCTATAAATCCTTTATAAAATTAAGTCACATCTCGTAACGTCTCACTAGAACCTCCGAGGCCTCAAAAGTTTTGTATGTGGGGGCTGTACCCCTACATTCTGTTACAAAAACCTACAAAATTTCTGAGCCCTTTGAGGTGCCCCGCGCAACTTGAAACTACTATCAGATTTTGGATCCAAGATGGCTGCTTACACATTTTTGATGTTTTATTATGTTTGTCCCTATAATTCTGTTTCCTCGTAACTACTACACGGCTAAATAGATACGTGTATGATTATATAATACATTAAATACATAGATAGCTAACAAAGAAAAAAAACTAATAGGTATACAAGTACAAGAAATCACTTTCTTCTAGTGCAAAACATTATGTAAAGAATTTAAGTAAGAATAATAAAAGGTTACCAATGAAACAGATATGTGCAGTTTAACTTTTACCTTTATAAATATGATAAGAAAAAAAAAACAAAGAAAAAACACATTAAGAATGCAGCCGCCTCCCCTTCCGTGAAGATCGTAAAAGCTAGTCGTGGGTCTACAATCTAAAAATCTATATAACCATACAACCATCCATACACCCATCCGTACATCCAGCCATACTTACCAACATTCGCGTTTGTTAAAATATATGTAGGATTTAATTTGAACCACGTACTCGTAGGTAGGTAAAAATATATTGACCTTTCTGTACTACTCTCGTGTTTAGTCTATGAGAATGAAGAATGAATGAATAATCGAATCTGGGACATGGCCGTGTAGGAAGACGCCGAGTCTATATATTCATGTCGATGCCGATACTCGATCTTTATAATTAAAAAACGCTGATAAAAACACGTTTCTTGTATGATGATGACCTCCTTTAAATTTTTAACTTTATCTTATTTTTAGTATTTGTTGTTATAACAACCACAGTTGTTGGCGCTGGACGGGAGGTGGCAAACGGAGATTAAGGTGAAGGTAAAAAATTCAATACTTTTCCAGTTCTATGTGGCGACAACTAATATGTACTCTGTAGTCATATGTCATTTCGATTTTGTACGCATGTACCTATGCCATATGTCTATTTAATAAATTAAATTATTCTTTAAAAGAAGACAATCCTTAAGGTGAAGAGATAAGCAAATGGCCTTGAAGTGTGAAATAAATTGTTAACTTGTAAATATGGTGATATATATGTACATATTTCCATATTGCTCTTCGTCATGCACTAGATAGCCCTTTAAATTATTTTATGAACCACCGTTGAAAGTATTTTTAGTCCGTCTAGCTTTAAAACTTGCCTCTGCCAAAAGTGGCCACGGCAAGTTTTAAAGCTAGACGGATCACCAATAATAGTTTCAACGGCAGTTCATAAAATAATTTAAAAGGATATCTAGTGCATGACGAAGAGCAATATGGAAATTATCACCATATTTACGAGTTAACAATTTATTTCACACTTCAAGGCCATTTGCTTACCTCTTCACCTTACGTCGTCAGAACAGGTAAGGGTTACGCGAAAGAAAAAAAACCAACTGCTTGGTCAATATAACTGTAGGTGATTGGCACTGTGCGATCTGAATTGCACTTATTTGTATCGTAGCTAAAGTTCTTATTCCTTTAGTTGATTTTCGAAGTGAATCTTCTGTACTTGTACTAATATGTATTCTGTTGAGGCGACAGCATGCTGAAGCGTGCTGCAGCATGCTATAGCATTCTGCAGCGTGCTGACGCATTCCGCAGCACTCAAATGCGATCGCGCGCGAAAGGATGCTTCAGCATGCTATCGCACGCTGTACCACAGGCGGAACAAATGCCGTTCCGTGCTCCAACCCTTAATCACCTCAGAATTATACTAAAACGGAAAGTATTCAAGAAATACAATAAATTAGCCCTTGTAACTTTGGATTATAATAAATTGTATTAAACATAAGGCAGGGATCATATGTCTTATTTTAATAACTCTTAAATATTCTTTGTAAAACGAAAAAACCTCAAAAACCAGAAACGCGTAAACCAGCCTCATTGACCTCCCGTGGTCTTTTCATCTCGCATGACTCGCTGTCTCGCTTCGGCTATGAGTTTTATGTGCGTGGAAGTGGGAGCAAAATTTAGATTACCCACATCAGACGCCGCGCGCCGTCGAGACAAATTCCATTCTTGTGTTGTTGTTGTATGTGCGACTTGTGCAGGTGATTCTAGTACAGACGGTTAAGGCCGTACCTGAATTTTTTGGGGTCCTGTGCTGCCCCCATTGAAAATAAATCATTTCAAACAAAACGGATACATCATTTAAAATTTAGCTACTACCAAGCCCTAGAATACCCTTCAAAGTATTTTATGAACTACTGTTTACAGTTTACAATGAGAACGTTAAGCTTTACTACGCACATTTGCAAAAAACGGCCACTTTTGGCAAATGTGCGTAGTAAAGCTTAACGTTCTCACTTTAAACTGTAAACAGTAGTTCATAAAATACTTTGAAGGGTTATCTAGGAATTGGTAGTAGTAGCACAACTTTTAATGGTGTCTCCGTTATCTTTGAAATGATTTATTTTAAATGGGGGCAGCACTGGACCCCGGAAAATTCAGCTGTGCCACCGCGCGCTTCGCGTGCTACGCGAAGTGGCACAGGTATCTTACCATTCGTCTGTACTATACGAGTATCTAGTTTCTTTGATTTCCGATCCAAATGTCAGATTTTTCAAGCTACCGGCAACTGACATAAGTAGATTGCCGAATGCTATTTAAAGATGATAGCCCGTACTTCCGGGTGAAAGTGCCAGGGGACCAACGGCTTAACGTGCCTTCCGAACCACGAACGAGCTCGGGATATTATATGCCACATGTGGTCACCAGAAAGAGCTATGTACCTAGACCAACTGAAAAAAAAAACAGGGGTCATGTCGTATCAAGCACTAAAAAGTAAGGCAGAGAACCGAGAAGTTTGGCGCATACTCCACCGACAAGAGCCACTGACCAGATGACCAGACCAATTAGGACCACACCCGGAGATAGAGAGAACCATGAGAAAGCGCTAACAATCCGTCCGTTCTCTGGTCCGTTCTGTTCTGTCTGTCATCTGTGTTATGAGGATATTTTAACCTACATATATAACCTTATTGGCGGAACGCACCCAGAGTTCATATAACTCTGAGTGTCAATGTCATGCATGTCAATACGTCATGTGAGCTGAGTGACACTGACTGACACTGACAGTTTATTAAATTGCAAATGTTGAGTGAATCGATTACGGGAAATATTCTTGTAGATTTTCAATTAATTTAGCCATAATTATAAGCTCTTGGTATTTATATTTACAATTATGACTTCCACGCTGACAACTGTAGTAAAAATTACACTTTTTGTGTTAGTTTTCATGAGTATAATATCCCACGTTGTGCTTGGTAGTAACGCTCCCAAAAAATTGCAAATTGGCGTGAAGAAAAGACCAGCGGAATGCCCAATAAAGAGCAAAAAAGGGGACCTACTTCATATGCATTACACGGTAAGAATAAATTTATGTCACATTACGATTCTCAATTGAATAATAAACTGCTGTGTTTACTCTTGTGACTTCTGTTTCTATGAAGGCCGGTCATACCTAGTTGAGACCAGGGACTGAATAACCCAAAAAATACGATATCTTTTAATTGCGGTATGACGTCATATCGAAAAATAGCGATTACCGCTTTATTTCGATACACAAATTTATTTCAGTACCCTAAGTTTTTGTGTACAGATAGAAAAAGGGTATATTTCGGTACCGGTACTTGAACATTAATAAATAAAGGTATGTAAGAGATAGATAGAAGAGAAGAACTGGCGACACGCGACGAAAACAGGTTCTATCAGGTTCGCCGACGCACGCACTCGTGTCTTACCTACCCTGGATCGCACCCGCACCCCTCGCCCCACGCCCCGCAACGGTCGATGCTTTGTTTTTCGGTACCGATATCGGATAAATGTTAAATAACGGTATGGCCCTACCTTTATTTTATTAATGTACACTTATTTTATACCGGTACCGTAACCGCTTTCAGTCCCTGGTTGAGACAGCTTCGTGTGGTGTGAGTGAATTAATCCGCCAGCTGCTCAAAGGCTACTTTCGGAATGAAATTAAGTCTCACAAACAAACTATAACAACCTTTTAAAAAATCTGAAGTGTAATGTTCCCTGCATTCTTCAAATACTCTTACCCTAGCTATTCCTTCTCACCGTACAGGTTTTTTCGATAACTCTTTCTCTGTGTCTGCTGTACGACTCTGGAATGCTCTCCCTGACTCCATCAGAAGGGCCTAATTTTAAAGGAGTCACGGCTAGGAAGCCGTGACTTCTTTAAAATTAGGATTTTTAGGGCCCTCCATTTTTAATTAAATATGAGACAGACTTGATTGTATAATATGTATTTCTAGATATATATATATTTATTGCTCATTTGTATGTATTTAATATGTATTAATTTAATATTTATAATTAGTATGTTTTTTTTTAATTTATTTTTAAGTTTAAAATTTTATTTTTTGTAATTAAATTTTACGTTTTTATTGTTATTTTTATTATGTGTTACACCCACATAAACTTTCCAATCAACCCAAAGGTTTGACTGTTAGAGAATGCTTTTAGCATTAAGTCCGCCTGTTGTACTATTTGTATGTGTGTACAATAAAGAGAATAAATAAAAACAATTTGTACACACTTGGCAGACTTAATGCTGAAAGCGTTCTCTCCCAGTCAACCATAGGGATAAACAGATAATTTGTTGGAGCACTAAAATTAATAAATTTACACCAGAAATTATTCAATCAAATAAACATATACATACTTCTTAACTGCATATTGGATTATAATATTATTAAACATAGGCACATATACCATATACCTACAATGAATGATGATGGTGAAAGTATCTATTAAAATAACTAACTTATAAGATGATGATGATATATTTACACAAAACTTGTAATTTTTATTTTTCAGGGCACATTAGAAGATGGCACAGAATTTGACAGTTCCATTCCTCGTGGAAACCCCCTAACATTTACTCTAGGCTCAGGTCAAGTCATCAAAGGTTGGGACCAGGGCCTAATAGGCATGTGTGAAGGAGAACAGAGAAAGCTTGTTATCCCTCCAGAGTTGGCCTATGGGGAGGCCGGAGCTCCCCCTAAAATACCTAAGTCTGCTACTCTTACATTTCATGTTGATCTAGTCAAGATTGATAGAAAAGACGAATTGTAATAGTTAATTTAGGTCGTGCAGTCTGCTTTATTTACTTTATGGTGTGTATTAACTACATAGGTAGTAATTTATTTTATATATTTAAATCTGTGAAATGAATTAATTTATTATAAAATAATTTTTTGCATAATATAGGTTTTTTTTTTTAAATATTTATTAAGTTTAATTACTTACCTGACTTTTAAATGTTACCTAGTGGTTTATTAGCTTATGATTTTGACTTGTACTACAATGATTTTTTAACATCTGAAATGAAGAAAAATAATCATCATGCAAGCGTATTCCCGATTGCATCGTCAGCGGTTACGCTCCAGAGCCTGGGGTCCGCTACCTTACATAGGTGATTTGACGAGGTTACTGGTTTTTACACAGAGCGACTGCCGTCTGACCTCCGCAACGCAACCTAAAGGGTAGACCAGAACCAATCTTACGATACGTACAAACGCTAGATGATGTTCGGGACCAACAGCTTTACGTGCCTTCCGAAGCACGGCATCATCTTTCTTTTCGGATAATCAGGTGATTCAATCAAGCCAACAATATCCTAACCAGACTGGCAGTGTCCGACCAAATGTTCGGTTTCGGTCGAGTTACGAAAAAAAAAAAAGGATTTCAGTACTTTCAGTTTTGGTGGCAAACCTGCCGAAACTACGACCGAAACCGAAACTGCATTCGGAAGTTCTCGCGCTGAGCTCGATCATGTTCGGCGCGGTTCCATGCATCCAAGCGACGAAGAGAAATTTTGCACAAGTAATATTTTTTTCTTAAATGAGGGGTTTTCTTGAATTATCATTAAGGGTTAACTGGAGGGACGAAATCCCATACAAACGTACTTTCGTTTTAATTTCGAAACCATAAAACTCATCGTATTCAAATTTTTTACAAACATTAAGATGATAAATATCTAGATCTGTAATTAGTTTTGGTTCGTAAATAATAAACAAAAAAGAAGTTATAGCAATTTAAAATTTGCCTTTTTTATCGACGAAATCGAGTAATATTTAGACTCCTATTACACTTATAATTATATTTTCGATCCTTATGGAAACTAATTATACGACTAGAGTGAAGACTCTAAATTCCAAATAATTTAGTTTTATTTGGGTATGTATCGTATTTATCGAAATAAACGAAAACTACGATTCATGGCCTATAACGGCCCGTTTCGCTGGCGTTCAGTGCACTCTCTTTGTCGTACGCGGGGGTGTAGCTCTCACATGCGGGGGTCGGGACGGAGCTACATTTTTTAGCGCCCTTTCTCTTTCTCGACGAAATAGCAACACGACGAAGCGCGTCGGTAGGCAACTCGCTGTGGAGTTCGCCCGCGCCTCCAGTACCACCTTAAGGGCCCGGTCCTTATTTTTAATGATTTTGACTGCTTTTTCGGAGCTGATTGGTGCCAAACGATCTTAGTAACAATATGTTAAATTGAAGTTTATTTACGTATTAAAAAAGTGAATGAGACAATTTATTGATTTTCATTGTACTGTACTGTACATTGTACTGAGACGTGTTTCGATTTTTTGCGGTGCGCGACGTTCATGTTATTGTTGTTTACACGGAATTTAAACATGAAGTTGTGTATAAATTACAGAGAAATAAAGACAAAGGAAAACCCTAAAAAGTGAATGAGAAGATTTTAATATATTTTTTTTAATTCATTCAATAACTTAGTTAAAAAGTTTAAACAAAAACAAAATAATAGCTGTCAATGTCATTCATGCAATTGTGGTTGTCATTAATGTCAAAAGGTGGTGTCAGTCTCAGAACAAGTGTCAGTGCAGACATGATGTCAAGTCAATTCAACAATTTCTATATTTTTCCAACAAACCACGTTTTAATTTACTAATATTTGTTTTTCTAAATAATTTCTATTCTTATTTCTTCAAGAATATTTACATGTCAATATTATACTATCAATACTAAAGAAGTTCTAAAACATGGTGAAAATACTTTTCCTACACCCAGATCTCGGCATCGGCGGTGCAGAACGATTAGTTTTGGATGCCGCATTAGCTTTCAAGAGGAAGGGTCATGAAGTAGCCTTCTATACAAATCATCATGATCCCACTCACTGCTTTGCCGAAACTAGAGATGGTACGTTCCCAGTCACAGTTGTGGGGGACTGGATTCCTCGGTCCATACTAGGGAGATTCAAGGCGGCCTGTGCTTACGCTCGCATGGTCTACGCCGCCGTATACATGGCTTGGTACATAATACCTGAAGAGGAACCAACTTTAGTATTTTGCGACCTAATATCTCTATGTATTCCGTTTTTGAAGATGGCTCGAGGACCATTCAGGATTGTTTTCTATTGTCATCATCCGGACAAACTGCTTACGACAGAAGGCGGCTTTCTGAAGAAACTGTATCGAGCGCCTTTGAACTGGCTGGAAGAGCTGACTACAGCCAGAGCTGATAAGGTTCTAGTCAATAGCAAATACACTGCTAGGGTTTACCAAGATGCATTTCAAAAAATCAAAGATATCCCTGACATTTGCTATCCGTCTATAAACACTGAATTCTTCAAGATGACTCAACCTAAACCTTTGAAAGAAATTGTACCTGTGGGTATGGATAAGTTTATATTTTTGTCTATCAATAGGTATGAGAGAAAGAAGAATTTGAAACTGGCTTTGAGGGCTCTAGAGCACATGAAGCATATTGTGAGTGATTCGGACTGGAATCGCGTGCATTTGATCATGGCAGGGGGCTTTGATCCAATAAATTTAGAGAATATGGAGCATTATATTGAGTTGACAGATTTAGCTGCTGAATTAGACATCGAGGAAAAAGTTACATTCATGAAATCTCCCAAAGATATTGAAAAAGTTTCTCTTCTGTACAACTGCAAAGCTTTGATTTATACTCCTTCAAATGAGCATTTCGGTATTGTTCCTTTAGAAGCCATGTATTACAGTAAACCAGTCATAGCCGTGAACAGTGGGGGACCTACGGAAACTATAGTCAATGAAGTAACAGGGTTCCTGTGTGAGCCTAATAGTGAATCCTTTGCAAATGCTATGAGCAAGTTGATGCTAAGTCCTGAACTGTGTGAGAGGTTAGGGGAAGCTGGACGAAAGAGGTTTGAAACTAAGTTCTCATTTGACGCATTTACGGAGCAGCTGGATGGTATACTGACTAGAGAGAGACAGATAATATCAGAGGCGCGAGCCATTGAGTACGAGCAGAGGAAAAGGAAATAACATAAAGCTGACTCTCCAACAATATTTGACATTGTTTGAGAGCATATGACCAAAGAATTACACTATTAGACTAAATAACTTGCATTCAAGGATGATATCTGTTTCTACTTAATCTCTTTATAACTTGAAATTGTTTTGATTCTAAGTTTTTTCATTGTAGCCATGTTTGTCAAGGTTGCCATTTTCTCATAAAGTATTAGAGTAGTTTAAAAATGAAACTTCGTGTAAACACCGGAACAATGTTCGGCTGTTGTAATATTTTTATTTAAATAGTAGGTTTTCATACACGCCTAATCTCACATGAGTAGATGTTACTGAATTAGAGCTTGATAAGCAAGCAAGCTAATTATGCAACATATTTGTTTTATTGATAATGCCTGTATGGTGGTAACAACCCAGGGAAACTAAGAATGATTTTATTATGTCTGCACTATCCACTTTGTAATTTGTCTTTATCTATGTTTATCCACTAGGGATAACTGATCATTAATATTACTGTTTCCTACTTGCCACTTGCTCAGTGGTAACAAGTGGCACAAAAAAAATTGCTGCGGTTCCCCAGTAGAGGAATACAGTCAAAGACCAGCAGTACTAGCTTTAAGAACGCCGTTAGGGTTCGGACACATCTGTCAGCACGGAACAGCACTTTCACCATGGTCACATACTAGTCAAAGATGATTTGAAATTGAAGCTACAGTGAAACCATTTTCAACTCGATAAGAAGGAGCACTTTCCTATGCTGCTATCCTTTTGTAGCTCAGAACAGTTATTTGCTAGAGCGAGAGGGAGCGACGGAACGCTTCAGCACCTCTCGCTCTAGCAAGTGACGCTTCTGAGCGACAGAAAAGAATAGCAGCATAGGAAAGTGCTGTTCCGTGCGGTCAGAAGTAGCCCAACTCAACCCTTACCCTAGACTTTTCCAGACAAACATACTCAAGCTTTTATTTTAAAACAACATGATCAACCAAATTTATAATTTCCAAGCGGAAATCTGACATGTCATTTCAGAATTAAAGCTACATTTTGTTTGTACGAAAAAGTCTAGGGCATCCTTAACTGTTATTTTTCTTAATATTCACTCTTACTGATAAAATATATTCCACTTGGCATTTCATATGCATCCATACGCAATAGGCATTGTATGTGTAAGGGTACTAATTAATTATATCTAATAATAAGTGTTGCAAATTGTAAATTAATCATCTCATTAGCAGTGTCTTTCATCTGACCTAGGTATTGCTAGTTAATGCCTAGTTGTGTAATTTGTAGCTTCGTATCGTAAGTTTGTATATATATTTATGTATATTATATTGTGATTGATGCACATAAAGTACTAAATATAATAAATGTTGACGATACTCGTAACTTTTATTTTAAATTAGCTTTTGCCCGCGGCTTCGCCCGCGTATACTACACAAATTAGATTGTTTTATTTTAAACTGGGGTTGATGAAATTTCATGGGTCTCACTTTAAAAATTACGAAGTTTTATACAAACTGCCAACCCCTATTTCATCCCCTTAGACCGGTTGTGCACTGCTCCGAATCCGAACCATATTCAAATCAAATCCGAATGTGACTCAAATTGGCCTTCCTAGTGATTGTATGGACGCGTGTGCACTTAGTCGTAAACGGTTCAAATCCGATTCGTATTCAAACCAAGAATTCTCACTTCGGGTCGTTTTTATTTCGGATCAAAACCGACTCGAATTGGCCGCCGTAGAAATTGTACGTACGGCTGTGCACCCACTCGAATTCGATTCATATTCGAATTTCGGGTGAGGTACGGGGAGGGAAGCACACGTTGCACGCCCCGCCCACTGTCCCGTCTCACCCGATAGTGTTGCGCGAAAATATAGAAATTAATGTATAATATCGACAGTGTTATTGATAATGTTTCTGCTATTGCTATAACAATCGATACTATTTATAGTTCTTCTTTGCGGGTCTGGGAGAAAAGAAAAAACCTAGAATGTACCAGCTGCTTCTCTTCCCGTGCAGATCGTAAAAGCCGATTGAGGGAATGGGCGAGAATCTGAATCATATGAATAGGCGATGCGGTTAGCAACCCATCACTATTATGATTTCCCTTTTCCACCTTCATGCCCACCATTACGCTAAAAGTGGCCTAGGCTTTACCGCCCTTGGCTCTGTCTACCCCGTTAGGGATAAAGACGAGATAGTGTATCTGTGTACTATTGATAGTTTGATATTATAGATAATTAATGACCTTTATTTAAGTAGGTAATATTGGTTAGGGGGCGTCCATAAATTACGTAAGGTGTTTTTTTTTAATTTTCTGTCCCTCCCCCCCAGGTGAGATGTCGTGAGATTTTATTCAACCCCCTCCCCCATACCCCAATCTCACGTGAGATTTTTCAAAATTTGGGTTTCTTACGTAAACGCGTTGGATTGTTATTGTAAAAAGAAAAAAAAATTGCTTCGTGCTTTTATTTACGACTAGTTAAGACTAGTAATCAATATTGCTGAGAGTTTAATTATAAGTGTAATAAAAATTTAACAATAGACCGGCGGGCTACACTGTACCGTAAATTCAGATTAAATTGAGCTATTTGGTATAAAACAAATATGGTGGTTTGACCAGTCAGTAGATGTATAACGTCAAAGTATGAATGAAATTATTTTCTTTCGAACGAATTAGTGAATGATCTTAATCGTATTACGATTACGCTTAAGAATGTACAATCTGGATTAAATGGACCAAAATAGTATATTTTTTTTTTGTTTCAATCAGAAAAAAAATTACGTGATATTTGCCGAGACCCCCCCCCCTCTCTCCAACGTAAGAACAGATGAGATTTTACTCGACCCCCTCCCCCCTTAAACATGTCCCGTAATTTTTAGACGCCCCCTTACGAACACCGGACGTTGTCACTAGAGATGGGCATATACCCGGGTAACATTTGTGCAAAACAAAACAAAGTGACTATTATTAAGAGATATTATAAATATCCTATGATAATAAAGATATTTTGAATTTTTTTTTTAATTTTGAATTTTGAACTTTATTTTATTTTTAGTATTTGTTGTTATAGCGGCCACAGTAATACATAATCCGTGAAAATTTCAAGTGTCTAGCTATTACGGTTCAAGAGATAGAGCCCTGTGACAGACGGACAGACAGCGGAGTCACAGTAATAGGGTCCCGTTTGCACCCTTTGGGTACGGAACCCAAATAAATTAGTCCTCTAATTATCTGTAATTAATATATCTCAAATAGCCATAACTAAATTAGCCATATTAAATATACAGATATAATCTCATTTGATGTCTATTTGCATATTTTAAAATATAGTTAACTAGGTTAAAAATATATTTGCCAGTAAAAAATGTAAACTTAGACATGTTACTTCGTATGTTCCCATACAACGGGTAGATTAGGGTAAATACCCGACATACTAATTTGTGGGAAAAGTTATAAAAAGTTGATGGGGGATTGAAAAACTCGTCAATGCGAATATCTTTTGTTCCGGGACGAACCTCGAAATCAGTAGTTATGGCCTTCAAATAAGCAGTCAAAAATAATTCTCTCTATGTTTTGCATGAGGGGTGTCCATATGTTGACATCGCGTTTGATGTCTGATTGCCTAGTTTAACATATAATTAGGTCTGCCAACATTTTCCAGCAAAAAATGTAAACTGTACGGTATGTTTCCATACAACGGTTGGGGTAAATAAATAATAAGTATAATAATAGTGCCAGCAACTGACGGCGGTTAAATGCAGGCAGGACACATAGTGAATGCGGCCTCTCTAATCAAAGTCTGGCGATGCACTAACGAAATCGGTGGCCTCGAAATTCACGAATTCGATTCGGATTCGGCTGCAGTGCACAGACGCTACTCAAGAATTTTCCGTCCGAATTTTTCTCGTTTTGGATTTGATTTGAATATGATTCGGATTCGGAGCAATGCACAAGCGTCCTATCTGTCAAAACATTAGCGCGATACGGAATCAGGCAAAAAGTCGTGTAAGGACGCTTGTGCATTGCTCCGAATCCGAACCATATTCAAATCAAATCCGAATCTGACTCAAATTGGCCTTCCTAGTGATTGTATGGATGCTTGTGCACTTAGTCGTAAACGGTTCAAATCCGATTCGTATTCAAACCAAGAATTCTCACTTCGGGTAGTTTTTATTTCGGATCAAAACCGACTCGAATTGGCCGCCGTAGAAATTGTACGTACGGCTGTGCACCCACTCTAGTTCGATTCATATTCGAATTTCGGGTGAGGTACGGGGAGGGAAGCACACGTTGCACGCCCCGCCCACTGTCCCGTCTCGCCCGATAGTGTTGCCGAAAATATAGAAATTAATGTATAATATCGACAGTGTTATTGATAATGTTTCTGCTATTGCTATAACAATCGATACTATTTATAGTTCTTCTTTGCTGGTCTGGGAGAAAAGAAAAAACATAGAATGTACCAGCTGCTTCTCTTCCCGTGCAGATCGTAAAAGCCGATTGAGGGAATGGGCGAGAATCTGAATCATATGAATAGGCGATGCGGTTAGCAACCCATCACTATTATGATTTCACTTTTCCACCTTCATGCCCACCATTACGCTAAAAGTGGCCTGGGCTTTACCGCCCTTGGCTCTGTCTACCCCGTTAGGGATAAAGACGTGATAGTGTATCTGTGTACTATTGATAGTTTGATATTATAGATAATTAATGACCTTTATTTAAGTAGGTAATATTGGTTAGGGGGCGTCCATAAATTACGTGAGTTTTTTTTTTAATTTTCTTACCCTCCCTCCCCCCCAGGTGAGATGTCGTGAGATTTTATTCAACCCCCTCCCCCATACCCCAATCTCACGTGAGATTTTTTAAAATGTGGGTTTCTTACGTAAACGCGTTGGATTGTTATTGTTAAAAGAAAAAAAAATTGCTTCGTGCTTTTATTTACGACTAGTTAAGACTAGTAATCAATATTACTGAGAGTTTAATTATAAGTGTAATAAAAATTTAACAATAGACAGGCGGGCTACACTGTACCGTAAATTCAGATTAAATTGAGCTATTTGGTATAAAACAAATATGGTGGTTTGACCAGTCAGTAGATGTATAACGTCAAAGTATGAATGAAATTATTATCTTTCGAACGAATTAGTGAATGATCTTAATCGTATTACGATTACGCTTAAGAATGTACAATCTGGATTAAATGGACCAAAATAGTATATTTTTTTTTGTTTCAATCAAAAAAAATTTACGTGATATTTGCCGAGACCCCCCCCCTCTCTCCAACGTAAGAATAGATGAGATTTGACCCGACCCCCTCCCCCCTTAAACATCTCACGTAATTTATAGACGCCCCCTTACGAACACCGGACGTTGTCACTAGAGATGGGCATATACCCGGGTATGTAAACCCACGCTTGGATATATACCCGATATGCACCGGGTAAATACCCGTATCTACCCGTTTGGTGGGTAGATTGAAATATTTATTAATAAACGGGCAAGTGCAAGTCGGACTCGTACATGAAGGGTTCCGTACCACCGTACAATGTTTTAAAACGCTGAAGAAACACATTTATTCTATGACGACCCCCTTTACTAGGAAGTGGCGTAAACTTAGCTGTAAGTAACGATTTGACGTCAACATTTGTGCAAAACAAAACAAAGTGACTACTATTAAGAGATATTATAAATATCCTATGATAATAAAGATATTATGAATTTTGAATTTTGAATTTTTAACTTTATTTTATTTTTAGTATTTGTTGTTATAGCGGCCACAGTAATACATAATCCGTGAAAATTTCAAGTGTCTAGCTATTACGGTTCAAGAGATAGAGCCCTGTGACGGACGGACAGACGGACAGACAGCGGAGTCACAGTAATAGGATCCCGTTTGCACCCTTTGTGTACGGAACCCAAATAAATTAGTGCGAGTCCTCTAATTATCTGTAATTAATACATCTCAAATAGCCATAACTAAATTAGCCATCTATACTTCTATACTAATATTATAAAGAGGAAAGATTTGTACCTATTTTTATTTTATTTATTCAAGTACACTTGGAAATTTACAAACATACACTTAAAAAAAAAAAAAAAAAATAAGGAAAACATATGTATGTTTTGTATGTTTGTAATGAATAGACTCAAAAAGTACTGGGCCGATTTAAAAAATTCTTTCACCGTTGGAAAGCTACACTATTCCCGAGTGACATAGGCTATGTGTGTACCACGGGCGAAGCCGGGGTGGACTGCTAGTATTAAATATACAGATATAATCTCATTTGATGTCTATTTGCATATTTTAAAATATAACTAGGTTAAAAATATATTTGCCAGTAAAAAATGTAAACTTAGACATGTCAATTCGTATGTTCCCATACAACGGGTAGATTGGGGTAAATACCCGACATACTAATTTGTGGGAAATGTTATAAAAAGTTGATGGAGGATGGAAGAACTCGTCAATACAAATAACTTTTGTTCTGAGACCAACCCCGAAATCAAATGAAATGAAATGAAATGTAGTTTATTCTCTCTATGTTTTGCATGAGGGGTGTCCATGTGTTGACATCGCGTTTGATGTCTGATTGCTTAGTTTAACATATACTTAGGTCTACAATTATTTTCCAGCAAAAAATGTAAACTGAGACGTGTCAATTCGTATGTTTCCATACAACGGTTGGGGTAAATAAATAATAAGTATAATAATAGTGCCAGCAACTGACGGCGGTTAAATGCAGGCAGGACACATAGTGAATGCGGCCTCTCTAATCAAAGTCTGGCGGTGCAGTAACGAAATCGGTGGCCTCGAAATTCACGAATTTGATTCGGATTCGGCTGCAGTGCACAGACGCTACTCAAGAATTTTCCGTCTGAATTTTTCTCGTTTTGGATTTGATTTGAATATGGTTCGGATTCGGAGCAATGCACAAGCGTCCTTAGGGATGGAATTTCCAAAAATCCTTTCTTAGCAGACGTCGCCTAGTCACAATCTACCTTCCTGCCAAATTTCATCTTCATTGGCTAAGTAGTTTTCGAGATTTTGTGAATACAAACTTGCCAATTCTAAAAACACAAATGACACGGTATACGCACGTAATATAGTAGTAATTAGTATGCATATGTTCATTTACATATTACTATCTGAAAAGCATCCCTAAACAATAATACTGGCAGGTCTATTGGGACAAAAACTCCCAATTTTACCAATAGTAATATGCCAAACAGCTCATTGGATAAGATGGTGGGTGAAAAGTGGTTATTTACATACCTACACAGTAACCAACGAGATCTATGTACTAACGTACAGTAACATAAGTATTGCAGGTTGCTACTCACATAATCGGGTCGGTTCGGTTCGGCAGTATTCGTCGAACATAGCCGACCTCAAGCAATTACTGCACTTATTCGGCTTGTGTCGATCGGGTAGTTTTTATTCGGTATCGTCGCAAAATGTCCCTTACGCAAAATGTCCCCTAGTCGCAAAATGTCCCTTTCGCAAAATGTCTCTTGCAAAATGTCCCTTGCGCAAAACGTCCGTTTAGCAAAATGTCCCTTTTCAAAAATTTCATTATTTTTATAAAATAACTAAAGTGAGTTTATTTGTTGTTTATTTGTTTGTTACGCCTCCACGCTGTAACTACTGAACCAAATATCATGAAACTAGCTTTTGCGGCTCCGCTTGCGTTAATATCGATCCCTAAACTGTAACTTTTTCGGGATAACAAGTAGCCTATGTGTTAATCTGGGTGATAAACTATCGGTGTGCAAAACTTCATCTAAATCCCTTAAGCTATTTAGGCGTGATGGAGTAACAAACATCAAAAGTGGATTCGAGAATGGTTTATATTTATTACGGGTATGTCCCTTCCACATTGTATAAAAAAATGAAATTTTGTGCCACCAGTGGACGTTTTGCGCAAGGGTCATTTTGCGACGACACGGTTTATTCGGGACAACACATTCGGTTCGGCAGTATTTGTCGAACAAAGCCGACTTGCCATCCCGCTGCTGTTGCGTTTCGAGATTGGCCAAAAATGCTTTTGTCCGTCTGTCTGTCTGTCGGTTTGTTCTCGCCAACAGGTCGCATTTATAAACCGATTCTCGTGAAATTTTATAAGCAGGTTCGATAATTATCTACCTATATATAATTTTTTTGTCGATTCAGTTTTTGGAAATTTTTCTAAATAGCCGCGTACTGACCAAGCGAGCGGCTTCGCGAAGCAGCCTCGGACATTTGCCGCAATACGCATGCCGCGCGAGGCGGCCTCGGTCTGTAAGTTTTCTAACCCGAGGCTGCCTCGCGCGGCAAGGCCGAGCCACCATGAGCATCGACGCTCAGTTTAACTTGAAGTCGAATAGAGACCGCGCGTGCGTAGAGTTTGCCCGAGACCACCATGAGGCCGCACATTCGGAAAGCTGTCGCTACCACTGCCTTTTTAATAATTCTAAGGCTTGCAAAAAAATAGAAAACAGAAAACTAAACGTTTTTGGATTAAACTCTTATACAAAAATAGATTACAGGCTGGGAACAGATTGTTTGAAGAGTTGTGCTTCGATGACGAAGAAAAAAATTTCACGACGCATATCCATGACGCACAACTAACACGCAACGAATAAGCGAGGCAAAACACTACCGTCTTGAGTGAGCGCGGCAAACGTACTGAGGCGCCTTTGAGCATCGACAAAAACCGACAACGCTCGGCTCGGGCCGCGGCACGCTCGGGCGAGGCAGCGCGTGCGTTTGCCTCGGGCGAGGCACGTCTTGACCGACCGAGGATTTGCCTCGCGAGGCAGCCTCGCGAGGCTGCTCGCTCAATCAGTACGCGGCTAATGGCGGAGATATGGGGGTTTAAGACTAAGAAAATCATATTTCAACCAATTCGAAATTTTAAAAAAAAACTTTTGTCTGGATAACTTTTTTATCTTCAACGGGTTGGGGGTGAGTCGCGAGTAGAGAATACAATCCCGAATCTCGGGATCCCGGGATCCCGACCGTTTTCTGGCCCCGAAAATCCCGGGACTGTACTTGGCTAATCTCGGGATTTTCGGGATTGCCACAAACAAGTCTAGTTTGTATTCCGTAGTCCGTTGCGCCTTTAAAATAACCTTGCCTAGATTATTTTAATACATTACGACAAAAAGCAACGCGTACAATACGTAGGTACCCACTATTTACTACACAGGTACAGTCCTAATAATATGTTTGTCGTAGAACTTAAAAGGGACTTCCCCACTCGGAATACTTTAATACAATACTCTTAAGGTAATTCCCCAACGAACCACAACAGGGGAATCACCCGATCATCTCATATCATAATATTGTTGCGGGTATTTCCCATCGGGGATTCCCTGTACGAAAGTATAAATATGCAAATCAGGTTTTATTTTTTTCATTTATTGTTCTGTCAGTGACGGGTTACGTAGGCTACGTCATTAAAATTTAAAAGTCAATTATCTGAAATTAAGTATTTCAAATGGCGGGAGACTGTTAAACATAAAAAAGACAGTGATACGACGTCAGTGTGGAGTTATTATTTAGTTGCGAAGGACGGGAATAGTGCTAAATGTAAGCGATGCCCAGCCATCCTCAAGACTTTGGGTGGATCAACTAAGGGATTACATACACATTTGTTATCAAAACATAACATCAAGGTTATATCAGCTTCAACAAGTCAAAATCTGAACACAGCACCGCCGCCAGCCAAGCGAAAGTTAGATGATTATTTTACTAAAAGTGCCGACGATAGCCTGGATGATATTTTGGCAAGAATGATTGCATTAGATGGATTTCCATTCAGAGTATTCATAACCTCAGATGATTTAAGAAAATTGCTCTTAGCAAAATACACGGATTTACCAAAGTCAGCCGTCACTGTTCGAAAACGTGTTATGAATTACAGTGAAAAAATCAGAAAGCAAGTAACTGCAGAATTAAAACATTTGAAAAGTGCAGGTGAAAGATTTAGTCTTTCTTTCGACCAGTGGACTTCAACTTCCAATAAACGATACATGGCGGTCAACGTTCATTCATATAAAAAAATTTGGAACTTAGGACTTGTTCCTATTTACGATAGTATGACAGCTGAAAATTGTCTTCGTATATTGCAAGAGCGTCTAAGTAAATTTGACATTTCCCTAGAAACTGACATCGTGGCTATTGTAACCGATGGACCGAATGTTATGATAAAGGTGGGGCGGCTTGTTTGCACTGACCAACAACTGTGTCTCGCACATGGTATCAATTTGGCGGTCTGTGATGTGCTTTATGAAAAACATAATTATTTGCAAGATAGCCCTACCTCAGATGATACTATAAATGAACCAGCTGTGACTGTTGATTATATGGACGACAGCGATGATGAACACCATTTAGAAGACTTAGACTGTCCAGAATCAGGTTTAATCGTAATGTCACAAAATGATCTTGCGCCAGAACACGTACCAGAGTTAACACAATATGAAAATATTAATGAGCTGATAAAGAAAATCCGCAAAGTTGTAGTGTATTTCAAAAGATCTCCATTGAAAAATGAAACAGTACTTCAAAAATATGTAAAAATTGAACATGGAAAAGAGTTGTCACTTCTTTTGGACTGTAAAACCAGGTGGAATAGTCTTTTAACAATGCTGGAGCGATTTTATCTTTTAAAAGCATGCATTCAAAAAGCTCTTATAGATCTCAATCATCCAATTCGTTTAGACGATGTTGATTTTGAATTGGTAAATAAAATTGTTGATGTGCTGACCCCAATTAAATTGACAGTAGAAGCAATCTGTCGGCGAGATGCTAATTTATGCACAGCTGATGCCGCTTTGAAATTTCTTATAAAACAACTGTCGAGCAAAAACTCAGCACTTGCCAAAAAAATTAACACATCCTTAGTGGAACGACGAAGTGATGATTTAACTGGCGTGTTAAATTATTTACAAAATCCACGAATGGATGATGAAAATCAGTTATTATCGGATTTGGAATGGCACGACTTATTTCCAGTTCCGACACAGGCTTTAGTGAGGAAGCAAATAAAGAGTATTGTTAAAAGACTTAATTGTCGAGATAACACGGAAGAAGAAGCAAGTTCAGGATCACAAACAGATGATGAGCTAAGATCAGAAACCTCCCAACCCCAATTGACATTAAAGGAAAAGTTACAGCTGGAAATTAATAAGAGTATGAAATGCCCAGATCCTGAAGTACAAGTACAAAATGAATAGGGGTTGGCAAACAGTATTAGACGTGAAATGAGCCTGTTCGAAAATGGAGGAGTTCGTGGATATCACTTAGAAACAGCATATAAGTATCTATTGTCTATTCCTCCAACCAGTGTAGAAGCTGAACGAGCGTTTTCAGCTGCTGCTTATGTTGGCAATAAACTACGAAGCAGGTTTAGAAGTCAAACATTGGATGCTTTGATATTTCTGCGATTATATTTTCGAAATTCTAAATAGTTATTTTGTGCTGTTTTTTAATTTCTTGCATAAGTATAGTATTTTTTGGTGTGTATTTTTTCTTTTCTTATTATTATTCCGATTTGTGTTGTGCAAAGACATTGGACATTTTTTTTTATTACTCGTGTTTTTTTTATTTTAGCCCAATTAGAAACCACATAGTCTAATACCGGGATAGGCTCGGGATCCCGGGAAAAGGCTTCAAAAATCCCGTAAGCCCGGGATTGAAAAACATGTTCGGGATTGTATTCTCTAGTCGCGAGGTTTACAGCTCACTGAGCCACTAGTCTACATACCTATATTCGATTTTACCGCCCGGCTGTGCCGATTGATTCCAGCCCGATGACGTGTGTAGCAAGCCTTAGGTACTGATTCCACGATCAGTGCCGGTTTTAGCTTTACCAGCGCCCCGGGCGAGATTTTCCCGAACCAATAATGCAATTTAGACCGACTTAGGCTTCAATCTTATAGGATTTATTTTTGCCGACGGGAGGGAGGGTCGCAAGTACGATATAGGATTCTTCAAATTTGCTGCCCCATTGTAAACGAAGGGAGGGAGGGGGGGGGGGGGGGGGGTGCATACAAATAAGTCTAGGAGTTGCCGCCATTAACCAGCCGCTATTTATATATTTATTATTACCTGTGACCCCTTTGTATCTGGCGCCCAACCGCGCCCTACCCTAACGCCGCTACTGTCCACGATAGTTGCTCTGGATCCAACAATGCCAATAAAACTCACGAAAAAACGGTAATAAAATAATTTATTTATATACATGATCACTCGATGATAGTCTTATCTATGTTGTCGTACACCCTCTCTACCTTCTCCCGGGGCAGGGGGTCCATCAGCTCTAACTGCAGGTCATACTGTTGGTCCAGTCCCATGTAGCTGTCGCTCATTACGTATACTGTGTAGATAACCCGTCCTGTCAAAGTGAAAGATACAAAACAACCTTCAATAAGAATATATAAATATATACGAGTAAGTATCTATAAAAAAGAATATAATATGGACAAATCACACAGATTGAGCTAGCCCCAAAGTAAGTTCGAGACTTCTGTTACGGGATACTAACTCAACGATACTATATTTTATAACAAAAACATATAGGGTCTAACAAAATATAGTGAAACTATTTTAAGGGTGCAAAATATTTTTGGCCTATACAAGTTGACCGATCAGCTGATCCGAGTTTTTGGAAAGCCAAAAAGATATTTTTCGTATTTCGATATATGTTCCTTGGGAAAAGTTGTTCAGTATCATGGACTGAATTAACCCTTGAAATAGTTGCAGTATATTTTGTTAGGCGTTATATAGATAAACATCCAAGACCCACAGGTCAATATGAAAGAGATCATTTTCCAGCTTGACCTGACCGGGGATCGAACCCGGGATCTCCGGTGTGACAGCCTGAAATGATGACCACTTGGCCTCATAGGTCGTCGAAAGAGATTTGGCATTGCATCAGCAAAGCTACGGTTCCCGAAGGAATTAGGCAGTACAAGACTGAAATCGGCGCCAGCTCCCTACTAAAGAGGCCCACGCCGAAACCTAGTAGTCGCCGAAAACAAATCCTCGTCAACCAGTTAGGACGAGCGTGCGCTGCGTCAAACGGCGCGTCGCGCAACCATCTGCAAAAGTTCGCGATAGCAGTGACAGTCGGCGAATTGTCGCCGACTGTCACAGTAAAATATTTTTTCAGTCATCATGCCTTGTTGAGGCATGATGAAAAAATATTTTAGGCCCATCAGTTATATTATTAAAAAATATTGTACACGTATTTTTTCTTTTCTCTGCCAAACAAAAAATGACGAAGATACAGCGCATTTAAATTTCGCATGACGTCACGTTTTCGTACGATTTTTGCACTTGGGGGCTTAGATACTCTGTATCTTTGTGAATTTATACTTTTTACGCTACTAACGCGCGTTAGTCGCTTTTGCAACGCGCTACAGCATCGCGACTGCAGCGATGCAGACGCGCAACCGTGTCGGACGACATCGGGGAGAGGACGGAGGGAGGGTGACGCGTGAGGAGAACGGAGTTACTGAATCGCGTTTGCATCGCGGCAGAAGCGCGACAGTATCGCGTTTGCGTCGCGACTCGAGACTGAATCGTGTTTACGTGGGCGAGGGTACACAGCTTGCGACCGCATCGCGACTGTATCGATGCGAACGCGCGACAGAATCGCTACAAAAAGTCGCCGTGGGCGAGGGGCCTTAGGCTTGCGTCACCTAACACCACTATACAATTTCAATATATTTTTTATGACTGTACCTGTATAGTTCGGTGTGTAGAAGGTGACCTGCGCGGTTCCTCTGGGAGGGATCCGTTTCAACGCGTGTAGTTCCCCACTGTCCACGGTCCCCAGAGTCAGGAACCAGCCCTCGTTCTTGCCGCGCGGGAAGCGCGGACACAACACGTTGTTGGGGTTGCCGCCGCGGCGATTCATTTCTATTACCAGTGTGTATTCCTGTCAAAATATATTAGAAAATCAATGACGAATTTTTTTTTTATTTTTTTTTTTATTTATGAAAAGTAGTTCAGTATCATGGACTGAACTTGCACCAAAAAGGTTATGCGTTAGATACCAGTAACCCTGTATAGCCAGGAATAGAATTTTGATCTCAAACAAGCAATGAGTTTACATTTCACCTGATCTGCGTGTATAGGCATCCATTGATCCCTGGCCTGTGGTTGAGACACAGGCTTGTCATGTTCGCTGTCACTGTCGAACCAGAGACCACGGACATAGAGCCTTACATCCAAGGTTGGAAGGTCGCATATAGCCTGGAACAAAATTTTTAATTGTCAACTCGCGGCGCCGCCGCCGATTTGACACTTAATTAAAAATGTTAAGGCTTCTTTTAACATTTTTAATAAACAGCCAACTGGGAGGTAGCAATTTTTGGCGGGAAGTCAAGAGGTTCGGTTGGGGTTATTTTTGCAAATTGATTTTAGTGACTTTATAATATGAAATTGGTGTAGTTTGGTGTAATAAATGCTCATGCTCATGAACAATATGTGAAATAGTTAAAGTGGACAGTCATAGTACGGCTGCAGTGATATTTGTTTCGCGGACTGTGTGGGCGTCTTCGGGCGTCGTCCGCCACTCAATCGGCTATGAAAACCAGTGGACTCGTATAGATTTGTCGCCAGAAGCTGCCTTAAAGCTAAAGCAATCAAAGGCCTACACCAACCTTTGATTGTAACTTGTTAGGAAAAAAGAATTTCCCACGTTTTACTAACTTTTTCCTGGCTAAATACGCAGTAGCGTCAAGCAATTAATTTAAAAAAAAACTGGGAGGTAGCTTCAGCCTATAGTTCGAAAAAAATAAGTTAATTTTCGCGTTTCGCGTTCACCACCTAAACACTACAGTCTAACTCCACCAATTTACCTTATGTATCTGTTCAATCTGGTGCTCCTCAAACTCCCTCCGCATATATCTAGCCAGCAGCTCGTAATTCTTCATACAAGCCACTTTCAATCCATTCAAGATGGTACACGGCTTGTTCGTGTCTTTGGTCATCTGCGTGAACATGTACAGGTGCTGCGGCTCCACGTGGGGGAGCGCGGCGAGGGGGGAGTCGGCCGGCCAGCGCGCCTGCACGATGCTCTGCATCAGCAGCTGGCAGGACAGACAGACCGAAAGCCAACCGTTTTCTGCTGACGTGTCTATCATTGCCTGGATAGATGAATCGAGTTTGAATTACAAGTTTATTTACTATAGGCAAATTTAAAAAAAACCCCGACTGTCAATGACGCCATCTAGTGATGAATAGCGGAACTACTGATACGACTTGATATCCGCAGTGCCATCCATTATTTGCTAGAGAAAGCCCTGACTTTCAAGCGTTAACTCCCAATAAATTTTAAACGGCTGAACCGATTTTCAGCAAACATAGCCAAGAACCACCGCAAGGGAACTTGCTTTCGCGTCAAAAAACAGCATCGAAAACGGTCCATCCGTTCAAGTGCTACGATGCAACAGACGGACAGACCGACAGACATTAGCGTCAAACGTCAACACCTCATTTTGCCGGGGGTTAAAAACAAGAAGAAAAAGAGTGGCCTTTAAGTCTTGTGGCCCCTGAAGCCACTCTTTGCGTTATTTTTGTTTTTCCTAAGGCTGACTGGTAGAAGATGCATCAGCATTAATTCCACATTTTGTACCATTGTGGCCAAAAAAGGTTTAAATCAATCAATAAATATGCCGTGTGGTTTCTGTCAGAGTAGAATAGGACCACTACAAGTTTTCCCGTGGATGTCGTAGAGGCGACTTCGGAAACACAAGCTAAACAAAGCTTATAAACATCAGTGAGACCTCTCCAACCGTCTGGCCAGCGTGGTGAGTGTAGGCCAAATCCTCTAACTACTCTGGCTAATATATGGCTCTGATAGTACAAACAAACAAAGAGATAAGTAACCACCTCACACCACTATACTTTTTGTGTGCATAATGACACTGTGTAGCATGAATTATTGCTAACCTATCAACACTAAGTTTTACCTGTGTAAGAATTACTTCTTCATATAATACACACCTGCACACTACTGTTACTTTGCAAAGCCTGTGAATCATAAGTCATAACAATAGCAAGCAGGAACTAGTATTCGTTATTTTACACATTTGGTTTCAACTGTCTGTAGCTCAGTGGTCAAGGCATTCCAGTGCAATGATGTCTTAAGCTTAAGTGATCGAGTTCGATCCTCGCCCCCATCCCCATGATCTTAAACGATTTTGTTATTTTGTCATTTCGTTTATAATAACGAAAAAAATATTAAGTTTTAGAGTTGCCTGCTTGTCGGGATAGAAATAGTAGTTGGTTAAAATATTGGTTTAGCTGCCTATACTACCCACAATTACATATATTTAGACTTGGTAAAAAGTGTAAAGTTGAGGGTAACTAAGATCAGCTCTGTATGATGTATGCGTGTATTAAACTTGTTCCATTCGCCTTTGAATAGTATCTCACTATAGCCACTAGCTCATTGCGATTTGGCATTTCTCATTCTTAGATTTCGTTCTCTGAGTGCATTATTTTGTGAGCAAGATGGATACTTTTCACTTAAGTGTTTTAAAAAGGGCTGAGATCATAATTCTATATGAACAAAATATTCCTATTAGTGAAATCGCTAGACGTTTAATGATATCGGTAAGTGTTATTTGATATTTACTTAGGCAATGAATGTATCTCATTGTTTGTGAAGAATACTTTGTTTGAATGCTTATAATAACGATAATCTTTATTATAAGTATAAAATTAGCAATCAAGCGTCCTTGGTTATAATAGCTACCTTATTAAAATTGAAATGCCTTGTCGATGTTGGTTGTTATCAACTGTGTCATTGAAATGTTTCAGATTAAGTAAGAAATAAATGAAAGTAAAAATTAAAATAATAATCCGAATTAAAATTATTATTAATTTAATTATTAATTAAAATTACTATCTATTTAATTATATTATACTGAGTCTAACAAAATATACTGAAACTATTTTAAGGGTGAATTTAGTCCATGATACTAAACAACTTTCCCCAAGGAACATACATCGAAATATAAAAAAGGATTTTTGTTGTTTTGTTGATCCGAGTTTGCATGGAAAGCAAAAAATATTTTTCATATTTCGATAAATGTTCCTTGGGGAAAGTTGTTCAGTATCATGGACTGAATTTAACCTTAAAATAGTATCAGTATATTTTGTTAGACGTTATACATAATTATTAATGACTTCTAAAATCATAAACAATATAAATTTAAAAAATTTAATATATTTTTTTATTTTAAAACATAATCTCTTAAATTATTATATTTAAATTAATTAAAAATTAATTTAAAGATCTATTTAAATAGGAAATTCTGACCAGGAAATATATGAGCTTACAAATTTTTTATCTGTTGTTATCTATTAGCATAGGCTAAATTAGTATACTTACATAAGGCCAACCCGCACTTACGCTGCGCGGCGCGACAAATATAGTTTATATGAGTTTGTATGGAGATGGAGCAAGACGCACTAGAGCGACACGGCACGCAACTGCGCGATGCGACGCACTCCATACAAACTCATATACACTATATTTGTCACTCAGCATAAGTGAGTGTAGGCCTTTAATCGTAAAATAACAATAATATAATAACACTTATTTATGATATTTTTTTACAGAGACGAACCGTTAAATTATGGGTGCATTGATATGCAGACTCAGGTAGCATAGATCGTCATCGGCCTGGCCCAAAAGGCTTATGCTACACCGATGCCTCCCGCCGTCATCGAGACAGTCGCTGCGCATTTACAAGATCCGTTCAAGACCACGCGCTCAACTGCCACCGCGGAAGGAGTTTCTCTCCAAACAGTGCGAAACCATTTGCGTGCCGAGGGATTACGATGTCGTAGACCAGCAAAAAAAAATTTTCTGAATGATACTCACAAGCGCGAGAGATTAAAATTCGCAAAAGATTTTGAAAACTTCGACTGGTTAAACAATGTTGTTATATTTACGGACGAAAAAACTTTTAAATCGGACAAGGATGGACGAAAAATATTGTGGAGGAAAACCGGTGAACGCTACAATGAAGCTAACGTTCTTCCATGCCGAGCCAGCGGTCGCATCACTTTAGGTTACTGGGGCTGGATGTCGTCAATGGGTCCGGGTGAAATAGTGGAAGTAGGGGGTCGTATTACAAGTCAAGGTTATTTAGATATTTTACAAAACGTAATGTTGCCAACTGTGCGTGTCGTATATCCACATGAACATATATATTTTGTTCAAGATAACTGCTCAATTCACCGCGCACAAATCGTTCGTGATTGGCTTAATACCCAAGAAAACTTAACTGTTATTGATTGGCCTGCTAAAAGTCCCGACATAAACCCCATTGAAAATTTATGGGGTCAAATGGTGTTAAATTGGGATTCAGCTGATGTTAAGACTAAGGCTAATTTACAAGAATTAGTTTATTCAACATGGGAGTTAATGCGGGGCATTAATATGTGTTGGAATATGGTTGCTGGCATGGGAGATCGTCTACAGGAAATTTTAAGAAGAAATGGATCACCAATATGTTATTGAAACCTTTACAGGGTCTTCTGGCCTTGGCCTCTGTCTACCCGTAAGGGATAAAGACGAGATTAATGTGTGTATGAGTATATCACCTACTTACTAAATTTTATCAACTTATCTGTTTTTGAATGTAGCAAAAAGGATTGATTCATATTGAGAGATGTTTATTGTTATATAAGTTTTACCGTGCGTGACTTTAGGTAACATGTTTATTCTCTCACTATAATCTGACCTTTGTAAAACATTCTTTCATTATTTCGTCCATTCTTGTCTGACTTTGAAGATAGGTGAAACATATGGTTAATAGCATCTCTATTATATCGTTTAATAAATAATTGGGTCAAACATTTTTTAGTTATCTGCCTATAAATTTTACAAATGTGTATGATTGTTAAAAAAAAGTTACACTACCTACATTATTCATTTGTTATTATTTTATGTCTGTGCCTACTTACACATCATTTCATACATATGTTTCATTGTAACATAATATGTTTAGATAGTTATGAAAGTTGTAAATTGTGCATTTTTCTTTGAATAAATAATAGTTTGTTTAAAATAAACTTTTTACATTTCCTCGCTTTGTTTTTCTAAAACTTTACCCAATATATATCCTAATTTATAACAAAATCTTTAGATTTCTTCTATTTATAGAAGAGAAAAAAAATAACAAATATAAAATTAACTCTCATAGGGGACCAGAATCGAACCAGTCGACATTTCATATTATTTCGTCTTCGTTAACTGTTTCGCCACTCGAGCTTCATACTTAATTTGCGAAATTATTGCTTATATTTAAACACTAAATGTATAGTGTTGACAGACGTTATAGTGTGCGTCATACAAAATATAATTACCTACACGTGTATTAAATGAAGTTCATTGGTTGTAATGATCCTGTGTGAGTGATCATGACAAGCACACATAGAAAAGGGGTGGATACTTAATTTTAAGTTTATTTGTACATAAAGGGGTCGTGCTCCTGCAGTAGTGACTAAAAAAAATCTAATGATGTTGATGAATTAATAAATAATAAGGGATAAATAAATAAATACCTGTAGTATCCTGATAGTTTGATCGAGCACAGACTTGGTATCTGTGAGATAGTCGGTGTTGGGCAACGGCAGGCGCGTCATGTGCGCTTGCAGAAGTAGAAAGGCTTTGACATTGGACGAATCCAGTGTTAACGGATCCACTGGAAGTCGACATGACTGAGCTAATTCACTGGAATATAAAAAAAAATATTTAAAAAGTTGTTAACACACACACGCACTATCAAGTCTTCTACCCCTAGAGATAGGGTAGATAAAGCATTTTGGGTCATTGCTCTAAGCAGACCCGCAAGACCCAACTATTAACTTAAAATATTTAATTTTTTATCTATGACGCCTTGTCAATGGCGTCTTCTCTGATAACGTCACACGAAATTAAATAAGGCGTTTGGACGAACTTTCTGTATGTATTACCTGTGAGTAACGTCATCTGACAAATAACTGCCGCCATGACAGAAATAGCGTTATGGCGCGGTTGTGGAAATTTAAACTTCAACATTGATTTCTATTAATAAATACAATAGATATCCCGGAAATGGTAACGTATTGTGCATATTATGTAAAAAAGAATTTTTTTTTTTTTTTTTTTTTAATTTGTCATTGTCATATAACGTATTGTCACAGAATTAATAAGAGTATTTCATACATTAATTTTATAGTGCAATAAATTAAATAAATAAATAAACGGAATCTCCTAAGGTCCCGCGCATTATGCGTCCCCATTCCTCGTCCCCGCACCTCTCCCCGTTCTCGCGAGAGCGGGCGAACACACACGCATAGACGTGTGCACGGATGTATAGTTTCGTTTGTAGTAGTGTAGGCATAAATGATACTCCGCTTCTATGAAGTGCCATACCTGTGATATTGTTCTGTTGTAGGACCCTGAAATGCGACACTCACCCGTTCTGTATGTCTTCGTTGTGCCGTACTGGCAGGGTAGCGTACTCGTCAGCGTCAGACAGTACTCTCAAGAGCGCGTCAGTGTTCAAGTTGCTCTGCAGTTGGAGGTTGAAATGGGCCATGGTTTTGTGAGACAGGTAGTAGTAGGACGCGATACGGCCCATCCATGTGCAGTGGACTGTGCGTTGATCCTATAGCAAGAAATAGAACTCATTTTTATTTACCAGAAAAATACATATACTTATACGTGCACAAATTTTCCTCATCTATAACAGGTTCAACAACAACACAATTAGAAGCAAATACAAATAAACTGTTACATACCAATTAACCTTATAAGTCAATACAATCGGCATCTTCTTCTTCACCTTATCCCACATCAAGTCGTTTAAGTTCATAAGATAGATTTACACATACACTATCACGTCTTTATCCCTAACGGGGTAGACAGAGCTTAGGGCGGTAAAGCCCAGGCCACTTTTAGCGTAATGGTGGGCATGAAGGTGGAAAAGGGGATCATAATAGTGATGGGTTGCTAACCGCATCGCCTATTCATATGATTCAGATTCTCGCCTATTCCCTCGATCGGCTTTCACGATCTGCACGGGAAGAGAAGCAGCTGGTACATTCTATGTTTTTTCTTTTCTCCCAGACCAGCAAAGAAGAAGATAGATTTAAGCTTTGAAATAAATAAATAAAGTACAGTTCTTAAAATGTCCAGCGGTTTCAAAAAGTCCAATTGTCAAAATGTCCAAGTCTCAAAATGTTCAAATCTCAAAATGTCTAGTGTTTAAAATTTTAAAAATAAAATAAATCGAATCCGACAATCGAGTACTGTATAGTCTGGTCTTAGTTTTTAAAACTATATCTTGTAAGTTTATTTATTTGGCTATCCAATTTTAGACTACATTTTGAAACAAACAATCATCTTATATTATATAATTCAAGTCTGCATTGCACCCAGAACTAAGCACACTGCGTAAATGAGTTTCTTTAGGCGTTTCTTCCTAGCTTTGGTCGTTGTGAAACGGTATTAGTAGTTTTTCTTTAAAATAATTAGTAATTTCACTATGAATAAGTTTTGTAAACATTACGGGTAATTTTTACCCGTAATGTTTACAAAACTTATTGACGAAAGCCTTATTACTAAATAAACACTTGAAATTTAATTTATCTACCCATGCTATAAATCCTCTATAAAAGTTTCTGAAACAGTTAGCTTATTGTCAACATATAACACCCAGTGTAATAGTAACCATAATATCATCCAAATGCGTGATATAATGTTGTACTAAATTTCATTATGCAATGCAAACTCGATCCCTCTTATCTTTATGAATGAAAAATAAATAACCATAAGTGCCATTTTTGAAACGCGGATGCACGTAAACGAATGATTTTTCCTTACAAAAAAACGTTGGATTAGTGACTCCGCGTTTAAAAAATGGCACCATTGTCTTGCACGCGCGTTACACTACCAGATTCGAAATAAAAAAAAAAATGTTATTTGAATTTACGTCGTATCCTGCCTTTTTTGTTTGTTAATAGCATTTAAAAAAAATATTACTTTGTTGTTTACAAAAATGAGTGCTTGGAACACCACCAGATATTTCTAATGCGGCAAAGGACATTTCTAAGCAATTATTACCAGAAAAGCCGAGAAAACAATATGAAAAGGCGTACCAAGATTTCATTAATTGGAAAATATCAAAGAAGTAGTACATCATTTTCTGAAAATGTCTTATTAGTATATTTTCAAGAATTATCCGAAAAATTCAAATCTTCATTCCTATGGACCTTCTATTCAATGGTCAAAAGTACGCTGAGTATTAATCACAACGTGGATATCTCAAAATATTCAAAATTAATTGTCTTGCTTACTATCTGGTGGACTATATACACAAACAATTATATGATGATCAAGCTCGGCACAGGCCACCTCACAACAGCGCTCAACAGAAAGTCTGACAATATCCTTCCGCTCTTTGCTACGGAAAGAATCTTTTATAAAAATTATAGAACCCCCTCGTTGAGCAGACTTTCTGTTAAAGCAGCTAACAATATTATAGTTGTTTAGGCTGAACATCATCTGACTCTCATGCAGCCAATGTTCAGTCAAACATAAAATGTCCACATCCATTTCTTTTGAAACTAATTCTACTAATATAATAATTCTTTTCCGGAAAGACCTTCTAAATTTTGATGAAGTATTCTTAATTCATGAGGCCTTCCAGTTGTCTGAATGGTCAGTTTAAATCTGCCGTCAAGTCTACAGAATTACCGTTACATAAACTTGGTAAGTCTGTAGGTGTCTTAAAACTAGAATCTTGTTTACAATGTAAACTCGTCCAAAAATTAATATTATTTGCTATCAATGTAGCAATCTTATGTCTAGAATATTTTGTGAGATAAATATTATCTTTTGTCACATGACATTCATTTATAAAATTGTTAGTGTCAAAAAACACTAATTTATCACTATAACGACATGTCATATTAGGTCCTTACATATGAAATTGCCGATTTTCAATACTGGCAACTTTAAAATAAATATCTTGCGTTTCATTAGGAATTCCAAATTCAAATTTATTTCGAAATAAAGCCAGAAAAATATTGTTTTAAAATTTGTATTTCATTTGTTTTAACATCATTTGTTTGAGTTTCAACATTGCTATAACAACAACTATGGACAAATTGAAAATTCGCGGTATTTACGAATACGAGTTCCACCGTGGCACCAGTGCTGCAGAAACGACTCGAAGAATTAACGACGTGTATGGACCAGGCACCGCTAACGAACGAACGGTGCGTTTTTGGTTTCAACGTTTCCGTTTTGGAAATTTCGATTTACACAATGAGCCTCGTGGACGACCTGATACTCTAGTGAATAACGAAGAATTGAAGGCGATAGTGGAAGCGGATCCATCTCAAACCACTTCTGAATTAGCAGCAGCCTTCGGCGTAAGTGACAAAACGATACTTATCCACTTGCGCCAAATCGGAAAAATTTAAAAACTCGAAACGTGGATACCGCACGAATTGACTGAAGCAAACCAACAAACACGCGTTGCTTGCTGCGTTTCTTTGCTTAATCGCCACAATAATGAGGGGATTTTGAACCGTATCGTGACTTGTGATGAGAAATGGATCCTGTACGACAATCGGAAGCGATCATCACAATGGCTTGACCCTGGAGAACCGGCAAAACCTTGCCCTAAGCGAAAACTGACCAAAAAGAAGATTCTGGTTAGTGTTTGGTGGACTAGTGCTGGTGTTATCCACTACAGCTTCTTGAGATCAGGCCAGACGATTACTGCAGACTTGTATTGCCAACAATTGCAAACAATGATGGAAAAGCTCGCCATTAAACAACCGAGACTGATGAATTGCTCTAGCCCACTGCTCCTTCAGGATAACGCTAGACCACACACTGCACATCAAACGATCGCCAAGTTAGAGGAGCTGCGGCTGGAACCTCTGCGTCACCCACCATACTCTCCAGATCTTGCCCCAACCGATTACCACTTTTTCCAAAATTTGGATAACTTTTTACAAGGAAAAAATTTCAAATCTGATGAGGCAGTCAAAACCGCCTTCAAACAGTTCATAGACTCTCGCTCCCAGGATTTTTTTTCCAAAGGTATCAATGATCTGCCTATAAAATGGCGGAAGTGTATCGATAACAACGGCGCATACTTCGATTGATTAAATAATAATTTCATTAAAATTAAAAATTGTGTCACTTTTTTGATACTGAACGGCAATTTCATATGTAAGGACCTAATATTATGTATCAAAGTATTGAGATAGTAAATGATTCTGTTAGTTTTTGGAGACTGGCAACGTAGATATGGGAACGCACATAATATTATTTTGCTTACTTCTAGTTCAGATAAATAATCCATACAGCTGATTATTTCTTTCTTTCCTACTTTGTTACTATTGCATATTAATAATACAACAGTAGATTTACAATTCAGTTTGGTTGATTTAATTTTGTCTAAAATTTGAGTATAGGTTGCATCCGGGAAGCAGTAATTTATACAAGTTTTATCTAGAATTTTGTTTAACATGCAACCCATATTGCGACCTATACTATAAAAGAACTATACTAACTATACTAGAAAAATAACTATTAAAAGACAGCCCATTGAAATAATATAATTAACGTACCTCCTCGATTTCAACGCAGTTAGCATTAGCCAAGGCGTCGAGACTAGTCTGCACTAAATCGGACAGGTACCGGTTCACATCTTGAGGCTCCAAGCTTTCTAAATTATAATACGAGGGGTTCTTGAGCAGCCGACGGAAGAAGTACGTCCACGTTAGGTAGTCTAGGATGTCTTGTTTTGATTGGACAGTGCCTGTGGGATGAAAAAGAGTATTAAATTAAATTTTTGGTAGCTTCCTAGGCCATTCTTTTTATGTTGTGGAAAAAAAATAAAAAAGGAGTAAAAAAAAAAATCGCAAAAAAGTAAAAAAAAAGAGTAGAAAGTATAAAAGCTGATCGAGTGAATGGACAATCATGTCAAAAGATGATGTGGCTAGCAACGTGTCAATATATTGATTCCCTTTTCCACCTACTAGCCTACATCCACGCTGAATTCACATCCAGCGTGGTAGGTCTTAATGTCAAAGGTCTTATGGCCCTAAGCTAGGCTCTATCTACCCTGTCAGGGACAAATGATATATGTGTAAGAAAACTATAGCCGAATCATTTAAACTGTTTCAGCTATTTCTTCTCCGCTTCGCAAGGTTTTTGGCATCCTTGGATGACAATTGACATGCACAATATATTTGCCGTGTGGTTCCCGGCAGAGTAAAATAGGATTACTCCAAGTCTTGCCGTGGATGTTGTAGAAGGCGACTTAGGAAACACAAGCTAAACAATGCCAAAAAAATCAATGAGACCTTTCCAACCCGTCTGGCCAGCGTGGAGAGTGTAGGTCAAATCCTCTAGCTACTCTGGTAGTACAGAGAGGGTCGTGCTCCTGCATATTATATTTGCAGAAGAAAAAGCAGAAGCGCACCCCGGTATCCGAAGCAGCACAGCCGAGGAAGCAACCAGAAATTAGATGAAGAAATGTGTATCTGTCAGGAATAGTAAACAAATTCTTACCAGCAACGATTTCTGCGTTCAAATGGTCAGCTAAAACTTCCAACAAGCTGGACTCCACCGGGAAAGGCTCGTACAGGAACTTCTTGTAAAAGTTTTTCTTTTGATCATGGACCAAAACCACCGCTACTCCTTCATTGTCATACTGAAATGCCAAATATATTGCTATCATATTTTTTTAATACGCTATTTGACAAATTTTGAAAAATTGTTTTGGCGGCGGTTTTTTGTCAGATGACGTCACACACAGTACAGGTTCCGGAAAGTCCAGTCAAAACACCATGTTTACTTTTATGTGACGTCATCGGAGAAAAAGCTATTAAGGACTGTATGCACTAAGCCACGTGGTCGGATTTGGCTCTGAAATATGCAAAATTTTCCCGCTAGGGAGATAAAAATGTCAAGATGAAGTTACATAGAGTTAATAATGTGTAAACGGGACAATAGATGTAGGTAATCATAAATTGTAACGTAGAATTAGTATACAGCTTACTTGTTTCTTTTCGTCAAGACTTCCATTTCGCGATACTTATTAAAATTTTCAAATCAATCAAATCAAAGAATTATTTTGTTTGAATTATTATTTCTGAATTAAGGCCTTGGCAGACGTCATTATAATGTACTTAACACTTTAGTAGACAGGCTATCAGTAGAAAAAGTAAAGTCGAAAATACAGTAGTGTGCGTGAATGCAAGACGTTTATTTAAAAAGCGAGTTTAAATATATGTGAAATTCATATAGCATTTTCTAAAAAATCCAAGTTATAGTTATTCGAATCTTGCGTAAAATTTATTACTTTTTCAATTTATTAGTCGACCTCCGTGGCGATTCCTTAACACGCTAGTCCGTCACTCGGAGGTTCTGGGTTCGATTCCCAGCCAGGGCAAGTTGGTAAATGGCCTTTTTTAAGTTGTCCTGGTTCTTGGATGTTTATCCCATCAAAAACATAAATGTAAAAATGCCAAGTTCAAATTCCGACAAAACAATTGAAATTTAAATAGCTGCCAAGTTATGTAGGTAGAGAAAACTGAAATTTATTCATAAGAATCTCAACATTTGACTTGGACAACATTAAGATTGAAAGCACGGTCACCCATCCTAACTGTGACCAAGCTAGAAGTTGCTTAACCTGTAAAAGCACGGTCATTCATCCATCAATTTTTGAATTTATCGTATGCGAAGTGGAGCGAAATATTTGCACAAGTGGTTTTGATTACTCGTATTTTGAAATTTGTTAAAGCGCAAATGACAAAGAACCCTTAGAATAGAGAATCTGTATCGTTTCACGCAGCTTTTTAGGGTTCCGTAGTAAACAAGAAAACCTTATAGTTTCGTCATGTCTGTCTGTCTATCTGTCCCCAGTTTTACTCATAGACTATTAGTACTAGAAAGCTGTAATTGGGCATGGGCATGGATATGTGGTAATAAAAACTTGAAAAAAAAATGTGTGGTGTGAGACGTCGTTGAATAGGTCTTTCAAAAATATTGTAAGATTATGAACACCCTTTTTCGTTTTAGCAATCCGTTTGTGAAATATTTGGTTTTTGTTTGCAAATTTTTGTTAGAATTATGTGTCTTCCCTCTCTGTCAGTTAAACGGTTATATATGGATACTTAAAAAAATTAACGGCAGTAGTATATAACGTCTCCCTGTACTAAAACTAATTTAAGGTGGATTCAGTTCATGATACTGAACAACTTTTCCTAAGGAACACATAATTAAATATGAAAAGAAAATGTTTGCTTTCCATTCGACCTCCGTGGCGTAATTGTTAACACGCTAGACCGCTAATCCGGAGGTTCTGGGTTCGAGCCCCAGCCAGGGCAAGTTAGAAAATGGTCTTTTTCAAATTGTCCTGGGTCTTGGGTGTTTATCTATGTATGTATTTATCATAAAATATAGTATCATTGAGTTAGTATCCCATAATACAAGTTTAAAACTTACTTTGGGGCTAGCTTAATTAGTGTGATTTGTCCTTACATTACCATACATATATTACATAAATATTACATTTTGCCAAATCTTGTGTGTAAGAGATCAAAAATAATTTTTGTATTTCGTTTGTTCCTTGGTGTAAGTTGTTCAGTATCATGGACTGAATTCAGATCTAAAGTTAGGCAGTTGTTAGTTACATAAAACAAGTAGGTACTGACTACGGAACCCTACACTGCACGTGGCCTGTCACGGCACGTGGCCGGTTTATTTTGGTTAAGTTGAAATTTTAGGGAACCATAGACAAATTTATGATATTTCTGTGTAAATCAATATTACTTATCGCTGACATGACGTTCTCAAAAATACAATCAAATAGTATTTTACGCGAGCGGTGACTTGGAAAACTAAATGTTTTGTGTTCCACTAACAGGAAATATACACATTTGAATTTTCTTTGTGAAACAATACGTTTAGCGACCATCTGCAATCGTAACACCTTTCACTTCTATTCACCTTATTATGTAAGTACGGAGGGTAAAAAAGATTGCACGTTGAACAGATCAACAGTCTCGGCTTAGCAGCTGTATGTGCTCAATCAATGACTTGACTGTTTGATTTTGTACAATATTTTTAACGAATCAACAAAAAGCACTAAAAAGAAATCTTTTCCTGAAAACAGCTAAAAAAATTGGTTGATTAATGAAGCAGTAATTAGCATTGTTGCACCCTTTTATTTTTTATCTTCTAATAGGTTTTCCTGTAATCTATAGGTAAAGAACTATTAACTGTATATTTTTCAAAAGATTGGGTTCAGTGGTTTCGGAGATAAGTGTATTTTTATTATTTATTTTCAAAAATAACTTCAAAAACACCAACTTAAAAAATATAGAAAAATATATTTAATATTATCATAAAATGCTCTTTCATTTGATATTTTACGCGATATAGTTCACAAAACCCTTTTTTTAATGTCTCATTTATCTCCCATAAAGTGGCCCCATTTTTTATTTATTTATTCATTTACCTACATTTTACTTCCGTCTTTGGGTCACAAATTTACATTATGTGCACCACATTTCAACTGAATCGGTCCAGTAGTTTAGTAGGGGGGGGGTAAATTTTCGCCCATTTTCTTAAATAACTTAAAAATACCGATCTAAGAAATAATAAAAAATAAATATATTTAAAATTGTCATAAAAAGTTCTTTCATTTGATATGTCACACGATTTTGTTATCAAAACTTTTTTTTAATGTCTAATTTACCCACAATAAGTGGCCCCCTTTTTTAAATTTCATTTGTTACATTATACGTCTATCTTTAGGTCACTAAATTACATAAGTGTAGGTACTAGATCTCAACTAAATCATTCTAATAGTTTCGTAGCAAATTGGCTGTAACTTACGGACAGACAGACAAGCGAAACCCTAAAAACAGTAAAAACACCGAAAACATCGGTTCCTATACAAATTTCCCAGGCGGCTGCACACTTTTGTATAAAAATGCAGATTTTTTTTTGTTTTTTGACTGTTGTTTTAATATCATTATACTATACTAGCAGTCCACCCCGGCTTCGCCCTTGGTACACACAAAGCCTATGTCACTCGGGAATAGTGTACCATTCCAACGGTGAAAGTTTTTTTTAAATCGGTCCAGTAGTTTCGGAGCCATGTAATGCAAACAAACAAACAACCAAATCTTTTCTCTTTATAATATAAGTGTAGATAAATAGCCTACTATAGCCTGCCTGCCAAGCCAAGTATAGATCTAGTATAGCCTGTGGTTCGATATATTACGCATAATGTCAATTCGTATTTTGATATACATTCATGGGGAAAAGTTGTTCAAAATTTCAGACTGAATCACCCCTCAAAATAATTGTAAAACCCTAATTAAACAGCACCTTTTATTACAAAAACAGTTAATATGATTCCGCGACCCGAGAAAGTTCCAATCCGATTTTCACCCTAATCGCCAATTAAAAAATATAGGTAATAAATCAAACAAATTATTTTTTTCATTGACTTAATTTTCAATAAAATTTTAAAAAAAAATGTGCGATGCCGTATCTGCGATAGCATTACATCTTTACTTGAACGTCAACAAAATGTCAAAACTGTACCATAGTGTAGCAAAAGTATGACATAATTTGGCAGTTTGTACATAGATTTTTATTGAAATATTTTAGACTGTAATGCAATTTTACGTAATTTGAAAATGGATTTTTTTGAAAAATTCGACACGGCCTCCTTCCTGAACGCCCGGCGGGCAACTGAATTTGTATGGAAGAATCATGGCCGCCATTTCAGAGATTTATGTCAAAAACGTTGCAAAACATCCAATTTTTAAATTTTTTTTTTTTATTATTGCGTGATTGCATTGTAAGCAAATATTAAGAATAATGTTTCAAAATAGCCTTTATTTTTATAAAATATATGCAATCCCTTGTTAGAATATTTCTTTACGCAGAAAAACAAGCCAGTTTGTAGCAAGATTTTCTAAAATATTTCTTTCAGGTTTCTTTACAATTATCTTACTTTTTCTGAATGAAAATTAAAAAAGTACGATTTTCGTCTACTGGCTAGTCTATTCACCTATAACTAGGTATGTAATTTTCTTAGTGGTCTTTTCTACTTAAGCCATAACTATTGCCCGCGCAAAGTGCGTTTTGCATGTTTTTGGGTAAATTCAATGCTTGTTTTTAGGAAAACTACAAAATATTTTAAAAAATCCTTTTTTTCGTCTACTGTCCCAACTCTTCCTCTATCTATGTGTATACATTATTTGACTTAAATCAAACGCTTTCTGTACAAACTTGTTGCCCGCGCAAACCTAGTTTACATGGTGCCGACCCTTAATAGGGCGTTTTCCTAAAAAAAAAAAAAAATATTATGGTCTATTTTAAATGTTGTCCAACAGCCTATTATGTAGGGGTCCAATGCTGGACATGACATGACTTAATCGGTTGCAGTTCGCCTTGGATAACGTATACAAAGATATCGCGTACCCTACAAATCCACGGAACCAGATATCCAGCCCCTTTTTAGGCATGCATAGCATATATGTGCATGCATGTATTGTGTTTATTTTTGCTACTTTGTATGTAATACCAAACTGTGTCGTCATAGTTTCTTGGTGTCTAATAGTCATATATATCAGTTTTTCAAAGTCAAAGTCAAATTTTTTTATTCAATGTGGGATAAATATATCATTTATTAAACGTCATTATTTTTAGTGCAAAAGCTACCGATACTAGCGTTTCGCAACGACCACTGCTGAGAAGAAACGCCGAAAGAAACTCATTTACACAGTATTGGTCGCCTACGCGCCAGAAGGGCTTTGTCAGTTTACTAAGATATTATGCCTAATACAATGTTATCACAAAATAACATGTAATGCTTGCGAACGAGTGCCAAATCCAATTTACAGAAATAAGTAACACTGAGTAGTTTTGCATTAATAAATATAAATTCACGTTCAAAATGTATATGTATAATTAATGACAAGACAAGTGACATCATATTGTGACGTTTCATTATCTTATCAGTACAAAATAATTTATTTTTAAGCCTGTCTACATCCCAATTGAAAATGAAAGCTGTTAATCAAGGAGCCGCTTACCTGCGGCCGCCCAGCTCTGCCCATCATCTGCAGCACATCCGTGATGGGCATGTCCACGTACCGCTTCTGCTTCCCGTCGTAGTACTCCGTGCCTTTGATCACCACTAGGTGAGCGGGGAAGTTTACCCCCCACGCTAAGGTTGCGGTGCAAATTAGAACCTGCACACAAGAAAATAAGGTTTGTTTTAATCTGTGTCTTTGATTACTGCTGAAAAAGCAACGTGCACTCTCCATGACAGTGTCGCTGTGCAAATTTGAATCTTCAGAAAAGAGAAATAAGATTTGTGTTACTATGTGCCCTTGCATACTCCCAAATGAGGGAGAAAGTTCACTCCCTAAGCACTAAGCCCTAACGTAACTTTGCTGCATAAATCAAAAGCTATAGCAAAGGAAATAGGATTTGATATAATCAAATAATAACAGTATAGAATATGATGTGATAATTTAAGTTTAAAAAGACCACGAAGGTAATTAATCTATTTTTATGGTTTAAAATAAATGTATTTTATTTTATTATACTCTTAGCTTGGACTAGCATGGATGCTGATCATGGGGAAAGGAAAAAACTTAGAATGTACCAGCTGCTTGTCTTCCCGCGAAGATCGTAAAAGCCGATCGAGGGAATAGGCGAAAATGCGAATCATGTTAAAATGCGGCTAGCATCCCATCCTATTTTGATTCCTTTTTCCACCTTCTCGCCCATCATCACGCTAAGTGGCCTTTGGGTCTTTCAGGGCTCTGTCTACTTAGAGCCGCAAGACCCCAAAATGCTCAGTCTGCCCCATTAGGGATAAAGACGTAATATTATACAAAGTGGAAGGGACATACTCGTAATTAATTGAACCACGGGCTATACTAGATCACTAAAGTATAATGAAATTAAAATAACAGTCAAAAAACCAAAAAAAAATAGACATTCCCATACAAATCGCCCGGACAGCCGCACACTTTTGTATGGAAATGCAGAAATTTGTTTTTTGTTGTTATTTTAATTTTATCATACCGTCGCGTACGAGATAGAATGTTCCCAAACAATATTCGCGAACTACAAACTACTACGATAGAATGGTGCAAGCTAAATTGTCTTGTGTCATAAAGTCTAGAGTTGCTTGACCATGTTACACTCACACACATACCCGGCGCCTGGATACTTCGAAACACGTTTGGTCCGACTTGGACCTTGGACGTTTGGAAGACCATCTTCACGTGTCAACTTCGGGTTCCGTAGTGAATAAATCCCTTATACGAAGTTTGGCGTTCCTCTCTAAATACCGAACCCTTAGACCTCATCTTAGCTTCCCATCAGGCCAGATAGAGGTCAAACGCACTCAAATCTCTAATAAAAAAAAAACGAGTTTCGTAGCAATACTAAAATGATCTAGTATAGACCGTGGTTCGATTTATTACGGATATGTCCCTTCCACGTTGTATAGCATGGACAAACCTGTATCTTCTGATTAATAAACAGCTCTTCCACAGTAGTCCTATCTCTCTCGTGCAGACCAGCGTGGTGAATCCCGATGCCGAAGGCGAGCGTCAACTTGAGGTTGGATTCCCGGATGTTGGATAAGATTTGTTCCATTTCAGTTTCTCGCATGTGAAGCCACTGTTTTGGGTTTTCTTCTCCTGCTAGATACGCTATGAGATCGAGCGCTGTCAATCTGAAAAATTACGGATTTCAATTGGGGTGTCACCTTTTTAGCCGACTACAAAAAAGGAGGGTTATCAATTCGCCTGTTTTTTTTATTTTATTTTTTATGTATGTTTGTTACGCGATATCTTCACTAATTGTAAACCGATTTTGATGATCCTTTTTTTATTTGAAAGCCTTTACTACCAAGTTGGTCCTATTTTAATTTGGTGAAGATATGATAAAGAACTTTAGAGATATGGAAGAAACTACTAAAAAAAATTAAAGACGGTTTTTTTTTTTGTTAAAAATTTAATTATTCTATTTGTTCTCCATTCTGACTGACTTGACTTCATTTAGGGGTTATATTCGACCGATATCGTAATTTGCATTTCAATTCAATTTTCAGGTGACAACATCATTCCCAACACACACATGTACATACGAAATAGCGAACAATTCTATATTTTTATTCATGGACAAGCACAAGATAGGCCGAGAAGGAGATGGCGAGATGACATCGAACGCTATCTGAGTCGGTGGCAGGAAACTGCCCAAGAGCGAGATCTGTGCAAGCAAAAAGGGGAGACCTTTTCCCAAGAATTGAACACTTATCAGGCTACTATAAAATACTAATTTAGATGTTTTTCCAAGCATTGTAATGCTGTATGAATCAATAATCATCAGTATTGTTGTAGTCACCTGGTCTGCCGTCTACTGGACACGAAGACAAGTGCAGGCGCGTTGGGAGAGTGCGTTCGGATCGCGTGGAACGTCGGCTTGTTCATAGACATCATGCGCGGGCAGTAATGGCGGCCGGGGTGGCCGGAGATGTGTACCTGATCGGAAACAAATTATAAAAGCTTGTACGTCCTCCAGCCTTGCTAGCATAGCACTAGCGACAACGTTTATCGAGCGCTATCCAATCCACTGCTCTCTAGCTCTATGTAATAATAACTGAAACTTTACTAGGTTCGACGCGCGGCATAAACTTTATCCATGGCTTATCTACGGTGCGATGCCACAGAATACAGTAAGAGTATATAGAACGAAATCTCCTACGGTACGAGCAATATGCGTCCCCGCACCTCTCCCCCGTTCTTGTGCCGCCGCATGCGCCGTGCAGTGTGTGTTCGCTCGCTCTCCCCTGAGACAAGGCGAGAACGGGGGAGAGGTGCGGGGACGGGGAAGCATATTGCGCGTACCTTAGGAGATTCTGTTATGTATACTCTTACTGTAATCCTGTTAGGTGTTTTTTACAATCCCCATTCTATGATAGATTATTTGTCTAACTTAGAAAATCTCAATATAGTCACACTATAATTCTCGGCGATTTTAATACTTGCATTCTAAAAAAATATTATAGAACGAAAAAATTAACATTATTGGCTGACAGTTGCAACTTAAATATAATGCTTAAAGACACACCGCAACCTACCCACTTTTTCCCAGGGTGTAAACCAAGCTTGATCGACCTAATTCTGGTTTCCTCTTCTGATCATGTGGCTACATTTGGACAACATCCTGCGGAAGCGTTCTCTTATCATCACCTTCTCTTCCTTTCTTATAAAGTCCGCCCTCCTAAGCTTAGATCCAAAATCCTTATGCAGCGCAATTTTGGTGCCATTAATGTTGAGAATTTCCGTGCTGATGCAATGAGCTGTGACTGGGAATCCATTATAGCTACGCAGTCTGTTAATACACAGGTTGAAAGGTTAAATGAAACTATTTTAGCCCTGTTTGATCGTCATGCACCTATTCATCCTGTACGAGTAAAACTACACCACCCGCCTGAAATTAAAATACCATCCACACCACCTGGATAGTTGGCAATCAACCACCGTACGTTTTAAAAGGAACTTCCTGCCACGAACGACCGAACTGTGGAATCAACTTCCTGCAGCGATGTTCCCGAACCGATACGACATTGAAACCTTCAAAAAACGAGTCTATATCTTCCTGAAAGGCCGGTAACGCTCTTGTTACACCCCTGGTGTTGCAGTTGTCCATGGACAGTGGTGATCACTTACCATCAGGTGACCCGCTTGTTCGTTTGCCGCCCCATAACATAAAAAAATAATAATAATAATTTACCAGCTCCATGGCTCACAGATGAAGTTAGTAAGTTTCAAGCACTAAAAAACAAGGCTAAGTCCAAATATTCATCTAATCCAGACAGATATCGCGCCCAGTATGTTAAAGCCAGAAATAATTGCAATAAGGTTTGTAGAGGCTCAACGTCGCCACGTCTTCCAGTCAGTTCAAAACGGCGATCCAGCCAAAGTCTGGAAATTTCTCAGGTCTTTAGGAGTTGGTAAATCAAACGATAACTGTAATTCCAACATTGACATCGATGGTTTGAATAACCACTTCACCACTTCTGTTGCAATTGATGCTAACACCAAGTCCAATACTCTCAATTCACTGCTAAGTCGTTCAACTCCAACCTTTGATCCTTTTACTTTCTGTCCAATTGCCGATCGTGATGTTGAGAAAATTGTACGATCTATCTCTTCAAATGCTGTTGGCAGTGATTGCATTAGTCGTAATATGATCATCCCTATCCTTGATATACTTCTTCCTATCCTTACTCTTATTATTAACAACTCCTTATCCTCTGGTATTTTCCCGGACGCCTGGAAAGATGCTCATGTAACTCCTTTACCCAAAAAGAACAATCCTGGCTCATTTACTGATTTCCGCCCGATTTCCATTCTTCCCTTTCTTTCCAAAGTCCTTGAGAAAGCAGTTCAACTACAACTTAGTCATTTCCTTAACGTGAATGATCTGCTTAATCCTTTACAATCCGGCTTCCGTCCTGGTCATAGTACGACTACTGCCCTAATGAAAGTCACGGAGGATATTCGCTGGGGAATGGATAATAAGCTTATAACTGTTATATCTCTTCTAGACTTCAGCAATGCTTTTAATACAGTAGATCTTGATATACTGTTAGGCATCCTGCATTCTCTCAACATATCTCCCTCGGCAGTGGAGTGGTTTCGATCTTACCTGTATGGACGTCGGCAACGAGTTCGCATTGAGGATAAATATTCTTCTTGGTGCGAGGTGACTTGTGGCGTACCGCGGGGTGGCGTATTATCTCCTCTTTTATTTTCACTTTTTATTAATTCCATAACATCACAGCTTCAGTCCTCCTACCACCTTTATGCAGACGATTTGCAAATTTATTCACAAGCCGACGTGGAAAACTTCGCATCTGCTATTGACACAATCAATCATGACTTGTAATGCTTATCTGTCTGGAGTAAATCCCATGGCCTCCAAGTTAACCCAACCAAGTCCCAGGCCATTATTATTGGTAACCCCCGACTTACTATCAATATCGATATGTCACTCATGCCCCAGATAGTTTTTAATGGTATGGTTATAAGCCTGAGTAAGAAAGTTAAAAATTTGGGACTTATGATGGATAATAAACTAAATTGGGCACCGCAATTAGCTGAAGTCAGTAGAAAAATTTTCTGTGCTTTTAGTTCATTTAAGAGGCTTAGAAAATTTCTGCCAATGCGCATCAAAACTATGCTTGTAAACTCCCTTCTTCTTCCTTTCCTTGATTATGCCGATACATGTTACCTTAATATCACAGAGGAGCAACTTGACAAACTTGAGCGTCTCCAAAATATGTGCATTAAGTTCATCTACGGTCTTCGTAAGTACGACCATGTGTCTCAATTCCGCTCTGAACTCAAGTGGTTACCTATCAGACTTCGCCGAGATTGGCATACCCTTTCCCAGTTATATACCATACTCTTTAATCCCAAATCTCCTAGGTATTTAAGGGAACGCTTCGTTTTTTTCCGTGATGCATTGTCGCAAGGTCACAACTTACGTAGTGCTGAAAATCTACTTTTAAAAATGCCTACACACTCCACTGAATTTTATGGAAAATCATTTACGGTCAAGGCAGTTCGACTCTGGAATGCACTACCACCGTCCATCCGGTGTGCTGAAACGCTAGCCAGCTTTAAATCTCAAGTGAAGTTGCACTTTCTATCCTTATTATAATATGACTTTCTTTATTTCCACACTTACCTTGCTCGGATTTTCTTTTTTGTGTACATATTGATATAGGTATGTATGTATTTATGTATATATTTTATATTTGTATGTATGTATTGTATGTATCTTTATTAATTACACTTTTTTCTTCTTGCATATAACTTCGCACCTCACCTGTTTTCGTTAAACATCTCCAAGTACCTCGGTTGCCTGGAAGAGATTGCAGCTGCGATAAGGCCGCCTTTTGACATCTGTTTTCTTTAATCTATTACTCTGTATCATTCTGTTTTGGTGCAATAAAGATCTTAACTAACTAACTAACTGTCTTTTGTGGCGATGCTATGAGGGTAGGGCATGTAAAATGTATACTTTAGCATACACACCTCGCGCGAGGATGAAGAAGGCCTCAGACTCCATACTTAATTCTTCTGATCTGAGACAATTCTTGTCACCGCCCGCACAATACTTAATTTACGCAATTACGCAATTTAATGATTGCAAGTAGGCTGGACTGTCAGTATATTAACCACTGCTGCGCCACGTCGGGGGGAGTGGTGCAGGAGTGGCCTCTATAATGTTTTTTTTTTATATGATACCCAAATGTTACTAATCCATAGTCTATAAGCATTACTAACAAAATGAGTCATGTTACTTGAAAAATAAACAATTCAATTCAATAATTCAAGCTGAATACTAAAATTTTGAATTAAATCTAATCTGTTTGAGCGAAATTATATTCCTTACGAAAAATGTAGCAGTAGGTATAATTTAGTAATGATGCAACGCGACAGATTAAAAGTTGTAGGTGATGTTTTGACGCTAAACCTCTTTGTTGCGGATTTGAAAAAAATTACAACTTTTTCGATTGGATAAAAAGAAAATACAGTTTGACAGATTGACATTGCGAATCACCAAAGAACAATAACCCTCTGCAAATCACGATATTATTGACTGTTTTAATTTTACGTTTTTTGACGTGACAACGTCTAATAACTCGATACTACGGGCTGCATGCACGAAAAAGATGACGTCATTGTCCCGTTAAGCTCATTGTCGCGTTCCGCAAGCGAGAGCGCGGCACGAACGAGAGAGAGAATGTTTGACGTTGTCACGTCCGTAAACCGACTTTACAGACAACCAATTTTATTTGTTGTTAATAGTTATTTATCCCTTGTGTGCCGATATTATAATATATAAATTCTCTTTCTTTCTTACTCCTTCTGACTTTCTCTATTCTGGAACTCTACTTTCACTATAGAGTAGTTAAAATGTATCAGACTTACTTCAAGTGGTACCGGTCGGACCGAGGGTCTGAAGTTGTACAGTCCCATTTCGCCGATGTTGAGCCAGTTTGCCAGGTCCTTGGCATTGGCTAGAGCGGTTGAGAGCCCGATGATGCGCAGGCGACGCGAAGTATGCGATTCTATGAAGTTTGTTCTGTGAACAAACAGGGAAGATTTTATTTGAAGGTAAGGATAAGTATTTTTTGAAGTGAAAAATTCTTTAGCGGCGTTATGCACTTCTTTTGTAATGGGTAAAAAATGTTAAACTCGCGTCAGGACACGTGACCTGATCGAAAATTCGTAAGACGGATGGAGAGTAGACAGCCGGCGCGGCGTAGGAGAGGAAGTATCCCCCTCTCTTTTTACGGCGCGGCGAAAATGTATGCCTGCGCCTGCTGTTTCGTTTAGCTGAGAGATAAACTTTTTAATGCAATATAAATTGACATGTTTGTGTACGATAGCGCAATAAATAAATATTGTATTCTACCACATAAATGATAGTACTTTTATACTGATAATTAAAGCAATTCGTGCAAAATTATTCCCTAACCATTCCAAAATATCAAAAATGCACAACGTTAATATTCAAGTTTTCACTTCTGCCGGCACTCCCGGAGTGCAACGTACCCGTCGTTTTTTTTTTTAATGTTACTTAATATAAAGAAATAGCTTTAAATATTTTTGCATATTAGTGTGAAAAATGCAGATTTTAAGAGCATTATCACATTAGTGATGTGTAAACGCTCTAACAAGGAAAACTGCATTTATATCTGTTCTTAGGGCATTTTTTTTTTGTGAATAATTTTACGGCCCTGGGTACAAGTCTTTTAGAGCCTCTTTTCGTTCTCCTGTTAATCCGGGTCTAAAATGATAGTTTTCGCGGATGGCTAATCAAAATATACTTTAGTGTGACACGTGTTAGGTGAATTATATCTGGTTATATTGATATTGATCATTTTTCCGATCCTTCAATGACTTCCAGGGGTAGTGGGTACGCTATCGATTTTATATCAGAACGGTCTCGAGTCCGAATCTCCCATTTAAAATACATATCATCATGTTCTTTCCAGTCTCCACTGCAGGAGCACGACCCTCTCTTTACTACCAGAGCCATACTTGGCCAGAGCAGCCAGAGGATTCGGCCTACACTCTACGCTGGCCAGATGGGTTGGAGAGGTTTCACGTTGTTGATGTTTATAAGCTTTGTTTAGCTTGTGTTTCCAAAGTCGCCTTCTACTACATCCACGGGAAAACTTGGAGTGATTCTATTCTACTCTGCCGGAAACCACACGGCAAAAACAAAACAAAATAAGTAGTAAGCAAAATGGAGTAGAAATAACCGGAACAGTTTAAATGATTTGGCTAGTTTTACGACCGGCCGCCTGCCTGACATCAACCCTCTTTGGGAATGTATTTGTGCGAAAAGTTTTACAACTAGCCGCCTCCCGACGTTAACCCTCCTTGGGAATGCAATTGTAGAACGAGATGTTTGTGCTTAGTCCTTGAGTCGTCTCTTACGACATCCACAGGAAGAGATGGAGTGGTCCTATTCTAACCCGGAACCACACGGGAAACAAAATACATATGTTCACATTCAATTCAGACGTTGAGGTTTTTTGATTATAAAGAGGATGACAATTTTGTCGAATTTGATCACTGGGAAGACCCAATTGCCAAAATCAGCGAAGCAGGAAATCTTTAATAGCATAATAATACTACATCCTTAGCTGTGTTGCTTCGGAGCCCGGGGTGCGCTTTCCCGCTTTTTCTTCCCCAAATATAACATGCATGTCAATGGTCACACAAGGATGCCAAAGAACTTGCAAAATGGAGAAGAAATAGCCGGAACAGTTTAAATGATTTGGCTATATATAGTTTTACGACCAGACACCCTTTTTGGGAATGTATTTGTGCGAAGTTTTAAAACTGGCCGCCGCCCGACGTTAACCCTCCTTGGGAATGCAATTTTAGCACGAGATGTTTGTGCTTAGTCCTTTTGTCTCCTCTTACGACATCCACAGGAAGAGATGGAGTGGTCCTATTCTTACCCGGTACCACACGGGAAAAATGATATATAGTTATTTATAAAAAATCGACCTCACATATCGCAAAAAAAAGAAACAACTGCAGCTCCATACATTTTGGCACGGTATGTATTTGATTTTGTGTGGGTCAGCAATCTTTTTTGCGATTTCGAGGTTAGTTATATCTAAGGATGAGTTTACCTCGACACGATCACTTCCAGCACCGGCCCTTGTCCTCTCCCAGAAGGTGTATGTATCTAGTCTATCACAAGAGCCACATTATAAAAATAAAATAGCTCTTATGTATACTACCATAAGAATGAATTTACCTCGAGACGATCACCGCGAACACCGGCCCTCTGTCCTCTCCCAGCAGGTTATCTAGTCTATCACAAGAACAACATTATAAAAATAAAATAGCTCTTATGTATACTAACATAAGAATGAATTTACCTCGAGACGATCACTGCGAACACCGGCCCTCTGTCCTCTCCCAGCAGGTGTATCTAGTCTATCACGAGAGTTACATTATAAAAATAAAATAGCTCTTATGTATACTAGCATAAGAATGAATTTACCTCGACACGATCACCTCCAACACCGGCCCTCTGTCCTCTCCCAGCAAGTGTATTTCGTCTATCACGATGAGAGCCACATCTCGCACATAGTTCCTCGTCTGCCACGATCTGCTGATGCCGTCCCACTTCTCCGGGGTTGTTACGATCACGTGAGAGCCTTTAATAGCTCGGATGTCGGGGGATACGTCACCTAGAATACAGATTAATCGGTTTTATCCATAAAAAAAAAGCGCGTCTTAAATACGGCAGGTTTGTTTGTTGTTCTCAAAATGTATTTCCACTGCAGCACAATTGTTTTATTAAAGTTTTTAATTATTTATTTTTTATATGAGTGAAGGCAGCTTTAAATTACTTATTAAAGTGAAAATTGTACTTAAATTGTATATACTAACAAATTGAGGACATTCCCTTTTTTGATGTCGGTAAAAATAAAATTAATACTGACAATAAGGAACCGCGTTTCGAGTTTGGCGTTAAAGTGAGAAGTAGATAGAGTAAAGTACATACCAGTTAACTCCACAACTCTCTTGCCGAGTCGTTCTTCCATCCTGATCTTCCAGTCTTTTATTCTTTCTTTGACGAGAGCCTTGAGCGGTGCTATGTAAACAACCTATGAAAATACACAATATTAATAAAATCCGCTGGGCTATATCAGTGACCTACATTCTTCTACGAATCTTCTCATTTCTGATTAGATCGCATAAAGAAATACCAAGCATAGCCCTCTCCATAGCGGCTTTGTCAGTTCAGTTTTTTTTTTTTTATTAAATAATTTTACGGCTTTGGATACAAGTCCTTTAGAGCCTATCTTTAATTTTGTTCTTTATTCCTAATCCTAACCTAATCCTAACACGACAATCAAAGGGTGGTGTAGGCCTTTGACTGCTGCAGGGGAGGTTCTGGCGACAAATCTATACGAGTCCACTGGTTTACATAGACGATTGAGTGGCGGACGACGCCCGAAGACGCCCACACAGTCCGCATAAATATCACTACAGCCGTACTATGACTGTCCACTTTAACTATTTCACACATTGTTCATGTCATGAGCATTTATAACACCAAACAACACCAATTTCATATTGTAAAGTCCACTAAAATCAATTTGTAAATAATTTAAAGCAAACCCCAACCGAACCCCTTGACTTCCCGCCAAAAACTCTCTTGTCTGTTCAGTTTTTTTTTATTAAATAATTTTACGGCTCTGGATACAAGTCCTTTAGACCCTATCTTTAATTTTTTTCTTTATTCCTAATCCTAACCTAACCCTAACAAGACAATCAAAGGGTGGTGTAGGCCTTTGACTGCTGCAAGGGAGCTTCTGGCGACAAATCTATACGAGTGCACTGGTTTACATAGACGACTGAGTGGCGGACGACGCTTGAAAACGCCCACACAGTCCGCAAAATAAATATCACTACAGCCGTACTATGACGGTCCACTTTAACTATTTCACACATTGTTCATGTCATGAGCATTTATAACACCGAACAACACCAATTTCATATTATAAAGCCTAATAAAATCAATTTGTAAAATAATTTTAAGCAAACCCCAACCTAACCCCTTGACTTCCCGCCAAAAACTCTCTTGTCAGTTCAGTTTTTTTTTTATTAAATAATTTTACGGCTCTGGATACAAGTCCTTTAGAGCCTATCTTTAACTTTGTTCTTTATTCCTAATCCTAACCTAACCTAAACAGTTACAATCAAAGGCTGGTGCAGGCCTTTGACTGCTTTAAGGGAGCTTCTGGCGACAAATCTGTACGAGTCCACTAGTTTTCATAGACGACTGAGTGGCGGACGGCGACGCCCTAAGACGCCCACACAGTCCGCAAAACAAATATCACTGCAGCCGTACTATGACTGTTCACTTTAATTATTTTACACATTGTTCATGAGCATGAGCATTTATAACACCAAACAACACCAATTTCATATTATAAAGCCTAATAAAATCAATTTGTAAAATAATTTTAAGCAAACCCCAACCTAACCCCTTGACTTCCCGCCAAAAACTCTCTTGTCAGTTCAGTTTTTTTTTTTATTAAATAATTTTACGGCTCTGGATACAAGTCCTTTAGAGCCTATCTTTAACTTTGTTCTTTATTCCTAATCCTAACCTAACCTAAACAGTTACAATCAAAGGCTGGTGCAGGCCTTTGACTGCTTTAAGGGAGCTTCTGGCGACAAGTCTGTACGAGTCCACTAGTTTTCATAGACGACTGAGTGGCGGACGGCGACGCCCTAAGACGCCCACACAGTCCGCAAAACAAATATCACTGCAGCCGTACTATGACTGTTCACTTTAATTATTTTACACATTGTTCATGAGCATGAGCATTTATAACACCAAACAACACCAATTTCATATTATAAAGTCCACTAAAATCAATTTGCAAAATAATTTAAAGCAAACCCCAACCGAACCCCTTGACTTCCCGCCAAAAACTCTTGTCAGTTCAGTCAGATTTTTCGAGCTGTGAAAAGGCATGTGCCATAGCTCAATGACTGTTAACAAGTGACAACAGTAATTTTACACACCAGCACAGGTATATCGCTTCATACAAGCGGAGTAATGTTTATGCCTAATACAAACGATGCCCACGTCAATGTGTGAGTTTCAGTGTTCAAAGCCATAAGACGCACCCGGGAACGGGATAGAGGTGCGTGGACGCCATATTGCGAGGAACGCTGCGAGATTCCGTTCTGTATGTTAGTACTTATACTAATTTTGTGATACAGTGAACTAGTAAAACTCACCTTACAGCCCGGATACTGGTTAAACACTCTGAACATGGCCAGCTCTGCGACTATCGTCTTCCCCGAGCCCGTGGGGGCTCCCAGCAGCACGTTGGTGTCCGTGTGGTACAGGCAGTGGAATATCTGGGTCTGGATGGGGTTGAAGTGGGAGAAGTTGTACAGCATCTCGTAGGACGGGTTGCTTAGTGCCGTCACTGGGAGAGGCTGGAGTTCTAGGAGGTCTAAACAATAAAAGTACATAGGTTAGAGTGCCGTGTGGTTTCGGGTACAGTAGAATAGGACCACTCCAAGTCTTCCCGTGGATGTCGTAGAAGGCGACTTAGGAAACACAAGCTAAACAAAGCTTATAAACATCAATGAGACCTCTCCAACCGGTCTGGCTCACGTGGAGAGTAGGCCATATCCTCTGATTGCTTTGGCCAAGTATGGCTCTGGTACTACAGAGGGTCGTGCTCCTGCAGTGGAGACTAAAAAAAGACCTGATAATGATGATGAGGTTAGTGTCACTAAAACAGTACTTATAGGATCTGCGCGAGAAGAGACGAAAAGCAAAGCAAGTAATCTATTATCTTGTACTACTGTAGGTCTTGTGTTAGGCAAAGGCCTCCTCCTTGTCTTTCCACACGCCTACATATGTTTTACGATCTCCTGCCAATCGCACAAAAATTCTTCGAGGTCGTCCTGCCATCTTGTCCTAGGTTACCCCCACTCCTGCCCATCCGGCATCTAAAATGTGGACAATTTGGTCCAATATTTGGAACGCATTCGGCAGACATGCCCCTCCACTTCAACTTTGCAGTTTGCGGCAACAGCTATGTACTTTCTCGAATAATACATACATTGTGGTCGAATCTAGAAACAGCACTGACATTATGAGTTAATACAACTGTTGTGGTTGTAGTTCCTTGAAGTGGCGTAGAGGTCACCAAAATAACAGCCCTCTTTTGAAATTTATTTCTTCATAGTTATGTATAGTTCAACAACTAAGTATGTGGCTCTCAAAAGAGGGCGCCACCGAACGCGCAATGGGCAGTGTCATGATAAATTTAGTTCCAATTTTTTCCGCAACATGACGAGGTCAAGTATCTTATTTGTCAACCTTTATGTACTAACCAGTGTGAGGCGGATGAGTTTCCGGTAAAATCAAGTGTTGGAAGGTGAGAGCCAGTACACTTTCAGAACCCAACCATCTGTGAACAAGATCATAAAAACGGTTATTTAAAATCTTAAACCAGCCAGCAACCTTCTTCCATCCTGAACTGGGGAAGAAAAGAAAAAACGTAGAATATACCAGCTGCTTTTCTTCCCGCGCAGATCGAGCGTAAAATCCAATCGAAGAAATGGGCGAGCAACAACAAAAGGTCTTAATTTCTAACTAAGTCACATTAGCGTTTCGCATTTGCCTTCAAAATCAACTCCTGACAAGTTGGCATTGTAGCACTACCATCCCACCAACCATGTGAATTACCCATTTTCATGTCAGTCCTATTAAAAACTAAAATATTCCTACTAAGAACAAGAAAGGAATTTCAAAAGAGATATTAAAGATTAGAACGAGAGACAGCCGTGTGGTTCCCGACAGACTAGAATAGGACCACTCCAAGTCTTCCCGTGGATGTCGTAGACGGCGATTTAGGAAACACAAGTTAAACAAAGCTTATAAACATCAATGAGACCTCTCCAACCCGTCTGGCCAGCGTGGAGAGTGTAGGCCAAATCCTCTGACTGCTCTGGCTAATATATGACGCTGGTAATACAGAAAGGGTCGTGCAGTGAAGACTAAAAAGTCTGATGTCTTAGTCTGATAAAAATGATGATGAAAACGAGAGAAAAATAATAGAAACTGCCACATATTGCCGACCTCACATATTTAAGTAGGATAAAGTCTTACCTTTCCGAAGTAGCTCTGATGTAGTATTGAGGGGGCAGCGGTTCCGTAATCGGTATTGTGATTACCAGTTCCTGAGGTTCTTTCGTAATTACCTACAATTTTAAAAATAACAATTGATTTAGGCTCAATTTACAGTGCCGCGGAATCGAGGCGAATTTCAAGAAATTCACAGAGGATAATGACTTCTATAATCTAGGGGAGTACAGTACAAATAAGCGTAAAGTAAAAAACCTCGCCTGTGCAGCACAGGGGCGCGGGGGGACGGCGACGACTGAGGGGACTGAGGGAGGTGCGGGCAGCGGGCGTAAACAGCGTGATACACGCCCGCACCGCCCTCAGTCGTCGCCGTCCCGCTGAATTTTCATTGTTTTTGGAAAAAAATATATAGTAAATAAATTCCTCTATCGATACACGTAATTTAAATTTGTGTACGACATAACATAAAAAAGTAGCGAAAGTGATTTTAGATCGAGACCACGTAGTTACGCCGGTCTTATCAAAACTGTCGCGTGACCCCGATCAACTCGAATAAGAATACGAATAGGTACTCGCGCGGCGAATGACGGACTGTTACACTACTAATTGAGCTCACGTTTTTACTTTTGAGTTTTAGTCAACATTTTTTGTTTTAGAATTACTTTTTGACTTGCTAATTCCTACTAAATATCCTTATGAAATGGCCTTCGGCTCCGATACCGATGAAAAATCACCGTGTATATAATGTCGTAGAAAGTATTGATAAAATACCTGTTTCTTGGTTATGAGGAAGTATTCGTGATAATACATGATATCTGTATCGGGATCTTCCACCCAAATCCAGAACGCTTCGGGCGCTTTCCCATGATATTTGTCGCTCCATCTGTCAGACAAATGCATAAATTATTTAAAAAGACAGAAGCTCAAAAATTCTTTTTTTCGTCGCATTATTTTCAGCGCGTTTCCGGTGACATCCTCAGCTGTGCTGATTAGGACTTGGGGCGCCCGACAAAACTTGGTACCAAATTCAAAATGATGGAATCAATCATAATAATAATTTAAAATACATATAATTGGATACACGCCAATGTATCGGGTGCATTAAATCTGCGAAATTGTGTAAACGAAAGTTTTCTACTCAGCAGTGGTCGTTGCGAAACGCTAGTATCGGTAGCTTTTGAACAAATAAAAAAATAATCTATACTAATATTATAAAGCGGAAGAGTTTGTTTGTTTGTTTAAACGCGCTAATCTCAGGAACTAACGGTCCGATTTGAAAAATTCTTTTTTTTTTTGGGTAGTCCATTTATAGAGGAAGGCTTTAGGCTATATAACATTCCGACAACCACGCGAACGAAGTCGCGGACACAGCTAGTTTAGATATAAATAAACATTACACGTAATGTACACTATAATTATTGACGTGTAAAAGTGCCTGCAAAGGCCTAATTACTGAATAAATATTTGATTTTGATAAGTGTTTCCACTTGATAGTGTCTAACACTGCATACGTGTCTATAATAATCAATAGGAGGCGACTGTATTCAAAGACGATTTGATTAGGACTCTCTTTATTCATATGTTACTATTATAATATATACTTACAACTACTTACTACATTACACTATATTTTTATTTGTTGTACAATAAGGGGATAAAAAATAGACATAGATGAATGTGTGTAGTATACATAATTAAATTTTTAACAAAAAAAAAACCGACTTCAATTTTTTTAGGAGTTTCTTCCTTATCTCAAAAGTTCTTCATTATATCTTTATCAAATTAAAATGGGACCAACTTGGTAGTGAAGGCTTTCAAATAAAAAAATAATCATCAAAATCGGTTCACAATAGACAATATGCATGTGATTCAGAAACGAACAAAAAAAAATATGTGTATACTTTATTGCTAAAGAAAAATACCCATATATATATCTTTTCAATTTAACGTGTTTCCATTGAGAAATTAATTATTTAAAAGCTGTATTTTTAAAATTCCCTCGCAAATTTCCGAAACGCCACGTGACGTCACGAAACACTGTCAAACTTAATTTTCTAAATAGTCTGTGCTGTCAATCACAAATTAAAAAGAAGAAGACTATCTGTCACTGTCAATAAGTCATTTGTAATTTGCAGTGTTACCAGATTGGGTATTTTTTTCGCAATTCTGGGTAAAAATGAGAAATTTTAGAGAAAAAAAAAAAGTCTTGGAGAATTTTGGGTACTTTTTTTCTTAAATAATATACATTTGATTAGTAAATTACGGTAGGTAGTACATTATCTTATAGCTTATAGTAGCAGGCAGCTAGTCTACTACCTATTAAATTATAAATAATTGAAGTAGGTACTTACAATACTACTGTGTAGTTTTGCAAAGGATGACACTACTCATTTTGCTCACAATATGTATTTTTTGTTCACAATAGGTATGTACATGTCGCAGTTAAATGGTATAATCCGCTAATTCACTAAACCTCTAGCTGTTTGGCATTACAGCTCGGTTTTGTAAAACAGCGAACCCTAATACGCGGAATGGAATGAACGACTTGTATTCATCCATGCGGCTAGAGAAGTTGTTGAACATTCTATCTAAAACAACAGTATAAACTACTTAAACACGATACATCGTCTCTTCTCATCGCCTTACACCACGTTTTCCTTACATTTGCATCTTTGGGCATATGAAAATATATTTTGTCAGGTGCAGTTACGATGTTATTTTTGCACATAGGAACCATACAATATTTATAATAAGATTTTTTGCGCCCTTCCATTTGTAATGAATTGATATTAAAAGCTTTAATCACTCACTTATAATCACAAATTAGATAGTATTACTTATAAAATAAAACTGTGAATCCAACACTTCGTTGTTTTGTTGATAATATTTTGAATTTGTAATTTGCACTCGACTGACACTGACATATAAGTGTATCTATGACATTGACAATGCACGGTGACGTCACAGAATAAAAGCGCAAAATGGCGCGTTTATAGTCGTCCAAAAATAATAGTAGTTTTAATTATTTTTTTAAGCTTATTTAATAATATTCTGTAAGTGTTATATTTTTTTCCGGTTATATAATAACTTATAGAATCGTTTAAAAAAATAAAAAAATAACATGACTATACCCTATTATCGAAGATATCGCATAACAAACATGCATTAAAAAAATATTTTAAAAAAAGCATACAGTCGAATTGATAACCTCCTCCTATTTTGAAGTCGGTTAAAAAGGAACTTACTTGAAATTAGGTGTAATAGTGAGACGTATCCTTAATACAGTTCTGGTGATGGGATGAAGACTGGCTTCCATCTCGAGTAGAGGGAACTCATCGGCGCATTTCTTCATGTGTCTTGCGTTCTTTGGATTTCGAATCAAATCACCTGTAATAATGATAACCTGCCATACATTCGATAATGAATTGAAAAATAATAGAGTGCGATTTTAAATACAGAGAAAAAGAAATAAAAAAGAAAGCTTTTCATTAAGGCGAATTCCATGCAGTGGCGCCCTCATTTGAAATACATTTTCTACCTAAACACTTTTAGCAGAAACGCGTTTTAAAGGCGGACTACCAATGATACTTTCAACGGTTATTAAAAAAATAATTTAGATTAGTCTCTTTAATGTCGTTGACCTACGTCAGATGCCTTTAGGCAGCTCGGGAAATCGGACACCAGTTTTAGTAAGAACACCTTTGGTAAGAAGAAAATGACACCAGTGGGAGATGAGAGCGTACTTACCCAATTCCTGCCAATCCATATCCCGTATCTGATCCGGCTTCAGCATGGGGTACTCCACATGCTTCAAGGTCTCTATAGTGAAGCAGTTGAACTGCCGCATGTCGCTGTAGAAGTCCCAGAGCTGCAGCTCTAACATCTTGGCGATCTTCAGGTATATGCCGGCCATGTACGCGTTGTTCTTACGGAGGGTTATTTCGAAGAGCGCGCGGACTATACGGACTGCATTCTGAAATTAGTCGGTTAAACGTCTGTTTGAACTTTGTCTGTTTGTAGTAACTTTATTGTACTTTGGAAACACATAATTAAAGACAAAAACCACATATATATAGAGTAAATTGACAATGGCGGACTTATCCCATAATGGAATCTCTTCCAGTCAACCGGCGAATAAGTAGATAGGACAATTACTCACAAGAAGGGTAGAAGTGCGTACATAGAATAAAAGAATCGTAATACATCATTTATACGAACTTTTTTTTTCATCGTGCATGTAAGTGGCCAACACTGGTGTCAGATTTTTCAAGCTGCCTAAAGGCATCTGACATAGCTTGACGACTGCCATAAAATGACAGCCGGGACCAACGGCTTTTACGTGCCTTCCGAAGCACGGAGGAGCTCGAGTAATTTTTGTACCACTTGTGGTCACCCACCCAAGTACGGACCAGGCCCAGGGTTGCTTAACTTGTGAAAACGCTAGCAATGCGTACTCCTACCGGGCCACCGAGCTCCTCGAACGAACTATACGAACTTAAACTAACATACGAGTATACCTACATGCAATCTTACTACAAGATATCAGGGTCTAACAAAATATACTAAAACTATTTTAAGAGTGGATTCAGACAGTAATACTGAACAACTTTCCCCAAGAATCATATATCGAAATCTGAAAAATAATTTTCGGCCTCTCATGCAAGTTGACCAATCAGCTGATCCGAGTTTGTATAGAAAGCCAAAAATTATTTTTCATATTTCTCATTTTAGAAAAGTGTTTCATTATTAACCTAGATGATTATATCATCGATATTTTAGACATGTTTTATATTGTGTAGACATTGACTACATCATGAATTAGTTGATCAAGGATTTAAAAGTCTCGATCAACGAATTTACGATGTAGTCAATGTCTACAATCTCCCTTATGTCCGAAACATCTAAATAGTTCTTTACCTACAGATTTCAGGAAACCTATGAGAAGTGCGGAACCCTCATCACGCGAGTTTAATTCGCACTTGACCGGTTTATTTTTTATAATACTAAGAAGCGTTACCTGACTAATATAATTGAGATCGGACTGCAGTGACGATCCATTGACGCGCCCCCTTGACAAGTAAACTTGCAGCATTATGTTGATCTTCCAATGTAAATCCTCTGGCGGGTCTTCGATGTTGAGCTCGCAGTAGTGGTCTTTGAGCTGCCACAGCTCTGACAGCTCTTCTTTTCTGACCTGTGAAAATAGTAGATTATTAAGAGTCTTCTTCTTCATCCAAGCTTGTTCCCAGTTGCATCCTCAGCTGTGCTGCTTCGGAGCCCGGGGTGCGCTTTCCCGCTTTTTCTTCACCAAATATAACATGCATGTCAATGGTCACCCAAGGATGCCAAAGAAGAAATATCTGGAACAGTTTAAATGATTTGGCTTTAGTTTTACGACTGGCCGCCTGCCTGACGTCAATCCTCTTTGGGAATGTATTTGTGCGAAAAGTTTTACAATTGGCCGCCGCCCGACGTTAACCCTCCTTGGGAATACAATTGTAACACGAGATGTTTGTGCTTAGTCCTTTAGTCGCCTCTTACGACATCCACAGGAAGAGATGAAGTAGTCCTATTCTAACCCCAAACCACACGAGTAATGTATTTATGTAGGAGATTATTAAGAGTATTTGTAGTACTACTTCTTGAATGCTAAAAATCGTATTACTAGTGGTTCTGTCAGAACAGTAGACTTCCCGAGCTGTTATAACCATGCAATAACCGACACTTTTCCCTTCCCCCTGGCTTAGCAAAGCCATTTCAGTGAAATCCGTCCATATATCATTGACTTTGGAAATGAGTTCTTAAGACAATAGGGGTTCAAATAAATAAATTTAATTAAAACTTTAAGCAAAAAGGTTGGCTTTCGGACAGAGTAGATGATACCTTAAATAAAAAATAAATAAACGGGCAAGTGCGAGTCGGACTCGCACATGAAGGGTTCCGTACCACCGTACAATGTTTTAAAACGCTGAAGAAACACGTTCCTTGCATGACGACACACTTTAATTTTTAACTTAATTTTATTTTTAATATTTGTTGTTATTGTGGTCATAGTAATACGTAATTGGTGAAAATTTCAAGTATCTAGTAAATGCCATTTTGAAGATCAAGTTTAAAACGCTGAAAAAACACGTTTCTTGTATGACGACCCCCTTTAATTTTTAACTATTTTTAATTTTTAGTCTTTGTTGTTATATCCGCCACAATAATACATAATCGGTGAAAATTTCAAGTGTCTAGTTATTACGGTTCAAGAGATAGAGCCCTGTGACTGATGGACAGAAAGACAGACGGACAGACAGACGACAGACAGACGGACAGACAGCGGAGTCTCAGTAATAGGGTCCCGTTTGCACCCTTCGGGTACGGAACCCTAAAAAAGGACATAACGGGCTTATAGTAGCTATAAATAAACGGGCAAGTGCGAGTCGGACTCGTACATGAAGGGTTCCGTACCTCCGTACAATGTTTTAAAACGCTAAAAAAACACGTTTTTTGTATGACGACCCCCTTTAATTTTTAACTTTTTTTATTTTTAGTATTTGTTGTTATAGCAGCCATAGTCATACATAATCTGTGAAAATTTCATATATCTAGTTAATGCCATTATAAAGATCTAGTTTAAAACGCTGTAAAAACACGGTTTTTGTATGGCAACCCCCTTTAATTTGTAACATTTTTTTATTTTCAGTATTTGTTGTTATAGCAGTCACACTAATACATAATCGGTGAAAATTTCAAGTGTCTAGCTATTACGGTTCAAGAGATAGAGCCCTGTGACAGACGGACAGACAGCGGAGTCTCAGTAATCGGGTCCCGTTTGCACCCTTTGGGTACGGAACCCTAAAAAAGGAAGTTACCTTGAGCTGCTGGAAGTCTGAGCATCGCGTGAGCAACTGGAGGACCTCCCCCTGCGTCATAGACTTGCGCACCATAGAGTTGAACACTTCCATCGTCTCGCACGTGATGTAGTAGTGGCTCGCGCTGCGCCCGAGATCTGTATTGTTAATCATCAAGTGGTCATCAACATCATACAATAAAAAAAAAATTGTATGATGTTGATGACCGGCCTTTCAGGAAGATATAGACACGTTTTTTGAAGGTTTCAATGTCGTATCGGTTCGGGAACACCGGTGCAGGAAGTTGATTCCACAGTTCGGTCGTACGTGGCAGGGAGTTCCTTTTAAAACGTACGGTGGTTGATTGCCAACTATCCAAGTGGTGTGGATGATATTTTAATTTCAGGCGGGTGGTGTAGTGGTGAAATTTTGCAGCAGGTATTAATTAGGTCCAACAATTATTCAGAACATTCCCCATGATAAATGCGATAAAAAATGCACAAGGATGTAACATCCCTACGTAGAGCCAGAGGATCGATCATTTATATTATCATTAAAATTTACTAGGGATTGGTCAGGTCGGACTACTCAGTGTTACTTATTTCTGTAAATTGGATTTGGCACTCGTTCGCAAGCATTACATGTTATATTGTGATAACATTGTATTAGGCATAATATCTTTGTAAACTGACAAAGCCCATCCGGCGCGTAGGCGACCAATACTGTGTAAATGAGTTTCTTTCGGCGTTTCTTCTCAGCAGTGGTCGTTGCGAAACACTAGTATCGTAGAAGTAGTTAGTAGTAAGTAGTAGTATAGTAAGCTTTTGCACTAAAAATAATTAAAAATAATGACCTTCAATAAGTGATATATTCAGGCCGCTCTGGATCCTTGGGAGAGGCCTATGTCCAGTAGTGGATGTTATGCGCCTGGAATGATGATGATGAAGAAAAAGGATAGGATACATATTTATCCTACTTTGAAATAAAAATTTTGACTTTGACTTTGACTTTACCAGTAATGTTGAGGTCGCCAGTCCGCTCATTGTAGCGAATCATTTGTGTTCTATCCAACTGCATCGCCGCTGCAGTGATCAGCTCTCTGCGTTTAGTTTCCAGCATCGGCTCCTCTTGTACATCGCTGTAGGTAAGCCCATACACCTGTAGAACATAATAGGGTAGTATGCTGGATAAATTATTATAATAAACGGGCAAGTGCGACTCGGACTCGTACATGAGGGTTCTGTACCTCCGTACAATGTTTTAAAACGCTAAAAAAAACACGTTTTTTGTATGACGACCCCCTTTAATTTTTAACTTTATTATTTTTAGTATTTGTTGTTATAGCGGGCATAGTAATACATAATTGGTAAAAAAAATTAAGTATCTATAGTTAATGCCATTATAAAGATCTAGTTGAAAACGACGAAAAACACGTTTTTTGTATTAGGTCCTTACATATGAAATTGCCGATTTTCAATACTGGCAACTTTAAAATCAAATATCTTGCGTTTCATTAGGAATTCAAAATTCAAATTTATTTCGAAATAAAGCCAGAAAAATATTGTTTTAAAATTCGTATTTCATTTGTTTTAACATCATTTGTTTGAGTTTCAACATTGCTATAACAACAACTATGGACAAATTGAAAATTCGCGGTATTTACGAATACGAGTTCCAACGTGGCACCAGTGCTGCAGAAACGACTCGAAGAATTAACGACGTGTATGGACCAGGCACCGCTAACGAACGAACGGTGCGTTTTTGGTGCCGTTCTGGAAATTTCGATTTACACAATGAGCCTCGTGGACGACCTGATACTCAAGTGAATAACGAAGAATTGAAGGCGATAGTGGAAGAGGATCCATCTCAAACCACTTCTGAATTAACAGCAGCCTTCGGCGTAAGTGACAAAACGATACTTATCCACTTGCGCCAAATCGGAAAAATTAAAAAACTCGAAAAGTGGGTACCGCACGAATTGACTGAAGCAAACCAACAAACACGCGTTGCTTGCTGCGTTTCTTTGCTGAATCGCCACAATAATGAGGGGATTTTGAACCGTATCGTGACTTGTGATGAGAAATGGATCCTGTACGACAATCGGAAGCGATCATCACAATGGCTTGACCCTGGAGAACCGGAAAAACCTTGCCCTAAGCGAAAACTGACCAAAAAGAAGATTCTGGTTAGTGTTTGGTGGACCAGTGCTGGTGTTATCCACTACAGCTTCTTGAGATCAGGCCAGACGATTACTGCAGATTTGTATTGCCAACAATTGCAAACAATGATGGAAAAGCTCGCCATTAAACAACCGAGACTGATGAATTGCTCTAGCCCACTGCTCCTTCAGAATAACGCTAGACCACACACTGCACATCAAACGATCGCCAAGTTAGAGGAGCTGCGACTGGAACCTCTGCGTCACCCACCATACTCTCCAGATCTTGCCCTAACCGATTACATCTTTTTTCAAAATTTGGATAACTTTTTACAAGGAAAAAATTTCAAATCTGATGAGGCAGTCAAAACCGCCTTCAAACAGTTCATAGACTCTCGCTCCCAGGATTTTTTTCCAAAGGTATCAATGATCTGCCTATAAAATGGCGGAAGTGTATCGGTAACAACGGCGCATACTTCGATTGATTAAATAATAATTTCATTAAAAAAAACTTGTTTCACTTTTTTGATACTGAACGGCAATTTCATATGTAAGGACCTAATATGACTACCCCTTTAGTTTTTATTTATTTTTAGTATTTATTGTTATAAAGGCCACAGTAATACATAATCGGTGAAAATTTCAAGTGTCTAGCTATTACGGTTCAAGAGAGGGCTATCTCTAGTTAATGCCATTATAAAGATCAAGTTGAAAAAAACACGTTTCTTGTATGACGACCCCCTTTAATTTTTAACTATTTTTTATTTTTAGTATTTGTTGTTATATCCGCCACAATAATACATAATCGGTGAAAATTTCAAGTGTCTAGCTATTACGGTTCAAGAGATAGAGCCCTGTGACTGACGGACAGAAAGACAGACGGACAGACGAACAGACAGCGGAGTCTCAGTAACAGGGTCCCGTTTGCACCCTTTGAGTACGGAACCCTAAGAAATAAATCATTTTGTACTGATAACGGGAACAACACGTCACATAATAATATCACTTGTCATTGATCGAATACATCATGAACGTGGTTTTAGATTTCTTAATGCAAAACTGATATTAAGGCTTCTAAACACACGGCGTATTTTAAACGCGCAGACGACGCATGTTTTAGTAACGCGCGTTTTCGGCTTAATTAAATAAAACAATATTTATCTTACCTGAGGGTTGATCCTCATTCTGACGAACAGGTATGTGTAACTGAGCCATTCAACAGCTTCGTCTATGTTGGTGACAGTGCCCAGAGCGACCTAGAACAGATTTTGGTTTTTAGAATGCTGGTCTGGCCTAAGTGGCCAAAAACAGTATTAGATTTATCAGACATAGCTTGAAAACTACCATACAACGACAACAAACGGGACCAATGGCGTGCCGATTTATCAAATAGCGTATTGTCGCGAACGAGATAGCATCTTCCCGAACAATATTCGCGAACTACTACGATAGAATGGTGCAAGCTAAATTGTCCCATATGTCTTGTGTCATAGAGTCTAGATTTACACTCACACACATCGCCTGGATGCTTCAAAACACCTGGGACTTTGCACGTTTGGAAGACCATCTTCACGTGTCAACCTAGGGTTCCGTAGTGAATAAAAACCCTCATACGAAGTTTGGCATTTTTCCCCAAATTCGAACCCCAGTTTCGTAACAGTATTGTGTCAACTTACTTACCTCAGCATTCAAGTTATCCGCTAGAAGGTTGATAAAGTTACTCTCAATCGGGAACTGGTTGGTCATGGACTTGAGGTAGTGCGTCAGCTTGTCGTGCGCGGTGATGATGATGCCGGTGCCCGAGGAGTCGAACTGCGGGCGGCCGGCGCGGCCGAAGATCTGCAGTACGTCTAGGATGCTCAGATCCACGAAAGTGCCGTGGCTTTGGTCGTAGATTTCTGTGCCCTATTATTTAAAAAAAAACATATTAATAGTACGGATCTATAGCACAGGAGTGCTATTTTCCATTTAGGGACTCAGCGAAACACAAAACGTGTGGTTCTCCAACTCACCACTCGCGTTCCGACGCATTGCATCGTATTTTTGAAACCGTCGTGTGAGCGATAAGTAATATTGTGTTACGCAGAAAATATCATAAATTTGTCAATGGTTTTCTAAACATTTCAACAAAAATAAAAAAAGCAGCGTGAAACGGAACTGATACTCCATGGAACGTTTCTTTGACATTTGTACGCTGCAAATGTCAAAATTACGAGTGGTTCAGACAGAGGTTCAGACCACTCATTGCAAATCATTCGCATACGATCAATTTAAAAATGCGCCCGTTTGGAAACAATCGCGCAAATTATTCGTAATGTGAGTCCCTGAATGAAAAATAGCACTCCTGGTATGAAACTTCATAGAAGCGGAGTATCATATATGCCTACACTACTACAAATGAAACTATACATCGTGCACACGTCAATGCGTGTGTGTTCGCCCGCTCTCGCCCCACGACAAGGCGAGGACGGGGTAGAGGTGCGGGGACGGGAAACGGGGACGCATATTGCAAGGGACCTTAGGAGATTCTGTTCTGTATGAACTACGCTTATTAATTTCTGTGTCTATAGGCTGTTGAGAAATTCAGAATAACATAAAAGTATAACAATAAGTAGCCGTGTGGTTCCCGGCAAAGTAGAATAGGACCACTCCAAGTCTTCCCGTGGATGTCGTAGAAGGCGACTGAGGAAACACAAGCTAAGCAATGCTTATAAACATCAATGAGACCTCTCCTGTCTGGCCAGCGTGGTGAGTACAGGCCAAATCCTCTAGCTATACTGGCTAATATATGGCTCTGGTAGTACAGAAAGGGTCGTGCTCCTGTAGTGGAGACTAAAAAAGACCTGATGATGATGACTATGATACTAACAATAAGAACGGTCATTGAATTTGACAGCAATAAGAGTTATCAAACCCATTAGACTTAAATTGTTTTACTGTATAAAAAGACAACCATAGCCGAGTGCGACAAACATTACGATGACGGGTGACCGTTATTTTCCTTAAATGTTATGGTGACCTCACAAGAGCAAAAGAGATACCGATCAAAGCGACATGTGGCAAGTCTTGGTACAAGACAAGTCAGGCCTTGGCGGCCCGGCACGAACATAGTCACACGAAAACTGGATTTTTGAAATTGTAAATTGTCAGTCATCTTACCCCGGAAAGATGGTATCGTGCTGCATTACCGATTGTTCGTGTAGTAGATACAAATGCAATCCTTTTAAAATCACATTTTTCATTACGCTATGTGTATCTCGTACCTTTATATGTATGATCAAACACGTAAAACAATATTGCCATTCCATAGATTTGATTTAAAGCGTAGAATCGTCGTACTTAACCCTTTCACCGCGAGACTTTATATCAGTTGTCGTGCTCCCAGCGCGAGGAATTGTGAATATCTATAGTTTTTGGTCGGATAAATCCGACGCTCGCGAAATGGGCACGAAAATGTTTGTCGGATTAATCCGACGTTCGCGGTAAAAGGGTTAAATGGCTTTTAATATTTACTTATCAAAAGGCAAGTATTAAAGATGCATGTTCTACTTAAGACGATACACGGAGTCCAGTGCTGCCCCCATCTGAAATAAATTATTTGTAAGGAAACGGAGATATTATTTTAAGAAGTTCTAATTTTAAGCTAGTTAAACCTAGATAACCCTTCAAACTATTTTATGAACCACTGGTTATATTATAGTTTAAAGTGAGAACGTTAAGCTTTAGTTTGCGTTTCGCCAAAAATGCAAACTAAAGCTTAACGTTCTTACTTTAAACTGTAAACAGTAGTTCATAAAACCGTTTAAGGGTTATCTAGGTTTAACTAGCTTAAATTTTTAAATGATATCTCCGTTTCCTTACAAATACTTTATTTCAAATGGGGGCAGCATTGGACTCCGTGTATCGTCTTAAAGTTTATGGACGCTTCTTTTTCTTATGTTACAAACAAAGTACTTACCCTAATAATGACGGCATGAGCAGGCAAGTTAACTCCCCAAGCCAAAGTCGAAGTGCACACCAACACCTTTATATAGCCTTCAGCGAAATATTTCTCCACCATATTCCTGTAATATATGTACATTTACTTTAGACGTTTACAAATACAGATCTTATCGCCGTCTCTATCTAATATTGGCGGTCTAAAACTTGTGCGAGTGAGATAATAATACCACCTCCTTTCTGATTTTGTGGTTCAATCTCTTTTTAAAAAAGACACTACTTCTAAAAATAGAGACAAACAAAGTACGTTCGTATGGTATATTAGGGCTCAAAACATATTACATAACTAAACAAAATTTTTGGAAATACTAGGGCACAGAATACAGTAAGAGTATACAGAACGGAATCTCCTAAGGTACGCAAAATATGCGTCCCCGTTCCTCGTCCCCGCACCTCTCCCCCGTTCTTGTGCGCCCGCGTGCGCCGTGCAGTGTGTGTTCGCCCGCTCTCCCCTGAGACAAGGCGAGAACGGGGGAGAGGTGCGGGGACGGGGCACGGGGACGCATATTGCAAGGGACCTTAGGAGATTCCGTTCTGTATACTCTTACCGTATATTATTACTGTGCTCATATTGTCTTCTGTGACTAGGGTTGACTACCTACTATGAATGTATGTATTTCGTGTGTGTAAGTAGCCAACACTGTAATTTCTTTCAAATTAGATTTTTCAAGCTGCCGAAAGGCATCTGACATACCAGGACGACTGCCATACAAAGACCTTGCCAACGGCTTCATGTGTCTTCCTAAGCACGGAGGAGCTCGAGAAACTTTGATGTCACTTGTGGTCACCCATTCAAGCGCGGACCACGTCCGGGGTTGCTTTACTTGCGAAAGCGAGCAGCTCCTTAGTTTTTAACTACGTAGGTATATTTAATATGTACTTTCATTCTGCTTGGACACCCAGAGTACGTAAGGTAAATACTCCGTATAATACTTTGAAGATTTAATAATTAATCGTCACTCACCTGTCACTTCTCAACATACCAGCGTGGTGACAAGCAAACCCACTTGCGAACAACTCCCCTAAAATCTTATTAGGGCTTGTGCTGATCGCTTTCTTGGCCTTGAGATAGGCCCCTGAGTCTTCTGGCTCGAAATGTTTTAGATGGCCCTTCTTCTGGGCAAGCTCTTTGAGAACGAGGGCCGTCTGGTGGGTTGCGTTGCGAGCGTGGACAAACACCATTACTTGGTGGCCTTTTTGTACCATATCGGTGGCTTTTTCGTAGCATACGTCGTTCATTATTTGCATCTATGGACATAACAAATACAAATATTATTAAAATGAAACTTATATTACTATTATTTTAGTTAAGTGAATCACCCCTTGTTGATTGTTTGTTTTTCGTGTATGTAAGTGGCCAACACTGGTGTCAGATTTTCCAAGCTGCCTAAAGGCATCTGACATAGCTTGACGACTGCCATACAATGACAGCCGGGACCAACGGCTTTAACGTGCCTTCCGAAGCACGGAGGAGCTCGAGTAATTTTTGTACCACTCGTGGTCACCCATCCAAGTACGGACCACGCCCGGAGTTGCTTAACTTGTGAAAACGGCGAAACCGGGCCACCGAGCTCCTCAAAATATTTGTATTTAATTAAAAATAAGCTTGTATATTATAGACTAGCAGCCCGTCCCGGCTTCGCACGGGGTAGACAATTATTTTACCAAGGATCCCTAATTTTGTAGCCTATGTCAAATTGGAAGAATGTAGCATTCTATTGGTGAAAGAATTTTTTAAATCGGCCCAGTACTTTTTGAGCCTATTCATTACAAACATACAAACATACAAAAATAGGTACAAATCTTTCCTCTTTATAATATTAGTGTAGAAGTGTAGATTTACCTGTCTGAGGTGAGCGCCACCACCGCTACCGACTTCTTTGACGCCAATAAATTGTTGCTCTAGTGGCACGGGGCGGAATCGAGAGTCGAAAAAGAACAGTCCAATGTTTGGATTCACTCGAAGGAATCTGTAAACAAAGATATCTTCAATGAAAGTATTGACTATACTACAGACCGTCACACTAGAACAATAAAATAAGGTTCAAAGTCGCCTGACATCTTCAAGATAATTCGCCAGCGTAGCAGATACTCCTATTATTCTTCGGCTTTACTATTGATGCAAGTTCCGTGTTAAGCTAAAAACGACCGTAGCACTAAAGTATAAGGTTCAAAAACTCGCCTGGCAACGTCGACATAATTCGGCAGTGTAGCAGAAAGTCCCACAATCCTTATCATGTTCTGCGTAGACTCCACTTGTCGTAGTGTTCTGGCGACGATGGCCTCGACTATAGGCCCTCTATCGCCGTGTAGGAGGTGGACTTCGTCGATGATTATCAGCTTTACTATGGAAGCTAGTTCCGTGTCAGCTAAAAAAATATCAACGTGTTATAAATAAAAAATAAACTTTCATTACTCTTCCATTCTGAACTGGGAGAAAACAATATACATAGTGTACTTGTTTTTACTGTCAGTCTTCAAATATCAAATAAAGCTATAAAAACACAAGATTTCTTCAATTCAATACTTCAAACAAATATACAAAAAGAATGGGCAAGTGCGAGTCGGACTCGTACATAAAGGGTTCCGTACCTCCGTACAATGTTTTAAAACGCTGAAGAAACACGTTTCTTGTATGACGAGCCCCTTTAATTTTTAACTTTATCTTATTTTTAGTATTTGTTGTTATGGTGATCATAGTAATTTATAATCGGTAAAAATTTCAAGTATCTAGTTAATGCCATTATAAAGATCGAGTTAAAAACACTGAAAAAAACACATTTCTTGTATGGGGACCCCCTTTAATTTTTAACTTTATCTTATTTTTAGTATTTGTTGTTATAGCAGCCATAGTAATACATAATCGGTGAAAATTTCAAATGCCTAGCTATTACGGTTCAAGAGATAGAGCCCTATGACAGACGGACAGACAGCGGAGTCTCAGTAATAGGGTCCCGTTTGCACCCTTTGGGTACGGAACCCTAAAAACATCTTAAACATATATAATGATCCTTCGAGCCGGACCCACCAACTCGAGATACATACGGTACATGCAATAAGTTTCATACGAGAAAGCATTGGAAAGCATTTTAGAACTATAAGAAGATTCGGCCAAACTAATAAGAAAGGCACGATTAAACTTAAAAAATGACCGAAAGAAAGGTTACAATTGAGGTCAAATTGCAGTCTGTTAAGGAATATTAGGAGTCATTCAAAAGAGATCATGGCGATTTAATACGGTCTACGACATTAGGAATAGGCAATCAAACTACATTATTTTATCAAGGGAGAATTTACCGAATTAAAGAACACATATTTATGCATGCAAGGAGATTTGAAGGACTTGTTATCAACTACATTGAAGACAGTTATCACGCAGAATATCAACATTCTAAGTTCTCCTTTACTGTCTGGAAGACCAGCATGAAATCTCACTTCTAATCATTGACATAGAATAATATACACCAGCTATCTCAAACATTGGCCCCTGTTCTATTTTTGAATATATGGCGGCGTTTGTTTTATCATATGTATTTTATATTCAAACAATGAAATATGATTACTTATCGATGGAAAGTATTTCTTTACATTTTGCCGTGTTCCTTGACAGTTCTTACAGTAGTTTAACACACACCAAGATATTTTTAATAATGCTGACCATGGTTTCGTATGATTTTTTTTATAAATTGTCGAAAGTACTAGGCGTATAAGAGCTAGAGTAAGCGAGTAAGTGAAGTTTATGGAGATAGCTACAATTGAACGGGACAAAACAGTGATATGTGGGTCTTCTCTAGTTTTACATAATAGCTCTTTGCTTCTGATTTTAAAATAAAATTTTAAAGTTACTACAGGAAAACTATTACATAATTTTACGTACTGGCTCCTTTCCTGGTGACCACGTCCCACTTCTCAGGCGTGGTGACTATCATCTGAGTCTGCTGCACTTCTGTCTTAGTGAGCTTCATGTCTCCTGTCAGCTCCCTGACAGATATCCCCAGGCCTTTGAGCCGGCGGCCGAAGCTGGCCGTCATTTCTGAAGCGAGAGCCTTCATTGGTGCTATGTAGATTATCTGTAATGGGATATACGCTATTTTCATCGTAGATTAGCAACTTTAGGGCGGGTTCGACCAAACATTAAGTTACGCCAGTGTAACTATAATAATAATAAATACTACCACGTAATCCCCTTCTATTCACTCTTGGCTACGGCCCGTGTGTATAAACCCCTTTTTAAAAGGGAGAATAAAATGATTTAATTTTTTTTTATTTATTTCTCCACAATTTATCTTAAAACTATGTTAAGAACTAAGAAAAAACTATTCTTGGGATAATTTTAATCTTTTAATTAAATAGTTAATGGATTCAGGTGCTACTTTGCGAAGGTCAAAGTTACATGGTATTTGATCTATATTACTTTGTGTGTTTCCGCCACTATTTAGCTGTCGTACTCGCGACACGTGTTTCACCTCTACACGAGGCATCCTCAGGCACTAAACCAGATGTTGATCGTTCGACGGTCAAACGACGAATGACCGTTTGAAATTGAATCGTTTGAAACAAGGTAGTTTCGTAAGTAAACAAACAAGCGCCATCTCTGATTTTTCGTGGATACCGTCAGCCTAAGTACCCAGCATCCTTTGTATGGTTAGCAGGCGAGAAAGTAGCGACATCTAGAAATAATACAGGATTTTGGCTTTCTAACAGAGTACGCTTTTTTGTATAGCGCTGTCAGTCCTCTTGTATTTTACGTCCATACTATTAAAGAAAAATGTTTTAAGAAATCACCTTAAACTTATTCTTCATAATGACGTCATTCTCAATATGTTGCTTGATCTGATGCACCACAGTCAGCAGAGCTATGTTCGTTTTACCGGCGCCGGTCGGAGCACAAATGAGGAGGTTCTCATTAGTGTTGTATGCCGTTTGGAACACCACCGACTGGATGCGGTTCAGTTCTTTGATGTTTTCGAACGCCATTTGTCCGATCTGGAACAAGATTTATTATAAAGCAACCGATTTACTAGCGACTCTGTGAGCTTTAGGCCACGCGAGTCTGTCTTTGCATAGCCCCTCACATACCGACCCCTTAAAGTTTATCGGATGAAAAAGTTGTTCAGACAAAAAATTGCGTCTTAATAAGAGTAACAAAAAAGTCTTATGACATTTTTGAACATTTTTCGAAATGGCTAAAATATAATATTTTTAAAGTTTTCAATACACATATTTCCGCCATTTTGAAAAAAAAAATTTATATCCCAGTCGACAAAAAGTCCACATAATTATTCAGCCTGCTTACAAAATTTCACGAGAATCAGTTCCAACTGTCATAATTTTATGGCAGTCGACAAGCTATGTCAGATGTCTTAAGACAGCTTAAAAATCTGGCACCAAAGCACAGAAATTAATAAGAATATTTCATACAGAACGGAATCTCCTGCGGTCCCTTACTTACAATATGCGTCCCCGTTCCCCATCTCCTCACCTCTTCCCCGCTCTCGCCTTGTCGCGGGGCGGGAGCGGGCGAACACACGCGCATTGACGTGTGCACGGATGTATAGTTCGTTTTTAGTAGTGTAGGCATAAATGATACTCCGATTCTATGAAGTGCCATACCTGTGACAAAGGCCGAACCACATGGAGAATCTTACCTCGTCCAACTCAGCAACGGGCACACGTTTATTTCCGACTTCCAACGGCGCTGGTTCATCCTTAGGGATAATAACCTCTTCGTATTCCTTCAGATCCTTTCTCACTGCATTTTCCGGTAACATCAGTTTCAAACCAGATACGAAACCTAAAACATTTTAATCATCATCATTATCCGAGCGTATTCCCGGTTGCATCCTCAGCGGTAACGCTACAGAGCCCGGGGTCCGCTACCTAACCTAGGTGATTTGACGAGGTTACTGGTTTTTACATAAAGCGACTGCCGTCTGACCTCCGCAACCCAAAGGGTGGCCTAAACCAATCCTAGGATAGGTTAGGACAAACGCTAGATGGCGTCCGGGATTCACATTTTCACGTGCCTTCCGAAGCACGGAATAATCTTTCTTTTCGAATAATCAGGTGATTCAATTGGGTAGTTTCCTGGGTAAAAAATAAAATATGTGGTACTGTTAAGAAAACAGAATGTCACAAAATAATGTCACTTGTCATTGATCACATCCATTTTGAACGTGAATTTACATTTATTAATGCAGAAAAACGGATAATAAGAGCGCTATTTGACTCCGAAAAACTATTACGTCACAGTCCGATATTTCATACAAATTTCATAGAAAATTTTTGTTTTGACGTTTAGAAAAAAGTGTGTTTAGAAAAAAGTGCACAACATTTTTTTTATTGCACTTATTCGTGTCATATGACAATAGGTGACAGTTAAAAATCAGCGGTTGCTCCTTGTGAGCAACGTTCTGCTGAGCTGTAGCCTATTTGTGCTGCTGTTACATACATTTACTTGTAATTAGGCTAAGAATGTATTTAATGTCAATTGTTATTTCTTTTGTAATGTATAATGTGTGTGACAGTTGTGCAAAATAAATGTTTTATCTGTCTATCTTATCACAAAGTAGCTTCCCAGTGGGATTTGAACCACAGTCAAATTGTTGTGAAATGTGGAATATTACTAGATTTATATAAGTATTGTGAAGAAATACGTAAGCTAAAGCTAATATGAGGATAAAAGTTTCGATTCTTACCAGCAGCGTTTTTAGTGTCAATGGATTTATCGTACACGTTCGGGTATTGAACTTTGGCTTGGAAGTACGATATCTTCTGCAAAACCGGATCGATGTTGGCAGCGGATTTTGATGCCGAAAACGGCACTACTGGCTTCGATAACTCCGCTAGACTGAAAAATAAAAAAGATCTTAATCAACTATAGCCCCAGATAGAAGTTTGTGGAAGACTTGAGGGAAGGTCTTTATCCAAAAAACAAAACACCAATGGGCTATTATTTAATTAATTCATTTAAAACATAACATACCGCAATTACACATAGTTTCAAACACAATGGTACAAAAGGTACCCGTGTGGTTCCGGGTTAGAATAGGACCACTCCATCTCTTCTTGTGGATGTCGTAAAGGCGACTAAAGGACTAACCACAAACATCTCGTGCTACAATTGCATTCCCAAAGAGGGGTAACGTCAGGCGGCGGCCGGTTGTAAAACTTTTCGCACAGTACATTCCCAAAGAGGGTTGAAGTCAGGCAGGCGGCCGGTTGTAAAACTATAGCCAAATTATTTAAACTGTTCCGGCTATTTCTTCTCCATTTTGCAAGGTCTTTGGCATCCTTAGATGACCATTGACATGCATGTTATATTTGAAGAAGAAAAAGCGGGAAAACGCTCCCCGAGCTCCGAAGCAGCACAGCTGACGATACAACTGGGAACGCGCTTAGACGAAGAAGAAGAAGACAATGGTAGAAAAGGTGGACTTATCCCAGAAGGGATCTCTTCCAGTCTACCAGTGGGGACAGAGGACAGTTCATCATCATCCTCATGTATTCCCGGTGGCATCCTCATCGGTAACGCTTCAGAGCCTGGGGTCTGCTACCTAACCTAGGTGATTTGACGAGGTGACTGGTTACACCACACGGTAAACGGGTGAATGGCCTTTTCACCCATTCACCTGCCAGGAATTTATAGACAACTTAAGCAAGGTTATAGCAAAATGCGCTTTCAGAGTCAAATGACCATAGGTGAAATTTTCTAATGACCATAATGTGAAATACGCTGGATGCAGGGTGCTTCAAACTAGTTCATTTTGGAAATCCTTGGATAGGCATACTAGTTTACGAGTTCACTTCATGGCAAAAGAGTTTTTGGCGGGAAGTCAAGGTGTTTGGTTGGGGTTTTCTTTAAATTATTTTGCAAATTGATTTTAGCGGACTTTATAATATGAAATTGGTGTTGTTTGGTGTTATAAATGCTCATGCTCATGAACAATATGTGAAATAGTTAAAGTGGACAGTCATATTACGGCTGTAGTGATATTTGTTTCGCGGACTGTGTCTTCGGGCGTCGTCCGCCACTCAATCGGCTTTGAAAACCAGTGGACTCGTATAGATTTGTCGCCAGAAGCTCCCTTTAAGCAATCAAAGGCCTACACCAACCTTTGATTGTAACTTGTTAGGAAAAAAGAATTTCCCACGTTTTATTAACTTGTTCCTGGCTAAATACGTAGGAGCGTCAAGCCATAAATTAAAAAAAAAAAAAAAAACTTCATGGCAAGCGGCTGAAATGATAATGATGATGATTAACACATGTCTTACCGTTTAGCCCTCATCTGGGCGATGTTAATTTCCGGTTCTTCATCTTCATTGTCATTCTTCTTCACATTCTTCGCTTTCTTCTCCTCCTTCCTGACGAGCTTCGAGATCAGTTTCTCTTGCTCTGACAGCACTGACACTTGGCAAAGGTATTGAGGCATTTTGTTTTCTGGGAGAGTAGCAGCCACTGCAAAATAAGATGTAAAGCCCTTGTAAGGTATAGGCTCGGCAAGGTTTGTTCGGCCGTTTGCGCCTTACCAAATATAAATTCTTGGCAAATTGAAAAAAAAATCCGTTACTTTTGTGAAACAGATGATTTATTATGTCACCAGCCGGGCTAGTATGGCTACGGCGACATATTTTATCCTTGTGATTTGTCGCATAACTCGTAGTTAACATACACAATAAACATAGATAAAATTGAGCGACATATCTTTCACTCATAAAACTTATTTTATTTCATGCCTAACTCCCATGCCAGCATGAGTTTGACAGGTAGACATTTAAACAGTTGGCTTTAAAGATCGTTTTATTGAAGTTTAAATCTATTATTATATTTTCTTAGCAGACAGAAACACTATTTATAAACATTCTGCGTGTAACAACTCATTTTACTACGTTTCCATTCATTAATTTTATCTTGTTATGTCATTGTCATGTACATTTTTACAGAGTGAAGTTATGTATAGATCTTTGGTTTAAATTCACGTGCTAAGGCCGCAGGTCAAAAAATAGAAAAAAAAAAACATATTACAGAATTACTTACATTCGGCGATAGTAGGCTGCGCCGGTGGTGCCTTCAAACTATCCACAATCTCCTGCCTATGAACTAACATCTCTTGAATAAACTCGAACTTGTCGAAGCCCAGCAACTCAAAGAGGTCGTTCTGCAGCTCGTCATTACTTCGCGGGGAGTTCAGGAATGTTATTATTGACTGGAGGATGTCTGTGCCGGACATGCCACTGCTGTCGCTGTAGAGTTCTTTGATCTTTATTTCCAGCCAGCTTTTGCTGAACTGTAAATCATTAAATTTTTGAACAAAAAAAAACTTAATTTTCGTTGACGAGTTTCTTCCATATCTCCACAGTTCTTCATCATGTCTTTACCAAATTATTGTGAGATCAACTGGGTAGTAAAGGCTTTCAAATAAAAAAAGAATCATCAAAATTGGTTCAATTTGCGAAGATATCGCGTAACATAGTACATACAAAAATAAAAGTACAGGTCCATTGATAACCTTCTCCTTTTTTGAAGTCGGTTAAAAATAAAAAAGATTACATGTGAAACTCCAATATTAACTAAAAAGTTTTAACAAATCTGATTTTAATCATTAGTCTGCACTGCAGACAATTGTTAGGAGTCTGTGAGAAGTGATGATGATGGATCTCATTTCTCGTATTCTTTTAATCTCTTCTTCTTCATCTTAGCACAATACCAGTTGCTTCCTCAGCTGTGCTGCCTTGGAGCCCGGGGTGCGCTTTCCCGCTATTTCTTCTCCAAATATAATATGCATGTCAATGGTCACTCAAGGATGCCAAAGACCTTGCAGTGGAGAAGAATTAGCCGAAACAGTTTAAATGATTTGGCTATATTGTTACGACATAAACAAAACTTTGGAAGGCACACAAAGATAATGGCCCCAATGTTTATAGCCAGATTATAGATATTAGATGCCTTTAGTCAGCTTTGGTTCTGGTCTACCCTTTGGGTGGCCCCAATGTTTATAGCCAGATTATAGATATTAGATGCCTTTAGTCAGCTTTGGTTCTGGTCTACCCTTTGGGTTGTGGTGATCAGACGACAGTCGCTCTGTGTATAAACCAGTAACCTCGTCAAATCACCTAGGTTTAGTAGCGGACCTCGAGTCCGCTCTGAAGCGTTACCACAGAGGATGGAACCGGGATACGCTCGAATGATGATGGGGCAGCTTGAAAAATCTCTGGCTCCAATGTCAGCAATATGTTTAATTAAAAGAAAAAAAGTAAAAAGCTTATATACCTTCGAAAGCGGCACCGGTTTAGCAGCTTGCGCTACATTATCTTTTACACTATTAATCTTGTACTTCATAGAGAAGTCTGTGACAAAGGCCCCAGCAGTGGCAGGTTTGCTGATCAGCTTGGCTAACGGTTTCTTGGCAGGCTTGTATGGGATGTAGTGAATTTGTATGTGTTCTCCCCAAAGTTTTACATTCTCTTTATTATCACTTATTTCCTTCTTGATGTACTCTTTAGTCTCTTCTGTAATATCACTGGATATTTGTGTGACAATCTGAAAATTTACAAAGAAGTGTAAAGTAAATTATCGTAAATAATTTACATAACAGCTTGCTGCTAAATAAAGGGATAATTATATGTCAAAATAACAATTGTTTTACATCTATAGGCATAAGTGTGCTGGAAAAAATAAAGATACTGAAGTGTGGGTATGATGCCTCGTATGGCTAGGCAACATTTGGCGCGCGACACGTGACGCTCAACATGTTCGGCAACGTTGCACAACTTGACGCGCAGCTTGTTGTGTGTTTCCGTGCAATATCTACTTAAGCATCAAATGTTGTCGAGTGGAGACGTGACACCAGCAATATCCGTAATGGGGTGTAATGAATGAGTGCTCAAATTAATTCTGTTGATAATTAAATTTTTAACAAAAAACACAACCGACTTCAATTTTTTTAGGAGTTTCTTCCATATCTCCAAAGTTCTTTATCATATCTTCACTAAACTAAAATGGGACTAACTTGGTAGTAATAGCTTTCACATAAAAAAAGAATTATCTAAATCGGTTCACAATTGGCGAAGATATCGCGTAATAAACATACATAAAAAAAATTAAAAAAAAAACATACATTCGAATTGATAACCTCCTCCTTTTTGAAGTCGGTAAAAAATGGAAATTTTGCGGCGGTCGGCCACGCAAGCCCTAATGTTGATTTCAGTGGTGGTGGTTAAAATTTTAATAATTAATGGCACACTTACATTGTCGACAACATGTCGCCAGTCATTGTTAAAGGCATAGAGAGAACATTGCAATTAACTCATACACGAGTATGATTTAAAAAAAACTTTATTAATTGCTTCCTTAATGTACATCGGTCTAGGTCTTTGATTATAAAATAGAATCAATTAAGGGCCCTCACAGGTGCTGCAATGCAAACAAAAATTCCATGCTAACTTTCAACATGTTGTGCACCAAATGTTGCCTAGTGGCACAGAATAAATACTAATACTCCGCACAGAAGTCTCACTCAGCAAAGAAATTCAAAGAAATATCTACTCAATGTTGTTAGTTATACGGTTTAATTTAGCTCACGTCAGAACTTAGCACCTCTTTGTTTAGATACCTAGACATCCATTGCAAGCCAATTTCATCCTTATGACTCTAGACAAACGATTCGTATAACTGAATTTACCACCCGGAGGGGCCGGCTGCGCGCATAGTAATAATGTAGGTACATTTTCGATACCTAAACGGGGAGTGACACAGGCCTACTAGTGGGTAAGAGGCTTAAGTCAATGTAGAATGCTGCTAAAGCACCTACCTGACAAATCTTATTAGCCGTAGTATTAGTGACTACACCAAAAGTCTGCCTCAACTCATTTAGGTGCTTCAGCATAACAATGTCATAATCCATGAACATCCTTAACGTCATGACAGCTGCGTCGTTTGCCATCTCGTCCGACATATCGCTGCATAACTGCAGACATGCCTCTTTCAGGTTGTGTAGAAGGATAACTAGGTTAGCTCCGTTGGCCTCGTTTTGTTTGATGTATGTGCTTATATCGGCATAAGATTTGAACCTAGAAGGAAATGAAGTATAATTCGTAGCTGGTGAACTAATTATAGTTCTGGGTTCGATCCCCAGCCAGGGCAAGTTGGAAAATGGCCTTTTTCAAATTGTCCTGGGTCTTGGGTGTTTATCTATATATGTATTTATCATAAAAATATAGTATCGTTAAGTTAGTATCCCATAACACAAGTTTAGAACTTACTTTGGGGCTAGCTTAATATTTATTTATATTTATATTTATAGTTATAAAAAGTGGGTTCACTTTAATTTAAAAATAATTAAGATCCTCTATGCTTCGGAAAGAAATAATGAAGAACAGCACCACAAATATAGCCATTAAAAGCAAACTATACAATACCAGTATTCTGCCCATTCTAACCTATGGATGTCAAACATGGGGCCTTACCAAGGCACATATAAAAAAACTGGAAGTATACCAAAATTCTATGGAGCGAAGAATCAAAATCTCAAATCTTAAAAAACTAACAAAAAGTAAAAAAGTCTCTATAATAATAAGTAAACTTAAATGGCGATGGACAGGGCATACGGTGAGAGGCAGAGACAAGTGGAGCCAACATATGATTTATTGGTATCCAAGAGATAAAAAACGGAAAAGAGGAAGACTCTTTAAGAGACGGTCAGACGACATCAGGGAGGTAGCAGGTGGTATTTGGTCCAGAATGGCAACAAATATAGAGGAGTGGAAACACTTGGAGGAGGCCTTTGCCAATAGGGGCACACAGATGGGACGGGAGGAGACATAATAAAGTGCACAATGTGAAAAATGTAACATTATGTATTAGTATCTTCCTTCTGTATAAAGGCTATTATTATTATTTTCAAAATAAATGTTTATCTCACCAAACGAGATGGTACTGTAAGAAACTTACGCAGTCCATGAACAAGCGATAGAAGCAGAAATTAAATAGAAAAGGTAGATAAAACGCTAGATGAAGACAAAAACTTTCTGGTGATGCGACAAGTATTAAGGATGGTTGCTTTTTGTAAAAGGCAATGTATGTACGATGGCACAGGACTTTGCCAGTTCTGTGTCGAACAAATTGCACAACTTACGTCATCGGGGCTGATAGTAACAACCCCCATGGTCTCAATGTTCTCACACTCATGCCTGCCAACTCTAATCCAATCGCCCTCCGTGTGTTCGACCGGCGTCGACCAGATGCTACTTCAAAAATTAATCACAGCAGAGGCTTCTGGCGACTGCCCATCGGCCACACGTTGGTCGGTTCCCTCCCATTTCTGGTATACCTTCCTTTGATCATTCTCAAAGAGGCGATTCTGCTGAAATCGTTCCACACGCTCATGTAACGACGAATACGACCCGCCTACGCATAGACTTTCTGCTTCAGAAAGTCAATACGCTCCGTGACACAAGCCATATAATCCTAAGGGCGGATTCCAGTACCCCCAAATGCTTGGGTCTCGAAGCGCATGACTCAGGGCACGTTAATCAGTTGAGCTCAGCAGCAGCCACTTACACACAAAAAAAACAAGAAACAATTCTAATATTATTATTATTATTTTTTTTTTTATCACTAGCCAAATAAATCAAGGCAATAAAATATATTGCTGCAACATGGCAACACCACAATGTCTACAATACAATCTTACAAAGGGACTCCCCTAATCTTTAAACTGTATGTATTTGTATAAGCCAACAATGTAATAAAGATTAGAAAATGTTAACCAATGCAACAACATTATCCCTTGATTGAAAATATTTTCCTTAGAAATTAGAAGACAATTATTGTTATTTATAGAACTAACTTATAGTAATAAAAAGTATTTTATCAATGTTCTGTAGCTCTTTTTATAACTCCCAAATGTACAGCTTTACAAAAAGTTACCAAATAATTATAGAAAATACTCACTTTTGCAGATTCCTTGGTTTGATTGCAACAGTTTTAGTGGGGTCTATCGTGGGCTTCAAACATCGTGGTTTGTCTAGCTGCGTATGAGCCCTAAGGGCTCTTGTTATCCTTGGGAGTTCTATCATTCTTACGAACTACTCAGCGCCTATAAAACAAAGATAAACAAAAAAGAAAATTAGGCTTACATATAGAAAATCTAGATCCAGAATTCTGAACTTTTTTACAGAAAAAACCTTCAAATAAAGTATGGATAAAGTCCAGGGTCTGAGGGCTAAAGTTTGTAAACATTGAGTTGAAACATATTGTGAAATTATGGAAACGTACTTATTTCAAATACGATTGAAGAAGTATTATTTATACGACAATATTTAGAAATATTATACACTGAGGTACGATTCTTTGTTTTGTAAAACGTGCAAGCGGTGCAAGAATTAAAATACTTTTATTCCACAGCTGACACGGTGATAAGATAACTCAACCCTCAACCATAGATTAATATTGTATATACTGAAAAAGATAAGAAACTGTACCTTTAACATTAGATCAAACCAGTGGCGCCATCTGGTAACATGCTTTCGCAACACCAAAGGAATAAAAGATGAAATAAAACGGAGAAAAATTACTCCGTGAGCTGGGACTTGAACTCGCGATCTCGGTTCAATAAATACGACTATGTTCAATAGCCTACTTAGATCATTTAATACAGGATAAGTTACGCAGACAAATCTTCTTACAAAACTTTCTGCCGTTTTTGGTGCGGGGGGAGGGTACTACTACATCTAAAAACACACACAGTCACAAAAATAATTTGTGTCGTGATAAACGCACACTTACGTAAAATTGACACACTAGTTTATTTTCTGCACACTAGCAAGACTCACACTAAAACAAATGTGTATGTACACGTAATAATACACCCTAGTGCAAAAGGATTGAACAACAAAAAAAAATATCGACATCGATATTTCGGAAAAAAAAATTTACGTTCGTTTTAACTCTGGAATGTTTTCATATAATTATGTCGGAAATTCTGGATAGAAGTTAATACGTCACGTGGTGCCACGTGAGCAGTTTAAATAATAGAACTTGTTTAGTATCTATTTAATTTTACAAGTTTTATTATTTATACTGCCCACGTGGCGCTTTACGAATACTATAAAACTTGTTAATTAGTTTAACAAGTTTTATTATTTAAACTGCCTACGTGGCGCTTCAAGCATACTACAATATAATACAAGTATTTGAGTATTTAAACTTGTATTATGGGACACTAACTCAACAATATATATTTTATCATCTTCTTCATCCTTAGCTGTGACGCTTCCCCGCTTTTTATTCTTCAAATATAATATGGTCACCCAAGTAGGCCAAATACCTTGCGAAGTGGAGAAGAAATAGCCGAAACAGAAAACTTGTATTATGGGATACTAACTCGACAATATATATTTTATCATCTTCTTCATCATCTTAGCGTGTTCCCGGTTGAATTCGTAGCTGTGCTGCTTCTCCACTGTTTCTTCTCCAAATATAATAAAGTTATATACCCAAGGATGCCAAAGAACTTGCGAAGTGAAGAAGAAATAGCCGAAACAGAAAACTAAAAAACTTGTATTATGGGATACTAACTCAACGATTGTATATTTTATAATAAATACATATATACATGGGGTTATGGGGTTATGTCGTTTAATCACGGAGTTCCTATGGCCACCTTCCAGCTCCATCATCAGACCCTGGATACCATCTAAAGACAAAAAACCCGTCAAGATGAATCATAAGAGCCCAAACTCAATGGGCTTATGTCGTTTAATCACGGAGTTCCAATGGCCACCTTTCAGCTCTATCATCAGACCCTGGATACCATCTAAAGACAAAATACTCGTCAAGACAAATCATACGAGCCCAAACTGGATGGGGTTATGTCCTTAATCACGGAGTTCCTATGGCCACCTTGCAGCCCTATCATCAGACCCTGGATACCATCTAAAGACAAAATACTCGTCAAGATGAATATTACGAGCCCAAACTTGATGGGGTTATGTCGTTTAATCATGGAGTTCCTATGGCCACCTTCCAGCTCCATCATCAGATCAGATCCATGTTGTCATAATATTGCATTGTCACGTGACATACGTATGCGTGCAAAATTTCAGCTCAATCGGAAACCAGGAAGTGGGTCAAATTTAACTTGCAAGATTTGATTACAGACAGACAACGGGACAGGTAAAACTAACTAAAAGCTTGTAAAATAATTAAAGTATTTCGATATTAAAATTATATCACAAATAAAACTATATCAAGGGAATGTAATTTTCATCGACATCGATAATAATGCGATGTCTCGTCACTCATGGCAGGATGGCAGGAAAGCAGTTGCAAACTTGACTCGATTATTTTTGCCGTAATCTAAACTGAAAGATATTATATATTATATATTAGACAACCTCCGTGGCGTAATGGTTAACACGCTAGACCGCTAATCCGGAGGTTCTGGGTTCGATTCCCAGCCAGGGCAAGATGGAAAATGGCCTTTTTCAAATTTTCCTGGGTCTTGGGTGTTTATCTATATATGTATTTATCATAAAATATAGTGTCGTTGAGTTAGTATCCCATAACACAAGTTTAAAACTTACTTTGGGGCTAGCTTAATCAGTGTGATTTGTCCTTATATATTTATTTATTATTTATTTATCGATTTTTAAGTAATTACATGTAAATAGAAATCAATGTTAATAAAATAAAAAAATACTTACAAATGAAAGGTTATTCCATCTTTACTAAGATTAGAAGTATTTGACCTCTTTTTACATGCGTTAACTGCACAATTTGGCATTTTTAATCGAGCACTTGTAGACGTCCTTTCGATACTTTACCGATACACATAATGATCATAATCGATTACGCAACTAGTTTTTATGAACGTATTAGAGCATGCGATCTTATACTTCGGCAGAGGGGAACGCGTAGGTAAGGCTTATCCTGTATTAAATGATCTAAGATAGCCTAAACAACTGAGCTATTAAGTGATTTACCGCACATGTCGAATTTATTCAATATTTAATATTCCTATCAAATAAAAAAATGGTGTAAAAAAATATACTGCGTGAGTGGGACTTGAACTCGCATCGTTGCTCTTATTTTAACCATGCTCTAATCAACTGAGCTATCACGTGTTTTACCTCGTATGGCGAATTTCTCCACTATTTGATATTCCTATTCTATAACACGCATTAGGAGTTAGGTCAGCTGATTCGTGACTAGATGGCGTTTTATTGAATTTTTTATCAAAATTCTGCAATGTTCTAAGTTTCATAGGCATGCTCAACTCACATCAACTAACGTCTTCATAATGACAATTTTATTTATTAATTGTCACTATCACTGTCAACATTTTTAACCATAGACAGATTAACAACCAACGAGTTTTGTTTACAATGTTGCCATACATACAGTATTTTACGAAAATCATGTTTTGGTCTTTTGATGTCTGGGACACTGCGAAAAGAAGTTCCTTCAAGCGAATGTTAATGTCATTTTTAGTGACATAAGACATTGACATTTACAAATTGTAAACAAAACAATTGATCGGCTATCGTATCTTAAGGCCTAAAGTTAATAATTTAATAATTTTAATTCTACTTTACTGCATAGAATTTGTACTATATTCATGTATTCCAAAAAGTGTCAGCTAAATGGCTACAAAAAGTTCTTACTGAACAGAGTCACTGCGACAGCATCTCTGACTGAATACATCGAAACTTGTTTAACACGCGACGATGAAGCCAACAAGCACTCTTTCCACAAGATCATGGTTAGTGTGATTTATTCTTTCTTTCTATTGAATATCACACACATACATTGTCTAGATGAGTATAGTTTAAAACTGCACCAAACGCTAGAAAAGCCTCTTAAACTCTCAGAAACTCACAGGGAACCCCGGCTGTTCACAGATAAACACTATATAGCAGTGAAAGTATTTGGTATGCTGCTATGTATTTATTTATATATTAACAATGAGTTATTGCACTGTTTTGATATAAAATAATTAATAAAATATATGCAAGGGAATTTTCCGTGACGGCCGATTTGACAGGTTCGATATGAAGGGGCCATCCATGCGCGCGCACTGTTAGACGTGCGCTCGACGATGTCGTCATCTCTATGAGATTATTTACAAAGAAGGTTGGCGTACGGCAGGTCCGATACGCCACATTACTCCCCCGCTGAGACCGGTTCACGGTCGATAGTGCTGAAGATGAGCAGGGAATCTGACTACACGTCCGCTCCTTGTCCGTGGAGGATCCTTTTCTTCAGGTGCTGAAGAAGGATGGACGGTTGTCTTGTTTGAAGTTTTATTATCATCTAAAGTAAGATACGCTGGCTTCAGTCTGTCTACAGTGACAGTAATTTCTTTGCCCTGGACTTCAATTTTGTAGGCTTTGGCTCCTCTGTGCAGTACCTTATATGGGCCGACGTATGGCGATTCAAGGGCTCGTCTTTCAGGGCCCCGGCGTAGAAATACGTAATCCGACGTATGTATGTCCTTTGGCACGTAGAAAGTTTTGTTGCCGTGATTTGATGTAGGCACAGGAGACAATCCAGCCATGTGTTTCCTTAGGCGTGACACGTAGTCCACAGGATCCAGATGACTGGCTGAAGATGGAGTAAAGAATTGCCCAGGTAGTCTCAGAGGCTCGCTGTAGACCATCTCAGCAGCCGACGCGCCGAGGTCCTCCTTCCAAGCTGCTCGTATGCCAACAGCACAAGAGGGAGGGTTTCTGTCCACTGCGGGTTGTTGTGGCACATGATGGCTGCCTTCAGCTGGCGATGGAGACGCTCCACCAGTCCATTGCACTGCGCATGGTAGGCAGTGGTGGGGCGATGTTCTGCACCAATCAGTCGCGAAATGGCTTGAAATAGGTGTGACTGGAACTGCTGTCCTCTGTCGGTAGTGATGGTGGAAGGACAACCATGGCGCGACATCCAGTTGGATAAAAAGGCACTGGCACAAGTTTCTGCAGTGATGTCCGCCAGGGGATAGGCGTCAGGCCAGCGGGAAAAACGGTCGACGACGGTGAGGCAATATTTATACCCTTTGGAAAAGGATAAAGGACCAATGAGATCAAGATGAACGTGGGAAAAACGTTCTGAAGGTACAGGAAAAGTTTGAAAAGGGGAAGAGAGATGACGGGAGATCTTGCTTCGTTGGCAATCTGTGCATTGCTGAGTCCAGCGGGTGCAGTCCTTGCGCAACCCAGGCCAAATGAAGCGTTCGGCGATGAGTTGAGCGGTTGCCTTGGTTCCGGGGTGGCTCAAACCGTGCATCTTCTCGAAGACTTTCCTGCGGTAGGAAGGGGTTAGGTATGGACGTGGGTGATTTAATGAGATGTCGCAGTATAAATTGTTCTCAGGCAGTTTCTTGAGGATGAGGGATGATTTCTGCCTTAACAGGTCTTGCAGTTCAGGGTCTTGCTCCTGATCTCTTGCAAGATCTGCGAAGTTGATGAAAGATGAAATTTGTTCAATGCGGGACATAGCGTCAGCGACGACATTGTCAGAACCGGATATGAATTTGATGTCAGTGGTGAATTGTTAAATGTAATCGAGGTATCTGAACTGTCTGGGTGAGCATCCGTCTCTTTTGGTGGTGAAAGCGAATGTGATGGGTTTATGATCTGTGTGAACCGTGAACACTCTAGCTTCCAGCATGTACTTGAAGTATCGGATGCCTTCGTAAATAGCCAACAACTCTCGATCATATGGGCTATACTTCTTTTGTGATGACGAAAGTTTGCGGGAAAAGAAACCGAGAGGCTCCCAGCTGCCGTTGTTGTTCTGCTGCAAAACTGCACCAATGGCTCCGTCGGATGCATCAGTGAACAATGCCAGTTCTTTGTTGATATCTGGATGTGCAAGAAGTGCAGCTTGAGATAGGCAGTTTTTGCAAGCGTTGAAAGCTGATAACATTTCTTCCGTCATGTTAATGGGAGTAGCTCCTTTGATATTGCCAGTGAGGGCTTTGTCGAGCGGTGCTTGAAGTTCAGCAGCTTTTGGTACGAATCTGCGATAGTAATTGAACATGCCCAAGAAACGTCGAAGTTGTTTAGCTGTTGACGGAGGAGGATAGGCTTGTATACTTTCTACCTTTTCTGTTAAGGGCTTGATACCATCTGTGGAAACAAAATATCCTAGGAACTGTATTTCCTCAACGCCAAAAACGCACTTGGACACGTTAATCAGTAAGCCGTAGTCCTTGAAACGCTCGAACAAGATTTCCAGGTGTTGGAGGTGTTCCTCTTCAGACCTGCTAAAGATCAAGTGTCGTCCAAATATCCGTACGCGAAATCCAAGCCTTGCAGTACTTCATCGATGAACCTTTGAAAGGTTTGAGCTGCGTTTCGTAGACCAAATGTCATGTACGGAAATTCGAAGAGCCCGAACGGTGTTGTGATGGCATTTTTCGAAATATCAGCTTCTTCGACTGGGATCTGATTATACGCCTTGATCATGTCAATTTTCGAGAAGATCTTGGCACCTGACAGCTGGTAAGTGAAGTCGTTGATGTGCCTAATTGGGTAGCGGTCTGCAATTGTTCTCGCATTGAGAGCACGGTAATCACCGCATGGGCGCCAGCCATCGTCTTTCTTACGAGCGAGATGGAGTGGGGACGACCATGAGCTTTCCGAACGTCGTGCTGTTCCATTCTGCAACATAGCATCAAACTCCTGCTTTGCGATTTTTAGGCGATCAGGGGCCAATCTGCGAGGACGAGCTGCCACTGGAGGTCCTGGAGTCGTGCGGATGTGATGTTTAGTATTGTGCTTGGGTTCTGTGGGCCTACCTGCTGGCGTGGTGAGGGTTGGGTACTGCTTCAGCAAGTCCAGGTATTTGGAGTCACCGCTGATGGTCTTGACTGCTTCGGTCTCTGGCGAAGTGCTGTGACGACATGGGACTGTGATCCAAAGCGTTGTGAGTCCGTCAACCAGTCGATGTTGTCGGCAGTCTACCAGAAGATTGTAGTGCTGTAAGAAGTCAACTCCTATGATGGGCCTGGATACCTCAGCCACGATGAAGCGCCAGCGGAAGTCTCTACGCAGGCCAAGATCAAGGCACAAATCCAGAAATCCGTACGTATTAATACGGGTGTTGTTCGCTGCATACAGCTCATACGTAGTACGAGGACGGAACCCTTTGGCCATCGATTTGGGGAATACGCAGAGGTCAGATCCTGTATCAATGAGGTACTCTACCCGGGTCTTCCTGTCGACGACGAAGAGGCGGCCGTTTCCTTGCGGGCAGTCATTTGCCGCCACTAGTGGCTGCCGCTGGAGTTTTCCGGCTTTTTATATGCGCAGGGCGTTGTGCATTTGAAGGCCGCAGCACCAAACTTGCGGTGGTAAAAACATAGGCCATTACCACGTGACCGGGATCGCGAACTAGACCGATATCGTCTGAAGTTGGGCCGACTCTCTCGCGTGGCTAGCTGCTGTACTTGACTGCGCAGCTCCTCTATTTGCTTGGCAATACTCTCCATTATACCTAAATACGGGTCAGCTGAAGAAGTTGTTGGTCTGACGTCACATACCTGGGAAGCGGGCGAGGCGATAGCGATTACTTTATCAGCCAAATCAGCTAATTTCTCTAGTGGTGAGTCGGTCTGCGACGCAATAATTGGCTGTATTTGCGAAGGTAAGCCATTACACCATACTGTGCCTATAAATTCGTCTGAGATCTGAGGGCCCGCCAGATGTCTTAAGTGCCTTAAGAACTGCGAAGGTTTACGATTCCCCATTTCTTCTTTATTCAGGAACTGTAAGATTTTTTCCTCTCTTGGGGCTGACATACGCTTCACCAACTCTCTCTTGAGCGTTTCGTATTTATTCTCTTTGGGCGAGTTCTCAATGACATCTGCGACTTCAACGGCATACTGATGTTCTAAGTAACTACACGCAGTATAAAATTTGGTAGTATCGGCTGTTATACCGGCTAATATGAATTGACCTTCTAATTGTGCGAACCATAGGTTTGGGCGGTCAGGCCAGAATGGCGGAATTTTGACGCCGACTTTAAATGTTTGTTGAAATGTACCTTGAGTTGGTTCGGCCGTTGGGATTCCAAAATTTTCATCCTTTTCCATCTTCGCGAAGTACGGTTGCGGTATCACGTCGGGGTCACCAATATAGCAGTGAAAGTATTTGGTATGCTGCTATGTATTTATTTATATATTAACAATGAGTTATTGCACTGTTTTGATATAAAATAATTAATAAAATATATGCAAGGGAATTTTCCGTGACGGCCGATTTGACAGGTTCGATATGAAGGGGCCATCCATGCGCGCGCACTGTTAGACGTGCGCTCGACGATGTCGTCATCTCTATGAGATTATTTACAAAGAAGGTTGGCGTACGGCAGGTCCGATACGCCACAACTAAACTGCCATGTCAATAGTTAAGTAGTAACAATTATTCACGAACACACACTAGGTATTTTGATAAAATTAAACTTATTTAAGTATGTACCTATATGAAAACTTGATCTTGATCAAAGTATTTCAGTATCTGCTATATTGATTCTTTCTTTTTGACAGGTCCACAACTGGCCAGACACAGCAGAACAACTATTCTCCATAATAAACGATTACTTCTCCTCCATGTTCATCCCCATACAGTATTCAAACCAGAATAACCTCGCCACATTCTACACAAGCAACCTAAGCCTAATATTAAAAATCAAGAAGCTAGATTTCATGTTTCCATATGAACGTAACATGTACAATATTGATATACTGTTTAACGATAGAAGCTCAGCGGCCTTCTTTGATAATTGGATCTCTGTTGAGGATATTGTAGGCAGTGTTGTAAGCAATCGTTTGAATGAGAAGCTTGAGTTGGATCTGTCTAACTTCTGTAATGATGCTGGTAAGTCGACATTTGATGTTAAAGAAAAAAATAAACGGGCAAGTGCGAGTCGGACTCGTACATGAAGGGTACCGTACCACCGTACAATGTTTTAAAACGCTGAAGAAACACGTTTCTTGTATGATGACCCCCTTTAATTTTTAACTTTATTTTATTTTTAGTATTTGTTATTGTGGTCATAGTAATACATAATTGGTGAAAATTTCAAGTATCTAGTTAATGCCATTATGAAGATCAAGTTAAAAACGCTGAAAAAAACACGTTTCTTGTATGACCCCCTTTAATTTTTAACTATTTTTTATTTTTAGTATTTGTTGTTACATCCGCCACAGTAATACATAATCGGTGAAAATTTCAAGTGTCTAGCTATTACGGTTCAAGAAATAGAGCCCTGTGACTGACGGACAGACAGCGGAGTCTCAGTAATAGGGTCCCGTTTGCACCCTTTGGGTACGGAACCCTAAAAAAGACTTCCAGACTTCAAAATTAATAATAGTTATGAGTAATTTAAATCATGCCATAACTTTCGTACCTTTAAAACTAGTCATGTGGAAAATAATACTCATTACCCCGTGTGGTTTCGGGTTAGAATAGGACCACTCCATCTCTTCCTGTGGATGTCGTAAGAGGCGACTAAAGGACTAAACTGAAACATATCGTGCTATAATTGCATTCCCAATGGGGGTTAATGTCTGGCGGCGGCCAGTTGTAAAACTTATCGCACAAATATTTTCCCAAAGAGGGTTATCGTCAGGCAGGCCGCCGGTCGTAAAACTATAGCCAAAACATTTAAACTGTTGCGGCTATTTCTTCTCCATTTCGCAAGGTCTATGGCATTCTTGGGTGACCATTGACATGCATGTTATATTTAGAGAAGAAAAAGCGAGAAAGCGCACCCCAGGCTCTAAAGCAGCGCGGCTAAGGATGCAACCGGGAATGCACTTAGATGAAGAAGAAGATGGGGAAAATAATACTCGATGTGTATATTAATAATAGTATAATACGAGTATAATAATACTCGTAGTGATGATGACAAACATCATCATCTTATGAGCGTATTCCCGGTTGCAGCCTCAGTGGTAACGCTTCAGAGCCCATGGTCCACTACCTAATCTAGGTGATTTGACGAGTTACTGGTTTTTTTTCTTATCTCGCCAAACATATGACGACAATGTAATCAGTATTAGCTTAGTTTCGTTATTTCCTTCTTATATTTTTTTCAGAATTTTTAGAAAAAAAGATATACTTCTACCGACTAAGCCTTCTCGCCCATTACAAAATACTCATGCTAAGAATGGGAAGGGACACACAGTTTCTAAATCTTAGTGGGAATAATTTAAGGTGAGAAATGCTATCTAAAATTAACTTTGCCTCTATACACTTATTTATTAGTCAAACTGTTATTCATCATCATCATCATCAGGTCTTATTTGGTCTACACGGCAGAAGTACAACCCTGCAGTCAGAGGATTTGGCCTACACTCTCCACGCTGACCACATGGATTGGAGTGGGTTGAAACTGTTATTAATGCAATGTTTTCTGATGTAACAGTACAGAACTTAGATTGGTGCCGTCTCGACAAATAGAGACTTATGCAGTGGGCAAAGAAGGGCTGAGATGATGATTCTGATGTATATTTACTATACATATATCTTCAACATATTATAATAATGTGTAGGCAGCTTTAGAAATCTTTTTTCTAAAACTTTTAGCTCTTAAGCGAGCAATTGCGACAAAGTAACGGAATAAGTAATTTTTTTCAGGCAACTCCCAATGGACATATTGAATTTCTTCATTAAAGGAAATCTAATTGGAATAAATTTGAGTAACAATGATGTAAGTAAATATACTACTTTCTCTCTTTATTATTATTAAATAGTAATTCTAACCCCATTTTATTGCTGCAATTTAGGTACTCAGTGTCACTGACAAATCTAACGATACTGTAGGGACACAATACGCTAAGTCAGCGATCCTTATTTCGTTCCACGACTCACTAGCGTGAATAGTCAGTCGTTGCCGGTCCTAGACTTGAAACACGTGTGTCCTTAGATACCCTCCCGTATTAGTTGTCTGTGTATTTGTACGTATATCGGAAACGTGTAAACCGTGTGAACTGTTAAATATACAAACTGTTTAAGTGTTGTTGGACTTTACCTTCTGTACCTTCTTAATTAGACACCCACTACACTCTCAGTGAACAACAGAACATTTAGCTCGGAAACATACATAGTAAATTCAGTATTAACATTGGAGTCAGAACATAGATAGAGAGATAGCCCATAGTGCCTGCAATACCTAATAGATTGATAAGACGTTTATTCACGAAAACTGCATCATATCAACACATACATGAATAAAGTAGTTACAAAATAAACGGGTAAGTGCGAGTCGGACTCGTAAATGAAGGGTTCCGTAACACCGTACAATGTTTAAAACTTGTATGACGACCCCTTTAATTTTTAACTTTTTTTATTTTTAGCATTTGTTGTTATAGTGGCCATAGTAATCGAAATCTGTGAAAATTTCAGGTGTCTAGCTACGGTTCAAGAGATAGAGCTCTGTGACAGACGAACAGACAGACAGACGGATAGACAGCGGAGTCTCAGTAATAGCGTCCCGTTTGCACCTTTCGGGTACGGAACCCTCAACAGAACAATACCTCATAAGTTAAACTTCATCGAGCTGTTTAGGTTGCAAAGCATGCCATAGAAATATACATATGTACACTCGAAAAACACAACCCTGCTTCTGGTACTGTCAAGTAAAAACAGGTTTACTAACGTTTCTTACTCTCATTTCCACAGATAACTTCAATGTCTGATCTGCAACGATACAGCAGTAAAATAGAAAAGATCTGGTTGGAAGGGAATCCGTTCTGTGAGGAAATGGACGCACCAACATATGTGAAACAAATCACTATGAAGTTCCCCAGAGTCAACGAAATTGTAAGTACTGTATGCAATATTTAAAATAAATGCCAAATTAAGTTATTGGTAATACGACACGACTCCTTATTTAAAAACATACTAGAAAGAAAGAAAAAAGGTAGAAGAGGTCCAGGACGACCAAGAAAGAGCTATGTAGAAAGAAAAAGGCAGGGGTTATGTCGTATCAAGCACTAAAAAGTAAGGCAGAGAACCGAGAAGTTTGGCGCATACTCCACCGACAAGAGCCACTAAGCTCTTAAATAAGAAGAAGAAGTTACTAGTATTCATAACAATACAGAATTGGACTAAAGAAATATTTTAGGCTCATCAGGTAGATTAGAAGTAGTAGTAGAATCCTTTAAGGTGAATACCAAGCAGAAGTGGCGCCCTCATTTGTAATAAATTGTTAACTCGTAAATATGGTGAAAATTTCCATATTTCTCAATGTTAGGCACTAGATAGATCTTTAAATTATTTTATAAACTGCCGTTGAAACTATTATTGGTGATCCGTCAAGCTTTAAAACTACCTCTGCAAAGTTTTAAAGTTAGACGGACTAATATAAATACTTTCAACAGCAGTTTATAAAATAAGTTAAAGATCTATCTAGCGCCTAACATTGAAAATTTGGAAATTTTCACCACATTTACGAGTTAACAATTTATTTTGAGGCCGTACCTGAATTTTCCGGGGTCCAGTGCTGCCCCCATTTAAAATAAATAATTTCAAAGAAAACGGAGACATCATTTAAAATTTTGCTACTACCAAGTTTTAGATAACCCTTCAATTACGTAAGTAATTATATTATCTTTGCCTTCAAACTATTTTGTGAACTACTGTTTACAGTTTATAATGAGAACGTTAATCTTTACTACGCACATTTGCCAAAAGTGGCCGCAAGTTTTCGCAAATGTGCGTAGTAAAGCTTAACGTGCTCACTTTAAACTGTAAACAGTAGTTCATAAAATACTTTGAAGGGTTATCTAGGACTTGGTAGTTGCAAAATTTTAAATGATGTCTACGTTTTCTTTTAAATGATTTATGTTAAATGGGGGCAGCACTGGACACCGGAAAATTCAGGTACGGCCTTAAATAAGGGCGCTACTTGAAGGTCATTTGCTTCTAACTTCACCGATATACAACTCGATAGGCTTTGAATAAAAAGTGTGGTTCCGACACAGAATACAGTAAGAGTATACAGAACGGAGTCTCCTAAGGTCCCGCGCAATATGCGTCCCCGTTCCCCGTCCCCGCACCTCTCCCCCGTTTTCGCCTTGACGACGGGCGAGAACGGGCGAACACACACTGCATGGCGCAAGTTGGCGCACAAGAACGGGGGAGAGGTGCGGGGACGGGAAAAGGGGAATTCCGTTCTGTATACTCTTACTGTATTCTGTGGTTCTGGGTTAGAATAGGACCACTCCGTCTCTTCCTGTGGATGTCGTAAGAGGCGACTAAAGGACTAAGCACAAACATCTCGTGCTACAATTCAATCCCCAGGGAGGGTAACGTCGGTTGATACCGATTGTAAAACTTTTCGCACAAACACATTCCCAAAGAGGGTTGACGTCAGGCAGGCGGCCGTTCGTAAAACTATCGTAATCATTAAACTGTTCCGGCTATTTCTTCTTCATTTTGCAAGGTCTTTGACATCTTTGGGTGACCATTGACAGGCATGTTATATTTGGAGAAGAAAAAGCGGGAAAGCGCACCCCGGGCTCCGAAGCAGCTCAGCTGAAGATGCAACCGGAAACGCGCTTAGACGAAGGGAAGAGGTTTTAAATTAAAAAAAAAAATTGGTTGCCTGTAAAGTCGGTATACGGGCGAAAGTTTTACGTGACAACGACTTTACTCCACTTCACTCCAAACTTGACTTCCACTCGGGCATGGTTAGCCCGCCTAAGAGCGAGAGAGACAGACATAAAAAGTGAAAGGCACGCGTGCCTCTCACTCGCTCTCATTGTGAGCGCATAACGTGAGCGGAGCGTAACGCAGTTTCTTGAAGTGTCACCCGGCTAACCAATTTATAAGACGTTGTCACGTCAAAAAAATAAAACATATGGTGCCAAAAATCCGCCTTTTTTACCTTTGATGTACCCAGTGTCACTCTTACTCTAACGTAACGAAACCTGTCAACCTAAATTACATCAAGCAGTTTAAGCTGCAGAGTGTGCCAAAGAAATATACATACATACCCCCGAAAAACGTAACCCTCCTTCTGGCGCAGTTGGGTCAATAGATTTTAACTAAATATATTTATGTTTCAGGATGGTGTTAAACTGAACGAGAACGGTCTAGTGTTACCATTCTTCAAGAACTTCGCGATCACTCCGGACAAGCACACCAAGATGCTCATGGAGAAATTCCTCAGTCTCTACTTCTCTCATTTCGACCACTCCCGGAACAGGATCGACGCCTTTTACGATGCTCATTCGCAGCTGACGATGACAAACCCTTTTACTGGTAAATATCTCTCATATTCATAAAAAAATCTTTTATCCTAAAGGTTAGCCACCTTTAGGATGAAAGATTTTTCAGTACTTACAGCACTAGATTGTATGCTAAATTGTCTCATTTCGATAACTCCCGGAACAGGATCGACGCCTTTTACGATGCTCATTCATTCATAGCTGACGATGACAAACCCTTTTACTGGTAAATATCTCTCTTATTGCCGTGTAGTTCCCGGCAGAGTAGAATAGGACCACTCCAAGTCTTCCCGTGGACGTTGTAGAAGGCGACTGAGGAAACACAAGCTAAACAAAGCTTATAAACATCAATGAGAGCTCTCCAACCCGTCTAGCCAGCGTGGAGAGTGCAGGCCAAATCCTCTGACTGCTCTGGCTAAGTATGGCTCTGGTAGTACAGAAAGGGTCGTGCTCCTGCAGTGGAGACTAAAAAAGACCTGATGATGATGATCTCTCTTATTTATAAAAAATCTCACATTTCTTTTAAATTTTCATCCTAAATCCTAAAGGTGGCTTTGACCTTTAGGATGAAAATTTTTCGGAACACCTGCAAGTACAGCACCAGATTGTGTGCTAAATTGAGTCATGTACCTTAAGACGATGCACGGAGTCCAGTGCTGCCCCCATTTGAAATAAATTATTTGAACTCAAAGTTTGGTTAAGGACTGTATGCACAAATCCACGTGGTCGGATTTGGCTCTGAAATATGCAAAATTTTTCCGCTAGGGGGATAAAATTGTCAAGATGAAGTTACATAGAGTTAATAATGTGTAAACGGGACAATAGATGTAGGTAATCATAAATTGTAACATAGAAGCTTACTTGTTTCTTTTCGTCAAGACTTCCAGTCCGCGATACTTATTAAAATTTTCAAATCAATCAAATCAAAGAATTATTTTGTTTGAATTATTATTTCTGAATTAAGGCCTTGGCAGACGTCATTATAATGTACTTAACACTTTAGTAGACAGGCTATCAGTAAAAAAAGGCTAAAGTCGAAAATACAGTAGTGTGCGTGAATGCAAGACGTTTATTTAAAAAGCGAGTTTAAATATATGTAAAATTCATATAGCACTTTCTAAAAAATCCAAGTTATAGTTATTCGAATCTTGCGTTAAATTTATTACTTTTTCAATTTATTAGTCGACCTCCGTGGCGATTCCTTAACACGCTAGTCCGTCACTCGGAGGTTCTGGGTTCGATTCCCAGCCAGGGCAAGTTGGTAAATGGCCTTTTTTAATTTGTCCTGGTTCTTGGGTGTTTATTTTATCCCATCAAAAACATAAATGTAAAAATGCCAAGTTCAAATTCCGACAAAACAATTGAAATTTAAATAGCTGCCAAGTTATGTAGGTAGAGAAAACTGAAATATATTCATAAGAATCTCAACATTTGACTTGGACAACATTAAGATTGAAAGCACGGTCACCCATCCTAACTGTGACCAAGCTAGAAGTTGCTTAACCTGTAAAAGCACAGTCATTCATCCATCAATTTTTGAATTTATTGTATGCAAAGTGGAGCGAAATATTTGCACAAGTGGTTTTGATTACTCGTATTTTGAAATTTGATAAAGCGCAAATGACAAAGAACCCTTAGAATAGAGAATCTTTTTAGTTTCACGCAGTTTTTTAGGGTTCCGTAGTTAACAAGAAAACCTTATAGTTTCGTCATGTCTGTCTGTCTATCTGTCCCCAGTTTTACTCATAGAATATTAGTACTAGAAAGCTGTAATTGGGCATGGGCATGGATATGTGGTAATAAAAACTTGAAAAAAAAATGTGTGGTGTGAGACGTCGTTGAATAGGTCTTTCAAAAATATTGTAAGATTATAAACACCCTTTTTCGTTTTAGCAATCCGTTTGTGAAATATTTGGTTTTTGATTGCAAATTTTTGTTAGAATCATGTGTCTTCCCTCTCTGTCAGTTAAACGGTTGTATATGGACACTTAAAAAAATTCACGGCAGTAGTATATAACGTCTCCCTGTACTTACGCTGTTAGGAGAATAAGACAATTGACAGATGTAGCAACTGCTAGACAAGTGTACTTTAGTTACTTTCACAGTCTAATGTCTTACGGGATACTTCTATGGGGGAGTGCAGCGGACATTCAGACAATTTTTCTTTTACAAAAAAGAGCAATTCGTGCTATTTACGGTTTAGGATCGAGAGACTCACTGAGGGAATTATTCAAGGAAATAGGTATACTTACTTTTGCATCACAATTCATATTTGAAAATATAATGTATGTAAGGAAAAATATTTCCATGTTCAATAAAGTAAGTGATTTTACAGATAGAAATTTACGTAATAAGAATGACTTAGTTAGCCCGTATTACAGGCTGAATACAGTCAGTAAGTCTTTTATGGGGAAGTGTATACTTTTTTATAATAAATTGTCAGAATCGGTCCTTGATATGCCAGACAGAAAATTCAAAGCTTATGTAAAGAAAGTACTTTGTGAGAAGGCTTATTATAGGACCGATGACTATCTTAAAGACAAAAAGGTCTGGCTTGAGCTTGGCGCGGGTCCCTCTTAAAGGTTTGTATACTTAGACATGTCATAATTTAGGTACATTGGTACATACTAAATTTACAAATTGACATTATTTTAAATTTCGTAATTCTTATAATTCAATTTAATTATGACATAATAAACAATGTAATCTCTGTCCATCTATATAACTAATTTTAAGTTTTTAGTTTGTTAGTTGACGTCTTTGGAGAAAACGTGCAGTGCAGTTTGTTGCCGCTTGTTCTGCACTTGCGCCTAGGAAGCGGCGTAAACTTAGCTTTAAGTAACGATTTGACGACAACATTTGTGCAAAACAAAACAAAGTGACTATTATTAAGAGATATTATAAATATCCTATGATAATAAAGATATTTTGAATTTGAATTTGAACTAAAACTAATTTAAGGTGGATTCAGATCATGATACTGAACAACTTTTCCTAAGGAACACATAATTAAATATGAAAAGAAAATGTTTGCTTTCCATTCGACCTCCGTGGCGTAATTGTTAACACGCTAGACCGCTAATCCGGAGGTTCTGGGTTCGAGCCCCAGCCAGGGCAAGTTAGAAAATAGTCTTTGGTGTTTATCTATGTATGTATTTATCATAAAATATAGTATCATTGAGTTAGTATCCCATAATACAAGTTTAAAACTTACTTTGGGGCTAGCTTAATTAGTGTGATTTGTCCTTACATATTCCATACATATATTACATAAATATTACATTTAGCCAAATCTTGTGTGTAAGAGATCAAAAATAATTTTTGTATTTCGTTTGTTCCTTGGTGAAAGTTGTTCAGTATCATGGACTGAATTCAGACCTAAAGGTAGGCAGTTGTTATTTGCATAAAACAAGTAGGTACTGACTACGGAACCCAACACTGTACGTGACCCGTCACGGCACGTGGCCGGTTTATTTTGGTTAAGTTGAAATTTTAGGGAACCATAGACAAATTTATGATATTTCTGTGTAAATCAATATTACTTATCGCTGACATGACGTTCTCAAAAATACAATCAAATACCTAGTATTTTACGCGAGCGGTGACTTGGAAAACTACACGTTTTGTGTTCCACTGACAGAAAATGTACACATTTGAATTTTCTTTGTGAAACAATACGTTTAGCGACCATCTGCAATCGTAACACCTTTCACTTCTATTCACCTTATTATGTAAGTACAGAGGGTAAAAAAGGATTGCACGTTGAACAGATCAACAGTCTTGGCGTAGCAGCTGTACGTGCTCAATCAATGACTTGACTGTTTGATTTTGTACAATATTTTTAACGAATCAACAAAGAGCACTAAAAAGAAATCTTTTCCTGAAAACAGCTAAAAAATTGGTTGATTAATGAAGCAGTAATTAGCATTGTTGCACCCTTTTATTTTTTATCTTCTAATAGGTTTTCCTGTAATCTATAGGTAAAGAACTATTAACTGTATATTTTTCAAAAGATTGGATTCAGTGGTTTCGGAGATAAGTGTATTTTTATTATTTATTTTCAAAAATAACTTCAAAAACACCAACTTAAAAAATATAGAAAAATATATTTAATATTATCATAAAATGCTCTTTCATTTGATATTTTACGCGATATAGTTCACAAAACCCTTTTTTTAATGTCTCATTTATCTCCCATAAAGTGGCCCCATTTTTTATTTATTTATTCATTTACCTACATTTTACTTCCGTCTTTGGGTCACAAACTTACATTATGTGCACCACATTTCAACTGAATCGGTCCAGTAGTTTAGTAGGGGGGGTAAATTTTCGCCCATTTTCTTAAATAACTTAAAAATACCGATCTAAGAAATAATAAAAAATAAATATATTTAAAATTGTCATAAAAAGTTCTTTCATTTGATATGTCACACGATTTTGTTATTAAAACTTTTTTTTTATGTCTAATTTACCCACACTAAGTGGCCCCCTTTTTTAAATTTCATTTATTTACATTATACGTCTATCTTTAGGTCACTAAGTTACATAAGTGTAGGTACTAAATCTCAACTAAATCATTCTAATAGTTTCGTAGCAAATTGGCTGTGACTTACGGACAGACAGACAAGCGAAACCCTAAAAACAGTAAAAACACCGAAAAAATCGGTTCCTATACAAATTTCCCGGGCGGCTGCACACTTTTGTATAAAAATGCAGTTTTTTTTTTGTTTTTTGACTGTTGTTTTAATATCATTATACTATACTAGCAGTCCACCCCGGCTTCGCCCTTGGTACACACAAAGCCTATGTCACTCGGGGATAGTGTACTTTTCCAACGGTGAAAGTTTTTTTTAAATCAGTCCAGTAGTTTCAGAGCCATGTAATGCAAACAAACAAACAACCAAATCTTTTCTCTTTATAATATTAGTGTAGATAAATAGCCTACTATAGCCTGCCTGCCAAGCCAAGTATAGATCTAGTATAGCCTGTGGTTCGATATATTACGCATAATGTCAATTCGTATTTTGATATACATTCATGGGGAAAAGTTGTTCGAAATTTCAGACTGAATCACCCCTCAAAATAATTGTAAAACCCTAATTAAACAGCACCTTTTATTACAAAAACAGTTAATATGATTCCGCGACCCGAGAAAGTTCCAATCCGATTTTCACCCTAATCGCCAATTAAAAAATATAGGTAATAAATCAAACCAAATTATTTTTTTCATTGACTTAATTTTCAATAAAATTTTTAAAAAAATGTGCGATGCCGTATCTGCGATAGCATTACTTCTTTACTTGAACGTCAACAAAATGTCAAAACTGTACTATAGTGTAGCAAAAGTATGACATAATTTGGCAGTTTATACATAGTTTTTTATTGAAATATTTTAGACTGTAATGCAATTTTACGTAATTTGAAAATGGATTTTTTGAAAAATTCGACACGGCCTCCTTCCTGAACGCCCGGCGGGCAACTGAATTTGTATGGAAGAATCATGGCCGCCATTTCAGAGATTTCTGTCAAAAACGTTGCAAAACATCCAATTTTTAAAATTATTATTTTTATTATTGCGTGATTGCATTGTAAGCAAATATTAAGAATAATGTTTCAAAATAGCCTTTATTTTTATAAAATATATGCAATCCCTTGTTAGAATATTTCTTTACGCAGAAAAACAAGCCAGTTTGTAGCAAGATTTTCTAAAATATTTCTCTCAGGTTTCTTTACAATTATCTTACTTTTTCTGAATGAAAATTAAAAAAATACGATTTTCGTCTACTGGCTAGTCTATTCACCTATAACTAGGTATGTAATTTTCTTAGTGGTCTTTTCTACTTAAGCCATAACTATTGCCCGCGCAAAGTGCGTTTTGCATGTTTTTGGGTAAATTCAATGCTTGTTTTTAGGAAAACTACAAAATATTTTAAAAAATCCTTTTCTTCGTCTACTGTCCCAACTCTTCCTCTATCTATGTGTATACATTATTTGACTTAAATCAAACGCTTTCTGTACAAACTTGTTGCCCGCGCAAACCCAGTTTACATGGTGCCGACCCTTAAATTATTCGTGTCGTGCGGGTGCGCACTGCAATTTTAACGCGTCTACGTTTGCGATGGTAAGAATGTTTGGCCGCTCGGTGGTCCGCGTCCGGTGCTTCCTCAGCCCCCGGACTCCGCAGCTGCTTCTCTGGTGGGGCGAAATCTATAATACCCGTAATAAACCGAACCACGGGCTATACTAGAGCACTAAAGTATAATGTAATTAAAATAACAGCCAAATAAGAAAAAAAAATTGGCAGTTCCATACAAAAGTGTGCGGCCGCCCGGACGATTTGTATGGGAATGTCGAATTATTTTTGGGTTTTTTGACTGTTATTTTAATTTCATTCTACTGTAGTGATCTAGTATAGCCCTTGGTTCGATTTATTACGGGTATGTCCCTTTCACTTTGTATAACTTATTTGATTTGGGGTGACCGCACAGTGATTTGATATGGGGTCCTCCTAGTCGCCCATGGGCGATTGGGCGACTAGGTCACTGGATAACTAATCACTGTGCGGCATATCCATTATATGATTCTATTTCGTGTCACCATGACACGAAATAGAATCATATAATGTCTGCATTATCACAACGCGTCGTGGCCGTTTTGCAAACCGGCCACGACACGAAATTCGCGATGTGCTCGTCCTGTGATTGCCACAACGCGTCTTGGCCTTTATTTCGCTCAATGATTTCGATACCGGTCTTTGAGCGTAACATATACATAGAATGGTCTCTCATTTGTTATATATAAATCATGATCAAGTCTTTTTTAGTCTCCACTGCAGGATCACGACCCTTTCTGTATTGCCAGAACAGTCAGTGGATTTGGCCTACACTCTCCACGCTGGCCAGACGGGTGGCACAGGTTTCATTGATGTTTATAAGCTTCGTTTAGCTTGTGTTTCCTAAGTCGCCCTCTACGACATCCACAGGAAGACTTGGAGTGGTCCTATTCTACTCTGTCGGGAACCACACGGCTTGATATATAAATAAATCGATGTAAATCAAAAACATTATTTTTTCAGAGGAGGAAGAAGCTATCCTGCCCCCCGTGATCGCGTCAGACAGCCGCAACGCACTGCACCCGATGAAGAATAAGAAAAAAGGCTTTCTAGGCTTCTTCAGAAAACATTTCAATACTAAGGGAAAGGTTTTGAGCGCGTTGCGAAGGTTCCCCGAGACTGTACACGACCCGACGACGTTCTGTGTTGATATTATTAATAAAGATGTAAGTTCTTGTAGACTATCTCTTTTTAGGGTTACGTACCCAAAGGGTGCAAACGGGACCCTATTACTGAGACTCCGCTGTCTGTCCGTCTGTCACAGGGATCTAACTCTTGAACCGTAATAGCTAGACACTTGAAATTTTCACCGATTATGTATTACTGTAGCCCCTATAACAACAAATACTAAAAATAAAAATTGTTTAAAATTAAAGGGGGTCGTCATACAAGAAACGTGTTTTTTTCAGCGTTTTTAACTTGATTTTTATAATGGCAATAACTAGATACTTGAAATTTTCACCAATTATTACTTTAACCACAATAACAACAAATACTAAAAATAAAATAAAGTTAAAAATTAAAGGGGGTCGTCATACAAGAAACGTGTTTCTTCAGCGTTTTAAAAAATTGTACGGTGATACGAAACCCTTCATGTACAAGTCCGACTCGCACTTGCCCGTTTATTTACAATAATTTCTATACTAAAGGAAGGGTTTTGTTTGAGCGCGTTGCAAAGGGTATCGAGACTGCGCACGACCCGACGAAGTTTTTTGTTGATGTTATAAGGAAAGATGTAAGTGTTGTCTCTTTCTCTCTCTTTGTAGACTCTTTCTTATAAACATTTCAATCAAGTTTGCTGTAGCCTACGAACAATAAATTCATAGAATCGTAAGTAATCCCGAAAAATCATTCCACGCGATATGTACCGCGGTGGCCGGGCTTAAATTATGAACAGCGCGGCGCGACAGTTCGCCGTGACACTCGAGTCGTGCGGTGGCGTCGCAAGAAGTTTCCTTTGAGAATATTGCTGTTTTTGCGATAATCGATTCATTAAAAATGCCGTCATTTTCCGTGAAGTGGTGTAGAAGACATACGAGTACAGGTATGAAAATTAGTTATTCAAAAAAAAAGTAACACGTAAACAAGGTTATTTATTTTAGCGTAGCGTACTACCGTCCGCGCGTTATACCTCACCGCTCGTTGCGATGAGTGCCCCACCCGACCGACGACGACGCGTGACCTTGTCGCGACCAATCGTATGCATCTGTGTCTATGTGTGCGTTCGAGTGTTTCGTTGTAGTTACTGTTCGTTTGTTTGCGTAAATGGAATCAGAATCGAAGCGGTAAATGTAGCGTAAGCGTTAGAATTCTAGAGAATTATATTTCGATTGCTGTAGCTTTCTTATATGGACGGATTTAATTAAAATGGCTTTGTTAAGCCAGGAGGAAAGGAGGAAAGTCAGTGATTGCATGGTAATAAGGCTTGAAACTACGTCAAGCGGACGTACACGATGGGTCCGTCTCTGTCACAAACTCTACGCGCGACAGAAACACATGACCCGCGACGGTTACAGCTATCTCTATAGCACGTAGGGTTTGTAACAGACTGCACCTGTCACGGGTCGCCTCCCCGCATGGGGCGGCTGGTTAAAGGCAAAGCAAAGGCGGCAAATTTAAAGACTCCTATTTGCGCCCCCCTCCCCCCGTTAGCAGAAAATAACTGGCGGCACATTTTAGGCGACGATATATGATTAGCCTACGGGCGCTAAATGACCCGTGTGGGCGGCAAATTTCCGGACGGCCCCGGGCGGCGAAAGCCTACGCTACGCCACTGGCTTGCGAGGTCTACTGTTCTCACAGAACCACTAGTACCTATTTTATACAAGTGTTTTTTTCAACAGAAAACCCACATGGTTGTGGTCATCGACGGCGTCTTGAAACTAGTGGCGGACGTTCCTAAGAACGTGTTCTCCTTCAGGCGCACCTTCATATTCAAGGTCATGTTCCAACACCCCTCCACGAAGTATTACATCGCACATGAGATGTTACATTTGGACTTCGCTACGCCGGAACAAATTCAGAACAGTTTTTTGGTAAGCACCAGAGAAATGATACACGGTGATTTTTCATCAGTTTTGGAACCTAAGGCCACTTCTTAAAGATCGTACCCAATGAGGATCAATCAGTAAACAGAAAAATCCAATTTTGAAACTAGTATTTCGCATGCCTCGTGGTTATCCAAGTACGGCACTTTTTGAATTTTTAAAATCCGTTCAGAAATGCAGAAGTTATTCAACATTTCATTGACCGCGATTTTAAAACACGCGTCTGCAGACCGAAAGTAGCGATGACGTCACTATTTCCAAGCGACACGCCATCCGCGCGCCATCGCCTTCGTTTAGTGTAGATAATCGTGGTTAGTGGTGGACACTGTTGGTTTTTTGCATTGTTTCTGGGACTGTAATAATGAGCAACAAATTGAAAGATGGGTAAAAATGATTACCCATAAATCGCTATTTTATATAATTTTCCACCTATAAAATAGTTTACATTATGTTGATTGATACTAGAGCTACATAACTAAAATTTAATAATTTTATCTAATCTTGTTAGCAAAGTTCTGACTCTATGCGTGAGTAGATTAGGATACAGAATACGTGTAAAATAAAACCGGTCAAGTGTGAGTCGGACTTGTACATGAAGGGTTTCGTACTTTGGTTACGTAGGTACCTACGTACAATGTTTTAAACCCCTGAAAAATAGACGTCTTTTGTATGATTGATGACCCCCTTTTATTTTTAACTTTGTGTTATTTTTACCCGACTGCGGCAAAGCCAAGGAGGGTTATGTGTTTGACCTGTATGTATGTCCGACTCTATGTTCCTCCGTTACTGCTTACTAAACGGTTGAACCGATTTTAATTATTTATACGTGGTAAGATTCGTCTTAACAACTAGTTTCATAGGTCATAGGCTATATTAAAATTATTGGAAATCAAAATGGCGGATTTCAGGCGCCAAATTGCGCAGCATGAAAAATCTTTTCTTTTCAAAACCTATCGAGTGGGATATCAAATTAAAGAATTTTATTCAAGGATTACAAAAATATACATACTATCACGCCTGTTTCCCACAGGGGTAGGCAGAGACTATGGACCTCAACTTGCAACGATCCTGACAGACACCTTTATAAAAATATATACAACTTATATCTTAAAATGAAATTTGGAATGAGAAATGCTAAAAACAACATGCATAACCATGCATTTGCATGCATTTTCATGCATTTTGGTAATGTACATGATATATTTTTTTTAGTTTTATCATTCTCTTATTTTAGAAGTTACAGGGGGGAACACATTTTACCATTTTTGAAGTGTCTCTCGCGCAAACTATTTACTTTAGAAAAAAATGATATTAGAAACCTCAATATCATTTTTAAAGACTTATATCCATAGATACCACACAAGTATAGGTTTGATGAAAAAAAAAATTTTTAGTTTCAGTTAAGTATGGGGAACCCCTAAAATTTATTGTTTTTTTATCTATTTTTGTGTGAAAATCTTAATGCGGTTCACAGAATACATCTAATTACCAAGTTTCAATAGTATAGTTCTTATAGTTTCGGAAAAAAGTGGCTGTGACATACGGACAGACAGATAGACATGACGAATCTATAAGGGTTCCGTTTTTTGCCATTTGGCTACGGAACCCTAAAAAGTACCTACTCTTGCTTGCTAGCGGATGTCTCTTCAGAACACTGATCCACGTTTTTTATAGTTTTTTGGTCCTTCGGAACACGAAAACATTGTTTGGAGTACCTACTACTAGTTGTAGGTATACTCTTGCTGTTGCACTATGGCACGATCACGATACAATATTTATTGGAAATATTTTACGCTATTGTTGACACCACAACTCAATAATAAATCCACAACAAAACAAAAGAGGCCAAACACGACTAAAAAATGTGGGTAAGTACGGAATATTACCCACAAAACAGGTGAGCGCGCGCGGCGGGCAGTACGGGATGGGTTTAATGACGTCACAGCGATCGAGACTCGTAGTCTCGGGCGTTTTTTGAACTGCTTCTGTATCTTCGTCATTTTTGGTCGGATTTGTATATTTTTTTTACTGTATGTTATGGTTTTCTTCATTTTATCAATCTACATACTTAACAAAAAACGTGATTCATCCTCATTATCTAGTCAAAATAAAAAATTCAGATCCAAAAAATGTTGACTAAAACTCGAAAGTAAAAATGTGAGATCAATTAGTAACGTAAAAGAGTCAGTCGTTCGCCGCGTGAGTGCCTACGTATTCGTATCGAGATCATCGGGGTCACGCGGCAGTTTTGATTAACTTGGATTACGTATATGGATAGAGGATTTTATTTACTATAAGTTTTTTTTTTTCCTAAACCAATGAAAATTCAGCGTGTATACAATCTAGAATGCCTACGAAATGGTGAAGTCGTTCCCAAAAAAGATAGGTAGATGCATAAAGTTGAAGGTGGCCCTTTCTACTTTATTGAACTGGCAGTTTGCGGGAATGATACGCCCTATAACTTTAGGTACATTTTGGGGACTTTAGGTATTGAAAAGAAAATATAAACTTTATGTACGTGGCATTAAGGCCGTACTTGAATTTTCCGGGGTCCAGTGCTGCCCCCATTTGAAATAAATCATTTCAAAGAATACGGAGACAGTATTTAAAATTTTGCAACTACCAAGTCCTCGATAACCCTTTAAAGTATTTTATGAACTACTGCTTATAGTTTAAAATGAGAACGTTAAGCTTTACTACGCACATTAGCCAAAAGTGGCCGTTTTTCGCAATTGTGCGTAGTAAAGCTTAACGTTCGTAGTTCATAAAATACTTTGAAGGGTTATCTAGGATTTGATAGTAGCAAAATTTTAAATAATGTCTTCGTTTTCTTTTAAATGATTTATTTTAAATGGGGGCAGCACTGGGCCCCGGAAAATTCAGGTACGGCGTTAAGTTTAATTTTCAATGTTGTTTTTTATTTATTGAGTATTTTCTTCAGGCACCCCCTTGCACTCCGCTGTAATAATAGAAATCCTTGAGGGATTCCTATGTCCGATAGTGGACGTCAGCTGAAATAATGATAAATCTTGTTTTTACAGCATCCATCGCGGAATTTGTACGACTACGCGCTTATAAACCCAGATCCTGAGGAGAAAGAGATCGTGTGCAACGCATTTTGTTATTTGACACAGTTGAGGAAAGAGGAGGCTCTAAGGTAAAGGAATCTTTTTTCTTATCCGTCTGCGCCAGAAGTTATGTTTTGTGTATATGTATGTAAATTTCTTTGGCACGCTAGCCTACACGGGTTAATGGATTTAAGCTTGAGAGGTGTCGTTAGATTCGTCTTCATTGTGAGAATGACACTAAAAAAAATTTGAAAAAAAAATGGCGGATTTTTGGTGCTAAAGCATATCTTTAAATATTTTTTTTATTTAAAACCTATCAAGTATCTATGATATCAACTACGAACAATAATTCTCTAGAATCGTAAGTAATCCCGAAAAATCATTCCACGCGATATGTACCGCGGCGGGCGGGGCTTAAAATATGAACAGCGCGGCGCGACAGTTCGCCGTGACACTCGAGTCGTGCGTAGTGTACTGAATAATAGCTACCATCCGCGCGTTGTATTTCACCGCTCATTGCGTTGACTTGTCGTTTCGAGGGTTTCGTTGTAATTACTGTTCGTTTGTTTGCGTAAATGGAATCAGAATCGAAGCGGTGAATGTAGGAGCGTTAGGTTTTTAGAGAATTATATTTCGATGGGTATCAAAATAAAATATAAACAATAATTTTAAATGTAATTTAGAATGAGAAATGCTTTAAACAACATATTACCTCGCTCACCTGAGCGTGCTGCTATCGTATCACGCAGTCGGGTTCACGACTAATTTAATGAACAAAATTTTTTTTTTTCCTCTTCCAGCCGCCTGAACAGTTACGACTGGGACTTGAAAAAGGCGTTAAAATTTTTCAAGAGAGAACTGAAAGCAGACTCGATACCTATGGAGAAATTCGCCGTCGACCTGGACGGAGCCGATCTATCGGCCGACGAAAACGAAGGAATGGACATCGAAGAAGTAGATTAAACTATCTTCGAACACATGATTGATTTAGCACGAACCTTTTTTCCGTGTGGTTCCCGGCAGAGTAGAATAGGACCACTCCAAGTCTTCCTGTGGATGTCGTAGAAGGCGACTTAGGACACACGAAAAGCTTATAAATATCAATGAGACCTCTCCAACCCGTCTGGCCAGCGCGGAGAGTGTAGGCCAAATCCTCCGACTGCTTTGGCTGAATATGGCTCTGCAGATCAGAGAGGGTCGTGCTCCTGCAGTGGAGATGATGATGATGATGTTTTGTCCTTATCTCTTTTCAATATTTGACATAAGAAGAACGAGACAAAACATATTTTTAACTAAATAGCAAACGTTTGATATTTTTATGGTTAGAGTTAAATAAAACCTTCGACCGACAGGAAGTCTGTACTCTGGATAGGTTAAATTGTAATAAAATAGCTTATTAAGGACAAAACATGTTTTATTTTTTTATGTTACTTAAAAATATACATTTATGACCTTATAACAACTTCATATTTAATTCTGGGCGTATTGCTTGCCACACGTAACAAATGTGTGCGAGTGGTGACAATCTCTGCATCCTTAAGGCTTAATTTACATTGCCGCGGTATCGAGGCGAATTTTAAGAAAATCACATAGGAAAACGACATCTATAATTTATAGAGAATATAGTAAAAATTACCATGAGGAAAGAAACTTCGCGGGAGTTCCCGCTTTTCCTCGGTAGTTCTTTTTTTTTATACAATTCAATACATTGCTACTTATTGCTACAATACAATAATTGACATAGGGATCAATATGCTTTGTAGAGTTTTAAAAATTCGCATCTTTTCCGCGGCAATGTTAATTGAGCTTAACAAATACATAAGTCTATCTTTTCACACGATCCATACACCTTTTAGCTTAAGGCTGCACTCACAATTAATTTCATATACCTAGTACGGTTAAGATTTTTCAAAAATGGCGTAATAAGTTCAGAGTCTGCGTGCAGCACTCATGGTGTTGGAGGCGTCATTAGGCAGTGGTAATCACTTCGCCTTTAGATGCTCAGTTACCTTGACAAGCTCGGTGGTTCGATGGGAAAACGCTTTCGTAAGTTAAGCAGCTCCAGGCGTGGCCCGCACTTAGATGGATGAACGCAAGTGACATAAATTTTTCAAGCTCCACCGTGCTTCGGAAAGCACGTTAAGCCGTTGGTCCTGGCTGTTTATACAGTATAAGTCATTAAGCTAAGTCAGGTATCTTTAGGTAGCTTAAAAATCTGACTCCCGTGTTGGCCACTTACACACACGAAAAACTTTAACCCTTTCACCGCGAGACTTTATATCAGCTTGCTCCCAGCGCGAGGAATTGTGAATATCCATTGTTTTTGGTCGGATTAATCCGACGTTCGCGGGTAAAGGGTTAACATGGGACTTATATTAGCCAACTATGTTGTTTAAAAAATATATATTGCGTATTTTGTAATAAGGAAATTCATATTGTTCATTACTAAACAGGCATTTAAAATTAGCAAGCATCAGATATAAGACAGTGTGAGGCCAACATATAGTTTGGTTTTGAGTCATATTACTAAAAGATAGCTATCTATCTTTTAGTAATATGACTCAAAACCAAATACTTCTTGATATACTTCCTAATAAGCGCCATAGCGCTTATTACTTTTAAAAAAATATTTAACTATCAAAAATGAGAACTATCAAGAGCCTTGATAAATATCCAGCCACTTTTGAGTCAACATTTAGGTTTTGATCACACTAATACTTCTTGATGGTCTTCCGTATCAGCGCCATGCGCTGTTTGTGCGCCTCTGTGACGGCGGCGCGCTTGTACGGCCGGAGTTCGTCGTTACCGAAGCCGGGGATCCACATGTTCCATTGCCGTTCTGAAAACAATTTATACATAGTAATTCGCCTCGGAATATAAACTTGCCACTCCCATCCCATCCCATTCTCGGTTGAACATACAAACCGGAAAAAGGTTGAGATATGAGATGGCCAATGGCGTTGCCCGCGTGGTAGAATTTTTGATAATCCCACAGGACCCTCACATTTTTCACGGCATAAAAGTATCCTATGTGTCAATTCAGGTAACTATCTACATTCTACATGCCTTTTATTTCAATTCATTCAGCCGTTTTAGCGTAAAAGCAAAAAAAAAACATCCATACACTAAACCCTTGTTTGATTAATGAAAATGATGATAGGTACTGTTAAGGCCATACTTGAGTTTTCCGGGGGCAAGTGCTGCCCCCATTTAAAATAAATCATTTCAAAGAAAAAGGAGACATGATTTAAAATTTTGCTACTACCAAGTCCTAGATAAGCCTTCAAAGTATTTTATGAACTACCGTTTACAGTTTATAATTAGAACGTTATGCTTTGCTACACACATTTGCCAAAAGTGGCCGTTTTTTGCAAATGTGTGTAGTAAAGCTTAAGGCCGTACCTGAATTTTCCGGGGTCCAGTGCTGCCCCATTTAAAATAAATCATTTCAAATAAAACGGAGACATCATTTAAAATTTTGCTACTAACAAGTCCTAGATCAAAGTATTTTATGAACCACTGTTCACAGTTTATAATGAGAATGTCAAGCTTTACTACGCACATTTGCCAAAAGTGGCCGTTTTTCGCAAATGTGCTTAGTAAAGCTTAACATTCACACTTTGAACTGTAAACAGTAGTTCATAAAATACTTTGAAGGGTTATCTAGGACTTGGTAGTAGCAAAATTTAAATTATGTCTCCGTTTTCTTTAAAACGATTTATTTTAAATGGGGGCAGCACTGGTCCCCGGAAAATTCAGGTACGGCCATAAATACAATAAAAAGGAAATAAACTACTGGACATCCAGATACACAACAGATACATACAACTGTTTAATACAAAAATATGGTTGCCTGTAAGAGATTGCTTTGGCGATAAGGCCGCCTCTTGTACCTTAATTATACAGTTCTGTACATTTTGTATTGTAAATGTTATTTGGTGCAATAAAGATTTGTATTGTACATAAAATAAATTGAAATAAAAATTCACAGAAGAACTTTGCAACCAGATTTATCATGGTTACGATATTTGGCAATTATTAAAACTAACGAGACTTCCGTGAGTTTTCCGACTATATTACGTGACTCAAACGCTTTATTAGGGTTGGCAGGATCTATCACTTCTATAAGCACAGACCAGCACTTTTGTATGCTGCTATCCTTTTCTGTCTCTCAGAAGCGGAACGCTTCAGCACCGGTCGTGCTGCAGCCTGCAGCGTTCCGTCGCTCTCTCTCGCTCTAGCAAATTACTTTTCTGAGCGTCAGAAAAAGGATGACATCATGGATAAGTGCTGTACCGTGCTGATATACGAGATCCAACTCTTAATAGGGATGTGGACTGGGTCCGAAAAATTGTATTTAATTTAATCAGTCAGATAGATTATCCAAAAATAATGGACCCATATATTCGGTTTATCAAAGTCGTGAAAATTCATAAAGGTACATCGTGATTGGCGTCACTGTCAAGTAAAAATCGTATCTTGATAGTGACGTCATGCGGAATTTAAATGCGCTGTATCTTTATAATTATTTGCAAAAAAAAAAAATAAAGAATACGTAGGTATACAATATTTTTTAATAACCTACCTGATGAGCAAAAAATTTTTTTAGTCCACATCCGTATTATGATATTTGGCAAAATTTAACTATTTGCTCACCTAAATGTAGCTGCACATCTCTAAGCTCCACATTCGGAGTGTGTCTGTGTTTGGCGACCGCACACGATGCATTCAGTGTGGTGTCAATAAAGTCATCTGCTAGTTGAAGCAGCACCTCCTCTAATTCTTCGTCCAGCTGCACCGTGGGGTCTACTTCACGTACTAGTTCTTGCAGGCGAGGACGACTTAAGAGCTAAAAACAAAGATTAATTTTGTTATTTATTGTAGCAACACGTTTGTTAGTAGATTTTGTCTTTTCCATTAAAATATTTCTATCAGAGCCTAGCATAAAATGGTATACATGTCGTAGCCAGATAGTAGAATTCATAATTTTATGATGTGGCCGAACATTTCATGAAATGGTTGTATTTTACAATATGACCAGCTAAAACTGACCATATAGTTTACATGTCAACATTTGATGATATGTCAATCAATGTTTGGCCATATCACTATTGAATGTAGATTGTAGGGCCTTCCATGACATCAAAAGTTTAACTATTTTACGATATAATGACAATGTTTGACCATATCATGAAATAGTCATGCGTTTAGCTTTTCATATCGTTGAACGCTGGTAATTCATTAATCTGGGCAGACCACATCATGATGTGATCAGCGGGTATTTGCCATATCATGAAAAATAAACATTTCATCAAATGGTCAGCCATATCATGAAATGATCAATTCTAAGGTCTGGCCACGACGTACTCACCAATACAATTTTAAATCATTCCCAGCCCGCATGTGGCCATAGTATGGCAAAATTATTACTATTGCGTTTGATCTAAAGGAGAAGAAGTACTTATGGCACCGTTGTTAAAGCCAGATAAAGTTTATATAGTGCGAGAGACAAGTGCCATTCCTCTCGTTATTATTACATAGAGCGAGATAGTAATAGTGCTTGTATCATATAAGCTGTAGCCGGTGCCGTGCTACGGGGACTAGTCCTCAGATCTAAGGCATCCTTTACATCTACTCAAATGTACATTATACATCGAGAGAGAGCAGTGACACAAAGGAATATCTTGTGATACTACTAGAGTTTTTGACGGAAAGTCAAGGGGTTCAGTTGGGGTTTGCTTTAATGTATTTTGCAAATTGATTCTAATGGACTTTATAATGTGAAATTCGTGTAGTTTGGTGTTATAAATGCTCATACTCATGAATAATATGTAAAATAGTAAAAGTGGACAATCATAGTATGGCTGTAGAGATTTTTGTTTAGCAGAGTGTGGTGGACATCTTTAGGCGATGTCCGCCACTCAATCAGCTATGAAACCCAGTGGACCCTTGAAGTAACCTACACCACTCTTTCAAAATGCTGAGCTTCTTACCTGACTGTTTTGATCTCCAGCTCCGCTTTGACTGGTTTTGGCCCCCGCTTGAGCCTGGGTTCCCATGGGACTGTGCTGTGACGGAGATCCTTGAACTGATTGCAACTGAGGACTCTGCATCGGATTGTTCACGTATTGAATAGCGCCTTGGTTTATTGTTCCTATTGGTGGCATGTTTGGTCCTTGATTTGACATATATGTTTTAGATTTAAGTTGAAATATGAGTAAGGAAAATCTAAATAAAATCTACAAAAACAAATCCACAGTCATTGACCACTTGCTACCTACATAATATTCACAAAATTCACAAATTAGTATTTCTGTGTTGACCACAGTTATGACGTGTTGTCGATAAATTCAGTCTGTCCACACTTCCACAGACTACGGAGCAGATACTATAAAGTCTGTCTGTGTCATCAATGACACGACGTCATCCCAGCTGTCATTATGACATTTTATTTTTCTGGACAAGAGATCATAGGGGAGTTTTTGGCGGGAAGTCAAGGGGTTCGGTTGGGGTTTGCTTTAAATTATTTTGCAAATTGATTTTAGTGGACTTTATAATATGAAATTGGTGTTGTTTGGTGTTATAAATGCTCATGCTCATGAACAATGTGTAAAATAATTAAAGTGAACAGTCATAGTACGGCTGTAGTGATATTTGTTTTGCGGACTGTCTTAGGGCGTCGCCGTCCGCCACTCAGTCGTCTATGAAAACTAGTGGACTCGTACAGATTTGTCGCCAGAAGCTCCCTTAAAGCAGTCAAAGGCCTGCACCACCCTTTGATTGTAACTGGTTAGGTTAGGATTAGGAATAAAGAACAAAGTTAAAGATAGGCTCTAAAGGACTTGTATCCAGAGCCGTAAAATTATTTAATAAAAATAAAAAAAACAAGAGATCATATCAAAGAAAGAAATTGTATACAAATCTAGAATGCTTACAAAATGGCACAGCCGTTCCCAAAGATTATAGCTCTACCCTTCTACTTTATTGCACTGACAGTTTGCGGGAAAGGGACGCCTATAACTTTAGGTACATTTTTTGGGAATGTTAGGTATTTAAATATAAGCATTATGAAAATATGAGCTTTATGTGCGTGCTGCGTGCGTCGCATTAAGTTTAATTTTTAATGTTGTTTTTGTGAGATTGTTATTCGTAGTTATTCTAGATCGTATTATAAATTCTTTTTATCATATACTGTTCATCCTGGTTGATCCTGGTTCATCCATATTGTATTGTCAACTTTATGGGTTTCCTAAAATTCTGGGAGATTTAATTAAGCTGAGCATTGATATGCACAGTAGTTTTGGTAGATAGATTTATGTTTAGTGTCTAGAGTGTATGTGATATATGTTTACCAAATAAATGAATTTTCTTTCTTTCTATGCTCTTCTTGTTCTTACTAAGTTCCGTTGTTGGATTTTGAGTCAAAGCTTATCATAAAACCATTGACATGAATATACGTAAGTACATAGATCTCGTTGCATAAAACTGGTGTTGTTCATTTTTGTTTTTACTAGACGTGATTCTGAGGTCTACCGTAGAATCTACCTACCGTATTTAATTTCGATACGAGCATAAGGTTGTGTGTGAGGGAGAAACAAAAATAAATATCACAAAATATAATAACACTCATTTATTTAAATAAAATAAGAAACATCACATCAATATAAATATCACAAAATATAATAACACTCATTTATTTAAATAAAATAAGAAACATCACATCAATTAATGTAAAAAGTGTTCATAATAGCAATTAATTAAATCACAATATGATCACAAATTATTCACTTTGTAAGTACATCCATCTAGTGCTTAATACTGGTACCTATGTCTATGGGCTGTACGTACAGTGTAAGTAGGTACACTATTACATTGTATTTATTCTGTGTGTGTAATACATTTTATTTGGAATGTAAATATGTAAATTATAATTGTTGATTTAAATAACATTACACTGCTCGGAATAATAAGTGGGACCTGATATTTCTAGTAATAATATAAGTACAGTGGACCACGATAATACTACACATAACGCCACTTCAAAATGACGCATATAAGCCAAGCAATAAGTTCAAATGTTGCAATTTTACCTCTGGTCTACTGTACAAAATAAACAGCTACTTAAACCTTTTCTATTGCTAAAAATTACTCTGTGATTATATCTAAACCTTGGTCTACGTAGTTAGATAAAGTTCAGCTAAAAATGTTTACTGGTGGGCTCATCTAATATTGATTGTCATAATAGTTGTTAACGAAGCTATGATAAAATTACCTATATCTTAATATTTTTTCATTACCATACGCCGCACACCACACTTTTCTACCATAATTTTGCTCATAATTTCTTTTATCTTTTTTTCTTTCTCTTCTATTAATTTCTCCTTTTAAGATTTTTCTAGGCCATGTACGCTACTATAGTATGTTTTGCAAGGCCGTACCAGCGACCTTGCTATAGAAATAATTTTACTCACATCATAACATTGTCATTTTTTGGTATTTTGTTGGGATTTTTACCGCTTAATAATTACGAATGTCATTTATTGTAATAATACTGAATATCAATCAACTATATAAACAGTACATAAAATACTTAAATCATTATTCAACGTCTTAAATTACTGATAACAGTTTTAATCTGATTTTAATGCATTTATTAGCTTAAAAATAAATTGTGATGAATAAAAAAAATAGGTTCCACCGAGATTTGAACTCGGATCGCTGGATTCAAAGTCCAGAGTGCTAACCATTACACCATGGAACCGGATGCACTGCCAATGTTTTGAGCAGAAGGCATGCCGGTGCCACATTTGGCCATTTGTGTAAATACTTTTTTCCGAAACTTTATAAAAGTACTATTAAACAAATTGTTGCTAATTTACTAGACATTAATACGCTACATAGCCAGTGATCAAAGTGTGCTGTCTTAGACATTCCTACATAATAAAATTATTCTTAATCTAAGACATATGTCAATTTATTAAAATATGAAGCCGCATTATCTAATTAATTCAATCAAGGCATGACTAAGAACAAGTAGTTTTTTATAAAGAGAATATTTCATTGATTGGTATTTTTAAGTAAGTATACAATTTATTGCTCTTTTGAATTCCATGACCAATCGATATGTCATACCAATACAGATATTTATACACATAACGCGCGATAAAGAAATAATTATGTAAAATTTTTATTTAGATGGAACATTCATTTTTCATACATATTAAGTCGTTGACCTCTAAAAGGTCTTTGCCATATTCAGCGTATACGGCTTCCCAGCTTGCCAGTGCAAATTCATCTATAAAGACTGCAACATAAGGAAGCTATAACCAGATAGCATTATTATCCCAATGCTGATTTTTTGTCAGCATTACCTTACTAAATAAGCGTGTCCCTATTAGCGAGTGAAATGCCTAGGCGGCGCAAGCTTCGTCTTCAGCTGGGTTATACAGCTGGTCCGAGGGGTCCACTTTCTGCCAGTGAAGAGATTTCGACACAATGCCAACCGGTTCCTGTAAAGATAAAAAAAATACATAAGTTTATTAAAAATCCAATCAGGAAGGCGAGGCGTTGTATCTTGAGACAGATTTTTGTCCAGGCTGCTTGAACGAGGAGGGCCAACCCTAAATAAAGAAGAAATAAAGCATTGCAGAAGAAAAAAATACTTAAATGTGTATAAGGAAGATACTTGTATTTATTGTTTAATGCTAATCAAATAACTACACGTGAGGTTCCACCAGATGCACCCACGTGCTAAGAATACCATACATGTGCTTTGTGTGTTCTGGTGGAACAATTCGATCAATACTTAATAACATTTGCCACGTGCAGTTAAGTGTGGATATAACCTTTCTTTTCTAGAAGATTATTTGCGACAAATAGCGATTATAATGTCATTATGAACATTAAAAAACATTATTATTTAATTTTGATGATATCATGAATGCATCCTGCGCTTTTACCATTTTGCTCTTTTAACTTTGTGCGCTTTTAACATTATGCGCCTTAACGCTATATGTACTATTGTTTAGAATTTTTCGTAGTGTTATTAGCGTTTCGAAATGGTGTTTTGCATGATTTTGGAGTTAGACTGATTGTTCAACAGTGCGTGGCCACACTCACTAAGTAAAATTAATAAATCTTTGGAATTTAATCTGTATTTAATACTTTCACATAGTTGGTTCAAAAACGAACATTAGATTCCTTTGTTCGAAAACTCCATGCATTATTAACCGACGTAAGCCCGGACATATAAAGCGATCGATTCAGCATCGATCGAAAGCACATGGCGCGTATTAATAGCTAAGCTAGCTAGCTGGTCGGAGTCAGCCAACGCCAAAATGTATCCTTACCCTAGACAAAATCCGAGTTTCCCATACAAACGTAGTCTACGTTTTATTTTGAAACGACATGTCAGATTTCGGTAAAAATTTGTCACTTTAAAGAAATTGCATACATCTAGGGTTATAATTGGTTTTCAAAGTCAAAATATGAACTTGAAAGAAAGTATAGTGTATTTTATAATTTTTGACCATTAGTATGGAAAAGTTTTACACCTATATTATATTTTCTTTCAAGTTTATATTTTGACTATGAAAACCAATTATGACCCTAGATATATTCAATTTCAAGTTACAAATTTTTACCGAAATCTGACATGTCGTTTCAAAATAAAACGTAGACTACGTTTGTATGGGAAAGTCTAGGGTAAGGAGATTCTTAATTGGATGAGATTGTCAGAGAGCCAATCTCAACAAATTGTAGCGTCTTTCTGTTCAATAACATGGTGTTTTATTTGCCTAGTAATTAATGCATCGATGTGTTTACCACAGATAATTGTGTGTGCAAAGAACTTAAATAAATAAATAAAATAAGTCAGACTTGAATGATCGACAAGATAAAGTCATATTTACGCAGTAAAAAAAATTAACACTGCATTGTAAATGTTAATAGTGAAGTAACACTCATTTATGGCATTATTTATTAACCAGTAGCGGTGTTTTATAACTAGCAATATACATAGGGATTTCCAAAGTAGGTATTTAATGATAAAGGAAATAACTAATTCATGTAGGTAATAAATTATACATTGCTGTTTGTGTAGGTACGTAAATATTGAGTAAGGGACTCTCGCTCAACTCACCTGGCTGAATGATCGGCGCAGACGATTTTTCTTTGGGTAATAAATTGATTTATTGCGAAAATTGGAAATCTGGTAGACGACAAAATAGATGACTGTAGTTTAGTTTTTTACGACTTCCGTGGCGTAATGACGCTAGTCCGCGACTTTGGAGGATCTGGGTTCGATCCCCAGCCAGGACAAGATGGAAAATGATCTTTTTCAAACTGTCCTGGGTCTTGGGTGTTCTATGTAAGTATTTATTTAAAAAAATGTATCGTTTAGTTAGTTTTGTATCACATAATACCAGCTTAAAACTTACTTTGGGGCTGGCTCAATCAGTGTGATTTGTCCTTACATATTTATTTATTATAGTCAATCCCACATAGAGCTTAATAGTAGAATTAAACAACCATTAAAATAGGAAAATTATAGAAAATAACGAAAAATCAGGATTTACAGAACAATACGAGCTATGAGGAAAACCAATTACATAATGAATACAAGAGTTTCCATTCCATAATTACTTTCTCAGATTGTTATGTAACTGGGGCGATTATGAAGGTTTCACAACATGTAAGTAAAGCACTTACAATTACATATACAACGTGTTAATGAAATAACGCAAAACCTCTCAGATGGTACCTCAGTCCATGAAATTGATCAACTTTTGTTCTACAACTTTCACGAAACCCAAAAAAAAATTTTGAATTTTCATACAAACTGATCAACTGATCGAGTCAATTTGTATGAAAATCCGAATTTTATTTTTTGCATTTTAGGAATGTTGTAGAACAAAAGTTGTTCACTTTCATGGGCTGAGTTACAACCTGAGAGGTTTTGCGTTATTTTAGTAACTCGTTGTATGTAATAATAATGTCCAAAGTTAGGAACGGCTGCTGGTAGATATAACAATATATTGTTGAGATGATTATAATTTGAAATAAACTTTAAAATTTGAACTGACAGAAAAATTCCTAGATCTAAAGTGCCATTAGCTATAATGTCATAGGCAGACACAGATACACAATTACACACCATAATTAAAAGCTATTGTTAATTCCATAGCAAAGTGCCACAAACTATAAGTCATTTACGTCATATGGGGACATTCCAAGAACGATATCGTGTAATATTCCAAGGTAGGAGAAGTGCCAAGAATATTCGTGCCATATCATCGACTCATCGCGCCATACCACGTATCATAGAGATTAGGTGACCAGTTTTCTTAGAAGTCTAGACGGAGTCGATTACTCAGCAATGCAGTTTATAAGTAGTAAAAAAAAACAGTTTAAAAGTAATTATAACAGACTTATGTTGGCAAACTAAATTTTGTTGCAAAACTTCTAGAAAATAATCAAATTCCATAGTTGTTTTAAAACCGTACGTGGCAATGCTCCCAGCCGTTTGGCTACGATGCCGAGAGGTGATATTCTAGTGGAACTAGACAATTTGTACTTTTTTCGGTATCAACTTACTTTATTATCTAGTTTTAATTTTATTTAAATTTTGTCTATTTAAATAATTTTTTAAAATTTAACATGTTAAAAGCAGAGATCTAGGTTAAAAGTACTTAATTATTTAAGTAGAATAGGACCACTCCATGTCTTTCCGTGGATGTCGTAGAAGGTGACTTGCTTAGGTAGCTTGCCTAAGCTTATAAACATCAATGCGATCTCTCGGACCCGTCTGGACAGCGTGGAGAGTGTAGGCTAAGTCCTCTGACTATTCTGGCTAATATATGGCTCTGGTAGTACAGAGAGGGTCGTGCTCCTAAAGTAGAGACAAAAAAAAATAAGAATGATAAATTATTCAAACAAGAAAATGTAATACTCTTAAGATAAGGAGAATGCGAAGTTTTATTTATAGATCAAAGCAAAAGTTTAATGTGCAAACATTCCATTGACTCACTCCCTGTGTTGGTCTTGGAAAATTTCAATAGAGATTAATAGAGACAAATATTTACTTTGTAAACTGCTTTGATTTGACACAGTTGTAGAACGGTTTTCAAGGACACAAACGGAGCAGAAATTGAATAAAGTAATACTAAATCACCTATTATGGGTCGAGGAGATCAAACAATGCAATTCACGACGTACCTACATTGCTTCTTTGTAATAGATTTTAACTACTAATACCTATATTGTTGTTTTACTGTTCAATTCTTTTTTTTTCGAGAATAATTTTACGGCTCTGGATTTAAGTCCTTTAGAGTCTTTAGTTTTGTTGCTTCTTTATTCCTAACAAGTTACAATCAAAGGGTGGTGTAGGCCTTTGATTGCTTCAAGGGAGCAAATCTATACGAGTCCATTGGTTTTCATAGCCGATTGAGTGGCGGACGACGACACCTGAAGACCACACAGTCCGAAAAACAAAATATCACTACAGCCGTACAATACCCGGCACATAAGTTGACCCAAAATGGCGGCTCTGCGCAGGTATAATTAGAAGAAAAAGTGTGCGCAGTGACCGCCATTTTGGGTCAACTTATGTGCCGGGGATTGTACTATGAGCACAGGCCGGAAACTCCTAAGGTACGCGCAATATGCGTCACCCAGGCGTCCCCGTTCCCCGTCCCCGCACCTCTTCCCCGTTTTCGCCTCGATTTCTCACGTTGGCCGTCAAGAACCGGGGGAGAGGTGCGGGTGCGGGGAACGGGGACGTATATTGCGCGTACCTTAGAAGAGTCCCTTCTGTTTACTCCTACTGTATTCTGTGCTATGAGTGTCCACTTTAAATTTTTCATATATTGTTCATGAGCATGAGCATTTATAACACCAAACAAACCAATTTCATATTATAAAGTCTACTTACAAGTAAATCAATTTGCAAAATAATTTAAAGCAAACCCCAACCGAACCCCTTGACTTCCCGTCAAAACCTCTTCAGTTCTTTGTATATCAATAAATTTTAACATGTTCATTTCGTTTCAAAACGTCCTGCAGTGCAATCGCGCTAATGTAAAACTCTACGGTTCCAGCTTCGGCTGCTCAACACAAGATGCAGATGTGTATTGTTTGACTTTACTAAAAGTCAAAACAGAATATGAAATAATGTGACCAATGTTCTAAACGAGACCAATACGAATATACAACGAATTAATGAAAAAACGCAAAACCTCTCAGGTTGTAACTCGGTCCATGAAATTGAACAACTTTTGTTCTACAACATTCCCAAAACGCCAAAAATAAAATTCGTATTTTCATACAAATTGACTCGATCAGCTGATCAGTTAATTCACCCTTAAAATAGTTTCAGTATATTTTGTTAGACCGTGTAAAGATACATCCCAAGATGAAGTGTTTAAAATTGTATATAGTTAATACTGTAATTATTCTGAATTTATTACGTCAGTAGACGTTAAACGGTTATCTAACCTCCAGGTTAGAAGTGAAACGGTTCTTTTAAAACCACCTAGGCTACATTATTTTAATACTAAGACACGTCTTTAGACGGATCACATTCCGTCCGCGTGTTCAGTTACGATATTCTCTAGTTGGGAAAATTCTGGCGACCTCGAATCACCTCGGCCGTTCACATCGACAATGAGCTACATCTCAGGTTTAGTGTTCTATTCTGTTTAACAATTCTAACTTGAATTTGAAACATGTTTTAATGATGATGATATTTATAATCATGTTTTTAAGAGTATTATACGTACCCATGGTATAATAAGATTATGTTAATCTATTCCCGCGATGGCCCAAGACTACGTCTCGAAAATAAGTGTTACGACTAATTGTTCTTCTCAGTAAATTTGAGGACTTAGTTAGTTAATAAATATAAAATACTAATTAACTCAAGAGTCCCCGTACCCTAGACAGAATAAGATTTTCCCATACAAACGTAGTCTAGCTTTTATTTTGAAACGATGTCAGATTTTGCCAAAATTTGTAATTTCAAAGAAATTGCTTATATCTAGGCTTATAACTGGTTTTCAACAGTCAAAATATGAACTTGAAAGAAAATATACCTACATATATATATACATAATATATGAATTAGACCATCAGTATGGAAACCTTCTACACTCTTATATTTTCTTTCAAGTTCATATTTTGACGTTGAAAACTAATTGTATGCTAGATATGTGCAATTTCTTTGAAATTACGAAATACCGCTGAAAGAAATCTGAACTGCTAATTCAAAATAAAAGGTAGACTACGTTTGTATGGAAAAGTCTAGAGTAAGGGGACTCTTAACTATGTATTTCGTATAAAGTGTGATTTATCTGTTTAATTTGATTAAAAGACAATTGTTTGGCCGATTGTCACTTGTCAACTAACGTTTCGAAGAATTTTATTTCACAGAATAATCATTTGCCAACTTTTCTTATAGTTTTGTTTTATTTCCCAACCTCACAGTTGCCAACTGTATCTTTGGTCTACTTTTTATAATGACACCTTTCAAAATGCAAATTTTAAGTAGCAAATGTTTTAGTTGGTGTCTATTGTTTCGCAGTTCTAACATAAGTTAGGTTAGGTTATCCTAACCTATAGGTTTCCCTAACGGTTTTGGCTAAAAAGGTTAAGATTAAGGGTAAGGTAAGGTTAAGGTTATATTTGAGATTCTTAAATAAAAAATGCATGTAAAAAGTGATTTTTTTCTACCATTATATCAATGTACGAAAAGGGAACTGTTACACCGACGAAACGTTATTCATCTAATAGTTGTTTGGCCTAGTAAAAGACCTGACAAATAATAAATGAACAAAACGTTTTGTGTAATTATAATAATCAGCTTAACAATAATACTACCAAATAAAATGTTGCCATACAAAAAATTGATAATCGTTTGTTGTCAAAGTGAAAAATAAGTAAAACGATGGTTGGCAAGTAAAAATCGGCCAAACCATTTTCTGCGAAAAGGCAGCATACCATGTAGGTAGATAAATAATCGTAGTTAATGTTTTTCCTACGGATAAGGACGTTAAACTGATAATAAGTCATATCATATTCATGCATATCCTAGGGGAAATACCGTTTAAATTATAATTGTTTAAGATTTAAGTTATCTTTTACTGATAATAAATAAACAGATAAGCACATCACACTGATTGAGCTAGCCCCTTCAACGAACAAAGTTAGTTCAGTACTCTGAGGGGCGCCTAGACCTAGCACAGAATACAGTAAGAGTAAACAGAAGGGACTCTTCTAAGGTACGCGCAATATACGTCCCCGTTCCCCGCACCCGCACCTCTCCCCCGGTTCTTGACGGCCAACGTGAGAAATTGAGGCGAAAACGGGGGAGAGGTGCGGGGACGGGGAACGGGGACGCCTGGGTGACGCATATTGCGCGTACCTTAGGAGTTTCCGGCCTGTGCCTAAAGTAAGATTACACTAATAGATGTTGCCATGCCATTGACTGAAGAGTCATTGAGAGCAAAAGCAACGTTTTTCTTGCAACGTACCTAGTAAATTTATTTAGATCAAACCCATTTCCCGGTTAACGATTGAGATGAAATTTTGTAAGCTAATGTAAATCAGATGACAATGGAATATTATTGTGACAAGAAGCTGATCTGATGATGGAGCCGAAAGGTGGCTATAGGAACCGTAATAAAACGTCGCAACCCTGTCGAGTTTGGGCATACTTCATGTCTTGGTAAGTACTTCAGCATCACAATAAAAGCTTGTACAAAAAATATTAAAAAATCCTTATTCATATGTCTGAAGGAAAGCAACTTAAAAAATTGATAAGTTACTTATACAACTGAAAAGATACATACATACATTTAAAATATAATAGTTATATTAGAAATGTTGGTTTCGCAAAAATACACCGGTCTTCTATTCCCACTTTCCATAGATGTCTGTTTGAATTTATATGATCAAGAAACTTATCAAAGGCCATATTGAGAATCTATATTATATGGATAAATCGTAAAAACGCAAGCAGTGACTGATATATTATCTTATCTTATCGATCTATTAAAAAGGAAGTGTTGTGCCATGCTATACTGATAATAATATAATATACGAATCACAGAGGGGTAGTAAAATTACGACGCACATTCTAAACAGGTTGACTGAGAGAAACCAATCAAAGTTTTTTAACATCAATGAAATTTTAAAACCGTGATATAATAATAACATTCTATGAACATAGCCCAAACCAAGTAAATCCCTCAACCTGTAAATTTTTTATAATATTCTTTTTAGTATTTAACATTGTGCATGTATTGCATCCTGCTGCCGCGGCGCCCATGTGCCACACCCACCACATCTATACGTCTATCAAACATGAAGTTCCAATCAAAGATACTCGAATATACACCTATACAAACGCCGGATTGTTCAAGTACAGTCTGAAAACTTCGCTTGCACGTGAAATAAAATATACCTAGATATATACCTCTATATATATTTATAATCGAAACTTTCACATTTTTGCCGACATTACACGAAATGTATACTGCCTGCAAAGGCCTGATTACAGAATAAATATTTTATGATTCTTGATAAATTCTTTTCATGTAAATTCTTCTAATCCTAAAAACTATAGACGAGGATTCTAGAAGCGGAAGAACTTCAAGGTTAACCGCACGTAACACGAAATTCGACGAAATTAAATAAAAATCTAATAAATCTTACCTTAGCAGTCAACTTGCCGTCCTCTCCAATCATAAACTCCTCCAATCCGAAGACGAGAGGCGAAGAGTTTCCAAGATGGAAAATTCTAGAAGAGGTGCCTCGCGTGACACGGAATTCAATAGTCTTCGCCATGAGTACGTCTGTGATCATGTACACTGATTTCTTGCCTTTCAAGTCTGCAATAAAAATAAATTAATTATAGTAGCGGCTTGCCTTGGGTCTGGGGGGAATGTTGGGATACGAAGAAAAAAAAAGTTACTAACTAAATGACCGATCTACCAAATCTCAATAATATCTTGAACCTAAATCGTGTTCGAACATTAAAACAAAACAGAACGGTCACGCATTTTAGTGTCGACGTGACTAAACGCATTGCATACTTCTTTCCAGGGTTGCCTCATTTGAATATTTTGAAATATTTGAGACATGCTTCAGACTTAATTATCATGCGTCTGAACTTTGAGCTGTTACCCTGATTACTCAGCATCATCATCATCATATCAGAAATGTAGCGTAAATGAAATTTCTCAGCGTCATTAGCTACTTTTGATTTCCTTAAATATTTACTTATTTGCTTGCTTTTTTCTTCTTACTTCATATTATCTACAGCTACATGGGCTTCCCCGTATGGAATTATCATCATGTATGATCTAATCTCTCACAGTAATAATGATAATAAAAAAAATATCAACAGAACAAAAATAAACAAAAATGGAATGCAATGTACAATAGTCACAGTTACTAGAGTTGCAATGAATATCCAGTCACTATCCGGTATCCGGGCTATCCGGCCCTCTTTTTGCTATCCGGCCGGATACCGGATATTAATATTCGTCCGAATATCGGATAGTAAATTTTCATGCTATTTCAAACAGAAAATAAGACTTAGAAATATTTTCATGCCGGAGATCGTTTGGTTGCCATGTTTCCAACAAACTTTATTTGTTTACAACAAAACAACATGAAAAAATACTCTTTTTACGTGAGTGTAGATCTAGTTTATGCAAAGTCAGCGCGAACCTACAAAATTTAAATTTAAGTCAAATTAAGATTAATAATATTTCCGGCCGAATTTTCGGAGGCCGGATATTCGGCTATTAGGCCTGGGCAGGCCGAACATACGGTATCCGGCCAATCCACTATCCGTTGCATCTGTAGTCATCACTTATTCGTCATTATTTATGGTTTGCATTTTCTTTCAAGTTTCAAACAATCTCTGTAGAGCTATCGTCAAAGGTAGCAAAAAATCTTGTTGACAACATGTGGTGTTGACTCATTAGCAGTTCCATCATAATTAACCTCGTTGTTTCATGCAGCCGCTATTACTTAGCTAGCTAGGCTGGCTCAGCAGTAGAACAATAAGTTTTATCTACACCTAAGTGTGTAGCATCTAGCATTGTTTACAAACAATACTTATGTGTGGACACAGAAAAATAGGGAGTGGTTTAAGCAAATGCGGGTCAGATAGGCTGCAAGTCCAAGAGGAATTTTTAAGTTTTTGAAAGAGCATCTGGAGCCTAAATCCAAAAGCGGCGCGACAGGCCTACGTCGTCGCTACGTGTCCGCGTTTCAGTGTCAAGCAACATCGAGCGTTAATACATGATGATAAAGTCTAATTTGGTTTGACATAGATATAGGACGATACTATTGGACGACCATCGTATTATGGTATGGAGTAACGGTCCTGATTTCTTTTCAGAACAGGGTAAAAGTAAAAAATATTAAAATAACTTACCTTTGTTATTCTTCACATCCAAGTAGACATTGTTGACGAGATCCTTGCTCTTCGGGATCGAACATTTGGTGAAGTTTACCATGATCACTCTGACTTTATTCTTGATTTTTTCATCTTGCAAAGTGATCTGCAAAAAAATAAGTATGTATTTGACCCCTGACACTAAACTTTTGACGATTTTGATGTTTTCTTTTTTCTGGAAGGCGTTTTGATCGAGAGTACTATTAGGCTATACTATTTCAGAAAAAATATAACCATGTAAGGTGTCCCCCATATCCCCGACATATTAAAAAATATATATAACTGTAAACATGTACGAACAACTACAAGAGGACTGACAACCTCATACTTTGAAGTGTAATTCATTTAAAATTACTTATTATTCAGTGTAATCATTTAAAAGTACTTATTATTTCTGGATTGTTTCTATCTATTTTAAATGCCAACTATTCTATCTGTTTTTCTTCTCCTTAAGGTTGACAGGGAGAGAATGCTTTAGCATTAAGTCTACCTATTGTAGCTTTTGGCTCAATAAAGTTTAAATAAATAAATAATTAGATTTTTAGTTTAAATGTCGTAGCTAGATGGAGCTACTAGTTCGAAAGAAGGTAGTTTCGTAGTGGTGCCGCTTAATTTCAGAAAGATGGCGGTATAGAGGTGCAATTTCTACGAATACATAAGAGTCAAACAGAATGGTATCTCACAGCGTCTCCCGCAAATTGGCGTCCCCGCACCTCTCCCCCGCACTTTGTGAGCTTTGACAGCTCCAAACCAGGGTTTAATTAGTAGCCGCACGCAATACGCGACGTGTGTTGTCTTGAGAACTGTCAACCAATAGTAACCATCATGGTGAGAAGGTGCGCGTATAATAATTGTTTATCCACCCAATTCTCTAAAGAACGTTTATTTCATACATTTCTAAATGATGTAAACAGGTAAGCAAAACAACAATATAATTTCACGTTATTACCCAGCAACCATCTTGATATATATACCCTTCTCGCTCTCTCGCATTCGCGGGAGATACACAAGAGCGAGAGGGGTATTAGCAATCCGTAATGTTGCATAGGCTCCTCGTTCACAGGTAATCACATACACGCAGATGCCAACTAGATTTCCGCGGGTTATAGTGCTATATGCCATTGTTGACAATGACAACTTGACATGCTATGCGTGGAAGCGTGATAAAAATTTGTTTATTTTTATTGAATTTATTCATATAATTACCGTATAGTTTTGCGCCGAATATGCAAATTACTATATTACAATAGTGAATTAGTGCGTTACATTATAAATGACTCAATAATAATCAGTAAAGTGAACTAATGGTGAAATGGACAATGGACATAATGAAAAATATTTGTGAAGTGATATTATGTAGCTGTTTCAGACTTTTCTGTAACATTTAATACATATAAAAAAGAATATTTTTTACGTCATAGTGTTCGCAAATCTTCCGGTATGGAAAGATATAATCTTAAATATGTCGAACTCGTTAGTAGGTAAGTATTAAATTAATTCTGCGGTGCGACCCTAAGTATAAAACTCACACATCGACGTGTGTACAGATAAATTGTTTCGTTTGTAGTAGTAGGTATATATGTAACTCTGAATCAATGGAGAGTCATACCACTGCTGTCAGCCTAAGTACCCAGCATCCTTTGAATGGTTAACCGGCCAGATAGTAGTGGCTAGAAATAATACAGGATTTTAGCTTTCAGAGTACATACGCTTTTTTTGTATGGGGTTGTCAGTCATATTGTATTTGTTTGTCCATGCTGTAAAATACACTTCTGAATCGCCGAATGTTACCTTTATACAATGAGTTAATGAAATAACGCAAAACCTCTCGGTTTGTAACTCAGTCCATGAATCTGAACAACTTTTGATCTACAACATTCGCAAAATGACAAAAATAAAATTCGGATTTTCATACAAATTGACTCGATCAGTTTGTATGAACATTAAAAAGTCTTTTTTGGGTTTCGTGAAAGTTGTAGTACAAAAGTTGTTCAGTTTCATGGGCTGAGGTACCATCTGAGAGGTTTTGCATTATTTCATTAACACATTGTGTACGAGGGCTGTTTGATAAGTACCCGTTTATAGAAAAAAAAACATTTTTTTTGTACATATGCATTTATTTTTCAACGTAGTCACCTTTTAACTCTATACATTTGTTCCACCTGTACTCAAGATTCAATAAACCATCCAAAAAGAATGATTTTGGAAAGTCATTAAAATAGGCCTCTGTGGCGGCAATGACTTCGTCATTTGATCCAAATCGCTTGCCAACGAGCCATTTTTTTAGGTTGGGAAACAAAAAGAAATCGCATGGGGCCAAATCTGGAGAATACTGGGTGTGAGACAATAGTTTATAGCGTAACTGTGCTAATTTAGCCGTCACAACTCTGGACGAATGAGCCGGGGCGTTGTCGTGATGAAACAGTACTTTTTTCTTTTTTAAATGGGGTCGTTTGTCCTTCAACACGGCGTCAAATTCATCTAATAAATTGGCATAGTACTGCCCTGTTACTGTTTTTCCCTTTTCTAAATAGTCAATATGTGTAATACCCTGCGAATCCCAAAAAAACGGTCGCCACGACCTTTCCAGCCGATGGGACGGTTTTTGCTTTCTTTGGAGCAGGTTCACCCGGTAAAATTCACTGCTTCAACTGCTCTTTCATTTCCGAGGTGTAGTGGTGGACCCACGTTTTGTCCACGGTCACGAAACGAAGCAGAAACTCCTTCGGGTTACGTTTGAACACGGCTAAACACTGCTTCGAAGTAGTCAGTCGGTTCCGTTTTTGCTCCTCCGTGAGTAAACGCGGCACCCACCTCGCCGATACTTTCTTCATACCCAATTTTTCTTCTAATATGTGTTGTACCCTCTCGATTGAAACATTTAGAGCATCAACGATTTCTCGAAGTTTAATTCGGCGGTCGGCTAAAACGATATTTTCAATTTTCTTAACCATATCGTCTGTAGTCACCTCAACTGGCCGGCCTGGGCGATCCTCATCAAAGAAGGTTGTTCTCTCCCGCTTAAACTCGTTATACCAATATCTGACGGTTGTCATAGAAGGAGCACATTCATGGTAAACCGCTTGCATTCTTACTTTTATTTCATCACATGTTTTTCCTTCCAAAAATAAGAATCTAATTACAGACCGATACTGTTCTTTCTCCATTTTAACAATTTTAAGTTCACGCCTTCACTGAATCGTTGTCAAATGAGAAAAAAAACAAAAGAATGCCTTTTTTTTTTAAATTTTCCCGCCTCTGAAAAATGGCTTAAAAAGGTGGTATACTTATTTGCGGCCAGTGATATTAATATATTTAGAAAACGGGTACTTATCAAACAGCCCTCGTACATACAGCATAAAATTCATTATGCATATGGTTAATAACATTCCAAATGTTTATTATTCAGTGGCATATAAATAAGTACAATAAGAATTAAGTCTACTATTCCACACTGAATATTTACTGCTTTATATATGTCAGAAACTTCATGGACAAGGTTCTTATTAGGTAAGTACATAACAACTTATTTTAATTTATCACCTTTTTCTGATTTTTTAGGGTTCCGTACAAAAAATTAAAAAACGGAATCCTTATAGGATCACTCGTACGTCTGTCTGTCTGTCGTCTGTCATAGCCAATTTGCTCCGAATCTACCGGACCGAATCAGGTGAAATTTTGTAGAATGTTGTATTCCTATGACCCAAACATATATGTGCAAAGTAAATAAATATTTTTTTAAAATAAGGGTCAATTTCGGGGACAAATTAGGAAATTAAAAAAAAAAAGTTTTGCAAACCTTACTGTGTCATATATCAAATGAAAGGGCTCGTTATGAGGATTTCAAATATATTTTTGTTATTATTGTAAAATGAATAGTTTTGATTTTATTCATGAAAGAAGACGAAAATTGACCATCCCCCCCCCTGATCTCCGAAACTACTAAGCCTAAAATTTTGAAAAAAATACAAAATATAGTTCGTTGCTTGTAGATTACAGCAAAACCTATAAGAATTCAATCAATTGTACGGAACCCTCCCCACGCGAGTTTAACTCGCACTTGGCCGGATTTTTTAAGAGTCGAGTCCCCTTACCCTATCTATATTCACTTTGAAGTTCATATTTTGAATGTGAAAACCAGTTATGTGCCTAGATATGGAATTTCTTTGAAATTACAAAATTTTGGCAAAATCTGACATGTTGATCTAAAACAAAAACTAGACAATGTTTGTATGGGTAAGTCTGATTCTGTCTAGGGTAAGGGAACTACTTTTAAAGTAGCTTTGATTTATAGACAAAACAATATTTGTCAAGGTTCCCCTATTTTAAATGTAATGCCGTTTGATCAAACATGATTTGCTCGAACTCCTTTACTCGATTGTCCGTAACCACTATAGTTTGCCACATCAATGCATCAAAATCACTAATGATTACAATAGGTAAACGCGTTTTCTCGGAATATCGTAAGATGAAATCGTTATTATTTTAGTTGACCGAGCGAGCGTAGCGAGCGAGGGCTAAAAAACTTTGTATGTATCTATGTATGTTCCGCGATAACTCTCGAACCCTTGAACTAATTTTGATAATATTAAAAATGCAACTACTGAGTAAATTAATTTTATTATTAATGTTATTTTTAACTTTTTCTGTTATAAATTTATTTATATTTTTTTTTTTTTGAAGGTAGATTAATTCCTACATTAATATACGATTTGATCTGACGGTATTTCGAGAATTTGCGTTTACCTTTTTTAGCTGTTAGAGATTTTGACACATTGATGTAGCAAACTAAAGAGTGCACTGATTGTAGGTCTTATAGACTGAGTAAAAGTTTTCGAGCAATTCACGTTTGATTAAACGGCATTAGATTTCAAATAAGGGAAGCATTTGTCAAAGGTCACAATAAAAAAAAAAGTGAAAAACCTTTTAAAGGACAATGGGCGACAATGGGCTGGTCCAAGAACTCTACAAACACATACTTCAAACAATAGGCCATAATGAAATGGCCATAAGGATTACCATAGTCCATCCATAATGTATTGTGTTTGTACAAATAAAGTTTAAATATTAGTAAATATTGGTAAATATAAGTTTAAATATTAGTGAATATAATAGTTTAAATATTGCAAAATAAAGTTTTTCTTTCTTTCTTTCTTAAATCTTTTATATTTAACTTTTTATACATATTTTAGAAAAACCTAGCTTAAGAATTTAAATAAATACAGAAAAAAATATAGTGTAAATATGTTTGATGCACCTACATCAAAGGCTTTATAAGTGTTCCACTGTGTTCCCAATGATATGATTACTTCATGAAATTATTCTATGAGTTTACACATTTTTTTGTTTAAAAAAAATATGCCTAAAATATGCTCATGAAAAACAAAAAATTGAATTTAGTTTTACAAATAATATAAAATATTTTTTTTCATGTTATTAACTTTCATGTTAAAATAAAATAATATACTTAGAGAGTAATTAATAACAAAACCCTTGTTTTGTTTATGTCAGGTTTAGCAGATGGGCATGTCACGAACGAAGGCTGCATGGAAGCTGAGCCGCCGCGGACAGGTCAAGGTCAAAGTCCCAACTACGCGCACAGGAAGTGTTACACGTAATTGCGACATCCCCTCATTCATTATTTATAAAAGACTTTAAAACTTACCTTCACGCTCTCGTGAGGGAATTTGAAGTCGCTGTCAACAAAATTGCCCTCCTCCAACCATTTCACGTAGTTGCTGTCGGATTTCTCCTTATTAACATTCTTCGCTAATTCACCCAATGGAGTAAACATTTTCCCATTTATTTCCTTTTCATTTTGAACGAAAAGAGACGTGCATTTGTAGAAAAAGGCCTCTGTTATGTGCGGGATGCAAATTAACTGGCTACTCCCGATTTCAATTTCGATTTCGTCCCTGATGAAGGGCCAGGCATCCTCGAGCCTCAACGATTTTAACTTATCCAAACTCACATCTTTACGAATTTCGTGTGAGTACAAAGATTTCACAAAAACTTTTAATTTTTTCGGCATTTTTATTTAGAACAAAATTTCACAGGCGAAACAAACACACCACTGCACTGTCAAATAACAACTAACTGACGTGAGTGAGTGAACCGTGAAGTGAGTGAAGGAAGGAAGACTGAAGACTGAGGAGAGGGGAAACCACGTTAGAATGAGATAACCAATAAATCGATACGCAAAACGGCGCGTGTCAGAAAGAGATGGAACAATTATGTTGCCAGAAATCAAAAATATTTTCCCTAGTTTCAAAAAAGAACCTATAGGTGAAGTGAATGAAACCATGAAATTATGTCCACGGTTTAGGACTAATATCCACGGCCGACGATGCCTGCAGCACCAGCGGTCCACTGATTTTAACACATTGCTGGACGACACTCAGCCAGAAAATAGATCTACGTCTATAGACGTAGTGTGTCCAGCAATGTGGTAATTTACCTGGCTGGCTGGAATAATATAACATCAAAATTATGAAATGAATGGATGAATGTTGAGATTCAATTATTCAAGTTTCTCTCACACAAAAATGTTCAGCTGACCAGTATCTATACCAAATAAATGCAATGCTGAGCAAGTTAATGCTGGCCTTGCTGGGTGATTATTGTTCCATATTCAGCGGTATTTTCCTGCTAGGGGAGCACATGGTCCGAAAGCTGGCTGGCACCAATTTTTGGGTAGGTGTTTGAGGCAAGCGGAAAACTTGTCACATACCTCTATTATACCATTTATACCCCAACACGGAACTGCAGACCTGGCTGGTGAGTAGCGGGGCTAAAGCAACCCCTAAATTTTTAAAAGTATTTTTTTTTATTTAAAAAAAAATGGTATTTGAGCTAATATGCATTTTTTATATGTTGTAGTTTGATGTTTAAAGAATAAAAAAAATAAAATAATCCAGTCGGGGCGGAGTAAAATTTTTCTGTGGTCAACATTGCCAGGCTTTAACATTGCCAAAATATAATATATGTTGGCAAAATAGGTATATGTTACGCAGTTCGTTTTCATTGAATTGCATTTGAACTTGCTCTCTAAAGGCTTGATGGTCAGCTTGTATACAAAAAAGCATTTCAGACCCACCGTAGCTACCTAACTGTAGCACACGCCTTCGCTAAGTGTACGTCACGCTGCATTCACGCATGTACCACGTGCCCGACCGCCCGACATCATTGATGATGACGAAGAGTAGGTACTGAGCTGAGCCAGACATTTTTATTCAACAAAAAACAGTTGGCAAAATAAATACAAATAGTGCACTTGTATTGTATGCTAATAGATACCTATGATAATTGAAATCATATTTTTTGCCCATTAGGTGGATTGATTAAATAAATTAATACATTAAAAAAAGTTGGGTCCTACCAGGACGTTAAAAAGATGGCAGAGAGAAGATAGGAATGTAATGTATGAATTACCTCCACCAAGAGCAAGCTCAAAAGGTGGATTGTTAGAAAGTATTTAGGTACCTAGTTAGTTAAGTAATTACACTAAATAAAATTTAATAATAATTCACTTTAGTATTTTTTATTTTCTCTCTGATTAACAAATAATGAAGAAGATGAATAGCGCATTTAAAATTTGCATGAGGTCACGGCTACGTCGTACGATTTGTACAAGGCGATGACGTCACACAGGGCGACTGTGAAACTTCGATGCGCTGTATTGTATTTTCGTGATTTTTTTCCAATTTGGTAAATCGAAAAGTATAGGTTCATTCTGTGGGTTCATTATTTTTGGATAATCTAACACAATCTTCTTCCATGCTGGTCTCGGAGAAAAGAAAAAACTAAAATGTACCAGCTGCTTCTTTTCTCGGGCAGATCATAAAAGCCGATCGAGGGAATGGGCGAATGCTCTGTCTGCCCCATTAGAATAAATAATAAGTGTATATAGAATAATACTTTTTAGTCCACATCCCTATTTCTGCGTCTATGAGTTCTATGACGTTGCCATCGCCACAGTCTGGCTCGTATCATTATGAAACTTATGAATCATCATGGGAATGTCTTTTGAGCTATTTAGATGAATGATTGTGTCGTGCGCGTGTGGTGAACTGGTGACACTACTCTTTACTATACAGAGTGAAGTCAAATATAGTTTGGTCTTACGAATGTACCTAGGTAATGGATTTATCTGGGTGACTGGATTGAAAGTACAGAGCCGCCTAATCTGACGTGCTTTTTCTTCCCCTCACACATTTTTAAAAGACTAAAAATCGAAGGTTTTCTAAAAGCAAAAAGAAAATAGTTTGGTTAATTATATTATAATAAAAACAGTTGGATTGTAAAAAGTTTATTACTCAAAGCTTAAACTAAACGTTGTAAGACGCATGAAACTATAATACAAGAGAGCTTTTTATTATAGAAATACTGATCTTTTATATTTGGTACAGACTAAACGGAATGTACAAATAGAAAATAATTATTTTTTACTGTTCTTATACAGGATGCAGTGGCGTAGCGTGGGCTTTCACCGCCCGGGGCCGAGTAGGAATTTGCCACCCACACACCACCCCGCTACTGGGCTCATTTGGCGCCAGTATTTCTGGTGCCTTTAATCAGCCGCCCCATTGTGACCTGTGCGACGTTGCCGCACTATTATTTTAATAATCATATTTCGTCGCCTAAATTGTGCCGTCACAAATTTCTGGCGACGGGGGGTGCTAAGAGTCTTTAAATTTGCCACCCCATTGTGACCTTGCCGCCGCCCCCCTTGCCATGCGACGTCTACGTCGCCCGGGGCCATGACCCCCCCCCCCCCCGAATGCGAAATTCGCATTTTAATTTGTAAAAATTACAGAAATCTCAAAGTTCATAGGTAAATCAAATAAATATGTATATAGATTACATGAATATATACAATTACAAATCAGCTCACAGGTAAGTATTTACTACAATATAAATAATGGGACCACATAATTATTAACATCAATAATATCCTGATACATTAAATCTAATAATATTATTTAGTTGAACTTATCCTATGAACAGATAATTGCTTTTTAAAAGCTTAAGCCTCATTAATTAGCTTATAAATTCATTAAGCAGGCAACCATCATATTATATAAATTAGCTACCAACAAACAAAAAATGTGTCTCCGCATAGGATGGGCCCGACTCACCAATATCTGTTCTATAGTCTAGCTTCAAAAGCAGTTGCTGCTCTTGCAAATATTTTTTGCAACAAAAACTGTACACATAAAGGCCGCATTAAATTGCAGGTACCTATGTTGGAAACCTGTCACTATATTCAAGGCCCACTACTCTTTTTGTAGTCCACTCTTGTTTAAGATTGTCTTTGTTCCAGGAATCAATGTCTTCTTAACACTTCGCTTGCTAAAAAATGTGTGTGTTTTGCAAAAATAAAAACACATAAGGTGCGTTTTCAGTAGGCGAAGTGTTAATAAATTACACCAAGAACTAATAATTCTTATCTGCTGCACATACAATGCCTGAAAATGATCCTTGAGCCCATGCCGCTGACTTCAATTGCCTCACCTGGTTCAAATTGGTGGTTCTGAGAGTGCAGTGGGTGTCCTAATGTGTTTATTTTCATACAACACATAATATAATTTTGTAAAATGGTTTGTTGAGTGCTGTTCATTTCTTAAACCCAATTGCCCATTTAAATTACATAAGGCAAAAAATATTAATAAATTTAAGATTTACTACCCATTTACCCAGTTGGCTGTTACCTGCATTTATTTTATTATAAAAAGATGTTCCTTCAGCTAGTTCCAAAATCACGCCGAGCAAGATTTTTACATCAGTGAAATATTTTTTGGTTATCAATACTAGTAAATTTTTCTTGTCACATCATTTTGACAGCAGCCATCTCGTTAACAGGTAGTAATAATTTCATTTATGCATATATATATTTGTGTTAAGTGCTTTACTTCTTATGAACATTTGATGTGGTTGACTGGAATACTGAGGAGGCAGACATCAAGTTTTCAATGTACTGGCCTAAAACCTGGTTTTCTGAACGAAGCTTTAGGTTCTCTTCTTTGACTGAGTCCACTCTTTGTGACAGATCTGAAAATAAATTACAGAATACAAATAACTGCTCAGTATTTTTTTATAATAGGTATTATAGAAAATTTAAAAATAATTTATTTTCACTACTGATAATGAAAAAAAGTGCTATTAATTAATTTGAAGCAGCAGTACAAACACCAAAGTAAAATAGTGCAAAGTAAAGATAAACCTTCTTCCAAACTTAAATAAAAATTTGGATAAATACACGAATTGGAAAAGTATTATACAGCAATAAAACAATGACATCATCACGGGAAATGATCCTTAAAATATTTATAATCACAAGTTACTGTTTTTGTAAGGTTAGTAATATGATCCAGGTGAAAAGACAAAGATATCTTCTTATGATATTTTTGATGATGAGAAAGCCACTGGAGAAAGCAATAACTTACCATCTAAAGTATTCTGCAGTTCCAACACTTGTGATATCAATCGAGCCTTCTCCTCCTGTTCGTCAATCCCGGAATCAGGCTCAAAACTCGGTGGACCATTCAGGCCAGGGCTGGAAGAGCCCCCAGTATAGGAACTAGGTAATGAGTCCATGGACCTTCCGTGGTCCAAATGATTGTGCTCTACGTCATCGGTGATTATCACTTGAGGATCGTCGTCAGCAAGCGGTATATTATCGTCGTTGCATTTCTGCATGATTGAAGACATAGTTTTTTTCCTCCTTTATAGAAATTAAAACTGGAACGAGGGCAAATAAATCAATATTTTGCTCAATTTTGTTGTGTGTAATCCGTGTCAACACTGTCAACCTCAGAACAAGTCAACAACAACAATTGACAGTTATATGACGTACGTTTGACGTAACGTTAAACGTTTAAAAATCGATTTGCAAAAAATACGGCCAATAGGCTTATTTTGTATTCGGGCAACATTGACTGCTGTCAAATGTCAGTCTGTCAACCAAAAAAAATTAAATGTCAAGCAAAAGCAAGCAACTCAAGTCAATCTGTCAATTTGGTTACATTCTTGCAAAGTGGATATAATCACTTGGATTCTTGCAGGATTCTTGGTTAGATATCCGTGATCCATAGTTTGTGGGTTAGATTGTGGTCAAGTCCTCTTTGATTGTGGTTAGATTTGAGATTTGATCACAGATCTGGATTTGATCCATTTTGCAATGTGTTTATTTTAATTTTTAGGTATTGATGGTAATACTGATTCTGATCTAAAATTATTACACGAATAAATAAAATTAAATATTTTGGAAAATGTCTTTAGCAATAAGGAAAACCACGGACCTTCTTTCAGCTGCAAAATGGATAATTCGAAGAGGTTAGTTAATTTTGTTTCAGACAGTTCAATTTTCTTGCTTGACAATTAAATATTCGTTCTTGAACCCTTTTTGACCGTAATATTAAAACATATTGTTCAGGTTTATGTTGACTATGTTTTAGATTTCCGACCGCTGTCAACTTTGCCAGAAGCGGCTGAAGTGACTCAGGAAACTGTTGTAAAAAAAGTGTCTAAGCGCAGGCCTCCGAAGAACTCTCTTTTGGAGTGTCGCCATGCTTACCCTGAGTTTTTGCCAGACCCCAATCCTAAATGGAGGAACAGCTTGCGAGAGAAGCTGGAGAGAGCCGATATGCTGAAAAGGAGGAGTCAAATTGATATTCCTGAGTTCTACGTTGGTAAGTATATAGTGTCTAAAATTAATAATAAGACTACAGATTCTATTTCTTACACAGTGACAAATAGGGTCACATTCCCAATAAAATATTTTCACATCTTAATCTAGGTACTTTCCTTTCTCTTTGGTACTAAACTAAGTAGTAGGTAATCACTGACAAACTAAAAATACAACGTAAAACGAATAAGTAACTAAATTAAAACTAAACAAATTAAAATATAACCTAAATTAAAACTAACTAAACTAAAAATATTTAAAAATAGAACTAACGTATATTAAATTATATAAAAAAATGAGGCCAAATCGCTGCCGTCAGAGGGCAAAGTACCCAAAAGGCTGGCGGCATTTCCGCGTTGAATATCAATACTTAAACGCTGTCCGAAATGCGCATCAGCCCTTGGATCCCCCGAGACGTCAATCAGGCGTGCGGAAATTTCCTTAAAAATTTGGCGGGCTTCACTTAGAATTATGATTGGAGCATTATACTTCTTTTACTTTGGGAATTCATTCTCATGCCGAATGTTAGGATAGAGAGATCCCTCTTAAGTGTAATATTGGGAGAGATCCCTCCTAAGTCAGATCTTATTCAAATTATTTAGTCATCTTCCATCCATCCATCAGTTATCTTGTTTAGTATTGGAAGGACAATCTAGTAAAATGGCTTTTGGGAATTACCCTGTGGAGTGTCCAGTTGGTAGGTTAATGTTAAACTTAAAATATGTTTATAGGTACGATTCTAGCTGTGACCATATCAGACCCGCATGCTCAAGGCAAAACCAACAGATTTGTGGGCATCTGCATTGAGCGAAAAGGCTGTGGACTGAGAGCTGAATTCACACTGCGAAATGTTGTTGATCATCAAGGTGTCGAGGTATGTAATTCAGATGTTAGTCAGAGATAGTGCCAAGTAGGGAGTCCTGGTATAGGGGAGACACTTGACCAGCAGTGGGATAACAGGTTAAAAAAAAATATCAGTTTCATCAAGCATCATATAAAATTTATCTCACTGATTTTACATGAAACATTTTTTTATTTTAAAGCCCATAGATATTAAATTTTGAAGACATATGCTTAGTTATGGGACATAACTGCAGATACACACCTAAGAGCGTTTAGATATTACAGCACTGCAGTAGCGGTTTTTGCCGCTGAGGCGCCGCCGCCGCTTTGTTTTTTTTAGCATTTTTTACTATGCTGCAATGGCAATGTGTGTAAAAACTTAACTGTTTATCTCCTTAACGATCTTACCCATAATGATAGCTGTGTTCCTATTATTTTTGGCTTTCTAAAAATTGTTCAGAACTAAATCTGGTTTCAGTCTTAATACAAATCTTGAACAATAATTCCAGGTAAGGTATGACCTCTACGACCCAACTATCCAGCAGTTCCAAGTTTTACGACTAGAAAAACGCCTTGATGACAAACTGTTTTACTTGAGAGATGCCCTGCCAGAATACAGCACCTTCCCATTTGATATGGACATGGAAATACTGCCGGAAGGGACCCCAGTGCCTGTCAATTCAGTACAGGTATATATTAGTTCTCATATGCGATTATGTAGTACTTTTGGAAGTATACTACTATAATTATTGAGGTATTATTTCAAATGAATAGTAAAAAAGTTATTTAAGCAAACTAAATCTATCAAATGGCAAAAATTAAGCGATAGGCTAACAATGTGTCACAAGATATTTTAAAATGCCTACATACCTTGTCCCTTCACATGATCTTTACTTGCTGTACATTGTTAAGGCACGCTGCACGCACATTCTTTGATCCTGTATTTAAAATTGTGATTTTTTTTTAGACGCTAGCCTTGTATTTATTTTTATACCTTCTGCTTTGAATGTATTTTGAAGGTGAAGCTGAAGCCTAGACCATGGCTAGAAAGGTGGGAAAGGCAAGAACTGAAAGGTATTGCTAACATTGAGGAGTACCTAAAAGAAAAGGATAGAGTGAGACGGGAACAACACAAGAAACCGTGGGAGAAGTACGACCTCATGCAAGAGTATAGGTACGATACTATATTAACACATTCACTGCCTTGAACCCATGACGTGGGCTCACTTTTGCCGCATTTGAGGGCACAGGGACCGACATTGTGGGCTCAGTGAATGTATGGCGGGATGACATATGAAGTGTGTAAAAGTTTACAAGGATGCGAATGTGTTAAAGTTTTTTGCTATAAACGATTATCACTACATAGTATCAACAAAGTCGCTTCCCGCTGTCTGTCTGTCCCTATGTATGCTTAGATCTTTAAAACTACGCAACGGATTTTGATGCGGTTTTTTTTGATAAAGTGATTAATGAGAAAGGTTTATATGTATAATACATACCCATGCGAAGCCGGTGCGGGCCACTAGTACTACATATATTAGCTGATTTGTGTATTTCCAAAAACTTTATACTATACACTATCATGTCTTTATCCCTAATGGGGCAGACAGAGCATTTTGCGTCTTGCTTGTGGCTCTAAGCAGACAGAGCTCAGAGTGGGAAGACTCAAAGGCCACTTTTAGCGTGATCGTTGGCGAGATGAAAAAAGGAATCAGAATAGTGATGGGGTGCTAGCCAAATCACGTAATAACATGATTCACATTTTCACCAATTCCCTCAATAGGCTTTTACGATCTGCGCGGGAAGAGCAGCAGCTGGTATATTATAAGTTTTTTCTTTTCCCAAACCAGCATGGAAAAACATTATTATAGTTATACATCTGTCAGTCAGATATGAAAAATTTAATCATATTATTTTCAGAAAAATAATACCTATTGAAGACCAAAGCAATATTTGGGGCGAAGTGTACAACCAGTTGCAACAGATACAGAGCACTCAAAAGAAAATGTCCAGAAAACGTACTTTTACCACGCCCAAGACGAACCTTGGCTAGATTAGGATAAGTTAGTGTTGTGTTAAAATGTAGATGAATTAAATAAAAGCTGTAATATAGTTTTTCTTGTAATTTTTATTTCATACTATCACCCCGATCAAGGGCGGATCCACGGGGGGGGGGGGGGGGGTAATGTAGTGTCAGGTAGATTATAATAATTTTTTTTGGACAAATCACACTGATTGAGGTAGCCCTAAAGTAAGTTTTTAAACTTATGTTATGGGATACTAACTCAACGATACTATATTTTTTTTTTTTTTTTTTTTATTTTATAATAAATACATATATAGATAAACACCCTTTATATAATAATTATTATAAAAATTAAATTATGATGACTTGATCTCGACTCTGTGACCCCACCCTGGCACCAAAGCTGGATCCGCCCTTGACCCCGATGTGCAATAAGCACATCGGGGCCAAGGGCGGATCCAGCTTTCTACCCTTGGCATAACTTCATGGTGGCAACTATTGGAATACCTTCCTTACTTTATTAAGGGCGCTCTTTGTAAGCAATTTTAAACTTTATAGCAAATAAACCGGCCAAGTGCGAGTTAAACTCGCGTGGAGAGGGTTCCATACAATTGATTGAATTCTTATAGGTTTTCCTGTAATCTACAAGCAATGAACTATATTTTTAGCACATCGGGGCCAAGGGCGGATCCAGCTTTCTACCCTTGGCATAACTTCATGGTGGCAACTATTGGAATACCTTCCTTACTTTATAAAGGGCGCTCTTTGTAAGCAATTTTAAACTTTATAGCAAATAAACCGGCCAAGTGCGAGTTAAACTCGCGTGGAGAGGGTTCCGTACAATTGATTAAATTCTTATAGGTTTTCCTGTAATCTACAAGCAATGAACTATATTTTGTATTTTTTTCAAAATTTTAGGCTCTGTGGTTTCGGTGATCAGGGTAGGAATGGTCAATTTTCGTCTTCTTTCATGAATAAAATTAAAAACATTCATTTTACAATAATAACAAAAATATATTTGAGATCCTCATAATGAGCCCTTTCATTTGATATACCTATGACACAGTAGTTTGCAAAACTTTTTTTAATTTCCAAATTTATCCCCCGAAAATGACCATTATTTAAAAAAGATTTATTTATTTTGCACATATGTGTTTGGGTCATAAGATTACAACATTCTACCAAATTTCACCTAATTCGGTCCAGTAGATTTGGAGCAAATTGGCTGTGACAGACAGACGCACGAGTGATCCTATAAGGGTTCCGTTTTTTCATTTTTTGTACGGAACCCTAAAAACAATATTTATATAGAAATACCCAAGAAATAAACTTAAATACCGCACTCGTTTTTCGGCAGTCGAGTAAGGTAGTAGTAACTCCATCTAGTTTACGGAAAGTGAACGAACAAAGCTGTCAAAATTGGAAGAAGTTTCATCAAGGTACGCATAGATGGCGATAGCATGGTTATGTGTGTCAATATTTTAAAGGACGCTTTATACCAGACGGCAATTAATCTGTTTAAATCCTATATCTGCACCGATTACGAGCACAATTAAGTTTTCAAAGGATACTATTCTCGTTGCTTCTAATGTTTTTAAGTAATTGACGTGATTAGAAGTAAATAAAACTAAAGAATTTAATTTAATTTTGTTAGTAACTTTACGTCACTATTCGTGTAAACGGACCTTATAACTTGCGAATGGTTGGTCAGCAACACAGTGTGGAGTTGTGAATTGTTTCGTGTGAAACATTTTGTAAACGTTTTACTGACTCAACGTGAATTAATTTCATCAAGTGCTAAACTGTAAGTGCTAATACAAATAGTGTTTGTGTCATTTTGTGTTTATTTGGTGCTGTTTAGTTGAATTTGTAACACCTTCGGAAGTTGCAAGTTGCACCTGTCGCACGGGCCCGGTATGTTGTTTGTGTTAAGTTTTGCGAAAATCGTATACTTTTTCTGCTATAAATAACTCTTTCTAGTAATATTTTATTGGTAACTGGTATAGAGAAATCAAGGGCATGCGTTGTCGGGTAAATTACCGTTTGCCAAAGTAACGGTTTGCAAGCCCGACTATTTTTGTTAACGTAAAAATTGCATCCAACTGCATTGCAACCTGGATTTATTGATTATGCGTCACTGCAGTGCAGCTCACGTCACAAGATGCAACAGCGTGCTGGCCTTGATTTCTGAGAAATAGCAGTAATTTATTCACAGGAAGTTACAAACTTCAATGAATTCAATATGATACCCTAGAGTTGAAACTTATTCTGGTATATGAAGTCTGTGGTCTACAATGGAAATGATTAATTGCCAACATGATTCTTATTTATTTTTTTACAAACAAATTAGGTGCCTAAAAAAGTTATGCACTGCCTAATATGATGAAGATATAATTTTCTGTGTAAAAGATTTATTTTTCTTTCGAAAATGATATTTTACTATCATGATTATTCTTTTATTTATAGCGTTGAAAAGAAAACTAATGAAAATCCTATTCTGCTCATCAAGATCCAGATCCTAATCCTGGTTCCACAACATACCCATGAGAAGAATTCCTTTAATGCACCTCTACTCTACCCTACCACTTTAATTTAAACCTTTATTATCCTATACTACCTATGCTTATACATGCATTTTTTTAAAGGTGTTTTATTGTCCTGTGACACAGGTACTCGTGGTTCGGGAAACAGGGAACTATACCTGTAATATTTATTTGTTTGCTTGTATTATTAAAAGCAAACAACTATATTGTACCAAAAACATGCATAATAAAAACTAAATTCGAAAGAGCAAATATATAATGGCGGACTTATCCCGTAAAGGGATCTCTTCCAGTCAACCCGCGATATATTGAGAGGACATTTACTCAATTAACAGGAAGAAGCAAGTACGTACAAAAAATTTAAAAGATTATACTTACATAGCAACATATTATTTGTTATCGATACTCATTACTATATGTTTTTTAAACAGTTATGTCTATTGGCCCTAGGGTAAATTGATGTGTGATGCACACACTATTATCTTACCGTGCGCCGAGTTGTATCCTGTGTTGCTCCTGTTAGCTCGGGGCCAAATTGTAAAAAAAGCATCTTCTAAGATTCTGTATAAGTTAGGTATAGTCTAAATTTAAATGTGCAAAACTGTCCCCTTCACCTCTCCACTGGCTCTTTTTAGGATAATGCAGCCGTGGTATTCAAGTAAAGGTTTATTTGAAGCCTTAATTCTGCGCCTAAGCTTCCCAGTATTTGCCGCCTCAAATCTGTTGCTGCGTCTAGGTTTTGCCTCACTGTCTAAGGTATATAATTAAATAATGTTCTTTTGTATGAGGAACTCTCTTGTATGGCAAAGACTTGTCTATTGTTTGATACTTGTAAAAATCAACTGTATTATTTATTGATTGCATGGTATGTCAATGAATGTACCATTTTTTTAACCTACTTGTAACCACTGTAGGCCACTGGTTTATTAAAATATGACTTATTGTTTTTTATTATCTATTCTTCTTTCAAAGAAGAATAGACAATAAAAATCAGTAAAAATCACAAAAATAATCATAAATTCTCATACCTATGTTTTAGATTCTGTTGCTCATCTCTCGCAAACTACATACTTTGTAAATCAGCCTGTATTTAATAAAAAGCAGTAGCATAATTTTAAAATTATACAATTCTACCAGTTATAAATCCATCTTCACAGGTAAAAGAGAGCCTAACATAATTATGTAGTACGAGTATCTTAGACAGTCCTATTGGGTTTATTGGATTTTGAAATTAAACACACGTGGTTTTGGCCACATTATGTTGTTTTCTATGTAGTTGCAAAGTTGAAAATAAATTTATTTTCGCATTTACCATTTTACTATTAAGACCAAGTATCTCTAGTTTATGTATGACGAGACCATTTTTTATATCTTTTTTAACTGACTTCAAAAAAAGAGGAGGTTATCATCAATACGCTAGTTTCCAACAAGTCAAATCAGACCATTGACAGTACGTAAGTACATAGATCTCGTTGAATCAGACACTTTTTTCCAAACGTCAAAACAAACATTTTCTATGAGATTTGCATGAAATATCGGACTGTGACGTCATAGTTTCTTGGAGTCAAGTAGCGCTCTTAATATCTGTTTTTCTGCATTAATAAATCTAAAATCAGGTTCAAAGTGGATGTGATCAATGACAAGACGTGACATTATTTTGTGACGGTTTATTCTCTTAACAGTACCAAATAATTTAGTTTTGATCCAGGAAACTACCCAATTCAACTGTAGGTATGTATTTTTTGTATATTACGCTTTTTTATTTGATTTTTTAATTTGAAAGCCTGAAATTATTACGGAATCTAATTGGTTCCATAATAAGTTAGTGAAGATGTGATGAAGTCTGTTATTTCAACAACAAAAAAAATATAATGACAATAGGTCGTCGTCGCAGCCTTAACGTGTGCCTTAGTATTAAGGTTTATTATATTATATGTATTTTAGGTTAAGGTATATACTGATATGGGCCTCTGGATGTTTATTCTATGTAAGTAAACTTTTATTGCCTGAAATAAAATGAATTGAATAACCTAACTAAACAAACTTTGTAGTTTCGTCGGTAAATTGACTACAGCTAATATGATTAGGAGACAGGCAGGTAACCCCAATCCCGGCGACACGCGGCACGGTCATTGACCGATAATCTGCTCCAAAGTTACCCATGATGATGAACAGATAGTGAATCTCTTTTTATCAAATCTTTTATTTCTAGCAAGCGCTTATGAGGCGTTGTAGATCTGGGTTTTATAATAATTTGATTTGATTTATTAATGCCAATCTTCCATGCTGGTCTGCGAGAAAATAAAATACCTTAAATGTACCAGTTGCTTCTCTTCTCGCGCAGATATAAAAGCCGGTTGAAAGAATGGGCGAAAATGCGAATCATGCGATCAGGCGATGCGGCTAGCAACCCAATGTATAAGAATCCTTTGGAAAAAAAAAACCGGCCAAGTGCGAGTCGGACTCGCGCACCGAGGGTTCCGTACAAACCTGCAAGGTTTAGTATTTGGTATGAATTTCAATTTAATACCTCTACGCGTTTATTAGGAAATGGGTAGTAAGTTTAAAATTATTAAAAAAATATATATTATGTGATGTAACTAAAAATTTATGGTTTTCTTAATTTTTCCTTTGTCTATGCTATAAGACGTTGCTTCGTACCAAATTTCAAGATTCTGAGTTCACGGGAAGCACCCTGTAGGTTTTGATTCCCTTGCAAGTGTCGAAAATTTGCGGCATAAACGGCTGTATCTTTTGATTGCGTTGGCTTAGAAGTTTGATTTTTTCACAGCTTCAAGGGACAGTAGACCTGAGTAATTGATATAAATTTCAGCTTCATACCTCCACGCGTTCCTGAGAAAAAGGGTCTTGACAGACGGACGGACGGACGGACAGACGGACAACAAAGTGATCCTATAAGGGTTCCGTTTTTTCCTTTTGAGGTACGGAACTCTAAAAAAGAAGCTATAATGGTGGAAAGGGGAGTTTTTGGCGGGAAGTCAAGGGGTTCGGTTGGGGTTTGCTTTTAATTATTTTGCAAATTGATTTTAGTGGACTTTATAATATGAAATTGGTGTTGTTTGGTGATATAAATGCTCATGCTCATGAATAATGTGTAAAATAGTTGAAGTGCACAGTCATAGTACGGCTGTAATGATATTTGTTTTGCGGACTGTGTGGGCGTCGTCCGCCACTCAGTCGTCTATGATGAAAACCAGTGGACTCGTACAGATTTGCCGCCAGAAGCTCCTTTGAAGCAGTCAAAGGCCTACACCACCCTTTGATTGTAACTTGTTAGAATTAGGTTAGGATTAGGAATAAAGAACAAAATTAAAGATAGGCTCTAAAAGCCTTGTATCCAGAGCCGTAAAATTATTTAATAAAAAAAAAATGGTGGAAAGGATTTGAGTTAAACACCGCTGGTAATAGGCTGAACCTGAATCATTGCTCTATCCATCAGCTAGCACAGACTACGGAGCAGATACTATACTAGTATTCAGCTAGTGGCATTTTATCTAGAACACCCACATACGCTTAAGTTATGCCACTTCTTCAAAAAGTGCTTGAAAATATTTCTTATTTCTTCACGGTCGGCAAATGATGATATTTTACAACGTGGAAGGGACATACCCGTAATAAATCGAACCACGGTCTATACTAGATCATTATAGTATAATGAAATTAAAATAACAGCCAAAGAACAAAAAAAAATTTCGGCATTTCCATACAAAAGTGTGCGGCCGCCCGGGCAATTTGTATGGGAATTTCGAAATTTCCATCAGGTGGGCTATATTCTAGAAGCGTCGTCTATGACGTTTTAACCATCTAAGTTGATACCTCATACGTCCTCCACTTGACTTCAGCAAGTAGCACAAGCATAGCATTATACTTACTCGCCGCGGTACAACTTGCGGTAAAGATAAAAGCATCTGGAATTTTATACTGCCATAAAACATTGTTTACTTTCTGATAGATATGGTCTGTTCTAAATACCAGGTGATTTTTCTAACTTGATTCCCTTGTGAAATTGCTTACTTTGCAAAATGAAATTTACCAATTACTGAATAGTATATGTGCTTAAGGTGCTTTCGGCTTGCCGCGTAGACGTACTCGAAAGGTTGTATGACTCTAATTCTAATACTACGCTATGAAATACTCCTACTGACTTCTGTGACTACGCAATGCCACAACTGGAATTAAATACCATAAGTTAACGCGGTTAAAGTTAACTTCATCGGTTTCTACGATCTGCGCGGGTAGAAAAGCATACAGAAAATATATTTGCCGTACGGCTTCCGACAGAGTAGAATAGGACCACTCCAAGTCTTCCCGTGGATGTTGTAGAAGGCGACAAGAAATACAAGTTGCTTATTAATCAATCATCAATGTCTGTCAACTCCGAAGCGGCGGCGGCGGCGGCCCAATCGGGCCGCTCTAACACAGACGAATCTCAACCTTATTATTATGGATTTCAGCGAGGAGAGTAGAGGCCAAATCCTCTGACTGCTCTGGCCAATGGTATGGCTCTGGTAGTACAGAGAGGGTCGTGCTCCTGCAGTGGAGACTAAAAAAAAGATGATAATAATTAAATTATAAGGACGTTTTTCTTTATTCCTAGACTGCAATGAAGTCACCAAAATGTTGTTCAAAAATGTGCTAATATACATATACTCGTAATTGGTTGCAGATTGTTTATTCAAGCAAGGAACAAGCTTGGGTCACCTTCCGCGTAGGTCGGTTAATAGAAACCTAACAATTCCGTAGTTGCAAAGTAAAGATAGTGCAAACGTATTGTTGTTGCCTTGTTAGGTACCATTACCATATTTACCCAAAGAACAGTCCTTTAATCCTCCTTTTGTATTTACCATAGCTACTGACTTAATTTACCATTTCCCAAAACCTTGCAAGAGCCTTGTTCCTGATATTCCATACACGATTTTTTGGAAATATCTGAAAATTTCCTACGAGATCCATTGGGCATGTGAAGATTACGGGCGCCCTTCGATTCGTTTAAAACTTTTGTTTCTAATTTCACTTCGCCGAACATTATTGGCAAATTATTGTTTAGCCTAATTGATGATTTTGCACAGTAGTAGTAAAGCCTAACAATTGTTAGGTCTAATTTTAGAATCTCTATTATTGTCTATATGCACATTTGCCTTAATTTCTCTATTTTGTGCCACCGATCCCGTGGCACCGCAGTCCACACCATGCTGCACCACTTTCTAACTTTAATTACGCCTTTTCCACCTCTTGTCTGTACCCCATTGTCATTGCCTTTCCGGATTACTAGTCTTGATCCAGATTAAACTTACTCGTAGTTAAATAAGGAAACTGTGAATTTTGATACCAGTTTGGTTATTTCACTTTTAGATCCACGGCAGGTATGAAAATCGCTCCAGTATTAGATCGCCAAGTAATATCTTTTATTTCTATCCATAATACAGTACAATGTTTGTGACTTTGCCAAGCGTTTTGTTGTCTTACGAAGAAACTTTGCTCTGTCTACCCCGAAAAAAAACCATACAGTACGAAAGCAATAGAATGCTATAGAATAGATAGCTAATTTAACATCTTACTTACTGCTGTGCTATTGCTTTCGTGTTGTTGGTTCCAGAATTTCCAGGTTGGCTGATTAGGTATTATCTGTATGTGGTACAGAAAACTAGAGATGTAAAAAAATATATATTTTGTGCGTAAAAAAATATATATTTTGTGCGAATGACATACAAAAAAAATATAACTGCATAAAAAATATGTTTCCGCCCGGGATCGAACCGGGGACCTTGTGCGTGTGAAGCACACGTGATAACCGCTACACTACGGAAACGTTGTAGTTAGTTGCGAAATTAGCCTACACGCGCAGTGACGTACCTATTTATAACGTAATAGGCGGTTTTATCTACAAGTCAACCCACTGGTGATGCTGAGAAAAAGAAAACTAGAAGTAAATTTAAGAAGTAACCTATTGTGGTGACTTTTTTTATGACTGCGCGAATTCGTATTATAATAATAATTATCATTTCGTTAATAATTATTATGTTGCAACCCTATTAACAATATTGCATCTTACACAAAGTTACTGTATTCAAGACATACCTTTGTGAAGCTCGAAGCACCAAGACAATGAAATTACCAGCTAATTGCAACAAAGAGCGTTGAACAAAAGGTGCATCTCCGAACGCAATCAATGTATTACTCACTTCTCAAAATAGAGAGGGTACAGAAGGTTGCATAAATGTAACGTAGGTAGACAGAGTATATTTTTTACTTAGTTAAAAACTTAAAACATTAAAGCAGTAGTCCTGTCCTGTATTTTTTATTGTAGATTACTGCACCGAGAACAAAGTGAGTCATTATTGCACGAGTGCTATGTTTTTGCCCGAGCGACAGCGAGGGCATTAAATTAGCACGAGTGCATTAATTACTCACTTCAGCAAGGTGCGTAATTTACTTTTCTTCCAACTTCTTATATTCTTTGAGTATAAAATATACGTACGAAAAAAAAATACAAATTATAAACAAAACTAACTTAACTTACTTATTTAACCCGGAATTTTTGCGGTTAAGGTTATTAATAATATCATTTGCAGCTGTTTATATGCTCTCTATAGTTGAATTTGTCGTGAAAATCGAATTTATCACTTTCGCTGTCATTTTCCATTTTAAAAATATTTTCTTTTGTAAAATAATTTGACTTTAAAACTATTACAATGGTGCAGAATGCACGATTTTTGTTTTTTTAACAAGTTCTTTTTTCGTCGGCCAATTTTTTTTTCTTTTTGATTGAATGCATACATTTTTATTAAAACTTAAACATCTGTGCCTGGCATCTATGGTAAATTAAAAAGTAAAACAGTGCAATAGTGAAAAATTTAAAAGTAAAACAGTGCAATAATGAGAAATTAAAAAGTAAAACAGTGCAACAATGAGATTTCATACAACCATTATTGCACTGTTTTGGTTTGATGCAATAAGCACTCACTTTGTGATCGGTTTTTTGGTGATTAATGATAACATTACTGCGTAGTTGGAAGAAAAATAAATAATGGAATCCTTTTTTTTTAAAGCTTCCTGTCAAGCTATAAGTAATGAGGTATTACATATTAAGGTATAAAAAGATTGCAGTACCTACCAAATAACTAAAATCTAAATTCTTGGAAGATTTTATAATTTTTCTTTAAATAAAAAGTTAAACAAAATTTAATATGATGCATTCTAAGCTTATGTGACACAACACATTTTTGTAATATTTTGATGGAATTATTTAAGAGCTCCTGCCGGCGGCCTCCGTGTTGGGAATAATGTAATTTTTCGAAGTTTACTTAGCTAAATCGACCCCGACCTCTCAAGACCATCTATTTATAATTAAGTGTCGCATCTGCTTTCTTTTTAAAATAAACCTCACTTGCCCACAAAGGGATAGTTACAGAGGTGTTGAAGGCTTTTAAAATATTGCAATCACATCTCCCGCCAACGTTTTCATTCAAGTTTTTAACTTTGAGGCCAAGGAACTGAGATAATACAGCCAGTCATGACATGATGCGACAGATGAGAATTCTCTTTTAATGGGTTTGTGTAGTAATTATTTATTAAGCCGATTGTCAAATTTATTAAGCAAATTTTAATTGTTGAAGTGAAAACTTCTTTAGCGGCGTTGTGCACTTTTTTTGTAATGGGTAAAAAATGTTAAACTCGCGTCAGGACACGTGTCCTGATTGAAAATTCGTAAGACGGATGGAGAGTAGACAGCCGGCGCGGCGTAGGAGAGGAAGTATCCCCCTCTCTTTCTACGGCGCGGCGAAAATGTATGCCTGCGCCTGCTGTGTCGTTTAGCTGAGAGATAAACTTTTTAATGTAATATAAATTGTCATGTTTGTGTACGATAGCACTATAAATAAATATTGTATTCTACCACATAAATGATAATTTTTTTATACTGATAATTAAAGCAATTCGTGCAAAATTATTCCCTAACCATTCCAAAATATCAAAAATGCACAACGTTAATATTCAAGTTTTTACTTCTGCCGGCATTCCCGGAGTGCAACCCGTCGTTTTTTTTGTGTACTTGCGTAGTATTTGGTTGAATGGATTTTTTTTACTTACACTGTTCAATATGTAGGTAGCTTTCGGTCCGAGTTGCAGTTGTCTCGCACAGCGCGACAGGTTATTGGGACACAGGACACAGCGCGACAGCAATCAATTTTGCAAATACCATCGACCGAAGTGTTTCCTCTTAATCCCAACTTTTTCTTTAGGCAAAGAAGTAGGTCCTGGGCAAAGGCAAAGAGATAACTCCCTGTGTCGTCTTGGACCAGGGACCGAAGAATTAAAACGTTAGTTTTCAGGAAAAAGAAAACGTTTCTTTTTTTATTTACTCAGCTCCGCATTGAGCTACGTTATGCCTTAGACAGCTCAAATAGTCGGACGCAAATGTAAGCTATTAACATAAGTAAATACGTTTAGAAAGAAAGACTCAACTCCAGTTTTTTTGGTCGTAGTACTCGTAGTCCCTAATTAAATTGTGAAGACGATAATTATTAATTACGGTCGCTTGATAATACTTGCGCAAGCGCAACGATTATCCGTTATGTGTTAATTATGTGTGTGGTTGACGCAGAAGGGCCGTTTTTCCATACAAACGTAGTCCCCTGTTTCATCCCTGGAAAATACCGGTAGAGTTATATTTTTTTCCTGAATATCTATAGCCACTAATAACATGTCCCTATGTTTTCTTTTTTTTTCATAAATTTATTTATTAAAAGAGATATGAACGTTCAAAAACCTAAAAAAATAGCCAGATTTTCCGCTGTGTTCAAACATCCATCATCAAAAACAAATTTGACTAGATTACTTATATAAAAAAATTAAAACATAGGAACATCGCTCAAGTCTTTGTTAATTCGTAATGAAAAAAGTACTTATATTGGTTAAGTTTTGGAGAAGAAATCAGGGGACTACGAATCGTTGATTTTCTGTTCTTTTATAACAGGTATTTTAAGTCCAAGCTAACAGAGGGATCGCCGTGGCCACATACTGGTCAAAGATGATATGAAATTGAACCTACAGTGAAACCATTGCGACTAGACAAGAAGAAGAAGAAGTCCAAGCTGCAGTATGTCTCTATCACACTTGCTCGGACACAGCGCGACAGCAATAGATTTTACAATTAAGTACCTATTTTTCATTTCTCTAGCCCTTGAGTTTCCTCTGAGCTTTACTACGCACATTTGCGAAAAATGGCCACTTTTGGCTAATGTGCGTAGTAAAGCTTAACGTTCTCATTATAAACTGTAAACAGTAGTTCATAAAATACTTTGAAGGGTTATCTAGGACTTGGTAGTAGTAAAATTTTAAATAATGTCTTCGTTTTCATTGAAATGATTTATTTTTAATGGGGGCAGCACTGGACCCCGGAAAATTCAGGTACGGCCCTAAGCTTTTCTTCGCACATTTGCCAACCGGATCTCGAAAAATTCATGATAATACTAACGGGTTTAGTAAAATTAGTAGAAACTTCCCACATTTGATCACGAACTTTCTATGTAAGACCGTTCAGATTTCGTGTGACGTCAACTTGTCGTTAACAGTGCGGTGCATTTTTAAATTAATTAAGCATAGTGCACCTTGTTATGATTTTTCATGCGTGCGGTAAGTTGCATGTTTAAGTGTCGTTAATATTTAGTGGGGGTTACTTTACTTATTGTCCTAATCTCCACGGGGTGACATTTTAGGGGCGCTCCGGTGTTATAGATTTTAAGCCACTTCCTGCTTTTGTTATTGACTCATTAAGGGTTTATTTTTTGTATTTACTAATTAGTAATTATGTGATCTTTGTATTCAGAAGCGAAGAAGAGAATGCTCGCTTTTACATATGTATGTCGCGATAATTAGAGTATATGGGACATCGCTAGTTAAAAAAAACCTAAGGTGTAAATGTAACTAGAATCGTGGCTCATTTTTTAGCAAATGAAATTTGTTCGGCTTAGACGGACATGTTTTGCTTTTTCGGGTCGCATCCGGCCAAAATATTTGTGTTTAGGGTCTGTCAGGCTTTTGTTAGGCTTTTTGGCAAAGTGGATGACTTTTTTTAGGCACCGCCAGAAATTTGAACTCGTATCACTTGTTCTTGGTCCACACTTGGCTTTTTAGAGCTAAATGTCCGGCCTTGTTCAGCGCTGAGGCCGGCTCTTATAATTTTGGGGATGGCAACCCTTGCTCTGTCTGCTTAGACTAAGAAGTGGTACTTATATGTGATGTTCCACGGGTAAAGGTACCTTATGGACGGTGGCACTTACGACATTGTGTTTATTCAAGCTAATTTAATCGTACGAATTCTTTTTATAAACGTCCTAAGCGCTACCGTCCATAAGACACCTTTACCCGTGGAACGTCACTTATTTTAATTTTTTTTTCGTGGTGATCTACAAGAGTTCTATCGATAATATATTAGCTAGCCTACGCCGCCGTGCATTTCGGAGTCTTGCAGTTTTAGAGTCGCGCACTGAAATGGCAGCGACGAGTCGAGCAGTTTAAACTTTATGTACAATGTCATAAAAAGCGCGAGCCTAGAAAAAAAAAATGACGTAACGAGAAACTACACTGAGCAGTTAGTATACGACTGGAACTATTGATTGTTACCAACTTATTTAAACCATCTGCATTGCCAACATACGCGTTTCAAATCTTAAATGTGAGCCTCATAGTCAAACCTACGACTTGCGCACGAAATTAATTGGAATTCTCTCTTTCAAAGAAGACAATTGAATTCAGATAGGTTAAAGCAGTTACCCTTTGGCTTACACTGCGGTAATCCGATTACTCCTGTCTCATTTCGAAATCCATTGTTAGATTCGGGTTATCATGATCTCGATATTTTGCGCTGTGATCTACGAGGATGGTATGGTTTATTGCAAAACTTTGCAACGCAATTCAGTGGGGCATTCGGTAATAGATTTTTGACCTGTGAAAGCAACATTATGTCATTTAAGCTTCAAATGCGATAAATAAAATCCGGCCAAGTGCGTGTCGGGAACAGTGTAGGGTTCCGTAGTTGCGAATGCCGATTCAGACGTCTAAAATAAAGAATGAAGAAAAGAATAACACAATTCCCGAACTTACTTTAGGGCTATCTCTGCCTGTGAGATTTGTCCACGATATTTATTTATTTTATTTTTTACCGTTTACCCGGTAAGTTCGCTGTAGTCGGGTAAAAATAGTTTCTTGATGATGAAGAAGTTGCGTGTTAAAAAAAGCGCAAATTCACAATATCATCACTATCTTAACATAACTATATCAAATCGCTCACGGCCCAGCCATTAGGCTGTTTACACACCGGCAGTTTTGATGCCCAATCGGCCATCTCACGACTTTCCGGCTTTCTATGCCTTGTAGGGTCGCTGGCGATTCCAGGCTATCATGTGTCCTGATTTAGATGCGACATTTTAGCCTCTTATGTCATGAAATGGCGGGCTTTCGTAACTTTATCTGCGGGAAAGATAAGTTCGAGAGTTTAACATATGATGTTGTGTAACTAGTTGATTTTAGGGAAAGTATTATTATATGTGGCGTTCCAAGCAAAAGGGTTCCACTGGCACGGGTACCAGTGGTACCCTTTTGCTTGGAACGCCATATATAATCTTATTTTTTATGCGCCATTCCATGTCTCTACAGTGCATACTAATGGATAGATAAGTTTAAATGTTAAACTTACTAAACAATTCTCTATTTAGGCTGGGCCTAAAGAAAAAACGTAAAATGGGCACCAATTCTTCTTAATAGGTGATAGGCTAGCGATCAGTCATTGTAAATTCTGCGTGTACTTCTTGTGGCTAAACTGCTGATGAAGATGAATCTTGTTTTCTATCTCCACCAGAGGAAAACCTAGGATGGACTGGTTGTCCACTTTTGATAAAAAATGGAGGGAAACAGTCGAAGATAGAAGCAATTGGAAACAAAAAGTGGAGGCTTTTGCCCAACTATGGACCTGAATACCTAAAACAAATCTTTACCAACAACTACACCATCTCGAAAAGCGTGGCCTTTGGGTTCACCTATCTTCGACGTACCCCGTAAGGGTGGACCGTCTTAAATTTCTATTATTATTTTCAAGAAATGTCCCACTCCAGGGCAAAGGCCACCCTTGCAGCACTCCAACTCTATTTTACAATTTACAATAATTTGTTAAAAATTAAACAGTATACAATATATATATTTGTTTTTTAATAATAATAATTATGTCAAATGATGATATGGGCGTGGGCGCTGCATGTCAAAATTTAAAGTCAAGAAATTCGTTAACGGTATAAAAGCATTTGGTCACTAACAATGTATTGAGCTGTTTCTTAAGCTTTGAATATGGCAATGATTTCAGATTTTTTGGTAAACAATTGTAGAGCCTTATTGCCATGTTGTAACTGTTTCTGCTAAACGATTCGGTATCTCTCTCTCTTCAAATGCCTTCGAGGCCCGACCCTGCAAAGGAAGTCAAGCGTCCTAATAGTGTATAAAAATAGAACGTATTCTGTGATTTCGTTCCAGAATGTTCCAACCTTTTATATAATTAGTAACAACGGTAGCACTGAGAAGAAAAGTCTACTAAAGTGGGTTAGGTATCATCATTCAGTTTTCTCATTACGTCTTTATACAAGAAAACACGCTGCTGGAAGTCATAATTGGATAGTTTCTAATGAGTTATAATGATCTAAGTTAAACGTTTCAGCTGTTGTAAAATAGGCCATTGCAACACAAAGCCTGATCTGTTTAGTCTAACGAGGTAACAGTTTCCGATAATAGACTTTTTGTGTTGTTTGTACTCTTTTCTTTTACTGATTGAAGCCTTTAAGGATGCTTATTATGGTGATGGATGGTTTCTCCAATCTTCGGCGCTACGTATAGTAGGATCTCCTTCCTTTATCAAAGAGTTGCTATTGTTGATTTTATAGGAACGTTATGGGATGCAACAAAAATTACCTATATCACGAAGCCCAAATAATAGTACAGGGAAGGTAGAAAAGGAAACAGTGGAATGAAGAAAGTAAAAATACCTTCTTCGTCGTCTAATCGCGTTTCCGGTTGCATCCTCAGCTGTGCTGCTTCGGAGCCCGGGGTGCGCTTTCCGCTTTTTCTTCTCTAAATATAATATGCATGCCAATGGTCACCCAAAGAATGTTATAATACCTACATACAGAATATTTTACAAAAAAATATTTTAAACCACAACAATTAGCCAAATCTATCCAGCCGTTCTCGCGTTTTATTAGTGTTACTAAGGAACATCAATCATTTCTATATATATAGATAGATATGCTCGTACTTCTTTAGTCGCTTGACTAAAGGCCTCAAAATGCTTTGCTATCCTTGCATGTGCGTAACCTGCTAAATTGAAAATTATACATAACCCAACTAAAAACAGTTAAAACTTAATTTAGTTAATGAAAAAAGGAACTTATTGAAAACAATTTATATTAGAAGAGGAAAGATGTTTGGTCAACTTATACGAGGCCACGATCAATTTATAAAAAACATAATAGTAGGAAAAATGGAAGCAAGAAGAGGAAAGGGAAGACCAAGAAGAGCATTTATAGATCAAGTGAAGGAGAAAGTTGACGCCGTGTCGTATAGGGAGGTCAAAAGGATGGCTCAAGAGAGGAAGACATGGAAACTACTCCACCGACAAGAACGTAGTTCTTAAATTATAGATAGATAGTACTAAAAACAGAATTCCTTTTTGTTCACACAAGACATTATCCTAGAAATCCATTGTTAATCCTATACTTAATAAATACGCCTCAGGGTCATCTTTGTCGATTGATATTTAATGCAGCACGCAACCAGCCGCCTTGGCCTCGAACCTTGCATTAAATCAATAGGAAACAACCGTGCGAACTTGCATGTGCATTTCTTGCACCGTTACAGTTTTCAAACCCTTTCTCTATTCATGCTTCATTTGAGTATTAAAGGGTTATGTTGCCATTCTATTGATCTTTGTGAATAGTATGTGGTGATTTATTCATTTCTCTGGTGACTTGAACTGGTTTCTTCGATTCTAATATCATGAATGGGGAAGTGTGTTTATTTGTCTGTTTGATTAAGATGATTAGGATTGTTGTTTCCTTGCAACCAAACACACTGTTAAATGCTGGGTAATTTAACATTACGCACTAAACGCTCTGTTTATAATTGTGCTGCCTTGCAGCTCGGGGCACGCATATGTAATCTATGCATGGGTTCAAAGATCTATTATGTAAAACTACAGAGTAGACGATTCCACATATCACTGTTCTGTCCCGCTCAATTGTAGCTATCTCCATAAACTTCACTTACTTGCTTGCTAGCTCTTATACGCCTATTACTTTCGACAGTTTTTAAGCAAAAACTATGTGAAAACATGGTAAACATAATTGAAAATGCCATGGTGTGTGTTACAATACAGTAAAAATAATTCAAGGAACACGACAAAGTGTAAAGGTACTATTCCGCACCCAGCTGCCGACTGTAACTGCCGTGCAGCGGCTGCATGCAGTCGGCCGCAGCTGCACGACTGGTTAGTATGTATTTGTATGAAATGGCTTCCGAGCGCCGCCGCAGCAGCACGTGCAGCAACCGCCGACTACACGTGCAGTTGCACTGCGAACCAGTGTTGCAGTGACCGCCAAATGATAAGGACGTGTTTCCAGAAAAATGAGCTTCTCAGAGATAGAACAGGGGCCAATGTTTTAGATAGCTGGTCTCTGCACTATATGTCAATGCCTGGGGTGTGCTTTTTCTTCTCCATAGAAATGCATATTAATATTGCATATTAATGCAAGTCACCAAAGCTTGCCAAAAACTGTTATTAGTGGGGAAGAAAAATCCGAAGTAATAAAACGATTTGTTTTCGTTCGGACGGCTTCTTGACGACACCTCTCCTTTGGAATGTATTTGTTAGGAAAGTTTTAAAACTAAATAAACACTATAAATAAAATATTATTTACTATTGAACGCAGCGAAGAAACCACATTTAGACCTGTCAGAGCGGCTACAACTGGATTTCTTGAGTAAGCGCCGGTGTTCCCACGATGACCAGATGAAATCGACTCACCACTTTATCTTGAACCGTTATAATTTCATACTCTTCGTTATTTGTTTTAATTAATAGTAAAGATAATTTTGGCCTTTATAGTCAGAATTGACAATATAAAATTTTCTAACAATAAAAATATATGATTGTGATAATAATTGAAACTAAATACAGAAAGAAGCTTCTCTATTTTATAATTTTCAAAAACGAGTACATTATCATATTAAATTTTAATATTAGCGCTTTCAAAAAAGACGTAAGCGCCTTGCTATTTCATTTATACGATTTTAAGCAACTCAGACCAAGGATCAAGAGATCTGTGGTAAGCAATATTATGGTTCTGAATACTCAATGTCAAACTATTATGCGTTTCTAATAAAGCAGCAAAGTAAAAAGGTGTCCTCCTAAGGTATGTTTTGGTAAATGTTGGGTTATGGGGTTCTGTTAAAATGGTCGCATAGAATCTATGCTTGGGCTGGCTCAGCGGGAGTCTTGCTCGTGATCTGTTTACTTTTCGTGTACTATAAATGTAGCAATATTGAACAGGTGTCAATCTAGCGCGATCTTTATGGGAGTTTTGAATGAACTACCAAAGTTTTAGATATTATCGAATGATGTTGAGATTAGGACAGCTTTGCCGATCATTGCCGACGACTAAATCAAAGATCAGGTTATAAATATTTTTATCATCTTTTTTGAGGCGAAACACTTAAGTATAAGTGTTTCAAAGACCTCAAAGTCTGTCTTTATTTATACATGTATTACTCCAATAATATTTACTTTAAAACTTTTTAGTTTGAACACTACTGATTGTTTTCTAAGGGATTCATTTGTTTGTAGGAGATTGGAAAAAAGTAACAAGGATTGAACATTCAGTAAAAATTGCGCACTGAAAAAGTAAAATTATAAATGTGTGTGTATACGTGTGTAAGTATCTACCTACCAGGTTTCTTGCTACACAATTCAAGCATTGACATAGAATATAGACCAGCTATATATGGCGGCGTGAATTTCATCATACGTATTTAATTTTCAAACAATGAAATCTGGTTAATTAGCGATGAAAAGTTATTTCTTTACACTTTGCCGTGTTCCTTGAATTATTCTTACTGTATTGTTACACCAACCAAGGCATGCTAACCATGTTTTCCTATAGTTTTCGCTTATAAACTTTCGAAAGTACTATGCATATAAGAGTAGCAAGCGACTACGTGAAGTTTATGGAGATAGCTACAATTGAACGGGACAAAACAGTGACATGTGATGTCTACTCTAGTTTTACATATAGCTCTGCATTCAAGTAAAAACATTTCACATAAAACAGCCAGTCTTTAACAAAACAATGGGCAGTCGATGCTTCACTGCCCCAGATAACAAAGGCTATAAATCGCAAAAGAAAACAAATCAATCAGGCACTAGTAAAACAACGGAGGGAGGTGTTACAATATTGTACCAATTAAATCGAACTACGGAGATTGACAGAAGAAAGCAAGAAATGGAGGGAAAGTGGAATTTAGTCGGTATGAGTTGAAGGAATAATGACCATACGGGGCTGGATCGTAAACTATCGATGGTACAGAGTAATAACATCCATATTTTAGCATTTCCAAAATCTGCCATATTTTTATATATACCGGCAACCCTAAATTGTAAGATAATTTGCAAGTGCAACACCGGCCAAGCTGTGGACTGTCAACTGTCAATTTTGAAGTTGAGAGAAATGCCACGTTTTTGTAACTATAGATCTTTTTGTAAAAGTGTTTTTATTCAGTGAAATACGAAATATACAAAGTTTTATTTAAAAGTAACCTGATAAAAAGTTAAGTAATACATGGCGATCTTAACACATAGATGACAAATATTGTCATCATCATCAGGTTTTTTTAAGTCTCCACTGTAGAAGCACAACCCTTTCTGTACTACCAGAGCCATACTTGGCCAGAGCAGTCAAAGGATTTGGCCTACACTCCACGTTGGCCGGACGGGTTGGAGAGGTGAGGTCTCATTGATGTTTAAAAGCTTTGTTTAGCCCGTATTTCCTAAGTCGCTACGACATTCTCTATGACATCCACGGGAAGATTTGCAGTGGTCCTATTCTACTCTGCCGGAAAGAAAAAGCTGAAAAGCTCCCAAAAGCACAGCTAAGGATGAATCCTATGCACTAGGATGCAAAGAAGTACAGTCGCGTAAACGTTTTATAGTAATAGATGGTAATAGGCACGTTGCAGTTCGTAAACGTTGTACAAGAGCTAAACATTTTCTAATATCTTCCAGTTATTCAGTAATCGTAAAAGCGAAAAAATAGATGTTTCTCACCATCGTTTAGTCTTCGCGCGACTTCAACGGTCAGTAATATGAATAACTGGAATATTCCAGAAAGTATATAAAACGAATAAATTAGTATGCTTGGCCCAACCAAAACCTAGTATGTTCATTTCTTGTTATTTTTGCTATGGCGTTGCAATTATTACTTGATTCCCGCATATGGATAATTTGCATATTAATTGGTTGTTCACAGTAATGGCGAAGAAGTTCATATATAAGAAAGCTTTCATCAAAACTCACGGTACAATAACAACTATTAAGTAATCTTCATATAAGTTAGATAAATATGTAATAAAAATACTTAACTGAACTAAAGCTTACTAAATTGTTAAAAATAAAATAAAAACTTTTAAATATTTATGAAGTGTTAATTCTTGAATTTATATATTTTGAAATAGGGCTGGGTTCAGCGCCAATTATATAAAACTAGAATGTTGTCAACAGTCTTTAGCCCAGTTTGCCACACATGTGGCTTACACACGCGACAGGAAATGTTATACGTAGATTATTGTACGTTTTGTTGCGTCTACGAGTACTTTTTAGGGTTCCGTACCCAAGGGTGCCAACGGGACCCTATTACGGGGACTTCGCTGTCTGGTTGTCGTTTGCCGTCTGTCACAGGGCTCTATCTCTTAAACCGTAACAGCTAGATACTTGAAATGTTCACCCATTATGTATGTATTATGTATGCCGCTATAACAACAAATAATAAAAATAAGATAAAGTTAAAAAATAAAGGGGGTCGTCCGTCTTATAAGAAACGTGTTTCTTCAGCGTTTTAAATTAATTGTACGGAGGTACGGAACCCTTCAAGTATGACGCCGACTCGCACTAGATCGGTTTTTAGTTATGAATTATGATAGTTCGAACATAATCTTTGTAACGCAGCAAGCTTAAAGTTCAACTTCTTAAAAAGGGTGGTTATTTTGTATATACTTCGGAAAGTGGTGATATATTCTAACGGTTCCACTCACTTGAGCAAGTTACGAACGATACGGCATGGTTGAAGATTGCGCGTTTTGGCAACACCCCGGAGCAGTCGTTTTTTGTTTTCTTTTTAATTATTGGTTTTTAATTCTCTATGTTTCGTGACTGGATTTTTTTACGAACTAGCAATTTGTCACAGGATTTCTATTTCAATCCTTATAGAATATGCAAAGAAATGTTACCGTTGGCATAAACACTATAATTATTGTATGAGTTGGAAAAGCTTTACCCATAGAAGTTTCTGTCAGTAGAAAATTGCTTATAAACGGGATAAATTAATATGAAACTATGTTATTCAGTTTTACTCGTAATTAAATACGTTATTAAGTACTTCCTTTGTAGTTTCTATTTCTACTGATGTTTTCATTAATTGAATATATGCAGTTGACGTAGTACTATAATGATTATTCATTAATGATAACTCTGTGATTTATGAGCCCGTATGACCCTGATAGTACTTAGAGCGATCTTAAATATTATCAATATTAACGAAATACAACTAACTCTATACATGATTGCTTTAAATTTTTTGGATAGAAAAAAATTGCAAAGTTGCCTTACCTCAGAATCACCTCAGAATCACCTCAAAATTATACTAAATCGGAAAGTATTCAAGAAATACTCATAATGTACTCGTATTACTATGGCTGCTGTAACAAGAAGAAAATAATTTAGATATTATAAACATTACACGTAATGTACACTAAAATTATTGACGTGTAAAAGTGCCTGCAATGGCCTAATTACTGAATAAACATTTGATTTGATTTGAGTAATTAGTCAAGGAAGTCGCGAGAAAATCATTGTAACAGGTATTAAATTTTCTAAGCAGAAACATATATTACTTCTGTGAGTTTACGTGGCTAGTGATATAGTTTATAGGGCTACGTGTGCTAGTTTCTTATCATTTATATGAGCTTATATCTAATGTCCCAGATTTTAGTAAACATATTACATTATGGCATAAATTATAACATTACCACACATTAGACGTACGTAGGTTTTAAAGATACTATAAATTATCTGCTCCTACAACAAGATGCTATGCATCTATTCCTATCTATTCTCATTTTTTATAACCAAATTTATACTAAAAAGTACATTTATCCAGTTAAGGTGAAGTTAGTAGCAACTGACCGTGAAGTGGCGCCCTCATTTAAAATAAATTGTTAACTCGTAAATGTGGTGAAAATTTACATATTTCTCAATGTTAGGCATTAGTTTATGAACCACCGTTGAAAGTATTCACATTAGTCCGTCTAGCTTTAAAACTGGCAAGTTTTAAAGCTAGACAGATCACCAATAATAGTTTCAACGGCAGTTCATAAAATAATTTAAAGGGCTATCTAGTGCTTAACATCGAGAAAATATTTTATTAGTTTTCATTATATTTACGAGCTAACAATTTATTTCAAATGAGGGCGCCACAGTGGATGTACTATGACGTCACATAGTACATAACCAGTGGACACCCAAAACGATTCCGAAGATACCTCATTTGTCAAGGTATCATGGATATCTTTTAAGATACGAGCAAACAGATGAACATAGATACATAAATACATAGTGGCGAAACACATAACCTTTCATTTGGCTTCTCCGTAGTCGAGTAAAAACCAGTAATTTTTTTTTTTTTAAAGCTTTTGTTTTAATAAACATATCAATAAGGCTGATGCCTTATCGTAAACCTTAAACATGCTTACATCAAAAAGAGTTACTGTTGCGCAGCCGCTGCTAGTTTATATACCGCAATTGCTCCATCCGAAGATGGCTCCGATAATAAGCACGATATAACGCCAATATCAAATTTATTCAAATTCAGGCTGCTCAACAGTAACTGTCTCTCCCTTTCATTTCGTACACATTCCAATAGCAAGTGTTGTGTATCTGCTAGAGTGCCACATACACTACAATTTGGTGAATCGACTTCATTCATTAAAAATGCAAACTTTGCTAGTGGCATATATATGTATGTATGTATATATATATGCATAGTAAATACTTTTTACCAAATAAAGAACGCAACGCAACCCAATTTTTGAATATCCAAAAAAAGTACTGTTTCAGGAAAAAACTTCATATTGCGTGCCATGAACTCATCTAATCTAAAACGTTAATTTCCTCCCTATTTTTCTCATTCATCCTTTGGGAAGTTGACTGTACACTTGATGATGGTCATTATCTTAATCTGACAAGAAATTCAACCTTATTGTCTGAAAATAGAGTATAGATTCGATTAGGCGGTGATTAGTTCCTGGATGATAGTGAGCTCGGTAAATTGTTACGTAATAGGTATAAGTTGAGCCTTTTAGTAGAAGTTATCAACATCGTAATCTGAGGGGTGACTTGTTTGACCCACCCTGCCCATGAGTGTAATTTGTGGCAACTTTATTATGATTCAGAAACTGCTGTCTTAATTGTAATGAGTTAAGGTGAATATATAAGCAAATGACCTTAAAGTGTAAATTAAATTGTTATCTAGTAAATATGGTGATAATTTCCATATTGCTCTTCGTCATGCACTAGATATCCTTTTAAATTATTTTATGAACTGCCGTTGAAACTATTATTGGTGATCCGTCTAGCTTTAAAACTTGCCGTGGCTACTTTTGGCGGAGGCAAGTTTTAAAGCTAGACGGACTAATGTAAATACTTTCAACGGTGGTTCATAAAATAATTTAAAGGGCTATCTAGTGCATGACGAAGAGCAATATGGAAATATATATATCACCATATTTACGAGTTAACAATTTATTTTACACTTCAAGGCCATTTGCTTGTATATTCACCTTAATTCTTATTGATTTTTGAATAGAATCTCTCAAAGCCATCTTCGTTGTAGTATGTGTAATTCATTTTTGATCCTGCTCTACTTTAAAAGGCTCTTGACTATGAGGGGCAACTAGTGCTTTAGTTTTTTTTAGCAGTTTATGTTTGTATGTTTTACATCAAATATCATCATCTTATACACTCGAGAATTTTATTCTTTTCAGTCAATATCTACTTTTAAACGATCGCGTTGCATCATAACTATGCATCATTGAATTGAATGCATACGGGAATTAACGCGAAGCATACCATTTTTATTTATTTTTGCTGACGTTTCGTCCGGGTGCACCAAACGTCTGTCTGTCTGTCAATATCTCTGGACCTAAAATAGCAAAGTAATACATAAAAATACAAGAATGTACATAAACACTTAAGAAATATTTTATTAAAGACTAGCAGTCCACCCCGGCTTCGCCCGTGGTACACACATAGCCTATGTCACTCGGGAATAGTGTAGCTTTCCAACGGTGAAAGAATTTTTTAAATCGGCCCAGTACTTTTTGAGCCTATTCATTACAAACATACAAACATACAAAAATAGGTACAAATCTTTCCTCTTTATAATATTAGTGTAGATGTTGCTAAGTAGAATTCTTCAGTAATCCCAAATATATATATATTAAACAACAAAATTGCGAAAATCCACTATATAATGTTGACGACCTGAAATCAATGGACATTGTTGATTCAGATGTTTAGATCCCTAATTTCACAAGCTGAAAATTTTCAGCTGCCCTGTTTTGAAGTCGTCCACTTCGAGAACAAAACAATTGCCCAACGTTAGAAACTCCACAGTTGAACAAACAAACTATACTTTCGTATTGTTTGCTCACGGAAAAATATTTCAAAACTAGTTTTCCCTAAGCCTTTTAAGGTATTAGAAAAATTTGACAATACGAAAATGAGACAATACAATGCGGTCTTATTGTACATGGATGTATTTCTAGCTTGCATTAGTTAGTTAATGCATTTGATCCAAATCAGTGTATGACTGACCCAACCCATCGTTTACACACTAATGTGTGATTGTGGGTAGACTGTATTGGAGCCTTAGATCAAATCTTTGGATACGGTGCCATTGCCAAAAGAAACTCACACTATGTTTCCCTGGAGGATTGTGATGCAATTCGTCATTTTCGCATATGGTCATCGCTCGAAAATTGGTCACTCTCGCAGAACGTTATTTCGCAAAAGGTCACTTTCGCAAATCAACAACTTCGCACTTTGTAATTTTCACAATATATTACTTTCGCAAACGGTCATCAATAACTTTTCTATCTCATTTCAGACTGCCAAAAGGCTCAGCACGTCTGTTTTTGCATGTGCATCTACCTGTGTCAACGTACCTTACGAACAGATGAACCTATTTTTACCCGACTTTTGAGGAAGTATTATGTTTTCACGCGTATCTTGTATTTATGAACGTATGTTTGAAAATTTCTTTATTACGAGTACCACCTTTTACAGGTTTTATACAATTCATTCCATCTTCTCCATCTTAGCACGTTTCCGGTTGCATTTTTAGCTATGCTGCTTCGGAGCCCGGGGTGCGCTTTCCCGATTTTTCTTTTTTAAATAATATGCATGTCAATGGTCATTCCAAGATGCCAAAGACACGAAGTGGAGAAGAAATAGCCGAAACAGTTTAAATCATAACAATCATGCAACCATATATCATCATCATCATCCAGGTCTTTTTTAGTCTCCACTGCAGGAGCACGACCCTCTCTGTACTACAGAGCCATACTTAGCCAGAGTAGCCAGAGGATTTGGCCTACACTCTTCACGCTGGCCAGGCAGGTTGAAGAGGTCCCATTGATGTTTATAAGCTTTGTTTCCTAAGTCGCCTTTTATGACATCCACGGAAAGACTTGGAGTGGTCCCATTCTACTCTAACGGGAACCACACGGCTGATATATCAATTCATGGTTTATTTCAAAATACATATATATTTTGCTATATTTAGATCTGTAACTGAAATTTATACAATTCTAAGTACTTTGATGATTCCACTTAGTTTATTAATAAGGTTATTGTCGATCTATTTAGGTCACACATCAGAACCAATTACTTGAGAGTTAATTTCCGGTGCAAATCAGGTCAGTCATAATGGGAGATCTACCCTGAGCCGTTTCCGGTCAGTACGCGTACTATTTATGATGTCGATGACCCGAGGCTGGCCAAGGATACTTTAATAAGTAATTTATAGTTTATTGGAGATTTTAATGGCAAAGCTATTTACAACGGCTTCTAAAATTGTGATAAGAGAGAACATGTTGTATGTGTTAACCTCTGTTAGTGTTAACGATCATAACTGTAGGGATATCATTAGGAAACAATTTTCGTCTTTTATTAGGGTCGTGATTGTCGGAATTAAACTCTTCACAACACAATTTCCAGCCAGTACAGTCTATAGCCATATCTCTTGGTATGTAGTATGGACAAAAATTCAAGAGGACTGACAGCCATCTTTAAGCGTAATTTAATTTTGAGTTTAAATGTTGTAGATAGATGGAGCTATTAGTTACAAAAAAGGTAGTTTGGGTGTGGTGCCGCTTATTTTGGGAAAGATGGCGGTAAAAGCGTTCATTTCCTACGAACAAACAAGCGCCATCTCAGATTTTTCGTGGATACCGTCAGCCAGTACCCAACATCTTTTATATGGCTAGCAGGCGAGATAGTAGCGACATCTAGAAATAATAACAGGATTTTGCTTTCTAGCCGAGTATGCTTTTTTGTATGTGATTGTCTATCCTTTTGTGTGTTTCGTCCATGGTACGAGTAAACTGTTCACATTGTCCCACCTATTAGGCGGAAATGCTTGATTTTTAATTTTATCTGTACCAGGGACACGGACTTTTCCAGGCTCTTGAACGTCGCGCTATGCGACCTCGGGGAAAGGGGAGCGGTAACTAAATAAATAATTCCTAAAATATTCTTGCGAGTGTTCAGTCATATCATCTATACTAATATTATAAAGCGGAAGAGTTTGTTTGTTTGTTTAAACGCGCTAATCTCAGGAACTAATGGTCCGATTTGAAAAATTCTTTTTTTGTTGGGTAGTCCATTTATAGAGGAAGGCTTTAGGCTATATAATATTACGTTCCGACGACCACGCGAACGAAGTCGCGGGCACAGCTAGTCATTTATAATATTTTTATTAAGTAGCTTTGTATCTATATGTCCAGTAGGTAGTTTATTTATTTTTATTTAGTCAGTTTAACACGTTAATCTAACAATCTTTACAAATGATCGCAATTGCTCCTTAGGTTAGCTGAAAATCAGCGCTTTTTGTTCCTTGAGCAATATTTTCGCTGAGCCTATGAGCTTTTTGTGCTGCTGCAGCATACATACACACATCGCATTGCTACAAACCTGAATGCAACGTAGTAGTTCGCCCCGAACTGTGAACTCGCGAAAAGGCAAAAAAACATAATCTAGCCCCTAGTTTAAAAATAATTGTTTAATTGTAAAGCGTAATAATTAAATTTCTGCTATCCATTAGGAATTAGATAGCGCTTTAAATTATTTTACAAACAACTGTTGAATGTATTGCCCTAGTCATTGGTGGCTTCTTTTGGCAGCAAGTGTGGGTTCCTAAATCATTCATGTATTTTTTGTGTGTGTGTGTGTATGGGTTTTCTCATAAAAAAAACGATGTATCTATTAACGTTAAAAACAATAGGGCGAGACGTGACCGCGAAAATTCAGTTAATGGGCCTTTTGTGGCTTTATCTGCAACACAAAGAAGCCGCCACATTATGCCGTAAATTCCGTAATACGACTCATAACAATCCAACTTGCTTTATTCAGATTCTAGAACGGTGTTGGCGAGAAGATCTGATTATGGACTAAGTGGGACTAACGGTTCGCAAGTAATATTTGACGCCGCATTTCCTCGTCGGCGTAACAAATATTAGTTATGCCGTGTAATGCCAACTCTAGAATCCTCTTGTTTGTTTTCGTTTTAGAATCCTCTAAATCTAAACTATTGTTTTTCATATTCCATATCTTCGGTGGTGGCGTCGTGGGCACCCGACGCGTTGGATTCCCCCTAATATAGTTGAATTCCACGATGGCTGATCCATGCGTCAACTCGTTAATGGATGCCGATAAATATTTGATTCTTTGACTTCTAACACTCAACCACATCCACTTTTTATTATGTGGCGTATTTCTAACTCCTTAGGAGAATGATAAAAAGATTTTATGAACAACTTTATTATTAGGCGTTTGAAACTGGGCGAATGTATTTTGTAGGAAAGTCCCTTGCTACACTTATACATCTCATCATCGTCTGTTGCTGGCGACTTCTCAGACCAACCCTTAGGCGGTAAACCCTCTGCACCGCGCTCCGTCGCGAAGCCCAGGGCTGCAGATTTGGACATTGTATGCAAGTACCTCAATGGTATAGAAAACACGCCTAGTCCAACCCACTAAAAACGCGGCAGATTCCGCGCACCGCGGTGGGGCGCGTTGCCAGTAGAGGTAAACTATTCTCTCGAATCAAACGACGCAAGAAGTCAAACATGATCGCTAAATCTAAGCAGTAATCGCCGTATAGACAATGGGAATCTTAATGACAAACAAATAGATGCCAAAGATGTCACACGGCACAGACTACAGAACAATGTTATACAGTGTTGCATAACATAAGGGTATGATGAAAGTATTACTCAAGATGTCAAGCTCAACATAACATAACAAAAACGTCAAAAATTTCTCTCGAGCATTCAGTCAGGCAGGCGGTCTCCGCTGTGATGCTAATTATGGGCATGTAAATTTACATTCTTTGGGTAATGCGACATATTCCGTGGAAAAAGGAAGTTATTAGAAAATTATGCTGTACGGTTGTGTGCAATGCGGCGGTTTCATAATAAACAGTAACTCTTTATTCGGATTTCTTTATTTGATTGATGATGCGTCTTGTTTTAACTAATTTATCGTTATTATCATCATTTTTGGTTATTTCCTCATATTACCATTATTTTATATTTTCGATCCAATTATGTTGACAGCTCCATTGTTTATTTCTGTCCTTTCTCCTTTGTGATTATATCTCGGTCTTCTTAAACTTCTTTTTCCTGCTACATGTTTCCTATGAAAAAAGCATATCAGGTAGCCTTAGTTATATAGGTAAAACATATTATTATTCTTAGTCTACTTCTTTACAGCCAATTATCATTATCTTGGCAAAAACCTCGAAAAAAATAGAACATTCTCGACTCAGCATTTCGTGTAAGTATATGTTCCTGGATATGTTTAGCGTATTTGAATGTATAATTAGTTAGTAGAATGTACTTATTCCTTGTATTTCTCAAGTTTCAGCTTAACTTTTTGTTGCTTATTTATAATTTATTTGTAAAAAAATACCATTATTGCTGCACGCACTATGCGTCTTGGTAGCTTTTGTGATTTTTACAGACAGGCTCATTTTGTTGAGCCATCCAATTTGTTGTAAATTAAGTTTGTGTCAACCGAAGATAAATTCTATTTTAATTTAGTAATAATGTTCTTCACGCACTTAATTTACTTGTTGTTACCGTCAGTACAATAGGTCAAGGTGATTTCGATGATTGTATTACGCCTTTGAGTAAGGAGGCAAAGTGCTTGTTATGTCATGCATATTCTACTACCTATAAAAATTTGAAGGCGATTACTGAGATATTCCAATAAAGTTTTCGATTATTTTATTAAAACTAACGTGAGATAAATCCATAATTGATTAATTTAAAACGGTTGACTCACGTGATATAGTCGGAAAAGGCCGACCAGGTTTCGATCGATTTAGACGATCATCTTCAGGGCGAGTGTCAGCGGCGAACCGACTATGTCGCTGTCCGTGCTGAGGTGTATGCGGTGTATCTTCGCAGCTTTCCGCGTCTGGTGTAACTAAAGCACTAAAACTCGCCCTGAAGATGATCGTCTGAATCTATCGAAACCTGGTCGGCCTTTTCCGACTATATCACGCGAGTTTTAAATTAATAAAAAGTTTTCGATATTTCATACTTTATTTTATAAGTATGCTTTATCGCAAGGGTTGTACCTATTCATATATATTCACTGTATCATACTTTGGATAAGATTTATAAATTTTAAAAACGTTAAAAGAAAAATATCACATAACCTGACTCTTACATCGCCGTGCAATTTCACTGAGAAATCAAAGGAGCTACATGAAGATGTCGAAGAAAAACAAACAAATAGCATTGTCTATCGCTACAGTGCAACGATAGATCTGATTATCGATCCCTAAACCAATTACAAGGATGCGTCGCAGGCGGGACCGAGGGCAACGCCTAGCCTAGTATTACATGAATACAAATCGAATCATTGGAATAACCGTACCTTCTCTCTACGTCCTATATACAAAGTCTGTAAATTGTGTACTACATCACTTACAACGTTGCAACGACGGTAGATAACTACTTTTGTTATGTAGGTGAGGCAAAATTACGAATATGATCCATAATCCTTATCAATTAATGTTACTTAAGTCGGTTAAAAGCTGCAAATTCTATAAAATTGTTGACTTTTATTAAATTAAACTAGATTCACACAATTATTTAGCTTGCCTGTTTGTTGGTTATTCTGCTGGGTCAAGTCTTACAAGTTAAATTTGAACCACTTTTCGAAATTTTGTATGCTAATGTAAATCAGACGACAATGCAATATAATAAAAAGCTGATCTGATGATAAAGCCGGAAGGGACCTTGAAGGGCCGGATTAGGCCTCACAACAAAAGCTTATTTTATTTTTTATTCAATTAGCGCTTAAGACGGTACACGGAGGCCAGTGCTGCCATTTTAAATAAATTATTTGTAAGGAAACGGAGATATAATTTAAAATTTTAAGCTACTAAAACCTAGATAACCCTTTAAACTATTTTATGAACCACTGTTTACAGTTTAAAGTGAGAACGTTAAGCTTTAGTTTGCATTTTTGCGAAAAACGGCCACTTTTGGCAAAAACGCAAACTAAAGCTTAATCGTCTTAAAACAGTACCAGTGCTTTATAAAACACTGATTGGCTACAACTCTAGAAACAATTATAGACACCTCTGTCTATGAAATAATGTTGATAATAGCAACCCTATTTTGACAATTGTTTGGATAAACGAAATGTTGCCAATGTTGGTTCCACTTCTAGTCATATATGTTGCTACGCACATTTTGATTTAACACCAGAGAGACTTGCTTCTTATAATTGACCAAACCCGATAAAGTTATAATTGAACCTAAGTTCGTAATATTCGATCGGCAAAATGGCCTGGTTCGATTCATAGGCTGTAAATTATCGCAAATAGAGTAATCCAAGTGGTGTAAGGAAAATGAGGCCTTTTGATTAGATTGGAATTATTAATACAAATGTTTTGTTACAGGTGTTGCTTACTCTACATCGTTATATTTTGTAAAATACAGAGCTAAAGCTGTTTTTTCCAACTCGATGAATTTTATACAGACATAAAATTATTTTTGTTGTTTCGTGCTTTAATTAAACTTTTTTGTTGGGTCTAATGTTACGAATAAGAGGGATATCCTTCGTGGTCGCAGACAGACTTATTGATGATTTTTACTTTTACGAATACTTTTCCTTCTTGTGTTAGCCATATATAGGTATTAGGTCCTTACATATGAAATTGCCGTTCAGTATCAAAAAAGTGAAACAAGTTTTTTTTAATGAAATTATTATTTAATCAATCGAAGTATGCGCCGATGTTATCGATACACTTCCGCCATTTTATAGGCAGATCATTGATACCTTTGGAAAAAAACTCCTGGGAGCGAGAGTCTATGAACTGTTTGAAGGCGGTTTTGACTGCCTCATCAGATTTGAAATTTTTTCCTTGTAAAAAGTTATCCAAATTTTGAAAAAAGTGGTAATCGGTTGGGGCAAGATCTGGAGAGTATGGTGGGTGACGCAGAGGTTCCAGTCGCAGCTCCTCTAACTTGGCGATCGTTTGATGTACAGTGTGTGGTCTAGCGTTATCCTGAAGGAGCAGTGGGCTAGAGCAATTCATTAGTCTCGGTTGTTTAATGACGAGCTTTTCCATCATTGTTTGCAATACAAGTCTGCAGTAATCGTCTGGCCTGATCTCAAGAAGCTGTAGTGGATAACACCAGCACTGGTCCACCAAACACTAACCAGAATCTTCTTTTTGGTCAGTTTTCGCTTAGGGCAAGGTTTTGCCGGTTCTCCAGGGTCAAGCCATTGTGATGATCGCTTCCGATTGTCGTACAGGATCTATTTCTCATCACAAGTCACGATACGGTTCAAAATCCCCTCATTATTGTGGCCATTAAGCAAAGAAACGCAGCAAGCAACGCGTGTTTGTTGGTTTGCTTCAGTCAATTCGTGCGGTACCCACTTTTCGAGTTTTTTAATTTTTCCGATTTGGCGCAAGTGGATAAGTATCGTTTTGTCACTTACGCCGAAGGCTGCTGCTAATTCAGAAGTGGTTTGAGATGGATCCGCTTCCACTATCGCCTTCAATTCTTCGTTATTCACTTGAGTATCAGGTCGTCCACGAGGCTCATTGTGTAAATCGAAATTTCCAGAACGGAAACGTTGAAACCAAAAACGCACCGTTCGTTCGTTAGCGGTACCTGGTCCATACACGTCGTCAATTCTTCGAGTCGTTTCTGCAGCACTGCTGCCACGGTGGAACTCGTATTCGTAAATACCCCGAATTTTCAATTTGTCCATAGTTGTTGTTATAGCAATGTTGAAACTCAAACAAATGATGTTAAAACAAATGAAATACGAATTTTAAAACAATATTTTTCTGGCTTGATTTTGAAATAAATTTGAATTTGGAATTCCTAATGAAACGCAAGATATTTGATTTTAAAGTTGCCAGTATTGAAAATCGGCAATTTCATATGTAAGGACCTAATATAATCCACTTGTTATACGAACTTATATAAATAGGAATAATGATACCATTTCCCTAAAAAACACTTTTTATCATGTACAATAAAATACAGCATTACAGCGAACTGGTTACAGTTTTTTTGAAAGAAAATTGATAAAACCTTGATCTTAGAATCCTACTAATATATTAAATTTGAAAGTTTGTATGGATGTTAGTTCCGCTTGCACACCAAAACGGCTAAACGGATTGGGATGAAATTTAGCGTGTAGATAGCTTAATACCTGGATTAAAACATAGGATACTTTTTAAGCGACTTTAATAAAGGAGGAGCTTGTCAATTCGAATGTATATAACTTCTTTGTGTTTTGACCGATTTAGAATTATTTTTTTATTTGAAAGAATATACATGCAAGTTGGTCCCATTGTCGGATGAAGATCTAATGATTTCTCGAGGATTCCTTGAGATATCGAGGGAGGGATCTTCTCAAATAATCTATGCATTGGGTAGATGGATGACTGAATCAAAAATAAATTATTTAGTATTATTTAGAGAATAAAACGTCACAAAATAGTGTTACTTGTCATTGATCATATCCATTTTCAACATGATTTTAGACTTATTAATGCAGAAAAACTGATATTAAGAGCGTTATTTGACTCGAAAAATCTATGACGTCACGATTTTGTATTTCATACAAATCCCATAGAAAATGTTTGTTTTGACGTTTAGAAAAAAGTGTCTGATTTGACTTTTTGTCTTGCGTGAATTGCATTCAGAAAGTGTTTTTGGTGAACTGATGAAGAAGACCAGAATACAGCCAACTTCGATAGGTCTTTGGCATCCTTAGGTGACCCAATGACATGCATGTTATATTTGGAGAAGAAAAAGCGGGAAAGCGCACCCCGGGTACCGAAGCAGCACAGCTGAGGATGCAACCGAGAACGCGCTTAGATGAAGAAGATAAAGAAGACCAGATTTAAGCCGCTTTTTTTTAAAATTATTATCCCGGAAATATGCTCCCAGGCTCCCAGTCGGATTGTAACTAAAAATTCGTCGAATCCACATCTTTTGGACCAAAGTTTGTCCTTTGCTTTTGTAGCATTCACTTAAATTAGTACTGTGGCTCGCGGTGGTGAGCCACAGTACTAATTTAAGTGAATGCTACAAAAGCAAAGGACAATCTTTGGTCCAAAAGATTTGGATTCGACGAATCTCGATTAGCTAGGTCAGACGACCAAACGGTGTCAAATGAACACGAGACAAACCCTGTTTCTCAATAACCACATGATTGCAGTCTAGAGCCAGCCGTTTCATGTTAACTTCAGGGTTGTCAGATCATAAGTACCTTTACATAAAAAAGCCGTGTGGTTCCCGGCAGAGTAGAATAGGACCACTCCAAGTCTTCCTGTGGATGTCGTAGAAGGCGACTTAGGAAACACAAGCTAAATAAAGCTTATAAACATCAATGAGACCTCTTCAACCCGTCTGGCCAGCGTGGAGAGTGTAGGCCAAATCCTCTGACTGCTCTGGCTAATATATGGCTCTGGCAGTACAGAAAGGATCGTGCTCCTGCAGTGGAGACTTAAATACCGGATTATGAAGTACCTTTACATTACAGCCTATATCAGTCTACTGCAGGACTAAATAACTCTCCCAAAGGAAGGGGCGGGTTGGTGATAGCAGTAGATGTTAAAAAAGTATTAGCATAGAGAACGTTGCTGCCCGTTCTCTGTTTAGTCGCCTCTTACGCCACCCTTGGAAGAGACAAAAGGGTTGTATCTTATCTAGTGAATTATTGTTTCTGGTAACTTTAGGAAATATTCCAATATGGGAATATTACATTCCCGGAAATATTCCTAAAACAGGAAATTTTGAAGAATATTAACGGAAATATTGGGAAAATATGATTAGGATTTTCGCCCATTCCCTTGGTCGGCTTCTACAATTTGCGCGGGAACAGAAACAGCTGGTTCAATGTTTTTTCGTTTCTCCTACTTACATGGAAAAAGTGAACGTCTCAGTTTAATTTTACTTTTCGTTTCCTGATCTTTTCGCTTCTTGCACTTTTTTCAGTATTGCGTGTGGTTTTCCTTTCGTCATGCAATGTACGATAACTTTGTAAATTGTTTCTAGCAACCCTAGTAACTGTACATGATATTGGCCATAACTTTAATAAGCCAGCCAAACCGCGTATTTTCATCGTTAAAGGCGGGGTGGATACTGACTCTATGCAATTAAAATGAACTGATAAAGGTCGTCGGAAGTCGATACCGAACCGCTATTGTGATCCAGTTCTGGCTGAAAATTATGACTCACCCATATTTCTGCTCGTTGGACGAACCCGTGATGAACTAAAATCTTATTCTGGATGACATTTTGTAACTAGAGACCTTTTTTTATGAAATTTTTATGAAAAGGTCAATTCCTCCATACCATGAATGGAAATTTTTATCATAATAAAGTACGTTAATATCGTTACTTTATACCTCCAATACTTACCTCTGCGCAGGACCATTGCAAATTGGAATGACATTTAGGCATATACTCAGTAGAGGGAGGTTGCAGATGATAATATTTTGAATGGATTTTTAGGACTACTTTTAACTTTTCTCTAAAGCTCTGTTATTATCTTAAATTGATTATATATTTCTTGTACTCCAACTAAAGAATAAAGCCATCGTATGTTAGCGGTCGTGTGAGCCCCGAGGCAGGACATCGGCCGTTCGATCAGTGATTCGACACGCATTACCTTCCACGGCCCTATCGACCCTATTGTCTGACCTTTACACTTGAGGATGCTGAACCTACTTAGGTGTTCGTATTATACTTGGATTTTTCGTAATGCATTTTCAAGGAGAGATAACCGGCAAGTTACGTGGGAAACAAATTTGTAGCCATGCTGTCTCCACCGGGCCCCGGAAGACGTGGTAGACCCAAGAAATGCTGGCTTGACGTCGTCAAGGACGAAATGCTTGCCAATGGTGATTCAAGGATGATTCAGAGTTGACATGGAAATTTTATTATTACCTATATGGGATACAATACACCAGAAATCTAGAGTTGTATGCGTTGTAGTCAAAGTTCCCTAAATTCCAAAAATTCATTAAGCAGACAACTCGGGGGTAGAGCTTTCAAAACTAACGAAAGTTAACTTTTGATACAGTCCATAACCCGTAGACATCGACATGAATATATAGACTCGTCGTCTTCCTACACGGCCATGTCCCAGATTCGAGTATTCATTCATTCTTCATTCTCATAGACTAAACACGAGAGTAGTACAGAAAGGTCAATATATTTTTACCTACCTACGAGTACGTGGTTCAAATTAAATCCTACATATATTTTAACAAACGCGAATGTTGGTAAGTATGGCTGGATGTACGGATGGGTGTATGGATGGTTGTATGGTTATATAGATTTTTAGATTGTAGACCCACGACTAGCTTTTACGATCTTCACGGAAGGGGAGGCGGCTGCATTCTTAATGTGTTTTTTCTTTGTTTTTTTTTCTTATCATTATTATAAAGGTAAAAGTTAAACTGCACATATCTGTTTCATTGGTAACCTTTTATTATTCTTACTTAAATTCTTTACATAATGTTTTGCACTAGAAGAAAGTGATTTCTTGTACTTGTATACCTATTAGTTTTTTTTTCTTTGTTAGCTATCTATGTATTTAATGTATTATATAATCATACACGTATGCTGCGCAATTGGGCGCCAAAAATCCGCCATTATGCTTTCCAAAAATTTTAATATAGCCTATGACTACTACTGGTATTTATTCTGTGCTATGACACTCAAGTGATTAAGATGAATCTAACCACATATAATTTATCAAAATCTATTTAGCCGTGTAGTAGTTACGAGGAAACAGAATTATAGGGACAAACATAATAAAACATCAAAAATGTGTAAGCAGCCATCTTGGATCCAAAATCTGATAGTAATTTCAAGTTGCGCGGGGCACCTCAAAGGGCTCAGAAATTTTGTAGGTTTTTGTAACAGAATGTAGGGGTACAGCCCTCACATACAAAACTTTTGAGCCCTCGGAGGTTCTAGTGAGACGTTACGAGATGTGACTTAATTTTATAAAGGATTTATATTATTTTAGAAAACTTTTGTAAAGCATTTATAGCATATGTAGATAAAAATTATAAATATAAATATTTTTAAACGTTTTACAAACATTAATAACTGAGTAGCAAACAAATAGTTTTTCGATGCATCCATGAAGAAAGTGAAATGTAGGCATATTTATGATGTCTACATTTCACTTCTGTTTTGTTAGTCTATGACGAATTATTCAGTCGGTTGACAGATCATTCACTCACTTCATACATTATGGCAGCCGAAATTTGGCAGTCCGTATTTAATTTTCAATCAATGAAATCTAGTTACTTACCGATGGAAAGTTATTCCTTTATATTTTGCTTTATTCTTTGAATTACTAGTGCAGTATCTCAACACACACCAAGGCATTTTTGACTAAGTTGACAGTGTTTTCTTTAATGAATCGTGGAGTGTATTATGCGCGTATTGCTAGCGAGTGACTAATGTGAGGTGAACAGTGATAGCCTATGATGAATAGAACACTACTGTTGTATGTGGCGTCTTCTCTAGTACGTAAGTACATAGATCTCGTTGCCCGTAGATATTTCCTATCGAAATTCAGTAATCTAGGCATCTGGGACCAACCAGCCGGCCGTGATAAGACTCAGACGATGGAACACTTTGATATCATTGTGTTTTTGTAATATACCTCTACATGTAGATTCTATGTGTTCTTAGAGTTTGTCTTATTCTATTGTAGTGTGTGTGTGTTTGAGGGTGTGTCTGTGTGTGTGTGTATGGTAGTTCAGTAGCTAATTAAGATTTTATGGTACTTTTTTTGAAGTTACGGCATGGCGGCGTAAATGTTTTACTATTTTTTACTACTTGGTCCATGTTCTTAGATTTTGTATGACTGTTGTCTCGCCAGGAAGTTGTACATTGGTCTACCACTTTAAGTTAAGACAGCAACTTACAATTTTTGACAAAGTGTATCACTGTTTCTTTGATTGTATGCCATCGAACAAATTGCACATCCCAATATTATTATTTTTGTGAATTTTATTACGCCAAACGCCAGCCACACATATTTTCTGCTTGGTCTAATAGTTGACCGGGAGAGAATGCCATATGGCATTAGGTCCGCCACTTGTACTTTTATTTTATTGTGCAATAAAGATTAAAATAAAATAAAATAAGCTAAAACATGTTAATATTGGTAAAGTAAAAAGTGTCTAACATCTACACGCGCCTGTAATACTCCCGAAATAACTTTCTAAGATTATAAATATTCGTGACTGTTAGGCTTCTTTTTGTAATTTAAGAGGTCTTGTCGGTGGTGTCAAGTTGAGATGCCTCCATTCCTCTCTTCTCTCTGCCATTTTTTTAATATCCAGGATATTAAAAAGATGGCAGAGAGAAGAGGACGTTAGTCCTAACTTTTCTTTAATTTGTTGAGAAACCTCATTATTAGGTTATCAATTCTATCATCTTCACTGTCTTCTTTTCGTTCGCGTTATTTCACATTCTCTCAGAATTCTTCTGATGAATTATTATTGTAAATTTTCACTAAACCTACTTGTAGTAATTACCAGTACATCAGGAAGGTTTAAAAGCCACTTGTAGGCGTCTTGTAGCTCACAACAGACACTCACGAACTGTTTAGCGTGTTCTGGATACGGAAGAAATTAAGTTAACTGCCTGCGATCATCACCACCTGCCTAGTTCTTGTCGATGGTGGTTTACAATTACCTGAATGGAGATTTAAATTGTACAATTTCACGAAACAGCAATCATCTAGGTATGGAACATATCTATCATCTACTATGCTACTCGTATTATCTAGTTGGTAGTTTCAATTTGGTACATTATCACGTCTCTATCCCTAATGGCGTAAACAGAGCCAAGCGCCGTAGGCCCCGAAGGCTACTTTTAGCAATATGTTGGGCATGAAGGTGGAAAAAGGGAATCAAGATGGTGATGGGTTGCAGGTTGCGGCATCGCCTATTAACCTGATCGGCTTTTACGATCTACGTTGATATTCCAAGGTTTTATCTTTTCTCCAAGACCAGCATTAAAGAAATTTGGTATTTTGGAAACATTCAATTTATGGGACTTTTCCGTTAAATTACTTTTGAATGTATTCGGTGTTTGCCCTTTTTTCTTTTTTTTTTGTCGGGGAATAGAAGCTACATTACTAGTGACTAGCCACATGCCATACTGGCACAAAATATTTCCAACTATCACACTTGGCCTGTCCACCTGGTTACTTGACCTAATAGCAACATGCAACTAGGCGCAGCTATTAATTCCAAAAGCTATTCAGAAGATGAATGAGACAATATTTCCATTAAATCAATTCTTCATTTGTTTCGGAATATTAATTCGCTGTCGAGACGGATTTCAATATAACGGGACCATTATAAATGTGTGTGCACAGACCAAAGAAAAGATAAGCCATGAATTGTTGGTTTGTGGGGGAATGTGTGCCATTTACTTACACTTTTTCTTGGCTGAAATATCAAAGTTCTTATTCCTTCAAAGTTCTGGTTCAAAGTTATTGGTGACTTTTTTACTTTTTATTTCGGAATAAATATCCAAAGCGAGCGTGGGATTGAGGTGTAAGGAAATGCTAAGTGGTTGATTATATTTTTTGTTCTCCAAGATACACGCTCTCTACTCATACAAGAAGCAACGTTAGTTTTTTAAGGTTCCGTAAAAAAAATTTAAAACGGAACCCTTATAGGATCACTCGTGCGTCTGTCTGTCCGTCCGTCTGTCACAGCCAATTTTTTCCGAATCTACTGGACCGAATCAGCTGAAATTTGGTAGGATGGTGTAATCCTATGACCCAAACACACATGTGCAAAGTCAATAAATATTTTTAAGTTATTGCATAGCTTTTATCGCGGGCTTTGAGCGCGGCGACCGAATCAAGAAATTCTGTAACGAAAATAAAACCTAACACCCCCACCGACCGGCACAGCGGCGCGGCGTTGAAAGCCGTGCATCGTCTAACGTCGTATGCAATAGCTTTACCGCGGCAGTCCCCGAGTGCCACACTTTTTTTTTTAAATAAGTGTAATTTTTGGGAGACAAATTAGGAAATTGAAAATAAAAGTTTTGCAAACCTTACTGTGTCATATATCAAATGAAAGAACTCGTTATGAGGATCACAAATATATTTTTGTTATAGTTCTGAAATAAATAGTTTTGATTTTATTCATGAAAGAAGACGAAAATTGACCATACTCCCCTGATCTCCAAAATCACTAAGCCTAAAATTTAAAAAAAAATACAATATATAGTTCATTGCTTGTAGATTACAGGAAAACCTATAATAATTCAATCAATTGTGCGGAACCCTCTCCACGCGAGTTTAATTCGCACTTGGCCGATTTTATTTTAAATATTTATAACTCATTTCTTCCTAAATATACAAAACAGAATTGTGCATATAGTTGGAATGGAAACGCGTAATGTTAGCCGCTTTAAATGACAACAACCCATACTTTGACCAATATTTTGATTCTTTTTTCCACCATCACAATAAAAGAGGCTTTAGGTCTAGCGGGTCTGGGTTCTGTAATAACCAGTGATCGGAACCTTGGATACTATCAAAAGTATGGATATGACCAACATCCTCGGGAATTCTCGGAAATCGGAATTGGTACCTTCTATATTATAGAAGGTACCAATTCCGAATGATATGAAATATCATACAGAGAAAAACGTTGTTATAGAATTTATAACAACGTTTTTCTCTGTATGATATTTCACGCAATAAAAAAATGTATATTGTTAGAAAATTTTAGGTATTTTAATAGTACGAAAAATATTTTTCAATTAGATTTTTTTTTCTATTCATAAAGACTTGTTGGATGTAAATAGCTCGGAAAACTATCGCTAAAAATATTTGTGTATTGTTAAAATTAAGTATCTATTGATATATTTTCATTTAGAAAATAAAATCGGTTTCATATCTGGAGCGTTTTTATTATTTTCTGTTGCTCTTTTTAAGATGCCCCTATATTTATATTATTAATCTCTACTGTGTAAATCCAAACACTGAATTAATAAATAAACGGATTTTTGAAATAAACACTATTTCACACATTTTTTATAATATTCAATATTTTTCCCGAGAATTCCCGGGATTATCGTCATATCGTCATGATATCGTCATCAGATTCCCATCACTGGTAATAAACCAATATGCTCTGTCTGCCTGATTAGGGATAAAGAAGTAATGGTGTGTGTGTAAAAGACAGGTTGGCGAGTTTAGTAGAACTGTAGTTCAACAAGGTATATGTTTTAGTATTAGGTCTAGTTAAGTGAAACTAGTAAAGCGGTCGATTACCCAGGCTCTTAGGCGGCTTCGAGAGCTAATGTAAAGCAATATGACTTGGAGACAATTTGGAACAAGTATCTATTACCATAATGAAGTGGAGACTGTTGAACTGCTGCAAAAGGTAATGACACGTTTAGCGATTCAATCTGAAACAGATAATAGAGTTGGTAGGGCTGCTACAGATAACATAAACGCATGTTGGCATAATAACAATAGTAACTTACGAAATTAGATAAGTGAAACAGAAACAATGCAATACAGTTCCGTACTACTACGCTGTAGCCAGTTGCAATCTAAGCTGTATTAAGTAGTTGACAGAAATAAAAGAAACATCTCTGCTACTCTTCTGCGATTTTCTTGTCTGATAAAGATTTTTTTATCAAAGTGAGCAGAAAATAAATACTTTATATGTAATGATGTTACTCCAGAGTGGTATGCAGAAGCTTGGCTGTGAACTTCTATTTGCTACGAGCCTTGTCCTGATAGACCTTTGCATCGTCTACACTACACTCATTGCTTTCTTTTCTTATTGCGTGCTCTCCTGCCTTGGGTACTCCTGGCCTCTCCTTTTTTAAAGAATGTCTGCAATAGTAGACGCTCCAAAAGCAATAATTCAACTTGATATGTACTGGTTATTTACTTCACTGGTATATATATAAATCTAAATAAAACTGAATTATGTATAATAACTCTCCTTATTTAGTGTTCAGGATTAGAGAGAAGGAAGGAATGAGTCACATTATGAAGGGATGAGTGAAAGATTCGAAAATGGAATTAGAAAATGGAATTTGAAATGTAGTTATAGGTGGACAGGATGAGATAGAAGAATAAGGTGAAAACCAACATGCAGCATGCAGATGGCATGCAACGTCGTTACATACTGTTCCTAATAAAGATATATTTTCAACTTTATGGTGTTTTGCAGCCCTAGTTGTTAAAAGCAATTGGTCGTTGCCACGTACACAATTAATGCACCAATGCATGCTCCCACGGCGCTGATTTACTGCATTTCAGCTGCGTTATGACGGCTGGTTATGCTAATAAAACCTACTTACTTTTCGGTACCATACATAGACAGACCTATTTTGTAGATTTATAGTTCCGGCGGGCATAGAATTTAATTCATTAGTAATAGTAATGGATGAAATTAATGAGGGTTCCGTTAGAGGAAATTATTGTTTAAAAAATACGAAGGTTCATTTGTTTTTTTATAAGTGTAGTTAAAGATTGCAGTAGATTTATAGGTAATTCGGTAATTGGGATTATACTACATGTTTATAGTTAACAGTAACCCTATTTTTGTAATGCAGAATTCGTTAAACATTACAATACAATACCCTTTCTTGCACAAAAAATTAATAAACGACATAATCCCTAAGCAATTTCTTCCAGTCAACCTTGCTTTACTAGAAAAAAAAAGAAAAAAAATACAGGAAATTAGGAACATTTTATTATAAAAACAAACTAAAATACTAAGTTTAGTGACTAAACTACGCGTTATTAAATTAAGGCTAAAGATAGATAAATATATCTGTGGGTAAAAAGTTGTATAGTTTCTCCACAACCTAATGTTTCTCATCTCAAGGTGTTATTAGAAGTGGTCATACTTCACTGACTCCATTAATTGCACTAAGCGCCATACCACCACCATACTCCCATGATTTCTGCATAACGTTCAATTTAATGCAGTTTATGAGCATATATTCTCACATTTTTTTCAACACTCGGAAGTAAGCATTACCTTGTCCCGCTAGTCATGAATTAGTAAGATCACAGAAGTAAAACTTTATACAAATGCGCTATTTAGCTTTGCAGTAAATAGTGGCTTTTTACTACAAGTTTGTGAATTCACATTAACAGAAAGTAATATTGCCATGTGATTGCAATATTATATGGTCTTGTGCACTGTTTTAAAAATGGAAATCGTTTGGACCGTATTTCCATCATCATCATCATCAACAGCCTTCAAGTACCCACTGCTGGGCATAAGCCTCCTTTTGTCTGCGCCATCCTGCTCTATCACTGGCCATCGCAATCCAGTTCCTCCTAGCAACCTGCCTGACGTCATCAACCCACCTAGCCGCCGGACGTCCTACACTACGTTTCCCATTTCTAGGATACCGTTCGGTGACGGCCTTACTCCACCTTCCATCGTTCCTTCGAGCCAGGTGTCCCGCCCAGTTCCACTTTAGAGCCGCAACCCTGGAGAGCACGTTATGAACTTTCGTTCGACGTCGGATCTCCACGTTGCGAACTCGGTCTTGCAGTTTGATGCCGAGCATGACTCGCTCCATGGCTCTCTGCGCAACCGCAACCTTATACATGGTTCCCTTTGTGAGAGTCCATGTCTCGGCACCATATGTTATTGTGGGCAGAACACACTGGTTAAAGAGGCGTGTTTTTAGGCACTGTGGTATTTTTCGGTTTTTAAATTCGTGGTATTTATTACCCAAAATGGCGGCTCTGCGCAGGTATAATTAGAGGGAAAAGTGTGCGCAGTGACCGCCATTTTAGGTCAACTTATGTGCCGGGTATTGTAGTCCCCTGATTGCTCCCCAGATAGTGCCGGTAGAGCAATGTTTGTTACAAAAAAATCTGTAGCTTTTTAGGAAACTTCATAATCCTGAAAAAAAAAACGGGATAGTGCGAGTCGGACTCGTTCATGAAGGGTTCCGTACCTCCGTACAATGATTTAAAACGCTGAAAAAACACGTTTCTTGTATGACGATCCCCTTTAATTTTTAACTTTATCTTATTATTTGTATTTGTAGTTATAGTGGTCATAGTAATACATAATCGGTGAAAATTTCAAGTATCTAGTTAATGCCATTATAAAGATCGAGTTAAAAACGCTGAAAAAACACGTTTCTTGTATGACGACCCCCTTTAATTTTTAACATTATCTTATTTTTAGTATTTGTTGTTATAGCGGCCACAGTAATAGATAATCGGTGTAAATTTTAAGTGTCTAGCTATTACGGTTCAAGAGATAGAGCCCTATGACAGACGGACAGACAGCGGAGTCTCAGTAATAAGGTCCCGTTTGCACCCTTTGGGTACGGCTGTGGAATGCTCTTCCTGTTGACATTAAAATGGCTTCCTCTATTGGGTCTTTTAAAAACCGACTGAGAAAATACTATAAGCATTCAGTAGATTAATTAAGCGAATAATAGTGTTTATATTTAGTATACTATATATTTATTTTGTACATATGTTTATATATGTATGTATATGTATTATATAAAAATATTTATTTATTTATAAATATGTCATATCTTTTTTATTTTTTTTATGAGTTTTTTATTATTTTAGATTTTATGATTTTAAGTTAGTCTTAGGATTTTTAAAATTTCTTTATTGACACTACACCCATTCCAAAAATATGTAACATTTTGAAGACTGGGTTGACTGGAAGAGAGCCCATCTTGGGATAAGTCCTCCTTTGTACAAGTTATTCCTTTTTCTCTTTGTATTAAATAACTAGCTGTGCCCGCGACTTCGTTCGCGTGGTTGTCGGAACGTAATGTTATATAGCCTAAAGCCTTCCTCTATAAATGAACTACCCAACAAAAAAAGAATTTTTCAAATCGGACCATTAGTTCCTGAGATTAGCGCGTTTAAACAAACAAACAAACAAACAAACAAACAAACAAACAAACAAACAAACAAACAAACAAACAAACAAACAAACAAACTCTTCCGCTTTGTAATATAAGTATAGATGTACAGTTAAATGTAATTTTTGTGCAATAAAGAAATTAAACAAACAAACAAACAAACGGAAACTTAAAAATGGTAAGATTTTGCACTGAATTCAAACACCTAGCAAACCAATTTGACGAGATAATATTGTAATAAAAAGAAAGCGAACACAGCTTTTTTTAAATTTTTAATTAAAAAAGAAATTAAATCGACTTAGTTCTGAAGGAGAAATCAGGGGACGAAACGTTGATTTTGTGCACTTGTGACTTTTCGTAGGTATTTTCGGTCCGAGCTGCAGTTGTCTTTATCGCACTCGCTCGGTTGCTGTTCGGGCACAGCGCGACAACAATAGATTTACAAATACTCTTTCAATTCGCTCGACCTTAGTGTTTCCTCTTAAATGTTTTACTTGATAGTTTCTCTGTATGTGCGCTAAATTATTGATGACATACAGATAGGTTGCAGAAAAACGCTGGATGCAGGCCGCTTCCGATCGGTCGTTTTGGAAATCCTTGGGAGAGGCATATGTCCAGTGGACTTCCTGTGGCTGATATGATAATGATGATGATACAGATAGGATAAGACAGCTTCGATCTCGCTTCAAACAAAGCACTTCTTAATTAACCTCAAACAATCGTCACGTCACGGCAGGCTTCTATTCTTCCTTGATTTTTGAACTAACTCATTCGGGGCAGTTTGATCCTTGTAAGATAGTTGCGACTACTTAAATCTTGGAAGTGTGACGTCTGCTCTGTACTCTATTTTGCGCGCGAGTGCATTGTTAAATGTCACGTGACGTAACTGTTACCCATTTTATTCAATAATTAGAGTAGTTCCCAGCCTATCTGCTATCGCTTTCCAGTAACGAGCTATTGGTTATCGGTAACGGAGCCAACGCGTCGCTTATTACAGAAATTACTGCGTTTATATAGAACGGTGACCGCGTACCTAGTATTTTTACTAATGACACTGTAAGTGTTGCTGGTGTTTTCGCAATCTTGGACGTTTGCTGTCTATAAACATTTAATTATTTGCAAATGTGGGGTACGCCAGCAAAAGAAGCGAATGGGGACAGTTGTAGGAAAGTAAACATGCGATTAGTTCAAATCAGAAGTTTCTTTTACCAGTTGTTGTAGTAGATATGTGACTATTCAACATCTTTCTACAATGACGATTAGTCTACAAATCCTATAAAATTAGGTTTGAACATGTATACTAACATTGAATGGACCTAGATTTAAATTGATGATTTTTTTTTCTATTTAATTGTTTCTTCGTCACACAAACTCTTTCAAACTTAATAAATAAAATATTCCGATGAATTGAGATCCTTCTTCTTTTTTGAAGTCAGTTAAAAACAATGGCATGCAGGAAGTTTGTTATCCATCTTAATCCAATTCACCCATAAAGGAAGTGGATTCTCCCATAAGTCACAATCGTATCAAACTTACTCTCAAGCGGTGAGTGATAAAACTTACTACACCTACACTACACGTCTGGAACAGGAGCGATAAAAATATCCTAGTAAATACCACATTGCTGCATCACTATAAAATTTTATGAACTACCACTGAGTAAAAGTAGCAATGAACGTAAAATTGAGCTTAGTTTCGTAAGTTTTATAATTAAATGCGCGGACGAAGGAACTTTGTGGCAAATTAATAAAACGGTTAAAAGGATCTCCAGAAATACACAGGCTCTTGGCTCAAAGCCAATAGTTCTCTCATCTCTGGGAATAGAAAGGATATTTTGAAGTGCTGTAGATAATAAGATCATTATGTTTACGATGTATGTTTTGAAATTATGCGTGTGGAGAAATATCAACTATGAATGTTAACATATCTGATAATGCGATCTGACGTTGAAATCTGTTTGTAAATGCAAGCTCGTAGGCAATGATATTCAAATACAACCAGGGCCGTATTAACCATTAGGCAGAGTAGGTAATTGCCTAGTAGGACTCCCTTAGCATCTAACCGCCCAAAAGCCCAAGGAGTCTCGGTTTATTTATTGGCAAGCCATTGCCCCCTGATTATTATTAGGAAGCGTCAATCCAGTTTTTAGGTGTTAGTTAAAATTTTCATTGCACCAAAACATAATGATACAGAAAAATAAAGTACATGTCAAAAGGCGTTTATCAAAACTGCTATCTCCTCCAGGCAGCCGTACTTGGTTGTTAAAGTCCCAAAACCAAACATTGTTTGTGTCCCCCTTCCCTCTGCTCTATCTTGATCAACGGCTTGAGCCGCCGTTGGTTATATAATAAACATGGTTTATTTGGCCCTGTGGCTTCCAGTTATGCATTGATTAGGGCCCTGACATGCAAATCCGGCACTGAATACAGTCGTATATGTAAGTACATAGGTAATAGGTACTTATTTCTCACTATCTCGTCGAAGTGGTAATGGCTTTGCAACATTGTAGAAAATATCTGCCAATGCAATGTTAGCATTTTGAGATGACGATGACAGTTATAGCTCGAAGCGTCTACATTTACTTTAGCTATATTGATACACTTACCCGTGTGTGTGTGTGTGTATTGTGTATATACTTGTATTTAGCCTAGTGTTAGAGTAGAATAGGACCACTCCAAGTCTTCCCGTGGATGTCGTTGAAGGCGACTTAGGAAACACAAGCTAAACAAAGCTTATAAACATCAATGAGACCTCTCCAACCCGTCTGGCCAGCGTGGAGAGTAGTAGGCCAAATCACGGTTATACTGTGCCCAAATCCTCTGTCTGCTCTGGCTAATTTATCGGTCTGGTAGTACAGAGAGGGTTGTGCTCCTGCAGTGGAGACTAAAAAAGACCTGATGTTGATGATCGTATCGAAAGTGTATCATCTTTTACATCTTTATACCTAACGGGGTAGACTGAGCTGACATTCATAACATTCAAAAGTCATGCTTAGCAAGTTAGCCTAAAGAAATGGGAATCTAAATATATATAACTCAAAGGTGACTGTCTGACTGACTGACTGACATAGTGATCTATCAACGCACAGCCCAAACCACTCGACGGATCGGGCTGAAATTTAGCATGCAGGTAGATATTATGACGTAGGCATCCGCTAAGAAAGGACTTTGATCAATTCTACCCCCAAGGGGATAAAATAGGGGATGAAAGTTTGTATGAAACTTTGGCAATTTTAAACCGATCGGGCTGAGACTTTGCATGCATAAGGCTACTATGACGTAGGCATCCCCTAAGAAAGGATTTTGATAAATTCCACCCCTAAGGGGATAAAATAGGTGATGAAAGTTTCTATAAAAAGTAAAGCCGCAAAAACTAAACTTCTTCACGCGAGCGAAGCCGCGGGCAAAAGCTAGTCGAAAATAAGTTCAATCCTTGATACTGAACTATCTACATTTATAGGGTTCCGTAGTAAACAAGATACCCTTATAGTTTCGACATGTCTGTCTATCTATCTGTCCGCGGCTTTACTCACAGACTATTTGTACTAGAAAGCTGTAATTTGGCATGGGTAAGTATGTAAGTAAATTAAACACGCTGACAAAGCGGTAAAATAAAACCTTGAAATATCTAGGATTGTTGAATAGGTTTTACAAAAATATTGAGTTTGTGAACACTATTTTTCGATTTAGGGATCCGTTTGTGAAATATTTGATTTTAATGTGCAATTTTTTGTTAGTCAAGTCCCTCCGCTTTGTCAACTGAATGGTTGTATATAGATAGACACATGAAAAATTTTAAAAACTATTAGAGCTACGTACCTCCATGATCGTGCATTTATTTATTACAATTGTATATTTTTTGGGTTAACATTACTTTGTACCCAAGCTTTCGATTTCTCTGGTAAATGCTGCCTGTGTAATACATGCGTTAACATACTGGTCTTTGTTTCAGGTTACAGAACAATGCGCTGACTTTCCTAGGTATGTCCAGTTTATAGCAAAACGGTGCTCTGATTTCACTTCTAGTTTTCTGATATTAATATGTATGCTTTTTTTTATGTTATAGGGCGGCAAACGAACAAGCGGGTCACCTAATGGTAAGTGATCACCACTGTCCATGGATAACTGCAACACCAGGGGTGTAACAAGAGCTTTACCGGCCTTTCAGGAAGATATAGACTCGTTTTTTGAAGGTTTCAAGGTCGTATCGGTTCTGGAACACCGCTTTTAAGTACCTCTTTACATTGACTAGCTTTGTTTAGGAATTCGGAAAATACTATGAAACAAAATATACTGAAACTATTTTGAGGGTGAATTCAGTCTATGTAGCTTTTTAAACTATCATAAATATCCCGTTTTATTTTATACTAATGAATTCAGTCTAGTATACTGAACAACTTTTCCCAAGGAACATGTATCGATATATTTTTTTTTACTAGCCTATAGTGTCCCATTGTTGGGCAAAGGCCTCCCCTCCAGCCTTCCATATATCTCTGTTAGTGGCGACAGTTCTGCAGTCCTTCCTATACGCCGAGTTCGTCTGCCCATCTGTCTATCGATATATGAAAAATATTTTTCTATAATATTTTTTTTCTTAAAAATTCTTTCTTTCTTTCGCCGTCTGCCAATCGGCTATAAAAAACAGTGGACTCGTATCGTATAGATTTATCGCCAGAAGCTCCTTTGGACCAATCAAAGGACCTACACCAACCTTTGATGTTAGAAATAAAGAAACGAAAACCTAAAGATTGGCTCTAAAGGACTCGTATCCAGGGCTGTAATATAATACGAAGAAAAAAAACAAACTGGAGAAGAGATTTTAAAACGAAACTATTGTATCTAAATGATGATTTTGGAGCGAATAATAAAGACATTACGCAGTGAGCCGTGTTCGTATCTGATTGGGTTATTACACGCTCCAGAGCGCGGTATTACTTAGACAACCCGCTTTCGTGTTATGATTGTAGGTACCCATCTAATACCCATTACTATAAAGGTCAGTAACATCAACTATTGCAATCTTAACTTACATAGATCATGTTCCTTTGAGATAACTGTTTCTGACCTTCATATAATCATCATTTCTCATTTCATCTCTTATCCGTACTGCGAATAGATCTCGGTATTTACTATTGACCTTACTTAACTTTACGATGTAGAAATACTCGTAGTAAAATATATTTTTTTACACAAGTTAAACAAAGCTTATAAACATCAGTGAGACCTCTCACACCAGTCTGGCCAGCGTGGAGACTGTAGGCCAAACTGACTACATTGGCTAATATATAGCTCTGGTAGTACAGAGAGGGTCGTGCTCCTGCAGTGGAGACTAATAAAGACCTGATGATGGTGATGATGAATCTTTTATATTAGTCATCTAGTTTATTATTTGTTCAGGAACAGTTAAGTTCGAAGAAAATTAACTTTTTACTAAAAAAACACGATCAAAATCAGTGTTTTAAAGAAAGACAAATTCAGATGGAAGTTAAACACAATAGATAGACATACAAAATACATGTACTCGTAATTTTCAATTGCAGTATATGGTAGTGTTAACCAGTAAACAGGGCAAGAGCGCAAGTATTTAGAATTTAGAACATATAAACATCCAAGCACATTCCATAAAGATAAGACCATCTTATGTTCAAGGCGTTAGAATGTTAACACAGAAATGCTTTTATCGTTATTGTTCTAGATTGTACCACTTCTATTGCTATTTTACATACTTTTGTGCACTATCTCCCTTTTTTACAAACGAAAGTTTAGGGTTAAGGGTCAGGTCACTATCAGCTGAACTTTAACTGTCTGATGAATTAGATTTAGCGTTAGCTATGTTCAAAAGGCTTTCGTATTTTTTTAAGTGTTTTAGAAAGAATCAGTGCTTGGTGTGCCGTGTGGTTCTCGGCAGAGTAGAATAGGACCGCTCCAAATCTTCCCGTGAATGTCGTAGAAGGCGACTTAGGAAACACAAGCTAAACAAAGCTTATAAATATCAATGAGGCCTCTCCAACCCGTCTGGCCAGCGTGGAGAGCGTAGGCCAAATCCTCTGACTGCTCTGGCTAATATATGGCTCTGGTAGTACAGAGAGGGTCGTGCTCCTGCAGTGGAGACTAAAAAGACCTGATGATGATGATAAGTGTTTGGTGTAAATTCTAACTCAATGCTCAAGGGCCTACCGCTGCCCTTGATTCACGTCCGACAGTGTAACTAAATGAGGTTTCCTTCAGCGCCAAGTAAGTACTGGTATATATTTAGTTGTTGATAAACCTTTAATTATTCTATTTTGTGTCTTCTGGAATTACGTGCTATTAATAGTCCGAGAACTGGCAAGAATTTTGGGTAGGTGTTCGAGGCAAGTTGAAAACTTGTCACATACATCTCCTATTATACCCCAACACGGAACTGCAGACCTGGCTGGTAAGTAGCGGGGCCTACCTATGAATTTCTAAAAGATTTTTTTATTTTTTTCAAAAAAGGTATTTGAGGCAATATGCATTTTTTATATGTTGTAGTTTAGTGTTTAAAGAATAAAAAAATCAATAAGCCAGACCATTTGGTCAGGGCTTTGATATTGCCAGGCGCGTGCAAAAGTATTTTTCAAAAAAATATAAAAAATGTATTTGAGGCAGCTTGAAATTTTAATAGGGTATTACTTATAACTAAAAAATAAGATTTTCAAAAAGACAGGTCATTTTGATGGGACTTTCTACCTGCCAGTTCAATCTAAATAAATCATAATGGTGCAAGCGCAACTAGGCCTTATGTTTTAAGGGCATAAAGACTAGAGTTGTCTGCTTTGTAGTCATACACACATATACTATATTTTATAACTAATACAATCCCGTGTGGTTCCGACCACTCCATCTCTTCATGTGGATGTCGTAAGAGGCGACTAAAGGACTAAGCACAAACATCTCGTGCTCGTACAATTGCATTCCCAAGGAGGGTTGACGTCAGGCAGGCACCGGTCGTAAAACTATAGCCATATCATTTAAACTGTTCCGGCTATTTCTTCTCCATTTTGCAAGGTCTTTGGCATCCTTGAGTGACAATTGACATGTATGCTATATTTGGAGAAGAAAAAGCCGGAACAGTTTAAATGATATGGCTATAGTTTTACGACCGGGGCCTGCCTGACGTCAACCCTCCTTGGGAATGCAATTGTACGAGCACGAGATGTTTGTGCTTAGTCCCTTAGTCGCCTCTTACGACATCCACATGAAGAGATGGAGAGGTCGGAACCACACGGGATTGTATTAGTTATAAATGTGGGTATGACTACAACGATCAAAGCAGACAACTCTAGTCTTTATGCCTTTGGGACATAAGGCCTAGTTTCGCTTGCACCATTATGATTTATTTAGATTGACCTGGCTGGTAAAAAGTCCCATCAAAATGACCTGTCTTTTCGAAAATCTTAATTTTTAGTTATAGGTTATACCCTATTAAAATTTCAAATTGCCTCAAATAGCTTTTTTATATTTTTTTGAAAAATACTTTTGCACGCGCCTGGCCTTATCAAAGCCCCGACCAAATCGTCTGGCTTATTGATTTTTTTATTCTTTAAACACTAAACTACAACATACAAAAAATGCATATTGCCTCGAAATACCTTTCCTGAAAAAAAAAAAAAAACTTTAAAAAATTCATAGATTGCTTTAGCCCCGCTACTCACCAGCCAGGTCTGCAGTTCCGTGTTGAGGTATAATTAGGAGATGTATGTGGCAGCTTTCAACTTGCCTCAAACACCTACCCAAAATTCGTGCCAGCTCTCAATCTATAAATATTAGGGAAACTTACGAGTATAATGGTTAGAGTTAGTTTAGACATTATTAAATTTTTAAATGAATTTATCTTCTTACTTAAGAAGTTTAAGGCCGTACCTGAATTTTCCGGGGTCCAGTGCGTAGTAAAGCTTCACGTTCTCACTTTAAACTGTAAACAGTAGTTCATAAAAAAGTTTGAAGGGTTATCTAGAGCTTGGTAGAAACACAATTTTAAATGATGTCTCCGTTTCCTTTGAAATGATTTATTTTAATTGGGGACAGCACTGGACCTCGGAAAATTCAGGTACGGCCTTAAATTCATTAATGTTTTCATATGATGAACCGTTGCTTCTTGATTTCAGCTATCGCCAGAAGACAATTTTAAAAGTTTAACAATAATATTGGCTACTACCTAAAATAAAGAATAAACACTGAATCCGTTTCTAATTCTAACAATACCTAGATACGCCAAAAATTTGTCTTAAGAACTATTGTCTCCTCTACTGCGTAGTTTATCCATAACTAATGTATTTTCGATGAATTACTTGTAAATTGGTGGTCACTATGTGGACAGTACTAGTGGCCTTGCGCTATATCGGGCGGGGGCAGTGACCACCACCAATGAATTCCAAATGCTTGTCGTAAACGGCCATTTAGATCGGTCGCGCTGAAACTAGGGTTTTCAACGGGATATATTTGAAGACTATAGGTTTTTTAATCAGATTTGAAATATTGGGGCAAAAAGCCTCACACTGCAAAGCGCAGCGTAGGATATCCCCTCCAGCCGCCATCGCAACCAAATTTCAACTAGTTGTGATGGAAGTATGTTCCACATAAAAATTAATCTCAAAGCAATCTCTTACAGGCTACCTAGGGTGACAGGATTTTTGCTGACAGTAATGTGACACAATAATTTAGTGATATTGAACAGTTAATACGGAAGTGAAATAAAAATTAATTACTTCTGGTCTGGTCACATGATCACATCAATTACGCTGGACGGTGGATGCCACTCGCTCTTCAGGAACTTTGGAAATACTTGGGTTAGGCCTAAGTACAGCAGCTGAATAAACAGAGTTTTCTTGAATTACAAAGTTCGACTGTTACTTATATTTCATTAAGGCCGTACCTGAATTTTTCGGGGTCCAGTGCTGCCCCCATTTAAAATAAATCATTTAAAATTTTGCTACTACCAAGTTCTAGATAACCCTTCAAACTATATTGTGAACTACTGTTTACAGTTTATAAAGAGAAACGTTAAGCTTTACTACGCACATTTGCCAAAAGTGTCCGTGATTGAGCCCTAACCCTACACGGTAGACCCTGTGGTACTATTAGGGCTATAAATAAAAGATAATGGACTGTAAAATAAATGTAATAGGTACTAGTTATTTGAAAAGGACGCGCGTATCGCTTAGCGAGTCGTTTGGCCGAGTGAGGACCGCTGGCCGGCGGCCCAGTGAGGCAGCCGCCCCGCGCCCCGCGCCTCCCGCGATGATGTCGTCGCTTGTCCGCGACATACTCCCCGCGTTGAAGAGTTCTTCAAGATTCTTCCTCGATGGGAAGAGGGCAAATCGACGTGAAGTCCCGTCGTATGGTGCCCTTCTTCGTTTTCAAGTCGGCGACACGTGAGACCCCGTCGACACCCGGGTACACCTTGAAGACCCGACCCAGCCGGCTCGAAGGAGTGATTGAGCCCTAACCCTACACGGTAGACCCTGTGGTACTATTAGGGCTATAAATAAAAGATAATGGACTGTAAAATAAATGTAATAGGTACTAGTTATTTGAAAAGGACGCGCGTATCGCTTAGCGAGTCGTTTGGCCGAGTGAGGACCGCTGGCCGGCGGCCCAGTGAGGCAGCCGCCCCGCGCCCCGCGCCTCCCGCGATGATGTCGTCGCTTGTCCGCGACAGTCCGTTTTTCGCAAATGTGCGTAGTAAAGCTTCACGTTCTCACTTTAAACTGTAAACAGTAGTTCATAAAATACTTTGAAAAGCTATCTAGGGTTTGGTAGTAGCAAAATTCTAAATGATATCTCCGTTTTCTTTGAAATGATTTATTTTAAATGGGGGCAGTACTGGATCCCGGAAAATTTAGGTACGGCCTTAAATATTGATGAATTTTTAACCGATTTCAAAAAAGGAGGAGGTTATCAAGTCGACTGTTCGTGTTTTTTTTTTTTTTTTTAATGTATGTTTCTTACGCGATATCTTCGCCAAATATTGTGAACCGATTTTGATGATTCTTTTTTTATTTGAAAGCCTTTACTACCAACTTGGTCCCATTTTAATTTGGTGAAGATATGATGAAGAACTTTGGAGATATGGAAGAAACTCCTAAAAAAAATTAAAGTCGGTTGTTTTTTTTTGTTAAAAATTTAATTATATTTTTCCCTCTGTAAAATTTTACATTTAGGCCGGTAGGTAACCCTGTAGCTGAATTTATTTTCGTCGTTTTTCTTTTGCTGGACCGCTGATAATTTTGTTTATTGTTTTGCTTGAGCTGCACTGTTTCCACGCTGTTTCACTAATCACTAATCTACGAGTAACTTCGATTTCTTTCGAAATTCGATGTTTTGATTCGTATGAATAATTTAACGTTACGTTTCGTTTGGGATTGTTTTTTAGATGTTATGTTTTTCGTTCGTGGATTCTAAATTCTCCAAGAACTTAGCTACGTTTCATAAAAGAAAAAATCTGCTAAACATAAGCATAGAAAAAAACACTATGGTATGAAAAAGATAACAGCATGTAACTTTTGAAGTAGTCAGCTATTTGAGAAAGTAATATTTTGCTTTTGTACATGACGTGATCATCCGAGTAGATTAGTTTCATAATGAAATGAAGGACAAGCATCCTTGATTTTTTTATATGAAACAACGTATATTCCTTTAACCACCTCTCTCAATTCCTAAATGCTTTGGCGGAAAGCTATTTTAATCTATCACGACTCGGCTTTGTTTAAAAAGCGTACACAAAGTCTTAGGTCATTCAATAAAGTCCAAAATGCATCGTCTTATATCAAGTTACTAAGCCGAATCACCTTCCTAAACAGTTATTGGAGCAAACAAAGAGTTTAACGTTTCTACCAGTCGGACAGAGCCGGGTAATGAATATGTATGTGCTTCCGAGATGATTATGATGTAACGTGTTCTACGGAGGCTGCGTGCGAGTGAATCAGTGTCAGTGATTAGTAGTTCAGATGTTTTAGAAGTTTGATATCTAGTTAATATGTTTGATGTTCCTTTTTATATCACTTATAAAAATATTCTAAGGTCATTTCATTAGATTTTTTTTTATTTTTCCGACATTCATTTGTTGGTGTAATAGAAAATAAAATCAGTTTTTGGAAAAACAGGTTTTCTACTAGCTTAATATTTTTTACAAAAAATTTACACGTCTTTCTCTAATCTATTCGTCTTGCTTTTTTGCCTCTTCCTCGTTCCTTTTCACACTGTCATCTCATCTGTCAAACTGATTTACGTTCCGTTGCCCGCGTGTTTTTTACATCCTATAGTATTATTATTTTTTACAACTAATTATTATTACAATTTCATGGAAAACTTGAATATTCCAATAGGTGCACGGGTTTAACTTAATTCTTCAATTCTTGGGAGATTTCGCATATAATCAAATAGTCTGTAAACTTGAATTTGTGGAAATCCATGTTATAAGAAGTCTAAATATACATTTTGAGACCACTTGGTGGTCCTGAAATTGCAATCCCAAGTTTCGTAATTCAAGTATGCGAGTATATGGCTCCTTTCACGTTTGGAAACTAATGTACGCCCATTAGTTCACCTGCTTTTTCCCATTCACCAATTGAATGACCATGACTGGCACCTCAATCGGAATGATCCATAAAATTGAATCATAACACGCAGGTTATGTCTAATCGAACTCGTATTTTACACTTTTACTTGCGCGCCGCTTGTTTATGGTCCAACTTTCAGATAGGTATGAAAGAAAATGTAATACTTATCAATCATACATGTAATAAAATAGTAAAAATTACGTGTCTGTAAATTAAATTAAATTTTCAAAAAATTTGTGTGGGCGATAAGAAAAGAGTTAATGAACAAAAAAAAAAAATTTAAAAACTAGATAAGTAAAAAGATTATATTTTTTGACTTGGCTTAGAATCATGGCGTTTGGACACGTAGTTTGACCTTTGATAGTTTATAATATTCTAGTTACCACTAATGTCACACTAGGCACACTTAAAAATGTCTTGTATTCTTGAATTTTGTTTTTCTTTTCGGGTCCTATCTCAAAAAATCGAAATTTCTTTTCTCAACGAATAAGCATAGCTATCCAGCGAGGAAACGCAGCCAGCGTTCTTGGCACCGTGCCGCACGGACGTAATCTTACAGACTTTTAAATCAATAATTTAAATAAGGTTTTATTTTTAGGTTTAGTTTGTAGTTTAATCTTATTTGTATTATTTTTTTCTTAATAAACATTTATAGCTCATCGAAATTTGAATTTTTTGAGATAGATAGATGCCAACATTGGTGTCAGTGTTTTCTAGCTGTACGTAGCAGCTTTTATTTTTCTCACTAAAATGTGGGAAGTTGTACGAGTATGTTCATAACCTCTTTGTAATATTTTACTTGCATTCAAAGTTTAATTTATGTACTATAAATCCTCCAATACTTTCTCGCATATTATTTCACAACACATTGCGTGCTACCTTTCATTACTTATATCAATAAATCCTCACGAGTTTATAGCTGTATCCTGATCTTTCATTGTAGGCATTAAAGTAAGAGTTATGGCTCTTCTGTGCCTTTTTTATTGATACAAATTGAATTGGGTGTAGGGCTGCGTGGGTGTACTTGCAACCTGAACTAGGGCTGCTGCTTGATTGAAGACGACTCATTACGACGTCTGGTCGTATTAGAAAGTCAAATTGATTAAAAAACAATTAAAAGTGCAACTTATATTTTGAAAACAGGGATATTAGCCTCAGTGCTAGAGTGAGTTAATATCTGCCAAATCTGCTTGAAACATAAGGGGAGTGACAATGTTAGTACTTTCGACGTTGACTGCCTCCGTGGTCTAGTGGTCAAGGCGTTTGCCTTGTGATCCGGAGGTTGTGGGTTCAAATCCCACTGGGAAGCATAATTTGTGAAAAGTTGTTTCCAGTCTGGTTAGGATATTGCAGGCTTGAATCACCTGATTATCCGAAAAGAAAGATGATTCAGTGCTTCGGAAGGCACGTAAAGCTATTGGTCCCGAACGCCATCTAGCGTTTGTACCTATCCTAGGATTGGTTCTGGTCTACCCTTTGGGTTGCGGAGGTCAGACGGCAGTCGCTCTGTGTAAAAACCAGTAACCTCGTCAAATCACCTAGGTTAGGCAGCGGACCCCGGGCTCTGTAGCGCAAGCGTCTTTGTATTATATTCTTGTTTCCTCTCGTATCGAATGTGAATGTCTTTCATTGCTAGTGGAAAAAAACCATCATCATCTTTTAATCCACCAACTGCTAAGTATAAATCTGTACGTTCAGTGAAAACTGAGTTAACTCGAGAAATATCGGTTTTAATATTCTTACATACTCTGAATCAGAAAAAAAATGCTATTTTTCTGTCTTATTTTCATAGCCGGGCTTAAAATGCCAAAGTTAGGACTCGTGTAAAGTGATGTAAGTATCGGTTTTTTCAAGTTTTTTAGTGTTTTTCAATACAATCGCATTTAAAACTAGTTGAACTAAACTATATTTTTAATTTTGTTAGTGTAAATCGATATAAATAGAATCATAACACTTAAAAAGGACGGACGGAAAGGACGGGTATCAGATTTGAGTATAGTGATATAACTTTTTTTTTCAACATTATCATAATAAAACCAGCATATTTCAAATGCTGTCATCGAAATTAACATGTTTAATTTTGTGACTTTTCGCTGTATTATTAGAGATCTCATTTGTCTATGAAAACAGTAAATGTAAATCATTTAGCACTAAAGCAAAACAGAATGTGTAAAATGTTATAATGTGACTTAAAAGAATGGTGACTCCCGCTCAGGCTCATTTCTGATGCAAAGGTTGGCCATTGCCATTCAACGCGGTAACGCAGCTAGTATATTGGGCACCTTTGCAGCAGAAATGTCAAGGGGCGGGTTAGAAATATAGTGCAGATTGTATTTTTCTTTTTTTTTTTAATTGTATTATAAATATAAGACCTTTTGTAAAACTCTTATTAGCAAATAAATGATAGTTATATGTGACTTATATTAATTGGCACAAATAAAATGTTGTTTTTTTGTGTCAAACGACATAACTCAATGTTTTTTAATTTTTATATTTATAAAGAAGATATAACGTAATATTTGTTTCAGTAGTTTATTGAAATGGGTATAATCTATCAATAAAAGAAACCGAAAATAATAAAACTTCCATAGAAAATGAGTGAGAATTTTTTGAAACTTTAAACTCGATTATCTCAAAACTATGATTTTTGACTTAACCCTGTTTTCACTGAACATACAGAAATCTATCTTTGTCAACGCCATCTCGAACCTGTATTGCAGACGTTAAACAATATAACGAGTATTTATCTATCATCTTAACTCTTCATAATGTCGCACAATAACACATTGCTGCTCATGTCTAACTCGCTCTAAATCAGACTGAATCTTTATTCAGTAGGCGATGATTCTCATATTGTTACCACCGTTATGTAGACGGGTTGACGTCTTGAATGCATTTAGTGTTGGCTGCATTTGTTTGACCAGTCATCCAATTTCCGTTTGGTCAATTTAGATACGTGTATTTGTAATTAAATTCGTCTCGATTTCTATATTAATGGTTAGTTGCCTTGTAATTGCTACATTGATTTAGATATGATGATTATTGCAAGAGAATATCTACTAAAAATACGTGATAGTGACCACAAGGTGGGTAATATCAATAAACTTGAAAATCTTTAATATACAGTCATGTAGTATTTGACAGAGACGTTACTTCCACAGCTTGGCCGTGTTTTCCTTCTAAAACAAATCTATTTTAAGCACTCCCAAATACCATAATTTATGAAAACGATTTCATAAGACATGCGTAAATTGCAACATATCATGCAGTATAATTGCACGCGACATCACGCCTCATTTGCCTCTCCCATTTGCCCCTCGGATCGGAACTAACGCGTATTTAATGCAAGGCTTACGGACACATTCCATCGTCACTATGAGCCAAGAGGACAGAAGTATAACCCTCAGCAAGTACTTGTGTATCTGTCCTCTCGGCTCTTCTCCAAGAAAGTTGATACTATGTAGAAAACTGCAAATGAAGAAACATTAAAACAATTAGGCTGGGGTTTTACATATCACTGACTATCTGATGGCAACCCTCTTTGACAATGCATTGTATAAAAAGTTTAACCGGCTGCCCCCCGACCACAACCCTTCTTGGAAGTATAGTTGCATCAGATCAGATCCCCATTAAGTCGCCTCTTACCACATCCAAAAGAAGAGATGAAGTGGTCCTATTATAAGCCGGAAACTACACAGCCTATATTCTAGACCATAGATGTAATTTACATCATGTAAATTACCAAATAGCTTGTTTGAATATGAAGTGACCATTCTATACGCTATTTATTGTATATGTACCATCGTCGTCCCATTCACTATAATGCGATGTACTTTCTGTAATAACATCTGTATTAATAGTAATGACTACACGTGTCCGACTGTTTGTTAGATAACGGATCTGTGATTTGTTGGACAAATAACATAACATATGTAACATTGTAAAAGCTGAAAGCGTACAAATTGTCTTACTTAGTTTTAGTTTTATATATTTATTTATTACACTTTATTGAACACAATGGTACAAAAGGTGGATTTGACGCTAATGTATTCTCTACTAGTCAACCTTTAGGAAAAACAGAAAAATTAATTTAAATGCTATAGGCGCTTCAAAATAAACCTATTCATAAATACAAACATAAATACGTACACCTATATGTACCTAATAGTACGTGGCGCCTCACGCCACGTGTTAACTACTATCCCGACATATATATTAAGGCGAAGATATAGGCAAATGGCCTTGAAGTGTGAAATAAATTGTTAACTTGTAAATATGGTAATAATTTCCATATTGCTCTTCGTCATGCACTAGATAGCCCTTTAAATTATTTTATGAACTGCCGTTGAAACTATTATTGGTGATCCGTCTAGCTTTAAAACTTGCCGTGGCCACTTTTGGCGGAAGCAAGTTTTAAAGCTAGACGGACTAATGTAAATACTTTCAACGGTGGTTTATAAAATAATTTAAAGGGCTATCTAGTGCATGACGAAGAGCAATATGGAAATTATCTCCATATTTACGAGTTAATAATTTATTTCAAATGAGGGCGCCATTTCAAGGTCATTTGCCTATACCTCCACCTTAACATTTACACAAATACATAACTACTCATAAATATCTACATAAACCACAAACTTGATGATATGATTTGTTCTGCTGTAACAAATTACCAGAAAGTTGCGTGTGGACCTTTTTATTCCATAGTTAGATATCTATTTGAGATACTGTTGATGTCGTGTGGTAACGTATTCCAGAGAAGCGTAACTTGGAGAGTAATGAGAGCAAAGAGTATGGCTGGAACGAAACTCACGGTCATGAGTAAAGAGTACAGGAAGCCAGTCAAGCTTTGACTGGAAAGAAGAGTGATCAAATTTAGGAAGAGAGAAGATAAAGCGGGTGCAATTTATTAATGAGACGATCTAGCTTATTGAGAAGATCTGCATTTAGGTCAGGATATTTGCATTTTTGTTAAGTAGGTATGTAGTTGTTTCCCCTAACGATATAAACATACGTGTATCAGCAGTTATGAAAACTTTGTGAAATTTCGCGCGAAAAATCTGTTTTGTATCATTTATGTACGAACGAAGTATGTAAAAAATAAAAAAAAATATGTTTCTAACTTATAGGACGTCTAAGCTAATCTTCATACAGTGCGTACGTGGCAATGTTTATTGTTAAGGACCTTATTTTTTAGGATGAATAATCTTTAAACAAGTAATTCTTAGATGAATCTAGATTGAGTGTTTCATACAAAATGCAACATTTTTACAATAAATTAACACCGTGTCGTTACGTAGTGACGCCGTAACTTCCATAATGTAATGACAAGCTGTGGGCGGGGCTAAGAACGAAGACACCAATTTTGGTGTCTTTTAACTGGCATCACTTTTGGGTGGCGTGTATGGTATCTGGACCTATATTTAATCTGATAAGTAATTATTAAAAATACAAAAAACCCGACTGCGTGATACAACAGCAGTACTTACCTATGCCTAGGCATTTACTGTCTTCTGTGGCCTAGGTAACACCCAACTGGGAATGCGCTTGGCGAAGCGATGTTATATGTTGTTTTTTAGCATTTCTCATTCAAATTTAATTTAAACATATAATTTGCATATATTTTTGTAATCCTTGAATAAAATCTTTTAATTTGATACCCCCAATGATACCCCACTCGATAGGTTTTGAAAAGATAAAAAAAAATTATGCTGCGCAATTTAGCGCCTAAAATCCGCCATTTTGATTTCCAATAATTTTAATATATCCTTTGTTACTTTAGTAGTTAAGACGAATCTAACCATGTATAATTTATTAAAATCGGTTAAGCCGTTTAGTAGTTACTAGGGAACATATAATTATAGACAACAAACAAACATACAGGTCAAACACATATACCCTCCTTTTCGGCTTTGCCGCATTCGGGTAAAAAAGATTTAAGTAATTTTCCAGGAAGATGTAAAAAATTAAGGGTACACAAAACAAGGAATTTAATAAGTAAATACCATTACATTACCTTCGATATTGACACTTAACAACAATTTGCATCAAGTTACTCAACTAAACAGCCAGCTGCAATAGCAGTTATTATAGGCGTCGTAACCATAATGTATTCCTGACACTCTTCAAGTCTATCTTAGAAATAAACAAAGCAGATATATAGGTTGAAATTACAGACCAGTGCCAGTTGATTAACGGATGAAAATTATGCAAATGTACAGACAGACAGCGACATTCCAGGACGAGGGAAATCTAGTCGATGCTGTATTTCCATACTCGTAAGCTTGGGCGAGTATTATATTCAAGGGCCTGGCTCTTGGCGATTTTATTATATTATAACAATTTCTATAAACGATTATGACAGTGTTGTCTGAGTAACTGAGTAATTGATGCATGAATAGAGAAAGGTAAAAGAAATTAATGAATGTCCAAAAGAAATATTAATACTAGAAAGTAAAAAGATAAGTGACAAATTAAAAGAAGGTAAAAAAATATTATAATAGTTAGAAACACATAATAAACAGTAATTATCCATAGTGTACTTCCCATGTTGTTATAGAAACAAAACAGCACTATTATTCGAAAAGTCAGCATAGTTCTAACTGGTTTGTTTCTCAATGTAACCTAAATTAATTGCGATTTCGCCACTATTATAGCTGTATAAAGATGCGTGAAAATCTATTTTACGCTGATTTTGACTGTACACGTACGTATATAAAACTATAAACTGTGAAGGACCGTAAAAACCTAATCGTCCAGTTAGAAAAGTTACCTTCAAATTGTATGATGTTGAAGTACTTAAGCTGATCTCTGTGGCAAGCCACCGATGTAACAGTAATGGCTTTTGTAATCAAGATCAGATAGGTATAATAAGATTTTATCTTGAGTATCTTTATGCTTAGAATAGCAGAAATTTCTCGTAAGCCCTTACTAAATGACGTTAGAAAGAGCCAGCTTGTTTGAAGCTAGAGATCATGTCATCGCAAAATAATTTCCAGCCGTGTTAAAAAATTATACTGATTTAGCTGATTTTACCACTTCTCTAATTCAAAATTGATTGCAGTTAATAATCTTATTACTTTATACAAGCAATTTTTGTAAATCTTCTCTCAGATCTCTCGAAACGGAATCTCGGAAACGGCTCAAACGATTTCGATGTAATTTGGTTTTAATAGGGTTTCGACGCTGAAAAAATCAATCTAGCTAGATAAATTTTTAGGGAACCTCATTTTTTGGATCTTTTTTCATTGAGCGAAGCTCAGTCGCCCAGGTTCTGGTACTAGTTTTTGTAAACGTGATATATTATTCAGAGAAGTAATAAATATTCACCTGTTAATATAATGTAGATGGATTCAGAGAACGGGGTTAACATGACTGACTTTCGTTATATATATTCTGAGCTTTTGTGTAATTAATCTGGTCTTAGACACCTTGAGCTGCAAATAAACACTAATAAGGAAATGCCCGTAGATTGAGATAAGATTGTCACTGCATACAATCAAAACTGGCTTTCGCCGCCTACATGCATTGTTTGAGGCCTAGGCATTAGTCCTTTAACCGTTGCCCCGGCTTTCACAGCCGCAAATGACCAGTTGATGTGGTGCTTGAGCTTTGTCATATAACATCTGTCTTGTTTTATTATAATAATGTTACCTTTCGTTTGTATTGAGTCTTCAATCATTATCCCTACAAGTAACACCTTCCATATTATAATTTTTATCTAAGGTGTACGAACAGTCTTCCTTTCATTTTGTTGTCAAACAACAAAAGAAAGACCTTTCCTACAAAAAATGCACAAGATGCAACCAGCAATGAAGTATTTCATTCAAATTTGTGTTCTCACAATAAGAAGAATTGTGCAGTTCTCGCAGTAATAATTTATAAAACTCTTCTATTTCTATCACTTGAACTGGATGCAGAAAATGTAAACAACTTATTATGGGATATTCTAAGCAAATTATACATACAAAGCTCGAAATAATTCAAAAAACAACAAATTAAAAACTTCTTAAAGATTACTCTTGCACAAGACAGGACGCCTATTGAGAAATTGTACAATGATTGAAATTGATGGCATGGAAAGAATGCACGCAAAACCATCCATTGCAGTTGCTTCCATAAACATCCCAGCTACAGCAGTGTCCTTCGACATATTTACTACTAGCATTCATAAATGCCTTATCCATTGCGCTGATTGTAATTTCTGTGAGATTTCTTGCGTGGGCGATTATGCACCAGCCGTCATTTAGCTCAACGACACATTCCCTTTCAATAATTTCTAGATGAGGGTGGATTCAATAAATTACACTTTCGATTTCAAACGCTCTCAAGCTTTGTGCGCTTGAGTCGTAAATTTTGTCATAATATTATCATCTTTTGCAGACAACGCGATATATTGCATGGGAAAGTAACGTTTTGTGGGAAAATGGCTTATGTTTATTTATTACTTTGTACTTGGCCATTATCGTTTTGCATTGTGAATAAATGTGAGGCAGTGTCATAGTAAGCTGTAAAGCTTTAAATGATAACTTTTTAGTAGGACAACTTTACTCGTATGTAGGCTTTCATTTTTGATTATGGTTTGCGTCTTGTCTAAATGCGTTAAGGCGACGTGGGTTCACAATTTGCAATACCGTGCGTGTTTTTGAAAAATCACTGTTATTAAATTACTACAGTTTATTCATCAAAAAATTTACATAAAAATCTTAAGGATTTTCTACAGACACATAGCCAAAACACGATTGTGCATTTTTGGCTCGATAGAAAAAAATCACAAACATACCTCTAAATTTGCCTAAATTTGCCTTTATAACACTATTTGTATTACTATTTTATACAATCAACCTTTTATATGAAAATTATACCAAAAAATGTATTATCTAAATATCTATCCGTTTTGGCTACAGAAAAAATGATGAATATAATACAAAAAAAATCTATATTAATATTATAAAGCGGAAGAGTTTGTTTGTTTGTTTGTTTGTTTGTTTGTTTGTTTGTTTGTTTGTTTGTTTGTTTGTTTGTTTGTTTGTTTGTTTGTTTGTTTAAACGCGCTAATCTCAGGAACTAATGGTCCGATTTGAAAAATTCTTTTTTTGTTGGGTAGTCCATTTATAGAGGAAGGCTTTAGGCTATATAACATTACGTTCCGACAACCACGCGAACGAAGTCGCGGGCACAGCTAGTAATAAATAAAACACAGTGAAATATCCGTCGAGAGCGAAGGAAGAGTCGGAGCCGTGCTTGACGATATTTCGCAGTGTTTTTTTTTTTTTTTTTTTTTGTATTATATTTATAATGTTTTCTGTAGCCAAAACAGATAGATATTTAGATAATACATTTTTTGGTAGAACTTTCGTATAAAAAGGTGATTGTATAAAATAGTAATACGTATTATAAAGGCAAATTTAGGCAAATTTAGAGGTATGTTTGTGATTTTTTTCTATCGAGCCAAAAATGCTCAATCGTGTTTTAGCTATTGTGGGTGTCTGTAGAAAATCCTTAAGATTTTTATGTAATTTTTTTGAGGAATAAACTGTAGTAGTTTAATGCACGGTAAATCTCAAAAGAGATTATGATGGCATTGTAAATGGACTAAACAAAAAAAAAAAACTGTTTTTTCAAAAACACGCAAAGTTTTGCAAATTGTGAACCCACGTCACCTTAAGGCCCACTAGGTAGCATACGAGCGCAATTTTTTAAGTTGTAATGTAAGTTGCGCAAATTACGTAGTAAACAACTCATTTTATGTCAACCTGTGGCACAAACAGGGCCCTTCTTAGACAAGTTGCTATTTAAACAAGTTCCAAGTCGCGTTTTAGACGAGTTTCTACATAGACTATTTTGCATTTGCGACCATTCGATACCAACTCTTGAGTTGATCATTATCATCAATGATTAATGTATGATAAATACGAGTATGATTTATTTGTAATCAAGCTACACTATCGCATTAGTTTATGATTATTACACAAGATGTAAAATAAAATAAAATCACGTCATCATTTCAACCTCAACTGATTACAGTATTTTTAAAAATTATATATTTTTTAAATCTGTTTGTTTTTTACAAAAAAAATATATCGTACAAATCACACACACGACTTTCAGTTTCATGAGGTTCCAAAAGACAAACTTTCTCACGAACAAAAGCTCATGCCTGCCGTATCATCTGTTTGAGTGATAATCGTGCGCATAGACTCTCACATTACATGCACCCATCAGCGAAATAGGTACACTCGGTTGCATGATATAAATAAAAACTAACGAGAAAGATTTGCTATAGGTGATTTTAAAAATTTGTAATTCATCTTATAATTTTATTCAATTCGTTTTATAATAACACCTCAGTTGTTGTAATGCATATCATTTAGGTTTGTTTGTGGTGTAAAATATCTTAGTTTTATTATTTTTTATATAGTGTTTATAACATGGCAATTTCCGATGCACGGTAAATCTCAAAAGAGATTATGATGGCATTATAAATGGACTAAACATTAATGTATTAAATGTATTGTGTAAATAAATATAAATAAAAAAATAAAAAATCAAGTTTGGCATTGCCAAAATGTAAATTTTTAAGTCTTCTCCCGGTCAAGATCTAGCCTTTTTTGAAATACATACATACTTAATTTGAATAATATTCCCCTTTTGTTGTTTTGTTGTAAATGCATTGAATTGGTCGATTTCACAATGCGAGTGGCTAAATACTAAATTTATGTAATATTTAATAATATTTACTCCATTGTGACACTGTAATTGTAAAGCACAGAGTTTTTTTCCTTTTAACTTTTATCATGCTGGTATTTTAGAGAAACCTGTTATTAGTCTTGCTATAAGAAAAATATTTATGTAAGATAAACTGTAAAACGCTGTTGGTTTCTTGAATAAATAAAATAAAATAAAAAATAAAGATGTGTGTCCTAGTATTTGAATCTCCCTTTCGCAAGTTTGTTAGTAATTTGAGTGCTGCCATCTAAGTGAGTAGTTAGTACTAATATGTATTTAGTCTACAAGTTTGCTATTTACGTGCATCCCAATAGTTTGTATGACGTTGCCAACGTCATACACACTATTGGGATTGTCTACTGCCACTAGATCCGGAGTGACGTAAATACTTTTCTGACTGGTCGTTGGTCGTGTAACCAAAACTCCTTTTAGCCAATGCTACGGCAATCCGTACGATACAAAAATTTACAGCTTTTACGCTCTACGCAACTATCAGAGTACATTGAAAATGAAATAAATAACACAATTCTAGTTGCCAACCACTCCCATCTTAAGGAAGCCTCGCAGCCTACATCTGTCGTTACAATCATTTACCCAATGGGCTTTTGTAGGCCCAATTTCATCTCCAGATACCATTTTTTCCGAATTTTGATTAAGGCCATAAGCCAAGGCCCCCGATAAAAAGTTACTACTCTAATATTGTCTGGCAAGTCAGATTTTTTTTAAATTTTTAAAATTTCTCAAACTATCTGATCAATTTTCAAAATTCTTCCTTCCCTGCACATTTTGGCACCTCTTCCATAGAGATATCATCAATTTTGACCGATCTACGGCCATGTCGCACTTTTGGCTGAACATCAGGCACATAAACTGGTGATCATATTATAAACATTTTTCAAGAAATTTCGGCTGAGTGTACACGTGGGAGTGATATGACAAAACTGTTGTTCCTAACTTGTATCTAGACATCGAGAAAGTCTCAATCACGACGTGTGCGGTGCTCCGAGATGTGACGGATATCGCCCAGCTCGAGAAATCGTTCATCCCTTTATTTCTTGAGATTTCTTGGAAATTGCTCAATACTTTGATCGAGATACGAGGGAATTAGATACTAGAGATTTCAGATGCAGTTTGCAATAGCGATGTTAGGTCTTTCTTTCGTCCTTCGAATTGCATTCCAACAAGAACAACATTTCTCTAATAATAAATCAAAACAGTTCAATTTAATCATACGATATTTATTATATCTTTTAATAAAAGTCACTTTGTTTTGTTTTGCACAAATGTTGACGTCAAATCATTACTAACAACATAGTTTAGTGCTGCTTCCTAGGCACTAGTGCAGAAAAAGTGACAACAAACTGCACTGCAGCATCTTCTCCAAAAACGTCACAAACAAACTTAAACTAAATATGTGGATGGACTGAGTTTATTGACTTTGCTACTTTTGGCTATGCCGTAGTGAAAGATAGAGCAGATAAAAATGTTGGCTTCTCTTAGATATAACAATAAAAATGAGAAGTTGTTCGGAAAATGTATATCAAATATGTATAACAAAGAGACTAAAGGTTGGTCTAGCAATTATGATAAAATAAATACCAAAGCACCTGTGCATAAGGTTATAAATATCATTGTTTTCCGTCGAGCGCTAACTGTTCATAAAATTAAATAATGAATTATTCATATGCAAGCTGCCAGCGGCGCATGGGAATGAAAAATATCAACAACTTTGGCAACTTATAGGGCTTTTCTTACACTGTGACAGTCAGTATTTCTTCTTGTCGTAGCGCGTTCACGGTGCATCAATGGCTTGCATGTGCCTTTAAATTCCGGGAAGGGCTGACCAGTTTATTCTTATCTCAAGATCTCTCTTTCATACTGATCTGAGAGAAACGAAAAACTTAGAATTTACAGCTGCTTCTCTTCTCTTGTAGATCGTAAAAGCCGATCGAGGGAATGTGTAAAAATCTGAATCATGTTAATAGGCGATGCGGCATGCGACAACCCATAATTATTTTGACTCCGCTTTTCCATCTTAACACCCATCATCACGCTAAAACTGGCTTTTGGGTCTTACAGCCCTGGGCTCTATCTGATCCGTTAAGGATATGACGTGTGATATATTTGTATCTTCGTAAAATCGTAGCCCAGGTGGGCAGTGTAACAACAGATTTACATTCCACAAGTAATCTATGGTGAAATATAATAAATTAATAATGCCTATCTTGCTTTAAAAACAACGCACTAAATGAATGTAAAAATATTGTCATTTTCAGTACAATGCGAAAAGGCCCTTATAAAGTACCGTTTACACAGTTATGCAATGCTATTTGACAATTTAAAGACAATTAGCTGTCACATATGGCAACACTGAATTGCGACGGTGAACGGTGGCCATAATGTGACCATTAACATAAAGTCGGCTAAAAGGGTCGTAACACTTATTGTTACACTTTATTTCCACTAACGATAGTCGGATATGGAGTTATTTGCAGCTTTCTCACGTTATCATTAAGGTCCGACACTCATGAGTTTCAAACTCTTATTTTAATTAGTTCGTAAGTAGGTACTAAAAAATGTTAACTTATCAACTTTTAGGAACTGAATGGCTTTATGTTAACATTTTAATAAGCAAACGATGAATAAATTATCATCATATTGATTTTTAAACTACTTCAAAAAGGGAGGTTATCAATTCTTTTTTTTTAACCCACTTCAAAAAAGAAGGAGGTTATCAATTCGACTGTATTTTTTTAATGTATGTTTTTACGCGATATCTTCGCCAATAGGGGATCGGACAACTTTTCACAAAGTGTTTGAAAGTAATTAAAATGGTTATTTATTACCATAAAAAATAATATTTTATTTAAATAAGTAAATATGCATAAATTACATTTAAAATTTGAATGCATAAAAATGCCGCGTAAACGCTCCCATCTGTCGCCTTGGCCGCGTGACGTCATCTGTTTGTGAATAAACATCAAACAATCAAGTGGTGAAAAGGATGGTAATAGTGGAGGCCACAAATTGACATAGTAATGTTGACATCTATGGTTGACATTTTGGGGTTACCCCAGCCGTCAAAAATGACAATTACAAACGAATGACGTAACACGCTGTGATCGGTGTTTCGTTCAAGGTGGCGAACAGATTAAAAATATTGCAATTAAAGCATTTTATTTCTTGATTTAAAAATATAAATCATTATTATTTCACAAAAATACTCATTGAATGGTCAGTTTATTTAATTAACATTATTTATAATTAGAATAAAGATTTTTTGGTGAGACCTGTCCGATCCCCTAGTGAACCGATTTTGATGATTCTTTTTTTATTTGAAAGCCTTTACTACCAAGTTGGTCCCATTTTAATTTGGTGAAGATATGATGAAGAACTTTGGAGAAAAAGAAGAAAGTCCTAAAAAAAATTGAAGTCGATTGTTTTTTTTGTTAAAAATTTAATTATTTGTATGTACGTTACCTATAATTGTGAACCGATTTTGATGATTCTTTTTTATTTGAAAGCCTTTACTATCAAGTTGGTCCCATATTAATTTGGTGAAGACATGATGAAGAACTTTGGAGATATGCAAGATACTCAACGAAAACGACGTTGATTCTTTTTTTTGATAAATACCATTACTTAGCATCTTCTAAGTTACCACACCCTACTAATTGGTGTCTTTTCTTTTATTGGCGTACTCCCTGACTCCTAGCTCATGTGAATTTGTAGCCTAGCCTAGAGCTAGGCTAACACAAATGCACTTACTGTCGAGTTTAGTTACAGTAAACCACTTTTTCTTTGGAATTGAACCGTGACATTTAAATACACCTGCAGCACTATGTCACTTGATGAATGCCACCTGTCACTTGCATTTTATGCACCTGGAAAGTGCATGTAAAAGTTTAATGGAACTAACGACTGGCAACCAAAGCAAGCGAAGTTCTCTAGAGTTTATTCGGATAATCTAGCTATAATCTAAATATCTAAATAATAATCTATTTGTGACGACTTCCGTGGCGTAGTGGTTGACACGCCAGTCCACCACCCCTCCTTATCTCCGAAATTACTGGGACTAAAATTTAGAAAAAAATCCGGAAAATAGCTTTTACCTACAAATTTCAGAAAAACCTATTAGAAGTACGAAACCCTTTTCACGCAAGTGTAACACGGATTGACCAGTTTATTTTTTAATATCGTGAATCAGTGAAGATATTTAACTGTTACACTATAGTTTTCTCGACTAATCATTCCCTTTAGTCCTAATCTAACCATTTAAATAATAAGATTTCGGTCTCATTCTAACGCTTGAAAATTTTCACCACTCTGGTGTTGTTTATTAATACCTATCACAAAATGATCACAGGTCATCACACCTCGTCCATTTAACGACTGTCTTCTCTTTACAATGTTATAAGTTGTAAAGACTTAAATATTAAAAGCCTGACTTTCGCCAATGACACAATCAAGATCTTCAATACTAATGTCAGCAAAACAGTCTGTAATGTTATGCACAGATACATTACGGATACGAGTACGTACGTTTATAATGTTTATATCATTTCGAAATGCATATTCCGGTTGTACATCAAGTGTATCAAATATCATATCAAACCAATTTGTATGCCTGACAAAGTTATTTAAATCATTAAATAATAAAAATACAATCTAAAATGTAACGTTTGGTCATATAAATAAGTGTGTTGTCTTTGTTTTGGCATTTAAGGTGCCATGGATTGCATTGTCGCTTAGATCTGTCATATTTACTCACTCAATCTGTCACTTTCAAATCATGTAACTGTCAAAAGGGAAATGATTACAAATGTGATAATTGGAAAGTCACTGTGGTCTATAAGTAGTTTTACCTTTTTTGTATTATTTTACATATTTATTTGTATCGCCATATTAAAGTATAGTACCGTGGACATAAAGTACGTAATTTAAATTAAAAACACTGGTGGTGAGCTCACTTATAAGCTTATATTATATATGCCGCCTTAATGATACATGTGGCCTTTTGGATCTTGCGGCTCTGGCTTGTCTGCTTAGAGTTGCGGGACCCAAGATGCTCTGTCTGCCCCATTAGGGAAAAAGACGAGATAGTATGTATATGTGTGTTGTGTGTGCGTCGGTGTGAGGTATGTGTATGAATCCATTGTATTACAGACATCACATACTTAATTTCGATTACTAAGTAAATAAATAAATCACACAGATTGAGCTGGCCCTAGTAGGTTCGAGATTTGTGTTATGGGATACAAACTCAACGATTCTGTGTTTTGTGGCAAATGCATATATTGATAATGTAAGTAATGAAAACTTTGTAGTTTTAGTTTTATGTTTAGATTTAACTAAAATAATAATTTATTAGATGTCTTACACAATCCAGGTAGGTCGTTAAACTTTTAGTAAAACAGCACCATTTGAATTTAATGTAGATGGCGCTTGTGGGTGGGCGAACAGGATTATTATTACGACCTTGTTTGACTATTAAATATTTTTAAATCAGTTTATGTAATTAGAGATAAGTACTTAACTATTTTTGTAAAAGCAAGTGGTGTTCACCTTAGAAGGTGTACACATTTAACAAAAATGTTTAGCCTTTAAATATATATGCATGTATTAATGTAGTACACAATGGTGAACCTGAATAAATAAAAAAAAATAACACTCTTCTAACTTGGTGATGGTCAGAAAAATCCCTAGGGTCACTAATATCAACATTACGGTACTTACTGCGATTGATTTTGGTAAATCAGTAAAAACTAGATAAATTTAGAGAAATTGGTAGCTCTAATTTTTTAAAGTATAGCTTATTTATTATATCGAGTCATTAAAAATGGGCAAATTAACTTTTTTAAACATGGCCGCATTTTATTGCATGTCATCATAACTCAGAAAGAATATAAAACAAATCATGACTTCCTGGTTCCTGCCAATCCATCAAATATCTAAGGAGCACGAAATATTGTTGGGCACAGAATTTGTCTGACAGTCCATTACCACTTGCCACCCCCTTTCCCCGGATTGTGTCATGTCTATTTTGAGCTGGAATGCACATCGTGGTGCAGCGGAGTGCGGACAGAAACGGACGACTGTCCGCTTTTAGAATTCATCGATAAGTTGTTAGAATGGTAATATGTTTATGATCTTTTTGATGATCAAATTATTGTATTATGGTGTTACAAATATCTTTGATTGTTTTTTTGTTCCTTGTCATTGTTATTTTCTTTAAATAACGAAACAGTACGTAACACAACAAGGAGTTTTAGGTGTAGTAAGGAATTTTACACATGATATAGACATCTTTGGTGAGTCTCTTGTCTCTTACGGCTTCCGTAATTCTTTTTTTTGTTTTAAAAGAAAGTAAGAATTTTGTAGGATTTAGGAGTAGTAAGGAATTTTACACATCATGTGGAAATTCTTGTTGAGCAGAAAAAAAAAGCGTGAGAAAAATAAGAATTACGAAAACTGAAAGAGAGAACTCTTTCGGATTCCATAATTCTTTTCTTTTTAGGGTTCCGTACCCAAAGGGTGCAAACGGGACCCTGTTACTGAGACTCCGCTGTCTGTCCGTCTGTCACAGGGCTCTATCTCTTGAACCGTAATAGCTAGACCCTTGAAATTTTCACCGATTATGTATTAGTGTGGTCGCTATAACAACAAATACTAAAAATAAATAATAGTTAAAAATTAAAGGGGGTCGTCATACAAAAAACGTGTTTTTTCTGCGCTTTTAACTAGATCTTTATAAGGCCTTAACTAGATACTTGAAATTTTCACAGATTATGTATTCCTATGGCCGATATTACTTTTTTTTTAGTATTTGTTGTTATAGAACAACAAATACTAAAATAAAAAAAGATAAAAATTAAATTAATTTTTTTTGCGTTTTAAAACATTGTACGGAGGTACGGAACCCTTCATGTACGAGTCCGACTCGCACTTGTCTGTTTATTTTGTTTTAAAAGAAAGTAAACATTTTGTCTGGTGAAATAAGTAATATAAAAAGTCTACCCCTGTGGGAAACAGGCGTGATAATATGTATGTGTTACCGGAAATGTATGAAATCAAGGAATTGTATACAAATCCTAGGAAATGTTTACAATTCCGATGCTATTTAGGAAATGTATAAAATATTGTTTAAAAAACTTTTTAATGCATAGATATCCTGTGTACATTTCCTCGGAATTGTATATAATCCCAATATCGTATTAGGAAATTTATAAAATAAATGCTTTCTGTAATAAAACACGTTGTTAAAATGAGAATAATAATTTTTATTATTGCTATAGGTTTGCCCTAACCTAGTAAAATGGATAGAACTTTTCTAGCACTCGCCGGCCGCTGCCGCGGCACGCTCGCTTTGCTCGCTCGGCTCGTGCGTGTGTTGGTCGCAGTTCTAACCTAACCTAACCCATAGGTTTGTGCTAACCTAGTAAAATGAATAGAACATTCCTAGCACTCGCCGGCCGCTACCGCTGTCCCCCCCCACGTACGCGCACTGACAGTTTACGCGGCAGTCTTACATTTCCGATTGCTATTTAGGAAATACATGGATTTCCTAGGTAATGTGTATAATATAATTTATTTCACACATTTCCATGCGATTTTAGGAATTACATACATTTGCTAGGAATTGTATACAATGACGGATTACATACATTTCCGTTAACATATGTATGAAAAAAGAAATGTCACATATTTGAAGCAACCTAAAAGTAACCTTCAGACATAGTTGCCAGTCATTAGACTCATCATCATCACCTGAGCGTATTCCCGGTTGCATCGTCAGCGGTTACGCTTCAGAGCCCGGGGACCGCTACCTACCCCAGGTGATTTGACGAGGTTACTGGTTTTTACACAGAGCGACTGCCGCCTGACCTCTGCAACCCAAAGGGTAGACCAGAACCTAGTTGCCAGTCATTAGACTATCTAGCGCAAATAAGCAGGCTGCGTACCTACCTTCCTAAGCACGCAGGATCTCAAGACATAAATTTCTATTTCAAGCAGGACTAATTTGATCCCCACTAAGGGCACTGAGCCATCAAGCTCATCAATACGTAAAGTACGGTCATCTTTAAGCTCTATACTTCTATACAAAATTCTATATAAAACATGCGTTCCGTTTTATTGCATAGTTGCATACGTGGGTGCATCATAAAAGCCCGTAGAAAAACATTTTCTCTATGATCGACGTAAAACAACAAAGATGAATTCAACGGATGCTCAGTGCTCGTTATAAAAATATTACGTGTAAATTGAGAAGCCCTGACGTTATTGGGTTAACAGCGCCCTTTTCCGATGTTTCTTCAGAAAACAACCATTGTGAGCTAGGAAGCGGAAAGTTCGCTTTTTTCTACTTTTTCTAATGTCAAATTGACAAGTCCAGAATATACGAGTGTGAATACGGAAGTCTACTAATTGGTGTTGATAAATTCAGAGGAAGTTTCGAACAGACTTGTGTTTCTGTAAGATTTATTTAGTCTTTATGATCTTATTATAAATGACATTTTTTTGTCATAATGAGGATAATGTTACCAATATATCTTTTAGCCGTGTAGTTCCCGGCAGAGTAGAATAAGACCAAGTCTTCCCGTGTAGTCTAGTCGTAGAAGGCGATTTAGGAAACACAAGCTAAACAAAGCTTATAAACATCAATGAGACCTCTCGACCCGTACTCTGGCCAGACAGCGTGGAGAGTGTAGGCTTAAATCCTCTTGACTGATCTTATATGGCTTTGGTAGTACAGAGACGGTCGTGCTCCTGCCTTGGAGACTAAAAAAGACCTGATGATGATATCTTTTAGAAGCACGTAATCATGCTTAGTAAATTCGATTTGGTTATGTCGTGTTGCACGTCTATGTTACTCAACTTGACGTCTATTTAATGACAATATCATTAAAGTTGTTTGTATTTGAGTTTGCAGTTGCGTTTGGTATTCTTGGACGTTTCTGAATCATAAATTATACAAGACAAAGTACATTAACCTCATGAATATTATGAGGTTAATCGGATTTCACAGTTTGACCCCATAGGGATGGGCGAAGCTAATTTATTTAACAGAATACAAACGTCAATCATCGAGAAAATCCTCATTGACTTGAATCGGCTTACTCGAAGAATGTAATAGTTTTGTTTCTTATTCCGTAGTTACGAAACGTTGAAAAATTCGTGTTTATTTAATTACCGAAACTAATGCTTGGTATCTCGTGCTCAGATGATGTAACGTTTTTACAGATAGTAAAAAGTAAAAATATTGCGAAGGAAACAGATTTCCTGTGATGCATCGATGTTACTGTTTTAAATTTTATAGTCACGTGATGCATGCGACTGATTTACGATTGGTGATTTATTGACGCGGGGCGGTGTGCTGCCCACGGGCTGTGATGTGTTAGGACGATCTTATTGGACTCTGTTTACTTTCTTCCGCATTCTTTCTAAAGAGTTTTTTCTGGTCCAGGTTATTTTTGTGTGTTGTATTTTTTACAAAGAATCTCAAACCAATTCTCAAATCTCGAAATCCCAAAAACAGACTAGAATATTAAATATGACCATATGGTCACCATACGACCATACTGTAAGACCGCAACTCTTTTCAATGTCATTGTGTGGAAAGTCACAAATGATATCGAATTTTGTCGGAGAAAACGAGAGTTTTGTCATAAATGTTACAAATACTTACAGTTTGATTTAGCAAACATATCAATTCAAAAGTCACATCGTATTAATGTGATGCTGAAGACATACTTATATTATACGACATCTCTTTTTCTGTTTCCTTTCGTAATCTATTCTTTTATTACGTTAACTACTTCCTGCCCGGTTTATATTTACCTGATGACCTCATATCGTTCCTGTTACTTAATCTTCCATCAAAAGTAGGCGTGATTTCTTCATTGTTAACGTATTTGGCTGGTTGTAAGACTATCAAATTTATTTAGATACGCCGATTACCTTTTTTGCTTGACGTGCTTACGTTTAGTGCATTTGTGTCACACACCTACAATTTACTTTGAAAGACGTCTATTTGATTGTTTTGTTTCTTACAAATTGTTGTAAATGCTTGCAATCAATAAGGTTACGGTGTATTACCGCTGATGATTACCGAATGGTAGACATGCCACTAATTCCCTTTGAGATAACCTAATGATAAATTTCAACTGTCGAAGAAACGATATCTGAAGATTCTTATCTATTTCTTCCTATTGTTCTCTTTTTTGAATCGGTTGTAGTTATTTTACCGTTGTTTTATCTTGATTGTTAAATGTTTTTGGTAATTTCATTAATAGAGTTATCGCTATGTCATGGTGATGTTAAATGCTCTAACTGTTTTGTAATTGAATTAACGTTATCATTTATCAATTAACTAATGCAATGAAAATGTTTGTGGCCTACTTATCGAATGAGCTAATTAACGAATCATGTTTTACTTTATACCTGTCTGTCTATACTGTATTCGGAAAAAAGATTTGGTCCAGTGTTCGTGCATGACAGAACTTGTTACGTTTTTTAAATTACTGTGCGCGGTTGATTAAATACTGGAAACAATTGCCTATGTTCATTTGAGATTGGAGCACTAATATATTTGAAATATTTTTGTATTAGTGTACCTACATATGCACAATTACACATTGAAAGTAGACTGTGTTACTTTTAACGATAGACATGTCGTAGACAAGTAAATGCATAACCTACATACATATTAATCACGTCTTCCTCTTGAAGGTAGGTATGGGTTAGGGGTATTACAGGGTAGACTGACCTAGAGGCATTTTTAGTTATTTAGTCATTAAGGTGTCATAGGAAAAAGTATTCCATTTTTGTTTTTGACCTAGAGCCATGAGACCCAAATGCCACTTTCAGTGAAGGTGATATAGAAAACAAGTGAATTCCATCGTCAAATAGGTAGGTAATTATTGTTTATTCGACGTTCGATTCTGTCTACGATACTCAAAATATAGCTTTTGTTACATCGTTAACAGCATCAAACTACAAGATCTGTAATAAGAGCGGCTTGTGTGCTCCACTGCGCATTTGCCATTAATCTTCTTCGATTTTAGATAATTTCCAAGTTCCATAAAGGAAAGCGGCTAACTGGCATGTAGGCAGCCCTCGGCTAGATCTCCGATAAGCTGTATTGTTGAACGGTGGACATGACCGATTTGTTGTTGTTGGGTCCTTTTGATACAGTTGTTTTCTAAACTTTCTTTGGTTGTCAGAGAGCAGTGAAATGCAACGTTATTTTACTAAAAATCAAACGTCCTTTGTGAACTATAATTCTAAATGGAGAGATCAATTTATCGTTGAACAAATGAACAAAGAGCCCGATAAAATAACGAAATGATGCGTGTCGTGATGATGTTTGCTATTTCGAGTGCTTATGTGTATTTGGTAAGGTTCAAAATTACACATATATATTTGGCCAGATATAGAGTACAATTAACCAGCTGATTCTCTTCCATAATCGACGGCTGATCGATGGAATAGGCGAGAATCTGAATCATGTTAATAGGCAATGCGGCTAGCAACCCAACACTTTATTGATTCCTTTTTCCATCTTCTTTCCACCATCACGCTAAACGTGGCCTTTAGGTCTTACGGCTCTGGGTTCTGTTAAGGGATACAGTTTAGGGATAAAGACGTGATAATGTGTTTATATCTGGCTCGATTCAAAAAATCTGGAAGCTGTCAATTTGTGATGATAAAATGATGATGATGAAAAACTCGTATATACAATATACCACTAGGTGACCCTATCAACTCGAAAAATTTTACGGCATTGTATTCGATTCCGACTGACATTCTGTGGAAAGCGGCAATAATTTAATAGAATTGTCACGGCAGAGTTTTTTTTGGCGACAAGGCCGCACTGGGAGCCCTTGATCGAAAGTTATGGTTAATTTATTGAAATCGTTGCATTTTCCTCAACTGTTGTAGCGGACATTCGTATATTCGACTTTCGCCATCAGTATTACCATTGATTTAATTTTGCTAAACTGAATCTTCAAAATTACAGTAATTAACGTCAGATGTGTGTGCTGCACGGAATTGAATTACAACTATTTCGGCAATAATATAAAGCAATTCATAATTTTCGACTCTGTTTTTTACTGCTTTAATTTTATAATTGATTTGGAATTTTTATTGATTGAATTGTGTACGTATAGTACCGGTATTATTTACCGTATTTATTTTAAAGGTATCAGTAGCCTTGTTAAAAAAAAGAAGAAAGAAAGAAGGTTTAATATTTTTCTGCATGTCCGGACAAATAGAAGTCGGTTGATAGATTTTGACGAGTTATTTGGACATTAGACATTAGTCATATACCTAATTTATTGTTTTATATTTCTCAAATAACTAGTGGTTAGAAACCCTTTAGTTGTCTCCCATCGGAAGTATCTATTAATACTGCATCGATAACTGAATTAATCGACTTGTTTACAATTCGAGAAAGTCGCCGAAGTAAGTTTCAAGTTCTGATACTGAATTTCTGATTTGTTGCCTTAGAGCTTGCAGCAACTTTGTTGAGTCTGTACATTTGTCATTCAGATGCTGACATAGTGTATAATGATCGGTTTGTATTGTGCCGTCTTAAAGAAGGTACTTTACCATCCATGGTCAACCAAAGGCAACGTAAAGTTTAAACATACGAGTATGAATAGAAATCAAAAATTATTGAAATGACATACTTTTTAATTATTTTCAACACATTCGTTCTTTTTTGCTGGTCTGGGAGAAAAGAAAAAACATAGAATGTAGCAACTGCTTCTCTTCCCGTGCAGATTGTAAAAGCCGATGGAGGGAATGGGCGAGAATTTGAATCATATGAATAGGCGATGCGGTTAGCAACCCATCACTATTATGATTTCCCTTTTCCACCTTATGCCCATTACACTAATAGTGGCCTGGGCTTTACCGACCCAGGTTCTGTCTGCCCCGTTAGGGATAAAGAACGTGAAATTGTATCTGTATCGTTCGGAAAGTGCTATTTTCCACACTGATTTTGATTGCGTAATGCCATCTACGCACATATTTGAAATAGTGCGCTAAATTCACACCACGACACAAGTGCTGTAAAGTGTTTTTTTTATATATACATATATATTTTAGAAATCAAATTCAATAATTCCACAATATGGAATGCTCTTTTTAAAACATAAAATCTCTTCGCATGCAGCTAGCCCTCGCAGAACGAAATTTTTTTACATACTTTTTCTTCGTATTAATTTATTTTCATAAGTTGACATGGATCAAATCCAATTTATCATCTTCATGAAGTTTCAGCTATTAAAAAGGTCATAACCAGCCTAGAATGTCCTAAGCTAACATTATGCCCCGGATGTCAGATTAGATACACGGTGATGCAACATAAGTAACAGTCATTGACACGAGTTTACTTTCATGCTCTAACAACGTTCGCGAATCTATTGTTCGTTCGCGACAAATTCGAACACTTTCGATTTTGCACTTTTTGATTAATTACTCTCAAATAAGGCATACTGTCTAAAACATACGTCTTTATTTGCATCACTTTAAGGCTTATAATTGCGAAATCTGGCGACATCTTAGACGTCTCGCGTACGTTTGATTCTGAATGGAGATCTTCAACCGTTGTCGTTACTCTGAATGCATTGCCAATTTTAAACTTTATTATATCGTAATGTGGTTCCTTTTTGAATGATTCAGCAATTTTTTGTCAAGTTCCGTGTATAGTAAGCACAATAAGGCACGTTAAGTCATCGACAATGATTTTCGCGACTCGCACGAGTTAAGCCGTGGCAAAAAATAAAGAAAGTAAGTTGTGAATACTTACCTTTAAAAGTGTGGCTAATTTTACGAGGTGTTAGGTAACCAATAACATTTTGCCTTCGCTTAATTCGGTTAACGATTTTAAGACTGAGGATTAATTTTTATATGCAATTTGCTTTATGATAGTAATGGGTGTTTGTAATAGAAGTTAATCCCTTTACGTTATCAAGTCTGTACGTAACACACGTACGTTCGTACTTATGTTAATTCGATTACTCTCATATTTGTCATCATCACAGCATACCTTATTAAAATTTCAATTTATTTTAAAAAAAAGATTGAAGCTTCTACTACTTACAAATTAAACTTAATGTGGTATCTGTATTGTTTTGTTATATCTTGTCTTTTTTATTTCGGTATTAGGGCTTGATTCGATTTAGGTTCGCATTCTTTTACTTTTTAATTTTGTTCACAAAACCTTCGTGTTCCTTTAGACATACAAAAGATATATTTTGAAGGAGAAGGGGAGGTGTTATCCCAGTAGTGTAGTAATTTAATTGTTTATGTTTGCCGAATAAAGCATTTCTTTTTTTTTTTTTTTTAAACATACTAATAATAAATTTTATTAATTAAACTAAATATAAAAATAATAAATTAAATCTAAAACTAATATTACAAACAACAAACAAAGAAAACAAAACAGAAGAAGGAATAATAATAAAAATATTAAATATAATGCTAATCGAAGAGCCCACCTCGGAGCATACAGGGCTCAAAAGTACCCATAACGCCAGCCGCATTGCCACGCTGAATGGCGAGGGCAATGTGTTGCGTCAGGTATGCTCCGGAGCGAGGATTCTTAATTGAAATAGTTGATTACCAGTCTTTGAATCGTAATAGTATTAGTAGTAGTATCTTTAGCGAAGTTTCATGGGGTTGTATCTATTATCCTAAGATCATGGATCTACCTACAATTCTCTTTACGGTTTTGGATCAAAGGTTTTTTCTTCATTGTGTTACATTTAACTAGAATTGTGATTTGATCTAGCGTCTACGATAAACCCTGTATTGTTTTGTGACCTATGCGTGTTTTTTAATTTATTTTCCACATCTACATCTTACATAACCTTTTAAATATTAATAAGAACTTGTTTCGTTACAGGTATGACACGTATGAACCAAGAGGTAGTAAGTTCTAAAACCGATGATAATCGATTCAGCCATAACTGCCCATCGCCATGCAACCTTCATGTATGACTTGTATGTCACCATATTCGCCATTCAATCGGACACGTGTGCCGATTGTGCCAATCCGATTAACATAACTAGTCCAATAATCAGTTACATGGCATTAGGATGCCTACACACTGCTTTTTGTAAAACCGCCGACGCTGAACAAGATTGCTTCCTGGGTGGGCTCTGTAGAAGCGAAATTCATGCACCCGGAACAATAGAAACCGTATTTGATACTCACAAAACATCATGATAGCAAGATATTATATTCTCATAATAGTTACTGTACAGTAGGAGAGAGAAGAAATATTTTCAAAACTATTGAAAATAGAAGACAAAAGATGATTGGACATTTAAGACATGACAATCTCTTTAGAATAATAGTAGAAGAAAGAAAAATAAAAGGGAGACAAGGAAAAGGAAGACCGAGGATAAAGTTTTTCCAACAAATTAAAGAAAAGTTAGGACTAAGGTTCTATCAAAGTTAGGACTAAGGTCCTATCAAAGTTAGAACTAAGGTCCTTTTAGGACATTAAAAAGATGACAGAGAAAAGAGGAATGGAGGAGAATAAGAACTATAAAGAGAAATAACAAGAGAACAGTAAAGTTTCTTAGATTCTTTTCCTTTATACTAGGCAGATTTATAACTAACTGTTACTGTATAATCAGAGGCTACTCGTTACTACATATAAAATTCAGGAAAGCATATTTAAGTTTATGTATGTGAAATGTCATATAAAAAACTACATACGATTAGCTTGATGACTGAGATTTCGCAATAACAGCTGGCCTAACGTGCCTTGTAGAAAATTTGTGGCTACCTATTCAATAATTTTATTAAAACTAACGTGAGAACTATATAAATTAATTAATTTAAATCGGTTGACTCACGTGATATAGTCGGAAAAGGCCGACCAGGTTTCGATCGATCTAGACGATCATCTTCAGGGCGAGTGTCCTATCCAAATCTAAACAAACGTAAGCGTAATAACCCGTGGTAATAACTAATAATGCATACGCCTGCCGGGCCATCGAGCTCATCACACAACGGGTGAGTGGTATAATAAAATAATTAAATTTTTAACAAAAAAAAACAACCGACTCCAATTTTTACAAGGAGTTTCTTCCATATCTCCAAAGTTCTTCATCATATCTTTACCATATTAAAATGGGACCAACTTGGTAGTGAAGGCTTTAAAAAAAATCATCAAAATCGGTTTACAATTGGCGAAGATATCGCGTAACAAACATACATAAATAAAAATAAAAAAAACAGTCGAATTGATAACCTCCTCCTTTTTTGAAGTCGGTTAACAAGGTATTCTCTTCCCGCGATTGCCCAAGATTACCAAGTTTGTTAAATAAAAAAATGCATTTTGCTCAAGAAATTTAATCACGCACAGTGGCAACACTCCCAACTGATGACGTATACTTGGGCTAATCAAGTGATCCAGCTGTCACGGGAAGAGAATATCTTGTTAATTATACCATGTGTGTGAGCACGACTCGCAGTTGACCGTTTTGATCATCAACATCACAGATGACCGTCCAGGCCGGATGCAATGCAGGCAGTATGCATGAGTTAATCGGTGTCGGAAGAGTACTGCCAACTAGATTAAAGTTATTTTAATTAAATAAATAAGCCCTAGCATGGCACTGGCGACAGCATTTATCGCACTCTATCATCTATCACTATCTGTGGCGTAATGGTCACACGCTAGTCGGAGGTTCTGGATTCCATCCCCAGCCAGGGCAAGTTGAAAATGGCCTCTTTCATATTGTCCTGGGTCTTGGGTGTTTATCTATTTATGTATTTATTATAAAATATAGAATCGTTGTGATAGTATCATCGAAATATAATCTTTTATTATTCGTAGGTTAGTATACCATCACACTAGTTTAAACTTACTTTGGGGCTAGCTCAATCAGTGTGATTTGTCCCTATATATTTATATATTTACTATCTCGCTCTGTGTAATTACGACAAGCGGGGTGGCACTAGGCCTTCGCGCGATATAAACTTTATCTGGGTTTATCAACGGTGCCATGCTAAAGGAGCAGGTTCAGGGTGGTCATCCGATCTGGTGATAATTGATATTGAAGTGTGTATTGACATGATCTCATTTGTGATTGTGTTCGGCATAATTTGACTTGGTATTTGTTTTCTGTACGAGCTTTTAACTTTTCAAATAGTGTAAATGTTGAAGACAAATTTCAAAAGAAGTTTTGCAAGTAATTACTTATTTTAATCTGTATTCAAAGAAAATAAAGAAAAGCTAGAAACAAGAACAACTAAGGAAATGTGCGTTAATTTCCTTGGTTGTTCTTGTTTCTAGCTTTTCTTTTTTTTGGGGTTCCGTACCCAAAGGGTGCAAACGGGACCCTATTACTGTGACTCCGCTGTCTGTCCGTCTGTCTATCTGTCCGTCTGTCTATCCGTCTGTCTGTCCGTCTGTCACAGGGCTCTATCTCTTGAACCGTAATAACAAGACACTTGAAATTTTCACCGATTATGTATTACTGTGGCCGCTATAACAACAAATACTAAAAATAAAAAAAAAATAAAAATTAAAGGGGGTCGTCATACAAGAAACGTGTTTTTTACAGCGTTTTTAACTAGATCTTTATAATGGCATTAACTAGATACTTGAAATTTTTACAGATTATGTATTACTATGGCCGCTATAACAACAAATACTAAAAATAAAAAAAAGTTAAAAATTAAAGGGGGTCGTCATACAAACAACGTGTTTTTTTAGCGTTTTAAAACATTATACGGAGGTACGGAACCCTTCATGTACGAGTCCGACTCGCACTTGCCCGTTTATTTTTACATAACCAGGTACACGCGTACTTCTTCTTTGCTTGTCGATTGTTTTCTATTTTGTCTTTTTATATTTTATTAGCCCAACAGAGAGCTACTTCGACGGCGTTATCATTAGCTGCAAGTAAATCTTCCAGGGTGCAAGTTATGCAGCACTTAGTTATGTTTTCTAAACATTTACCCATCTGTGATTCCACCTGCTCTGCTTGCCATGGACAAATCAACATTAAAAGAGCTGACTGCCAATCTTCATGAATGGAGCGGCACCTAAAGAAGAAGAAGTCTACCTACTTCAAATGTGATGTTATCTTACTTGGAAGTTACGACATTTTGAGCTTACTTTGGGCATCTCAAAATATTAGCGATCGGACTTTAGATATCTCTAGATCTAAAGGGACACTATTTCCCAATCGGCATCTGATATCGTTGCTAAAGATCGCAAAACAAGTGAATGTGGAATATGATATTAGTGTTTTGTCACAGCAAACAATGAACGCATTCGTCTCTGTTTCGACATCGATGTGACACCGATGTGAGATGATTTGGTAATGGCAGGCACATGTCATGTCGCAAATTCACTGCTTGATAAACTGCCTACTTATCTGATAAGCAAGGGTACCCGGTGCGTAGATGCGGTTGCGAAATATACGACGAAAATGGCTATTCTGCTCTTTTTAATCAGAGACTAGCCCCCGCAGGCACTTTTTAATTTTTATATTTCAAAAACATTAATGAGATTTAAAAAAAAGAAATAAACCAGCCAAGAGCGAGTTGGTCTCATACATGAAGGGTTCGGTCCCTCCGTAGGTACTATGTTTTAAAACGCTGAAAAAAATACGTTTCTTGTATGATGAACCCTTTAATTTTTTACCTTTATCTTACTTTTAGTATTTGTTGTTATAGCGGCAATATAAAACTTCATGTGGTTTGCCATTACGGTTCAAGAGATAGGGCCCTGTGACAGACGGACAGACAGTCAAGCGAGTGATCCTATATGGATTAAATTTTTTCCTTTTGAGGTACAGAATCCTCGAAATATCCGCCATGTAGAATTACATTTAGCGGTTGTTGTACGTAGAAACAAGTTTGGAACTTTAAAATAAAATAACAGGTTGCAGGTGTGATCTCATTTGGACGAGTGTTTGAGATTGCATCTAGTTTTCTCGCTTTTCTGGCTTTTCCTGTATCTTAATCTTTCCAGGGACAGTAACGACTATAAAAATTTGTGTCATTGTTCTTTCGTCTGGTTTACTTGTATTACTTGTACATTAATTGTATCACAAGACACAAGATAATCTTAATATTATAACATTAAACTTGACGGTTGTGACGCAATTCACCACTTTCGCAAATGGTCATCGCTCGAAAATTGATCACTTTCGCAAAAAGTCATTTTCGCAACGCGTCACTTTCGCAACTCGTCACTTTCGCAATTGGTCATCAACAACTTTCTTTTTGGATAATCAGGTGATTCAAACAAAGTGACTATTATTAAGAGATATTATAAATATCCTATGATAATAAAGATATTTTGAATTGAATTGAATTCAAGCCTGCAATATCCTAAACAGACTGGAAACAAATTTTCACAGAGTATGCTTCCCAGTGGGATTTAAGGGGATAAGGTACATTGACACACGCTAAATTAGTCGTTTTGAGCCTTTAGCCGTCGGAAATGTGATAGAAAAGTCTTGATGACCAGATGCAAAAATGACTAAGTGCGAAAATGACTAGTTGCGAAAATGACATTCTGCGAAAGTGACCAATTTTCGAGCGATTACCATTTGCGAAAGTGACCACTTGCGTCACAACCAACTTGACTTATGTTAGAGAAGACACGTTTATAACGCAGACGTTATAACGTTTATAAGACAGAAGTTTATAACGCTATTATAGGTATATACCTATGAACGAACGAACATATGTTCGCAAAGTGAGAAAAATAAAGATTTATTATTATCTTCTTATATGGCGTTCTCTGCTTACAGGACATTCTTCTTTCTCACCTTACCCCGCTCTATACATGGAATTGGGACAGCATATGAGTCCTTTCCAATTACCCCTATCCTTTATAATAAAATAACGTTTATTTTTCTCTTCACAACAGAATATTACTACGTAACTACTTATCTCTATTTCTCAATTCTTGTTATGTCATAGTAGACTTTGTGAAGAGACTAGTTCCTGAAATAGGTCCCACAACAGGTAAATATGCCCCTCCCTCGGAATACTTGTTGTCAGGCGTTGCAAATGTACAAACCAGTTTTACATATATTATTTAATATTACATACTATTTATAATCGCATTTGTTATGTTATTTGTATCCATATCCTTATCCTTCCATATTCCTTGGCATTCCCTCTATTTATTGATTACAGAACATTCATCATCATCAGATCTTTTTTAGTCTCCACTGCAGGAGCACGACCCTCTCTGTACTACCAAAGCCATATGCCATGGCCAGACATATTGGCTCATTTTGGAGTCTGCCCCTGTCTTGAAAATGGCTTATTTTAGTAAACTTCACATTAATTTTAATCCTGTTGCGTGAAATTTATCTAATAAGGTAGGTATGGCAGCGGTATGGCAGAATGCATCTTTTTTTTCATAAACACACCTGCTTCAATTATACACAGGGTTGACAGGCTGCATCTTGCCTTGGCTTATTTATAGACACTTTTAATTTATTTGGCATGCCTTTTTTCGCTTTATAAACGTATGCTTGAAAGAGCATCTTCTTTTATCTTTTGCGCAAAAGTCACCTGCCACAATATAAAAGTCTAATTTTTGGATGCTAAGGAAATTAAATTCAAACTTTAAACAACGTATGTATTCGTTCAACAAAATATAGTTTTTTTTAAGTCACTTTTTAACCTTTATTTATTAATTATTATTTTTCTAGATGATAAATTGTGATAAAAAATATATAAATTAAGCTAATTGACCTTAAACAAAAACTTAACCAAATTAAAAACTAAACGAGTTAATGGTGATTTATTTATTTACAACACATTTACATTTCCTTATAACTAAATAAAAATGTAACTAAAAACTAAGGCTTAAAAATACTAAACTATATATAAAATGAAAATATTTTAGGTTCAATTTAAGTTTTATTTCTCATTCTCTACATTATGTTTATATTAGTTATTTTTATTACTTCTCCCGGACGAAAGCTCTCAACGAAAGCTCTTACCAAAAAAACCGCATCAAAATATACGTACTCAGTACGTAACATTGCGAAAATTAAAATTATTTTTAGTGACCCAACATACATACATACTATCACGCCTGTTTCCCACAGGGGTAGACAGAGACTACGGACCTCCAGTTGCTACGATGCTGGCAGATCTCTTTCGCTTTATCTTTACCCATTAGTCTCTTCATACATGCCCTTCGGTTACGGGTACTTCTTGCCTCTGTGACTTAAAACTAAAATAAGTTGAAGTTAGTGTATTCGCCATTGAATTCATTTTATGCCTCTTCAGTATTGCAATTGCAATAGTTAAGTACCCATTTGTTATTATCTCATTATTATTGGCATAGCATAGATAAGCAATGCGTTCAACACGGATTATGGTCCATAACTTCTAACTTTACTGCTCTATAGAACCTAGAAAGTCCTGTAAAGTTTCGTTCGGAACAAGAGGCTTGGTTTCGTGCACAATAAACGACCTATTTTGTTGGCATAATTTTACAGGAATTGTTTGCTAAATGCCGTATTTTGGAAATGCATTTTAATATAATTACAAAAATACTTACATAATATTTTGTAATATAATGTAAAACAAATGACATCGCCATTCATCAGACAAGTGGAGACTCAAGAGCTGGCTTTTTTTCGCCTAACGGGTTAGCTTAGCTATCCAGCGGGGCAATGCTGTCAGCATTTGGGCACGTTGCCTCGATGTGGCGCTTTTGATGAAATTTTCTATTTATAATTTTTTAAATTTAGGAGTTTTAAGATTTAGATATAGTTTAGTTTTATTCTTAGTTTAATAATTATCTGTTTATCCCTATGGTTGACTGGGAGAGAACGCTTTTAGCGTTAAGTCCGCCAATTGTAAGACAATTTCATTGTTAAACAATAAAGTTTAAAAATAAATAAATAATAATGTTATATTTATAAATAAATGATTTTTAATATTTTGGAAATGCATTTTAATATAATCACATACCTATTCGATTAATAAATATATTCCTGAGCAAACTTATACTGTTTCATATTGAATTTATTGTGCTATGAATTTCCCAGCATTTTTAAATGCTTTTTTGTTTCGCTTCGACACAATTGTTATTCCTATTCATTCCATGTGCTTTTTTCCGTGCTTTTACAAAATAAGTTTTTAAATATAAGTTTATAATAAACGTGCAAAATAAAGCATTTCACGAACAAGTCCTGTAGCGACTTCAGGTCATTTTGCGATTAGATTCAATATCTTGTACACTCTTCTAGTGACAATTCAGAGAAGAGTTAAAAAATAACTTTACACTTTCCTAAAAAGTAGTTGCAGATTACAAATGTAAATAGGCGGTGCCTTAAAGAGGTCGATGGCCGTGCATCCGGTGTCTCCAATACAGCTCTAGCTAATTTTATAAATATAAAAAAGTTTGTTTGTTCCAAATTGTTGGTAAATACTTTGTATTGTCATTCATTACTACTTAATGAAAATTGTTATTAATAAGATTTTTTCTTTTTCAGGTAATTGAAAGAGTTGGTCGTGGTGGCAGTTAGAACAGGTGAACTTAACTTTTGTTTTTGTTGATTAACCTTCAGTCATCATCATCGTCCGGTCTTCCTAGTCTCTACTGCAGGAGCACGACCCTCTTTGTACTACCAGAGCCATATAGCCACAGCAGCCAGAGGGTTTGGCCTACACCAAACTATTTATTAATCTGTGCGTACACTCTCCACGCTGGCCAGACGGGTTGGAGATACTCCAGATACTCCAGACTGGAGATAACCTCCAGTACTTATTTGCTATTCATCACAGAGTGAATATTAGCTATGAATATTATAAATAAATAAATATATAGGGACAAATCACAATTATTAAGCTTCTTCTTCTTCTTATTTAAGAGCTTAGTGGCTCTTGTCGGTGGAGTATGCGCCAAACTTCTCGGTTCTCTGCCTTACTTTTTAGTGCTTGATACGATATGACCCCTGCCTTTTTCTTTCAGTTTTCTAGAAAGAGCTATGTAGACCAACTAATTAAGCTAGCCCCTAGTATTTATTACCTACTTTATATTTAGCCGATATTTTGTAAAGGACATAATACTCCTTTTTCATAATAAATGTTGGAAAAACTACCTACTACAAAACAAAAAGACCTAGAATTTTTGATGTGTAATAAATATCTTACCTCTCGCTTTTCTGCAACCGGGAGTGATTTCGTGGAATGCGACGGAAGTGTGTAACAGGAAGCCGGGGAAGCGCGCGCTATTTGATTTGACCAATGAGCGCGCGCGGTGGTAGAATTGGCCAGTTGAGATGTCAGATGTTATCTTACACAAAAAAGAACAATAATCCCTTATCTCAGTTTACACATCAAATGCGACTACTCTTAGCTCGTTTTTAGGGTTTCGTACCCAAAGGGTGCAAACGGGACGCTATTACTGAGACTCCGCTGTCTGTCCGTCTGTCTGTCTGTCTGTCGTCTGTCCGTCTGTCACAGGGCTCTATCTCTTGAACCGTAATAGCTAGACTCTTGAAATTTTTACTGATTATGTATTACTGTGGCCGCTATAACAACAAACACTAAAAATAAGCAAAATTTAAAAATTAAAAGGGTCGTCATACAAGAAACGTGTTCTATCAGCGTTTTTAAATATTCTACGAAGGTACGGAACCCTTCATGGACGAGTCCGACTCGCACTTGCCTGTTTTTTTTTTATTGTGTACTAAAAAGGCAAAATAGGTTGAGTCACAGATTACATATAACATAAGTTACAGTAACTTCGCTGAATCACCAATGTCCGTGAAAGTATCAGACGCACAGACAAAAATAATTAGATAAGATCTCCATTGAAATTCGGCCAAGAATTCGCAATAAACGGTTACAAGAATTAGAATAAAATCTAGATGCACCGATTGCGGTGAAACTTTGTATTCGATCAGTGGCTAATTAGGACGGCCGTGTGAACTATGTGCCTACGTCTCTATAAAGCTTTCATTCAGTTGCAAGAAGACTTGACTTTATTGAAAATATGATGCAATGGTATCTTATATCGTTGTATAGATAATGTTACTGAACCCTTCGTTCGGGAGCCCGACTCGCACTTGGCCGGTTTTTATTTTGTAATTCCTTTTTGTTTATGGTGCAATAAAAAGTATTTGTATTGTATTGTATGTTGCCAATGTAACGAAAAGTTTTACTACTGATTGTTTCGGGCTTTCTCAATTAGTTAATGAATATAAAATACTAAGTAACTTAAATATTTCCTTGACCTATCTTTAATCTGAGACTATTTCATATACCTATCGTGTGATTACTCCCAACTGATGACGTATTCTTGGGCTAATCACACGTGAATTCACGTGATTAGCCCAAGAATTTATTATTTTATTATACCATGGTACGGGGTAAACAGAGCGAAGGTTCGTGTATAAATATAACGTTTTCTAGTAAACATCAAACAAAGACAAAGCTAAAACCACTCCGCCGTTGACGAGTGGTACGCGAGACTCTCTAGTGTGAAGGTTATTTCCGTAGCGTAACGTTTTCAAACCCAAGCTGGTTTAGGAGGGAACTTGTATCTTGCTTTTTTTTTATTTGAGATCCTGTCGATGACTCTTGTTTTGTCGATGAAGATTGTCTGCTAATGTTAATCTACTTTAACGCATTGTATTCTTCCTGGTTAGTAGGACTTCTTAAAGACACCGCATATTGCAACGTTTAGGGCAATGCCTACAACCGCTCATTACCTTGTCGACCCCACGGACCCCACGAACCCCACCTAACACAGTTCGATAGTATTTTTACAATAGGAAGTACCCACTTGTCACGCGAGCTTACGGTAAACCACAGATAGGGTTGTCAACTATAAATTGTTGAATAGAAACAAGTATTGTCATTTCGATGAAGCGAAAGAGGTCTGTCAAGGTCGTAGCAAGTGGAGGTCCATAGTCTCTGCCTACCCCTGTGGGAAACAGGCGTGATAGTATGTATGTATGTATGTATTGTTGTTTCGTTGCGTATTATGTTTTGCTAGTAAAACACAGTAATAAAAATCCCACTCATCTTAATAAGACAGTCATCATCATCATCAGGTCTTTTGCAGTCTCCACTGCAGGAGCATGATGCTCTTTATACTTAGCCAGAGTAGCCAGCCAGAAGATTTGGCCTACACTCTCCACCTAGCCAGACGGGTTGGAGCGATCTCATTGATGTTTATAAGCTGTATTTAGTTTGTATTTCCTAAGTCGCCTTCTACGACATCCATGATAAGACTTGGAGTGGTCCTATTTTTTTTCTACCGGAAACCACGCGGCACACAGAACAGTCACAAACCTTCAACCATCTGTAAATAACCACTTCAACTCGAACTCGAAGAAAATATTACTGGGATTAATAAAACAAACCAAACATGCGGCACAATAAACATTTTGTGTATTAAAAGGTGTACTTAAAGGAAATTTGGTAACGTTGCATGGATTTGTAAATAAATTTTGGTCCCGGGTAAATATCGCTAGATTACATTAATTAATCTGATTCAACCTCAAGACCCGATGGCTTCAATTGATGTCAAAGCACTGGTAGGACTCTCCATTGATTCAGAGTAACATATATACCTACTACTACTACAAACGAAACAATTTATCTGTTTTATACTTAGGGTCGCACCGCAGAATTATTTTAATACTTACCTACTAACGAGTTCGACATATTTACGATTATATTTTTCCATACCGGAAGATTTGCGAACACTACGTAAAAAATATTCTGTTTTATATGTATTAAATGTTACAGAAAAGTCGGAAACAGCTACGTAATATCACTTTACAAATATTTTTCATTGTGTCCATTGTCCATTTCACCTATAGTTCACTTTACTGATTATTATTGAGTCATTTATATTGTAACGCACTAATTTCACTAATTCACTATTGTAATATAGTAATTTGCATATTCGGCGCAAAACTATACGGTAATTATATGAATAAATTCAATAAAAATAAACAAATGTTTATCACGCTTACACTTAGCATGTCAAGTTGTCATTGTCAACAATGGCATTTAGCACTAAAACCCGCGGAAATCCAGTTGGCATTTGCGTGTATGTGATTACCTGTGAGCGAGGAGCCTATGTAACATTACCGGATTGCTAATAAGCAATCTCGCTCTTGTGTATCTCCCGTTAATGCGAGAGAGCGAGAAGGGTATATATATCAAGATGGTTGCTGGGCAATAACGTGAAATTATATTGTTGCTTTGCTTACCTGTTTTCATCATTTGGAAATGTATGAAATATACGTTCTTTAGAGTATTGGGTGGATAAACAATTATTATACGCGCACCTTCTCACCATGATGGTTACTATTGGTTGACAGTTCTCAAGACAACACACGTCGCGTATTGCGTGCGGCTAGTAATTAAACCCTGGTTTGGAGCCGTCAAAGCTCACAAAGTGCGGGGGAGAGGTGCGGGGACGCCAATTTGCGGGAGACGCTGTGAGATACCATTCTGATTGACTCTTATGTATTCTGTGGTCAAAGTGCATTGTTTAACTATTGTGTCTGGTTTTACGGGTTTTGAAGGATATCATATGTCTAGCTTGTTTGTAAAATTTGAGACACCAGTGTTGGCTATCATAGAAAAGGCTCAATTTTAAATGTAACAGGGCGAAGGCAACCCTACATCGCCGTTTGAAACTATTATTGTCTTGTCGTAACTGCGTTACGGCACAAACAGCTGACATTATGTCTGATGCGACTTCATGCCTACAAATGTCATCAAAGCTATTGAGATTATATGCTAAAATAGTTTGGAAAATCCAAAAGTGCACGCCACATAATCTAATTTTTCACAATTAAATTGATTTTGATTGTTTTATTAAATTATAATTAAACGACAGTACTTAGAACGCTAATATTAACTAGGAATCAGCACAGTGTAATACTTTATATATTAAAAACAAAAGTATTCCGGTAAGATGAATTTTTCGACCAATTTCTCTGCCACATACATGGTCACATAAACACAGACTCACGGACGTCCAAGAATGATTAGTTTTAATGTTATTATTTATTATATTAAACAAATTAATTGTTTATAAAATGTACCATATGTGCTAGACAGATTATTTAACTTCATATTAGTGCACTCATATTATCCTGTAAGTGTTATATTTAAAAAAAAAAGTCATTTAAGTTTCGAAAGGCTGGGTTTTTTGTCATGTCGAGAGTAGAGCACTACCTCAACGCTCCGCTTATGAGGCGTGCAATACCTCAACGCTCCGCTTATGAGGCGTGCAATTGAGGTTGAAAAAGAATTCATCATTCGATATTAGAGCGACAGAGCTTATTATATGCACTGATACGAATATCTTCTTCGATAATTAAATCCAATAGCTAGAAATGCTAAAGCTGGAGAATCTAAAAAAATGTGGAGATGAGGAAATGCTAAAAGAGCCAAATATAAGGTCCGGCTCTAAAGCTCTTGCAATGGCTTGGGCATCCGGAAAGAATGAAAGAGGTCTGTGGGACACCCAGATATCGCTGATACGTTGCAGGCTGATATGCTAGATGGAAGCTGTTAGCTGGCAAGATATCGCTCAGAATAGAAAATTATGGCGCTCTCTCGTCTCAGAGGCCGAGATCGACTTCGGGTCGCTGAGGCAGTGGAGTAAGTAATCAAATCCAACTAATCCCATTACGAGTATGTAGGAAATATATGTACGCAACCTCAAAATTCAAAAGAGTTAAATTTTATCGCTCAGTATTTTTGTACGGAAATAATGTAAAAAGCTCCACTACCAAACTTCTTGATAAAAAGCAGTTAACAGTTTTAACTGACTATGAAAATACAAGATCCTTTTTCGTGCAGGCAGTTAGGCTATGGAATCAGCTACCACCGAATATTCGTGAGTCTAAAACCATAACGACGTTCAAGAAACGAGTAAAAGATCACTATCTGTATTTATCATCCTAATATATTTAGAAATATTAATATATGTATTTATTATATATATGCTTTATGAATATATATTTATTTATGTATTTATGTAAGTATATTTATGAATGTTTATGTAGGTATGTATCTTGTCTATTTATTTATTTAGTTTTGTATTGTAGGTACACGCCAATTACCTCTTTTTTCCCATTTCCTCTCGCGGGTCTACTGGAAGAAATTTCTTTAGAAATAAGTAGCACCTAAGTACTATGTTTTCCTTATTTTTTTATGTGTATGTTTTTTAATTTTCCAAGTGTACTTGAATAAATAAAATTCAAAAAAATAAGATCGAAAAATGTATGGTGTGTTGCCAACACATATAGTGATAGAATAATAGTAAATGATAGAAAGTTCTGATAGAAGGACGTATAATAACTGATAAATTGATACAATGATTCGATATATAAGAACATCGTCGCGGACGTAAACGTAAACGTGAACTGTGTAATTTTTCGAGTGCAAGCGCCCTGCGGTGTGAACGCGCTGATGGTGCAAATTTTACGTACTATGGCCCGTACAAAAAAGAAGAGCGAAAGAGAAATACAAGACAAGCGCAACAAATCAACTTATCATCGTATCTGGTGTCTCCTGTCCAGAAGATAACCCATTCACCACGAAGGGTAACAGAATAGTTAGGAAATTATTACATCTGAACCACGATGCTTCAGTTACATGGCCTGACACCGTTCTGCAAGTGATAATATCTAGCTATTAATCTAGCTAATTGACGGAACTATGGCAGTCACGTAAATCTAAATACGCGTAAAAAAGCAAGGAAGAGATAAACGCGGCTTCAGAATTCAAAGAAGAACTTGAAAAAATCTCATTTTGACAATGCCCTGTGGTGACGGTGGAGTAGAATACATTTGGTCACCACTCCGCTCTTCTTCCACGGGTGTCGTAAGAGGCGACCAAGGGAAGTAAAGGTAACAGAACGGGCAGCAGCGTACTCTGTACAAAGACTCTCATAGTTCATACTATCTAATACGATCACCAACCCGCCTTATGCGCATCGTGCTAATTATAGGAGAAAATGTTTTCTTTATTGGGGGAGGCGTTTAGTCCAGTAGTAAGAAAACTCCGATCCAGAACTACATTTTACAGGGTTTTACAAAATATACTAAAACTATTTTAAGTGTGGATACAGTCCATGATACTGGATAGCTTTCCCAAAGGAACATATATCGGAATATGAAAAATATTTTTCAATCAGCTGACCCGAGTTTGTATGGAAAGTATTTTTTTTTCATATTTCGATATGTATTCTTCGAGGAAAGTTGTTTAGTATCATGAACTGATTCACCCTTCAAATAGTTTTAGTATTATATTATTAGACGTTATATACTTACCTTGTAATTATGGTACTAGTTGTAGTAATTCAATGAACTGACAATAACATATTATTATTAAAACATTCTCTCAAAAAGCCAATTTTCAATTTACCGCCAAGGAAACAAAAACAATGTAACAAATTGAATTCTCATCAAATTATAAATTAATTATATTTTGATGTATTGTGGCGGGATTATTTATTATTCTCAAATCACGCAGACCTTGACCTGATGTTGCGTAGGCGCACGACACTGAGGCGCACGACACTTGTATCCTTGTAGTAAAATATAGTTACTATTTACTATATATTTATTGAGCGAAGAATGCTCTTCGAACCTAATGATCAGCCCACATCAACCCACAGTTGAACGTGCCTTCCTTTTTAACCGACTTCAAAAAAGGAGGAGGTTATCAATTCCGACTGTTTTTTTTTAATGTATGTTTGTTACGTGATATCTTAGCCAATTATAAACCGATTTTAATTATTCTTTTTTTATTTGAAAGCCATTAATACCAAGTTGGTCCCATTAATTTTCATGCTACATTAGGTATTCTCAAACATTATGAATATGAATTATAGACTATAAAGCAATGACTAGTCTGAAATCACACCCAGATCCACATCAATATATCAGCTCGCTGACAACTATATCGAGAAGCAATAATTACGGCCGACGATCGTGATACTTACCCAGATTGTCTTCAAAATCGATATTTATCGATTAGGCGAGTCAGCATTGATAATTAGTGATATTCCCACGGTTAGTGATTGTTGATTTGGATCCACCTAAATGTGATCCTAATAATGTAGATGTGTCTTCGAATGTTCACACCTTGACAGTATTCCGTTTATGTGTTAATTTTACGACTTCGTTAGTACATTTTCGTTCTGTACCTACGAAGCTAACTAGTTTGTGTTAGGTACTATCGATATGCCTCAGTGACACTGATATGGCAATTTTTAATACAGAAAATCATTTCATCAAAGATTACAGAAAATATTCCGATTGAAATCACTTTCACTATCGTGGATTTTTGACAAATCACATCTATAGTACAAGGAAGTTACAGCATTATATAGCTAGGATACTTACTCACCTATACCAAACATAAATATAAAATTAAATAAAAACTAGCAATATTATATTTTGTAAAAGACACATGGTCATTAACGCATCATACAAAAGATTAATCATCCACGACTCAGGACAACTTGAAAAACTTTATTATCAAGATAAAACTTAATTATAGTATAGAGAGAACGAAACAAATATCAGTAAATTAATGCATTATTTGCAGTTTTAATAAATTTACATTGCAGATCTTGTAACAAACAAAACATAACTTGCTAATACCACCTATACCCAACCATTGACACTGGCATAAAATTTCATAGCCTTCTATATTTACCGCAAATTGCCAGAACCAGTCTTCCAGGCAGGGTTCCCATGGTTATAGGGTCCGGAGCCTGTTATCGGCATGGCAAAGTGCATACTAATTACACCCACGGTCTAGGCAGATAGGACGTTAATAATTTGTTTTTGTTGGCAACCACGGCTTCTGTAGAGGAAAATAAGTGGTGTCTGGTATAGCATAAAAATAAACTTATGTTTAATATTAGAAGTATCAGGATTTTGCATTTGATTATAATTGAAGTTAATGTTGATATCGGAAGAAGATCCATATTTGGAAACCTTTGCCCAATAACGAGACATCATAGGTAAATTTTTATTTAAATTTATAAATGCAAAACAGAACGTTGATTTGGGTTAAAAATAATAAAGCATGTATAAAATATATAAATCGCAGAATTGACACGTTTGGATTACGACACAATAGACTAGACATACTTTAAAATTACTTCAAAATCAATATTTTTTTCTTAAATACAGACCAATTATGTCTTATTATCTTACTACGAGTAACTAACTGCAAAATACTATAAATTATTAACGAAGCAAATATTATTAATATCTAATTCTATACTATGGTACTATTAACGTTTTTTATAAGTACAAAATTCTATAAATAATTAAGAAAGCAAATAATATTTATATCTGTACGTCCGTTTTTATTAGTACGGAGAATGTTATGTTGAAAGATTAAACATATAGCTTATGTAAAATATGAAACTTATTTCAAATTGAATTAATCGATTTAACATTAAGTATAATTAAATAAGTATGTATGTCTATTGTTTAGTTTATAAAACACTGGAGCAATAGCAAATCGATGTGAATGGTGTAAAAATACAAGTATAGCTTAAGAGTTACTGAACCCTTTTTCAGATTTAAGAAATATCGACATGAAAAGTGCAAATCGCGATGTAAGCTGCATTGGTATGTTATTTGGTAGCTTTTGAATAATTTGAGGTTTTACCTAAAGGCTTTACATATAAAACATCACCAGTAAGAGATTCAGTGCAACTTAACGGAACAACAATAGAACAAGTAGAAAAATTTAAGTACTTAGGAAGTATATTAACAGAAGACTCTAGATGTACTGCAGATATTAAAACCAGAATTGCCATGGCCAAAGGAGCATACAATAGTAAAAAGAAACTTTTCACAGCAAATATATCCAGAAAAATACGCAAACGCCTTATAAAAACGTATATCTGGAGCATAGCACTTTATGGATGCGAAACGTGGATACTGAATAAAAAAGATAGTGACAGTCTGGCAGCTTTCGAGATGTGGTGCTGGAGGAGAATGGAAAAGATCAGTTGGATGGAAAGGAAAACCAATGAGGAAGTATTAGAAATAGTAGGAGAGAAAAGAAGACTGCTGGGCGAAATAGAAAATAGGAGAGGGAAAATGATTGGTCACTTAATACGACATGACTCCTTATTTAAAAACATACTAGAAGGAAAGATAAAAGGTAGAAGAGGTCCAGGACGACCAAGAAAGAGCTATGTAGACCAACTGAAAGAAAAAGCAGGGGTCATGTCGTATCAAGCACTAAAAAGTAAGGCAGAGAACCGAGAAGTTTAGCGCATACTGCACCGAAAAGAGCCACTAAGCTCTTAAATAAGAAGAAGAAGACCTAGGCTTATATTTCCCATAAGTACAATTTAAGATTAAAAAAAAAAAAAAAATTTTTGAAATCTCATATCTCAGAATGTACGGAGCTGTGGATGGGCAAAAATTTTATATTATACTCGTAACGCAAAAATTTAATTTATTAAGAAAAAAACTTATTTACTTACTTAATTTGTTTAAAAAAAAAAAAAAACTATTTTGACAGATAAGCATAACTGCAAAACTAAACCAATCCTAATGAAATTTTGGAAATTGAATGATAAGGAAATTTTCTGTTTAGGACCGTTTAGATTTTGCCGCGTATTGTTCTGGGATTTGTACACTAGGCGTGTGTTTGCTGCTTATTTATTGGGCTGTTTTAGGCATCGGTCGAAATAACCTAGCCTAACGTATAAAAACAAAAAAAACGCACGGACACAAATACTGATGACATAGATTTTATTTAAAAAAATAATTGTTCTAAGGTCAAAACTGGGAGAAAACAGCCGAAAACATTTTTATGGAAAAAGAATAAACTTTCAATTTATTCATAAAGATAGATTTAAGCTTTGAAATAAACAAATAAGATACAAGTTGCTACTATTAAATCTTTCAAATAATGCTTAATTGCAACATGCGCATCTCGAGCACTAAAAAGAAATTTATCAACATGGTATTCTTACGGCATGTATCAGTTACTATACTCGTTATAACTTTTACGTTTATTTTAGCCTCTTTTGAATTCTAAAGATCTCTTTTGAGCTCGGTTATACAGTTAATATTTGTTTTATTTTTCGGTTGATTTATTATGTTTGCTGTTTCATGTAAATCTCAACTTTGTATTATGAGTAGTATGAGTTATTTTTCTCTGTGTATTAAACAGTTTTAGCAAGGACTATTTACTTTGTCATATTAAGGAATGTTTTCTTGCCTTAATTTGTACTAACATTTCTGAGTCAAGATTTAGGGATAAACTGTTTGTTTGTAGGAATGCGTCGTTGTCTGCTATTAAAATCCGTTGTTATTGTATCCGCTTTTGGTTTGGAATTGAGGTTAAGTAGGTATGTTAATTCGAGTTTTAATTGCGTATTCAATACAATCGTTTAGTTCATCTAGTTTGTTTTGCAAAGGCATCTGTTATCTTTAAACAGTTGTTTAATTAATATTTACTTTATTGTTATCATTTGAATTTGTCTTCAAGTTTAAATGAAATTTAAAATACTAGAACTAAAAATGGTTTTTTAAAGTTACTTGTCGTGATCGAGCCATATTTTTCTTTGTAATCATGCAAATGAACATTCTTCAGCCATATACTTACTTACCTGTATACAAATAAACGCTAACAACATTCTAAACTCTACCTATTATAGACAGACAGATAAGATTCCTATCAGAGCACAGAGAAATCGCTAGCCAGTTAGTTACGTTATCGCTTGCATTATCTCAGGAGTAAATATCGGATCTGTATCGGGCAGTCGATGAGGCGTCCATCGTTTAATGCTTGCATACGTGAATGTCATTTCTCGAGAGCCTTGCACAGATGACATGCCCATGTATGCAACTCGCCTGCAATTTTGTAAGCCTTCCAAGTTGAGAATCGAGGCATGGCCATTCGTGCGGTGCACGGCTACGGTGGTTTTGATTTGGTCTGGTAAAAGTTTGAAGTCCACTCGGTTAGATGCGTCGGCTGACTGCGCACCGACTACGGCGACTACGGCGCCTCAGTTCGCTCGCGCCTTCCGCGCGGCTTGCCCGTGTGTTTCTATTTGCTACGCCTTCATCAAAACCGAGTTTCCGATACGAATTTGGAACGTTTTCGACCGGTAATGTCGGTTGAACTGTCGCTTTTAAACTGCGACCACTGGTGACCGCCTAAATTTCGCATTGCGAATTGGACGTGCGATTGTTTCACCCTGTTACGATAGTGTTAACAGATAACTGTGAAGAAACGTGTGTAGGCTTTCAGTGTTGTGCACTCAGCAGATTTAGTGCTTTATCTGTGCAGTGGAATTGGAGCATGTGTTTTGTGGAAAGTGCTAATTTTGTTGTTTGGTTCGAGACTTGCGATACGTTTCACTGAACCCGTGACAAAAAGTGGTTTTGTGATCGAGTTCATGTGACTACCGGAGTATTGATACGCATTGCTTTCCCCCTGTCCAGCTTGATTTATGGTAAGTCATTCAGTCTGTGTGAAACTATGCTTGACAACCGCCGACAATGTTGCGGCCTTTAAAACCATTAATAACTTCAAGTCTTGCAACTTGCAGCCTAGCCGCTGAATCACTAGGTCAATGAAATGGTCGAAAACTGGTTGCATATTTGCCTGTTACGTTACCATTACCAGCAAAAACATCAAGATTTTCCAAGGTTTTACTGTAGACCAGTACCGAAAACATTTTCCATTAATGTTAATGATGATTAACTTAGTTTATGAATGTGCAATTAACTCAATAACAAGTGTGCTAGAGTCAGCTTCGATCTGATGAATAAAAATGACCCGAGTCACGGCTAACGTGAACTTCGAGGTTTCTGATTGCCCAAAACAAATAACCAAACATCGTTAGTTGACAGTAACATTCAAACAAATTGTACAGAAGAAAGTGACATTAATAACTTTATTACCGAGTGGTCACGCATATCCATCAGCCTAAACCGGAGATCGTAAAAGCCTAGATTTGAAATTAATTAATACAGTCAGAATGATTCGACAATTTATACGTGCTCGATTGTGGGTCAAAGCATTTATTAATTGCGAATCGGTGCGAACAAGTGGGCCCGCCATTGTGTATGGAATAAAGTGGAACTCGTGAATTCCGTTCACTTTTAATTCGACAAAATCATTATTTAATTTCAAAAGTAGGTAATAAAATTTATCTATAATAAATTTATATATAATGGATACCAGTATGTCTTAGAGCGTTTTAGCGTAACGTTACAGTCATTGAGAGTCTTCCTTCACATGAGTAATGCTACTTAGACCAATCTTCATAAAAAGAAGCAGTGTACATCTATAAAATTTTGTGTTTGATTGTTTTACGTGATTAAAGAACTTAGTCTTGAACAAAGAGCTGTTAGGACAGTGAAAGTTAATAGTGTTTTTGTTTCATTACTCTGGCATTAAACTTTGCGCTGTTAAATCTCCCATCAGGCCTTTGCGATAGGCGTGTAAGCAATAGCTTATGTAAATAAACCTTTTCTCCTGTAAAGCAGTGTCTTGTTTTAAATTGCCGCGTTTGTTTCCCGTCGAAGTGTGGGTTAAATGTGCTTTAGAGAGTTTGACCTAGGCATGGATTGAATATCTGGGCTTTAACAGTAATGTCTACAGCCATTTGAGCTCGCTCCCCGACCTTACCGTCACGAGCGCTGCAAATATTGAGAACCGCGGTTGCTGACTTTTGATTTAATTAATTTTGTTTGGAATTTCTAGTGAGAGTCATGACCCGTTTATTTTTCAATATCGCTGTTTAGTCACGCCTTGCCAAGTAAATGAAAGTGAATATGTGGAGATTATCTTGCAAAGACACGTTTTAATATTACACTCGTGTACTATCGAAAGAAAGAAAAGAAGGCTTCTTTTAATATTATCTTTTGTTAAAGAGACTATAAAACATTCATCAATTTCAACCTGTTTCTAACGTGCATTCTAAATGTGTTTTTAGTTTAAAATAGAAATCGGGGCAGGAATTTATCATGTTTCAATTTTCCACGTCAACTTGAAATTTATTGTGTTCTGTCTGAACTTAGCCCTGGGATAAATGCTCGATAGTAGGACGAGAGCCGGCGTCTATTACGTACGTTTCTTCAGTTAGTCTCACAGTCACGATTGGCTTTCCTTCGACATCAACTCATCGACGTAAATCATTATCCGCCCTTGATATTATATCGCGCCGACTATTTCGTTAATTATTTCCATTGGCTACTTCATATCTTTAGACCACTTCCTATTATAATGACATGCAATTTATACAATGACTACTACTATTTATCTACGTTTGCGAACATGCGATACCAACTCTTATAAATTCTAATCAAATGTTTTTCTTCTCAATATTTTGTTTTCCTATGATTGATTCCTTTATATGATTGATTATATGATCTCAATTCAATTAATATTACTAGGATTTTTACTTAGTATAAGTGAAAAAGGGAGAAATTCTTAGAAAGAGGGGAGGCCTTTGCCCAACAGTGGGACATAAATGGCTAATAAAAAAAAAATAAGTGTAATGTCAAAATTTTCTGATTAAAACAAGAATAAAGGACTTCTAAAAAAAGGCTTTTAAACAAAATTTTGTAATGCGCTAAGGCGTGAAGTGTTTTATGGTCGTCATTTTCAACAGCTAAATGGATAGCTATAATTCAATAAGCAATGTTTATTTATAACACGGCTACAAACGCAGCTTCGATTTCCTGTAGTAAATCAAACCGTTTGTGTTTTCTATTTTCTTACTTTATGTTTTCCATAGGTTATGCATTTTGAGTTGTCTTGCGGCTTGCGTAAATTAAGCCTCACTTTTGCTGAATGAATTAGTAGTACTTATGTACTTCTTTTATAATTATTGAGTTCATTTACGAATCTTTTTCAAACGTAGTAAATACAATTGTTCACCAGATTTTTATGCAATTAAGTTAATCCTTTCGCTTTAACGACTGTTATCGCTAATAAAAGTATTAAAACAAGGTACGCGCATTAAGTATGTTACGCAAATACGAGTAGTTCTCAAAATGATACCATGTATAGTAAGTAGCACATTTAGGGGTGATAAAGATAAAAACAAATATATTGCATCATGCAATATACTCGTAACATAATGGTTGCATCACATTCGATGTTTATAATAAAAAACGTTTTTACAATATTTCAGAACTTTAGTCATTAAAAAATCTTTAAACACTTTTTTACGTGCACATTGTTATTTTAAAACAAACTTATGATTATTCTCCAAGTCTTCCCGTGGATGTCGTAGAGGGCGACTTGTAAAATTTTCGTTCGATGATTACGTCCTTGGAAGTTGATGATATTGAACTTTTTATTATGTTGCGTTAAAATTAATATCTTAATCTATTTTTTCTTGCCATTAGTAATGCTAATTCAAAATGATAATGATTTTATAGCACATTAAGTTGTTTCTATCTATCCAAAAAGCGGTCGCTGTACGGAAATCGTAAATCTTGGGACAAAAAATACATTAATATTAGACGTACATACATTTAAGTAGCTGGTAGGAAAACCTGTGTTTATAGCATTAGGATCTATTTTATCGTGGCCTTATCAGTAGGTTTGCTCTATTAAATGGGCACGCAGATTAGATAAAGACCTTTATGTGGCTAGAGTTAAAAAGAAAGAGCTTTTTACGCTAGTTTTCGTAACAAAAAAAGATATCTTTAGGTTGATTAAAACGGATAACAACTTTATAGTGGTTAATTATAGAGCGTTGTCGCTCATTAGTTTGTTGAGTAAAGATACAGGTCTGTGTTGATTCTATATATTTAAAACAAGAAAAAAAAAACTTTACTGGGAGTCCAGAGTACGCACGTGTCTACGTGGGGGTCCTGTGACTTCTTTGCTAGTACTAGTGGCTCTGTGAGCTTTAACCCTTGCGGTTTACCCCCAACCCGTTAAAGTTTATGATTGAAAAGTTGTTCAGACAAAAAAGTTGCGCCATAATAAGGGTAAGAAAAAAATATTTGTAAATTTTTCGAAATGGCTGAAATATGATTTTCTTAAAGATTTAAACCCCCATATGTCCGCCATTTTGAATTTCCAAAAACTGAATTGACAAAAAAATTCTATATGTACAATGTAGAAAGGACATACCCGTAATAAATTGAACCACGGTATATACTGAATGTTTATAGTATAATGAAATTAAAATAACAGTCAAAAACAAAATAAAATTTCGGCATTTCCATACATAAGTGTGCAGCCGCCCGGGCGATTTGTATGGGAATGTAATTTTTTTTTTTGTTTTTTACTTTTATTTTAATTTTATTATATTTAAGTGATCTTTTATAGCCCGTGATTCAATGTATAACGGGTATGTCGCTTCCACGTTGTATAATTATCGAACCTGCTTATAAAATTTCACGAGAATCTGTTGATAAATGTGACCTGTGGGCGAGAACAAACCGACAAACTGATGGACAAAAGCCTTTGGCCAATCTTTAAACTGAGACGCTTCGCTCACTGTACTTGCTCGGTCAATTAATATATTGGATTGCTACATTTATAACAATATTAAATTTCTGGCATGACAACACAGGTAAGTACATGCCTACTTCTTTCTGAGCTTATCCCACTCTATGTGAGGATTTGAAAAGACTTGCTTGATGATGTGACTCTTTATAATCAACCTTGGTCCTTTGTCATTTTACATGTGATATTCTTTTCACTCATATCAAATACGAGTACTTTCGCACTTACTCCATCCTCCTTTTTATTTGGCGTTACTTTTTAGGGTTCCGTACCCGAAGGGTGCAAACGGGACCCTATTACTGAGACTCCGCTGTCTGTCCGTCTGTTCGTCTGTCTGTCTGTCCGTCAGTCACAGGGTTCTCTTTCTTTTGAACCGTAATTGCTAGACACTTGAAATTTTCACTAATTATGTATACTATGACCACAATAACAACAAATACTAAAAATAAAATAAAGTTAAAAATTAAAGGGGGTCGTCATACAAGAAACGTGTTTCTTTAGCGTTTTAAAACATTGTACGGTGGTACGGAACCCTTCATGTACGACTCGCACTTGCCCGTTTATTTTCTGTACTCAGTAACCTTATATAATACGTTCTAATTACATGTCTACATAAACATTCAATCTTGCGTGTATTTTCTATTTCTACTAATGCCATTAATTCTCTTCCTGTCGAGGGATCCACCCTGCCCCGCCTCTGCATGCGTTCCCATTATTACAGGGTCTAATCGTATAGAAATTCGATTACAATTCAATTCCATATAGTGTGGCTTGTAATTGCTTTCTATAAAGCTCCCTCTTTGATATTACAATTTGATAAATCAAGTTAAATAGGAGTTTACTTTTGTACTATGAGGTATATTACATATTTGTAACACTAGTGTATATATGTGTTTTAAATATTTTTATGTATAATATCTTTTTAGGCATTTAATTACAAACCTCAGTGGTTTATAGAAATGTCGTGTAAATGTTCTGTTGTAGTTAGTGTGTAATATGATAGTATTGATAGTAAAATAAATAGTTAAAAATAATTTGAAGTGTGGTTCGGTTCTAGAAATAGCATCTTAATAATAATTTTGTGCCTCTCATTTTTCTCTCCATAAGGTACTTCGAGTGGTTTATACATCTATACGCCTACCAAGTTTCATGAAACTCCGATCAAAGATATTCTAGTTATTGCCAAACAAACATACATATCCACATACATAAAACGCGGAATTGTTCAAGTAGACTGAGAACCTTAGCTCGTTCAATGAAAGTGTCTATTATAGACTGTGAACTTGGTAACAAAAATCTAAGCAACTTTATTTAGGTAACCATACTTGAATAGGGATGATGACTGGGTCAGAAAAGTATTATTCTAATTAGTCCGTTAGTTAGATTATCCAAAAATAATGTACCCATATTTTTCATATTATCAAAAAAGTAAAAATTTACAGCCCTAAGGGCTGTAAATTTTTACTTTTATGATACAGAGTATCTAAGGGCTTCTGACATCACCGATGTGTAAAAATCGTACGAAAGCGTGACGACATGCGAAATTTAAATGCGCTGTTTCTTCGTTATTTATTGTTTCTCAGAGAAAAAATAAAATATGTGTGCAATATTTTTTAATAATCTAACCGATGGGCCAAAAATATTTTTTAGTCATCATGCGTATTGTGGAAACACGTCGAGATTCGCATGCAGTTACCATCGGTTACCCAACGATCGTAACCACACAGCGAGACGAAGATTTTCATACTAATTGCTTCATTAAGTCAATGACTTGTGTAATACAGGATACACCACCTACCACAAAAAGCATTCCACTTCCCTCTATTCTCATATTTTTATTAAATTTTTTATGTTACTTAGAAGTTTTTGTAAGGTTTTGGTCGTTTTGTATAATAAAGTTATCTATCATCGCCAAGATTTCTTACACATATTTTAGTTGCTCTACAAATTAAATTTTCGGCCACGCTTCTTTTTTCAATTTTTTTTTTATTAAATATAGACATCAGCCCTTCATAAAATTCACAATTGTAGCCAAATTTTCGTACAAATAAATGCCATCGCGTATTTTTACCTCACGGGGTAGATTGTAAAAAAAACTAAAAGGCAGTGTGGTAACTGAAAACCGAATTCGGAAATATTTATTTAAATCAAACGAATTACTCCAGTCACTCAGAGGTAATGACAATGCTATACAACAAATGTCGATATAGGGTTGTTATTTTTAGTTTTTAATTATAGTGGAGCCGCAATTTATTTTGTAGACGTAACCTCGTCAAATGACCCTAGGTTATTTAGCGGACCCCGGCCGGGAATACGCTCGCATGATAATAATGATGACTTGTCAGCCAAACTGTAGATGTAATAACAAATGCGTTCTTCTGTCAGAGCATCAGCACTGCAGCTTTATTTATTTATTTATTTATTTATTTAACTTTATTACAAAAAATGTAACAGGCGGACTTAAGGCCTAGGGCCTTTTCTACCAGTCAACCTACAGGTGGTGCGGATAAAAGCAAATTTTGGACGATTAATACATTCAAATTAGCTATTTGACCATTATTAAACATTTACCTAAGACACATAATCATATATATACTTTCTTATACATTCATAGACCTACATATAAAAATACATAAATACTTTATAAATTCATAAACCCCACATAAACTACATAAATATTTACAATACTCTATGACAATTTGTGAAGATAATGAGCGCGCACAGCACTCTTAAATGCTTGGCGACTAGGGGCTTTGCGGATATCTACGGGAAGGGCGTTCCATAGCTTCACGGCTTGTCTGGTAAATGAATGTTCGAAAAACCCACTCCTGCAGCGAGGCATATTAAGAAAGAGATTGTTGGAAGAACGAAGAACTTTGATTTGAACTTTATCCACTTTGCTGCCACTAGTGTGCCACTCGCATTGATTTAACCCATCCATATTCATGGCTAATGATGTAATCTTATCAGCCAAGGTTGAAAATTATTGATCAAATTCATAATACCTGCTAACGTTAGAGTTTACTCTTGACATAATAAAATATGTTTCATATACCAGTAGGTTGTCTATAACTGAATTTTTTTAAGGGTAGATTCAGTCCGTAATAGTAAAGAACTTCCTCCAAGGTACATATGTCGAAATATGAAAGGTATTGTTATGTTTTCCATTGAAACTTGGATTAGCTGATCGATCAACTTTGTTTCGAGGCCAAAATTATTTTTCATATTTCCATATGTTCCTTGGAGAAAGGTATTCACTATAAAGGACATTTCACCCTTAAAATAGTTTCAGTATATTTGTTAGGCCCTGTATAGGTATGAGCGAACGGTTGTTGTTGAATTGTAAATGGTAGAGAAAACGATTATTAGGCTGAACCAGGCCTGTGCCACTCCCCGTTTCGGTATCGAAATGTACCTACATTATTACTATGCGCGCAGGGGCCGCCCCTCCGGGTGGTAAATTCAGTAATACGCATCGTTTGTCCAGCGTAAAAAGAATGAAATTGGCTTGCAATGGATGTCTAGGTATCTATACAAAAAAGTGCAGAGTTCTGACGTGAGTTAAATTATACCATATCGCTAGCCACATTGAGTAGATATTTCTTTAAATTTCTTTGCTGAGTGAGACTTCTGCACGTTAGAATTATTTATTCTGTAGCTGAACTGATTTCATTACACATACTGGCTGTTTTGTAATGAGCAAAAACAATTGTATCAAACAGGCACTTGGTATAAAATCATCTGAATTTACAATGTGAGGCAAAGCGTTAAAATGTAGTCTAGTAAATTCTACTGTTATATATAAGTTTCTTGTATGGTACAAGGAATAAGTGTTTAATATAATAAAATATCGAAGTGCTAACTTCCGCGCCATAGAAGGACTTCCCTCTTTACCCCTTTCGTTGTCAGTTTATGCCCCATTGTTGTCAATATCAGATAAGAGTGTGCTAAATCCATGCTCCTCTATCCTGGATGTCCTGGATGAGTCACGCACGTCCGCTTAGTGTTGTAAACGAGTCCGAGAGTCTAAAATATACTTTACCTTTTTACCCGACTGCCAAGGTTATGTTTTTCGCGCGTATCTTGTATGTTTGTTTGTAAATTTCTTTATTAACTCGTGTCTTCCAAAAGGCTGGATTTCGACAGTTATGGTATCTTTAGATTCGTCTAAAAAACCCAAGTGTAAGACCTCTTTTAGGACACTTGGATTTTTGTCTTTTTAAAATAATCAAAACGGTGGCGGACTTTTAGAGTTTAGCCTTATTAATTACATTTGTATTAATAAGTACTCAGGCCAAATAAATGTTTGTACGAAACAATTCATTTTTTCGAAATACTTTTTGTAAGTTTTTTGTAAGATAAATAAATGCAGTTCAGTCCTAAAATACTATAACGAATCAAGACCTAAAACTATCACGAGTCGAGTCTGGGAGTAAAGAAGACTCCCAGATGAGGTAGGGTTTTTCCCAGCACTATATCCGCTCGCATTGTAATCAGCTGTGCGAATGCGCGAGTACGTTCGAGCCCTTTTCCGGTGGGTGACTGACTTGTGTAGTAATTTGAGTATTGTCTGCCATTATGATTAATATTGATGGTTGTGGTGTTGCGAATGAGTTGAATTTTTATTCGAAGAAATACTTCAGAATATTATTTTTCGATTATACTATAACTGGACTAATTTATGTATAAAACCGAGTGTCTATCCAGGCGTTGGATGAATTTATTTTTGCTACAATTTGCTTTTTAGTTGCATTGTGAAGTCTCTGCGTTTGTGTCCCTCGAACCAATGATATTAACATATTTTATTTACTATGTCTTTATTTGATTAAAACTGACGTAATATAACCTGACTCCATAATTAAATAATTTGAACCGATTGACTCACGTAATAAAGTCGAAAAAGGCGGATCAGGTTTCGATCAATTTAGACGATCATCTTCAGGGTGAGAGTCAGTAACGGCGACTCGACGATGTCGCTGTCCTCTCATCACTGTATAACGTGAGTCAACCGGTTTAAATTAATTAATTACCTAGTGTTGTCTGTTTATCCTTACTGTCCTAACTAATATTACAAATGCGTAAGTGAGTTTGTATATTTGTTTGATTGTTACCTATTCAAGCTTTATCTACTGAATCAATCTTCTTGAAAATTTGTATACACATAGTTAGGAGTACTGAGAAGGACATAGGGTACCTTTCATCCCGGAAAAATTTAATGTACCCGTGGGATACGCGAGCGAAGCTGCGGGCAAAAGCTAGTTTTTAATAACTGTTTATGTGTCTCTCAGTTCACCATAAAAAAAAACTAGCTTCAAATCAAAGTTAAAATGCGTAGTGTTGCGTTTCAGCAAATTCTTCCACGTGGAACTCGTAGAAGGCGGACGTCCATCTATTCCATAGATGGTCAGGCTATTAATTGTACAAGTGGTAATCGAAAGATTCTTAGAAATCCTTTACTACTGCTCTCGGGTAGCTGTAGAAAGTCGGATTTCAAATTAATCCAATTTTAGGAGGATTATTTGTTAATTTATTACTACATTCAGCATACTAAACAGGTAACAATAACTTCCATGCTTATGTCTAAAAAAAAAGTTACAGACACTGCTCTAGACTGAGACCCAAAAGCGTGTACACACAGTATGACAGGCAATGTAGACATTGTTAAGCTCGAGATAAATATTTAAATTGGCAGCTCTGGAAGAAAAGAAAAAAAAAAACATAAAATGTACAAGCGGCTTCTCTTCCCGCGCAAATCGTAAAAGCCGATCGAGAGAATGGGCAAGAATCTGAACCATATCCATCCCACTATTATAATTTCCTTTTTCCACCTTCATGCCCACCATCACGCTTAAAGTAGGGCTGGGCTTTGCCGCCCTTGGCTCTGTTTGCCCCGTTAGGGATAAAAACGTTATAGTGTAGTGTATCTTAAGCCTGCGTACTATATAAGTCCAAGATTTGGTATAAGAATCATTACTAAAAGTTCATTAAGTATTATTTTATATATTTTTCTATGTATGTTTATAAAAATAAAATAAATTCAAACCTTCAAATAATTTGACGTCAACCCATAAGAACTTGGTGTTCGTTTTACTTATAACTTATCGTTATAACACTGATAGCTAAATAAATAAGTAAACTAACAAAAATATTAAACGAAACTATATTTTATTTGCTCTATTTCTGCTCCACGGCGTTATTCACTACACTAATAATTATCTAGAATTAAATTACCGTCTAACTGTCTGTCCACAGCTGTCTACTAACCAACTAATCAGAATTTAATTGGTCTTACTTTAATTTCAATGTGCAGGACACGAGTTAGCGTTTCTAGGTGAAACCTAGACTTATTCTCAGATTAATGAGATTGTAACCGCATTTACATCCACTTTAATCTTACTAATGGACCTTGGTTATCTGCATAATCAACACGCCTATGTATATTGAACTAAACCGTCGCCGTAGTTGGGTACAATGTTACGAGTTATTATGAATTTATGACTTATGATTGATATAATGCAAAGGTTATGTTTTTTTTGTAATGTAAAAAAGTGGCCAGGGCGACGGCCAGAACACAACACAAGATGGCGCAGACAGAAGGTTTATGCCCAGCTTGTGTTTGAAAAAAAATGCGATGAAATATTGCTTTTATTCTTTTTTTGACCTGATAATAAATTAGGTACCTATACTTAATGTCCTTCAATTTAATTTTTAGAATTAAAAACATACTTCTGCCGACATCAGTTTACAAGTTTGTCATCATGCCACGAAATGTAAATGTCGCAGTTGGATGGTATAAACCGCTAATTCACTAAACCTCTAGGTGTTTGGCATTACAGCTCGGGATTGTTAAACAGCTGAATATCGTTCAGCTGGATTGTCCATGGGTCACGTTTAACAAACCAGCTAACCATGTTTAGACCGCAGAATAAGTTATTTGCAGGCATGCTATTAACAAACAAATTTATGACGGGGCATTAAGGCTTTACCTTAATTTTCCGGGGTCCAGTGCTGCCCCCATTTAAAATAAATCATTTCAAAGAAAACGGAGACATTATTCAAAATTTTGCTACTACCAAATCCTAGATAAAACCCTTCAAAGTATTTTATGAACTACTGTTTACAGTTTAAAGTGAGAACGTTAAGCTTTACTACGCACATTTGCGAAAAACGGCCACTTTTGGCAAATGTGCGTAGTAAAGCTTAACGTTCTCACTTTAAACTGTAAACAGTAGTTCATAAAATACCTTGGAGGGTTATTTAGGATTTGGTAGTAGCAAAATTTTAAATAATGTCTCCGTTTTATTTGAAATGATTTATTTTAAATGGGGGCAGCACTGGACCCCGGAAAATTTAGGTACAGCCTTAAAATAAAACCTCAATTCAACTTCTTAATATGTAATCTAGTCTCCAACATCATAAAATACCAATATGGAATGATACAAAGTTCGATTCAAGTGGATACAGAAAAGTTTGTTAACACGACAATCTCAATGGCGTAGTTTCTCTCAGCATTAATTTGATTTACGTAAATTCTCCATCTTGCCGGAAGGCGGGCGTCGAAATAACTATATGGGAACCAAGCTGAAGATCTGCTTTATGCTGCTGCATTTGCAGTCCAAAATCTTAAACGATGTCTCCGATATCTCTCGATGAAAACAGCTTACTCGCTAGCTAAACAGCTAGAGGTTTAGTGAATTAGCGGATTATACCATTCAACTGGTCGCAGTTATATGTCGATATACATACAAGGCCCGTACTCGTGTAGCGTTCAAGAGTGCAGTGCGTGCTCATTATCTTCGTGAACTTTCAGATAGAATATAGATATTATGATATAATATGTAGTTTACGTATAGTTTATTATATTATATATTATAACCATGTATATTTTGAATGTAGGTTTATTCATATGTATATGTATATATATTTATATATATATATATATTTATATATATTATATTGTTACTGCTATCCTCATAAGGTAAATGTAACAATATCTGCATAACTTGCACCTCCTTCTAAAATTTTCTTTTTCTCGGCATCACCAGTGGGTTGACTGGTAGATAAAGCCTATGGCTTTAAGTCCGCCTATTACGTTTGTAATAAAGTTAAATAAATAAAAATAAATAAATACATGTTCGAGTATTAAGATGTCAATAAATAGCTAATTTATCATAATTGGTTGCGTCACAACATTTCCATTGATTATCATGATCGTTGCACGGTAATAGCAGTTAATAGCTATAAGGCGTGCGCGTGCGCCCAACTCGCGTCTAATTTTAGGTATTGAAGCCTGGACCTTTTTCAGTTTTTTACTTATTTACGAGAGTTTATAGGTACTCTAGGTAGTTTAGGTATGTAGGTAGGTTAGGTATGATGAGATATTATATAATATCGAGAAATAAATAATTGTGCGTCCTTTGATCATACCCTTCGTTTTTGGTCATTTTAGTTACGAAGGCCTTCCTCATCATAGGCTATGTTTTATAATGGTTTATTCATGAGTAATCAGCATCTCATTAGCAGCTAAAGGGCTTGTTATGGCTCTATTGTTTTATAATTAGACATATTATTTTGTTTATTAAATTAAAACTAACATCACTTGTTCGCGTACATAATTATCTCAAAATTATGCGTGATTCAAACTCTATCTGCATTACGTTAAGTGTATAATTATATGTTATTACTTAACCCTAGTTAGTTTTATCTGTAGATTAAATCAATGTAGGGTCATTTGGATCCTAAGGTGTAACTTTCCCTGTAGGGGATCGTTCAAGTATTACGTAAGCAGAATTTGAGCCATTTTTAACCCCTCCCCTACCTCTTGTTAGTAAAAGTAAGCAAATCTCTTATCCCCCTTCTATGCTTACGTAAGTATTGATAATTTTTTATAAAATCTGTTTAATTTCAAATAACAATTACAAAAAAATACGAGGAATAAATAACTAAAATAAGTAAGTACATACTTTTTATATTTCTATTTCCATATTTTTTCTATTTCTATACTTTATTTCTATATAATGTAAGTCCAGACCCCCGCCCCCTATGTCATTAAAAATAAGCAAATCAAACCCCCCGTTTTTACGTAAAACATACGTAAAACTTGAAAGGTCCCTAAGGCATGGATGTGTTCATCCACCTGCGATTATGTACTGCAATTAGCCTTCGCGACAGTGGAAGACATTTCTTGTAATTTGTAGTAAAGGTCGAAAGGGAGAGTAGCTGTTGACAATATTAGAGAAAGTTTACGATATGTGTAACGAGTAATGTATTCTTCTTCTTATAAGGGTCTTTTTATAATAGCAGAATATTATGTGTCGTAATATCTTTCTATATTTGTTCTATTAAAGTGGCGGTTATGCCCTTGATGTGTGCGAGGCAATGAAATTTTTAACAACAAAACAAATGTACTTTAGCTTTTATTTTGAAACCAAATATTAGATTATGGCAGTACCTATTTTATCATATATATCTAGGCATATAAACTAGTTTTCGACGGCCAAAATATGATCTGAAAGAAAATATAAGGGTGTAGAAGTTTTCCATACTGATGGTCTGCCTTTTAAACCAAAGGTCTTACTTTTACAGGCATTAATTTTTCCAATCTTTGACTATGCTGATGTGTGTTATCCTGACCTCAATTTAGACCTTCTCAAGAAACTTGATCGGCTCCTTAATAACTGCATTCGCTTTACGAGTATCTTCTGTCTTCGAAAATATGATCATGTGTTTTCTTATCGTTCGGAGCTTAATTGGCTTCCTATCCGCCAACGCAGGGAACTTCGGTTACTGTGTACTCTCTTTTCGATTCTTACGAATCCTCAATATGTAAACTGTAAATATAACTACCTTTCAGACACTCATGATCGACAACTTCGTTTGAATAAGACACGTCAGCTCTTTATCCCCCTTTTTCGGACTAATTTCATGTCAAACTCATTTTCTCTTCAAGCTTCACGACTCTGGAATGCTTTACCCGTTGACATTAGAGAAATTTCTACCAAATTATCTTTTAAGAGGAAAGTCCACGCCCACCTTTTAAACTCTCTTTCTTTATAAAGTCATCATCATTCAGTTCTTCTTTTCATTAGCTATTTCATTGTTATTATATTTATTAGTGTATGTATTGTGTAAGTAGGTATTTACTCTGATGTATTTATATATAGTATATATATACAGGCTGACTTTTAAACCACCAGCCAAATTTTTGGAGCAAGTTCAGTCCATGATACTGAACTACTTTCTATAAAAAAAGTTATTAAAAATCGATGAAATTTTTTTGTCCTCCCATAGAAAATCCGTTTGACTGAGCGCTGATTTGTATGAAAAGGCTAATTTTTATTTTAGTTTTTCGTTAATTGTTTTTATGTAAAGTAGTTCAGTATCATGGACTGAACTTACTCCAGAAATTTGGCTGGTGGTTTAAAAGTCAGCCTGTATATGTCGCAGTTGAATGGTATCCGCTTATTCACTAAACCTCTAGCTGTTTGGCATTACAGCTCGGTTTTGTAAAACAGCGTACCCTAATACGCTGGATAGAATTAACGTCTTGTATTCATCCATGCGGTTAGAGAAGTTGTTGAACAATTATATCTAAAGAAATTATATACAATGTAGAATGTCTACGAAGTGGCAATGACGAGCGAGCGAAGCGATCGTGCCGCGGCAGCGGCCGGCGAGTGCTAGAAATGCTCTATTTATTTTACTAGGTTAGGACAAACCTATAGCAATAAAAATCGTGGAATAGTTGTCTGGGAAATGAAATTCGATGTCGAAAAAATCTGTATTCTAATAAACACCCACCCAGTTATTTTTCATTATGGTAACCCTACACCAAATCCTTATCATGCATGTGTCGCAGTTGGATTGTTTAACGGTTTCGTCAAACAGCGGATTACCGCTACTGTTTCACAAAAGCGCTAGCCGTTTGGAAACGTGGTTAGCGGTTTCAATGAACGTAACACGTTGCGCAATCTTAGACCAGACCAGCTGAACGATATTCGGCTGTTTAACAAAACCGAGCTGTAATGCCAAACAACTAGAGGTTTCGTGAATTAGCGGTTTATACCATCCAACTACGACATATATATAATAGTGTGTATGAAGTACTTAGTATTTTTGATGTAAGCTTTTGCGCCGTACAATTTTCTCTGCTTATCGCTATGGTTGACTGGGAGAAAATGCTCTTAGCATTAAGTATCGCCATTTGTTAAAAGTATATTTTTACTTTGGACAATAAAATTTGATAAATAAATAAATAAAATGGTCAAATATGATATGATACACTATTTTCTTTCAACTTCATATTTTACTGATTCTGTCTAGGTTAACGGGGACTCTTAATGAAAATAAAAAACCGGCGAAGTGCGAGTCTGACTCGCGCACCGAGGGTTCCGTACAAACCTGCAAGGTTTACAAAGTTTGTTCATTACGACAAGTAAGTTTAAAATTATTAAAAAAAAATATATTATGTGATGTAACTAAAAATTTATGGTTTTCGTAATTTTTCCTTTATCTATGCTATAAGACGTTGCTTCGTACCAAATTTCAAGATTCTGAGTTCACGGGAAGCACCCTGTAGGTTTTGATTCCCTTGCAAGTGTCGAAAATTTGCGGCATAAACGGCTGTATCTTTTGATTGCGTTGGCTTAGAAGTTTGATTTTTTCACAGCTTCAAGGGACAGTAGACCTGAGTAATTGATATAAATTTCAGCTTCATACCTCCACGCGTTCCTGAGAAAAAGGGTCTTGACAGACGGACGGACGGACGGACAGACGGACAACAAAGTGATCCTATAAGGGTTCCGTTTTTTCCTTTTGAGGTACGGAACCCTAAAAACTAAAAGATTATAAATTAAATAGCAAGAAGTTCCGCTGGTTAATGGAATGAAGTCGATCAACGTCCAACAGTTGCTCTAGTTTTTAGGAAAGAAGAAACTTATGTAGAGTAAGGAAGCAACAGATATTTTGTTAAAGGTTACCCAAAAAATGGCTGTGCCGATTAATGCCGGCCCAGATAAGTGTGTAGCAACCCTAAGTCATAAAAGTACAATCTCCTCCAAAAAATAAAATAAAATTAACGACTCCGAAAGGCGACAAAGAAAAACGGAGACACGAAGTAAATCAAACTTAATTTTTCATTAAAATGAATTATAAAGTTTATTCTGCAAAGTTATGCAGATTTGAAGCCTCTCATGGCTTTAAATCCATTATAATAACTATATTTATCACAGTATCTGTGTAGCTAAATCTAGACTAGAAACGATCGATTAAGGGAGAGCGAGAGTGAGGTGAACGCATTATGATGAGATGAGCAAACTTGTTTGCTTACGTGCTTATAAATAAATGGGTAAGTGCGAGTCGGACTCGTACATGAAAGGTTCCGTACCTCCGTACAATGTTTTAAAATGCTAAAAAACACGTTTTTTGTATGACGACTTCCTTTAATTTTTAACTTTATTTTTATTTTTAGTATCTGTTGTTATAGCGGCCATTAGTAATACATAATCTGTGTAAAATTTCAAGTACGAGTATCTAGTTAATGCCATTACAAAGATCTAGTTAAAAACGCTGAAAAAACACGTTATTTGTATGGCGCCCTCTTTAATTTTTAACTTTTTTTATTTTCAGTATTTGTTGTTATAGCGGCCACAGTAAAACATAATCGGTGAAAATTTCAAGTGTCTAGCTGTTACGGTTCAAGAGATAGAGCCCTGTGACAGACGGACAGACAGCGGAGTCTCAGTAATAGGGTCCCGTTTGCACCCTTTGGGTACGGAACCCTAAAAAGTGGGTGTAACGAGTATGCTAACGATAAGTTTACAGGACGATGCGGCACATCAAAGATAGTATCTGGAATGGCCGACTCGAATGAAGTTCTTGCACACATCCAATACTTGATTTTTATGGAACAATTCAAATAGGCAGATAATTATGTACACAGATAGATATACATATAACGTGTAACAAAATATACTGAAACTATTTTAAGGGTGAACTCAGGCCATAATACAGAAAAGTTTTGAGTTAGTAACTCAAGAATATTATATTTTTTTGGATTTCGTGAAAGTTGTTGAACAAAAGTTCTTCAGTTACGTGGGCTGAGGTACCATCTGAGAGGTTTTGCGTTCACGATTTATATATGTCGAAGTTGAATGGTATAATCCGCAAATTCACGAAACCTCTAGCTGTTTGGCATTACTGCTCGGTTTTGTAAAACAGCGAACCCTAATACGCGGAATGGAATGAACGACTTGTATTCATCCATGCGGCTAGAGAAGTTGTTGAACAGTTCTATCTTCTTCTTATCGAGTCGAAATGGTTACACTGTAGCTTTAATTTCAAATCACCTGTTAATTAAATTTAATTTAATTCTATCTAAAGAAATTATATACAATTTCGAATGCCTACGAAGTGGCAATGTGGTGAGCGAGTGTTCTATCCATTTTACTAGGTTAGGTTAGAACTGCGACCAACACACGCACGAGCCGAGCGAGCAAAGCGAGCGTGCCGCGGCAGCGGCCGGCGAGTTCTAGAAAAGTTATATCTATTTTACTAGGTTAGGGCAAACCTATAGCAATAAAAATGGTGGAATAGTTTTCTGGGATATTAAATTCGATGTCGAAAAAATCTGTATTCTAATAGACACCCAGTTATATTTCATTATGGTAACCCTACACCAAATCCTTATCATGCATGTGTCGCAGTTGGATTGTATAACGGTTTCGTCAAACAGCGGATTACCGCTACTGTTTCACAAAACCGCTAGCCGTTTGGAATCGTGGTTAGCGGTTTTAATAAACGTAACACGTTGCGCAATATAAGCCAATCCAGCTAAACGATATTCGGCTGTTTAACAAAACCGAACTGTAATGCCAAACAACTAGAGGTTTCGTGAATTAGCGGTTTATACCATCCACCTGCGACATATATATGCCCCTGCGCGGCTCATATAGCTTCTGTAGAGTATAGCACGAGGACTAAAGATTCCCTCGATCGATTCTTACGATCTGCACAAGAAAAGAAGCAGCTGGTACATTCTACGTTTTTTCTTTTCTCCCAAAACAGCATGGGCGGATTGCTTTTGATATTATCGTAAATGGCTTCAGGGAAAAAAACATACAAGGCAAGATCACAATCATAAACTATCGGAAACAAACAATTACTACACATTTCACCAAATATGACTGCGAAGAAAGTTACATAACAGTTATTATTATTGTTTCACCCATTCTCATAAATTGTGATAAGTTTTTGACAATAATAGTCTCGCTCAGGGCTAGGAAGTGCTGTAATGGTTTTTTTTTAATTGTACACTTTGTTGCATCGTAAATCTTTAGATACCCTTGGGATAGAAGTAATGTTTTTCCGGTACTGTTTTGAATATATAGTTGTGCAATAACTTTGTACGTACAAATTGAGATATAATAGCTGTGTATGATTTATTTCAAGTGAAAGTCGATTTTTTTCATGTTTATTCTTTTTTGTAGTTATTGATTTTTATATTTCAGACGACCTTTTGCTTTTTGCTTTGAGAATTTTTTATGCATCGCCAGGGTCGTCCAGGGTTGCCTCACTTCATCATCATCATCATATCAGCCACAGGAAGTCCACTGCTGGACATAGGCCACCCCCAAGGATTTCCAAAACGACCGATCGGAAGCGGCCTGCATCCAGCGTTTTCCTGCAACCTTGCTCAGGTCGTCTGACCACCTAGCAGGTGGGTGTCCTACGCTGCGCCTGCGGGTACGTGATCGCCATTCGAGAACCTTTCTGCCCCATCGGCCATCGGTTCTTCGAGCTATGTGCCCCGCCCACTGCTACTTCAATGAGCTAATCCGCTGGGCTATGTCTTTGACCTTAGTTCTTCTACGAATCTCCTCATTTCTGATTCGATCACGTAAAGAAACACCTAGCATAGCCCTCTCCATAGCCCGCTGAGCGACCTTGAGCCTTCTTATGAGACCCATAGTAAGGGACCACGTTTCAGAGCCATTAGTCATCACTAGTAACGCACATTGATTAAACACTTTCGTCTTGAGGCACTGGGGTATTTTGGACGAGAAGACACTGCGTAACTTCCCGAACGCTGCCCAGCCGAGTCGGATTCGTCGAAAGACCTCTTCCTCGAAGCTGGAACTTCCTGCCTGGATCAATTGACCCAGGTAGATATACTGGTCTACAACTTCGAGGGTGGAGCTCCCAACAGAAACAGGTAAAGGCGTTACGTGCATATTCGACATGACCTTCGTCTTGTCAATGTTCATTTTCAGGCCGACCTGTTGGGAAACTCGATTTAGGTCTTCAAGCATCGTACTTAAGTCCTCCATCGATTCTGCCATGACAACGATATCGTCGGCAAATCGAAGGTGAGTGATATACTCGCCATTGATGTTAATGCCCTTTCCATTCTAGAAGCTTGAAGGCATCTTCCAGAGCAGCGGTGAACAGTTTTGGAGATATGACATCTCCCTGTCTCACGCCTCTTTGCAATGAAATAGCCTTCGTACTGAGCTCCTGTACTCGGACCGACATAGTGGCTTTGTTGTATAAACACTTCAACACCTCGATATACCGATAGTCAATACGGCACCGCTGGAGAGACTGAAGCACGGCCCATGTTTCGATCGAATCGAAGGCTTTCTCATAGTCCACGAACCCCAAGCATAACGGCTGGTTATACTCCCTCGTCTTCTCTATAACCTGCCGTAGCGTATGGATGTGGTCCATGGTACTATAGCCTTTTCGGAACCCGGCTTGTTCGGGAGGTTGGAAGGCAATCTGTTAGCGAGACGGTTCGTGATGACTCTCGAAAACAACTTATAGACATGACTCAGAAGTGTGATGGGCCTATAGTTCTTCAAGAGAGTGTTGTCACCCTTTTTGAAGAACAGAACCACCACACCCCCGTTCCACGCGTCTGGCGTCACTCCCTCGAGTAGAACGGAATTAAAGAGCCTTTGAAGGACTTTCAGTACCGGCGTTCCGCCCGCTTTCAAAAAGCTCTGCTGTGATTCCGTCCTCGCCCGGCGCCTTGTTGTTTTTAAGCTGTTTGAGAGCCATCCTAACCTCGTACAGACTGATGTCCGGGATATCTTCGGTATGGTGTCGGGTTAACTTGGCTCTTGGATCTTTTGCCGTATTTATGTTAGGTTTTGCAACGGATGTATATAACTGCCCATAGAACCTCTCGATCTCTCCCAGAACCCCCTCCTCCGTCGACACAACGTTTCCGCCCTCCGTCTTCAGCTTAGTCAATCGGCTCTGCCCAGTAGACATAGCCCTTGCAAACACTTTGGAACCTTTGTTTTGTTCTATCGTCTCCTTAATACATTTAGTATTAAAGGAGCGAATGTCGTGTCGCAAGGACTTTTGAATTTGTCGGTTAAGCTTTCGATATGACTTAGCGTCTTCGGAGGTTTGCAGCGGCATGGATCGTCGCTGTGTCATAAGGTCTAGGGTCTGAGCAGAGATTTTTTGAGGTTTACTTTTAGGGCGGGACTTAAAAAACTTAGATCCCACTGCTTGGACAGTTTCTATAAACCCGTTGCTTATCTCGTCCACTGAAACGCCATCCTGGAGAAGTTCAAAGCGATTGGAGAGTTCAACTTGAAAGCTTTCGGGGTTTTGGATCTGGCTCAGCGATGGTCGGAGCGTAGACTTCATAAGCCTTGACCTTTCAAGTCGGAGGTCGATATTCAAGATGCCTCTTACAATTCGGTGATCGCTGCCGGTTTTAATCATATTGATCACGGAGACATCATTGAATATCTGCCTCTTCGCTGTCAGGAAGGAGTCTATCTCGTTCTTGACTGGGGGCTGGTTATTCTTACTAGGACCCATCCAGGTCCACTTCCTCTGTGGCGGCTTCTTGAAGAAAGAGTTCATCGCAAAGAGTCCCTCTTCCTCCAGAAAATCAGCCAGCCTGTGTCCCCTGTCATTGCGCTTACCATATCCAAATTGCCCCACCCTGATCTCTCCATCGCGTCCCTTCTCCAATTTTGCGTTAAAGTCCCCCATAATAACCGTGAAATGGGTTTTGGAGGCATGTATGGCTCTACTAATGTCCTCATACACTACCTCAACCTCCGCATCTGAGTGTGTTCCGGTCGGCATGTATACCTGTATGACCTTCAACGAGTATCTTTTGGATACTCTGAGTATCAGGTATATTACCCTGCTGGAAACACTGTCGATGGTCACTACGTTATTTATGAGGGACCTGTGAACGAGAAACCCGACACCATGCTGGGACTCCTTTTCGTCTCCCTCCCGGTGATAGAGTAGGTTACCGGACTTTAAGGTTGTCGTGCCCTTGCCCTCTCTTCGGACTTCAGACAACCCCACTATGTCCCACCGTAACCTACTCATCTCCTCTTCCACCTCAGTCAGTTTCTCGTCTGTCCTCAAAGTGCAGACGTTGTGTGTTACCAGGGCCAGTTTTCGCCAGTGGTGGTAGCCGGATCCCATCCGGGGATTCTTAGCACCCCCTGCCCTGCCGTTACCATGACCGCTACCGGAGTCAGGAATAGCAGGGCTGCCGGGTACTGGGGGCCTGGTCGCATTTTGTACCTTCATTGAGGGGTTTTGCCATACTCGCCACGCTTGGCAGGCGGGTTGGCGAGCGCAGTGGGGGGTCACTATCGCACTTCCGACGCTGCTGCCCATCGGAAGTCTGTTCATGTGCACTGACGGAACTCTCCTTTAGTCGCCTCTTACGACATCCACAGGAAGACTTGGAATGGTCCTATTCTACTCTGCCGGGAACCACACGGCCACGTTGCCTCACTTGCAAAAGTGCTAATAAAGCGTCCTCCCACTGAGCTCTTCCAGTGAAAACTATAATAAACTAGAATATCAACAGCAATAATCGCTGATTAAACAACAGTCTTAGCACTAAGCTAAAGCAATTTGAAGTAATATTGCTTTATTGAGAGCCATTTAAAATAATTTTCTTCTCTGGATCTCATTATACAATGGATGTAGGGCTGTCACCTCTAGATTTGAAGTGCGCATGTCTGTGTCTTGGTAAACAGCCTGGTCTTAAAATTTTACATGTCTCACTTCCTCCCATTATTCGTTTTAATTATCGTTCTGGTTGTCAATTTTAATGAAAGTCCTGTTATTGCTTTATTTTAGTCGTAAGGCTGTCTGTCCACTAAAGCGAAGAGGAGAAAAGAGGAGCGGAGCTGTGTTAAAATTAACCAATCGAATTGCGTAAAATATTTGCTCCGCTTCAGTGGACGGGGATTCTAAAACTAGTTTTAAAATTCATTAAATAAGCGCAGAGCGGGGCTGTGGAGATGAGAAACAGAGCAGTGAGGCCGAGCGGGCAGCGGAGAAGAGGAACGAGCGCGCGCAGGCTCGACTCGTTGAGTGTTCGCGACCTAGCTCGATGTATGAAAAAAACATAGTCCGCTACTTCAGTCCGCAATCTGCTCTGCAACTCCGCTCCGTAACCTGGCTCCGCGTCTAAGGACAGATACAGTCCGCAACTCCGCTCCACATTACTTTCTCGAACCGCTTCGCTACCTATTTTCGCTCCAGTAGATAGGCAGCCTTAGAGTTTGTCAGATGTTACAAGACAGCTTAAAATGCTTTCATTCGAAAGTAAACAACCAACATATTTTTAACCCAGAGTTAAAAAAAACTTTTTTGTTCTTTATATCTGTAGTTTTAACTTAAGCAAATGTGATCAAGCCCAGTTCATGCTATAAATAGCGAGAGTGGCAGACACCTTTTTTGCAGGTGCCAACCCTAAGTGGAGGATGGGATATTGGAAATTGTCTTCATCCGTCAATGTCGTATTTTCCTGACTTGAATATATCTACAATTATGCAATTGACGAGGAAATCCTTACTTTCTTACACTTTGTTAACTGGTTAGTTGATGTAGTTCCGTATTGATAGGTTTTCAAAATGTGGATTTTCAACCTTTGCTTTTGCTTCAAACATTAAACCGTTTCATTTGCTTACCGCCATTTTTACGAAATTAAGCGGCCCTACTACGAAACCTTCTTTCAAACCAGTATCTCCATCAATGTTATAACATTTAAATTAAAAATCGAATTACGCTTCAAAGTATGAAGATTGGCAGTCCTTTATTGTTCGTCGTATTGCTATTGCATTGCTACTATTAAAAACAAAATAATAAAACCATACAATCTGCAAATAAGCAATTAACTTAAAATTTCGCTTAGCAATTAAATATTTTTATAACTTGTTCGTTGATGCATGTTACTTTAACGATTTAACCAATTACGTATTCCCAATTACCTGTCATTAGTACGTACAACGGTACGTCCAAAAAGGGTAAATGTGTCACTGATGACAGATATAACCCGTTGGAATACCAAGGTTACCGAAGCTACAGCAAAAAAAGCAGATGTTCCGCTAGCCCTTTTATCTGCATTCTATCTGTTCACACGAATTCGCGAGGCCTTAATTACATACTATAACATGATATTATATATATATTTATGTCTCTGAGACATTTGAGTTTAGTAAAATTATCATTCTAGACACCTGCAATGCGTCCTGTCACTTTAAATTTTGTTTTAAAAAAGGAATAGTTGCCATAAATGTATTCTTTTTGTTCAAGTCATTAACATTGGTTTGTAATCTATCGTGCTTTAAAAACATGATTTATATATATATAAATAAATATATAAGGACAAAGTAAGTTTTTTTTAAAACTTGTGTTATATATATAACGGAACTTAGCACGAACGTTAGACAAAACAATAAAAAGGTTCGTGCTAAGTCCCGTTATATATGTATAGGTATAAAATCAAATCATTAACGTTCTTCAGTTTTAATTTTAGTTACTTCGTTTCCACTTGTCTTTGTTTCTAGCCAATTAAGAGTCCCCTTACGTCAAACTTTTCTATACACAAACGTAGCATTTACTTCGAAATTACATGTCAGAAAATTTTTTTTCTATACTGATGGTCTTTCAAGTTCACATTTTTGTAACAAACAGTTATAAGCCTCGATAGGTGTATGCAATTTTTATGAAATTACAAAATTTTGATAAAATCTGACATTTAGTTTAAAAATAATAGCTAGACTACGTTTGTATGGGAAAGTCTGACTTTGTCAGACAGACAGAGGACAGACTTTTAGAAGTCAGACAATACAATAGCGGACCTCATAAATAAGGTTATTCATGCATCATTCAATGAAGCAATTTTCAACTGTGGTCAATTAGCTTTAGTCGACATCGATGCCGTCAGCTAACTTAATTACATATTTGACGACCTATATGACAACGCTATAGCCATACGTACTATGAAGCCGACTTTCTTAAGGCGTGAATTGAACACCAACATTGCTTCAATGTAGTATGTGTCAATAGGTAAATACTCGCCAAGATTGTTGTAAATGTGTTAACGAACACATAAAATGACTGACTTTTCTGTGTCTGTGGTAAGTGTGGTAAGTATAGAAGTTTTATGACTGAAAATTGAATTCTAGCGTCTTTCGTTGACCAAGAACATTTATCTATCTTTTTATATAATAAAGCAGAAGCTGTCTAGCTGCCATATTGACTGATCGATCAACGCACAGCTATAACCGCTGGGTCTAGAAGTATGAATTTTTTTGTCCGCTTGATATATAATATTCTTTACGCATCTTAACATTTTCTCAGCATGACTGAGGACTGATGTATTCTGTGGCATGACTCCTACCCAGCCAATCAAGTAATAAACATAAAATATTAACCGTTAGACAATAATTACTTTAAGCCATAAAATAGCAAATAACGTTATCGCAGTTAAACAAAGAAGCTTCGAATAAGATGGGTTAAGGGATTGGTCGAGAAGTAGGATATTATAGGTATATCTTAACCTCTGTCACAGAAGGCAGTAAGAGTATTACATACATAACGGAATCACCTTAGGTCCCGCGCAATATGCGTCCCCGTTCCCCGTTCCCGCACCTCTCCCCCGTTCTCGCCTTGTTGAGGGGCGAGACCGGGCGAACACACACCCATTGACGTGTGCACGGCGGCACACGGCGGCACAAGAACGGGGGAGAGGTGCGGGGACGGGGAACGGAGACGCATATTGCGTCTTAGTATAGTACCTTGGAGATTCCGTTCTGTATGTAATACTCTTACTGTCTTCTGTGCCTCTGTTGTCCCACTGCTAGGCTGTTAGGCTCCAAAGGTCTCCCCCATTTCCTTCCGAGTCTCTCTACTTGGCGCTATCTAACGTTCTCTGTGCATACGGCAGCTGTTGACGACCTTCGTGGCGTAATGGTTAACACGCTAGTCCGCCTCCCAGAGGTTCTGAGTTCGATCCTAGCCAGAGCAAGATGGAAAATAATCTTTTTGAAACTGTCCTGCGTCTTTGGTGTTTATCCAAATATGTATTTATAGGGCTAGCTAAATCAGTGTAGTCACACTGATATCCTATACAAAAATGTCCTATAAAAAAAACTGTCGTCACCTTACCCTACGTAGACGTAGGTTTCATGTGAATTTTAGAGAATTCAACCTAATACAACTGCGTTAATACTACTGCGTATATACTCTATCTTCACATCGAGCGATTGTTAAACAACTGACTTTTTCTTGCCCACACTTGCTACTAAGCTCGTCTTGTCATCATAGACTACATACCTTACTTCTATACATAGTGGTAATTGGCCTCGTCTGAAGCAATCCTTATCTGATGTTGCATAGATATTACAGCACCAAACGATAGATAAGTTAAGAACAATAAATTATTTTGATGAACGTTATGTAAAAAAATATAAGTCTAGTCTCGATTATATATTAGTTTGAAACTATTGGGTTAAAAAGATGGTTTATCATTATAATTTTACTTATAGTACTTAGTTACATTTGTTTGCTTTATTTCATTAGGTAATATAGTCTTGTCAAAGATAATCAACGAAAATACTGCAGGTAGCAAAGTAGCATAATTATTAAAATTAAAAAAAAAAACATATTGATTACAATTAGTTCGGTTTTTAAATATTTTTGGTTTAGTTAGTTTGAATTTAGCTTATTAGTTTGTTTAGTTTTAATTGAGTTACTTGTTAGTTTTGGAAATAATGATTACAATTACTTTTTCTATCTACTTTTTTTCTCAACTTAGGCACTAGATAGCCCTTTAAATTATTTTATGAACCACCGTTGAAAGTATTTACATTAGTCCGTCTGCCAAAAGTGGCCACTTTTGGTGGAGGAAGTTTTAAAGCTAGGCGGATCACCAATAATAGTTTCAACGGCAGTTCATAAAATAATATAAAGGGCTATCTAGTGCCTACAATGAGAAATATTTTTCACCATATTTACCTGTTAACAATTTATTTCAAATGAGGGCGCCACTGCTGCTTGGTATTCACCTTAAAGTTCAGTTTACAACTTACTAAATAACACTTAATTGTCATAGATATAATATCAAATAAATCATATCTTACTAACAATTACATCTTTGAAGACATTATATCTACATCCGGCTTATTGTGAACCGACTCATACATTGTATGTTTATATGTTCCGCAATTAATCAAAGCAGAACCGGTTGGGAAAGCCTGGGAAAAGGGGGAAATCGGGTCGACAAGGTCGTATCAGGGGAAACTGGCAGTCGCAGCGATAATGAGGTGAATTTGTAGCGACACTTTGACGTAAAGTGAACAGGCAGGCATGGTATTTATTACGTGGTGGACTATCCTGTTAGACCTTACTTATTGTACTAAATGTGGTGAATACAAATGGATCGGCATATGCTATGTAGCTTAATACAGATACATTACCATTTTTCTAAGCCCGTGTTGTGTATTACCAGTGGCACACTTTTAATTTTCAGAACGCGAGTACCCACATTTATAATTTCTATATTTTTTGTATTAATTAGTTGTATGTATCTATTGTGTATCTAGATGTTCAGTAGTTTATTTCCTTGTTATTGTATTTAAGGTCGTACCAGAATTTTTCGGGGTCCAGTGCTGCCCCCATTTAAAATAAATCATTTCAAAGAAAACGGAGACATTATTTAAAATTTTGCTATAATTTTTTTAAAGTCCTAGATAACCTTTCAAAGTATTTTATGAACTACTGTTTACAGTTTATAATGAGAACGTTAAGCTTTACTACGCACATTTGCGAAAAACGGCCTCTTTTGGCTAATGTGCGTAGTAAAGCTTAACGTTATCATTATAAACTGTAAACAGTAGTTCACAAAATAGTTTGAAGGGTTATCTAGGACTTGGCATTAGCAAAATTTTAAATGATGTCTCCGTTTTCTTTAAAATTATTTATTTTAAATGGGGGCAGCACTGGACCCCGGAAAATTCAAGTACGGCCTTAACATGATTATCCCATTTCCTTGATTTTACGATCTGCGCGGGAAGAGAACCTATTAGTTTAAGTTTACCTATAACTTTTCTCCTCGATAAGGTTATTTTTAAACTTAAATCAATTGATCTACGATGTACCTATACGTACCTATTGTTGGTATAGTTTTGACAAAAAATTTCGCAGTTTGTTAAAACAATTTTTTCATTGTAATAACTTGATTTCTCTAGGAATACGAAATTTTGAAGGTCAAATACACAAAATCATCATTTTGTAGGGATAGGTTGAAATTATATTAACTGAACTAGTAACTAGGCGCGTTGATGTCTTTTATTGTAAAAAACTCTTACATCTGATATGTGCGCACAAAAATTCAAACGTCATTATGAACTTTAGGCAGTTTTTTTAATGAGTTTGCAACGAAAAGTAAACTTAAAAAATTAAATTGGACTAACCCCAACGTGTCTATCGTTGAAAAGGTCTTTTAAAATGCAACAATAACTGCTTTGAAACTATGTAGATCAAACCCCCAGTCTTGCGATAATCTAATACAAAGTTAAAATTTGAGGCCCCCCCCTACCGTAACTTTTGAAATATTACTAAAATAATTCTGAAAAAATGTGGTATATACCTCAAAGTATATACTTTCAATTAAAACTATAGCGGTCTCGGTATCATAAATAGTTATTTCAATAAATGTATGTTTAATGTAAAATGTTACTTGCTCCTACAGAACCCTTCATGGGCGACTTACTTTATCTTCTTTTTAGTTTTTGTGGTTACAGCGACCACAGTAATACATAATCGGTTAGAATTTCAATTGTCTAGCTATTACGGCTTAAGAAAAAGAGCCCTGTGACAGACAGCGGAGTCTCAGTAATAGAGTCCCGTTGGCACTCTTTTGGTACGGAACCCTAAAACGTATATTTTTAAATTCTCCACATTCATGGTGTTCGTTTTAATTGAGTAGTTAAAGTGCTTTAGTATCCTAATTTACATTTCAATCACCGTGGGAAAAAAACGTAAAATTGTTTCCCCTATTAACATTTGCTAGCATTTGTTTTTGTCCATATAAATCTAGGTTATTATCACACTTTATCAAATATATGTAATTAAAATTCTTGAAAAAAAAACCTTTATTAGAAAACTTTTTTTAAAATATTATTGAAAGAACACTATGCAGGGTGATTTTAAATCTCGTAGCTATATTCGAGGAAAGTACTCTTTAGCGAAATAAAAAAAAAATTCTGTAATATGTATCTTGATTCATAATAAAAATCAAAGATACAGCCGACAAATAAAGGTTTGTTAGAGGGGTTTTGGCGGGAAGTCAAGGGGTTCGGTTATGGTTTTCTTTAAATTATTTTGCAAATTGATTTTAGTGGACTTTTTAATATGAAATTGGTGTTGTTTGGTGTTATAAATGCTCATGCTCATGAACAATATGTGAAATAGTTAAAGTGGACAGTCAAAGTACGGCTGTAGTGATATTTGTTTCGCGGACTGTGTGGGCACTTTCGGGCGTCGTCCGGCACTCAGTCGGCTATGAAAACCAGTGGACTCGTATAGATTTGTCACCAGAAGCTCCCTGAAAGCAATCAAAGGCAACCTTTGATTGTAACTTGTTAGGAAAAAAGAATTTCCCACGTTTTATTAACTTGTTCCTGGCCAAATACGCAGTAGCGTCAAGCCATTAACTAAAAAAAAAAAAAATGGTTTGTTAAATTAAAAAAAACCGGCCAAGTGCGAGTCGGACTCGCGCACCGAGGGTTCCGTACAAACCTGCAAGGTTTAGTATTTGGTATGAATTTCAATTTAATACCTCTACGCGTTTATGAGGAAATGGGTAGTAAGTTTAAAATTATTAAAAAAATATATATTATGTGATGTAACTAAAAATTTATGGTTTTCGTAATTTTTCCTTTATCTATGCTATAAGACGTTGCTTCGTACCAAATTTCAAGATTCTGAGTTCACGGGAAGCACCCTGTAGGTTTTGATTCCCTTGCAAGTGTCGAAAATTTGCGGCATAAACGGCTGTATCTTTTGATTGCGTTGGCTTAGAAGTTTGATTTTTTCACAGCTTCAAGGGACAGTAGACCTGAGTAATTGATATAAATTTCAGCTTCATACCTCCACGCGTTCCTGAGAAAAAGGGTCTTGACAGACGGACGGACGGACGGACAGACGGACAACAAAGTGATCCTATAAGGGTTCCGTTTTTTCCTTTTGAGGTACGGAACCCTAAAAATGCATTTTTCTCGGGTAATTCAATCACACGCAGTGGAAACATTACCAACTGATGACGTACTCTTGAGCCAATCACATGGTCCCAGCTGTCACGGGGAGAGAATACCATGTTTTATTATACCATGTGGCTCACCATTTCAGCGAACGAACTATGGATGCAATCGTAAATAGCATATGTACATCATCATCATCATCCTCATCAGGTCTTTTTTAGTTTCCACTGCAGGAGCACGACGGGTGGGAGAGGTTTTTTTTAAAAAATAAAAAAAGAGGTCGCATTGATGTTCATAAGCTTTGTTCAGTTCAGCTTGTGTTTCCTAAGTCGCCTTCTACGACATCCACGGGAAGACTTTCAGTAGTCCCATTCTACTTTGCCGGGAACCACAATAGCAAATGTACGATTGCATTCAATTATGTGTAGTTTTTTTTATTTTTTATTTGCAGAATTGATCATAAATTATATTAAATTTATCATACAACTCCTCTACTGCTTTTTACACTGAAAATATTCAGTCAGTAATAAATAGTAAGCCTATAATTGACAACCCTAATAAGTCAGAGTGCTAACCAAAAACAGTTAACCATAGACAAATTAGGAACCAATATTAGAATGATTACAAACTTCCGTGGCTTTGTTTCTAATAACTCGTATCTTGACCCTAGTCTGCCCATAAACGGAGCCCACTGACTGGCCGCGCATCAATGACCACATTTTTTTCTTTTTTTTTTCTTTCGAGGCCGTGGAAATCGTGGCCGTCGTTCTCCATTCAAAATGAAATTTCAAGCCTGTTACATTGTTGCGTTTATGGACTTAGCAGAGAATAGAGGCGGCATTTATTTTTATTTTTATATTGAATTTTATAAACAATGTAATCTACCTGGTGTTACAAAATTCTTTGAGCCAGCTTGCCCTTAGAACAGGTTTTATTAAACATGATATTGTTATAGTAATCCCGCTGAATTAATTTGATGATATTTCTGTGAAGGATACCTTAACTACTCGTAATCTCTTGCTCTATTTATTTACCATAGTTTTGCAGATTACTCCCTCACTTTCTTTAGCAAAACGTTGGGCGATAAGAAATATAGTATTTATAGTGCCAAAAATTTCTATTTTTTGCAATCGTTCTTCTAATCTTAACTCTCACTTGCCAGCATCGTTAATTAATTAACTTGTAAACAGCAAACGTGTGCGCATAATATTATCATCAATCTTTGTTTCATTTTTAAATTGTTAGGTTGTGTTTGATAAAATCAATTTAACATGTAATAAAATATTAATCTTAATAGAGACGTTAAATTTTATATTATAAAATTAACGCGATGAATCAAAGAATACAGTATCACGTCTTTATCCTTAGATCATTATTGGTCTTGCGGCTCTAAGCAGACAGAGCTGGCCGCTGACCCAAAGCACAGAATACATAAGAGTCAAACAGAATGGTATCTCACAGCGTCTCACGCAAATTGGCGTCCCCGCACCTCTCCCCCGCACTTTGTGAGCTTTGACGGCTCCAAACCAGGGTTTAATTACTAGCCGCACGCAATACGCGACGTGTGTTGTCTTGAGAACTGTCAACCAATAGTAACCATCATGGTGAGAAGGTGCGCGTATAATAATTGTTTATCCACCCAATACTCTAAAGAACGTATATTTCATACATTTCCAAATGATGAAAACAGGTAAGCAAAGCAACAATATAATTTCACGTTATTACCCAGCAACCATCTTGATATATATACCCTTCTCGCTCTCTCGCATTGGCGGGAGATACACAAGAGCGAGATTGTAACATTACCGGATTGCTAATAAGCAATCCGGTAATGTTACATAGGCTCCTCGCTCAAAGGTAATCACATACACGCAAATGCCAACTGGATTTCCGCGGGTTTTAGTGCTAAATGCCATTGTTGACAATGACAACTTGACATGCTAAGTGTAAGCGTGATAAAAATTTGTTTATTTTTATTGAATTTATTCATATAATTACCGTATAGTTTTGCGCCGAATATACAAATTACTATATTACAATAGTGAATTAGTGAAATTAGTGCGTTACAATATAAATGACTCAATAATAATCAGTAAAGTGAACTATAGGTGAAATGGACAATGGACACAATGAAAAATATTTGTAAAGTGATATTACGTAGCTGTTTCCGACTTTTCTGTAACATTTAATACATATAAAACAAAATATTTTTTACGTCATAGTGTTCGCAAATCTTCCGGTATGGAAAAATATAATCGTAAATATGTCGAACTCGTTAGTAGGTAGGTTAGTATTAAAATAATTCTGCGGTGCGACCCTAAGTATAAAACTCACACATCGACGTGTGTACAGATAAATTGTTTCGTTTGTAGTGTAGGTATATATGTTACTCTGAATCAATGGAGAGTCCTACCAGTGCCCAAAGGTTGCTTTGAGCGAGATGGTGTGCGAGAGGGTGAAAAAAAGCGGCCAAGTGCGAGTCGGACTCGTACATGAAGGTTCCGTACAATTTTTTAAAACGCTGAAAAAACACTTCTTGTATGACGACCCCCTTTTATTTTTAACTTTATCTTATTTATAGTATTTGTTGTTATAGCGACCATAGTAATACATAATCTGTGAAAATTTCAAGTATCTAGTTAATGCCATTATAAAGATCTAGTTAAAAACGCTGAAAAAACACGTTTTTTGTATGGCGACCTCTTTAATTTTTTACTTTTTTTATTTTTAGTATTTGTTGTTATAGCGGCCACAGTAATACATAATCTGTAAAAATTTATCAAGTATCTAGCTATTACGGTTCAAGAGATAGAGCCCAGTGACAGACGGATAAACAGACGGACAGACAGCGGAGTCTCAGTAATAGAGTCCCGTTTGCACTCTTTGGGCACGGAACCCTAAAAAGGAATTAAAATATTGATAATACATTCTTACCTAGCGGTCAAACGACCTGTTAGAAAATGCCGGATGCAAACAGCTTCCAATCGGTCTTATCGGAAATCCTTGGGGAGGCTTATGTATACTTAGCAGTAGACGTCCTGCGGCTTAAATTATGTTAATGACAACAGTACAAATCTAGTAGAACCTATGTCTGTAACGACTCACAGTCAAAGAACAGGTGATTGACAAGTGTTATGAAGAGCTGTGTTGTGAATACGAGGCGACATGGATATTATGACGTCATCGACAACTGTCAAAATGTACTGCAGTTTCGAAATTTCTGGCCAGGGGAGAATAGAGAGAAGGTTTTAAAAATCTAACAATATTTCTTATTGACGACCTCCGTGGCGTAATGGTTACACTAGGCCGCCAATCCGGAGGCTCTAGGTTCGATTCCCACCCAGTGCAAGTTGGAAAAAAGGTCTTTTTGAAATTGTCCTGGGTCTTTGGGTTGTTTATTTATAAATATTATATATGTATTTATTATAAAATAGCCTTGTTGATTTAGTATCCTATAATACAAGTTTAAAACTTACCTCGCCCCGAAAGACTCCGGGCTTTGACGCGTTACTGCTGACGATGCAACCGGGAATAACCTTGGATGATAATAATGGTAGGTTTCTGGAATTATCCTTATGAAACTACTGCCGAAATTATTAGCACTACTGGGGATATTTTATCTAGATTAATACCTATACTTATTATGTGATTGGCAAAAAATCGTATATGGAAAAGAAAGATCTTTTCAACTTACATAATAATATTACTTACCGTTTATTTTTTGCTAAAATCAATTGAAAGCAAGTATTGTGTAATATTCAAAACAATTTGAGATCATTAATATAAGTATCGAAACCGACTCCTTTAGCTATTTCGTAATCCATTGACCTTTCGAGATTTCTTTCAGACCGTCAATGGATGGCAAACAATCGTGGATTTCCGTTACATTGCTGGCTTAATGAGGTTTTGTTGACTTGTGCAAACATTCACTTATTCAGTTATCGGATAAATTTCTCCACTGTTGTCTAGTTAGCCTTTTCGATCTGACCCAATGGTTTATTGATTTGTCAATAATACCGAACTCTGTGACAATTACTGTCACTTTCACCCACCTATTTGAATTGAAAACAATATGGGAGAAACGGAAGAAACTGCATATTCTTCTTCTTTCGAGTCGATTCTTTATACTATTACTATTAACTTTTTTTTTTATAATAGGTTTGACCAGTGCTTGGCTACAGTGACCGCCCGTTCATTTGCCTCGTTGAGGTCCTGCATTAAGCAGGGTGTAGGGCATTTGGGGCAGGACAATAGGTGGGTCATTGACTGGACAGCACCGTAGTCGCACTGGTAATTTTTTGAAAAACGCCACCTAACCCAGGGGACGTCAGCACATGGTGGAAGTTTTTCAGAGGGTGGAAGTTGAGAGGGAGAGGCGGGAAATTTACTGAAACTGCATATTAAAACTCTGACTTGATTATTTAGGCAATGGGCACAAGTATCTGTTACTTGTGTTAAACACTTGTTTATATGGTTCATCATCATTGTCATCATCATCACTATCATCAGGCCTTTTAAGTCTCTACTGCGGGAGCACGACCCTCTCCGTACTACTAGAGCCATAGACAGAGCAGTCATCAGAGGATTTGGCCTACACTCTCCACGCTGGCCAGACGGGTTGGAGAGGTCTTATTGATGTTTATAAGCTTTGTTTAGTTTAGTTTTAGTTTCCTAAGAGAGCGACGGAACGCTGCAGCACGGCCGGTGCTGAAGCGTTCCGTCGCTCTCTTTCGCTCTGGCAAATGACGCTTCTGAGCGAAAGAAAAGGATAGCAGTATAGGAAAGTGCTGTTCCGTGTTGATAGATGAGATCCAACCCTAAGTCGCCTTCTACGACATCCACGGGAAGACTTGGAGTGGCCCTATTCTACTCTGCCGGGAACCACACGGCTCACACATGGTTCAATTGAATTGAATTCAAAATATCTTCAATAAAGATAAACTTATTTTCCGAACATGTGTTACAAACAATAATCAATATTTATATATATAGGATATTTATAATATCTCTTAATAATAGTCGTTTTGTTTTGAACAAATGTTGACTTCAGATCGTTACTTACAGTGCAGAAGAAGCAGCAACAAACTGCACTGCAGCATTTTCACGTCAACTTACAACTTAAAATTACTTTCAGACTCTTTGTAATCGTTTAAAGTGATTCTTGTGAACTTTTGAAAAATCATTTTTTTCCATTATTCTTATTCATCGTGCATTCTAGTTCAGCTAAGTGAGCTTCTGATGAGATGAGACTGCTTGAAGAATGAACTAAACCCTCCTTCCACTCAACTTCTAATCTACTATTAACCTCGTGGAGTTCGGGGAAGCTTGAGTCTGTTTACATTTAAGAGCAAAACTCTTGTCGGTGTCATGTATGAAAAGGGACGCACACAATTTTCGATCATATATTCTAGATCGAAGCACACAATGACTATTTTTGGCAAAGAATGGAGTGGTTGAGTTTGAGTCAATTAGCTTGTATTAAATTCGCCATTGGTTCTCATACCATTGGATATATTTCTTTCTTATTGTTTATGACCATTACATGTCCACATATCCTAGTTAGTTAACATAATAATACATAGTTTATATTAATAACCTTACTTTCTTTTCAGGTAAGCACCGATTAAGCTGATAACCGTGAGTTCTGAGGCAGTAACAGTAGTTACAGGTAGAGATAATAGATATATCATAATCATTATTGTGATAACAATCTACAAATAGCCTTCAATAACTGGCGATACGTTTCGGTTCTGGTCTTCTTGTCGTCATCATCTTCGAAATTGTTGTGGCACTATTAGAAAACATTTCCAAATTAAAATTCAAAGTATTCTGCATAGATGTAAGTACTAAAGATATTCTGCGTATTTAGAATACGCAGTGACCAAACCAAATCAAGTATCTTCAAAGATATCCATGATACCTTGACAAAAGAGGTATCGTCGGAATCAGCTAGATGACAAAAAGTCAAATCAGACGCTTTTGTCGAAATGTTGAAACAAACATTTTCTATGGAATTTGTATGAAATACAAAACCGTGACGTCATAGATATTTGGAGTCAAATAGCGCTCTTAATATCAGTTTTTCTGCATTAATAAATCTAAAATCATGTTGAATATGTATATGATCAATGACAAATAACACAAGTTTGTGACGTTTTGTTAACTTAATAGTACCGAATAATTTATTTTTGACCCAGACACAATTGTCTTAGCTTGGCTGTCAGGCTATGTGACGTCACAGTAAATCCATTGGCACTCTCTATAGGCTATAAATTAAGGAACTAAAAAAAATCCAATCAAATCGTTTGGGGTATCAAATGAAAGGGCTTAAAAAGCACATTTTACAAATATATAGACTATAAGCTGTTACTCCCAATTGTGCGTGTATAAACTAGATAAATATACTTTTCTATATGAATTTTACCGTAGTGGTTTTTAGTTTTAAAACTATATCTTGTTATCCAAATCAAATACATGTATGCAACGTAATAATAACATTACAAGGCCCTTACCAAATAAAGAGGAAATGTAGCATTTCCTGCGAGAGTACTTGTCATTCTTAGACCATAGGTATTATAACCATAGGTTGCTTATGCCTTATGCAATGCCTTGTTATGACGAATAGGCCATAATGACCGCCTAGACTGGTCTGGTCTGGCACAGATCGATAGTTAGATAATAGATAAAGATAAAAGATTTGCCAAACATTACAAGAAAGATATTTACATTGCGTTACGTCCAATCTTATTTTACCATTATGTGTGTGCAAATTTTGTCAGAAAGGCTGTCTATCATTCAGGTATTTTTTAGTTTCCACTGCAGGAGTACGACCCTCTCTGTACTACAGAGCCACACTTAGTCAGAGTAGCCAGAGGATTTGGCCTACACTCTCCACGCTGGCCAGACGAGTTGGAGAGGTCTCACTGATGTTTATAAGCTTTGTTTAGCTTGTGTTTCCTAAGTCGCCTTCTACGACATCCACATGAAGACTTAGAGTGGTTCTATTCTACTCTGCCTGGAACCACACGGCTAAAGAAATATACTTACTACAATATATGTATAAGGATAAAACGAAATTAATATGTGCTATGTCTATTATACAGACGACGTTGGACAAGAGTACTTTTAAAAATAAAAATTACGTACAGAGTAATAGTTTTTTGTAAGACGTTTCTTTTGCTATTCTTCTTTACATTGTCTTAATTTTATACGAGTATCTTGGACCGGTAAAGAGATTTTCTCCATTATATCTTTTATTTTCCTTTCATACCTACTTCTGGATTCATCTACAACAAAAACCTTGTTATCGACAGTAGACATTATTAATTTTACTTAACCATTGTCTTTTCATACCAACGATGACTTACCTATCATTGAAAACAATTAATTTAGCCATTGTCTCTGCTAACTACTATTATCAATTGAAAAACTCGTTAGGTCGTTTCTTATAAATAATTTCCATAAAAATCACTTTCGAGTTTCCCACAGCTAATCATCCGTTGCGATCTCAGGTTATTTATAGAAAGCCCATCTTTAATAGTTTTCGCTAGGATATTGTTCACAGCGTGAGTTCTTATCCACTCACTTTTTACACCCAAAACCCAATTTTTCTACTCAATATTCGACTTTATCACCTTGTAATAAGAACGGATTGAAATCGGATAGGTTTTGCATAGAGTTAATAATACGTGTAGATGGTATCTCGGATTTTCGTCTTTACTTTCATCGGCTATTCAATTTCGATATTGTGGGGGCGGTCAGGTACCTACTAAACTAAGGGTTTGGACAGTACCGGACTTTCGTTTTCATTGTGTGAGAAACTGGCCATAATGTCAGCTCTACAAGTAAGTACCTTAGATGTTAACTTGCAGTAGAAACTAGATTTACGTTGTGTTATTATATTAATTTAATAAATTTAGCTGTATATATAAAAAAGTTCATTTTTTGATTCTCTTATTATAAATAGAATGTTTGTACGGGAGTTAAATATAAAAAAGTACTTAAGTACTTATGTAACTATTGATGTTTCGTTAAATGTTGTTCAAGAATTATTATTATATTTCGTGTTACAATTTATACAATTTTTAGTGCTCTGAGACTTATCATATCAATGCTTTCATATCATAAAACTCCCATTTCAATTAGTAATCTAATAATTATGTAAATTTGATGCGTTATGTACTGTCTTTTTTGTTTTTTTTTCTTATACCACGGCACACATTTTTATTTGTAAGTGATTTATTGGGTCCTAAAAATCTTGTAGCATTTTTACGATACTTTATAACGAGTTCAGGTATATTTACTACCCACATTCCATCAGGCAATAGTCATCGATGCCTTTTAAATAAAGTAATCATTGGAACTACAATTATCTGACATCGTAACCTTCCAAGTAACAATTTTGTAGTAACCACAATTGACACTGCAATAGCTTTATTTAGTGGCGACAGTTCTAAAAGTGTTTGTGGCTACAGTGTTAAAAATACCAATAGGCACAGTCACCGGCATCCCATGACTAATACTGGTATATACAATATGTGGTTGAGGTTTAGATTTTCCACACACGTATGAGTTGATTTATATTATTACTTATACCGTGCGGTGACGAGTGACAAGTGACAATATCAAAGCGAAGTAATAGAATATCAACATAATATCAGAGCAAAATCAAGTGAAATTTTCGTCACTCAAAAACATATCAAGCTATTGAAATTCATTGTTATTTTTACGAAACTGCGGTGCGGTTTGAATTTGGAGAAGAACGCTGAACGTCGTCTAACGGTTTTTATTCACTTCGGAACCCAAAGGTTGACACGTGAAGATGGCCTTCCTGATCATCATCTGAGCGTATTCCACGTTTCATTCTCATCGGTAACGCATCAGATTTGTTTAAACAAACGCTAGGTGGCGTTCAGGACCCACAGCTTTACGTGCCTTCCGACGCATTGAATTATCTTTTTAGGGTTCCGTACCCAAAGGGGGCAAACGGGACCCTATTACTGAGTCTCCGCTGTCTGTCCGTCTGTCACAGGGCTCTATCTCTTGAACCGTAATATTAGGTCCTTACATATGAAATTGCCGATTTTCAATACTGGCAACTTTAAAATTAAATATCTTGCGTTTCATTAGGAATTCCAAATTCAAATTTATTTCGAAATAAAGCCAGAAAAATATTGTTTTAAAATTCGTATTTCATTTGTTTTAACATCATTTGTTTGAGTGTCAACATTGCTATAACAACAACTATGGACAAATTGAAAATTCGCGGTATTTACGAATACGAGTTCCACCGTGGCACCAGTGCTGCAGAAACGAGTCGAAGAATTAACGACGTGTATGGACCAGGCACCGCTAACGAACGAACGGTGCGTTTTTGGTTTCAACGTTTCCGTTCTGGAAATTTCGATTTACACAATGAGCCTCGTGGACGACCTGATACTCAAGTGAATAACGAAGAATTGAAGGCGATAGTGGAAGTGGATCCATCTCAAACCACTTCTGAATTAGCAGCAGCCTTCGGCGTAAGTGACAAAACGATACTTATCCACTTGCGCCAAATCGGAAAAATTAAAAAACTCGAAAAGTGGGTACCGCACGAATTGACTGAAGCAAACCAACAAACACGCGTTGCTTGCTGCGTTTCTTTGCTTAATCGCCACAATAATGAGGGTATTTTGAACCGTATCGTGACTTGTGATGAGAAATGGATCCTGTACGACAATCGGAAGCGATCATCACAATGGCTTGACCCTGGAGAACTGGCAAAACCTTGCCCTAAAAGAAAACTGACCAAAAAGAAGATTCTGGTTAGTGTTTGGTGGACCAGTGCTGGTGTTATCCACTACAGCTTCTTGAGATCAGGCCAGACGATTACTGCAGACTTGTATTGCCAACAATTGCAAACAATGATGGAAAAGCTCGCCATTAAACAACCGAGACTGATGAATTGCTCTAGCCCACTGCTCCTTCAGCATAACGCTAGACCACACACTGCACATCAAACGATCGCCAAGTTAGAGGAGCTGCGACTGGAACCTCTGCGTCACCCACCATACTCTCCAGATCTTGCCCCAACCGATTACCACTTTTTTCAAAATTTTGATAACTTTTTACAAGGAAAAAATTTCAAATCTGATGAGGCAGTCAAAACCGCCTTCAAACAGTTCATAGACTCGCTCCCAGGATTTTTTTTCCAAAGGTATCAATGATCTGCCTATAAAATGGCGGAAGTGCATCGATAACTACGGCGCATACTTCGATTGATTAAATAACATTTTCATTAAAAAAACTTGTTTCACTTTTTTGATACTGAACGGCAATTTCATATGTAAGGGCCTAATAGCTAGACACTTGAAATTTTCACCGATTATGTATTACTGTAACCGCTATAACAACAAATACTAAAAATAAAAAATAGTTAAAAAGAGTGTCGTCATACAAAAAACGTGTTTTTCTGCGTTTTTAACTAGATTTTTATAATAGCATTAACTAGATACTTGATATTTTAACAGATTATGTATTACTAATGCGATTGTAACAACAAATACTAAAAATAAAATAAAAAGTTAAAAATTAAAGGGGGTCGTCCTACAAACAATAATGGGTCGTCATACAAAAAACGTGTTTTTTCAGCGTTTTTAACTAGATCTTTATAATGAAATTAACTAGATACTTGAAATTTTTACAGATTATGTATTACTATGGCCGCTATAACAACAAATAATCTTCAAATGATGTCTTGGGCCGACTGCGGTGTCGAACGGTCGTCTCCCATTGTCTCCCATTTTGGGACCGGACATAAAAAGTCTGCGATCATAAACCTCTCGCTCGCCTTACGTTCTGCTATTACTGGGACAGACGCGGTTTAAGTAAAATGTGCAATTTGTGACAATTTGTGAGTGTAGTGTGTTTGCGTAAATTGTGCATTCAACAAGGCCGCCCTAAAACCTAGAACAAAATCTACTTACTGCCGTGAAGAAATCTGGTGAGGTCTTTCCAATTATTTATTTATCTATCTATTTATAATTTGATTATTTGTACAGGCTGCCTATTTAGGTCATCAAAAACTGCAAATACCCTGTTTAAAACTTGGTTAGCCTTAAGACATCAAATTCAAGAGTGACGTAATAGTAAGTAAACATCCTAAATTCAGCATCTGAGAGATACATACTACAAGAGTCATCAACCGTGATCCTAAATACCCTTTTGTTTGAACGAGCTTCAAATTGTGGTTTCGAAGTCAAGACACTAGATTACCAGCCGAGCTGTAAAACAAAAAACTCCAACAAAATCCGCAGGGAAACCAAAATAAAGAAAACAAACTTAAATATAGCAACAAAATACAATCATGTCTCGCATAAAAGAATCTTGAACTAGCACCACAAATGAAAACTGCTTGATCTCGGTAAGAAGCATGTCACATATTGTACCTAATATACTAATCTTCTAAAATAATTTTTCTTCACTTATAAAAATCGATATATGCTAAATACCCTAAACAAAAAGTAAATTAGATCAAAACTAACACCTTAGTAGCAGAGTGACTCCTTTGTTCTTGATAATCATGCATGTGCAAACAGGTTAAAAACAAAAGCTATCCCCCGGAAGCACAAGTTACCTACTCAAAATACCGGCTAAGGAACGCGCTCTTTGTTGACAGCCCAATACAAGAACAATAGTAGGTTGATATCTTAACTGACTATTTTTCGGCTAGCCCGAACCGATTATCATGGCTCCCCTTTCTTCGCAAGAGGTTGGCTTTGTTATTGAAAATAAGTAAAGTTATTATCATCATTCAACATAGGAAATTTTACTTATTGAATAAAACCAGATCTAGAAAATAAAGTTCATAATTTGAAGACGAAAAAAAAAAAAAAAATATACAACTACATCATCCCGGTAAGAAGCTTGCCACATAGCGTACCTAATGTATTAAACTTCTAAAATAACTTTTCCACACTTCTCTGTGATAAAACATTTCGCCAAAAACGGTTGTAATATAACATAGTTTATAGTCAGGTTGTAAATAATATACTTAATAAAACATCAGCCAGTTTTACATCCTTTAGTAACCTACGTAACCTAGTAACCGACGTACATATATTGTAACCACTCCGGAAACAGTCAAGTACATAAATCTTCCCACCCATTAAGCAAAACAATACCTACGGCCTCCAGTGCATTTAAAAATATTCCACGAAAAATTACTAACACAGAATTGCATTCAAACCAAAGGCCTCGCTCGAAGAATCATAAAGGAACAAAAAATATATAAGTAAAACAAAAGCCCACAGATGCAGACCACTCTGTTAAATCATCCGGGTAAAAAAAAAAAAAAAAAACAACACTGAAAGAGAATTGACGTAAACCCATAACAATAAATAAACAAAAGCAACGTAACCCATAGACCATAAATTTCTGAAACGCATAGCCCAGTACACACGTGCACACAATGGAAAAAAAAAACCTAAACAAAGAAATTCGACAAATTACTGGAGACGGTAATTGTCTCTTCAGAGCGTTAGCGGATCAAATAAACAACATCTTTGGATTAACCTTCAACTATCAAATGATACGAAATGACGTAGCTTCTTACGTTAAAAACAATAAACACACACCCAGTATCAATCTGGCCCTGCAAAATAATATCCTAGACTGCAACCACCTGTTTAGCTCTACTAGCAATATAAAATTAGATGAACGCATAGACAAATACGTAGAAAAACAATTTGAGGATGGCTTCTGGGGAGGAGAGGACATCCTAATAGCTGCAGCAGAATATTACATTATTAACGTTTACATATATGGGCAATATAGAAATCCGATCATATATCACCCGTCATCAGATAACGCAGTAGCAAACATCTACCTTTACTTCGAAAATAACCACTACGATAGTATTATTAACCAAGAAATACAACACAACCAGTTTTCAAGTATCGTAGAAAGCAACACGGAGCCCCATAAAACATACGAAAAACCTAACGGAATAGTAGTTAATTCCCAAGGCGACACCCAAGTACCTACTACAGTTTCAATCGTGTCGAAAAGCAATAAATGCAGCGATAATGACCTTAAACGACCGAGTCCCCCCACTCAAAAACAGGTAGAATTACAAAGATCTTCGACTGTGCCAAGCGAGACGAATTCAACGGAAAACACTCATCCACTTATAATACTCTCGAATGATACTGAAATTACACAAAACAGCTTCATATGCCCCAAGGGGCTACGCTCTCCCGATCCAACAGTAAGATTACCGACTCATTTGCCTATGGCCTGTGAGTCGCTTTCCGTTGCGACTTGGAATGTTTCGGGATGCGCACAACCTCACGATAAGAAAAACATAGACAAGACTCTCTCCGAACGCAATATAACTATCGCAGGCCTACAAGAAACACACCTTACAACGGGCGAGTTCAAATCGAAAAACTACAACTGGATATTGTGCGGCGGTAAAAACGCGAAGGAATCTCGAGGTATAGCGATATTAATCAACAACAAAGTAGAACACGAAATTATCCAGGTATATCGCAAAAGTAGAGACGTACTTGCAACACATCTACATCTAAAAACAGCAGATGTCAACAACCCAATCAATCTCTTTGTTATCACAGTTCACATTCCAGTAAAATCAACATCACGGTTTTTACAAATAGGAAATCTTGTCAGACAAAACAGCCCCAAAAATGCTTACTTAATAATCATAGGCGACTTCAACGCGCACATAGGTAAGGAAGACGTACGAGCCGGTAAAAATCACACATACGAGAAATTAGTAGGAAAAAACCTTTATCATAAAATTTCCAACGAGAACGGCCATCTCTTACTAAACTTAATTCAACAACATCAGCTCAAGGTAAATAGTACTTGGGGCAGACCTACATGTAGGACCACATGGTCTAGGGGGAAAAAGCAATCACAAATTGACCATATTATGTCTGGTTTAAAAAGAAAAGTATACTTCCATAGCGTAGTAGGCGAAAAAGATCTAGCAGTTAACTCTGATCACAAATTAGTATGGGGCAGCATCCAAATGTCATCATTCCACAAATCACAAATATCTGGGACATATGGAACCCACCAAAAAAATAAAAACAAAAAAATTCAATATAAACATAGAAACTACAACTATGAGCTCCTACAAGGGAGTGCCCACGCGGAGGCCTACCAGAAAGCCATAATAGAGAAAATAAAAAAAGCAAAACATGACCTCGAAAATTCTAATAAGACACCCACTAAGGACATCCCATTAGAATGGGACACGCTTAATGGAATTTTGAAAGAGTCCGCACACGAAACCCTCCAAAAACCAATCGCTAAAACAAAGGAAAGAAGAGTTGCACTAGCAAACCTACAAAAAGCGCTATTCAAAAAATCTAAAAATCCCCATAATCTAGCATTACAACAAAAAGTAGTGAAAGCCCGCCGCTACCTTAAAAGAATTCAGGAACAAGAGGAAGCGTACGACGCCAAATTTTTCTTCGAGGGACTCAGCAGTAAACACGAATCGCTCCGAATGAAAATTACATATAAATTCTTGCGCAAATTTAAAAGAAAATGTGCCCGAGCGCAAACAAAACACCAAATTCCCATGTCCAACTGGATAGCGGACCTAAAAAAAAGCGAAGGCCAACACATAGCTCACGTTTCCGGAAAAGATAATAGAGTTACACACTTAGAGCCCCCAAATCTTGAGGAAATAAATAATATCATCCAACGGATGAAAAATGACACAGCCCCGGGCACAGACCAAATAGTGCCGGAATTATACAAGGCCGCTCCAATGGAGTTTTTAGAAGAGTTAGTTAAAACCATGGCATCAATATGGCTTAAAAATAAGGTACCCGATGAATGGCGCCTCACCAAACAAGTGCCCATACAAAAACAAGCACACCCAAAACAAATCAGTGACTTTAGGAAAATATCCATATGCAATGTAGGTTACAGAATTTACGCAAACTACATACTAGAAAAACTTGACGCTACCATCGACGCACTCGGAAATTATCAAGCAGCGTTTCTTAATAATAGATCAACGGATGACCACATTTTCACACTTCGTAGAGTCCTAGATATCAAATGGAGAGAGGGCGCAGTCGTGTTCGTGGTGGGGCTTGACCTGGAAAAGGCCTTCGATAATGTCAATCTGGAAGCTCTTAAAGATATTCTTTTAACCAGAGTAGGAACCTCACTAACGAACAAAATAATCGAGGCGTGCATGAATGAAGAGACTTTCATCTCATGGTGTGGACAAAACTCCGACACCATCAAGAAGGGCAAGGGAGTAAAACAAGGTTGCCCACTATCTCCGAGATTATTTACCATAATCATTGACGAAGTACTCAGAACGCTTGAGGAAGAAGATGAGGCAGTAAGACTAGATCAAGACTCAAAAATATCTCTGCCCATAATCCTTTCCTTTGCAGACGACATTTTATTAATCGGTGAAGATATTGAGGTACTAAACCGCGTAATAACCAAAATGAAGACACTACTCAACTCAGTCGGACTCACCATTAATGAAAACAAATCTAAACTCGTAGTACGCGATCCTTTTTCGCCAACGACCTCACACCAACAAAGCCGGGTCCTTGGGGGAGTTACCATCCAGCCAGTACCAGAGATCAAGTATCTTGGCACATACATAACAGCCTCACACAATCGACGTTCCACCATCAGAAAACGCTGCTTAAAGGCAATCAAAAACAGCAAAATGCTACTGCCCTTCATAAAAAACAATAAAATAGAATGGAAAATTGCACTTTTAATGTATAAAATGGTGATTAGACCGTGCATTACGTATGGTCTAAACGTATCAGCATTAACGAAAGCGAATAGATCCAGGCTTAGAAAATACGAACGTCAAATTCTTCACGATATGTTATCCGTCGCCAAAACGACGCCCAAACGAAAAACAAAAGCCATCTTAGATGGGAAAACAATTATAAAAGTAATAAAGGTACGGAGAATTTCTTACTATGGACATATACTAAGACGACCAACCCCGCACTTACTGCAAGCAGCTTACAAACACAAAGAAATCAAAAGAAAAGTGGGGCGCCCCATTTATACATGGGAAGACTCCCTTAATTACGACATCCATTACTACACAAATAAAACAAAGATGGAATGGAGAGAAATAGCAGAAAACAGAAAATTAATGAAAAATGAAGCCGAAAAGATTTATGATGCTCCCGAGACAGATTCTGAAACCGACCTGGAACCAGAAGAACATACCTTGACCACATCACAAATTAACTTACTACCGACTGTTTGTTACTAAATAATCGCACCTTTTACCATCTACCTTCCCCCATACACAGATACAGGTGTCTCTGAACCCCCCAGCACTATCTATGGAAAGTACCCTAGATCAACACATAAATAAGATACTCGTAAGGGCCCATCCCGACATATGTCTTTAATTATTTAACATACGTATATACTTCATATGATCTACGCCTGGATAGTTTGATCCGCGCAGCCGACTTGACGCTTTCGACGTTCCGTATGTACATCTACAAGGCATACCCATTATCTTGACTCAACTTAACAAATTAACCATGTACACAAAAATAAGAGTATAGTATATATATTTAAAAAAAAAAAAAAAAAACGCAGCTGACTAGAGTACATAACGAGGGCAGTACGAGTAGCTCTACAAGCAAAGAAGATACCTCAGGACCGATAAAAGATATAAGATAACTAAGAAGGAAGCGTCAGAGAAACCAGAATCCCAAACCCTATCTATGACTCCATGAAGCATGATGCAGCCAGCACAGCCCTTCGAAAGAGGAACATCAGGAAGAGCAGAATACGCAGTTTTATCCCTTCCTCATTATATATTACACACCAAGTATAAAATTTATCTCCCATATGTTTACTTGTTGCTGGTATACGGTAGACTCTAATTTCCCTCCTCCTTCCCATTTCCCAGACTGCAATTCCCCACACACTCCATATCCTATATACGTGCTCACCTGGTTTCTCGAGCCTGGTACAGGTCTAACGCGGTCTGACGTGGCTGCGCTAGTAAAACGGAGACGATAAGTACATATATCGGCCCGTTGCGTGAAGTGCAGTCACGTTCACTCCAAGGTGGACTTAGTTCCTACGCTCTTGCTGCGAAACGCTGGCTGGGTGGGCACAGAACTGATAATCTTCAAAGGCTTAATTAAAAAAATTGATTGTTTACTTTTTTTATAAATAATTGAAGTTTTTACGTAACTTTGATTGTAATTTATTGTGCGAATCAACAGACTCACTATTGAATGGGTATATACTCTCTACAATTTGTTACAGCTCAGCATTACGATTACCACATGTACTTAATCTGTATAATTACTTATCTGCGAATGCGAAACTCGTGTTTTAACTATTTAACAAGTATTATGAGTTACTATAAATTCTACAGTGACCTTTGTATGTCGTTCATTTCCCTTTCGTATGAAAGTGAAATTCGCGCTTGAAATTGGGTCGGTCACACCTTGCAGCTTTTTTGCTACATTGCTTGCATGCTGGGATATTTGTCCGTTACTTTGTCTTTTTATGCTTGTCGGGAAGAAAATAAATAACTTTGAATGTTCCAGCTGCTTCTCTTCCCGCGTAGATCGTAAAAGCCGATCGAGTGAATGGGTAAAAATACTAGTAGTCATGGCGATGCGGCTAGCAATCCATAACTATTTTGTTTCCTTTAGGCTAAGGCGGTTATCCCACTACACCGTGCACCGTCGCGGAGCGCGGTTTCTACATACTGACGCTCCCGCGTGGTGACGCGTTTTCAGTGGGTGGGAGTAGGCGTATTTTCTATACAAACTGAGCTACTTGCATACAATGTTAAAAATCTGCCGCGCCGCGCTTCGCGACGGTGCGCGGTGCAGATCAGCGCCTAAAAGTGGCCTTTGGATCATGTAATGTGTCTCTGGGTTCTGTCTGCTTAAAGCCGCAAAATCTAAAATGCTCTGTCTGCCCCGTTAGGGATAATAATGTGACACTATCTGTACTTTGTGTTTCAACTCGGGAGTCGTCAAGTAGTTCGCAATTCTTACATTTTCTTCTTTAAGCAAGCTCTAGGTTTCTTAGATTCGAGGTTTATATTAAAGTAAAATGTCATATAGGAGATTTAACTTAGTTGTGATGCTTCAGAGCCTGAGATCCGCTATTCGGATTTTTTTTTATCTAAGGAATATATTCTTGTAAATATTCTCACTTTCACAGTTAGCCATTCTTGATCGTGTCGTGAGATCGTTCGGAACAGAGAACGAAATTCCAGAACAAAATCTAGGGCTAGCTATGGCTATACTAGAACAAAATTTTAAATGATATCTCCGTTTCCTTTCAAATAATTTATTTCAAATGGCACTGGACCACGAAAAATTCATGATCCCCCTTAAAACTACATAACTAATATGACGATGACGCAATAATACTTCAATTATGCGTCGCTTAGGACTTGCTTCGAAATGCATAATTATCTGGAAATGTATATTGCGGATGTGCATTGGTAATTAAGCTGCAGGGTATCTCGATTTGCATTCAGCTGAGAAGGCGCTACGGGTACTATGACCCTGTAGATTAGTGTCTGGCTAATTTATTAGTGTAGAATACAATTTATTGTATGGACATGTAATGAGGAGGGAGGAGAGCCACGTAACCAGAAAGGTGCTGAATTTGAAGGCTACAGGAAATAGGAACAGAGGAAGGCCTAAGAAAAGGTGGATGGAGTGCGTTAAGGACAATATGAATAAAAATAATTTAACAAGTGCCTTGACAAAAGATAGAGGAGAATGGAAAAGACTCACATGCTGTCCCGACCCCACGTAAAGTGGGATAAGGTGAGGAAGAAGAAGAATACAATTTATTTAAAAAATATACATATATACAGGTATGAAATACTCTTACTGTCTTCTGTGATAAAGGGCCTAACAAAATATACTGAAACTTTGTTAAGGGTGAATTCAGTTCATGATACTGAACAACTTTCCCCAATGAACATATATCGACATATGAAAAATAATTTTTGGCATTCAATTTCCACTTTTTATATCTATAAAAAGTAAAAACCATACTATGTCACATATCTCGAGGCATTTAAATATTACTTTATGCAACAGTTGTACAAGCGGGTTCAAAAAAGACGGGCGGTACGCGTTATGATATGATGTGAGCCTTGGCGAACATCGCACTCGAGGCGTCTTATTGCGGAATAAAGAAACTTAGACACATACATTAACCCTGAAAACATTATACTCCTTTTTTGAGGCAGTTGTGTAAAAAAGGGCGCCACTGTTAGGCTCGCTCGAGTTGTTAAGAGTATCTTATTAGTATTCGGCCCGACCTATGCTTGTCTAATCTACTACGCTATACTTTTTCTTTATTTCCTACCATTTCTCCAGCGCGTCACGAGTACAAACAACTTTTCCCAAGAAACATATGTTGAAGGAAATATGAAAAATAATTTGTGGTTTTCCCTACAAACTCGGATCGGTCAACTATATTTCGGTATATGTTCCTTGGGGAGAGTTGTTCAGTATCATGGACTGAATCCGCTCGTAAAATAGTTTCAGTATATTTGGTTAGACCCTGTATTTATTTACCTTCGTTACATTTTTGTTGTTGTTTTACTATGCCAGAGCCGCGTTTGTCCTATTTCTGGTTTGATTGTTACGGATCGTGTCTTAGGGCTTAAGAAAGTGTGCCTAACCTACTGCACCTTGAGCAGGTGAATTCTAGCGTGGTATTCAGGCATGTATTAATTTATTTACGCCCTGCGGTCAGCACAGTCACATAATAAAGAACTTATAGAAATATACCTTATTTACAGTAAGGTTTTTCTTTAAAACGAGTAATCAGTCAAAATAATCAGTCCACTTCTGGCTTAAAGGCCTCTCCTAATCTTTATTATCAAATGAAAGGGCTTTATTAGTACATTTCGAACAAGTTCAAAGCAATGAACAAGATATACATACATAGTTTAAAAAAAAAACCCAACTACGGGAAGATAGACATCTGAAAAGTACGTTTATCCAGTTATTGTAAGCACAGCAGTGAGAAATAGTTAATAATGCATATATTTTCGAAATGCACTAATTAAGCCCTTTCATTTAATACCCTACACGATATTATTTGATTTATTTTATTTCTTTGTTCATTAGGGTGCCATATTTAATTTACTGTGACGTCATAATAATATAGCCTATATATAACTAGCGGGCAGCCAAGACGCTTCCAACGATACCTCATTTGTCAAGGTAGCATGGATATCATAAAAGGTAAAAGGGAACAGATGAACAAACATAGGTACATGCATACATAGCGGTGAAAAACATAACCCTTCTTTTGGCTTCATGTCTCCCGACTTGAGTCCATTCTCGGTATGTGTTCTGCCCACTTTCATTTCGGTCTTTTTTTAAACTACACTTAGCGCGCATTGTACCTTTGTACTCATGTACGGTCAACTCATACTTGCTTCTGGCAAATAATATATACATTACGCGAAAAGAAACGACATTTAAGCATGTGTGCACGTAGAATCGCTTGCGGCTATGTGTGGGTGGCTGGATGTGCGAGAGAGAATTGAGAGGCGCGCGGGGCGTGAAACGAGCTATCGCTGACTGCTTTGGCCGAGGGCTGGTACCTAGTTCGCGCCTCTCTCACTTTCGGATTCGGTATCAACCCTAGCGTTACGAGCTCCGAGCTCAAGGTCACCGGCGTTCGAACTCAAACGTACAGGGAGTGTCGCCGTTGTACTTCCAGTGAAGAAAAACATCGTGAGGAAACCTTTAAGCTAGTTCACGCTAGTGTAATAATGATTGTTGACACTAGATGTCAGTCAGGCAGCTCGAAAAATCTGACACTAGTGTTAAAAAAAGCACACTCGATACGAAAGAAAGAAATGTATCGATATCTACACTTACCTTATTTTGCGTCGCCGTTCTCTACAAATACTGCAAAATGCATTGTTTCAATGTTGACCACAGATAACGATTTATGGCTTTTGCTGGACTGCAATTTAGCTGTAGATCTACATAAATAAGCGGTATGTGATACGGTATTTTGGTTTCTATTTAGAAATATGGGAACTATAAAAATTTTTGCTAGAAATATTCAATAATTTTTTTTTTCTTCAACACAATATTTTGTTTGATACTTAGACTGCCAAAAATTGAGTATCACTTACTTACTCCGCTGGCTCAGCGACCTGAAGTGGATCTTGGCTTCCGAGACGACAGAGCGCCACAAATTCCTATTCTGAGCGATATCTTGCCAGTTGACAGCTTCCATTTCCCTCCCGCAGATCAGCCTGCACCGTATCGATCCAGCGATATCTGCGTCGACCCACTTTCCCATATAGGCTGCCTTGACGACACAATCCTCCTTCATTCTTTCCAGATGCCCAAGCCATTGCAAGCAGAGCGCTTTAGTAACACCGATTATATTCAGCTCTTTTACCAGCTCTTCTATCTCCACATTTTTTGGGTTCTCCAGCTTCCGTCAGCATTTTTAGTCAGTCTAAGTATTACTGACAAGGAAAAAAATATCCATATAAAATTTTGAGGTCTTTCCACCAGGGAAATTTTTGTATCAAGTCCTTGATACTGAACTTATTTGCCGAAAATCTATTCGGCTCAATGCTAATTTGCATGAAAGGATGAGTTTTTTTCGTGTTGGCCGTAAAACTATAATAGCTAAATTGTTTAAACTGTTCTGGCTATTCATCTCCACTTCGCAAGGTCTTTGGCATCCTTGGGTGACCATTGACATACATATAGTATTTGGAGAAGAAAAAGCTGGACAGCACACCCTGGGCTCCGAAGCAGCACAGCTGAGGATGCAACGCACTAAGATGAAGAAGACTTTATGTTTACGGAAAGTAGTTCAGTATCATGAACCTCAAATTTAGGTAGTCTATAAAAAGTCAGTATAATTAACAGTTTTTTATACAAAGTAGACAAACAGCTTCTTTTATTCTTCTACATAATTAGCTAAAATACGACGTAACTTTAAAATAGTAATATTCATAATATTATGAAATAAGGAAAGTTCCAACTATTGTAACAAGACCATAACAATACAGGAACTGAAGTGAACTTGTCCACAGATGCCAGTCATATGAAGTAAATATAAAGGCTGTATGACAACTCCAGTGGCGTCCGCATTAGAAGTTCTTTTTTTTTTAATAAGAAAAGAAAAATGCTAATCCATAGGTTTATGCAACGTGGAAGAGACATACTCATAATAAATTGATCCACGGTCTATACTAGATCATTATAGTATAGTAAAATTAAAATAACAGCCAAAAAACAAAAGTATATTTCAGCATTTCCGTACAAAAGTGTGCAGCCGCGCCCAGGCGATTTGTACGGGAATGTTAATTTTTTTTTGGTTTTTGACTTATTTTAATTTCATTATACTTTAGTTATCTAGTATAGCCCGTGGTTCGATTATTTACGGGTATGTCCCTTCCACGTTGTATAGAACGTTTTTTTCTTTTAAGGTTATTTTAAGAGCTATGGCTTCCAAGGAAGCTCCTGAACGTTTAGTACTAAAATGCGATTCCACCACCAATACACATAAAAAAGTTCAATAAAACCGGTCAAGTGCGAGTCGGATTCGCACATAAATTGGTTCAGTACCTCCTTACACTGTTGCAAATGCTGAAGAAAGCATGTTTCTTGTATGAGCCGCCCCCTTTAATTTTTAACTTTATCTTATTTTTAGTATTTGTTGTTATAGCGACCACAATAATACGTAATCGGTAAAAATTTCAAGTGTCTCGCTATTACGGTTCAAGAGATAGAGCCTTGTGACAGACGGACAGACAGTGGAGTCCCGATGGCACCCTTTGGATATGGTACCCTAAAAAGTAATTGAAACGGTCAGTTCATATATGATCGCCACTGACGTCGAAATAGATCCTAAACTCACTTTCCAATTGTCAAGTGTCACAGTTGTCTATCGTTACATACAAAACGACAAACTGACAGATGCTAATGGTGTGTTTCTGTGTCGAAGGAAACAATAATAATAATACGAGTACCTAAGTAATTTCATTCGTATTTTCTTACGTACTATTACTTAAGGTTTTTATGGTTCATGTAATAAAATGTTACGGCTTTTTGTGATAGCCCCCGATATACGGAATTATAAAAGTTTAAGGTCTTTTTTATTAAAATAAACGGGCAAGTGCGAGTCGGACTCATACAAGAAGGGTTCCGTTATCGTACAATGTTTTAAAACGCTAAAAAAACACGTTTCTTGTATGACGACCCCCTTTAATTTTAACTTTAACTTATTTTTAGTACTTGTTGTTATAGCGGCCATAGGAATACATAATCGATGAAAATTTCAAGTATCTAGTTAATTCCACATTATAAAGATCAGTTAAAGATATCTGTTTCAAAATTGAGTTGCAAGATTCCCGAACCGATACCGGAACAAACATAGTTATTATACATTGCAAGTTAAATAAAAGCCTTTAAGAACAGGGGCCAATGTTGCCAATGTTTGAGTTGTGTAGCTGGTCTTATATTCTATTTCAGTGGTCGCCTAGTATAGCGAGGCATAAATACGTAAGCGTTGTAGATTTTACCCACTCTTTGAAAATAATAAGTGTGTACGAGTATGTTTGCACTTTTCGCTCTAAAAGCGCGAAATGCGTATGTAAATCTATACTAATATTATAAAGCGGAAGAGTTTGTTTGTTTGTTTAAACGCGCTAATCTCAGGAACTAATGGTCCGATTAGAAAAAATCTTTTTTTGTTGGGTAGTCCATTTATAGAGTAAGGCTTTAGGCTATATAACATTACGTTCCGACAACCACGCGAACGAAGTCGCGGGCACAGCTAGTTATAACAAAGTGGAAGTGAGTATGTAGTTCATGATAACCGGCGCATGCGCATACTTACTGCTCATTATGCTACATTACTACGTGACTTTAACAGCTGTTATTAACCAACGTTTTATAACATGCATTGTAAGGAACTAAATGATATACTTTGATTATAATAAGTTGTATTAAACATGTATGTTTGATTAAACAACTTGGTTTAAGTAACTTGACTAATAGTTTTACATTCCTCAAGACACATGACGAAATAAAATAAAACATTTTGACGTACCTACCTTATGTATGAAATAAGACGCATGTGTAAATTAAATAATTTTTTTACGTACTTCGCCATGTTTCTTGGGGAATATAGTCTTGCTTTAATTTTATTTGTAACACACTGGAAAATTTAGTGTATTTCGAGTAACATTCGATATTTTAGGGCTAACCCTAAAAGTCAATTAAATTGAAGAAGGCTTATATTACCTACGCATACTTCAAATGCGTAAGTGATATGAGCCTCGAAGTCGTATAATGGGAGTCCAAGTCACAGTAGCACAAATCACATATTTTTAATTTAGATATTGTTCCGAGCATTGTAATGCTGTATAAATCAATAACTAAGATAATTACAGGTAGAAAATTACTGAGATACATGAATCTAAGCCGATTATACCATCAATGGTGCTGAATGACTGCCTCCGTGGTCCAGTCGTCAAGGCGTTTGCCTTGTGATCCGAAGACCGCGGGTTCAGACTTCAGATCCCAATGGGAAGCATACTTACTTTGTAAAAAGTTGTTTCAAGTCTGGTTAGAATATTGCAGGATTGAATCACCTGATTATCCGAAAATCACTTCGAGCTTCGGAAGGCACGAAAAGCTGTGAGTCCCGAACGCCATCTATCGTTTGTTTGAACCTATCCTAGGATTATTGAAGATGCAACCGGGAATAAGCTCGGATGATGGTGATGAATGTACAAGAAACTATAGGAAGAAGTAAGTATAAATATAACCTTACAAAACCATTCAATTTGATTATGTATCCATCAAAGATCATACATCTTATAATGAACACGAGTCATAATGTTTCATTGTTACTTTTTTGGTAGCGATGATAGGCCCACATAAATAAGTAACCTCGACACAGATAGTATATTAATGATGGATGACGGCCCAGATGTGAACCTGACTTTCTACTAATACAGATAAGAGTTAACTCAATCTGCGATACGGCTAATTTTGTCTAGATAAAGCTGTGGTCTGAGATATGGCGATTGCGTTCCGCGATGGATCTTGATCGTGTCGTGACAGGTGGTATAATATACAGATAAAAGTAAACTCAATCTGAAAATTTAAGCTCAGGCTGAGCTACAGATAAGATCGTCTAGATGAAGCGTCAGTATGAGTTACGGTTAGCCGATACCGATAATTCTTGGTAGGTGTAGGTGGTACACCGCTCTTCAAAAGATGTATCATGATGAGAAGACCATCGGCAGCAAAAAAATACGCAGTCTATATCCCTTCCTTATTATATATTACACATCAAGTATAGATTTTTTTACTTGTTGCCGGAATACGGTAGCCTCTAATTTCCTCGACTTTCCAATTTTCCAGACTGCAATTTTTCACACCCACTGTGATAACTCATATACGTTCTCACCTGGTTTCTCGAACCTAGATGGTACAGGTTTAACTAGGTCTCACGTGTCTGCGCTAGTAAAACGATACGCACCTATATATCATCCCGTTGCTGGAAGTGCAGTCACATCCATTCCAAGGTGGATTTAGTTTCTACGCTTTTGCTGCGAAACGCTGGCTGGGTGGGCACAGAACTGTAATAAACTGATCTTGTCTTGGGATCAGGTAACGATACGATAAATAAGGCATCGCCAGCTCAGTTATACGAATTAAGAAGGATTAAAAGTTGAAAAAATTTGGGGAAAATCCATCTTATACAATGTCCTTCCACTCCGACCAACTAAACAGACCAGCTGAAACGGATCAACTATCTTCCTTTCTCAACGACACAACTTTTTAGCAGGTCCGATAGGAATATTTTAACATATATTCATTCCGGGAGAGAAGATAAATATATTTTGAGACACTATTTTGACACATATTTGAGACACACAGCAATTGAGACAGATATAGTATAGGTATACTTTTCACGTTTTTGATATATGTCACAGGCATCGAAATAATAATTCTCTAGAATCGTAAATAATCACGAAAAATCATTTCACGTGATATGTACCACGGCGGGCGGGGCTTAAAATATGAACAGCGCGGCACGACAGTTCGCCGTGACACTCGAGTCGTGCAGTTGCGTCGCAAGAAGTTTCCTTTGAGAATATTGCTGTGTTTTTGCGATAATCGATTCATTAAAAATGCCGTCATGTGCCGTGAAGTGGTGTAGAAGCCATACAGACATGAAAATTAGTTATTAAAAAAAAAGTTACACGTAAACAAGGTTATATATTTTAGCGTAGCGTACTGCATTAGGTACCTGTACCATCCGCGCGTTGTTCCTCACCGCTCGTTGCGTTGACTGCCCCACCCGACGACCGACGACGACGCATGACCTTGTCGCGAACAATCGCATGCATCTTTGTCTATGTGTGCGTTCGAGTGTTTCGTTGTTATTACTGTTCGTTTGTTTGCGTAAATGAAATCAGAATCGAAGCGGTGAATGTAGGAGCGTTGGATCTCTAGAGAATTATACCTCGATGGTCACAGGATTGATGCATATTGTACGATATATTGAAGTAAACGTTACGTGAATTTGCTTTTCTATCAGCACCCGTCATATGTTAAACCGTTGCCTTAGATTGGCATTACTGGCACAATACTGACATTTCCATTGTTCGCTTTTCATCACTCTAGTATTGCCAATTTAGTTTTATTCTGAATCATTCCAAACTGCAATGAATCTATTTTTATTGCAGTTTTTGATATTCTTGGTCTAGTTTTTGCATCGTTTGTATTGGATCAAAATAATCACAAACAAACAAGCGTGACTGATTGTCTTCCATTGTTGTGATATTATAATCTAACCATCTATCCATGATATTAAAGTTCATTACTTTATCATTGTGTGTTCTGTATCGAGTTGACTTTATATTTTTCCTCTTTGTAATTTCTAAATAAAATAAGTATCTTTACAATAGCGACGCGCTTAGGCCTATAGGCTAGCTTTGCCTTTATTTTTTCTATTTCTATGTTATCTTCTTTCTTTCTATGTTCTTGTGTTATTACTACGTGTGCTTTAGCTAACACTGAAGTACTTCAATTATTGTCGTTAGTGACAACAGTAATATTCATTCACTAGTGAACTAGTGTGCAGGTTTCCTCACAATGTTTTCCTTCAGCCGAATGCTAGAATAACGGCTAGAATATTATTGACCGTGCCCCTTTGGTACACTCTACGGTGTAGGTTAGACGGGAGACTAATAATCGCTGATTACTGACTTTTTTTAATTTTCTGTGTTTTGTTTTTGTATTTTTTGGATCTTTGCGTACATAAATTTTAATGGTAATAGAAGATATTTAAGCCAAAAATTCATATACATTGTGCCAATTTAAATGAATATGTACATCAGAGGGAAGGTTGGAGTTATTATCCAAAATCCTTCAAAGTTCATAAAACCTGTACTTCTCAAGTTCCTTTTACCAATCTTAAAAGTTATAGTTCCTCTGCGTAAACTAGTAGCCCAAGACCCATATTCGTTATCGTTCGTGTCCCAACGTTTATTGACAGTAATGTTCTCACGGCAGCAATCGATTTAGAGATTGCTCTCGATTCAAGCCGATTGGCCACGGCTCGTTCAAATGAAATTGATTTTCAAATTGAATTAAACGTTGTTTATTTATGTGTACTTGTATTATTATATTACTAAGCTGGATTTCTGATAGCTGATCTATTTAGTTGTGTTGTGATTATTGGCCAGATATATGTTTACAGGTTTAGAGTGGGTGAGAGGTTTGCAGGACAAAACGACAATTACTACCAAGAATATCTCTTAATGTACGAGTATTATCTTTATCTCTAGCTGTATAATAACATTTAATTTTCGTTTAATAAACTTGAACTACATATATTTTAAGGATAAATACGTTTATTTTTTTCAGCAAAATTTTCGTCGGGTATTTTGTCTATTGGCATATTATGTAGTCTCTGCTTAATACTATCTATTCTATCTCTTGCGTCACAATGTATTTAATTTTATCAACCAAAATCGGAAATAAAAAACAGAGACATTTTTTGCATAGCACGAAAAATTTACTTTACTAGTATTCGTTTACGAGTAGTCAGTAACAAGTAAAACAAGATTTAATTATTTCTAAGCACAACTTCCAACTTGTAAAAGTGGTTAACATCCTAACCCATAAATTGCTTTCAATTAAACTTCAAGTAGTAACACAACCACACCAGCTTAGCCCTTCTAATCAGTTAAAAGTTACTGCTAACATGAAACGGGGCAGGTTGCTAACATCAAGTCTCTGAAAGAGCTACTAACGGCTACTCAGCTCAAAATAGGAATTCCATCGAGTTATAGTTTGCTGAGTCGTAAAGGTAGTAAAGGTTTGTTCAATATTATATCATATGTCAACGATTAAATTGACATTATATTAAAAGTAGGATGTAGAATAGAATGAATTTGCGACACGTTCTATAGCATTAAATTCAAGTGCTTTTTTGTCTTTAACAGTTAAATTGTCAGTTCCTTGAGGTCTCAATCATCCTTGTACGTACGCGTTAGTTTTCAGATTTCAAACTAAGATTTTATCTGTGTCCTCCTCTTGTGCTTAAGTTCTAGACTCTGTGACATCGCGCGGGCTCCAGCACTCCTCCGCCCCTCTTAGGCACAGCGGGGGGGGCCCATGCCCATATATAAGGCGCGGCGGTCGGTGCTCGTTCTCTTCGTCTTCGGCAGCATCTGAAGCTAAGTAGTTCTTCTACCTAGAAGGGCTACTCAATTGATCTAGTGCCTATAACTCACGACCTTGACTACCTAATCTGTACCTAGTGTTCTTGTGAATCTTTGTAACTAATGTAATGTAATAGTTGTTCATTATACCTATCTCATTTGCCGATATCTGGTCTTTCTTTTATCTCATCTATCTTCCTAGATCCTAAATCTAGGCTTTACTAACCGAAACGGTACAACTCAAAGGTTTTAGTTAGTGCCAAGTTTTAATGTCTTTGTTTTTTTTCTAATTTAAGAAACATACTAATAAATACCAAGCGATTTTTAGTATCTTTTCTTTAAGATAGAAGGTTGAGAAAGGTGTGCTGGCTTTTTAATGGTCAGTTAGTTCAAATTGTTTAAAGTGTTTAAACTGTCTGTTGTCTTAACTCAAAGGGTGTATTTGTTCTCAATCTATAGCAGGTCATCATTGACGGGCCTTTGATGTTTTTTTTAAGGTTTTCGGTAAACTCGTGTGTGTTCTAAACCTTTTGTTTTATTTATTTAACAAAACAGGTTACGTTTTTTTAGTGATTGTTTGATTAATAGTTTAAACGCAAATACGGTTAATTTGAAAAAAAAACAACAATATAGCAAAAAAATTGAAAGCGAAGTTGTAAGCAACACTTCTATTCAACTTTTTATACTTATCGTTTTTTTTGCGGGCTTTAGTTTGACAAATGATGTCTTTATATCTTTTACAAAGAGTTCAAACAAATTGTTATGCGTAAAGTAAAAAAATATTTTACAAGCCTTTATTTAGCTTGCCCTATTTGTTGTTGTTTATTTGATTTTTGGGTGAAATCTTGCAAATTTTTTAACCACTTCCCGGTTTCCGAATGAGATAAAAGTATGCTTATGTAAATCAGTTGACAATGCAATATTATTATAACAAGAAGCTGATCTGATGATGGAGCCGGAAGGTGGCTTTAGGAACCCTGTAATAAAACGACGCAACCCCATCGAGTTTGGGCTCATTACATTTGTATTGATTAGTAATTATAGGCCTCACAGTAAAAGCTTTTAAGAATTAGTTTTTTTATTTTCTAAAAACTTGTTTAGATTACATATCTGTAATATTAAGGATACTTTATTTTTTATTTTTGTTGTATTTGTAAACTATTAGGTATTTTTTGCTATTTAATACGATGCAATACGTCAGTTTTGTAATATTGTAATTTTTAGTCTATGCTTTCAAAATCTTGCCAATACAGGTATAGTTCATTTGCTGTAATAGTGTGCACGCCGTTGACGCCTTTGAGAAAGCCGATGCCGGCTTTGTTGGCATGCCGACGGCATTTCAGCCTGTTGAACGAATATACTATACGTTGAAAAATAAAGAACATTTTTTTTCCATTAATAAATGTGTCGCTAACGAACATCATTCCTAAGAATATTTATTTCTTCCGTGATGTCTAACTACTGATTCACATTTTCACACTTGCAAACAGTTTTCTCCACATTAGCGTACCCTATTTTCCCCGGCATGGCTTCAGATGTGGCGAAGATATAGTAGCTATAGAGATTTGCATTAAGGCCGTACCAAAAACCGTAAAATACAATGTATTGTTGAAAGCATAACCTAGTGACATACACATTACTATATCAAGTGTCTAGAGTTAATGGTACATCTATGGCATTCCACGGCCGTACCTAAATTTTCCGGGGTCCAGTGCTGCCCCCATTTAAAATAAATCATTTCAAAGAAAACAAAGACATCATTTTAAATTTTGCAACCACCAAGTCAAGTAGAAAAATTTTAAATGATGTCTTCGTTTTCTTTGAAATGGTTTATTTTAAATGGGGGCAGCACTGGACCCTGGAAAATTTAGGTACGGCCGTGGAATGCCATAGATGTACCATTAACTCTAGACACTTGATATAGTAATGTGTATGTCACTAGGTTATGCTTTCAACAATACATTGTATTTTACGGTTGTAACACTTATTCGTAGTGTATTTACAATTTGTCTAGGGTGTGCCAGTCGTATAATCTGATGAAACGTAGTTTTCATTGAATTATATGTTAAGACGAAACACAAGGGCCGTTTTTCCAAACAAACGTAGTCCCCTGTTTCCTCCCTGGATAATGCCGGTAGAGTTATATTTTTTCCCCTGAATATCTATAGCCACTATTAGTATGTCCCTGTTTTCTTTTTTTTCATAAATTATTTATTAAAAGAGATATGAACGTTCAAAAACCTAACAAATGGCCAGATTTTCCGCTATGTTCAAACATCCAGAAAACGAATTTGACTAGATTATATAAAAAAATAAAACATAGGAATACAGCTTAAGTCTTTGTTAATTCGTAATGAAAAAAGGACTTATATTGGTTGAGTTTTGAAGAAGAAATCAGGGGACTACGAATCGTTGATTTTCTGTTCTTTTAATGAGCATTTTCAGTCCAAGCTGCAGTATGTCTCTATCGCACTTGCTCGGTTTTAGTTCGGGCACAGCGCGACAGCAATAGATTTTACAAATACCTATTGCACGCCTCATAAGCGAAGCGCATGAGGTAGTGCTCTACTCTCGCCTTACAAAAATCAAGTGACTTTTTTAACTAAATGTGTCTCTATTTATTTTCTATCGCACTTGTACAATAATATTTACACATAAATGTCAAGGAAAAACACTAGTTTCAACACTTATGACATTTTTAAAAGACATTTTACCTTTTAAATAAATAAAAACAATGTTTAATAAAATCATTTTGTGGACGTCCGTGTGTCTGTATGTATGGAAACTGGCGTGGTCACGATAACTCCCGAAAAACTTATCTGATCAAGTCCATTTTTTTTATACGCTTCAGTATTATCCAAAACTAAGTCCTTTCGAAGATCACGGTCTAATTCAATGTAGTTTAATCGTAATTTCAATTTAATTGTGAAAAATGAGATTATGAGGCGTGCACTTTTGGATTTTCCAAACTTATTTTTCATTTCTCTAGCCCGAGACGAATACTCAATATATATTGTGCCGGGACCAGGGAGGCCTATATTCAGCAGTAGACATCATGTTGCTGAGGTGATGATGATGAATAAGTAGGTATTGTAATGATAAAGTTATATAATATACAGGGTGACTTTTTATCCACCTACATAATTTTTGAAGCAAGTTCAGTCCATGATACTGAACTACTTTCTATAAAAAAAGTTATGAAAAAGCAATAAAAAAGTTTCGTCCTCCCATACAAAATCCGTTTGGCTAAGCGCTGATTTGTATGGAAGGACGAAAAATTGCTTGACGCCCGGTGTTGCTTAAGTTGTAAAAGCGCTAGAATAGACGAGATAATGTGTTTTCCCACTGGGCCACTAAGCTCCTCCTGTCATGTCACCTTTACCAATAGTCAAGAAGATAAGACTCCGGAAGTACAAAATACTTTTTTATACAAAAGTATTTACATGTGAAACCGATTAGTTAGCTGACTCAGTACTATATATAATGAGAACGTTACGTAAGTCGCCGATTTAATTGAAATTTTACACTCTAGTCACGTTTGTGAGTTTGAAATTCAATATTTGTAAGGTATGGATGGGAATCTTCTTCACACACGCTTTACCGACAGCAGGCATTTTTAAATTGCACGCATGTTTAAAAATAAACACCAACTTTCGTAACGTAAACGTAATAGCAATTTTATGTACTGTGTAAAAATAAGTTTAAAAAAAAAAGATTTTTTAAGGTTTGTAAAACCTACGTAAAAGCTTTTTTGTGATCAATAAAGATTTAATGAATAAATAATAGTGCTAGTTCTGGAAAACTAAGTTTCGTCTGAAAGTTTGTCACTTTTTTCTGGCGGAGTACCATATTGAGCTGATATTACAAAAACACCAACTAAGAGTAACTGTGGTAAGTACTCACTTAGCATAGCACATTCAATGATAGTATTGTTAAACAATTTACGATTTTGTGTGCCAAGCTGTAATTAAAACAATAGTAATTGCCATTGATTGGGTCATTTCGATTCGTTCATGTGGCCAGGGATCTCGCATGGCGTTAATATTAGTTAAGCAATTGTTTTAATAGTTGCTAGTAGATATCATAAGAAGCGCGTGGATTTGCGTGTAAAAGTCAATTACTTATATTAATATTTATTTGTGTTACAACGCATATTCAATGAATTAAAGTTAGATTGCTTTCATTGCCATCATTTGCATTTTTTAGACAAGAAAATTTGTATTAGTATGGATCTGGTCAATGGATCTACTGAGAATGATCACCTTTTTAGCGTTTCCGTGCCTCAAAAGGAAAAAACGGAACCCTTATAGGATCACTTTGTTGTCCGTCTGTCTGTCTGTCAAAACCATTTTTCTCAGAAATGCGTGGAGGTATCAAGTTGACTACTACAGTTTATTCCTCAAAAAATTTACATAAAAATCTTAAGAATTTTCTACGGACACCCACAATAGCCAAAACACGATTGAGTATTTTTGGCTCTATAGAAAAAAATCACAAACATACCTCTAAATTTGCCTTTATAATACGTAATACTATTTTATACAATCACCTTTTTATATGAAAATTATACCAAGAAATTATCTAAATATCTATCCGTTTTGGCTACAAAAAAAATTATAAATATAATACAAAAAGAAAAAAAACACTGCGAAATATCGTCGAGCACGGAATAAAAGCTAGACTACGATTGTATGAAAAAGGGTAACGACTCTTAATTGACTTCATGTACGAGTCCGACTCGCACTTGCCCGTTTATTTTTAATGTATGTATGCTACGCGATATTTTCGCCAATTGTAAACCGATTTTAATGATTCTTTTTTTATTTGAAAGCCTTTACTACCATGTTGGTCCCATTTTAATTTGGTCAAGATATCATGAAGAACTTTGGAGATATGAAAGAAACTCCTGAAAAATATTAAGTCGGTTGTTATTTTTATTAAAAATTTAATTTTATTATTTGCGATCGTTTCAGTTCCTTGAATTATTACAGATATGTAGTATACGCACGTTTGTTTCGCTTGTCCTTAATAGGAGTATTAAGATCCCCAGGGGGCCCATGGACATTATTACACATGGACTCCCTGAGCGATCCTGCAGGTGGTCTGCGGACTCTGCGGAGAATCACTTCACATTTGATTTGCTATATCTGTTGATTAAAAAAATGTTAACACTAACACACTTACTACAATCTATCTTGCGTTCCTATCTTCGAAACAAGTTTTAAAATGCGAAGATGGCAACTCTAATTGCAGGAAATAAGACTTTGACAGTAACCTGTTTGTTCCGGTTTTCGCAAGAGAACTCAAAAATGTTATGCACTGGATAATTTTATACATATTTTATGCAGCATTTCTTGCATAAATTATACATTGAGGTTAAACAGTTGGTTACTTTTAATTGTGTGAAATGTAAAGCGTTTGTGACCGGAGCTAATTTAAGTTTTAAATTTTTTTAAAGTGAATTATAGTTTGATTGAATCAATTTCCCAATTTTAACAACTTTACTATAAGAAGAATTGTATTCGATTTTGTATCGTTAAAACCTTTTTTTTTTGGCTTTTTAAATCAATAACATTTTCCCTGTTTCATTAATCTTATATGAACAAATCAATTGTTTTACAGTTGCTTTTAAATTATATTAGGGTTAAATTGTGCAATTAAATAAATAATAATAAAAAATAAATACGAGCTGTATTCGAAATAAATTTAAATATTGGATCAAAATCACTAAACCTACAGCAAGCATTTTTAGGGTTCCGTACCTCAAAAGGAAAAAACGGAACCCTTATAGGATCACTTTGTTGCCCGTCTGTCCGTCCGTCCGTCCGTCTGTCAAGACCCTTTTTCTCAGGAACGCGTGGAGGTATGAAGCTGAAATTTATATCAATTACTCAGGTCTACTGTCCCTTGAAGCTGTGAAAAAATCAAACTTCTAAGCCAACGCAATCAAAAGATACAGCCGTTTATGCCGCAAATTTTCGACACTTGCAAGGGAATCAAAACCTACAGGGTGCTTCCCGTGAACTCAGAATCTTGAAATTTGGTACGAAGCAACGTCTTATAGCATAGATAAAGGAAAAATTACGAAAACCATAAATTTTTAGTTACATCACATAATATATTTTACGGAACCCTCGGTGCGCGAGTCCGACTCGCACTTGGCCGGTTTTTTTTTTCTTATTAAATGCGACTTGCGACCAATTATTTTCATAATATTTTATGTCATCAGCATCACACCAAAACGCTTTCTTGGCTTGGCAGCTCCTACGTCCATCACATGGCTCATAATATTTTTTTTTGTAATACCACAGAAATATTTTAAGTAATGCTCTAATTTCTGTCCATTTATTTTTTTATTTTAAAATCACACCACGTTCTCCTTTGAAAAATGTAAATCAGGGAATCAATATCAGTGTTGCATAATACTCGTACAACAGCCTCCCACGGTGAGATTGAATTTAAAATGTCGATGTAAAAAAGAAATTATACAACTTCTGTAATAGTCGTGGCACTTAAACCAAATTGGAATAATTTTCTAGTTCAAAGCCCAAACTAAATGTTTACCGATGATCGATACAGTGGTAAATACTCGAGTCCATTCCGATTAATTCGATTTCTCTGACGAAACTGTTTTATCGACAGCTTTCTTCCGATCAGAGAGATCGTGTTTATCGATATTATATTATTCTGCGTAGGTTATGTTATATTGTGTCGAGTTTTCACGTTGGTACGTTGTTAGGTGAAAATGTTATGGTGAGTTAGGTAAGCGTGGGTTTGAATATGTTAACGAGATGGGAAGGTGTAATGATATCCGATTTCCTAAATGTTTGGGTTATGTAAGTTTTGTAACAAAAGATGTATTGTAAAAGAAGAAAATTCAAAGCGCGTTTTCACTTACATTACCTTCATCTTTTAGTAGTTTCAACGTGACTGTTAACTGATTTGTGTTTGTACCGACTGGTTATTTTTGTACACTGGGTTACTCATTAAGAGCACAGAATAAATACTTATACTTGCTAAGAGTAACAAGTTCAGCATGTATACCGTCTTTATTGTATTGATTAGTACTTTAATTCTGGTGTATTGATTTTGTTATAGATTCTTTATTTTGCAGTGTTTTTATCGCCGTCTATTTTCTAGATGTTGATTTATTCCAATGTGCAGAAGGGTGCAAACGGGACTCTATTACTGAGACTCCGCTGTCTGTCCGTCTGTCCGTCTGTCACAGGACTCTACCTCTTGAACCGTAATAGCTAGACACCTGAAATTTTCACCAATTGTGTATTACTGTGGCCGCTATAACAACAAATACTAAAAATAAGATAAAGTTAATGATAATTAAAGGGGGTCGCCATACAAGAAACGTGTTTCGTCAGCGTTTTAAAACATTGTACGGTGGTACGGAACCCTTCATGTACGAGTCCGACTCGCACTTGCCCGTTAATAATATCTCATTATGTATGCTTTATCATAAACTATTTTTTTCCTATTGTTATAGTCTCTGATTAAAAAAAACACTTATTTTATTTTAAAAAAGAACACATCCTTTAAAATCCAGCATGAAAATATCTCTTTTTACTGCGTTCCAGTTGCATGGCAGTAGATGGTATGAAGGCTTTGCACAGAGAACTGCCCGTTTTCTGTTACCTATACCTTCCTTAGTCGCCTCTTACGACATCCGTGGCAGAGGAAAGGCATGGTGACAAAAATCAAAAGTGAAGGTATTATACTCTGCCATTTAGCCATGGTTTTAGGTTTTAGCAATATTATCGAGCATCCAAACTATTGATGAACGCGGCTGAGAAATTGAGAAGCGTGTGTTGCTTTGATCAAAACATTTGCAATGAAATCTTCCAGACATGTCACGCAGTGAACTGTATTGTACTAGATATTGTTCGGTTGTAAATTATCCAGCACATTGAGTGTAAATGAGATTGTCTCTCAACTGAGTTGCAAAACTGGAGGTGTATTTTTGAATCTTCTTTACCGTCGATACCTACACAAATTGTGTTAGGAATAAAGAAACGAAAAACTAAAGACAGGCTCTAACTAAAAGACTCGTATCCAGAGACATAAAATAATTCTTTAAAAAAAAGAATTAAGAACAAGGGTCCAGATTTGTAATTTTATATATTTAGTGAATTTATTGCACTTTCAATTAATTAAATGTAGGTATGTACAATAGGTACCTATATTTACGCTTCGCGTATGTAACGGTATCTACCTATTGTACATATGCTTTTGGAACATTTTACGTGAGGCGGTGGATTTTCGTGCACGATTTCATTTCAAGCGCGTTCAAAGATTGGCCTCCTGGGCGGATTAAAGCATTACATTTCTACACAGCAGATTTTCACTGGGACTAAAGTTTATAGTGTTACATTTCGCAAGCAAACTGACCCACTTGCGTTATTCAGGGAACGGTATGAACTTTAGTGGTCTAGCTCTCGTAATCACGATGTCCTAGTGCTAAAGCAGAGACATTCTCGTATTGCCGTAGTGTTTAATTTTCGTATGTAGAAGGCTAGCACTGGTTACAATTCTTCTAAAATTCATAAAGGCATTTGATGATAGCGTACCTTTCGAGCTCGAGAAATTTTCAATCACCCAAGTGCATCCAGGGGTTGCTTTTAAACTGGTCAAACGTTCCTTAGCGCGAAAATTGTTATTCAATTGGTGTTGTCCTGTGGAAGTAAAAACCAATAAAATATATAAATAAGCAAAGTAGTTATGTAGAGTCGTAAAGACAAATTGAGAAGGTCAGGATGGGACTTTTAACTGCAATATGCAATTTGTATGCAAATTCTGATTAGCTGTGAAACCAGCGTTGAATCGTTATTTGGAAGCGTTTCATTTAATGCACATATTATAAGACGTTTCGCAAATTCTAAATTGGTTTCCATGTTGCGATAAAATGTTTTGATCTTTGATGATAAGTGCGAAGCTGTATTAATTCTGTAACTTATTCTGACTCACGTAAATGTTTTTAGTTTATTTCGTTGCAGACTGTAAGCATTATTTCAACACATTAATGTTTTCAGTTGTGTGAGTATTTCAATACAGTATTATTTATTTACACACTATAGAAAATGCATGTAGAACAGCCAGGGCCTAAGTATCAACGGTAAAAATCAATATCAAATATTTATTCAGTAATTGGGCCTTTACACTTTACCGGCACTTTTACACGTCAATAATTATAGTGTACATTACGTGTAATGTTTATTTATATTTAAATTATTTTTTTTTGTTCAAAAGCTACCGATACTAGCGTTTCGCAACGACCACTGCTGAGAAGAAACGCCGAAAGAAACTCATTTACACAGTATTGGTCGCCTACGCGCCGGAAGGGCTTTGTCAGTTTAGAAATATATTATGCCTGATACAATGTTATCACAACATTATATGTAAAGCTTGCGAACAAGTGCCAAATCCAATTTACAGAAATAAGTTACACTGAGTAGTCTTAAAAAACGGAGCAGAGCTGACCAGTCCCTACTGGCGGCACCCGTTCACGAGTTGACGCGTGGATCAGCATTGTGGCATTCAAAGTTGAAGAGTCTTGGCACTAATTAAGATGGCTTATAAAGCTTCAACAGTTATCTAGAACATCGAAAAGTCTGTGAAATGCTCTATTATGTTTTAACTTACTTTCCCTTGAGGACAATTTTCCGTAATTTGGCCCGCATTATTGAGACCCGTTTTGCGTGGGGAGCTCTATTATGTCATTAGAGGATTGTTGAGCATTACCCGTAAACCTCTAAAGAGTTGTTTATGTAAATATAGTTATCGGTTACCATTCCTACGGCTTCAGCACGTACGCGACGCATATGGCACGCACCTGACGACTGGTTTAATTTTCTAAGAATACAGTACACCTGCTGAGAAGTAAATAAATGATATTCTGCCTACATATGACTGCCTCCGTAGTCCAGTAGTCATTTACCTTGTGATCCGGAGGTCGTGGGTTCAAATCCCACTAGGAAGCATACATTGCGAAAAGTTGTTTCCAGTCTGGTTAGGATACTACAGGCTTGAATCACCTGATTATCCGAAAAGAAAGATGATTCCGTACTTCGGAAGGCATGTAAAGCTGTCGGTCCGAACGCCATCTAGCGTTGTTTAAACCTATACTAGCATTTGTTCTGGTCTACCAGGTTACAAAGGTCAGACGGCAGTCGCTCTGTGTAAAGACCAGTAACCTTTTTCCAATCACGTAGGCACAGAAGACATTAAGAGCTAGGGTTAGGTATACCCCGGACTCTGAAGCGTTACCGCTGAGGATACAACCGGGAATACGTGAGGACGATGATAATGATGAGACGTATGACTACATATCACTAGTGCCTCGGTGAATTTGCGACCCTACTTATAAACTGTAGGTAACTCTTGACTCATTTGGCTCATATCTTTGTGGAAATAAATTCTAAAACAAGTAATTATATTAAAAATATTTTTAAAAACAAGCTTTTATCTAAATAAGGAAGAAAAAAGTTTAAAATGCTCATCAAGACTAATGAATTGTTGTTGTTTTATCACAGAGCCTTCACACCCCCCGGCTTCATCATGAGAACCAATCATTTGGTACCATTATAATTATAGCATTGTAACTCAACTTGCCTACTTTCTCAGGCAGCCAAGCATACCAGCAATAGAGGCTTCTAAAATTTGTGAGGTGGATAAACCAGTATCCTCGTTACGAGTCAAATATCCCACCTGCTGAAAAATTCCTACCGGGTAGAGACCTCCCCTGGTCAGTCTGGAAGTCTCTCAATAGACTCCGGGCTGCTGTTGGGAGGTGTCTGGAAAACCGAGTTAGGTGGCGTCACGCTGATAACGACCTTTGCGACTGCGGTGCCATTCAGTCGATGGACCACCTATCATGTCCGAGCTGTACATCATGTACAATAGAGGACCTTAATAAAGCTAACGACAGAGGGATCGCCGTGGCCACATACTGGTCACAGGTGATTTGAAATTGAAGCTACAGTGTAACCATTTTGACTCGATAAGAAGAAGACTCAACTTGCACAAGTATGTATAGTTTCAACTCGATTGATTAATGGGTAGTGGGTCTGATTTAGCTTGCAAGATTTGATTACAGACACAAAATATATAACAAGACAAGGAAAAGGTGATAGCAGTGTCGTATGAAGATGTCAAGAGGTTGGCGAAATTTTGTTGATGTTGATGTGATGACTACGAGAATTTATTTCGATGTGTGATGATGATGATGAGTTAAAGTAAAAAAATCTAGTTCTGTAGTACCACAGAATAAATTATACTAACGTACAGAAGTCTCACTCAGCGAAGAAATTCAAAGAAATATCTACTCAATGTGGGTAGCGATATGGTTTAATTTAGCTCACGTCAGAACTCAGCACCTTTTCGTATAAATACCTAGACATCCATTGCAAGCCAATTTCATTCTTATTACTCTGGACAAACGGTTCGTATAACTGAATTTACCACCCGGAGGGGCCGCCTGCGCGCATAGTAATAATGTAGGTACATTTTCGATACCTAAACGGGGAGTGACACAGGCCTGGTAGTACACTAGTTTTCCGTCATCCGAATTTAACAAGAGAAACGCGAAACCTTGACCGTGATAACCAGACTTATAAAATGAGTTATACTTTCAAGAAAAAAAATATAGCGCGAGAGTAACTTTCATTATTAGATACGCTTTGAGCTACTTACGTTAATTGTTGATAACTCCAGTTTTATTATAATAAATTATCATTTTCAGCTGCAATTAAGTTTACAGCTTACAGAGTAACTTTCAACGGTATATAATCGCAAATAGTTTTAGTGCCAATAAAATTATAGTACTATCCTGTCTCACTATATGTCTTTGGGGGCCTCCATTAATTATGTGAGATGATTTTAGAAATCTTCTGCCCATCCCCCAGATGTCATGAGACTTGGCTCAACCTCAAAATCTAAAATAAACTGATATTGGCCGAGACCACCCCTCTCCCCAAAGTGAGATTAGATGAGATTCGGCTCGCCCTCCTCCCCTCCTTGAACGTTTCACGTAATTAATGGACGCCCTTTCCCATTAGTAGGTAATTCAATACAGATATTAAAACCCGCCAAAGAGTTCCCATTTAATCTACGTTATCCATGGCGTACATTATAATTGTACCGGCTTGGAGGCAATAGGAAATGCAATTAAGTGTCGTTCTGGGCAATAGAACCTAGAACCTTCAATCGTTGATAGGAAGACTGTATGAGTCGGTGTTGTCTGTCTTTATTTTATGATAGCTATTAAAGTTCGAGAACGAGATAGGTAGTAAATCATAAAAGGTCTATGGGAGGACCGTTAGTGATAAAGACGCGATAGTATGCGGATCTTAAGAATCCCCTTACCCTAGACCAGTCTTTCCCAACGTGGGCGATAACGCCCCTTGTGGGCGCTGCAGGCCTAAATGAGGGCGGTAAGAGACCCAGAAAAAAAGGGGGCGTTGTGTAGGGCTTTGGGGTCGATTTATAATTTCATCTACCTAGCTAGGAAGACTCTTAGACACCGACTGAGCTCTCGACTACATCTTGTGAATATCAACTAATATTAATTAAGATATACTCGTAGTTCAAACTCGGTTCGATATAATAGACCGCGGGCAATCATGTTTTAACAAGTTTTTGTTAAATAATCCGATTTGTACATTCCTGTATCAATCGGCTGGTTCTATAATACTTGTTCTTGCTTGTCGAGTACGATTGGGCGTCGAATGAGATAAACGAGTTTATGCACGTTTGTCTTATTCCTGTTGGTGCGTGCTGCTTATGCAATCCTATATAAACGACGTAAATTTATTTTATTTTAATTTGCGGTTCGCGCATAATAGATAAAAGCAGTACTTGATTTCAACACTTACGTATTTCTCAAAACAAAACAATGTCGGAAGTAAAAAAGAAGAGACGGCAATACTCTGCGGAATATATTAAATTCGGATTTATTGAAAATCCCACAAACTGTCCGAATACTATAAAGTTGCGTTTCAATAATCAGTTAAAAGTACTTAGCGGTTTTTAAGTATGTTTAAAAAGGGGGGCGTCAAAAAATAATTTATTCTTAAAGTGGGCAATAGACAAAAAAAGGTTGGGAACCCCTGCCTAGACTTTCCGATATAAACGTAGTGGACGTTTTATTTTGAAACGACATGTCAGATTTCTATAAAAATTGCAACTTTAAAGAAATTGCATATTTCTAGGGTTATAATTGGTTCTCACTGTCAAAATATGAACTTGAAAGAAAATATAAGGGTGTAAAAGTTTTCCATAGTAATGGTCAAAAATGATATAATACACTATTTTCTCTTTCAAGTTCATATTTTGATACACTTTTCCATACAAACGTGGCCTACCTTTTTTATTTTGAAATGTTCAGTTTTTTTAATTGGTCACTTTCGTAGAATGTCAATTTTGCACTTTGGCATTTTCGAATGTTCACAAGTTGTGATGAAACCAGCAATGTAGATCATGGGAAATTGGGAATTGGCATATCTATATTGCGACGTATTACTTTATTTATTCTGACATTTCTTAATAAAAACTTAGGCTCGTAATGGAAGTGAATGTTTAAAACTTTTCAAAGTATATTGAACTCTATGTCAAGGTAGTAATGTACAAAGTTGTATTAACAAAACAATATCCTCGGAATTGAAGAATTCCCGCGAAGTTTCTTTCTTTATGCTAATTTGAAGTATATTCTCCTAGATTATAAAAGCCATTATCCTCTAGAATTTTCTTAAATTTTGCTTTTATTCCGCGGCAATGTCAATTGAGCCTTAATTCGCGACGTAACAATTCGCATCTGTCAACAGACGCTATACTTATATATATATATATATATGTCCCGCTGACATGTGGAGCCAGTGACCAAATAAGCGCAACAGCCCTGAATGCGACCTTTGCATGTCTTGCTACTGAGAACAGCTTTGTACAATCACCAGTTAAGTGTGAGTTTAAGAAACCTGATGTGGATAATCTAAGTTTTGCTCCCGCTTCCACGCACACGAATTTACTATAGCCGAAGCGAGACATCGAGACCATGCGGGGTGAAAAGATCATGGTAGGTCAATGAGGCTGGTTTAGGTTTTGAGGTTTTTTTTCGTTTTAAAAGAATATTTAAGAGTTATTTAAAAAGTAAAACATATCATGACTGCCTTATGTTTAATACAATTGTAATCCAAAGTTACAAGGGCTAATTTATTGTATTTCTTGAATTCCTTCCGTTTTAGTATAATTCTGAGGTGATTTAGAGGCAACTTCTCAATTTTTTTCTATCGAGAAAACAAGTTTTCGTGTTTTCGAAACATATTATGTATAGAGTTAGTCCTGAACTTTGCTGTGTTTTTATTTCAAAGTGAGTATTTCGTTAATATTGATATTGATAATATTTAAGATCGCTCTAAGAACTTTAGGGTAGTACGGGCTCTTAAAGTTAAAGGTCTGGTGTAGGTACTCTCAATCGATGAACATGAACAAAGAGAACACGAGTAATGAGTGTGGATGAAGTAAAGAAGTGTGGATAGAAGTCTTTCAGCGTTGTCATTACAAGCTTTTATTTTGTTTTACCCAGTGGCGGTTTTAGGATGTGGCAATCAGGGCAGTCGCCCGGGGCCTCGCTCTTGCAGGGGCCTCGCGGTACATCCCGACCCGGTTTAATTTTATTTAAGAGTCCTCTTACCCTAGACAGAATCAGACTTTCTCCTACACCTCTTTTTTCAATTATTGTTTTAAAGAACGCATCGTTTCGTAGTACATGACCAAACATTTCCCCCCTTCTATTTTTTATGATTTGTAATATTTACCTTTTCTCTCCATGTTGTAAATCATTATCAATTTTTTTCTTCTTCAGTCATTAGTTTATTAGTATTGTACTCAGTACTATCATTGTTTCTTTTGCTGCAAATGCCATTGCACTCGCTTTATGTCGTCAAAATTTTAATGTGTGCTGCAGTGTGGAGTTATGGCTGACCAAATGTTTAACAAACATGCTTCGCTTATGAATCAGCTTGAAATGCTCAGCTGTGCTGTCTTTTGCGACAGCATGATTATATTTTTTTGCAACAACATACATACTTTGGATTATCATCTATTTCTTTATTGCATGGGTGAACGTAGTTTTCAGTCTATGCCATGCCATACATACAAACTTTTACTAGGACAACTTGGCATTTGTATGTGGAGAAACAAAGATTTTAGCGTGACTAAACCATCTACATTAACTTACATTGCATAAGCATCGCATTTTATATGAAATTTTATACGTAGGTGTAAATTATTGATATAAGTATCAATTAGATTCGCTCTCTCTGAATCTGGACAGATTAAGTGATTATCACTTCTGCATACATTTAAGACTGAGAGTTAAGACTCATATTTATGATCTCCATATAATATGTTGATTGATTACTCTGTTCGAGCATTAATAAATATGACAATTAAGCTATTGGGTTTAGAAAGTGCCGGATCTCCTATCGATGGCCAGAAGCAGTGTAGTCATCATTATTTGGATACATATAACATTTATTAAATTGTGTTCAATGTTAATGCCGCAGGGGACGCTTTGTTTAATGTTTTTAGGAAATTAATAAATGTTTTCTTGTTCCAGGTAAATGTTCGTGACACTGTAGTCACCTGGTTTCTGCGAATGCGATATAGACGTTGCATAACAGGTACTTCAACAGTAAAGACTCAGAATGCAAAAGAGGGGAAGAGAAATTAATTTTAAAATGTTTGTACTTAGGCCCCACAGCTTTTACAAAGAAATTAAATTTCTTGTAATATTTTTTTATATACATTTAACTAGGCATACTGAATACCTGCACCACAAGTGTTGCTTTCCTCCTCTCTAAACTCTACCTAGCAAAACAGTCTTAGCTATTCTCACTACTTTTGCATATTCTATGTTAAATTAATCAAATCAAAATCAAAATATCTTTATTATTGTAGGATATTTATAATATCTCTTAATAATAGTAACTTTCTTTTGTTTTGCACAAATGTTGACGTCAAACGTTCTTACGTCTAAAGCCCTTGCTTCTGTGCCCATTTCTAGATCTTAGATAATAGTTCAAACGTATTTAATGTTGAAATAATCTAAAGCTTTACTTCCGTAATTTCTCCGATAATCTATGACATAAAATAATTGATATCGATAATAATCGATAATTTGAATCTATTAAATTCTAAGTTATCGTTGAAATAGATCAGACAATTTCAGAAATTCCGTTCTATATTTCCTATGATGTTTAAATAGTAAAAAGTAAATATCTTTCTTGGCCATATCATAGTGTACATATTTCATCCATTAACCTTCCCACACTAGCGTGTGGAACCGTAGATTTATTTTAATTTTATTTATTGTAAAACTAAATACAACGGTTTTCACCAATTACAGTATATAGAAAGAACTTATAGCTAAATGTTATTATATTGGTACATGGTTGGTACGACGGGTGTCATAACTATAAATGTACAGTAAAAACTTATTATATACAAGTTGACTAACTCGTCATTCTCGCAATATATTAATAGGTTCCTTAAAACCTTATTCGCTCCATCAATAAGCATGCGACATAGAGAGATTGCTCATGTGATACCGTGCGTGTGACCGGGCTAACAGTTTTCGCGGCTGACACGAGCGTTGCACCAAACGTCTATTTGGTACATTCAGTCGACAAAGATGATTATAAAGCTCGGGAACGTCGATAAAATTACGTAAAATTTTCGAACAAATTACCAATTGCCCAGCATCTCTACGGGTTCTAAGTGAGTTTAACCCGAGAGACCCTAAAAGAATGTATTAGCTATTATATATTATTATATAGAATGTTCTCTATATTCACGCCCACCACACTAATTAAGCGTGGCCTTCGGCCTTTTACGGCTCTAGGCTCGGTCTGCTCCGTTGGGGATGGAGACGTAATTATGTATCTGAAGATTCCACCCACCCACGAATTTGCTGAATCTCTCTACAAGAATCAGCTGCTACATTTTACTTTTCTCCAAGATCAGCATGGGAGCCTAATACAAAAAGGACTGTTCGATATCTCGAATGTCGGTTATATCGATTACCTAACTCGAATGGTTGCATCTCGGTTACCTCACTGCTGAGAATCCGAAGGTCACGTTGTGTCATGTCTGGTTTTTGCAGGCGAGGCGCTCATTGTTTATTTTGGACACTTATTTTAGGATTATTTAATTCGCATTTTACAGTGTCGATCTTTTATTGGGTCAGCTATTTTAATATTAATTAATTGAATTAAGATATTTTAGGGTTCCGTACCCAAAGGGTGCCAACGGGACGCTTTTATTGAGACTCCGCTGTCTGTCACAGGGCTATATCTCTTGAACCGTAATTAAAGATACACTTGAAATTTTCACCTATTAATTATTACTGTGGGTGGCCGCTACAACTTATAGGTGTTTCTTGAAGAGCAAGTTCGCTACTTAGGTTTAAGGATTAAAAACTTGAAATGTTGTGTCCCATCAAAACCTGTCTCGGATAAAATAGATGGAGAAATATAGAGAGAACAATTATTTTTAACGTATTAGCTCTATTCTTTCTTAGGTATGTTACGTTTTTTGGCTCTATATTGCGTAAATTGCTTGTTTTTGCGCTGATTTCCGCGTAGTATTAATTTTATGGTATGTACTCTTCAATCATATATACTGAAGTATGTTTAAGCAAAGATAATATATTTACTTACGTAAGTTTAAGTAATTAAGTAGCCTGTACATTGTTTGTTTCCCAAAAAAAAAAAAGATTTGAGCCTTATGCATTGGTAGATCACGTACTCAAAAATACTATTTAACAATTCGTATTCATGACATTGCCTAGCTTCCTTCTTTTACTAATCAAGTAAAATTAAACCAACAAAACAACTTAATTACTGTACTTTAAGCAAGACATAAGACTTTGCATTTGGGCCAAATAGCCTGGGAATTTTTATTTGTTAGCTAGAACTAACGGTGAACGTGGAACGCGGTTTGACTTTATGGCACCTGGACAGGCAAAGGAATTCGATTTATTATACTGGGGTATAGCAATAACTTAAATAACTTAAAGAAAACGAACTTATTTACAAACTATGATATGTCAAGATTTTATTTATGAACAGATTTTTTGTCAAATAACTATTTCCAATATTCCTTTTAGTATACATAGTATTTTTTTTATTATTGCTTATTGGATTTTAGTGTTCCGCAAATATGAAACATTTAATTGAGTGGGGCGTCGGCCATACTAGATAGTATGAATTTTCGATAACTCTCACTGTTCTTCTTCATAATAGTATCCTCATGCATGTCTTAGGGTCGTGACCATCGGGAGCAGCCCTCCTCACAATGGTTTTCCACACTGCATTGCATCAGGTGCCCTTGAGTGTTTGAGCGCGCCTCTACGGATAATATCAGTCCATCTTGTAGGCGGTTTTCCTCAAGGAACCTCTTCTTGGACATGGCCCTACAGTATCGTCTTTTCGAGACTATCAGATACGCGTCGCGCTATGTGACCGAAAAATTAAGGAGTTTTTGGAAGCACATTGTAGATAGTCGGGTCCGAATGCTTAGTTCTTGCAAAATAAACACCAGGGAAATCTTAGCATTTTACTCGTACGCCAGTACCACGTATCTCAAATACATTAATTCTCTAACGATCTTCATTTCCCTCAATAGCTTCAGTGCATCAAATGTATACGAAAATTTTGCGTGGGTTTGACTTAATCAAAAACCGAAAGTGTGAAATGAATGTTTCATATAAATTTTTTACTATATGCATAACGTGCAGTCTATCGGCCCATATGCGTCGTCACCTGTGATCAAATAACACGTTTTGTATTTCCGTAGTATTTTAAACAGATTACTACTTATTTAGATACGTTAGACATATATCAAATATATGTGTAGTGACTATTGTATGGTTGACTGCAACCAGTAGCAATTCATGGTGATTGTAATAGCGGTACATCAGTGCAATGATCCGCAACTTTTGTTTGAGTTAGACAATCCTTTAATGTATTGATCGTTCAGTTTATTAGTTCGTGTAACGTAGTAACTTATATGTAACCTGTGGTGTAATTTTGTCGTGTAATTTTTAAATTATATGTAAGTACAAAGGTTTTTAATTTAAAGTAATAATGTTTTAGAAATTAAAAATAACAAATTTTAACGTAATCAAGACTATAGCTGTTTTTTTTGCCGAAGAACAGAGAAATGATATGTTTTGTATGTGTTAGTACATGTAGATATTACCAAGTAATTTTTTGAAGAAACATAATATTTCATACACACGCACGTTTGTGCCATATTTTACTTACGTAATTTATTTTCTATATTTTGATATTCGTATTTCAATGGATTACTGTAATAAAACGTTTCCGATTTCTGTTTATCGTGCTTTTAACATGACTCTTCCACGCATAGGCTTTTCTAGCACAGTTTTTGAAATCCAACACAATATAACAACAATCCCACTACCCGCTCCAAATACTGCATACATCTGCATGCAGTCCTATTAATTTTCTAGGCCGAGGTGTTCCGTGTCCTTTGTAGTCGCCTCTTTGAAGAAACCGCTTTGAAATCCTATACGACTTGAGCATCACACTGTTAATGCGCGCTCTAGAAATTAATTAGGGCTGTATTTTAGTTACAGTGTCTTGTAAATTCGCTATTTTATAGCTCTGAGATGATAGAAATGTGATGGCAGAGACATCTATTAGATTGACATTATTAGGAAAGATCAAATTTGTTTATTTATTTAAAACTTTTAGTAGGTAGACTTAATGCTAAAGCATTTTCTCCCTGTCAACCTTTAGGAAAAGAAATACAGAAAGGATAGTTGCCGTCTAAAATAGATAGATACAATACCCAGATATCATTTACGTTCCAGTTCCAGATATAACAAAACAAATTAACGTCGAGTGAGTTTTTTTCAAATGAAAACTTCTTTAAGCGCGTTGGGTATTTTTGAAGATGAAAAAAAAAACCATTGCACTCGCAACACGAATTTAGCATATATAAAAATCCGCATGCGTTCCATTTTTTTCTTTTGCAATGCCCTATCAGGGTTCATGTTGTACCTACTAATACTACCAAGTTATAAAAGTTGATTTAACCCCCGACGTTAAGAATTGCTGTATTTATCTATTTATTTATATGTATAGTATATGTAGCGTATATATATTTATGTAGGTATAAGTATAGCAAGTAACAATGTACATTGTGTATTTTATGTATACTACACTTTATCTTTCTTTAACCCACATTTAGACTTTCTGTATAACCCAAAGGTTGACTGGTAGACAACGCTTTTAGCGTTAAGTTCGCCTATTGTTCTGTACAATTTGTATTTGATGGACAATAAAGATTAAATTAATAAATAAATAAATACTAACTAATGAATTGACAATGCAGTGTAGTGTAATATAATATATGTACAATAAGTAAAGCAAGTAAATAAATTGAAATTGAACACTGTTACCGTAACCGACACCATCATGTTCAAGATTTCACTTCAGCCGGCACTCCTGGAGTGCCCCTGTTTCTTTTTAATGAAAGAGTAGATAGTCGGAAATGTATGAACAAATATTGATTAGCTAATGTAATTACTAGATTTCCAATCGGGAAGTTATATTACCATGTTTTGTTTTGAATTTAGATTAATAATTTCCTTTGATAAACGGAGTTGATATCGATATCGAAGTATCTGACACATAATTCCTGATTACAGAGATTGCGTGTCTGTGGTCACTACGAAATATTGACATTACAGAAGGATAACTTACGTATAATCATTAAGTACATAACTTAAATAGTTACAAACAAGGGTGCACTAGGATAGACTTTTGGGCAACTTGGGACGACACAACCTTCATCATCATTCAGTTCTTCTTTTCATTAGCTATTTCTTTGTATATGTATTAGTAGGTATATGTTTTGTGTAAGTAGGTATTTACTCTGATATATTTATATATAATAGTGTATATGAAGTACTTAGTATTTTTGATGTAAGTATATAGGTATTTATAGCTTTTGCGCCGCACAATTTTCTCTGCTTATCCCTATGGTTGACTGGGAGAAAATGCTCTTAGAATTAAGTCCGCCATTTGTTAAAAGTATATTTTTACTTTGGACAATAAAGTTTGATAAATAAATAAATAAATAAATAAACCTTTCAGAGGATTTTTGAAACAACATAAGAAGAAACAAATCACACTGATGAGCTAGCCCTAAAATAAGTTTTAGGGGCAATTTTAAAAAGGTAATTTTCCAACTTGCCCTGGCTTGGGATCGAACACAGAACCTCTGGATTAGCGGTATAGCGTGTTAACCAACTAAGCCACGAAGGTCGTCCAATTTATAAGAAATAAAAAAACTTATTTTTTTTAATAACCTGCTTTTGTCTCCCACTGCTGAGTAGATTTTCATATAAAACTACATAATTAATGTAATTTGTAATTTCAATACGCGAAAATGCGTTAGCTGAATTCTTTTTCATTTTGAGTGCAATTCGCATTCGATCATTCTCAGTAGATCCATTGACCAGATCCATTATGGATTTAGTAAGATTTTTTTCTCTCAGTAGATCCAAGCTTTGACAGATTGGATCTACTGAAAACGTTCATTTTAAGTAGATCCATTGACCAGATCCATAATGAATCTAGTGAGAATTAACGTTCTCAGTATATCCAAGCTTTGACAGATTGGATCTTTACGCTGTATGGAAACAGCCTCTACTATCCGGCATTCTAAACTTTCGTTGAAGCACGAAGTCATAAATCAGGGATTGTTTTTCAAGTCTGATGCATAGCATGGCTCTTTCAATTTGGTTTATTACCGCACACATTTCTGGTTGACCGGTGTGAGAACGCATTACTCGCGCTTTCCCAAGTTAAGTGACCCCGAATGTGGTCCGCATTTAGATGGGTGACCGTAGTGTTGGTCCCGGCTGCACCGGCTGTCATCATTGTATGGCAGACGTCAAGCTATGTCAGATGCCTTTTGGCAGCCTGAAAAATCTGACAACAGTGTTGGCCACTTTTAAATAAACGGGCAAGTGCGAGTCGGACTCGTACATGAAGGGTTCCGTGCCTCCGTACAATGTTTTAAAACGCTAAAAAACACGTTTTTGGTATGACGACCCCTTCAATTTTAACTTTTTTATTTTTAGTTTGTTGTTATAGTGGCCATAGTAATACATAATCTGTGAAAATTTCAAGTATCTAGTTAATGCCATTATAAAGATCTAGTTGAAAACGCTGAAAAAAACACGTTTTTCGTATGGCGACCTCCTTTAATTTTTGACTTTTTATTTTCAGTATTTGTTGTTATAGCGGCCGCAGTAATACATAATCGGTGAAAATTTCAAGTGTCTCCCTATTACGGTTCAAGAGATACGAGCCCTGTGACAGACGGACAGATGGACAGACAGCGGAGTCTCAGTAATAGGGTCCCGTTTGCACCCTTCGGGTACGGAACCCTAAAAACAAACATAGCCACTGCTAGAGTACGTATACATTGTTCATCACGAATCTGGAAATATTCTGTGAAGATGAGCGATCAAGATTGTAAGCGGTAATTCTGTACTATATTTATTTGTAATGGTCACTGGGCGATTGGACGATGATTCACGCACAGTTAACCACGCATTTCACTGTTACTCATAATATTTGTTTAGGAAATAATGACCAGCTGTCTTGATGGGACCGCTTCTGCAAACAACTTTACTTTTTATTGACTGTCTTTAGGTTTTACGATCAGGCGCTTGGTTGTTCAGAAAGTTGATTGAAGAAACTTTTCACAAGGTCAATTAACATATCATCGTCTTAGCATTTTCTATTGATAAACTCCTCTGTCTGTTGACAACCGCTTATATTTCGCATCTTGGGCATGTGTTTTATTTACACTCGTTACCTGTTTATATTTCCATGTTAAAATCGTATCATCAAATGCTGAGAATTATTTAAATTAATTTCTACTTTTTAATTGTACTATTTCGCTTTAATTTACTGTCGTCTATTTTATTCTTCTTTGACACATGGATAACATCGGTATTTAGGTACTTATAGAATGCGTGTATAATAAGTATTAGTACTTATTTTGTGCTATTACCGAACTAAAATTACTTACCGACTTGTGCGCCTATTCACGAAAACGGAATAACGTAAAACTGACATTATATAATCTGAAACAGTAATATATGGAAAGGTAGTGGAAACGCAAGTGCATTTCTCTAAATAAGGCGCAATAATCGTTTTCAATAAACTATATGATTGTATAACAAATTGATATTAAGCTGCGCAAGGATTTCCTCACTGTTATATTTGTTACTTGTTATATTAGGTTACCGCATCCGATTTAATATTAATACGATTATGTAATGTTCAGCGAACTTTTAATGGGAAGCATAGTCGAGCGCAAAAAATATAATTGTACCCATGTAACTTGTCGACTATTATATTTACTCTTTCACTCTAAAAAACAACGGAAAATTCAATTTTTCAATTTTTTCTGGGACTTAGGTGTTTTATAGGGTATTATACTCGTATTTCGTCCTCAAGATTAGTAACATTCTAATATTTTATACACTATGTAGTAACGCTTAGAAACACCATCCATAGTGTATAAAAATACTAGAATGTTACTAATCTTGTTTGTTTGTTTGTTTTGTTTATAAAGCTTTATTGTACAAAAAAATAATCAGATACAAAAATAGAAAAGTAGACATACAACGGCGGACTTATCCCATATAGGGATCTCTTCCAGTCAACTGGCCAGTAATTGAGAGGAATAGTAAAGTAAACACTTTATGCGTTTGGGGTAGAAAGAAAGGTGAACAATATACATATTAAAATATAAACTTACACATATACAAACAAAAATAAACTTACATATAAGTATACATAAACCTACATACAATATTAACTAAGAACATTAAAAAGAAATTAAGTAGCTCAGAGAAACTCACGAATCCTGAAAGGAATTCAAAATTTTGTTTTTAAAGGAACCTAAGGATGATGCCATTTTAGTATCCAAAGGGTGCGAATTCCATAGGTGTGCTGCCATCACAGAGAAGGATTTAGAATAAGAGTGTGAAGAATGAGGAGGAATATTAAGACGAAGACTGCCAGCGGAGCGGAGACGGTTGTCAATTTGCTGAAAGGAAAACTTTTCACTAAGGTAATTAGGACAGGAAGAATTAAAGAGAATATTGAAAAGAAGAGAATGTGGTAGTTACAACGGTTTCTGATAGGTAACCAGTTAAGTTTCCCACGATATTCCAATATATGAACTTGAGAACGAAAAATTTCGTATAATTATGATAGAAGTACACGTACAAGTAAGTTCGTTTAACTATTAATAATACAAGTTTAAACTCACTTTCAGGCTTACTCAATCTGTTTGATTTGTCCTTATCTCTATATTTATTATTTGTAGTATTATAGTTCGCTGGTAACGCTTCATTTATTGGTAAGTTTTATTGGTAACAGCAGGGGTGTTCTCTGTGTTTGGACAGTTATATAATCTCTGAATTGACGATTTAAATGAGGCTAAATACCTTCGCAACATCGTGTCCCATTCACATTTTAAAATGTTTAACATTTCCTTATTTTTTTTTTACAAAATTGGATCAGTCACCCAATAGTCCACTCTCATCATGGATTTGTAAATATTTTCGTTTAAGCGTTTTTTGAACTTACTTTGTAATGATCGTAAGAATCATAGACAACAACACAGACTACTTGCAATGGATATAATTATGATTTTATACACGCATTTGAAGAAACCAAAGAGCAACCAACAAGACCATACCCGTTCAAGTGCGAGTCGGACTCGTGCATGAAGGGTTCCATACCTCCGTACAATCACTGGTACAATGTTTTAAAACGCTGAAAAAAACACGGTTCTTGTATAACGACCCCTTTATTTTTTACTTTATCTTGTTTTTAGCGTTGTTATAGCGGCCACAGTATACATAATCGCTATTACGGTTCAAGAGATGACAGACAGACAGCGGAGTCTTAGTAATAGGGTCCCGTTGGCAACCTTGGATATGGAGCCTTAAAAAGGAGTTTAGGACGACTTATAATGAACATGTACTTTTTAATTCTCACCTTTTGTCAAACAGAAGTGAAATTTCTTTAAAATGTATATTTAATACAAAATGAAAATGTAGATTTCTTAAACTGCAAACGTGCTCAGTTCAAGTACAGTGTTATTGGCCTTTTGAAACAAGTAAACGCTTAACGCCTGTTATCTCAGTATTTCAATGCCTTTACAAATCCGAATGCCTTTACGAATCAGTTTTATTGCCTTCATGAGTTCTGAGCGTAATGTTAAAGCATCACATACCGGGTTTTCAGAGAATTACCGTAAAATCGCGATTCCAAAACTAAGCACGCACTAATTTCGAATTCGACAGGTGTCGTCGCGTGTTCGACTATTTTGTCACGCAAAACTTTGCCAAATAACAATAAATTCGGATACTTCCTTGCGATTTTAGATGTTATTCCGTATGACATAAGCCACAAAATTCCTCATTGTCTCTAGTGATTTTTGAAGTAATAGGGATGTGGACTAGGTCCGAAAAATTGTATTTAGTCCGTCAGTTAGATTATCCAAAAATAATGGACCCATATTTTTCTGTTTATCAAACTAGTGATAATTCACACAGATACAGCGCGTCGAAGTTTCGGAGTGGAACTACGCATGATGACTGAAAAAATATTTTTGGCCCAAAAAAAAAATATTGTACACGTATTTTTTCTTTTCTCTGAGAAACAATAAATAACAAAGATGCAGCGCATTTAAATTTCGCATGACGTCACGCTTTCGTACGATTTTTACACATCGGTGACGTCATAGACCCCCACTCTCGAACTTTGATACTCTGTACCTTTGTGAATTTTTACTATTTTGATAAACTGAAAAATACGGGTACATTATTTTTGGATAATCTAACTAACGGACTAATTAGTGTACAGCGCAGGCTTCGTTTTTCACCTAGGCCTACGCCATACATTTAGAGATGTTGATGTTGTATGATGTTGATGGTATGGAGACACAAGACCACGTCACGTTGAAACTGTGAAACTAGGTGAAAAACGAAGCCTGCTCTGTACAATTAGAATAATACTTTTCTGACCCAGTCATCATCCCTATTGACATGATCGTGACGTCATACGGAATTTAAATGCGCTGTATCTTTTTAATTATTAGCTAATCAGAAAAAAGAAAAAATACGTGAGTATACAATATGTTCTAATAATCTACCATGAGCTAAAAATATTTTTTTAGTCCACATCCGTATTCTATTACAGAATCTGAGACTTTATAAAATTTATTAAAACAAAGGCTATTGACTTTTTTGTTTCTATTTCGCAAACTTTTTCGATTTGCGGAACTAGTAACTGGTTTCAGTTTGTAACAAAATATATATCTGCTATTGTAGATCTACTCGTCAGATTGCGTTTCTTAAAGTTTTGTACGCTTATTTGGTTTTTGCCGGCATTTTTAATTAGTGTAACTGTACAAATCGAAGGCGATTGCCAGATGGAATGGAATAGAGTTGATTGACTGTTTTGCAAAAAAGTATTTACTTGTTACCAAAACAATCTAGAATGCCTACGAAGTGGCAAAGCCGTTCCTAAAATAGATAACTAAAGTTCTAGGTGTCCTTTTCTATTTTAGGTACGAGTTTTGGAAACGTTAGCTATTTAAACATAAGCATTATGGAAATATAAACTTTATGTACGTGGCATTAAGTTTAATTTTAAATGTTATTTTTTTGAAAATATTACTTGTAGTCTAGATTGTATTTTATTTCTTTGCAGACGACAACTACAGACCATCTTTTGTTAAGGAACTTTGCCTACATTATTGTTCCAACCTCAATCTCATATTACTGATGCTTTGAAAAAATACTGGCATCTAAACTATTTTGCCAAGTCCAAAAAATATCTGGAATTCGCTGAAAATGACTGCTAAATATCCAACCTATCCTTAAACTAAGTCTTTATCTTTTGTCCCGCTCTAGCAAGTGTGATTACCACAGATTACATATAATAAGTTGCCTCTACCTCAGATAACTTATATATTCAGAGTTAGATGCCTAGCATCTACCCTTTTCGTATAATCGCTTTTTATATTTGTTAATACGTAACTTATTTTCCTAATCTTAAATATAAATATTAATAAAAAAGGACATAAATATTAATAAGGACTTATAGAAAACTTCAAAAGATTAAATTATCCGATAAGTCATAACAGAATTAATCGGCTTATTATGCGATATCGGCGTTATATTACAAAACCGACAGACCTTCGAAAAACTTCCTTCATATCTAGACGCTGGACATAAGGACGTAATGCAGTGTGAATAACTTAGTTGTATTGTAAATACTGACACAATCCAGTGCGAAATCACAATTTTTAATTACATTTCCAATCGTGTGTTGGCTAAAGTTCACTTTTTTATTATTTATTTATTTATTCAACTTTATTACAAAAATTGTAAACGGCGGATTTAAAGGCTTTCTCTACTAGTCAACCTACAGGTGGTGCAGAGACAAGTGAGGCTAAAGTATGAGCAAAATTCACATTTTAATAATTACTTACTAAGTAATTACTTACTTACTAAGTAGTTAATATTTGAAATTTAAACTTACGTGTATATGTCGCAGATGAATGGTATTTGATTATACCATTCATCTGGTAACTGTGATCTGGAGGTCTGGAGGTTTAGTAACCTCTAGCTGTTTGGCATTACAGCTCGGTTTTGTAAAACAGCGAACCCTAATACGCGGAATGGAATGAACGACTTGTATTCATCCATGCAGCTAGAGAAGTTGTTGAACATTCTATATAAAGAAATTATATACAATTTAGAATTTTAGAATGTTCTATCCATTTCACTAGGTTAGGGCAAACCTATAGCAATAAAAATCGTGAATAGTTTTCTGGGAAATGAAATTCGATGTCAAAAAAATCTTATCATGCATGTGTCGCAGTTACCGTTAAACAATCCAATTGTTTAACGGTTTCGACAAACAGCGGATTACCGCTACTGTTTCACAAAACCGCTAGCCGTTTGGAAACATGGTTAGGGGTTTCAATGAACGTAACAAGTTGCACAATATTAGACAATCCAGCTGAACGATATTCGGCTGTTTAACAAAACCGAGCTGTAATGCCAAACAACTAGAGGTTTCGTGTATTAGCGGTTTATACCATCCAACTGCGACATATATATTGCATGGCTATGAATAAATTACATAAATTACAAAATATAATACTTAAATGTAGTATATTAATATAAATTACCGACTTCCTAATAAATATATACCTATATATACCTACATAAATATCCATCATTTATTTATTATCTGACAGCCCATGAAGAAAGTAACCGCGCACTGCTTTTTTAAAGGCAAGTCGACTAGGGGCTTTACGAATTTGGTCGGAAAGGGCGTTCCAGAGCTTCACGGCCTGTACGGTAAAGGAATGCTCGAAGAACCCACTCCGATGATGCGGCATAGCAAGTAGAAGATTGTTAGAAGAGCGAAGTATTCTGACGTGAGAATCCTTAAAGAAAGAAAATGAGCAACTTCCCGGTTTCCGATTGGGATTAAATTTAGTGAGCTAATGTAAATCTGATGACAATGCAATATTATTATAACAAGGAGCTGATCTGATGATGGAGCCGCAAGGTGCTATAAGGTAATAAAACGACACAACCCCATTAAATTTGTCTTGATAAGCATAGGTCTCACAATAAAAGCTTAAATGTAGAAATTCAATAAACATTCGTAAAGATTTGTAATTCATTGTGCGAACCGCTAAGGTGTGGAATTCCCTCCCTGCGTCGATGTTTCCCCATACATATAATTTAGGGATTTTCAAGGCAAGAGTGAACAGGCATTTTTTGAGTCTGCGTGATACACCTTAGACCTCATCTTAGCTTCCCATCAGGCTAGATAGAGGTCAAACGCACTCAAATTTCTAATAAAAAAAAATGGTTGCCTGTAAAGTCGGTTTTACGGGCGAAGATTTTACGTGACAACGCGCGCGGCAGACCGATCATAGTTGAGTGGGAGAGAGACGCAAGGCATTCGGCGGGCCTCTCTCTCGTTCGGTGACTCATCGTAACGTTACCGAGCGTTACACTTTTTCATAAGTGACTCCCAGCCGCAACCTAATTTAAGACGTTGTCACGTCAAAAAAAAAAAGACCAATACCATTAGATATTTTAACACTCAAATCAATACTACGGTTGAATTTGCACGGAAAACGTAAACTACCCTCCATTCTTACGATGTTATCAAAGTTATTTACTGTTGTAGTCCGTGTCGTCACGCCACCGAATTCGGGGGTGAGGTACGAATAATAATCCCTAGAAGCATAACTAATTCCGAAAAATCATTCTACGTGATATGTACCGCGGCGGGCGGGGCTTAAAATATGAAACTCGCGGCGCAACAGTTCGCTGTGACACTCGAGTCGTGCGGTTGCGTCGCAAAAAGTTTCCTTTGAGAATATTGCTGTGTTTTTGCGATAATTGATTAATAAAAAATACCGTCATGTTCCGTGAAGTAGTGTAGAAGCCATACAGATATGAAAAAACAGAACTCACTTTCATAAACATTTTAATAATCCATACTTGACATCTGTGGAAAGTGTTATGCAAAATATCTAAGCCACGCGTTGTACCTCACCGCTCGTTGCGGTGACCGCCCCCACCCGACGACGAAGCGTGACCATGTCGCGACCAATCGCATGCATATTTGTTTATGTGTGTGTTTGAGTGTTTCGTTGTTATTACTGTTTGTTTGCGTAAATGGAATCAGAATCAAAGCAGTGAATGTAGGAACGTTACATTTCTAGAGAATTTATTATTCGTAGGGGTTGAGTTTAAAATGTCGCGTGCGACAAATCGGGGCGTTAAACCTAGAATAACTGCAATAAATTATCTTGTCTGCAGTACGTTTGTTTATGTTCTACGTGGTCCTTTGTTTTGGGTTTAGAATCATTCTTATTTAATTGGCACTTAATACGAAACCTATTCTTATTTACAAAGTTCATCAAAGCTCTGACCACCCCGTTAATTTGCGTGCAGGTAAAATGTTTCGGATGGTATTTCGCCAAAAGAGGCCGTTTTTCGCGAAAATGCAAGCTAAAGCTTAACGTTCTCACTTTAAACTGTAAACAGGGGTTCATAAAATAGTTTGAAGGGTTATCTAGGTTTTACTAGATCAACATTTTAAATGATACCTCCGTTTCCTTTCAAATAATTTATTTCAAATGGGGGCAGCACTGGACTCTTAAATAGAATTCTATTCAAAGTCAAGTTATGAAACTTTTTAAATGCCGTAATTGCTTATGGCTATTGTAAATACATTCTCAATGTTCACCATTACATTCAAGTTAACAGAACAAATACTCGAAAGTACTCATCAAGTAGAACTCTACTTCATTGAAGAACTTAGCTCTTAAGCCAAGGGCATAAGTTTCAATATTTAACAAATATTACCAAACATGACTTGGCCCTTTGAATGTTGTAGATAAATATTGATTTGAACACTTTCGATTTCGTAGCAACATGTGAATATAATATGTACTTAATTAGTGTACTTGCTTCATTTTTATTGTATGCTTTCTTATGGTAAGTAATTAGTCAGACAAAATCAATTTGTTTTCGTACACCAAGAGTTGGAACAGCTAATTTTGGTACCTCTTTGTAAAGGGAGAATATAAAAGAGCAAACAAACAGGCATGGCGTCGTTTGTAACGTTTTGACGTGACAACGTCTTATAAATTGGTTAGCCGGGTGACACTTCAAGAAACTGCGTTACGCTCCGCTCACGTTATGCGCTCACAATGAGAGCGAGTGAGAGGCACGCGTGCCTCTCACTCAAAGTCGTTGTCACGTAAAACTTTCGCCCGTATACCGACTTTACAGGCAACCAATTTTTATATATAAGAGTCTACTCTGATATTTTCAATATTCTTGTATGTCGCTGAGACTTGGACCTTAAATAAATTAGACCGCACCAGAATCGACTCTCTCGAATTGTGGTGCTGGAGAAAAATGCTTCGAATTCCATGGACGCATGGTCAAACGCATCTATCCTCAAACAACTAGGAATAAAGAACAGACTCCACACTATATCTACGCAAAATACTTGAGTTCTTCGGACATATTTCCAGGAAATGTGGAGACAATCTTGAAAAACTTCTGTTCACAGGCAAAATAGAAGGAAAAAGATCCAGAGGACGCAGTCCCATGCGTTGGTTCGACCAGATTCGCTTGACACTGGCCAAAGTCTGTGACGCTGTCCGAGCTTTAGAGCACAGGACTAAATAGCGGGAAATAGTACACAAGAAGGTGTTCCATAGAGATCACGAACCTCAATAATGAGGATTACGAGACAAGGAGAGAGGATGTATAAGAGTTAGATAATAAGAATGTAAGTAAAAAAATTGAGGAATTATGTCTTCTTCATTCTTCTCATAGACGTTTTTGTAACACAATCAACTGTTCAGACGTTTATTTTTTTATTTTCTATAAGTATACAAACTGTCACGTTTTTATCCCCAACAGAGTAGAGACCAAGGCCGCAAGACCCAAATACCACTTTAGCGTGATGGTGGTCGAAAAGGTGGAAAAAACCAAATCAAAATAGTGAAGGGTTGTTAGCCTATTTACAGGAGTCGGATTTTTGCCTATTCCTTCGATCGGCTTTTACGATCTGAGCGGGAAGAGAAGCAGCGGGTACATTCTTAGTTTTTTCTTCTCTTTGACTAGCATGCAAAAACTTTATTTACTTTTTTCAAATATTGCCTTTTTACTACAATATACCCATTTCGTCATTTAAATTAAGTATATTATATCCATTGGTGAACATCGGTCTTTCTTAAATTTTGTCATAGCACCCTTTTACAACGTTACATAATTTCCTTAAGTCAGTTCATAATTAACAGCTCAAATAAGTAAAATTAATTGATATAATTTTTAAACCATACTAAAATCTATATTAATGAGTTTATCGACCAATTACTTACTCCATTAAATTATGTTGTTAATGGTAATTTGATTCGCGTCCGAAAGCTCTCAGCACTTCCATATCCGGTCAGATGTAAATCAATGGCTCCTGGAGCTTAATGGAAAGTAAGTAATGAGCATTTAAGAGTCCCCTTGCCCTAGACAGAATCAGACTTTCCCATACAAACGTAGTCTAGCTTTTATGACAGATGTCGGCAAAATTTTGTAATATCAAAGAAATTGCATATAGGCACATAATACAGAAAGAGTATACAGAACGGAATCTCCTAAGGTACACGCAATATGCGTCCCCGTTCCCCGTCCCTGCACCTCTCCCCATTTTAGCCTTGACGACGGGCGAGAGCGGGCGAGCACACACTGCATGGCGCAAGTTGGCGCACAAGAACGGGGGAGAGATGCGAGGGCGGGGGCAACGGGGACACATATTGTGCGTACCTTAGAAGATTCCGTTCTGTATGCTCTTACTGTATTCTGTGATATAGGTATCTAAGAATATAAATGATTTTCACAGTCGTAATATGAACTTGAAAGAGAATTTAGTGTATCATCCATCATACTTGACTATCAGTATGGAAATTTTATACCCCCCTATATTATCTTTCAAGTTCATATTTTGACTGTGGAAAACTATTTATATGCAATTTTTTTACAACAGGCCACCACCCGTCGTCAACCCTCCTTGGGAATGCAGTGTAGCACGAGATGTTTGTGCTTGATCCTTAGTGGTTCATCCTAAGAGATCATCATCATCAGGTCTTTAGTCTCTACTGCAGTAGTACAACCCTCTCTGTAATGCTAGAACCATACTTGTCAGACCAGTCAGAGGATTTGGCCTACACTCTCCACGCTGGCCAGACGGTTGGAGAGGTGTCATTGATGTTTATGAGCTTTGTTTAGCTTGTGTTTCCTAAGTCGCCTTCTACGACATCCACGGAAAGATTTGGAGTGGTCCTATTATACTCTGCCGGGAAGCACACGGCTAGCCTAAGAGAAGGAGTGGTTCTATTCTAAGCCGGAAGCGACATGACTGAGTCTTATTAGCCAAAAATCTTACGTATGTGAAATGAATACCTAACCAATTCTAATTAGAAAGCATCGCATTGATTGACGGACCTACTCACGGGTCAAATGACAGGTAGACAGTTTACGCGTACGTCATTTGTTATCGCCTATCGGTCGCTAAATACGACGCGTGAGTGGGCAGCCTTATCTCCTCATATTTGTTTTCACTTTACCTGACTTGTGGAATATAATGACATATAGATTAAGAGCATAAAACGAAATCGTGGTGATTTGAATTATTTTGAATTTTTTTTTATTACAAAAAAGTCATTTGGGATTGCATCAGTACCTATCCTTAAGTCGTCTCAAATCCCGTAATGTAAAGTATGTATATGTCGTGGTCATATCGTTAAATTAATCATTTATCTTGAATATGTCTTTAAAAGCTTTGAAAAATAAATTAAAACTAAAACTTGGCCCCTAGGTTAAAATTAAGTAAGTACTTATAGTCTTTGTAGAAATAATTCAATAAGTTTTGTTTGTATATTTACTAATTCACTTGCTTTCTTCTTTTTCCTCTCTTTTATGGAAGAGAACATATTTGAACATATTTTTTTTTCTCCTCTCTCCTGAGTAACTTACCTACAAATTGTACCAGAGTTTATTATTGTTACAAACTGTACTTATCCAAATAATTATTAGCTCAATAATTGTTTTTTTGTTATGTTTTCTATTTTGTGAGTAAATCGCATCTGTTCATTCGCGTCTGTTACAGTAGATTCTTTTTAAAGTATGTTATTGTTAAAATATTTACTTTACTGGCACTGTTTAGGTCTATAATATAAACTTTTCTTATACATAATGTTATATATCTGTACATGACTGTTTGTTGCCATGAATAAATAAAAAATAAAATAAAAATCTGATACAAGATTAGGTACCGTTCAGCTGATCCGAATTTCTATGAAAAACAAAAATTTTCTTTTCATATTTCGATATGTGTTCCTTGGGGAAAGTTGTTCAGTATAATGGACTGAATTCAGCCTAAAAATAGTTTCAGTCAATTATGTTAGACCTTGTATATGTCGGACTGACTAAAAATGAAACTCGTTCAAAACACCCGGATACTATTTTTCCAGATATTTTCTAAAATTCCAAAGCTGGGCAACCGTGGGCAATGCTAACCAACCATATAAAATAAACTTCAGATTCCAAACCTTTTCTCCCCAATAAAACGATTCCGAATCTAATTTAAACCGTGAATCTTCTCACAATTAGAACAGTAACTCACGACTCGTACTTTCATTCGGCTTTTTGTAACTTTTTAATTCATCACCTTTATCATTAACTATAAATATTCCCACACTGTAATTACAAGTAATTACTGCACTTGCAAGTTAGGTGCCACCTATTCCATCAAGGTGGTATCTTTTATAGTGAATTAGTATCCATTCTTATTATGCAATTGATGCTTAAACATTTTACAATGAATTTTTACTATATTTTATCTTTGTCGATTAAGTGATCGGGATGATTTACCAAAACTCGAATAAAAGGATTTCTTACTTACTCAGTGTGATTTGTCCTTATATATTTATTAATGTATTTCTTATTTATGTATTTTCCCAAAGTGGGTTGACGTCAGGCAGGCGGCCGGTCGTAAAACTGTTCCGGCTATTTCTCCTCCATTTTGCAAGGTCTTTGGCATCCTTGGGTGACCATTGACATGCATGTTATATTTGGAGAAGAAAAAACAGGAAAGCGCACTCCGGGCTCCGAAGCAGTAGAGCTGAGGATGCAACCGGGAAAGCGCTTAGACGAAGAAGATTTATTTATGTATTTCTATTTGTAATTTTTTTTAAATACAATTCTTCAGGTAAGGTAAATTGTAAGATAAGATCCTTCAGTATAACTCTTAATCGTTATTTAAAATTAATTAACACTAAATATTCCCACACTGTAATTATAATTATAATTATAATTACTATACTTGCAAGTTTAGGTTTAATGGATGGGCGGTATATATTAGTCATAATTAGTAAACAGCAATTGTTAGATAATGAAACTATTATAGATAGACAGATATTTTACATTTATGAAATATGAACTGTTAAAGTCCTCTGGAACCTACTTAAGGCTAAGGCCCACAGGAAGGCATAAATACAAATATTTTAAAAATATGATTCAATAATTATAAATATGTGTCTCCCGTATATCTTTCAGGGGTTGAACTTTGTTTATTTTCACTTTTAACTACATCCGTAAAATCAATTTCAGGGGCAATACTTCTCAATAGACACTCAATAAATCAACTACCATAGGAATGACACACTTCATGGTTTCTTTAAAAGTATTGCAGCCTTATTTGATTGATTTAAAACGTCGAGCGAAGATGCGATAAGAAAAGTGTTACGGACGTCAAATTCGCAGAGGCGAATTTAATTAACTGCCTACGCGAAATATCGATAGTACAGAGGTATCATATTGGCTTCAACAATATGGCAATAAAGGACGCAGAGCATGGGTGCTGTCTTTACCAAAGTAGCTTTGAAATTACATCTTTGACTTAACGTTCCTATACCTAAATGAAATGGGTATCCGATTTCATCCGATCCAATTTAATTTCAATATTTTTATTTCTAATGGTCCAGAATTCGAAAATTTAAAAATAAAGTTGATATTGGGAATCGCGAACGAAACTCCTGAGGCATCAGTAAATGTAAATCGACAGGTAATCTCTGCAGTTTTTATCCAATCAAAGAACAAGTGGCTGATCTGCAAGCTATTTATTTTTATTTTAACTGACGAACGAAAGTAAAACTTAATTTATTCATGATGCTTTTACGCTATTTTAATTGGGATGAACCGCCCGACCGGCAGTAGCTAAATTGCGAAAAGCGAAACTTCGGAATGTCGCCATTTTGAATTTCGGCAGCGATGATCTTACAAAGAATATGCTTAAATTAAAAGTCTGTTTTGCAACTCGAAACTGGTTATTCTAGTCTTCGATCTTGAATTCCACAAGGTTATAGCACTACGTGTTAAGCAATTCCGTGTGTGGTTCGCACTTGGATTGGTAGTGACAGTTTCGAAAGGTGCTTTATGCTATAATCCCAGTTATCATTAGATGGTAATCGTTAAGATATATGGGACACATTAAGCCTCTTACAGACGCGAATCTTCTTCATAATCGTATCCTCATGTCTGAGGGTCGTGACCATCTTAAGCAGCTCTCCTCACTATGGTTTGCCACAGTGCACGGTCTTGCGCCAGGTGTATGGCCCGTTGGGTATTTGAGCGCGCCACCCTACGAACGATATCAGTCCATCTTGTCGGCGGTTTCCCTTGACCTCTGCGCCCTGGGACATGGCCCAACAGTATGGTCTTTTCAAGACTGTCAGGTGCTCGTCGCGCTATGTGGCCGAAGAAATTAAGGAGTCATTGGAGGCCCATTGAAGGCGCGAATAAATAACCAAAAACTTACGAAAAAATGTTTGAAACTGTATTTTACCTAATTTGAACACAAAATTCAGTGGAATGGAGTTCTTTACTGTTGAGTTCTAACGAATAGAACATCAATATTCAGCAGAGCAGACACATAGCGTTTTATAAATAAATCTGAGACAGAGATATATGTTTCCGCTCACCCGTGGTTAGTAAATCATGCGTGCATTATAGCAGCTTTGAAGAGTCCTGCATAGGAATGCACCACGACTCTTTGTGCAGTTCCGGAGTCGTAACATTCAGGTTTAAATTGGATTTTCTTCACATTGTGTCAATGGCAAACTAAGGCATTAAATTGGATGGGTATGTTAATTGGTCGTTATTTCACATAGTCATAAACGCCGACAAGTTGCGTTCTATCACCAAGGCGAGCATACGTAGTGTTGTATTCAACGAGGCAATACATTTTTAAAATAGACATTCCATACTAAGCAAAGTTATCAGATTTTATCTGACAAGCTACAAATATTATTTTAAATATTTCGGATTCTGAAATGCAAATGTTGTCAGACCCATTTAATACTCTTTAGCTACGCGTAACTTATCAATGCTTTAGCTCAAATATATACGAGTAACTATATTGTGTATTTAAAAAAAATGTTGTGGCATGTAAACTTAAAGACATGTTTTGCTTTAAAATTGGATGAAAACGAGTATGTTGACTGAAGTAATTTCGAGCGCCCAAGTAAACAATAAGAATACAAAATTATCGACAGGTTCAAGACCACTGCCCATTATCATTGGTGAAATACCTAATTTACAGATCGTATATCCATAAATTGCTTTTCTACTTTGTTGTGGACCGGTCATTAGCCCAACACCATGCCAGCTATTAATATTATGACATAACTCCATTGTGGTCACAGTGCAAATGACTGTAACGGTAATCAATATTACTATTATGAAGAATGTTATGTTTTAATGGTCAGGCCAGTACGGCGTAATTTGTTTTGTTCACAAGTTTCTCAGCATTGTTGCTTGAAGTGTGTTTTTTTTTTATTTTACTATTATTGTCAGCGCGAGGAATTTGTTCTACTAACGCCTCATCTTATTTTTATATATATTATGGTGGATTTTTCCATTCTTCATATCATATTCCAAGGCTTTGTTGTTTTCTTTTTCTATAAAAAAATATTCTGCCTATGGTAACATACGAGGGGAGGCTGATAAGTAATCTACCTAACTATGAAAGAAAAGACTTTGATGGCTAGTTTTTTTTTATTTTTCTATATAGTCTCCTGCAAGTGAAATACACTTATGACATTTGCAAATAAGTGACATCATGCCGTTATAATAGTAATTTTTATTTTGCTTGTCAAAATGGTCAGTCACAGCCTCCTTCATTTTTTCGTCCGTCGAAAATCTGCGACCCTTCAATTTTTTCTTTAAATCTTTGAATAAGAAATAGTCACAGGGAGCCAGATCTGGACTATAAGGTGGATGGTTAATTTCTGTGAAGCCGTTTTTGCTCAGGGCTGACCTCGCCGTTAAGGCTGTGTGTACAGGAGCATTGTCTTGTAAAATCAGAACACCTTTGCTGAGTTTGCCTCTCCGCTTTTCTTTGATTTGTTCACGAAGCTGGTCAAGCAAGTTTGCATAATATTCAGCATTCATTGTTGTATTTTTAGGCAAATAATCTATCATCAAAATCCCTTCGACATCCCAAAATACGGTGGCCATTAGTTTTCCAGCCGACGGCCGAACCTTGAACTTCCTTGGCGGCTTTTCTCCTTTAAATTTCCATTGCATTGACTTTTGTTTGCTTTCCGGATCCCACTGGCGAATCCAAGTTTCATCACAGGTCACAATTCGAGAGATAGTCTCTTCTTCTTTACCTTTGACCAGGTCTAGAAATGCCTGACAACATTCTACTCGCCTTTGTTTGTCAAAGGGGGTCAACATTCTAGGGACCCAACGCGCGCTCACCTTGGACATGCCCAAATGTTCGTGAATAATTTCATGAACTCGTTCCTTGCTAATGCCCACATCTCTGGCTATCTCCCACTGCTTGATTCGCCGATCTGCAAGAATCAGGTTCTTCACCTTTTCAACATTATCTGCGGTAACAGCAGAAATTTGCCTTCCACTAAGTGGGTCGTCTTCCAGGCTCTCACGGCCATGTTTAAATTGCTTCGACCAAAACTTTATGACGAATTCAGAAGGACTTGAATCACCAAACACCTTTAACATGCGCTCTCTGATCTGCGTAGGCGTATTTCCTTCTTTACTTAGGAATTTAATCACTGCTCGATGCTCAAATTTCATCATTTTGCAATTTTCTTTCGACATGGTGAAATCAAAGCCGCGCCAAAAAAACAAAAGCAAGCGAAAAAAAATAAGCGTCATAATTTTGAAAAAGGAATAAATATAGAATATGATTTTGCAGTGGCCAGTTCGATTTTCAAAACTTTCTTTAACAAAGTAGATTTTATATCAGCCACCCCTCGTAAGATTATGGTGACAAACAATTATTTTCACGTGTAAATCTTTTAAATGGTAGATTTACACGTGAAAGCCCTAAGTTGGTATTCCAATAAAGATAATTTTGAAACAAAATAATTGTTTGTCACCATAAATTAAACGAAATTTACAATCTACCATTTAAAAGATTGTAAATTTCGTTTAATTTTCCTGATAGTTTGATTAGGTAACTTATCCTTAGCATTCCTTCTCTACTACTTTCAAAGATAAACTGGAAGTCAAACCCTTATTATGTATCTTGTTATTTATTTAAACTTTATTTTACAAAATACAATTTGAATATTGTTATGAGCAATCTATGTAATAAAACTATTATTTCTGGCCTAAAGTCAACTCCTCATGGTCATTCATTTGTTTAATCCTGGTTATCTACACAACAACATCTAATATCTGTTGAATTAAACTGACTTGTATTCATAATTAGGTTTGTCAGGATAATTTTCAATAGCATTGAAATCCTGAAAAACCTGAAAGCCTGACGATCTGAATGCACCACGTCATCTAAAAGCCGTATTAATACTAGATGCAGAAATATAATTTTGATGAGATATGGTATACAATGAATATAATAAAACCACGTGAACTATGGGCGGGCGACGTCGAAAGTCAAACCCTCATCACATTCATTTATACTCTGCTTACAAACAAGCGCTCTAAAGAATTGAATGTCAAAGATCTTGTAGTTGATAATATGTTGTAGATATTTCTGTAGCACTCCAAAAGCTCGAACGAATCGCTACAGATACAGCTTTCAGCGGGATTTCACTTCTCCTCACATTTGGATATGAGAGTGACTTTTATTTTGGTTAACTGTTAAATTCGATTCATCCATCAGTCAAAAACAATAAAGTGAATCTTTTATAGATTCTTATAAATACCCTACATTTAATCACTCATTTTTATATTAACTCTTCTTCTCTGGTTATAATAAGTCTAATTGCTACACTTCTTACAAACCTCTTTCTGTTTATGTTCTTTTATTATTCCCTTTATGCATGTATCTAGTCTTGGTTCTTCTTTGCCTCTTCTATCTACAATCTGACAACAGTTTATCATTAAATTTCACATAAATTTAATGGCTACTCCCAACTCAACGTTCCCTCCTGTTTTTCCAGACGTCTGTGATCTGATCGCAATAATTCAGACGTTTACCCGATTTGGAATATAATATTAGGTAACTATTTCCGGATGTCCCATTTGTTGCTCAAATCAAATAAAATTCAGTAAAACCTTTCGCATTTACAATAGTCGCCGGAGATGAACTCGGGGAATATAACTCGTAAACGATTTGATGTCTTCTCAGAATGATATCCTTCTAAATTACATTTGAATGACTTCCCATGCACGGGCGATAAAAAGCCGGGCGCAATGGATCTTCCTTGCATTCCATCAAGTAAAAAACGTCTACTTTTTGTCGAAGCTCAGAGCAGGATTCGTCTTGCTGTACAAGTGTTACTTGGTCATCGTTGATTACTGATACAGGTTGTTCCAATTTGTCTTTAGTTTTTTTTTTATCTTTAAGTTAACTCTGTTGTTTTGATCCGTCAATAGAATTTGATGTATGAGACTTATGTGCAGCACTATACTTTATAAAAAGTATCTATGATTTTTGATTTCGTATCTACATGTTAGTTAAAATTTTCTACATCATCCTTATATTTACTTATTTCTTGCAACCCAGGATCTTGACCATTTCTGCCATGTTTTTTTATATCTGTCTGTTTTATTATACAGAAAAAATCACATTAGTCACAGTGTTACCACTAGTTCCTTAGGTCTGTCTATGTTTGTTTTCTTCCACATATCTATCTATAACCAGCTCTCTGATACACGGTTCTTTCATTATAAATTTATCAGTTAGTCCAAATTTTTTCTGAAGAATATTTTTTAGTTTTGTTGTAATTTTATTTTTTGATGTTTTTTATCCATAGACAACAAAGGGAAGAAACAATATGGGTAACAAAATGAAAACAGCTGTATAAACCCATAGTCATCGCGTGATATCCTTTTGATCTGACCATAATTACAGAAAGGACCGGACCAGATACGAGCTCTACGGGTATCTATGGGCACCATTTACCGTAGGATAATTGGGGAGTATGCTTTTTTATCTCTGAATCGGGAACTTTAGGTTCTTTTTGGACGACGATCAAGTCGGTCGTAATACCGATAGATGTAGGATATAGAAATTTGTTTGTGAGGATACCTTCTAAAGAATAATGAAAAATGAAGACAGTAATCCGAAACCTACTATGAAAGCATCCTTGTAATCGTATATACGTAATGTGCACACGGATATGTATTTAATTGATAAGCAAATTATTTTTGTTAATTTAGCACATCAACTTCTAAACGGATGTGTAGATCTAAGGTTAACACTGTAAATATTTTAATATAAAAACCCGTTGCTAAGTAAATAAATTAAAGTCGCCACTCCAGGGCTATAGATAGACGGTGATGGATCAATCAGATCCATTGGGTTTTAATAGCTCACCAGTTTTTAGTGGTGCACCGTAAAGGTGGCTATACCCACTAGCTAATAAAATTGGAAAAAAATAAGGGCGCCACAGCGTAGGTATTGCTCTACTGATAGTCGCAACTCAATTAGGATATAAATTGTTGCTATTAGTAGTAATTTTAGTTCCGTATCTTGACATCACTCAGCAATAATTACCAAGTCTATAAAGAAAATGAACAGCTTTTCGCAACGTATAACTGGCATACTCATCAGGAATCCTTCCATAGGCAAATGTGGGATCATAATCGCCTACGAAATAAAGATATTGATTGATTGGTAAGACCTCTTGTCTGGTCAACTTATGCTTTATTTTATAGTGTGTGTTCACTGCACATAATGATCCCATGCCCAGAGGCAAAGCCCAGTAAAAATCGATGTTTAATTTACTAAAAGGCTTTTAGTGACCGTTTCATGACCTATGATGATAATAAATCATTAGGCATCATCAATCATGTGAAGAATGCTTTTGTTCACGTTATATAATATTGGTCAGAAAGTATTGCTAACAATAGAAGTGAATAGAACGTTACGTTATGGAGCTGAAGATTGAATGTGCGAATACTTGCTATAGGTCAGGCGGCCTCCGTGGCCTATTAATAAAAACGATAAATATAATAGTATTTTTTTATGGTCGATCCGATCAGAATCCTGGAGACACTAAAGCATTCTAAGCATACTCATTTTCTTTGTTTTTGTCTGCGGTATGAAGTATTGTGGCAGACGTCCGCGCTACACTGATTTAGCAGCGACGCGATGAGCAGTTTAATAACAAGACATTTTAAACTTTATGCACAATGTCATTCAAGATATTGAAACGCTTCGCCGCGTATCTTATGACATTGTGCATAAAGTTTATAATGTCTTCTTCGCGTCGCTGCCAATTTATTTGTAGCGTGAGCCTTACCTATTATATTTCCACTATGTCTAGTGTCGGGCGTTGAGTGTCGTTCTGTAAAGGTGCCTTCTAAAGTCTCTTATCGAGTGTCTTTATAGCTCGCACTCTTGTCAGATTTTTTTAACTGCCTAAAGGCATCAGACATAGCTCAACGACTGCCATCTAATGACAACAGGCATTATTACTCATTGGAAGGGTCTTCAGCTGGTTCTGGTGGAAATCTCGTAGTTACACCACGAGATTTCTTGAAATCCTTTTATTTGAGCACCAAACCATTTAAATATATAATGGCTGGAGACGTGAGATCGTGAGATGTTGTTTGGAAGGAATAACAAAAGATGTTTTTATAGTTCTGAATTTATTACAAACTAGCTTTTGCCCGCGGCTTCGCTCGCGTATCCCACGGGAACATTACATTTTTCTGGAATGAAAAGTACCCTATGTCCTTCTCAGTACTCCTAACTATGTGTATGCGATTTTTCAAGAAGATTGGTACAGTAGATAAAGCGTGAAGAGGTAACAAACAAACAAATATACAAACTCACTTTCGCATTTATAATATTAGTTAGGATTAGGATTATTGCTATTTCCAACATTCACGAGAACACATGATTTCTACTTGTGGCCACTACGAGCACTGCGATAGATTATATTACCCCCACCGAACTTCCTACCCAGCTATGGAGCATCCAGCGAATACCAAATGCATAATAACACCACACAACGACATTATTGCATTAAATATTTCTTTACAATTTTAACGTTTCATGTTTTCTAGTTGCATAATTGCTTTTAATTAGGAGAGTTTCTCTCCAATAATGAGAGAATGTTCATTATGGTGTACCGTAGGTTGTATGTACCCTTTCTCCTACACTTTGTTCACCTGCCTTTGCCAAAACATATCTAATAACAGGCATCTCATTAAATATTATCAGAGACAAGGAATCGTCGGATGAAAGTAATACTACAATTAAGAACGATCTGATAATACAGCATTCGATGTGGTCCAAGGAATAAGTCGATAGCGGAATTTCGATATAGTCTTGACACGAAAATTAGAAGTCAGTAAGGGTTGGGGTACATCTGGCCGCACGGAACAGCACTTTCCTATGCTGCTATCCTTTTTTTGTCGCTCAGAGCCATAATTTTCAAGAGCGAGAAACAGCGGGAATGCGGCCGCATTGTCGATTCCGCGGCATACCCTAATATACAGAAAAGTGCTGTTCCACGGACAGATGTACCCCAACCCTTCCAGACTACAATTTTTTGTGTCAAGTCTATATCGATAGCTTTTTCATTCGTTTCCATAAAATCTTATTTAACGCAGAAATCCGGATGAATATCTATATTTTTTCACAATAAACAACATGTTTAAAACGCTTCGCTTTTATTTCTTAGACCACAACGGAACACCAGGGGCTTACCTGACACTTGACAGTACAAAAAACCTTTATAAAATCACTTCCTATTGTCTACACTTCATGGGAAAGGCGTATGGTACAGTGAGGTGCTATCAGACGATCGAACACACGAGCGCGTGGAATGTGGAGCATTAGATTGCAGAATAGATAATAGAACTGTATGCTAATGTGAAAGGGAAGGGATGGCACATTAATTTGCGCATCTATTTCCTATTTGCAATTTACTTATTATTATGTTAGATCAGGATTCTTCGGTAAACATACATTAAAATTCACAATATTAAAATATTCATTAAAAAAAAAACAAAGTTAGCAGGTGTCACAGGATGCCGCTTGTTAACTTTTTAAAAGTAAACCTGTATATGGCGAGTCCCGCTTTTTAAATTATTAAATAATTTAAATGTAGAATAATTGAAGAATGGATTTTAATCGAATTCATAATGACATAAGGTTATCCATTCATCTAATTAATAGAAAACTTAAAGTACTATTAGATAGTAGGTATGTCGAAACATAACTACTATCTAATAGTACTTTAAGTCTATCTTATCTAGAATTAATAAGGTCCCTCAGGTTTTTAAAATAATCTAATACTGATCACAAGCAATAATAGCTAACTTAAGATTTGTCAATCCATCCATCGTACGTACATCGTTTCTATTCACACGGTTCTCTATCATTGTATGCCTTTCCGTTGACTGAACGGGCTGTCTGTGTGTCAGGTCCGTTAGTAGGTGAATATGATTGATGTCTACTACATACAAACTACCATAGAGTTCGCAAACAAAGATTTGATTGTTGTCTTCTCGCATATTTTGTCCTTAATTCGACTTGTACACATTTTGACCCACATTTCAGTAGGTAAAAATAAGAACTCATTATTTCAAAATTAAAAATTAATCAAGTAAGTTATTATCTTTATGTAGGGAAAGTTTTGCATTGTTTGTACTCCAATTTCGCACGGTAGTAAGAGATAGTCAAATAGTATATATACCAATAAATATTGTTGCTACTATTCACTTTTATTCTTCTCTGACATGTAATACATCTCAATCTGACAACGTAATTACAGCTTTCTACGCTTAGTTTGACTACTGATTAATTTAATTACTTAATTTAAGCATAACTCTTCTTATCTGAAGTAAGTATGTCAGTCTATCTGACATTCATTTTGGGATATTAATTTTTATTGATTTATTAGAATTAAAAACTATGTGTACTGTGTAGGCTGAATTGAACTGGGACTGGATCATTAAATGATCTAAGGACTGGACCGAAAAATGTAGGTCGTCTTGGAAATCCTTAGGAGAGACGCTATGTCCAGCGATGGACTTCCTGTACTGTAGCTGATGACGACCATGTTCTGTAGTCATATTACGGTATAAAACCTCATTGCCAAATGATTTCTTCGCGTTTTATTCATGTAAATATGTAAATTAATGGGCGAAAATCTGAGTCATATGAATAGGCAATGCGGTAAGAAACCCATCATTATTATGATTTCCCTTTTCCACCTTCATCACGGAAGACAGTAACAGGACCTTAGGAGATTTCGTTCTTTGTTAATACTCTTACTGTCTTCTGTGCCTTCATGCTAAAAGTATCCGCCTTAGGCTATGTCTGCCCCGTAAGGGATAAAGACGTGATAGTGTATCTGACACTTTTGATATGTTGGTGGACCACCCACCCCCCTGCCATGCCCTACAAAATGCGATTAAATAAATAAGCAAGCTTCACTATACGACGATGAAAATGTTTTTGCAAGTAATTTAGTGGGCAGAAATCCGCTTCCTACGACTTTCTGACCTTTATAAGGTCGTCTGACTACCGTCTGGGTGGTCCACCACGCTCAAACCTTACCGTTTGCCAAGTACCAACTTTCTGTACTGCATCATTTTGCCACAAATATAATATGAGGATTTTTCGATGCAAATTCTGGGTTGTTCCGATAAGTTTTCGTCAATAATAGCTGGTGCCCGCGACTTCGTTCGTGTGAAATTCAGAAATGGTGATAACTTTTTTCTGATATCAGATTTGAATAAAACATAAACAAGATATTTTTGCGATACAACACAACACACTTCTATAGTATGTCATTAAGAGTATTAAATTAATAAAAAAGACTATACTTTTTTTTTTGTTCTAGACAATTTGGCAGACAATTTCTGCATTCTGGCTTTTCAAAATGAATTCCATTTGATGTTATTATGGAAAGGTTAGTGGACAGATCGAATCTAATACCGTTGTACGAAATTGATTGCCCGGCAAAATATAGGCCGTTACCGGCCACCATTATCTTACGTTGTTAACTCATACTCCATGTAGTCATAAGCTTAAAATATAGAGACTACGCAATAGGATATAACTTCATCCTGGTTTGTTAGAAAAGAAACAACTTAGAATGTACCAGTTGCTTTTCTTCCCGCGCAGATCATGAAAGTTTCGTAAGTTCACATTTTTTTTACAAATAGGGCAACATTTCGTTTTCGTAAGTTTCTTCCTAAGTATCTTCAAAGTTGTTCACCAAATATGGGACCAACTTGATAGTCATCATTACTATCATCAGGTCTTTTTAGTTGAGCAGGAGCACGACTCTCTCTGTACTATCAGAGCCATATATTAGCCAGAGCCTGATGATTTGGCCTACACTATCTACGCTGGCCAGAAGGGTTGGAGAGGTCACATTGATACTTATAAGCTTTGTTTTTCTAAGTTGCCTTCTACAATATCAACGTGAAGATTTAGAGTGGTCCTATTCAATTCTGCCAAAAATCACGGCTAATAAGATGGTAGGCTTTCAAATAAAAAAAATCATCAAAATCAGTTTACAATTTGAAAAAAAAAACTTTATAACCTACTTTTTTGAAGTCGGTTAATAATATAATTTTTTATGTCATGAGGCACTTAGCAAACGATCAAAAATGCCCGACCTTGTTTGATTTATTTGGAAAGCGTATATTTATAAAAGCGACCATAGAGTAATGAACCAAAATAATAAAATTAATCTAATCATACCGAGTGTATTCAATGAAAGGGCTTAAAAAGCACATTTCAAAAACATATATGTACGTTATTAGCTGTTTCTCCCTGCTGTGATTACATTAACTAGATAAATGTAATTACTTACTGTTCAGTATCTAAGTATGATTTTTTCGTAGTTGGGTTTTAGTTTATAAAACTACTAGCGACCCGCCTGGCTTCGCACGGGTACTCGCACGAAAATTATTAGACTTCGCGCACGACCGCTACGTAGGGAGCCGACCTCGCGTCTAAGCCGCGCAACCTTACTCATAGATCTAAAATCCCGCACGCGCACGCCTTGAAGATTTCTTAATAAATAAATGGTTAATGTGCCCCTCTCGACATAGATAGGTATAGTGTGTAGCGTACTTTTTTGTAGATATTTATAAGATCTACAATTAATTAGAACATTTTATGGTTATATCTTTTATAGTTTAGGCAGCGTACGCAAAATAAGTAACTTTTCTGGTTGATTTTTTACTCCTTGAGTCCGAAAAACACAAATGTCTTACGGAACCCTATTTTTTTCCAAAATAAAATTTAGCCTATGTTACTCGTGGATAACGTAGCTTTCGAATGGTGAAAGAATTTTTGAAATCGGTCCAGTACTTTTTGAGCCTATTCACTACAAACAAACAAACAAAGTTTTCCTCTTTATAATATTAGTGTAGATATCTTGTTACAGTCCACAACCACAGAATACATAAGAGTCAAACAGAATGGTCTCTCACAGCGTCTCCCGCAAATTGGCGTCCCCGCACCTCTCCCCCGCACTTTGTGAGCTTTGACGGCTCCAAACCAGGGTTTAATTACTAGCCGCACGCAATACGCGACGTGTGTTGTCTTGAGAACTGTCAACCAATAGTAACCATCATGGTGAGAAGGTGCGCGTATAATAATTGTTTATCCACCCAATACTCTAAAGAACGTATATTTCATACATTTCCAAATGATGAAAACAGGTAAGCAAAGCAACAATATAATTTCACGTTATTACCCAGCAACCATCTTGATATATATACCCTTCTCGCTCTCTCGCATTGGCGGGAGATACACAAGAGCGAGATTGTAACATTACCGGATTGCTAATAAGCAATCCGGTAATGTTACATAGGCTCCTCGCTCACAGGTAATCACATAGGTACGCCATCTGCGTGTACCTATGTGATTAGATTTCCGCGGGTTATAGTGCTAAATGCCATTGTTGACAATGACAACTTGACATGCTGTTCGTATAAGCGTGATAAAAATTTTTACTATTTATTCATATAATTACCATATAGTTTTGCGCCGAATATGCAAATTACTATATTACAATAGTGAATTAGTGAAATAAGTGCGTTACATTGTAAATGACTCAATAATAATCAGTAAAGTGAACTAATGGTGAAATATATATAAAAAGACATAATGAAAAATATTTGTGAAGTGATATTATGTAGCTGTTTCCGACTTTCCTGTAACATTTAATACATATAAAACAGAATATTTTTTACGTCATAGTGTTCGCAAATCTTCCGGTATGGAAAAATATAATCGTAAATATGTCGAACTCGTTAGTAGGTAAGTATTAAAATAATTCTGCGGTGCGACCCTAAGTATAAAACTCACACATCGACGTGTGTACAGATAAATTGTTTCGTTTGTAGTAGTAGTAGGTATATATGTTACTCTGAATCAATGGAGAGTCATACCAGTGCCACAACACTACTAGTGTACAAATACTAATACAAATAATATATTGGATAGACTAAGTGTGATCCTGTATTGAGATTGGTTAAAAGTAAAGAACATAACATTAGTCAGCTATCCTTCTGTATCATACTTTTTTTTACTAAAATGTTAAATTATCTCACGGGGTCAATTTGATCCATTTCCAAGTTATTGGAAAGTTACGAAATGGTATATATTTCGTGAGAAATTGCCAGGACAATGCTTTTGGATTTCAATTAGTATGATGACACCAATCAGCAGTAATTAAAAATTGCTAAACACAGAACATTTTTCATGCATGAAGTGATTAACTTAAAATCCGCTAGATGACAAAAAGTCAAATCAAACACTTTTTTCTAAATGTCAAAACAAACATTTTCTATGGGATTTGTATGAAATACAAAACCATGACGTCATAGATATTTGGAGTCAAATAGCGCACATAATATCAGTGTTTCTGCATTAAAAAAATCTAAAATCATGTTGAAAATGGATATGATGAATGACAAGTGACACTATTTTGTGACGTTTTATTTTCGTAACAGTATCAAATAATTTATTTTTGACCCAGTCATCTACCCAATTGTATTTATATTTCATTAATGTAATTGAAACATATAGCATGCAGATGTCTTGGTGCAACACTGTTAGTCTGTGTTTTATTTCTTAATAAACAACAGTAAGGTTTACTGTCTTTACCGCTTGTTGTATTGAGAAGCTCATTGACTCGGTAGGATTTTGCATTTCTAGCGCTTTCGCAAGTTAAGTAACCCTGGGCGTGGTCCGCACTTGGATGGGTGACCACAAGTGGCATAAAGAATTCTGGAGCTCGTCCGTGTTTCGAAAGGCACGCTAGGCCGTTGGTCCCGGCTGTCATTTTCATTGTATTGAAGTCATCAAGCTATATGTCTTGATGAACACTGGTGTCACATTTTTCAAGATGCCTTTAGGCCTGAAAAATATGCCACCAGTGTTGGCCACTTACACCCGAAAAATAAACATGTAACTATTAGGCTGGAAATCCACTTTGCTGAATTTAAGACGCTGATTTTATGTACATTGCCTGTTTTACAACACTCGGTCAAAATTGTATCATTCATTACAAAAGCAGGATGTCGCAGCCAGGTGGACACCTAGGCAGCGTCATGAACGCCGGCAATGCCGGCATCCAATTGGACGCCTAGGTCGATAGTTAATTGAACTACAATCACTCCATGTTTAACAACTTGGCGTATTGAAAGTCAGCCCTTTAAAAATGACTAAATGACTACACTACGTTCAGCCATCTGGTTAAACGTTGCGCTCAATGACTTGTCTAGTTATCTTTCAGCCATTTAATTGGATGCCGGCATTTAATGTTCAGGCTAGGCGTCTAATTAGCTGGCTACTTTAACCAGATGGCTGCGTATATAAAATCAGCATCTGATTTTGAGCTAATGGATTCCCAGGCTTCCTTATCAATGACCTGAAGCATAATATGAGCGCATATTGGCCAAAGTGCCCACCTCTTTTGACCTTCTGAATGGAGAAAGCTTACGACCAGCCTATCAGTCATACAACTTACAACAATGCGAGTAAGATCACTTGATAATGATAACTTATAATACGGCCCAAACTAAACATCCATCATTATAACAATATTACCTCCAAACAGTACTGCACGGGGCGAAACACGCGATTCTGGGCCGTATTTTGATAGCCGTAATGACACGGAAGTTATGAATGATTTATGGGCATTAAAGGAAGATAAATATCAGTGTAAGTAACCCTTTCTAATTGAGTATGACTTCGAAAAGTCTTTGATTAATTGTGGTCTTGTCGTGTAGTTTTATGCCTGAATTAATTATGAGAAAGCAAACAGTTTTCTGATCCAATTTATCGTTAGTTGATTCTTGTAACAGTAATTAGAGTAACGCCATTAGAAATCCGTGCTTTTCGTCGTTACTGTCATTGGACTGTTGTGTAACAGGGCTTAGATGCCTAGATGGGCCTAGATGCCTTGGACATTTATGTTATGACGACTTCCGTGGTGGAATGGTCAAAACGCTAGTTCGTCATTCCGAAGGTTCTGGGTTCAATCCCAAGCCAGGGCAAGTTGGAAAATGGTCTTTTTCAAATTGTCCTATACAGGATGACTTTTTATCCACCCGCAAAATTTTTGGAGCAAGTGCAGTCCATGATACTGAACTACTTTCTATCAAAAAAGTTATTAAAAATCGATAAAAAATGTTTGTCCTCCGATACAAAATCCGTTTGGCTGAGCGCTGATGGATATAAAGTCAGCCTGTATATGTATTTTATTTAAAAATATAGTATTGTAGAGTAAGTATTCCATAAGTTTAATACTTTGGGGCCAGCTCAATCAGTGTGATTCTATCTATTTATTATTTCTTTAGCCAATGCCATTTTTATCTTTGGATTCAAGATCAAGAGAATCGGTCCTTCGTGGCTTAAAAAACCTGAGCTCATTCTACGATGTATTACGTTCAACATAAGCGAAGAAACCCCAGCTTTTTGCAACGGTTGTTCCACTGACAAAGTAGGAAGAAAAGCGTTTCGACACGGAAATAAATCCGTTTTGCAATGCTGCGGTGGTATGATCGATGTGGGCTAAACATTTCATTGCTGGCTATAAAATAACAGTTATGTATTCTATGGTGGTAAGGCCGCCATACACGACGAAAGAGCGCTGTTAAACTTCTGAATAAAATGAAATAAAAATAAAGCGATCCAACTAGACATGAAAAGTGTGTTCATGGGATCTCCAACAATTGCTAGGCTGTTCATCGCCAGAGGGTGACATTTTCATTTCCATTGTGAAGAACCTCATATGCAGTAAAGAAAACACCTCTAAATGAAACCTACATGGACGACTAAAACAAGAGGACTGACTGACTTCATTCTTTAGAACGTAATTTTTAGTTTTAAGTGTAGCTAGATGGAGCTACGAGTTCGAAAGAAGGTAGTTTCGTACTGGTGCCGCTTAATTTCAGAGTGATGGTGGTATTAGCGTTCATTTTCTACGAACAAACAAGCGCCATCTCTGATTATTCGTGGATACCGGCAGCCTAAGTACCAAGCATGCTTTATTTGGCTAGCGGGCGAGATAGTAGCAACATCTAGGAATAATACAGGATTTTGCCTTGCTAGTAGAGAACGCTTTTTTGTATGAGGTGGTCAATCCTCTTGTATTTGTGCTATACGCAAGCGTTTTAGTTCCAAGGTCTGCGTATTACCTGTCGAGTCTTATCGCTCAATCGCGGTTTATCAGACGTGTGCCTATCGCCGTTAGCGTGTGGCCGCCTCTATGACTGTAAACAATCGCTTAGCAATTTTCGCAGTTACCATTGTACTATTATTTTACGATCTAGCCGAGTGTCGTTCATTTTCGTAGCAAGATGCGAATCTCTTAGTACTATAAAATGTTAACTTAAGAAATATGTATTTAGTATTTACGTACACAATCCGTGAATGACCTCCCACATTGGAGGTTGATGTTCTTCTATCGTATCCAATGTAGTTGTAATTCTTCTTATGCGTGAGCGCTTGTATTGTCATCTTCGGTTGACAAATGTAATGGAGTATTTAGCCTAATCGTCCTTGACAAATGTGATATACTCTGCTATTTAAGCTATTTTTGCTTAAGGCGTACTTGAATTTTCCGGGGTCCAGTGCTGCCCCCATTTAAAATAAATAATTTCAAAGAAAACGGAGACATTATTTAAAATTTTGCTACTACCAAATCCTAGATAACCCTTCAAAGTATTTTATGAACTACTGTTTACAATTTATAATGAGAACGTTAAGCTTTACTACGCACATTTGCCAAAAGTGGCCGTTTTTCGCAAAATTTAGATTCAAATTTCAAAGAAAACGGAGACATATAAAATTTTGCTAGTACGAAGTCCTAGATAACCCTCCAAAGTATTTTATGAACTACTGTTTACAGTTTAAAGTTAGAACGTTAAGCTTTACTACGCATATTTGCGAAAAACGGCCACTTTTGGCAAATGTGCGTATGTATCCGTTTTCTTTGAAACGATTTATTTTAAATGGGGGCAGCACTGGACCCCGGAAAATTCAGGTACGGCCTTAAATAGCAGCTTATGCTATTTTTATTTTAGTTCTTCTTGTATAGTTATCCAAAAAGTTGCCGTAGGTATTTCTTTTCTTCTAGGATTTATTGAGATGATTAGCATAACGTTGATGATAGTGACGCAATTTTACCAGGCTGCTGCAGGTTTAGTTTTCAACGAATTGTATGTATAATACATGCTGACTTCTATCCAGCAGCCAAATTTATTGAGCAAGTTCAGTCCATGATACAGAACTCTTTCCATAAAAACAATTAACGAAAAACTAAAATAAAAATTCACCTTCCCATACAAATCAGCGCTCAGCCAAACGGATTTTGTAAGGGAGGACGAAAAATTTTTATCGATTTTTACTTACTTTTTTTATAGAAAGAGATAATAGAAAGCTAGTCCCACATGTCCAATCATGGGATGGGATGTACTCGCTAATGTGTGAAGTAGAGAAGATGATTGCAAACAATTTCAATATTATTTAAATAGCCACTATGTTTTTTTTCTGCAACATAACAGGGATATTGTTTCATCTGATCTTGTACTACATGTACAAAATTATATGTTAACAACTTGAATACTAAATTAAAAATATGTAATGAATAATTTCGCCACAAGCGAGTTCGATCTCGCACTACGAGTGCACTTCCGATTGTGCTACCGTGAAATTTTTCATCACGTTCATATACAGGCTGACTTTTTAAACAATGTCCAAATTTTTGGAGCAAGTTCAGTCCATGACACTGAACAGAACTACTTTATACAAAAAAAAGTTATTAAATATCTATAAACATTTTTCGTCCTCCCATACACAATCCGTCTGTCTGAGCGCTGATTTGTATGGGAGGACGAAAATTTTTTATCGATTTTTAATAACTTTTTTTATAGAAAGTAGTTCAGTATCATGGACTGAACTTGCTCCAAAAATTTGGACAGTGTTTAAAAAGTCACTCTGTATTATTTATTTAGATTGTTCCGATTGTAATGCTGTACGAGTATAAATCAATAATTAACGTGATTACATTTGGGACGCTGTTTACTATTTGATTTGAGATTGTGGTGAAGTTGATCACGAGTCATTTACTGGTACAGGGAAACCACACCCATGTTTTATTATGTGTATTAGTAAAGCCAGCTTTCTCCAAATCAATTGTTTTCTCCCGTCAAGGGCGGCTGGCACTGGCACTTACTGCAATTTTCCTAACAGTTAGACAATTTGCTGCTGGCCGCAACCGCCTTCGGTTGTCTCTGGGCGTTTTGCGAAATGACTGGCATCATTTATGAATGACGGTAGCGTGTAGGGTTATGTTCATTTTGAATTTGCACGCTTGGTTATGGCTTTATTAAGGTGAAATGTTAGCATAAGTGGCGCCCTCGTTTGAAATAAATTGTTTAAAACTAAATATGGTGATATTTAAAAATTTGATTTGGATCAATGTCTAAAAATACCTTCAAACTATTTTATGAATAACCTTTGAAAGTAAGCATTGGTAGTCCGTCTAGTTTTAAAACGGTTTTTTCGTAAAGAGTGGCCACTTTTGGCGAAAAACCGTTTTAAAACTAGACGGACTATTAGTAATAATTTCAAAGGTTATTCATAAAATAGTTTGAAGGTCTTATTAGACATTGATCTAAATAAAATTTTTAAATATCATCATATTTAGTTTTAAACAATTTATTTCAAATGAGGGCGCCACTTAAGCTACCACTTCACCTTAAGTCTTGACGCAAAATGTCAGATGACAAGTAAGTCCCTACGTTTGGTCTGTCTACTTTTTCATGAGTTGGAATAGTTTTCTGTAAGCTGATGTTCCTATCGGTATTATGAAAATCTTTGGGGATGGATTATGTCCACCTGTGGACTTCCTGAGATTGAAATGATGATGATAAAAATAATATTTATATTTTTGTTTACAGAACGAAGATTTTCTTTCTTTCTTTCTGAACTGGGCTTCTTTCGGTGTAAACTTCCCAGCAGTGTCGTTCCGAAAGTTTGTAGCTTTTGCACTAAAAATAATTGAAGAACAACGACCTACCTTCAATAAGTGATATATTTATCCAACATTGAATTTATTTTTTACTTTGACTTGACTTTGACTTCTGTGATCAGTGGATCCAGAATCTAGTTAAGGGGTTGGGTTGCTTTTATGATTTTTAATCGGCATTTTTTTTCGTAAAATTGCTATTCATCATCAGGTCTTTTTTGTCTCTACTGCAGGAGCACGACCCTCTCTGTACTACCAAAGCCATACTTGGCCAGAAGCAGTCAAAGTATTTGGCCTACACTCTCCACGCTGGCCAGACGGGTCGGAGAGGTCTTATTTTGATGTTTATAAGCTTAGTTTAGCTTGTATTTCCTAAGTCGCCTTCTACGACATGCACGGGAAGACTTGGAGTGGTCCTATTCTGCTCTGCCGGAAACCACACGGCTGTAACAAAATTGCTATTGTCTACTTGTTAATATTCATGGTACAATAATATTATTGCCTATTCAAAGCAATATTATCCTGACCAATACCATTGACAATTTTTGATAACTGTGCTCGTGAAACTTACTGACATTTGCATAGGTATGTCAGTGACCACGATATTATCAGATGCCAGTTATTTATTTACTGGATAATTAGTTACTGACATGTTGCTAAAGCTTAAAATTAAAGGCGAGTGACGGATTTATTTTATGAAACTGCGTGACGTCAGTATCATGCAAATCTTGCGGGCAGTATGAGAGTGCCACTGATAACAAACTGTAGGTGTACATGACGTTTAAATTACTCTTGAAAATAACCGTATCTATCAGCGTTTCGATGGATGGAATCAAATAATGGTCTAAAATCTTCATGCATTGGGTTTGTGATATTATGCGTTACGTATGATGGCGGCTTGTCTTTATTGTAAATACTTATCAAAAAGCTTGTAGGTACAAATCCTGCACGAAAAAAGTTTGACGCACTTGATTGTATGTATGGATTTTATATGTAAATCAAGTGCTTCAAACTTTTTGAAATTTGATATGTAAAAGTGTGAATGGCTCTAGGATAGGGCCGTTACCTGATAGTACCTAGGTACTTAGTATGGATAGTAGATGTAAGTTGAAGGCATAATTATATACTCCCGGCTAGTTTTCCCGAGGACTATAGGCTTTTAGTCTTTTTTGTTGGCTAGGCTCTTAATTAAGGGGCCTTAGCAGGCTAAAAGCCTATAAAGGCATTTAGTTCTTTAGGCTAAGCCTGTTGAATAGGCCAAGCTAGGGACTAAAGGACTAAAAGAGTTTATAGGCTTTTGGTTCGATGTTGTTTTGATATTAATATTTTCTTTCCTTTTTTTTTAATAAATGCAAAATAAAATGAATGCTTTATTCATAATTATGATTAGGCTTACTTAGGCTGAGTCCCTAAAATGGCTTTAGCTTAAACATAAGCCTATTACTTGAAAAAAACCTACAGTCGCAAAAAAGTCTTATTAGGCTCATAGGCTTTTTAAAATGACATAGCCCTAAAAAAGAACAGACAGGCTTAAATTTAGGGCTAAAAGCCTATAGTACTCGGGAACACTACTTCAAAAAAAGGCACCTCTTTTTGTAGTTAATGTGTTTGTTCTAAAGACGAGACTATTAAGAACTAATTATAACTTCTGAAGTTTGTTTGTCTTAGTTGTTGTTGTAGATTAAGTACAAATAATTAAAATAATTAAAATAATTAAAACAATTAAAATTATAACAAGGACAAGTTTCTTATTAATCTTGCACCCCATTTACTACCTTTTCTACTACGTCCCAAAGGTGAACTGGTAAACAAAAATGTTATCTACAAAAAGAGTGCCAACGGGACCCTATTACTGAGACTCCGCTGTCTTTGTCTGTCCGTCCTTATGTCACAAGGCCCTATCTTTTGAACCTTAATAGCTAGACACTTGTAATTTTACTTAGTTTTACTCGGGCCGCTATAACAACAAATACTAAAAATAAGATAAGGTTAAAAATGAAAGGGGTATACAATTATTGTTTTTTTTTTTCAGCGTTTCATAACATTGTACGTAGGTACGGAACCCTTCATATACTAATCCGACTCGCACTTGACCAGATTTTATCCTATTGCGCAGAAATAAAGTGCAGCCGCCAGTAAAGCCAAAACTGACCAAAGCCTTTTCCTTGTTTTCAGGACGCCCCTGGCAAAGATCAACGACCGACCAGAGGGGCCACCCCAGACAACCAGCCAAAATGTAACCACCGAGCCACCGGCACCAACCAAACCAAGCACACATCAAATTCATGAATCTATATAGATTACATGATTCTATTTATTTATTAATCAACGAATCTAGTCGCCATAGCACTTTTAAACACGAATTAGTGAAACTAAGAATCAAGTTAGTTTTTGAGTACAAAGATTAAGGAATTGATGGCAGTTGAGAAGTAACAAACGGATTGGAACGCTAACGTCGATTTGTCATTAAATTGATTATATTAGAAGTTCCTGGAAACTGTGTCAAGATGTCTACAAGTGAGTCATATATATTTAGTTTTTCTATTATATTTTGTCTCTCACTCTATCTTTCTCTCTCTCTCTCATCTCATCTCTGTGTATTCCCAGTTGCATCCTCAGCTGTAATGCTGCGAAGCCCGAGGTCCGCTTACCGGCTAATCCTATTATGTATCTGTTTAATTTATTTTGATCTTAATGCACTACACTTTGGAGTTTTTTTTTTAATTTTTTGGGGTTGCTTAAATATTTTTAACCGACTTCAAAATAATAGTAAGTTATCAATTCGACCCGTAGTAAGTATCTAATTATTTATGTATGTATTTTACGCGATTGATGATTCTTTGATTTTATTTGTAAGCCTTTACTACCAAGTTGGTCCCATATTAACTTGGTGCACACATGATAAAGAACTATGGAGATGAAACTCCTCAAAATGAAGTCGGCAGTTTAGTGTTTTCAAATTTATTTTTTATGTTATCAACATATTGGTTCAGGTTTTTAAAATGCCAATACCAAATCTTAAAATTAAGTATTGCCTATTGATCGCATATTATAGTTATTACTTGTTTTTCGCTTATTTCTTAAAATATCTTAAAATCTTTTAATATATCTATTAAACGTCAAATATAAAACAAAACGAAAATAATAATTGTTTTATTAATTTAATTATATTGTATTATAAATAATTAATAAAATGGTTAATGTTATTAAATAAAACTACATACAAAACATATTTTGACGACCTCCGTGGTGTAATGGTCAACACGCTAGTCCGCCGATCCGAAGGTTCTGGGTTCGATCCTGAGCCAGGGCAAGTTGGAAAATGGCCTTTTTCAAATTGTCCTGGGTCTTGGGTGTTTATCTGTATATGTATTTATTACAAAATATAGTATCGTTGAGTTAGTATCCCATAACAAAAGTTAAAAACTTACTTTGGGGCTAAATCAATCAGTGTGATTTGTCCTTATATATTTATAATCATACTAGCTTTTGCCCGCGGCTTCGCCCGCGTAGATTCGGGGTATGAAAAATAGATGTTGGCCGATTCTCAGACCTACTCAATATGCTCACAAAATTTCATGAGAATCGGTCAAGCCGTTTCGGAGGAGTACGGGAACGAACATTGTGACACGAGAATTTTATATATAAGATTATAAAAACCTAAACTAGTTCCCCGCTGGCTACGGGGCACCGTCCAAGCTACCGGCAGTTAGGGCCGCGGCCGCAGAAAGTTATTATAAGTGTTACATGATAGGAAACTTTAGCCTTTTAGAACTGTAAACTGTAGTCTAAGGTTTAATGCTATTTAAGAATTGAAACATATTTATACTTTGTACCTAACTTTGCGAAACATAAATGGCACATTCAATCTTATTCCAGGTTTTGAGCATTCAACAATGAAGAACAGTTTCTCGCTGTCGTCTCTGAGGAGCGGGCCAGCGCCGCCTGGCGGCCACTCGGAGCAACTCGAGCGGCCGTACCACAGCCTCACTAAAAAGAGGTAAAATAAGAAACTTATAGCTCAAGAAAATTTGGCTTAGGTAGAATAGGACCACTCCAAATCTTCCCGTGGATGTCGTAGAAGGTGATTTAGGAAAAAAACGCTTATAAACATCAAGTGAGACCTCTCCAACCCATTTGGCCAGCGTGGAGAGTGTAGGCCAAATCCTCTGGCTGCTCTGAACAAGTATGGCTCTGGTAGTACAGAAAGGGCCTGCAGTGGAGACTAAAAAAAGACCTGATGATGATGATTAAATAATTTTATTAAAAAAGTTAAAGACCTAATTTAGCGCCATAAATCCGTAATATTTTTTTAAATATTGATATCACAGTGTCACTTTCACGATTTAGATGAATCTATCCATTTCCATATCAGCTTTCTTACTCTTACATTATACCACAGAATAAATAATACTAACGTACAGAAGTCTCACTCAGCAAAGAAATTCAAAGAAATATCTACTTAATGTGGCTAGCTAGCTATATGGTTTTATTTAGCTCACGTCAGAACTCAGCACCTTTTCGTATAGATACCTAGACATCCATTGCAAACCAATTTCATTCTTATTACTCTGGACAAAAGATTCGTATAACTGAATTTACCACCCGAAGGGGCCGCCTGCGCGCATAGTAATAATGTAGGTACATTTTCGATACCTAAACGGGGAGTGAGTGACACAGGCCTGATTATACTTAAGTAACTAACCTCTAATTTCGTTTTTGTACCTCACTACGGCAAGGCCAAAAGGAAATGTTATCTATGTTAATATCTTTTAAGTTTACATAACGAATGCTTCTCTTTGGATTTCAGGAAGGAGCCGTGCCGAGAAGCTTGGCGTCGCAGTTGGGGCTCTGCAGCGAGTGGTGGTAGCTGTGGAGACGACCTCTGGCCGTTGCTGCAGCATCACTACGAGTACATCATGGACAACCAGATCATCGACAGTTGTAAGGTGAGATTCAGCCCTTAATAAATGGACAATACTCAACGGGCAGAGTAGAATAGGATCAGGGATACTGTGTGGTTCCCCGCAGAGTAGAATAGGACCACTCCAAGTCTTTCCGCTGATGTCGTAGAAGGCGACTTAGGAAACACAAGCTAAACGAAGCTTATAAACATCAATGAGACCTCTCCAATCCATCACGCCAGCGTGGAGAGTGTAGGCCAAATCCTCTGACTGCTCTGTAGCCAGAGCATATATGTATATATCTGAGCCATATATTAGCATATATGGCTCTGGCAGTACAGTGAGGGTCGTGCTCATGTAGTGGAGGCTAAAAAAGACCTAATGAAGATGATGACTCAACGGGAACATAGCTAATAATGTGCCGTTCCCGGAAACATTCCCAAATTCCCGGGAATTTGGGCACGTTCCCGGTGAATTTGGGAATTTGGGAACGTTCCCATATTTCTAGGGAATGTAACAGAATATTGGATGTATGTATTTGTATTATAACCATATCAAGTGATGCAATTGCGTAAGTAAAATATATTTACAGTGATAAAAAATATGTCTGATAAATAAAATTACAACTTTCCCTGATATTTCCATTTTTTGGGAACATTCCCGGGAACGTTCCCGGAAATCTGGGCAACGGGAACGGCACATCACTAAACATAGCACTAAGCTTGTTTCAGAAGACCGATGGACGCCGACACAAATTAACTGTCACAACTCAGGATTGCAGTTGACTGCCTCCGTGATCCAGTGGTCAAGACTGCCTTGTGATCCGGAGATCTTGAAAATCTCACTGGAAAGCAGACTTTGTGAAAATATGTTTTCAGTCTGTTTAAGATATTGCAGGCTTGAATCACCTGATTTTCTGAAAAGAAAGATGATTGCGTGTTTCGTAGAGCACGTAAAGTATTGGATCCCGAACGTCATCTAGCGTTTGTTTAAAACAAAATAGATCTGTGAAAACAAATCTAGGATTGGCTCTGGTATACCCTTTACTTTGTTTAAAATTGTTTCCAGTCTGGTTACGATATTGCAGGCTTGAATCACCTGGATAGTCAGGTGATTCAAGCCTGCAATATCCTGCAGCTAGTAAAATCTGACACCAGTGTTGGCTCTTATACACACGAAAAACAAATAAAAAACTGCGTGCTTTTTTGTGCACGCTTGGTCAATAAGATTTTCACTGACTTGTACAAAAAGATTTGTTGTGTGAATTTTTTAACAATTTTTTTTTCTATTTTCAGGAAGCAAACGGCGAATTGTTATCGCACAATTCGTCAGCTTTGCACCAACCTCGTCTACTGAACCCCACGACCGGGTTCAACCGTCAATGGTCGCTCAACCAGCTGATTTCAGAGTTCAAGGAGCTCTGCCAGTGGCTGACCCACGTCCAGGAGGAGATATATTCTAGTCCCGAGAACTTGACGAGCCGGAAATTAAGGATGGTGAGTTTTATTCCAATTAAAGGTCAGTTCACACCGAGATGCGACGTGATACGTGGCGCGCATTTTTTGTAGTAATATAGAACTTGTTTTCTACACATAAAGATATAAATTTAAGTTGCAGCTCAGTTCGCCGCGGCTCTCATTGAAATTAGTATCTTTTTTCTTTAAAAGGGCGCGCCATGTCGCGTCGTGTCGCGTCTCGTCTCGGTATGAGCTGGGTCTAAGGCACAGAATACAGTAAGAGTATACAGAACGGAATCTCCTAAGGTACGCGAAATATGCGTCCCCGCACCTCTCCCCCATTCTTGTGCGCCCACTTGCGCCATGCAGTGTGTGTTCGCCCGCTCTTGCCCGTCGTCAAGGCAAAAACGGGGAAGAGGTGCGGGGACGGGGAACTGGGACGCATATTGCACGGGACCTTAGGAGATTCCGTTCTGTATACTCTTACTGTCTTCTGTGTCTAAGGTGCAATTTGGATTCCTACCCTACACACAACATACAAACGGAAATTACTGTGACTTTTGTGGTACCGAGCTGAGTACTTACAGGACTTAGGAAGTCTAGTTCTTAGTCTCTCATTCGTCTTTATCTAGCTCAAACTGGATGATAACTGAGCAACGAACAACTAATGTCTGGTTAATATGGCTAGAAACAAGTCCTAAAGTCTTCCTTTTTTGGCATCACCAGTGGGTTGACTGGTAGATAAAGCCTATATATGGCTTTAATTCCGCCTATTACGAGAAGTTGTTATGCTTATGCGGCAGATTTGGCGCCATTTTGATATCCAATAATTTTAATAAAGCCTATGACACTAGTAGTTAAGACGAATCTAACCACGTATAATTTATTAAAATCGGTTTAGCCGTTTAGTAGTTAAGAGGGAACATAGAGTTGGACATACATACAGGTCAAACACATAAACCTCCTTTTGGGCTTAGCTGCAGTCGGGTAAAAATAAGTATAAAGTCCGCTGTACAAGTTTATTTGACGGTGAATTTTGTTATATTTCAGAACCGTATGTCTGAGTTGGTAGCGGTGGAGCCTCGTCGAATCAAGTTCATGGAGCAAGCTGACGCCATCCTCGAGCGGCTGCCGGAAGCTAGTGCAGAGGTATGTAGGCTTTACTTATAGGAGTGGAGCCCATGATGCTAAATGGGGATTTACTCGAGCGTCGTGGGGATTGGATTGTTGGATTTTGAAGATTAGATGATAAAAAAGCGGCCAAGTGCGAGTCGGACTCGCCCATGAAGGGTTCCGTAGCAGCAAGTACGAAATATAAAAGTTCTAAAGGTATATTGCGGTTTACGATTTATGACGTATTAAAAAATAACTATCTATGATACCGAGACCGCTATAGTTTTAATTGAAAGTACATACTTTGAGGTATACAAAGTGGAAGGGACATACCCGTAATAAATCGAACCACGGGCTATGCAAGATGTCTAAAGTATAATGAAATTAAAATAACAGTCGAAAAACCAAAAAAAAATCAACATTCCCATACATATCGCCCGGACGGCCGCACACTTTTGTATGGAAATGCCAAAAATTATTTTCGTTTTTTGGCTGTTATTTTTATTTTATTATACTATGATGGTCTAGTATAGACCGTGGTTTGATTTATTACGGGTATGTCCCTTCCACGTTGTATACCACATTTTTTTTCAGAATTATTTTAGTAATATTTCAAAAGTTACGGGGGGGGGACTCCTCAAATTTTAACTTTGTATTAGATTATCTCAAGACTGGGGGGTTTGATCTACATAGCTTCAAAGCAGTTTTTGTTGCATTTTAAAAGACCTTTTCAACGATACCCCACACGTTGGGGTTAGTCCAATTTAATATTTTAAATTCACTTTTCGTTGTATGGGCTGAGAAAAAAACATTTTTTTATAATTTTAAAAACCAACTTTTGGAACTTTAAGGCGAAGATATAGGCAAATGGCCTTGAAGTGTGAAATAAATTGTTATCTCGTAAATATGGTGATAATTTCCATATTTCTCTACGTCATGCACTAGATAGCCCTTTAAATTATTTTATGAACTGCCGTTAAAACTATTATTGGTGATCCGTCTAGCTTTAAAACTTGCCGTGGCCACTTTTGGCGGAGGCAAGTTTTAAAGCTAGACGGACTAATGTAAATACTTTCAACGGTGGTTTATAAAATAATTTAAAGGGCTATCTAGTGCATGACGAAGAGTAATATGGAAATTATCTCCATATTTACGAGTTAACAATTTATTTCAAATGAGGGCGCCACTTCAAGGTCATTTGCCTGTATCTTCACCTTAATATCTATCTCTCCACCAAGTTTCGTGATGCAGTAGCGGCGGAGTACGACCCCGGACGGACAGACAGACGGTCGGACGGACATGACAAAACTATAAGGGTTCCTTGTGGACTACGCAACCCTAAAAAGGGTTATATAACGTGTAACAAAATTTACTAAAACTATTTTAAGGGTAGATTCAGTCCATGATACTGAACAACTTTCCCCAAGGAACATACATCGAAATATGAAAAAAAAACCATATAAATTCGGATCAGCTGATCGGTCAACTTGTATGGAAGTTCAAGAATTATTTTTCAATTTTCGATATTTGTTCCTTGGGGAAAGTTGGTTAATATCATGGACTGAATTCAGCCTTAAATAGTTTCAGTATGTTTTGTTCGATCCTGTATAAGATGTTCCTTTTACCGGTGAGGGAAGCAAATACAGGTTTTAAAAAAATTAAATAATGTAAAATACTCAAGCGCGTGCGTCTGATCATTATACAGACGGTTCAGCTTGATGTTCTAGCCGTGCTTGCTCGAAATTTGACGGTTATTTGGAGGATATTCCTAATCTGATGGTTGGAAATAAAAAAATTCAAACCGTTAGATTGAGAAAAAAATAAATTCTGATAAATTTATAGAATACTTCATAATACGCACATGATGTGCGTGTAATATACATTCATAATGATAGATGTGCGGCACATCTATCATTATGAATGTATATTATCGTATATAGCGTACATTGGACCACTTGCCGATTAATAATTTAATTATTCCCGCTCAGTCACTCATGAAGGTTATTTTATTTTACTTATTGTATTAAGTTTCTTACCGATTTTACTGGATTTACAGGTAACATGGCGAATGGAGCATCTGAAGGTGAAATGGGAGAGTCTTCGGCTGCTGCTCAGCCCAGAACAACTGCACAAGGACGGTGATGGCTCCGACACTGTTGGTCAGTATTTAAATATTTATGTTGCTTAGCTAAAATATGAAAATGTCGATTGAAACAAGCAAAAGCAGAATAAATACTAATTGATACTTGTTATAAATCATACTAGTAGCGCCATCTATTGAGCGTTGCGTGAACTAAGTTATAGGTTGTCAAACGAACGGTTATAGATAGTTGCCGGGCACATTAACAGATGGCAGTGCAGCTTTACATTCGTTCTTTTATATAAAAGTAGATGTAGATGGCGTAGGTTTTCCAAATATTACATGAATTTATATTCGCCATATTTTTTGATTACGATTTATTGAAATTCCATAGGTCGCCCAAACCGTCGGAGTTAAGTACCTCATCATCATCAGGTCTTTTTAGTCTTCAGTGCAGGAGGACGATCCTCTCTGTACTACCAGAGCCATATACATTAACCAGAGCAGCCAGAGGATTTGGCCTACACTCTCTACGCTGGCCAGACGGGTTGGAGAGGTCTCACTGATGTTTATAAGCTTTGTTCAGCTTGTGTTTCCAAAGTCGCCATCTACGACATCCACGGGAAGACTTAGAGTGGTCCTATTCTACTCTGCCGGGAACCACACGGCAATTAAGTACCTACTTACCTGCTTTTAGGGTTTTCCTGCAAACTTCAAGTTTAGAAACTCTTTTTGTCCCATTGGCTTTCACTCCAATTACCTGAATGTTTAATTGTCAAGACTCAGCACACGAGCTGCGCTGCCTGCGGCGCTGGCTGCACTGCATGGAAGGCCGGCTGCCGCCGCCGTCGCTCGCCGCCGCCCGGGCTGCTTCCTACCACGAGCTCATGAGGAAGCTACGGGAGCATCAGGTCAGTGTCTTCTCCATGTATATCTTCTTTCAAAGAGCATAAATAAACTTATACATACTTATTGCAGCAAATTTCGTGATAGTGATTTCTATAAAATATATAAGCCTCATAAAAACAAGGCTCGTTGGTACAAAATACAATATTAATCACAGATGGCACCTCAAAAGTAGATGAAGCGACTGATCTGTCATGATTGTAGCTAGTGAAGATCCATGTCTCTGTCCGCTCCTGTGGAAACAGACATTATTGTATAAAATATATAGGTACCTACTTATTCTACTAAACTTTACCTCACCTTCCCAGAGTTCAATTTATTACCGACGGCTGTCGTCCATTACGAAGCGTCGGAGCCTTGTTGTAAATCTTGGATGGACAATTGGACATCCTCTAAATTTATCGGCGACTCAGAGAAAGACCGAGAATAGATTACTATATACGAGTAACAACACATAATTTAGAGATTCGCGACGACGTATATATTTATTTAGTTGTGTAAATTATCTAAATTGGCGTTACGATTCTCTAGTAGAATAGAATATAATATTATTGGTTAGAACCTAAGTCTGTCTAAAAGTGAGAGCCAAGCTCTTGTTTATTTATTTATTTATTTATTTATTTATTTATTTATTTGTAAGCACACTTAACAGATTACAAACACAAAAAGAACACAAATTAATAATACAAATATAAGATCCGATCTAGTCTGCAATCCTAAAACAAGTATGCCTAAAAGCTAATTAGTTAAAGATACAGTACTTGTCGGTATCATTGTGTGAAAAGAGTCGCACATAATGCCTATTTTTGGCAGAGATAATGGAGTGGTCTGCCATTGCCTTCCCCATTAGAGCCTTCAACCTAAGAAGGTAAATATTTAAAAAAAAAGGCTGTATATAGGTATGTACATTATTTTTTATGTACATTGTAGGTAGTAATTATTAGAAAATGGAAACTTCACTAACTATACTAATAAAAACTACTGAAAATTGTTCTTTTTTTAATCTAAAATCGCAAATGCGCCTCAAAAGCGGCGCATGACCTCAATTTAATATTATTTTTATGTTAAAAAATTTACATCCATGTTTGTAACTACTGCCTCACCGACTTTTCAAATGCCTATGACCTTTATTACAATCGCAAGTATATTTCACTCTATAAATAAGAGCTGCATTAGCCCAGTTTGATACCATTAGATCTATGCATTCTACTTACCTCGGCTATAGAAAGATAAATGGGGGCAATTTGTAAGTGATTCTAATATTTCTAATGGCTTTTTGATTGTCTGCTAGAAAGCATGAAATATGATTGTAGGCTATGTTTGAGCCCGTTTGAGCTAAGACTGTACAGTCTCACTGCAATTTAAAAAAATTAAGGATTTGAATTCATGTCTTGGAATTAAGGCGAAGATATAGGCAAATGGCCTTGAAGTGTGAAATAAATTGTTAACTCGTAAATACGGTAATAATTTCCATATTGCTCTTCGTCATGCACTAGATAGCCCTTTAAATTATTTTATGAACTGCCGTTGAAACTATTATTGGTGATCCGTCTAGCTTTAAAACTTGCCGTGGCCACTTTTGGCGGAAGCAAGTTTTAAAGCTAGACGGACTAATGTAAATACTTTCAACGGTGGTTCATAAAATAATTTAAAGGGCTATCTAGTGCATGACGAAGAGCAATATGGAAATTATCTCCATATTTACGAGTTAATAATTTATTTCAAGTGAGGGCGCCACTTCAAGGTCATTTGCCTATACCTCCACCTTAAAGTATACTCGTAACCGAGAAGAATTAATATGTTCTTAACAATGAGATATGACAATTGGGTAGGTACTTGACAGTGTTTTATTTTGTACAGTATTTTTACGAAACAACAAATATTGGCAACACCCGATTGCCGATGAGAAAAAAATATCTAATCGACGTGAACTGTGCGGCAGGCGGCGGCACGTGGCTATAAAATCCGGCCAAGTGCGATTTAAACTCGCGTGGAGAGGGTTCCGTACAATTGATTGAACTCTTATAGGTTTTCCTGTAATCTACAAGCAATTAACTATATTTCGTATTTTTTTTTAATTTTAGGCTCAGTAGTTTCGGAGATCAGGGGCAGGAATGGCAAATTTTCGTCTTCTTTCATAAATAAAATCAAAACTATTTATTTTACAATAATAACAAAAATATATTTGAGGTCCTTATAACGAGCCCTTTCATTTGATATATTACACAGCATGGTTTCCAAAACTTTTTATTTTTCCTAATTTGTCCCCCGAAAATGACCCTTATTTTAAAAAAATATTTATTTACTTAGCACATCTATGTTTGGGTCATAGGATGACACCATCCTACCAAATTTTACCTGATTCGGTCCAGTAGATTCGGAGCAATTTGGCTGTGACAGATTGACGGACAGACAGACGCACGAGTGATCCTATAAGGGTTCCGTTTTTTCATTTATTGTACGGAACCCTAAAAACAACGTGCAACCGTCGCCGGGCCTCATTTCGCTTGCATCATCCGACGTGACGTGAACGGATCTTTCGGTTTTGATTCGTTTCGTGATTTTTCGTTAATTTTGCTTATATTTGTTAATCTCAAAGTATTTTCCCTTTAAGTGTTTAAATAAACTAAATTAAGTTTGTTGAGTGATTTTAACTTTCTATGTTGAATTTAAATAAATAATAATTAGAGTTTATATTTTGGTACCTGAGTTTGAATTATTACTTAACTTCTTTCTTACCTACCAACTTTAGAGAGAATAAAAATAAGTGCTGAGGTAGTAACATTTTAATAAGGTGTTCTTGTTTACACAAATAGCACTAAAAAGAAATATTTTTCTTAAAACAGCATGAAAATTTGTTATTAAACGAAGCAGTAATCACAGTTATGAAAATTTCAAATATAAGTATCAAGAAAAGTGGGAGCGCGAATGATATCCCGCTATCTCTTTCGTACGCGCGAAACCTTATGGCAGTGACGTCATACTTCTAAATGTGCATCTTTTTTGTTATTTGACAGTTTCCCTTTCTACTTACCTACCAGATTTTAAAGGCTACCTACTTATTTTTGAGCAGATAAAAAGAAATCATTTTGTTTTCTGTTTCAGATTGTTACTTTTTGACATGAATAATAAAAAAAAATTGTCGAGTACAGAATTATGAACTAAATAGGAACATGTTAAATCTTTTAGAGACGTTTCAAAATTCAGGATTTTCACTTAGCATAGTTTCAAGTTTTACATAGAACGCAAAGAGCAAAATAAAACAATTTGGTCGGATTCTTATAAGCAGCTTTAAATATCCACGTTTGGACTAAAATAGATACCTACATCCGATATAATGCCTAACCTGCTTCGCATAATTCCTGTAATCTGCTATTTCCAAAGAAATATTAGAACGTTTTAAAGCGGATCAAGGGAGTCCAAAAAATCGCTACCTCGCGATCTTAGAAATAAAGACGCGTGACGTTCAATCATCGACATATAATATTATTCGTAGCGTTCAATAGATTAATTCGTCATGATAAAACCAATGCACGATATGCTCGACACACCACGAACTTCGAGACTTGACAATTTGATATCGTCTTCTTATAGGTATCATTCCGACAGCGACGATCCTTTCCGGGGTCATCGGTACATCTGACTCGTTTACAAATTGCCTTTATCTGATATTATAACCTGATTGACTAATGCGCGTCGTGGATTCCGCGGGAAAGCTGCACGATGGTAGAATAAACCTCTCGTGACGATGACCTTTATGCATTTCATACTAGACGACGTAAAATATTGACACTTTTTTTAAGGCTTTTTAGGTCCCATAGTTGGGCAAAAGCCTCGCCTTTTTGTTTCCAATTACTTCTTTCTTCTCCAGTTTCATTCCATTCTTCTATTTCCATTCAAAAGTGGACAACTGGTCTCTTCATCTCATCCTAGTTTTTCCTCTGGACCTTTTTACGTCTGTGAGAACCCATGTTGTTGTTGTGTGGGCCCATCTATGGGCAAACGTGACCCGCCTAGTCCCACTTTAATCTAGCAGACTTCTTTTGACACTTAAACAGCCATTATTTTATTCTCGATCTGGCGTTATGGTATGTGGAATGTGGATATCTCATAACTTGCAATATTTAAGAAACACAGACAGGTTTAATCTTAATTAAAATATATCTTATAATAAACGGGCAGATACAGATACGATAAGTAACATTACCGCAATTTGTCAATTATTACATTTCCGCCAGCTCTGTATACATATATTCGAATATTAAAAAGAATGTCGTAGAATCAAAGGTTTTTATAAGTACATAAAAAGTCTTTCGAATCAAGTGCGATTTGATCAATTTTTACTATCCGCACGGAAAGAGTGGGTCTCTTCCCGCTGATATACTTATATATTTTTTTTTAATTAGTATTTTCCTTTTCTAAACTTAGTAACTACACATTTACTACTTATTATATTTACCTAACAATAAGCTTAGAGAAAACACGCGTTTAAAGAAAAGTCGATATTTGAATGCGTAGTCTAGCTAGTTGCCTTAGAAGTCGTTTTACCAACTCTGTGACATGACCATCTATTTATCATCCATCGATCTTCGGTAATGTCGGGTATCGCGGTATTGTCTCGACTATATTGCGATTTAGCGCTCATGAGACAGGATAATTTGTTATTGGCATTAATCTCAAAGCAACAAAGGATTATTTGATAAACAGTCAGGAAGTCTGCTATTGTGCGTTCTATGATTTCAAGTCTGCGTGTCTTACTATAATTATTATAGTGAGAATATGCCATTTCCAAAATCATAGACATTTTATTACTCGTAAATCAATTCAGTCAAAGCCTATTAGATTTATAAATATTTTTAAGAAATTTAATATGTATATATAGAGGTATTTTTATTTATTTATTTAATCTTTATTGCACAATAAAATAAACGTACAAGTGGCGGACCTAATGCCATATGGCATTCTCTCCCGGTCAACCATTAGACCAAGCAGAAAATATGTGTGGCTGGCGTAATAAAATTCACAAAAATAAGCAAATCTAATATAAATAAAATATATATAATCAAAAGCACATATACTTATACACAAATATACTTTTAAACATATAATAACTATACATATATACTAACATGCATAAAATTCAATAGATACTCTTTTATATTTTTAGGTATATTCTTTTTTTTGTTGTAAATAATTACTTATTTTGACTTAGGAATAGTAATGAAGTGGTGGATCTTCATGTGTCATTAGTGTCGCATTACAAGAAGTAAACAAACTGGAGATATTGTATACAGGCTGACTTTTTATCCACCTGCTTAATTTTTGGAGCAATTTCAGTTCATGATACTGAACTACTAGTTCAGTATCATGGACTGAACTTGCTCCAAAAATTTTGCAGGTGGATAAAAAGTCACCCTGTATATCTACGTTCGATATGAAAAAAATAAATCGATCATACTCATAGGTCGAATGGTCGTAAATATTAAATTTACGTTGTTCATTTGTATGTGATATACCAGTAGAACCCACAGCTAATGTGCTAATCGTAGTGTTAGATCAGGGGCTTTCTCGTCGCGATTCCATCGCTAATTAGCGCAAGTTACGCACTGAGAACGGGCTGCTCGTTAATTTTATACTACGATGAAATGTGTGAAGTGAAGATTGTATTACAGGGAAGTGCTCTTGAATGGGAAACAAATCTCGTTAGACACACAAAAAAATTATGAACGTAAGATCGGCACTAAAGAGTTTTTTATCGAATCTTCATAGAATAGCAAATTGAAACACACATTTATTTTGTTTATAGTCATCGAAATATAATCTTTAGAAATCTAACCTAACATTCACCGCTTCGATTCTGATTCCATTTACGCAAACAAACTAACAGTAATTACAACGAAACACTCTAACACACACATAGACAAAGATACATGCGATTGGTCGCGACAAGGTCAAGCACGCGTCATCGCCGCGTCGGTCGAGCAGCCGGCTCAGGGGCCGATTTTATTAAAATGTTTATTTACTTACATATGAAAGGCGAGTCCTGTGTTTTTCATGTCTGTATGGATTCTATACTACTTCACGGCACATGACGGCATTTTTAATGAATCGATTATCGCAAAAACTCAGCAATATTCTCAAAGGAAACTTTTTGCGACGCAACCGCACGACTCAAGTGTCACGGCGAACTGTCGCGCCGCGCGGTTCATATTTGAAGCCCCGCCCGCCGCGGTACATATCGCGTGAAATGATTTTTCGGGATTATCTAGGCTTCTAGAGATTATATTTCGATGTTTATAGTCTAAAAGCGTAAAATGTGCCAGCGGCTTCTCTTCCCTAATTAATTAAATAATGTAATGGGAAATGTATAAGGCCATAGGTCCCTGTAAAAGACCTTTAGCAGATTTTGTTATAGACCTTTCCTAGAAAATTTAAAAAATCTGACACTAGGAAGACCTAGGAAGCTTAACAAATCTGACACCAGTGTTGGCCGCTGTAACATTCTAACGAAAGAATACATACACACATATGTCTTTATCCCTAATGGGACAGACAGAGCATTATGGCTCTTGCGGCTCTAAGTAGACAGAACCCAGAGCCGGAAGACTCAAAGGCCACTTTTAGAATGATGGTGGGCGAGATGGTGGAAAAAGGAACCTTATAGTAATGTATTGCTAGCCGCATTGCCTTTTAACATGATTTGCATTTTCGCCCATTCCCTCGATCGGCTTTTACGATCTGTGCGGGAAGAGGAGCAGCTGCAATGCCGGACATAATAATGTTACATTGAAATGTTGAATTTGTTAACTTTGTTGTGTTTGTTAAATTAGTTTTTTATTAATGCGAGTGACTTCGCACTAAAGATAACCACGTTACGACCCCATGAACAGAGCTCCTAAGAAGTTGTTCAGTATTATGAACTGAATTAACTGTTTAGACTACAAATGTAGACACGCTAGCGACATATTTAATGGCTACTGCAACAATCAATCACAACGTAATTAGTTTACAAACAACACGGCTCAAAAATAGTTTGCTGCATCGCTGCGCCTGCGCATGATCATATCAATCGTCAGTCTGTGATCTTGCCGCGTGACGTCACTAACGTGTTAGATTGTCATCGGAGGTTAGAGAAAGCGTTTTGCGATGTGTGTAACCTGATTCATGTCCGATGTGATGGAAATATGGTTGAGAAGTTAGGAGAGGAATTGATTCGATGGAACTGACTAAAAGTCTGCATCCGTTATTAAAAGGGTGACTTTACTTTAGTATTATAATTAATCAAGCAAAAATACGGATTATACTTTGAAATGATGATGAAGATGATTCTTAGAGATGGTTGAGAAAGAAGTAAAGTTAAGAAGTTTAGTTATTAAAAATTCGTATGAAACTGCTCTTCATATACATCGTGTTAATGAAAGAACGCGAAACCTCTCAGATGGTACCTCAGCCCATGAAACTGAACAACTTTTGGTCAACAACTTTCACGAAATCCAAAAAAAAATCCAATTTTCGTACAAATTGACTCGATCAGCTAATCAGTTTGTATGAAAATTCAATTTTTTTTTTGGAAATCGTGAAAGTTGTTGAACAAAAGTTGTTCAGTTTCATGGGCCGAGGTACCATCTGAGAGGTTTTGCGTTCTTTCATTAAGAAGATGTATGTATGCCTAATTTGAAGTTAACATTTATGACATACATCCAAGTTATCACATCTCAAGCCTTTACGGGGTAGAGAGCGTAGAGCTACAAGACACAAAGACCATGTTCGACGCGAAGGGAATCGAAATAGTGACGGGTTGTTTGCCGCATTACCTATCGACATCATTCAGTTTAAACTGTAAACAGTAGTTCATGAAATAGTTTGAAGGGTTATCGGGAGCCGTATGTACCGTAGGTACAAAATTTTAAATGATATCTCTGTTTCCTTTCAAATAATTTATTTGAAAAGGGGGCAACACTGGATCCCGAAAAATTCATGTATTGATCAAATAAATTAAATAAACAAATTTCAAATTGATTCCGAATTAGTTTCTAGGGCTTGCATAAACTATACTATCACTTACATTAGCTACCTTTACTAAAATTAATTCCTTATTCTTGGCGTTTAATTTATGTTTCCAATTTGCTTTAAATTTTAACACTTCAAGCCGACCAACTAAAGCACTATCGTTTATCATTTACTACGTTATACGAACGAGTACGTTCAGAATATAACCCATATTACAATTTACTTCATTAATATTAGGTTGGGGAAAAAGTCTTTTTACATATACGCAAAAGCAGTCTTTTGTTTGCTGGATTCTTCTAATTCAATTTGCCAAAAAGCAAATTTTAGGTCTATAGTGCTCAGATACTTAGCATTGCGTAAATTATCTAAAATAGTAGAAACCCTTGGCAAAGGATATGTATCTCTTTTAGTTACTTTGTTTAATTGTCTGCTATCTAAACAAAGCCTATTTTGCCCATTTGGTTTCTTTACCAGTACAACAGGTGAACACCATGGGCTTTTGGATGGTTCTACTACATCTTTCTTCAACATATCATCTAACTCACGTTCGATTTCTCTTTTAACAACCGGAGAAAAATTATACTGTTTTTGATATATAGGTTTACTGTTTCCTGTATCTATATTATGTTTTATAATATTTGTTCTACCTAGCCCATTTCCTATTTTCTCATTTATTTCCTTAATTGTTTCAAGAAGTGTTTGCTTCTGATCTTCCTTTAAGTTTTCCTTACTAATAATTGAAGTTGAATGATCATCTACAGCATAAATCGCACTAACCTCATGCAAATTTCCTTTAAAATTAAAAGAAATTCCAAAAATGTCAAAAAAATCTTTACCCAAAATCAATGGCTGTGACAAATTAGGCATGAGTAGCATGGGAATAATGTGAAACTGATCATCAAATTGTACTGGAACATCAAAAACTTCTGTTATGGAATGTTCCGTACCATCCGCCGTTGAAACGTGCATAGCCTTTAGTTTTTGTTTTTTATACCAATATCTTTTAAACTATTAGCAAAGCTAGAGTTGACCACCGTGCGAGTGGCTCCTGAGTCCAATAAACCATTGCATTTAAGATTCAGAATATTGAGAATCACGTATGACCTATTATCAAATTGTTTCTGTAATATCAAAGGTTGCACACTGTCTTTACACAAGAATTGACTTATATAATCTAACCAATCCTGCCATTCTTTACTTTTTCTATTCAGGGAAAAGCTCATTTGGCAGATTTCTGGCTCTCCCCGTTCCCGTTTCCCTTACAATTTCCACAGTCTCTGGATGTAACACCAAAACGTCCACACTTGAAGCCAAATAATCTTTGCTTTGGCAGTTGACAAGCTCTAAAAATATGACCCATCTCACGACAATTCCAACAACGCATTGTAATGGACCTATTATTGGGTTGTGGGCTTTTAATTTCCGAAATTTCTTTATCTTTTCATCCAGAAAACCCCGTAATAAATGACGCCCCACGTTGGGCGCCATTTATTACGGGGTTTTCTGGATGAAATAAAAAATGAAAATATAAACAATTATTATTTATTACAACTAATAGCCTAAACCTAATCCTTAATCTAACTAAACCTAATCTATGTGGGCGCCAGGAGAGTTTTTATTCTTCATTCGCTGGAACCCTTCCAAAACCTTTTGATGCCACGGATCTCAGTTGGTTAATGTTTTTGGTTGATTCATTCCTCAATAAAAGGGCGTTACCACAGGCTAAAACAACGAAATATGTATGTAGTTACATACTTTCCTATTGCCTTATTTGAACATCTAACTTTTATTTCATATAGATAAGTACTTAGTAACTTACCCCTTTTCTGCTCACCACACACATACACTTTTTATTACTTTATTCAGTATGATATTTCAAGATATATTGATTATTAACAATTTCTTTATTTCGGGAATTTCGATAATTTTGCTTTCCTTGTGGATCACAATTCACGCCACACCCAAAAGTGATTCGCCGATTTTTATCCACCCGGTGGTTTATTATTCTCTTACCCTCACTATATTTTATAAATTTAACATTTAGTTTGGCGCCGTATTTGAATGGTAGGTACCTCATTACAGTATGTATGAACTTTTTTTGAAAAAGTGGAGCAAGATCGGCATATCAGTAGTTACGACGTAGCTGAAGAACTGGGAATTGACCACAAAACAGTTTTGGCGCATTTGAAAAAAAAATGGGTACACAAAAAAGCTCGATATTTGGGTACCTCACGAGCTCTCTGAAAGAAACCTAATGAATCGTGTACTCATTTGTGATTCTTTATTACGACGTAATGAGACCGAACCATTTTTGAAGAAATTGATAACTGGTGATGAAAAGTAGATCACGTACGACAAGAACGTGCGAAAAAGTTCATGGTCAAAGGCCGGTCAGGCTTCACAAACTGTGGCGAAACCCGGGTTAACTTGCAACAAGGTGATGCTGTGTGTGTGGTGGGATTGGAAGGGCATTATTCATTATGAGCTGTTACCACCAGGCAGGACCATCGATTCAGAACTCTACTGCGAACAACTGATAAGATTAAAGCAAGAAGTTGAGAGAAAGCGGCCGGAATTAATCAACAGAAGGGGTGTGGTTTTTCATCATGATAACGCTAGCCCTCACACATCTATAACCACTCAGCAAAAATTAAGAGAGTTTGGCTGGGAGGTGTTAATGCATCCGCCGTATAGTCCTGACCTGGCACCTTCAGATTTCCACCTGTTTCGGTCTCTTCAGAATTCTTTAGGCAGTGTCAGGTTAACATCACGAGAGGACTGCCAAAACTACTTGACGCAGTTTTTTGATCAGAAGCTCCAAAATTTCTATAGCAATGGGATCATGTCCCTACCTATAAGATGGCATAAAGTTACCGAACAAAATGGTACATACATACTTTAGTTAAATGTAAATAAACTATATTAAAAAATGTTTTGAATTTTCATATAAAATGCGAAAAGACTTTTTCCCCGACCTATTATATTGAATTTCTTGTAAATATTGCCCAAAAATTAATTGGCAATTCTTAATCCAAAATAAATAATTTTGGGTTAAGAATTGCCAGCGTTAGCTCGAGGCACGAATAATCTTACTTTTTATGTTTCATTGTTCAACATTATCGCCCACTATGATGCTAAAATGTCGTTTATAGGTCTTGCAGCACTGGGTTCTGTCTGCCCAGGACTGCAAAATCTATACGGCTAGCCGTAGCCTAGCCTAGCAAATAAACATTTTTCATGTTTCGATATATGTTCATTGGGGAAAGTTGTTCGGTATCATGGACTAAGTTCACCCTTAAAATAGTTTCAGTAGGTATATTTTGTTAGACTTTATATAATATTAACACTTAAAGACCCACTCCTTTACCGCAGAACAAAGCAGTATTAGCTATCAGCTGCTATTATAACTTAAGCCGCTACCGACAGCTAATGTTCTTAACCTGGGTATAGCGTAGATGTGGACCGCCAATAATTCTCGCGATACTATCGTACCGCACCTGTGCCGTACGCATGCTACCGGTTGTAAACCCGTGTACACAAGTATTTTGCAAGATTATGAGACAAAGAGTGTCATTTGGAAAGCTTCAACTCTATAAGCACCGTTTTGTTGCATTCTTAAAAAAGTAGAGGTCAGCAGCACCTGTAAACGTCGGCTATGCATGAGTGTGGGTGAAACGAAAGAGGTTTGTGATCTGTCAGAATCGTAGCAACTGTATCTTCTTATATTATGATACAGAGCTATATAAAACATAAAATAGATGTCAAAAGGCGGCTTAATTGCAACTGCAATCTCTTCCAGGCAACCGAGAACTTTATACACGTAATAAGTGTGACTTCACTTGAGATTTAAAGCTGGCGTTTGAACCAAGCCGGATGAACAGTGGTCACTACCACTGAGATTTAAAGCTGGCGTTTGAACCAAGCCGGATGAACAGTGGTCACTACCACTGAGATTTAAAGCTGGCGTTTGAACCAAGCCGGATGAACAGTGGTCACTACCACTGACATTTAAAGCTGGCGTTTGAACCAAGCCGGATGAACAGTGGTCACTACCACTGAGATTTAAAGCTGGCGTTTGAACCAAGCCGCATGAACAGTGGTCACTACCACTGACATTTAAAGCTGGCGTTTGAACCAAGCCGGATGAACAGTGGTCACTACCACTGACATTTAAAGCTGGCGTTTGAACCAAGCCGGATGAACAGTGGTCACTACCACTGACATTTAAAGCTGGCGTTTGAACCAAGCCGGATGAACAGTGGTCAATACCACTGACATTTAAAGCTGGCGTTTGAACCAAGCCGGATGAACAGTGGTCACTACCACTGACATTTAAAGCTGGCGTTTGAACCAAGCCGGATGAACAGTGGTCACTACCACTGACATTTAAAGCTGGCGTTTGAACCAAGCCAGATGAACAGTGGTCACTACCACTGACATTTAAAGCTGGCGTTTGAACCAAGCCGGATGAACAGTGGTCACTACCACTGACATTTAAAGCTGGCGTTTGAACCAAGCCGGATGAACAGTGGTCACTACCACTGACATTTAAAGCTGGCGTTTGAACCAAGCCGGATGAACAGTGGTCACTACCACTGACATTTAAGGCTGGCGTTTGAACCAAGCCGGATGAACAGTGGTCACTACCACTGAGATTTAAAGCTGGCGTTTGAACCAAGCCGGATGAACAGTGGTCACTACCACTGAGATTTAAAGCTGGCGTTTGAACCAAGCCGGATGAACAGTGGTCACTACCACTGAGATTTAAAGCTGGCGTTTGAACCAAGCCGGATGAACAGTGGTCACTACCACTGAGATTTAAAGCTGGCGTTTGAACCAAGCCGGATGAACAGTGGTCACTACCACTGAGATTTAAAGCTGGCGTTTGAACCAAGCCGGATGAACAGTGGTCACTACCACTGAGATTTAAAGCTGGCGTTTGAACCAAGCCGGATGAACAGTGGTCACTACCAGTGACATTTAAAGCTGGCGTTTGAACCAAGCCGGATGAACAGTGGTCACTACCACTGATTTCACACATACACGAACACATTCCAGAGTAGAACAGCTTTTACAGTGAAAATTTTTAAATAAAATTCAGTGGAGTGTATAGGGATTTTCAAACGTATATTTTAGGCGCTACGTAAATTGTGTTGTGACTTTGTGTCGCTTCATCTCTGTAAATAAACGGGCAAGTGCGAGTCGGACTCGAACATGAAGGGTTCCGTACCACCGTACAATGTTTTAAAACGCTGATAAAGACACGTTTTTTGTATGACGACACCCTTTAGTTTTCAACTTTTTTTTATTTTTAGTATTTGTTGTTATAGCGGTCACAGTAATACATAATCAGTGAAAATTTCAGGTGTCTAGCTATTACGGTTCAAGAGATAGAGCCTTGTGACAGACGGACAGATAGCGAAGTCTCAGTAATAGGGTCCCGTTTGCATCCTTCGGGTACGGAACCCTAAAAACTAAACGTTTATATAGATTTCTAGGCTATTTAGAATTAAATAGTATGGTATATAACTGGGAAAGGGTAAGCCAATTTTGACGAAGTCTGATTGGTTGCCACTTGAGTTCTGAACGAAATTGAGAGATATGTTCGTTAAAGTAAGGTTAAGTTCGAGAGTAATGCCTAGTTAAGAGCCCGCACTACCCTAAAGTTCTTAGAGCGATCTTAAATATGATCAATATTAACGAAACTAGCTGTGCCCGCGACTTCGTTCGCGTGGTTGTCGGAACGTAATGTTATATAGCCTAAAGCCTTCCTCTATAAATGGACTACCCAACAAAAAAAGAATTTTTCAAATCGGACCATTAGTTCCCGAGATTAGCGCGTACAAACAAACAAACAAACTCTTCCGCTTTATAATATTAGTATAGATACTCACTTTGAAATAAAATACAGTAAAGTTCAGGACTAACTCTACCCATAATATGTTTCGAAAACAGATAGCTTAAAATTTTCTCTATAGAAAAAAATTGCGAAGTTGCCTCTAAATCACATCAGAATTATACTAAAACGTAAAAAAGAAAGAAATACAATAAATTAGCCCTTGTAACTTTGGATTATAATTGTATTAAACATAAGGCAGGGATCATATGTCTTATTTTTTAAATATTCTTTGTAAAACGAAAAAAACCTCAAAACCAAAACCAGCCTCATTGACCTACCATGATCTTTGCCCCCCGCATGGTCTCGCACTGTCTCGCTTCGGCTAGAGTAAATTTGTGTGCGTGGAAGCGGGAGCAAAACTTAGATTATCCACATCAGGCCCAGCCTTAAGTAAAATTAAATTAGCTTATATCAGCATCACCTGTAGGTTGACTGGTAGAAAAGGCCTTAAGGCCGCCTGTTACATTTTTTGTAACAAAGTTAAATAAATAAATAAATCAGGCCCAGTCTTAAAATCTTACGGTACCAAATTGTTACAATAAAAGATATGTGTGAGTGTAGGCCCAATGCTCTGGCTGTTCTGGCTTATATAACGTCTAACAAAATATACTAAAACTATTTTAAGGGTGGATTCAGTCCATGATACTGAACAACTTTCCCCAAGGAACATATGTCGAAATATGAAAAATAATTTTTTGATTTCCCTACAAACTCGGATCAGCTGATCGGTCAACTTGTATGGTTGGTCAAAAATTATTTTTCAAATTTTGGTATATGTTCCTTGGGGAAAGTTGTTCAGTATCATGGACTGAATCCACCCTTAAAATAGTTTCAGTATATTTTGTTAGTCCCTGTATATTGCTCTGGTGGTACAGAGAGGGTCGTGCTCCTGCAGAGGAGACTAAAAAGGACCTGATGATGATAAGATATGAATCCTAAATCTGACAAATACGTGAATTTGATTCTTTGTACTATACGTATATCCTACACGTACGTAGATGTACAAAATCACTTATAGCTATTTTTGATAGTAAACCAAGTAAAACTGTTACTATTAAGTATAATAACTTGAAGCTATGTTTCCATCCCGCCCGCCAATAATTCTCAAGAGCCGATTATATCGCACCGCACCTGTGTGGTACGCATGCTGCTACTTATAAACCCTTGTTCAGACTAGGTTTAGAATAAATGCCCATTTTTACTATACACGACGATTTTATAAAGATTATTATCATTGAAAGAAAGATAGAAGGGAAAAGAGGACCAGTAAGACAGAGGCATAGCTACATGAAACAGATAAAGAAGAAGGTCGAATCATGCTGTACAGCAAAGTAAAACAGCTGGCGAACGCGAGAGACGAGAGAGAGAAAAGGAAGAAAGAGGATTCATACTCACTCCACCGACAAGAGCATAACTATATAGATGATTGCTATGCTGATTTGAGTACTTTTCATAATTTTTGCGGACCTGTTGGACATTCTTGCATACTCGTATAATTTAAAATACCGCGTAGACTCTGGCACAAAATTTATGGACTTTTGGCAATCTGCCTTGCTGTGGACAAGTGAAGTAGCTCTAATTTTGTAAAAAGAAAGATAGAAAACCTTGTACCTACTTATTTCTTCTGTAATGCTGGACTAGGAGAAAACATTGTAGAATGTACCAGCTTCCTCGTAGATGCGGCTTGAATTTTTAGATTCCTTCTCCACTTATACCTACTGCGACTAAAAACTCTTCACTATTTGGTTCTCATTCCCATTTCTACGCCTACCATCACGGTTATATGGTATTTGGGTCTAATTTAGGCTCTAGGCTCTGTCGGCCTGTAAAGGATATGATGTGATATGTATTAAAATGTTATATCTCTTCGCTGACAAGCCGACACAGTGCCTACACGTAGTACCTACAGTTTCCTAAAGATATTGCACTGAGTGAAATTGTCCAAAACTTCTAACAATCTAGCCGTCAATCTATTAAGACACCATACCACCACATTAATTCCCACATGAGCAAACATGAGGACATACGTTCCGCACACTTTCGCAATATAGACATTATTAATTTAACCGCAAAAAGCACGCTCACTTCTGCGTTTCATTTCTAAATGAAAGCGAATTTGTAACACCATATAGACTTATTTATTTATTTTACTCTTTATTGCACACAATTTAACAAATTATAAATAAATAATAGAGATAAATTTTAGCATACAAAAGGCGGCCTTATTGCACAGCAATTACTTACGATTACGACGATAGTCCTTTTGATTCCAAAAGCAGAAAAAAATATTAACTTGATAAAATGTAAGCTCATTAACAAAAGTGAATTGTTATTAATTAAAAAATAAATTAGTTTCTGATGTCCTAATGCTAATTTAAGAATATGTGAGTTGGTGCGGCGAGTGAGTTTAAAAACTACACGTTTTTTGACGCTGACGAGAGTCAGCGAAACACAATATTTTTATAACGAGGGATAGTTGAAAAATATCACTTCGGAGTTCAAAACTCATTAGAAATACTTACAAAAACATTGAAAACACAGATATTGCGACAAATCATGAAATTCATTCAACAATTAGAATTAAAAATATAGTGATTAGCGTTGAAGTATTTAGAAAGCACTAGAAAGTCAGTGATAACGCTATGTGGCAAAAATATCCGACAATACCCGCTCAGGTAGCCGCGGGGTATGCTCGGTACCTCGAATATTATACTGAATATCCATTCCGACATAATACGTGCCTTGAAACTTAGATCTATGTGATTTCCTTTATAAGTTTCATAGCGATGCCGCTTTCGTGGCATTATGGGCTTTCTGCTTGAACTGATTTGACTTTGTTATGTCAGGAAACGGCATGAAGCGTAAGATGTAAGCTATATTATAGTTTATGTATCACTGTGTATAGTAAGTACATACCTTCATTTCTAATACTTATTGTTGTTTACAGAGTTTTTGGTCTATAATACTGATATATTGAAATGTATCGCAAAATTAATGATAGAAAGATAACAAAAGCTACTTAATTCAAAGCGAAAAAATGGTTTTCAAAAAGAGATTTATTTTTAGTGTTGTTTGTTGTTTCTTTTTTTTGCTTTTACAAAAGGAAGAGTTTATGCTTCGCCAACAAGAGCATAGCTTTTAAATATAGATAGATGTGGTTTCGTATAAAATATTGTCCAAAAACAAAAATTCAGATAGTTTGTTTTTATCGTGTCTGTATATTAGGCTGTACCAATACCAATAACAGTAAGAAAATTCGATGAATGATGATAATGGTGAATTTTAAGTGTTCTTTGATGTAAATACATAGATAGTGTGATAAACAGCTAATTTGTTTCACGGTAAGCGGAAACGGACTTGCGTAATAATTGCTTTTTTTTCACAATTATTGTAACTGGAATGACATTTCGCGATGATGTAAACTTCTCGTATTGACATAGATGTAATTAAAACGCTGGTTTTTTAGGGTTCCGTAGCCAAATGGCAAAAAACGGAACCCTTATGGGTTCGTCATGTCTGTCTGTCTGTCTGTCCGTCCGTATGTCACAGCCACTTTTTTCCGAAAATATAAGAACTATGCTGTTGAAACTTGGTAAGTACTCGTAGATGTATTCCGTGAACCGCATTTTCATGATTGATAGATTTTCACACACAAATTAAATAAAAAAAACAATAAATTTTGGGGGTTCCCCATACTTAGAACTGAAAATCATTTTTTTTTTATTAAACGCATACGTGTCGTATCTATGGATAGGTCTTCCCTAGTAACTTCTGAAATAAGAGAATGATAAAACTAAAAAAAATGTATGATGTACCATGCAAACTTCTACCGAAAATTGGTTTGAACGAGATCTAGTACATAGTTTTTTTTAATACGTCATAAATCGTAAACCGCAATTTACCTTTAGAACTTTTATATTATGTTATTTGCTGCTACGGAACCCTTCATGGGCGAGTCCGACTCGCACCTGGCCGCTTTTTTAATATTTACATTGATGATTTATGATCTTTCTTAGTTGGTACAAACTAAGAAAGATCAATGACAACATTGAGCATGTAATAGATTTGAGAAGAGGAAATGTCGTCGTTGTCGCCTTATATCATAGACATAGACACCGTTTGGCCTTAATTTTTGTTACCCGACTGCGTCAGAAGGAGAGTTATGTTTTTCGATTGTTAGTACGTATATTTATGTGGCACGCTCTGCAGCCTAAACGGTTTGACCTATTTTAGCTTGAAAGGTGTCGTTAGATTTGTTTTAATACTGAAAGTGACACCCAAATATATTTTTTTAACCATTTAGATCCCATAGTTGGGCAAAAGCCTCCCCTTTTTGTTTCTAATTACTTCTATCTTCGGCTGTTTCCCTCCATTCCTTATCGAAAGCGGACAAATATATCAGCTATAAAACAAACCAGTCAAGTGCGAGTCGGACTCGTACATGAAGGGTTCCGTACCTGCGTACAATGTTTTAAAGCGCAAAAAAAAAACCAGGTTTCTTGCATGACGACCCCCGTTAATTTATAACTTTATCTTATTTTAAGTATTTAGTATTTTTTGTCATAGCGGCCACAGTAATACATAATCAGTGAAAATTTCAATTGTCTAGCTATTCGAGAGATAGACCTCTGTGATGTGACAGACGGACATACAGTGGAGTCTAAGTAATAGGGTTCCGTTAGCCCCCTTTGGTCTTGAATAGTATTACTGATTTCTTGAATCGAAGTCAACGCATTAAGTATATTTAAAACATTTATGAACATATTTGACATGTTATTAAATGTTGAAAATATTTTCTGCCAGTCAGTTCTAGCCTTTTAGTGCCTGTCTATGAGTTTGCTATTGAACCTCGACAGCAACTCAGATTTCCATCGATTCCTAGCTGATGTGAATCACGGGTGGTGATATAATGATATTGCGTAAAGAGCCTCCTGCTGCGAGGCACTCCTGCTTTGTCAGATATTATCGGATAATAAAACGAAGTATTGTGAATAAATCGTTTGATTCCTTCTATAATCCTGGGTAAGTAGGTTAATCTTTTGTATAGGTTAAAATTGTCCCTTTACCTAACTTTAGCACCCCTATATACAGGGTTATTGGCGATTAGACGCTGTCCTCTCAAGGGGTTGTAGGGATTAGTATTTAGCATTGACTGGACCCTATATTATATTTTGCAAAAGTAATCATTATCAAGTCAATGTTAACTTAATCACTATCGATAATAATTAATATTTGCATAATAAAATATTACTAACATAAAACATTTATTTATAATAATAAAGTTGTGTATATTAAAATTGTCAATTATTCTAAAATACAATACTTAAGTACATAAAACATTCTAAATCACTCCTTAGCGTTTTCGGTGCAAAGGTGCCCAAAATACTAGCAGGGTTACCGCGCTGGATTGCTATGGTCATCCTTTGCACCAGAAACGAGCCAGAGCGGGATTTACCGAATTTCTCCGCTGTCCAGTTAATGCCAAATACCACTCCCTACCACTCCTTGAGTGGATAGCATCTAATAACCTATTGGTTATTTTATTACCCTGGTATACGGGTAATTTATATTTAATATACCCAGGTAATTAATTCCTCGAGCACCCATCACTGGGGGCGTACTTGGTTTTCAATTGAATGCTTTATCAACTATTTCTGTCATTTTGTTTTATGTTCTGCTATTTATAAACTCTCATATGCTCATTCTACCTTTTGATTAATTACTTCTTAGACCTGTCTCCCTGATATCTTCCTCCATGTTGTACAAGGTTGTTTTTCTTCGGGTTCCTTGAGCTATTCAGAAACACTATTTATACACTTATGTTTTCACGTGATGTCTAATCGATAGCTTATTTTAGAGAATATTTGTTTTCTTGATTTTTTCGTTTTACCAAATACTACGCCATTCAGAATCACTTTTTATCAATTTCAGGATCTTTCGAACCGTCTCCTCTGGCTTTAATATTAGAGCCTTGAACAGTATTCGTGTGCTCATACCTTAACATGAACAGTGTCTTAACAATTTCATATAAGTTTAATCATTTCACACTTTCGTTTCTGTTGATAATGGCAACTACGAGTACCATATAGGTCAGGCAAGTTCAGCGTTCAGCTCCTAAGGGAAACCGTGGCGTATTTTGAAATTACGCACCCTGGGTATCAGTTCATCAACATGCTTTCGAGAATCAACCGCTGGGCTTACTCGCAAATCTTTTGACCGTGCGCGCCATCTTTTTCTGACTGTGACCATCTCAATCACATCACAATCCAATTCTTTCCCGTAACTTGCTTGAAACCGTCTACCCACCTAGCCTTGTGACGTCCTGTACTGCATTTTCTGCTTCTGAGACGGCGGTTTTACTCCACTTACCGTCGTACCTTATAACCAGGTGCTTATGTATTTGAATACATAAGCACCTGTTTGTAAGGTAATAGTTATAAGGTAAAAAGTGACCTGGCGGCGCTTAGCTCCTAGGGTAGATCATGGCGTTTATTGAAAAGCGCCTCTTTTCCTAATAATATTTTGATGAGAATTATAATAATGATTTTAACACACTTTCGGATGTATAATACAATTTAACAATTACGGATATGTCTTACAAATTACGGGTGTCATGTCGCATGTCGCGACTTCAGGCCGTACCTTAATTTTCCGGGGTACAGTGCTGCCCACATTTAAAATAAATCATTTCAAAGAAAACGGAGACATCATTTAAAATTTTGCTACTACCAAGTCCTAGATAACCCTTAAAAGTATTTTATGAACTACTGTTTACAGTTTATAATGAGAACGTTAAGCTTTATTACGCACATTAGCCAAAAGTGTCCGTTTTTCGCAAATGTGCGTAGTAAAGCTTAACGTTCTCACTTTAAACTGTAAACAGTAGTTCATAAAATACTTTTAAGGGTTATCTAGGACTTGGTAGTAGCAAAATTTTAAATGATGTCTCCGTTTTCTTTGAAATGATTTATTTTAAATGTGGGCAGCACTGTACCCCGGAAAATTAAGGTACGGCCTGAAGTCGCGACATGCGACATGACACCCGTAATTTGTAAGACATATCCGTAATTGTTAAATTGTATTATACATCCGAAAGTGTGTTAAAATCATTATTATAATTCTCATCAAAATATTATTAGGAAAAGAGGCGCTTTTCAATAAACGCCATGATCTACCCTAGGAGCTAAGCGCCGCCAGGTCACTTTTTACCTTATAACTATTACCTTACAAACAGGTGCTTATGTATTCAAATACATAAGCACCTGGTTATAAGGTACGACGGTAAGTGGAGTAAAACCGCCGTCTCAGAAGCAGAAAATGCAGTACAGGACGTCACAAGGCTAGGTGGGTAGACGGTTTCAAGCAAGTTACGGGAAAGAATTGGATTGTGATGTGATTGAGATGGTCACAGTCAGAAAAAGATGGCGCGCACGGTCAAAAGATTTGCGAAAAACGGACACTTTTGGCTAATGTGCGTAATAAAGCTTAACGTTCTCATTATAAACTGTAAACAGTAGTTCATAAAATACTTTTAAGGGTTATCTAGGACTTGGTAGTAGCAAAATTTTAAATGATGTCTCCGTTTTCTTTGAAATGATTTATTTTAAATGTGGGCAGCACTGTACCCCGGAAAATTAAGGTACGGCCTGAAGTCGCGACATGCGACATGACACCCGTAATTTGTAAGACATATCCGTAATTGTTAAATTGTATTATACATCCGAAAGTGTGTTAAAATCATTATTATAATTCTCATCAAAATATAATTAGGAAAAGAGGATGGAGGAGAGGAAAAGATAACCCTTAAAAGTATTTTATGAACTACTGTTTACAGTTTAAAGTAAGAACGTTAAGCTTTACTACGCACATTTGCGAAAAACGGACACTTTTGGCTAATGTGCGTAATAAAGCTTAACGTTCTCATTATAAACTGTAAACAGTAGTTCATAAAATACTTTTAAGGGTTATTTAGGACTTGGTAGTAGCAAAATTTTAAATGATGTCTCCGTTTTCTTTGAAATGATTTATTTTAAATGTGGGCAGCACTGTACCCCGGAAAATTAAGGTACGGCCTGAAGTCGCGACATGCGACATGACACCCGTAATTTGTAAGACATATCCGTAATTGTTAAATTGTATTATACATCCGAAAGTGTGTTAAAATCATTATTATAATTCTCATCAAAATATAATTAGGAAAAGAGGATGGAGGAGAGGAAAAGATAACCCTTAAAAGTATTTTATGAACTACTGTTTACAGTTTAAAGTAAGAACGTTAAGCTTTACTACGCACATTTGCGAAAAACGGACACTTTTGGCTAATGTGCGTAATAAAGCTTAACGTTCTCATTATAAACTGTAAACAGTAGTTCATAAAATACTTTTAAGGGTTATCTAGGACTTGGTAAACAGTGGTTCACAAAATACTTTTAAGGGTTATCTAGGACTTGGTAGTAGCAAAATTTTAAATAATGTCTCCGTTTTCTTTGAAATGATTTATTTTAAATGGGGGCAGCACTGGACCCCGGAAAATTCAGGTACGGCCTTAACACGGCACGCGCGTCAGGGCAGGGCATAGGTAACTTGCCCCTTTTGCTGTGCCGCGCTGTGCTGCGATCCTTTTAACCATAGAAAATACGCCACTGACAGTAACCCTATCTAGGATACCTTACCAATTAACTTTCTCCAGTTCACGTGGAGTTTCCCTAGTTTTCTGCCTGTCAATCTCAATTTAATCCGTTGCTTAACTCGCTGCTGTAATTCGTTATGAAGTTTTTGCTTGTTATGAAAGCCTGGTGACATTTAGTAACAAAAACGTTTACGTAAAACGGATGTTTGGGTTTACGGAAAAAAGTAACGGAAAAGATAACCGTGAAAGAATTGTAGTGTAAAGTTCATGTCGGATTTTTATTTTTAAAATAGAATTGCTATAATACATTGTCGTGGATTCTTATGATAAAATAACACCGGCCAAGTGCGAGTTAAACTCGCGTGGAGAGGGTTCCGTACAATTGATTGAATTCTTATAGGTTTTCCTGTAATCTACAAGCAATGAACTATATTTCGTATTGTTTTCAAAATGTTAGGCTCAGTAGTTTCGGAGATCGGGGGGGGGGGGGGGGGGAATGGTCAATTTTCGTCTTCTTACATGAATAAAATCAAAACTATTTATTTTATGCTATAACAAAAATATATTTAAGATCCTAGCCGAGTATATAACACAGTAAGGTTTGCAAAACTTTTTTTTTCAATTTCCTTATTTATCCCCCAAAATGACCCTTATTTTAAAAAAATATTTATTTACTTTGCACATACGAGTATGTGTTTGGGTCATAGGATTACACCATCCTACCAAATTTCACCTGATTCGGTTCAGTAGATTCGAAGCAAATTGGCTGTGACAGACGGACGGACAGACAGACGCACGAGTGATCCTATAAGGGTTCTGTTTTTTCATTTTTTGTACGGAACCCTAATTACTTAACTATATAAATATGAAGTATTTCTTGATGCATCCGAGGATTAAGTGAAGTGAAGAAAGATATCTACTTATGTAATGACTAATGAACCATATCAATGTGGATTTAGCGGAAATTCTCGAATAATACTGATATTAATTTTATGCCACGGGTATCATATTTAACAATTTACGAACGGTAGAATATACAAAGAGAGTAAAAATCTCTCCTTCCTTGGACATCGATATCGATTGTAATATTCGGTTAGATGTGCGGTTCCCGGCAGAGTAGAATAGGACCACTTCAAGTTTTCCCGTGGATGTCGTAAAAGGCGACTTTGGATACGCTAGCCAAACATCCTAATTTTTAGCCTTATTCTTTAGCGCTTGATACGACATGGTTTGCCATTTTTTGCCATTTGCCATTTGTTTATATTGCTCTACATCATCTACCCAGAGGTGTCAAAATTGTTGTAAAGAAATATCCTATAATAAATATTCTGGAGAGTGTGTCCACACCAGTGACATTAAATGTTCAAGCAATTTATGTCCGTAAGTCCACAATAGCCATTGGCGAGATTGTAGCGTAGAAATCTAACGTATAAATTATTGTAACAGATTAATTAAGCTGTGGAACAACCGTTCTGTCTGTGCGCATTATTTATCATTAACATTTCGTGCTTGTTATCAGTTGGGGGTGGTGTACTGTGTATTTGTTATGGGTTTCTCGAAGTTTGTACAAATTAGTTCGTAAAAATGTCTGTCCCCGTCAAAAGTGGCCACTTTTGGCGGAGGCAAGTTTTAAAGCTAGACGGATCACCAATAATAGTTTCAACGGCAGTTCATAATATAATTTAAAGGGCTATCTAGTGCCTAACATTGAGAAATATGGAAATTTTCACCTTATTTATAAGTCAACAATTTATTTCAAATGAGGGCGAAATATACCCTTAACCAGAAAATTTTACGAACTAATTTGTACAAACTTCTTGCTTACGCACACGATATAATAACTGTGTTAACAATGACACACATTATTCATTTGACGATCCAAGCACAGCAGATGTAGGTCTTAGTAGGTATTACACATTTATCACATTCACAAGAGTGAGCAAGCCCTTATTATGATGTCTTTGTTTGTCACTTGAACAGTAACTGAGTTTTATCTCGAATCTGAGAAAGTTTAGTTTCTTGTTTCGCTATTCATTTCTCGCAGTTAAACTATAGGGTGCTAGTTAATTGTAGCCCAACATCTATCTTTTCATTCAATTCTAAACCTTTGGATCTTGGATTTTAAGTTTGTTATTGTGTAAATATTAACCGATTTGTTGCAGTTTTGTTATATAAATAAAAATATAATAGATACGCCACTTCTAAAAGTTCAGTATCGTACAAATATACCTATATCTGTTTCACGTCAAATACGAGTATACCCCATAAATAAGGTTTGAAGCTTTGAGAAAAATTAGAGAAAAAATAACGTCTTGCAGGAATGCATTCCTGCCGGCCGCCGAATGAAAGTCAACTCTCCTTGGGAATGCAGTCGTTGCACAAGATGCTAGTGCTTAATCCTTTAGTCGCCTCTTACGACATCCATAGAAAAAAATGGAGTGGTCTTATGGTGTCCGAGAACCACACGGCACTCATCTGTTTAACTTTTAGTTGCGGCTGCAGTATGAACTCATTTTGCTGTTATCAATTTAAGCCGTCGATGGCTATTTAGTGGTTTAATTTCGATAATTAATTTACTTTCACGTTGTCGACACTTGGGCCCGTGCACTTTATTATTTACGCGCTACCGACCGTTTGCGATTCCAATTACTGTGGCTTTGTGATTAATAGCCGAGCGAGTTTCACAAAACGCTTTGGGAAATTAGTTCTGGTCATTACATGAAGTTAGTTAATTTTTGAAGCGGAGTATGACAAAAAATGGTGTTCTGCTGTCTAATAATTCGGGCCAGTTATGTTGCGTCGTCTCGATCACTAGTGTTAAATGCATAATTGTACAGAGGGAGCGAGGTAGAATGTTCGACTGAAATGGTGTTACATCTGAGGAATACTAGCCCGTCCAGCATTCCGCCCAGCCGCTACAACAGTTTTTTCGACGTTATATTTCGGCAGCCATGCGTCGAAACTTTTATATCGCCATGCAGGATAGGATCTCAGCGCCATCTCTTGCTCTCTGTTATAGTTTCATTCTTAGCAAGTTTCGGGATAGTGGCGTAGCGTAGAGGGCGCTACCGTGGGGTATTTGGTTTAATTTTGATTATTAATTTACTTTTACGTTGTCGACACCTGGGCCTGTGCACTTTATGTATTTGCGCGCTACCGACCGTTTGCGATTCCAATTACTGTGGCTTTGTGATTAATAGCCGAGTTTCACAAAACGCTTTGGGAAATTAGTTCCCGGCAGTGCAGGAAGTGAAGTTAGTAATTATTTTTTGGACTAAATTCTGCCAAAAAGATATCTGTATCTGTAGAATACTTTATGACAGTATATGTTGTCCTAGTCATCGTTGAAAATGCATGTGGTTCCTTGCCTAGAATTAGATTAGAACCACTCCTTCTTCTTCTTCGTCTTTCCCTTTGTGGGACAGTGGGACTTTAGGTGGGGTCGGTTCTTCTAATCCTTCTTCGCCAGGTTGTTCTATTCTGGGTTGTCAGTGCATCAAGATTTTCCTTTTTCATTGCTCGAGCTATGCTCGTCCACCACGTGTCAGGGGGGCGCCCTTTACCACGCTTTTGTTCCGGCAGCTCCAGCGCCTTGTGAACGACATAGTCGCGGTCCCTTTGCATCACATACCCGTACCATCTTAGACGGGTCTCTGTTAGTTTTTCAGTTACAGGGGATACTTTAAAACTGCCTCTTACGAACTCATTTTTAATCCTATCCAATCTAGTAACGCCACCTGACCATCTTAACATCTTCATCTCATTAGATTAGAAACACTCCATCTTACGGATATCTCAATCAAATGTGTGAAACAGAAACAGTTCAAGAACGAAGCGTTGGGAAAACTTTCTTCCCGAAAACCTTTTAAACTTTTTCAGCCGCCCGCCCTGTTCTTCATCTTTTTCAGAGGATTAATGTAATCATCAAATCGTCAATGCTGCATTTGGCAAAACTTCAGTACCCACCTCTATATAACTTGTAGACTGACCACTTCAAACCTCTGCGAAAAGCAGGCAAAATAGGAAATTTGGAACAATTCAGAATGTGAACGTATCGTGAAACAATATCGCTAATGGTAGTTCACGGAAGCCAATAAACGAAAATTAGGCAATACTCGAGGAATTACACGAAACGCGTAACTATTTATCAGCTGATCTATTTATCGTGTTAACAGTGCGGTGTTATATTGAAAGGGAAGTAGTGTATCGTGTATCGCCTGGAACTGTTACGGTCGAATAATGAGAATACGGCAGCCTATCTTTGTCTTGTCTTTGAAATGGGGACGGACATGGACACCTTTATCCGTAGACAAGACTATATAGACTTATTTTCCTTACATCTGATAATGCAACCAGCAAGACAGCAGAATCCATAGACACGCCTACTTGTCTAAGGACAACTATATTTCTGTCGTATGGACGCAATTTATCGCTAAATCTTACATAATATTATAAGGTATGTATTTATTGCACAATAATCGTTAGATTATTGTGCAATAAATATTGAATTAATAAAAACAGCTGGCGGATGAGAGACAAATTGAAGAGAATTCATACTCCACTGACAAGAGCATGGCTCTTAAATATAGATAGATAGATAGAAATAAAAAAATAAATATGTAGTAGTAAATCGCCTTTAGTTAATTGTAACCAGATTCCAATAACATTCTGATATTTGCTTGCCAGAAATATTAAATCTTACCTCTATAAATTGGTGATGGACAGGTGGATGGTTTTGCGTCTATGAGGTGAGAGTTCGAATCTCAACAAGTGTAACTTTGAAGACTAGGGTTGTTTTTATTTACTAGGACACGCTTCCAGTAACGAAAATCATTTTGAGGAAACCTTAGTGAAATAGAGAAGGCAAATCTCTCCATTATCTCACAGACATTTTCAGTGCAAGACAACGTTATGAAACAATAAAGGTAGGAACTAAACACAGTTATCAGCCGATAAGTCTATTTTTGGTTTCACATTCAAAATCTTATCAGAAAATATAAATTGCCATTTGCGAACGCTAGCTCAAGATATCTGGAGCAGTAGACAATAAGCGAATAAATTAAATTACTGACTCGTGTCTCGACACAGATTATATTTGTTTAAACAATGTCTATAATCATAGACATTGTTTAAACAAATATAATATGTATCGAGACATCATAGTTAGAAGATATCGACATATTTAACGATTGTATTAATATAATATTTGTAAATATGTCGATACCTTCTAACTACAACACCAGTTAGGAAAAAAGACGACAGACGTGTAAAAACAGCGAATTTTGCACAACTACCAATTTAAATTTTAAATTGCCGTAGACGACCATTAAAATTGTTATTAGCTTCAACATAGGCACTGGTAGGACTCTCCATTGATTCAGAGTAACATATATACCTACTACTACTACAAACGAAACAATTTATCTGTACACACGTCGATGTGTGAGTTTTATACTTAGGGTCGCACCGCAGAATTAATTTAATATTTACCTACTAACGAGTTCGACATATTTTGACGTGACAACGTCTTAAATTAGGTTGCGGCTGGGAGTCACTTATGAAAAAGTGTAACGCTCGGTGACGTTACGATGAGTCACCGAACGAGAGAGAGGCCCGCCGAATGCCTTGCGTCTCTCTCCCACTCAACTATGATCGGTCTGCCGCGCGCGTTGTCACGTAAAATCTTCGCCCGTAAAACCGACTTTACAGGCAACCATTTTTTTATTTATATTATTTTTTATATTTTTCCATACCTGAAGATTTGCGAACACTATGACGTAAAAAATATTCTGTTTTATATGTATCAAATGTTACAGAAAAGTCGGAAACAGCTACATAATATCACTTCACAAATATTTTTCATTATGTCCATTGTCCATTTCACCATTAGTTCACTTTACTGATTATTATTGAGTCATTTATAATGTAACGCACTAATTCACTATTGTAATATAGTAATTTGCATATTCGGCGCAAAACTATACGGTAATTATATGAATAAATTCAATAAAAATAAACAAATGTTTATCACATTTTCACGCACAGCATGTCAAGTTGTCATTGTCAACAATGGCATTTACACTATAACCCGCGGAAATCTATTGCGTGTATGTGATTACCTGTGAGCGAGGAGCCAATGTAACATTACCGGATTGCTAATACCCCTCTCGCTCTTGTGTATCTCCCGCCAATGCGTGAGAGCGAGAAGGGTATATATATCAAAATGGTTGCTGGGTAATAACGTGAAATTATATTGTTGCTTTGCTTACCTGTTTTCATCATTTGGAAATGTATGAAATATACGTTCTTTAGAGTATTGGGTGGATAAACAATTATTATACGCGCACCTTCTCACCATGATGGTTACTATTGGTTGACAGTTCTCAAGGCAACACACGTCGCGTATTGCGTGCGGCTAGTAATTAAACCCTGGTTTGGAGCCGTCAAAGCTCACAAAGTGCGGGGGAGAGGTGCGGGGACGCCAATTTGCGGGAGACGCTGTGAGAGACCATTCTGTTTGACTCTTATGTATTCTGTGACATAGGGCTTTAGAAATCTTACCAAATCTTAGACGACAATTTTTAATTTGAACAATTTGAGTTATTTTTTCATCTAAAACCTTGTTATTTTGTCGTTAAATAAAAAGTACTTGAATGGGCCTTAAATACAGTGTAAACTCTATGTAACGTCACTCGATTTAACAGCCAATTCCTTATAACGTCGAAATTCCTTGGCTCTGGTTGGTTTGCTTGGTTTTCCATACAATGATACACTACGTAGCGTCGTCGCACCCACTCCAAACAACGTCGAAAATACGTCATCATTATGCAATAAAGAGAACTTTCTTTGCAGATGCGGACCGTTTCTTGTTAAAATTTTTTGTTTGTTGCTTTATTGTCTAGCATGGATTTACCACGACTGACCCCATCATACGTACCAAAGATTCTAAGAATTTCGATCTTTTGTTTGTTGTGATTACTTGCACGTGTTTACGTCGGCCGCTAGACTGTTGTTAGGTTGTTTTGGCAGGCAATAAAAAACGTCGCAAAGATAACAGACTTTACCATGGTAGGAAAAAGACTTTATTATACTTCGATGGACTACAGCAATATGCATTGTTATTAATAGTAATATTAATGTTTGCAGCTTCTATACTTTATTAGTAAAAACATATTATAATAGTAAAATTTGATTGATTTTTTCTTTACTCCATATTACGACAACTCTCTATAACGTCGTAAAATGTGCAGTCCCTTCAGTGACGCTATATAGAGATTACACTGTACTTGTATTATGTTGGAACTAGCGAAAAATTAAGGTAATAATTGTATAAAAAGTCTAAATTTTTTTTGTTTATGTATGTATTTATTCAGAAAGAAGATTAACAAATGAATTTAAAAAAAGAAGAAAAAACTAACTAAAACTATTTAATTAAAACTACTTATAAATGATAAAGAAAAGTAAAAAAAAAAGTCTAAATTAGTAATCTTTTACATATTTTTTTTACGGTTTTGTCATTGCTTCATTGTTAACTTAGGTAAATGCTACAGCCTAGAGTTATTACAAAGCTAATGTAGTAATTCTAGTATTATCTGTGTTGTCCATAAATTTCCCATAGCATTCAGCAGTCTCGTCTCTATCTTGATCAGTATTAGTGGGGCCATAACTCAGTGCATTATATAATTGCGGGCCATTCGCGGAAACTCCAGTAGCCACCGTGCCATTAATTGATATTATGGAGTTATTATCTGCCTTATTGATTTTCTCTTTTATGTAAATTACTGGTCTCTTTTAAACCGTCTCCTTACTCAAAGACGTCGGAAGCTGACGCCCACAAATCTTTGAGAAAAGCATTAGACTTGCAGTTCTCACCTAATTCTACCTCTATATTAAGAATTTCGAGATAACTTACCTTTACATACAAGTTTTTACTGACTTGTGGATTATGTTTTTAAATTAATAATTTACACTGAGTTTTATTTATAGGTTTAGTTTATAGTATTTGAAATTAATAAGCTTAATTTGTATTCAAAACTAAACAATTAAAACAATAAATACAATTATAGAATCTTCTTCTATAAGTATGACATTTTATCACAAAAATATTTTATTGCTTCAAAGTTTAATAAAGTAGCGGTTGCTTTCTCTGTTGCAATAGAAATGTCCAATTACAGTAAATCAGAACCCCGATTAAATTCTAGACCATAAAAACCTCCTGTTAACACTTCCCTGTAATATTTCCTGTTCATTAGAGCCAGTGTTTAGATCAAATCGTAGAATAAACAACAATCAACCCTTTGTTAGCTGAAACTTCATATTTTGCGCTGAGTTAAGAGACTGTTGGTTTTGCGTCTTTAATACATTTGTGGACAGACTGACACAATAATATTTGCATGACTATCATGTCTATAGACGTGAATATCCCCGAACATGTCAATAGAGTACTGCTAGTTATAATTTACTTGCTTTTGCATTTTTGCAATATAGATAAAATACTTAGTTAATAAGCGTTTTAAACACGTCGCTAATAAGAATAAAGCCAATAGTTTTATTTATTATCATGCATCTTTATTAACGCAGCTCTGTTTTTCTACAAAGGCCAAACATTGCTTAAAGCCGGCAATATTATCGATCATTTTAGTCGCCTGTGTTTGGGTTGTTTTAATATATATAAAAACCAACCATTACAGTTATTACATTCTTAGTTCCTTCCTTCCCGGGCGCACCTCCAGCTAATTATTTAGTCAGCGCCACCGGTTTATTTTGTTTCGGAACAGCTTTTCAAAATTGCTGCTATTGCAAACCAGACATGCAACTCGAACGTTATGCATTTCATTATTATAATCGACATTTGGTTGGTGTAGAGATTTTCGCTCGTGAATATGGCTTTGAACACTCGTCTTTCAGGTGCAAATTATGGTGTTTAACCCTTCAATTTTATTTTTTTATTTTTAATGGTTTATGCTATACAATCATTTCCATCAGTTGTAGCATCAGATGCTGCTTCTGATCCTGAGCAGCGTTTTCCGCGTCATCCGTTTTTTTTGGTCCCTATAATCTGCATGTCAATGATACTGCTAGGATGCTGAAGATCGTGAGAAGTGGGCAAAAAAGCTCCGATTTATTAATGCGCGTGGTTGAGTTAATACTCCTGGGTTATGTGTGTGAATTGTAGTAGGTAGGCTATGTCAGATGCCTTTAGGCAGCTTGAAAAATCTGAAACCAGTGTTGGCCACTTACATACACGAAAAACAAACAAACATTGCAAAAATTTAAAGTGTCTGATGCAAGGTTGTCGATGGTAAGAATGTGTGATGTCGTTCTCGGCCCGCTCCGTACTGCGCCGTATCGCTCCGTATCGCTGGTGTTGCCAGTGGCCGTAAGAGCGCGTTTATATGACGTCACTTATACTATAATACTAACCGTAATGACGTGAGGTATCTTTGTTTAAAGCTTTCATTATGTATAATAGAAAGCCCAAATCGTTTTGTAATCGAATAGAATCGAATGCTTATAGATGTATAAAAAAATCATTACTTCTATCGTGTCACTGCAATTGTGAAATCAAAACCAATACTATGGTTTAATAAAACCTTTTGTATTTCCAATAACAGATACTGACGAAATATTTTCAATGGAACAATTACTTCTGTTGTTTGTTATATCAGTGTCTTGTTACATTGCCTTAATCAATTCTTATCTTTATCTGTTGTATTGTTATGACCCCATAGATCAAAATTAATAATGTTTCTTGACCTTCATCTACCAATATCAGTTCAATTGTATATTCGTTAGTACTAACTGTCCTGTGGTGTAGCACAAGGTCGGGCCCTTTCCTAACTTCAATATCCGGTCGGGGACTATTGTGAGCGTTTCCTGTCGCGCCTCAATTAGTTCACTTTTACGACTTATTAGTTGTCGTAATGGCTAGATGTTCCGACGGTAAGTCAGTGGTGTGTTGGCGGGGTGTATTTGTTTCCCTCCGATTACTGATCTGATTGAAGGTTTGTTCATTGTCGTACACACCGGTAAATTATAATGTAACGGTCCCAAAAGTACGTATAGGATTTGAACAGCGTTCTATTTTTAAAATATTCAAGATGGCATATTTAAATTTGAAATACGTCATCTTGACACAATAATTTCACGAAGAGGCGATATCAAATGGCTACCGAGATCCTGCGATCCACTAGATTTCTTTCTTCGGGGCTACGTTAAAGATAAGGTCTACGCTAACGACCCTCCAAACATTGACGAATTGAAACACAATATTCGCCAAATAATATGTAAAACTGCAATAAAAAATGCCGCTAGCCGCCATTTGGTAAATATTCTATTTAAACAAAATGGTACAAGGATCTTCTTAAAAAAAAAAAATTACAAAGAAATTTCAATCAGTTTGCATTTTATTGAAAAAACACAACCTATACCTACTTTTGGGACACCCGTTATTTATAATGTATACGTAGTTGACATTTCAAATCATTGAAAGCAATCATGGAATCGAACGCAGGTCAAAATATGTACATATTTCTATTTATTGGTGCTGGCGGTTGGCGCCCGTGCTCGCAAATTCTGTCATTTTACTAAATAACGATGTGAATAAGGAGTGTCAAGTTGCACCTTCGTGCATAACGTATCACATTAGCCTTATTCGCTGTAAATAACACAGTAATTGTGCTAATTTAGCTTTTAACTAGTTTGGGACGTATCAATCATCGCGATCTGACATTGATACCCGTTGACCTGTATTCGCTTTGTAGTTTTTCCGTTACTTTGTCCAGATTCAACGTTGAATAGCGCACTGTGTGTCACTAGATTCTGCTTTATTACCGTTATAATTAAGCCATGCTCTAGTTTTATTGTTATTTATACGTCTATCAAATAACGCCACAAACTATAGCAAGTAAAAAAAAATTCTAAGGTTGAATTTTATTGTTCGTATTTATTGCAATCAAATTAAAAAATGGTTATAATAAATTCAATAAGACCGTCAATGACCTAAACTCTGATGTAATTTTCGAAATAGAATGTAGTAGCTGCTTCTTATCCGCGCGGACCAAATGGGTCAGAATCGTATGACTATTCTGATTCCTGTTTTTCATCATTATGACCCGAGGCTCTGTCTACCCCTTTAGGAAAAAAGATGTAATATTGTATCTGTAAATGTAGTGTACCCGTGTGGTTCCAGGTTAGAATAGGACCACTCCATCTCTTCCTGTGGATGTCGTAAGAGGCGACTAAAGGACTAAGCACAAACATCTCGTGCTACAATTGCATTCCCAGGGAGGGTTAACATCAGGCAAGCGGCCGGTCGTAAAACTATAGCCAAATCATTTAAACTGTTCCGGCTATTTCTCTTCCATTTTGCAAGGTCTTTGGCATCCTTGGGTGACCATTGACATGCATGTTATATTTGGAAGACAAAAAGCGGGAAAGCGCACCCCGGGCTCCGAAGCAGCACAGCTTAGACGAAGAAGATTGTATCTGTAAATGTATTTTGTATGTATATGTGTCTATTGAATGGATGGCAAAAACTAAGTACCTACTGCAAGCTGAGCCTGAAATTCTTGCTATTATTGAATTGTACTTCATTACAAATAAAATAGCTTTCTCTAAGCTCTGTCACAGACATTCCCAGGAATTGAATGCTTCTAAACACGAATCTCTTCATAGCGCTGCCATAAATAAGACTAAGGTGCCCATTTGACACCATTGCATTCAAGGGGTGTTCCCTTACAAACAAAATAGCTGGCCAACCCAGCAATCAGATTATTATGCACGATTTGTCTGAATGTCGTCAGGTTTCAATACTAATAGCGTAAACTATTAAGGTTACAGACAGATTCCTCTCTCACGAGTAGATATATACTGGGTGGCGCAAAAGTACTGACACTAAAGAAAATACTTTTATTTTTTTTATATGACATTTTCTGTCATTCTGTTGTTGAAAATTGTGTAGTTAACAAATGTAAAATACACTGAAAATAAACATGGACCGTTTTACTCCCCAAGAACGTGGAATAATTGTGTCAATGTTCTTACGGAATAATTCATCAGTGATAAGAACACAACGTGAATTTCGTCGACGATTTCACCACCGTCCGGCACCGATTGGTCGCACAATTCGACGCTTTGCCACACGCCTTGAAGCAACTGGCTCAACATTGGATAGACCTAAGTCTGGGAGACCAAGAACAGGCCGTTCAGCTGAAAATATCGATGCTGTGCGCGAAGATGTGGAAGAGTGTCCAGAACCATCAACGAGGCGACGTGCCACGCAATTGGGCATTTCCAGACGGACCCTGCAGCGTATTTTGGTGAAAGACTTAAAGATGTTCCCGTATAAAACTCAAATGACTCATCAGCTGCTGCCTGCTGACCACCGAGCTCGTCTAGATTACTGCCAGCGCGTCATAAACCTCAACCTTGAAGAGGATGATTTTCCTTCAAAATTGGTTATGAGTGACGAAGCGCATTTCCATCTCTCAGGGCATGTCAATAAGCAGAATACTCGGTTCTGGGGCACTGATAATCCGCGCATTATTCAAGAAACACCTCTACACCCACTAAAAGTTACTGTATGGTGTGGCATCTGTGTTGACAGAGTGATCGGACCCTATTTTTTCGAAGACGCTGGAGGCAATGCGATAACTGTCACTGGAGAACGCTACAGAACCATGTTACGAGAGTTTTTGATACCCAGTTTGGACGAATTGGGGCTGGAGCACATCTGGTTTCAACAAGACGGCGCTACGGCACACACAGCGCGCGACACTATGGACTTAGTGAGGGACGCTTTTCCAGGCCGAGTTATCTCTCGTTTTGGCGATTTGCCTTGGCCTGCAAGATCACCCGATCTGACCAGTCCAGACTTCTTTCTTTGGGGTTTTTTGAAACTTCGGGTGTATGTGAACAAGCCACAGACTCTCGCAGCTCTAAAAGAAAACATTCGTCAAGAAATAACGAACATATCGCAGGAAGTGTTACGGCAAGTTATGCAAAATGTCATAAATAGGGCTCAAATGTGTATCAACTCTGGAGGTCACCATTTAAAAGACATCATCTTTAAATCCTAATGGTACGAAATTTAATGGCACAAATATACATTTAAAAAAACCTAAATCTAGTTTTCTAATTTAGAAAAAATGTTATAGCTGAACCAAATAGGGTCTTTACTTTTGCGCCACCCAGTATAAAAACTGTAGCGTAGGTGTTTTCAGTTTTCTAATCGTTTAAGAATATTTGAAGGACTACGCGTCACGTTTATAGGCTGTTTCTTTAATACAAGTTCACAAGATGCAAGTTATAAATGTATACTTTCTACTCCTATTAAACATTGTTCTGCTCGATTTAATAGTCATAGTAGAGGTTAGATTTATTTGGACCTCTATTTAATCCTAAAGAATTCCGGATAAACGTGCTATTGTATTTTTTTTCTCTGGTTGAATTTTGTCCTCGAATTTCGTATGTTAATAAGTTAAGCCATTTGTGTTATTTCTTAAAGCGTCCATTGCATTGTGTTAGTTCTGTTGTCTATTTAACTTGTGTTAATGGCTATTTTACCCACCATATTACCGGTGACCTCTGCTTCAATGCTTTCTCCCTTATCTGCAACCTCGTCATAAACACAATTGGCAGATTATACGATTCCGTAAATCTGCCTTTATGTTAATTTTAAGCATACACCTTTGACATGTCGTGACTTTCGTATTTTAATTTGTAAGTTGGGAGTGGCTTTATCTTTATTATCCAGGAAGCCGTTTAAAATGAAGTAAAAATCAAAGCGAAGTTTCATTTCTCACGACTACTACGTTTCATAATGAAAGGTTTAGCACCAAGAAATTTTATAGTCTTGTTTTTTACAACCTAATTTTTTCACGGTAAGTATAGTAAATATATGGACTTTTTGAGTAGCTAACTCGTTGTTTGGTTGAAATTCATTAATTCTAATTACTTATACTTAATGTATAATTAAGTCAGAATCACAAGACAGAATTTTTACATCAGACAAATCAGTTGTCAGAAAATTGTATTCTTCTAAGCTAAGCTTTTAAGTATATTTTCTATGTTCCCAGCCAGAAAGGTTTTGTGTTGAACATTTATTTACTTTAACATTTATATACTACTAGCGGCCCGCCCCGGCTTCGCACGGGTATGTATTATACATATAAACCTTTCTCATGAATCACTTTATCTATTAAAAAAAACCGCATCAAAATCCGTTGCGTAGTTTTAGAGATCTAAGCATACATAGGGACAGACAGTGGGAAGCGACTTTGTTTTATACTATGTAGTGATATTATCTGCAAAGACCTTTAAAATTCTTTGATTTCCATAATCAAATACAGTCGCATTAACTCCTTGTCGGCTTGTTTAATGTTGCTAGTTTGGGCATAATAACAGTAGCGCAGCCATACAGAGAACAGATATTTCACCCGGTTTCACATATTAGTCTTGCAACTGTTAAATATTTTATCCTAAATACGGAAATTGTATGTTTTGCCAGACAAGTTGTCTGAAGATGTAGTTTGTGCCTTGGGTACTTTTGTTTATGTGTTTTGAATTATTCATTACACGTAAACAGTGTCAATGAATGCAATAAACCAGTAGTGTTTTATACTAAAATACTGTTGGTTAGTTTGAAAAATAGTTACCTGTTTTACCCGTGTGGTTCCGGGTTAGAATAGGACCACTCCATCTCTTCCTGTGGATGTCGTTAGAGGCGACTATATGACTAAGCACAAACATCTCGTGCTACAATTGCATTCCCAAGGAGGTTTAACGTCGGGCGGCGGCCGGTTGTAAAACTATAGCCAAATCATTTGAACTGTTCCGGCTTTTTCTTCTCCATATTGCAAGGTCTTTGGCGTCCTTGGGTGACCATTGACATGCATGTTATATTTGGAAAAGAAAAAGTGGGAAAGCGCACCCCGGGCTCCGAAGCAGCACAACTAAGGATGCAACAGGGAACGCGCTTAGATGAAGAAGAGTTTAAAAAATAGTAAGGCAACTGTGTGAGTTGGATTGCTTTTGGGTAGTAAAGTATAAAGTAGGTATAATAGATCTATATTTAATAGCTATGCTCTTCTCGTTGGAGTATGAATTCTCTTCCATCTGTACTCGTATCTCTCGTCCGCCAACTGTTTTACTTCGCTAATATACTCGTATAGTATAGAGTAGAGGTGCCACGAATATTCGGCAACTATACGGTAGTATGACTATACGGTAGTCGGAAGTCTTGTTATCAGTTTTTGGCATTCGGCCGAACACCGAAAAGAATAGCAAACCATTAAAGAACGCACAGTATTACTTACTTACTTACTTACTAAAATATTATATTTAAATTTTAGCAATAAATTAGCATATTTAATATATAAAATCTACCAGTGGTAAGTTTCTGTATACCTATCTTATCTACACTTTCTTTTTGAAGGCATTTGGGTTGCAAGAATTAACAATTCATAGATTTCGACGATAGATTTAAGTAAAAAACTATCTACCTTATAGGGGATAGCATACAATCAAAAGGGACTATGCTTACCCATTTTGACAATGCCTACGGTGCGAGACGAAATGATGACGCCAAGCATCATACTTGGATTAGTTCTTATATTAAATCTGTGCCTGAATAAGTGACGTATACTTGTAAAAGTCATTTTTTTTTTATTGTTGTATCACCTAAAAAAAGGTTTAAATATTGCACCAATGAAGTAGCTGTAGACTACTGCAGTTAACTGTGGAGTTGTTAACAGTTAAGTTGTTAGTGAACGCTAGCTTACTAACAATGCTTTGACGGAGATAATGAACGAACTACCAGCGTTGGTAGTTCTTTGGTCACGATACTCATAAAATGGGTCCACTGACCGTCCCCACATAAAGACAATTATAAAGACGTTAATTTAATTGTAGGATGTAATACAGTTTAGCTTTTATCCAGCTGCGCCAGAATTACTTTAGGAAGGCTGACATGAAAGTTTATCTTTCATACCACTAAATCCTTGTAATTTGTCGCATTTCGCGTAATTTACCTTCTTCTTCTTATTTAAGAGCTTAGTGGCTCTTGTCTTACTTTTTAGTAATTTACCTTACTTGGCTAAAATAGAGCGACAAAATATCTTTCATTCACAAAACGTATTTTATCTCATGTCTAACTCCCATGCGAGCATGAGTTTGACACGTCAAAGTAGACATTTTGACGGTTGGCAACCTGAAATCGTATATTTTAATTCTGAGTCTTTTCAAACTTTAGCTTTCCTCTTAAAATCAGGTAAGACTGGCAAACAAACAGGCAAACAAGGTTACCTGATGTTAAGAGGTCACCGTAGATGCCTGCATAACCATGGGGCACAACGGTTGCCGATCCTGAAGGTATCTTAAACTATATAACAAACAAATATGTCTTTATACCTAATGGGGCAGGCAGAGCATTTCGGGTATTGCGGCTCTAAACAGGCAGAGCACAGGGTATCAAAACCCAAATAATTAGTATTTAATTATGTATAGTTATTAGTTTAGTACTCATCACGAAAATATATTTTTGTTATAATTGTTTAATAAATAGTTTTGATTTTATTCATGAAAGAAGACGAAAATTGACCATTCCCCCCCCTTATCTCCGAAACTACTAGGCCTAAAATTTTGAAAAAAATACAAAATATAGTTCATTGCTTGTAGATTACAGGAAAACCTTTAAGAATTCAATCAATTGTACGGAACCCTCTCCACGCGAGTTTAACTCGCACTTGGCCGGTTTTATTGATGTAGGTACCCAGTGTCAATATCACATCTAACGTCACCTCTCTAGCTAAAATTCATCAAACCGAAGGCTGCAGAGCGTGCCAAAGAAATCTACATACATAAATACACTCGAAAACATAACCCTCCTTCTGGCGCAGTCGGGTAAAAATGAGTCTTTTTAGGGTTCCGTAGTCCACAAGGAACCCTTATAGTTTCGTCATGTCCGTCCGTCCGTCCGTCTGTCTGTCCATCCGGGTTCGTACTCCGCCGCTACTGCACCGATTGTCACGAAAATTAGTGGAGTGATAGATATTGAAGTTCCAAAAGTTGGTTTTTAAAATGATGAAAAAATTTTTTTTTCAGTCCCATACAGCGAAAGTGAATTTAAAAAATTAAACTGGACTAACCCCAACGTGTGGGGTATCGTTGAAAAGGTCTTTTAAAATGCAACAAAAACTGCTTTGAAACTATTTAGATCAAACCCCCCAGTCTTAAGATAATCTAATACAAAGTTAAAATTTGAGGTGTGGGGACACCTCAAATTTTAACTTTGTATTAGATTGTGGGGGCCACCGTAACTTTTGAAATATTACTAAAATAATTCAAAAAAAATGTGGTATATACCAGTATTTTATATTATGTTACTTGCTGCTACAGAACCCTTCATGGGCGAGTCCGACTCGCACTTGACCGCTTTTTTTTTTAAGGTTTTGATTCCAAGATATCAATATAGCTTTAGATAATATTACCGTGGCTAGGGGTCAACCTGTATATATGTTCTCTTTGGTTGATTTTGCCTTTTCGAATCAGCATTGTTTATAGCGGCCTGGCTCCATTCTACATGGTTCGCTCTGTCTTAAATCCTAACAATGGTACTTACTTTCGATTTCGCGGGATGTTTCAATTGGAGCTGGGGTCTTACTCCGAAAACCGTTTCGATATCGAAATAGCAAGGTGTATTTCTTCTTTACAGCCTATATCAGTAAGTCTTCTGAGGTATGGCGGTACCTATAGTTAGTAAGTAACATTTAAATTGTGAATGCAGGAGGCAGTCGAAACACCTTACAGACTCTTCCAATAAACAGAAGATTTGCCTTTACCACGTTGTCACTGTTTGATTTTATCGCTGTAGATGAAGCTGCTGCCCTGACTGCCTCCGTGGTCCAGTGGTCAAGGCGTCTGCTTTGTGATCCGGAGGTCATGGGTTCAAATCCCACTGGGAAGCATACTTTTGTGTTATAATATCTGGGACCACGTTCGGTTGAACCCGGACAAAACGTCAGCTAAATAAATAAATCAAAAGATACGTTAAGCGTTAATTCCCGTATGCATTAATTTAATAATGATGCAACGCGATAGTTTAATAGTATATTATATCTATCTAACGAGGTATACAGACCGAAAGACTTAGGCCACGTTTAACATGACGGCGGGTGTCAAGTGTGGATGTCAGATATAGAATCAAACATCGATATACAATACCGTTTTTCTTTACCTACTCATTTCTTCATCACCGAAAGTTTAAAGTTGTGTTATGGAATACTTAACTTAACGATACCTACTACTTTTTTTAATAAATTCCCGGCAGAGTAGAATAGGACCACTCCAAGTCTTCCCGTGGATGTCGTAGAAGGCGACTTAGGAAACGCATGCTAAACAAAGCTTATAAACGTCAATGAGACCTCTCCAACCCGTCTGGCCAGCGTGGAGAGTGAAGGCCAAATCCTCTGAATGCTCTGGCTAATATGGTTTGAGTCGTTCAGAGAGGGTCGTGCTCCTGCAGTGGAGACTTAAAAAGACCTGATGTGAAATAAATAGATGTACATCCCAGAAAAATTTTAAAAAGGTCTTTTTTCAACTTGTGGCTGTTGATCTAACCCAGAACCTCTTTAGTGGCAGACTATAGCGTGTTAACCATTACGCCACGGAGGTAGTCTACGACGATAAAGGTCTCGTGATTCGTGTTTCGTAGTACGACCCCAGCATTTGTCTAACGACGTCGGTTCCCGTAGTTTCTCCGTTCCTAGATAGTCATGTAAATGAAGATCAGTTACAATGTGTTCAGAACTTCCTTGTTTCATTTTCTTCCTGCGCATGCGCAATGCTTTTACTTGAGTTTCTAGAAATCGTGTTTAGTTTTATTGAAAGCAATAAAACATAAGCCCGTAGTCGTCTGTCGTGAATAACTGGATGAACTCGGCCGTGCAGTATGTTAAACGTAGTTAGTGCCGCTCAAGTATCATATTATATTATATTATATAGGTTCCTTTCCTAGTCATTCTAGTCCCCGACAGGAAGTAGCATTTATGTATTAAACGAGGAGAAAGTAAATAAATAAATAAATAAATATATAGGGACAAATCACACTGATTGAGCTAGCCCCAAAGTAAGTTATAAACTTGTGTTATGTGATACTAACTCAACGATACTATATTTTATGATAAATTAAATACATATATAGATAAACACCCGTGAAAAAGGCCATTTTCCAACTTGCCCTGGCTGGGGATCGAACCCAGAACCTCCGGATTAGCGGTCTAGGTCGGTTTTTTTGACGACCTCCGTGGCGTTATGGTTAACACCATAACGCCAAGGAGGTCGTCAAAAAAAAAAAAAGTAAAAAGTTAATACTCTTAGACGATTTTTCTTTTTAGCTATTTTTTAAATAAGGAAAAATATTTATTACTAGCTTTTTGCCCGCGGCTTCGCTCGTGGTCTCCCAAATCCCGAAGAACATTACTTTTTTCCGTGATGAAAGGTACCCTATGTCCTTTTCAGTACTCCTAACAATGTGTATACGAATTTTCAAGACGATTGGTTTAGTAGATAAAGCGTGAATAGGTAACAAACAAACAAATATACAAATTCACTTTCGCATTTATAATATTAGTTGGGATAATCTGAAATAAAAATACGAAGCTAAATAGGAAGGTAAAAAATTAAGAGAGCTTAGACCATATAACCACCCGTATTCAATACAAATACGTACAAATATACCAACATTAATATTTTCATTCCCACGTCTATTGTGTGCTCTGCACTAAACAAACAGACAAATATTTGTTGCATTCGGTGCTCGGAGGATGTTAGGTCGGAGTTTTACCACGGTGTTATACTGTGAGTAACAAGCTGTATTTAATTTACTAATCAGCGTTACTGCCTTATCCTATAAAACTGTTAAAAAGTCAACGAAAAATGTTTTTGAGTTCTGCGCTTCTAGGCTCTTCTTACAACGTGCACTCGGTTTTTAAGGTTCCGTACCCAAAGGGTGCAAACGGGACCCTATTACTGAGACTCCGCTGTCAAGTTAAAAATTAAAGGGGGTCGTCATACAAAAAACGTGTTTTTTTAGCGTTTTAAAACATTGTACGGAGGTACAATGCAAGTGCGAGTCGGACTGGTACATGAAGGGTTCCGCCCTTCATGTACCAGTCCGACTCGCACTTGCCCGTTTATTTCCAGTTATTTTGGTTAAAAACAAAGTACACAACCGATCTTCATAAAAATTCTATGGGATCACCTGACAAGTATCCCCTTTCAAAAAAAGAATTTTCTAAATCGGTCCAGGCGTCTTAGAGTAATCGGGGAACATACATAAAAAAAAGATTCCGACGTATTGATAACCTCCTCCTTTTTTTGAAGTCGGTTAAAAATAAAAATTTTCGAAAAATTTTGTACATTCAAGCAGGCAAACACACCTACGGCTCACCTGATGGTAAGTGATCACCGTAGTCTATGGACGCCTGAAACAACTCCAGGAGAGTCACACGCGTGTTGCTGATCTTGAGGTCTTTACACCTTCTTTTTGAATAGATATACTATCACGTCTTTATCCCTAATGGGGCAGACAGAGAATTATAGCTCTTGCGGCTCCAAGCAGACAGAGTCCAGGGCTGCAGGACCCAAAGGCCGCATTTGGCGTGATGGTGGGAACAAAGGTGGAAAAGGTTTCTAGCCGCATCGCTTATTAACATGATTGGCATTTTCGCCCCTTCCCTCAATCGGCTTTTAAGATCTGCGTGGAAAGAGAAGCGGCTAATACATTCTTAGTTTTTTCTTTTCTCCCAGACCATCATGGAAGACTCTTCCTTTTTGAAGAATCTCGTTATTTAAAGTATTTCGGTGCATTTTTTTGCTCCTGACAAAATATGTAAGTTTCACTATTGTTTATTAATTAATGAAGTTGTTAACATTTTTAACATGAGTCAATGTGTATTGTATAATTTTACGTTTCGCGCGGTGTCATAAGTTAACTTTATTCACCTCATGTCTTGAAAAGTGCATCGTGAATAACCGATTTTATCACATTTTTTATGTTTCCTTGCAAGTGGCTTTCACAGGTTATCGTTGCATGTAGTTACATGACTGTCTTTATTAAACCTGACATTTTGTATTAAAAGTGTTTTTGGGAAGTCTAAAATACCATATTTAACACTAGCGATCTGAGCCGACTTTGCACGAGCATGTAGAGATATTTTCAATACATGACGTCCTTTGCTGCACATGGACCATTATTTCCAAATTGATCGTTCTTCTTCAGGACATCATAATTATTTGCTCATTCAAAACCTGTGCTTTGGTGTTATGGCTTTCTACGGCCTCATACCTAATTTATTGCGACTTTGATTTACTTGTCATTGTCAAACATTTGTTTACGGTCTGCGCTGATGCTGCACTCTGGCGGTAGAACATTGCAGTAATATACATACATTAATACTCGTACTATCACGTCTTTATCCCTAATATGGCAGACAGAGCATTTTGGGTCTTGCGGCTCTAAGCAGACAGAGCCCAAGGCTGCAAGACTCAAAGGCCACTTTTAGCATGATGGTGGGCTAGACGGGGGAAAAAGGAATCGAAATAGTGATGAGTTGCTTACCGCATCGCATATTAACATGATTATAATAACATCCTATCAATATGATTAAAATAATAGCAGTAATATCTCCTATTATTTTATTCTTATTTGTGTCATAAACTTATTTAACTTAGACTACCATATCACGACTTCACAGTTTAGTTTCGTAGCTGATGCGTGATTCTTCCTTAACTCGTCAAGTCGTGCAAAGGGCAACATTTCACACTTGACGCGCACGCGTGTAGAGAAATCCCATACAATGGTAATCCACAGCTAAATCATGGAGAAGCAGCTTTCCATTGTCAGTGTGAAAGCTGGCTTGTAGCTAGAATTTTTACGTGCTACGTGTTGAGCTGTTTACTGGAATGCTTTTAGCTGTTGTTTTGTCTATTTCTGCGTTTTCAACATGTCAAAGATACGTTTTTAATTTGTGTACGGTGTTTTTAAGTTGTGAGTAGCACGGTGGCTCGTTAGGAGTACGCATTTCTAGCGTTTTCGCAAGTTAGGCAACCTCGCGAGTGGCCCGCACTTGGATGGGTGACCGCAAGTGGCAATCAATTTTCTTGAGTTCCTCCGTGCTACGGAAGGCACGTTAAGTCGTTGGTCCTGGCTGTCATCATGGTAGAGCAGTCATCAAGCTTATAGGTTGAAAAATCTGACACTAGAGTAACACATAGGTTTTTTTCTAATTAAGACGATTTATTTAAATTTACCACCGAATACCATACTTTCCATGCTGGTCTTGGAGAAAAGAAAAAAACTAAGAATGTACCAGCTGCTTCCCTTCCCGCGCTGATCGTAGAAGCCGATGGAGGGATTGGCCGAAAATGCACTATTTTGATTCCTTTTTCAACCTTTTCGCCTACCATCACGCTAAAAGTGGCCTGTGAGTTCGGCTCTAAGCAGACAGAGCCGCAAGACCCAAAATATCTCTCTCTGTCTGCCCTATTAGGGATTAAGACGTGATAGTATGTATGTATGTATTACCACCGAATATCAAATGTACTTACATTACGACTGCCTCCGCGGTCCAGTGGTCAAGGCGTTGTGATCCGGAGGCCATGGGTTCAAATCCCACTGGGAAGCATACCTTGTGAAAAGTTGTTTCCAGTCTGTTTAGGATATTGCAGGCTTGAATCACCTGATTATCCGAAAAGAAAGATGATTCCGTGCTTCGGAAGGCACGTAAAGCCGTTGGTCCCGAACGCCATCTAGCGTTTGTACCTATCCTAGGATTGGTTCTGGTTTACCCTTTGGGTTGCGGAGGTCAGACGGCAGTCGCTCTGTGTAAAAACCAGTAACCTCGTCAAATCGTCTAGGTAAGGTAGCGGACCCCGGGCTCTGAAGCGTAACCGCTGTCGATGCAACTGGGACGCTCGGATGATGATGATCAAATGTACTTACATACGATACTTACATAGTAACCAAACGTAAATCTAACACTAAATCTATCGTACAACTATGACCTCTCGAACCTCACGAAATCACATGCACCATAAATAAGCTCTAAGTACCACATTGGGTAACAAATGATGTGTCGATAGGATCACCAAGGAGCTAAGATACAATTGGACTTTAAAATATACATCAGTCCAAAACATCGGACAAATAAATTTACAGTCCGGAAAATTTGGATTTTTAATTGCGATGAGGTTAACCGTATAGGTAAAGTTGTAGTTGTAAATGAATTGACCTTTCTGACTATATTTATTATTTGGGCATCTGGAAAACTTCATCGATCGAATTTAGTAAGATATATCGGTTGATCATTGTCAACTGATCAGATCAACAAACACATGCTTTTAGGTTTCGAGACTTTTAAAATCAGCATCTTATTAAAATCACGAATGGTTTTATAAAAAGTCCACAGGAAAAGTCAGACGTTTGACTATTTTTTTGTTTATGTTTGTTTTGATCGTTCGTTCTCCGGGAAGAAAAAGTGTATTCAAAACTAAAGATCATATCAACGTTTAAACACATGCTTTTAAGTTCCTAGATTTTTTAAATCAGCATCTTGTTCAAATCACGAAAGCTTTTATGAAAAGTCAGACGTTTGACGATTTTTTGTTTTATTTTTATTTTGATCGTTCGTTCTTCTGGAAGACAATTAATTCAAAACTGAAGATGAGATAAGGTGAGATCTTCATATAAATCACAAAAGGTATTATGAAAATTCAGACGCTTGACTATTTTTTAAATTTCTGGAAGACAAAAGGTCTATCCAAAACTGAAGATAACATGAGATCTCCATATTTGGGTATTATCGCTTCTTGAATTATCTTCGAGGTATAATTATGTCATTGTGTATAAAAACTTGGCTATTTATTATGTATTATGATTGATAGACGAGGAGTTAGTGAAAGAAAGTGACATAAGTGAATATTAGACGTGGATGTATCATAATTGCCATCTCAGCAAAGACGCATCCGTGATTATTATTTATCTTATGTAATGATTCTGGTTTATATAACGTGTAATAAAATATATTGAAATTATTTTAAGGATAGTCAGTCTATAATACAGTCCATAATAAAAAAATAACAAAACTAAATAATAAATAAAACACAGTGAAATATTCGTCGAGAGCGAAGAAAGGCCCGGAGCCGTGCTCGACGATATTTCGCAGTGTTTTATTTATTATTTTTTTGTATAATTTTCATATAAAAAGGTGATTGTATAAAATAGTAATATGTATTATAAAGGCAAATTTAGGCAAATTTAGAGGTATGTTTGTGATTTTTTTCTATCGAGCCAAAAATGCTCAATCATGTTTTGGCTATTGTGGGTGTCTAGAAAATTCTTAAGATTTTTATGTACACTATTGCAAATTGTGAACCCACCACGCCTTAAATATTCTTTGTAAAACGAAAAAAAACCTCAAAAACCAGAAACGCGTAAACCAGCCTCATTGACCTGCCGTGACCGTCACCCCGCATGGCTCGGTGCCTCGCTTCGACTAGAGTAAATTTGTGTGCGTGGAAGCGGGAGCAAAATTTTGATTATCCACATCAGGCGCCGTCTTAATCTGGACTCACCGCTGTGCCATCGAGCATTCTGCCTTCCTGCTTTGTGGAACCAGAACATATATACCACACGTGCTGCTCACCATATAAGTCAATACAATAGAAACGGAACATCATAATTTACATGACATCGGGCGTGGTAACTCCATCGCCGTGACAGGAGAAAACTTACGAATCAATATAAAAATGTAACAGAAGGATCACCCAAAAAGGTAGCTATTTTTAACTGAATAAATTCCTTGAGCTCACATTAAAGCGATGGTACTCCTGTGATCAGAGAGTTTAAATAATTATTTATTAATAGAGAATCTCTTACATGTTGAGATGCTATTATAACCGAGATTATTCGTATTATTATTGCTCTTTAATCATAAGCTTCAATCAATAAGAGGATAGTGTGTAAAGTAAAGGAAAAAACGATAGCTCATTGGTGAGATGAAGTAGCTAGTTTTTCTCATTTTAACTCACTATCATGATTGAAGGAACAATATCCTGCCGTTCCCAGAGCCTATTTGGAAATCCTGGGAGAAGGAAGAGGAAGTACTTTTTAGGGTTCCGTACCCATAGGGTGCAAAAGGGACCCTATTACTGAGACTCCGCTGTCTGTCCGTCTGTTACAGGGCTTTATCTCTTGAACCGTAATAGCTAGACACTTGAAATTACCGAATATGTATTACTGTGGCCGCTATAAAAACAAATACTGAAAATAAAAAAAGTTAAAAATTAAAGGTGGTCGCCATACAAAAACCGTGTATTTTTAGCGTTTTAAAACATTGTTCGGAGGTACAGAACCCTTCATGTACGAGTCCGACTCGCACTTGCCCGTTTATTTACAATGCTAACGGCGCTCAAAACAACCATAAACGAGACAGATACTAGTATCGAATCCAAATCCGATTTATGTTATGTATATAGTTTTGGTGACGCATCTGCTAAACCCTTTACTTTGTAGGTACCAATCCAACTGAACTCCAATAAATATATATCTATCTATAATTTAAGAACTCGGTGGAGTAGTTTCCATATCTCCCTCTCTTGAGCCATGACCTCCCTATACGACACGGACGGCGTCAACTTTTTTCTTAACTTGATCTACATATACAGGCAGATTTTTATCCACCGGCAAAATTTTTCAAGCAAGTTCAGTCCATGATACTGAACTATTCTCTATAAAAAAAGTTATTAAAAGTCGATAAAAATTTTTCGTCCTCCCATACATATCAGCGCTCAGCTAAACGGATTTTGTATGTATAAATGCTCTTCTTGGTCTTCCCTTTCCTCTTCTTGCTTCTATTTCTCCTTTTATTATGTTTTTAATAAATTGATCGTGTCGTTTAAGATGACCAAACAATATTATAAGGACATAAGTTCGACCGAGTCGCGTAGGCATGGATCCTATCGCTGATTCTTGATGATTGATGATGAGCATTGTGTAATCTATAATCGGAATGTGTCGCATCTGCAAATGCCTTTACTTTGAACTTCCACGAACCCAACGGAACTCCAATAAATAAGGCACCCGATAATAATTCATAAAGTGATGAATGGTCCGAGTCGCGCCTGGGCATGGGGCTTAGCGCTGATTTCGCATTGTGTAATCTATAATCGGATAATGTGAATTGAGATTCACATTATCCGATTATAGATTACACAACACACAACAACAGGATCATCTTCCAACCTCATGATGCTATTTACTATGGCATATGACGAGAAAAATACGAGAAGCACGATCAGTTACAAAATAAATTCTACAGTTCATCTTTTAGATGGGTATGGAGCAAAGAAATGAAAGCTCTCATGGTTATGTTCCCTTGTCTCAAAGGATAGATGACACAATTAAAAGTAATATTGTGCCATCTGTCATAATCTATCCTTTGCGAAACAAAATCCTTTAAGATTTTTTATTAAGACTTAGACCTGTATGTATAATAAGAAATAATATTACGTTTTAATTGCATTGCAATTACACTAGACATAATAACACAGAAAGGTTCAACCTTGGACTATGTACCATATGTAAATCAACACATGTTATTATTAATGATACACATGTTAAACAATCGAAAGACATAATTAGCATAGAAATTATAAGGCTTGTGCAAGTTCATACATCAAATGTTTCCCACATACATTGAATATTAAAGCGATCCATTTTGTTTAAATAGTCTTTGTTCGCCCACCATATCAGAGTTTTGCGCAAGACCATAACTGAGTGATGGTATCTTTAAAATAATTACTTTTATTGTTGCAGGTAAGCGTTAGTTGCAAAATTGGAGTACTTAACAGTGAGGTAATGAAGGGACTAAGTAACAGGTAAGAAGTAGATAGATATACCGACAAGCGCAAGCCCGGAATTACTATACGAAAAAGCATATGATGACGAGGCAGGTCCAAAAATTACATAGCCGAGCGGATTATCATTGAAGTGGCAGTGTGCAGAGCACATGGCGCTGAAAACCTGTGGCCGATGGGATGGAAAGTTCTCAAATGGCTGCCACGTAACAGTAAGCACAGTTTAAGACCTATTAGGGGATTATGTAGATGAAGGTGGAAAGAAAACGCTGGATGCAGGCCTATGTCTAGCTCTGGTGGTGATATTTAATGATGACGATGATAGATATCATAGTGTCAATCAAAAAAACTACTACTAAGTCATTGATACGGAAGCATAACCAAAGCGTATGGTAAGTCGTGATAAAAAGAAACTTGAGAAGAACAATATTTCAGTTCTAGCAATAGAGAAATGGAATCTGATGACAGTAGTTCCATACTTGATTTCATGCATGATGCAGGCAAATTATGACTTTGTAAACTATACAAGGTTAAGTTACAATTTTTATAATAAGAACAATCGGCTTGCACTTAGTAATCATGGTAAAATTACATGTAATGACCGCTAACGGGCGATCGGAGAACAATAACGCTATAGTCTTGTCATTGAGTGGCGATAGTAATACTTAGATAAGCCGATCTGAATTATATTGGCAGATTATCTGTATGTACAGCCACTTAATCCTGTAATGGTGTTGCAATCTTGTTGATTGTAATATTAGTACCTACGTGCATTGCGTGCGTTGTGATTGTGAGTCAGAAAGTGGAAGTAAAGCATTCTCGTGTTGGCTAGGTTAGTATTTTTTAAAGGTCTGTTGAAATTTACTCAAGTTTCTTCAGCACAAGACATCTGACTAGCAAACAACCATCCTAAAAAAACTTTCGTTAAATTTTTGAATGCGATCGAATTGATGCCGTGGACGAAAATCATAAATCCGCTCGTGATTGTTTTCTATTGATAGAAATATTCAATATAAATAAAAACAATCCGAGCGAGGATTATGGACCAAGAATTCGAGGATTTTCGCGCACCATTTCAATTCAATTCAAAGGAGTAAACTCCAGTTCACTGAAAATGATAAAAAATACTTCAGCATCATTTCGACGGTAAAAGTCTACGGCTGAAAATAGGCTTTCCTAGTGATTTCCAAGAACGGCCATTGAATGATCTGGTCCCTAACAAGTGGTCAAAGCGTCTGATGTCTTACCTTGATGTCCTGCGCATTATCATATATCGGTACGTTGTCTAAGAATTTGAGAACCTTTCTACTCGAGTGGTTGGAGGACGGCTTCAGTCAAAACTTTTTTTTTATCGACCCATTTAATGCATCTACACGGTCGGTTCGATATATGAAATGGAAAACAAATTCGTTCCAAAATTATAAAAATAAATTTTCGGTATGTCGATAATTTGCAGCACGCGTAGGATAGGTATGTTATAATTGCCGACAAACCAATTACTTAAATACGCGCAAGGCATAACAAATCACACCAGAATGTGTTTGCTTTCACTTCAATTTCGGAATTCTCGATCGTGATATTTTGGAAAAGTATTTTCTGCGAAATTTTCAAGTTTACTTTTCGTCCAAAAACGGGCATCGTCAACGCAGGGCACAGCCGCGATGCTAAAGTGGGATTGGGCAGGATATGACTATATAATAATTTTTGTATCCAGATATTCCGAACCACATGAATAAATTAGAGAACAGGTGTGAAGGTTTCGCACCGGACAATGCTGTAATTTTTATACTTGATTTTGTTTCTGTAATACATTCCAGTTTTGTTAGAATAAAATTAAGCATATTCTAAAGCGACACCTTATATGGAAAGTTCTACCCATCCTGAATCTCTAGAAACAGACATATCGTCGTGGCACTAGGTCTATGAGGTGACTGAACCTCAAGAAAAGTGGGATAAGGAATGGAAAAAGGAGGAAGATTTTAATGTACTTAATAATATACGGATATAAAGAGGCAAGTATACTTACAACACCAGATTCCTTAGGAAGAAAATATAGTCAAATTAGAAGTAAGTTACCTTTTGACCCGACAATTCTTCATCTAAATTAATCTTGACCTCATCAACTAGTATACCGTACCTATCATCAGTGGCATCATATACAACGGTCTTATTATATAAAGCCTTCACACGATGCGTGTGAAACCAGGTCTCATCCATTAGCCCTCACATTTATGGCACCAATTCGATTATATGGTGCCATAACAATATCCACAGCAGCATTAATCCCAGTAGCTATACTATTAATCAAGGTGGTTATTATTTTGATTAAATGTTGGAAAGCAGCTCGATTAATGTTGTGTAAATGCATTGCTTCTCGTAAAATGAAGATAAAGGAACAAATAGCTATTGGTCTTTATCCTTTCCCTTCCACTTTCGTGCTGGTCTGGGAGTAAATATATAACGATGCAGCGGTGCATGAGAATAATTAGACATAATGTCATGAACTAAAAAAGATAGTCAAAGAGGGCCGAGACAAAGGAACGGACCATTAGGGAAACCACCAACCCTTTCTGGTCAGTTGTGTGATTGATGGGAAAGCATATAAGATTGGCACAGAAACTTAGAAAATGGCAAAGGGATGTATGTATGAGGGAAAACTAAAAGGGATGTCTATGCCTAACGGTTGATTTGGGCTGAGAAAGATCTACTTAATAGTAATTATTAAAACACAAGTTATTATGGCATCGAGCGCGAGAATCAAGCGAGGGCTCTAAAAAGCACGAGTGCAATATATACTTAATGCGAGGTGCATAATCTGCTTCAACAACTACTGCAAGAAAAGCTAGGTAAAATTATTAGGTAAGCAACTGAACGCTCATATTTTTCAGTGAAAATTAACTTTTTACATTCTCGCCTTTTTATTTTGACGTGACAACGTCTTAAATTAGGTTGCGGCTGGGAGTCACTTATGAAAAAGTGTAACGCTCGGTAACGTTACGATGAGTCACCGAACGAGAGAGAGGCCCGCCGAATGCCTTGCGTCTCTCTCCCACTCAACTATGATCGGTCTGCCGCGAGAAAAAGACGTTGTCACGTAAAATCTTCGCCCGTAAAACCGACTTTACAGGCAACCATTTTTTTATTTTTATGGCCAGTATTTTTTAAGCTAAGTAATACATACATTACTTCACACGCAAACGTATAACTCCATACGGCCGTCAGGTTGGCTAACTGAATGCATCGTAAATCTAGGCTAGTTTTATGACATGTGCCACCGCCACCTCGCGATTTAAAAAAAAACTAAAACAGCGTAGTAAAGGATTTACATACATTTTTCTGCTTAAGAGCAACAAAATTTCGCTTTGTGCTGGATATGTAGTGCAGTTATGAATGTTATTTATGATAGAATTGCAGCGTAGTTAAAAGAAGAAAAGATATTTATTAAAAGCTGTACCTAAGAAATTGCTTTCGGAGATGTAAAGGAAACCGATAGTGTTGATTAGTTTTCTACCATATTTTCTTCTCTGCTTCTTTGTTAATGGCTTTGGTCCGTGACTCCGCTTGCACAGTGATATAACAGCTTTCCTAAACCGATTTCCAAGTTATCGTGCATTTTGTATGAAAAAGAATTGAGGTACTTGCCTACTGGAGGCGTAAGAAGTGATAAAGCGAGGCGGGAACTTGTTTGTTGTTTGATTTTCGTGTGTGTCATTTTCCAACACTGGTGACAGATTTTTCAAGCTGCCTAAAGGCGTCTGATATAGCTTGACGACTACCATACAATGACGTCAGCCGGGACCAATGGCTTAACGTGCAGGCTTAACCTTCTGAAACACGGGGGAGCTCGAGAAATTTTTATCTCACTTGTGGTCACCTGTCCAAGTGCGGACCACTCCCGGGTTTGCTTAACTTGCGAAAGCTTTAGCACCGAGTTCCTCAGTTGCAAATTTTTGACTGGTATTGAAAATAACAATAAAGACAAAACACGGAGGGGATTGGCCACAGTTGTCATGAATTAAAAATAAAATAGATAAATTTACAACACTCTATGGTCATCAACATTAAACCCGTATTAACATGCACAACAAAAAAAGAAAAAGAAAGGAAGAACAGGCCATTATAATTTTAAGAAATATTCAATTTTTTTATCGTGATTTTCCTATCCTATATTTGGGATGATAAATAAAAATTTATCGTTTATTTTTCTCTTTACAACAGAATATTACTAAGTAACTAAATACGTATCACGAATTTAATTTACTTTGATTTGGGATCAACTTATACTATAGATTTCCCGTTGAAACCAGTGAGGATGATCCCGTCATTACTCATTTAATTAAAGTATCCGATGTTCCGATGAATTATTTATGTAGTACAAATAAGGCATACACGGCTATGATATCAGGGTTTAGCATAATCCGGCACAGATAGCCCGTGTTTATCCGTTACTTTGATCGCCGGATGCATAAGCCTGTCGCTTGTAATTATTGGATGGTTCAAATTGTAAGATTACGCGGGGTGACAGAAATTTGCTCGAATGGGTGTGTTGATACTAGATGTAAGAAGAACCCGTAACCGATGAGCATGTAAGAAGAGATAGATGAGTGTAGATGAAGCAAAAGAGGTCTGTCAGGATCGTAGCAAGTGGAGGTCCATCCATAGTCTCTGCCTACCCTTCTGTCGGAAACAGTATGTATGTATGTGTAGATACTCTGAAGTTAAACACATACGAGATTTAAATTACCAATAGGTGATTAAAGGTCTTTAAATAATCATTTCTCACGGACGATTTTGTATTCCAGATGCTTATAGTCCGAGCCAATATTTCGGAATACCATTCAATTTCTTTACAACATTTATGCGATGGGAAGTAGAAGCTCCGACAATAATCGGGTCATCAACATAATTATGTAGTTGGGAAAGCCGCTAATGGGAAAGCTAATGAAGTGGCCCTACACTGCACCATGACATAATTTCTGTCAACATTTGTGCAAAACAAAACAAAGTGACTATTATTAAGAGATATTATCCTATGATAATAAAGATATTTTGAATTGAATTGAATTGAATTTGTACTTACCATCGACGCGCGATTAGAATTAGAAGTGCTGCCATTTATGAGCAGCTGGCACTAATAATTTGTTACCAAGCTTCTATTATTTACGTGCCTTCAAAAGTTTTTATTACGTTGGGTCTCTGTTACGTTAGTAATTACATATATTATCTTTGCTTAGAGTATAGTTATTGAAATATAGTCGATACTATTTTATTGATGTGTAAAGTCTTTCGTCTTACTTGCCTGCAGTCTTTGGGAGTGAATTTGTGAAATGCGACGGAAGTGTGTAACAGGAAGCCGGGGAAGCGCGCGCTAGTATTTGATTTGACCAATGAGCGCGCGCTGTGGTAGAGTTGGCCATTACCAAGATTAGATGTCAGATGTACACATCATATGCGGCTACTGTAAAACAAGCTTGTTTTTTATCCAAAGCTTGTGAATTACGCCCGTGTATTTTCGCCTCTGTCACCGCTGTAATCGACGCGGCGATCCGTGTCGCCCCATGACACGCTATCGATTATATCGATTGCGATGCGAATCGCCGAATCGAGTGTTCGTTTTTATTTTTCTTTGTGGCGAATTTAACAGCCCTTAGAAAGTTAGAACAAGTCCGTAGTGTTTAAACCAGTCAAAGAACATGTTTTAAGAATTCGGTTAGATGATTTTTAACACTGGCAAAGCGTTCATGAAATAGAAAGTATTTGTAAAAGTAGTAAAAATTACATTTTCTTCTTTGTCCGTCTCTCATAATGCCAACTTATCTCCAAGATTTTCGTATATTTCAGTATTTTTTCAATGTGTCTATTTAATTTAGATATTAATTAGTACATATTCAAATAAGATAGACACATTGAAAGAAGTCTGGAGACACTTTCGCGATGGATTCGTATTTAGGCTCCAGTTTTTAGCAACCAATCCACTCTCTCCAAACAGGCCAAACCCAATGGTGACCGTAAGGTTCTGGGTTCGATCCCCAGCCAGGGCAGTTGGAAAATGACTTTCTTAAAATAGTCCCTGATCTTGGGTGTTTATTCAGATTTGTATTTATCGTAAAATAGTATTGTTACGTTAGTATCCTATAGCACAAGTTCAAACTTACTATGAGGCTAGCTCAATCAGTGTGATTTGTCCATATCTATTTATTTAATTACTATACATTCCTGTAGGTTCGAAGATTACTAAGGCATCATATAACATAGGAAACACAAAAGTAGATGCGTCTCCATTGTACACGCCAAAAATTTACCAAACAATTTAGTTGCAACTTTTGCAATGACTTGCGACACCCGCCCAGCGTCCAGGTTACGAGATTTCAAGAATTTTACGCCATTGTGGAGGAATCCATTGTGATAAGTAGGTAGGTACTTAGCTAGGATGTCCGCCTCTTTCTGTTACGTTAGGTATAATACTTTATTTACTTTTATTTAGTGATTGGTTGCCAGCCCATTTATGCCCATTATTTTGGTCTTTTTCTACGACTTGCGCGGGAGTCGAGGCTGGTACATTCTGTTTATTTTTTCATAAATTCGTGGAAGTATATATGACTACGATTAAAATACAGTAAAATAGTTTATGTATGTATATTGCAAATTTAATAAATACTTATGGTTAAAACATACAAAATCTACTGAGTGCGGCTTAGGCGTCTTCGAATACGCGTCACGAGTCACATTCGCCCTGAGGAAGGCCTCCGGATGAGGTCGAAACATGTCGGCCAGTAGCTCACATTTTACGAGAGTTGCCCGTTGATCGCATATTCTTCTTCTTTCGAGTCGATTGGCTATACTATTATATTAACTTTTTATTTTATTTTTTATTTTGTCGCATAATAATAATACAAAATCGAATTATCTGATATTAGAAATTATTATTTTAGCTACCAATCACCTGATACAAACAGCTCCAAGCTTCTTATTGCCATGAAATATCGTCAGAATTAATCTAAAGTGGGTAATTTGTCAAACTGCATCGTACGCAACCTGTACAGTTACAATTAGTTTACAGTCAGTGTATAAGCTGGTTAATATCTCTAGGCCTAGGGATATGACCTAATAGAACTATTAGCTCGTCAACAGACAGACAGCGTTGTTTAACAAAGCTAAAGGAAATTTGATATTACTAGCTTTTATTTTTTTATTTAGTTTGTAATCAAATCTCGCTAGCTAAATTAGGCCCATCTTCCTATATTCGATTGAGTTGAAACCTCACATACAATACAATACAATACCCTTTATTGCACAAAAGTAAAAAAACAGGACATAATTATCTTAAAAACTAGGAAATGCGCAAAAGGTGGCCTTATCGCTAAGCAATTTCTTCCAGGCAACCTCGTTTAAATAGAAAAAAAATATGGGAAATTAGGTAGTGCGGGGTGGTCAATATAATAAACATACGTATATACAATGATAAACACATACGGATTGTGCATACAAATAAGAGTAGACGTTGCTGCCCTTAACCAGCCGCTATTTATATATTTATTATTACCTGTGACCCCTGTGACACTTTTTCTAAATGTCAAAACGAACATTTTCTATTGGATTTGTATAAAATACTAAACTGTGACGTCTCTTAATATCAGTTTTTATGCATTAAAAAATCTAAAATCACGTTGTAAATGTATATGATCAATACAAGTGTCACTATTTTGTGACGTTTTATTCTCATAACAGTACCAAATAAGTTATTTACGACCCAGTCATCTACCCAATTTTATGCTCGTATTGGTTAATAGCGTACTTTCACGTATTAAAGAGAGAATATAATTTATATGGGCGAAAATGCGGATCATATCAATAGGCGATGCAGCTAGCGACCCATCACTATTTTGATTTATTTGTCCATCTTCCCACCCATCATCACCCTAAAAGTAGCGTTTGGATCTTGCGGCCCTTGCGCTTTGTCAGCCCCATAAGGGATAAAGACGTGATAGTGTATCAGCTACTCTTGACTATTATAAAATAGAATAAACATTGTATTGACATTTTTAATTTCTTTTTGTATTTAAAGATAGCTCCACAACCATCTGCCATCGTTACATCTATACGGTTGGTGCTCACCCCTATGATACCATAGCATTACCACCCTATGATAGTAACGCACGGCTGTGTGGTTGCACCTTTTTTTATTAACATCCAAAACTTTGGACATTTATCATGCACTGGAAGATAATGAAATGTCTTTCTTCCCTTTTGATTTTACCTTTCTTCTTTCTTTCTTTTTGATTAGACCTTACTTCTTTCTATTTGATTTCACCTTTCTTCTTTCTTTCTTATTTAATTAGACCTTTCTTCTTTCTTTTTAATTTGACCTTTCTCCTCATATAAACGTAGTCCCGGTTGCAATCTGTGATGTGCTTCGAAATTTGGAACGCGCTCTCCAGCCTTTTCTTCTCTATAGATCCACGTCACCCAAGGATGCTGTCTACTGTCTCTGACAGTGCGAAATTGAAATTTGGGATAATGTAATAATCGTTCATATATCAGCGTTTTAGCGTCATAATATTCACCATCGTCTATCCATAGTGCTCATTTAATAATAATAATGTAGTTGTAGGCCAAGATGCTTTTGCTTAGAAGACAAGTTAAGCCAGGTCCTGGCTGTCATCATTAGTCGTCAAGCTTAGTTAATGTCAAAGGCATCTTGAAAAAATTTACACTAGTGAAGGCAGCTCACACACACGACAAACAACGAGCATATTAAACGCCGCTAGCCTGTCTGACTGCACCGTTGAACTTCTCGACCGGTGCATCATCAAATTACGCGCATGTTGGTGACGGTGAGCGTGCAACTTTAGTTGCAGATGTACAAACGCATGAAGAAGTGTTAATTTCTAGAAAGTGAGATTTACTTATGCTTACTAATTACGTTTCTATCTCTTACGTGTTACGGAAACTACACTAAGCTGTTGGTGGCGGTTGTCATCTTTATATGGCTATTATATAGCTATGTCAGATGCCTTCAATCATCTTGAGTAATCTTAAACCACCAGTAGAGCACATATACACCATTGGCCACTTACATACACGACAAACAACAACATCTTATGAAACGTCCGTAGTCCGTATCTTCATCAATAGCGCGTTTCTTTTATGGAAAAGAAACTCGCTATTGATGAAGATGTAATCTGGTTAAACCAGAGTAAGTACATATATTAAAATGCCGCTAGCCCGTCTGACTGCACCGTTGCACCGACCGACCGGTGCATCATCAATTTACGCGCACGTGGGTGCCGGTGGGCGTGCAACGTTGCAGACTCTGGTTGCAGATGTGCAAGAGCATGTTGTATATAATAGTGCGGTGTGCCCCGGGCTGGTAGCGAGCGGTTGAGAAATGCCAAATGCATATTTAATGTGTTTTTCTTTAATTCTAGGAAATAAAGTATGTATTTGAAACTTGTTTTGCGACGAAAATAGGTAGTTTCTAGATAGATTGCTGTTTCGTATTTGTTTGTACCCCCCAGACACAGGAGTATTATATTTTTTGTAATTATTATTTCAAGCGATAACTGTTCATTCCCTAATATTTTATCTACTTAGCCAATTTTGGTAATATTCGACTTATGACACAAAATACCAAGTTTGTACATTTTGTTTGATTAAATTTCTAATTTAATATAAAAAAGTAAAAAAAGAACTGTTCAGATACAAAATAAAATCCAACAAAAACAAAAAAATTAAACATATAGAGGTAGACAATGATTTTCGAAATGGTTTATCATCATCATCCGACAGTCTCCCTCATCCCACTGCAGGGAATAATTTCTAAACCTTCGACCCATTTTGCTTTTGGACGACCAAAGTTTCGCTTGCCTATTATGGGTTGCCAATATCCGGAATGGTTATTGTCGGTATAATAAAGTTAGTAAAAATCTTAATTACTTACACCAAAACATGATATAGAAAAGGTATGACTGAGAATATGTCAAAACGTAGCCTTTCAAATAGTTTTATAAAGTAAATTTTTATTGTCAAAGTTTAATGCGGGAAAGTATATAACGCTATTACTGTTAAGTACTATTTTATGATTTTCGTACAACAAAATGTATTTTCTCTAAAGATTGCTGAAGGAAAAACAAAACTCAATCAATAATTTCATACGAAATGCCTTTCAACATGTCCAAAGATGTCTTGATTGCGAAAATTCTTAATAGTCTTAAAAAATATATTTTACATAACAGTCCACATTGGCGTGTGCCCAAGACTAACAGATAGTGGAGATGAGGATACGATTTTTGTATCATTGGCACATTTTCCAGTATTCAATTGAGAAATCGTCAAAGAGATATTTCCTTTCTCATTTGCTTTGCCAATTGACTGATGGCTGAAATTACGTAAGAAAAAACGGCCAAAGACACTCAGTGTCACATCTATATTTGTCAAGTCGTTGAAAAAAGTGATCCTATAGCAGGAATATTATCTAAGATGTACTGTGGCCTGAATATCTTAGATTTTGAGACAAGCTGCGAAATGGAGTAGCTGCGCGTAATATCTGATATGGGTGTTGAAACTGGTTAAGTGCAAAAGATAATAAACATCAGATTACTGCATTTTGCCTTATTTTTTTATAATGTTTACAGTGACACTATACTAGAGTATGATGTCAGAGTAGATTCTTTCATCTTGATTATTAAAAATGTAATTGTGTAATCATGATAATAATACTACTATACTACATAATACTTATCAGTATATGAAGGATTAATTTCGTAGTAAAACGTTTTTAGAAGCTCATTAGATGATGATGACGTAGCTCATGATGTATACGTGCATGTATCAGCATTCGCTCGATTGCATCGCGCGTCTACAGTTAGAACACCTAATTGACATCTATAAGTTTGATCGCCGGTTCGAGAGAGCAAAAATCGCGCTAATTTGCGATGGTGATGTGATCGCGTTCTATTTGGACGACGGCTAAAGTGAGTAGTACATGATGATGCCAGTTCCTCCAAAAAGACACTAAACAAAACCCCCTACGTATTAATAGTATTAGTTTAAGACTTATGAGGCACTCGATTATCTAGAACTATCAGAACGTATGTAGGTCAGTAATTTTGCAAGCAGCAAGTTAAATCATCTGTACATATGCAAAAACCTGTGTAACTGGCAATACTAATGTCTTTCTTGTATGTGTCTGTTTTCCTGTGTTTGTAAATATTTTGTGGCAAACCACAACATCAATTATAATGAATGAACACGTGATTAGAATTTCTATGAGCTGTTTTGTTGACTTTTGCTTTCTTATTATCTTTCAGTTTCTACAGTATTGTTATTGGACGTTTGTTTTCTCACTTGGCTATGTTTATTTGATTGTTGTATGTAGTAGGTATTCCTGCGGCTTCGTAAGTGCGGATATTTTTTATAACTATAAAATTACATTCAATAAACATTTATCAAATTTTGCTTAGCTAAAAGGGATAATTAAATCTGGTTTGAGAGTTGGGCTCGCACACTTACTTTTTTATACCACTTCAATATCAGATTTCTTCGGTGTTTCAACTTCTCTTATTCATCATATTACTTTTTGTACTCTGACAACATCATTGGCCACTATGACGTCCGAAACAATTAAACAAACTTTTTCATAACAAATACTTATCTGATTTTTGTCGTCTAATAATAATAATAATAATAACGGCGTCGGGACGTGACGACCCCATCGCCCACTGGATTTCCAGTGTAGTCAGTCAATGCAGGGCAGCTTGTGGCGAGCTGATGGTGAGTGGCGACACCACGGACCCAACCTCCAGGGGGACCATACACACATGCGCTTACACACACACATACACACAGTTACACACCCCCCGCCTCTGTCTTGCCTTAACCGGCCGGCCAGAGTGGAGTCGCAAGAGCAGAACATACGCTCCAGGGTGGAAGTGTATTGCACGTAATGGCGTAATAACGGGGAAACCCGCTCTCGGGGGTAAGCCCCGTGATGGTGAAACCGGAGCCGCACCTCTCGACACCCTTAGCTGCTCACATTGTGTTGCGCCCTGGCCGCATCTTCGTGGCTAGTTAGGGTGCCCACAGGCAGTGTAGCCAACGAGCAGCAAGTCACCATCTACCAGGCTTAAATTGTTGTGAGAGATTTTTAGGTAGATGTCCGTATCTCACTCCATAACCCAGTTATCCGGTCCACTAACATCCCATCCACATAGCCTAAACCAAGTAAATCCCTCCCTGGCAATAGTTCAGCAGCTATGGTGGACTGTCCGTTAGTGCATCTCAATGGTATATTAAGGGATAGACCTCCATAGATGCAGCCATCTCACTTTTTAGATAAAAAGGTACTAAAAGGCCTCTTCATGTTGGCTTTGGCCCCATGAACGCCTCAAAGGACCGGGTCCCCATGGACCCGTGGCTGACAAGCGTACCGACATAATAATAATAATAATAATATCATTTATTGACAGTTATTACATGTGCATTTTACATGAAGTCTCTGGTTTCCGAGTTAGTTCGCACTGTGTTTCGGAAACCAGCGTCTTCTCCCATTGGTGTGAACTTATGCCAATACTAACAATGTTTTTATCGGATTATAACAGTGTTTTTTTTTTTTAATTAGAATTTGCAAGCAACAAACGTGTGTATGTGTGTGTGTGTGTGTGTGTGAAGGTGTGTGAGGGTGTGTATGTGTGAGTATGAGTGTGTGTGTGTTGTTGGAATATTTAATAAAAACTAGCTAGTCTGAGTGTCCAATACTTTTTCTAGAGAATCGTAGTCAAGTTTTTTAAGCCATAAAATTAGAATATTTTTAAAATTGAATTTAGTTATAATATTAATTTTTAACTCCTTTTTTATTTTATTATAAAGTCGGGGGGCAACACAATCAAAGTGTTTGTACGCAATTTGACAACAAGTGAAGGGTATAGGGCACGGGTTCAATCTTTTGGTAGTATGAGGTAAGGTTGGCACTACTCTTGAATGATATCTTGTAAGAATTTGATATATGTAGAGTTTTCTTACAGATAGTACTTCAGCTTTCTCGTAGACACTTGTAGTTGGATGCCTATATGGCAGATATATAGGCTTAGGCTAGGCATAGATAATGAAACTAAGCTTTGATCTTATTTGTTATTATTATATCGTCTTTGTGTACGTCTCTTTCCACTGACAAGGGATGTAGTAATTGCAGTAACTTTGCTCTTAGAATCAATAAGCATGTCAATATATCCATGTTATCAAATGCAAATCACATAATTATAGTAAAATTTCTCCTACTTGCATTGTAACTTTCAAATGGTTACTTCCTATTTATTGTATATGAATAACTATAACATTTGTGGCTCATATATCAGATCTCAGGCTGGTACATCCAACACGGAACAGGCCTACGCAACATTCAAAACCAGGAAGCGCCTAGTAATTGTAACTCGATATAAATGAAGAGATAAGCCCCATTACACTGTTTAAGGAAGGATAGTTAGTTGTTTGGTTATAAATTGACTGCCTTGGGCGTGGTCAATGTAAATGCAAGGAATCCTGGTCATTGCGAATGATGGGCTCGCGTAATCTCTAGGTGTAAGTACAATTAGTTTGCGTTGTAACGTGTAATTTCTTGGAGCAATACTTCATTGATTGCGCGTGTCACTTCTACAAGATTTACTAGGTATTATCCAACTAAAGACTCTTTCAACAAGGACGGGCCGATGTTAAAACACACACAAAAACCCCACAAAAAAAGTCTAACAGCCCGTCCTTGTTGAAAGTCCCTTTAAAATGGCCTTTGAGTCTTGCAGCCATGGGCTCTATCGCGCTCTAACTAGCCGCGAAACCCAAAATGCTCTGACTGCCTTATACATAGGTACGTAATGAGAGGTAGTACAAGTAGTAGGTTGTACATCCTTTCTTGCTCTTTGTACGTAATAGTGCATAGCATAGCATAGATGATAAACTTTTGATACTTTTAATAAATCTTATTCAAACTTCATGCAGATTCATTGCATTTTGACAATGTTTTTTTAACACAGTCTTTTAATTATTTTATTTTAGTCAAACATCGATTGGTACCACTACGTGGAACAAATAAATACCTACATAAAAAGATAAAAAATAAGTAATAAAACAAAATCAAAGTAATATTGTACCACTCACTTATTTCATTAATGGTAGTATAACCCCTCAATGGTTTTGTACTACCCAGCACGACTATACTATAAATCAATATCCAGCCTTTTCTTTCTTTTCATATCAGCCTTTACATGTTCGTAAATGAAATAAAATTTCTCCTGCCGAATGATAAATCACCAAACCTATTGGAACTTTCGACGCGACTCATCCTCATTGCATAACTTAAGGATCTTGTCTGGCCAATGTTCGTCCATTAAAAGACAATTATTACTCCCTTAGCGGCATTCGGTCAGGTCACAAAGAGTTAAGCATTCGACTACCATCCACTCTCACTTTCAGAGAAATCCAAGGTTAATGAGAATTTATTCACGACCGGTTCTTCAAATGTATTTAAATATTTAAGGATATCCTCGATTTGCGTGGTATTGTAAAGGAAATAATCTTTGTAAAATATTCATCTTCTCATTCGCTCTCGCCAATTTGCTGTATCCTTGTTAAAAGATTATATTGAATATATTATCCAAATCTTGAAAATGGGTCTGAATAAAATTTGTGTCGTTATTGATATAACTTGGCATAGTGAAAATTCATTTCGCCGACCTTACGCAATTTTCTTTTAAAGAATTGAAAACCTTCTGATACGAGTATCTCGACATAAAATGATCCAATTGTTGAGGAACATTGCCAGTACTTTGTTTATATCGAATGAGGCCAAGTAGCAATCAGATATGCAATCAATTTGGTCTTATTCAGCCTCTAGCAACTCTAGTAAGTGTTATCCATCACGATCAAGTTAAAAAGAAAGAAGTCCCTAATAGTGACGCTTTGTAAAGGGCCAAGTGAAAGTCGGTACAGCTTTTGGAAATCAGCTCGTCTTATTGTTGCTTGTGATCCAGATTCTTGGTGCATCAATCTTTTGTATTGAAATGTTTTGGTCTCTTTGTTCGAAAGTATCACGTTTAAGTATACTGAGGCATGCGCTTAGAGAAATTTATTTATTGCATTTCCGCAACAATCTATAACATATGTCCGCGTTCAATACGGATATGGATTCGTATCCGTACACAGATACATTGATATTTCTTTATCATTTACGGGATTGTTAGAACAAAAGGTCGTACCCAAAGACCTGAATAATGGGAATCACAAAAAATAACAAATGTATAATAGTATATTTAGAAGAAGGAGCCAAAGGTTAACGCAAGTATCCTTATCGATTTCTGAAACTATAAGCAACAGGAGAAGCTGCTGGTGAACTCTTCCAGAGCAGTATGTCCGGTTTGTCCCAGACAACCTCATCAATATATTAATTCAAAGTATCAAAACTTAGCGACGACAGTTAAATCTTCCGTGGCATATAGCAATATATCAACCGATCCACTCATTGTCTGTCGATCATTTAATATATATACATATACTATGAATACAATGGCCTTCAGCCACGTGCTCTTTGTATGTAATTTAGAGAAAGTTCTAACCAATTACGTTTTTCTCTGCTCTTCCCATTTCCATGGTCAGTCCACGCAACATCTCCGCATTTATTGCGCACAAAAGACTTCCTTGTGTGTCATATTATCTATATCCAATTTTACGCTTTCATTATTTGTTTAGAGCCCTCGAACAGTGAGGCGCCGTCTTACATAAGCTCAATTTAGAGGTGGAATTCAAATTGTGTCTTTCCGCTTTGCTGATATATTTTATGGCACTAACTTTGCTTTAGAATGTGACCTCAATTTGGTAACTGGATGAATTGAGAGCTGTTGTCGTTCATAAAATTTAAGGTAATTTCGTGAATAAATAGTGCCATTATAAATTTGTTTCTGAATATAGAAATCTCTTGATGCCATTAAGACATCTCTGAAGAGATAATAATATGACACCGAAACCTTCATGAGTGAATATAAGTACGGACAATTGCAAAAAGAAAAAGAAACACTTTGCTCAATAGTGGGTGTATTATCGGCTATCGTATCGAGAGGCTAAAAAAATTACTTGTATAGTTATTTAAAGTAAAACCTAAAACCCGTGAAATTAGTACCTAAATTCACTCTAGATCGGTCATTTTGGAAATCCTTGGAAGAGGTCTATGTCCAGCAGTGGGCGTCATGCGGCTGAAATGATGACTACAGTCCAAGCCATTCGTTCCAAACTTTGCTTCCTAAAATGATTGTACTCGTATTTTTAGCTTGCCAGCATTTATTTAATCGCTTAGTAAAATAACTACTATGTTTTTAGCGTTCATAAAATCTGACATCATTGCGCCTGGCTGACAATACCTTTAAAAATCTATAGGTTTATTTTATTCTCGCTTTTAGGATTACGCAATTACAATTACCAAATATGGTATTTAAGGCAATTATTGTTGATAATATGGTATTATTGTTTATTATTTAATATTCTGATATTGCTTTATCGCGGATAGAAAGGTTTAGTCTGCAGTAGGTTTACTTAATTAAAGACTTTTGTGAAACTCTTCATGCCATTTCGTCGTAATTTTAGTTCATAATAATCAGACTTTACCGGTTTTTATTTATTTATACTCATTAACATATTTATCGGATGTTGCGTGGCTGAAAAGTTATTAACAACGCGACAAGTAGAAATTAAATAATAATAAATAATAATAATAAATAATAACAATAAATATATAAGTACTAATCACACTGACTAAGCTAGCCCCAAAGTAAGTTTTAAACTTGTGTAATGGTATATTAACTCAACGATACTATATTTTATGGTAAATACATATATAGATAAACATCAAGACCCAGGACAATTTAAAAAAGGCCATTTTCCAACTTGCCCCGGTTGGGGATTGAACCCAGATCCTCCGGATTAGCGGTCTAGCGTGTTAACCATTACGCCACGGAGGTCATCAAATTACAAAACATATCATACTTTACATATATCGCCACAATATGATAAACATATCATATTGTGGCGACCTTTCACTGGCCTTGAGTAATGGAGATGTTTGAGAGATAATCTTCTAACGAATGCTAATTTTAACAAGTCTTCCGAGAACCCTTGGTCACTCATCCGCTGCACTTCCTCCTTAAACTATGTCTTGTCTCGCGCCTCTCTCCGTTCCGCCCGAACGCCCGTCAATAACAAAAATAGAAGTCCTAAACCGAAACATTCGACGGTTAAAAAAAGTCCTGCCAAATACACAAAAAAACTTGGTAGTTCCATTCCTCTCTGACTAATGCTCAAAAACTATTCACGTCGCTGAAGTTTATCCTGCGATAAGAAATGAACAACTCATGATTTTATGCCGTCTCGTTTGTTCGTAGTATGTTTACCGCTGGTGAGGGAGACGGCGAGGTAGGGCGCCCTCCGCGTGGCGGTTGATGTTTAGTTTGAAACGGAACGGAACAGTTTGCAAGTCGCCGGCTTCGCGCATGGTCGACTCACGCAGACAGTCCGTAGTGCTCAAATCGTGAATTTATTTCAACTATTCTGGAACTGTTTTCTAGTCTAATCATTAGACAGTGCCTTACCATTAATGGATGTGCTAGTGTATGCATGGAATAATTATGCTGAAGAACTAAATGTCCAAGAAGAATGACTGCGTGTGAATTTTTGGAGCATCTTGCATTTGTGTCCTTTTGGTATAAAACTTAGCAATAATTGATTCGAGGTTTATTGAGACGGAGGTTTCTTTGTTAACTTGTGTTTGTGCACGTTTCTCCTGTATTGGCACGAGCCCTTAATAATAATAGTGCACTAAAACCAGTTTGCGGAGTGTGGTTCGGGTGCGGTTATCCTGGCTTACATATGCGGGCCTTTCTTGTGGACCAAATTCGAAGCATCTGTAGGTATTCACTTCTCCAAGGCTACGTCTGGTTACGCTTTGCATTTGTTGTTGATTCATTAGCATTGTTTTCTTTGCAACAATTACCTACTTTTCTATTATAATATAACTGTTCTTTATCTTGTTTGTTTGTTATCTTTGTTATTTATACTGATATTGCAAGTTTTACCTCTTTGCCTGTTTGTTGCATCTCTACCCTATCAACAATAATTTAGATCTTATCTATAACTAATCCTCAATCGTCGACTCACCTTGACCGTTTAACACGGTGTCACTGCAGAGAGACTTTCAATTTCGAGGTTATTATAATCCTGCTCGTTCCTTTTATAGCTATTTACTACGGCCAATTAACGTGTCTAGTCGGTCATGAATTTGCATTAACTCTGTAAATTCTAACCTTGTTGTAAATAATAGCTAATTAACGTCTAGCCTTTTTTCGTTGAATCATTAAAACATGAATGCAACGCAGCCTTTGCAATACATCTCCACATTTAACGGTATACCACCGTCACTAACTCTACCTAGTTACTGTTCATTACATCACTTGTCAGATGTGTGGGTTTTTGTCACACCATTGCAATTTCTTTTTATCCTTTGCAATTATCGATCTCAACTTTACATCTGGATTGTGGTTTGCTAAAATACAACAATTTCCGTACTGTCTTCCTGCTATCGGTTTGTATTTTCTTTCTACTTGTTGCACGCTTGACTTATTCCAAACGTGACTTCATTGCCAATTTTTTGCTTCAGAAATCCCTTTTCTAACACAAAAGTTGCAATCTCTCGGCAAATTGCCCAAGTTGGGTGTAGTAATTGACTCGTTTTTGTGGCTTGATACGCTTAGTAGGATTCTAATGTGGCACATCCTCTGAGTCAGAGTGTATATGAGAGACTATTGAAGATATGAGTGCGCCTGATTTACGTAACCGAAAAGTGGCAAACGTCCAATGTTGTCGCGCGGAAATTTATTGCTTCCTTGAAAGAAAGGGAAATTGGGGTTTGATGACCTTTTGTCACAGGTACATCCATTTCCAAACAAATACTAAATATTCCAGATTTAAAGTCTTATTTTATCGATTAACTGAAAACAAGGCAAATATAACTAAGTCAAAACATATGATAAACAAATAAAAAAATAAAAATGATATTTAATCAAAAAAACTTAAATCTAAAGCAAATGTTATGAAAGAATATAAGTCTTCAATATTATGGCTGCTTGACAAATCAAATGAACGAAACGGTCTATTGACCACTAACTATTAGAAATTGAATAATGCCAAGTCGTATGGGAAACTTGCTTCTGTGACTCAAGTAATAGCCGTTTATTGGTTACTAGCGTGTTAAGTGTCATGTTATTTTCTGCATAATTAATTTCTTAAAGCATCAGGTTCAGCATAATTAGTTTCGTTCTATTCTTGTACAATATTCTTAAACATATTTAGTTGAAAATTTCTAGATATCTCATTTAATTAAAATTTGGTTCAAAGACATTTACTTTTTATCACCACTTTGCGGTATTTTCGTTCTCAGACTGTAGTTTCACTTGCCTTTCATATGTCTCTCTTCTTAACACTAACAATTTTAAATATAATGCTTAACATTAGAATATCAATAGATATAAATCCGTAGCATAGATAAATATCAATAAAATTATCAAGTAATACACACAGCTCGTAAAATTCCCTTGTCATGCCGCTTTTTCTTTTTATCTATTTTGGACTTTACTCCTAAGTTTTTGGGATGATTTTAGGGGCGAAAAGTGGAGGCGCCCGCATGTTGATCTTTTATTTGTTTTGGTGAGCGTAAAGGACGCTGGTCTTGTAGATATTTTTTTAATCAGCATGGGAATGTTTGTCTCTCTGTACAGTTATTCTGATAAATTCGAACACGAATATTAATGGATTCCTTGCATGGAAAGCTAACATAAAAATAACCTTACTTTGTACCCAAAGGATACGAACATAAATTATGTTTTAAGACGAACTATCGAAACAAGTGGCCTAAATAAGTGCTCTTAATAAAATAGAAGAAATAAAAATTTAAGAAGAAGAAATTACCTATTTTGTTAATGTTTTGCTGCTGGAATTTCCAACGACACCATTGCTGCTCTCACATCTAGGACATTCTGCATTACTGCAAGATGATACAAAACATTAGGTAAGTGAAATTAGATCATAAAAAAGTCAGAATCATTTATTTATCTTTGGATGTTTATATCACCACAGAATACATAACAGTAAAATTATCACATTATAATTGTCAATTTTATCTATCGATTTCATAAAATTTGTTGACATCAGATCATTTACTTACAGGTCAGTTCGCTTCCTAAGCGATCCATTTAAGATCCATTAAAACGTTAAACTTTCTACCTTAATTGGCAAGAGTCTGAATCATATTTCTAATTCCCTTTTTCCACATTCAGGCCCCTACTTACTACCCCGTTAGATTAGAGATAAAGGCGTAATAATGTAGCTGTATTTTAAACTTTACACGACTTGGCTTGTCTTTCTACGATATACCCACTTACGTTCTTTATATTTAAATTATTTTTAATGGTTTAGAAATCAATATCGAAAGCATCATCTTCAATATGATTTGCATCATCCATGATCGATGTGCGAGGTCTCGCAATATAAGAGAGATCGTTTTCAAGAACCTCACGTTACCGCCAATTATCTTGTAAATTTTTATGGCCCTTAAAAACCGATCGACGTATCTAGTACACGTTGATGTACGCAATAAAGTTATTTCGATCAATCGGCTTGCTGACCCAATAGCCTTAGTATTTAAGGGATTTGAGTGATCGAACTAATAAACTGAATATATGATTGCCTCCGTGGTCCATTGGGTTCAAATCCCACTGGGAAGCATATTTTGTGAAAAGTTGTTTCCAGTCTGGTTAGGATATTGCAGGCTTGAATCACCTGATTATCCGAAAAGAAAGAAAACGGGAGGCACGTAAAGCTGTGGGGGGCGTTCGGGCCCCATCCAGCGTTTGTTTAAACCTTTCCTAGAATTAGTTCTGGTCCTTTGGGTTGCGGAGGTCAGACGGTGAAAACCAGTAATATCGTCAAATCACCTAGGTTAGGTAGCGGACCCCGGGCTTCGACTCTGAAGCATACCGCTGAGGATGCAACCGGGAATACGCTAGGATGATGACATCAAATTGTAAACGGAGGCGCGTCTGGCCTTGTTGGCCTGCTTTGTTTATGAATATCGTGATTTGCAATATAACGATACTTAAAGTAGTGTCCGTGATATGCATTACATTATATATACTAAACGTGGCGTGCTTTTTTTTTATCTTTTCTCTTAAGTCTCATCATGCAAAAGCATGATGTGACTGAGTGAAAAGATAAATAAACGGGCAAGTGCGAGTCGGACTCGTACATTAAGGGTTCCGTACCACCGTACAATGTTTTTAAAACGCTGTTTTTTTGTATAACGACTCTTTAATTTTCAACGTTTCTGTATTTTTAGTATTTGTTGTTATAGCAGCTACAGTAATACATAATCGACTGCCTCCGCGGTCCAGTGGTCAAGGCGTTTGCCTTATGATCCGTAGGTCATGGGTTTAAATCCCACTGTGAAGCATACTTTGTGAAAAGTTGTTTTCAATCTGTTTAGGATATTGCAGGCTTGAATCACCTGATTATCCGAAAAGAAAGATGATTCCGTGCTTCGGAAGGCACGTAAAGCCGTTGGTCCCGAACGCAATCTAGCGTTTGTACCTATCCTAGGATTCGTTCTGGTCTACCCTTTGGGTTGCGGAGGTCAGACGGCAGTCGCTCTGTGTAAAAAAAACCAGTAACCTCGTCAAAGCGGACCCCGGGCTCTGAAGCGTAACTGCTGACGATGCAACCGGGAATACGCTCGGATGATGATGATGAGTAATACATAATCGGTGAAAATTTTAAGTGTCTAGCTATTACGGTTCAAGAGATAAAGCCCTGTGACAGACGGACGGACAGACGGACAGACAGCGGGGTCTCAGTAATAGGGTCCCGTTTGCACCCTTCGGGTACGGAACCCTAAAAAGCAGCTGCTTTCCTTCCTAGCATATTTTATAAGCCGATAGAGGAAATGGGTGGTTGTCAGATTAGCAATCTGTTACTACTTTGCTTTCTTTTTAACTTACTATCCCACCATCACACTCGACTTGCCCTTTAGGTCCTATGAAGTAGGATCCGCCTACCACATAAGGTAAATAAAGACGAGGTTAGAATAGTTAAAACAAGTCAAATTACTACGTAGGTTTATCTCGTGGTTAACGTCAATTGTAAACGGAGAAACTTGCGAAAAGACAAATGAGGTACTGGCCGGCTACTGGTTTTCTCACTAGATTCCAAAGTAGACAGGTTGAAGCCGCTAAGTATCATAAACTGTTTAAAAAACTCGTTAGAGCTGATTCAGAAGATGGCGTAAACAGAATCTGCAATAGGTGTTCTATAGTCAAAGTTAAAACTATTTTAAATCCTAGTAATAGTTAATGATTGCGAAAATTATCAAATAACGACCTACCAATTAACCACGCGGGCAAAGCCGCGGAAAATGTTAAGCGGCGCTTAGGACACCCAGCAAGGTGGTCATACGACCTGACTAAGGTCACTGGAAAGCGTCAGAATTCAGGCCGCTCTAGATCGGTAATTTGGAAATCCTTGGGGAGGCCTAGGTCCCCCTGTGGATGTTATGCGGTTGAAATGATGATGATTTCTATATTGCACTAGATTCTCAGTACTTTCCGCGGTATGATTAGGTCCGACGGTTCTGACGTTACGAATCGTGATGATGCAATTGGATAAATAAAGAAAACAAAACAAAATCAAGTCTTTTCACTCTCGACTTGAATATGTCCAGCTTGTAAGAATTAATTGGAAATCTGATTGTCAGATTATTGAGCATTACAATCATACGAACTGCACGGGGAATGAATTGATGGCGCTCAGCCGGTTTTACCTCAATTGATTCATAGTAGTATACAAGCTTATTTTTATTTAAGTACAAATATTTCAAGGGGTGATTCCCTTCATCCTTTTTAACAACATTTCCTAATAAATGTATTTCTAAATATAAAAAAAAAGATCACTTCCCATAGTAGGATGACTATACTTTGATTTGTAAAGGAAGTGAAATGTTTTTTCGTATTTCTATACATTTATTAGGAAAAGTTGTTCAAAATGATGAAGTGAATCGCCCCTTAAAATATTTTTACTTAATTATAAATAAGATTGTATTATATATCCATCAGACGGGTTGGAGGGAGAGGTTTCATTGATGTATAAAAGCTTTGTTTCCTCTGGCTGCTCTGACTAATAAAGGCTCTGGTAGTACATATAAGGTCGTGCTCCTGCAGCAGAGACTAAAAAGGACCAGATGATGATGATGATATATCCACCTATTCCTGTTTACATGATTTTATTACAATCATGATTGAAATGCTAGAAATTGTATTTTTCTCTCTAATCTTACTTATCTCCAGATTATGTGCTAGTCTATAATCTAGGTTGTAAAGTACGTAAAATTGCGTGGAAAGACTTCTTTATGGTCGGCAACGTGCGTGTTATCGTAGCCCAGTAACCACTTACCATTTGGTGGGCAATATGTCAGTTTCCACTTGTATTTATTTATTTATCAAATCGTTATTGACCACGATGGTAGAAAAGGTGGACATGTTTTCTACCAGTCAGCTTTTAGGAAAAACAGAAATAAATTAAGGCCCCGCCAGTTCAGAGCCAAGAAAACTGTGTGTTTTTAAAAAATCACTGTAATTTAACTACTTCAGTTTATTTCTTAAAAATTTTACATAAGAATCTTAAGGCTTTTCTACAGACACCCACAATAACCAAAACACGATTGAGCATTTTTGGCTCGATAGAAAAAAAAACCGGCCAAGTGCGAGTCGGACTCGCGCACCGAGGGTTCCGTACAAACCTGCAAGGTTTAGTATTTGGTATGAATTTCAATTTAATACCTCTACGCGTTTATGAGGAAATGGGTAGTAAGTTTAAAATTATTAAAAAAAAATATATTATGTGATGTAACTAAAAATTTATGGTTTTCGTAATTTTTCCTTTATCTATGCTATAAGACGTTGCTTCGTACCAAATTTCAAGATTCTGAGTTCACGGGAAGCACCCTGTAGGTTTTGATTCCCTTGCAAGTGTCGAAAATTTGCGGCATAAACGGCTGTATCTTTTGATTGCGTTGGCTTAGAAGTTTGATTTTTTCACAGCTTCAAGGGACAGTAGACCTGAGTAATTGATATAAATTTCAGCTTCATACCTCCACGCGTTCCTGAAAAAAAGGGTCTTGACAGACGGACGGACGGACGGACAGACGGACAACAAAGTGATCCTATAAGGGTTCCGTTTTTTCCTTTTGAGGTACGGAACCCTAAAAATCACAAACATACCTCTAAATTTACCTAAATTTGCCTTTATAATACATATTACTATTTTATACAATCACCTTTTTATATGAAAATTATACCAAAAAATGTATTATCCATATATCTATCCGTTTTGGCTACAAAAAAAAAATATACGGATACGGTAAGGTAAAAATAATTGTATAAATTCAAATTTATTCCCAATCTTATAAGCAGTTTATTGACCAGCGGAACTATCAAATGATCGGTACAATACGTGATAGTTTCGGCAGGTCCGGCTGTTGCAACTTCACGCCCTAGTTCGTCTCGTTTAATTGCGATTTGTTTTGCTTGTGCTCGGTGTGAAAAAGCCTTATGTTTTCTTTTTGATACGTCTCACTGCCGACAGAGGTGAAGTCCGGTTAGAAATTGACGAAGAGTAAAAATTTTTTTAAAATAAATAAAGTGACTATAAATAAATGTCTTCAAATTGTAATTTTGTGACGATTTATGGGCATCTTCTTGTGGATCTTTAGCATTTAACATAATAGTTTGGAGAGTAGTATTTTAATGCCAATTATTTATAAACTACACAATACTTCTAAGAATGAACGGTTTGACATATTGAATAGGTACTTGTCTTACGAAGCCATGGCTCGTAGAAAATAAGTGTTACCTGTCTAAGGGCTTTCACAGATTAGTGACAGTATACCCGCGACTCAGGTCGCCTATCTTTGCCGACGAGCCCCCGTAGCATGGCATCGTTGATAAACCTAGATAAAGTTTATATCGCGCGACGGACTAGTGCCATCTCGCTTGTTTTAATTACGTAAAGTGCGATAGTGATAGACGATAGCGCTCGATAAACGTTATCCCCGATACTATTCTATAGGGGTACGATCGCAGGCATACTGTCGTTCGCCTGTTAGAGCCCTAAGTCAAACCAATGTCCTAATTCCATCTAAATTTAATTATCTATCAACTACATCTTCAACGATGACATTCAGAGATTCTTTACCACCTATTCGCAAACGAAAACGGCGTACAATGCCCCGAAAGTGGCATCAGTCAAAATGTAATCTAAGTTTACCGCTATGCGTTGTTGCAGTCGCTTGCTATCCGGACTAGGTCAGTTTTTGTCAGGGGCAGAGCTACCGCCGTATCGACTGTGTCAAAGATACGGGGCACCCGGACTACAGGGGCCCGAACGTATGTAAGAAAAATAATCTTAAAATGTTATCCACCATACTGATGTGGACTAAAAAAAATATTGTTGGTTCATCAGGTAGATTATTAAAACATATTTCATACGTATTATTTCTATTCTTTGATTAGCAAATAATGACGAAGATACAGCGAATTTAAATTTCGCAACGACGTCACGATCTAGTACGATTTTCAATAGACGGTGAGGTTAATCGCCCCCACTCCGAAAATTCAATGCGCTGTATCTTTGTAAATTTTTTGTACTTTGATAAACCGAAAGATATGGGTCCATTATTTTTGGATAATCTAATTGACGGACTAAATAAAATAATATTTTTCGGACCCAGTCTGCATCCCTAGGCTGTACGCAAAACTTCCCGGGAAACCTCCTTAGTGCATACGAAAGTTTCTATAGATGTTTGTTCCGATATGATATATTAACTGGAAATACATAGGATACTTTTTATCCAAAAAATTGTGGGGTTCCCGTGGAGGTATGAAATACCGCGGGTAATGGCTATAGTGACTCATAATAATCAACATAATTGCTTATTTTTTTATTTTATTTTTGTTGCTAAGTGAAAAGCATTGATAAGTAGAGGCATGTAGTAGTAGCCCCTATAAATCATGACACAGGGTACGTCTAAGACAAACTACGCCACTGGTTTTTGTGCAGATTTGTAAGCGATTGTGAAAAACTTGGGTCACGAAGGGAACGATTTTATGGTTCGTCAAGGCAAGTCGACGCAACGCTTTCCATCGTTCGGACGTTATGCATGGTTAAAAAGTTAGGAATATATATTACCGTAAAGCTTGCTTTAAGTACCTAACTATATAACGTCTAACAATATACTGATACTGTTGTAAGGATTGATTCAGTTCATGATACTAAACAATTCATGAGAAAAAATGTTTTGCTATCGATAGAAGATGTTTAGCTGATCGGTCAACTTGTATATGAGAAAGAAAATATTTTTCATTTTTGAACTATCGCTTTGCATCATTACTAAATTAATGCATACGGGATTTAACGCGTACCTTACCTTTTTTATTTATTTTGCTGACATTTCGTCCGGGTTATATGTTCTACAGTTCTACGTCAACGTTTAGTATTTCGTTTTATGTTGTGAAAAAAATGTGAACGTATTGGCATCCATACATCCCCGTACATCCCCGCTGTATAGCGGGGGTGATGATTAGGTCAAACAAGTATTATTCTATTTATTCCGTCCGTTAGATTATGCGAAAAAGATGAACGCATATTTTTCGATTTATCAAAATAATAAAAATTCACAAAGTTTAAACCAGCCAGTAACCTATTTGCATCCAGCAGCAAATATGGATGCAGTAGGTTGTGAATAAAAAGACTAAAGAAGACCTTGTACAGACAAAAGAAAAGGTAGCTAAGCGTGCTTAAGTGAGCAGCAATATTGGCCTTAATTTGAATGGTATTGCAATCTTGGCTAACATGCGGTCTGAGATCCGCATCTGACAGCAAAATAAGAAACAATACGTTGCGAGTAATCAAAGCGTGTATTTATTAAGCAATTAGATATTTCAATTCAAATCCAATGCGTTTAAATGTATTTAAAATGATTTACAAACATTTTTTTATATGATTTCTATTAGTAATACCTCAGGAGGAACCTCGACAATAACAAATAGTATTTATTCGATGATCTTTTCAGACAAGTATCCGAAGCATTTCTTCCCCTTTTACGGAATTGCCTCTTCAAGAAGTACTAATAAATCTTGGCTGTAATCGAATTAAGCACTAAATGAATGTTTAAATATCGTCTGAAATATGAATATGACTGAGCCTATTTACGTCATAGTCAAAGGTCGCACTGGCTGAGATCATGAACTAAAATCGTTCGTCGTTATTATTACTAAGCTTATAGCTTAGCTCATCTCGTGATTCAGTAAAGAGTTCCGCAAATAATAGATTAAGTTCACACAGCCTTCCGTTTTGCCTTGAAGATGATTGCGTTAGTCCAAACGGTTAATAGCAATTAAGGTTTTTGGCACAAAAAAAAACAAAAGCATAACTGTCTAAAAAACTCAGCAAAAAATAGCTTTTAAACTTCGAAATGAAACAAAAGATGTATTTCGTGATATCACTGAAGTGGAATGAGAAAAACTAAACAACAAAAGTATTTATGACATCTCAATCGATAAAAACAATACAAATACAATAGGTGTTTGCAATGAAACAACGTCTTTAATGGTATTTATAGTTCCAATTCTATTGTGATTGTAGGTCAACCAAATTCCTGAATGGCTATGCCATGCCTTTGTATGAATGCCAAAATGTTTATTATTAGGTAGGTCCAGTAACATTTTGCATTAGGCGTAACGCTAACCTTTCAAATGGAGAATCCGGGTACGAAAAATAAATAAATGTTAATATAAATATATGTTATATACATAAATAAGTGTTAGTTTAATTCTTCGAGGGTTGGACCGGACTTCATCGGACATTGTTGTACTTCTGCCTTAAACTTCAGACATCGCATCGTTTGCCTGGTTTCAATAATGCACTAAGAATTAACACAGGTAAAAGACAACTAGAACACCCAAAATCTTCTAGCAAACTAGGTACAAGGAACGGATATGTGGTAGTTAAAATTCTCATTGAAATAGCAACTTTTTATTCGGCAAAAATTGGTAGCTCGTACTCTCATGTCACTAGTTCATCTGAGGATAAACTGTCTGTAATAAAAATAATAAAGATCCTAAACAAAGTTACTACTATTCTAATTAATAGACATGGAAATCACTCCACCGACAATCTTGTCTTGTCGCGCAACTTGTAAATATAAGAAGAATATACCAATAGGTCTCATTGTGGAATATCATAATTTTGTTATAAGGATGGATTAATTGCATGATTTCACATATCCGCTACCTACAGCTGACATGTGCCTATTCATAATAAAGATTTTCTTTGACTATCTCAAAGTTAACCGGATATCAATTATTCTTCGTTGCCCCATCTTAAAGTCAATTAATCTGTCACTGACATAGATGTGAGTTCAGCCGATAGACAATTTGCTCTAAGTGACACTGCAAAAAGTTAATAGCATAGGAAGCCGGTCCTGTTTTAACAGGTGCAATGGGATGACAGACAAAAAGCTGGTTAGCCAGTTATCCAGTCCTAACCGTAACTTCTGAGGTTAAATCCTCATTAGAATAGCTACAGAATTCTTGCATTTTTAAATTAGAACTTATTGGACTCTTATAATACTATGTATCGTCGGTTATAGTTGGTGCGATTATGTTATACATTAATGTCCTGTTGTATATTTGTGTGATAATATAATTGTATAAATATCAAATACAAGTATAGCTTGTTTTATTTTTGAACATTGCCTAACTATTAATTTACACTACACATATTTTGTTCTAAGCTATTTTTGTTATCTATGATATCATCTACATGTATGGTCATTAAAAACTATACCGTTCAAAAATGAAACCACGCGTAAATAATCTTGTCTGGGCAGTATGACTTTTGTGGGTCAAGTCTTTTCAATGCGTTTATTCATAGCCGAAAGCAATAGACAAATATTAGCACCCTCTACAGGCACGCATGTAAATATCTTATTATGTGTAATTGGACGAAGGGCTTTCTAATTGTTCTTGTCTGATGTCTTCGTGACATGTTCCACTTATATTGGCATTTAGACGTTGTTTAAAAAGCGTGCACGCTGCATTAACATACTTATTTCGTGATTTTTCTAGTTGTTACTACATATTTTGGTAACAAAGTAAATAGTAGATCGTCTTGTCGTATAGAGGTCGACTAATAGCAATAATTTCTACTGTTACTTTAATAACAATATTTACTTCGTCTTCAACATACATTGACATTATTTTCTTTTTTATGTTGTCTGGGAGTCTTTCAGATTTAGTATTGATAACTTTTTATAAACTTTTCAAAGACCGTATGGATTTCAAACCAAATTGTTACCGAAATAAGTTGTCAAACGCGGAGTCGGATTATCGTCTATTTTTATTCCCGGCCATTCTTCGGGCGCGTGCGCATGAATAAATCAACCCTGTCGATGTTACGGCTAATAGGATACGCCGCGACAACTTAATAGTTTCCTCTTATTATTAAACTGGTTAATTCGTGTTTCCTGTACTGCAACAATTTTATTAAGTTCTACTTTTACATTAATGCTTATTAGCGCACGTAACTTTACATTACAATGTATGTATATATTTTGCATATTTATTATCATATGTGTTGTCAACCTTCAGCCAGGCACGGCAATGGTCAAATCAATGATTTTTAGAAGAGACCAACTTTATAAACACTAACTAAAAAAAAACAAATAAAGAAAATGTACTCGTAGGTATATTTATGCAAACGGTATGGGTATAGCCAAATATTTTTCAAAAAATTCTCTACTGATCTAAGCAGTTTAAATACTTGGATTACTAATTTGTACATCTACTCTAGCGAGACATGAAAGTATTTTTAGAAGCGCAATTGTGTGTGCTTATCCAATTTACATCTTAAGTACATCTTGAAAATGATGGTTGGTTTGATGAACATATGATTATTGCCTTGAGAAGACATGGTTTTTCTTCAAGAATAAGTGTTTTCTAAAGTAATGTAAACTTTGTTTTATAACTTTCTTGAGTTGCTGAGAATGATAGTGTTATTTTTGAGTGGTTTTGGTGATACTTATGAAGATATCGTAAAGTTCCGCTTACTTATACCACTCATAATGAATCATGCCCTTTTCATGAAATTTCAATAAAGCTGTTTCACGAACAAGTAAAAAATTAATATGCAATATTTTACATCACTATCGGTAGGATATCAAGCTCTTGGTGATGTAATGACTACGCCTAAATAACGATTTGCTAATATCACAAATGCCTTATTGCTTTTCTTATACAAAGTTTCTAAGATATCCCCGTAAACAGTAAACACTACCCTTTCTGATAACGGAAAATCTGAATTATTAAAGCAACACTTTATAAACCTTTGTCTACACTTACCCAATCAATTGCATACAATCTTCCTCTGTCACTAGGCTCTGTAATCTTAGTATCTTTCGATTATGGTTCATTTTGAGTAGCCGTAAGCGTACAACAATAACATGCCTCTAGATTTAATAAAGCTAAGCCTAGAGAGAGCCACGATAAAGTGTTGGGGCGAGTTGCCTAGTCATTATTTTGTTAGCGATTTGAGTGAAAACACTTTGAAATTGTCGATGAAATTGCTGGCTAGACTTATGGTGGTTATGGCACAGCCACCGAGCATGTACGCTGATTGAGGTGCACTTGCGTCATTTCTTAAAACTGCAACTTCAGAGATTTCTAAACATGACTCGATTATCTGCGAAAATGTAAGTTTAAATTGGTTTAGAAAGTTCTTTAGCGTGATGGCTGTGAAGCCTGCGACGCACGTTGTTTTTTAATGAAAATTATTATTTTTTCTTATCTAGTTCATAAGTTGTTCTGGAGTACGTTTCATTCAAAGCAAAAATGCAGATGATCGACTTCGACCAAACCTTAGAGTATTTTATAAATGAAATACTTTCTCTAAGATAAACTGTTTTGTTTTCATCCTTTATATAATTTGTAAGACGGGATCGGACATAAAATCGTCCTCACATCATAGGTGTATTTCCATCAGAAAGAGCCATAACGACCACCAGCGACTATTATTTAGTTACGGATATATCTGACCAATGTTTCTGACTCAAACAAAAAATAAACAACTAGGACCAGGATATGTATCTTTTATTTATTCTCACGGTTCTTTTGTTTGTTCATTTTTACAACCTTCCCCTTTAACAATTCAATATTCTATAATAGTCGTATTGAGACTAAGGTCGCGGGTTCAAGTCCTGCTTACGTGGTATTTTTTTCACCATTTTTTATTTCATTATTTAATTTGAGTACTTTAGTACTGCATCTTGAATGCCTAAAAATCCCTATAAAAATAATTCAATCTTTACTTAACCTTCACAACCAAAAATCTTTTCATCAAAACTGGCCTGCAAGCAATGAAATATTACGATAATGCCTTAATAACAGTTCCTGGATCCAAAGCGCACTAAGTGTTAAACGACTTATCTGCATCTTCTGTACGTGTAATATGCTCCAGCCAGACAAATCGTCTCGACCAATCTTCTGACGCTAGAGCACGCAATTTCTCGAGATGTTTTAAGAAGATACTCGTAGTTCCGAATGGCCCATAAAATATTTTAGAACAGTCGTCGCCGTCGCTTGGAGCGAGTTTCTAGTGTTAAATGATTTGCATTTGCAATTAATTTCACTGTATATTTTGTAGCTGAATTGTATCGGCTCATGAATAACACATAACTTTTATTTGTCATAAAAATATTTTCTTTGTCTATGGCACAATAAATATGAGGCTTTTCTAGATCTTTGTCAAGGGTTTTAGTTTTGGGTTTAAAATTATCTGTATGACAGTGAACATGTACATTTTCAGAAACAATTACTGTTTTACATAAAATTGTTCCTTCTCTTGGAATTGCCTTACCAGTAAATTTCAATTCGGTAACATAATGTTTCCAGGTAGCATTATCTGAAGTCTTAATGGCAGCCGTTGCAACTAATTATAATGCAGACTTGTGCAATTTGAGAGAATTGTTTTAGGCACAAGCCACAATTTCATTAAATACTGTGCTTGCAGGAAAACATGTAACACGGATGTTATTAAATACATTACGTTCTTTCGTTTCCTTATAATCGCGCAAATGATAAAAGATTATTATATCATAGATCATAGATATAAGACTAAGAGGACCTATATTTTTTTTTGTATATTTTGGCACAATTTCATAAAGTGCCGTAGTTTTGTATGTTATATCCGCCATATTTATAAAACAAAACTGTTCTCCTTAAATCAGTTGTATATCACAATGTTACAGGTTTATATAGGAGCGCTGATTTTTCTGTCAAATTCATCAAAAGTTTGCATTTCTTTAATTGGTAGATTTCTCACTATATGATTGGTTTAATTTATATGTAAGTAGATTTTATGAATAAGGCGATTTGTGTTTTAGTCTATAAGATGCACGATAAAAGCTTAGCGCTTTGGCAAGACGTTGGGAGGATTGCAGTCATTATTAATTTTGTTCCTTTTGTATTTGCCTTAGAATCCTGAATCTTTTTAATTATTGTTAATGTTTATCAAAATGTTCTGTAGCTATTGTTTAGATGTTGGGAAACTTCTCAATTTGCTTAAAACTGTCGACATTATCTTAATGCCTGGAGGACGCTAATTATCTTTTGTCGTCCTATTTGAATAGTCCCATAGTTTCTATTGAACATGTAAATTCTAATAAGACGTTGCCAATCTTTAGTTTCAATGTTAGTTTCAATGGGGCATTATACTGGATCTGCAGTGTGGGCTCAGGTAATGTAGGCTTTCATAGAATTGTTGACGTTTTAATCATTGGGATCTACTTTATTGTTATTTTCTATGCCGTTTATAATTTATGGACTTTTACCCGCTTTGTATTGATTTATTTGTATTTTAATGGTCTTGGGATAACAATCAATAGTTTAATTGAATGCATCTAATGTCTTGTATTCGCATTTACGATCACTACACTACACAAATGTTTAGTAATTTTGGTATATTTTTTCCATTACCACGTTTTTTAAATAGGTTAGATATACAAAAGCCGTTAGCTGTAATGGTAGTTTTGTTTCTTATCTCCTGTCTGTTAGTTGCTTACCACACTAGTTTCAGATTTTGAAGATTGTTTATGTTCAAGTGACATTGTCAATCATCCATTGTATTTATTCACTATCACTAAATTATCACATATATTTGGATACTCAAGACCGTGCGAAGTGGAGAAGGAAAAGCCGGAAAGAGGATCCCGGGCTTCACAGCATTGCAGCTGAGGATGCAACTGGGAATACGCTGAGATGAGAGAGAGAGAGAGAGAAAGAGACAAAATTATCACATATACAGGCGTAAAAATTATAAAATTTATTCTTTTACACTAAAAGCTGCATAAACAATACTTTCGTAATTATGCAAGTTGCACTTGACTGACCTTAGATAAATGGTTGATGCCAGTAACGCAAGCTTGCTTATTACCAGTGTTATTACTCCGACCACAAAGCTAGCTGGCTAATTAATCTTGTAAGACAGTGGAAAGCCGATACTTTCATACAAACGATGCATACAATTTTCATTGCACTTCTATGCTTCTAAAGTAATTTCTGCGTTAGACGCATACCATTGCAGAATTTATAACGAATTTCTATCGATTTTCTATATATATTTATGTAAGTTTTATAATTGTCTGTCTATATAGTCTCTATTAGGTAATTAAGTTGGGTTATTGGTTTATGGCACAGGTTAATGATAAGGTCGACCATATATATACCATGTATAGAATTTTATTTTCAATTTTATTTTGGTGGATAAATATCTACGAATAATAATCCCTAGAAGCGTAACTAATCCCGAAAAATCATTCCACGCGATATGTACCGGGACGGGCGGGGCTTAAAATATGAACCGCGCGGCGCGACAGTTCGCTGTGACACTCAAGTCGTGCGGTTGCGTCGCAAAAAGTTTCCTTTGAGAATATTGCTGTGTTTTTGCGATAATTGATTCATTAAAAATGCCGTCATGTGCCGTGAAGTAGTGTAGAAGCCACAGACATAAAAAGGGAGCACGCACCTTTCATAAACATTTTAATAATCCATACTTGACATCTGTGGAAAGTGTTATGCAAAATGTACCTAAGCCACGCGTTGTACCTCACCGCTCGTTGCGGTGATCGCCCCCACCCGACGACGAAGCGTGACCTTGTCGCGACCAATCGCATGCATATTTGTCTATGCGTGTGTTTGAGTGTTGCGTTATTATTACTGTTAGTTTGTTTGCGTAAATGGAATCAGAATCGAAGCGGTGAATGTAGGAGCGTTATAATTCTAGAGAATTTATTATTCGTAGATAAATATTGACGATTATGATTTGAATACTGGGACATTTAATTTTGCTCATTGCGATAATACAAGGCATGTGTAATGAGACCAATGGAAAATATTATTTTTCGTATCAGGCTTCAGGCTTGAATTACCTAAAAATATCAAATTGCTTGTTGACGTTCACTGACTGATTTCGTGCTTTGGAATTCTGCGATCCGTCCAGGTACAAGCAACAACATCCTTTGGTATCATTTTCAACATCTCTAACCAGACTTGAGACACAGACAACCTACGTAGGTAGTGACGTCTGTGTCTCAAGAAAACTGAAATCGAATAATGAAATTTGGTACTACATTTTTTTACGTGTCTTGCTATATATTTCCTCAGTATACTGGGCCCTGCTGTAAAAATAGGCTCTCGGGAGAAAAAGCTGTTTTCTTGACAGATAGGAAGGGGAATGTAGTAAGATAAGATAAAACTTCTTTATTGCACCAACTATAAGAAGAACATATTATAAGTAAACTAGTGTAGAGTAAGTAGTATTAATTTAATTTCCTAGTTCCAACAATTTGTCTCACACCAGCGGAGTTGATAATAGACAATATGCATGTGATTCAGAAACGAACAAAAAAAATGATGTGTATACTTCATTGCTAAAGAAAAATACCCATATATATATCTTTTCAATTTGACGTGTTTCCATTGAGAAATTAATTATTTAAAAGCTGTATTTTTAAAATTCCCTCGCAAATTTCCGAAACGCCACGTGACGTCACGAAACACTGTCAAACTTAATTTTCTAAATAGTCTGTGCTGTCAATCACAAATTAAAAAGAAGAAGACTATCTGTCACTGTCAATAAGTCATTTGTAATTTGCAGTGTTACCAGATTGGGTATTTTTTTCGCAATTCTGGGTAAAAATGGGAAATTTTAGAGAAAAAATAATAATACTTTTGGAGAATTTTGGGTATTTTTTTTCTTAAATAATATCAATTTGTTTAATTAATTACGGTAGGTAGTACATTATCTTATAGCTTATAGTAGCAGGCAGCTAGTCTACTACCTATTAAATTATAAATAATTGAAGTAGGTACTTACAATACTACTGTGTAGTTTTGCAAAGGATGACACTACTCATTTTGCTCACAATATGTATTTTTTGTTCACAATAGGTATGTACAGTTGCAGTTGAATGGTATAATCCGCTAATTTACTAAACCTCTAGCTGTTTGGCATTACAGCTCGGTTTTGTAAAACAGCGAACTCTAATACGCGGAATGATTCCTTACATTTGCATCTTTGGGCATATGAAAATATATTTTGTCAGGTGCAGTTACGATGTTATTTTTGCACATAGGAACCATACAATATTTATAATAAGATTTTGTGCGCCCTTCCATTTGTAATGAATTGATATTAAAAGCTTTAATCACTCACTTATAATCACAAATTAGATAGTATTACTTATAAAATAAAACTGTGAATCCAAAACTTCGTTGTTTTGTTGATAATATTTTGAATTTGTAATTTGCACTGGACTGACACTGACATATAAGTGTATCTATGACATTGACAATGCACGGTGACGTCACAGAAAAAAGCGCAAAATGGCAACGCGTTTATAGTCGTCCAAAAATAATAGTAATTTTAATTATTTTTTTAAGCTTATTTAATAATATTCTGTAAGTGTTATATTTTTTTCCGGTTATATAATAACTTATAAAATCGTTTAAAAAAATAAAAAATTAACATGAATATACCCTATTGTGGCTAACGACTGTGGATTTACGAAGTAACATTGTCAAAATATGGGTTTGAGATATAAGCGACAGCGATCAGAAAACTTTCAACTACTTTATCCTTTTTTAATTATTTTAGTTTTGACTGTATTTCTGAGCGAAGGATGTGATTGCCTTTTAAGCTAAATGCTTTTTAATCGTAAAATTCCATACGTTGCGTATGCAATCCGTAATTGCTTTACGTTTTGGTAGCTGCAGTAACTTCATGGTACGTCGTATATCTTAGATGCTCGACACTTTCAAGGTGAATGCTCCCGAACTGAACTTGCACCCCTAAGTGTTAAATTTCTGTAATTACATTCTTATTAACCTTTAAAAGACGTTGATGACCTCCTTATGCCAATAGGTAATTGTGCCTTTATAACCAAACTCTGCAATTCCATACAAACAATTTAGCCTTCCTAGGCAATAAATCTCAGTATTTCGTACTGATGCGACGTTTATAGAAGCGTAGGCTAGTATCGTAAATTGTGTAAATTCCGGTGATTACTAGCTCTGACTCAGTTGCAGTGGGAGTCGGTGGATTTAAATACGAAATGTTTGTAATCTGAAGTTAGCCTTTAACATAATAATTATTTTAACCGTTTTGGTACTTATTTGTTAGCGTAAAATGCTAACAGCTACGATGATTTCTACTATAACATACTAATCATGTCCTTATTTATCTTTCTTACTTTTTTTTACAAGTGAAGCGACTTGCATTTTTCCCATCGTAGGAGATTAAATATATAAACTTTTGGACTTTAGTTATTCATCTTGTTTCAATAATTTTCTTTATACATTCTATTCTTTGTAGTAATGACTTTCTCTTCTTTGCTGTTATTAACCATTTTCAGTTGCGTAGTTACATGAAAGTTTATAAAATTATATATATATATATATATGCTACGTACATTTAGCGACTGATAAATAGCCACGTAAAAACGCTAGTCTTGCTATTTAAAATTACAGAAGTATAAAAATTTTAATTTTCAACAACATTTCTTATTTTGTACCACAAGCAAACGTAATAGAAGAAGCGTATTCTTTAATTAAAACCGTCAGTCAGGCATCTTTGTAATTTGAGACTGCTTGGATAGCTGACAAGTAAGGTCATATCGTGTTCAGTTTGTTTATTTTTATAATTGAGATCATTTTCTTGTCATTCGGTGGACTATTGTGATTGAAATAGCCAATTTGACACATGCCTATTGTATCATATAGGATGTTATCTTATCATAAGAGTAAGAAGAGCTGTTGTACTCATTGCATTGTTTGCTTCAATAAAAGATGTTGCCTTTGAAGCCAAGATTTCGTTGAATGTGTGGGAAAATACAGTACAATTTTTTATTTATGTCAGGTACCTTCACCTCAATACATATGTATCTAGCAATTGGAACACCGCTAAAAACACGCCGCGTGTGTTTAGCGATTACAATAAAATATTTTTTAGAAAAGTGTTAGCTAATCGATTGGTCTATACTCGTATGTGCAAACCTAGAAACCAGAAATAGTGTATTCTTGGTATAGCCCATTCAAGTTTATGTATTCGACTACTACGGTCTGCGCCGGAGGATAAGCAACTGATCGCTTTGCTCCCAGACCAACAATTGAAGTATGGAATCTTCTTCCTAGATTATCGGCTCTTAGTCGCATCTCTAATTTTTTTAAATTCTTATTGTATATTTTTTGTAATTCTTGGTGTACAATAAAGTATTACTTACTTACTTACTCTCTGCCAAAAATCGACATTGTGTGTCTCTTTCCATACAATGACACCAACGAGAGCATAGCTCTTAAATAAAGAAGAATATAGAAGAAGAAAGTCGCATGTGCTATTCTCTCACTGCCACTCCCAGACAAACTAAATGTTCGCGACCGCAAGTGCGCTAGAGATGACACAATACTGCTCTTTCACTCACATCATACTGCAGGAAATGTGAAACTTTTCGTCTATCTCTTTCGTATTAAAGATATTTCGATCTATTGCACTAAAAATAGGTAGCATTTCACAAAGTCCACTGCAGTCTGGATAAAATCCATATTCTGAAGTGGCCTTATCAGTGATAACGCAGATATCACATGATACCGCCTTATCAGCTCTTGTTATGTCTAGATAGCGCAAAGATAAGGATTCTAACAATGCTTTCTATTTTGTTGCAAGTAAGCGGAAACTTTGAAAATTTTTTCGTGGAAAGTAAACACTAGAATTATTTTCAGTGAAGTAAAAAAATTCTAGCAGAAGTTGATAAATCTCATCGCTGCAGATGAATTTTGGTAAGTATTTTGTTGGGTGTTGCCTAAGTTGTAATTTCAGGTATTAAACATTCTGGATAGAGTTTAATCTCATACAAAGAAAAACAATAAGATAGTGCATTACATTTTGAGATCCTTACGCCATATAAATTTATATTTATAATGGACGACCTCCGTGGCGTAGTGGTTAACACGCCAGTCCGCGACTCCGGTGGATCTGGATTCGATCCTCAGCCAGGGCAAGTTGGAAAATGGCCTTTTTCATAAAGTCCTAGGTCTTGGGTGTTTATCTTCTTCTTTATCTAAGCGCGTTCCCGGTTGCATCCTCAGCTGTGCTGCTTCGGAGCCCGGGGTGCGCTTTCCCGCTTTTTCTTCTCCAAATATAACATGCATGTCAAAGGTCACCCAAGGATGCCAAAGACCTTGCAAAATGGAGAAGAAATAGCTGGAACAGTTTAAATGAATTGGGTATAGTTTTACGACCGGCCGCCTGCCTGACGTCAACTTTTTTTGGGAATTGCAATTGTAGCACGAGATGTTTGTGCTCAGTCTTTTAGTCGCCTCTTACGACATCCACAGGAAGAGATGGAGTGGTCCTTTTCTAACCCGGAACCACACGGGTAAGTTGGTGGTGTTTGGTGTTTTAAGGTGTTTATATACATATATATATTTATTGACTATAAAATATAGTATAGTTGAGTCCCATAACACAAGTTTTAACTTACTTTGGGGCTAGCTCAATCAGAGTGATTTGTCCCTATATATTTATTTATAAATCAAATATTTCTACACACTTGAAGTTAAGTTCTTTAGGGTTGCTACACACTTATTCGGGCCGACATTAATCGGCCCAGCCGGGCGGTAAAATTAAAATTCGGCAAATACTTCCGAACCGACAATGGCGGCTTGAATAAGTGTGTAGCAACCCTAAAGAACTCATTGTTTTCGAACGTTAAATATTTTATTTTTTTATTAAAAAGTAAGCTATAGATTACTTAATGAAGAAAATACATATTTCTCGGGGATTTCGTTCGTAACTTGAAGCGAAGCTTCCGTGACGTATTTTCAATTGCCAGTAAATAAAAATCAATTAGTTTTTGCTACCGTGAAATCCTGATCGAATCGTGTCATATGCCCGTCCCTATCTGTTCTGTATCGAAAGACAAAGAACTAAATACTTTCAAAGATAAGCGGGGCATCATCATTAAAGTTCGTTGGTTGTAGCTGTTCAGAAATAGGGTTGTCATTTTTAAGAAACGGTTTTGTGTTCTTGGAAACTATTAGAGATATTTCGTTATGTTTAATAATCGCATTGATGACTTTGAAACAAATAGTAAAATACTAATTTATTCATAATACACTTACACTTAAATTAGATATACGTGTATTATACCTTAAAAAAAATTGTCATACATTATATGTATCACTGAAGTGCGTCAGTACCTACAAAAAATAAACTGTGGTACAGTGTCAGTACCGCACGAGTAGGTTTCTCGTTCTTAGTGTGTAATGGTACTCCAATTGTTGTTTTTATTGCCAGTATAGGGCAACCTCTATCGTTGGCTATGATGAGGTGCTCCAAAGTGCAGGAGGTTTGCGCACGAAAGCAATAAAAGTATCATTATAAGGTCTTGTTTAGTCTCCACTGCAGGAGCACGACCCTCTGAACCACCATTACTTGTTACGTGTAGTATTACATACCCTGTTCACCATGTTGTACCTGCATGCTTTTTATGGAATTCTGCTTACAATTTTGGGCATGCGATGCTTATCCCGTCGAATGTCCCAATTACTAACTGCTAATAGCGTTAGTATGTCGGTTAAACATCAATGTGATATGATAAATATGAAATGTATTTTTGTATTTTCAGTTATTGTCGTAAAACTTTTACATTAAACATTGTTTTAAATATTATAAGATTGAAACGTTTTATTACGTTAATTATGTAAAGTTCTCAAATCGAGATACAACTCCATTTCATTCCAACTTCCATCTTGACGCAGTAACCTACCTACAACATCATTTATACTATCAGCTTCATCTTATTCCATAACTGGCAGTTGACATCCCTGTTACCGGGACCATTTTCCCATGACGCGTGGGAAAATGGCCACGAAACGAGATCTCGTTGCGGAGAACTATCATCCATGTTCTATGTCATGCCTTCCAACTGAGGACCTACTTGAACTACTCAAGTATTACGTCTTCACAATTGTCTTAAAACGAACCAGTCCACCATTAAATTTAAATACTCAAACTAGAGGTAAATACTGGCAATAATATAGTTTTCCGTAAATTTAGAAACGTTGTATAACTATTTCTCGATTTTTTTTTTGCCGTGGCTGTGTGTCAGTCTGTGACATCGTAGCTCCCAAACGGATAGACTTATGTCGATGCGGTTTTTTTTTAATCAAAAGCCTTGTAAGTCGAGATGGTCCTTAGCTATGTTTGATAGAAATCAGTTCTGCGGTTTAAAAGTAATGGGGGGTGAAATTGGGGGTGAGCAACCCAAAGTATGCAAATATACCTAAGTGGAGTATCAAATCATCATCATCCAAGAGTATTCCCGGTTGCATCGTCAGCGGTTACGCTTCAGAGCCCGGGGTCCGCTACCTTACCTAGGTGATATGACGGTTACTGGTTTTTACACAGAGCGACTGCCGTCTGACCTCCGCAACCCAAAGGGTAGACACAAACAAACAACAAACGCTAGATGGCGTTCGGAACCAACAGCTTTACGTGCCTTCCGAAGCTCAGAATCAACACAACAACATAACTTTTCACAAAGTATGCTTCCCAGTGGGATTTGAACCCACAACCTCCGGATCACAAGGCAAACGTTTTGACCACTGGACCACGGAGGCAGTCGAGTGGAGTATCAAATGTAAGGGTTAAATAAATCTGTAGATAAAGAAATCGGTCTGTTAATAAAAATCGGTTTAGCCGTTTTAAAGTTATTGGGGTTAAACGCTTGAAAGTCTTCTTCAAGGGGTACTTAGCACTGACCCCCATGGAACAGGCGTGATAATGTTATATGATCATTCTTTATGTATGCCCCAGGTGTATTTATTACTATTATCGAAACCCCGAGAATTATGTTTGGAGAAACAATCTTACGTAGTTATCATGAAATGCACACTTTAAGGGCTTTACAAACTAAACATGGTCATAGTTACATAAACATGTTCACTCTTATTAACTTGATATAGATCTAGTTGTTATCACTTCTGCTGAGCCGTTACTTGTTGCTATTTGAAGTGTTGTAACTTGCATCGACAGCGATGATATCGATATTTACATCACAACTCAATGACAAGCTGCAGGCTTTTTAATAAGACGTCAGAATCCAAGATGGCTATCATATCTGCATGTCGATCTTCCTGGATTTGTATCGGTGATATAATAGTTTGCTTATTTATGTCCATTGAAAGTAGGATAGTTATGGTAACAGTTGCTGAATCAAGATTATACTTACTACTTTATCAGTCCATTGCTCTATTGTGTGTTGTGTGGTTCCCAGCAGAGTAGCATAGAACCATTCCAAGGCTTCCCGTGGATGTCGTAGAACGCTACTTAGGAAATACAAGCTAAACAAAGCTTATAAATATCAATGAGATATCTCCAACCCGTCTGGCCAGCGTGGAGTGTAGGCCAAATACTCAGCCTGCTCTGGCTAATATATGGCTTTGGTAGTACAGAGAGGGTCGTGCTCCTGCAGTGGAGACTTAAAAAGACCTGATGATGATGATATAATTAATGCGGAGAAAATTGGCTAAACTTAGAACGGTATATAGTTAAACAAAATAATCTAAAATGTGATACACAATATTTCAAACAATTATTTCTGCAAAAATATTGTAACTTTTCGCGTACATTCCTATTTCCTACAGAGATACACAGAAACTATAGACCGTCACCCACTTATCGTAAATTTTTTTGTTCCCATGTGTGCAATTACCCTTCTTTATATACCTTTTCAGAATACCGTTGTATATCACACCAGCAATATCTAAAAGAAACAAAACTGCACAAACATTGTCAATCGCGTCCGGAGTTAAAAGCATTTCTCATGAACTTCAAACCACGCCAGATTTAGTCCGTTCCCGTCGGGAGGACAGGGCGTCGAACACGTGGCCGTTACTTCCGCCCTCTGTTTACTGGATCGTTAGGGAATAGGCCGGGAGAACGAGTTCGGTTGCATTCACAACATTTACAAGCTTAGTACAGTAACATCTCTAGGAAAATAAAATACATATGTATTTGTTTTAAAAGAAAATTACTCCCAACTTATCTGGGTATTCCTCAGGGCAGCGTTAAGGTCCTCACTTTGTAATTGAAAATCAAACGAAAACTTGTTAGCGTCATTCTCTTAGTAATAAAAAAATCACTAATAAGTACATATATATGTATAATTTGTAAATAAATAAATAAATAAATAGATAGGGACATATCACACTGATTAAGCTAGCCCAAAAGTAAGTTTAAACTTGTATTATCGGTTACTAATGCAACTATACTATATTTTACAATAAATACATAATCACCCAGGACCCAGGATAATATGAAAAAGGCAATTTTTCAACTTGCCCTAGCTAGGGATCGAACCCAGAACTTCCAAGTGTCAGACTAGCGTGTAAACCAATAGGCACGGATATAAATGGGATAAAGTTAAGAACAAATTTCTAAAAAAAATATGAAAAACCTAGTTAAAATATACTACTAAACTGGAAAACTGGGTACGAGAAATATGTTTCGTGTAGGGTCAGTTCACACCGAGACGTGGCGCACAGTTTTAAAGAAATATAAAACTTGTTTACTTCACAAAAAGATACTTCAGTGAGAGCCCGCTGCGTTGAACTGAGCGGCAACTGAAATTAGTATTTTTTTTTTGCGTAGAAAGCAAGTTCTGTATTTCTTCAAAAGTGCACGCCACGTCGTTAAGGCGACGTGGGTTCACAATTTGCAATACTGTGCGTGTTTTTGAAAAATCACTGTTATTAAACTACTACAGTTTATTCCTCAAAAAATTTACATAAAAATCTTAAGGATTTTCTACAGACACCCACAATAGCCAAAACACGATTGAGCATTTTTGGCTCGATAGAAAAAAATCACAAACATACCTCTAAATTTGCCTTTATAATACGTCTTACTATTTTATACAATCACCTATTTAAACGTAAATTATACCAAAACATGTAGTAGTTTTATAACAGTGATTTTTCAAAAACACGCACGGTATTGCAAATTGTGAACCCACGTCACCTTAAGCGTTCCGCCTTGGTGTAAACTGACCCTTACTCGGAATAGTACAAGAGCGTGTGGTCGTGACATTCGCAGGTTATCCATAATTTATAAGACGCTAGGCAACAGTCATTCAATTACAGATATTACATAAGTTGAACCTGATGATGGTACTGATCCTAAAGTGATTTGACATAAGTTAACAATTTTAAATGAGAACTTCAATAAAAAGTCTTTCATTGGATATTTCAGATACCTTCTGGACAAAGAGACAGTTCAGAAGGTATCTGAAATATGCAATCCCCATCCTCCCCATGTTTATTTAATTCAGATGTTCTTGTACCAATCACCTTCTAAAACTTTTTACTGCGTTAGATTCTGCCCATTGGATCATGCGCCCAAATGCCATAAGGTTTATACGCTTCTAGTTTTTCCTAATCAAATACACATTTTGAATTAATATTACATTTAGTTTGATTTGCTTTAACGTGAATGAGGTAGCTGCTTTTCGTCTTTCCTAGTAAAATACAAATTTGGAATAATATTAAATTTAGTTTGGTTTGCTTTTACGTGAATGTTGCAAAAGTTTTTGGTGGATGATATTTTACATGAAGCTGCTTCTAGTCTTCCTCTAATTTGTGCACAGTCGTTCCTGAGCAATGACCTGCTTTGACGTAACTTAACTTACTAATCCCTTGCTTTCAATGGGCAGTACTAACAAACGTACCTTTGACATTTTCTCGTTATGTAAGCAAGTATTTTGTGACATGTAAGCTTCTTTTCTTTTCAATGGAAACAAAATACAAGCTGCTTTACTGAAATGGATTTGAATGGGTTGGTGAAATTTGGGATTTCTATTACAATTTGTTTGAAGAAGTTAACTTACATAATAGGCCGTTAAGTAAAAATATACTCGAAGGACCACAGCTACATACAACTTCTAAGATCTAAGAACGGAACAGTGGCTTTTTAGAAAATATTATGTGCTACCTGTATCACTCTTCTTACTTGAGTTACGTTCTTACATTTCAAATGCAACTGCAGCAATTTGAAGAGATAAAAAATCATTAAATTAATGCATACGGGAATTAACGCGAAACGTACCTTTTTTTATTTATTTTGCTGACGTTTCGTTCGGGTTTCACCGAACGTGGTCCCAGCTTGACATAATTCCCGTATACATTAATTTAATAATAATGCAACGCGATAGTTTAAAAGTATTTATAGATAAAAAATCATCTATGCAAATTCTAAACATACGTCCTATTGCAGGATTATCCATATTTTCATCCATGTATTTTGATTGACAGTATTGCTAGCCACTAATGGTTAGAGCATAGTGCCTTCATTATCAATAAATTAAATAATTAGGCCCTTCGGGTGGAGAGCCTTTGTGTCTCCTTATTTACGGGCAATTATTTGGTCTCATACTTTTTTTTATTACATCTACATTTTTTTTGTTTAGCCTTTCTATTCTACAGATTTAAGAGCAGGTATCATAACATAACATATACAACAAATAACATATTAATGTTTATTTGCTCTTTTGTTTTCTTTCTTAGACTCTCTTGTGTGTGGGATTTCCCTAAAATAATAGTTACTCTCTGATATTAGGTCCGCCAAAGCGTTTCGAAAATTCTTAATCATTAGTACTCGTTTATCCCTCTTATCCAGATCTTGCATCAAAAGATTTGCGCTCGTGGGCGTAATACCTTAACAATAAAGCCCACGCAATGTTTATCTCACTCTCTGTTAATTGGTTCTGATGAAACGCATTAGGCTTTAAAATTACCTATATTTGGGTCAAAATTTAGAATAGTGTTTTTTATGTAAAAAATGTGTTCATTAAAACATTCCTAAATAGAGTTGGTATGGTAACGGTATTTTTTTGTGGAACGAATTTATACCCTCTGGATTAGCGAGGTTACCAATACGTCACGGATGTCGTCAATATAATTGATACTGAGGATGTAGAAAATATACTTACTTATCAAAACGTAAAAGTAATAAAAAGGCCGGATTATACGCAAATTAATTAGAAAAAGAATGTCCGCTAAATTCCACGGAATAATAGTAGAAACATGTAAAATCACTTAGATTACAAAATCGCGATTATTTGGATGACCCACTAAGCCTATCTTACGCAATGGGTGAATTATGGAGTCGTTGAATGATTAAGATATGAAACTGTACCTCTATCGATCATTCTGTTTACGTGCACAATAGAATCGTTATGGAACTGTGCTGATTTAGTATTGTTATGGAAATTGTCAATCGGAGGAAGCTATTGTGTGAATAATCGATGACATTTCGAAACTTCAAGAAATCGAAATTTTGTTATGTAAATTTAGTGATATATTTCAATATATGCTAAAAATAATGTCTTGATCATTTGCAAGCAGAAATTTGAAACACTAATATCTCAAATTTCTTTTGAATTTGGCGTATTTTATTCCGGGATTGGTAGATATTACAAAATTTGAGTGATTTTATGCTTTCTGGACTAGAATTCATTTGATGATAATGAAGATACATCGCGCAAGCGAAATCACTAGAACAAGCTCGTAAAGTAAAGGAAAATATAGTATTACATCACAAACAATTAAAAAAAAACCGGCCAAGTGCGAGTCGGACTCGCGCACCGAGGGTTCCGTACAAACCTGCAAGGTTTAGTATTTGGTATGAATTTCAATTTAATACCTCTACGCGTTTATGAGGAAATGGGTAGTAAGTTTAAAATTATTAAAAAAAAAATATTATGTGATGTAACTAAAAATGTATGGTTTTCGTAATTTTTCCTTTATCTATGCTATAAGACGTTGCTTCGTACCAAATTTCAAGATTCTGAGTTCACGGGAAGCACCCTGTAGGTTTTGATTCCCTTGCAAGTGTCGAAAATTTGCGGCATAAACGGCTGTATCTTTTGATTGCGTTGGCTTAGAAGTTTGATTTTTTCACAGCTTCAAGGGACAGTAGACCTGAGTAATTGATATAAATTTCAGCTTCATACCTCCACGCGTTCCTGAGAAAAAGGGTCTTGACAGACGGACGGACGGACGGACAGACGGACAACAAAGTGATCCTATAAGGGTTCCGTTTTTTCCTTTTGAGGTACGGAACCCTAAAAATTATGAGAAAAGAAAATAATGGCATGTACGAGTAGGTAAAATGAGAAGTGTGCGAAAACAAAACAAGGTAAATAAAACCGCCATTGTATTTGATAATGCAAAACTGACCTTTTGTGTTTGATTCCACAGTCTTTCTATATGATACGAGAAAGATAATAATCTGCTAACTGGTAAGAATTGTCTTTTGCTTCGAGTTTTATCTTGTCGCTTGTCACCATTTTCATTTTTTATACAAAAAGCTGTTTGTCGCGGTCATAAAATCTTCTTATTTATGGCCCGAGTTATTATTATTAGCGACATTTATGATATCAACTTTAATATATCTATTCCAGAATATTCGTCTTTCTAAAATGTATGTTGAATATACATATTCTAAGTTACCCTTTTTAGTATTCGTGCATTACTGACTTAGGTGTACTCGTATTTTAACTAATATTTGTTTTCCAGCTGTGCTCTTTATGTTTGCATTTATAAATGATAAATATTTATTTTGTCATGAGTCTTATTCAATGTGAGTTCTTTGAGTCTTGAGTTCTTTGTCAATAAATCACTGAATCACAAATAAAAAAATCAATATACGAAAGCCATAACTAGTTAAGTTGTCCCTAAATAGATCTAAATTCGACGAATGTCATTTAATATTTAAGGTCCACCTATCCTACCTATTAATTCAATCGATCGAAGAAAGCTTATAAAAAATGTATATGAGACCGAACGCCCTCGGACTTTCGTCTTTCGTGGAAAAATAAAAAATAAATTATGGCAGCCCGATATATGTAGAGAGTTGGCCATATTATGTGTCAAGTTTATTATATTATTGCCGATAAAATTAAAATAAAGTGCTATATTATATCAATTACTTTACGAAATTAATCAAGACTTATATTAGACAGGCTGTGTTTTATCTATTTACATATTCTTTCCTTTTATTTTTAATTTCAGTATTCTGGTTAGGTTTTGTGACTGAATGAAAGTTTAGCATAGACTCAGACTGTCTTACAATCCGATGCTTATGATACCAGTGAGTCTGTGAGTTAGTCCAGCTAGTTTATATTAGGGTTCAAACTCTTTTCATATTGGTTGGTGCAAATTTTTGAATTACATATTTCTATCTAAACATACAGAGAAAAAATCTAAAAAAAAACTACTCGTTCACTCACTGTAACTTCTCGTACCTCCAATTTGAATGCATTCAGTCAATGCCGAGCATGACAATGGCGTGACGTATTTTTCAGTGACCTTCTCCGGATTTTCACGGGAACATGGATTTCAATGAACCAAACCTATGAATAAACCACACAAACAATTTTACAGTAAATCAAACATTCCAGCCCTTTATACCCAACAATAGAGTATTGAACAAATACCTGAACCTTCATGGTATTTTATTTTACATTTAGCATGTCAATTGAGATCGTACAGATCCAAAATATTATATTTCTTGAGCTTATATTTTTTTTTTAAATATAAATTAATGACTCTAACACAGTTTAATGATAAAGATCCAGGAATGACAGTAGAAGTGATATTATTAGATATATTAATAAATGGAAATACAAATATGGGTCGATGTCCATGTCCACCGTGTGTTGAATTAGTAACTTGAGTACAAACTTAATAAGCAATGCACTCGTTATAAAAAAATGTTAATGAACCGAGCAGTCGAAGCGTCTCAGTTTCGAGATCCGTGTCGCATTTTTCAACCAATTTTGACGAAAATTGGCACACAAGTTCCTTGATCTATTTAATTTTTTTAGTCGACCGCAATTTCTGATTGGGAGACAAATAGGGCGGCAAAGGGGGCGGATCTTTACTGTCGTATTATTTATTGATGGATTTCTATCAAATTTAATAAGCACTTTTAGGACGTTCTTCTACACAAGATATTGCAAAAAAAACCAAAAGGGGGTGCGGAGGAAGGGAGAGAAAGGGAGAAGTTTGCTGTAGCGTTAAATATGGATGGATTTCATTGAAATGGCTTGCAAAGCCAGGGGAAAGAAGAAAGTGTCGGTTATTGCATAGTAATAAGAGGTCGCGAGGTCTACTGTTCTCACTTCTAATCACTAGCATTAAAAAGATGTAGGAACAAAGCTATCAGTTCAGTCTGTTTTTAATTGGAAGATAAATTTATATATGACTTGTATGAGGTACAACGGAATGGATGCATGCAGCGATAAATAAGATAAAATGTCATGATTTAAAAGAGAGAAAGACTGGCAAATAGTGACAATAAAATAAATTACGAAACTACTAAATTGACGACACTCAATACCTAACTGTATAATTGCTTTATGTAGATGTTGTCATGGTGAGAATCGCGTGCTAAGATAGTATTTATCTCATCGTTAGTAAGTGCTTTATTATGACTACTGACGGTCAGGATTGTGGGTCATCCATCCTGTGCTGGGGATCCATCATCGTCTGTAGTAATTGCCCTGACTGCTTTGCCCTTTGAAACGTAACACATAATTTTGTATGCATCACTACTCTTCCAATTTTGTTCATAAACGGTCAATGGAGCTATCAATTTTGTTGCATCTATCTAGCTAGCTAGCTAGTATCTTGCTTAGTCCTTGGGGTCTTTTTTATTATAGATGCACTATTACGTATTTATCCCTAACAGGGTAGACAGAGCTTACGGCCGCAAAACTGAAAGGCGTGATGGGTTGGTAACGGCATCGCCTATTGATGATAGAGATTGTCGTCCTTTCCCTCGATCGGCTTTTGCGATCTGCGCGGGAAAATAAACAGCTAAAATATTCTACGTTTTTCTTTTCTCAAATATTTTACCAAGATCTCTTGATTGTACCTATTTATCTATATTTTGCTTCTATTTTGTATTTAAAATCTGTCTTTTTGCTCTTTCTTATTTTTCTTAAGCCAATGCATAAAATCAATTTTCGGCCCAATAAGTAACAATTCTATTCCGTCGGCCATATTGGCCGCGGGGTCATCGAACTGGCGTTAATCACAACCGGACGGATGGTAGATTTATGCGACGTTCAATTCCGACGGCCTTGCGGTGAGTGAGGGTAACTTGAGAAAATTGTGAGTTATGTCTATGGTTATAGATGAATGATGGCCATGGTACGTTACTAGTTATGGCAACTACTTCTACTAAGCTTCACGACTCTGGAATGCTTTGCCCGAAATGATGATCTCCAGATTAAAATTCCCATGTCTAGAATATTCAATGATATCTTCAAAAAATATAGTGTCGTTTATATTAACAGACACAAAATATGTTTGTTTTATAACGTTGTATAAAAATAAACCAAACCATTAACTAGTGAAACTTTAGCTTCCAAAATAAAGAAGAAATATGCTAAGTCATTCTTTATCTAAATATTGACTAATGATTCATTACCATCATATATTCTATCTTGCATGATGACCGTATATGACTTAACAGCACTTTCTCTGTATTGCAATGATTGCAACATTGCTTATGAAACTTTTTTTCTCTTAGCAATTGAATATGGATTAAATTTATTCTTCATTGCCTTTCAATAACTTACAATCGACTAAGCAAAGGATACAAAAAGTTCTAGATACTGATTATACTTGTATTTATTAAGACAGATTTCTCGTTTACTCTAATAAAATTACTGTTTACATAAACAGTTTACAGTAAATTATTTTCAAAGTGATTTAACAAATGAAAAATTAAGTCATACTAATTCAACCACTAAACAACTAAGAAAAACATTAGTCCTAATATTTTATTGAACAATCATACATTTGAACCACTGGGAACACAGAAGTGACACTTACTTCAGGTCAAATGAACTTGATAACTAAACAAGTTAGTAGAAATAAATATGTAAAGTATATAAGCGAATATTTAAAGTAAGAGAGGTTAGAAATTAGTCATATCTTATTTATTATAATACTCAGTACTAATTTCAGATCAATCTCAAATCGTCGTGTCACGATCAAACTCACATGTCATTCATACAATTTGTAACTTACGTCCAACCCACTCGGATTAATCAATTTGTCATTTACCAAATGAAAGCGTGAATTCATTTGTAAAATACTCGGGTGAGATTATCTGTTGCCACCGATGGTATCAGGCCAGTTGCCTGGCTTAGTTCGGGCCAATTTATTGATATTAGCGTCTGAGGTTGAGAAATGGGCCTGTAGATTTCATCGTGAATGTTGAGAGTGCTTTAGTTAACGATTATTACAAAATATATACGGGTGGGTAGTAGCGATTCAGCAATCTTAGGTAAGGCTTCTAGGGGTTAATTTCAATTTCAATGAAAGTATATATACAATATAAAACCGATTGTGTAGATAAGCATTCGTCTGTTCATCTTATCGTCTTAATATTTTTATGAAACTTTAAACTGAATCTTTTTAATTTGGGCCAAAAGTAACGTTAATACTTCTATGAATGTACGTGGAACAGTGTCTACTCTCACTTTCTTAAAACTACATTATCATCATTGTCTCAGCTCTTGACTTCTTCTGGTTCACGGACACTTACATTCAGATACAGGCGTACTACATGCTGAGTAAAGGCCTTTTTTCATTTCGACTACCAAGTTCTATCTTATGTAGTCAACCCATTATATAGCCAAAACACGGTTCACCATTTGGTAAATATCTTTTTCCATCTGCCATCATTCCGTCGAGCCAGGTGCCTTGCCCAGTTCAAAAACTACTTACTTTATTGCATAAGGTGTCAAAATAGGCCAAAATAGAGAGTCACTGACCGTTCCCCCTGTCCCAAATACCTAGCCCGTCCTTAAAATCACGGGGTGATAATTGTTCTGTAATTACAGGTTGGCGATTGTATCTGAAAAGCAAATAACATTGGCTTTTTCAAATTTTTTGTCAACTTGCATTGTAAGTTGGGGTCATTTTACGAATAGAGGGTAAGGAAGGACGCGTGATTATGAAACATAACCTCAGCCAACCATTTTGGAAAAAGTTTTGTTGAGACTTGGTATTAGTAGTCAAAGACATGTACGGATATATCAACAGCTAATATGATTGCTAATTGTTATTTATTAAACTTCTCTGAGTTGCCATACTTGTAGGTTGCTGTTTACGTACTGATAAATGCAATTTTATATGAAGCTTTGGAATCAGGTCACCCGAAAAGTTTATCGTCATGTAAAACAGTTTCATATCATTTAACTTGATCTGAACTAATTCGCATATCGTGATCCCTACAAATAAAGTTGACATCATAAATATCGTTATCATTTTATATGAGTATTCCACTATCGCTCTATATTCCCTGTCATATTTTTTGTTTTGTCATGTCAAGTAAAATGGGACAACACGGTATTGGTGGAGGAGCGTCCCCCAAAAATATTCGTCACGCAAGTCCACGTGCCACGTAGGTTTGCGGCATAATTCACGGGAGGAAGCGATTTTAGCCTCCGTCTAGCGTAGTAGTGGTAGAGCAGGTAACATACTTGTCTGCATCTACATTTTGCGATCCTTATCTGATTCCTACGAAATACTCGAGTGTCTACTTACAAACTCTTAAATATTGTCAGTTAATTTATATGTTGTTCATGTTTCATAAAACCTTTGTAACAGTATATTAATCAGCATTAAAATCAGAACAGTAATTTATTTTACTACCACCTTATTAATTACACTGACACTTTTTTAGCAATAACTTTCGCCTGATCACAAGTTGTTAAATCACTTCATTAGTTATAACTCCTTTCTTATTATAACTCGCCGAATGACAGGAAACAATAACTATAACAAAGACGCCGCCAACAGATTTCTCAATTATATTTTATAATTATACTTTATGGCTTCGTATAAATAATTTATATTCGAAGTCATTATAATGTCAAAGGATAAGTCTCAATAAATTTGCAGCAATCATCTTTACATGAAAACTGACATTTTTATACAGATTTTTCTTCTTCTCAAAACAAAACTGTATTAACGTAACATGAGTATGAATACGTAAAACATTGCTTTCATAAAATAAATAACAACTGTAAATGTTATAACTGTCTGTTCAAGTTTTGACTTATACACTTAAATAGCAAAACAATTAAAGCAATAAGGTTTCTTTCAAAGTTTTGTTTCTTTAGTGAAAGAGGCTATAAAAACTGGAAAGTTTGCTTCTTATTCGCGCGTCGCTCAATATTTATACCACAAAAGGTAACGTCGTAGCCGCATTACGATCGGCAAATTAACACTGCCCACCATTGTTATTCCGAGTAGTATCGTGATAATTATCGCGATAATTGTTACTATAATTATCGCTTCATAAGTGTCCGACAGCACCTCATGTAAGTCAAGTTGAAATCAAGTTTTGGATTCCATGAAATCGTGAGATGTAAACGTGATCTACTTTGCTGCTTAAATATTTCAACAACAATATTTTTGCTGTAAGGAAACATCAGTGATGTGCTAAATTATTACCTACATTACTAGGATGGCTCCATATCGAGAAAAATAAACTTCTCGCTAGTATCCGACATTAAATTAGGGTGGCATGGCACAAAGTAGACAAATTCTATGTGTCTTTAAAATTTACGCTACTGGGAATGATACAATGTATGAGTATTATAGGTACTAAATTACATTTACACCTGCTATATCTAAGTTTATGGTATGGTTAGTTTTGCTTACATTACGTTCAAAGAATTGAGTCCTATTTAAGAAACGTAATATGAAACATGTAGTGTTTACATACAGGGTGTTTGGTAGTCCAGAACAGAGCTTTGTTTATTATAATGTGAATTGAGTCATGTTTTTTTTTATTTTAAAAATATAGAGTACCTACTTAAAGACACGTAAGCGAAGCTGATTTACTAAACTTTTAATGCAGTAAAATATACTTAGTATTATATTTTTTTGAAATTATACCCTTACTATGAAAATAGCAAGACAAATTAAAGTAAAATAATTATATTAAACGGAAGTTAATCCTGATAGTTAAATACATGAAGTAAGTATATAGGTACAATCTAACAGGCTTCTAGTAGTTACCTTTTGATTTATGAAGAACCTATAAATGTGTCAATTACATCGACCACTAATAAACTTTCAGTAGTCATTTAGTTAATGAAATACCAGTTCGCGTGGTACCTCGCTATTACCCCAGAGAAAGCTAAAAAAACACGGGGTCAATGACACTGACCTTTTCAACCTTGCAACTTAACTGAGAAAGGACTGTTTAGACCTTAATGAATTAATAGCAGCTCACGAAACACATTAACAAGCCGTTTAAAGTCTTAAGTGGTTCAGTTAAAGTTGGAATTTGTTTGGAAGGTTATAAAAACTGCCATAAATCTAAGAGTTCATGACTTCAAATAATTAGAAAGCTCCCTTTGTTCCGAGATAACAGAAAAGATCGTTTGTCAACTATGTAAGATGCGGGTACCATAAAGTACCATACAAATAGCCTAAGAAAACAACATCACTCGAACATTTTCTTAACTATTCCTTTTATTTTATGGTCGTGTGTGTTTTTGTTTAGTCTCATTGAAAAGATTTTGCCTGCAAAGTTTGCAGATGGAATGATGTGAATAGTGGAATCTTAATGAGTCAGGACATTCAGTAGTAGCAGGCCTGTGTCACTCCCCGTTTAGGTATCGAAAATGTACCTACATTATTACTATGCGCGCAGGCGGCCCCTCGGGGTGGTAAATTCAGTTATACGAATCGTTTGTCCAGAGTCATAAGGATGAAATTGGCTTGCAATGGATGTCTAGGTATCTAAACAAGAAGGTGCTGAGTTCTGACGTGAGCTAAATTAAACTTTATCACTATCAACATTGAGTAGATATTTTTTTTAATTTCTTTGCTCTTTACAGAAGTCTCACTGACTTCTGTACGGAGTATTAGTATCTATTCTGTGGTAGTAGGAAGTAAAATTGTACAAATGCAAAATATTTTTCTGTTCGCGCGTTTTACACTATAAGTATACATTATTACGGTATTACACACATTTTTGAAAAATGTCTCAATTAGATTTCGTGGTGCCAATAAACCACTTGTGGAATGTGGACGCCATATTGCTCTGTAGTCGTGGCGGCAGATATGCATGTAAACAAATAAACGCGCTGATCCGACAGTTTTCTGCTAGCCAAAGCTATCGCAAGAATATATTTTTAGATTTTTTTTTCATATAGACTAAAATACCCTATTCTAGTTTTTTTAAAATATAATGGATGATGAATCCGCTACACTACCCGGCGACCACTATATTTACTAACGTCGTTTTCCCGTAAAAATCTAAAGAAAGCGTCAAAATATTATTCCATCTTGTTTCCATGCCCTGTCGCTCCAAAGAGTGGAAAGGAAATCCTAATGGAGGTATAGTTTCCTTTCTAGGAAAGGAGTCGTTAAATAATCTATTTCGGGCAGTCCGTTTTAAACCGAAACATGTTTCAACTCTTTGTGTCAAAATATTATTCCATCTTGTTTCCATGCCCTGTCGCTCCAAAGAGTGGAAAGGAAATCCTAATGGAGGTATAGTTTCCTTTCTAGGAAAGGAGTCGTTAAATAATCTATTTCGGGCAGTCCGTTTTAAACCGAAACATGTTTCAACTCTTTGGGATTTATGAATATTTTCAGTAATATAATAATAGAGGAGAGAACTTATACCTACTTTGGACACCTTATATGACAGGATAGCTATTAAAAAGAATCTATTTTATAATTGAAAGATCGGGGCTGGGATAGGAAATGAAAAGCTTAGAAAGGCGTATAACGAAGTAAAGAAAAAGACAGAAACTGTATCGTACAAGAAGCTAAAGTTAGAAACTTAAAGCCCCCAAATCAAATCGTTAAGACTAGGGATAGGATTCAATGGCGCAGACAAAAGGGGCCATCTACATATTACGTCCCTCCCGAATGTGACAGTACGTGTTAAAGGGATAAGAAAAAAGCTTGATAAGGGGTCGAAAAGTCAAAATTATAGGAGACGTAATATAAGGACGGCCCCAAAGGAGGTTAATGCCCAGCTGTGGGCCTTTTGAGAATTGACAATGACGATGATGATGATAATAGAGTGTAATAAAGAATAAAAGAAAATGTAAGAATTGGAAATGCAACGACAAATTTCACCAAAATCTGTCGAAAAAGTCAATGTACTTGTCCAATGATCACGACTCTTATTTATTGATGCAAGTTTGTACTCGTAAGCTTGCGTTCAAACGTAATAATAATAAGGGACGGCAGTGCAAGTGTTGGCATTTCACGGGTACTCGAGAATGGCAGCCAAGTGTCATACTACCAACGTGCGTTCCCAGACATATTGCGTCCATGTGTATATTGTTTGTAATAATATAGGATAAGTACACTTGGCGACAAAATTCAGCTTGCCTTCACAGTAAAACATAAATGTAACGATTTTTAGATGTTATTGGAGACCCTAAGTAACCAGAAAGTCTTTCATTATATATGTGTGTATATATGCTTATAGGTTTTTTAAGTCTTCTTTTCTCGGCATCACCAGTTCACCAGTGGGTTGACTGGTAGATAAAGCCTATGGCTTTAAGTCCGCCTTATGGGCCTTTCTTCGCTCTCGACGAATATTTTACTGTGTTTTATTTTAGTGAGGAATAAACTGTAGTAGTTTAATAACAGTGATTTTTCAAAAACATGCACAGTATTGCAAATTGTGAACCCATCTCGCCTTAATACGATTGTCCTGGTTTGAGTCGAAGAACAGCTCGAATAACCATGTTAGCTACACAACAACCACTAGGTATAACAACTAACCCGTAAGTAGCTAGGTCTTGTGTGATATAAAAAAATACCGTATTTAAAGTAACTCTTACCCTTTTCTTGTCGCCAGTACAGCGTTGGAAAACGACAATATCGTAGCACTTGTGTTATATTTCGTGATATAAACTGAACCGTTTTCCTGGGAAACAGGATTAGGAAAGACTGCACTTATATTTAGTTAATTGTTTGACATACGTCATATTATTGTTTTTAAATTGTATTCTTCTAAATATGTATCAGAATTGCTTATAAATTAACAGGATTCTCTACAGAACTTGGCAACCATTTAAGTAGATCTTAATTGTTTTGTCGGATATAGAGCTTGGCTCCCATTTCCGCATTTATGTTTTTCGTGGGATTTAAAATAACTCTTTCACTTATCTTGTCGCCAGTACAGCGTTAGAAAACGACAAAATCGTAGCACTTGTATAGTACTTTGTGATAATTATAACTGACCCGTTTTCCTGGGAAACAGGATGGGGCAAGACTGCACTATCTATATTTAGTTCATTGTTTGATGACGTATCCAAACCGATGAATAAGTATGTATAGGAAACTAGATTAGGTACCTGCATCATTACAAGAAAGACGTTGTGCCCTTTTAAAACTTTTTAAATAACTTATTGCACAAGGAAGAGTTTCTATCTACCCCGCCAGGAAAAAAGACGTGTAATAATTTAACAAGGACCTTTGAAGAGGACAGGTCTGGCTCATGAATAAAATTGGTAGCTATATTACAACGTAAAATAATAAATATTAAGTAGAATTTAATTATATCTGTTCGAAAAATAGCATAAATAAATAAACAAGAACAAAACACAATTAGTGATAGTAGACATTTATTATAATAGCGTTATCTTCTATACAAATATTATTTTACCAAGCAAAGTACTTATTTGCGTATTTGTTTATATTTTGTTTTATCGATTTTAAACTACTAATTAGCAAGGTCGTATAATAAATTATATAAATAAAAAATAAATAAAAACTAGCACAAATGTAACTGGCCTTAGCAGTATTTCAATAGATTCCTTCAAACAAGGTTATATCAGCACCGCTCACGTGACTGTACTCATGAATCCTTGACGTCATACTCGCGATAAGTATTTATGCGCGAGTATGCAGTTCCGCTATTTGTATATATTTTTTCAATTATCGAAATTAAATTGAGGTAAGTTTCGTCAGAATTTTCTTATATTCTTGTTTTATAATAAAAACCAAAGATATCAGCCGAAAAATGCATAAGTACCAAACATTTCCCATTTGAATGTCACACCCGCTTCCGGACTCATGGCGGGCGGCGGGCGGTGAGAGGGGAGGGCAACGCCAGCGCATATAGTAAACTCAGTAGACATTTATTAGAAATTTGGGCGAAAAAAAAATAACAACAAATAATTAATATATACATGATGATATCTTTTTCTCGGCATCACCAGTGGGTTGACTGGTAGATAAAGCCTATGGCTTTAAGTCCGCCTATTACGTTTGTAATAAAGTTCAATAAATAAATGATTTATATATAAAAACCAATAACAAAAAAATAAGTCTTTTTTTAACCGACTTCAAAAAAGGAGGAGGTTATCAAGATTTCAATATATGTAGGGGATGCAAAATCAACCTATAAAAAACCTTTCAGATGGTACCTTAGCCCATGAAACTAAACCACTTTTGTTCTACAACTTTTACGAAACCCAAAAAAAAATTTGAATTTTCTTACAAACTGATCAGCTGATCGAGTCAATTTGTATGAAAATCCGAATTTTATTTTTGGCATTTTGGGAATGTTGTAGAACAGAAGATGTTCAGTTTCATGGACTGCGTTACAACCTGATATGAGAGGATTTGCGTTATTTCATTAATTCATGCTGGTCTGGGAGAAAAGAAAAAAAATGTTTAAAGTACTAACTCCTCTTCCTGCTTAGATTGTAAAAGCCGATTTGGGGAATGGGCGGGAATCTGAATCATGTCAATAGACGATGCAGCTAGTATCACAGCACTATTCTGATTCCCTTTTTCTACCGTTACGCGCCATCAAGCTAAACTTGGCCTTTAGTTTGCTTTAGTCTAACAGCTCTAGGCTCTGTCTACCATGGTATAGAGATAAAGACGTGATAGTTTATATGTATCTGTATCTGTATGAACTTTATAGTAGTCAGTTGCCAAATGCATTCGTCGGAACATAGTTATGTCAGTTTTTTACCTTTATTTTTCCCTAACCCTCATCATCTACTTTCAATGCCACATTGTTTTCTATTTTTATGCGATATCTTCGTCGATTTTGATGATTCTTTTTTTTTATTTGATATTCTTTACTACCAAGTTGGTCCTTCTTCTTTCTTTCTTAACGAGTGTGCTAATGGTATCAGATTTTTCAAACTGCAAGCACCTTAATCTCCGTTAATGAGAAGCATACAGTAAGGAGCTATGATTTCCGAGGTTGAATTCCTTGAAGGACTACGTAAGGCAAATTGGCGACGAATCCATACATCGAAACCTTACAAAATCTGGGGTGACGTAAACCGGAGTGTGTCGATTGGTTGGAATGTACTGATATAGGTACCTATCACTTCTTTATCCCTAATGGGGTAGACAGAGTATTTTCTATCCTGCGGTTCTAAGCAGTCGGGGCCCAGGGTCGCAAACCCGAATACCACTTTTAGCGTGATGATACGAGTTAGGTGGCGTCACGCTGATAACGACCTTTGCGACTGCGGTGCCATTCAGTCGATGGACCACCTTCTGTCATGTCCGAGCTGCCCTACGTCATGTACAATAGAGGACCTTAATAAAGCCAACGACAGAGGGATCGCCGTGGCCACATACTGGTCATAGGTGATTTGAAATTGAAGCTACAGTGTAACCATTCCGACTCGATAAGAAGAAGAAGCGTGATGATGGGCGAGAAGGTGGAAGAGGAATCAAAATATCTTTCTTATTTCTACTTTACTACGTAATAATAACATTACGAAAGTTGCAGGACGTGATGATTATAATACCTATAAATCAAACGAAAGCATGCTAACTGCAGTGTGCTAATGGCTGGGGCTGATGACATCTTGTAATCTAGTTATCTGCAAGTGCTGTAGATGATATAGATGCAGCGGATTGCAGCGGCATGCATTTATCAAATGGACTACCTTAGTCGTTTCATTTATTTCAAGTCAATGACTTTTCCTCGTACATACAGTCAGGCATAAACAAATGTACCACTGTCTAGGCCTAAACTGATTATTGCAACCTTATTTAGAAATTTGTTGTATGGAGACAGCACGAAAAACGAGGTTAATAATATTTTATTTTTACATGCTTTTATTTAGCTTGTTGTTTGTTTTTGACAAATCTTGCAAGTAAAATTTGAGTCACTTCCCGGTTTTTGATTGAAATTAAATTTTCTATGCTAATGTAAATCAGATGACAATGCAATATTATTATAAAAAGAAGCTGATCTGATGATGGAGCCAGAAAATGGCTATAGGTACTTGTAATGAAACGATGTATGACATTTGTCTTGATAAGTAGGTACTTAGGCCTCACAAAAAAAGCTTGTAAGAAAAATTAAAAAAAAAAAAAAAACTTCAGACTATAAAAATCTGTGTATTTAAATGTAAGTAATCATATTGTATAAATGTCTAGATGTAGTACGGATGTTTATTCTGTTTTCACGCCAAAACGGGCGTGCACAGATTGGAATGAAACTTGGCATGTAGATAGCTAATTACTTGGATTAAAACTAGGATACTTTTTATCCCGGGAAAACTTAAGGTTCCCATGGGATTGAAAAAATTCAACACGGGCAACAATGCCGCGGGCATCGGTTAGTTATAAACACATTATAAATATACATAAAATAATACCGTGAAGTAAATGCCGATCTATTATCGGATCCCCGGCGGGTAACTACATTTACAACTAATGCATCGATTAATCAAACAGACAAGCTTGTTAACTAACTCAATTTGAAATTACCTTGCAATTAAACGATAACAGTAATAAGTCAATTTTAAATGGCACAATTATCGCTTTTGGAAAGAGTACAATGGTTATGTATTTACGAGTATAATCATGGGTATTCGCTAAGGTATAGTATACCAAGGTAAAAGGGGTAAGGTGTAGTAACACCTTAGCTAATACCCAAAGTTCATATTTCGGTATATGTTCCATGGGGAAAGTTTTTCAGTATCATCATTATCTACTACTACTACTACTAGGTACTAGGTAGGCCAACCGCGCGAAGAAATGGCACCAACTCGTTGAACCAAAAATGTCAGTTTTTGGACTAACGCGACTTAGTCGTCCTCGGTCCACGGAAGAGTTCATTCGTTTTTGTTTCATACTTGTAAATGACATAAAAATGCCTGGTTGCGCATTTAAAAGCTGCAAAAACTACGTTTTAGGTTTAAAAAGTAAATGGAATATCGTATCATCGGTAAGTAACATAACTGTTTTTAAAATTACAATACTAAGGAATTTTTACGCGATAATTTTACAACCAAATTGCGGCCATGTTCGCGGCGGCGTCTTAAACGGCATGTTGAATTGTATGAAGAATTTTTATGCAAAATGTTCCGATGGGCTTATCCTTAGTTAAAATCATTGAGTATCATGGACTGAACCTATCCTTAAAATAGTTTCAGTATATTTTGTTATACCCCGTATAATAACATTAGTTTTGTTTTTACGCGTCATTTTAAAAGTGCAATGCACTTATCTCTTATCGTTATATGTGCCATCGACGCGTCATGATAAGAATGATCTGACATGCATGACCCCTTTTCAGTTTTCACATTTCGTAGATAGTGAGCATGTGAGTGCAGATAAGATTTGCCAGAAATGTCACGTGTACCTTTTTGTACTAAAGTTATAAATAATGTCATATTGGATGTACTTTACATACAAGTATCTTATCTGATACTGGGCTTTTGGCTATCAAAATAAAGACTAGCCTCAAGCAACCCCGCTAGGCTTCGGCAGTGGTTAATAATTCTATTTAGAAATTAATGTAGGCTAATAACTGTAAAACAATAATTGATATTATAACTCTGTGATTATACTATACACTACCACATCTTAACCCGCGGTAGACAAAGCCCCAGATTGCAATAGCCAAAGCAATACTCGCAAGCGCAAGTCTAATAATATTGGGGCCTTTATTACTGTCGAAAGCCTACATTGTGAGGGACATAAACCGTGGGAGGCATAGCACATGTTGCACTATCATTAATACGTGTGGTCTAGAACTAGAAACCATAACGGACTTTTCGATGTTGGTTACGTTTGAATTAGTGCTGTTGAAAATTTAAGTGTGTTTGTTGTGGGGAATATGTTTTTGTTTTTCGAATTTCAAAATTTGCCGAAATCGTTAATGGCATTGGCTGTGGTGGCTCAAAATAGGTTGCATATAGTCTAACTCGCAAGAATAGCTAACTAGCATTGTAGGACACACTACGTCTATAGATGTACTTAAATCAATTGCTATTTCTATTGTGTCTGGCTTAGTATCCAGCAATGATACAGAAGACAGTAAGAGGCAATGTTTTAGTTATTTTTTTTTATTAGGCATCTAGAAAAGGAGATTACTTCTATGTATTTTATCTCAATTAATTAAATTAATCAATTCAAGACATTTTTAAACACAACAAGGTTATATTAATTAATTTTTAATGTATGTAAAATGCGACTGTCGGCGCCGTTTATAATTTAATTTGTTTCTAATAACCTCTTTCTTTGCTTGCAGGTAAGCTGACCCGCCATTTATCATTCTAACAGGTATTTAAAAAATAATTACGACCGCTCTGGTTTATATTTGGAGCAATAAATAACTCTAATCCCACGATCAACGAGAGAAATGGTAGTAAACTTTTTAAAATGTAGCGAAATCAATTATTTTTAGAAATCTTGTCTATTATTTCTTCGTCGAAGTTATAAATTCAAAGCAACCTACATTACTTTTAAAACGATATAAATTGATAAGAAAAAAAATAAGAAAAGGGTATTTCTTGTGCCATAAAAATGGCACAAGAAATACCCTTTACCCAAGATGAATTAGATACATTCCAGTGCCGGTTTACATTTTTCCAATTTTAATCCAGCGCTGGATTCGATTACTGGATTGGAATATAATGTAAAACGGCCTTTAGGTTTTTTACAAACTTCTATTTAGGTTCATCTGTCCCGTTGTCTGTGTCCGTAATCAAATCTTGGAAGGTTAATTATACCCACTTCCCATTATATTATTTGATTGAGCTAAAACTTGACATACTAACGCAAGTTAAGTGACAATGCTCTATTATGGTACCAATGACCTGATCTCATGGTGAAGCCGGAAGGTGGCCATTGCATCTCTGAGATAATACATCATAACCCCACCGAGTTTGGGCTCGATTGATTCGTCTTGAGGAGCATTTTAAACTTTAAAATTCATTGTTTTAGATTAAGGCACAGAATACATAAGAGTCAAAATTAAGGTGAAGTTAGAAGCAAATGACCTTGAAGTGGCGCCCTCATTTAAAATAAATTGTTAACTCGTTAATGTGGTGAAAATGTCCATATTTTTCAATGTTAGGCACTAGGTAGGCCTTTAAATTATTTTATGAACTGCCGTTGAAACTATTATTGGTGATCCGTCTAGCTTTAAAATTTGCCTCCGCCAAAAGTAGCCACTTTTTTTTCTTCAAATGTTACTTATTTCAAATGAGGGCGCCACTTCTGCTTGGTATTCACCTTTTCTTTAACCCTTTCCATGCGGGTTTTGTATGAGGTTTTTTCTACATAACGGTTGGCGAGATATTACGTCCTAACAAGATGGTATTTCTTTTCGGAGGGCGTATCATTGCGTCTATGGCAATTCCGTCACCAGACGCGGTTGGCGTAATATTACGTTTTCAAAATTATATAGACCAATTTGGTGTTGCCATACTTGTAATAACTCTTTGTTGCACTTTTTTTCATTGTTATTTAATAAATATTATCGTCTGAAAATAAAAAATATTTAGAAAAAAAAATTAACAATTTCTTACCTTTGTTTATGGTTGTACAACAACCATATACAAAATAATAAGTGAGTATTTTTCCATCGTTTCATGCAAGTTCGCTGTGTTTTCATTCTCATTGGTTTAGCCGTATATAAAGAAGATTTGATGTTAACGTAATAATACGCCCATCATGTTGTGAACGGTTTAAGTTGGAACGTAATATTACGCCAGCCGCATAGAAAGGGTTAATAGCTTACTTATGTGTCCCACTGCTGGGCAAAGGCCTCCCCTTTCTTTCTAAAAATATTTTTTAATATTTAAGTATTGGTTAATCGTAGGTATTTCATTAATTGTTGAGTATATAATATGAAACTGCACTAAACTGAAATTATAATTACGCCCGCATAGAATTACGCCTGCTATCGGTATAAAGGACACCTTACACAGTCAGTAACGTAACACTAAAATTGAATACACAAGCGAATTTATTTCTCACGGCAATAGCGTGTAATAGGATAGTCCGTGGCAAGGCTAAGCGGGTTATACGATTTACGATCAGGAAGAGCTGAACGATATCCGGAAAATAAAGTTCATTGTTTTCTAGTTCTTGTCTAATGTTCACTGAAATCATTTCAAAGTTAGGTTCAGAAAACTCTGTATCTATATGGTGTTAATTTCTGGCAGGCATTTAAATGGGTGACTTAGCCCTATAAAAATAAATTTTTGAAACCCGTGATGAAAAATTAATTCAACCTGAAAGCATTGACATAGAATATAGTATAGACTAGCTGTCTCAAACATTGGGCCCTGTTCTATTTTTAATTATATGGCGTCGTGAATTTTATCTTAAGTATCCCCTTACCCTAGACAGAATCAGAGTTTCCCATACAAACAAACGTAGTCTACGTTTTATTTTGAAACGACTTGTCAGATTTCGGTGAAAATTTGTATGGTTATAATTGGTTTGCACAGTCAAAATATGAACTTGAAAGAGAATATAGTGTATTGTATCATTCTTGACCATCAATATGGAAAACTTTTACATCCTTATATTTTCTTTCAAGTTCATATTTTGACTGAAAAAACCAATTATAACCCTAGGGTTATATCTAGATCCTTGTTTGTATGGGAAAGTCTAGGGTAAGGGGATTCTTAAGTACTTAATTTTTAAACAATGAAATCTGGTGACCACTAGTAAAGTGATAAACGTAAAAGCTATTTAGAGTACTATAATATGTATTTTATAATATCATGGAAGTTGCTTATGATATGAATGATAAATTGTAACTTTGATTCAGAAAGAGGAATATAATAAAGCTGCGTATAGTAACATTGACTACTTACGTTTATAAGACTGACAAAATTCCCTTCCACAAGTCTTGATCCTTGGTCTGAGGTCCCTTGATAGCATGATACACGAAATCGATACGATTAAATAGTCCAATTTATTTTTACAGTTTCAACAGTGATCGCAGTTATGGGAACTAGTTATTTTTGCGGTATATTCCATTACGGTGTGCAATTACGTGACGCACTTTTTTGTAAGATGCGTGTGCATCGGGTATAACTGTTCGCATATACGAGTACATGTATACTCAATTTAGAAAGAAGAATAAAATTAGACTACATTGACTGAAATAAATATAAAGCTGTGAGTCCCAAACGCCATCGAGCGTTTGTTTACGTATCCTAGGATTAGGTTCTGGTCTATCCTTTGGGTTGCAGAGGTCTGACGGCAGTCGCTCTGTGTTAAAACCAGTAACCTCGTCAAATCACCTAGGTTAGATAGCGGACCCCTTGGTCTGACTGAACCCCACTTACGGCTGAAGATGCTACGGGGTAGATAGTACCTGTGATTCTAAATAGCTTATTTTCATAAAAAGTTTCCAGAGTCCTGAAAGGTCTTCGAAACTTCCGAAACGGGTCTGCGAAAACACAGTAAAATGCTGAAAAAAATAGTGTGTTCGGACTGGACGGTCGAAATCGCTAAAAACCGTGAATCTGAGCATTGGTTTTCAGCGATTTTCGTAGAAGTTCTAATTTTTTATTCTACCTAGAATAAATTTCTGTCTATGAAGGTAACTTTTTAACTTATTTATCATGCACAAACTAACGTTTAAAAACGTCTTTTCGGTGTAAGCTTCGGTTACTACATCTCTTTGATTCGTCTCATTTACTGGACTGGATTAAAGTTATTTGTTTTGAGCTCTATCTGTCATGTTTTTGTGACTTCTCCTTTTAATAAAGACATAGGTATCTACGTATTTAAAAATGCGAATCGAGAGAAAAGAAATTCAAGCCTCACATACAACACGCACCACGCACAATTTAGTTCCCAATTCAAATCATATCACATTGATCGTGTCTACAATATTAATACGCGTGGTTTAAGTAATAGCTTTCAATTGGCAAACGAGAGAAAGTGCTTTTTTGTCCGGAGAAAGAGTAATATAACGTAATAATATAATACTTTCGTGATCAATTATGTTGGATAACATATTATCGTGCGCTAAACTGCTGTCTCATGTTGTGCTTGTGACTACATGCTTTTCATGTGTCTATATTTATCTGTCTATCCGGCCCTTTATAATTGAATCGGGTTTTACTTTCAATTAGATTTCACAAGTTTTTAAACGTAATTTGTAATCATGTTGTGCACACAGCTTTCGAGTTCACAAATTTTATACGAAATTGTTGTATAAGCTATTTTATTGTGCCCGTCAGCTTCGTTACCAGATCCTGGATATCATCTAAGACATCGGTCTATGTATCGACATACAATTCACATCGTAAATTAAAGGTTCTCTTGGCTATGTTTACTCTTTAATATAGTAAAAACGTGGGTTTTTGTATAGCTTTAATTATTATATGTGTTACTAACAATATACTTTATGAATCTTATCCCAAATTTGTCTTTCATTAGTGCCTTGCATTCAATAACTTTGACCTCTCGACATATGTGTCAATGGAATCGTGTCTCTTATATCAAGTTCAATAGCGTATCGAACAGTGAGTTAGTTCTTGCGATCACCATGTTGTAAAGCTTTATGTATACTGTTTTACTTTTTATCGTTTATGTATCATCCATCATATTTTTAATTTAGAGTATTATAATCATACAAAATTTTAGAAGTGGCCTGATAATGTCAGTTTCTTTCAGGGTTTATTTCGTATGCGATTTCGATATTTTCAAAATTTTGAAAGGAAGATGACATTTGCATAGAAGAAAGCTTAATCCCATAAATCGCATATACACTTATAAAAGATAAAGTACCTATTTATAACTAGTAATATGCAATTATATTTACTTTCTTTGAATTTCTACACCTTAAGGCGATTAGATCCCTCAATTCTCGTTAATTGGTCATTTTGTCAAGCCTACTCCTCATTTACTGCCCACCAGAAAATTTTGAAAAAAATATATATGAAACATTAGTTCCAGGACTACATTTGGAACATTTGTTTTTTCTTTATGACTTTGTATGGTAAAGTAAAAAAAAAACTACAGGGCATCGAATTATTATTTGAATTCCCTACTGCTCCTAAACCGCTATGATATATGAGAATATTTTTACATTAAAAAATAAAAAATCCCCTATTCTTTAAATGCAACATTGCTTTTGTTAATCAAACAATGTTTTCTTGTAAAATATATTGAAACATTGAAATTACAAATGTGTAGTTGCAGAGGTGCCCTGCGCGGGCGCGGGCGGCAGTCGTTCGCTGGCATTCGTACGGGAAGGCTGTGTCACTCGCTACCAAATTTTTATGAGGGATCACGCGTGTTTTCTCTTTGTATGTGTGTTTAGACTAGGTCAGAGAGTAGTGCAGTCAGAGTAGTCAGACGATACGATACGATTGTTTTGTAGTTTGGTTTGCGCATGGACGCTATGTCCTATGTACCTATGTACTCAGTACTGTATAATCTACTAGTGTACGATTTACTTTGTTTGTATATTATATACTAGCTGTGCCCGCGACTTCGTCCGCGTGGTTGTCGGAACGTAATGTTATAAAGCCTTCCTCTATAAATGGGCTACCCAACAAAAAAAGAATTTTTCAAATCGGACCATTAGTTCCTGAGATTAGCGCGTTTAAACAAACAAACTCTTCCGCTTTATAATATTAGTATAGAATAAGTAATATTTTATTATTTTGCGTATTTGGACGTTTGATGACATTTAATTACTTTAATGTACTAAATTTGAGATCAAAATGCCTCGAAAGTCTTAGCAGATAGAAGCGGCTAAGAAAGCATTGAAAATGCATGCAGAAACGTCAGGCGGCGGCCGGTTGTAAACTTTTCGCACAAATACATTCCCAAAGAGGGTTGACGTCAGGCAGGCGGCCAGTCGTTAAACTATAGCCAAATCATTTAAACTGTTCCGGCTATTTCTTCTCCATTTTGCAAGGTCTTTGGCATCCTTGGGTGACTATTGACATGCATGTTATATTTGGGGTAGAAAAAGCGGGAAAGCGCACCCCGGGTTCCTAAGCAGCACAGCTGAGGATGCAAATGGGAACGCGCTTAGACGAAGAAGAAGATGTTATTTATCAATTCAAGCTCAAGTTATAGGCAGTAATGTATGGAGTGCGCCTCTGTACCGACCTACGCCCGTGTATTCTTTGATTGGTGTTTCCGTGCAGGGTGTGAGGTAATGGCGCGGGGTGGGGAGCCCAAACGTCCAAGGCCATTGAGGACTCTAATCGCCTTAATATTACAGAAAACCTACAATACCCTTTAAAATGAAAAAAGACCCTTTAAAATGAAGATTCGAGAGATTCTGGGGCAGTGTATATGTGGACAATAGGCCCTGCACTGCAATTTACAATTTTACACGATTGAAATGGAGCGGAAGAGATCGGAGCCAATCTTTGGGGTCATCTACCACATACTGAGTTACACTAGAACTAGGGCCATTGTCTCAACAGATGCTTTTATCGATAGGAAATGCGTAGGAGCAACAAATTGAGGGTTTTTTGATATGTAGGTATCCAATTATGAGATTGTGTCTAAAGGGTTTAAGCAATTGATTTAATGTCTACTTACATGGAATGTGAAATAGATAATAATTTACTTGTTTAAAAAAGGGAACGTGAGATTCTCATTATTACTAGAATTACAAAACAGTTTTTCGGAGATGAAACCATCGCGTCATTTGTGAACAGTAATTTTACAGTTTGATCGTAGTTTTATTGCAAGAAATTATTAATATTTTTTAAAATACCCTGATGTAAATTTAGGGTACAATGGGGCTGATCTATGTTATATTAGTATACTATGCCATGTAACTGAGATAAAATACCATAGATAACCATAACAGCTTACGAAACCTTGGTATAAGTTACTATCTCTATAATAGTATCATTTTGAGTCCCATAAATATCACTGAATTCTCACTTTTGCATTTAACTTTGTTAGCACAAAGTTTCTTCATTATTTTAGACATAAAAATCTTTTAGATCTCCAACATCTTTCACACGATCGACTGCTTTAACGATAGCTGCTCTCGTGATTATGTGCTTTGCGAAATAACATATATATCAGTTCACATTTCACACGTGTTGGAAAACGCCCTCGTAAAATCGGGTCAAAAGTCGTTGCGTGTACTTGACGAATAGTGCACATTATCGGGCTATCTGAAGGCATCAATCTACTTGGGTTTGGATTGAGCATGGGAAATGACCTTTTCTGTCGTGGACTGATTGATAATGAAGTACCTGATTGATAGGTTGTTTTTTCTGCTGATTGCAATTGATCTTTTCCCAACATTGCGCACGATTGTAGTAGTTTCGTCATATTTGTCATTTCTATGTTTGATGTGTTTTTTTTATTTAGTTTCAATTGTTATGCTTATTAAAGTTATTGTAATTCCAATCTAACACAATATACTCATCAGTTCTTTGGCAAACCCTAAAAAGAGCATTTAATAAAAAGTGAAGAAGAAACTCAAATAGAAAGGAACAAAATATGATATTCTAATTTGAATACGAGTAGCACGCACTGCCAGTGCATGTGACACGATGCAAATTGAGGAAGCCAGTAAAATTACTTTTCGCTCCAGTTATACTCCACTGTCATCTAACCCAAGTACTTTCCTTAAAATAGGCTGTTGAGCAATTCGAGCAATACATGCAACGATATGTAGGTTAATCGTAGCTATTCAGAAAGAGTGATGGGTGACATCAGTTCACCTTTTCATAAAACTTTGTGAACTTGTGCATTGAGTACTTCAAAATTTATTTTGACTTATTGAAATATAAATTCTTTGTAAGTCTGTTTAAGATTTTCTTATCTATATCTTATAACTCAGAAATATATATGTTACTTTGCAAGATTAGGATATATTGAAGGAAAATTACAGTAATCATTTACATTTTCGGTTTTAGTATTATCATAGCTATCTATGAGCCATCTTTCATGCTGGTCTGGGAGAAAATAAAAATCTTAGAATGTATCAGCTGTTTCACTTTCCATGCAGATCGTAAAAGCCGATCAAAAGTTGCGAATCATGTTAATAGGCGATGTGGCTAGCAACCGTCACTGTTTTGATTCCTTTTTCCACCTCCACACCCACCATAATGCTGAAAGTGGCCTTTGGGTCTTGCGGATCTGGGATATGTCTGCTTAGACTCGCAAGACGCAAAATGCTCTGTCTGCCCCATAAGGGATAAAGACGTGATAGTATGTATGTATGTAAGTGAGCTGTGGTGGTCATAAATACAAATTTTAAAGACGGTTTAACCGTGAGGGCAGTATGTTAATAGTGAACTTTATTTATAGTTAGTAGTATCGTTTTAGATCGTTCATTGTGTAAATTCTCTCACGCAGACGACTTCGTTGACCCAATTACACCAGTGTTATCTTTTGTACTATATGTTATTTCGATGTCCCTTGGGACTTACTGCAAATAGATATACATACTTGTGTTATATCATCGTGTGAGTCATTTTTTTTTATTAACGTTCCATTTCCATCAACAGTCACGCATTGCATTATCATCTTTTCAGCAAAACCCATTTTGCAAGTGATACATTTTTTATGTTTGTTTTGATTCAATAAGATTGTCAACACGACGCGTCACAATGAAGATAAAATTGTCTAATTTAGGTTAACCTGTTACATATCTGCCTCTTCTTCTTCCACGCATTTTGCCTTTTTAAGGTTCAGTATGTTAAGTCCGAACATAAAGTCCTGTCCTCCGGCGTCTCCGTACTAGCTCTTTATATCTGATTTCACGCTTTCCTTCCACGGGTTTATTGGTTTTTGTTATCTATCTTTAAATAAACCATTCTCTTAGTCAAGTGTTCCTTATCCCTCATCATTACGTAGCCATGCCAGTGTAGACTCAAAATTACTTGTGCAATGAGCATCTTTACTCATTACCGCATTACGTGTAAAAACTGTATGAGGTCGAGCAGCCCATGACCTTTTTGCTTTTATGTACTTATCAACGGTGTTCCAAATCTTCTATCGTTGCTTCGTTTTAAAACTAAGTGAATATTGCCCAAGACGCAATGTAACCGAAAACACCAGTAGTATTTCATATTATTATCGTAACCTTAAAGTAATGGCTTTCAATAACGTTACTCAGGCTCGTTCGATATCGTTAGCTAATATTTTTATCTCAAGTGCTTCAATAAAGTGCGTTATAGCTACCTGAGTTATGTCATCGGTGAATTTTTATAACGCTTCTGTTTGTTTTGCTAAGGAGTTGATGGTTCCTTTTCGTGCATAATGTTAGTGTTTATTCTTCTCTTAAAAAAGCGCTAACTGATGGTTGTCCACGAGAAGGTTTGTTTTAATAATTGACACAAAATGACGTCAGTGGTAGATTTCTAACAATTTGATCGATCACAAATATCACATCCGTCCTACTTACACATTTTTGAAAATCAAGACAAAGAAGAAGATCTGCTGCAATAATTAAAATGAAATCTTTTCACAACATTCATATAAGACCAGTAATCATGGAATAAATGATCGCCATTACCTAATTGACATGATGAAAACGTTAAATGTTGTACTGAGATTAACAAATACAACAATTAGACCTACACATGCAACCCACGTGGTTGTAAAATTACAAAATGGACCGAAAACTTGCATAATTTTGACTCAATAATAATGACAGTTAAATTTATATTATGACTTTAGTAAATCTCCGTGGTCGAACAATTGCCAATCGTGTCAAAATTGTGTGAAAAAGTAGGACGATCTATAAATTGGCTGCGCGTGAGTTGACTAAGAGGCGCAAGGTCGCTGGAAACGTTCCAGATTTTTTCTTTTTTATGATTTAGATTGGCTTAAGAAGTTTTTATTAGAGGACGAAGGGCTTTCATTATAGAATAGTTTGTACTTCGAAGAGTTTTTATGTTTTTTGTTGTTTTAATTTTTGCTTTTGGCCTAGTCCATGTCAGCATAAAGTAAGTACTTACCCTAAAACTATAGAATTCTCAATAGCTGTTTTACTAGGTACTACGTTTTTTACAAGCTGCGCATGCACGCTTGTGCGTCCCTTAAAGTAAAATATATCTTTTGAAAGTTTAAGGCTAGGTAGGCAGAGATTTTAAGTTTAAGACAGACACCATTTAAGACATAGAAAATAGTCTTTTTAAAACCTGAAAAAAAGATATGTCTTAGTTAAGGATCTAATCAAATTCGCTTTCAGTTACACGATCTAATAAACTTTACTCGATGAAAAAAAATCCTAAAGTAACCCCTTTTTGTAAGATTTTTTCAAAACTATGACTAAACTACAGACACTGATACTTTACATTTAATGCTTGTGCTCAATTAAAGCCTCTAAATATTTATAGACAAATTCTATAAGTTCCCTTTAATTCCTTTTATCCCTTTAAACAATTAAAAACCGATAAAATCTACATTCCGGGTCACTCCGCGTTCATTCCCCGCTTCCCGCTTAACAGTCAGTCGAATATGTAAAAGCATGCAGGGTGCTTTGTGGATCGCCCCGCACCTCATCGCCCAAGTGTGGCACGACAGGGCCTTAAGTACGTATAAATATTCATTAAGAACGTTTATAACTTGTAAAAAGTTTAAATATGACCACTAATTACTTTCGAAGTATTAAATTAGTAATTGCTGGGTCCAAATAGACTTTGCTTGTAAGTTTGGATATAAATTCGTATAAATTACTCAAAATTACGATCGAATCCGTCTTAATTTACCTGTCAAACTACAGAAATTATGATTACTTGTATTACGTATTGACACATGAAAGTTCGTGTGAGGTCTTAAATATGATCCCCATGAATTTAAATATTCTTACTGCATTTGTATACAACAAACACAGTCAGGCAAATTCTACTCCAAATATACAGATTTCCTTATCTATTTTATATAATAGGTCTTTGTGTGCCACCGCAGCTGTATTTCACAATTTATTGGCTACAACGTTTTATGTTCCATTAGAAATTTACCGTTTTCGACCAAATTCTTCTCCATCGTTACCCATAGATTAGAAACGGATACTGTGACCAGTAGTGGCTTTACAAGCTTTAGTGCGTCTATTTCCACTAAATGTTAGACATCCTTTATTACTTGTCACTTTGGAAAGTAGTCCCCTGTACCCTGGATTTCTTCGGTGCGTGGGTGAAAGTGGACCAGCAAATTGCCATGGTTTACCATAAGGCACGCTTGAGGTGTTATTTCGATTCGTTGGGTCATTATTTTGAACAAAGGTTTAAAATGTTTTGACGAGCTGTAATTATCAGTTTGAGAATTTAATTGTACAGGTTTGTGATGTGTTTTGTTTTTGTGCTCTTTTATTTATGAATCTTTTTGGCCTCCTCTTGCAAATTGTATGTGGCTCTCATCTAAATAGTCAAGGATGATGATAGTTTATATATACTTAATTATCAGAATTATATAAACATCTAAATGGTTTTTGTAATTTATGCTATTACAAAACTATAAACTGTTTATCAAGCAATCAATTAACATATGTGAAATATTATGTACTTAACGGATTTATTGAGAGGCAACAAATGTTAAAAAGCCAAAGGTCATGAGTCATAATTTGATATACATATTACCTTCCACCAGATCATATATGATAATAAGATGTAACGTTGCATGTCAGATTATGTTATGTAAACCTTACCTTTGCCGATAAACTGCTTCACACTTTAATTTCATAAAGTAGCAAAATGTGAATAATCGTATACGTGCTGAAAATCTTTATTGATGAATTTCCTTATTCTATTTTATTTTCTAGGTTATCAATTCGACTGTATGTTTTTAAAAAAACTGGGCACACAATCAGAAGCCTCTTCTAGCCAACGGCCCTTTCGTGAGCGGGTCTGCGACAGGGCAACAACAACGCAATAACGCTGTAAAACTAGCACGGATAAATGTCTTCTACCAGAATGTCAGAGGCTTAAAGACCAAACTTCCTCGATGGTACGCCAGCATGCTGGTTTCCGATCACCTTATTGTAACTGCGACGGAGACGTTCTTGGACAACTCTGTAGAAAACGCCGAACTGATTCCAGACGGCTGGACACTACTGCGTCGAGACCGGCTAACTGAGTGTGGAGGAGTCCTACTAGCCGCAAGACCAGGGGTCAACGCTAAACGTCGACAGGATCTTGAGTCGGAACTCGGAGAAGACCTGTGGGTCTCTGTGACATATCAAGGTATTACGTTTATCGCATGTGGCTATCATGGCTACGGATGCAGTTTATATGAATATTTTTTGCAATATTGAATCATTTGTATCTAATAATTTAAATATGGAATTAATAATATTTGGGGACTTTAACATGAATAGTGCCTCTGAAAATATCACTAATTATTATTCCTACTTTTTGACATTTTGCAATTTAGCTGACTATAATAACATAATTAATAATCGTGGTAGTCAACTTGACGTAGTGTTGGCGCACGAGTGCAATGAGTCGCGGCTGCAACAGGTATGTGTAAGTGAGGCCTCCGCAGGTTTCGTTCCACCTGATATGCCGTACCATCCCCCATTAGAAATAACGGTCAATATTCGAACAAACCGAATTTATAGCGATCGACTGCAACCAAGCAACATAGATTCATCTCGTGACTGGAACTTTAACAAAATGGACTTAAATCTATTTCAGTCACTATTAGATGAAACATCATGGGAGTCAGTCCTCATGTCTGATGACGTCTCAGCGGCTACTAATGCCTTTTATGACATAATAGGCAAACTATTTGACATATCTGTCCCAAAAAAGACAAGAAGCGCTACAACAAGCGCTAGATATCCCATTTGGTTTGATGCTGGTATCATAAGGGACATCAAACGCAAATCCCGACTCCACAAAGCCTGGTTGGTGTCGAAGAGCGTCTCGTCATACAACGACTTTTCTTCTTTTAGAGCCGATTTAAAACGACGTATACTTCATGCGTACAAAACCTACTTGGCAAAAATAGAGGAAAACCTGAGACTTCAACCACAAAAATTTTGGAACCACGTGCATAGGCTTAGGTCGAAGGGTGGTTTTGAACCCTGTGTTGTGTATAAAGGAAATGCATGCAAAGGCGTTGATGCTGCGGAGGCATTTGCAGAGTACTTTTCTAGTGTGTTTTTGAACCAAGTTCCATCTCTGAATTATGATGAAATGGCAGAACAAAGCTCACAACAGGGGTATATTAGTCTTTCAACTATACAACCTGAAGACATCGAGCGCGGTCTTAATAGATTGCGCTCCTGTAAGTCATCCGGACCAGACAACTTTCCCAGCTTCGTCCTTAAAACCTGCAAAAAGCAACTGCTTCTTCCACTTCTTCACATTTTTAATCTCTGTCTCGAAAAAGGCAAATACCCGGAACAGTGGAAACTGTCACGGGTAACGCCTATTCCGAAAACCAGCAATAAAAGCTTAGTAGAAGAACACCGAGCAGTAGCTATTTTATGTGCTCCTGCCAAAGTATTCCAGTACATCCTGCATGAGGAAATATACAGACAGGTAAAGCATCTACTAGGCGATGAACAGCACGGCTTTAGGGCGGGACGATCTGTTGACTCTAACCTTTTGAGCTTGGTGGACTATATTTCTAATGCCATGGAACGTGGTTTACAAGTTGATGTAATATATTTCGACTACGAAAAGGCATTCGACAAAATTGATAATGACATACTATTACACCAACTCTCAACCATCGGTTTCAGTCCCAGCCTGCTGAAGTTTATGGCTGACTATATGAGAGATCACCGCCAGTACGTTAAGTATGGCGTTTTTGTATCAGAACCCTACCATACCAGATCAGGTGTGAGCCAAGGTTCAGTTCTTGGCCCTCTTCTTTTTTTAATTATGATTCATGACCTAGCAAGGGTACTGACCACTGCTAAATGCCTCTTGTATGCTGACGACTTGAAACTATTTCTGGAGATTGAATCCATTGAAGACTGTGATGATTTACAAAATGACATTAATTTAATTTATGAATGGAGTTTGACAAATAAAATGAAATTTAATATTAAAAAATGTAGTTTAATGACTTTTGATCGAAAAAGGAATCCGATTCATTTCACATATAATCTAGACAACCAGGACATAGAAAGAGTGTATATTGTAAAAGATTTGGGAGTAATGTTCGACCGTGGCCTAACATTTCATGACCATGTCGAAGGCCTAGCCAAGGAAGCATATCGTAGACTGGGTTTTGTATTACGGAATGCCAGGGATTTCCAGAACCCTCAAGTTATCAAAACATTATATAACTCACTAGTCAGAAGCAAGCTGGAAACAAGTGCATGTGTATGGAATCCATATCACGCCAAATATGCCCTTATGCTTGAAAAAGTTCAAAAAGCTTTCCTTAGAGCTCTATATAAAAAAATATACGGTTACTACCCGTTTTTGTATCCTACGAAATTCTTACTTGGATATCTTGGTTTCAATTCATTGGAAGTAAGGCGAATGGTCGGCCAACTCACCATCTGCTTGAGGGTGTTGAAGGGGTCTGTAGACTGTCTGGAGCTGCACAATCTTTTGTGCGTGTTACTCGCTCCCAGCGAACTTGAATTCCCGGTAGACAAATATGGAGAAAGACGAGTAGACAGACGTGGTCGCAGTCAGCAGCCTAACCTTTTCCACGTGGATCGGGGCCACACCAAAGCGCGCGCGATGTCACCTTTGGTACGCTCACTAAGCCATCTCAATGCACTTCGGAGCACCAACACTGATTTAGATTTTTTCTTTGACAACTGGTCAGCTATTATAAAGTCACTATTGATTTATTGTGAAAACCTGAATGACCAGTGGTGCAATACTCGCGACTACGATAGTGACGATAGTGAATAATGAATAATAATTGTATTGACATGAAAATATTTATAATTTATGACTATTAATGTTTTGAAATTGAAATTATTGCTTAATGTATCTGTGTATTATTATTTTTTAATTTTATCTTATATTTATATAATGCATGTGTGATAAATGTAATAGATGTAAGTCGTTTTTATCACAATAAACAATTAAACAATTATTTTTTTTTATGTATGTTACGCGATATCTTCGCCAATTGCGAACCGCTTTTGATATATCTTTTTTAATTTGAAAACCTTTACTTCCAAGTTGGTCCCATTTTAATTTGGTGAAGATATGATGAAGAACTTTGGAGATATGGAAGAAACTCCTAAAAAAAGTCGGTTGCTTTTTTTGATAAAATTTAATTATTACAGTTACTGAAGGTATTCCAAAATATTTACGAGTATATCCATATAGGTAACTACTACAAAACCCATGTCACTCATCACATTGAAATCAACTAAAGATGATACACAAGAAAAGTAACAATCAAATAACTCTAATGTTTTATGCAATGAATGACAGATTGACATGAATAAGTGTACCGATGATGTGGGTTGTGATGTGATTTCGATGATCGATCATGGTTCGTTCGGAACTTGTAACGTCAGGTGTTTGATGTAATTTTACGCAGTTTTTCGTAGAAAGGGCTTTCGAAAGATTAACATATGTAAATCATACATGTGTGACTGGTGATCCATCAAATCAGAATTTTAAAATAAATATTAAAACACGTAGATGTTATTCAAGACATTTTCTAAATGGTGTACAGCGATGGATAGATAGCCATGTATAAACCTAACAAAGAATATTTTGCCATTGATACGAAAAAGAAAGCTCTTATGAGGATGCTGTTATATGCAACACTAAATACAAGTATGTCGTGCAAATATTTGTTTAAGTATTTTCAGAGAGTCATTAAAAGATCGTTTTATAACTAGTTAAATACTTAAGGAGTGACAAGTAATTTTGTCTTATTTGACCACCAAGCCAAGTGAGCAAATCATTATAGTTTCACCTTCGAGTTTTTTTTGCTAAAACTGAGACCAAAGGCTACTAAATGTGTTGCCTTAGGCGTTCTTTTCGCAACATTTACAGTGTTAAATGCAAATTTTATATTAATGAGATGCACACCGTCTGCAACAGCCACTTTTAAATTAGAATTATTAAGATTAAGTAATTTGACATACAATGAATGATTTTATATTTGTTTACGTTGCATATCTTTCATATATTCTTATATTTGCACTGAAATCAAACTGGCCGGTCAAAATCATACTTGAAATATGGCGTGAGGGTCGATGAATGAAGTCTATGTGGTTATCTTTTATTTTTACAAAGGGTCGAAACCGCTCGGCTTTGTCTTTACTTCGAAAACCGGTTATTCAAACTTCAGCGTTCGTACATTCGCCAATTGTTTTGACATTACCTCATTATCATTAATTACCACGATATTTGACCTCGGGCGCGGGTATTAAAACGTCAAATTTGTCTCACTATCAGCCATAAGTGAAAAATTACACCTTATCATATTTATCTCATACATGCACCACTTTCTCCGGATTCACTTGTGAATACAATTATGTTTATTACAGGTGTATGATTGATTGGAAATAATATGGCCATGATGGATGTTGTGTCGTTACAATGAGCTTGTAAACCATTGATTTGCCGCCAAAGAGGTTATTGAACTTATGACGTTGCACTAATAAATTCATTTATATTTTCATGCAGTGGGAATATGCTAACCCAATATCGGATGCGTTCGGTTTTAAGATTGTTAACGACTGTAATAAACAATTTATAACCAAGAGTAATGTGGTGCAAGATGTGTTAAAGACATTAAATATAGGATAGATTGTAATAATTAAACGCGTCATAACAATTACGTCAAGAAGGGGATTAATATCTATTACACTTTTGTGTTGAATCGCTCTTATTTAGTCCATTTGATTAGTGTCAATGGTTTAGACTTAAAACTTGATAACAGGATATTATCATCTAGCCTTATCATATAATCAAGTCTTAAATTCTAGCCATTGATTCTTACTTGTGATAACATGATTAGTGGTGTTTGGCGAAATTGAAAATTGTAATTTTTGCGGGCCTGCTACTGCTGTTTGAGATAAGAGGTAATGAACAATGTTCTTGTATCTGTGTGCTAGTGATCTACTGATACTTTGTTGTTATTAATCAATAGCCTTGTTGTTATTTTATTCTGTAATCTCATCGTCGCTTTCATTTCAGGTCTCTGCAAAAAGAGTAATGATTGGGGTAAACGAAAAAAAACTGCACAAGTTTTTTGGTCCAATTACACTATCTTCCTCCCAGTACGCTGTCAACATCTCTTTTTCAGCTACTGCCATTATGACCTTACTTTGTCGTGACGTTTTACTACAAGTCTATCTTCTAGATAGCCAGAATCATAATTTTATGGTGACTATTATTAACGTTGCAAAATTGTATTTGGTTTTGCGGATTTAGTCCAGGATTGTTAATGAAAATATGTTATGCGCATACGTCTTTCTCTAGACGAGTATATTATTGCGGAAATACAAATGTTTCCTTACAAGAGTGTAGTAAAGCGGGGACAGCTAATATATTTTGTACTGTATGTGAGAGGACGTTACGAAATGCAAAAATATATACAACATGGCGCTTTCTTCTTTGCATAACGTCCAATGACATTATAGCCTTTCCAGTTTTAATTACTTGGTGTATTGTTTAAAAAAAAGTAATATCCATGGTATTGGATAAGACAAGGGAACAGTAGTAGGAAAAGGTTAACTAGTAAACAGTGAATAAGAAAATAGCGCGTAAAACAGGGGTTTTATGCCCAGCAGTAGATTAATGTAAGCTGAAAATAATAATGATGATGATATTTGACACCAATAAGAAAAAGATTTAGGTATTTTTTCGTTTTTTACCTAGCTGAGAAGCCTATTAACAGAAATAAGTCTGACCAGAGAAAATTAAGGACTGTAGACGCAGAACAAAATGCTATAAATAATGTTTCAATTACTTATTGTATCGGCTAACCGTAACTTTTCATTTGCATAACGATTGAGATAGCCGTATCAGCAGCATTTAAATTCATAGATATTCATAGTAATAAAATTGAAGCGATAAGATATCGTAAAAGCATATGATTAATTCTGCGATAGTAACTCAATGATATTATGCTGAGAAACTTTTCGCATGTCGAATCGATGCTTTTTCTTTAATTTAAAGCAGGAAGTAATTTTTTCGTATTTTAATAAAAGTTGATTGGTGAGTGTTGTTTAAAAATATTGATTGATTTTTTTTATTAAAGGCCGATTTAATGATCACACATTTATAAGAAGAGATAAAATGTCTGTAGAGTCAGCATGAAGTAAATGTGTAGTAACAATTATTATTTTTTGAGAATACTTTTACGACCTTAGTTTTTAAACAACAAGCTGGTAGAAGATGGGCTTTATGCAAATCTATGGTTATGATTTCTTCATGATACGAAATAACTAATATGCCACGGGACGAGCGTGGGATCCGAACACGTTAAATAATTTTGCCGTTGTCACAGTGTTTGTGAAAGTCGATGGAAATTGTCATTATTGTATTGTTCCCGAGATTCAGATTGATATCTGAGGCTTCTACACGCGCTTTCTAATCCGGTTACGAAATAAAACGCTTCCAATGACCTCTGCATTTTACAGAACAATTTGTTTAAAAATATCTGATAATATCAAGATTTAAGAAATGATTAGTCAATGAATCGAATGAATCTCGAAACTTCATTTAGCCAAATTTCGAAATAAATGTCAATATATGAAATTTACAATAATAATTATTTATTACAATGAAAAATATTTCATTAAATTAAATTGTTAGTCAAAAGTAACACGTAGGATCTTAAGAAGGTATTCCGCAAGATGCTATCATTGGACCTTACCATACCTTAATTTATTCAAACAATTTCACGAAACCGTTTTTCTCCTTTGCACAGATTTTATACTAGCAAATCAAATAACAGCTACGTATTACTTATTTTACTCTTCTGACAACATTCTCCATTTGCAAATCGCTTTATAATAATGTAGGTATTGTAATGTAAATTAATTGTAACGCTCAACGCTTATCTGATCTGTAACTGTTAATTGTAATAGATTAAAATCATCTATCTTCTTTGTTGGTGTTACATCACTATAATTTAGTTATTGTGGTCTGATTTTGTATTCAGCCCACGTGCGTTTAGTTTAAATACAAGTAACTATACAATATTATCTCCTTTGTTCTTTGGGAGGCAGAAACTTCATTCATCATCAGACTAACTATTCTTACCGTCACTCGTTATTCTCACATCCTTCCTTATCCGTTAAGAAGTATACAGAGTAGCATCCAAAATACAAGTAACTATAGACGTTGAGTGTTTTTTTCATATCATTATCGATATTGGTCCTAAATCCACTAGACTCTAACTTTTTAAGTGTGAACATTCAACTAGTATCATAATGGTCATCAACTTATTTCTAATTCTTACAAGCTAGTCACTATGATTACTGATGAATGAATTCCAAGGCCAAGTGTAGACATGAAAATTATACATATTTTATTTGTTAAATCATTGCTCCTAAATAATCAAATGCAACTGAATCTTAACGAACAATCATAAAACAAGGTCTAGCGACTACGCGTAAAGGTAAAGTTAACATTAACAGCTGTTGGGATGAAATCTCTTACGTTTTTACCTTTTTTGCGGTGACTCGACGCAAGGTGGTGGCAGCGAGACACCTGCTCCGGATGCGACCTCATTACATATTCTATATCATAAAAAGCGTTCAAGCCTTATTTTATGTTCTTTTAAGTGCTGATTTCCTATGACTATCGCTATTTGAAGAAAATATTGATGAATTAGTTTGTATGAGTTTTGCTGATCTGTTTAATTTAGATCAGGTCTCATCTCTACGACAGGATTTCATATTTTAATCAGCTTTGCATTATTTTCGCCATGAGTTTCAAAGGATGCTGTCAAAACCTACTAGCCAAGTCTTCATATCGTGTACTTCATGTATTTTCTATGCTCACTTCAAAATATCTTAAGTTATTTTTTATCTTACTTCCCATTTTTTGAGTTCTACGGTCTACCATCTGAGCCTACGAGTACTAAACTATTACGTTACTCTAAATGTATTTTTGTCTCTTTTGTTGCTATATTTTTCCTGTTTTTATGTTTCTAAAATTGTGTCTAGATAATCTATCGACGATCTAGTCAATAAATAAATCCTTGTACATCAGTGTAATCACAAGCACTTACTCTTACTGTATTCTGTGTCACAAGGTCAAAATCCTAGAGACTAGATCTGAAAAAATACTAAAATATTAGATAAAATGTGTTAGTTAACTGACGTTTGAATGTTTGACAGGAATAAATTCAGTCACATTAGTACGTGTAGATGCGATTGTAATGAGATAATCGTGACTCTTTGATGAATGAACATCGAATCTGTCGGTAATGACTTACACGATGGTAAATTCATACATAATGCAGAGATTTATGTATGAGGTAATGATTTATCTATGAACGCGTTCAGAGGCGTTGAAAGTAATTTTTATGGCGATATTCTGATAAGTATGACTTATAACGTCACGGTTTAACGCCTAGGTCGTAGTGTTGTTACGTAAAGGTGCATATTGCACAACAAAGAGATGATGGTAATGTAAAAGTTATAAAAAAATGAGTTTTAACGGAGAAATGAACTTTGTAGTTCATTGTTTTAAAGTATTCTCTAGTGCTGGTCAGATTCTGTGCAGTTGAAGATATGGTTTTAAATGCTAGACTCTAAATTCTTGTAGGTACTGAAGTTTGTAACTACCATCAAAAATCTTAATTTTCCAGTACGATGTGCGTTTTTCCCCACACATGGATGGTTCTACTTTAAAAAGTGTTCCAACCATGGCCACCAAGTGTCCATAAAACAGTGTATGAAGAGCTCGTCCGGTGTTAGCCTTTTACAAACACGCAAAACAAGTAAATGTCTTTCAGCACTTAACTCTTTGCTGGACACTCAGCCAGACACAATAGAAAGAACAATTGATCTACGTCTATAGACGTAGTGTGTCCAGCAATGTATTAAACAGATGAACTTAGCACCTCATAATAGAAGGATGCCGCATCAGCGTGTGAAAATTGACCAGATCAAAGCATTCGACGTTGCGTGTCTTGCTAAGTGGTCGTGTGCCATCAAATCTAAAGGCGAGCATTGCACAACGATGGCCACTTCACAATTATTGTACACGTCGCAAATTGCTCCAAACACGTCAGCTGAGACGTGGGGCTAATCGGAGAAAGTGGCCAAAATAGACCGAAAGTAATGTGTGGAACGCCTTCTGAAATTGCTTTATTTATAGTTTTGAGACTTGAATAAAAAATCGACTTGAATACAAAAAATCGACTTGAATACGATCTAAAAAGGTTCAATGATCATGTGTTTATTTCTGAGATAAAATGAAAATAGTACAATTCGGCCTTAGTTATGGCTGTTGTAGCTTTAGCATCTTTGGTAAAGTTATGAATATTGTATACAGTTTACTCACGTGTAGTATAGTCGGAAAGGCTGCACAAGTTTCGATCGATTTAAACAGTCATCATCAGGGCGAGTGTAAGGAGCGGCGACCCGACGGTTTCGCTGCGCTCTTTGCACTGAGCGTAGCCTCGCGTATCTAGTAAATAAAAAATTGCTTTATACAAGCCAATTTTTTCATTAATTTAAGAGTAAATACACTTCAGATCAGACAATGATAACTTAAAAGCTTGTTGATCCAGGATCCCTAAGTAGCTTTTGAAGCTTGGAAAATCTGACACAAGTTTTGATCACTAACAAAAAAAAAATTAAGATACTCAATGAAGATAATGATCAGTAACAAAAGACAAATTAAATTACGCATGTAACTATATAATATGTGCTTGCTAGCCCAATGATTACTACTTACAACCTTTTTATTGTTTTCGACGTTACGTATTACGCAATACTTTTCACACTTTTTGGCGATATGTTCCTTTTTGGATTGCACAATGGATAATTTGCGGGCGGGGATATAGTTAGGGTTGTCAGTGGTATTTTTATCTTTGACGTTTTGTTGATGTCAGAAAAGGCAGAACAAAATCATTCAAGAGATTTTTCTACTTTGTCGAACTTGTTTTTAGGGTTCCGTACCGAAAGGGTGCCAACGGGACCCTATTACAGAGACTCCGCTGTCTGTCTGTCCATCTGTTAGAGGGCTCTATCTCTTGAACTGATTACGGTTCCACAGCCAGACACTAGTTTGTAATGCAAACCAGTTATCAATAATGTCACTGGGTACACGCGATTACTTTGTCCAAAAAAAAACACCCAATTTCTCCAACTTAAAAAAATAGATATCATCTTAATTCAAAAGTAAAATCTGACAGCCCTACACTGACGGCTGTCTAATCTCTAATTGGAAATAAGAATAGCACTCATAGCACAAATACAATGTTCCACAAATCCATACGTTAGAATTTCGCTTCTGTTACATCTATATGAAGGTGCGTGTGGTGTGCCTTGATTTTCTGTTGACTGTACACATTGAAAGCCAGTGAAATCGCGTAAAAGCAAAGGTTGCAATAAAATTACATATGTTCGTACTTTTTTTTTAGTTGCTCTGCATTGTCGTTGCGTAACATTATTCAATTGAGTTTCGTGATTTAAATAATTGCCGGTAAAAGTAATGTATTGCTTTTGATATATTTAACGTTTAAGACATTGGCAGTTTCTTTCTTTATGTTTTTACTTTTAGTTCTTTATTTGTTATCTTACTTATGTACTTCGCACTTGTTCTCTTTAGGGTTGCCTTTAAGAGATTGCTTCGGCGATAAGGCCGCCTCTTGTACCTTATATTATAGACAATGTCCTGTTTTTGTAAATCTTATTTGGTGCAATAAAGATTTATGTATTGTATTTGTATCAGGACTTTTGAGGCTTATTGTCATTTTGGAAGTATGCTTCCGATTTTATAATAGCGCTTCAATCAACTTGAATGTACCTACATCCATATACTAAATGCAGAAGATTGCGCGTTTGAGGTAAAAAAATGATTTCATATTTTTCTTAAGAAAGTTATTCAGTATTACAGACCAAACGTATAAAATAATATTAAAAAAACATTATTTTAGACATTGAAAATACCATTCAGAACGTTCCATTGCTGAACGTATAAAAAATAGGCCAAACAAAGTCTCAACAAGATTTTAAAAAACTAAATTCTTTCTGAAAAGTACGTTTATCCAGTTAATACAAGCACAGTAGCAAGAAACAGCTAGTAGTGTATATATTTTGTAAATGTGCTAATTAAGCCCTTTCATTTGATATCCTACGAGGTATGATTCGATTTATTTTATTTTTTAGTTCATTACTTTATGGTCTATAGAGGGCGCCATATTGATTTTACGTTGACGTCATATAGCCTATAACCACCGGACAGCCAAAACGCTTCCAATAGTTCCAACGATATCTTATTGTAAAGTAGTAATGAAAATTTACTCATGCTTGAAATGCGTGTACTATGTGATGAGAAAATTCGTCGGGGTAATTAGAAGTCACAATAGCACAATTGGTATTGGTGTGCACTCACGGTGTTAACGTGAGGGACGTGGGTTCGAGTCCCACTAGTGGCGGATTTTTGCATCACATATTGTAATTTTGGAGAAATTTCCGAGCATTGTAATGCTATTAAAATAATAATTGATACCTTATTTGACAAGGTATCGTGGATATCATTGAAGACGCGCGACGAGGAAACATACATACGAGTACATACATAACGTCTAACAAAATATACTGAAACTATTTTAAGGTTGAATTCAGTCCATGATACTGAACAACTTTTCCCAAGGAACGTATATCGGAATATGAAAAATAATTTTTTGCTATCCATACAAACTCGGATCAGCTGTTCGGTCAACTTATATGGGAAACCAAAAATATTTTTCTATATTTCGATATATGTTCCTTGGAGAAAATTGTTCAGTACCATGGACTGAATTCACCCTTAAAATAGTTTCAGTATATTTTGTTAGACCCTGTATATAAACACAATCATACTCTACTTGTGGCTTCGCCGTAATCGGGTAAAATAAAAACCTAAGTACACTCTTGCGCGTAAAGAAGGCTTAATGCGTGAATATGATCAAAATCTCACAGTGCTACTTGTCATGGTAGGCCACACATGTAATGAGCACATCTACATACATTTGCACTTATCTAACACATTTATCTAAGCTTTCATTTCGTTTTATTTGACAAATGACTGTAGTAAGTGTTAAAGGTGTTGATGGTGAAACGTAAAGTACATTGTCTTTTTTACTATCAAACGTTGATGATTTATTTGACTTGTTTTTTTAAGCACGGGTCTTTTTATCCCGTTAATTTGGGAGGCTTGCGTTAGATCTAACACATAGAGGCCCTTTGGAGAAGTTAATGTTATGTTGCGCTCCCGCCAAAACCCATTCTTGGATATACCAATGAAAAGTCCCTTAAAGAGGTTACGGCAGAAGAATGATTTATTGCAAAATAAAGTAATGTTTGTTTATAAAGCTTTATTGTACATAAGAGATACCTACAAAACAGAAAAGTACACATACAACAGCTGACTTATCCCGTATAGAGATCTCTCCCATTCAATCGGCCAGTAATTGAGAGGAACGGTTACTTATTATGCGTTTGGGACAGAAGTGAGAATGAGAATGGCATAAAACACGCACGGTTTTCTCTTTCCTTGACAGCTGGGTCACGTGTTGGCCCAAAAATACTTGGGAGTGTTGCCACTGTGTGTGATTCAATTACTGAAAAGGACAATGAGTGGTAACCCTTATCGTGACGTTTGTCACGTAGTCTTGGGCCATCATTAAAAGAGAATATTCTATATTCTTGTACCATGAAGGTTGGGATGGATGGACTGATGTTGGGTTATTGCAACAGGAACTACGGCACCTGTCATAATCACGATCGACTTAAGTTAAATGCGACCATTCGTAACAACGCAGCTGAATCTTTTTATTGACTCCAATATTAGACTATTTGTAATCTTTCGTGATTTCGAGGAGTCCTTAGGCATCTTACTCGTAGAATTCTGGATTTCATTATTTCCTGCGACACGTACATAATTTGAAAGAGCAAAATCTGGACTTACCAAGTTATCTTCTATAATATTTAGCAAAAAATAAAGTGTGTTACACAGGACCGCTGACAAAATATTATCTATGGTTTTCAGTAAAATTTGACTCCAGTAGAAAAAGCAGTAAGAAACTGAACAGATGCAACAAAGACGAAGGTTTTTTTGACATTACTAGTGACGTGTGGTAAAGATCGCTTCTTCAGAAACCTTTGTTTCAAATATATGGGTCTTTATACGTGGATGCTAAAATTATTTGATGTTAGACTCCGTGTTTAAAATATAGTCTCTGGAAAGCTTTTTCATGTATTAATCAATAAATGAGGCGTGGGTGGCCACTGCTCACAAATACATCCAGTTCTCGTTATCGATAGCTGTCTGGGTGATTGGAAATGCGTTAACGGAGAAAGTTACGCATTCGAGTGATGCCGTCTTCGTAAACGCAATCTGGATATGGCGGGTTTTTGTAGGCAGCTCCGTAAACGCGCACTTGCCCTGAATTAAATTGATGCGAACTGTAAGTGCCCCGACAATTTTGTTTATTAATTTATTGCTCTCTAGAAAAATCTGTTAGGTGTTACTTACTAGAGGTAGATAGGTAAAAACTGCATGACTTGATGTTCTTATTCAGTTTTAAGTCCAATGCGATTACAATAAGAATAGGATCGAAGGATCGAACCGCCGTCACTTTGTGACGTCATGCTGTCAAACATGTGGCAAAATAACATTAGTATGATGCAGTATGATGTGCAAAAAAAATTTGGTGCTACGCCAATTCTTCCCGATCCCATTAATTTCGGCACCATCTTCCGTATTTGTAACCGAATTTTGAATCGATATTTGGAAAATTTATGAGGTGTTAAAACACATGGGATATCTTAAATCCTTTTTAGCGAACGATCCGTCCTATTCTTATTGTAATCGCATATAGTTGATAATCAAGTGCTTGTATTATCTGAGGGCACGGCAGTGCTCCCGTCAAGTCAAACAAACAAAAGCACAGCCATACCATACTTTTTACGAAGCGATTCGATACTCTTGATCACAGCAACATAATTAATCACATTATCTGAAAAAACTTCAGAATTTACTTATGTTACGCGGCTGTTGTAAAGGCCTTCGAAAATTTTTTTTTTCATGCTTGTCTGGGAGAAAAGAAAACTTTGAAACTGCTTGTCTTCCCGCACTGATCGTAAAAGTTAATCGAAGAAATGATCGAAAATCGTGTTAAGGCCGTACCTAAATTTTCCGGGGTCCAGTACTGCCCCCATTTAAAATAAATCATTTCAAAGAAAACGGAGACATTACTTAAAATTTTGCAACTACCAAGTCCTAGATAACCCTTCAAAGTATTTTATGAACTACTGTTTACAGTTTAAAGTGAGAACGTTAAGCTTTACTACGCACATTTGCGAAAAACGGCCACTTTTAGCAAATGTGCGTAGTAAAGCTTAACATTCTAATTATAAACTGTAAACGATAGTTCATAAAATACTTTGAAGGGTTATCTAGAACTTGGTAGTAGCAAAATTTTAAATGATGTCTCCGTTTTCTTTGAAATGATTTATTTAAAATGGGGGCAGCACTGGACCCCGGAAAATTTAGGTACGGCCTTAATTGGCATTGCGGCTAGCAAACCATTACTAGGGAATTTGATTCCCTTTTTCCATTGGGCCTTATAAATATATACGGACAATACGGTACTAGTATTTTACGGTATTAGTAGTACTCGGGCGCATCCTTGATATATATCATTATCATCATGATAATGATAGAGTCGTGCTCCTGCAGTGGAGACTAAAAAAGACCTGAGTCCTTTTTAGTCTCCACTGCAGGAGCACGACCCTCTCTGTTCAATCAGCCTACATACACTCTCCACGCTGGCCAGACGGGTTGGAGAGGTCGCACTAATGTTTATAAACTTTGTTTAGCTTGTGTTTCCTAATTCGCCTTCTACGACATCCACGGGAAGACTTGGAGTGGTCCTATTCCACTCTGCCGGGAACCACACGGCAACTTGATAGAACTTGAGATATGGTTGCGCTGAATTTACTATTCAGATCAGACTGGCTACCATATCAGGTGAAAAATCTTTACTAGCCATTTTAACTTTATTAGACTAGAATATTTCTCTAAGTAGCCTTCTTTATGAATCAAAAATCTAGTTTATTAAGTTACACGGTTCACAAGTAATTTGCATGGTGAAGATATAGGCAAATGACCTTGAAGTGGCGCCCTCATTTGATATAAATTGTTAACTCGTAAATATGGAGATAATTTCCATATCACTCTTCGTCATGCACTAGATAGCCCTTTAAATTATTTTATAAACCACCGTTGAAAGTATTTACATTAGTCCGTCTAGCTTTAAAACTTGCCTCCGCCAAAAGTGGCCACGGCAAGTTTTAAAGCTAGACGGATCACCAATAATAGTTTTAACGGCAGTTCATAAAATAATTTAAAGGGCTATCTAGTGCATGACGTAGAGAAATATGGAAATTATCACCATATTTACGAGTTAACAATTTATTTCACACTTCAAGGCCATTTGCCTATATCTTCGCCTTAAATTAAAATCACGCAAGTGCGAAAACGGGTTTTTTTTCTGGCGAGAAATTCGACACAGGCTACCGAAGCTTGCTTGGTTCAGCCACGAAATCCGACCCATGTGGTCATACTGTACTCTGTGGTTTTAAATGTCGCGATAATTTGCATATTTTAACCAATAAATGCATCTTTTATGGACAAAATTATGACAGTTAAGTGAAATTTTTTTTAATTGGTCTGTTTGATGATTTTTTTGTTAATTTGTTTTTCCATAAATATCAATAAGCTGAACTTTCTGTTTCAAATTTACCTTTTGGTTGAAAAATTAAATAGGAAATAAAAAAAATGTCTTAAAGAATTACGCGAAATCTTTTTTAATACTTCTAAAGCAATAAACTATTTATGTACTTACACCATTTTTGTTTCATGAACTTCATAAACCATAATAAAAACTATCTTGTAAATGACCATTGCTATAGTGACGTAATCAATTTATCCCGCTCTGTATTTTTAAGCTTGCTACACCGCCAAGGTAATGTCAACGACCGACAGTACAGCCAACCAAAAAAAATAACCTTTTGTAACAAGGAACCATTAGTACACAGGTGTGCTATTTTTTTGTCGCCATTGTGTATGTACTAACTTATTGAATGTAATCAATCTACGCGGATTTACTAATGACTATCGTGTTTCTAATTTATTATGGTCATTATTATAATAGAAGAGTATGTACTTATTTCTGTTGAGTATCTACTACTTGGCTAAAAAAATCAAAATGTTTTTAATACAAGTTGCTTTTTCATTTACTACAAATGGTTTAAGGGGTGATTCAATCCATAATTTTGCACAACTTTTCCCAATTAATGTGTAAAGAAATATGAAAAAGAAATAAGGTTCTAATACAAATCTAAGTAGTCACGTGATTTAGTTACTATGGGAAGTGAATCTTTTTTTTTGTTTTTTACACATATATGTAAATAACATAATACCTGTGTGTAGTTACCTATAAATTATCATAATTACCGTTAACATTTTAGGACATAAGATCCTCCTTGTGGTACCTAGCTAGTAAATAAACTTAATCGATTGTCGGACAAAATTATATAAATAGAAAAAAAAAACTAAATTACAATATGCTTCTTCGTCACATAATAATTTTAATCCTGTTATATTGTTGTACATCATAGCATATTCGTAGACTTAATCTCTATATAATGTCTAACAAACTATACTGAACTATTTTAAGGGTAGGTTCAGTCCATGATACTGTCTACTACTATACGGAAAAGGTGGTTTTATTACAAACTGAACAATTTTCTACAAGGAACATATACCGAAATACGGGAAATATTTTTCTGCTTTCCATTGAAATCAGCTGATTGGTGAACTTGTATGGGAGAGCAAAAATTATTCTTCATATACGTTCAATGGTAAAGTTGTTCAGTATTATCTATCACACAGTAATAATATACTACGTACAAGTATTATGAATCAACCTTAAAATAGTATGTTTCGTTACATCCTGTATATCTTTCTTTATCATATCTTAAAAATGCAAATTATATTATATAGATCAAAGTATCCGCGAACATTTTAAGTATAAACAAAAAATTATGACAAGCATTCTCTATTCTTCCCGAGGCTGTGAATTTCTCATTTTTTACGTACAAATACTGAGAACATAATTATATGCCTCTTTTAACTAGGTCCGTGTAAGCGAATTTGTTTCATATCGTTGGCAAATCTATGATTAAATCGTTTTTGTGCGGTTTTATTACTACAGCCTCTGTACATGCTATAAACTGTATAAATCCAATCTATTTTAATCCATAAACCGTTTAGATAAAGTCTAAAATAATTTATTTATGGGTTTAAGTTTATTAAGTATGCGAATGTTTACAGTTAAATATTTTTTTTAATAATAAGTTGTATCGAGTGTTTATTATTTTCCTCTAACTAATTCATGATCTCATAAATATATTAAGTACTCGTACTACTCATTTGTAAAGTTGTATATATGCCTATATTTTCACTAAGAATTTTGGGAGAGGTCTCTTTGATGTTTATTGGTTTTGTTTAGCTTGTGTATGTGTTGTGTCCTATGTCGCCTTCTACGACATCCACGGGAAAACTTGGAGTGGTCCTATTCTACTCTGCCAGGAACCACACGGCATGTAAAAGTGCCTGCAGAGGCCTAATTTCTGAATAAAAATTTGAATTTAGAATTTTACTCTTTAAATTTTATGATTTCCGTCTTTGTTTCAGGTAAGCGTGCTGACATATACTTACTACACTATATTTGTGATCGTCCCAGGTAAGATTCACCTTTTTAAAAATCTTTGACGCAACCAGGCTGAAAAGAAAAATCAAAATCAATATTTTTTTCTCATGTCTATGTTATTAGTCTAAAAGTGGTCTAAAACTCAGTTAGTCCAATAAGTAAAACTAGTTTGTACACCTGCAATGCTTGACAAAAAGTATTTAGGAACTAATCTCTTCAAAAGGTCTGCTATTAGTTACTTAGTAATTGGTACTTAACTAAATATTTCCCATAAACACAATATCCTTATATACTCGTAATTAAAAGTTCGTGGCACGAAAAATTTATAAAAGAAACAAACAAAATCTCTTTGACATGATGGTAGTTGATCGATATTGCGTTTTATTTTTAATTTAACACCCTAAATACCCTGTCTTTTCAACCAGTTTTAATTCAAGCAATAAGTACCAAATCATTAATCATCTGTTCGCAAATCAATGGGAACCCCAATGAAAAGCATGTTTACCAAAATGACGGAACCAATTTGAAGGAGAGGTTGCCAACCATTAGGCATAATACTCTAGGGTTCCGCAGAATGATTAATTGATTCCTATTGGAGGTAGATCTCTAAGTCTATCGATCGGTAATTTGTATTGTTATAAATTAATTATGTACGTAATACATTATAAAGTAAAGAGATTTCACGATTGCGTTTATTGGTTATCTAGTTTTTGTTAATTACATAACTATGTAATAAATGTGTACTACTTCTCATAGGTACAAGCACGGGGACAATTATAATAATATCATAATTGGTTAATATTTTACAGTATGCTTAACCATTTTGACCACATACTGGTCAAAGATGATTTGAAATTGAAGCTACAGTGAAACCATTTCGACTCGACAAGAAGAAGAAGAAGTATGCTTAAAAATATGAACCATGGAAAGTACAATGATGAAATCATCATTGTACTTTAACCAAAGAAAATATTTAGAAAGACTTAACTGTTTATTTCCATTTTTATTACTATCGAATGTTCTGTATGTACATAATACGAGTATATGTATTCCAAGATAAAATATAAATCTTGCGTCAATAAACTTATCCTACTCCGACAACGTTGGAGGCAAACTATTGTAAATAATAACTAGACCGTATAAATACTAGTGGTTTCGAGAAAACTAAAGGTTAAGTGAATTGAAGGCTAGTATCTAAAACATATATATATATATATATATATATATATACAATCACCTCTTATAAATAATAATAATATATTTTTAGTTTAGTTTAATAATATAGTCATTCGCCAACGAAACTCCCTAGGTTGTAATGATAAAATTATTTTTTTGAATATAATGTCTAGGCTGTGCGTTACATAAGCTTATTAATTTATTTTTTTTGTTGTATAGTATATGGTTATATTTGTAATAATTTTTGTCTATTGACATCTAAACATCAAGAAATATAATATATATCTTTAAAAATTCTATATATCAAAAATTATCACCATTTTTATAAACTGGATAAAAAGTATTTTTCTCAAATGTTGGTAATAAAAGTAAAGAAGTAGGCAACACTAAAACGATACTGTTATAATATAATACAATAAAATTATTTACTTTTTATTACGAAAATTACTTATAATTCTACTATCGTGTTTAGAAATCGTGTTAACCGATTTTCTGGTTTGTTGTTTGTGATCGATTTTTAACTATCGTTACAGTCAAGTTTGGGAAAAATTTCAAGCCCGCTAATCGATTAATCTTAATTTGTATCCTACTGACTTCGATCTTTTACTTATTTTACTCTTTAATTTACGACTACACACTTGCTGTTAATTTAAATTAAAAATAATTAACTACTTACTTTAGGTTTAGTTTGTTTTAACCCAATACCTATATACTCAATTCTCTTAATTTGTTTATTATTGTGTACGTAAGTAAATAAAAGCCTGGGAACAACTGGTGAAGTCTAAAATATTACAGATTTGCGAAACTAATTCTGAGTTCCAACACTCCGCAGTGTTGGAACTTAGAATTGCATTAAAATTGTCACGTTACCTTGAATAGCATTTGCACAGCTGTAAACTTACATTGAATGCTTTATAAGGTGCGATTCCGAACTTAACTGCATAATACGAAATTAAATAACTTTTTTCATGCATGTTTCGTATTTTTAACTGTCTAAATTCATTCAGCAATCGACATACCTATCATTTAATTTCTTTTAATGTTATTCTGTAATATTCCAAGTGGTACACATTTTTTGTTACGTAACGGCAATTTCTTGCCAATTATATCCTACAAATAGTTATAGAATAGAACATAGAAATTGACTAGAACTACATAAATCTATTAGGAATGTAGTTCTTGTCAATTTCTAGTATTCGTCTTGTGTTACAAGTGCTTGGATCTTAAGCGGCTATTACTAATTATTTCCGCAGTTAGTAGTGTTAGTACTGAATTAATTCTGTTGCTGTGGTTGAAGTTACACTTTAACTTTAAATGCTTTGTTAACACAAATCGCTCCTTCGAAGGCAGTTCCAGTCAGTGCATTCTTAACGGCGAAAGAACATGTATATTTATTCGACGATAATAAATACATTGTTATACAAATTGTGAGGAGCATAATAAAAGTAGCCGCATTTTGAAAAGGTTGTGAAATGTCGGTTTACTGTGAAGTGAATGCTCGAATCGATCGTTATCGTGATAGCAATTTAAAAGGTTTGACTAAAAAGTGAAGTGTGAACAAAAGCAAAAATTTTGCGCATTGACGTGTCTGTGTAACTAACCCTTAATGGTATGGGATGTTGTTCAATGTACTAATTACATTTTTCATGATCTACCAAAATAAGGACAAGATATCGTTATTTATTTTTTCATCTCTTAACATTGACTTTTTGCATAGTCAAATTCTTCCTGTTTTTTACAAGCTTTTATTAAACTTGCAATGTATGTTTGTAAAATTTGACCCACTTTCCAGTTTTCGATCGCGATGAAACTTTGTATACAAGTGTAAATCAGATGACAATGCAATATTTTTATGACTAGAAGCTGATCTGACGATGGAGCCGAAAGGTGGCCATAGGAACCCTGTAATAAAACGACGCAAACCCATCAAGCATGGGCTTATTTCATTTGCCTAAAAATAGTTTATTTTTTTTCAAAAACATTTTTTTGTGTGCAAATATTTTTATATGTTCAGAGTTGTAGGAACTCTGCAAGATCAACCTCAGTCTTCAAAACACAATAAAATCAGACCTTGTAATGTCCTTCACTTACAGAAGAATAAAAATATACAAAGCGACTTTTTTAAACATGACACATAAAGTTCTTTGTTGTTATATGGATCATTATTTAAAATAATAACAATAATATGAAGGTCACAACAAGTTCTGCTTTGCAAACCTTGGTCTTCGTGGCCCAGTCCATCTCGATTACAGCGTCAATCGATTAACTTTTGTCAGATTAATTGAATAAGTTTCCGCTTTCACTGTTATTGCTCTGACTCCCTAGATTGTTTTTATAACTTTTTGGAGTATGTCAGCTGTAAAGTCTTCTATAATAACTATATAGTTTTTATGACGAGCAAGTATAAAAAATAAAGACGTCGGCTGAATATCTATTGTCATATTTTGATTTGTTATTGATAACTGAAAAGCCCTAAAAATGCTAGTTCGACCTAAATTATTATTTTAAGCTTTGTCTCTTTATTTATATCTGTATACACATTATTGTAATAATTTATCGATTTTAACGTTCATTCTATACTGTCACTGGCTAATAAAAAAAAGTTTATTCTGTGAATCCATATAAATATCGTATGCACGAACATTCCTTATAATCAAGCTATGTTTCAACATGATATAAAGCTTTTTCTCTTTATCCATACTAATTTGATATTATTACATTATTACATCATAAGCATATATTGATTTTGATATTAACTCACTAGAATTTATGCTTCATAAAGGTCTTACAAGCCCCAATTTAAAATTCAAGCTGCATCTCCTATAATTTTAAACTTTGTAAGCGTTCCCTTCAATTGGGCACAGGTCATCTGTGGGGGCCGTATCGGTTCTCTCAATATTATTGTTTGCCCATCTGTTCACGGCTATTACACGACCGCTCTAATGTACTTTGACAGATGCTGTACCAGCGCATATTTGTACTATTACGTTGTTCAATCGACCGGTATATTTATCCAATTGCACCCAATTTGCTTCTAATTACAGAGCGTTAGGAATGTTAATAAAATTCTATTTGCATCCATTGTCTTTCTTCTTAGTTTTAGTTACATTTCTTTGTCATTGTAATTGCTTTATGATTTTCAGTTTGTTGGTGTTTAGGACGACTTCAGTTTATTAATTTAGATCATTGTATTTTTATTATGAATAAGTTACATTTCATCACTCAATTTACTTTACTCACCACTAGAATCTTTTTAGCTAGATAAGCTAAATAGTAACGTAGTTCTTAAATTATAGAAGAAAAAGCTAAATAGTAAGTAGTTCTAGTTATTTATGCCTGAATGTCGTATAACACAACATCAATTATAAATTTATAACTTCATCAGATCAGAAAATTCATTACTAGCTATACTAAAAAAAAACAGTAACAAACCTTAACTTCATATGTCTTTTAAAATTGTGTGGCAATTACCCAAGTTTCATAATTTTGTTATGACAACCTTCTAATTGATCAATTTATTGTTACATGAAATATCAAAACATTAAAACAGCTATTTATTTAATATTCCTACCGAAATTAACTCCTCTTACGAAATCCATGTTAATGGATGTCATTTACTTTGCCGCCTCGAAACAAGTGATTCACTTTTATCTCAAATTGCTTAATTCTACAGATGTTATGATACCATTAACTTTCTTACCAGATGTTATGTAATTAGGTCCAGGTTCATATTAGGCGAGTCTGATAGCGTTTAGTTTGACTGCTGGCCTCCCCATATCTTGGATATGTTAATGCGTTTTGCTTAATCCGTTGTTTAGTGTTTCTTTATCTTTGGTCGATGAAAAATTTATCTTTAGTTTCGGAATTAGTCACAATCACAAACCTATGAGTACAATAACTATAGACGATTAAGTTTATAGTATCTGTATGTTTTTAGTTATGCAATAGTAATATTTCTTGTTCCATTTTTTAAGTATTTTAAAAAATATTTATTTTGTTGATTTTTATTTATTTATACATTCTTATTTCTATTGTTTTTAACGTTTTGAAGCCATCAACTCACTAGTCAGTTCCACTCGCATGTACCAGTCAAATCAATGTGAATTTACCTTAAGTGTTCCACGGAAGTGATCCTTTTAAGAATATCTCCTGAACTTTGCCGAGAGAATCATAATTATGTTGAAGTGTCAATTTATTTCATCTCACTGTTATGAAATCTTGTTGTTGGACTTCCATCCGTTGATGAAGTATTTCAACTATATCAAAATGATATAGCTTAAAATCGTAATAACTATCATACAAGTAGTGTGTATGTGTAATAAATAGGTACCAAGTAAGTTTTTTCAGCATTAATGATATTTCCTAATTGATTGCAATCTCTGTCCATATCTAAATGTAAATCTGTTTGTATAAAGGTTACATTATTTTTTGTTAAAGTGCTTAATTGATTTTGTATGTTATTGCTCATAGTAATTAAACAAATTGACTTTGTATTAAGTTACTTTTGATTGTTTCCTTATTCATTTTCAATGATGATTTTATGAAAATTTGATACTTAAGTGCATACTCGTATTATTAAAAGTGATACTCATCTTTTTTAAAATTGGTTGAAACTGATTAAACTAAATTTCAAAATAACTTATTCAAAATAATGTACGTATGTCGTGATAGCTCTAATATTATCAATAGCCCATGGGGTTAAAACTACTTTTCATCCCCTTTTAAAGTTTTTTCTAATGATAAATGAATGCAACCAGTAATTGGAGATGGTCATGACAAGAGAGGCATTATTACAAGTTTCGTTAAACAGCTGACGCGTTCCGACCATCGATCTCACTAAATCTTTGTCTATGGGTGCATCAGGCGTAGGATTTATATTAATTCTGTGGCAGAATATAAAGGTACAGCCACAATATAGGTAAAATAGTCTTTGAAATGCGACTTAAAAATTAAAAGAGACGTACTTAACTACGTATCTACTGTAGGTTAAGTAATGTATCATGTTTTGTAATAAAATTGAAGCAGTATTGGTAGCCGTGATTGCTTTAACGTTTGGGTTTGATTTAATTATTCCTGGTACTTTATGTTATATATTGTAAAGCAACATTAAGTCTCATCATACAAGAAACTATTTTTTTATAAACACATATTTCTTTTTTAACCGACTTCAAAAAAGGAGGAGGTTATCAATTCGACTATACTTTTTTTTTTAATTTTTTTATGTATGTTTGTTACGCGATATCTTCGCCAATTGTGAACCGATTTTGATGATTCGTTTTTTATTTGAAAGCCTTTACTACCAAGTTGGTCCCATTTTAATTTAGAGAAGATATGATGAAGAACTTTGGAGAAATGGAAGAAACTCCTTAAAAAAATTAAAGTCGGTTGTTTTTTTTTGTTAAAAATTTAATTATGTCTTATACTTTTTCGATGGCATTGAGGTCCAAAAAATTTATCAATCTTTTATCTTTAGCTTTCAGTTCCAATATCCAAAGTATATTTAAAATATATGTATGCTGATGAAGATTAGAGCACAGAATAAATAATACTAACGTAACTCAGCAAAGAAATTCAAAGAAATATCTACTTAATGTGGCTAGCGATATGATTTAATTTAGCTCACGTCAGAATTCAGCACCTTTTCGTTTATATACCTCTACTAGACATCCATTGCAAGCCAATTTCATTCTTATTACTCTGGGCAAACGATTCGTATAACTGAATTTACCACCCGGAGGGGCCGCCTGCGCGCATAGTAATAATGTAGGTACATTTTCGATACCTAAACGGGGAGTGACACAGGTATGATTAGAGTGCAACTCAGTGTGAGTGTAACTTTAGATAATTTACGAGTATCCCATAACAACACTGTCTTCATTAGGCACGGGATGGGGCGGATGTGGGATCCCATGCGATAATTATCTCGTGGCGATTGAATTTGTACAGAGTATTTAGGGCAGAGTCTGCAGTTATGAAGACCCGGTTGTAAATACTGCACAGAGCTTTAGTTTGCTGTCCTATTTGAATAGACATAGTCACAGATTCTATTTATTACAGGTTCAATTTAGTTTAGATACAGATATACATACTAATCACGTCTTTATCCTTAACGGGGCAGACGAGGTGATGGGTTGACGCACGCCTATTGACATGACTCCTCGAGATGGTGTTTATGAACCAGTATAAAACGTAGAAATTAAATGGCGTATAAAAAAACTTGTTACTTTACATACGAGTAGTAACAAAAATAAATAAATTGACGTTTTCACGAATTTGAAACTGTCAAATAGTTAAAATAGTTTGAAAGAAACAAAAGACTTTATGATTTCAACGTGTTGAGGTACTTAATTTGACTTAAGGTCCTAATCTAAGGCCCCCCAGGTGGGGCAGAGGGCTTCAACATTGTTTCTCCATCGTGACGCGATCTGTCTTTGGCTACGCGCTTTACTTCGGGCCAGGTTAGCCATATGGTCTTCATCTCCAACGCCACTATGCGTCGTCAGGTCTGCTTGGACGGCCAACGGCTTGTCTCGGGATGTGTGAGGGCTCCTTTCTGAGAATATGGACTATCCATGTTATATTCTGTAGTTCCTATTGAAAGTCAACAATATATCATTGGTGCACAGTTCCTACTATTAATTATACTAGTAGCACGAAGAAGAAAATAACTGCAACTGACAATACTACGGAAAAAACCTCGCCTCTTTTTTGCATTTCATTGAAAATCCCAGAAAATAAAAATCTAGACCCATCGATAATCCCGCCATTTTATGAGTATAGCTACGACCTTACTGAGTACGCATCTGTATCCCAAATTACCCTATGATTATACTATCACATTACCATCAGATGCTGCGGGTGCGGGATCTGTGCCCTGTCATGTAAACACGCACCGTGGAGGGTACTGTTGGGACAGAGGGTAACAGAGGGTAAGCCTACAGTTTATTGACAACCAAAAAAGTAAAAACGGTGTTTTTTATAAAGATTGGTTGCGTTTATAAGTTGTGTTGTGTTAGATAGAGAAAATCTAAATCACAGAATTAATATAAGTACCAAGAGCACTATGACCGATTGCATAGGCACTTTATTGGTCGCGATTAGGGTTTGTTCTGAGATTTCAGGATTTTTGGCCTCTTCTCAGGATTGCAGCCGGATATTTCAAATCTCAGAGAATCTCCGGACTTTTAGAATTTTAAATAAAATACGCACATTTCAAAGATCTCTTTAATAAAAACATAAGCTAAAAATAGAAACCCTACTGAAATCGATCGCATGGGTCACGATAAAGCTTTAAAAATGTTTAAATATATAAAACACATTATCTCTGGCATTTTGTTTTGTCGCTCCAACATACTGGTATCCATATACGGATCTGTTTACAATCAATACACAGTGTATTGTATTGTCGCACTTGGAAAACTACCCTTAAATGGCGTATAACGCGATTTTACTGTCTAACTTTCAGATTGTCAATGAGTCTTAGATCTAATCTCGCTTAGCGATGAATTAAGATAAGGTAAATTAATTAAGAGCATAATCAGTATAATGGAAAGTGTTCTTACAATGGCGAGGTAGGTCCGGTTTCTTGACATGTGTATCAAACCACTCACATACACTGCCTTAAGTTTAGATGCTGATTTCATATTATGCGTTGCGTATTATATATATAAATCCTTATTAATATATATAAATCCTAATTAATACTTTCTGAATATGCGATCTTTTTGAGTATCTATTTCGGCAACCCCTTGATCGATTTAGCAAATATGCGAACATATGGGATACTTCCTGTTTGAGTGTCGGTCAACATCTGAAATTGATTGTATTTGTTACCGATTTTTTTTAAGTCAAAAGGGGATGTTGCACAACGGGCTAGGTCATGAACACTTCCCCAAAAGTCAGAAAAATATTAAATACCGATTAAGACCATCATATATTTGTTTTTTCGTGATCATAGTGTACAAAAATACATTTAAAATCGCTTAGTATCGTATAATGGCGATACTGACATGGCGCCTATGCGTGCGCAACTTGATTTAAACGTTACTCGCAGTTACTGTCAATGTCAGGTCAGTTGACATAATGGATGTCGGCCATTTCGGCGGAACTCACCTAACCTTAAATTACGATATTTTGATCCAAATGTACCATAGAAAGGCTACGAATTTATCGGATTTACTTATTAGGCATTGATACCGACCCAAAAATGCAAATTTCAGGTAGGTGTGCAGTGACCTAGCCGGCTCCCCATACATTTGTGCAACAAGTCCTTTGATTTTTATCACGTTTTTTTTCAAATATCCGTTCGTCCTTGAGTCTGATTTGTATGAGAGGACAAGTAAATTTTTTGTTTTTCATCATTCTACTAATGGAAAGTATTTCTGCAAGGAATGAAAATGTTCCAAAAAATTGTCTGGAGATTATATAATCACCCGATATTTAGAACAAGACAGTTTTATTAACCTGTCGTAATGTTTTTTTTTTTCATAAAAAACAGTGCAGTAACAATTTCAAATGGCTTCGTTGTCCTAGTTACCAAGGAAGATAAGGAATATGCCTTATGTCCTAGAAATAAGACATATGCCTTAGTAAACTTGTTTATTACTTAGCGTAACTACGGTTAAAGAGCGTGCATTTCTAGGAAAAAGTTATCGTTTAGCCAAAACAAAATGGAGTAACGATTCGCCACGGACAACGTCGTATAAAACCAACATTTTACTGTCGGTAGAAAGTAGACTTAACTCCACAAGTAATGGGCCTAGCATAGAGCCAGCGCATGTTTTAGTTTTAATTGCTTTTTACTAAGAAACGTAAGTTATTTGGGCCCAACCTAATGCGCTTACTGTAGTACTCCTTCGATATTTTTTTTTGGTTCGCTAACGGTCAGCCCGTATAAGACACATTTATACATATAAAAATTAGAGCATTTAAGTTGCCAGCCTACTTGCATCCTCAGCTGTAATTCTGTGAAGCCTGGGGGCTGCCTTTACGCGATATCATTCGGTCAAAGTTTTTGACAGATACATACCAGCATTTTTTTTTAAATTGTGTAGGACATTAATAAATACATGTGGCTGGCCGGTTTAAACACGCATAGTACTCGTCACTGGTAGAGAATTAAGATAAGAAAAATTAAACGGGCAAGTGCGAGTCGGACTCGTACAATGTTTTAAAACGCTAAAAACACGTTTTTTGTATGACGACCCCCTTTAATTTTTAACTTTTTTTTATTTTTAGTATTTTTTGTTATAGTGGCCATAGTAATACATAATCTGTGAAAATTTCAAGTATCTAGTTAATGCCATTATAAAGATCTAGTTAAAAACGCTTAAAAAAAAAACACGTTTTTTGTATGGTGACCCCCTTTAATTTTTAACTTCTTTTTATTTTCAGTATTTGTTGTTATAGCGGCCACAGTAATACATAATCGGTGAAAATTTCAAGTATCTAGATATTACGGTTCAAGAGATAGAGCTTTGTGACAGACGGACAGACGGACAGACAGCGGAGTCTCAGTAATAGGGTCCCGTTTGCACCCTTCGGGTACGGAACCCTAAAAAGAACAGGTTTGTTTGTATATCTGTTTGCAGAAAGTATTTTTATTTTACACTTTCTTACTACACGTAGGTAGGTGGTACCTGGTACATACTTACAGGAAAAAAAAAACGACGGGTTGCACTCCGGGAGTGCCGGCAGAAGTGAAAACTTGAATACGAGTATTAACGTTGTGCATTTTTGATATTTTGGAATGGTTAGGGAATAATTTTGCACGAATTGCTTTAATTATTAGTATAAAAGTACTATCATTTATGTGGTAGAACACAATATTTATTTATTGCGCTATCGAACACAAACATGACAATTTATATTACATTAAAAAGTTTATCAGCTAAACGAAACAGCAGGCGCAGGCATACATTTTCGCCGCGCCGTAGAAAGAGAGGGGGATACTTCCTCTCCTACGCCTCGCCGGCTGTCTACTCTCCATCCGTCTTACGAATTTTCGATCAGGACACGTGTCTTGTCGCGAGTTTAACATTTTTTACCCATTACAAAAAAAGTGCACAACGCCGCTAAAGAAGTTTTCACTTCAAAAAACGTAGTTTCGGCCTTGTCACACAGCAATCTCCTCCAACCAACCTTAGGGTAGTTATGAAAACAGATAAATACAGGTGACTTTTTAACCACAGCCAAATTTTTGGTACAAGTTCAGTCCGTCAATTCAATCGCTAAAAAAATTCCTCCCTATCAAAATCCGTTTAGTTGAGCATCAATTTGTAAGGGAAGGCAATTGTTTTTCGCGTATCGTTGATTTTTTTTGTAGAAAGTAGTTTAAGTATCATGGACTGAACTTGCTCCAAAAATTTGCTTGGTAATTAAGAGTCACTACGTATAATATCATGCACTGAATGTACTATAGCATTATTCCACCGCTCTGTAACACCCTGTACATATCTCCAACACCATCTGACATCCGCTTCCTATGCGGAATCCAGAAATACATAATAAAGTCACTCGTGACCAGCGAACAGACAGACGGCCATAATAAAGCTGTGAACAGTGTTTTATGTGTCGCAACGTTGCAAAATCATACAGTTGACTACTGCACTCGTTTCTACTTCCTGTCACTTTCGAGAGCTATGTTATTTTATAGAAAACATTACTTTGCTTGCGAGGAATTTGAATAAATACTAAAGGGTTTTCCAATAAGAGGTGTTATTTTGATATTCAAAGAAAAATGCCATTTTTTAATATAAATGATTAATGTTTATTTCATTATAAATAAGAAGCTATGCCGTTAATAGTGGAAAATAACATCAGGCAAATGACCACCACGACCACGCTTACAGGACCATATCCTTTTCATGAAATTTTCCATAACCAAATCGCAAAGTGGCTGCCCTATGCCCTCGATAGCCTCACGAATTCCATCTTTGAGGTCTTGAATCGACGCTGGGCTGTTGGCGTAGACCTTCTCTTTGACGTGGCCCCAAAGGAAGAAGTCGCAAGGTGTTAAATCACAAGATCTCGGTGGCCAATTGTGATCACCTCTTCGAGAGATAACACGGTCCGGAAACTTTTCCCGCAAAAGATCAATGGTTTCGTTGCTTGTGTGGCACGTAGCGCCATCTTGTTGAAAGTAAACGTTGTCCAGATCAATACCATCCAATTCCCGCCATAAAAAATCATTAATCATCTCTCGATAGCGCAATCCATTCACCGTAACTGTTGCTACAGCCTCATTTTCAAAAAATTAAGGTCCAATGACTCCTCCGGACCATAAACCGCACCAAACAGTCACACGTTGAGGATAGAAAGGCTTTTCAACAATAACTCTTGGGTTTTCCAAGCCCCAGATGCGACAATTTTGCTTGTTGACGAAGCCACCGAGGTGGAAATGGGCCTCATCACGTCTCTGCCAAATTTTCACCATTTTTATAGTAAATTTTAATAATTTAAATGCGTTGTTGAAGCGTGTATCGTTCAATTTTTAATGGCGTAGTTTCTACTTGTCAAATGTAAAAAAATTACAGCTTCAATAGTGACATCTACCGAAATAGCGGGCTATTTAAAATAACACCTCTTATTGGAAAACCCTTTATTTTGTTATAGAAACAGACTACAAATAGATTACGGAAACAGACAGAGGTGTAACTAAATCAAATCTTTTTTTCTTTTTGCCGTTTAGGTACCATAGTTAGGCAAAAGCCTCCTCTTGTTACTACTTCTCTCCATCATCATCATCAACAGGTTCTTTTAAGTCTTCACTGCAGGAGCACGACCCTCTCTGTACTACCTACTAGAGCAATATTTGGTCAGAGCATTTAGAGGATTTGGCCTACACTCCACGCTGGCCAGACGGGTTGGAGAGGTCTCATTGATGTTTATAAGCTTTGTTTAGCTTGTTTCCTAAGTCCTCTTCTACGACATTCACGGGAAGATATGGAATGATCCTATAATGCTCTGCCGGAAACCACATGGTACTATAATTATCTAATAATTAGATACTGCTCTCATATCCTTGTCAAAAGCAAGTCGTCCCTTCATCACTGTTACGCTTTCCCCTTGATCGTTCCCGTCTCCTGGAATCCATGTAGTAGTACGAGTATGTTAGTCCATCTTTCTGGAACCATTTAGCAAACGTGACCCACTCAGTCTAGTCTATCCCTCTTCCCCCCAACCACTTGGATGATAAAAGCTAAATAATACTGTTTAAAGAAGAAGAAAAACATATATATTCACGCTAAGCTCCAAAGTTAAGTTTTTTCCAAAATCAGTTGCAATTCATTGCATCGTTTTGTTTGACGTGAACTATTAAAATATTATGATCCGTTTTACGAAAGTCCTCATAAATTTTGAATGCTATTTACCATTTCAATTTGAAGGTGTCAATTTCTCGGTTCTGCAATTCCGAGCGGACTTTTGTCACCAGGTGAAATATCTCTGAATAACAAATGACGTCGTGACCAGACCTACAGGCAGACCAACATACTACCATTATTATTAGAGGCTGCCAGCATGCCACCGAGACTGCCTGGCTCTGTAATTCTGTATGTACTCGTTCATATAACAATGTTGTAATACAGTAATATAACTTATTGTATTACTCTTCTCTCTTTTGCTTATCCAAGCGTGTTCAGATTGTATTTTTGCTTACCCAGGGTAGGCTTTTCAGCAATTTCTTCTCAACTTTGCACGATTGTCGGTGTTGAAACATTACGGAAATATTGGGAATATTCCCGTACAGTTTGAATTTTTGAATATTTCCAGCGATACAGGTCGCGTCATGTAAAAAGAACGCTGGCAGTCAAGCTGCGCATTAGGCGATTTATCGATATATTTATTGATATTATAACTAATATATTTTTCAATGTACCTACCTACCAGTAACCAATTATACCAAGCTTGGACCGATAAATAATACAATAGGTGTAGTAAGTACCTTTGTGCACGAGTATGGCACGAGTGTACCCATGCGCAATCACACCCTCTCTACTTTTTCCAGCGTTCTTTTTACATGACGCGACGTATACAACACTAATCGGTGTCATTTGTTTGAGCCCATTGGCACGCATAATTGTGTTGAGTGACGACTTCAAGCCATTCTTTTTCATAAATTTATAATATGACTAGTTTAAACGCGACTCTGCGTGTATTCTTCAAAAAATTTTTAGTTTTTTTTCTTTTGATCAATTTCGTATGAATAATATACCATTTAACCAACGATATTTTCTAGTATGAACAGGAAAAGTTACATAAAAGTTATTTAGAATTCAAAACAACATAACTAACAAAGTATGTTAATAGGCATAATGTGAGTAACATACTATGTACAAAAGTTTATTCATTGTCCTGGTTCATTCAAGGAAAAAGTGTACATATACGTGTGTATGAAATGCATATAATTACAATTTAGTACTTTTATCTACAAAAATCATTTATTATTTTGATGTAACATTTTAACCTGTGATTTTAACATTGGCTTTAGTTATAAAATATGTAGACGTAAGAAAGTCTAGAGGTCACAATTGAACAATATTTTATAAACATCTCATTGTCAAATATTATGTAATAACCATGATCAAAGTAATAACCACCAATCTTTTGAACTAATTGCATTGTCAAACATCTAAGTAAATCTAGGCAATGAATAGCGCTCATCAATCTTTGATGTTCATAGAAATGGCTAATCAAATTCGCGAATGATCGTATAGAATATAGATTTATAATAAATGAGAGAGCAACATTGTCCGTCACTTTGTTGCAAAACCGGTCTTAATGTAAATGGACATTAAATTCAATACGTTATCTTTGTATCTGAATGGACGCTGAATACAGAACCGACTATGTAACTTTCAGTCTGAATTAAGCTGTGGCTACAAGAGTGTTGATTATGTGATCAGAGTTTAATATTTTTTTTTATTTTTGTTCAAATTTCCGTCTTATCTATTTTTATAGGGTTTTTTTAGACATTCAAGATGCAGTAATAAAGTAAAGTAAAATTAAATAATGAAATCTTTAATAAAAAAGTATAATATTATAGAATAATGAAAAAAATATCTTTTTTTTGTCGGAATTCTTAATTTTTTTTTTACTTGCCTTTAGATAAGGTATAATGCCTCACAGCTGGGTAAATGCCTCTAAAATACTAATTTTCCCATTGAAATTTATTTGTCGCTTTTAGTAACTTTCTTTTTTTTATCCTCTTGCACGTTACATTACAATGTTTCAATTAATTAATTTAGATTAATAACTTTTCTTATTAATTATATAAATGAATACAAGACCCAGGACAGTTTGAAAAAGACCATTTTCAATCTTGCCCTGGTCCATTTGCCTTACCTAACATATGTATAATATTTCCTTTATACATGTAAAAATTAATTTATTTATAGAAAGAAGATATTAACAAATTAATTAAAAAAAAAAAACTAACACTATAATGAAACCCTGGCAAACCACTGCCCCGTGGTATTATATATTTCCTTTATGTTCCGTAATCGAAATATTTAAACAAAAATATATAAGTTTATATTAAATAAGTGCCTTTACTCATGTTTATGTAAAATCAAGTGAACAAATAATGCAAATTACGATTACTTAACTCACCGCAGCGAGAATACTGGACGTAACATTGGACTAGGTATTGATAATTGTTACATGTTTGTTCGCTAATTGAGTGAGTAACGGTAACAGTCAAGCTTGCGGTGTGGTGAAGGTTACATGTTTATGGAATAGGGAACTCTGTAAAAGTTGTTAGGTCTGTAGTAAATGTGGGTGTGGACTCAACGAAACTTTGAATTTTGCTTCTTCAATTGTTCCAAAGAAGCATGGGAATCAATGGAGTTTTTGAACATGGTAAGTGATTTTTATGCGACTTCTCAATTTGAATGTATGTTTTTTTTATGTATTTAGATTTAGAACATTCTTTTTTTTGTTTTAATTTTTTTACACAAATATAGTGATTTTGATGTTTTTGTCAAGAAATCAAGCATTTGCATTTACATTCAGAAAATGATTTGGTGAAGAAGATCAAAAATTAAAATCGCTTTTTTTGTTTAAAATTATTTTACATTTAAGTAGGTACTTTTTCTAGCAACAAGTATTTTAGCATAAATTTACTTATAGTCCCAACTATTCGTTTTCCTATCAGATAGCAAGTAGCCCGTCCGTATGCTTGATAAAAATCGAAAGTTTGAAAAAAATCAGTCAGCCTTTTCTAATTTTATAAAGGTAAAGGACAGAATGACGAAAAAACACAAGGAAAAGAACTCCATCATAAAAACATAAACAATAAGTATTCCTGAAATGATGACCATTTATCAGATACGCTTATAATATCACATAGGAAAGACATCGAAGGGTCTCTTCATCTACATGGCGGAAGGAAAGTCGCTAAGTCACGGACTATGGAGCTATTAATTAACGTACGCAATTTACCATAGCCAAGATAATTTCTCTGTCACATTGATGGCCAAGTCCTAATAATTGTTTCCTGACAACGTGATCCATAAATCGATACAGACGCGAATTCGAATCTTTAATATCTCGCGAGAATTTATCGATATGGCAATAAAATCGATTGTATATTGTCCTTTCTAATGATAAATATTGTTCTGTTGGTAATATCCCTTTGTTTGCTTTGCTTCCTTACTATAAAGGCGTCTTTTGTAATGTTACATTGTACATTTAGCTTAGGAAACTAGTTACCTAGTTCAAGCTTTGCATTTAAATTTAAAGTTTTGTAACTACTTTTACATAACAAAAAAAAAAACGCTTTTTCATGATAGTCTGGGACATTTCTATGCTGTTTTCCTAAAATATACTAGTTGCTTCTCTTCCCGCGCAGATCGAGGAAATTGGCAAAAATGCGAATCATGTAAATAGAGGCTGCAGCTAGCAACCATCATTATTTTGATTCCTTTTTCTTCTTTCTCACCCATCATCACGCTAAAAGTGCCCTTTGAGTCTTGCGGCTCTGGGCTCTGTCTGCTTAGAGCCGCCAGACCTAAAATACATTTATTTTCTGCCCCATTAGGGATAAAGACGTGATAGGGTTACTCCAAAAGCGGTACGCAACACATACGTTACTGCGTATCCGTGTTTCAGTGTCAAGCCACATTGAGCGTTAATACATAATGATAAAGTCTTATTTGGTTTGACATATAAATAAGACGTCACTATCGGACGACTATCGTATTGTTTTATGGAGTAGCCCCCCAGTACTACTAGTGTTCTACAGAATGTTAATCAGTATAAAGAGTAACATATCAAGTATAAGTAAGTATATCGTCGACCTCCGTGGCGTATTAGTTATCATGCTCCATCATGATGGCAGTTGGAGTGCCTGGGTTCTATTCCCAACGGGCTGTTCTATTTTTTACAGATATTTGCCTATGGTTCTGGGTGTGTTGTGCAAGCCTCTTTGTTTCCATCGGACCCACAATACAATCTTAAGTGCCGTTAACTCATTGTAGAACACACTACGTCTATAGACGTAAATCAATTGTTATTAAGGTCTGGCTTAGTGTCTAGCATGTGTTAAGTCAAGTCAAATTTGCAGTTGCAAGAGGCTCACTGTTGTACACAGTTTCAAAAGTGACCGATCAGAAGCAGCTCGCGTTAAGCATTTTCCTGCATTCATTTTCTTGCTCATGTTCAGATCGTCTTATTACCAAGTTAATAGTTACTATGTAATACTTCCTACCTTTATACCTTAGCATTTTAAAAAGAGATAGAAAATCCATGACCTTACCATCTTACATTACACTAGAAGTTCACAAATCATAACTTCGATAGCCATTATTTATTATCTAATAAATTCTCCGAATCACGATCTCTACGACGACAGCAATTCCATAAAATGACCAATTCGTGTCTTTGACTCTACAGTTATCTTTTTCCTTTATAGACCATTCTCAGTTAAATTTTGCATTGCTCTCGTAAACTCTAACTTTCGCTCGCATGGCTTGTTGGCCATTAAAGTGATTGATAGGGTCCAATTCCCCAATCAAGTCGAGGTGTTGTATTTCAGAAAGTAAACTAGAGCTTGAGCATATAATAAATATATCTATACTAATATTATAAAGAGGAAAGATTTGTACCTATTTTTGTATGTTTGTAATGAATAGGCTCAAAAAGTACTGGGCCGATTTAAAAAAATCTTTCACCGTTGGAAAGCTACACTATCCCCGAGTGACATAGGCTATGTGTGTACCACGGGCGAAGCCGGGGTGGACTGCTAGTATGATATATATAAGTATAGAATGCTTATACAAAATATTTATATATATTTTTTCAGCACAACGTACTTATAAACGGTTAGCAAGTTGAAAATCCTGTTTTTGAATTGCCTCCTAGAATATAACATAATGTTTTTATTTACCAAGTGAAACGATCTAAGTTCACTGACGTACTCTATGCTTTATTGATACACAAAGAGCTTATACAGGCTGACTTTTTAACCACCAGCCAAATTTTTGGAACATGTTCAGTCCATGATACTGAACTACTTTCCATAAAACCAATTTACGAAAAACTCAAATAAAAATTCGCCTTCCCATACAAATCAGCGCTCAGCCAAACGGATTTTGTATGGGAGGACAAATTTTTTTTACCGTTTTTAATAAATATTTTTTATAGAAAGTAGTTCAGTATCATGGACTGAACTTGCTCCAAAAAAATTGGCTGGTATTTAAAAAGTCGCCCTGTATGTATATGTAAATGTAAGACACATAAAAACCACAGTATACTTACATAGCTTAACTACACACTCCAACTATTAAGAAATGATATTTAAGTTTCTTCTAGACAAAGACTATGTTTTACACGTTGAGTTGATACCTTCACTAATCATCATCGACACCTCTGACAAGGTTTGTGGGCGTGTCAACATAAATCTTTCTATGGCATGAAATATGTGAACCGGCCCTACGGCTTAAAAATTTCTTTTTTTACCATTTCTTTTGACCTTGTGGCCTTCCATTTCTCCATATACAGCTTATTTGTTTTCACTCTCATTGATAACATCAGTACTGATCACTTTCTTATTGGAATCTATTTTAATTTCAATAGATGTACTATTTATCACTTTTTCATTACTGTCGGTGACCATATCTGTCGGATCTTTAAAGTTAATGTTTGTTGTGGTCAATAGCTTACGTTTAGCTTGAGCATTGACTAATGGCTATTATGTGTGTGCTTTTATGTATGGTCTTTACTATATGAACTGCACAATAGCGATGTGAAAGTGTTGACGCTAATGTAGGGCCGTAATGTTACGTCGTGACGGTTTGATACATTCATAAGTAGATGATTTTGAAGTAAGTGTATCATTTCTGATCGTCATTCTTTTATTATATTTTTTCGTTATATAAAGTTTTCATTCATATAAAGATTTACACTTATTGCACTAAAGAGGTATTCGTTGTGGCTTGAACTCCGCCAAAAAAATATGCGTAAAATTAATTTACTGGAAAAGAAGAACATGATATCTGAACCATATTCTGCAAGGCAAGGTCAATAGTACCAACCAGAATAATATAAAATATTTTAAACATTGTAAGATAACAAGAAGCCCAACCATTTATTCAGTATTCATCATTTACAACAGAGCGTATTACAAGAAAGCCTGATCCAATTACACTACATTCCGTATCTCCATTACAATTTGTAATACGCGGTCTCAATCGACTGCCCTTAATTCACTTGTCCGATAGTCACTCGGTGCTAGCACTTCACTTGCAGCGTCGATCAATATGCCTGTGGTACCTACAGCTGTATTATCTGTCGGCTTATCAGCTTTCGATGGGGTTTCTAAGGTACCTATTAATAAAGGTATGATAAGCTGCAGTTACTGTTTTGTTTCGTATTAATTTAGTTACTTGTACTAATAGAATGAGCAGTCTAAAGAAGCAGAAGATTTATCTATGCATACATGCATTAATTAATATTTTGTATCATTCCTGTACCGCTATATAGGCTCACCATCTTATTACTCCTATCTCTCTCACTTGCAGTTTATAGGTTTCTTTGGCATTCCTTGAAAATACGAGTATCGCACTATTTCGTATTTATTTTGGAGCGACGCTTTAATTAATATAAATGCTATTTACCTCGATGGACTACATAAAATATAGTTCACATACTTGTGGAAAAATGACGCACTGAAAACGAATCTAGGTAGTCATAAAAAGTAACAATATACTGTGCATGTCTTTCAGCATCTAGCACATCTGATAACAATAGCATATGTTTTTATACATTTCCGGTACTGCAATGATGAATAAAATCGCATATACCAACATGATCTCATACAAATCATACACTTTTGCTCACAATTGGTTCTGATTGTAGTGTCCTAGTTTTTAGTTAGGCCTACAATGATTAGTCACGGCTCTGGTTACATGAGCGTTACAAATTGGAGTTATCAACAGTGCCAAATGTCTTCCTGAATTGTCATTTTGACACATAACGTGACATGTGATTGTGTTACGTAATGTCATCCATGGGGACGGACACAGTCCTAGAATTTTTAATGGGGACAGTTAATTAAAATTATTTTGATGCCAAATCTGGAAAATAATCATATCTTCTTACGCATAACTTGGGTTAATGTGTCTGATAGTATAGGTTTTTTACTTGATTTCGCTACACATTCTACAATAATATTCAAAAACGGTTTCTCCAAGAAGTTTCTTCTTCTCGTCGTGTCCCTGCGCGGTAATTAGTAGTCATCCATATATGTATTTATCTATCCGCATACATATATAATTAGTTCTTTATATTTACATAATTATATATTTTGTATATTTATTTTATCTATAGTTATTGTATTGGTATATATTTCTTTAAGATTAATATTTATGTATATTCTTGATTTATTCTTGTAGGTATTTATAGATACTTTTAAATTTTGTTTACACACTCTGTCGCACCACCCAAATTATTTCTCTACTTGGTCCAATGGTTGACTGGCAGAGAACGCCATAAGGCGTTAAGTTCGCCATTTGTACACTTTTTTATGTGCAATAAAGTTTAAATAAATAAATAAAATAAATAATAATCTTGATTTTTTTATCCATATTCCCGCCCATTATCACGCTAAAAGTGGTCTTGCGACCCTGGGCTCGTGTCTGCTTAGATCTGCAAGACCCAACATGCCCTGTCTGCCCCATTAGAGATAAAGACGTAAAAGTGTATGTCTCTCAGGTATCACTATTCTACAATATAGATGCATGTACCCGTATATATCTATTATTACGATCTAACATTAATAATACTATTCAAAATGAATTCTAAGGAATTCTGACTGAAAATGGTTTTAAACAAGGTTAACTCGTGGTACATTTCCAAGTTTAATAGCTTGATAATATTATTACTTCCTACCAGCTTTATTTCCACGCGCAAGTTAATTTTGATTAGTTTACAACACTTAATTGCATCTTAATCCAGTCTGTGAATAAGTGGTTCAATGTCTGGTATTCCAGCAGCTAACCGGTTCTCAACAGTATTGTTTGCGGATGTGAGATCACTATTGAGAGCACGTGGACTGTACGTTAAGGCGAAGATATAGGCAAATGACCTTGAAGTGTAAAATAAATTGTTAACTCGTAAATATGGTGATAGTTTCCATATTGCTCTACGTCATGCACTAGATAGCCCTTTAAATTATTTTATGAACTGCCGTTAAAAGTATTATTGGTGATCCGTCTAGCTTTAAAACTTGCCGTGGCCACTTATGGCGGAGGCAAGTTTGAAAGCTAGACGGACTTATGTAAATACTTTCAACGGTGGTTTATAAAATAATTTAAAGGGCTATCTAGTGCATGACGAAGAGCAATATGGAAATTATCTCCATATTTACGAGTTAACAATTTATTTCAAATGAGGGCGCCACTTCAAGGTCATTTGCCTATATCTTCACCTTAAGTTTACTATAATATAATGCACCTATTTTCACAGGACAGGAATATATTTGCAATATCGTAACTTAAGAGTAGTACATTGTATTGTAAGTAGATTAACTATATTGCTGGATCATAGACTCATAGAAGCCGTGTGGTATGGTAACGGCAGTAGAATACTATTTATCACCTCCCCTTTCCTCTTCCACGGTTGTCTTAAGGACTGTATGCACAAAGCCATGTGGTCAGATTTGGCTCTGAAATATGCAAAATTTTCCCGCTAGGGGGATAAAAATGTCAAGATGAAGTTACATAGAGTTAATAATGTGTAAACGGGACAATAGATGTAGGTAATCATAAATTGTAACGTAGAAGCTTACTTGTTTCTTTTCGTCAAGACTTCCAGTCCGCGATACTTATTAAAATTTTCAAATCAATCAAATCAAAGAATTATTTTGTTTGAATTATTATTTCTGAATTAAGGCCTTGGCAGATGTCATTATAATGTACTTAACACTTTAGTAGACAGGCTATCAGTAGAAAAAGGCTAAAGTCGAAAATACAGTAGTGTGCGTGAATGCAAGACGTTTATTTAAAAAGCGATTTTAAATATATGTGAAATTCATATAGCACTTTCTAAAAAATCCAAGTTATAGTTATTCGAATCTTGCGTAAAATTTATTACTTTTTCAATTTATTAGTCGACCTCCGTGGCGATTCCTTAACACGCTAGTCCGTCACTCGGAGGTTCGATTCCCAGCCAGGGCAAGTTGGTAAATGGCCTTTTTTAATTTGTCCTGGTTCTTGGGTGTTTATTTTATCCCATCAAAAACATAAATGTAAAAATGCCAAGGTCAAATTCCGACAAAACAATTGAAATTTAAATAGCTGCCAAGTTATGTAGGTAGAGAAAACTGAAATTTATTCATAAGAATCTCAACATTTGACTTGGACAACATTAAGATTGAAAGCACGGTCACCCATCCTAACTGTGACCAAGCTAGAAATTGCTTAACCTGTAAAATCACGGTCATTCATCCATCAATTTTTGAATTTATCGTATGCGAAGTGGAGCGAAATATTTGCACAAGTGGTTTTGATTACTCGTATTTTGAAATTTGTTAAAGCGCAAATGACAAAGAACCCTTAGAATAGAGAATCTTTTTAGTTTCACGCAGCTTTTTAGGGTTCCGTAGTTAACAAGAAAACCTTATAGTTTCGTCATGTCTGTCTGTCTATCTGTCCCCAGTTTTACTCATAGACTATTAGTACTAGAAAGCTGTAATTGGGCATGGGCATGGATATGTGGTAATAAAAACTTGAAAAAAAAAATGTGTGGTGAGAGACGTCGTTGAATAGGTCTTTCAAAAATATTGTAAGATTATGAACACCCTCTTTCGTTTTAGCAATCCGTTTGTGAAATATTTGGTTTTTGATTGCAAATTTTTGTTAGAATCATGTGTCTTCCCTCTCTGTCAGTTAAACGGTTGTATATGGACACTTAAAAAAATTCACGGCAGTAGTATATAACGTCTCCCTGTACTAAAACTAATTTAAGGTGGATTCAGTTCATGATACTGAACAACTTTTCCTAAGGAACACATAATTAAATATGAAAAGAAAATGTTTGCTTTCCATTCGACCTCCGTGGCGTAATTTTTAACACGCTAGACCGCTAATTCGGAGGTTCTGGGTTCGAGCCCCAGCCAGGGCAAGTTAGAAAATGGTATTTTTCAAATTGTCCTGGGTCTTGGGTGTTTATCTATGTATGTATTTATCATAAAATATAGTATCATTGAGTAAGTATCCCATAATACAAGTTTAAAACTTACTTTGGGGCTAGCTTAATTAGTGTTATTTGTCCTTACATTACCATACATATATTACATTAATATTACATTTTGCCAAATCTTGTGTGTAAGAGAACAAAAATATTTTTTGTATTTCGTTTGTTCCTTGGTGAAAGTTGTTCAGTATCATGGACTGAATTCAGACCTAAAGTTAGGCAGTTGTTAGTTACATAAAACAAGTAGGTACTGACTACGGAACCCTACACTTCACGTGGCCCGTCACGGCACGTGGCCGGTTTATTTTGGTTAAGTTGAAATTTTAGGGAACCATAGACAAATTTATGATATTTCTGTGTAAATCAATATTACTTACCGCTGACATGACGTTCTCAAAAATACAATCAAATAGTATTTTACGCGAGCGGTGACTTGGAAAACTACACGTTTTGTGTTCCACTGACAGAAAATATACACATTTGAATTTTCTTTGTGAAACAATACGTTTAGCGACCATCTGCAATCGTAACACCTTTCACTTCTATTCACCTTATTATGTAAGTACGGAGGGTAAAAAGGATTGCACGTTGAACAGATCAACAGTCTTGGTGTAGCAGCTGTATGTGCTCAATCAATGACTTGACTGTTTGATTTTGTACAATATTTTTAACGAATCAACAAAGAGCACTAAAAAGAAATCCTTTTCTGAAAACAGCTAAAAAAATTGATTGATTAATGAAGCAGTAATTAGCATTATTGCACCCTTTTATTTTTTATCTTCTAATAGGTTTTCCTGTAATCTATAGGTAAAGAACTATTAACTGTATATTTTTCAAAAGATTGGGTTCAGTGGTTTCGGAGATAAGTGTATTTTTATTATTCATTTTCAAAAATAACTTCAAAAACACCAACTTAAAAAATATAGAAAAATATATTTAATATTATCATAAAATGCTCTTTCATTTGATATTTTACGCGATATAGTTCACAAAACCCTTTTTTTAATGTCTCATTTATCTCCCATAAAGTGGCCCCAATTTTTATTTATTTATTCATTTACCTACATTTTACTTCCGTCTTTGGGTCACAAATTTACATTATGTGCACCACATTTCAACTGAATCGGTCCAGTAGTTTAGTAGGGGGGGGGGGGGGGTAAATTTTCGCCCATTTTCTTAAATAACTTAAAAATACCGATCTAAGAAATAATAAAAAATAAATATATTTAAAATTGTCATAAAAAGTTCTTTCATTTGATATGTCACACGATTTTGTTATCAAAACTTTTTTTTAATGTCTAATTTACCCACAATAAGTGGCCCCCTTTTTTAAATTTCATTTATTTACATTATACGTCTATCTTTAGGTCACTAAGTTACATAAGTGTAGGTACTAAATCTCAACTAAATCATTCTAATAGTTTCGTAGCAAATTGGCTGTGACTTACGGACAGACAGACAAGCGAAACCCTAAAAACAGTAAAAACACCGAAAAAATCAGTTCCTATACAAATTTCCCGGGCGGCTGCACACTTTTGTATAAAATGCAGATTTTTTTTTGTTTTTTGACTGTTGTTTTAATATCATTATACTATACTAGCAGTCCACCCCGGCTTCGCCCTTGGTACACACAAAGCCTATGTCACTCGGGGATAGTGTACCTTTCCAAAGGTGAAAGTTTTTTTTAAATCGGTCCAGTAGTTTCGGAGCCATGTAATGCAAACAAACAAACAACCAAATCTTTTCTCTTTATAATATTAGTGTAGATAAATAGCCTACTATAGCCTGCCTGCCAAGCCAAGTATAGATCTAGTATAGCCTGTAGTTCGATATATTACGCATAATGTCAATTCGTATTTTGATATACATTCATGGGGAAAAGTTGTTCAAAATTTCAGACTGAATCACCCCTCAAAATAATTGTAAAACCCTAATTAAACAGCACCTTTTATTACAAAAACAGTTAATATGATTCCGCGACCAGAGAAAGTTCCAATCCGATTTTCACCCTAATCGCCAATTAAAAAATATAGGTAATAAATCAAACCAAATTATTTTTTTCATTGACTTAATTTTCAATAAAATTAAAAAAAAAATGTGCGATGCCGTATCTGCGATAGCATTACATCTTTACTTGAACGTCAACAAAATGTCAAAACTGTACCATAGTGTAGCAAAAGTATGACATAATTTGGCAGTTTGTACATAGTTTTTTATTGAAATATTTTAGACTGTAATGCAATTTTACGTAATTTGAAAATGGATTTTTTTGAAAAATTCGATACGGCCTCCTTCCTGAACGCCCGGCGGGCAACTGAATTTGTATGGAAGAATCATGGCCGCCATTTCAGAGATTTCTGTCAAAAACGTTGCAAAACATCCAATTTATAAAATTATTTTTTTTATTATTGCGTGATTGCATTGTAAGCAAATATTAAGAATAATGTTTCAAAATAGCCTTTATTTTTATAAAATATATGCAATCCCTTGTTAGAATATTTCTTTACTCAGAAAAACAAGCCAGTTTGTAGCAAGATTTTCTAAAATATTTCTTTCAGGTTTCTTTACAATTATCTTACTTTTTCTGAATGAAAATTAAAAAAATACGATTTTCGTCTACTGGCTAGTCTATTCACCTATAACTAGGTATGTAATTTTCTTAGTGGTCTTTTCTACTTAAGCCATAACTATTGCCCGCGCAAAGTGCGTTTTGCATGTTTTTGGGTAAATTCAATGCTTGTTTTTAGGAAAACTACAAAATATTTAAAAAAATCCTTTTTTTCGTCTACTGTCCCAATTCTTCCTCTATCTATGTGTATACATTATTTGACTTAAATCAAACGCTTTCTGTACAAACTTGTTGCCCGCGCAAACCCAGTTTACATGGTGCCGACCCTTAAGAGGCGACTAAGGGACGTATAGGTAAAAGAGAACGGGCAGCAGTGTCATCTGTGCAAGGACTTTATACCATCTACTGCGATCACCAACCCAGACGGGTAGCACGCTGGGGCCTGGACTGGGCAGACGCCCAGCCCAGGCCCCAGCGTGCGTAAATTCTCCCTTTATTGGGAGAACCTGATTTCATATACTATACTGATTCAGACTGATTTGAATTCTATCGTTCAGTATCACAAGGAAGTCATCAACAATGAACTTAAGAACTATATTTTTGTCGGTGGAGTGACTTAGTATCGAATGGTCGCAAATGTCTCTTACCGAAACTCCCGATCTTCAGCCTCCAGCTAGTACCATCCGTAATATTTATACTGAGGTAATATATTTATCATGACATTATCTAGAGATAATGTCATATCTCCTACAATATAAAAAGGTGTGTTTACTGATGCAGAGTTCTTCTTCTTCGTCTAAGCGCTTTCTCGGTTGCATCCTCAGCTGTGCTGCTTCGGAACCCGGGGTGCGCTTTCCCGCTTTTTCTCCTCCAAATATAACATGCATGTCAATGGTCACCCAAGAATGCCAAAGACCTTGCAAAATGGTGAAGAAATAGCCGGAAAGCTTTAAATGATTTGGCTATAGTTTTACAACCGGCCGCCTGTCTGACGTCAACCCTCTTTGGGAATGTAGGTATTTGTGCGAAAAGTTTTACAACCGGCCACCGCCCGACGTTAACCCTCCTTGGGAATGCAATTGTAGCACGAGATGTTTGTGCTTAGTCCTTTAGTCGCCTCTTACGACATCTACAGGAAGAGATGGAGTGGTCCTATTCTAACCCAGAACCCCACGGGTACCCGGAACCACACGGGTAACTGATAAAGAGTTACAGCAAACAGCTCTCACAGTCTCACTTAGGGGTCTTCTTTTGACCCGAATACGCAAAGCCAAAAGGAGGGTTATGTTTTGCCTTGCCGCTTTGAATGTGTGTATGTTCATTTGTTCCCTCGTATCATCATAGATATCCATGATAACTTGACAAATGAGATATCGTCGGAATAGTCTTGACTGTCCCCTGGTTGTTAGCTATGTATCACAGTAAATCCACTGTGGCGCCCTCTATAGGCAATAAAGTAATGAACTAAACAATAAAATAAATCTAATCATACCGTTTAGGGAATCAAATAAAAGGGCTTAAAAGGACATTTCGAAAATATATACATATAACCTGTTGCTCACTGCTGAGCTGGAAGGAAGGAAGGAGCTGGAAGCTGCTGAAATGGAAAATGTACTTTTACTCGTATGTATGAATTTTTCAGTAGTCAGGTTTTAGTTTGTAAGGTATAATTGGTTTATACTTTACAAATCACTTGATAACCATACTGATGAAATAACATCATTATTTATTGTTAGCTGATTTTGCTTGGTTACTAACTCTACAGAATTTCATTTCATCACTTCGGCTACCCAAGAAGGCTATTAAATTTGTCCGATCGTATCGACGTTTGCTATCTAAGTTCGTGCTTTTCAAATAATTCGTGTTACAATCTAGATAGTAATAAGGATTGAATTACGGTGATCGTTACTTCTGAGTAGTACTTCCGTGCTTGAATAATCAACATTTGGATCAACCTAGTTTCCCTTTCTCTAGGTTGTAATAAAGTCGATACTCAATTTAAGCTAAGGAAGATTATGCATTGTTTTAACAACCAATACCGATACCGATAGATGCCGAAAACCACACATCTTTTGACGTGTCAACTACGGAATGTCATTGGTTGTTGAAAATAGACCTAGATGTAAAAAGACCAACATAACCGAGTGCGCCAAACAAAACGATAACGGTCACCCTCACTAGCAAAAAAGATATACTGATTAAAGTGACATGCCGGACTCATAATAATATATCGTCACACGAAAAGTGGACTTTTCAAATTGAAAACTGTGTTAACTTAATTATTTTACCCTAGAAAGATATCGTGCTGCATTACAATTTGCTCGTGTAGTAGGTACAAATACAACCCTTTTAAAGTCACACAAACTATTCCGAAATTAATCGTTTTATTTATGGTCACATTTTTCATTACGCTTTAGTCTATGGTTTATATCTATGGTTAAAACACTTCACATCATCGCCCATCTCAAATGGCGCATGGCTCTAGTAAAATAATCTAAACTGGTTATTTAAATTTCTGCCTCTTTGTTACATTCGCTGCCGTCCTTGCAAATCTTGCAAATGGGTCAATGGCATCAGTACCAGAAGTGGTTAGAAGAAATTAATAGTTTATATGATTCATCATTTGTCGATGATCTCATTCGTCTACTTGTAGGTATTAAATAAGTTTCCTCTTGTTGTTAATATTAGCTCAAGTGTCGACGGTTTTGGCAACATTAAGTTAAAAAACTTTGATTTTTAAATAAATTATTTCCGATTTTTTTGCTGTAGACTGAAATGGAATACAGTTTGTTTAGTTGGACACCAAATTTGAATATTTTTTGTACCTTTCAATAATACATATTAATTTTATCACTGCTTTGTTTATTTGTGTTCATAAGCTATGCATGCGTTAGCCAATTCATTTTTGTTCTTGTATGATCTTGTCAATAATCTTTGTTAACATGTATGTTTAAAAAACCATCCGACGTTACAAGAGCGATATCTTTTGTATCCTACATATAATATTTCTAACTATACAGAACAGTACAATTCAAAATATTCTTGTTTACAATAATTATGATTAATGATTATGTGCTAAAGTGATCGTTTTTCAAATTCAGGATTTAATTTTTTATTATACGCGTACTTATTTTTTTTTCACAATGACACATCATGCCATTCTTATGGTGGCTGTACATTCTCGTGCGAATGCCCTCGCTATTGCTCGCACGAACCTCTCGCATGAAAAGCGCTACACGAGTGCGACCCTGTACATCCTCGATTAATTCAGTTACGACGAGCGACGGCGAGGAGATGGTCGTGCTCCAAGTTGCGGCAGCTGTAGCTGTCGCTTTGATAAATTTAGAGAAAATTCAACTCTTTTTCTTGGTTCCACATATTGATATGAATCGGCTTTACGGGGGGTTATCTGTAGACTTTACGCACGACTTAACGCCACGACGTATTGAGGTAGAATGAACGAAGCGCGCGTGAGTGTACGGGGATGCACTCGTCTCCACTCGCGAGGAAAGGCGGCCCTTTGACTCGCGTACAAAAAACCGACACGAGAACGAGAGCACGTGAGACGAGGAGAGGGGAGGCGAGGATAAGCGAATGTATCCTGTACATTCTTATCCTCGCCATGTCTCGTGTGCCCTCGCCGAGAGTGTACGTACAGCCGCCATTACAGATATGTAGAGGGGAAATATCAGTATCTACATAAAGTACTTTATTAAAATGTAAGACCTCAGAAACGATTACTGTATCCTGTTTTCTGAGGTTTCCGCACCGCTTATGGCGGCGGCATGTACAATCACAGTACTTTAGTCCATAATAGAAACTTTTTGCTGATACTTCCTAGAATTTACCTCATAAAATAAATCTATTGTACCAACCCTCAGGTATAGGAATCAAGCAGTTTCATAGATATATCCACTTTAAGTAGACCTCTTTCTACGAAGAGTATCTAGAATTATAGTACTAAAATCTAAGGTCTAGGGATCATGGTTGAGCTTTAGTTAGACGTTGAAGTAGACAAAATGGCTCAATTTGTCTTCTGGAGTGTAAGTGGCTTCATGATTTAGGATCTTGGTTACGCCCACCGGTGCTACAGTAGGAAGCTTCTAAATCTCTAAAATGGATACGAGATCTAGAAAATTAGGGCCTGTATCCGACTTGTCGTAATTCTCATGGTATATTTCCGTAATAATGTCAAATGAATAGCATTAACCACCAACCTGTAATTTTACTTGAATCTTATCAGTTGTTTTGTGTATAGCGTAATCTTGTACTTATGTTAACAATTTGGTTATTTTGATGAGTAGTTTTGTATTTGCAAGAGTTTCCTTACCTTTAGCTTAAAAATAAAAAATAAAAAAATTAAACTGATAAAAGAACAACAAAATACTTTATTTTTTTTTATACGTTTTGCACTTAATTTGTTTATGACCTATTAAACAAGTTGCCAATGGATAAAGCGTTTCATATCTATGTATCGAATTTAAAACCAGTATTAGTTATGTTATGACAGTGCCACAAAAGGCATTTCATTCTCGCCTATAAATTCTTAGTCTATGATGTTGCCAATAAAAATAGTCAGTAGCTGACCCCAAGTTGCGGCCTTAGCATTAACTTTTGTAATAATTGCCTCCACGCCCCCCTTCATATTGATACTCGTAGTAACGGAACCATAAACATTTTAAATGGCAACACAGTTTATTGCTTTATCGATATTTGTTCTTCTTGATTCAAAACACATCAGTAATGTCTTCTATTTTTTCTTCCAATTCATTTGTGAAATATTACGATAAAACTACTTAATGTTTGACAGCTGGGATTTAGGGAATGTAGCATACTTTAACGATATTTAACCAAAGGAGTAAGAGCAGTGGTCCAAGTGGTTCTCCTTTGCCAATTTTGTTAAGTAAATTGTAAGCAATAACGTTACAGTCTCCATTTCACACACAAGTGATGTGTGTGCAGATTTTCTAACGATGTTATCTTCACAATAAATTATATATTACTATTTTATTATGATCTTCTGATTTTATATTTTTGTAAATATGTGTGTTATGGTACCAAATACATAAATGTAATTCAATTCAGTGATAAATCTATTGCCATTTCAAAATAAAACAATAATAAATCCAAGTTCTTTAATAAAGGGCTTTTGTTATTCATTCCCGATTTCGATATCTCAATTTCGATGCTTCTTCCCGTTTAAACCATTTTCTCTACACCCCATATTAGTTACTAAATACAGGTTCGGTAAACAAGTTTCGGAGTAATTTGTAATGCTAATGTTGTGTGACACATTCTCACTTTCGACGATACGTTTACGATGTTTACTATTTTTGTAGTAGCCTCACACAATACGAGTATCGGCTTATCTCTTAGACTTATAGCTACAAGAAGAGACCTTTCTTTCATTACGAATCCCTTCCTTTTTTTTTTATCCGGTATCAAGCGGGTCACCTGATGGTAAGTGATCACCGCTGCCCATGGACAATTGCAACACAAGGGTGTAACAAGAGCGTTACCAGCCTTTCAGAGCCCTCCCCAGAGTGGGGAGGGGGGGAGACGGGGCTCCGGCTCTCTCACTCACCGAATGAAGCATAGTAACGGTGAAGCTACTACTCAGACGTCGATTTTCTGTGAGAGTATGGTACTTCCCCGGACGAAAACTTCGTTACTTTTTAATTGTTATTACAAGCTGGCGGAGGATAGAGAGAAATTGAGAGAAATATGCTGACAATAACCATTCTCTAAATTATGATGATACAATCTTTAAACCCATTTAAAGGGTTTAAAAGGTCCGGACTAAAATTTTTATAAGTACAACAATTTCTTTACAGTTTACGATAAGAGCCTAACTAAAATACAAAAGTCGTATAGTACTAAAATTACATATTCTTAGGAAACGACATAAATCAGAAAAGGAAGTGTAGACAATCAAGATGTTAAGAAGAACCGAATTCTCTCACGATTCTGAACAATAATAATTAGTCCAATGTTATTTTAATGAAGTGATACTGGCACTTCTTGCACTACCTTATCATGTAATGGTGAATGAAAATCTACGTTAGTGTGGGATGTTTCTGTGTTGTAGAGATCGTAAACACATTCGTAATAGTTTTATGTGGGCAGATGCTGATTGAATTTGATCGTATTTCAGAATGAGGTGAACGACCTTTTCTCAGATTTTAGTGTAGGTGTGTGTTATAATTCTTATGTGTCATCCATTCAAGCGCTCTCTTTATGAATAGATCTTTAATGGGCATTCTTTTCTTCATTAGTACCTTTTAATTTCGGATGATCAACGTCTACTTTTGATGTATGTACAATTTTAATTATAAAAACACTTTTAACAATATTTGAACCAATTCCAGTAATAAAAATATTTAATTTGATCATCATCATCATCCGAGCGTTATTCCCGGTTGCATCGTCAGCTATTACGCTTCAGAGCCCGGTCCGCTACCTACCCTAGTTGATTCGACGAGGTTACTGGTTTTACACAGAGCGACTGCCGTCTGACCTCCGCAACCCAAAGGGTAGACCAGAACCAATCCTAGGGATAGGTACAAACGCTAGATGGCGTTCGGGACCAACAGCTTTACGTGCCTTCCGAAGCACGGAATCCTCTTGCTTTTCAGATAATCAGGTGATTCAAGCCTGCAATATCCTAACCAGACTGGAAACAACTTTTCACAAAGTATGCTTCCCAGTGGGATTTGAACCCATGACCTCCGGATCACAAGGCAGATGCCTTGACCTCAGGGCCACGGAGGCAGTGAAAAATATTTAATTTGATGAGCTATAATATTTCAATAACTTAATCGAAGGTCAAAACAGTAAAAAGGGTTATTACAATTAGAAACAGTTCATGTGCCCTTCGATATACATGTCAATTACTGTTCTAAAAGTCACAATGAGTTTTACTGCTCAATTTATAACCATTTCGACTTTTAATACCACAAACTAACAATACCAACCACGTAATTTTCGGTATTTCGCGTAAATAAAAAAATATTTACGAATATTAACAGTTACATTTATATTACTTTAAGAAAACCCCGAAACTATTTGAAGAATGCAGAGACAATGAGAAAGCAGTATAAAAATATATAGAATTATCTTTTAAATTGAGAAATAAATAAAAACATGACTGGCTTTCTCTCAGTATGTACAAATCATCAATATCTAAGACTATTTCTGTAAGTGTCATGAAAATAACGTAGCGCCGATCTTATTATAAACATTTTTTATCTCTAGAAGTCAGATCATGACAATAAACTTGGATGTAACGCTAACGATATATGAAATTACAGACGCCATTTGAAGTTTTGTCTAAACTTATTTATGAGTGTAACACTCAAGGTCTTATATCAAATGACCAATTACGATTTGGTTCATACTAGCGTTACGTCTGGTGTAATTACAATGATTTACTCCTTTGTTCGTTAGTTTCTGACAGCCACAAGCGCAAATTACTGTTTCCCGTCGTATTTGTATGAAGGTTGCTGCAAAGGTCATTTTAAATGTACTTCTGACTTCATATTTTATGTTGCATCTAGAAAAATATTTTTCTAATACATACAATTTTGTATACAACGTGTAACAAAAGGGGGTATCAACACTATCAACCCGAAAGGGAGTTAACGTACTAACCAGTGTTAACTACTTTTACTATGGGAACATATCTGAAATCTGAAACCGCAAAAAAAATTCTGCAGCTCCATACATTTGGCACGGTAGGTATTTAAATTTGTATGGAGATGCAGATTTTTTTTTCGCGTTTTCAGGGACGCTTCCATTGTAAAATTTGTTCACATTGGTTAGTACGTTAACACCCTGTCGGGTTAATACCCTCTTTTTGTTACAAGTGGTATACTTTAGAGATGCTTCTATCTAAGTAGGAGATGGGCTAGCAACATTTTTCTGTTGTCTATGTCCAACATTTGAGAGCCAGGCTCTTGTCGGTGTCATTGTATGGAAAAAGACGTACTCAATGACGATTTATTGGCAGAGATAATGGAGTGGTTTGAAATTAACTTCTCCAATTCACACACTAGTAAACTTAATAGCCACTAGTCTGTAGGTTTCTACACGATGTTTTCCTTAACCGGAAGCAGGTGGTGGTAATTGGAAATGACCGTACATGAGTACAACGTCAGAGGTACAAGTCGCGCCTAGTGAGGATCGAACTCGTGCCTCACAGACGCAAAGCCATTGCCTAAACCGCTTGGCCACCACCACTGCATTTTTCTGTTATTATGCTTTTTTAATCAAGTTCGCAATAATATTAAAAACAGTTATTACTTACTACTATTACATAATATTAACATCAGTCGGCATATTTGTTAAGTTGTTCCATGCGAAAATTCCTGAATCATTCCCATTACAGACACTATGCTTTTCTACGCTGCATTTTCCATCATTTTGCAATTTACCGATGTTACCAACCGCAATGGACATAATAACTGGTTGTATAATAGCATCATGCTGTGGTCAAACGTGGCCGTTTTGCATTTCTTGCGAGAGCATCACCGTTCCTACATGATCACTGTCATTTCTGTCAGCGGAGCCAGATCTCGTGATTTATCATTCAAATGATGTGATAATTTGATATCTGACTCTGATGATCGATTATACGTGACAGTTAAATGATTCTTATGTCATTGTTTCAATTTGATTTCAATATTGTGTAATTTCCTCTTTTACGAATTACTCGTAAACACATTCTCTAATGATTCCCATATTATTGCGTCGAATATTGAAATAATGAGAAGTAATAATGTTTGTTTTGTATTGTTTGAATTCACAAACTTTTTAAATTTATAATTAAGTCTTTATAACAATAAACCTCTCGTAAAGCATTCATTTGCCTTGAGTGCAGCACTCAAATCGAAACAATAGTGGGTTTACAAAGTATTGCATTGCGGAGTTTACTCGAATTGTTTACTTGTAAATTAACTCTCGAAGTAAGAATGGTATTTCATACTAGACACAATGCATTACTATTCATATGCGTGTGTTTGATCAACAGATTCCTCTTCTGTTAGGAAACATTTTCTCTGTTGTAATTCTTTGTTTCATTTACATATCGAAGTATATTCGGTTGTGAACTATAAGTGGTAAATTCTAATTCAAGTAGTAGCTATGGAAGTGTTTGATTCTTTGTATTAGTTTCTTGAACTTTACGGTTATTGTGCTATTGTTTGTATCGACATCTTAATAACGTTTTGTTTTATTGTTACAGGTAACTACATTTCAACGAGACCTTATTAGTTGCGGAGTTAGAGAGTAGACTTCGGATTGTAAGGAGTTTCAAATTATTATTTTTAGTTCTAATATAGCCATTAAATTAACGTGTTCATTGTCTCTTTTCAAATTACATCTTCTTACCTTAATTTTTCTCTCGTCCGGGAATATTACTGTTTCAAAGATAAAGTATTTTTTCTCCTATTACATATTTAAGAAGTCTTCAATCATTATAGTTTGAAAAATAAACGTGTATACTCAATCGTTCAAAGTGAGACCTGCCTGCTTATCAGATTTCCTTAGGTCGTTGCTCTAAGCTATTGTAACCGTGTTATACGCAATTTTTATGTTCACGATTTTATACACTTCTAGCTCATAGAACAAAAGTGAAGTAATATAATGAAAACATTTACTTACTCCTCAATTTATACACAGAGCTGAAGAATTTTAATGGTATTTATCGCATTTATATCTAACCTTGCCATTTGACTATTCTCACATGTACGTACATACATTAAGTATATTGAATTAAAGCAATCCTTTTCTTCCTAATCACGAATCATCACCATACGGTGATGGCAGAGTAGAATACAACTTGTCACCACACATTTCCTCTTCCATGGGTGTCGTAGGAAACGACAATGGAGGTATAGGTCACAGTAACAGAGGAAGGTCAGCGTCATCTTCTGTGTCATTCTATCATCTGTGGTGATTATAGGCAATGCTGCATTTATTGGGACAGGCTTTCAGTCTAACAATGAACTGACATGGCTGTCCTTCCATTGTGCCCATTTTTATTGTATTTCAAGTAATTGTCTTAGTTATTTATAAAACTTCTTATCACCAGAACTGGTCATGCATTCGAAGAATCATTTTAGTTTGAGCAATGCTTGTATCACCGTGATAACGACAGTTTGTTCTGTAGTGTATATTGTGTAAGTCATGTGCGTTATAGACATTTTAATCTTGTTGTTTGATTCTCATTCACAATATGAGTCATGTATACATGTAGTTGTCCATGAATCATCTCCGTTATGTCATACTATATTACTTCCCGTCTTAGAATTCATAATTCCATGCTGTCTGGGAGTAAAGAAAGAAAAAATCAACCAGTTGCTTCTTCTTTCGCTCATATCATAGAACTAAATCAATAGAATGGGCACTTCGGATTCGTGTTTTGGGCCTACCACCATCTTGCTGAATTTTGCGACCCTTAGCTCTATCTGCCCCGTTTGCAATAATACTTGTTGTTTTTTAACATACATACTCATACATAACATTGGCTACACCCAGTATAGGGATCATAGCAGTGCCGATCTATTTGTCAAGATCCGCTATTTTGTTTTAATCAAAGGTCAAGATGTTCTTTCTGCGGCTCCCTCGACATCACCCTCGTACACAGATAAAATGCCTCTTTACTATATTGATAAAGATTAATTTGGATTACTAGGAATATACCTGGGGTAGAGTAAAATTCAGGAGTGTGTGAATTACGGATTTGTATCAATATTATAAGTATACCATGGTGGTATTGAATGTAGTAGGTTTTGCACTTCTGTTCAATGAATCTGTGTTGCTAATGTTGCTATGTAGAAACAAAAATCTGCAGAAATGGAATCCTGTAGATATGATAATCAGTATATATGGGATCCTGTTGAAATGAATATCTGTAGAAATAGGATCCTGTAGACATGGAAATTTATAATATGGGAATCTGTTAAGACGATACCAAAAGTGGCCGTTTTTCGCAAAAATACGAACTAAAGTTTAACGTTCTTACTTTAAACTGTAAACAGTGGTTCATAAAATAGTTTGTAGGGTTATCTAGGTTTTACTAGCTCAAAATTTTAAATGATATCTCCGTTTCCTTACAAATAATTTATTTCAAATGGGGGCAGCACTAGACTCCGTGTATCGTCTTAAAACGAAAATCTGAAGAAATGATAATCTAAAGATTTGGGTATAATCGAGCTTACCTATATACCTAATTCTTTTGAGAAGTATTTTTAAACAACCAGTATCTATTTATCAATAATATTTTGAATATAAATTTGCTCAAAGTTTATTGCTCAATAAAATATCTACTCATAATGAACCACTAAGTACCTAAGTTGCATGAGTCATGCATGCCACACAATTCATTTAAGCAACATTTTGCTAACATCCTATTTACAAATTATCTAAACGTACCTTACTAGCCTAGTTAGTAATAAACAATTAGTCAAGTATTAATATTTTGAAGCGATGCTGCATGCATCATGTTTAAACCTCCTTTCTTCATCTCATCCTGTCCATTTTTCATTACATTTCAAATTTCCTTTCATTCCATTTTCAAATCATTGACTGATCCTTTTTCACTCATTCCACCATCATCTCTGAAGCTGATCGCTCACTTCTCTCTATCTGTTGTACCTTTATTAAATGTAATTCTTTTATACTTTGTAGCACTCAGTATCAGAAATTAAATTATATATAATCTGTGTTTTTGTCGAGTCTCTATTTCTACCTCTTCTACTATCTTCTATGTGGGAACTCGTCTAGAGCGCCGGGACAGGTCGAGGCCCCACAATTTCATCAGGCAAAGCGGTGGTGACACTGGTGACCAAGAGGTTAAGGTTTGAGACACTAGTTTGATCTTCACTAGATACGACTTGCACTTGTACCTCGTACTCGTGTACCTACGGCAATTTTTCAACAACCACCACTTGCTTCCAGTGAAGGGAAACATCTTGAGGAAACATTTATACTAGTTCACTAGTGAGTAAAGATGTCAGTCATTGACCTACGTCAGATGCCGCAGCTCGAAAAAGACACCAGTGTTTAGCTTGCTTATCGAGTCGAAATGGTTTCACTGTAGCTTCAATTTCAAATCATCTTTGACCAGTATGTGGCCACGGCCAGTGTCTAGCTAAAAAGTAACAACTATTCAGAATGCTATAAGTTTAATTATGACCAAATTCGTAAAGGGGTTGTTGAGGTTCAATACAATTACTCTTTATTGTACCATGAAGAAAGGACATACAACAAATACTTAACAGAGAAAAAAAAACCGGCCAAGTGCGAGTCGGACTCGCGCACCGAGGGTTCCGTACAAACCTGCAAGGTTTAGTATTTGGTATGAATTTCAATTTAATACCTCTACGCGTTTATGAGGAAATGGGTAGTAAGTTTAAAATTATTAAAAAAATATATATTATGTGATGTAACTAAAAATTTATGGTTTTCGTAATTTTTCCTTTATCTATGCTATAAGACGTTGCTTCGTACCAAATTTCAAGATTCTGAGTTCACGGGAAGCACCCTGTAGGTTTTGATTCCCTTGCAAGTGTCGAAAATTTGCGGCATAAACGGCTGTATCTTTTGATTGCGTTGGCTTAGAAGTTTGATTTTTTCACAGTTTCAAGGGACAGTAGACCTGAGTAATTGATATAAATTTCAGCTTCATACCACGCGTTCCTGAGAAAAAGGGTCTTGACAGACGGACGGACGGACGGACAGACGGACAACAAAGTGATCCTATAAGGGTTCCGTTTTTTCCTTTTGAGGTACGGAACCCTAAAAAACAAAAATGATACAAAGGCGGACATATGTGGTTTATAAAGGGTCGTAAATCCTCAAATACTTCCGTTACTCGCCCAGCTGTCGATACATACAAATACGTACAATTAAAATCACATTAACAAGTTAAAAATTGATATATTTCAATATTGCAATGCACAGCTGCCATTTAAACACGTGCAACGCGCACGTATTGAAACTGCAACGGCCTTTGTTAAATCTTTATCGGTGTTTTGACTGCGCACGCGCCCTTATTTTACCTTGAAACATTTATATACCTTTTGTTGGGATATTTCTTTAGGTTTGGTAATTTTCGGTTAACGTTGACTCTTTCAATAGGGAAGGGATGAAATTTTGAAAAACGCTTGAATATTGTTATGCTGTTAGGAATGACAATCTGTTTCATGTAAAAATGATTCATTTTAATTTACGTAAACTCCCATACACCTGTCGTCGCCATTTATTTTGCTCTTGACTGTCTGACGTATTAAAAAAATAATAAATAATGTCATATGACAATTGACAACTATGACAGTTATGTTGTCAATTTTCATTTGACATTTTTTTAATACATTATACGATCGGCGCAAAAGAAATGTCGACTATACTATACTATGTATTCTCGAAGAAAGTTTCAAGAAAATCGCTAATACACATTTTTCGCCCAAACAAAAGGTATGCAAAATTTTAATTATTCGTCAAATACAAATAGCCAGTTTTTTTTTCTTCCTACATGACGTGACCGCTTAGGTCACGCGATACTGCTGAAAGCTGATCTCATCAGTACTTGTAAATGGATAATTCCAAGCACAAGTTGATGCCAAGGTTTGCAATTCAAAACAAATCAACAAACAATCAGACAGAATTGCAATAGACGAAATAATTTGCATCCAAGAGAATACGCCTGTGATTTCGTCCATTAAAAGATTTATAATGGTCGAGCTGAACTGATCGTGCGAGTAGCACGAAGTGTGACAAAGACAATCACTTTGAAAGATTGAAAGTCACCAAAAAAGATTATTAGTGCATCCTCGAATACGTTTAGCAACGTATCAATAATACTGACGCAGCTCCATCTGATAGTTACAACAATTATAAATAAATAAATATATAAGGACAAACCACACTGATTAAGCAAACCCCACAGTTAGTTTGAACCCAGAACAGTTTTAAAAACATGCATGATGAATTTATTGATATGATATGTAATCTACTCATAATTCGTAATGCTATGTTTACACCATTAAAAATTCATGTGGTTTAGTTAGCTATTTCTGTTTGAGGCTTGCTCTCGACTCAACTACCTATTCCTGATGCTAAAATGTAAAGAAAACAAAATTGTGTGTTTTTATTGTGAACAGTAATGGACAGAGGAGTGACAAGTTGTACTCGCCACTCGTCTGTCTATTCCACTCGGCCAATGTGGCAATCCCAATGATAGAGAACTGCATTGCTTTGCTCATATGCAAGTTATTACTGTGATTTGCAGAGATTGCAAGCATTGTGCTCTGATTGCAGGTTCACGGAGTCACAGTTTCACTCTCATGAGGAGAAAGGCTATTGATTGTGGTTTTATTGCAGACATGGTCAGTTTTACACGTTTCTTCCACTACATCTATACTTACTACAGGCCTCTTGTATGCAATGTGCTCTATGGTCTATGAATATATACTCCTCAGAACAATAAACCCATATCTCTGATATACTCTTTATATAAATAAATATATACTCGCGGGGTACGTTAAATATTACTTACCCTGCGAGTGCCGTTTTATGCCGATACAGAACGCCTCAGGTTATATATGACCTTTTCGTTTCCTTTGATTTAGTTTTGATTTAAGGGTTATAATAGCATTTTTACATTTTCAACTATTTGAGAACTTCCCCCAAATGGTTTCATGTTGTTTCTTTTTCACGCTGTTCTGCATTCTTCTCTTCCAATTGTTTCTCTACCTTCTTTCACCGCGCGAATTGGCGATAATTTTGGAGAAACATGTCAATACGCGACGCGGCTAGCAACTCTTACTTTGATTCCCTTTTTCACCTGATCACTGAATCATTATAAAAAGTCATTTATTGTGAAAAGGTACAGAGAACTGTTTAAAACTAAATTAAAAAGGTACAGATAAATGTTTAAAACTAAATTAAAAAGGTACAGAGAACTGTTTAAAACTAAATTAAAAGTTTATGTTAACTATTCGTTTAACCTAATTTTTGGCAAAGAAATGCCTTAGCTTGTGTTACCTCGAACCAAAGCTCGAGGGCTCGAGGTAACGCTGTTTTTCAAGCACCGTTTCTCCCTGGCTCATGATGGAATCATGATGATCGTCGCGTTTGGATTAGGTTTCGTCTAGAAACTGTTTCTGCCATCTATAAAACATCTGATAAATTTATTAAATCACCCGTATTGTCAGACCAACAATGCCTTTATTTGTTTATTGAAAGATAAAAGTATAACAACATTGAAATGGCCGGTCATTGTTTTATATTTAATCGGGCAATCGTGACTGAAACGAGGTCGTTTTATCTGAAGAAGGGCAAGTTTATTTATCAGCTGTGGTTGTAAAGAAAGCATTGCCCGTCGTTGTCCATGAGTGACCCGATACTTACATACAAAATGAAAACTGTCTAGAATAAAAGGGCCAAGTCGCTTTGAAATTTTTCTTTTTAACAAAAGCATTGCACCCAGTTTTCCGTGAGTAAATTATCACGTACGTGAAAACAAACATACAAAGTCAATTTGTCACTGTATTCTGCCAGAAAATGTATTTCTCTGGCACGCATTATACTATATTTTGTGAAAGAAATAATGTAAAACACTTGCTAACTAGTCATTCGATGATTTTGCTTTACGCTTGTAATTAGTAGATTTACACACCAATTTACCTGTACGAGAGCACGATTCTTCCTTGCCATTTGATTTATATTGGTTCGACGCATTTATTTTCTCTACACACATCTTTACATTGGTAACTTTATGGTCTTTAAATTTACGCTATGCAAATCAGGTAATTTCTTAGATGCAACATATGGCAAAGCAGATGGTGCGAAGATACTATTCAAAATACACATTGTAAGCCCTTCACTTAACAAAGGGAGTTCTCAAGGATGTCACGAGTGAGCAAGGTTCCTCGGATGAGTCAGTGCAATTTCGCAAGCTGATACGAGTACCAACCTGCGGTGGCGTGGCAATTACGTCAAATGGGCTACTGACTGTTGCTCAAAAGAGGTTGATTGCATAATTTTGGTTTCTCATATGTTATAGTATCTTCTTGCACGTTTCCCGTTTCATCCTTACTTGCGCTGCTTCGGAGCCTGTGTGATTTCTTTAGTTTTTTTTTATTGACTGAGTGAGCGAAGCGTACGAAGGTCATCGTTTCAGCTTTGTCAAAAATTATTTCGTGTGTCCGAATTGCAGTATTTCGGTTGTTCTCGCCTACCGGTCGCATTAGTCAACCGATTCTCGTGAAATTTTGTAAGCAGATTCGATAATTAAATAGATGTTTTTAGTCTAGCCAGCTTTTGGAAATTTTTAAAAAATAGCGGAAATATGAAAAAAAAAACGTAAAAAATATTTCAGCTATTTCAACAAATATTCATCATGAAACTTTTTTGTTTTTTGTTAAGACGCAACTTCTTTGTCCGAACAACTTTTTCACCCGCTTAACTTCAAGAGGTCAGTATGTGATCTGTGCAAAGACAGACTCGCAAAGTCGACAGCTCACAGGGCAACTAGTTCAAATTCAAATTCAAAATATCTTTATTATCATAGGATATTTATACTCGTAATAGCCGTGTGGTTCCCGGCAGAGTAGAATAGGACCACTCCAAGTCTTCCCGTGGATGTCGTAGAAGGCGACTTAGGAAACACAAGCTAAACAAAGCTTATAAACATCAATGAGAAGGCTCAAGGTAGCTCAACGCGCTGTGGAGAGGGCTATGCTTGGTGTTTCTCTACGTGATCGAATCAGAAATGAGGAAATTCGTAGGAGAACAAAAGTCACGGACATAGCCCAGCGGATTAGCTCGTTGAAGTGGCAGTGGGCGGGACACATAGCGCGACGAACCGATGGCCGATGGGGCAAAAAGGTTCTCGAATGGCGACCACGTACTGGCAAGCGAAGCGTAGGACACCCACCCACAAGGTGGTCAGACGACCTGACCAAGGTCGCTGGAAAGCGCTGGATGCAGGCCGCTCTAGATCGGTCATTTTGGGAAACCTTGGGAGAGGCCTATGTCCAGCAGTGGACGTTATGCGGCTGAAATGATGATGATGATGATCAATGAGACCTCTCCAACCCGTCTGGCCAGCGTGGCCAGGTATGGCTCTGGTGGTACAGAGAGGGTTGTGCTCCTGCAGTGGAGACTAAGAAGTACCTAATGATGATGATGATATTTTGTAATATCTCTTAATAATAGTTACTTTGTTTTGTTTTGCACAAATGTTGACGTCAAATCGTTACTTACAGCTAAGTAGGTATATGCCGCTTCCTAGTTTATTGTAGAATAACACCCACAGTAAAATTGCATGCCCAAGCCGTACTATTAGCGCCGGCCCTGAGAAAATGGCGTGAATCAGGTGTAAAAGTTTGTTTAGCTGTAGGCAATGTAGTGTAGGTATAAAAAACGTGTAGTAGGATGCATGAGGTACTCATGTTAATTTACAGTTTCCAAAATTCATAATCACAGATGTTTAACCGTCATCGTTTTTAAAGTTCTGCTGCGAATGGTGCATTCTACGTTTTTGTCTTTTCTCCCAGACCAGCAATAAGACTAGTGATACGATTATTTTGCCTTATATACGCTGACTGTAAATGACTTAGCCAGGGATTTTTATGCTTGTAATATTCGTAGATTTAAACACCAATTTACCTGTAGCACGATTCTTCCTTTCCATTTTATTTATATAGGTTCGGCGCAAAATATTAAAATTGAGCTATCTTGCTATGAATTCATATTTCATTTATTTAACCTATATAGATTTCAAGACCTAGATTCTTATACATGTAGCACTTTCAAATCTCACATAACTCCAAATGTCAAGGTAACCATTGGTATTTTCAATAATCCTACCATTATTTCCAATTGCACAACGATTGCCCGAGGCGATCACAAACAAAGGGCGATCACCGATCACTCGATCACACTTCATTGCTCGATACCATGATCGCCGATTTCACAGTTCCGTTCCTTCACGCCTCATTACATTTACCTAATACAGATACTTGTTATGGATAGCAGGTTACGTGAAAGATTACCATTGTGACCTGCCGATACTAGGTTCCATTTCGATGATTCGTCACGGTGTACCCTTTGCTTGGATTAGCTTTGATTTGACTCGCCAGCCTGTCACTGTGATTTTTTACCTAATACAGCATATTGCCTGCCTGTTATTGATAGGGTTACGTCGAAGCGTATAAAAAGTATTTTGTTTAGGAATACACATAAGTCCTTTCAATAGGTAGTTTTGCTTTGCAAAAGATGGTGTAAAAGCGATTTATTGTTAAGGTATGAAAGTTTAATAAAAATCCAAGTTTTCGACCTTAAAGGATGTACCCGCCATCTTGAATTAATGTCCCAAAATTCGAGTTATTATCAATAAAGTCTAAACGGTTGATTGGGTGGTGAAGTGTTTATGAGAAGAATGAAGAAAATATAATTCCTTACAATTTTTGTATACAGTTTTATTCTCCTACTTATTATACTTAAAAGTTACAGGCGACGGAAATATATAAAACCAGTAATATTCAATTCCATTCAACATAAGTAAGCCGATGAAGACACTATGTTTTATACCGCCAATCAGCAATCTGAAGTCTCGGCAGTACCCCCGCACGCCCAAGGCACAGCCATACATATATCACACTTTTCTCGAAGACATTTGAGGCACTTTCGACACCCCTATATCAAAATTTTCAGTGACCAAAAGAACGTACTACCTAGCTAAAATTAAAAGTATAACATTTCTTCCATCTATACTTTACGAACAATCATCAGCCAAAGCTCCTCAATTTTGCCGCCGATTACCAAAATTCTATGAAACTTATTCATTGTTGAATGCTGCACTGCACACATACACATACCTACTTTTTATAAAAGTAGGAAATCAATTAAATCAAATGAAGATTCTCAGGTATTTAAGATAAAGTAAACATTTTTTTACCAACCTATTTAGTCCACTGCTGGATAAAAGACCTTTTTCAATAAAAAGAGGGAAAAAAGAAAGAAGAAAGGGAATAAACAATCCTTAATTTTCATAAATGGTAACCCTAGCAAGGAGTTCAATATCTTTGGCTATATGTTAGCGATTTGACTTGCTGTCACTGCGATTTTTCACGCTTACACATGCACTTTCTTCGTTTTACGTAACGTGATTATTTCCTACTATCCTAATATTCGAATTTTATATTGATTGACTGGAACCAAACTACGCCTAATGACTATTACCAAAGTGAAGATTTCACTTTCCGTCCGGTGTATCGTTTCGATCCGAAAACCAATTATAACGTAATTGAACGATCTTGTAAATACCTAATTGCAGTATGCAGGCCTGATCATACTAAATTGCTCGTAAAATTTCTGTTTCAATCATACATAGTATCTCAATGGTTTCAATAAGTGTTCAGTACAACAACCAGACCATTTTCCCATAGTTTATTTTTAATTGTTTGGCAATCTGTTTTAATTTATTCTAGCGTGAAATCGCTTCGAATTTGTAACAGTAACAAGCTTTGTTTCTCGATTAATAAATTAATCGCTTAGCCATACATTTAAACTGAGAAAACATAATGTTAAAGCCTATCCAAATTGTAGTGAAAACGAAGTTTTATGGGAACCTCATTTTAAATCAATTAACGATACCCAATTGTGTGTAGCGAATCATTCATCAATTATTTGCAAAACATGATTCAGCATCAGAAGACTGTTTAACTCGCAGACGGGACGACTCCGTCCGCAAACGGCATGTCTAGAGCTACCGCTAGATGGCGCTGTACAAAAGTTAAAACGCGATATGGTTTTCTTTGTGCAAAAACGTAAGTAGTTTCGCGAGTTGCAGTTTGGCTAACTTTGCGCAGAGGCAATATCGTAACCAATGAGGTTTATCCGAGGTGCGATTATTGCTAGTTGAAAACTTTACCAATACCCCGCCTTGTGGACGTGAAATACCGTCCGCTATGGCAATTTTTGAACGGCTGTAGTAGCCTGAAAATCCACTAAAATAATAAAATTAGATTCTTTCTTTCAGATAAAGAATTTTGAATCACCACTTCACTTTGGTGATAAAAAGGTCCTTTCGTTCGTCTAATGCAGTAAAATTCAGTAAATATCGTTTCAATTCGCATGACCCGTCCGGGGGGACATACATATAGGTTTTCAAATAAAATCAATATGAGATTTTTATATTTTAGACTTAGTTAAATAGTTTATAAATGAATATGTAATTTTATATTATGAACTGAAAAAGGAGATATACGAGTATACAGAATAGTATTGGAATACTTTGCAAAACAGCAAGCCACAGTTTGTAAAAAAAGACAATAAAGAGGACATTAGCGCGAACGACAGACTTTCGACTATTAAGATGATTACGCACAATGCCGGTATTCCAACGCTTATCATTTCCTACAGTTTAGTCGTAATCGTAATGCAAACAAAAACGTCTTTCTTTTCCGCCGTTTCTAATGTCGTGGCATCAATGAGAATAGCATTCCTTTATGACAACAAAATCGATATTACCTGTCGGAAACTTACTCGTAGTAAGGCTAGGTATAATAAAAAACTTAGCACGTCTTTATACCTTACGGAGCAGACAAGGCCTAGGGCTAAAATACTCAAAGGCCACTTTCAGCGTGATGATATGAGTGTAGGTGGTAAAGGGAATCAAAATAGTGACAGGTGCGACGTAGTAATTAGTGAAAAAAACAAAGGCCTAATTTTTATGCAAAATGCACAAGCGAACTAAATTCTTACCATCAGTGTACAGTGTACGTCAGTTTTTTTGTATGTATGTTTTTCCCATGATAAATAACTTAACGAACTTTTTGCAAGCAAAAACTGGCCCTTGCCTTATTGGCCATTGTAATCAAAGTCTATACAAAATAAATGAATACCATATTTATCTATCGTAAAAAATCTACCTTTTCAAATTTAAGTTTTGTTATGGGAAATGGAAAAAAATCTTTTGTAGAATAATTTGCACGAGTTCCTATTGAGTTAAAATTTACTACGTAATATAAAATATATATGTACGTACAAATAGCGAACATATTGCCTGGTACACGCCTGTCTGACCTAAATTTAAAACACATAAACAGTGTTCGATTCCCGTTATGTGTTTGTCGGCGCAGCCTCCCAGTTCCCACCGTGTAGAGTACACAATCACTGTTTAATTAGGGTGAATTAGCACAGATTCACATAGCATCATTAGTGTCAGCATTGCAATTAAGGGTTGTAAAGACTCCGTCATTCGCAGTAATTCTGTTTGCTTTTTTTCTTTTTACTAGTCTTGTTGTAAATGTTTACTAAGCCGAGCATTTTTTAAATGGGTTTGTTTTTATAGACATTATGCTCGCGTACTTAAAATGGTCTAATAGTAAACTATAAAGACTTGGCAGCATATTTTGCTTTGTTATTTGGCCTTAGCATTTACTTTACAATCTGTTTTTTTACTAAACTATTAAAGTGTTGCTCAGCTCCCACTATTCTTAATTTAATTTTTGTATGAATAAAACTCCGCGGTCACATTTTGTTTGCGATGGGTTCATAGTGTACTTAATAAAAATCATTTACTTTAAGAAGTTATTACTGACATACATTATAAAATGGGTATAATAAATAAATTAGTAATTATAATTATTTTGTAAACAGTATGCATTAATTCTGTGACAATGCTTACAGTATCTAAGTTAGTAAAATATTTGCAAGCGTTTACGTAACTTGAGTTAACCATTACTTTACATGGACCATAACATAATGTCAGTCGCAGTAATTTTAGTTTTTATACTTTTTATAATTGTCGAGCTTAAGAACTTTTATGTGATATTTTTGTTGAAAAACTTTGTTTATTGCCCGCAGACAGGGCTAGTGTGGAACGATGTAGTACAGCGGTTTGTTTGTTCGTTTTTCGTGTTTGTAATTGGCCAACGCTGGTGTCAGATTTTTCAAGCTGCCTAAGGGCATCTGAGATAGCTTGACGACTGCCATACCACGATGACAGCCGGGACCAACAGCTTTACGTGCCTTCCGAAGCACGTAGGAGCTCGAGAATTTTTTATGCCACTTTTGGTCACCCATCCAAGTGCGGACCTCGCCCGGTGTTGTTCAACTTGCGAAAGCACTAGCTTCCCACTTCCCACCAGGCAACCGAGCTCCTCCGTAGTGGTAATTGTTTTTAACACAAAGCTGTTCCTATTATAAATAAGTTCGAAGTATACTTACTGATTATTAATCATCTGACTGCTCTGGCTAATATATGGCTGGTAGTACAGAGAGGGTCGTGCTCCTGCTGTGGAGACTAGAAAAGACCTGATCATGATGATACTTACTGAAAGTATTTTACTATTTTTTCTGCTACGTCCCTAAAGTGAACTGGTAGACAATGCTTAGCATTAAGTTTTACCTTTTGTATTATAATCGTTAGATTATTGTCCAATAAATATTAAATAAATAAATTAATACTATTAGATTCACTCCGTAATACTAAACAACATTATATAAGAAAAAATTATAGATAAACTTTATGTAAGGACTTAGACAGATCAATCGACTTAGACGCCAACATTTTCTGTAGGTAGGTGGCTGACATTTTGTGGTTTTCTATGACTACTATACTATTTTAGACATCTATTTTCCAATAAATTAAGTTATTTTGGACATGTTTTAACTTGAATTGACGTAATTTATATAAAGTAGTTATTTTAACTGCCTAATAAAAAGGGAAAAAGAAATGATGCTATGATAGTACTTATACTTTGAAGATCACAGAGTAAATAATGCGATAGACCTGTACTGCACTTAGTCTACAGGAAGTAGACTGTTTAAGAGAGTTCTATTCAATAAATGTTTATCTATCAGTCAGTCAGTCTTCCTTTTAAACCACCCAAGTTGTTCTTTGAAAGTACAAGCTCTGAATATAAGCACAAATAATAAAATTACTTACGTAAGTATAAGCAAAACTTTTTCTGACTTTGAAAGAGGTTCTTCTTCCCAAGGTTGTTAAGAATGTTTTAATTAAAAATAATGTTATTCATAGAAATCTTAAATTTTCACTCTAATTATAACTGAGTTCCAAGAAAAAGATCTTTGGAGATGTTCAAAGACTGGTATTAATTCATTTGAAATTATTTTAAGATTGTCTTTATCTGTCTTTTTTTATATATATTTGTCTTGTTTGATCTTTTTGTAAATATAATAAATATATGTTTATGCACTTGTTGATACGCTTGTTGTTCTTACAACATACAATAGCAAGCTCATAATAATATAAATATTATAAGCTCTGTCTATATCAATACATACCAAAGGAATCGGGGATAATTATTTTTAGGGTCCCGTACCCGAAGTGTGCAAACGGGACCCTATTACTGAGACTCCGCTGTCTGTCCGTCTGTCACTGGGCTCTATCTCTAGAACCGTAATAGCTAGACACCTGAAATTTTCACCGGTTATGTATTACTATGACCACTATAATAACAAATACTAAAAATAAGATAAAGTTAATAAATAATTAAAGGGGGTCGTCATACAAGAAACGTGTTTCTTCAGCGTTTTAAAACATTGTACGTTGGTACGGAACCCTTCATCTACGAGTCCGACTCGCACTTGCCCGTTTATTCACCAATACGTGTGGGTGATTGGAGGGGAAGGGGTTAGTATTTGCAGCAGAATGATTGATAACGTGTTCTCTGACTATCTGGTGCCTAGAGTGACCGCTTCACTCTTTCCATAGGCCGGCTCACACTGTGTAACTATGTAAATTACATATAATTATGTGTATTACATAATGTAATATCCTATATTGGCTTCCGAAACCAGTCGGGGGAGGTTGTAACAGTTATTTATTATATTACATCCTAAGGCTGCGACATGGGTGAGGTAAAATATATCAATTAGCGAAGCAAGAGAAAGTTGGTATATTTGTTATCAGAGAAAATATATAGAATGTCCTTCCTTTTCTTCGTATCGCTTTTCCTGTGTATTACAAGGTACGGTACATTATAATAACTCTTTGGTATTACAAGTATTACAACCGTTCTTGTCATTATGTAAAAAAGTTTTTATTTAGGAACTATATACAAAGTGGAAGGGACATACCCGTAATAAATCGAACCACAGGCTATACTCGATGACTAAAGTATATGAAATTAAAATAACAGTCAAAAAACCAAAAAAAAAATACGACATTCCCATACAAATCGCCCGGGCGGCCGCACACTTGTACGGAAATGTCGAAAATTATTTTTGTTTTTTGGCTGTTATTTTAATTTTATACAGCATTATAAATATGATATACTTAAGTTACCTACCTAAATAGAATATGAAATTCTTTGTTAAATTCAAAAAAGTAACCATAGGTTAGTCTCATGTTTCCCTGTAAATAATATTTCAGCTAGACAAGGACATCAGTAGGCTTTTAAATATGTATTTCATTATTTAAATCTAGAGCGTAAATCAGTAAAAACAATAAATGGAATCAACAGACTTAATTAGAATCATATTATAGAGGCAAAAAGAAGAAATCTAAACTGTTTACTTAGCTTTCAGGTCCCAAGCCGTATTAGTATAAAATGCAGTTCACTCGTAAATGAGACGTTATACAGCTGCACTCGCCAACATGCCGTTTTTGGTGCCGGTTTTACCAAAAACGGCATGTAGGTACCGGTCGCGGTGACATGGGCACATGCCGGGGCTGTATCGAGAAATGCCATCTGTTCGTGTCTGTATTATCAATAAATCTGCGATTTAGTTCCATTTTTTTACCGACTTCAAAAAGGAAGAGGTTCTCAATTCTTCGGAATCTTAGGAATGTTCCCCGATTACTCGAAGACCCATTTTGGAAAAATCTTTTTTGTTTGAAATGGTATATACAACGAGTTATTGAAATAACGCAAAACCTCTCAGGTTGTAACTCAGTTTATGAAACTGAACAACTTTTGTTCTACAAAATTCCCAAAATGCCGAAAATAAATTTCGGATTTTCATACAAATTGACTTGATCAGCTGATCAGTTTGTATGAAAATCCAATATTTTGTTTTTTGGGTTTCGTGAAAGTGTTAGGTAACAAAAGTTGTTCAGTTTCATTAGTTGAGGTACCATCTGAGAGGTTTTGCGTTAGTTCATTAACACGTGTGATTATTGTCAGGTGGTCCCCTGGAATTTTTATAAAAAATCGGTTGTGTATTATGGTATGGTATGAAGTCGATTTTAAGTTTTGAGAAATTGTTTCATTGTATGTGAAGGCTTGCTGTCTGTTTTATTTGTTTGTATGAATCATGGAGTAGAATAGGCCCTATTTAACTAGTATCTCTGAAAGGAAGCTGATCCCATTATAACTACTCTATAACTCTTCTGTGATTATTTTAAAATCGAATATTTAATATTCACATGGGGATCCACTACATATTAGTTAATCTAAAAGGTCGTCAAGAAGTAGTATCTAATGCAATAAAATATTACAGGGATTATATGTGTTTTATCTTTAGTCTAGAAGAAAAGAAAAAACTTAGAATGTATCAGCGGCATCTCTTCCCGCGCAAATCGTATAAGCCGATTGAAGGAATAGGCAAAAATGTGAATCTTGTCAATAGCCGATGCGGTTAGCAACCCATCACTCTTTCGATTTCTTTTTCTACCGACACGCCCACCATCACGCTAAGAGTGGCCTTTGAGTCTGACGGCTCGGTCTGCTAAAAGCCGCAAGACCCAAAATGCTCTGTCTGCCACTATAGGGATAAAGACGTGATAGTGTATATGTAGTGTGGACTATACAATCCAAGTGCAATCCTTATAACTAGTAGTTCTTCGCGAACTTAGACCTCGCGATTATAGTTCCCTAAGTAACACCTAGATGGCGCTATCCAAAGTTAGAACGCGCTATGGTTTTGTTTTGCTACATAATCGCGGACATTTATATTAATTTTTCAAAAACTACTAAACCTATTTTGATGCCCAACGAACCTGAAAATTCTATTGATATTTCCTACATGCCTATTAAATTTCATCAAAATCGGACCATCGGTGCGGCAGTTATCGCGGTACAAACATACATACATACAATGTGTTTTCGCCCCCAACTCGATTAAAGACCTCACTTGCTTCGATTCGTCGATGATTATCATTCGTCAGATTTACCATGTTTACTTACTACCGAATCCTGTTTCTTTACAACAGCTTAATGTACTAATCTCACCATTAGTTTACCTATTAGCCTGGATTAACCGTAAATTGACGATTTCCTAGGCTACAACTACTGGAAATTGCGCTTCGGTATCTTGTCCATACCGGTCATACGTCCGTCCTCCCTTTTACGATGAATAACCCATAATATAACGGTGTTTAAAATCCCTTGATCCATCTGCCGGTTCCTTATGCGAAGGTTAATTATTTCATCTAAGTCAATTATTTCAAGGATGTACTAATCTGTTTTGAGATCTTTAGCAATCGCAACGGCAAGGGATGGGAAACTATGGCAAAAGAGGGCTTTTGCCGTTGAAATTATATGAATTATAAAAACAAGTTAATGAAAAGAACAAGCTTACAAGTTAATTATACTAAATTTATAAATATTATAGTTACTTATCTATGTAACTCAGCAAAACACACACAATTATGATAATGAAAATTTTAATTAAGGCCGTGCCTGAATTTTCCGGGGTCCAGTGCTGCCCTCATTTAAAATAAATCATTTTAAAATAAACGGAGACATCATTAAAAATTTTGCTACTACCAAGCCCTAAATAACCCTTCAAAGTATTTAATGAAATACTGTTTACAGTTTAAAGTGAGAATGTTAAGCTTTACTACGCACATTTGCGAAAAACAGCCACTTTTAGCATTCAGGTACGGCCTTAAATTGCAGTTCGTAAAGGCAACTCGCGGTAATATGTTAAGGTGGAGGTATAGGCAAATGGCCTTGAAGTGTGAAATAAATTGTTAACTCGTAAATATGGTGATAATTTCCATATTGCTCTTCGTCATGCACTAGATAGCCCTTTAAATTATTTTATGAACTGCCGTTGAAACTATTATTGGTGATCCGTCTAGCTTTAAAACTTGCCGTGGCCACTTTTGGCGGAGGCAAGTTTTAAAGCTAGACGGACTCATGTAAATACTTTCAACGGTGGTTTATAAAATAATTTAAAGGGCTATCTAGTGCATGACGAAGAGCAATATGGAAATTATCTTCATATTTACGAGTTAACAATTTTTTTCAAATAAGGGCGCCACTTCGACGCCATTTGCCTATATCTTCACCTTAAGTTAGGCGTATACTACAATATTAATGGTATAAGCAAATTATAGAAGATACAGCTTTCTTGTCTCTTACCTGGGCCTCCTTACCTTTGGCAAGTTATTTCTTATAATATAATCTGTTATTTTTTGGTAAATCCATGCAATTTATAAACTTTACTATTCTAATATCACAACAGAATCTGAATATTATTCAAACAACTGTCTTTACATTATATAGTTTTGTGTTCAACACATCGATAAACTGATTCAGACGTATCAATTTCAAAACCTTTATTTCCAAAGGACGCTACATCCGTATCCTTCTTTTTATTTCCTTAATCTTCTCACGAAGCTAACCTCGGAAGGTTTATTTAGCTGTTCCACATAAAATCTTCCGTGTCTCTGAAACCTCGCGACCTTGAAATCAATTTCTCACGTCCAGTCACGATGTTCGCGATTACAATGGATTTTTTATAATTGAATCGAATTTAGACTCATCCGGAATCAGCGAGAACAATTTGGTCGTAATAAACGGTTTTTGTGTTCTGTTGTTACATCTTCTTGGCATAGCCAACAACAAGATATTGTTAGTTACAGTAATAATAATAGGACAAGCCACAATACTACGCAATGCCGACTGGCAAGGGGATCATCGGGGGACTTCTGACAGGTCATAACAGGAGACGATAGCACAGACGATAGCATTGTGTTACGGTATTTTAGTCTACATATTATTTGAGGAAAAACCTAAAAATATTTAGAAATAGCTTACGCTTAAAACAGTCGAATAATGGTAGCTTTAGTTCATAAAATAACAAAATAAGTTTTAAAATTCAATTCAACGTTTCAGTTTTTACTTACACACCATATAGTAGCTGCCATGATATTACGTCATAATGCCCGTGTAAACAAATTTTTTTTTTAATAAATAATTTTACGGCTCTGGATACAAGTCCTTTATAGCCTATCTTTAATTCTGTTCTTTATTCCTAATCCTAACCTAACCTAATCCTAACAAGTTACAATCAAAGAGCAGTGTAGGCCTTTGACTGCTTCAAGGGAGCTTCTAGCGACAAATCTGTACGAGTCCACTGGTTTTCATAGACGACTGAGTGGCGGACGACGCCCGAAGACGCCCACACAGTCCGCAAAACAAATATCACTACAGTCGTACTATGACTGTCCACTTCAACTATTTTACACATTGTTCATGAGCATGAGCATTTTTAACACCAATTTCATATTATAAAGTCCACTAAAATCAATTTGCAAAATAATTTAAAGCAAACCTCAACCGAACCCCTTGACTTCCCGCCAAAAACTCCCGTGTAAACTAAAAAGTGTTAAGTAACTGTCAAATAACACACTAGCGCACTAGCGCATTTGTTTACCTACATGCATAAAACAATATGGCGTCCACTACTCCAACGTTTTCGGCAAATTACGCGCGATATTTGAAAATGTAATATTTAAACGCATTTTTAAGGCTTCTCGATTGAATTTTTTTTTGTATTTTTAAATGGTTTATTAGCATAGCACCATGAAATCTAATTGACACTTTTTAAATATGGGTATAAGTCAAAAACAAAAGGACGACTGTCTATGACAAAAGTGATTTATTTTTCTTTCATTACTAATAAGGCTATATTTGTTTCTTAACTTTATTAGTTGTTGTGGATCTTTTAGATAATGACTCGACAAAGAATAGTATATCTGACGAGATTTTTTTCTGATGATATATTATATAATAACTGGGCAAAGGCTACATGGGTGATCCATGTAGCGTTTTCGATGGTATAAGAAAATTGACCTTGATTTGATTGATTGAATTGCAATGAATTGAGAAAGCGTGAGATACTCGTACTTACTGTTATCCATACCATGTATAGAAAGATGTGGTGTGTTTCATAATACGACGTCCATAAATAGATTTGATGCACACATGTACGAAAGTTTATCAATTGTTAGTTTAATCAAACCTTTTACAGTATGATCATATGATTTAACGTCAATATTAAGAGCAACTGATTTCGTTTGGTTCTGCACAATATGGCTTGGGAATCTTGAGATGGTCTTTTGACCATCTTACGGTACCTGAATAAAACTATGTTTTAGCGTGGGTTGTTACTATTATTGCTTGTCAACTACAGCATCTATGGAAAGCCTTTGAATTTCCGCTGACAAGCCCATATTTTTGCTAATTGTGGCCTTGGGGTATAGCAACCCTTGACTCTATCTATCCTATAAAATCTACATTCCAATTAACAACTTCTGTGCTGAAATTTTACCTAATATGTCTATTAGTTATGCTAATACCTTAACTTGTTTTCTTAACTTACGTAAAATAAAGCTATTAAATATATAATAATGTAAATTCATATATGGTGCACCAGAAGTTTATGATAATTTCATTGAATTGAGGCAAAAGACCTGAAACACTAAATCATGTAGAATTATTTGAGAATACAGTTGGCTCTCCAAAACACGTGAATAATGATCATGCTGTTCAGAACTTACTGTTACTAGCTTGGAAAACTATAAAATTCAGTTAACTATATAGTGGCAAATCGTCTGAGTTGGTTTGTCGGTCAGCAGGGCAACTGCAAATTTGTTTACTGCCGATGACGTTTTATCTATAATTAAGTAAACAGTGCTAAGGGATTACAAGATCCAAAGGAATCCTCAATGGCTCTCTTTAAGAGCTACGTCAAATGCCTTGCATCATCTAAGGCTTTTTAGGGTTCCGTACCCAAAGGGTTCAAACGGGACCCTATTACTGAGACTCCGCTGTCTGTCCGTCTGTCACAGGGCTCTATCCCTTGAACCGTAATAGCTAGACACTTAGATTTTTTTAGTCTCCACTGCAGGAGCACGACCCTCTCTGTAATACAGAGCTATACTTAGCCAGAGTAACCAGAGGATTTGGCCTACACTCTCCACGCTGGCCAGACGGGTTGGAGAGGCCTCATTGATGTTTTAAAGCTTTATTTAGCTCGTTTTTCTTAGTCGCCTTCTACGACATCCACGGGAAGACTTGGAGTGGTCCTATTTTACTCTGCCGAGCACCATACGGCACAAATGCCTTTAGGCAGCTCTAAAAATCTGATACCAGTGGTAGCTATCATCATACGAATAAGAAGAACTGGCATTATGTGGCATTGAGCTCCTCCGAACAAGACACGTAATCCTTTGGTTCCGGTGGGATTATGAATAGATGAAAGAAGTAATGCTATATCAGATGCCTTTTTAGTAATCTAGAAAAATCTTACACCAGGGCAACGAGATCTATGTACTTACCAGGACCACAAAAAGTGTGTGAGTGCCATTTAACAAATTTTGAAAATAAGCAAGATGGACATCGACTTATTGACATCGGTCTTGCGGCCCTGGGCACTGTCTGTTTAGAGTCGCAATACCCAAAATGCTCGGTGGTCTGGTGGCCCAGTAGGAGTACGCTGTGAGCACTTTCTCAAGTTAAGCAATACCGAGCCGCACTTGGATGGGTAACCACAAGTGGCACAAAAATTTCTCAACCTCCTCCGTTCTTCGGAAGGCACGTTAAGCTGTCATCATTCTATGACAGTCGTCAAGCTATGTCAGTTCCTTTAGGCAGCTTTAAAAAAATCTGACACCAGTGTTGGCCACTTACACACACGGAAACAAACAAACCCAATTGTTCATCGACTTTACCCATTCCCATGATCAATTCTACAATTACGTAACAGCATAATATGGTAAGGTTTCCGCTCATGATTTATCCCGCCATTGACCGGCTGGTGGCATGCCTCATCTAAACATTGCTGAAACGCGGACAAATGCATGTTTTCTGGACATTCGGCTATTTCCGTCGGTGCTTCGGCTAAATCCGTCGGTGGCGGACGATGACTCCAGCGGTATGCGCCGATCGACGGACCTTGACGTAAACCTGATGGATGCAGTTGCAATCTTAACTCTAATCCCTGGACATAAAGACGTAACCGTGATTGATTAAGAATTCGCACGGGGATGCCTTGGCTGATTTACTTTTATTCCATTAGTACTAGGTGTTGCTGGCAGTATTAAGACTTATTTATTTATTGGTTTATCTTCAATGATAACGATATTGGCGGATTCAAAGCTTTATTGAATATAAAGCTATAAAGCCTTATTTAAATATACTTATACCAACTGAAGGAAAAAGCAGGGGTCATGTCATATCAAGCACTAAAAAGTAAGGCAGAAAACCGAGAAGTTTGGCGCATACCCTACCGACAAGAGCCACTAAGCTCTTAAATAAATAGAAGAAGAAAGCCTTATTTAATAATCAACCGACTGGTGCTTTTTGAAAGAATTATTTTACCGCTTTGGATATGAGTCCTATCATCATCAGGTTTTTTTTAGTCTCCACTGCAGGAGCACGACCCTCTCCGTAGGTACTACCAGAGCCATATATTAGCCGGAGCAGTCAGAGGATTTAGCCTACACTCTACGTGCTGGCCGATGAGTTGGAGTTTCCGTTCATTGATGTTTACAAGCTTTTATTAGCTTATGTTTCCTAAGTCGCCTTCTACGACATCCACGGGAAGACTTGGAGTGGTCCTGATCTACTCTGCCGAGAACCACACAGCACACGAGTCCTTGAGAGCCATTTTTAATTTTTCGTTTCATTATTCCTAACCTAAAAAGTTTTAATCAAAAGGTGGTGTAGGTCCTTTGATTGCTTTAAGAGAGCTTCTGGCGACAAATCAATACGAGTCCACTGGTTTTCATAGCCGATTCAGTGGCGGACGGGCGACGCCTATAAAAACGCCCACTACAGTCCGCTAAACAAATATCACTGCAGCCGTACTATGACTATCCACTTTAACTATTTCACATATTGTTCATGAGTATGAGCATTTATAACACTGAATTAAACCAATTTGACATTGTAAAGTCCACTAGAATCAATTAGCAATATTTTCATCACTCTCTCATTTCATCTCAGATTACCTAATTCAAGATTTCATAGTCTTATACTTGATTTTCATTCAAGTCTCATGTTTTCAGATTTACCGGAACTATTTGGAAATTCATAAATTTATTGATATGTTTATCATGTTTGGTCCTGGTTAATTGTCCCGCAAGGTGATAAGAGAAGTGGTGGAATTGGACATTGTAATTTCAATAAAAGCTCCATTACTTCAACGGTTTGTGGCGTGATATGCCAAAATGTACAAAGGAATATCAGCGAACACTAAGTCAGTAAATTTACATTGAAGACATTCGTTGCTTAGTTCATCGGCGTACAGCATCGTACGATTTTCGAAAGTGTCGTAACTGTTTAAAGATATACTCGTCTACCGTTTGTTTGACGTCTTCTGTAATAAAAACACAATGATATAACATTTTCTTCTTTCTTCTTGCACCCTCAATTGCTGAAGGCTATGACCTCCTTATGAATTACTTATTCGTATTTCACTTCATATAGACATCCACTAACTAACGTATGTGTGTGCGAGGTGGTCCAACGACCAGACCAAAGTTGCTGGAAAATGCAGAAAACTTTAGATAGATCGTTTTGTAATATCTAATGAGAGGCCTATGTCCAGTAGTAGTGGTAGTAGATTGCATGCGACACTCTCGCATCTGATGTGACCAACCTATTGCTGTTGGTCGCTTTCGTGTAACTTTACCCATAAGCTTTTACTAAGTTATCATCGCTATGATAACATAGTTAAATTTTTTTATTAATTAATTAAGTAATGTATTTACCAAGACTACAGTGTAAGGTTTTTTAACTTTCAAGAAATTCATACTCGTATAATTTCACAAAAGATTACAATTTGGCCAAAAATTATAATTGCAGCTCTGTTTTGATATTTGTTGTATGGAAATGGAGTCATGTGTGATTGTGATTACTAATCATTTCCGTGTCTTGACTTATTAGACAGACTGAACACAATAATTACAAAATACATTTTTAATTCTACATCCGTATTCAGTCTTTGAAAATAATTACAGATTTCATCATGGATTCTACACACATTCTCTTAATTATAACGGACGATCCAAAGAGTACAATTATCTTGTCTCAATTATTTTATGTTGCGATATTTCAAAAAAGAGTAACATCCTCGTTACAGCTGTCAATTATTATGTTAAAATACTTAGGTCAGCATGGCGGTTGATGCATGAATGTGCTACTGGAATTCTGGTGGTGCCTTCATTTGAAATACAACAAAAATCAAAATTACCTGTAGCCCACATCAATAAGCTAGACAACAAGGCGTAAACTACTATCAAATAGTTTATACGAGAATATTATGCTCATATACCGAGGGCAAATCACATGAATTTGAGAATTTTATTCGATGCCGGGACGCAACAGCGCTGGGTCTAAAAATATTGTTATCCTTTTATAAAATCCTTTATTTTGATTCATCTCGATAGGCCATGAATAAAAAATAAATATTTGATCTGGGGCTTCCTTTATCACCGGGAGGCAACTAAAGTAACAAGAAACAAGTAAAAACACGCCAATTGCGGGTCCGGAAAATATAATAAAATTGTTTGTATGGGTTTGAAGCATTCATAACAGGTTATGATTTTATCTTGGTTTGAAAAATAAAAAAAGCGGCCAAGTGCGAGTCGGGCTCGCCCATGAAGGGTTCCGTAGCAGCAAGTTACATAATATAAAAGTTCTAAAGGTAAATTGCGGTTTACGATTTATGACGTATTAAAAAAAACTACAGGGTGGCCAACTTGGAGGTATACAATTTTTTTGCCGCCATTTTGTTTTGGCGGTAAATATGACAGTTCATCATCATCCGAGCGTATTCACGGTTGCATCCTTAGCGGTAACGCTTCAGAGCCCGGGGTCCGCTACCTAACCTAGGTGATTCGACAAGGTTACTGGTTTTTACACAGAGCGACTGCCGTCTGACCTCCGCAACCCATAGGGTAGACCAGAACCAATCCTAGGATAGGTACATACGCTAGATGGCGTTCGGGACCAACAGCTTTACGTGCCTTCCGAAGCACGGAATCATCTTTCTTTTCGGATAATCAGGTGATTCAAGCCTGCAATATCCTAACCAGACTGAAAACAACTTTTCAAGTATGCTTCCCAGTGGGATTTGAACCCATGACCACCGGATCACAAGGCAGGCGCCTTGACCACTGGACCACGGAGGCAGTCATGACAGTTGTTGCATGAATATTACTTTGTGTAGATACGGCAAATTTATTATGGAGCGTTTTACGACGGAACAACGTGTTTTAATTATTAAAACGTTTTACTCAACCCAATCATGTATTGCGGAAACTCTGAGTTGGGCCTTATTTCTTTGAAGATGCTATTACAGTGAATGGAGATCGGTACCGTGAGATGATTATCAATTTTTTCTCGAATCAAGTGAATCAATTGGGCTTAGGAAACATGTGGTTTCAACAAGACGGGGCCACGTGGCACACGGCACGAGCCACAATAGAAACATTAAAAAGAATGTTTCCCAGTCGATTAATTTCGAGAAACGGTGACATTGATTAGCCCCCAAGATCGCCTGATTTAACAGCTCCTGACTTTTTCCTGTGGGGCTATCTAAAGGGACGTGTCTATGCTAACAGGCCAATGAACCTTCAGCAATTAAAACAAAATATTCGAGACACAGTCACTGAGATAACGCAGGAAATGTGTGAAAATGTGATGAAAAACGCGATGAAAGGGTTCACATCTGCGATGCTGCTAGAGGTGGACATTTATCTGACATTATTTTCCATGTTTAACTGCCGGCCATAAATACTATATTTAACAAGGAATACTTGATATATTTTATACTTCATAGAATAAAATTACAAAACTAAAGTGTATACCTGTTATTTGGCCACCCTGTACTTACTAGATCTCGTTCAATTCCGGTTTCGGTAGAAGTTTAGTTACAGGGGGGGGGGGGGGGGGGGCGGACACATTTTACCACTTTGGAAGTGTCTCTGACGCAGAACTTTTCAGTTTAGAAAAAAAATATGTTAGAAACCTCAATATTATTTTTACGATAAGACCTATCCATAGATACCCCACACGTGTGGGTTTAATGAAAGAAAAATTTGGAGTTTCAGTTCTAAATATGGGGAACCCCCAAAATTTGTTCTTTTTTCTATTTTTGTGTAATAATCTTAATGCGGTTCACAGAATACATCTACTTACCAAGTTTTAACAGTATAGTTCTTATAGTTTCGAAAAAAAGTGGTTGTGACCTACGGACGGACAGACAGACATGACGAATCCATAAGGGTTCCGTTTTTTGCCATTTGGCTACGGAAGCCTAAAAACGAGAACAGCACTGGCGCTAGTACACAGCCTTGTGTGCACAGTGATTACTGATTATGAAACTTGCGATTGTAAACAGATAGACAATCGCAGTGGAACAGACGCTGATTGTTGATCGCTCGCTGCAAATGAACAGTAATAACAGCAATTACGAGTACAACGAATAATAACCCGACATCGGAGGAAATGGAACACTCTAGTAGGTGAAGTACGTTACGTAAGCAATGTTTACGTTTTCAATGTTTATATTGATTATTTTATTGCTTTACTGTGAGGAAATGTAGCCAGAGTTCTTGCCACCATTCTACATGGACAACAAATTCAAATAAAAGTAAAGTTTCAAAACTACTTTTATCTTTTTGGTCGGAATCGTTGATCCATCACCGTTTATGTAGTCAATGCATGATATTAATTACGTAGTATTTTATATCAAGGCTTGGAATACCGTTAAAAATCTGGTAACGGTAATTCTGTCAAACGGCGTTAACGTTATCAGCAAAGATAACGTTATGCTGGGTAACGGTATTTTTCCCACTATTTACCGTTAATCAGATAACGTTACCAATGATTTTAACGGTAAAAGGTATTGTTAATACTGTATTTCTTTTCGATATTTGACAGAATAAATTGATGAGAGTTTGTCTAGTAGGCTACTAGAGATATTTATCTAATATTTTACAAGTATTGAAAAAAGTATCGTTACTTATATCGTTAATTGATAACGTTATAAACTATCATCGATACCCTTTATGATGTTACCACGAAAATAACGTTATTTAACCTTACTTTTAGTGTGAATTTGTAACGTAATAAGCCCTATTTTATATTGATTCAATTTGACGGTAAAGGTATAAATTATTTTTCGCGGGTTTATTCAGAAAATTAGTTCTTATGCCCCGCAGTAGTTATTGGAAAATTAGCTAAAGCAATTCGCTTCTCGTCTACTTCCGAAACCACTATATTTCATTCAGTGAAAATGAATTTCCTTTTTTCACCTGTATTTTAACATCTCTTTTGAGTTTAAGATACTTAAATCTTTGTAAATCCTCAAAAGATTTAGCAGACGTATGAGGCGAGGTGTTAACAAAAAGCTTAATGTAGTCGTGACTTCCTCAAGTGGTACCTCTGGCTTCTTGCCTTGCGCTTGCGCAACCTTATTGAACAAATTGTTCACGATACACGATTCTTGGATCGCATTGACATTCGCTGCATCTAACGTTGAAAAAACAGTCTCAGACTTGAAAAACCATTCTCAATGGGCAAGTCTACTGTTAAAAAATAACTTGTAAACAAAAACAATCTTAGTTCAAAACTATTGTCAATTGTTACGTCTATTCTTCAAGAAGACCTGAGGTAAGTGTCTATCTCTAAGTAAGTTAAAAGAGTCCATTGTTGCATCTACTGTTCAAAAATAACTCTTTATGAATACCTCAGTTGAGTGCCTATCTTCAGAGTACCTATAAATATTGTGGTCTTTACTATGTTTAAAAGATGATGGAATTAAGAACCCAATTCATTTATGATGCTGAGATCAGTCTATTGTTATTGTTTTGGGTGGTCAGATCTCTATAAAGATTGTATGATTATGATAATACAAATATATTTTTTAGTATTGTTAGTGGTAGTAATACCAGGCCTGTGTCACTCCCCGTTTAGGTATCGAAAATGTACCTATATTATTACTATGCACGCAGGCGGCCCCTCCGGGTGGTAAATTCAGTTATACGAATCGTTTTTCCAGAGTAATAAGAACGAAATTGGCTTGCAATGGCTTGTATCTATGCGAAAAGGTGCTGAGTTCTGACGTGAGCTAAATTAAACCATATCGCTAGCCACATTGAGTAGATATTTCTTTGAATTTCTTTGCTGAGTGAGACTTCTGTACGTTAGTATTAATTATTCTGTGGTAATACTTAGATTTCGTGAAATATTTAATATCTGTTTGTATCAATTAATTCTCTAAGTGAGCTTTTGTTATATTTTGAACCCAACACAGTGTAAGATGTTGTCACCGATATATATATCACGTTCACAGCTCGGCATATCACGAAATAAATCTCGTATAAATGCCACGGCGACATCATTAGATCCTAACTTAGCCTTGACTCTAGACCTTATGGTATTTAACGTACGTCGATTTCATCTAAATGTATTCAATTATTTATTTGAATGCAGATAAACTTTGTTATTCTATTGCAATTGTATGATTTTGTACTGCAACATTTTTAGTTTTCATTTTACTAGACCTTTCAACGTTATTTATAGTTTTGCCATCTACTGTTTCTAAATCAATATGTTTTTCGCTTTTATCAAACAGGTCTTGCTTTCGCGTACAGCATGATTGTAATTTGATCCATGATTACATTTAATCACTACGGTTTTAACCCAATTTACGAGGCCTCTTATAAAGTAGGACATTTTCCATTTCATCGCTGTCCGTCAAACATAACAAGACAACCTGCTGGGTATTAACCAGAGCGTAGCAAATTAAAAATCAGCGTATCACAACGGGAGAACCAAATTTAATTGCTTGACGACGTAACAAGTCAAACACCATATCGATTGTAAAACCCTAATTTCGCGAAATTCAATTTAGGAAATCGTACCGAACAATTATCAAAGGCAAGAATAGACTTACAAAATGTTCTGTGTGTAACGAATCGTCTTAAAGATCTCGCTTGATTAGCCTTTTAAAAATCGATCGGATCTTTTGAATGAGGGTCATGTTTTGATTAGATTTCCTCTTTCTATAGACCATTGAACCATCAAGGTCGTAAGAGATACCATCGGCGTTTTTGAGGTTGTGATGCAACGCCTTGTAGGATTCCAATGAGAATGCCGGACAGAAATGTTGTTATTTGGACAATGGACTGTTGAATGGAGTGACTGTTCGATTTTACGATTGTGTAACTTCTGGATTTATGTACTTACATGTTATTATAAACACGTGGAGTGACATAATGTTAGACATGACATGTGTAATTTACACGTACTCTTACGCTGTGATATTAGTGGACCCCCGCTGTTAGTCATTTCAAACCAATGCTACGTTTCTCTAACTAGATGCTTTAAATTCGTATGATAGCTGCATTGCGTGTGAAGGTAATAATCACGGGAATATTAGAGATCGATAAACAGATAAAAGTGTAATTTACTGGGAATTGATCGCCGACTGTTTCAACGCCCCCGCTTTGTAGGAATTATTTACATTAAATATTTTTATTTTACTATAAATGTGATAATTAAGTTTTCTTTCATCGCATGCCTTTTTTGGTGTCGTGAGAACTGAGAATGTTGGATTTTGATGACGATTTTATGATCATAGTAAATAATGTTGTTACATCAACGACACGCAATTATGAGTTTAATGTCTGAACATTCCATGAACCTAGATGGCGCTGTGTAATAAACTTTCACAGTCCACAATATTTCTGAGAAGATAATTGAAATAGTTTCCTCATGAATATTGATAGTAAAATCTTGATACAAGTTGTTTATTTCAGTTACAAGATCCACTAGATACATTGATATTATTATGTTTCCGGCTCTTTGGTACAGTTTTATCAATTTCCTTCAATCAGAGCATTTGCATGCGTAACCTATAACCGATTCCAATGCCACATAAAACTTTAATGCATCCTCTAAGAATAATTTATGTTAGTGAAAGTAATGTGAAATGGATGTATAAGTACCAGTACGTACCTATAGCTTTTTTTCCTTCTCCAGCTTAAATATTTTACCTACTAGCAAAGCTGCACTGACTTTGGCCTAACTTGTTAGGTATAAGTACAAGTAATACTTGACAATCAATTTTATCAGACACTGGCTGTTTTCCGCGACTTTGCCCGTGTGTTCAAAGGCAGCATTAGCATTAGCATTTTTATACCCTTCTTGTAGGTAATAATAAGTACTATACATTTTTAATACATTATATTATATGTATATCATCAAAAGATTTCGCAGCGCACGCGCCACAATGACGTTTATTGGCCAACTTTTGATACCTTGGGTTACATTATTGCAATGTTTGTAAGGATCTACCTACAATTCTTTGAATGATAAAATATAGACTTGTTACTCGCTATTAACGTAGCTTTTTACAGGTAAAATAATTTTTAAAATCGATTCAGAAGTTTTTAAGTTTATTCATTACAAACACACAATCAAATCTTATCGCTCCATAATATTAGTCAAGATTAATGTGTGTACAAATTTAAGTCCGGAAGATTTTTTAGACCTTATCTTTTACAATTTTGTCTCATCTATGTTTGGTACCAAAAGAAAATCTAGTGATTCATCATCTCATTTATATCATAACCCCTTTCAGTAAGTTTTATAATTTTTATGAGTGAAATAAGTACTAAGTGTACTGATTCTCGATGAATCATAGGTGTCGCCAATTTTCGCGTGTACCGATCTTGTAATATTCATCTTCTCCTTTATAATATTCAAATGCATTGCTCAACTCCGCGCAACAATTCTGCAGCTGCAGTTCCCTGCATTGTTTATGCTGATGAAGCCAAGATTGCATCAGTATGCAGGTGTGAACCGGGCTTATTATGCGTGATGCACTTATCTGTACCATCATCACTTTCAATTTTTAATTATGATTCTTGATTGACGGGTTTTGTTTTTAGTTTTGGATTTATATTTTCGAAAGTGGCTCAATTTAGTTCGAATTATACTGTGGCATATGTTTGTGAGTATATTATGAAAAATATTATTACATAAGACCTGCTGAGGAGTTATGTGCTTATATAACACTAAAATCCTTCGAGATAACGTATACGGTTTTCTAACAAATAACTCTTTCTCATTCGACCGTTGAGACATTTTCCATCTTCAATTAATATTGCTTCTTTAGTCATTATACCTCAGAAATAATTTAAGTATTAATTAGCGCACCCTAAAGAACTATTTTACTGCACATATAATAAAAAGTCCCCTCGTGCTTAAAGGCCAACAACATCGCCCACATTGCGAAAAAACTTTCTCTGATATTCTGCCCTGTAACCCAAAAGTTCAATCACCGTTTCGAAATTTATAGATCAATTAAAAGAGAAATTTCGAAACTAAATGAACAATAGACAGGAAATTTCCTTCGTGCAATTTTTGTTTTGTTTTCTTGGTATTTAGTGATTAAAATACCGTAAATATCGAACAGTCATAGATGAGTGCGCGTGCGCAACAAGCGAGGCACGTTCGCGCCCTTTGTTCACTTTTAAATATATTTTTTTTAATTTTCCTTCGTCTAAATAGGTTCGAGTTCTTATGTCAACGCCATTGTTAGATTTGATTGGTTGGCGCTACGCGTTTATTGTATGTACTCAAATTATGTTTTTTACGTCGTGGCGGATTCTTTTAAGTTTCCAAAGTTCCAAACGTTGATTGTTGTTTCGTCACGTTTGCTGTGATCTTATTTGTGTTCAAAACATCCGCATTCTTCCCTTCTTTTTCTTTATTTTAAACATTTGTTATTTACTTCATATGGGTTTCATTTGAACAGACCCCTTCGCACGTAAGGTTTTGGTTTGTTTTTTTTTTGCGTAATGTGAAAACTTTCTACATATATAATGTAGATATAAGTAAATACTTTAAGCAAACTTTATTACTATTAATGCCCCACCTCCCTATTTAGATTTTTCTGCTTTTTAGTTTTTTATACTCCACAGATAAGTTAGTTATATAGAAAAGTTAAGCAACTCTTCTTTTAAATGTTGATACCGATTTTGAAGAGTCGTGATTTTAATTAAATACCTTCCTAATTATTTCTAATTATCTAATTATGTATCTCATGTAGAAACACGGGCACGACTCGGTTCGGTCAAAGCATTCAATCAAGCAGCAATGTCAGGCGGATCATGTTTGTCTGTCTGTCTGATTGCTGCGATGATAAATTATCTTGACTACTGTCAAATTAAAGAAATAACAGAAGCGACGCTTCATTCAATGTTTACGCAATTTCAGAAACAATGTTCTTGCATCAGATTAAATATAGGTCGTTCTTGCAATCGAAAAAAAAATAAGATGTAGTTTGGTGCAATTGGAGTCATTAAAGATGAGTACAAAACGAAGCGAAGTATACCTACAATCTCATATGGACTAGCAACCTGTCGCTATCTTTTTTCTTTATCCGCCTACGACAGTTCACTGCTAGCCTAAAGGCACAGGCGCCTTGTCGCGGGGCGAGAGTAGGCGAACATGCAGCCATTGACATGTGCACGGCGGCACACGGCGGCACAAAAACGGGAGAGGTGCGGGGACGGGGAACGAGACCCTAGGAGATTCCGTTCTGTATGTAATACTCTTACTGTCTTCTGTACTGAAGGTCTTTCCCAACAAACCGAGGGCTGTCTTCTGTGCTGAAGGTCTCTCCCAACAAACCGAGGATTTGCCCATAATCCCACGCTGGGTAGACTGGTTGGTGATCGCCGTAGATGGTATAAAGTCGATGCGGAGAGGATTCTGCTGCCCTATTACTTTTACCTCCCTTAGTCGCCTCTTACGACACCCGTGGAAGAGGAGAGGGGTAGTGACAAATTGTATTCAACTCTACCGTCATCACACAGCAATTGATTTATATATTCCATTTTAGGCCTAACGTCTTTTATCGAACCTCCATCTAGGGATAAAGATATGATACGAGTATGTTTCTCTTACCATGGATGAAATATATAAGAGGACTGTTAATCTTCGTACTTTGAAGCGTAATTTGATTTTTAGTTTAAATGTACCTAGCTAGATGCCTACTAGTTTGAAAGAAGGTAGTTTCGTAGTGGTGCCGCTTAATTTCGGAAAGATGGCGGTATAAGTGTTCAGCGCCATCTTTGATTTTTCGTGGATACCGTCAGCTACATCCTTTGTATGCCTAGCGGGCGAAATAGTAGTGACCTAGAAATAATACAGGATTTTGGCTTTCTAGCAGAGTACGCTTTTTTGTCTGGGGTTGTTGTGTTTTGTGTTTGTTCGTCCATGCTCTTACGCATCTCAGCATACCTATTCCCAGTTAAGGATACCCATAGCCGCTTAGGATGTTAGTATATGTATACAAGTTCAGTTATACTTCTGCTACATCTCGTTTGTTCCGTGACTACCGTATTCGTAGTGTGTGGTCTGCCGGTCTGCATGAAAGACCCAATTATGATTGATATTGATAAGGACCCTGGCTTTCTAGAGTTATTAGTCCGTTATTCATGTTGTATTTACAAAAAAACCTTGTTTAAGAAGGGCTGAAGATCGAACTCGTATTGAATAGATCAATATTCAAAAACTAAACTGACAGTGGCGGATCTACCGGCAGGCTTAATAGGCTGGAGCCTAGGGCGGAAGATTTTAGGGGGCGGCAATTTGTGGCTGGCTGTTTGTAATGTAACGTAAGTGGCCGGCCCGGCTGCCATCATTGTATTTTAAAAAATCTGACACCTGTCTTGGCCACTTACTTACACACATAAAAAACAAAAAACAACAAGTTGCCTTAAACTAAACATAGATACATACGTACATACTAACATTTATCCGCTTGGTTTACTATGGCAGTTTGGAGCTTGTTCTAGACTGTGTTTCTGGCATATTTACCGCTAGAAATAAAACAGGTGCGGCAAGGCAATTGAAAGAATTATACAAAGCAATTGCAATTCAGCAGAAAGAGAACAATTGAACACAATTTGACAATGTTGGCATCACTGAAAAATTTATAATAGTGTTAAACAAAAATTTATATATTTATTCTTTTCCAGGTATTGCAACGAGATGTGGAATGCCACGGGCGGATCGTGAGCTCGGTGGTGCGGCTATGCAGCGGTGCTGACGTGGCCCGGGCCTTGGAGAGGCGCTGGCACCTTCTGTACCTGAGGGCCATCGAGTGGCAGTGCCATCTGGAGGCCTGTCTCGCTAGGATCGAAAATCAGGTGAGATTCAGCAATGCTATCAATTGATATACTATTTCTAACATAAAAAGAAAAAGTTTTTAAACATCATACAATATGGAAGGGACATACCCGTAATAAATCGAACCAAGGCAACTATTGTGTATTCTGTGACCACGGGCTATACTAGATCATTGAAATTAGAATAACAGCCAAAAAAACAAAAATTCGGCATTTCCATACCATACAAATGTCGTAGTTTTTGGTACTACTTACTTACTACTTGCAAATACTGTCAGCCTATAATAGACGAAGCATTCATAACATAACCGTTCTTGCAGTGTGCGCCACGGTTTTATCCGCAAACGCAAGTAAACTTGTAGTTTGTTATGCTTAAGTAAAACTAACTAAACTAAAAACTATCTAACTAAACTAAAAACTTTAGTTATAAGAACATAATTAATATAAGTATTTGAAAAAGATTGAACGTAGATGATATGCTCTAAGGACAAACCTTCGTAATGTTATTTTTTGGAAATAAATAAATTAAAAAAAACGCGCGATCAGCAGTACGTAATCGTTTTTGACCACGAGACATTTATTTTTAAATGTATGTTAAAAAATTTGCGCACTGGCAATATACTCTGTAGAACTCTTTTTTCAGTCATAAGTAAATGGAAAAAGTTAAGTACAAAATACTTGTAAATCCGTTGTTTATTCAAGGCTTTCAATCGTAAGATATTTGACGTTTACAATAAGTACTTATTGTTTGGTTTGAAATACCGGCTGGACTTTAGAAACAACTACTATACTATACATTACCAACTGCCATACCACCCACGGTCGCTAATTTACAAATAGATTTAACGTCAACGTATGAACGATTTAGTGCCTTTCCCCATACCACATTTGCACAAATTCGCGGTAACCCACTGAGTTCCCACCACTCACAATAAGCCAATCTACCTCCCGCCGCTGTGTGCAAACACGACCCCAAGTGGCGAAGAAAATTGTTCTACTCCCCACATTACAATTATAACCCTTCCATTACAAACCGCCATAAAAAGAGCAATTTCGCACCCTCCCGCATCTTCAATCAGTAATCCCAACTTTTTATAACCCTAAGAACACATTATAATGTCAAGTGTAAAAGGGTTAATGCACGTGCTCGTTCTATTGGGAACTGTTTATGATTTTGTGGTTGCTTGGAAACAATTCGACCTGAATACTTCAGTTTACTTTAGGACAGTACAAGTTTAGGGTTAACATGCTCAATGGGGATATTAAATTATATTAGGATTTTGAACGACATTTATTGGTCGTAAATTTATCTGTGAAAGGTCTGCTTGAATCATTCAGGGTTATAAATTATTTAATTTAATTTCAGTTTAGGTCTTCAACAAAGGATTTTTTTAGTGCACACTAAATTATAAAATGTGTGATAAATCCAAACTTGATAGGATAAATAAAAGGCATTTGCTTTATTAAACATATTCAAATTTAAATCAAATTAATGGCCATGGATAGTTTTGTTTAACCATGGTCAGTTTTATTATTCCTATGTGCTTGTTTATCTGTACAGCAGGGTAGGCCCCAATATACAGGATATCTTTTTATTAACTGGCAACATTTTTGGAACAAGTTCAGTCCATGATACTAAAGGAACTATTTTCTATAAAAAAATATATTAAAGATCGATAAAAAATTTTCGTCCTTCCATACTTTTGTACGAAATTTTTAATAACTTTTTATAGAAAGTAGTTCAGTATCATGGACTGAAGTTGCTCCAAAAATGTTGCCAGTTAATAAAAAGTCACCCTGTTTAACATAGAAGTGTCTAAGAACTACTGTTAATATTATTTTATTGGTAATAAAATCCAACTATATTAGTGTTAATAGTAGGTTAGTTTACATGGCAATTGTGAAAAATATTATTTTTTATTTGAATATTAGCTTTTAGATAGGAGACGTTTTTTGATCAAAGTTGTTGTTGTGTCTCTGTATTATTATAAAAGGTTCTTTTTTACTTATCATGGCGTTCCCCCATTTTTCCTTTAAAAGTTAGTTACTTAGTTTCGTTTCTATTTTACAGGGTGGCGCTTCAGTGGAGGCTGCAAGCGACAGCGACGACGAACCCGCCTTAAAACAACCTCGGCTCAGTCACCGCGGGTCGCCAAGACGACAGCGCACGCCGGTCAATGCGCGTCGCCGACAGCGCTCAGTGGACAGTCGACAGTCCGCCTCTGAGGTGTGTATCTGTTCTTTAAAGTACAGTGGAAGATCACTCAAGAGGCAGTTGGGTTACTAAGACGACAGCGGATTGGATAGTCGCCAGTCCGGCTCTGAGGTGTGTATTTTACTTCCTAAAGAACATTGTACTTTCTAAAGAACAGTGAAAGATGGCTCGGCTAGTGCTTGAATTAACAAGGTGACAGCACACGCCGGTCAGTGCGCGCCGCCGACAAACGGTTCTTGGATACTCGTCAGTCCGCCTTTTGAGATGTATAATGTATATCTGTACTCCCTAAAGAACAAATGGACTATGTAACAACTGCCCCCAATCTTAACGATGTCCAGATCAACCAGATCCATGGGCTTACATTAGTCGGAACAGTATTACTTTCACTGACATCAGGACAAATTTGACGATTACATCTTTTCTATCTACAGTTCAATAATTTAAAGTACCTACTTATTAAAAATATCCTTGCTGATTGAACTTTTTATTATTTCCAGGAGGAACAAGAATATGCGATAAAGTACACTTGGCGCGGATTCGAGTCAGACTGCGAATCGGAACTGGCACGTAGTCGGAGCGACAAGATGGCTGACGAACGTCGTGTGCCCGGCTGCGAGGACGTCGACTGCAGGTCCACCGACCAGACTGTGCCTGTTACCACGGACCAGATCGATGGTGAGATACAGATGTATTTGCTTGGTAGGCAGAGCCATGGGTCGCGAGACCAACAAGCTGCTCTTGGCGAGATAGTGGGCGTATAGATGCAAAATAAGAATCCGACAGTGACTAGTGGTAATTCTTCGTCTATTTATGTGGATCCCCATATTGAAACAACCATTTCTTATTTCTTCTTGCACCTACTGAGGGCGACGACGCCATCCCTTTTAGGAAATATGTAACTCCTTAGAAACGTTAGAGCTAAATAAAAAGTTTCGTGCTTAGAGCACGAAAGTTTGAAAACCAATATTGATGCCAATTGCCATGATCTTCGTCTTCTAAGATCTAAGCGGGAGGAGAAGCAGCTTGTACATTCTTGTTTTTTTTTTGCTTCTCGACCAATATGGAAGAAGTGATGTGAGCTTATTGCTGTCTCTTTTTCTTAACTATAAAATTACTGGCTGTCCTTAATATTATATTTCACCAATAAATCTACTAGTCTCACCAAACTTCCGTCTTTAACGAGAATGTCTTTCGAAATGTGAATTACAAGCTCTATTGTCAGAATATCAATCACACAACGCTAATTATTTATTACCGGCACAATAGACAATCTCATTACACACAAGGGAGTCGTAAAGTTTAATTACACTGGCCCTTTCTATGGGGCTGTATAACAGAAGTAGCCACGAGAAAGCTTGGCCTTCTGACCCTGCTTTTATTAAAGTGTTATCGCCTTCAAGCTGGCTTATAAGATTGGATGGCTATCCAAAGACAATTCATTTGAAAGCGCAACAGTCAATACGCATATAAGTTTGTCTTTCATCGTTAGTACTCATACACTAACGCAGAAATTACCATATTCAATGGAAGCAGGGTAATAAACCACATTGTGAGATGTTCTCACTAAAGAAATAACTCTCGCGTCTGATTTGACTAAAAACAATGCGTGTTTATCGATTCCAATTGTTTGAATTTCTTTCAGTTTACAAACAAACAACGACATTCATTGATTACTGATTAACCATTACTTTCCATTGCAGGCTTTGATGTAAACAACACGATGAGTATTGAAGAAAAGATAAAGACACCACCAACAGTAATCAAAAGGAAAAAACCAGTAGATACGTCAAAATTCAATCAAACAGATCGGAAATCCAAACATTGTGCCACATTTTACTTCAGACACCACGACACAGATTCTGACAGACAAATGATAGAAACGGACGAAAAATCACAAGAAGAATCTTCAGAAGAAGAATGGACATACGTTGGTGGAGTTAAAATTGCGAACGAAGACTCGACTGATTTAATGACGTCATCTGTTGAGATACAATGCGAACTGCCTTTGGACGATAAAAAAGACAAACCTCCGTCGCCGAAACCTAAACTTGAATCTTCGACTCCGGACCTTATTAAAATTGACATAAAGTGCAAAGATTCTGAAAGATGTAAGGATATAGAGAGGTTAGTGATACAGGCAGAGGAATTGGTGCAGAAACAAGCTCAGCAGATGGCGAAAAAAAAGGGATCGAGGAGTTTCAAGCCATTGATGTTTGAAGAGGAAGGGAAGAATGTTAGCAGAGCGAAGATGTCGAGGATTAAAGAGTGGTTAAATCAAAGTTCTGACGGGAAGAATGATAGTAACCAGGTGAGTACTTCTATTTATTCAAGGTCTTTATTTTAATAGATTCCTTCTTATTTAACTAATTCATTAAATAAATAAAAAAGTTGTGTCTGTTCACAAAACGTGTTTCAGACATTAAATTACATTTCTAGCTTTACTTGGATTTGGTTCGAGATTCAGGTAACGAGATACACGTAGTACAGTCCTTTCAACAATTGTTGCTCACGCTTGCCCTGTATTAAATTGTTAATGACTGTCATCCTTAGTCACGTTCAGTGATTATAATAACATGGGCTCTAGTCTCCTTAGGTTTTATTCTTAATTTCATTTACTCCTACTCCAGGGCGCAGAAAGCTATGACGCTTCGGGCGAGTACACGACCGAGAGCGAAGTCGACACCTCACTGACGTCCGAGGAAAGGAACCTGCACTCTTCTATGGATATGAGTACTTCTACCTGTACCGTAACACCCACACACCATGCTAAGGTATTTTTTGTCATACAATCGACACTATAAGAACAACTTTTTCTATAAGAACAATGTTGCGGAAAAATAATGTTATATTTTCTTACAAAAGTTTTCAGGGGTGCTATTCTTCAAGAGAGACTCAGCGAAATACAAAACGTGTAGTTTTCCAAATTACTGCTCGCGTTCTAATTTCATCGCATTGCATCGTATTTTTGAAAAGTTTGAAACCGTCGTGTCAGCTATAGATAACATTGTTTACGCAGAAAATCTATCGATCGATTAAAAAATGCGCCCGTTTGGAAACACTTGCGCATATCATTCGTTGTGTGACTGCCTCAATGAAAAATAGCACTCCAGCAGGACGTCAATTTGTAAAGGAATGTCGAATTTGTTTACAAGATCCTAGCGTGAATCCCATATGAAAATTTATCAGACGCCCTTTCCAAGTGTGTGTTGACTGTATTCTCGTTAATTTTGATATAAGTAATTATATGTTTTAATTAAAGTTAATTTTAAAATGTACCTCAATGTTTATTTTCATTTATGAAACAATGTAAATAAATAAATAAACATTCGAAATCTATGTGTGAGATTATATGTTTACATCAAAGAATATTATGTTTAAACAACATAACTACACGTAATAGTGATCATTAGTCATATATATAATATTTATCGAACTAAATCTAGAACTTTCTCTACCTATCTGCTAAATTCGTATTTAAAATCTTTGTCTTTCATATACCTACTCAACGCTCATCGTCTATTTTGTTACTAATCGTACAACGATTAAGTTAATAAACTTCATAATTTCATCTTTCCGAAAATCCATCTGTCCTAACTCCTAACAAGGGCTAAGGTAACCTCTAAAACCCAGGTACAACTTCGCAAGAAGCGGGGTGGCAACAGCGCGCGACCTTGGTCGGTCTCCTGCCTGTCGCAGCTCAGCGGCGCGCACGCATCGCTCGTCGCGACGCCCGCCGCCGGCGACGTCGCTGCCATGTCGCACAACATGTCTATCTCAGAGTCCGCTTTGAATACTTTAGCGTCGCCTCAGAGGGTGACACCTGCTAACTCTAACTCTAAATTGAGAGGAAGTTCAACTACTGTACAGGTTTGTGGCTAATCTTTGTGTTAACATTTCATTTTCTTTGGTGTCGGTTCAAACTCTATGATATAAGTATTTCATCTACAGATAATAATGATGTGATTTTAATGTAATTGTTACTTGATGTCTTTTGAAAAATTCGTCCTTTATAAAGAACACTTATCTGAAGTTGTCAGTAGAAAAATCTAAGTCTACATAACTATTACACTTTATATAAATCTGGTTATAATAAACGGGCAAGTGCGAGTCGGACTCGTACATGAAGGGTTCCGTACCACCTTACAATGTTTTAAAACGCTGAAGAAACACGTTTCTTGTATGACGACCCCCTTTAATATTTAACTTTATTTTATTTTTAGTATTTGTTGTTATTGTAGTCATAGTAATATATAATTTATGAAAATTTTAAGTATCTAGTTAATGCCATTATAAAGATCAAGTTAAAAACGCTGAAAAAAACACGTTTCTTGTATGACGACCCCCTTTAATTTTTAACTATTTTTTATTTTTAGTATTTGTTGTTATAGCCGCCACAGTAATACATAATCGGTGAAAATTTCAAGTGTCTAGCTATTACGGTTCAAGAGATAGAGCCCTGTGACTGACGGACAGACAGACAGACAGACAGACAGACAGACCGACCGACCGACCGACAGACAGACGGACAGACAGCGGAGTCACAGAAATAGGGTCCCGTTTGCACCCTTTGGGTACGGAACCTTAAAAACGAAAAAATATCCGACTTAAATAAAGTCTACCTGCTTCTTCTTGTCGAGTCGAAATGGTTTCACTGTAGCTTCAATTTCAAATCATCTTTAAATACCTCTACCTGCTTACATTGCGTTTTAAGCTATCCCTGAAAAATTAAGAAAATGAGCGAGGATCTTTCAAATCAACAATTTTTTTGATAATTATAAACTTTTATATGCACTAAGCTTAGCATTAATTGCTAAAATTTATCTACAGGGTCACGTCTCAAGCACGAACACAATGACAGAAGCGTGCACATCTTGCGTAGAAACCAACGACAAGCAATGCTGGTTGCGAAGAAAGCGGCTGAAGTTGAGAAGACATAACACTCACGCTAGGAGGGAGAGATTGGTGAAGTCGCTGTCGTTCTGCGGCCGGTTGAGTCCGGAGATTGAGGATAAGAATGAGAGGAGTGCCGCTAGCGATCCAGCTACCAGTAGAAAGAGCAGGTAAGTGTTAGAATAAAAACGCAATATTTATTTTATTACAGAGCAATTTATCATGTAGGTAGGTTAGGGTTAGGCAGTCGAATTTCTTTCAAAATAAAAGTTTAAAGATTTATCAAAACTTCCTAAAGCACAAAGAGAATTTTCTACAAATGTCAAAAGTCTGCGTGGTAATGGTGTAATCCGTCAGAATTTACTAAAAAAAATAGTCTTCTATAATTTTGTAATATAATATGTCATATGTACAGACAAAATAATCTATGGAAACTGTGTATTTTAATTTGCATGATGCAACTATTTTTCTAGATGTCTCCAATAACCAACATTCTTTACAGATTCGACACAACATCGACCTCAGGCAACGATAGCGACGAAGAGCTACTAAAACAACACCTGGCCACCATCGCAAATCTACGAAAGAGCATAGAAAAGACCCACATATCCTCCAGAGAGGACAGTGCCATCCCTGAGCAAAACGAGCAAGAAGTGGTGGCGCCGAGTTTCAAACTAGGCCCGGCAGGAGGCGCTGTCCGACCGAGATTAGCAAAGAGTACGGAAAGGGAGCGGTCCTTCTTGGCCCTTAGTTTGGGGAACCCTTGTGAAATGTGGGATTTGAGTATGGATAAGGACTCCGATGTGGACAAGAGTGTGACGGCGGGAACTGAGGAGCATAGTTCATTTTCGGAGCAAGCTTGGGATTTCTATCAGGTATGTTGCGTTTTTATACTTAGTTACCTACTAATACAGTCTTAAGATGTTGACGTTCTTTAAAAAGTACAATGTGGACTTCTTAAATTAAATTGAAAAATAATACTTTTTAATAATATTAGTGTTCAAAATTATTAGTATTAGTGCCAAAAAAATGTTTTATTAGTTTGTTACAAATGTCGAAAAGTTTGTTAAAAAACAAAAATAGAGACAAAATAGAGGACAGCTGTAACAGTTTCTTACAAACAATGTTACGAAAAAATATATTTGCTAAAATATAATTTTCTTGTCTACAGGAAAAATACAATTCGGAGCCCTACTCCGAAGCACCAGACTCAGACGCGGCTCGTCGACTGCTCGAATTCGGCGATGATTACCGAGCGTTCCTCGACTCGCAATCCGATTGCTGCTCCAGTCTTTCCGCACAACCTGAAAACGAGCAAAGCCCTTGCGGCACTCGCAGACGACGCCCGCCATCCGATGTCTCCCGAGAAAGAAGCCTGCCCCGCTATAAACGACCTACCAGAACGTCTCCAGTTGAAACACCAGCTCGAAAACCCAAAAAATCCATATCCAGCGCAGAGCGCAAGAAATCCTTGCTCGACAGTCTCGAAAGATCCAGAAACAACACGAGCATCGAAAGCAACGACGGCGTCCGCAGACGCAAACCGTCCGAATGCAGCAAAAACAACAAACGATCGCCCGAATTCGATTTGCTCAACGGCCAAGTACTGTGCCGAAGACGACATAGCTCAAATTTAACTAGTGATGAAATCAACAGCTCATTAGAATACACTGAAGTGAACAACCGTCCTGATATACTAGACTCCTTGAATAGAAGGAGAAGGACAGAGAAAGACGGAGAATCAGAGTTGCAAAAAGTTGCGTTGTCAGAATTGAGAAGGCGTTCGACGGAAAGCGCCGACTCTGAAGATGAATCTTCGAGTCCTAAGAAGCATAGCAGAAGGAATTGGGATGGCGATTCCGATTCGGAATCCGAAGAAGTTCGTTCGCTGGTTCGTCAGTCGAGTTCGCAGTTGGAAGTGGCAGAGGCACAGTTGGCTCGCCAGGACTCGTCGCCCGACATTCTCCGTGCTTTCGACTACGTAAGGACCAAATTCGATACTGATTACAGTAGTAGCTATACCGAGGCAGAGGACGACCTCCCCGAGTGTGTGAAGCGGCGCCCTGCATGCTTGCGCGCTAGATTATGTCTTGCAGTAACTGCCTTCTCGATCCTAATCATAGTTTACATACACCTCCAATGACATTTGGCTTGGGCTTTTGTGATATTTATCGTTTTGTATGTAAGTATTCGCAGCTCGCTGCGGTCGTCAGATAACATAATTTAATGCTCAACTGCTGATTTGGCAATGTTTAATAAAATTAAGCATAATACACATGCCCCATATTGGGCAATATACGAATATAATACTAGTAATTAGGTACTTACTACGTTATATAGAAACGTATCTGCCGAATATTATTATCTATGCTCAATCATAGTTAATAGATATTATATAAATACGCTTTGTAAAAGTTGTACAAATCGCAAGCATTTAATAAAAGAAAGTACATAAGGTAAAAATCTGACAATCGCAGCATTAATCAATACTAACTTCGATTTGATTAGATCTTTTTATTGAATTCGCTCTAATAGGTTTTATATATATATATATATTTATATATATAGCGATATCGGAGCGACAATAGAATTAAAAAATCTCTAATTTCAGTATTCTAGTTATCATTTTCCAATATGGTTTTCTTTTCTCACTAACATGTTTTCGTTTGCAGTGTGTGCGAGTGTAGCCTATTTACTAACTGCTTGGTTTTGTTTTTCCTTTGAACAATCCTCATCTCTTTTGGTGGTGATAACTTGGTGCTATAGGTCAAGTCTTGTAGATTAATCTTTATTATTTAATATGATAGTTCACCTCAGTAGATTTCTACTCATTGAAGTACCGGCGCGTCAGAGATGGTGCATAGGTACAGAACGCTTCAAGTAGGAACCATTCACAGTTACCAGTGCCAGAAAACGACTGAAAATAATAATGAAATGTCAAATTGACAGCTGTCAGATTGAAGTAAAGTTCAGAAATGAGAGGTAGGGCTGTCACGAGTTGGATAATTTATTTAATTTATTATTAGGTACCTCAAATAGAAACGAGAGTTCTTGTCATTGAGTGATATAGATATACGTTAGTTAGTTTTTGTGTCATCTAACCGCTTATTTTGGTTGTATTTAATATAATCGTTAACATCGTTAGGTTGTTGAGAATTCTTATTAACTTTGTGTTTGTGATTTGACTGAACTCCGCATTATCTCACAATATAGTTAACTTTATAGGTGTTAGCAAAGAGAGTATTGTACTTAACGAATGTTGAATAGGGGTTAGGTTGTTAATTGATCTTAGTTTTTTACAAAATGTTAAAACCTACAGTGATCTTTGTATACATGTTTAGAGGAATAAATGTTTTAATTTGAAAATTAAAATGGAGTTTCAGTCAATTAACACCCTTCTCTTTCAACACTGTAAAATTATAGAGAAATAATTTCGGAATCTCATTTCTAAAATTCTATTTCTTTTCATCACTTGGATTGGAAGTTTTCTTTAATTGCTTTATTGTGTTTGCAGTTAAATAATAGTTTTATATTACTTCACATTTTCTAGTATTAAAAATTAGGCTAAATTTTGTAGAAATAAAATGTAATTACACAATTTACACTGCTCAGATGCTGTGCGTTTCAATTAAGAATAATACTGTTACTGTGACCATAACTTTTGCATGTCTTATAAAAGTGGCAAAAAATTTCTTGTAGGTGTACCTATAAGAAATTTTTTGTCACTTGATGATATGAAACTATTTTGTAAATTAAAGATAAATCTCGAAAACGCTGGAATTTAGGTTTCTCATATAAATTATGATGATGGGATGAATACAAAATGACCTTTATTCAACAATACCTAAATCCTGTAAGTATTTAACAATGCTTCATTGAAACGTGCAGTAAATATTTATTACATGGCAACAATTAGTTTTTCCAGAATGAAGCATGTTTTCTTTTTTCATGAATAACAGCATTCCAAAAACTCTTCCAAAAGCATGTACATTGATTACATAACATAATAAGACACTTAAGCTTGAATATTTCGAACATAATTGAACGACAGCTGCAAAAAGCAAAACGTTTGGTTTCTGAACGTATGCAAATTGGGTATTTTTCGGTGCACAGACGGAGATCGTAACGCGATGCCGCGATAACATCAACCTCCTGGAAGCGGCGTTGGCTGGAGGAAGCCTCTCCGCGGCCTTGCAGAGAGACATCAGAGGTTAGTATCTCTTATTTTTTACCTAATTCCTATTTTGACCAGTCACAGAAAAGTTAGTGACCCCGCTTTTCGTCAAATGAAGGATAATGTGACAATGTGGTATCTGTCAAATCGAAAATTTTTAAAGATGACATATGATCAGCTTTTTTTGTTAAAAATTTTAGAATAAACAAATAAGATGGATCTTACCGATGATTTTTAACATTGCCACGGTACTGTTGATGGCTTTGAATTTCGTAAACTGCACGATAATGAGACAGATAACCACGTAAACTATGGATATAGGTATGATATGCCTAACCAATCGTCTGTCCGAAAATTTTGAAATGCTTGTCACACTCAATTAAGGCTTTTTTCTGAGTAAACGTCAAAGATGAGAAATAAAATGTCATAAAAACAGTTGCAATCGTAACAAAACAAATTAAAACTTAATTTATAAATGAAGTAAGTACTTTATGAAGTACGCATACTTTTTTGTCTCGACGACAACGGCTAGAATGAATAAAAAAAACTGCCACCACTACTTAGCCTTGCAAAAACCACTGTTAAGTAAAAAGGACAACATGTCATGCAATTGCATTACGCACGCAGCAATGCACATAAGTGTCTCGTTTCTTGTAAAAATACGACCGCCAGTGGCCAGTGAATTCTCATGTAGCAACCGGTTTGTGTTCGCTTATGGAATCTTCTTTGCGATCAAGGGCAGCCCTTTATTTGGTGCTTGCACGCCTTTTCAAAATTGACTTATTCATGTATTTGCATAAAATCTGCACGAATACTCTCAGGTTTAAAATAAAAAAGTAAGATGTCCTAATTTTTAAGTCATGGAAAATTCACTTTTTCACGAAATATTCTTTAGGCATTTACGATATTTGTAAATTTAAAGCTTGGTGACTTTGTAGTTTAGCATATTCATGAATTTTATAAAAACGACTAGGGCGACGTCGGCGACGAAATGACGACAAAATACTAAACTAATTGTAAAATCTTTTAGTTGTTTTCTTAAATCTTAAAATCTTTCCCCCTCAACATGTTTGATGTATATTTTATGAAGAACCTAAATAATTGTCACGGTAGGAGTAGATACACGTCATCGATGGTGCAACCGATATGCAGGCCTAGGGTTGGCAGTCATCATTTAATACATTAGTATTAACAGGCCTGTGTCACTCCCCGTTTAGGTATCGAAAATATACCTACATTATTACTATGTGCGCAGCGGCCGCTTGAAATGGTAAATTCACTTATACGAATCGTTTGTCCAGAGTAATAAGAATAAAATTGGCCTTCAATGGATGTCTAGGTATGTAAACGAAAATGTGCTGAGTTCTAACGTAAGCTAAATTAAACCATATCACTAACCACATTAAGTAGATATTTCTTTGAATTTCTTTGCTGAGTGAGGTTTCTGTAGGTAAGTACTAGTTCTTATTCTGTGGTATTACGGATAAAGATGGGTGTGAACATAAACCTAGGATTAGCCGGTTAAACTTAGGTTAGGTTAAACCTAAGTTTAACCAGCTAATGTTAATTTTATTTTCACACTTAAGTGCCTAATAGGTTTATGTTCACACTCATTTTTAGCGGTAGTATATACTCAAATAAAATGAATTGTAGAATCTGTCTAATTAAAAACGTATGCAACGTGTTAATGAACTAACGCAAAACCTCTCACGTGGTACCTCAGCCCATGAAACTGAACAACTTGCTCTACAACTTTCACGAAACCCAAAAAAATTTTAATTTTCATACAAAGACAAACTAATCAGCTGATCGAGTCAATTTGTATGAAAATCCGAATTTTATTTTTGGCATTTTGGGAATGTTGTAGAACAAAAGTTGTTCAGTTTTATGGGCTGAGGTACCATCTGAGAGATTTTGCGTTAGTTCATTAACACGTTGTATATACTATACTTATGTACAGGTCGCGCCAAACTTCTAGATCGCTCTGAAGTTGAGGCGATTCGCGTCGCAGTAGTAAAATACAGATACCCATAGCAGATAGAATTTGCTTTATTTTTGTTTATTGTGTATATATATCATATTTATCTACATTCTTGCAATCATTCTGAAAAAAATATTTTAGTGTGGTAAATATTCTGTCCCTGTTTGTAACCTAAGTGAGGCAACTTCAGAGCGATCTAGAAGTTTGGCGCGACCTGTATAGTATATTATATTTTTTCTTTCTTGTCTTACCTATATTAAATCTCGTTTCCGTTGCAACTAACTCACTCAACAGGTTATGGGCCTAGTGTCTTCGTGATGCTATTTGGCTATTACGCATGCATGTCACTCATGTCCAAAGTTAATTTTTTGTATTGAGAGGCAACCCTGGTCGCTTAACACGGAAGCGGCGACACGGCGGACGGCCGCACCCGGCCCACTCGATCGTCTCATCTATTTCTGCCAACGAAAGCGGAACCGTTTCGCTATCAGAAAGCGGCGACGTGCGGAGTCTTTTTATGAAATGATGAACATTTATTATTCATATACAGTATTGTATAGAGTAACAAAATATACTGTAACTATTGTTAGGGTAAACGCAGCCCATAATTCTCAACAACTTTCCTTATGGAATATCACTGGAATATAGCGAAATACGAAAATAAATTTTCAGCCTCCAAACCAAGTTGACCGGTCAGCTGATCCGAGTTTCTAAGCATTTTTTTAAATTTTATATTCCTTGATGCAATTAGTGCAGTATCATGTAGGTACTGAATCTACTCTTAAGATATACAACGCGTTAATAAACTAACGCAAAACCCCTCAGATGGTACCTTAGCCCATGAAACTGAACAACTTTTGTTCTACAACTTTTAAGAAACCCGAAAAAAAAATAGAATTTTTATACATACTGATCAGCTGGTCTAGTAAATTTGTATGAAAATCCGGATTTTATTTTTGGCATTTTGGGAATGTTGTAGAACAAAAGTTGTTCAGTTTCATGGGCTGAGGTACCATCTGAGAGGTTCTGAGAGGTTTTGCGTTAGTTCATTAACACGTTCTATAGTTTCAGTGTCTATTGTTTGTTAGACGTTATATTCAAACAAATCAGCCTGCGACTTCACTTGTCTACCGAGATAAAATGTAGCCCAATGTGCCAACCTTCTGGCACAGGCCGGAAACTCCTAAGGTACGCGCAATATGCGTCACCCAGGCGTCCCCGTTCCCCGTCCCCGCACCTCTCCCCCGTTTTCGCCTCTATTTCTCACGTTGGCCGTCAAGAACCGGGGGAGAGGTGCGGGTGTGGGGAACGGGGACGTATATTGCGCGTACCTTAGAAGAGTCCCTTCTGTTTACTCTTACTGTATTCTGTGCTTCTGGTGTCAAAAAGTCACAAAACACATACTTATGTGTGTTAAACTTAGACCATATATTGCTCTAAAGTCTTAAAGAACCACAAGCTCTCAAATAACCCAGGGCATGGGCCGGCCGCGTTTATCAATGATATTTTGGGTTAGTATGCATAATTTCCATAATGTCTTAATATTACAAATGGAGTAAAAATAATGCAATACCAAAATAATCCACTAAGAATACAACGCGCTCTTATATCATCTGCTTGCCCTATTCCTATTTTTAACCTCCGACACTATAGCAGGGGTGTTATTATAAGTTTGACGTTTTGTATCTGCATGCGTTCTGTAACATAACTATATTTATATTAAATAGTCCAAGACTAGTTTTGAAGTGTCCCCTTTGCATTTGCATAATAATATATCACCTTAGCGGGTGAAACTATATCTTTACTTATAAGGATGAGTATGACTAACTGCAAAGATTACCAACCAACCCAAAATTCCAAATTAGTGAGCAAATATCTTCAAAGTGCAAACAAAGTAAACAGATAATGCAGTGTTTTTGGAACGCGGTCACTGATGCAAACAAAAAATGCAAAATTCTTGCACGGAGACTCCGTGATAGACCTACCTACTTATGCAATAACCAAGTTTAAGCAATGTTTTGATAATTATGTATTTGCTATAAAAACGGAGTCAAACAAATTAAATATAATTTAAATAAAGACTAAGTATTTTGTGGACAAAAGAGGATTCAACCCTTTACTGCCGGTGTCCTTTTAAAAAGACATAAAAAATGTGTCTCGATTTCTCGAATTTAAAAAAATTAAGTAAATCATTTTGTACTTTGACGCGGTATTTCCATTCCAACTTTTTGATTAATAGTTGGATTACCAATGTATACCTTTTGATAACTTTTCCTCTCTGACAGTATTATTTTAACACTTGTTAAAAGTATCGATATAGATCATTAAGGCCCTGTCGTCCAACATTTGGGGGGGATGAGGTGCGGGACGATCCGCAAAGCGACCCGCATGCTTTTAAATATTCGTCTGACTGTGAAGCGGAAGGCGGGGAATAAACGCGGAATGTAGATTTTATCGGTTTTTAATTGTTTAAAAAAAGTGATGAAATACTCGGCAAATTTGCATTTTTTTATCAAGTGAAATTTATTAGTCTTATAACTGAATGCGACTTTGACTAGATTAGATCCTTTACTACCTACTACTACTATTGTACATGCTTTTTTCAGATTTTAAAACACTATTTTTTGTCTCACATGGTTTTAAAAACATAAAAAACTTGGCCTGGCCTTAAATTAATTTACTTCAGTGACATTTTAGCTCTGTCTACCCTGATTTAAACAAGGGTTATTTCTAAACCTATACTTAAGTAGGTACCTTGTTTGAATGTAGTCAGTATTCAAGTTGATTTGAGTGGAGTCAGTTGATGAGTGAGTGATGCAATATTTCCTTTTCAATTTATTGAGACATGATAAGTGGGCGTCAAATGATGAAGATGACAATAATTGTCAATAGATTTTTTTGCACCTAAGTCTAGAATCACGTATACACATGACATCATCCAGACATACTTACGTAAATACTGCAATAACTTCAAATTTATGCACAAAAATTTCCATCTCAGTACTTAGACGATTCTCTTTCCATTTAGTCGTGCAAAAATGGTGGTATCAAGTAAAGTCGTAATAATTGTTCATGAACGAAGAAAGGCTAAGCGTGAGTCTGTTTATTTTTGACACTTTAACTATAAATAAATAAATAGGTAGGGACAAATCACACAGATTGAGCTAGCCCCAAAGTAAGTTTGAGACTGGTGTTATGGGATACTAACTCAACGATACTATATTTTATAACAAATACATATATAGATAGATAAACATCACATAACTTTTTATAATTATTCTGACATAGTTAGTATTTTAGTTACTCTTTAAGCGATTCCAGTTTTTTATACAAAACCAGTATTACTATTTTCCGTTATGTTATATAAACTCTTCATAATTACGCAATGTTTGTCATCTTAAAAATTGAGGATAGAAACACACTTTCACTACCTGATTTATAGCTACATTTTTTTTCTATGTCCTCTATTTTATACATCGTTGATTCTTAATAATTATGCTGTAACACTTCTATTATATTCAATCACGGATATATTTTATGCTTGCAGTAGTTTTTCAATGAATTGATTTACAATTACAAGGCTGATCTATAATAAAAAGCATTATGTAATTATGCCAATACGAAATGGCGTCGATTGCATTATTGGGATGGGAGCCAAACCTATTGTAATAACAAACGCCTGATATTTGCACGATAGTAACTAACAAGGTTGAAACTATCTTTGGACTAGTATTTACACAGTTTTAGATAACCAATTTCTGATAACCAATATTTAAGCTTCAATTGAAAATTGAGATAAGTACTTAATATTTTATATTTTAGTAATCTTCAATAGCTGAATTTTCTTTAGACGATAAGTAGTTACTACTTTCTTTCAAAATGATTGAAATTGCATGTAACTTTAAAAAAAAAAAAATATTTGAACTTTTATTATTATTCTATTTATTAATTCTAATCAATAATTCAAAGCATTCTTATAATCATTTGCTTATCGGATTTAAATATTCTGAATACCTTATAAATACAAACAGTTATTATATAATGTACCTTCCATCTGTTTACGGATAATACTTAGGAATGCAGTCTAAACATGCGTGCCATGCGTTTAAAGGCAACTTAATTATTATGACAGACGCATTTTAAATGCCACCGAAGAGGCCACCGAACGCATCCACAAACAACTTAAAGTGGATGCATTTAAGTAACAGTAAATATCTTTGAAAGATTGGTCCGCGCCTTTTTGGAAAAGCACTTTAAATTATTGAGAAAGTTTACGACATTTCGGTGGACACTTTCTAGAGTATTTTCCGAATACAAAATAACTAGGAGATCGCCCCGAACTGTAAACTCGTAACCCATTTACATTTTTCCTACCAGTTCGTAAATTTCTGGTTAAATATAATCGAGTTTAATATTAACATTTGCTTGGGCAGAAGTTTGCTCATTCAATAAAAATGCACAACTTTAAAAAGTCGGTGTGAATATCACATTGGTACCTTATTATTAAATGTTTATAAACAATTAGTGGTTTTGTTTGTGTATCCAGATTTATCGGTCTTTGAACTACTCAAGGCACCGTCAATTTAAATTACGTATTTACAATGATAAAAAACTGAAACATACTGGTATTGGATCTAGATAATCTTGTTACTTAGCATTTTTTACCGTGCCCCGTAAAAGATTTTCAAGATTTGATAGTTTTTGCAACTTCTCGCAACTACTGTCCCACTTAAAAGTACCTACCTACCTATTGTTTGGTAATTATTTTGACAATGCCTAAACGAACAAAAGTTATCGCATAATAACTTGATTTTTAAACACAAAGAACTATGACTAATTTACTAAAGGTCCAATAAAAATATAAAATAAAACTTGTTTCTTGAAGGTGATATCATTGTTGCTTGAACACTGCAGCGCTTGAATGGCTTTATCGATGATGATGATTCATTTTTCTGTACAGTCGCGTTGTTATCGCTTGAATCGCTGTAGGAGGAAAGGCCACAAAGGTGCACACAAGCAGATCAGCTGTGCGCGTCGCGCGATTCGGTCGCGCCTCTGTAACCGTTCAGTCGCGAATCGTGGAGTGATTTCTGTTTACAATTTAAAAATGAACAATTTTTCGTTTCATTCTTTGTAATTTCTCTTTTTTTCTTAGTCATCGGTGCTTTATTCAGAAGTATTGTTATCGACATAAAATAATTTGGATGCACACGATTTCACATTCAATATTTTCGCTTCAACAATTTTGACTTGATTCATGACTACTGTGGAATTTTCCTGATTTCAATATTTTATGCAACTAGTTCACTGAAATGTCTGCTTTCAGGCATGAAATGAATTCGGCCTTGTAAAAGTCTACCTAGACTCTGCCAGCTGCGAATATAAATCTAGAATCGTGATGTGAAGTGGAAAATATTCGTATTAGTAGGTACGAATAATTTAACATTCAAAGAGTACAATGTATACTAGAATTACGTAGGTGTAGGTACTTATTGATTTGTAAATTTGTTTAAATTTATGTCGTTTTAGTTACTTACCTCGAGTACAGTTATTTTGTAGCGATTATTGGAATATTATTATGTCGAAGTATAACAATATATGAGTACCTACCTACATTTACAATACATTTTACAAACCTATTGGGCCGATTTGAGCTCTTCTCCAATCTTGTCAACTTGTCAACCTTTGGTATTTCTAAAACTTGTAACTTGTAAAGCAACAGAAATATTTGATGTAATTATTAAGTTTCGTTTCTTTTCTAGTATTTCTAAACCGCGATATAACTTCACTTTTTATTTTAAAACTCTTTTGCAATTTGCAAGAGTTATCGGTATCATTAAATGTAACTGTAACCACAAGTTTTCCTAACTTCTTATCTTGGTTATTAAAAGTTGGAATTGTAAAAGTGAATGTGTAATTTTATATCATGGTAATAGTTTTAAATCGCAGTTTCTCATAAATGAAAGTAAATTCTAGGTTGCGGTTAAACGCATGTTTTTCTTATCTCCGCAGAGCATTTCCACTACCACATAATGACTGCGTAGAAGATAAGTACAGGGTAAACAGATGCTGCAAACATGCATAGTCTAAATACAGATAAAGTCTGTAAACAGAGCTAATGCATTGCAAGAAGTAGACGTATCGCAGCTATAATTTTACGAAATGAAAAATTTGCAATTCAAAATACTTAGTCAAATTTTACGAAATAATGTCTACAGACTACTTAAAAGTAAAACGCAAAAAATATTCAGCTTCAAATTAAAATTCAACCTCGACAACTACATTCTTGGTGCATTTAAGTTTATAAGTACCTACTTACTGCTCAGGTTAAATTTGCTAGCTCGTTTTTAAAGATTTTACGAGAACCGAGGTCGTTGCACCAGCACCAGTATCGGATGACATCACTGGCACTTCTTTTTTAAAGATTTAAAAAGAAAAAGAAAGATGCGTACCGCTTTACCGCGATCACTCTAAATAATCGATAATACTGATTAAAATAATCGATTTATAACTTACGATTCGGACCAGTTTGTGAACACATGGTGAACTCAAGGTCAAATCCATTAATATCGACATGACGTAGGTGTTCGTTTGATATTTACACAGGCTTACACCTACCTTTGTAGAACAAACGAACAGAAGCAGACACAAAATGTTCATTAATTTTAATCTTATAAATTGATTACAATTTTAATCTAGTACTTTTTCAATGAATATACTCGTATATACTTTATATTTAAATATATCCTTTACCTGATGTTTGCATTTTCATGTTAAAAGTATATACATTAATAAAGAAGTAGTACTTAACATTAAAAACGCATGGATTTTAATGTTCTTTATAAAGTACAATTAACAATAAATAAATATAAAATTTGCTTCTAATGACTTCACTTCACCATAAAGTTTAAAGCCGGAGACCTAATATTATAATATTAGTATTTATTTCTCCATAAAGCATTATATTTCGTGATTTATTATTACTTTTCCCTTTTACCGTAAAATGGTAAAACTAACTTCTAACAACTAAAACTTTAAACTGTAATGTTTGCTTTTGATTTTACATTTTATGTCAGAAAGTAGGAAAACATTAATAAGTTATTGATCTTCAAATTGTCGATTATACAGGGTGACTTTTTAAACACCAGCCAAATTTTTGGAGCAAGTTCAGTCCATGATACTGAACTACTTTCTATAAAAAAGTTATTAAAAATCGATAAAAAATTTTCGTCCTCCCATACAAAATCCGTTTGGCTGAGCGCTGATTTGTATGGGAAGGCAAATTTTTCGTTAATTGTTTTTATGGAAAGTAGTTCAGTATCATGGACTGAACTTGCTCCAATAATTTGGCTGGTAGTTAAAAAGTCATTCTGTATCATTAGGTACCTAATTAATTAATTAAGGTTACAAGTGTAACGATGCTGCATGCATTATGTTTAAACCTCCTTTCTATATCTCATAATATCCTGTCCTTTTTCATTCTTCATTTAATTTCAAATTCCCTTTCATTCCATTTTCAAATCATTGACTGATCCCTTTTTACTCATTCCACCATCATCTCTTTAGCTGATCGCTCACTTCTCCCTATCTGTTGTACTTATTAAATATTATTATTTTATACTCTGTAACAGTTAGTATCAGAAATTAAATTATATATAATCTGTGTTGATATCGAGTTTCTCCACTTCTCCTACTATCTTCTATGTTGGGAACTCGTCTAGAGCGCCGGGACAGGTCGAGGTCCCACACAAGTACGAGTTAGAACTTACTCGTACTTGTAACCTATGTATGTACCTAGTATAAATAAGGTGTACTTAGACTTATTTACTGCCCTCACACATGTTATGGTTTAGTACATGTTGTAAATGTCAATGTGACTAAATGAAAGTAGAAGTACCGGACTCCATCATACGAGTCAAAGTTTCACTTCCACATGCAGCCTAGCAATTTGCTTTGACAGTGTGGAATTATGGGGTTCTACTATATGCGTGTGCGCAGTGCAACCTATTGTATGCTCTATAATTAATTTGATCATTATCATTCGTTCACGCTAATCGTTGTGATCATTGGCAATTGTGAAATCGGATTTTGTTGTCGTATCCATATTTGTTCACAATTTCTCATGCATACAGTATTTCATATATGCAATTATCATATCTACTCATAAAATAGAATGAAACACAAAAGAACTATCTTGAATATTATTGTAGTAACCTTACAACATTTTCATAAATTGTGACCTTCATTACAATTTTAAGTTTTTTATTTCTATTGTAGTTACTTTACTACATTTTTATATATATATATTTTTTTTTAATTTATGGCTTGACGCTACTGCGTATTTAGCCAGGAACAAGTTAATAAAACGTGGAAAATTATTTTTTCCTAACAAGTTACAATCAAAGGTTGGTGTAGGCCTTTGATTGCTTTAAGGGAGCTTCTGGCGACAAATCTATACGAGTCCACTGGTTTTCATAGCCGATTGAGTGGCGGACGACGCCCGAAGACGCCCACACAGTCCGCGATACAAATATCACTACAGCCGTACTATGACTGTCCACTTTAACTATTTCACATATTGTTCATGAGCATGAGCATTTATAACACCAAACAACACCAATTTCATATTATAAGGTCCACTAAAATCAATTTGCAAAATAATTTAAAGAAAACCCCAACCAAACACCTTGACTTCCCGCCAAAAACTCTTTTTTTTTTTATAAATTGTGATCTATATTACAATTTTAAGAGTCTTTTCATAAAACTAGATTCTCAAGTTTGACACAAACATGGTCTTTCTTCATTCATAATCATCATCACCTAATCTTAAAAATCATAATTATTTACAGAATCATTATTATCTTCTCAAACGTATTTTTAATGGTTTCTACTAATAGTTTAGCTGTACATTAATTATTGTTTATATTACTACATAAAATTTTAACTAGGTACATACTTACTCCATAATTCGTAATGAACTTATTACGCTACCATCCAAGCTGTGTGTTTGTGGAACGAACTGGCTGAGTCTATTAGAAGTGTCTCTATCTTAAAGAATTTTATCTAGCTAAATAATCATCATAAATTTTTAAAGCAATTGTATTTTATATATTTATATATAATGTTATTTTATTATTATTATACCTCTATTGGTAGATATATCGTATTTAAATATGTAGTTTTTGTGTAATTATATTATTATGTGTTAAATGAAAAGTAAACCATATTTAAAAACTGGAAGATTTATTAGGACAAAACTTCCCTGTACCTAGTCCTACTGGTCTACTGACTGGGACTAGATTAAAAATGAGCTTAAGAGCCCGTACTATACTATTTTCAAGTTCTTGAGCGATCTTAAATATTATCAATATTAACGAAATACTTACTTTGAAATAAAAACACAGCAAAGTTCAGGACTATCTCTATACATAATATGTTTCGAAAACACGATTGCATAAAATTTTCGAAAAATAAATAAATATTGCGTCCTTGTTCCTCTAAATCACCTCAGAATTATACTAAAACGGAAAGTATTCAAGAAATACAATAAATTTGTAATAATACTCTTGTAACTTTATATTATAATGGTATTAAACATAAGGTAGTCATAATAACTCTTAAATATTCTTTGTAAAACAAACAAAAACCTCAAAACCAGCCTCATTGACCTAACATGATCTTTTCACCCCGCATGGTCTCACTGTCTCGCTTAGGCTGGAGTAAATTTGTGTGCGTGGAAGCGGGAGCAAAACTTAGATTATTTACATCAGGCCCAGCCTTAACTTGTCGTTTTTCTTTGCACTACCGCTTTTTTGACGTTCCTACATTCCTCTTCATCTAAAGAGATCGCTCTAAGCGATAAGACCGCCCATTGTACCTATGTATATATTTGTTTAATTCTACTATTTTTTTAATATTTGTTTTGGTGCAATAAAGAGTTTTTCATTCATGGATCCACCTATTATTATAATAAGTTTAATTTTTTTGTTGATAAGTTGTTTTATTTTTCTGGGCCTATTCCACAGAAGTAATGGGCGGCTCTTTGTTGTTCTTTTAAGATCAATCCATTAATTGTGCTTGTCAGCTAACGGTGTTTAAGACCGGCCATTCTAGTTATGTTTACCGCTATTCTGAATTCTTATATCTAACATGTTTCAATCTTCTACTTTTTATGCTCGTTTGCCCGTCCTGATTCTTTGATATAAGTGTCACTTGCTATTATTTAATTTTTCATACTTACTTAGGCGTAACAAAGATAATTGACCCGAAGCTTAGATAAGCAGACCTAAAATTTGGATTTTCATAAGACCGACCTAACATAAATTATTTATAATTTAGGCCTTCTGTGAGAAGGGTATAAAGTATATAGGTTATTGAAAATGCATGTTTATAAGCTTTTTACCAACGAAGTATCGTAACAAAGGATTTATATATGTTTATGTTATTTTTTAAAATAAATGTCAGCAATTTACAAATTTTTCTATTAGGTCAATTCATAGAAAATAATAAAACTAAAATAGCCTATAAAGCAACAAGGAAAACATAAGGTAATTAAAATTCTATCTTAATAATTGGTAACATTGACGAAATCACAAGAACAGAGAACAGTAGAAGTATTGTTGAAGCGACTGCAATTAAAATTACTTAATTACCGAAAGTGAAACTTAACGAGATGATGCAACGTGTGCATCCAGCTCTTTGTTAGATAACAGTCATTATTTCAATTAAACTTTTCCACAATAGCATGCGAAATTGATAGCATCTGCCAATAGTTATATCATTGAAGATCTGAGGAGAAAGGACAAGTCGATGAACTCTGTAGGATGTAAAGTGAGTGATATATATTAACTGTTCAGTGTATTGTGTCGAAAATGAGTTTATCCGTCACAGCTACTACAACTAATAATGAAGAAATTGGTAAGTTATTATAATAATTAAATCTTTTGAAACATTGAAATAATTACCATTATAATTGTTTGTAATTTTGTGGACAGTCGCTTAAAATATTTTATAATCAGTAACTTAATCTAGTTCAAAATCATCTTATCTTATTATCAATCTTTTACTGAGTGTTTGAGATATTTGATAATGACATATTTTATTTGTTTTATCTATATTTTAATTTAATGGCATTACTGATATTAAAAACTAAATTACTCTCCTTTGGATTCACGAGTCTTAAATTACTCTTCTTGTTACGATCATCATTAAATCCCGCATGACTAGTTTAAACCATATCTAATAACATTTAACTATCTAAAGGTTAAATAGGATTTGCGTATCACGTTCTTAAACGCATCTATAATATAAATACCAGCAAAATGTTGTTCTTGACCTGATCCTAGCGAGTTCGCCTACGATGCTCCTACGCAGCTCTCAACACAGCATCTGGCTGTTTTCTCCTTAGCAGCTTGCTAATTATACAATTTACATGTTTCCTTTAAACTACTGCTTTATTGTTTGTTTTTCTTGTCTCTGTGTTTAGGAAAGCTAAATCTACACCTTTCATAGAAAATATATGATGATTCTACGTTTCATTACGTAATTCAAGTTTACTAAGATCTATATCACGTTCAATAATCGATAATACAACTAATCTGTCTGATGTAACATTAAATGTAGCATTGACATTTGAATTAGAATTTGTTTGTCTACATCCGATTAAGATCTCGTTTTGTTCACTAACAAAAAAATTATGCGAATATTAGCAAGTAGACTTTTGTAGGTCACCACGCCGTCTGCTTTTTTCGGCCTCTGTTCGGATCATTATCTCGATGTTGCAACTGCACTCTTGCGCAATCCTTGGCAAAAAGTCAGCGAACACCAAGACCGAGTCGATCCATGCCAATTTTCATAAATCCATATGCCCCATGACTTGCTAATAACTACTTGCATAAGTCATAATTACGGTATAGATAAATAGTCATAGTTAATTGGATTTAATTTTTATTTTGGTGCTACGATTTCATCAGTAGCCTTTTCTTACGTGACTTGGATTATGTAATTAATAATTTCATTCACGCGGTTGGTTCCGGTTTGATTTGTTTTGCGTTAGGGCCGATGTTTTAATATGCTATTAGCGCTCTCAAATCGGAATGTAAAAGCGTAGGTTGAATGCATTGATTTTAAAATTTGATTCTATTGAGACGTCACATTTTTAAGAGTTTCTCTGCATTCTTTAAATTTGACTGACTATTAATTTTCAACTCTTCGTACCCTTATCAATAGAACTTAGGGAGGAAAAAATACTCAAAATATTATCGTTGAATTTTTTTCTTTTAATTCTATTGACAGGCGACTTAAGAGTCCCCTTACCCAAGACAAAATAAGAGTTTCCTATACAAACGTAGTCTACGTTTTATTCTGAAACGACATGTCAGATTTCGGTAAAAATTTGTAACTTTAAAGAAATTGCACATATCTAGGGTTATAATTGGTTTTCACAGTCAAAATATGACCTTGAAAGAGAATATAGTGCATTATATCATTTTTGACCATTAGTATGGAAAACTTTTAAACCCTTATATTTTCTTTCAAGTTTTGACTGTGAAAACCAATTATAACCCTAGATATATGCAATTTCTTTAAAGTTACAAATTTTTACCGAAATCTGAGATGTCTTTTCGAAATAAAACGTAGACTACGTTTGTATGGGAAAGTCTAGGGTAAGGAGATTCTTAAAAGATTAGTAGTACGAGTAGATGCGAAATTATTTCAAGGTGAATCATTCAGTCTTAAACAATGATGATAAGTTGCCTGCAACTTTTTCTGTTTTAGTATATATATAACACATTGTGTCGGGTATAAATCACAAATCTTTAATATTTTATTTTCTAAGCAAATAATAAAATTCTACATCAATGGCGCTTTGTAAATAGGTCGTCCCTCAATCGGTGCCCTAGCTAGTTGGATCATTAAAACCGTCTTAAGACAATGTCGAAACCATCATCATTCTCCCTTTGTACTGCATTGTTCCACTTTAATTTATTATTACCTCTTTTGACACACTTTCCCCACGTCTGATTTGGTATTCTTTAGCAGATAAATTCACGATGCCTCTTCTAAATTAATTCGAAATCCTTTCAAAAATTACTTGGTCAATTCTCTGTTGTTCTTGTTACGTTGACATCACAGACATAAATTAAATATTGTTGTAGAATTAACTGATCACTAAGTTGTTAAAATGAGCATGATTTTAACTTTTCGACTATTGTATTTTTCCTTTATACAGAGAATTTACGTAATTATTACACAGTACTGCTTTTGTCGCCGAGGTCGCGTAGTTTCACCTCTTGGAGTCCAGCTTAATCATTGCAATAAAGGTCAGTAGCAGATAGCCTTCGGTAAATATAGATATCACTATTAAGGGTCTCAATGTATTAGCGATCACTTGTTTAGATGAAATCGTGTTTATTGTATCTCAAATTCTCAATATTCGTCTATTATTACGTCAATAACTAGTTTCTCAAACGCAGTGTCGGTGTTATTATCATTTTCACTTTATCGCTCCCTTTTCCCGCGTAGTATTTTCAGTCTCCACATCTAATATGAAACTCAATAGCTGTCTGTCACATCGGGGTCACCTTGTGTTTCTTTCAGTAGTTTGTGCAATCTACCCAGTGCAATTGAATAAACACATATTCTAATGTGCCAAGTATCATTTTCCCCTGACCCAATTGAATTCTGTATTAGCCTAGCAACTCTAGTTTTCCGTCAATCGTACAATTTGTTCTACTGCAATATTCATTGCAAACGATACCTTGTCCTCCTTTCATTAAGTGCAGTAGCTCTTTGTTACCATTCCATTTGTTAGTAACTATTTCTAGTGTCATTTGGAAGTGGACTTTGATGTGTTGTGTTAGTATCTATTTTGTCAGGCGAGTCGTAGTGCAAATGTCTTGCAGTGCTGACCTTGCTGCCTCGTCGACTCCTGCGCATGATCAGTGATCATTTGACAGTTCCGTAATGGATTGCAACTGCGAATATATGCCGCCTTACCCAGGTACGATGTGTACTGTGTTGTGATAATATTTTTCCTTGTTTTGTGAATGTTTAAAAATGACCAGTGCCGGTAAGTTTATCGCTTACTTTCTATTTGTAAATGAAAACGATGTTTATTGTAAATTATAAGCATCGTTTTCTTTTTTTTCCTCAGTTCAAACTATCAGAATAAATAAAAAATACTTATTTGTGAATTTATAAAAATGTCTTTTAAACTTAACACCTTCTTGAAGTAGGTGTTTGGATGGATGGTAGATTCTTCTCTTCTTTCATTTAAAAGCTTGCTCTTGTCGGTGGAGTTAAGTGGAGATGCCTCCATTCCTCTCTTCTCTCTGCCATATTTTTTATGTCTTGGTAGGACCTTACTCCTAACCTTTCCTTAATTTGTTGGAAAAACTTCGTTCTTGGTCTTCCCCTTCCTCGTCTCCCTTTTATTTTTCCTTCTACTATTATTCTGAATAGATTGTCATGTCTGGATGGTCGATATCCTAAACATATTTTCTATACAACTAACTATAATAAACAAATGGAGTTTCTTGCGACAAACGTCATAATCAACTTATACAATTTGCTTTCACTGTAAGGATGTGAGGTGTTGTAACGACCTGACCAGTTTATACTATAAACCACATAAGTACCTGTACGTGTTCGAAAGCCATGTATGGAGGTAGACGAGAAGTATCACTGGTAGAAGCTTATAAAATATCAGGTGAATTATGACCATCGATTCTGATTTCTCTGGTTTTACGACCTTAAGACCTATATATGTAAAAATTCATAAAATTACGTAAAATTTCGTAAAATTGACAAATAATTTCGTTAAATACGGAATATTAGCAAGATTGAGGATGCTAACATGCAACCTTTCAATGATCGAAATGATAGATTTTAAAACAAAAACAAAATTACAATAAAATTATATTCCACGGAAGTCCACTGCTGTACTAAGCCCTTCCTTTAATAAATACCTTCTTCGTCGTAAAATCGTCACTAATTAAATAATTACCTCATTTAGTCAGGGATACTCTTTTAATTCCCATATGAATTTCCCTTTAATTTAATAGCCTTTGTTACAGGCATAAGTTTATTTCAAGCCTAGAGTCACTCTTTGCAGGGCAACGCCCTATGCAAAGAAATTTCAATTGCTAACATGTTCAGAGCACAAGCCCCGAGAAACGTCATAAAAGCAGCAATGCTCTGCTTATGTCATAAAGGAAGCGGTATTGCTTTTACAGCAGTAACATTACACAGACGCAATGTAAGAGATAAGTTAGGATGTTAGCTTCATCAAGATGAAAAAAAAGAAACTCGGTCTGATTTGTCTGAAATTACTCTTCATAATACAACTCAACATCACAAAATCACGTCAAAATATGGCCAATGCGGCTAATAAGCTATTCTTTATCCATTTTCACACTAAACGTTGCCTTTTGGGTCTACCCATCATATCAGCCACAAGAATTGCACTGCTGGACATAGGCCACCTCCAAGGTCCCAACAACCGATTGAAAGCATCCTCTGCCTACCCCTTTATGGATAAAGACGAGTATATATATATATATATATATCTGTACTCTTCACAAAACCAAAGACATGAGCATGACATTCATCGAAAAGATATATATAAAATACTCTGAAAGATATCTTTAGGATCGGCAACACGCGTGTGGAAGGCGTCCCTCATCATCATCAACAGGTCCTTATTAATATCCACTGCAGGAGCACGACCCTCCACGCTGACCAGACGGGTTAGAGAGGTTTTGTTAACGGGTTGATGTTTATAAGCTTTGTTTAGCTTGTGTTTTCTAAGTCGCCTTCTACGACATCCACGGGAAGACTTAGAGTGGTCCTATTCTATAACTCTGCCGGGACTACACGGCAACAGGCGTCCATGGTCTATGGGAACAATTTAACATCAAGTGGGTCATATGACTTTTTGTTTACTTCGTTACATAAAAAGACTATGTTGTTTGTGTTTTACGAACTCCAGCGGTTACGAATATCGCATTAGTTCTGTCCTGTATACGAGTAAATAGAGGTATAATGCGCGGATCGGTGATCTGCATATTCGATGAGTATTTTTGTTATACCGTGTGTATATTTGGAGTACACCATGCTTCAGTAACGTTCCGATTTGCAAGGCCCCTGTAGGAAGCTGTAATAGACCATTGAGTTTGACTGACGACCGGTGCGGTTGGCAAATTGACTTCCTTTCCGAACACAAATTGCTTGTTCCATATCAGAATTGAAAATCGAGATTCGGATCTTGTGACAAACGTTGATTCATATCCGCTGCAATTTGCAACGAGTCGACTGGAACCAATCTCAATATTGATGCCAGACTCATTATCATTTAGAGATCCGAATCCAAATGAAAATTTGTTGCAGATTGCAGGTTGTAAAACACGACTTGACACACATCTACACGAACAATAATAGCGTTATAAAATGATATGTGGTCATTTTAGATCTGAACTACTGATCTCACCTTTATTACGAATTATTTAATTATATTATTGTACTTGATAGTCATCATGATCTAGTAAATCCAGACCAGATTCAATTTGAAGCTGTTAACTCTATTTCAAGCCATGTAAGATTAACGATTAGTACCCTAATCGTTAAATTTTCGCGGAACACGACTCCGAAATTGCTCTTACAAGCCAAAGCATTTGCTAAACGTCACGGAGTCTACATCAAACGTAAAACGGAGGGTTAAAGGCAGATTTACACGCATCCAGTGGCTGGTGCAACTGAAATGTGTTCTGTTATTTCGCTATATTAGATATCTTGACAGGTTTAATTTGCTTAAAATTAAAATAAATTTGAACGAGCGATTGAGCGGCGCACGCTCTTTCCATTCAAAGTCAAAAAATGGTTTCTTTTGAATTTTTTTGCACCTGAATTTTGCTACGCAGTCACACAAACTATTGCTACAGTTTACACACATCCCACTTATTTATTTATTTAATCTTTATTGCACAATAAAATAAAAGTACAAGTGGCGTACCTAATGCCATATGGCATTCTCTCCCGGTCAACCATTAGACCAAGCAGAAAATTTGTGTGGCTGGCGTAATAAAATTCACAAAAATAAGCAAACTTAATATAAATAAAATATATATAATATATCAAAAACACATAGGTATACTTAAACACAAATATACTTTTAAACATATAATAACTATACATATATACTAACATGCATAAAATACAATAGATAAATACATAAATATAAATAATAATAAATATAATCAGGATGATTGGGACTAGGACTGCTGGAGGAAAAATTTATGTACCGCTCGCTTAAAAGCCAAACGACTGGGAGCTCTTCTTATAGACTCCGGAAGGGCATTCCATAGCCGGATAGCCTGGACTTGAAAAGACTTGTCCATGAAGGTAGAGCGATGAGGAGGAAAACTAAGGATGAGAGTGCTAGAGGAGCGAAGTGAACGAGAGTGAGTGGAACTGAGAGGGTTGAATTTAGATTTAAGATAGCTAGGGGAGTGCGGATTGTTCAATATAGAAAATAGCATAGAGAGTATTTTAGCATTACGACGTAAGGGAATAGGGAGCCATGCAAGCTGAGCGCGAAATGAAGAGATGTGGTCAAATTTACGAATATTAAAAATAAATCTGATGCAGTTATTGGCCAATCGGTCCAATTTGTTAAGGAGAACTTGCGTAAGGTCACAATAACAAACATCTGCGTAATCAAGAAAGGCTTGGCTAAGCTTTTTTCGATATCTTCTACAGATACTAAACTACTGAGCGCACTAACCTTCTAGAATTATCGTAGTTCGCCCCGAACTGAGAACCTGCGAACCCCATATCTCGGCAACTCCTGGACTGATTTGGCCTAAGTTCGAACTTAAAATTGTATTGGCTACGCCTACCATAATCATGAAGCTCCGATGAAAGATACTCAACTTATCGTCGAACAAATATACATACATAGAAACGCCGGATGGTTCAAGTAGACTCAAAGAATTTCTGTCGCTTTGCTCGCTCGTTCAAGTATCTAATTTGTGACACTAGCAAAGGCAGAGGTCTTATCGTGCGAATGTTACTAGCAGTAGTGAGAGCAGCATGCTACTCGTAGCGGATCATTGACTGGATCCATGTAAATCAGCCTTATTACAAGTTCATGGATCCAGTGACATTTACTACGCTATTTCGGAGCATCCTCGGAGGGTTTTCTTGATCTATTCTGATTTACAGACGTTTACGACGAAGCAAGACGCCCTAACAAGTCAATTTGTTTTGTCCCTTTTTAGGAATGTAAATAGGAAATACTGCTTCTTCCTGGTTATCTTATATAGAATGCATTCGATCTCAGAGGTTACGAACGAGTACTTGTATTTGTTGATTTATCACATCGTGTTCGAGACAGATATGAATGTAACGTTTCGTTTATTGGTTGAAATTTTACAATATTTAAATGTCTTCTTTTACTTTTCGGTAGAAAAGTATTAGTTTGTATTCTTGTATACGATTAACACTCGATACGTAAATAATTATACCGAAGTACCTATTTGTTCTCCGACTGTCAAAAATGAGAAAACTGAGGTAGTTTTTATCGTTTTGAATATTAGTTGTTTATCTATTCGTCTTATAAATTATGCAAAGTATGTTTCAACTGCGAATATAACATTTATTCGTTTATAATGCTGTCGTCTAGTGTCCAATATGAAGGTTTAAAAAATATAAGATGGCACATATAACCACCAATTGGACTCCAGACTGTCGAAGAAAGAGAGCAAGACCAAGGAAGAGATGGGCGGATGAACTTACACAGTTTGAAAAATAATGGCAGATCACATCTAGGGACCGCGAAAGTTGAAGCAGAGTGGGGAGGCTTTTTTCCAACAATGGCACCTATATAGCTGATAAAATGAAATTAACTCTCGAAATGTAATAAAAGTCCCTTGGTCGAATTGACGGTACACATCACTTGAGTCTGCAACTTCAATTACTTACCATTTATTAAAACTAAAAAGGAAACTGGTAATATTTATGATCTCCTACGTTTCGTATCACATCCTGGAGTACTTTGAATCATCTTTGATACTGTAATTGAACACGGCTGCCCCTTCCGCTGCATTCGCATTAGATTTATCTACAAATGCACCTTTATCTCCAATCTGGTGTCTATAATCAATTTCCGTTCCATTACTGCAAATTGCTACTCTAGAAATCAATGCTTTTTCTTCCTTTTCAACTAGCTTTGGTTCAGAGCAGAAATTCCTTGTCAGTATCTTACGCAATACCGTCATATTTTTACACGCCATGAATGACTATGTTGTTATGTGGAAAGTTGACGTACTTAAAAATAGATGCATTTTATTTTTCCTGTATCATCTTCGGTTTCTTCCGCGTTTATAATAAAGCTATTAATTTTGTCCAGTCAGTTCCTCCTTTCAATATTTACGTTTGTTTTGTTGTAACATAAATCCTTATAAGTACGAGATGTATGCATTTAAAAAAAAAATTGTAAAACCAGTTAGCTGATGGGTCTATAAATTACTTGTTCAATTTTTCAATTTCGACAGAAGGAATGATATTTTTATTAGTGGTAATATATTTCCCTACAAATATACAAATATTAATAAGATCATTAATTTCAAGTTATAATAAATTATGATACTTACTAATGTTATATCACGAGATCATTTTTAGGGTTCCGTACCCGAAGGGTGCAAACGGGACCCTATTACTGAAACTCCGCTGTCTGTCCGTCTGTCTGTCTGTCTGTCCGTCAGTCACAGGGCTTTATCTCTTGAACCGTAATAGCTAAACACTTGAAATTTTTACCAATTATGTATTTATTACTATGAACACAACAACAACAAATACTAAAAATAAAATAAAGTTAAAAATAAAGGGGGTCGTCATACAAGAAACGTGTTTCTTCAGCGTTTTAAAACATTGTACGGTGGTACGGAACCCTTCATGTACGAGTCCGACTCGCACTTGCCTGTTTATTATGAACGCAGTCGGTCTTCAAAAACCCTTTTATGCATAACTTTGATGTTATTTTTGGAGATCCTATTTTGAGTGTTGGATACTACACCGTCATCGCACATTGCTCTCGTCATCTGTTTCGCATTTCACGTTTCCTTTATATCTTTTATTATGTTTATGATTTTATAATAATTATATATTCGTTTATTTTACAGCTGTAAGTTTTTGAATGACCTATTTCTTTTCTACATATTACTCTTTGGTAGATAGACCGTATATTTCAAATGTTATTATTGGCTCTGGAAGAATTTTGAAGCTATTGATCTTGCTTTAATAGCAGCTTTTTATCTCTTTCATTTTCAATTGATTCTACAGTTGAAAAGCTTGGGAAAAATTCCTTTAGCTGACTTAGACAGTCGGTATACCGTTAAAAGTGGATGATGCGCCCAGCAGTTCACACATATGTGGGTCAGCACGATGCATGTCTGTATCTCAGTTAGTGGGTTAATGCACGTGTGTAATGACGGTTTGGTGTGATGCCAGAAGGATGCCAGCCATCATTTTTAGATTGCAGATGTATAGACATCAGCAGGTCAGGTTACCCTACACACCTTTATGCAACGATAATAGAAGCGAAATTGCTATGAACTTCGGTTTGATGTGCTGATTGTACTGCGTAACTTTCGCGAAGCAAATTGTAATGTATACTTTGAAATCTTTATGACTGTAAAGATTTGTTGTTTTATGTTTTGATTTTTAATGACTTTAAATAAAAAGCGAGGACGATCAAGGACATCATTTTGAGAGTACTTATGTTTTATAAATTCGTAATGCCTCGCTTCCGCCGTACTGTGTGGTCGGAATGATTTTGTATGAGCTTTTGCTTTTATTTCGTCTCTTTCTTGATGCTTAATGCTTGACTTTCGATTCATATCACCTGCGTCAATATTATCTTTGAAATACACGTGTAAGATATATATTTTATGTCATAGCGACTTGATAGGCGTTGTGTTATTAACCAAAATAAAGTAACTAAAGACCGACGATGCCGCGTAAACCAAAAGCTACTCTTGATGCGGGTTGTTGCGGGTTTAAAGCTTAAAAAAATATGTCTTAGGTATTATATAAATAAATCGCTAAACAAACATAGGAACTACCCAATCGTGGAACGGTTTCTGCAGTTCCAAGACTCTGAAGAAATATTTCACGCTCTTTTTGAAAAACTTCGTGATTAGAAGAAAACAATGGTAAATCAAATAGAGCAGAAACATCGACATAATTCAATTTAATTTACTGGTCTTGACTCTCTATATTAATTCTTATCAGCCTTTTATTGCATTAGTTTATACAATTAACTTAAGAAAATGGTTTTGGTTTGTTTATCTTTGTTTTAATCTGACGATTTTAGAAACGACTATAAATGCTTCTTATCTAACCACTGTCGTTGATAAAATTTGCATTTATCTAGGTACCAGTGATATTGTTTATTCATAAGGGTGATAAACATCACTTTTACCACGAGTTAAAGTTTCTCTCGATTTGTTTGTTTTAATTAAATGTTTTTATTACATTAGTTCTGATCAGGTACACCACATTCTTCATATGATCAATTCTTCTTATTGAGCCGTAATGTCTTTAATATTATATGTATGTGTTAAGACTAGTAATCTTGGTATTTTACGCATTTTTTCATCTAAGTGCATTCCCTTTAACATCCTTAGCTGCGCTGATTCGAACCCTGGTGCGCATTGCCGTTTTTCCTTCTCCAAAGACGTGTAAAAGGTCATCCAAAGTTAAAAAAAAAACTTACTTTGAGGCTAGCTTAATCAGTGTAATTTGTCCTTATATATATATATTTATTTATTATCATTTATTTATTTATCCAACGAGGCCGAAGATCGTGCAAAATTGAAAAGTAAAAGCCGAAACCGATAATAAAACGATTTGACTATGGGTGTACGAACTTTGACCTTCTTTTTGAATGTACTTGTTGTTGGGGATGTTTGTACAGTCGTTTAGTCGCCTGTACGACATCCACCGTAACAGATGGAGTGGTCCTGTTCTGTGCCGGAAAACACAATACTCCTGGATACCAATACTCCAAAAACAGAGCGACATACGTTGTCGTAGCTGCATGCTCGCATTGTAGTGTCAAGAGACACTGGGCGCTACGCAATGAAAAACTATAGGTTTTGTGACACGTATAGCAAAGCCGTTCAGAAACACTAGATCATGGATCATTTTGTATTCGTCACTCGTGCGTAGTACATTGGAGTATTGCTCATCTGTTTGGTCGCCTATTTATCAGGTCCACACGGATCGGATTGAACAAGTTCAGCGTTGCTTTCTGAGAACACTGCGGTAGACTCGGTTTAAGGCGTCAAATACCTGAATATGAAGATAGACTTCAAAAATTTGGTCTCAAAAGCCTTGAATTCCGTCGCTCAATAACAGACTTGACCAATTTACATAAAATAGCTAATGGGTCAATGGGTTCTCAGTTACTTGAACAATTGGGATTTAAGATTCCACATCATTCAGCCAGGGTTCCACAGCTGTTTAGCGTGCCTTTTGCCAGGAACAATGTCGGTCATAATAATCCTTTGATTAGATTAGAATTTGTGAATTATATAATAATATGAGCACTAATGTCCAACTAGATTTATTTGCTGATAGATTGTCAAAATTTAAATATTCTGTTTATCACCATAATTAGCAGTTATATTTATTGATTCATGTTTGATTGATTGTTTATTTGCTTGCATGTATTAATATTCTCTGTAGTGTCGTGTACAGTCTTTTGTAGGATTTCAGAATAATATTGGTCTTAGATATAAGTACTATAAATGAAGTAGTTCTGTTATCTGTGATTGTACCTTAATAAATAAAAATAAAAAAAAATATATATATAGTAAAATAAAATAAAATAAAATAAAATAAAACAAAATAAAATAAAATAAAATAAAATAAAATAAAATAAAATAAAATAAAATAAAATAAAATAAAATAAAATAAAATAAAATAAAATAAAATAAAATAAAATAAAATAAAATAAAATAAAATAAAATAAAATAAAATAAAATAAAATAAAATAAAATAAAATAAAATAAAATAAAATAAAATAAAATAAAATAAAATAAAATAAAATAAAATAAAATAAAATAAAATAAAATAAAATAAAATAAAATAAAATAAAATAAAATAAAATAAAATAAAATAAAATAAAATAAAATAAAATAAAATAAAATAAAATAAAATAAAATAAAATAAAATAAAATAAAATAAAATAAAATAAAATAAAATAAAATAAAATAAAATAAAATAAAATAAAATAAAATAAATGATGATAAAGTCTAATTTGGTTTGACATAAAAATTGGATGATACTATGATATGATACCTGGTCCTTTACAAAGTCTGTTTGTTTGTTTAATAACTTTACTATGAAAACACAATTAAAGACATAAACAACATATAGAGTAACCAACTCGGGTATATTTGCATACTTTGGATTGCTCACAATCTAAGTCTTAAACAGCTCGTAACTTTTAAATAGCTGAACCGATTTCCATCAACCATAGCTAAGAACCATCTCGACAAACAAGGCTATTGATAAGAAAAAACCGCATCTAATTCGATCTATTCGTTTATGAGCTAAGATGCCACAGATAGACACGAATTGACAACGGCGGACTTATCCCATAATGGAATCTCTTCCAGTTAATTATTTACTACAATTTGAATATATTTGCCCACAGCCGTATCTACAAGATGGTCGGCTCTTCGTGCGGCAGCCACCAGGCGTGGCGGGGCCCGGCGTCTGCGCCGCGAGATGGCATCATTACATGAAAGCCTTGATGATGTCTGCGAGCCCGGGGACTGCGCCCCGCAGCCGCACACCAGGGCTCAGCTGACAAGGAGAATCGAGGAGCTCAAGGTAACTGTTTCTTCCAGCCACCACTAAGCGTAGACCTCTTTCCGTTGGTGCCACTATTAGTCCGGTCCAGTATTGTAATAAAGATTAGAAATTGAAAAACGTTCATGATGATACGTAGGGAAAATCGATTTTTAAACATTACTATTAAATAAAGTTGATAAATTTGTAGTCAACAGTAGCCAACATTGAATAATTTAAATAAATTTCTGGTCAGTAATACCCAGCATTCATTGTATATCTATTTTTATTAATTTAATATTTATTGCACAATAATCTAATGATTATAATACAAAAGGTAAAACTTAATGCTAAGCATTGTCTACAAGTTCACCTTAGGGACGTAGCAGAAAAGGTAGTAAATGGGGTGCAAGATTAAATACAATAAAGAAAGAAGAGTGTTATATACAAATAATAAAACATATATAATTCGTATAATTACATAAGAGGCTATAATCTAGAGAGCAAGATAGTAGCAACATCTGAAAAATAATACAGGATTTTGGTTTTCTAGCAGAATACGCTTTTATGTATGGTCCTTTTGTATGATAAGTCCAATAAGATATCATCAAATAAGTCTAACTTCACGTTCTTGTAAATTTCTCAATATTGTACCTATTCAATACATCCGAATAATGCACTTCAGCATTTTGTGCAAACAAAACGTTTTTGGTTCCCTTTTTCATCATTTCGCCCACTATCACGCTAAAGGTGACCTGTGGGTCCTACGGCCCTGGGCTCTGTCGAATAGACAGAAATAAAAATGTGATAATCTGTGGCAAAAGATACATTTAGAAAAAATCTATTTGTACTGAAACCACTTATATAAACATCTGTTATACATAGGTACCTAACTATAAAAAAGAACTTCGCTAAATTTCCTTTATTAAACAACTCATGCACTTCCTACATACGAGTATTTAATGGGATTTTATAGACTCCTGCTGTGTGTTTGATTAAAAATAGTTATCTGGAACTAACGGTTTCGGTCTCATGTGACAGTATATGAACTAGCGGTATTTCCATAACTGCAGCCGAGCCTATAAACATGAATTCACAAAATAAAGAGCACGAAACGAGAAATCTATGTGTACTATTTATTGTACGAGTATTAGTGCATTATTCAATAAAAATCTGACCTAGTCTAAACTAGTCATATATATGGTACCAATTTGAGGAATGTCCTTTTATTTAATTTGACAGCAAACATTAGTGCTCCATAAATCAGCAGCATTAATTAAATAAGATGGTTAAAGTTAATTGATTTATACAATGCTCGGAACAATATCTGAATTAAAATAGTGGGTAGTAGTTAGTAAGTTATATGTGATAAGGAAATTTGTCAGGGTGATTCGAAGTTACGGAAGCAGCATTGGGTATTTTGGTGGGTCAAAAATAAATTATTTCACTCACAGTACAGATATAAGGTGCGAAAGTTCGAATCTCACTCTTAAGAATTTTTTTTATCACGTTTTTAATTTTGATACGGTTATAGATTTATTTAGGTTAAATCTTGCAATCTTTATCTGACAAACTGCCTAGTGTTCGATTAGGTTAAAATTTTGATTTAACTTCAGAAGAAAAAACGAATGTAGTTTTAGCTGTCGTCCTAAAACGATACTCGTATACTTAACGATCTTGACATGTACCCTTAATGATGCGAAGCGTCACATCTACACCTTCCATTTTTACCAGGCTATAAAGACGACATGTTGGTATTGGTCACGGGAGCAATCTGATACGGCAATATCAATCCATCTACGGAATGGTTATCAGCAATTAAAATCTAGTCAACCAACATGACGAAGATGACTGTAAGTCTGCTAGATTGTAATAGCTTTTAACGATTACAATTTTGGATTTATACTTTGCCTAGTTGGCCATCTAGCGTTTGTTTAAACAAACGCTAGATGGCCAAAATAAAAAATCAGTAACCTCGTCATATCACCTAGGTTAGGTAGCGGACCCCGGGCTCTAAAGCGTTACGGTGAGGATACAACCGGGAATACGTTCGGGATGATGATGACGACTTTACCTAGTTCGATTATTTTTGATCCAACCAATGCTAGAATCTCGAAAAAAAACTTAGACGTAGGAACGTCTAAGTTTTTTTTACGCTGTATAAGAAAAGCTAATCGGATATTTTTTTATGACAATGTAGTGAAAATTTTTGGTTCCCAGTATTTTGAAATTTTGATAGGCTGAATGTCTAAGGCTGAATGCATCTTCTTTTGCTCGAATCGAAAGTTCAAGTGATTTTGTGGCGAAAGGGTCAGCCAATCTGCGTTATCGACTAGATTGTTATTGCAGATGGCCCAGGGTATTCCAGTCATATAGGGAGGCCCGATACATCAGGCATCAAGGCTCTTTTCTTGCAGTCCAATAGGATCAATTAACCCTTCTATTTTTAGAACGAGCGAAGCGTCTCAGTCTCGAGATTAGCCAAAAATACTTCTGTCTGTCTGTCTGTTCTCGCCTACAAGTCGCTTTTTCGACCGATTTTGACTAAAATTGGCACACAAGTTCCTTGATTTATTTAAATTTTTTTGTCGATATCGATTTTAGATCGTGGAAGAAATAGGGGGAAAAAGCGGGAACTTTGCTGTAGCGTATTTATTGACGGATTTCAATCAAATTTGAGAGGCACATTAGGGGCTTCATTCTACACAAGATGTTAAATTTCCAAAAGGGGGGAGTAGCGTTATATATGGACGGATTTCATTGAAATGGCTTTGCTAAGCCAGGGGAAAATGTCGGTTATTGGAAGGTTATAAGAGATTGCGAGGTCTACCTACTGTTGTCATAGAACCACTAGTAATATAAGAAGATTACATTTTATCTTTACTTACCATACTTAACTAACTTTGCTTCTTTCAGGAGCGTCTGTCTCGTCTTCTAGAATGCAAGGTGTCGATGCTGAAGTTGACGGTGTCAGTGCGTCGAGCGCTAGGCGAGATGGAGTCGGATGACAGTGGCTTAGCTTCGGAGCTTAACTCGCTGCTGGCGAGATGGGACGATGCGCATCAACGGTAAGTAACCAAATCAATTTTACTGGACTTAGGTTGTTAGCATTAGACTAGTAACCCATTTAGTGTTTTTTTAAACCTCTCGAAACTCTGATAGCGTGTTGCAGAAATAATATATATAAAAAGCTAGCTGGTACCGCGGCGTTGCACGCGTAATCCTCAAGAGCCGAAATTTGACAATCGTACGGGAACCTTGCATTTTAAGGGATAAAAAGTATCCTATGAGTTAATTAAAGTAATAAACTATCTAAGTCGGTATATCCAATTCGTTTAGAAAGACGTTTTGGCGAAAAAGCGGTATAAACATTTATACACAGTTACATCCGTACAAACTTTCGCATTTATAATATTAATAGAATTAATTCGGATAAAGATTGACGTTTGATTACGTTTACTTATTAACACGTACGACGACGTAATACCACGTCAGTTCATTTTAGAAGGTAAGACACCAAGTCATAATTTTTTTAAGTTAAGCAAGTGAGTAAAACCAAGCCAGTTAATTTTACCCTGTTTAGTATCTGTTCCCATGCGTAGATAAATCTTTTTTTAAATTATTGATGACATTATTGGTTGACAATCTTGATTTATGCAAATGAAACTCAAACCTGTTATACAGTTTTCTAATAAACTTGTACCGTTTCAGTTAGTAAAACCTAGATTTAGGATCTTGGAAGATAGATGAAAGAAGATAGATAAAAGAAAGACCAGATATCGGCAAATGAGATAGGTATAATGGACAACTATTACATTACATTAATTACAAAGATTCACAAGAACACTAGGTACAGATTAGGTAGTCAGGGTCGTGAGTTATAGGCACTAGATCAGTTGAGTAGCCCTTCTAGGTAGAAGAACTACTTAGCTTCAGATGCTGCCGAAGACGAAGAGGACAAGCGCCGGCCGCCGCGCCTTATATATGGGCATGGGCCCCCCCGCTGCGCCTAAGAGGGGCGGAGAAGTGCTGGAGCCCGCGCGATGTCACAAACTATCGCATGACGTATTAATTATTTATTAATCTCTACAATTGCTTAAACTGGAATACCACCCAAGTCTCTTTTCCGCTGTTCTTAATGTCGCATTCATAAACAACTAATAAGCGCATAAATTAATAAATACGTAACATGGAAAATACAATGATAAGTTATAAACCTACTTTACTAAGTAGGTTTGTAGTTGCAGTGTAGTAGTATGCAGCTATAATAGCAATCTTACTAATTAATCTAAATATACGAGCTACCTTGGTAGTAAAAGAATTTCTTCTTCACGCTGTCCTGCTTCGATGCTGTCAGTCTTTTCTATTTGGTACTGTAACCATCCCAGTTTTTAGTTTGTTTGGTCAGAAATGTTCTTAGTTACGAAGTAAAACATTATTCGAGTCAGACTAAAAGTCAGGTTTTTAATTTTAAATGTAGGTGGTCATTGATTAACACGGCGCACTGGCAACCGGCCCTGATTTAAGACGCGCGGACACGCATTGCTCTGGTCTTCTTATATTAATGCGTTCCTAGTTACATGCTTAGCTACACTGCACACTTAGCGAGAAGAAATTCACTTTCTAAATTAGTCTTCTTATTTCTTTCTAGCACATCCAACGAACTGCTGTCACTAGAGAAGGCAGTCTGCGTCTGGGCAGAATGGGAAAGCGCTTTCCGCGAGCTACAAGGCGCCCTGCGAGGCGACCTGGCCACTTTGGAGGCGCTCCGTGACCGTGGGGTCACCGTTGGCGACCAGACGGAGGTGGCTGCTCAGATTAAGCAGTTAGCTGCGTCGCTTGTGGAGAAGAAGAAGGTAAAAATTAAAAGAGTACATATATTTATTTTAGACTGACGTTGTCCATGAACTAATCACATTTAGCTGACATGCCTTAGCGCCGACTCATACCAGAACGTGAGCAGCCGACTGGACTGGTAACTACCAGTCCAGTATACCAATCCAGTATCAACCGGCGCTTAATAGTTTTTTATTTGATAATACACAAACTAAGACATCAAACACGAAATGTGTCTAAAACTTATAGCACATATTTCTTCTGTCCCTCAGGGTGGATCAACCTGTGACTCTCTGTCAGACTCCGGTATATCCGATGGCGATAGCGAAGGCGCTGGTGGTCGCGCTCGGCGACTCAACGCCCTGAGAGAGTTGGCACGTCGTTTGCAAGCCGCTTTAGCTCCGAACTCCCCTGCACACAAAGCTATTGCTAAGGTAACACGTAAAATGTTTTAAATGTTTAATTGATTTAAAGCTTCAAACAACAGAAACGAAATACCTTAATTTAAAGACAATAAAAATCATTATGTTAATCAAACATTATTGTCGTTTCCAGCGTATGGAACAAACAGAAAATGAAGTTCGTATCTTGCAAGAATCCTGTCGCGCTTTGGTGGAACAAAGCATTCCTGATCTGAAAATCGATGAAGACACGTAAGTTTACATTTTATAAAATTGATTAAAAAGTAAAGTGGGTTTTAGTAGTAGTACAGAGGATAGTTAAGATACCTGTGCCACCTCACGTAGTGCGCGACGCGCGCGGAGGCACAGGTATCTGATTAAACGTCTGTACTAATGCAAATTCTAAGTGACTGATGATCAAGTTTCATGAAATACTTATAGTTGTCCTCTTAATACCCCTAGTAAGAAATCATTCTTACCTTATTTCCGGATTAAACTCTTTTTTCGTATTGTTACAGTAAGGACTACAATATTGCTACCGTGGCTGGTAGCAAAACCGGTGCTGGGGATCCTGACTACAGCCCAAGAGGAGGATGGGTCTGGCGCGTTCTGCGTTCATCTCTTCCTATACAGCTTTGCCTTGTCGCTTTACTGCTGGCAGCTTGGCTAGTGGAGCGACCGAGATGCTGTGATGCCTTGAACTCATTGGCCCAAACCCTCACACCTCAACTGCGCTATGTGAGAGGACCACCACCGGTTTGAACGCACACTAATGTGTATTTTGTGTCTGTTAGCTATACAGCTCTAACTTCCAAGAAGACTCTTTAATATTTAAAGGGGATAAGGTTTGACCTAGCGCAAGGCTATTGACAAATTAAGCTACCGGATTAAAGGTGCAATATATGGCGATTACGGTGGCTAAGTCGGTTGTGATAATGGAAGCCACACTGAGTTGGACTTGGGAAAGAAGATTATCAGACTATGGGGAAAAACATACGATAGTAGTATGATTTTTTGAAAAAAGTGTACTTAGTGTACATGGATGATATGATAGATGTCGGTCATTGTGGGTGTTGCTTAAGCTAGGCAATACTAGGTTTATTTACTAACCAATATTTTGATGAGTAGTAAGTCTCGTATAAGAATTACATTATTTGGTTGAAATTGCTACTAACACATTATATTTTGAAATTCTTAGAAAAAAAAATACGACTAATTTAAATAGAATTTTCAATGGTTTAACCTGATTGTGAAATTAATCTAGAGTATGGAAATGATTAAAACTGAATGGAATGTAATAAATAATTCCACTCAAGGTACTCAACCTTCTTAAATAATGACATAGTAATAGAATTTGATTTTATATCAGACATTTTTTGATTCGTAATTCCCAATTGCTCATAGCAAAGTTCAAATAAACAAAAGTGTTCCAATAAAAGATCATCTGTATCAGATGAAGTTCAAAGTAGTTAGTGCGTATTAAGTAGTATTATTTGTACTAACATTTTGACAAACTAAGTTGGTTTAGGATAATGGCATGCCTATTTTAGTACAAGTATTTAATAGGTTTTGTAAGGTGTGTGAGAGTGCGCTAAGTATGAGAACTATTAAAGAAAATCTTTTCGTTAGCAAAACAAAAAATCTTTCATCCATTTTTTTTATTAAGTATTTAAAATTATAATATATATTCTATTTGGCAAATTATTTATCAATGTGGTCATGTAGTTTAATAAAGAATATTTGATTTAAAAAATTTAATTCCCTGTGGTACTAAATGTGAGAGTATGTATGTAGTACCTACCATACTATCTGAATAGTTTCTTAAAACCACGCAATATTTTTAATTTAACACATGCTAATTCTACACATGATTATCATATTTTTTAATACGACGTACATTCTCAAAGTCGTGGCCTTACCTATTACTACTAAAGACTGATATAAGTAGTGTTCTCCTAACAAGAATAACATTTTCAATGTCGTGCAACCTTAACATATTTTTATTAAATGCTACTTTAAACATCAATTAGAAAGAAAAGGTTGCTTAGTCACACAATTTATTATTTATCTATATATAGATATTATTACTATTATTGACATTTATCGTGTTATTTGTTGAGATATTGTCAAGACATTTTATTTTTGCAATCATATTGCAGTATATATGAATATATGTAGGAAGAAATTATTTTATTCCGATAGAATTCGAAAAAAAACTATTTAATGTGTCATCATTAGAAATGGAATTGATTTTATATTATTATTATCTAATTATAAAATATTTTCAAACTAAAAATTATTAAAAAATTTGCCACAATATTACAAATAATAATGATGAGTTAAAAATTACATATTTGTGTACAGTAAGGAGAAATTCTTATTCTATTCTAATATATTGTGTACTGAATATCTTGTGGCAAATTAATTGTCATATTGCAAGAACCAATAAAACTACAAGCCTTATCAATTTATAATATTTCGTATAATTTATTTGTCAATATTTCATTTGTCGTTTTAATGCAGAAATATTTAAGAAAATCATTAGATTTAATAAATCAATAGTTTTCTTCGTAAAGTAATAATGTAAAAACTGCCTTAAGTATGATTGTAGTGTGGCGCATTCTTGCTGAATGTATTAATTAGTTTTATAAAAAATATTTTCCTGTGGTGTTTATTTCATTTTGTCTACCCCCATAGACTTAACAACCACAGCGAAGGAGTTAGGACATTCTATAATTACATTGTAAGGCAGTTGATGCCTATGTAGTGTGTCATATTTCTTTTAATTTTTCTACTTTCGTTTTTAACTAGGTAATTGAAAGAAAATAGACATGCTAATAATGTGCATTTAATTTTTTTCCCTTTTTTTCTTGCAGGAATTGTGAGCATAATATGTAAAATTGGTTGCATAATGGCATGTTGGCTTTTGGAATGAAAATAAATAATGATTTTTAAATGGTATTTTTATTTTGAACCTTTCTTATGACTCACCCATAGTTTGTAACTTAAACAATGAAGATATATTGGCAAAAAAGAAAGAAAAAATAGCGGCGTGCTCCTGTCTCTTAACATTTTTAGTGTTCCGAATTCTGAAGTTCCTAGACAGAACTCTTATACAGTTTCGGTATGTCCGTTCGTCCATCCGCGGCTTATGGCTCATTTTCATTGGCCGATAACTCAGTCTATATACAGCGTGCGGGCTAACGACCAATGACAGCCACGAGTGGATACAAAGGTCGTTACACCGTCTGCGATCCCCGCATGCTATATGTACATCGAGTGTTCATTACTCTATCGACTAGTGAAAACGACTCCCCGCATGCATTTCAGAAATCTCCCGCAACCCGAATGCGAGCCAGAACGACCAATCCAAATGAGCCATTAGCCTACACACTGTTAGTACTACATACTACTTATTTGAAAAATTTCGTACAAAATACATAATTCTTAGAAAACAACTACTTAGATAAAGTTGTAACTTGTTTAACTTGTAACTTCGGAACTCTACTCTAAGCGTGGCCCGACACGCACTTGGTCGATTTATTTTACACGCTATCTAACAATATACAGTGTATCCCGTCACTGGTGGTATGATTGCCAATTTCAAATGTTTCAAAGTGAACACGGAACACTTGGCAAATAGTCGATGGACCACAATAGTACCTAATATTATGCAATAAATATGAAATAGGTAAATAAATCCTTAATACATCGTTTTTTTTTACCTATTTCAATTGCGAGAGTAGTAAATACCTACGGACTTATAATTTTGTTACCAACTGCTATAAAAGTAGAGTAATTTAAGAAGTTAATGTACATGTATGTTTGCGAATTTCTTTATCACTAAATAGTATAAAACAAAGTCGTTTACCGCTGTCAGTATGTAGGTATGTATGTCGCCGCTGTTATAGCAGCTCGTTCGTACCTACGGTACGCTAGTCGCTCGTCAATATGGAGAACTTCTTGATGTCAATTTTCTTTTTCGAGTTGCCATCATCAGTTCCATGCAAAAAGTTTTTCATCTTGATGATCTGATTTGCACCTTTGGCACGTTTACTAAGTTCTTTCAGCAGTAGAAAGCTTCGTCATTTATTAGTGAGTCATGATTATGATACGATTAAATGTGATTGTTAGTACCTAAGTCAAGTACAAATTAATAAATCATTTTAAACCTTTAAACGCTTTTTGTTTTAATAACTTACGAAAAATGCCTCATAATAATAGTATGGGTACCTAAGGGTATTTAAAGTAAGTACACCATCAATCAGCTTCTGGACAATTCATTTATTTGTATAAAAATTATGGTGAATGGTATAGGTACCTAGGTGAAGTGAAACAAGAAAAATTAAAACATAACACAAATCTTTCACAAACTTTGGACAGCGGAGGTCACTCGGCAGTTGCTCTGTGTACCTAAATACCACTGAACTGAATATCTAAATACTAATAACTTCATCAAAAAGTTAGGTAGCCGACCCCGACCTCCGGAGTGCGAATCGGGAGTGCGCTATGATGATATATTATCATCGTTTTCCATTCACGCCTTGATAGATTTCCATTTTTGCCAGTTGAAAGTTGCCTACATTGATTGTTTGTCATATGTTTAGGTAGTATCGTTGGGATGGAAACACTCGCACATACTTAGATATTGTAATTTACAACCTATAATATCGCAGCTATACCTGGGAGCTGCGACCGCGGATTATTATGTATTATAAGTACTTAAATAAAACGTATCCGGATAAATGTTCTTAATAGTAAAAACGTCATCAAGATCGCCCCAGTCATTTCTAAGCCTACCTATATAGACAGCCAGATAAATGGATATACGCGCGGAGACTTAAGTTTATGCTATACTTATACCTATTGTAATCATTATCGATATCTTAATACGTAAGTATTGCACATCCCTATTTTTTACTAGGTAGGTACTTATTTTCGATTCACTACGCTTCGCGCTGGGGGCACGACAACTGACATAACGTCTCGCGGTGAAAAGGTTAAATGATGGATAAATTCGACAAACGAGGTTAATCACTTCATAGCTGATTTTATTTCATCTTTTATTCCTTTGGTGTTGCGCAACCTTGCTACCAGATGGCGCCACTGGTTTGATCTTACGTTAAAGCTACTGTTTCTTATACAATTTTCAACTATGACTATGAATCATTCATGTACATTTGTCGTTCATCGCGTTTTGTTTTACTGTCTGTCACCAAACCTCTTGACAGCAAAACACTTTATATAAATGCATCCAGTTTTTGACGTGACAACGTCTTATAAATTGGTTAGCCGGATGACACTTCAAGAAACTGCGTTACGCTCCGCTCACGTTATGCGCTCACAATGAGAGCGAGTGAGAGGCACGCGTGCCTCTCACTCGCTCTCATTATTATTTTACCACTCAAAGTCGTTGTCACGTAAAACTTTCGCCCGTATACCGACTTTACAGGCAACCAATTTTTTTGGATTCTAAGATGTGTAGTTGTTGATTTGTTTTTATTATATTTTTATGAGATTTTATACCATACACTTTTTATCGTATTGTAAAAAAAATATTTTCCAGTGAACAACTGTAGTTGCTTGGGGAGTGCGGGGGTTGTTGTTGTATGTTAAAGAAATGTTAGTTTTAACCAACGAGATCTATGTACTTACGTACTAGAGAAGACGCCATATACAACAATTGTGTTCTGTTCATCATATGCTATCACTGTTAACCTCACATTAGTCACTCGCTAGCAATACGCGCATAAAACACTCCACAATTCATTAAAGAAAACACTCTCAACTTAGTCAAAAATGCCTTGGTGTGTGTTGAGATACTGCACTAGTAATTCAAAGAACAAAGCAAAATATTAAGGAATAACTTTCCATCGGTAAGTAACTAGATTTCATTGATTGAAAATTAAATACGGATTGCAAAATTTCGGCTGCCATAATGAATGAAATGAGTGAATGATCTGTCAACCGATGGATTGATTCGTCATAGACTAACAAAACAGAAGTGAAATGTAGACATCATAAATATGCCCACATTTCACTTTCTTCATGGAAGCATCGAAAAACTAATTGTTTGCTACTCAGTTATTAATGTTTGTAAAACATTTAAAAATGTTTAAGTTTTATATTTTTTATCTACATATGCTATAAATGCTTTACAAAAGTTTCCTAAAATCCTATAAATCCTTTATAAAATTAAGTCATATCTCGTAAGGTCTCATTAGGACCTCCGAGGGTTCAAAAATTTTGTATGTAGGGGCTACAAGTGTCCCGCGCAACTTGAAACTGCTATCAGATTTTGGATACAAGATGGCTGATTACACATTTTTTAATGTTTTATTATGTTTGTCCCTATAATTCTGTTTCCTCGTAACTACTACGCGGCTAAATCGATTTTGATAAATTATTATATAACTATAAGCCGATTACAAATCTTCATATATGTAATCTAAATAAACATATGTAATTGCGACCCAATACCTACGTATATGATTATATAATACATTAAATACAGAGATAGCTAACAAAGAAAAAAAAAACAAAAAGGTATACAAGTACAAGAAATCACTTTTTTCTAGTGCAAAAAATTATGTAAAGAAATTAAGTAAGAATAATAAAAGGTTGCCAAAGAAAAAGATATGTGCAGTTTAACTTTTACCTTTATAAATATGATAGTCGTGACTCTACAATCTAAAAATCTATAGAACCATACAACCATACATTCACCCATCCGTACATCCAGCCATACTTACCAACATTCGCATTTACTAAAATATATGTAGGATTTAATTTGAACCACGTACTCGTAGGTATGTAAAAATATATTGACCTTTCTGTACTACTCTCGTGGTTAGTCTATATTACCAAAAAGGACATGGCCGTGTTTGAAGACGCCGAGTCTATATATTCATGTCAATGATTTTAACTCCGTTTATTACGCGTCATGCGACGAAATGTTATAATAAATATGTTTAGTTGAATGCACCCGCTCGTGTTACGTACCGAAAGTGCACTAAACTACAAAATACCTAACTAATGCCTCATCCAGACTCACGCCGAGAAGTCTCGGCGAGACGTCTCACCGAGACTGTGCGAGAAGCGAATAAACTGCAAAATTAAAAAAAACTGCACTGCACTGATCGTAAGAACTACACACGACACGACCTTGCATTGCACTGAGACTGAACGAGAATGTGATATCCTTCTCTTTTCTCACCCGAGACACCCTTTGACTCGGGCCAAAATACCGCCACCGATCGAAGAACAGGCGAGCGCGAGAGCGAGACGGGCGAGCAACAGATCACATTCACGCTGCTCGGGTGTTCACGGGGGTTCTCGGCGTGAGTCTGGATGAGGCATAAGATTGTGGCACCGGCTCGCCGACGTCACAGGTGTTCGGTTACACCGAACCAGTAGTGAACAAAACGCTCCGTTAAAGATGCATTACCCATTGTGTTGCCATTGTTTCCAGATAGCGTCACTGCTATTTCCCAATGTAGAAAAAGTAAAACACTTTTTTATATAGTGTACAAAGGTCCATAAAATCTAAAAAATATATTTTTGTAATCTAAGGATGTTGATGCGTACTCGTAATTACTCTACAAATTTAGCTTTATTCAACTAAAATTGTACATAGTATAATAAATATAATTGACACCAAGAGAATATGACAATAGGCGTAAACTTCCCATGGCAACGTTCCATAGATACACATCATTCAACCCTCTTAGGATGTTTGGTAATCCTCCAGGTAGGCAGATTGATGTCTGATGCGCGTTGAGCGCCGAACGTCGGGTTGGGGTGTGCCTGTTGACCGTCGCTCCTCTGTCGTTGTTTCCCCAGGATTGTTCACAGGTAAAGATGGTTCCTCGACCTCAGGCTTAGACACATTTTGAAATTGTGCCTTCTCTTCCATCAGGATATCTAATATATGAATAAGTCGGGTTACTTTGCAAGAGATGTCCTTCTTCCACTAAAGGATCATATTTGGATTGGCGCACACTTCTTTTTATTAGAATGTATCCTGGAGTAGTCAGCCAAGCAGGTAAGATACTCCATTTGGACTCCTTCGCGGGTGGCCGAACATCCTTTCATGAGGAGTAGCGTTGGTGGATGTACACAGCACCGACCGTATTGAATGTAAGCTTATAGATAGGACTTTTTCCCAGTCTGCTATCTCCAGACTCCTGGATTTCAGACTTAATTGCATCTTTCTCCACAAGGTAAAGTTAAGGCGTTCAACTTGTCCGTTGCCTTCAGGATTGTAAGGAGTGGTCCGGCTACAAGCTTTTCCGAGAGACACGAGATATTGGGTAAGTTCTTGTGACAAAAACGACGTCCCTCTGTCCGATACATAGGTGTTCCAAATATATAAAATATTTCATTCAAGCAGTAGATAACTGTACTTGACGTCATGTCTTTGCATGCAAAAGCAAAAGGGAAGCGAATATATTCGTCAATGACCGTCAGTATATATTTATTTCGCGACTTTGACTGGAGTGGTCCTTTAAAATCAATATTAAGCCGTTGTAAAGGAGCCGTTGCTTTGATAAGCTGTCCATTTGTATTCGCATATCGGGGCTTAATTTCGGCGCAAACTTTACAATTGGCAGTCATTTGTCGAATGTCATTAATCGAATATGGAAGGTTTTTCGATCGTACCCAGTGATTCATACGAACTATTCCAGGATGACAGAGGTTGTCATGTAAGGTTTTAAGATTGCTTATGTTCATGTGCGCACAGACTCTGGTTAATGCATCGGCCACAAAGTTTTCTTTACCAGGGCGATAAATTATGTTGTACTTAAAACAGGACAATTCTAGCCTCCAACGTTCAATCTTCTCATTCTTTATTTTACTGAAATGGACTTGGTTACACATACAAGCTACCGACTGTTGGTCTGTTATTAAAAGGAAGTACCTGCCAGTAAGCTTCAACTATTGCTGCGGCTTCTTTTTCAATTGAAGATTGTCGCCTTTCTGATTCATTCAGGGAACGTGAGAAATATGCTACAGGCTGGCCTTTTTGAGAAAAAGAAGCAGCAAGGGCATTTTCTGAAGCATCAGTTTCGACAGTAAACATTTCATTTTCATCGATAGCAGTCAGTGATGCTTTTGCTATATCAGATTTCATTTTATTGAATGTAATCATTGCGATGTGAGAAAGAGGGAAAGCACTGATATAAAGTAGTGGTTTAATTCTTTCCGAAAAGTTTTGTAACCGTAAAGTGAGCAAATAGTCCTAATGTTCTTTTTAACGCAGCCGCATTCTCGGGCGCAGGTAAGTCGAGCAAGGGTTTTAATCGGTTTTCATCTGGACAGATAACTAGTATTATTTTTAATAGTATAACCAAGGTTGATAGTTTCTTTATTAAATACGCATTTGTTTTCGCTTAGTGTTAGATTGTACTTAGCGGCAGTCTCCTTGAACTTAGATAAATTAATGTTATGTTCTTCTTTAGTCCTTCCACATACAGTGACGTCATCTAAATATGCAAACGTGCCGCTTAAGTGTTCTTCTTCTATTATATAGTTCAAAGTGCGCTGGAAAGCTGCGACACCGTTGGTTACTCCAAACGGGATTCTTGTAAATTCATACAGTTTTCTATTGGTTTCAAAAGCGGTGAAAATGCGTTCCTTTTTAAATATAGGTACTTGGATCACCAAGTGCAGAAGTAAAAAGTGCGTATCAACGCACTTTTTAAATCAATTTGACTGAAATAGTTGTATTTGGCTGCTTTAGCTACAATTGATTCTATCCTTGGTAATGGAAAAGCATCCAATTCTGTATATTTATTTATAGTTTGAGAATAATCTACAATCATCCTCTTCTTGTGTAGACCTCCACCGGCAAAAAGGACATGCGCTCGCCAGGGTGAGATGCTGGGCTTAATGATTTCAGCTTCTAGCAGCTTAGCCACCTCTGTTTTTATGAAACGCTCGTCTTCGGTGCTATGGCGTCTAGATCTGACTGCGATTGGTTTCACGTGCGGAGAGAGGTTAGTAAACAAAGATACTGGTGGTACTGATGCTTCTATCACATTACAAATTCGTAAAGGTTCCTGAGTTCCTCCAAACTCCAGTTCCACTGAAAAATGATTTTTAAGGATATCGTGACCGATAATGGCATCTGCGCATAAATTATTGACAATAAGAAGAGGTTGGTGTTTGTACTGATATTTCCCAAGTTGAATATTGACATAGCAGACACCTTGGACGTGAGATACGTGGCTTAGAGAAGCCAATGTGATAGTTTGGATGCTAGGTTTTATCTTTAGTCTTAGTATTTCAGTCAAACTCTTATTTATGAAACTAACAGAGCTTCCAGTGTGTATCAGAGCATCTGCTTTGAAACCGTTGATCGTAATTGGTGAGGTAGCCTTCCTCAGACTACAAGGAGAAGCAGCGGAGATTGCAGACAGTGCGCCATCAGACTGAATGTTGTCGTCAGTGACTGCATTAGCTCTTTGTGGTTGTTTTGACCGACAGACATCAGCAAAATGACACTTTTTGGAACAAAGTTGGCAGGTTTCGTTAGCTGCAGGACATTTAATGCGCTGGTGTACATTTCCACCACAAAAGAAGCAACGTCGCTTCGAACTCTGAATAAAGTTAGGCGCTGCAGCTGCTGTGTTATCTGCGACATTAGACTTGAGTAAAGCATTAAGATTTAGTTACGTACTAGTATTTCCCAATGTTTGCGCGTTTATTCCTGCATCTTCAAGAGAAATTGCCAGATTAACAGCTTCTTCTAAACTCAGATTTAATTTTTCTAGTAGTCTCTCCCTTATCTTTTGAGAATTGATGCCTGCGATAAACGTGCCGCGCATAGATTCGTTTTGATGTTCCTCCGCCGTAACCTCCATAAAATGACACTCGAGAGCGAGCAGCTTTAATGCCTAAATGTATTCTTTCACCGTTTCGTCAGTTCTCTGTTTACGCGTTGTCAGCATGAGCCTGGCAAGTATTTTGTTATTGGGTTTCACATATATTTTCTCCAGACCGGCAATGGCTTTTGAGTTTTGCATGCTCGAATATATAAAAATATCGTTGTAGAGATATGATTAACTAAAAGATTCAATTTCATGGAATCTTTGGCGTCTGGGGCACATTCTACGGCAAGGAAATTGTTAAAAGTGAAATACCAATGCGTCCATTTCAAATCCGATCTAGCAGTGCTAGGTTCTTCATCAAATCGCTCGGGACGAAGATAGCGTGACATATTTGTGATTCCTTTAATAATTTTAGAAGTTTTTCATAAACACTATATGGTCACCCTCCCCTAATTTTCATACATACACTGGTCACACCACAACACTGTCTGTTTCCGTCTTGCTTGCTTGTGTGTGTGAAAAGAGAAAAGCACGTGTATTTTACTCCAATCCAATTTACTGTAATTTTCTTGATTTGAATAGTTCTGTTGAGTTATATTCTGTGCAATTGTTGCACTAATTGTATTGTTTAAATACAATATATTTGTAATTAAAGGTAAGTGACATTAAATATTGACATCGAACGGCGCGGCGCGCGCCGCGTCGCCATCCATCCATTCGCCATATTGTCGACACCGCGAGGGCTTCGCTTGGGGTTCGATTTGCGATTTGCCCTAACAATACGCTAAAATAGTTTTGCAGTTAATATTCAGTATTTGGAATCTGAAAGATCTCAAATTGCACACATTTTGAAGTGATAGAAGACCGTATCGTGCTTTTTGATGAAGGTAGGTTTTATTTTACGCTGTTGTCACACCACGCAGGTTGCATTTGATGAGTATTGATTACGTAAATCACAAATAAATAAGCAATATTTATGTTGTAGTTTTAAACCACACTGTTAACAAATTATTGTTAATTTTCTCATGCATTTTTTTCGATAAATGTTGCCTGATGTGAGTATCGGCTGTAGAGTCTGTCCTAAAATGCGCTATCATCTTTCATGACATGAAGCCCATGAAGGAATGAATGGACAAATAGGCGCTATCAAGTTTTATCGGTACATAGACAGGTACCTACCTAAAGTAAGCGCATGTATTTGCCTATATCACTTGTCACCAAAACGTCGACCTATTGACCTATCTTTTAAATAATCTATAAATAGCTGCTGAATTTTGCATACAAATATTTTAGAGTTGCTTAAAATCTGGACAGAATGTGTTGAATCAAAAATAAAAAATAAAAAATTGGTTGCATTGCGAGTTAAGTTTTGAGACATTATCACAATATGTACCATGAAATTACCAGTCTGAACTGTGAAGTTTAGTCAAATGCTAATTTAGAATTAAACTTGAATCTTTCTTCTTCTTCGTCTAAGCGCATTCCAGGTTGCATCCTCATCTGTGCTGCTAAGGAGCCCGGGGTGCGCTTTCCCACTTTTTTTTCTCCAAATATAACATGCAGGTCAATTAGAGGTGAAAACTTCCAGGAAACATTCCACTTCTAAGAAAGTATTCCTGAAAACTTCCAAAACTTCTGGCAATTTTGGAAGTGTTTTTAAATAGACTTGTTTTATACCAAAAAATAGGTTAATTTCAATAATTTTGTTACATTTACTTAAATAATAAGATTCTTAAATGGTATATAGGTAGGCACTTGAAAACACGAAGCTTAACACTTTTTAAGTCTACCTATAAGAATAAGGCAATTGTAGAATATGATTTTCTGTGTTGAAATATTTATTTTAACATGTATGTGTTATAGGCATTTACTTATAATAGGTACCCAATGACAATAAAAAATAGGTAATTTGTAATATTCGAAAACTTCTTGCTGGAAATTTTGGAAGTTATAAAGAATAATTCCAAAAGTATTCCTGAAATATTCCAAAGTTTCAGAACCATTCCGAAGTTTTCACCTCTAATGTCAGTGATTACCCAGGCACCCAAGGATGCCGAAGACCTTGCAAAATGGAGAAGAAATAGCCGGAACACTTTAAATGATTTGGCTATAGTTTTACAACCGGCCGCCTGCCTGACATCAACCCCCTTTGGGAATGCAATTGTAGCACGAGGTTTTTGTGCTTAGTCCTTTAGTCGCCTCTTACGACATCCACAGGAAGAGATGGAGTGGCCTATTCTAACCCGGAACCATACGGGTAAACTTGAATCTTTATGAGGCCTATTTTACAAGCTTTTATACCTAAGCTAGTGTCTGTACATGTCACTTTCCAGGTTACATTGAATCCTTTAATATGATGACAAGCTGATCTGATAATGAGCTGGAAGGTGGACATGGGAACCCTGCTATAAAATGATGATTAGACAAAATTTGTAATAAATAGTTTTGTGTTTCAGAAAATGGTGGGATCTCGAGTGTATGTTGGTGGTCTGCCATTTGGTGTGAGAGACAGAGACCTGGAAAAGTTCTTCAAAGGCTTCGGCAGAATCAGAGACATCCTGATCAAAAATGGCTATGGCTTTGTGGTATGTATTTTACATACATACTAATACTCTTTTATCACTTATAAGGTAAACAAGGCTAAGGGCCTCATGGCCATGACACACAATGGCCACCTATAGCATGACAGTGGCTGTATGCATAGGTGGAAAACAACATGAAAATACTGAACGGTTGTAGCTACTTTGATGAGGTACAATATTGTTTTGCGAATATGTATTTATCAACAAACTATAATACCTACTGGAAGTATAATCAAGTGCAAAAAATTACCCCATCAGAAATACATTCAAGTAGACAGTACTTAAAAACATAGAGAAAGGATCTTATCTTGCATTTGGGGTCCACATTGGGAAGCACGTCGAACCTTTGGGTACTTACCCCCTTGCCTTACTCACCTGCCTCGGGATTTCTGAAGAAGGACTGCATAAGCTTCAGAATATCACCTGGTGCGTAGTGCCTGTAGTCCTCTAGCTCAGGATATGCTGATCCGAAGAGGTCCATGCGCGTACCAGCCATCAAGTCGCAGCTACACATAATGTGTCTCATTGTCTCCTCTGATTCCTCAAATGCCCGACATTTTGGGCTCTCAACAAGTCTCATTTTAAAGAGATGACTGCGATTGTGGAAGTGTCCAGTCAATGCTCTCAATAGTTCTTGTCTGTTTTCTGTTAAATTTAACCAACCAATTTAACCTTTTGTGCCAGTTGGCAAAATCCTCACCAAGTGTCTCTTTAGAGTACCCACTCTAGAGTGTCCACTTATTTTACTCCATGCAGACTTGTGTCTGACATTGGCGTTTATGGCTTTTGTAACCATTCCATATGATAGGCCTAAGAAGGGTTCGGGCCCTATAGGCGTATCACTCGACCCTTCCCTTGCCAGATAAATACATGGACATGGAAGTGGACCAAAATAGTATCTGAATGGACCCTACACGAAGGTAACAGAAAGAGGGTAGGCCTTTCAAAAGATGGTCTGAAAAATCGCTGGACTCCTTTGGACTAGGCTAACAAAAGGCAGGGAGAGATGAAAATTTTCAAATCAGTGAATATAGGCTAATAAAAAAATATATAAATTGCTGGACCAATCAGTGGCTGCCAGTATGGCACTGCATCATGCGACAATTATTTTTGTATAAATGTTTTGTAGCCATTAAACTTGATGATAATGTTTTAAGTTACTCTTCATGGGCAGTTAAGGATTGAAGTTAGATCACCACATAGCAGAAAAGATTAGGAACACCCTTCCTGGCTTATTACTGGTGCAAGCGATGGTCATCTAGCACCATATGGGCTCACGTTTTGGGCACTTTTACACCAGAAATGCAAAGGGGCAAAGAATTTTTTTTAAGATCTTATTTTATATTTGATTTGCCAGGAATTTGAAGACTATCGAGATGCAGACGATGCGGTTTATGAGCTAAATGGAAAAGAACTGCTTGGTGAAAGGTAAGCAATTACTTTTTATTATTTACATAGAATACATATTTTTTATTACTCTGATAGATATAACAATTTGTAGACGTAACGTAATGATTTAGACATAACTTTTTATTTTTTAATTTTCCATCTAATTAATTTCTTTTATCAGCCGGCTCCACTATTGCGAGGACTGATACATGTATTTATAAATAATGAATGAATATTGAATGGAATGTATGAAATTTTGTTGAATGGTGTTATAATTTTTCTAATTACAGATAATGTTGAATTGTTCTCAGATATGTTTATTGAGTGTAGAATGGTTGGGAGTTTTGCAAGGTCTTTTGAGTGCTCACTCCATTATTTCTGATTTTCGACAATTTTCTTGTTCAAAAATAATTCAGAATTCCGCTTAACAATTGGTTTGACACTATGAAACAATAAGCCTACTAGCTTAATATTATACTAATTCATTTCTTCATGTTTCTGTGTGTTTTTGTCTAATAAATAGTGGTCGGATAATATGGGAGCTTATTTGCCTAAACTTCACGCGGTTACCTAACAACGTTGATACAACCACCAACACGATAAAAATAATCTGTAATCTCCCTTAATGCAACTTTGGTATTATGGTTATAAATTTGTTTGGAATTAGCCCCATTGAAAGTACGTAAGCAGTATTCAATTAAAATATTATTATATTGTTGCAATGACTTCTACAAAATTTTATAATTTAAAATTTTTAACAAAGTCGGCACTATGTACAACTAGATAGTATCTAGCGTCCAATAATAGCAAAGTTGAATTAAGGGTGATTAAAATTTATTTTTATCAGGTTGGTGGTTGTATTAACGCTGTGTTATGTACCCGCGTGAAGTTTAGGCAAATAAACGTTATCCGGCCACTACTGATTGTGTCATATCCATAACTTTTTCTTCTACACTTCTAGACAGAGAAACCTATGTTTCCACCTTAGGGTTGGATCTCATCTATCAGCACGGAACAGCACTTTCCTGCAACGCTGCAGCACGGCGGATGCTGAAGCGTTCCGTCGCTCTCTCGCCCTAGCAAATTACTGTTCTGAGCGGCAGAAAAGGATAGCAGCATAGGAAAGTGTTGTTCCGTGCTGATAGATGAGATACAACCCTTAGTGATTTTTAATTTGATGATGACACCCTTGTGCTATATGAACCCCTCATCGCTAAGACCTTGTCTTGCTTGTGTTCCAGTACTTCCAGTTTTCTAATGTTGTCCAAATAACCAAAATCAAAATCATTTGGGCAAATCAACCTGGGAATTATTAAAGTTAGACATATTTGGAAAATCTTGTTTTTTAATAAACAATATCTCTACCTGACCAAGAGCCAAGTTTCCAGTGCTGGAAAGCACTGGTTGCAGGCCGGTCTAGATCGGTTATTTCTGGAAATCCTTGGGAGAGGCCTATGTCCAGCAGTGGACGTTATGCGGTGGAAATGATGACGATGAAACAGTATTCTTTCTTTTTACTGCCAATTACTCAATTTTTTTATTTATTTCAGCTTGGTAAAGATAATATACATATAGACAGTTATTATTTATCAAAATCCAAGATTTATTTGCCTGTGAAGAACATTATGTAGGGCATTTTAGAAGAGAGTGTATGGCGTAGTGAGCCTTGTTGACACTGCATAGTCAATATTGTTACTATCGCAATATTGATTAGCGATCTTGGTATGCATAGTAGAATTATTGTGAGTAGTGTTCTACAGCGCGATAGAAATGTCGATAACATTATTGATTTTACAATGATTTGACTGGCACCTTATGCTAACAGTCGAATATTGTTATTTGGATACATACTATCACATCCTTATCCCTTAGATACACTTGGTTTAAACGATTATTTACTCAAAATAAGTTGAGATCTCAACCAATGTCTCTTGTCATCCATCAGTGTCAATTTTAAGTGAATAATAGTTTAAAACTTAACGTTGATACGGGTTTTGTAAAAAGCGGTAAATGAATAGGTATTAACCCTCGCATTCATAAAAATTCTGCCCTCCTAACGTGGATGAAGATATATTAGCGTAATAAATAAAAGCCCATACTTTTCCTAATATTTCATGATGGGTGGGTTGGATATGCAAAGAATTACCCAGTAGTTTTCGAAAAAATCAATTTGGCGATAAATATTTTGTTTAAAAATTGTTTTTAAAGTTTTATTTAGTGGCCTGTGCTATCAATAATTACGCTTTATGTCTCTTCCACTTTGTATTGTGAGTATGCTACTAATTTAAGGAGTGCAGACTTTTTTATGCAACCGACAAAAGAAATCAGTGCTCTTTAAATCAGTAGCATTATGCTTAACTTATTTAAGGAGTGCAAATTTGTTTATGCATACAGCAGTTAGAAAGATACCCATGTCTATCCCCTAGAATACGTGCAAACCAATCGTTAAGCGTTGCGGAGTGTGAGAGGCGCGCGAGAGGGGCAGGTTTTAACTCCGCCGGGTATGCTTCAGGGTGGTGGTGGAGCCGGCCCGAGGCATCGACCGCAGCGCCGACAGATACCGCCGCGACCGCCACAACGACCGCGACCGCGACCGCGGACGGTCGCGATACGAGTGAGTGTCGCTATGTTGTAGGGTGTCCGTGGAGCGCGCGCGAGGCATGCCGCGCGGCTCGGACCGCTGGCGCTGCCGGGACCTGCCGCCGCCGCCGCCGCGCCGCGCGCCGCCCCGGCGCGACACGTCTGTATCGCAACGGTTATATGCACAAACTATACTCTACCATCTGTCTCATTGTTCCCTGTATGGTCCACAGATTGTGATATAGGTTGACGCGACCATCCATGCTGTCTAGAGTGGGACCGACGGCTGAACGCTCCTTCAGAGGGAGTTCGAAATGCTGTTTGGACCAAATAGACCGCTGCAGCTGACAATGTCTAGTGTCCTACAATGTCCAATGTTCTAAAGAGTTCAGTGTTGACAAAAGGTCCAATTTCCAAATTGCTAAATGTTGGATTTCAAAAATTATAGATAACTAGCTGTGCCCGCGACTTCGTTCGCGTGGTTGTCGGAATGTTATATAGCCTAAAGCCTTCCGCTATAAATGGACTACCCAACAAAAAAAGAATTTTTCAAATCGGACCATTAGTTCCTGAGATTAGCGCGTTTAAACAAACAAACAAACAAACTCTTCCGCTTTATAATATTAGTATAGATTTATGAACACATCAATTGGTATAAACAATTCTACAACAAGCTTGATAGTTTAAACACCATTCTAATGTTAGCCTGTTGTGCCTTTAAAAAGATTGAGAGTGCACTGTATGGGCAGAAAACTACTGAACAGCATCCCCATGCAGTTTCCTGTTAGCAGTAAGATGAGAAACTGTAACAGGTGGCTAATACAGTGTCTTGTCTACAATTCTGTCCATTTTCAATAAAGATATTTGCCAGTATGTTTATCTCTCTCTCTAAATGTAGGTTTGCCAAAGAGGAACATCATTGCAAGTTTACCTTTTAATTGGCCAGGGTCAAAGATTAGCCATAACCAGACCATGGATGAGGAATGTTCTTTCGAATATACTTTTTTTTAACTTTTTTTAAACATACAAGATATAACTACATACCTACCGCCATATTCATAAATAGTATGCATTTCAAAATCTAATATACTAAACTAATATACAGGGTCTAACAAAATATACTGAAAGTATTTTAAGGGTGAAATCAGTTCATGATAGTGAACAACTTTCCCCAAGGAACATATATTGAAATAGAAAAACAATTTTTGACCTTTCATAAAAGTTGACCGATCATCTTATCCGAGTTTGTATGGAAAGTAAAAAAATAATTTTCATGTTTCGGTATTTATTCCTTGGAGAAAGTTGATCAGAATCATGGACTGAATTCACCGTTAAAATAGTTTCAATACATTTTGCTAAATGTTATTTCTGTCAAATACTGCTCGTTAAATTTGTAGATTTGTCACTATACAGTAAGATTTAAGGGGGCAGTTTTATATGTAGTGTTTTAATCTTAACTGAGTATTTCCCTAAAATTTGTTCGAACCTTATAGTTTTTGCATATAACTTTGACATTATTAGTATTACACATGTACACATTGTTTGCAGATTTTATTTTTACTTCACCTTTGTATGCTTCTGTCTATAACAGCACTTTCATTTCCCACTACATCGGTACAAACAGAGAAAGTTTTCTTGGTTCTGGCCTTTAATATTTCATTTTGACGTTTTATTGCCGATAAAATGTATAACGTGTAAAAAACTGGTTGTGTGAAACTGCCAAACAGAAGAACGCTAAGTCTCGGAGAAGTGATGACTAGCTTGCTGTTTTACACAAATACCTTGAAATATCGTAGCACGTTTCCCATTGAATCTTCACTCAAGGATGCCAAAGACTTTGCAAAGTGGACATAAAATAGAAACAACAGTTTATTAGACGATTTGGCTATAGTTTTACGATCGGCCGCGATGGGAATGCAATTGTAGCACGGGATGTTTATGCTTATTCTTTTAATCGCCTTTTGCGATATCTAGAGAAAGAGATGAAGTGATCCAATTGTAGGCCCGGAAGTCACAGCATGACAAATACCGTATTGGATCTTAATAAAGTAGCTCAACTTCTGCTATAAAATACCTATCAGAAGTATACTGGCAGAGAATATACTTCCAAAATAAACTTTAATAATCAAAATTTCTATGTATAATTGATTAAAACTGTTGAAAACCTTCTCTTTTAGTTGTATTGTGTGTTCACTTCACCCGCATACCGCTAATTGTAATGTTTATTAGCATTTTTTTTATTACAGCTATCAGTAAGTAGACCTTGAAGTAGTTTTATCTTTGCTTTGCCTAACTATAGATAATGTACATGTAGATGTGTATTTTTTTTGTTTAGATATTGGCATTTTATTTAATTTTAATATTTTTGGTAGTTTCTTCTCGTAATAAAATTTAAAAAAATGTTTCTGGTAATTTTGATTGTACGAAAAACTCACTATCCTATAAACTAATTTTAACACATATTCTAAGAAATGTCATGTTTAAAAATTTTTGTAATTAATGAAAAGGCAATCATTATATTAATTAATACATTGCATGCTGTAAATGAATCGATCTTCATAATGAATGAAGCATTCAATGTTAAAGTTTTACCCAAATAATCTCAAGGGATCATTTAAAAATTACAAAAGTAATAAAAAATCCTTAATTTTTTTAAGATGCATATTGACATTAGTTTTTTCCCGTTTACAGCAGCGACTACAACTATCGATACGGACCGCCGACGCGCACCGAGTATCGACTAATCGTCGAAAATCTGTCTAGCCGCATAAGCTGGCAGGTAAGAACCGACTGGAACTTGCTGGGTCCATCATCATCCCATCACCTATCACTCAGGGCCAAGGACATCACGGTTTGAGCGCTCGGCGGATCTCCGACGTACAGCACTATGGCACGGTTTCGAAATGGGCACTAGACGACTAAATGAAGATGGCATGCCAAGGACTGAAGCGAGACGAACACGGGCATTTCTGGAAAAGCAAAACGAAGGATGACCACGAATTACCAGAGACATGGACCAGATCGGACTCGGACGATTGGGCTCGGCACAGACGGCATCCACAACGGACCACGACATCGGCCTCTCCTACTGCTTTACTAAACACAAAAACAAAATAATTATACAGTTAGCATTTTTTTTGTAATTTAGTTTAACACTTAAATTGTCACTTATTATTCTATTTTACACTGTAACAATACAAGCTCATAGAATAATTTTTAAAAACAACAGACGGTGTCATTTCGTGCCCAGAGCCATGTAGCGCTGTGTGATGTGGTCTGAGGCGATATTAGGAGGGTTTCGGTCCCGGCGCAGGCAGACTCCCGGACGGACCCCGCCGCTGGTGCTCGCGTACCCCCGCTTGCCCCCACCGCCACCAGGTAAAGTCAGAGGGGGGCACAACAGGAGCGTTCTCGTTATGTGCAATCTCCCATTTTAATTCATTTTTTTCATCGATTTTAAGTTTTCGCTCGCAATAGATAACTTCTATTGCGAAGTCTTATTTTTTATGTGCTTGAACAGATATTCGTATTTGGTGATTCCGTTATGGTGTCATTGTTTACATTTTGGAAGCCTTTAGCCGTTCCACCATGAGCACGAAACCATGTTTGCTGACGTGACCTAGGACTGGAAGGAACGTCATTCCAAGATGGAGTGCATCGTCATTGCCGAGTTATCAGGACATGAACGGGTTGATTACCCGAGAGACCCAAGATGTGATCGCAACAGGACAGGAGATAATTAGAGAGCCCAGAAATAGGACCTTGTAACTTGATCAAAAAGCCCGAAAAATTAAGAGGATGAGAGGACTGCATAGAAGTAAACGCCAAAAATGACACAGGACACTTGAGATTCTAAGAACGAAAGCCCAAAGAACAAGACAAGACAAAGACAGGTGACTAGATGAATCCCGGAGTGCGTAGATCGAGATGAACATGGAAAGCTATACACTACCGTCACAAGAGGGTAAGGGAACTGAAAATACGGACATGATTGATGAAAATAAAAAACCATTGATGAAGTCAGATGAAGCCTAAGATTGGGAAGAGAAGAGAGGCCAATGATGAACGAAGGAATGACACCATGAACTGATGCATCTCCCAGAAATGAATGAAATGGACTTGAGCACTGCTGATCTACCAAGGATATGCCCACGGAACCAAGGACTGATGACTGATAGGGATATGTAAACAATGATAACCAAAGGGTGACCGTTTACGAAATGATGTCAAGCACATCTCATGTTTTGTTTCATTAGGTTTTGATCAAGTATTCATTGCCCATGTTTAGGACATGTTTCAAGCAATCTCTTCACAGTCTTTGGGTTTGTCATAAAGTCGTAAGGAAGCGCGCGAAATTGACGGTAGAAATTATGTTATTAATAAAACTGATTCGTGACGGTTAGCGATAAAATTGGATAGCGTAGACTAAATCATACCAGTAGGTTTTTTGCTCAGCAGTGGTTTGTTGGAAACTGAGGTTATAGCTATTGCTATATTATTCAATCCAGCGCTCAAAGCGTGGTATAAAACCGATACAATTTAACTCAAATGGTGCTTAGAAAGAGAGACAAACTAATATATTGAGTCATTTGATGAGCTTACATTATTATACAAAACGAAGTCATAAAACCATCTATCTCATTTCAAGGGGTGTTTTATGCGTTCAAGATTATCTATCTCAATTCTATGTTCAAAAAATTATAAGGTTAGTCAATTGTGTTTCCAACGCGCTCTTCACGGCTTCTATGACCAGATATTAAATTCTTCATGATGATATCGCATATTTACCATCTTTCGGGGCTGAAAACCTTGATGCCAAAATTATTTCTGACAAAGACTGTGGAAAGATGTTTCTTTACTTATGTATCTCCAGTGTTGTGACCTGTGGCTTGGTTTCCAGGACCTGAAGGATTACATGCGTCAAGCTGGGGAGGTTACCTACGCTGACGCCCACAAGCAGCACAGGAATGAAGGGTACGTTTATTTTTTAGAACTTGCTAGTTCACATGTCAAATAAGATACTTTTTTTTCTCAACGTCAAAACAAATACTTTTATATCGGATTTGTATGAAATACCCAACTGTGTTTTTTGGAGTTAGATAGTATTCTTTATATCAGCTTTTTGCATTAATAAATCTAAAATCACATTGAAAATGGATATGATCAACTTAAACAACAACAAGTTAAATATATATTTTTTTCATTGAATTCTCATACCAGTATCAAATAAAGATTATTTTGAGCCAGCGTACTACCCTATTCCCAGTTGAGAGAAGTTTGACTTCCTTCATGCTTAACAATTTTAAGTGTAGTATTAGTAATTTTACTGATGTCTCTCTTTCCAATGTCTTTAATGATGAAACCATTTTTACCATCTTTCGGGGCTGAACACCTTGATGATATGACATTATTCTGATGAAGACATTGGAAAAGAATGAGGTTTTGATAGAAAATGTTTTATAATCATTATTACATCACATACTTGTAAGTTATATATATGTATTTTTTTTTCAATTCCAGATATTTTTTATTATCATAGGATATTTATAATACGAGGGCCACACCGAAAAGATCGGGAATAGAAAAAAGTACAAAGATTATATAATAATGTTTACTTTTATTGTTTTTCGAAGTATTCTCCGTGACAGTCAATGCACTTTTGCATTCGATCAAACCAATTATTAAAACAGTAACTCCAGTCTGAAGTGTATACAGTCAAAACAGCTGATTTGTAAGCTTCGACCGCCTCTTCTGGGCCGTGAAACCATTGACCACGTAGCATATCTTTAATTTTTGGGAATGTAAAATAATCATTGGGGCTCAGGTCAGGGCTATACGGAGGATGGTCCATCAACTCCACGTTTTCCAGATTTAAAAACGCGCTTGTTTTGCGTGCGGTATGTGAGCTCGCATTATCGTGGTGAAGGATTATACGACGATTCGGATTAATTTTACGAAGTTCTCTTATGACTTCCGAACAAACTGTTGTGTACCAATCAGCAGTAACCGTCCTTCGTTCTTGTAAAGGAATCGTAGCCACATGACCAGTTTTCGATACAAACGAAGCGACCATTTTTTTCGACACGCTGCGTGAGCGACTAACTTTTGTTGGCTTGACCTCACCCTCGAAGACCCAAACTGCCGATTGATGTTTTCTTTCGGGCTCATATAAATAAATCCACGATTCATCCCCAGAGACGATATTGTAAACTGCATTTGAGCTCCCTCTATTGAGCCGTTGCAGAGCAGACCGACACCAATTAACACGAGCCGACTTTTGTTCCTCGGTCAAACGGTGGGGCACCCAGCGTGAAATTAACTTCTTGACACCCAGTTTATCATGTAAAATGGTCTGAATGGCTGTCATACCAATGCTGAGAAAAACCCAAATCTGCTCGTATGTCACATGTCTATCTTCTTTTATATTGGCGTACAGCATCGATGTTATCTTGTGTTACCGCTGTTTTTGGCCGACCAGTAGAAGGGACTGTGGTAAGAGAGGAACGTCCACGACGAAATTCAGAATACCAACGATATATAGTCGTTTTACTAGGTGCTTCAAGTTTATAAATAGAAACAAGTTCGGCGAGACATTGTTTTTGAGATAAACCTCGACGAAAGTTATGAAAAATTATTTCACGAAAAAGTTCCCGCGTAAGCTTTATTTTTCTTACGACTTGTCAAATTCAAATGGTCAATACTCTTTTCTTTTTTACTTTATTTAAAATTCCAAAATGGAATTGTGTTCGAAATAATACTACATTTCAAACACCAAAAAGGTTTTACTCTAATTTATTCCTAAGTATTCTATTCTCGATCTTTTCGGTGTGGCCCTCGTATGTATCTCCTTTATTTGTTTTGCACAAATGTTGAAGTCAAATTGCTACTTACAGCTAAGTTTAGTGACGCTTCCAAGGCGCAAGTGCAGAAGAAGCGGCAACAAACTGCAATGCAGATTTTCCTCCAAAGACGTCAACTAATAAACTTACAACTTAAAATTAGATACGTGTCTATACCTCCGATATAATTTTTAAGCATGTGAATTTTTTGTGTCCCATTGATGGGCAAAGGCCTCCCATTCTTGCTTCCATGGTTCACGATCCCAGGCAGCTTGCTGTCATCCATATAGAATAATAATAAAGCCAATATATAATGTATATATAGTATAATGGATACAAACAGTGTGAATTATGATATTTAAATGATGCTTCTGTTCCTAGCGTGGTAGAATTCGCCACCCACTCTGACATGCGCGCGGCGATTGAGAAGTTGGACGGCACGGAGCTGAACGGGCGCCGCATCCGGCTGGTGGAGAACCGGCGCGGCTCGCGGCGCCGCAGCCGCTCGTCCTCCAGCCGCAGCCGCTCGCGCTCCCGCGACCGCCGCCGCAGCCGCTCTAGGTGAGATACCTCTCCGACAAATAGGGTATTACCACCGAATAAGAACCAGTACTCACTCACGTACAGAAGTCTCACTCAGCAAAGAAATATCTACTCAATGTGGTTAGCGATATGGTTTAATTTAGCTCACGTCAGAACTCAGCACCTTTTCGTTTAGATACCTAGACATCCATTGCAGGCCAATTTCATTCTTATAACTATGGACAAACGATAAGTATAACTGAATTTAGCACTCCGAGGGGCCGCTGCGCGCATACTAATAATGTAGGTATATTTTCGATACCTAAACGGGGAGTGACACAGGCGTGGTAGGACTGGTATTAATGTCTCAGTTCCATGGTGCTAAAACATAGTTTCTATCCATAAAGAGTAAAATAGGACCAATTCAAGAATTCCCGTGGATGTCGTAGACGCCATATTGCTCTGTGGTCATGACGTCAGCTATGTATGTAAACAAATGCGCCGATGTATGTATTTTGACAGGACACTAGTTTACACGGGCGCATGACGTTATTCATGGCGGCTATAATTTGGTGTTTATAAAGATGTTAAAAACAAGTAAAAACTTAATTGAATTTTAAAGTTTATTTGGTTATTTTATGAAAAACTAACATCTACCGGCTGTTTTTAGCCTAAACTATCTTTAGATATTTCTTAGATTTTTTTCCTCATATACACTTAAATACCGTATTATACTTTGTCTGGTACAGAGCCAATTTGCTTAACGCTTTCACTAGCAGAGCATTTCTTCGAGTTATCAGATTTTTTAAGCTAAATCATGGTGTGTGAGATGTTAATGACTCATCCATCAGCGATAAAGACCGTGCATAGCATACACTATCACGTCTTTATTCCTAACTGGGCAAACAGAGCCTAGGGCGGAAAAGCGCAGGCCACTTTTAGCGTGATGGTGGGCATGAAGGTGGAATAAACGGGCAAGTGCGAGTCGGACTCGTACATGAAGGGTTCCGTACTACCGTACAATGTTTTAAAACGCTGAAGAAACACGTTTCTTATATGACGACCCCCTTTAATTTTTAACTTTATTTTTAGTATTTGTTATTGTGGCCATAGTAATACATAATTGGTAAAAATTTCAAGTATCTAGTTAATGCCATTATGAAGATCAAGTTATAAACGCTGAAAAAAAAAACACGTTTCTTGTATGACGACCCCTTTTAATTTTTAACTATTTTTTATTTTTAGTATTTGTTGTTATATCCGCCACAGTAATACATAATCGGTGAAAATTTCAAGTGTCTAGCTATTACGGTTCAAGAGATAGAGCCCTGTGACTGACGGACAGACAGCGGAGTCTCAGTAATAGGGTCCCGTTTGCACCCTTCGGGTACGGAACCCTAAAAAGGAAGTGATGGGTCGCTAACCGCTCACAAGGTATTATTACTAAGGGGTATTAAACATGATGATACTATACATTTTACCATCTTTCGGGGCTGACAGCTCTTGATGACAGCTTCTACTCTGACAACAACACTAGCGTTCGCTACACACACCCTGTCCCTCCCGAGCCTAACTACACGTGTCCGCAGGTCGCGCCGCTCGTCCCGCAGTCGCTCCCGCTCTAAGTCCCGCCCGAAGAGCAAGAGCCCCGCAGCGAAGTCCCGCTCGAGGTCGCGTTCCAAGTGAGTATCAAGGAATCTTGGTATGACAAACTTTTTGGTGAACATTGAGAATATAAACTAGTATTTCTCAATTTATGGGTGACCCACCAGCGAGTCGCTGTCGCAACACTGCATCCTGCTTGTCTGATGGAGCCGTAAAAGTACTTCTACCCTTAACTACCTCATACTTATGTGAAGTGGTATACTCTGCCTTAATTAAATAGAACAGAAATAAATTTGACGTATCAAATTTCCTGCAATTAAAAGCAACTACAATCGAATTCGACGCCAAAGCTGTTATTAATATACAATTTACTGGCGATTTTTACCGATAGGCAGGTATTGTAGGTATAATTTAAGTGGTTATGAACATTATTTTCAAGACGCAAAATTCAAAGTCTTTATTGTACTTCACTGGAAGTACAAGATACTTTGAATCTTACGTTTTGGAAAAAACGTCCAAAACCAGTTACTAAATTATACCGCTGCTGACGTTCTAGTGTAAATCGGCGAAGCAAACCCAAGAAGACCGTTAAAGTGGTAGATATTTATTAAACAATTGAATAACCATGAACTCTGTATGGCAAAAAAAACTAATTAGTATAATGGCAACAATAGACAAGTCTGAATTTAAATATAAGAAAATATTACTCATCAAGTTCACCAAAAAGTCTGTAATTATTTCCCTTAGCCAGGCATCGTAGGTATAATTTATATATTAATGAAATTTATTTTGGAGTACATAAGGTCCAAAGTAGTGTCTATCTTTGCCCGGCTAAGGTCTTTATTCACATGATTGATGCCAAATATATATTTAGTCTGCTTGCATGCTGTTATATCAATATGATGCTGCAGCATATATGTACCTCTTATTTCAAGCATGTCCTTAAATTAATCTAGTATTCATTTGGCTAGGTGTGTAATTACTTGCGCTGAGCAAAATTTGCAAATGTAAGTACTTAGCAATAGTACGTACTTTCTGTCTGTAGCATACTTTTTTTTCTTTTTAGCTGTATGTAAGTGGTGTATACCTTTCTTGCTACATACATATATAATATCTTACAAAATATACAGTAACTATTTGAAGAGTAGATTCCATGATACTGAACAACTTTCCCCAAAGAACATGTATTGAACTATGGAAAAAAGTGGTTTCTGTACAAACTCAGATCAGTGCGGACAAAAAATATTTTTCATTTTTCATATATATCATCCTTGGGGAAAACTGTCCAGTATCGTGGACTGAATTCAACCTTAAAATAGTTCCAGCATATATTTTGTTAGACCATGTATAAATACCTACTTAATTTACTGTACATTTAGATAAGAATATTTTATAGTTATGTATCTATGTGTAATTAATAAAAATTGACGAAAGTGATTCAGTGGAAGCTGCTAGTCTCTAGTTTTTTAATAGATGTTTTGCTCTTAATCACCATTCTGAGCAGGCGAGTTTGTATCAGTAAGTGGTATACATAGTTCTTGCACAGAGAATGTCCGTTATCTGTTACCTCTCTTAAATGCCTCTTAGGGTCAGACCAAGAGTAACGAGCAAAGAGGATTAGTTAATGACACTCGAAAATAATTTCTAAACTATTGGTTTAAAGTGCATAAATGCTTGAACAAGACAAAAAATGCTCACATGCAGCACAGCCGTATGCACCTTATACCAATAGTTTAAAGTTATTTTCGCGTGCCATAAAAAAATCCTCTCCGCTGCGCACCTCTTGGTGCTGGTGGTGCTGGCTTGGGCCTCGCTGCCCTAAGGGTTGGTGACAAATCCGCTACATAACTAAAAGTCAAATCAGACACTTTTTTCTAAAATTAATTTTTAATCCAGTCATCTACCCAATAGTATTCTACTCTGCCGTTACCACACTCGGCAAGAATATGTGTAATTAAATTAAGCATAAAAAAGTCCACTGAATGAATTTCGCCAAGTAGCGTAGTACATTTAGCCCGCTAATCCTCTTCCATTGCGCGCGCGCCGCCCAGGGACCGCAGTCGCTCCAAATCGCGCTCCCGCTCGGCCGCGCGCAAGCCGGACCGCCGCTCCGAATCCCGCAAGTCCGCGGACAGGAACGGCCGCGGGTCCAGGTCAAAGTCCAGGTCTCCGAAAGCAGAGTCCAAGTGAGTGATCCGTGTGCTTTCAATTTGACTGACTGTTGGGCGGTCTTGTGAGGTTGTTTCTCTTTGTATGCGCTTAAAACTATTCAAGTGCTCTTGTGATACAAAAATAGCCATTGTTTGGTTGAGTTGTTATTTTTTTCGAGTATAGTTGTCAGAAAATAACGTTTAACCGTTAGGGTTGGACTACATCTGGCCGCACGGAACACCGCTTTCCTACGATGCTATCCTTTTCTGTAGCTTGCTATCATTTGCTAGAGCGAGAAACAGAGCGCGAATGCGGCTGCATTACCGATTCCGCGCCATACCCGCTCTCTTTCTCGCTCTAGCAAACGCCATACCCGCTCTCTTTCTCGCTCTAGCAAATGACGGTTCTGAGCGACAAAAAAGGATAGCAGCGTACGAAAGTGCTGTTCTGTGCGGTCAGATGTAACCCAACCCTTATCTGTCTTGTCATTCCCTTACCTGGGGATATATGTATAATGTATACATATTCTGTATAACTAAACAATAAATAAACTTCAATTGCTAAGCGAAGACTAAAATATATTTCAGTAGAATTTAACACAATAAATTTAAAATTCATAGGATAGGATATAGGATTTATTAGAGAAGCAACCTCGCAGTCAAAACAGCACTACCGTCAGACATTCAAAGCGATTGGCATTTTATTTCGTTAACAAAATTGATACAGATTTAATATTGATAGCACAAATACCATTTATTAACTCGTACCATGTTTTCCCGAATGCAGACCGACAGCCAATGCCAGGTGAGCGTTTATACGTCAGCATAATGTAGTATGTTTTCTGTTTAAAAGAGATGAAAACAATTTTTACATAAAGAAAAGTATTGAAATATAAAAAAAACCCGATTATGGAATCGGAAATAATTAAAATGAAACAATCTAAACTGGCACTATAATTTATATTATGCATTCCAGTGTAGTTTTATATTATTCCAGATCTGAAATTGATCGCTGAACTAAAATAATGTAAACCGGCCATAAGATTTAGGCAATCTTGTCAGAATTATGTCACCAGAGTGTTAGGGTTGGGACCCATCGGTCAGCATTTTCCTATGCTGCTATCCTAAAACTATTATATTCTTCAACTCTTTTGACTGTTTGTATGTTACCTATATTTTTGTTTCATTCTATTCTTATATTGCAGTATCTATATGAATATATTTGTGTTATGCTAATATATCTAACCGCCGTATACATGAAAACTGCAGTCGTTGAATAAGTTATATAAAGTCTATTCCATTCAAAGGTGCATCAAAATGTAAACGCGTAGTTTCATTTTGGAATTTGACAAATAACTCCCCAATCACACTGAATTTAAGTAAAATTTCACCTACACTAGAAAAGGAAAAACTACTTACAACATTATTACTTGTTTACACAAATATTAAATGGCTTTCTTTTGAGAAAACTGGATTTTTGTATTAACGAAAATTTTGAAGTTTTCATTATCTGTCGCAAATCAGTACTGACATATAGTGTCGGTGCTAATTTGCTATCATAAACGAAAGAGTGAATAAATTTTTTTTCTTAGGATTTTACCCGATTTACCCAGACGGAGGGTAATGTTTTTCACGCGAAAGTATGTACACATTTAGTGTATGTAGTTGTTACATTCGTATTCTTCCCAACAGCGTCATACATATCTAATATTATCTTCTTTTTTTAAGTATATGGATGGACAAATCACACTGATTCTGACTGACTGTCTCAACGATACTATATTTTATAATAAATACATAGTATATAGATAAATACCCGACAAATCTATCTTTACACATATAACATCGAACAAAATATATTGAAATTTATTTATATACATTATGGTAGATTGGGATAGTCGGATATAGTTTGCTCGCTGTAGTCGGGTAAAAATTTATCTTCATCTTTCACGATTTTTAAACAATAAATAATTTTTATCATCGTTGATGGCTTTCTGACGAGGTACTTTATTATCATATTTGAAAAATGAGAGACGATTTTTCGCTCTTAATATAATGGCTCCTCCACACGTTGGGCCATTGCATCTTGCGCCAATTCACTGTACATTGCTGTTTAAATCATAAAAGCTTTTGAGTTTTTCATCCAACGCAGCAATGCACAAAAAAATTGTGCAATGACGGCCCAACGTGTAGAGAAGCTATAAACCATTCACTCAATAAATATTAACCATTCACCAATTTTTCATTCATCACAGTCACATCCCTAAACACAGATTATATCTATAAGATGTCAAATCTTTGTTTACATTTCGATGCATCTTTGAATGAAATAGACTTTACAAACAATGCTACTGATTTTAGTAGCGCTGTCAAATTCATTAAAAGTCTGCACTCTTTTAATTGGTAGATGTATCACAGTATGACTAATTAGTCAGTTCTTTTATGAATACGGCATTAAGTCTGTGTATTTGCAAATAACTATTTTAGTTGCATATTTTTCATTTTTTTGTCGTTGTCATGCTGCTACTTGCTTTGATATTTTCACTGTGTGTTTACAGCAGCAACCCTTTTATATCACGAACTGTTTATTTGGTTTTTACTGTTTATTAACTAATTAAACAGCCTTCACACCGGTGGGAAGATTTTTAACAACATTCTTACCATTTTTTATTTTCACTTTACTATCACTATTCTACCTTCTGAATCCCGTTTTAACTCGAAATTACCTTTTTGCTGTGAATGTCGTTATCTATCTGTCAATGAACAAAAATGTCTATATAACACTGCTAAAAAGCGAAACGGAACCGAATTTTCAATTTAAAACAACTGAGAGCAATTTATCAAATGTGCATTCTGTGTTCGCTCCAGGCTGGCAACTTATACAAAGTGGAAGGGACATACCCGTAATAAATCAAACCACGGGCTATACTAGATCACTAAAGTATATTGAAATTAAAATAACAGACAAAAAACGAAAAAAAAAATTTACATCCCCATACAAATCGCCCGAGCGGCCGCACACTTTTGTATGGAAATGCCGAAATTTATTTTTGTTTTTGGCTGTTATTTTAATTTCATTATACAATAATGATTTAGTATAGACCGTGGGTCGATTTATTACGGGTATGTCCCTTTCACGTTATATGCTCTAATTTGTAAATGTATAAAGTTGTGTTGTACAGCTACTTAGCGAACCAAATAAAGAAACAAAAAAACATGAACTATTCGCGAAACTACTGTCGGCAGTCGCTAAGACACCTCCTCACGAGGCCAGGCTGCTCCTCAGGCAAATTCCAACCACACTTAGGCTGTTTTCACACGACACCGCGGCGGCGGCGGCACCGTCCTGTGTCGTATGAAAAGCCGACCCGAAGCAATCATATTAGCCTTTTCCCCGAACATTTATCTACATATATTCGATTTTACCGCCCAGCTGTGCTGTATAATGCTGGCCCGATTAAGTGTGTAGCAAACGTTAAGCATAACGTAACAATACTGTTTTTTTGTTGTCACGCGACAGCCGAAAGTATTGGTTGCGTAGTAAAAAAAATGTTTCGTTTCCTATTCGCTTTCATGGCGCTAGAAGTGATATATTTCTATGAATACATTTTTAAAGTAACAATTTTCAAAATTCGCAGGGAAAGATCTCGCTCGCGCAGCAAGGAGGTATCTCCGAAGCGTGACGAAGAACGCCGCATCAGCAAGTCGCGTTCTCGCTCCCGCTCCCGTTCACGGGACCGCTCCGGCTCCCGCGACCGCTCCGGGTCTCGCTCCCGCTCCGGATCGCCGCGACAGAACGGAAACGGCCAGGACCGCGGCAGCACCGACCGCTCCCCCCGCAGCGGGGACTAGAATTAGACTAAGATACTCTCTAGGATTAATTAGTTTTAATGTTGACTTCGATTTTAAGGTTCTCGTGGAAACTTGGCAAGGCTTGTGCATTTCGTTTTATAACGTCGCGATAGACAAGAGTTCGTGGGTGAATCCGAGTGAATGGTAATGATTGCATGTCCTATGGTAATGATAACAGTCAATGGTAATGATGTAATATAGGATTATTAATATTAATGTCATCACCATCACCTGTTATCATTACCATTTTTACATCGTCATTGCCATTCACAACAAAATTCTCGGATTTACTCTCTTATCGGATGGTCTATGGCCACATTTTTGTATAATTAGGTTATTCGTTCATCCATTATTCGAAGTCATGGTTTTAATATAAGATTTTAAATGCACAGCAACATTTCATCTCACACTTGGTGTAAAATTGTTTTTTGAGTCAGATAGTTCGGATAGATTTCGTATTATAAAGGTAGAGTGAAATTCCTTGCATTGTGAATTTATTTATTTTAAGCAATGTCATTAAAAACATAAATTTGTATGATTTTTTATCGATAGCAGTCGGTAATAATAATATTTTTTCACTGTCATTAGATTTCTTGACAGTCGTTTTAAGCAATTTCGTCGTTTTAGAAATTGATTAGGACAACCCTATGCAATAGGTAAGAGCTATGTATTTGTAAATACAGATTTTGTTACTAATAAATAACCAAATAAATAATGATGATAGATTTATCCTAATTGTTTTATTTATAATTTCCATCACATTTAACTTTTTCCATGCGCATAGAAAAGACAAATGGGCTAATAACACAGACTAAAGAAACATCTGTCAGCACGAAACAGCACTTTCCTATGCTGCTATCCTTTTCTGTACCTCAGAAGCATCATTTGCTAGAGCGAGAGTGAGCGACGGATCGCTTCAGCACGGCCGGTGCTGAAGCGTTCCGTCGCTCACTCGCTCTAGCAAGATGCTTCTGAGCGACAGAAAAAAATAGCATTGCATGGGAAACAGAGCCGGAGCTAGGGGGGGAGAGGAGACATTGTAGGGCAATGCCCTACCTTAGAAATACCAAATACTAAGATAATTATCATATATCCCATAACTCAGATTATTATAATTAAATTGTTCAGTTTTAGAAAACAAAAATTGTAGCGATAGGTATCTAAACTTTTCCGAACTTTTTTCTGTGTATAGATGGCATTTGAAGCGCCATTACATGAAGCGATGGGTTAATTATAATATCAGTGATGCAGAGGGGATTCACCGTACCATAGATTGCAATATGGGCTACATTGCAATCTTTGGTACGGAAGTTCAACTATCTTGTTCGCTTGTTCTTCATCATTGAGGATTTAATATTTCTTAGATCCATCCATGCGCTGTCACAGAAATTATTTGTCTACGAATAGCTATTGAATTCATCATTAAGTCAGTGATTGCATGGTGATTAATTTAGGAGCCCGTACTTCGAGGACAGATCAATTATATTTTTTTACTTCCGCCCTATCTGTAACCAATGCTGTCCTACTTCAAATTCGACTCTAGCTACAGCCCTGATGGGAAAGTTGTAGAGAAAATAAAATTCTTCATTAATCTTTTGTAAACAATTGTTTATTAACATTTTATTTGTTGCATCACTGCACATAATTACACATTCTTCACAAACACGCTGCCATCACTCCGGCGCACCCGGAGGCCCCACCGTTATGAACAATGACTCAAATCTGACATAATACATCTATGGAATTATTAGTTAGTCGCCTACTAATGAGGACAGCTTTCATTTTTCTTTTGATACAAAAATGTGAATATACTAAAAGGTAAAGAAGAGAGAATTGTACTTTCGACGACGAAATATAGAGTAGAATAATTATTGCTCACATGCACAATAAACTATAAGAAAATAGCGAGATAAAAATAAGATTTATAAAAGATAAGCTACTTATAAGAAATGGAATGATTTGAATTTCTCTTTCAGTATACCCACAGTCATACAATACATCACTGATTCATGTAAAATGTGTCCAAAATAATCAAGAAGGCAATTTCGCTTCAGTCAATTGTAAACAAAGCTCAAAAAATAATTAAATGATTTATATAATAAAACAAGGAAATTCAAGATAATCATACTTGCAATAAATAAATTAAAATACTGTCATTTTATAAGTCGGAAAGGATCGTATCAAGCATACCATCTAAATAATTTATAAAAATTCTCAAAAAGAAAAATGAAAGGTTGCTTAACTGTGATCAATTTTAAGTACAAAATTATGTTACTATTTTAGTACAATTGTTAAGGTTGTGTTTCTATTTTCACATAATTTAAAACATACATTTTGTCATCTTACAAAATTAAATACAAGAATTATTATTGATCATCAGTCTATCATAGTTTGATATAAATTTTTATTTTGTCGATTTACCTTTTTACTCTACGATTCAGTACAAAAGGCAACATAAGAGGTAACGCCTATAACTTACCAAATAATATCTACACGTGTTTTACAAAAGGGTAATTTAACATAAATTATTTCATAAAGGACGCGAGTCGAGGCGAGGCAGGCTCGCGAGAGCTTGCCTCGCGCCGAGGCCGCCTCCACATAAACAACATCAAGGACTGTACCTATTAAAATAAATAAGTTAAAACAAGCTGACATATCATATCATGTCCTATGTTGCCTAATGACATACATTATATTGTCACAGTACTCTTATGAAAGTAATGGAGAATATTCTTACAACACTAAACTTATTAAGTTTTTATACACAATGACTTAGGTTTCGACAATTTGTTTCTTATAAGTACTGAATTTATTATAACCTATGGACTAACAACGTGCGTGATGTTATAACATTTTGTGTGGCCAGAGAGCGGTTTGTACCGCCTCAGCACGGTGAGGCGGTACAAACAGTCCCCTGCCTTAAGGAACGTTAAGTTACTGTGCTAACTGATCTACTCCAAGAACGGAAGCTAAATGAAAGAAAAAATCTACGTCGATTTTTAAGAAAACCTGAACAAGATTTTTTTAATTAGAATTAGAACACATTCACTATAATAATCATAGGAACAAATGACATAATTAGTCAATCACAAAAATCAATGTAAAAACTGATGAACGCATCATTCGCGTTTTTATAAATTAGTCTAAAATCTTAATTTACGCACGGTTTGGCTTTCATACTGGTGCGAGTCTAGAGGGTTAATTAGTGAGTGGTTCGCGAGACGATACTGAGCTGGCACAAACTGCCGATTGTATTCCTGATTGGAGTATAGAATGCGCGGTATGTTCGGTCAGTATCGTCTCGGCGACGCAAGCGGCGCGCAGTGGACCGACACTGCGCTCGCTTTCACGGTTACCTATAGAGATCGCAGACAGTGGACGTTGGTCCACTCGGCCCCTCGGCGCGCGCGGTCTCACCCCGTACCTACATACCCAAGCGCGTCTAAAACACCCTTAAATTAACTCCCGAAACCGATTTACAAGGTATTAGAGACATAATCAAGGAGGAATATTTGTGTCTGATCAACAAATTTAAAAATATAAATCAAGTAGTGTATAAAATAAAAGCTATTTCAGATTCTGATTTAAAATTTTTGGTATAAGTTTATTGACAAAAATTCCACGTCAAGTGTGTCTCCAACTTTACATCAGTTCCGAAAGAAAAATCTCACTGGCGGCAACTGCCTTTATTTAAGGGTGTCCCACACGCGATATATCCTATCAGTCTGGCGTGTATTCGGGCGACACTCGCCGATCAGGGGCGGAAAAACGCGATCCGATCCGCCGATACTATTTACAGTGGCATCCGAATCGCCTTCTCAAATAAATACATCCGAATTCTTAAAATTAGCCGTTTATACAGTGTCACTTTACATTTTACGCTATATATACACGCGGCGCACAGCCTTTTTCGCACAAGCGTCCGTTGTGAATAAATAAGTTATTTAACGTCCATTGCCGGGCGGCAGTAACTACACTTGCGTCGCATACGTGGGCGGCAAGCAATGGTCATCTAACACGTACACCCCTCCGCCCTCCAGCGCTCGTTTCACTAGAGACGTATCGCTGTAAAGAAGGAAACAATAGGTTAGATTTATAGCCGCATTGCTGGTTCAAAGGGAATTTATCGTTTATTGTAAATATAAATCGCTATGTTAGTACAACTTCAAGAGTTTTATTGTACGAGCGATCGATTGCAGTCTAGCCATTGTAAATAATAGAAAACTTTAAGGAAACATGACCAATTATAATAATTGGTATAAAAATAAAATGTTTGGAATATTCATTATTTTAAAAATTAGAAATCAGAACATGCAGTCTCAAAAAAAAGGTAATAAGAACACAAGAGCTAGAATTTGGCTTCCAATTTTGGTCATTTTCCAAATATTGAAAAGTTTTGCCCTGCAGATAGACACATAAAGCTACAAAATTTTTGTAATACTGACCTATTTGCGCAATACGCCGAGTCAGCGGAGAGCCGCGACAACCTCGGGTCGAGCGCCGCCAGCAGCCGCGCGGCCGACTCCGTGTTGAGAGTCTTCTTTTTGCACTCCTCTGCGGCCGCGTTGTGCGCATTCTGGCACTCCGGCACCGGGCCCTCGCACTTGCCCCACGTGTTCCTGATCACCCTCCCCCCACCCCCCGCGTTGGCCGCGTTCTGCGCACGCGCTTCCGCGTCCGCCGCGCTCTGCAGCCGTTTTCTTCTTCTCCTTACGCAAGCTACTGCCACTCCGGCGATCAACGCCACAATCGGCACTGCCACCGATAAAGCTGCTATTAACGCTACGTGCTTCCCTGATAAACTCTCTTCATCAGGCATGTCATCCCCCACTCGTTTTAAATGACCCCCCGCTTGTTTTGACACCAAGTCGGCTAGTAATACAGTACAGGACTTGCCGCCCCAGCCCGGCGCGCACGTGCAGTGGTACCCGTCCACTCTGTCGCGACAGGTTCCTCCGTTTCTGCACGGCGATGACGCGCATTCGTCCACGTCGATGGAACAGTCTTTCCCAGCGAAGCCGGGACGGCATCGGCATTCGTAGTCATTGTCGAGAATCATGCATTCGCCTCCGTTCGCGCAAGGTTTCGCCAAGCACAAATCGACTCTCGTTTCGCATCGCGGGCCGAGGAATCCGGGCGCGCACTGGCAGCGCTGTCCGTTGACGAGGTCGACACAGGTGCCGCCGTGTTCGCACACGATGCCCATGCAGTCGTCGATGTCGATGTCACAGCGGTTGCCGCGGAAACCCGGCTTGCAGCTGCATCGGAAGCCGTCGCCGGCGCGCGTGCATGTGGCTCCGTTGCGGCAAGGGTTGGCGGCGCACGGGTCGGCTTCGATCTCGCAGTCTACACCCGCGTAACCGGCAGGGCAAACGCACTGGTATCCAGAAGATCTCGGTTCACAGGTGCCGCCGTTTCGGCAAGGTTGGTCGGCGCAAGTTAGTCTTCGCGATTCGCATCTCGCTCCTTCGTATCCGGACGGGCAAGCGCAGGCGAGTTCTCCGCCCTCGTCCGGCACGCACGCGCCCCCGTTGAGGCATTCTCGGACGGCGCAGGAGTGGAGCGACTTCTCGCAGTCAAGGCCGGTGTAGTCTGGAGGGCAGACGCAGGTGTAGCTGCCCTGGCCGGTGTTGTGACACGTGCCGCCGTTCCTGCAGGGCCTGTGATTGGTGCAGTAGTTGAGATCTTGGTTGCAGAACAGCCCGCCCCAGCCCTCCTCACAGATGCAATCCCAGGGCTTGGAGCAAGTACCGTGCACGCAGCCCGGGTGCCGCTCGCACTGATCACAAAGCTCGCCCACCCAGCCCGAATGACACCTGCAATTAAATGAAAACATTCAGTAAACGTGATAACAAGTGACTAAAAAGCGTGTCTCAGAGAACAATGAAGGATAAATGATTTAGACACGGAGGGAGGCATGCAAGCGTTTAGCACAAAAGTGTGAAGTGGTAACTCACATGCACTCGTCGGGCTTGTTGCAGTAGCCGTGCTCCGAGTCGCAGCCGGGGAGGCACTTCGCTGTAACAACAAGAAAAAGTTCGTTAGCGACACAAAGAAGGGAACAAAAGAATAGTAAATAATAGATTTCTTTTAATTCCGTGGAGGGGAGCGCACCGCGCACGACGATGACGATTAATCTTCCTCGATCGCAGCCAGTTCTCGCGCTCGGAATCCGCGCTGCAAAGGACGCGCTACAAAGAGAGAGGCGACGTCCCCGCGCCCGGGGCGAGGTCGCACTATTTATCTCTCGCAACGCAATATTCCCATCCTCAATATTTATAATCCACATTAAATTATTCTAGTGGCTACGTGTGCCTGCAGTTTCCTAGATATAAATCGTTCGGATGCACGCGGGTTTCCAAATGATTATTTATAAAAGCTTAGAATATTTAAGGCCGACGGATGATGTACGATGGGGGTAATATTATGCGCGCATCGTTAACTGTGTGATTTACGCTCCATACACAACCAGCCTTACTCTGTTCTTCAGTTTTAATGCGAAGAAAGGGGGCTTCAATAACCATTCCTTTCGAATGGACGCGGTACATCGGTGTGCATGAGGGGCCTTTACGAAAGAACACACAGTAATGTATGGGGAACGCTCGTAATAGCAGTTGTGTACTAAGAAGTGTAATGCAGAGTCGTATCGGTCGGGTGCGCATGGGCAAGTTATCGGAGCGAATACAAAAGGGGCAGATAGCGCGGGGTCTAACCGTCACTCGACCGTTAACTATTCCCCTAACCCGCTAGAAAAATACTAGACGCCATCTTTGTACATAACCACCCGGGAATGCAAATGTAAGCTGGCTTATTCAGGTTTAAATTGAACGAGGAAGCAATTCCGTCGAACGAAACTCCGGGAGGATTTCACCGGCTTGCGGCTAAATAAAGAAGATTAGCCAGCCTGCCGTTCCCTAGACTGTAGTATAGGTTTAAACCCTCGCAAAGCCCGCACTCGCAAATCGGCTTAAGTCCTCCGCCAAATTGTACGAGCTTTGCGCCCATTCCATTATCTCGGATGTTTGCAGATGGAATTGAAAAGAGCAACAATTCACTTTCTCAGACTTCACACTTTCGAATGAAAATTTAATGTTTTAAGTCTTCTCATGACCTTTTGCGTCTATTAAACTGAATTATTAATAAAAGTTTATGGGATAAGAAGAATGCTCGGCGCCGCGCGGCCGCAGCAGATCAAAGCGACGCTTTGGATTCTGATCCACTCCAGTGCACTCGAGCTTATCGGGCCCTCGAACGGTAGGTAAAACGGGAGTCGTAAAAATTACACTCCAAAACTAATATTAAGCCGTAAGTGGTCTCGATGAAGCAGCGGGGAGGATGCTCTACCCTCCTGCGGCGCTATTAATTATCAATGAGCACGAAGTACAGTATCGATTTCTAATGAAAGGCTAGCGTGTGCCGCACTGCGAACAAGGTCTGCTGCCGCGGTCGAGGCCAGCCCACGAGGATGCTCTGCACAGCTGCCTGGCGAATCAGGAGCGCGTGGGATTCGCGACTCAATACAGAAGGTAATATTCGTGAGAACGCTGCTCTCCTCACAATTAGGCGAAATTAAGCGGCCGTAAAGGCTCCACGCCGATGTTACCCCGTCATTAAGATCGGCTGAATGCGGGATAATGCCGGCTGGACATGCAAATACGTTTTTCTGGATTGTTAAGCTTTCCCAGAAGGCGAGATACCGTTCGGCAGATGTGAGCCAGGTTTCGTGACACGGTCAAGTACAGAGTTTATTTCGATTGGTGTTCAGTTCTCGTTTAAAGGTGTTTTTGACCCGGTTCGCGGCTCTGTGTTGCGCCCCGGTGTGTGTGTGAGCGAGCGCACGGCGTTGTTTTCATTTCATTATGGCCGCTTCTCTCGCTTTTACATTTTCGTAATCGTCGATACAAACTCGACCGATAGGGTTGGCGAGGCTTTATTGCCTCGCATGTATCGCACGCTCGCCGTATTAAATTTTTTCACACGAGTTTTTGTCGCGAGATGACTGAGATGTTTCGGATAGTGATTGTTTGTTTACTTTCCAGAAAATTGTGATTTCGCGGTTATCCTGTCGCCGGAGGTAGCAGGGTAATGAGGCTCGCGGGCGGGCAGCCCTGGCGAGCAAGTGGGACGGCGCTCTAGCAATGCTGGCTCGGCTGTCTCTGTCTGTCGCGTTTTTTGCGGCGCCGGAGTGTGGGAACGCGGCGGCAGGTGGGGCTGCCGAGATTGCGACGCGACATCCGCCCGCCACAATGCATCTCTAGACGCACCGCTTTGTTTTACAATACGAGACGCGATGTGTTTAACATACGTCACAATCAGTGACGTTTGAAACGCTTAGAATATTTAGCGGAATCGAGTTAAATGGTAAACTCGGAGCGGACACGATTGTCGCTAATGACGCGCTGCATTGTTGTTTACGAATGCAGCGCTGATGAAAGACAAACATGGACCACACAGTCGCACGCCGCTGACGGACGAGAACACATTTAATTTCGTCGTTTAGTGACATTGAAGAAGAGGACGCTAGTCATTTTCACCGAATTAAAGGATCCGGGAATGTCGCGCACAAAAACTTTAATTAATCCATTTGAAGGCTTAAACTATTTAATCTGAAGAGGTCAGACAAACAAGTTAAATAATTAACAATCCGCGCAATACTAGGGCAATTACATGTTTAATGTTAATAAGGATTTGTTTGCTAAAATAATAAAGTTTAATGTTCCATTGCAAACGCATGCGTCATAGACTGTTTCGGCAATTAAAATATTAAAACACGAAATTCGTGGCAACGTCTAACTGGTTAGTGTGGTTAGCCTAAACTATAAACTGAGAAATAAAGTACATCCGAGCATTTTTGAGCACAAAAAATGTGAAATTTATTACGAGTCGTTTACTTGGAGGTCGGCCGATGCCGCGGGAAGTTGGCACAGCCTTTACATATTATGAATAGCCTAATGCTCGCATTTGGTTATAAAATAACGAAATAGATGGAATAATTAATACGATTTATGCTGGAGATGGGAGATAAATATTCTAACTATATTAATAATCCATTGTTGATAAATTTCATGGATTATTTAGTAGATTCGCTGTAGTGTAGCGAAAAAAATATTTTCTCATTTTGATTGCCACAATTAAAAACACGATCATAAATTAGCAAAAATGAATAGCCATTTGCAATATGGCTGACGTAAAACACTCGTCCAGAATTAATATTGCATTTAAGAGCACCGCGACACGTTGTATAAACAATTCAATGCTGAAAAGATTCACACTTTCAGCATTCCATTTTATTTTTGGACGTTACATTAACAATTGACATGTAATAATTTAAAAGATAAAACTATCGTAACATGTTTTTAGTGCAGGGCTTGCAAAAAGTCGCTACTGGTTTTATAGAAATTTTTAAAAAGTATGAAGAGCCCAAATCTATGCACCTTTAGCTTCTCAGACCAAGAATCAAGATATAGATATACAAATCCAGAGATATTGAAGGTCCAAGCTCTTTGTACAAATATGGTTGTAGCCACAGAATACATAAGAGTACAAAGTGTAGCTTTAATCTTTTTAATTTTCAATTGCCATAGACAATACGTACAGATTTTTGGCATACAAACCGCGTTTGTATTGAATAAAATTGTTATGGTACAATTAAAGTCATGATGGAAATGTCACGCGAATGACACGTAACTTTAATGAGGAAGAGGTAATTTGGGGCTCGAAACGAGGAATTTGGGCCGGGTTCACACGAAAGCATGGGTTTCTCCGTTTCTCAGCGCTGTGTAAACATCTTGTCTTGACGAATCGCCGGCCATGTTGATAAACAGTCGAGATGAATTCAAACATGCATTGATTTATCTACTTAATGTGTCATAGTCATAGTATATTGCGTGTGCGAACGCGTTTGATAAATGTGGGCAATTTGATTGAAACAAATGATGTAACCCAAAAAATAATGAAATTTGGGTAAGTCGGTCAATTCATTTGCATATAGCCATTTTAATGGATTCGGGGTTTATTGGGCTCGGTTATTAATAATGCATTTGCCAATTTGAGTCCTACCATGGGTTCACCCAACCAACAGTCAAGACCGTGCATTTAATTACAAAACATAAACATTTTTCTCTATCTTAGCGCATTCCCGGCTGCTTCGAGACGCTTTTTCTCCTCCACAGATATGCAAGTCAATGGTCACCCAAAGATGCCAAAAAAAATGCGAAGTAGAGGCAAAAGAACCATTCAAACGATTTGGCTGTAGTTTTATCAATTGCGTATGAATAAATTAGTATGTAAAACTTACGTTTCGAGCAATAATCTCCCGTCCATCCCGGCAGGCAGACGATAGCGCCCGCAGGGGAACATCTGTAATGCCCGAAGCCGTCATCCCTCGGCCGGCACAGGACTTCGCAGCCGGCGCCATAGTAGTGTGCCGCGCATGTCACCCGGTAAGACAGCCGGAGGTGGGCACCATCGGAGCCCCCCCACCGCTGCTCCTCTTCAACCCATGGCCCGCCGACGTCCGCTATGCTCTGCTTCGTCATCCGCGCGATCAGGGTATCTGAAATTGTAGAGAAATTTATTAATACAGATGCAAAGGTGTCGGTTTTTATGGTATACTGTATCATTTTCGAACCAAAGATGGGTAACTTGTTAATGCAGTGCCAAGGATACGAAGATGCCTTAACTACCGAAGCACTTCCTCACTAATAGTGCCTAGAAGGGACAATGATGATGACGATTAGCATGAATTGAACCATATTGAAAGTTATTAGCCGTGTGGTCACCGGCAGAGTAGAATAAGACCACTCCAAGTCTTCCCCGTGCTTATAAACATCAATGACACCTCTCCAAGTCTGGCCAGCGCGGAGAGTGTAGGGCAAATTCTCTGACTGCACTGGCTAATAATATAAACTTAGCTCTGGTAGCAACAAGGGGGTCATACAGTGGAGACTAAAAAAGACCTGATAACGATAAAAGTTATTAAACATGTCTACGTCACACAGTATTCCTGTCGATTGAAACATATAGTCTTCCCAATATCAAGACATTACACTCGACGGAAACACATTTTGACTCGCAAGTCACTGATCTTATCACGAAATGCAAATCGGGAAGTTTACAAATAATGCTGCCTTTCCAAAAAAAGGATACGTGAACGATAATTAATTAGATTAAAATCTTTTAGCCAAATATTTGTTTATCACCGTGGGAAAGGGTTCCGGAGTAAATTGACCTGTAAGTTGGCCGTTTGACGCCCGCATTCGAGCGTGAGATCTCATTGTTAAGTGATTCAGTGTTTTGATTCGAGGCGCCCGTAACATTGATTAATAGTTTTAGTGTATTCTTTATGCTGCATAGCTTCACTGGTCTTTTATCGTAAAGTATTAGAAATTCGAATCACGGTGTGAATTGAAAAAGCACAATTTGCAGTTTCTTTAGTTATCTTCTCTATTGTTCTAGTCGTATCAAACTCCCCATCACATTATTCTTGTATTTTTACTTGTACGGTGCGCGTCTAATTATGAGCAATGCCGGATTAAGACTAAGCAATTTATCCACCCACGCCTGTGTTGTGCTCCTCCCCCCTCCCTCATATGTATATGGGACAGATAAGAAAACTAGTATCGGTCTTTTAAAAAAAATAACGTAATTATTATGAGATAGATTAGATCAGTTCGAATTCTACGACAGAACGTCAATGCACTAGTCAATTTAACTTAATTTATTAGGAAAAGTTGTTCAAAATGATGGAGTAAATTGCCCCTTCAAATATTTGTACTTAGTTAAAAATAAGCTTGTATATGTGCTAGCAAACATTTTTTTGGTGCTGCTTCTGGTGCCTCCAAGACGTGACGCCCTAAGCAATTTCTTAATTTGCTTAGGGGCTAATCCGACACTTATTATAAATAATTCATTAAAAAAATTAAATAGCGCAAGATACATCAAAATACAGTGAGATCAAGCTACATCAATAATCTTCAATATATGACGTAACACTTAGTTATTCATTTGCAGTAATAAAGGTTGTCAAATATAATACCGACAATGTTTCAAACTTAGTTTATAGCAATATTGATTCAGATTTTCCGCTCTACCATCTTAATTGGTCTTTACGGTCATTAATTTATCGATACATCGGCCGCCTGTCAAAATCGCCATACCTTTAGATACTCGCCAGCGCTGACGACTCCAAATCGGTATTTGTAATCGAATACGACGCGAGGGGTCGAATGTTACTGACGAGAAATCCACTCCATCTTAGCTTCAAGCCAATTATACGATTAAACATTCTTCATTTATTCAATTCAACTCGAATTTGAATTTATTACTATGTTCTGTAAACAGCATACGTATCTTCAAAATTTATTGAATAGATACAATCATGTGTATTCAGATTTCGGATTGCGATTATCATTTCGAGTTTACCGATCATCAGAATGGATCGATCTCCAATCGATGTTTCATTACATAAAAAGGAAACAAAGCATCGAATACCATACGCCACGAAATTAGTCGGGATCGATCGTTTTTATATCCTTTTAATTTTGTTTCGCGTCTGGTTTAATTTTATCTCCGGCGGGATTACCGGCTTAGGAATGTACCGTCAACCAACAAGAGTAAAAAGGGCCATACATGAGAAATAAATAAAGGTAGGAACAGGTCGGCTGAGATTTCTCGGCGTGCCTTTCGGTTGCCACTTACTGCGCCTGATGAATGGACTGGCGGTTTTTATTTTATTATTTTTTGTTATAAATAAATAGAAAGGGACAAATCACACTAGTTGAGCTAGCCTCAAAGTAAGTTTAAAATTTTATTATGGGATACTAACGATGCTATATTTTATAATAAATACATATATAGGCCCAGAACAATTTGAAAAAGGCTATTTTCCAACTTGCCCAGGCTGGGGATCGAACCCAGAACCTCCGGAGTGCCGGACTGGCGTGTTAACCACTATGCCACGGAGGTCGTCAAATGTTATGTCGTAGAACTTAGTTTTTCTGTAAAAAGATATCTTTGTAGATTCTTCAACTTACAGATTTAACTTGGCGCCTCTCTTTGTAAATTGCATAGCTAAACCTCTAAGCATTAATTTGAATAGTCAAAAATTCAATTCGACGACTACCTAGAATCTAGATTAAATTTATAGGTACCAAGCTTCTTACAGAGTACCATCTCAACAATAAGTATTTTTTATCAAATAAATAAAATAAAGACATCAAGTATCTGACTAGTTTAAGAATGTAGCAGCCATGGCGGCCTGTAAATAAATGTTTTCTGCGTTAAATTGACTTAGTGTTTCGAAGAAACGTAAAGCCGTTCGCGCGTTGGGAGGGAATTAGAAAAATGACGTGTGGGAACCGAGTGCGGCTGCGTGCAATTTAGCTCGAATGTGCACCGAGAATTATGGCAACCGGGCATCGGCTCAGGTGCAATAGGGCTGTCTGCGCCAAGAAATACTGCCCATTTAACACCCCCACCGGTTTAATACCCGGCTAAATTACAGCCTTTACTGTTCAAATGTAATTGCAATCAAGCGCTTATTGAAAACTACGAATAGTATCGAACTATAATGTGTTAACCCTAATTCGAGTCGGCAAGCAATTTGACGGAAAATTGCGAGTGCCTTACGTTTTTGTTCTCCATAGAAATCGTAGCTCCAACAACCGCACAAATTACACCCATCATCCTAATTCAGTGCCGTAACGATATTAAATGAAGGTGTACCCGTCCATCGCGCCTATTAATGTTATTCCGATTCACAAATAAATAACACATTTAAAGAAGAGCCTGTACGTGCTGCAGATAACATGTTATTACCGCAGAGGTCACTCCGAAACGAGAATAAATCGAAACGATAAACAAAAACAAAAGAAAGCGAAATAACCGATAATTTGAGCCGCTATCGGAGGCGGACGCGGCCGATTTTGGACGTTCGAAGTCGAATGCGATTTTGGGGAAACGCGGGGATGCATCACGCGAGCGCTTCCGTCCGATGATCGATCGATCGATAATAAGGCCGCCGGATGTCGGTTCTCGTTCATTATGCTAGATCGAACTACGATCGCCCAAACTGGATCGCCGCTCCAATTAGTCCGGTGGCTGTGGGCGGCGAACGAAATCGAAATTGGTGACGCGTACTTCTGCGAGGTTCGTCAGTTCGACGACTTTTCGCAGGCGTCGTTAACGCGCCGGAGTCGGTTTCCTCTCGTTTGGGCCACCTGCCCGGCCGGTCCGCCGCCGGCGCTGTGGGAAACGGTCATCTCATCAATGGACTGTGTATACAACGCATCGCTCCTTTTGTTTATAAAACTGTCCACTAACTCATCGCGCTCTTGAGCCGCGCCTGCGAACGCTTGGACTATATAAATAACATAGATCCACTCGACTCGAGTGCTTTGAAGAGTTTCGTTCGAGAATAAATGAAGGGGATTTCAAGATTTCGCGCAATACGACTCGGAGGACGTTTAAATTCCCATTGTTCAGTGAGAGAACGGCCATTTTCGTTCCGCGTGGGGAATCCGATGAATGCGGAGGATTGTGCAATGTAGTCGTTACAGGCTGACGTGCGTTTAACCTTTGAGAAAGCCAATTAACGCGGGTAATCATAAAGAGTAGCTTAGAGAGCGCTGAGAACCGCACACGAGGCTTGGTAATGAATTGGCTAGGCTAATAGTGGTCCCCGGATGACGAGATAAGCAGCCGTCACAACATAACTGTATCGAATAATCGCATCGCGGGCCGAGCGGCGCGAGCGGTAGCCGGCCTCCGGCGACTCGGCCCACACGAGTAATTGCCTCTACGAATCTTATCGATACATTTCACACGCTCTTTTTCCCGGCTGGAAGGGCCTTAATCTCGAGCACTAATCGTAAACAGGACGGGCGGTAAACAAAGCCGAGACACTGGAAGTGTGCCCAGCTAGCTAAGCATGTGCTTCGCATCTGTCGACGATGCTTCCTGAAGCCCAGCCAGCGCCTGTTACATCATAAATTGTACCTTCCGGAGCGCCTTCCGCGCTTTTTTATCCTCAAGCCCTACGACGACGAAAGATGAAGTGTAAACTCAGTCTCAGAGTTCTTCGGAGGTATGTTTTTTAGCAGCGGGTAAACAAGGCCCGTTAGTGGCCAGGTGCGGCCTTGTGCCCCGGGCACAAAAGATTTCGGTGAAGGAGACAACATCGCAGTTCCGACTATTGTTGTATTTGTTAGCACAAGAATTTCTATGCGCCATGAGCCGGCAACAATCGTCGACAATCGCCTGTTTATCTTTATGATATATTGGAGTCTTTACTCGTGTGTCTATTCTCGAATATTGAAAGACGGGGATGGGTTTGTGCAACGGTTAGTACGCAGCTGTTTCGATATTAGATAAAAAACCGTATGTGATTTAATTAAGCATTAGCCAGCGAGAGGCAGCGAACAAACGTCGTCCGTGTAACCTGTTATTACGGTTGATTAGATTTCTGTTGGTAACATTTCTCGGTAGTGCGCGGCGCCGCCCATCGGTCCCGCGCCGTATTAAAAATATACCCGTCCTCAGCTATCCACTAATGATTTTCGGTGTACCATACCGTAGACACACCTCGCCGTATCTCTGAATCTTAGTAAATCACCGTTTTTTGTTATTCGGTCAGGAGTTGTAATTATGTCGGTCAGAGTGCATTGGGATGAAAATCTAATTAAGAAGTGGGCGGGGCGAGCAGTTTTCGCTTGTTTTTTAATTTCCTAAATCTGTGGAGGTCGTATTTTTTATTCGTGCTGTAGTCACGTATCGATGCACGACGTGAATTATCACGATGATGTATTTACGACGGGGGCGCCTCATTCGGCATCATTTTTTCGGTCACGCCATGTCGCATGCTCGCGGTGTACTGTCGAATGCTCGTCGCTCGTCGGGTCGTCGCGGCGGTCGCTATCCGATAGAATCGATGGATTTACTGATAACGATCTCAATATTTCGTGCACATGGCATCCGTAATAAGTTCCATTAGTTTTTTGTTTGCAGTCGCGTGTGAACGTTTGGCCGGATTCGCCTATTTTTCGTTTCGACGCGTGTTAGCGGTCAACGGCCATCGGAATACATTAGTACATTTCTACTAAATTTTCGTCCTACAGAAGGCTGAGTTTATTAGAATACGGCGCGCATTGCGAGGCGAGGCACGCGCGGCGCGCCGTGTCCTGAACGCCAATCGTCCACACCATGGGAACATTTTTGTCTTCCACGATATGATAATATGAGCATTCAAATATACATACTGTCCGTTAAATGCACGATAAACACCCAGAATTACAGTGAAACCTGAATGCGAGTGAGTCGTGAGCGACGTGGTTAGAATTTACAAGCTCGGAGGATTTTGATGACTCTTTATCATAATCATAAGCGTATTAGTAAGAGCACTCACCGTCAGATCTCGACGTATCGTTCGTGTCGTGCCACGCTTCCACTATGAGCGAGAATGTACCCTGCAAAAGAAAACCACCATTATAACTTATATAATAATAATCTTAAATCCTATAAATAAATAAACAATTATATAGTGACAAATCACACCGATTGAACTAGCCTCGAAGTAAGTTGAAACGTGTGTTATAGATAAACACCCAAGATCCAGGACAATTTGAAAGAGTCAATTTTTCAACTTGCCCTGGGGGGTGGATCGAACCCAGAACCTCCAGTGTGTCGGACTGACGTGTTAACCACTACGCCACGGATGACGTCATATAACTAAACAAGTTTCATAAAGCTTACAATGAAATTACCACTTCATAATAAAGCATTTCAGTCGAAGAGACCGAAACCTATGTCATCGTCATTAGATGGAACATAGACACTAAGGGAAATTAATACGAACCATATCAAGATATCACGAACAAACAATAAAGATACAAAAACACCGCTATTTTTTTTAAAGCAATTTCGGCCATTGAATTCGCTCATTTCCGCGTGGTTACAGTTGGCTTCATCGAGGGTTACCGCTTATACATAACGATAGACCCAGAGTTACGATTCCTCACTTGCTAGTTGCTTCTTCATCGTCAGGTCTTTTTTAGTCTCCACTGCAGGAGCACGACCCTCTGTACTACCAGAGCCATACTTGGCCAGAGCAGTCAAAGGATTTTATTTAAGGCCTACACTCTTTACGCTGGCCAGACGGGTTGGAGAGGTCTCATTAATGTTTATAAGCTTTTTTAGCTTGTGTTTCCTAATTCGCCTTCTAAGACGAAGACTTGGAGTGATCCTATTCTACTCTGCCGGGAACCACACGGCAGTTACTTTTTCAGCGGAAAGTTATTCGCTACAATCAAGTCCAAACATTACTTACGGAAAGCCAGAGATTATTCGCAAATCTGGAGCGCAAACCGAAAACATACCTTTCAGGCCCTAAGCGGTCGCAGCCCTGATTTCGCCTGATCTTTATTATTTATTAATGACTTTACACATGTCAAAATCAATACAATTTCGATTAAGGCCAGAGCATGCTCCATGTGAACAAAGTTTCATGAAAACGATCAACTTTCTTTTCCTCCAAGGATTATGTAAGGTATTTCACACAAATTCACATCTACAGTCGATTGTTGCGCAATTTTTTTCACATGCCCATTCAATCAATGAGATATCCTTAAAGCGCACTGGCAGTTAAGAATTCCATATATTTCCTTTACTGCACATTGTCTTTTAGCGAATATGTAGGCAGGCGTAAATTACCATGATAGACAGGTGAACAAGGGCAGATGGACGCGAATTGTTCAACATAAGCTAAAAATATACAGACTTAACGCACGCGGCGCACTCATACCCAATACGGAATGTTATAGTTCCGTGCCTTTATAAAAAACGAGAACTAGTGCGTATCAGATAGCGAGCTATTGACATTTGTCCATGTTGACATAAGGAGGCGAAACGGCAGTCCAAAATCGATTACAAAAGATAAGGAAAGGTAAACACCTAAAAGGCGCCCTGAGGTTATCAATGAGTCCAGCTCGAATGTACGGGACTGCGAAAATTGGTGCGTTTTGCGGCTACATAGCTGCTATTTATGAAATTTCTCTGCAAAACCGGTCCTTGGCGCATAAAACATGAGTTACCTCGTCTCAACTCGAGACAAACGAGCCCTCGAGATCCCGACCTTTATTCTGTAATCGCTCTTTAATTACACGCTCATGGGAGCAATCGTTAACTATTTTCGGAAAGTATATTGTTAATTGTCTATGGTAAACCATTCAATAATCAACGCAAGATACAATGGAATGAAGTTATTTACAATTCCTATTTCAAAACTTGACTCGAATATAAGACATTTGAATTTCGAATAGTGAATATAACAGATAGAATAGCCGTGGAGTATTCTCTAATTGATCGAAGCAAATGCGTATGGAGTCTTAAAGACGTATAAAGGGAATCCGAGACTGTATTATAATTACAATAAGCATGCCACGGGTCGCCTGCAGCTGCGCCCGGCGGATATGAAGGGTCACTACATTAATTTGATCACTCCACTACTCTTAAGGAGTGATTCAGTTTTTCCTGACAGATGTCGCCTTGTCAATTAAGTCTTGATGAATGAAAACATCATTTGCATGTATGAACAATGCACTATTTGCATAGGAACTAATACACGCGAACAATGCAAGAAATCAATCCGAGAAATCATCGTTTCTCAAAGCACCTCACACGGGTTGTTGCAAAAAGTGAACGTTTTTCCGTTCCTTTTTCTCGACAACTCTTTTATAGGCTTTCGATACTGAGTTTTGACGAATTTATAATAAGTTTCGTTAAATACGTCGACAATACAAGCGGACGTCTTATCGCGCTGTTGAATACTAAGCAGGCTGCCGTGTAGGACTAAACAAAATTGAGCCTTAGTGTAACCATTCCATTATCAGTGTTTGTGAAAAAGGCTTTATCGTAAGCCTTACTGGGTGTAAATAAGGAGCTAAGGACTGTTGTCAAAATATTTTCATTACGATTTGTGCGGTCGGTGATCAAATATAGCAAGTCGTAGTACACGGCGTATTGATTTGTTAATCGAGTATGGAGAGCGCATTTCGGTCAGCTGTGGCCGGTTGTAAGTATATGCCGGTTCCCACGACAGTGGCTCTCGAGCCAACCCATAAAAAGCGGCCGACGACGTAAGCGTACGTGTGCAGGTAGCCTTTATAGACGTGTCGAGCTGATACCGTATACTTACTTATACAATAAAAGCGAACAGGACTAGGACTAACCAACAATTAAGAAAACCTTGCATCTCGTACGTTAATCTTTATTCTATGAATTATATAGGTTCTATGACTTGTAGCTCAAGTGTTGAACTTTAGTTCCATTCATTGAAACCAGCTTGACATTTGCTTTGACATTTATGTTGATTATGAATCATGATCTAATTTTCTTAAGGTTCATTTTAGTGGTGACAACCCTGTGTTTTCATAGACAACAGATTTTTTTTATTTTTAAATTGCAGTTCGAATTCCTTAATTAGAACAAAAACTTACTAGTAATACGATAATTGCCGTTCTAAATTCAAACTTATTTCTTTTATAAAAATCATAGATATTTACGATGTAAAATAGAATATTCGGCAAACCGCATCGCATTAATTCGATCATTTTGTATCCTTCGAAATTCGATGCGTTAAATGTATTAAAGACTTAAACGAAGCAATAGGATGGTATTGTATCTGAATGCTGGGGAATTATTTGATAATTGTTATATGAGGGTGCCTAAAGAGGCTACTTCCATATCGGAGCCGTTCCGAAGTAATTTCGTTATTAATTAAGCCCGGTGTAAGGATACGTGGGAACGGAACGTAATTTCCGTGGCCCTCGTTGTAAGCGCCATTTGTTTGGGATTTACAGCGTCAAGATCAAGACAAAGAAATAATCAGGTGTTTTTCTGAATCTTCGGACATGTGTTTGGGACAGCATTGTCTCCTTTATTACCCGGCTGTTTAGAAATCGCAACAGATGTTGGGATCCATTTGTGTTCGTTATCGGCTTATTGCTTATTGTGAAGTTTACCCAAAAACAGAAAGTTGGTTAAGTCGACAGAAAATTTGCCGGTACAGACGATAAATAAAATAGAACAAGGTCGTTTACCTGCCGTTGATGATTCGGTCAATAATGGTACTCTATCGAAAGTTCGAAAAGAATCCGTAAGTCCACCACAAAAAGGTATTACCGTGGTTCGCTTTCGAGTTTCGACACGAGAAAATATTTGGAACACAAACACCCGGGCAAGTGGAAGAGTCGTGATTTCATATTTCACACTTTGCCGTGTGGTAACATTGCTTTTGACAGGTTTTATTTTTCATTTACATCCCAGCGGTGGTGCGACGGCATAAATCTTGACATTACGTCGTAAGTAATAAGGCTTAAATTTATTAATTAGGGACATGTAGATGCGCCGATGTCGGCCACGTCGAAGCTTTGGAGAACATACGTCAAATAAAAAAAATGTATATGCAAATTCTAATGTCTGGCAGATAAGACGCAGCGTGTTTCGTTATTAAAGTGTTCTGAGCGCATTTAATTCGGATTATTAATGCTTTTAATTAAGTTTATCTCCTTCTATTTTGGCATCTCCGATTGCGCGGGCCGTTGACCCGTGATTCACGAAACCAGAATAGAAGTATTTGCAAATAAGATTTTTATGCCATTTACGAATAGACTTTTTAGGTTTCTTTACAAGGCGAGGAGTAATAAATTTTATGTAACTCATTGGTAATTGGTTTTTATGTAAATACATTACCAATTTGACCAAATAAAACATAATATTACCGCATTTAAGTGTTATTTTGTGTTTGTTTACATAATTTTAAGTAATTTTAGGTAATCAGAATTATAGGTTAAGCTGTGAGATATAGGGTTCCGTATTGGAGGGATACTTCCTGTAAAAATAAACATAAGGCATCCAGGTCGACAGTTTGCTGGCGTCGGTACAACACGTGCGTTCGCTTTGAATGCTAAGCAGTTTCCAGTTAAGAGCGGACAACTATGGCCTATTACACCACAGAATATAGTAGTTCATACCAAACTGACACAAACATATGTAAAGGGCTTTTTGAAGTCGGCCGGGTAAAGCGCAAGCTAACGCTACGCATATAGACAAAAGTGAGATGTACACAAAATGACCTCTTGGCCCGTACTAATTCTGTTAACTGCGAGAAATCCATTGTTTACTCACGAAACTGACATCTCTGAATGACTAATATAAACTTTTAAAAACTTTATTAAATCATCCAAAACGTAATAAGTTTGGAAATGCGCCAACTCGCGAGATACTTAGCGAAAGATTTATAGCTTCATATTTGAAGTTTTTTACGAGTTACTACGCCATTTACGACATTATTATAATTGTGATAATTCGTCACAATTGCATTGCCAATTAAAAAGGCGTGTGGTCAAAATTTTGGCGTTTAGTGGTCAGTTCCGGTGCAAACGGGACATTGTGGAATAACGGCAATTATTTACCATGCTAGGCTAAATATTTAAAACTATTAAAATATCTATGGCCAGATTTGAATTTCAAAGGAAAGGTGCGAATTGTTACTCAATAAAGTGTTAAGAAAAGTTGTTATTAAGATTTCGCGGTCGTGGATTAGTAATATTATCATCTGTGAAACTAGCGTAATCGATGAACAATTATTTAATTACTTACTTACAAAAGTGTCCGAGCAATTAGTGCCCAGCGTTTCACACGCCAATCATAAAAATAACCATAAAATTGAGACGTTATAAACTCGCATTTCCGAATTGAGTTACCTGGACTGGGTTTTACTTTCACGGCATCGGCTGCACAGAAAAATTTTGTGTACACTGTTTAGTGCCCCCATTATAAAAGGATTAATTACATAGCCCGCATTACCGGGAAACATTAACATCGAAACAGCTCGTAACTAAAACGAAATGTTATACTTTTATATCTGTGACGATTATTTTACGAAACGCTAGGAAACATTAAAACAGACATAGGTAACCACTTTTTTACCGCTAACGACCGGTCCGGGTACGAGACACGAAATAAGTCAGACATTAACAATTTATGGCCCTCAATTACAATCATCGCGAAAAAAGCCACTTCGACGACGGAATTCGGGACTTTTAAATCGGGGCCGAAGTGAAAAAGGAAAAGGCTACCTTTAATTTCACATGGCATCGGCGGCATTCGTCCCGGACGGCCGCTGGAGAATTCCAAAAATGAAAATGTCGACCATAAACAACGGAACGATTTGAATGAAGGATATTCGAAATATAAAAATAAAAGTCAACAAATTTCGGGAGAGGACGCGGCGGGCCGAACTACGGTAGATCTGATAAACCATGAGAAGGGTAATGCGTTGAAACCGAAACCGCACTAAAAATAAACAGTCCCATGATCAGTTCATCCGGATTTTATTCGAGAATGACGTGTACAGCCTCATTCGGGTTTCGACATGATTCTCATTTTGATATGATCTCTGTTTTTTTCTAATCTGCTTTGCATACGCGAGCAGTAAAACTGGGCGGTCGTACGTCGATGAGTAATATTACTTTATAGAAAATTTTAAATGTTACTATTCTAGACACGGCGTGATGGATGGAAATAGCCGAAATTGCAAAAAAGGAGGCAGCTGCGTGATGTGAACGATCAAAATTTAGGAAACCAAATATGAACACTGAAGAAGATTCTTTTAGTCAATATGATTTGTACAAGTTTCCGTCAAATGCAAATGCACGGTCATCGCAGAACGTCATTCTCGCTCGCGGAGGTTCCCAGCCATGATCGGCCTTTGACACGTCCATAAATTCGTTGAAGTACGTACCAACGTAAGTACCGGCGCACCTCCCATACTAAATAATGGCGACGATTTATTCGCGCGGCTGCAGAGCATGTGAGCAACTCACACCGACACTCACAATTCCTAGAATTGAGGCGCGTGTGATGAATAAAGCCAGGAACGCTTGGAATTTCATCATTGCAGATTTGAGGGCCTATCGCGCCCCTGCAGTTCGTGAGAACGCAGCCGAAACGACAGCGAAAACTAATAAAAGTGGAACGCAGACTTAAATTTGCTCGAAACTTGAACCCTATTCTTAATTTGAAAATTGATTGACACCTAATAAAAATTTAACGCAGACTTCTAAATTCTTTTTGAATTTGCTCGAAGTTCGAACCCTATTCCTAATTTGAAAATTGATTGACATCTCTATTCGCGTACTAAGATTTGACCACAAATCGACATTCGGCTACCACAATAAACCGGCCTCTTTGAACAATTTTATTAGCGCTCATAAATGTTAGAGAGACGTAGTTAAAACGTCGGAATCTGACCGTAAACGAGCACCCAGTTGAAAAAGGAGTGTTTTCTTTTGGCTGCGGCGAGACGCCTTATAATAACAAGATGGTAACTGGCTATTCATTCCGTGATGAGATTTTCTTTATCTCGTGACTAATCATTATTTACGATAAGGTTAGCGATTTCATTGGTCTCATTGTTATTTTAGCACCGTGGGTGACGGCGCATATTATCTGTCTGGTTTAGTGCGGTAACGATAACAAGTTTATTTAGGCGGATTAACTAGAAAAAGCAGCGTTAATTGATAGGTTGCCGAATACCTGTGCATCCACTGCGAACAATGCAATCCGTTAATTATACACGCTCCGATTATTTAAATTTGAAACTTATGAAATTGTGTTACAAGTGGTATTGTTTCGTCTCTCAACTGTTACGGAGAATCTCATTCGCTTGCTTTTTGTTGAACATTAATTGCCGACGGAGATAAAAGACGAAGAGGGAACAGCATCGAGTGAAGCATTCCATAGCTTCGGTAGACTTATTAAAAGAAGCGGATGTGGGGGTAAGTATTTTAAGAGGATCTCGACGCGAGCGGATTGGAATAAAGGAAATTACTAAGAGCTCTCTCTTTCATAAAAAAATAGTGCGGAAGTCGTGTAGTGTGCTGTTTTTACAGCGTCCGAGTATAGGGTTACCAAGTACCTATGAAGACGATGATCCGTGCGAAGGTTCGGTTTTTCCGCCTGTTTTTCTGATATGTGGAAACTTATGTAACTAATAATACTGGCCACTTATAACGCGAATGCGGTTTTACGATTGACGACCTCGTTTCGATTTCGTGTTCGCGACACGAACGTTTAATTATTAATTACTTTCTATTGGTGAATCCGCTAGGGGCGTAAGAAAGGCCGGTTCACACGACACAATAGATCGGCAACGGCAGTGGATCGTCTACGCGTGCTTTACCGTACTATTGTTTTGAAATTCGAATTGATAGTGACGTAACAGTATTCACGTTAATTTCTTAGAATACGCACTCGGGCTTTTTTCAATTGGCTTCCCGTTCTATGACCTACACAAGTAGTTCTACCTAGTTTTATAATTTTCTCTATGGTTCGAAATCTAAAAAGAAGAATTTAAGAATGAAATTCCTAAGCAAGTATGTCCACATGTGGTTAACCAAGACGATTCCATACTTTCATTGAAATGTCAGTATTTAGAGCGTGAAACTTTTACGAAACATGCAAAATAAGTAACAATCTCTCGAATTAGTTACGCCGTTGGTCGTCTAGACTACTCCACTTGTTTTACAATAAACATACACTGGTTCTTGGAAAAACGACACAAATGCATTAATCAAGTAGGTAGATACGTAGGAGAGAGTGAGAAATGAGTTTCTAAAGACGACTTTATTCTCGTACTTTCAACGTTTAGGAAATCATTGCATAAGTTAACAATTTGTTTTACGTAATAGGAATCAATCCAAGTATTCCTGTGGAGTTAGAACGCGCCTTATGAAACACAAGCTACACAAAGCTTATAAATATGAATAAGACCTCTCCTACCCGTCTGGCCAGCGTGGAGAGTGTAGGCCAAATCCTCTGACTACTCTGGTTAAGTATGCTCTGTAAATACAGAGGGTCGTGCAGTGGAGACTAAATAAACGGGCAAGTGCGAGTCGGACTCCTACGTATGAAGGGTTTCGTAGCTTCATACAATGTTGGAAAAGCTAAAAAAACACGTTTTTTGTATGACGACCCCTATGATTTTTTACTTTTTTTTTTTAGTATTTGTTGTTTAGCGGCCATAGTAATACATAATCTGTAAAAATTTAAAGTATCTAGTTAATGCCATTATAAAGATCTAGTTAAAAACGTTGAAAAAAATCACGTTTTTTGTACGGCGACCCCCTTTAATTTTTATCTTTTTTTTATTTTCAGTATTTTCTGTTATAGCGGCCACAGTAATACATAATCGGTGAAAATTTGAAGTGTCTAGCTATTACGGTTCAAGAGATAGAGCCCTGTGACTGACGGACAGACAGCGGAGTCTCAGTAATAGGGTCCCGTTTGCACCCTTTGGGTACGGAACCCTAAAAAGACCTGATGAAGAAGAAAAATAGGAAATCATACATTATCACGTCTTTATCCCTATCATGGCAGACAGAGCCTAGGGCGGTAAGGCCCAGGCCACTTTTAGCGTTTGATGGGCATAAAGGTGGAAAAGGTCTTACTATTATGATTCAGATACTGCATCGCTTATTGATATGATTCAGATACTCGCCTATTCCCTGGATCGGCTTTTACGATCTGCGCGGGAAGAGAAGCAGCTGGTACATTCTATGTTTTTTCTTACCTTACAGATTAGCAAGGAAGATGTAATAGGAACTACATACTATTCTTAATTGTAACAATTATCTATTTAACTAGTTGAAAATTGATTATAAATTAAACTAAAGAAAAGAGTTTTTGCTCAGATAAGATTAACGTAAATAGGTACGTACATACTTACTTGTATGTTAAATTGAGATATCTGTCACTTATTAATTATATTCGGATACATTATTAAAAAAATTCGTCAAACAAAGAAAATAATACCTTTTTTCGAAACTATATTATGTAATCTCAGAAACTACTGAATCAAAGCTATTTTGATGCCGGTTTCATTTACGTGTAGAGCATATTCCGGAGAAGGTTTACAAGTATACAACGAGTTAATGAAATAACACAAAACCTCTCAGGTTGTAACTCAGTCCATAAAACTGAACAACTTTTGTTCTACAACATTGCCAAAATGTCAAAAATAAAATTCGGATTCACATACAAATTGACTCGATCAGTCTGTACGAAAACTCAATTCTTTTTTTTTTGGGTTTCACTTTTTTTTCTCTCCCATCCATGTGCGGACCACGCCCGGCGTTGCTTAACTTGCGAAAGCGCTAGAAATGCGTACTCCCACCAAACCACCGAGCTCCTCTTTGAATTATTGAAGTATAATACATAATCCGTGCAAAGCCGGGGTGGGTCACTAGACACAAAACCACAGCAGGCCGCTCATGAATTTACCGCGCTTGGCTGACCAGCGGCCATTCAGCATAAGTAATGACAAATATGCGCAAGCTTTGTGATTACATTAACCTTAATTAAGAAACAGTTTTTTTTTAATAATTTTTATACCTCTCACGGTAACTAGGGTTTTACACAACGCGGCTTGAAAAGTAGTTTTTCTGGCTATTAAAAAGATGTGGAGTTTTTAGAAATATTATAGTTGTTTAAAGTAATAATATTCCCGTCTCACGGTAATAAAATTTTTAATACTTTAATAAATTAATTATTAAATTAATAAATTATTGCTTTTAAAGAATGAAAAGGTAATTAGTATATAAAAATCCCTGCCTGCAATGGATGTCTAGGTATCTAAACAAAAAGGTACCGAGTTCTGACGTGAGCTAAATTAAACCATATCGCTAACCACGAGTAGATATTTCTTTTTTTAATGGGAGACTTGGTACGTGAGTACTGGTTCTTATTCTGTGGTTTAACATGGATAGGATCACACGCAAAATGTTTTCGTGTAGCTGTTAAGTACAAAAACTAAGAAAGTACCTACTTATCTATTCTTATTTAATAGTATCTAGCACGAACAAGTTCACATTTCACTTAGCATAGTATTTATGTGGGATCGACACACAGCTTTGTTTATAGCACATATTTATAGGTATTCTATTCATAATAAATAATGACACTTGCATTTTCTATAGTTACTTATGGCTTGAAATTGTTTTTCAAAACATAATGTCTTATGGAGTAAAAAGAAAATTTTGAAAAGGCCCTTTTTAAAAATAAAATAATTAACGTAAGGATTAACGATTTGTAAATTCCAAGTCAAATTATTCAAAATCAAAACGAGGTTGTGTTTAAACCAGTGTTGAATTTAAATATCGAGACGAAAATGACTTGTCAAATACAGCCCTAAATCCGGGCCAGGGCTGCCCGAGGGCCGTACTAGTAGCGTGTTTTGTGAGCCAATGTCGACCTTCCGTTGTGAGAAAGTGACTTGCCGAATTGTATTTTCTTAACAGTAGTTCAGGAAATATTTCCATCACAAAGGCGATGATATATGAATGTATTTGCTTATTGATTGCCAGAATAAAGCTACTTAACGACAAAAACTTAAGTGTTCATCATTATTTATTTCCCGACACAACAATAGAGATGGTCATTTTAAGCATTGTCGATGAGTAATATCAAGCAATACGGATCTATGGTGAATCTATAAGAAGTATAGTTCACGGCCGCAGCAGGCGCATGCGCATGGCGTCGGCCGGCCGGACCGGTTCCAGTATGCGCGGAAATACACTTTGACATTTGCGCTCTCTCACCATAGCAGGTGCATCTTTAAATTCCGTTGCATAAGTGCAATAACATAGTTTCGCGTTAAAAATACGACGCTAACGGTCCCGCGACCTCGTGTTGGTGAATGGACCCGTTCATGCGGTCGGAGGGTGTTTTACCCCTTCTGTAATTACCCCCCATGTACCATTAACCTTTCTTCGCATCCTTCCTTTAAACTTTAAAGTTCTCGTTACTTGCAAAGCAGACTCTTTCCCTTCTACATAATCTGGCCAACCTTTGTGACATCCGTCCGTAACGGGCGACTCAAAGCCTCCCATTACAATATAAACTTGTGATTTACAAACACAAATTGTTTAAGAGTAAAATAAATGAAACCCGCCGCTGAGCCGAGCGACTGAATACAAATGAGATTTCTTTTTGGAGTGAGCCATCTCTTTCTTTAAATGCTGTATGATAAATCGTTTCTATGCGTCGTTAACGCGCGCTCCGGCTTACTTGTAATTTTACTGTTCGATGTTGTCAGTAATATTAATATGCTCATGACCTATTATCGGCGGGGTCAAATCTTCGTGCAGGCATGGCCTAGCACCGATTTGTTTCATGAGTGATCTGATCAGATAAAAGTTCGGATGCAGTTGCGTTTTAAATTACCTGAGCGGGGTTGTAATACAACCGGGACCGTTAGCGGGACGCGGTCGCGGAGTCAAGTTTCAAAATATTGTGATGCTGATGCTGGCCGTCGACAACGCGTCTCGACGAGTAAATTAAATGTCAATTTCGAATATCGAATAGTATTTTTGAAGTAGGACTCCGTTCACCTGCTCGGCGAGTCACGAACGCAGAGCGCGGAACGTGCACTCATATAATACATTACGTGGTACATATTTATTCTTACGGGCGATATGCCTCGTAAAACAGGCACTTTTCGCGCCGACGATGGCCTCATTGTGAGAAAAAATCCCAGTCAGCATAGAGCTGAGGCCGAATAAAGCGCGCCGCGAAACTAGGTAAGAAAAACATGGCGAACAAAGGAGTTGTCAAGAGATCGTATGGTAGCTATCCGTGTGGATTTCGAATTCGTTTGACATATGGGTGATACCATCTGGGAGACAGTTATCTCGCGGCCAAGACCACCAGTATCACATATGGCGTAAATTCGACAGATACCATACCGGGCTCAAGTCAACTTGTCACATTTTAAATTTGATAGAGGATTATTTCGCGTCACTTTCGCTCAATTGATCGCATGTCAACATATGCGTGGCAATAGAAACGTCCATGTGAAATTAAGCAGGAAGTTCCAATTTAGTGCCAATTCATTCGGAATGATCTGTACCGGACGTTCGTCTATGATGATCCGAGAAGTCTTAAATTTCGTGTATGGTTCACGGCCCCGCGGTCCGTTTAGTTACCAAATGTCACGTTTTTCTCCAGATGGTCCGGCTTGTGCAAGCGGGCTTAGGAGCGATTGTTTGCTCAAACATTACGAGACGGTACAACATTTGAAGCGGGCCGCTAAATAAAATACAAATAGTGCTCGAACCTCGAGTGTCCACAAGGGATGTGTAAACTATAGACAATTCACGCCAGCGAAATAGCCGTAACTAAGCTCCAATTAAGAAGTCCGTTATCCTTGGATCCGAGATACATTTAAACTTTGTAAATAAATAAGTACAGATAATTACTATATTGAATCACGATTCCAGCCTCCACGGTCTAATCGAAGAAGATGAGAACGCAGCCAGTGAAGGTTGGCTAAGGTACTTCTTTTAATAACATGTGACTGGCTATAAACAACGCGCCTTTATAATTAATTAAAAATGAACTATTGAACGCTGTAATCGTCCCACACAGCCGCTCGTTAAACCATCAAGTATTCTTATCGTCATCGCTTCTGTCAAATTTGAATATAGAATCCCTTAATTCTTTTTTACTATTCTTTACGGCGAATGAGATGCCTCACACTGGCCAGCGCGTGGATTATTGGAATTTGAATGTTGGTTACATTGACAGCATTGATTTATTGACGTAGGGTTGCTACTTAATGCTTCTTTTACGATGTATTGATTTTACGCCTACAAAATTAATGAAGTGTTGTTTATTTTCTTTACGCAACTGTTGTGGTTAAATAACTAGGACTAGGTAAATTAAATATGGTTATAACTCACCGGCCACGTGAAGTCGAAGGGAAACACGATGGGATTACTAAATCCTTCCACGTTGAGGTTGGGAACATCCAATGAATTTCCACCCAACACTGGTGTTGTAATGTCACCGAACGTACACGGTGACGTTGTATCGATATTTGCTTGATAAATCTTGAGGCACACGCGGAATTTAGTCCTGCACGGCGCCAAACACGGCGCATCACTACTTGAGGAACCATCACAGCACTGGCCACTACTTAACCTACCCAACGAGTTCGTAAAACTTTTTATCCTAAGTTCGAATGAACCAGACGTCAGCACCTGGAATAAAGAAAAAAAACAGTGTCAATAAACATCATAACAGTATTTCAAGCTTACGTCAATTTATCAATATAGACTTGACAGGACAAACAGCAATACAGCTTTCATCGCCCCCAAGATGTAATCCTCAAACAAACTATTTGCACAACTGTCCATGCGATCGATCCCGTTGAGACATTAACGGTTTCACTGGACACAGTTTATGTAGGTCGTACAAAAATGGGGTTGCGAGCACAAGCACATATGGGGTGACTGTACGCAATGGCACCCCTAACCTGAATTGAAATTCGAACACGGTTGTGACATGTAATCAACAATAATCATAATTTCGAAATGAGAACTAGATAATTAAAACTAAAATTTTTCACAAAGTTGCCAGTATTGAGATTTGATTAAAGAAAAAATAAAATAGATCTGTTGACAGATAAGCAGTAGTCCACTAAACGACTTGAATAGACGCGCGTTTTTTTCCGTCTAAGAATAATAATAGCTTGTTTTTGTTGCCCCCAGGGTGGTATAACCCTTGTATTTAATGAAAGAATGTGCAGTTGGTCGTATTGTATGAGGGGTCAACTAGTTTCAAAGCTAATGCATACGGGAATGCGCATAAGATGCTCGTATTCTGCATAAATAAGCTTCTTACGTATTTTTTACTCTCAAGTAGGTTTTAATTTTCACTGAAACTACAAGCATACTTAGACTGATATTACGTATTTAGGGTTCCGTACCCAAAGGGTGCCAACGGGACCATATTACCGACTCTGCTGTCTGTCAGTCTGTCCGTCCGGCTGTCACTGGGCTCTATCTCTTGAACTGTCATAGCTAGACACTAGTAATTTTCACCGATTATATCATACTATTGCCGCCATAACAACAAATACTAAAAAAAGATTGATAAAATTAAAAATAATGTGTAAATTAAGGTCCTTACACAAGAAACGTGTTTTTCAGCGTTTCAAAACATTGTACGGAGGTACGGAACTCTGCAAGAACGAGTCCGACTCGCACTTGACCGGTTTTTTAAATATTAAGGTTATGTTCGTAGAATTGAAGCGATATTTATATGGCATCGGAAGGAAGTGGTAGTATTAAGTTATGGCGCTCATGTCTTGGCAAATCATTACCGGAGACCTATAATATCGTCGTGTACTGCACGTCCGTCGCACGGTCGAATAAAAAAAAGAAAATTGTTTCCGCTCGCTTTCGATCTAATTGATTATTTATTTTGTTTCATTGTACCATAATAAATTACACACTAAATGTTTCCTATGGTCCTCATTAAAAGTGAGCGTGATTCGAATAATTATTCCGTTGCCTTATTCGATTTGAATTCGAGTGCCCATCGATTTTTTATTAATACAATTACTTAACGACCGAGCGTTCCCACGCATAACCAGATTTATCTGGTTAACCTGTCATAAGACTCGTAAGTCTAGCGAGAGAAAGGTATGCACAATGAGCCATACAGTTGGTGTCTTATCTGTTTAGCGACGGTAAGTCTGATGTCAAACCTTTACCCCCGTTTAAACAACTGCGGTAAAAAATACACCAGATTTCACTGACTTCCTGCCACGGCTAGGGGTTGTCAGTCGATCTGAACCAGCGAAACTTGACAACCTCTCATTCCAACAGTACGGAAACAAGCAAGACAGAATTCTCCTTCACACATCTACGTGGTAACAAACGCCAGGTAGAAGCGGAACCAAAAAAATTAACTAAAAACGCACGGACACACTAAACATCCCCTTTTTTGTTGACGTATTGTTTATAAAACGAGTTATAGTAGCACTGGTAGTGATGGATTGTGGCTTACTGTTTTAAGTTGTTTATAATTAAAACGAAAAAAAATAATAGCACTATCGTCCAATGGTTGTTTTAATATTTGTATTAAATAAAAAAAGAACGGGATGCGAGCGTCGGACCTAGCCTCGGGCTGGCCACAAAGTAACAATTAAATAATACTTACGAACTACCGAATAAGTTGTGTTTATGATGTCTTCGGGCGATCTGACGGTGACTGTCTGATTGATGTGCGCGGTTTTAAAAGGTGTTAGCTTGTTATTTGTCGCTGGCCATAATTACATAATTTTATTTGAAAAAAGAACATCAAGACCTTTATTTGAATTCAGGCGGTAATTAGTTGCCTAATATGGACACAGCGTAGGTACACAAGTAAAACAAAACAAATAACTTACTTTTATTGAAAACGTCTGCGAAATATGCCAGTGATCAATTGATTAGTTTACATTAACTTTTTAGAACTCTTTTTTTTACATTCTAGAAAAAGTGACGCTAAACATTAATCGTAACGTCAAAAAAACATCTAAATTGATTTGGGTATCTTATCAACTATGTATCTCGCAATACAAGTTATATATCGTATTATATTTATTCTTTTTCTTTTAATTGCATCGTCAGAGTTCACGATCTAGCTAGACAGTATTTAAGAAATATTGCTCTGTCACTATGATGTACGATCCTCTTCCGTAATAAGTTATCTGCCCTAACAAAGGTTCTTTTCAATGTCTGTTTTATTAGTGTCTATATCGGAGAACAGATAATAAAGGAGTAATAATGTGAACACCATTGTATGTAAGTAAGCCAACAGAGTAAACACTCGTTCCAGTCGGCAGGTTGAGCGCAGTCTAAAAATAACACAAATAATGAAACGCAGGGGAATGTTTTTCATCTCGGCCGTTATAAGTACATGCGCGAAATGTGTTAAAATAAACACCCAAACAGTCTTTTAATAGAGCGACGATGTGGCCAGTGCATCAATTCGCAATTTAAATTTTAAATTTAGAATCCACGACCACGTATGATTTTTTTTTATCGGCCTGAGTATAAGTAGGCAGTACATATTATTTTGATTACGTTTACCGTACTCTAAACATATGCCGCAAAGATGTAACATTTTAAAAATAGAGTTCTTGACTTGAAATTGATTACCTTTGCGAATGAACATAAAGTTCTTTATGTGTACAGATGATGTTAACTAATTGATTTTCAAGCTCAATTCTAGATAACTCGGGTTTCAACTTCGCTAGTAAAAGAGGGGGACGCATGCCCGGTTTGCAACAAAGAATCCCATTTCAAAGAATGTTTTTAAAGGACACTCGTCTTAAAAGGAACAAAACGTACAGAAATTCGGTTTGACGCGACAAAAGTTGCGATCTCTTTGTTGTTTAATTCCTGGCAGCTGCGCGTTTACAAAAGAAACATATGACTTGAGGCTGGAATTCGAAATTAACGGAGAATCGCGGAACGTAATAGAGCCCATAGATTGCCTGGAACGTATATGGAAAGCGCATAATAAGGTATTTTGCGGTTATTTAAGCGTGTTGCACAAGCGAATTGAGATTTCGTGCGTCGGTGTTCGGAGCTATGATCGACGTCGTGTATAGGTACTATCGCATCGGAAAGCAGATCTACATAAAATTGTTAATAGGATTATACGTGTGAACATTCAGAGTTCCAAATTCAATTTGGAACGCATCAAAACTCTTGGAATGCTTTCTAATTTTAAAATAAGAACCATGGCCATGGCTCTTATTAACTTCTGCAGAAGTTTGTAGACTACCAATCAAGGCAAAGGAACTTCAGTTGTATAGTTACACAATGTCCAACGGTTAGATATACGAAATTATGTTTCTACGTGTACCTACATGTGTACATGTATTGCAGTGCAATTTAATGCAATTGCTGCATTATGAAACTCGAATTAGGGAATTAAGTAGGAACGACCGGTAAATCACTTTCGTATAAATCATAAACAAACTTAGGTTTTAAACATTTGTTTTACACAATCACTGATTAGCATTTCACATGTTAACGTGGGCGGCACGGTAAGGTTAGGTAATTCAAGAGGTGCTAACAGTTCTTCACATTGTAGAACTTGTGTGAGAAAGCGAAATTCGTAATTAATGGGCGACTATTACTTAGTTTGCAGTTAACGCCCACGATATGCAATTATTTAGTACGTTTTGAGTGGTGCGTATTCATAACTGTCAAATCGGCCTTAACTTTCGACCTACGTGGCATCAGAAGCTCTAGTCATCTCTAAAACACGCCTGAAAGGTTCGGCAACCCACGCAGACGGCAGCATACCTGACACATTTACCCAATTCTGAATTTAATAACTTAGACAGGCAACACTAAACAATGGAACCTTAAATTAGAAGGTTACAGTCGGAATTATAATGAACTTATAATAAATTATGAAATGCAACGCAACGATAAATCTTCACTAACTGGAATCGATTTTTTATCGATGGATAACTAGATTTATGATTTTAGATTATGTAGATTCGATTTACACTTGGAATTTGTATGATGCTTGTGTTATTTTGTTTTTATCGTCGGTGAGATGTGTCAAGTTTTTACTGCGAGGATTCTACGACTTGCTTTTCAACTAAGACATAAACTTACAGATATGACTGGCTGGTTATAAATAATGTATGATACGTCCCGACTTCCCAGTGCATCCAGTTTGGCGACATTGCGTAATCAATCTGATCAATGATCCTGGCCGCCATTTTCTTTTTTAGCGTTCAGATGCCTTGTAATTAGCATCCGGTAGGAGTTAAAAGAAATTATTAAGTGAAAAGGAACGGCGATCGTCAACCATCGACAATAGACCATCAGCTAGTGTTGTGACGAGCACGTCATTTGTCACATGTCACGTAGTTAAACTTTATATCGTATCTTTTCAACCTCTGATTTCGGAGACGTACGTTCCATAGACATTACATGCCCCTACACACAATGAGACAAAACCACAATTTCTCATAGTTAAGCCGTTAAAAACCAACGATTATACGGATTTCGTACAGAGTTGTTTTATAATTGAGTCGGTTCTCATAGAACAAAAACCTTTTTTGGACAATGGACGAAATTATAACAGGCTAAAACCGACCGTTAGGGAGTTTCACATACTTAAATGCTTATTGCTACTAGCATGACATATGACGATTAATTATTATTGTGCTATTGTGAAAATCCGTGCGACTACATACGAAATGACTTTGAGACGGCAGGTGGTTGGCTATTCAAAGTATTTATCTTGATGGTTGAGAATTTTTTGTGAAACTGGGTATTGTTCCTTCAGGGTCCCCGCCGTTAGATGAAAATAAAATAGGTAGGTAAAACATGGTAGTTTTTACAATTAAAACGGTACCTAACTTCAGAAAAACAAAAAGCAAGCTAGGTAGGTATACACCTCCTAATTATTTATTTTTAAATGCGAGTGAATTAATTAGATTCGACTATACATGTCTAGGTTAATTTCAGTTTATAAATTAGTCACCATAAACATATATTTTTAATATAAATTGTAACTAAGTTGTCCCAAATAACAGTACTAACTTTATTATGGCGATTCGAGTAATAAAACGACCATTAAAGTAGCCAGCTAACAGCGACAACGAACTCATGACACCGAATTAAACTTTAAATCATCTTGGAGGCAATTAGAAATCGTGTACAGAGTAAATTACGAAAAACGCAGATGTTGGTCGTCTTAACAGGCATTAAGAGCGCACCTGCTGGGCGTGTGTGGACTGAGTGAGACCATCGACTCAAATATCGATACCGAATTCGATTATATCACAAATCATAACGCAATCATACACGCTCCACACTAGTTAACGTTCCATACCAGCTATGACATGTATGTCCTAGATATGCGACAGGTAGACGCCGACTGGACTGTACCTACTTAATCGAGAAACAGAATGTTGCTCACTCAATAACACAATATGGCTAAGGAATAAAAACATAAAATGCCCATTTATGGTATTAGATGCAACATTTTAAATTGCATCCTTTATTTCTTAGCGATGAACACGCTACCAAGAAGAAAATGAACCGTCAGTGAATTATTTATTTTAAATTGGAAATTATTATTGCGGTCGGCAGCAGACGTGTTTCCTACGCCGTTTCCGATTCGACTGCTTCACTGATCACGCAATTTGTTTTTCGAACGCGATCCGAGAAAGGGCTAAGTGGGATGCCACTGGCTTGCACGTGGGCTTCAAAAAAGTAAAAAATGCGAACACCGATTCCTGCGGATGTGCCTATCGAGTATAAAGAATCGAGTTGACCGATGGGTGGACAATTACATCAATGTACGATGATCGTCACGTAGACAGGACCGGCCCGGGGCGAGACAAACCTGTCCGCTGCAGTGGTGCGCAAAATACCGTTTTTTTATGGAGCAACGCGACTTCATTCATAATGTATTATAGCGCCTTGAAAACTCGCACGCATACACACGCAGCTAACTATAAATATAGAAGATACTCAGGTTAGTCACGACTGTGAGAAGCTTGGACACAATAACCGTTTACTCCACCCGACTGGCATTGCACAAACGTAATTATGTAAAACAACAAATTGACGACAAAAAGTGCACGAAAATCTCACGGATCAGTCGGATGCGAATCGATTCCCGACACACCGGTCGCACACAAGCAAGTTTTTGATATTCGCATGTGAGTGCATTTGTGTTTGTTAATAACGGTATGTTGCGAACATATTAATACTCTTAACTCAAATAAATATAAGTGTTCGTTAGCCCTGCGCACACGCATGGGGATAGGTCCCTAAGAGCAAATTGCCACTGCAGAATAGTATACGATGCGGGAGAATAGTCACCCGACTCGAGTATCGATTTTTCATCGACGGCTGACATTTTAGGGGGTAAATAAACAGTGAGCAAACATCATAACACACATTTTAATAACCGAAATCCTAGCTGTTAGAAAACGCGTAGGTAACAGCGATAACCTAGGTAGGTGCCTATGCATCGATTGGGAAAGTAAGTATCGAGTCGGCGTTTGTACTTATCGATTGAAGTGAATCATGCACATAGCATGAAGCTATTCGAGATGTTACCAACATGTTCTTGTTGCTTAGATAAATAAACAACTGTCTTGCTTGAGTGTTCGATTGATGCTTGGCAAGATTAACAAAAGTAGTTGAGCGATTGATTTAGTGTTTCATACGACTTAATAAGTGGCTAATTATTATGCTGAGTGAAATGGCGTGGTGGAATTATAGCATGTCCGCACGAAATCTGTAAAAAGTTCAAGAGTCGACAACAGCCCTTAGCCAAGAAGCAACCTTGACTGGTTCATAGGGCAATGACCGCAAATCTAAGAGTAGGTATTCTGCAGTGATTGATTGTTATTATTAGCAAGTCAAACTTTGTCGCGACTGTTTGCGTCCTAGGTAGTAGGTACGAAATAACTTTGTTTATTTACGTTTATCACCTATTTTCCGACAATTAGCAACGGTCAATAAACGATGGAAGGGTTCCGTCGTGTAAACTAGACCGAACTACTAACCCTGCCCGAAATATCTCGCCTCCAAAGATGTCTGGAGCGGTTATTCCTGTCCTGCACCGCTCGTCGCGGATTCGCCTCTTTGGGCATCAACTTCACCGGCTCGAAGCCTCGGAATGCATCTAATTTTAAAGCGAAGAGGCTCGCGACCTAGCTGACCCCGCGCGCCGGCCGTATTAAAACCTGAACTTTCTTTATAACTATGTACCTTGTCTATGTTTGCTCGGCAAACGTATCGAACACACACAGGCGCGTCCTCGGCCGAGGCGCTGAGCCGGTCACGAGTCACGATCTGGCGAGCTCACCTAACCTACACCCTCGCTCCCGACTATATCCAGGACAATCTGCTAAGCCGGCGCACTCGTGGGAAAGTGACGCTCGTGTAATGCAGAACGGCCTCGCGCCTACGGCCACCAGCTTGCATCGCTATGTTGTTTATACTTGCGTATCCATGCGAACCTTTCGGATTACGTGTGAAACATAAACAAGCGGGGATTCGCGGTTTTGGGTGTCGGTGACAGTACCTGGGGTAGAAACCCTAGCAGGGCAATGAGCACCGCGGGGGCGCGCATGCTGCCGCCGGGCTAGCGGCGCCGGGGCATATATGTCGGGTCCAAGGCCCGCCGGTCGTCAGCACTCAACAGAGGATCCGCAGTAATCCATCACTCGCACAAGTTTGCACTGAGCGTTTCACTCAAGTCACACAGCACAACAATCGAGATGTCACTGGTTGCTCATCGGCTTCGGCGAACCGGTCGCGGGAGTGCACTACGTTCGAAACGCGCGCGTCGCGTGTAGCGGCGTGTAGGAGCCGTAATTACGTGTGTTCACGGCAACGCGCGATAGCAAACTGAGGAAGGCGGCCGCGGTGCGGTGCGGGCAGCGCGCACCTGGCAGGCGGTGCGGCGGCACTCGAGAGATGGCGCTGCGCGGCGCATCTGCCGGCCGGCGCGCCCCCCGCCACCCGCCGCGCCCCGCTTCGCCAGCCAACCAGAAAATACACGGAAAACAGGCGTCTTGTGTAGCGAACACGTGCCCATATGTAAAAACTTCGGAGAAGAATCGAGCGATATGCAGTTTCTAACGCATTGCTGGCTGCTTGATTTTTTTTAACCTATACTTACATATTACTATAACTTAGCTTCTGAAATTATTTTAGATTGTCAAACTTTGCAGGAACTAGGTAGGTACCTACCTACCTATCTCTGTTTTATTTAGGAAGACATTTAAAGCAGGTGCTAGTGACTTGGACTTCCCATAAAAAAGTCCCTCAAATGCCCTCGATGTTATCTTAGCATTAGCAGATGACAAATGAACCACTGTTTTCTTTCTATATTTATGCCTTTCATAGTTTCAGTTTGCTAATTCTAAGGTTCCAGTCCTAAGATGGCTAGGTAGGGCTAGGGGAGTAAATACCTAACTACAGTACCTAACTACCGGAATCTTTTCACGGTGCTTTTTGGGACTGGCCTAGTAAATTGAAACTTCACAATAGGTACCTACCTACCTACCTAGGTACTTCAAGTTATTCCGTATAAAGCACCTTAAAAATAAAGAATTACGACTAAGAATATTTGATTGAAAGTGTACTTATGTATACCTATTTATTTACCTATAAGAATAGGTACTACCTAGATCCTTTAAATAATAATAAAAAAACAAATCTACCAACATAGGTAGGTACACCAGAAAACCCTACGATGGAAACACATTCGGCAATAAAAAAAAATACAATAATTGCGGGGAACCGGAAGCCTTAACATTATAAGTTTGATAGCCAACATCGCGTGATAAGCCCAAAAGATCTACATGATTTAGGTACCTACGGTTCCCTATGCAAATCCAACGAATCTGTAATACGCAGCTGCATATGGATTTGGTTAATAGTTGATAACGGCCTTCTTGGTTTGCTCTTTTTGTTTCTAAATTGAGATGTGAATAAAAAAAATAGATTTACCAAATAGGCTTTATTTTGTCCCTGAAATTACATTTTAGAGCCCGGGGCACAAGCTACACTTGTAGCACCGCATACCTACACGACAAAATATAAACAAAAATAGTCAACCTGCATGTTGACTATTTTTTTGGTCAAAAAATAAATAAATGGTAGGTAAGTACTTAGTTATAAAAAAATATTAAACAATTTTTTTAAATATTATTTATTTGTTTTGACACCTTATCTGTTTTATTTTCCATCTAAATTAATTATCAAACGTTAAAAATAATTACCGAAATATTCTCTAGATATCTTTTATCTTCTAGCTTAATGGTATTAATTTGATGAATATTGTTTAGTGTATCATAGAGCATGATTTTTCATCCATGAGTCCATGTAGAGTCATGGACTCATGGATGAAAAAAACTGCATATACGTATAATTATAAGACCTCGTTTTCCTAGTGGAGACAACAAAGAACAAGTATTAACGGGAAGAAACCTATATTTTGTTCATCGGAAGAACCACAGGCTGTCCCTCTAGGCTGGCAGAAATTCAGGTAGCTAATAAATAAAGGTTGTTGCCCACGGCTGCGCTCGCGTGCGCGTGCTCTCGATTCCAACAAAAAAGTAAATTACTCTAGAAAACTTTATGAATTGGGAAAGATCACTGATAATTTGCGATTCGATTTTGTTTTTCTGATCGAAAGGCATCATGTCAGATTAAAACTTCTTTTGTGAGCAACAGATAAGATATAAGAATTAAAGATTAGCTTAACTGCTTTCACTTGCCATTCACTAAATTGGTATTAAATTAAAATTGTTATATTGTAATAAATTAATTACAATATAACAATTACTTTAAATGAGCAATTCTTGTAAATATATAATGAGGATCTCGGAAACGGTGCTATCAAGACATTTAGGATGGCCTACATCTCCGATTTTTGGCCCGAAAAATCGATCGAGGTTTTATTTTTAGAGAACCTTGTTTTCTCTGTGTTTTTTATCAAGCGAAACTCAGTTGCCCAGCTACCTACTGGGATATTTACAATACCTATACAACGTGGAAGGCACATACCCGTAATAAATCGAACCACGGGCTATACTAGATCATTATAGTGTAATGAAATTAAAACAGTCAAAACACCAAAAAAATTTTCGACATTCCCATACAAATCGCCCGGGCGGCTGCACACTTTTGTATGGAAATGCCGATTTTTTTATTTTAGTTTAGGCTATTATTTTTTTTATTACACTATAATGATCTAGTATAGACTGTGGTTCAATTTATTACGGGTATGTCCCTTCCACTTTGTATACGTTTAAATATCTAAAACCCGACTACAGGCGCGCAAATGAAGTCGTGGGCGAAAGTTATCAATCAAAGTGTTAAATAAATTACTTCAAGTTACCAAATTATTAAGCTTTCTAGATTTAGATATATGGTAGACACTACCATTTATTTTAACCATAGACAAACTGCCAATGAGATCATGCTTTTAAAATAATGATCGTAAAAACTGATTACAGAATAGCGTAACGTTGCCTACGCGACGGTCCACTTTTATTGGTCGAGTTGACCACGCCTATACCTACTTTAATAAACGGTCGTATCAGGTCATGCTTACTCATGACAATGTATTGGTAATTGTATGGCGTGATTTAGTTGATGCTAAGTTTATTTATTTAAAAAACTTTATTGTTCCACAATAAAAAATGGTACAATTGGCGGACTTAACGCTAAAAGCGTTCTCTCCCAGTCAACCATAGGGATAAACAGATACGAATCATGTTGCGGCGCAAAAAACTAGATACAAAATAAAGTATTAAAATATGTGCATAATATAATATATGTCTACTTAACACTATATAATATAATACAATATATAATACACAAATAAATAAAATATAACTCATAGAATATACCTACATACGTACATAAGACTATCTATAATACATATAACAAATAAATATATACAAACCTACAATATATATAAATAATGAATGATGATGGTGAAAAATAAAGAAAGATACTAACAACGATCAAAAAGATAAGAGTGCACTCTTCTCTTAAAAGAAAATTTTGTCGCAATATCTTTGATGTCAATGGGTAAAGCATTCCGGAGCCGTATAGCTTGTAAGTTAAAAGAGTTTGCCATAAAAATTTGTGCGATGAGGAGGATGAATTACTTTTCCCAAGGAACAAATATCGAAATATGAAAATTTTTTTTGGTCTCCCATACAAGTTGACCTATCGAATGCGATAATATAGATTATAGATTTAACGATTGATAATAGGTACGTACATACCTAAATTTTACGATTTTTATATTTATTCTTCTGAATAAAGGTGTCTTTAATCGTATATCTGGTAAAATAATGGAATGTAGAGACAAAATAAATAAATAAAAATATATAAGGACAAATCACACTGATTAAGCTAGTCCCAAAGTAAGTTTTTTTAAACTTGTGTTATGGGATACTAACTCAAACTCATACAGAGAAATAGATAAACACCCAAGACCAAAGAAAATATGAAAAAGGCCATTTTCCAACTTGCCCTGGCTGGGAATTGAATCCAGAACCTCTGGATTAGCGGTCTAGCGAGTTAACCATTACAAAAGTAATTTGATACATGGTAGAGACATTCAAACTCAAGTCGTTATAAGCATTACACAATTAAACTTACCTACACCTTTCTCGAAGTAATCAGATAAACTAAAGATGCATCAATTCACACTTCTATTTCCCATAAACGAAACAAATTATACGAAGCCATAAGTATTTACTGAGGAAAAACTGCATTCTTCACCGGTATTGCTTTCCGGTCCCCAGTGGCCTGTTCGAAGGTAGGGTTGTCGATAGTAAAGCATAATGTTACATGAGAGCGAGTGCGAGGACTATAGAAAGTATTCTACACTAGAGATTTCTATACAGGAAGATTTGTGCCTTATTTTAAAAGACACAAAATATTAACTCTGCCATGCATTTACATCCTACAAGTATGCAAATTTGTCCGAAAATATCCTAAATTTTAAAAAAAACGAAAAGATATAGTTACAAAATATGCCCTCAGACATCAAAATAGGCTACAACTACCCACTTCGCGTCTCGAGCTTCACTCATCTAGCCCTCTAGTTATGTCTATTAAGCTCTACGAAAAACTCCCAACCGCCCTAAAAAATATAGAAAATAATAAAACGTTTCTACACCAACTCAAAGAGCTATTGACTAATAAATGCTATTACACAATTAAGGAATATCTGGATGACAAAATTACACCGTAAAGGCAATATATTAAATTAATAATAACTCTTGACATATTAACAAATTTTGACATCTATTAACATACTAATGAATAAACTTATATATAATGCTACGTATAAAATATAATTAGAAAAAATACTATAAATAACATAGATTTGACAAAAATGTGGCCCTTCTCCCATTGCAGCGCCCGTCAAGGTCCTTAATTGGTACTTATTTTGTTAACAAAGACCTGTATGATACATTAAGGAAGCAATAAATGATTTGATTTGATTTTCCAGTGCTTAATTTTTTCCACCAAGTTCCTGAGAAACATATGGGAATTTGTAAATACTACGAGAAAATTATGTTAGTAAATTCACTAAACATAATTTTCTCGTAGAATGAAATCAGTATCATAGTAGACTTCACCGTAAAAAATTGCGGACTTGAAAATTACATCTGTTCATTTTAAAAAACGCCAGGCTGGTAAGTTAGGTATACAGATACTGATACACTATCACGTCTTTATCCCTAACGGGGTAGACAGAGCCAAGGGCGGTAAAGCCCAGGCCACTTTTAGCGTAATGGTGGGCATGAAGGTGGAAAAGGGAAATCATAATAGTGATGGGTTGCTAACCGCATCGCCTATTCATATGATTCAGATTCTCGCCCATTCCCTCAATCGGCTTTTACGATCTGCACGGGAAGAGAAGCAGCTGGTACATTCTAGGTTTTTTCTTTTCTCCCAGACCAGCAAAGAAGAAAACACATAATATAGTATAATATACACATAATATAATATATAATTAGGTACTACACATAATGTAAATTCGATATTAATGATTTTAAAGGCCTCAGTTCCTAAAAAACGAATTGTAAAAAAATTATGTATGTGATGAAACATTATACAACTTGTAACAAAAAGGGGGTATCAACCCGGAAGGGTGTTAACGTACTAACCAATGTAAATGAGACCATCCCTGAAATCGCAAAAAAAATCTGCCTCTCCATACATTTTGGCACGGGAGGTATTTAATTTTGAATGGAGTTGCAGATTTTTTTTTCGCGATTTCAGAGGTGCTCCCATAGAAAAAGTTGTTCACATTGGTTAAACGTTAACTCCCTTTCGGGTTGATACCCCCTTTTTGTGACACGTATGTACATCACATAGTATGTACCTAATAATTATTAAATTATTTGTGTGGAATTAATAAAATTGGCTCTAAATGTATCGCCCTAGGTGCTACACAGCCCGCTAGTAAATCCGGAACTGTCAAAATGCCAATCGACAGGCAACCCTACCGGCAGACCGGTTGCCGATTTGAGTTCAGTTATCGCCTGATTTCTTCGATATAATTAGAAGATAAGGCATCTGCAATTTAACCGGATTAAGGTTAATGTCAAGTACAACATTAGAACGTGTTTCATCTCGCAGACAAGTGGCTTAGGTGTGATAGTGGATGATATAATTGAATTCTTGAGAGAGTGTTCGTTACAAATATACCTACCAGCTAACAGGACTACAAAATAGGGGTACTATGGCAAACCGCAAATGATACTTAATTGTAACCCCATTTTGACGTTTGTTGTATAGATACGACAAGTTGTTTATTTTTAACTGATTTCAGAAAAAAAGGTTATCAATTCGAGCCGTATGTTTCTTTTTGTATGTATGTATATTACGTGATATCTTCGTCAATTGCAAACCGATTTTGATTTTTTTTTTTGGAAGCGTTTACCACCTCTTTAGTTCCATTTTAATTTCGTGAATATATGATGAAGAACTTTGGCGATATGGAATAACTCTTCAAAGTAAATGAAGTCGGTTGTTATTTTGTTAAAAAAATAATTATTCCATATTTTATACAACTAACAAAGATATCGTAAAAAAAATCGAAGGGCGTGTCTCAAGTCTATGGATTGGATCTGATACCGATAAGAGATACATTTCTCATTTCATATTTCCCCCTTTACTACTTGTATACCAGGAGGAAAAAAAATCGGTGTCATGTGTGTGTGTGCAAGCAAACTCGTAACAATTTGAAAATAAGTGTTTCATTTGTAATTACATATAAGTATAGTAATTTCGTAAAAAGCGACTTAGGAAATACAAACTAAACAAAATTCATAAACATCAATGAGACCTCTTTAACCCTTCTGGCTAGCGTGGAGGGTGTAGGCCAAATCCTCTGGCTGCTGTGGAATATATGTATATTTATTTTTTAAACTTTATTACAATACATGTAAATGGCGGACATAAGGCCAGGGGCCTGTTCTACCAACAGATGATGCTGAGAAAGCTATATTTTGGGGTAAGTACAAACAAACAAAGTAAGTATGGACATACATACCTATACGAGTACATATATAAAGTCTAACAAAATATACTTGGCTTTCTCTACAAACTCGGATCAGCTGATCAGTCAACTTGTATGGGAGGTCAAAAAATTTTTTTTCATATTTCAGTATATGTTCCTTGGGGAAAGTTGTTCATTATCATGGACTGAATCCACCCTTAAAATAGTTTCAGTATATTTTGTTAGACCCTGTATATCGCATATAAACTTACACAAAAATAATCAAATACAATATAAATTATTCCACAATAAACCGCATACATAAACTAAATAAACACTCTTTACTTATTAACCTCTGACAGTTTTTGGAGATGCACGCACTGCCTTTTTAAACGCGAAACGAGTTTTAGCTTTCCTGATATTGACTGGGAGGGCATATCAAAGCCGCACCGCTTGTACGACAAATAAATGAATCATTGTAGAACCCACTCCGGCAATGTGGAAATTGAAGTAGATTTTTTTTAAAAATTTATATAGTGCACGAAGTCCACCCGTGACCTTATCAGCAACCTCAGAAACTTGAACATGAAAGGGTCCAGTCGATACAGAGCCCCAGATCAGGGTGACTTTTTAAACACCAGTCAAATTTTTGGAGCAAGTTCAGTCCATGATACTGAACTACTGTCTATAATTTTTTTTTATTAAAAAGCGATAAAAGTTTTTCGTCCTTCCATATAAAATCCGTTAGGCTGAGCGCTGATTTGTATGGGAAGGTGAATTTTTATTTTAGTTTTTCTTTAATTGTTTTTATGGAAAGTAGTTCAGTATCATGGACTGAACTTGCTTCATAAATTTGGCTGGTGGATAAAAAGTCAGCCTGTTTATGGCTCTGGTAGTACAGAGAGGGTCGTGCTCCTGCAGTGGAGACTAAAAAAGCCCTAATGATGATGATGAACTATTTTTTTATGTTATAGGGCGGCAAACGAACAAGCGTGTCACCTGATGGTAAGTGATCACCACTGTCCATGGACAACTGCAGCACCAGGGGTGTAACAAGAGCATTACCGGCCTTTCAGGAAGATATAGACTCGTTTTTTGAAGGTTTCAATGTCGTATCTGTGCGGTTATTATAGAACTAAAGGTTGTATTGCTCTTTTAAATGCGCATTGCATTTACAACGTAACTAAAAATGCGTCTCGCGAATCTCGATTTCCTCTTGCGTGGATTGGAGCAATAACTTATTTTGATTAAACAAAGAATAGCACCACACCTATCAACCACGCCCTGCAGACTGCAATGTGTCCGTGACACACAAATGTACGGAATTTACCGCAAATATGTATATTGAACCCAAGATTCTAAACTGGTAGCTCTGTGAGCTATAAACCTGGCGACTCACCTCCAACCCGTTGAAGTTCATCGGATAAAAAAGTTGTTCAGATAAAAAAGTTGCGTCTTGATAAGGCTAACAAAAAAGTTTTACGACACATTTGAAAATTTTTCGAAATGGCTGAAATATGATTTTCTTAAAGTTTTAAACCACCAATAGTTTTATCTCCGTCATTTTCAAAAATTTCCAAAAACGGAATCGATAATAAAATTCTATATATCTAGAGTTCGCCGCGAACTTAGACCTCGAGATTTTTATTAATATTTCAAAAGCTACTGAACCGATTTTGATGCCCAACGAACTTGAAAATTCTACTGATATTTCCTACAATAACAATAGGCGGCCTTATCGCCAAGGCAATCTCTTACAGGCTACCTCTGGGTGACAGGATTGGCTGAAAAATAATAAATAGGTGGTGCGATTGTGAAACTACGAGTAGTAATAACTTAATTATATGGTGATATCAAACAGTAAAAATAAAGAGAAGATGGAAAACCTTAAATAATAAATGAATATTGAATATATAAACAAAATATATACGTATATAAAATTACACACATATACATACATACAACATACATACATACATATAAATACGCATGTCATACACAACTAGAGGAAAACGAAGATTATGATAATTTATAGAAAATACATTACTTTAAAGTTAAAAGAAAATGCGACTTTACCTGGTTCTTGAAACTTGCCAATGTCTGAGCAAAACGGATGCGGGGCGGGAGGGCATTCCAAAGACGGACAGAATGGACAGTGAATGATTTTGAGTACATTTCAGTGGAGTGAGGGGGAATTTGAAGCCGAAGATTTTCTGAGCTGCGTAAATTGCGTTCATGAGTATCGTTAAGCAAAACGAAGCGTTCCTTGAGATAGCTTGGATAAGAAGGATTATAGAGAATGGAGCAAAGATATAATAATAGCCATCGCTCGCTTCGCTCGCGCGGTCTGTTATCGAACCTGCTTAAAAACTTCACTAGAATCTGTTGATAAATGCGACCTGTAGGCGAGAACAAAGTTGAACAAACCGACTGACAGACAAACTGACGGACAAAAGCATTTTGAACAATCTAGAAACTGAGACGCTTCGCTCGTTTCGCTCGCTTGAGCAATTATCTAACAGGTACATGACCGTATGTTGCCAGAATAAAACAGCGTGAAAATGGAAAAAGGGAATAAATCAGACCGTAAAATATTAGACCTTTTAATAATAAACAGGCAAGTGCGAGTCGGACTCGTACATTAAGGGTTCCGTACCTCCGTACAATGTTATAAAACGCAAAGACACGTTTTTTGTATGACGACCCCCTTCAATTTTTAACTTTTTTTATTTTCAGTATTTGTTTGTTATAGCGGCCATAGTAATACATAATCTGTGATAATTTTAAGTATCTAGTTAATGCCATTATAAAGATCGAGTTAAAAACGCTGAAAAAACACGTTTTTTGTATGGCGACCCCCTTTAATTTTTAACAGTTTTTTTATTTTCAGTATTTGTTGTTATAGCGGCCACAGTAATTCATAATCGGTGTGTTTTCAAGTGTCTAGCTATTACGGTTCAAGAGAGCCCTGTGACAGACGGACAGACAGCGGAGTCTCAGTAATAGGGTCCCGTTTGCACCCTTTGGGTAGGGAACCCTAAAAACGGTACGGAATCCAAAGAAATAACAGTTGATGCAGTCTTTAATAGGTTTCCTGCTGATAATGAGCACAACCTTGCTGCATATAATAGACATCCATGATTTATCATTGTGCACATCTAGGTACGCATTTGCATCTAACGTTGCATCTGTAAATAATTCGATTTCACGGTTTAATTAGAAATATACAACAACATATAAAGGCAGGTCCTACCTATACAGGGTCTAACAAAATATACTGAAACTATTTTAAGGGTGGATTCAGTCCATGATACTGAACAACTTTCCCCAAGGAACACAAACCGAAATATGAAAAATAATTTTTGGCCTTCCCTATAAACTCGTATCAGCTGATCGGTCAACTTGTATGGGAGGTCAAAAATTATTTTTCATATTTCGGTATATGTTCCTTGGGGAAAGTTGTTCAGTATCATAGACTAAGTCCACTCTTGAAATCTAGACGTTATATACATCATCATCATCATTTCAGCCGCATAACGTCCACTGCTGAACATAGGTCTCTCAAGGATTTCCAAAATGACCGATCTAGTGTGGCCTGCATTCAGCGCTTTCTAGCGACCTTGATCAGGTCGTCTGACCACCTTGTGGGTGATTATCCTACGCTTTGCTTGCAAGTACGTTACGTGGTCGCCATTCGAGAACGTTTTTGCCCCATCGGCCATCAGTTCGTCGCGCTATGTGCCCCGCCCACTGCCACTTCGTCGGCAAATCAAAGGTGAGTGATATACTGTTGATGTTGATTCCATGTTCTTCCCATTCCGAAAGCTTAAAGGCATTTTTCAGTGCAGCTGTAAACAGTTTTGAGATATAACGTCTCCATGTCTCACAGCTCTTCGCAGTGGTTACTCAGATTTACAACTTTGTACCTACATACCTACATTAGTAGCAAATCTGAGATTAAAGAAAGGATCATCTTTTTTAGTCTCCACTGCAGGAGCACGACCCCCCTCTGTACTACCAGAGCCATATATTAGCTACAGCAGTCAGAGGATTTGATCTACACTCTCCACGCTGGCCAGACGGGTTGGAGAGGTCTCATTGATGTTTTAAAGCTTTGTTTAGCTTGTGTTTCCTAAGTCGCCTTCTACGACATCTACGGTAAGACTCGTGGTCCTATTCTATTCTGCCGGGAACCACACGGACACGGTTGTTATATAGGAACTTAAATCGCGCTCCGGGCTCCGGAGCAGCACAGCTGAGGATGCACCCGGGAGCGGGAATATGAAGAAAAATATACTTATCTGTATCTTGTTATGTATAATTTAAGACCGTACCTATTACACTGATGTCTTTTTACGCGATTTCAGTGCATATTTCAGCTATCCGATGAGTGTGTTTATGTCTGTGCAATGTGGTTGCAAGTGAATGTCGGTTGCATAATAACATTCTTGCACCGATATGCGTAAGCGTCTGAAACTGCGGTAATAGGCCGATTCTACTCGATTCTCAACTCTATGATCGAGCGAAAAGGCATATCGATTCGCAATTCGATACGAATGTTTGGTTTTGGAATCTGTTGAAATTCGTAGTTTCAAAAGAGAAAGTGTAAGGTCAAAGGGAGCATTTGTTTTATTTGTATTACTATTGTTATTTTTATTTTAAATCGCAATGGAATTTCTGGTAAATCCACCATAACTTCAATGAATCAGTATGCGTCATTTATGGTTTCTCAGATGTAGTTAAAGAAATTTCGTCTTTATCAACTGTGTCTTCAGGTTTTATTTTCTTTTGAGTGTTTTTATAACTCAAGTGACGTAGTGACAAGCGTTCAATGAAAAAAATTGTGTGTTGAACGCTTGTCTGATTTTGATTTATATCTCTATAAAATTGCATTGAAATATTATTACAAAACATAGTTTACATGACTAATTATAAACATACACACACTATTACGTCTATATCACTAAAGGGGCAGACAAGCTTTTTGGGTATTGCGGCTCTAAGTAGATAGAGCTCCCAAAACCCAATGCCACTTTTAGCATGATGGAGGGCCGCGAGAATGTGGAAAATGGATTCAAAACATGATTCGCATTTTTGCCCATTTCCTTGATCGGTTTTTACGATCTGCGCGGGAAGAGAAGCAGCTGGCACTGGCAGAGAAAAGAAAAAATACCTACGTGTCCAATATTAAAAAAAATCTAAATAAGATGCATATTGTGGTAAGAAAAAAAGAAAGAAAGAAAGATAATCTTTATTCGGCAAGCAGTTTACAGAATATTCCTTACATACTAGACTACTCGTACCTAATGAATCCCGAAAAGGCGGCCAGCTCAGCTTCGTGCTGTGGTATAGGAATCTCAGCGCTGATTTTCAGCTGGTACCAAAAAAGGTGGATATTTATCAGGGATTACAAACCCAATAGATAAATTTACAGAGAAAACAACTGTTTATCCATGCATGATATAATAATCTGAGGTACTCTCTCTCTTTCCGCGATAGCTCAAGACGACGTCACGAATGGCACGAAAAGTGTTACCACTAATTGTTCTTTTCAGTAAATTTAGGACTTTCTCAATAAGTTAATGAATATAAAATAAAATAAAATACTAACTTAACTATTTCGTATATCGTGTCATCTGTTTCATTCTTAATAAATTTATATATTGAATTATTAGTTCATGATTGGTTTGTTAAGTTAAAAAATGCATTTTGCCCGGGTAATTTAATCACATACAGTGGCAACACTCAACTGATGACGCATTCTTGTCACAGAATACATAAGAGTGTTCTTGTTCTAATCACGTGACCAGCTGTCACGGGAAAATAATACCTTATTTTATTATACCATCTGTTTACCTTCACGAAAGTAGTTAAACCACATCGTTAGAAACACCAACATTATTTCCAACAATTTCCTTGCCTTTGACAATCTCGTTAGCTTCGCAGCAAAAACTAGATGCGTTCCGTTCCACGCTAAAAGCGAGACCGTTAAATCCCATATTACGCATGCGACCTATGGCCCGTCCCATCTTACTGCAACGGAATGCAATCAGCCGTTGCTTCAGAGTTGCTGTGATAGCCATTCGCTGAGGAAATTATAATGTGTGTTTTAATATATGTTGGTTGGTGTGTTTATTGAATTTTAATATTAAAAACAATACTTTTTTTTTAACGATGTCGTTGGACAACTTTTTTCTCTCTTTTATCTTTTTTTTAGGTAAAATAACACTGATTGAATTTGACTGATTTTGTGGAAGATAAACGGGTAACCGCCGTAAAATAAAAAATCTTCATTCTTAAATCAGTCATATAGGGAATGGAGACTTTTTTTATGAATACGGCGGTAGTATAGGTATAAAATACAATATAATACCCTTTATTGCACAAAATAAAAATACAGAACATAATTATCTTAAAAACTAGGAAATGCGCAAAAGAAGGCCTTATCGCTAAGCAATTTCTTCCAGGCAACCTAGCTCAAATAGAAAAAGTGATGGGAAATTAGGTAGTGCGGGGTGGTCAATATAATAAACATACCTACATAAATACAATACATATAATAAACATACATACACCTAATACTTAAATACATACAACTTACACAAAGAAAACATAACAGGACAAAATGAAGAAACTAAGTGGAAACAAAAACAAGCGAAGGAGATTTTACCTGGGATTTGATGCTGACTAGCGTTTGGGCACGTCGTATAGTAAGTGGTAGTGAGTTCCATAGACCATATGTATAACTTCTAAAAAAATGTACTGAAACTTGTGCCTTGTGACTTCCGGCTTAAAATAGGACCACTTTATCTCTTCCTGTGGATGTCGTAATAGGAGACTAAAGTAGGAACTAAGCACAAACATCTTGTGCTTTGCATTCCCAAAGAGGGTTAACGTTGGGCCGTTGGGCGGCAGCCAGTTTTAAAACTTTTCACACAAATGCATAGGTACAGGTCGCGTCACGTAAAAAGAACGCTGGCTGTCAAGCTGCGCATTAGGCTAATATCGATCTATTAAATGAATATTATACCTAATATATTTTTCAATATACCTAACAATAGACAATTATACCAAGCCGCGAATGAAAATAATACGATAGGCCTAGTACCTTCGTGCGCGAGTGTACTCATGCGCAAACACACCCCCTCTACTTTCTTCCAGCGTCCTTTTTAGGGTTCCGTACCCAAAGGGTGCAAACGGGACCCTATTAGTGAGACTCCGCTGTCTGTCCGTCTGTCCGTCTGTCCGTCTGTCCGTATATCTCTTGGCGCTATCTCTTGAACCGTAATAGCTAGACAATTGCAATTTTCACCGATTATGTATTACTGTGGCCGCTATAACAACAAATACTGAAAATAAAAAAAAGTTAAAAATTAAAGGGGGTCGCTATACGCCAAAAACGTGTTTTTTCAGCGTTTTAACTAAATCTTTATAATGGAATTAACTAGATACTTGAAATTTTCACAGATTATGTATTACTATGGCCGCTATAATAACAAATACGCGATAATATAATAAAATAAAATATGACGCGACCTATATCCAAAGTCCACCCTGGACGTCAGGCAGTCGGCTGGTCTAACACTATAGCCAAATCGGACCTCCGGCATCCTTGAGTGACCATTGACATGCATATTATATTCGGAAAAGAAATATTGGGAAAGCGCACCCCAGACTCTGAAGCAGCACAACTTAGGATGCAACTGGAAACACGCTTAGATGAAGAAGAAACTAAGCAAAAAAGGGAAATAAATGCGTAGACTTCGTGGAGCCTAATCTTTTAATATTTACATATCAAGTTTTTTCATTCAGTTTATCAATCATAATTATCACGGCGGCATCAATAAAAATATATTTACCACATTCAAATTATTTCACAAACTAGATTTATCGATAAAGAAATATGATATTTTAAGGCCGAGCACAGACAGTAAAGACAGTCTTAAGACAGACTTTTGCCTTATGGAGACGCGCACATTGAAATGAAGATGTCTAATAGACCAAGATGTCTAATGCCAACAACGAAAAGTCAGACTAAATACCAAAGAGCAAAAAAGGTACCGTCTTCTGGTTATAACCCATATTTTCTCTCTTTCCCTCTTATCGGCATTTACTGTTGCTAAAATGAGACGTTGCTAAACGTCAAAAGTTAAAATGTAGTCTGTTTTTTGCTTAATACGACAAAATTTAAATTACATTGTCTAATGACATTGACTTCTGTTTGGGTGACTTTTTTATTTACTACCGTCATACATACACCTCCTGGCGTACCGCGTTAAAAAATACGCCACTACATTTCAAAACAGGTTACTCTTTTGACACTTAATCACGGAATTATTATAACTCCAATATCTCTGCTAACGACTGTCGGCTTTCCATTAAAATGTATGAGAGCGCGCACATCAAGACAAAACTGACTAGTTAGGCTTTTTTAAAGCCATGCTCGATGTGTGTTGTGTTTTCACAACCAATTTGACAGATATTCTATCTCCATATGTCATTAAAAAAATCCTATTGGGTTGTTAAGACATATCACAACTTTAATAGAGCCGCAACTTTACAGACAAAACAGTTTTGCCTTACGCGGCGCGGTATGCGCGGTGTCATAGACACAATAGCCTTAACAGTAGCCTATACAGTCTAAAGGCGAATACCGTGTAAAAGGGCGTCCTTAGTTGAAATAAATTAATATTCGTAAATATGGTTATAATTAACATTTTGCTTTTGATAATTATCACAATATTCATTATTAATCAATTATATTTAACATAAGGACGTTACTTCTGCACGGTATTCACCTTTAGACAGACTTGTCTATGCGAAAAAATTAGTCTTAAGACAGTCTTGTTACAATGTAAGCTCGCTCGAATAGCAAATTCGCAGCTGCATCAAAAATGTTAAATCCAGGACCGGATTTAGGTTTAGCATCGGGCCGGCTTTCTTGGGTTCCGTTGGCCATTAATTACATGGGCTGACGCGTCGCATGACGGCGGCTGGTAGAAAGCGCGACCCCGGGTCACTTGTATTCGAAATTGTTTAGATAGGTGAGTACGGCCCTGGATGTGAGGTTTAAATTTTTTCATGTAAAAAGTTCGCACAACGTTTCTTTCTGAAAAGTTTTTAACAATATCAGGAAAACCGATGGGTATATGTTATCTGATTCAAGTACGAGTATGTATGATCCTATCTGTGCATGCTGGTTTAAGATCCTACCTGAGTGATGACTCAGCATAAATTAATTATTTTGTAATAAGTCAGTATTTAGCTATTGACATGATAGTTTGTTTATTCTACCTGCTTCCAGACACCCTGATTATTATAAACTAACCAACTGAATAACACTGAAAATGACGACGTAGAATTTTTTTCATGTACATTTTTGCATCTGTTTTTCATTGCTACAAAAATTAAATTTTCATTGTTATAAAATCTACGACAATCAACGTGTTAACGACTCTACCAAAGCGCGCAAGACGAAGAAGTAATTTCTTACTACATTCTGCCGTCAATCGACTTGTCTCATTGGACAGAACATTCAGAGCCAATGGGAACCGACCACAGATCATCTGATAAATACGCTATCTAATTTGTTGCTTGTCAAAATTTCTGATAACTCCGAAGCATCGAGTTTCATGTGATCCAGTAGTATATTTTAATTTACAGCCAGATCGTCTGCATCTTGTGCAATGTTGTAGTGAAGATATTGCTTGTCTACTGGATTTACGTAAGTAGATACGTTTATATAATATTTGATTGTTGATTTCGATTGAAATAATGTTGACTAAACTTACATAATTACTTGTTAAAAAGATCTTCTTCTTTATCTTAGCGCATTCCCGGTTACATCCTCAGCTGTGCTGCTTCGGAGCCCGGGGTGCGCTTTCCCGCTTTTTCTTCTCCAAATATAGTATGCATGTTAATGGTCACCCAAGGATGCCACCCTCCTTGAGAATGCAGATGTAGCATAAGATGTTTATGCTTAGTCCTTTAGTCGCCTCTTACGGCATCCACAGGTTGGTTTTTTAGTTTTTTATAGTTATATCTTATTTCAAGGGAGACGAGGAAGAGGAAGATTAAGGATGAAGTTTTCAACAAATTAAGGAAGGGTTAGGAGTAAGGTCCTACCAAGACATTAAAAAGATGGCAGAGAGAAGAGAGGAATGGAGGCATCTCCACTTAACTCTACCGACAAGAGCAAGCTCTTAAGTTAAAGAAGAAGGATCTTATTTCAATATATTTTGCTTGGCAAAAATCATGTAGACGGTGTTTAGGGAATAGAATTATTGTTCTAATTGGTAGTTAGCAAATTAATGAAGTGTATTTTTTACATCATTATCATTCGAGCGTATCCCCGGTTGCATCCTCAGCGGTATCGCTTCAGAGCCCGGGATTCGCTACCTAACCTAGGTGATTCGACGAGGTTACTGACATTTACACAAAGCGACTGCCGTCTGACCTCCGTCACCAAAAGGGTAGACCAGAAAAAATCCTAGCATAGGTTTAAACAAACGTTAGATGACGTTCAGAACCCACAGCTTTTCGTGCCTTCTGAAGCACGGAATCATCTTTCTTTTCGGATTAGCAGGTGATTCAAGCCTGCAATATCCTAACAAGACTGGAAACAACTTTTCACAAAAAGTATGCTTCCCAGTGGGATTTGATAAAAACCATATACAAAACATAAGAAAACATTTTCTAGCTAGCCTGTATTACGAGTATGTACGTTTGTATCTATTATTTCTATTTCTACCCCATCTAGCATCCTTAACAAATTAACGAACCCTGGAACAAAAGGTATTTAGTAAGGATATAACATTTTATCACCAATAAAACGTCGGAATTCCTCTACGCTACGGGAATCGTCTGCGACGGTGTTGTTATATGAAACATTTTACACAGGTCGTGACGAAAATGATTGTTACCGATCACCACGCTTCGTAGTAAGGGACGCGTGGAATCACACGAACTACTTTTATTTATATCTACATTGTTTTTATCGATCATCAATTAAATTGTATGAACAGAACAACTTGCAATGTTTTCATAAAATAAATTTTTCGTAGTAGCGAATTTTCACATCGCAGGTTTTCATGATCGCAAATTTACTCGTATGTGTAGTCTTAGATTTCAAGCATCCAATCCAACATTACGAGTATCATCACAATCAGAAATTATTTTTCTTCTATGGGTCTGGGGAAAAGCAAAAAAACCTAGAATGTATCAGCTGCTTCTCTTCCCGCGCAGATCGTAAAAGCTAATCATGTTAATTGGCGATGCGGCTAGCAACCCATCACTATTTTAATTTCATTTTTAGGGTTCCGTACCCAAAGGGTGCAAACGGGACCCTATTAGTGAGACTCCGCTGTCTGTCCGTCTGTCCGTCTGTCCGTCTGTCCGTCTGTCCGTCTGTCCGTCTGTCCGTCTGTCCGTCTGTCCGTCTGTCCGTCTGTCCGTCTGTCCGTCTGTCCGTCTGTCCGTCTGTCCGTCTGTCCGTCTGTCACAGGGCTCTATCACAGAATACAGTAAGAGTAAACAGAACGGAATCTCCTAAGGTACGCGCAATATGCGTCCCCGTTCCCCGTCCCCGCACCTCTCCCCCGGTTCTTGTGAGCCAACGTGCGTCATCGAGGCGAAAACGGAGGAGAGGTGCGGGGACGGGGAACGGGGACGCATATTGCGCGTACCTTAGGAGATTCCGTTCTGTTTACTCTTACTGTATTCTGTGGCTCTATCTCTTGTACCGTAATAGCTAGACACTTGAAATTTTCACCGATTATGTATTACTGTGGCCGCTATAACAACAAATACTGAAAATATAAAAAACAGTTAAAAATTAAAGTGGGTCGCCATACAAAAAACGTGATTTTTTCAGCGTTTTTAACTAGATCTTTATAATGACATTAACTAAATACTTGAATTTTTTACAGATTATGTATTACTATGGCTGCTTTAATAACAAATGCTAAAAATAAAATAAAGTTAAAAATTAAAGGGGGTCCTCATACGAAAAACGTGTTTTTTTAGCGTTTTAAAACATTGTACGGAGGTGCGGAACCCTTCATGTACGAGTCCGACTCGCACTTGTCCGTTTATTCCATTTTCACGCCCACCATCTTGCTAAACTTGGCTTTAGCGGGTTTTAGGCATAGGCTCTGTCTGCCCTGTTTCTGTGTTGACGAGGTGTACAGTGGACTTTCCGCTGCTGAAATTATACACATATAAACTATTACGTTTTTATCCCTAACGGGGCAGACAGAGCATGTTGGGTCTTGCGGCTTCAAGCAGTCACAACCCAGGGCCGCAAGACCCAAAGGCCACTTTTAGCGTGATGATGGGCGGGGAAATAGAAAAAATGAATCAAAATAATGGATTGCTATCCGCATCGACTCTTGATATGATTCGCATTTTCGCCCATTTCCTCGATCGGCTTCTACGATCTGCGTGGGAACAGAAGCAGCTGGTACAATCTCTTGTTCGCATGTACAACTTGCCCACCCACATATGATGTTTTACTACGCAACGCGGGGCAGATTTAGAGCGGCTCTGCCCCAAGTACCGCTTCACTGTGTAGAAATGGACTACCTATGTTTAGGATCTAAGTTTTTATATTCTCCCAGAACAGCATGGAGAGGCTGAAATGATGATGATCGCTATTCACGGCCTAGGTGATTAATCAGTGATATTTTAGGGCCCTAGAGAAATATCATCGAGAAATCACCCCGTGTGTCTCACACACTCGTCACGGCATAATTCCGTACAGTTCGGCTCGCGTGTACCGACGGTCATAAGACACGCGTTTTAACTATTAATAATAAGTTAATTGGAACGTGCGCCACTTATGTGAGATGGGACTCCAACTGTATTCTCTTTTGGACTGGTCAGGAGACTAGGAAAGTTTAGGGAGGGTTCCGTAGATATAATTTCTAGGAGCTAGAACAACATGATCGGATGAGATGCGAAATTTGAAAGGGGATTGGAAGGAGAAAGCAATCAAAAGAGGTGATTGAAAGCGTAGAGGCTTTTCCCTGTGGGACATAGGTAGCTAAAAAAATGGGATAATTTTAACGTCATTTGCTGCGTAGGATTCGATTTTACTTTATATGCGATAAGCAACAGAAGTTATTTCTATGGATTATCTATTAGGTAAAGCTTCTCTTTTCGCGCAGATTGTAAAATCCGATCGAGGTAATAGGCCAAAACCTCGAAGAACTCATCGCGGCTAGCAACTCGTCACTAATTAGATTCCTTTTTTTCACCTACCTATACACGGCTAATATCACGTGGAACATAATTTTAATGGTATCTGGCAATGTGTTTGTTTGTATGCAATAACTTTATTGTACTTAGAAAACACATAATTCAAGACAAAAACAACATATAAAGTTAAAATTAGTGTAAGTTAGTTAAAACCTTTATTGCACTAAAACATTATGATATAATATATGTAATAGAGTACAAAACAGATGTTAAAAGGCGGCCTTTTTGCAACTGCAACCACTTTCAGGCAACCGATACGAGGTATGAATGTTTTGATTAAACTATTTTGATTATTCTAGCCTCTTGCGTGCGGAACCCCACGAAAGATATTCAATGGCCGGCCGATACATAATTGATAACCGTTGTTATTTTTATGGCACCACGATCTGTAACACCGCTGGCCCTTGAACCTCACAATTAGATGAATGAACACGTCGCTCTGGTAAATCATAAAGAAAGAATGTGGTGAATCGATACAATATTCCGATTTCAGAAGATGTGAAAAGAATGTGTGAGGTTGGATGACGGAACGGGTGACTTCTTAGTGCGAATATTTCTTTTATTCAGCTAAGTTTGTAAACGGGCATACAACCTACAATCCATCCATACCATCAGGTTCTTGTACCTGATGGTCATTATCATAGATTATATAGACCAGCTATCTGAAACATGGCCCCCCTGTTCTATTTTTGAATATATGGCGGCCTAAATTTTATCACACGTATTTAATTTTAACACAATGGCATGTCGTTACTTACCGATGGAGAGTTATTTCTTTACACTTTGCGGTGTTCCTTGAATTATTCTTACAGTATAAGACATTTTTAATTACCTGAAATAACGCACAAAAATGTGAAGGTTCCGTGGGAGTTTTTCAATTCAATTCAATTCAAAATATCTTTATTATCATAGGATATTTATAATATCTCTTAATAATAGTCACTTTGTTTTGTTTTGCACGAATGTTGACGTCAAATCGTTACTTAAAGCTAAGTTTACGCCGCTTCCTAGGCGCAAGTGCAGAAGAAGCGGCAACAAACTGCACTGCACGTTTTCTCCAAAGACGTCAACTAACAAACTAAAAACTTAAAATTAGTTATATAGATGGACAGAGATTACATTGTTTATTATGTCATAATTAAATTGAATTATAAGAATTACGAAATTTAAAATAATGTCAATTTGTGAATTTAGTATGTACCAATGTACCTAAATTATGACATGTCTAAGTATACAAACCTTTAAGAGAGACCCGCGCCAAGCTCAAGCCAGACCTTTGTGTGTGTGTGACACAAAATTGCCCATTGAAGAAGAATCAAAGAATCAAATATTTATTCAGTAATTATGCCTTTGCAGTCACTTTTACACGTCAATAATTTTAATGTTCATTACGTGTAATGTTTATTTGTAATATTAAAATTACTATTTTTTTTTAAATACTACCAATTCACAGCGACCACTGCTGAGAAGAAACGCCGAAAGTAACTCATTTGCACAGTATTGGTCGCCTACGCGCCAGAAGGGCATTGTCAGTTTACAAAGATATTATGCCTAATACAATGTTATCACAATATAAAATGTAAAGCTTGCGAACGAGCGCCAAATCCAATTTACAGCTAAATAAGTAACACTGAGTAGTCGAAAACAGAGCCAAGCTGACCAGTCCCTACTGGCGGCACTCATTCACGAGTTGACGCGTGGATCAGCCATCGCTGAACTCAAACATATTTGAGGGAATCCAGCGACCCGACCCACGACGCCACCACCGAGAAACAGCTAGTATATGTATAAACGTAAATATGTTCTTATTTGTTGCTAAAGTAAATAAATATTGATTTCCATTCAACCCGTAACTAATTGTGATGCGTATCAATAAAATAGTCATTGGCATAAAGTTCTTAAATATATCAATAAAGTAAATAGTCTCTAGTTGTTATTTATACGTTTAAAGTTGCAGTACGAGTACTGTATATTACTTTGCCATAGTTTAATAATAATTTATTTGATATTCGTAAATACTAAATAAGTATAAAATCTTAGTCTATAAATCATTCCCCCACAGAAAAAAGACCCTCTATCTTACATTCACATGCAGATTTTATGTTCGTCTTTCAATCGAATTGATTCGGTTTACCCATACAATACCGTTAACCCTTATTCATCATCATCAACAGATCTTTTTCAGTCTCCACTGCAGGAGCACGACCCTCTCTGTACTAACAGAGCCATACCTGGCCAGGAGCAGTCAGAGGATTTGGCCTACACTCTCCACGCTGGCCAGACGGGGTGGAGAGGTTTAATTGATGTTTATATACTTTGTTTAGCTTATGTTTCCTAAGTCGCCTTCTACGACATCCACGGGAAGACTTGGAGTGGTCCAATTCTACTCTGCCGGGAACCACACGACATTAACTGTTAATACCCTTATTGTATTGTGTCAAACTGTATTCATGTCACCACTAACGTAAATAAGATACAATAAATAAAAACAGCAGACGGACTTAACCTGTAACGCAGTACATTTATTTGCTCTCCAAATGAATTAGAATCAATTATGGTTAAAGCTGTTTAATTGAGCAACAGAGGTCGGGCTGGAGTGGTTCCAAGTGAATCTGATTGATTGATCGTGTTATCCGACTCAATCGGACGGGTAATTAGCGACTTTGTTCCAGCCTCTGGATCCCTAGAGAGTAGGTTTAACTTAAATTTGTAGGATGAAATACGGAACAAAACAACAAAAAAAAAAGATTTGGGTTTTAAAGCTTTCGGCATTGGATGGAGAAGAGAGAAAGAGGTGCTTGTCTGAGAGAAGTCTGTCAAATGTCCACGGATTTTTTCCATGTTATTAGGTCCAGTCCATATAAGCTTACATGTAAATGTATCGATCTATTTACCTGGTGGGACCAATTTGCATGTGACCAGACTTCAAAATAAAAAAAGAATTTTCTAAATAGGTTAAAAAACGGAGAAGATATAGAGGAACATAAAATAACTGTTTTTTTTGTATGTTGCTCAATATCTCATTCTAATTAAAAACTCCTCTTTTTTTGAAGTCGCGTAAAAAGAAGCGTAATACTAGTAATATTGTAACTATGACAATCGAGTAAAAACTTTTAAAAAAGGTCAGCTATTAACCCGCAAAAATACTGGCCAGTTTAATCGATTAGATTTTATCGTGTAAAAACTATAAATAAATCATGCTCGCGTGATAATAATAAAAAGGTTACCGAATCATTGCGTCACAATCAATTAACGGATTGCATAAACTCGTCCACATGGATAACCTTCCCATATTAATTTTATACGATAGTCTATTAATTTTTGACTCACACCCACGGTAGAGCACGACTTCAGACGATCTATATGTCACAACATTTAATAATGTATCGTTATTTATCTTTACGTAGTTAAAGTCACCCACCAGGTATTTCGGTTTCAAACTAAATGAAGATAATTAGATATATAATATACATTATATGGTCTAATATGAAACATAAAATATTATCGAAAATAGTAAAAGTAAACATTAGATAGTATGTCGACCGTGTTACGTTGGTGTCTGATTGTTTTCTGCTACGAATAGGTCTATGTAACTTTAAATACACACTTCGAAATACATACTACTTTTAAATAATTACGTAATCTTATTTTTTGCATAAACAACTACTTTATTTATTTTCGTTGTCTGAAATTAGATAGGTTATAATCAGTTATGTATCTTTTGTGTATCTATCTCATTCTATCAGTCAATTCAACATGTTCATCTAACAGTCTTCACAAATTATAGCTTTTGCACCTACCTAAGGTTATAGCTGAAAATCAGGCATTGCTCCTTGAGCAATATTTTCGCAAAGCCGACCTTTTTGTGCTACTGCAGCACACATCGCATAGCTAAAAACCTGTATGTAAATAACATAACGCTTCAAATTCACATTGTCAATGTATAAATACTTAATTATGCCGAGTAAACGTACCCGCAGGCAGTAAGTAGCATCATTAAATATTAGTTTAAGTGAGAGTAAAACCATATATCTAACTGTCGGCACTTTGTGAATCATATAATGGCTTTGTTTTGCATTTTATTTAGAAGATGAGTTTTGTTAAATGACGCAATATGAATTAATTTGCATTATAATTTCACTTTCGTTTGATTCTTTGTTATAGTAGGAAGGAAATAAGACAGTAAAAATCTGTGTTTGGACAGAACGCCCTTTCACTTTAGATAAAATTAAGAGTAGTATGGTAAACTCTATTTTTGGAGTCTACCGACTCCGGTACCGACATATAGTTAAATATGTTATGAGAAACTATTATTTGTTATTAGTGTATTTTATAGATGAATATATATAGTATGTATCAATGTATGTATATTTATGTAGATATTATATTGTTAAAGTATATCAAGTATTAATAAAGTAGTTTATGTAGAAATTAAATATATATCTGAATGCTTATCATTATATCTTTTGTACCCATTTTAAGTTTTCTAACAACCCAAAGGTTGGCTGCCAGATAATGCTTTTAGCATTAAGTCCGCCTATTGTGCTATACAAATTGTATTTTGTACAATAAAGTTTAAATAAATAAATATACCTCCAAGTACCTCGGTAACTTGGAGGAGATTGCAATTGCGACAAGGCCGCCTTTTGTCATCTGTTTTCTATAATCTAATCATCTTTATCACTATATTTTGGTGCAATAAAGATTTTAACTAACTAAATAACGATATTTATATTTATTTATGATTATGTAGACATATACCTTTGTTTTTTTTACCTTTGACTACTTATATATTTTGTAATAATGGTTTTCATACTAAATAATATCTTTATTACATAAAAACATATGAGTAAAAGATTAAACAGGCACCTAAAAAACAATGAAACTGCATGCAGTAGATCGATGTCAAACACAACTAACGTTCATACTTAATTTATTTTAATTCAAGAAATGATTTATTCATTCAAACAAGTAAATTATAGCTAGGAAACATTACTTACAGCTTATTAATATGTAGATAACCTAAACGTAGTCGTGCAAGCAGAGCCCAGACAAGTAGAAATTATGGAGAAATTCAAATCTGGCTAAAGTGAAAGCCCATCCCATTATGGTCATCTATTGAGGATGAGACCGGCCGGGACGAAGAACTGGGTAATTACGTATAAGTCCCTATACACCGCAATTAAATGGCTAAGCGGATAGGCTGCCTGACTTCCTGTGTTTGTGACAGAGTTATTTGTGTAAGAAACTCACCATGCTTCATTTAATATTTCAAGTAAGTAATTTTATAGATACTTATAGGAAGTAGAACTATTTATAGCAAGTTTGAAATAGAAAGGTTTAAGTTCCCACAATTTTTTTTCACAAGTGCAGTTTATTTGGTTCTTTATTAAATCTTTTGGACTAGAAACTTGACCGTCTATAGTGATATAGGCGATTTATATAAAGTATTTCCGTTAAAATCTAAGTCAATCCAAAACATTTGTCAAGTGAATGTTATTATTATACCCACATATATATTTGTTTTCCTAAAGGTTGATAGGGAGACTTTAGCATTAAGTCTACCTATTGTAGCTTTTGGCCCAATAAAAGTTTTAAATAAAATAAAAAATAAATAATGTTTAAAAAAACTGCTGCAAGCTGATTGGTCAACTTGTATGGAAAGCCATTTTTTTTTCTTATTTCGATATATGTTTCTTGGGGAAAGTTGTTTAGTATCATAGACTGAATTCACCTGTAAAATAGTTTCAGTATATTTTGTTACACCCTGTGTAAGTCATTATATCGCGCGTTGCTTCGCATTGACTTTGTGTCAATATGAATTGAGACGAGGTGCCCGACACGGTGTTAGATTTTTCAATGTTGTAGGATTGAAAGTTGTCCCCATACAACAAAATGTCTGTGACTTCAGCAAGCAAGTCTCGATAGCACTTTCCAATGAAGATCCCAGTTTGTGTTCACTAGTTAGCGGCATTCCGCCGGTTGTCGTTCCACAAGGTAAAGATGTACGAAAATATTAGAAAAATACTTACACTATGTATCTCAACCGTGTGGTTCTTGACAGAGTGGAATAGGACCACTCCAAGTCTTCTCGTGGATGTCGTAGAAGGCGATTTAGGAAACTCGAGCTAAAACTTATAAACAGCAATGAGACCTCTCCAACCCGTCTGTCAGCGTGGAGAATGTAGGCCAAATCCTCTGACTGCTCTGGGTAATATTTGGCTCTGGCAGTACAGAGAGGGTTGTGCTCCTGCTAACTAAAAAAAGACCTAATGATGATAATTAGATTACTCTATGTTTGTCGCATTGCTTATTGACACGATTCAAATTCTCGCCCATTCCCTTGATCGACTTATACTCCCATCTGTGCGGAAAGAGAAGCAGCCCGTTCATTCTACGTTTTTCTATTCTTCCATACCATCCTAGAAGCATTCATTATCATCATCATCATCCGAGCGTATTCCCAGTTGTACCCTCAGTGGTAACTCCTCAGAGCCCGGGGTCCGCTACCTTACCTAGGTGATTTGACGAGGTTACTGGTTTTTACACAGAGCGACTGTCGTCTGACCTCCGCAACCCAAAGGGTAGACCAGAACCAATCCTAGGATAAGTATGAACAAACGCTAGATGGCGTTCGGGACCCACAGCTTTACGCGCCTTCCGAAAGACGGAATCATCTTTCTTTTCGGATAATCAGGTGATTCAAGCTTGGAATATCCTAACGACTCTGTAAACAATTTTTACAAAGATTGCTTTCCAGTGGGATTTGAACCTACGACCGGATCACAAGGCAAACGCTTTGACCACTGGACCACGAAGGCATTCATTATTATCATCGTCATCAATAAAAATAACTAGGTTCTTGTCTTGTTCTATTTTTTATTATACCGCCTCCAAAGTTATTCCTTCACAGACTTAGTGGAATAGCAATAATGATACGTCCCTCCCGCCGGCTCTAGGTCGCAGGGCATGCGCAGAGGTCGCCGCGCACACGCTTCGTATAAACATATACTATGTGCTATGTAACTGTATGCAAACTAACTGGCTTACTGTAAAGAGTAAAAGCAAAGCAATACTTTGAGTTTAAAAGTAACACACATGTTTGTGAAGATTCTACATGAGTTACATATACCAAGTTAAATAAGCATATAGTATGTATGTATATTTATTATATATTATTTTATGTGCACACATACATACAAGTGCAAGCATAGTACAAAGCGCGAAGAACCGATGACCGATGGGGCAGAAAGGTTCTCGAATGGCGGCCACGTACCAAGCGCAGCGTAGGACACCCACCTGCTAGGGGATCGGACGACCTGAGCAAGGGTTGCAGGAAAACGCTAGATGCACGCCGCTACCGATCGGTCGTTTTGGAAATCCTTGGGGGAGGCCTATGTCCAGCAGTGGACTCCCTTTGGCTGATATGATGATGATGATATTATGTGCTTATGTGTATGTCAGGGAGATTTTGAACCTCGTACCTATATTCAAGGAAAGTACTTTATAAGCGAAATAAAAATGTAAATAAATAAAAATAAAATGTAAATATAATATATAAGGACAAATCACACTGATTGAGCTAGCCCCAAAGTAAGTTTTAAACTTGTGTTATGGGATACTAACTCAACGACACTATATTTTATAATAAATACATATATAGATAAACAAAAAAGGCGATTTTCCAACTTGACCTGGCTGGGAATTGAACCCAGAACCTCTGGATTGGAGGACTAGCGTGTTGACCATTACACCATCGAGGTCGTCAAAAAAATAGATAGTCTATACATATCTTGTTTCATAATGAAAATCAAAGATATCAGCCGACGAAGAGAAAACAAAAATCTCCCATTTGAATGTCACCACCCGCTACCTGGTTTGTGGCGGGCGGCAGCCGTTGAGCGGGGATGGCAACGGCCGCGCGTATAGTAAAGTCAGTAGGTTAGCCATTTATTAGAAATTTGGGAGAAAAAACAATACAAAAAATTTGTCTTATTATCTTGGTTTGGTGTTCTATATGAATATAATGATTCTGATTACAAGTTTGAAATATAGGGGTTGCAAATCAACCTGTATAGTATATTATGTGCTATGTAACTGTGCAAACTAACTACTATGTACATGTATATAATTATATATATAGTATATAATATGTTATTTAACTGTGCAAACTAACTGGCTTACGGTAAGGCACGGTTGAGATTGATATCTTACATTTACACATATGTTTGTGTTGACGCTACATTATAAACGCTTTGTATCAACATAATTATAAATATATACTATGTGTTGTATATGCAAACTATGGCCTACGGTGAGCCACGGGTTAAAGCAATACTTGTTGAGGTTTGTATCAAACATTTATACATATGTTTGTATGGACACTATGTTGTGTCTATACAAACATATGTATAAATATTTAGGGTTAACTGCAATATTATGTTTACAAGGTCTAAAAATATATACTAAAGCTATTTTAAGGGTGAACTCAGTTCGTAATACTGAACAACTTTTTCCAAGGAACATCATAAATATATAAAATAATTTTTTTGGCCTCCCATACAAGTTGACCGGTCGGCTGATCAGTTTTTAGGGGAAGCAAAATTTATTTTTTCATATTTTTTTAATAATTAGGGTACATAATGTTCCTTGAGGAAAGTTGTTTAGTATCATGGACTGGCAATGGTATTTTTGTTAGATGTTATTTTACTATATATGTATTTATATACTTACTTAACAATGTTACTGTATGCAAACTAACTGGCCTACGGCCTACGAGTAAAAGAAAACTTACTCAGAGCCGTAAGGGCTTTCTCAGTATCATCTGTTGATTGACGGGTAGATAAGACCTCTGGCTTTAAGTCCGCCATTTACATGTATTGTAATAAAGTTAATAAATAAAAATAAGTGCCAAAGTCTAGATCACCATAATCAGAAAACAATAAAAAAAAATTAATCGATAAAATGTGTACTATGTGAACTTACTCCTCATAGTATATATTATGTACCTCTACCTAGATCAAGTTAAGCAACTTGTGTAACTTATTAAACTTTTGGTTCTTGTCTAAGTATTCCTTGCTTTAAACAAATTGTTACATTAAATCTTAATGAAAAGCTTTCAATCCACTGCCTGAACCTGTTTCATGTTTTGTTATTTAAGTGCATATGTTTGTTGTTATCTCAGACCACACAAAAGATATACATTTTCGATAAATTAGGGTCATATACGTAATCGATTTGATATGCAAATCGATCGCCTACTAAATCGATTAAATTAGACAATTGTTTAACTGGATAGGCCTACAAGGCCGACTTAGAAAACGCATTCCCCACCATTCCAATCACATTGCAAACTCACATAAATACCAAATTACATACTTGTATCACTACATAGGTAAATATACCATCTGTCAACGAATACAAAGGAATTTGACACTAGTTGCGTAAGCTTTAGCGGAGAAAATCGCGTGCGGTGCTACTTAAATTATTTAGTACAATATATCGAATGATTTTGATCCTGTAGTAAATATATTAGCGGTCACAATATCACCTGTTGACCATACACCTGTTCGACACAATCACATCTGACACATGAAAGTAAACGATATTAAACCGTAAAAATAAATCAATAAAGTTTAATTTAAGTTGGCAGCCTATTTTATCGAGGTATCCGAAAAAGTTGCTAAGGTTTGGGCAGTTTTTTGAGTAAAATGTTTTTTCGTTTATCAAAAACAAGTTTATCAACTGTGCCTTGCATCTTTAATTATCGTTAAGTAATTCATTTTTAAGAGGCTTAATTATTATCTTATCGTATTATTTTCTGTTTAATTACGGTCTAAGAGCATTTTTAGCACTCGCGCAATAAAATATCTTAGTAAATAAACTTGATATGATTCCTAAAAAAGGTTGAGTAAATAAAATAAAAAAAAATTTGAGTAGGTGTATACGTGTTTTCAAATTATTGTACGAAGTGAGATTTTAAGCCAATTGTTGATTATTATATTGTGCTTTTAAGTTACAAGTTTGTGTTACATTGCATTGAAATCATAATAAATACTGATTCTTTAATAATATTTAAATATATTTTCAAAGATTTTCCGGGACCTGTGTGGTTCCGGGTTAGAATAGGACCACTCCATCTCTTCCTGTTGATGTCGTAAGAGGCGACTAAAGGACTAAGCACAAGCATCTTGTGCTACAATTGCATTCCCATGGAGAGAAAACGTTGGGCGGCGGCCGGTTGTAAAACTTTTCGCACAAATACATTCCCAAAGAGGGTTGACGTCAGGCAGGCGGCCGGTCGTAAAACTATAGTCAAATCATTTTAACCGTTCCGGATATTTCTTCTCCATTTCGCAAGGTCTTTGGCATCCTTGGGTGACCATTGACGTGCATATTATATTTGGAGAAGAAAAAGCGGAAAACGCACCCCGGGCTCCGAAGCAGAATAGCTGAGGATGCAACCGGGAACGCGCTTAGACGAAGAAGTAGATATTTTCAAAGATTTTCAAGATAGCTATGCTCACACCACATGCACACAATCAAAATAGGTAAGTACCTACTAAGAGTATAGACAGGGTAACTTTTAATTAACTGGCAATATTTTGGAGCAAGTTCAGTCCATGATACTGACTACTTTCTATAAAAAAAGTTATTAAAAATCGATAAAGAGATTTCGTCCTTCCATACAAAAATCCGTTTGGCTGAGCGCTGATACGTGATAATGATGATGAAATGTTAACTGATTCTTAAAATATTTCAAAGGTTTTTAAGATAGTGTACCTATCCCGGCAATCCCACATACACGACATACACACAATAACAAAGGGATGGGTGTTGTGGTACACACGGTGAGAACAAGGTTCCTTACTGCAAAATCATCATCATCCGAGCGTATTCCCAGTTGCATCGTCAGCGGTTACGCATCAAAGCCCTGGGTCCGCTACCTAAACCTAGTTGATTCGACGAGGTTACTGGTTTTTACACAGAGCGACTGCCGTCTGACCTCCGCAACCCAAAGGGTAGACCAGAACCAATCCTAGGATAGGTACAAACGCTTTATGGCGTTCGGGACCAACTTAGCTGGTATAGTAGGCTGGGCCTTCGGCCACAGCTCCAGCGGTGGGAGCTGGGAAGGGCTCGGGCTTCGCCCTTACCACGTAGCTCACCGTCTCAGCCTCAGCCTTCGGTCTCGCGGTACACACTCGGTAAAAAACATCCTTGTAGGGCGAGCTTTATAAATTAAAAAAAAAATCAGAAAAAAGAAAAAAGTCAAAAAGAAAAAAAAAGAAAAAAGAAAAGAAAAGAACAAAAAAGAAAAAAGAAATAATAGTGTAAAAAAAATAAAAAATAGTGTAGAATAAGGCAGTCCCACGCACCTATTCATTAAGCTTAGGTAGTCATTAAGTACCTAATCATTATCAAATAAACGCCTGTCACATGACAACTCTACATGAGAGACTACTATCTAGTTACCATGAAGTTATATACTATAACTTCATGCTAGTTACCTATTACTACGAGTATTACGGAGTCAACATGACATTGACATGTAATTTTATTTTCAACTAGCTGTTCCCCGAGGTAGGCTTGCACATGTGTGTGTCCTGGTGTAGTTAGATTTTTTGTCAATTTTATATGTAATCTCCAAATCTTCCGGGATAAAAAGTACCCGGGATATCAATTTAAGCAATAAACTATCTACATGCTAAATTTCATTCCGATCCGTTCAGCCAGTGTCTGTAGAAAATAGGAGTTAATTGATTGCTTTACCCATTGAATTTTCACATGTTCACCGTGTCACAATGTATTTTTATTTATTTATTAGCCTATCCTGTCCCACTGCTGGACAAAGGACTCCCCTCTTGTACGCCACTGATCTCTATCGTGCGCGCGACTTCCAGGTCTCTTCGAGAGACGCCAGATCATCACACATTGGGTGACGTCTCTTTTATTTTACTGCACTGAATTTATGAGGTTACCTCATTTTCACGCCAGTTTCACAAAATTCAATCTATTCAAAAATCTTGTTACAATTTTGTGTAAATAAGTACTTCTACCTTGCTGGCACCGACAAAACATAGCGAAAACATCCATGAAAAGTTTCGGCAAATAAACATCTGTAAGGTAATAAAACAGGTGTTATACTGTAAAAAATACAATACTTATTGAAAAATGTTCAAATAGAAAATACATTGTTTAAACCAGGTAATGCACGTGCAAACTTAAAAAACAAAGCCCTAACATCTGCATTTCAGATAAAATTATCTAAGCCTATTGTTTTTGTAAACAGGTCGAAACTTGAGTTGTCAAATTCTATTGTTCATTAATTTGGGAGAGATGCAGATTAGTGTGGAGTGTGGCACACCTGCTTGGCACCTGAGGATTTAAATGTCTTGGCTTTTACTTATCGTGTACGTACTTTTTTTTTAAATTTGTTGCACAGTTGAAAACAATGTACAAGTGGCGGACCTAATGCGATTCTTTCCCGGTCACCCATTAGACCAAGCAGAAGATAGGTTTGGCTGGCGTGATAAAATTCGTAAATAAGTACTTACTTAGGGAATAACTATATAACTTGAAGTATATCAAACTAGTATTGCAGGCCAAAAAATATTTTTCAAATTTTGATATATGTTCATCGGGGAAAGTTGTTCAGTATCATGGACGGAATTCACCCTTTAAATAGTTTCAGTGTATTTTGTTAGTCCCTGTATATTATATATCAATGCAAACAACGACAGCTTTGTACGCAGCCAAATACCAAATTCAGTTCGGTAAATAAACAGCAAACGTTCCACTTCCTGTACTAGGTAAATCCAGCGATGAGTGGAAGGTCCTAGAAGAAACTCCATAGCTCAGCAATGCAAACACAGGTATTCCGTTAATACCGCATATGCGCAAAGATCACGATTCCGCGACAAGAATTATAGTTCGCTGTTAGGGCTACCGAGGCGCACTTCATAAAAAATATAAGACAAACTTAGGTCATCACCAGGAGTGCAATTTTTATTTAGGGTCTCGGCGAAACACAAATCGTGTAGTTTTCCAACTCACCACTCGCGTTCCGATGCATTGCATCGTATTTTGGAAACCGTCGTGTGAGCCATAAGTAATATTGTATTACGCAGAAAATATCATAAATTTGTCAATGGTTTTCTAAACATTTCGACAAAAATTAAAAAAGCAGCGTGAATCGGAACTGATTCTCCATGGAACGTTTCTTTGACATTTGTACGCTACAAATGTCAAAATTACGAGTGGTCCAGACCACTTGTTGCAAATCCTTCGCATACGATCAATTCAAAAATACGCCCGTTTGGAAAAACTCGCGCAAATCATTCGTAATGTGAGTCCCTGAATGAAAAAAAGCACTCCATGTCTTTTTAGTCTCCACTGCAGGAGTATGACCCTCTATGTACTACCAGAGCCATGCTTAGCCAGAGCAGCTAGAGGATTTGGCCTACACTCTCCAAGCTGGCCAGACGGGTTAGTGAGGGCTCATTGATGTTTATAAGCTTTGTGTTTCCTAAGTCGCCTTCTACGATATCCACGGTAAGACATGGAGTGGTCCGATTCTACTCTGCCGGAAATCAGACGGCTAACTTAGGTTATTAATTATTTAGAAAGAGAGATATCTAGGGTTTGTCTATAACTAGTAGGTATAAGCATCTACAGTTTGGAAAATAGTATACCTAGATTTTGATATTTTTGTGTAAGTTAATATAGAGCAAATGTGCGTATTCGTATTTAAATGCAAACAAAAATGTAATTTTGTGGGACTTTCTTCGACATCGGAGGAATGAACATTGAATGCTGTGTATGGCATTGCTTATTCAGTATCCTAAACTCACAGGATTACTTGTATAATAGGGAGAGGGTCAAAAATTTATTATTTTATTAATGCAGAAAAACTAATATTAAGAGCGCTATTTGACCCTCAGAAACTATGACGTCACGATGTGCTTTTTTCATACAAATCCCGGATGATGGAAATTTATCTCATCAAAACTTAATATGTACACTAAAGTGTTAAGTAGGCGGGAGTACGCATTACTAGCGCTTTCGCAAGTTGAGCGACACCGGGCGTGGTCCGCACTTGGATAGGCCACAAGTGGCATACAAATTTTCTTGAGCTCGTGCTTCGAAAGGCACGTTAAGCCGTTGGTTCTGGCTGTCATCATTGTATGACAGTTGTCAAGCAACGTCAGATGCCTTTAGGCACCTTGAAAAAATCTGATAACAGTGTTGGCCACTTACACACACGAAAAAAGGATTAAAAGCGATATACCTCGACAAAATTGTTGTTTTGCAGATAGCCACAGCCGTCAAATTACAGTACATCCTCGGTCCGCTTCAGTGAAGTCTCGGCCAAAGACTAAATATCAAAGTCATAGGGATAACTGTTTTGTTCTATCTCGAAAATAACTTAATTTTGTTTTATTTATTCAAGTACTCTTAAAAATTTACAAATATACAACATAAAAAAATAATGAAAACATAGTACTTAGGTGCTACTATTTCTAAAGAAATTTCTTCCAGTAGACCCGCGAGAGGAAATATGAAGAAAGAGGTAATTGGCATCTACCTACAATACAAAACTAAATAAATAAATAGACAAGATACATACCTGCATAAACATACTTACATAAATAAATATATATTCATAAAGCATAAATATAATAAATACATATGTTAATATTTGTAAATATATTAGGATGATAAACTTAATAATATTTCGTAATACATAACCATCAAGTAGGTAACATTTTTAACTTGAAAGCGCCAGGCCCTGCGTGAGTTAGTCATCGTCATCTCACGGGCTATGGGAAACGCTGGTGGGTGACTCACCGAGATCGAGTCACAACTTTTTTTTTTAAGTTTAATCGCGATTATTAATTTGTAAATGTTATGGGGTCATTTGGGCGGAAAGGAACGCAATATTTTTATATATCCTTTGGACTGTCTCCATTTGACGTGTGCACTGTGCTTGAGAGCAAGCATATCTTATTTCCAAATTGAAAATATATGTGATGAAATAATCCGCCATGAATAAAAAAAAAACTTATTCTTTTGTTAAAAATATTGCTGTGATTGCAATTCGCTAGTTTCCATTAAGTCAATACAAATACTTTTTTCTAAACGTCAAAACAAACATTTTCTATGGGATTTGTACTAAAAACGCAAGTCGTGACGTTACAGTTTCTTGGAGTAAAATATGTAGCGCTCTTAATATCAGTTTTTCTGCATTAATAAATCTAAAATCACACCTAAACTTCTTAATCATCAACCCTTCTGAAGAGGCGTTTGTACAACTTCCCAGTACAAAAGACTTCCATACTTTCTTCTCTTTTGCCTATATAACAGAGTTTTGACAAAACTTACCTTATATAAAAAATTGTCCTTGTAGTTCCCGGCAAAGTAGAATAGGACCACTCCAAGACTTCCCGGGGATGTCGTAGAAGGGGACTTAGGAAACACAAGCTAAACAAAGCTTATAACATGAATGAGTCCTATCCCAACCTTTTGGCCAGGGTGGAGAGTGTAGGCCAAATCCTCTTGCTACTCTGGATAATATATCGATCTTGTAGTACAGAGAGGGTCGTACTCCTGCAGTGAAGACTAAAAAAGACCTGATGATGATGATGATGAATATAAAAAAAACAAACTACATCTCAAGCAACTAGTTTACTCATAATTTGGCTGGGAATCTAAGTAAGAAAAGGAGCGAAATACATAATCCTCCTTTTGGCTTTGCCGCAGTCAGATAAAAAATATGCTGATAATGATCTATCCTTGATAAAAATTGATCCCGGAAATTTACTAAACATAACATTGATCATGTACTCATTATAAACAAATGACGCGCATCATGAGATAATGTGTTAAGTCACTTTATTGTTAGCAAACGTGAGATAATCTATTGTAAATATAAAGCAACATCAATTATTGTTTTCGATCGTAAGTTTAATAAAACACTTTCATTATAAACTGGGTAACCGTTTTATCCATAATAATATCTGTCTTGGCAGAAAGAACTGTTAAAATTTAAAAAGGTATAATTATTCTTTTTTCTCCTGGGCCTGCAGGGCCAAAAAAAAAGTATATATATGCAGCCTATATATACCTTTATATACCTTTTTCGCTTAGAGCATTGAAGTAGATAGAGATAGGAAATAAGCGTTATTATTTTAAAGTGTTTAATCTATTCTTAATCAAATATTATAACCATCAAATCATGATAAATACGACCTAAAATATATAATAATTTCCATATTGCTCTTCGTCATGCACGAGATATACTTTTAAATTATTTTATGAACTGCCGTTGAAACTATTATTGGTGATCCGTCTAGATTTAAAACTTGCCATGGCCACTTTTGGCGGAGGCAAGTTTTAAAGCTAGACGGACTAAGGTAAATACTTTCAACGATGGTTCATAAAATAATTTAAAGGGCTATCTAGTGCACGACAAAGAGCAATATGGAAATATATATATGTATATACCTATATCACCATATTTACGAGTTAATAATTTATTTCACACTTCAAGGCAATTAGCTTATATATTCACCTTTAACCGATTTTGACGAATATTGGCTTGGCGCACAAGTATCTTGATTTTTTTTGTCAAACGCGATTTTTGATTGGGGGAGAAATAAAGGTAAAAGTGGGAACTTTGCTGTTATTTATTGACGGATTTTTTGAGATTTGGATTTGAGGGGCATACTAAGGACTTCATTCTCTCTTAGTAACAGTAACCTCGTCAAATCACCTAGGTTAGGCAGCGGACCCCGGGCTTTGAAGCGTTACCGCTGAAGATGCAACCGGGAATACGCTCAGATGATGATGACTAAGGACTTCATTCTATACAAGATGTTGCAAAAAAAATTGCTAAAAGGGAGTGGAGGGGGGAAAAGATGCTGTAGCGTTATATATGGACGGATTTCACTGAAATGGCTTTGCTAAGCCAGGGGGAAGGGGAAAGTGCCGGCTATTGCATGGTTAACAGAGCTCGCGAGGTCTACTGTTCTCACACTTCTCACAGCACCACTAGTTTTTTTTTTTTTTAATTAATGGCTTGACTCTACTGCGTATTTAGCCAGAAACAAGTTAATAAAACGTGGGAAATTCTTTTTTCCTAACAAGTTACAATCAAAGGTTAGTGTAGGCCTTTGATTGCTTTAAGGGAGCTTCTGGCGACAAATCTATACGAGTCCACTGGTTTTCATAGCCGATTGAGTGGCGGACGACGCCCGAAGACGCCCACACAGTCCGCGAAACAAATATCACTACAGCCGTACTATGACTGTCCACTTTAACTATTTCACATATTGTTCATGAGAATGAGCATTTATAACACCAAACAACACCAATTTCATATTATAAAGTTCACTAAAATCAATTTGCAAAATAATTTAAAGAAAACCCCAACCGAACCCCTTGACTTCCCGCCAAAAACTGTACAACTAGTTATTAATTATAAGAAACTAAAATCTTTGAAAACTTGAGAAAATTTACACATCTAAGGTCAGGATTCCAACAGCGGCAAGCTATGCTAAACGCGAATATCTGATGGTGGCAGAAAGGTCGCAAGGCGCCCCTTATCTCACATACAGAATGTGGGCTGTGGCGACATTAGATGACGACACCTTACACAGCTTCCTTGTTCGTTTTCGTTCCTCATTCTCATAACGTGTCGGGTGTGATAAGTTTTTTTTTTTTTTTTTTTATAGCAAAACTAAGAAGGAGCGGACACTTTTATTATTCGTAGCCCCTTTTTTTTATGGTTCCGTAGTCCACAAGGAACCCTTATAGTTTCGTCATGTCCGTCCGTCCGTGTTTCTGTCCGTCCGGGCTCGTACTCCGCCGCCGCGAAGAAAAAATATAAATTATTCATTAAAAACTTTTTGTCATATCAAAAGGAGATTATAAATTGATCATAAAAGAATATTATATATTAAAAATAATAAAATTAATTATTTAATAAAATAATTTTAGTATATTGCAACACTGCGCCTTTAAGTGTTCAAGAGATGGAAACACTATTACTATCTTCTTCATCTGAACGCGTTTCCGGTTGCATCCTCAGCTGTGCTGCTTCGGAGCCCGGGGTGCGCTTTCCCACTTTTTCTTCTCCAAACATAATATGCATATCAATGGTCACACAAGGATGCCAAAGATCTAGCGAAGAAATAGCCGGAACAGTTTAAACGATTTGGTTGTAGTTTTACGACCCTCGATTTACGACGACGATGATTTCAACCCTCCTTGGGGATGCTATTGTAGCAGGAGCTTTAAGTGCTATTTTTCCTTTAGTCGCCTCTTAAGACATCCACAGGAAGAGATGGAGTGGTCCTATTCTAACCCGGAACCACACTGGTAAAAATGGAAGCACTATTAGTATATACCTTACCTACATCATAGGCAGGTTTTATGTTCAAGCAACAGCAAAATAATTAATAACCATACTTTGTCACCCGCAACAACAATATTAAATTTACTAACAGTGCCTTTACAACTCCTCCATTGAACGGACCTGATCATAAATTACGTGTAACAGTATGTTAGTGTTTACAAATACAGATTGTACAGGTTCTAGATAGTATCATCATACTGAAAGTGAGCAGAGGGCCGAGGGGGGAAAGCGGCGAGGGGCGGGGGGTAAATTCCTCAAGGACTGCCTTCACCTGACCTAGCTTTCAGTGTATTTATGTCCCTAATTTCACTTACTCATTGTAATGTACACCTTAATTAAATAGCTACAAGGTATAAAATTTAAGAGGGTTCTGGTCAAAATAGTGCGAATAAATTTGAAATGCGTAGCAAACGTTCTAAATCCGAATCATGTTGATTGAATTAAATTTTGGCGAATAAATTGATCACTGTCGATTAGCAATTTGCCTGTTAGTTCGTTATTTAATTAGAGTTATGGCCGAATTTATTCGGAATTTGAAATATTATATTTTGTTAAATTATATTATCCATTCTGTGCCATGCGGTCAGGTTAGTACTTGTAACAGTGCTAATTTAGAGACTTTTGTACGTAAATAACTGCTTGTTTTCGCTTGAAATCAAGAAAATAACTTAACGAAATTACTTTTGCTTTTAGGTAGTACGAACTATAAAAGTTTGAACTATAGTAAGTAAATTATTTTACACCTGAATAGGATGTAAGTTTATGACACCTTGTTACGCAGTTTTACATATAGGTAATAATACTATACTTACTAGTATTTAAAAATCGTATTACCTAAATTCGAGAGGCTAAACTACGATCTGTGATATTTTTTATTTTATAGCTAGTACTTATAGGTGTATAATAACTATTTCTTCTATTTAAGAGCCGCGCTTTTGTCTGTGGAGTGCTTTCTATGTCTCTCTTTAGTCCGATAAGTTCTTAACCTCCTTATATGATTTCACATTAAATTTTTCTTTTATTTAATAAAAATATCTTCTGGGTTTTCCTACTCCTCTTTTTCCTTCTATCTTTTCTTCAATTATGTTATAAAACAACGCATCATGTCTTTAATATGATAACTATATAACTACTCCTAATTATGGAATAAACTACCATCTGGTATTAGAACTTCAATTACTTTAAATTCATTTAAAGCTAGAGTCAAAAACTTTTATGAAGATTCCTGACCTGGATTGAGTAATGTTTATATTACTTATACATATATGTATATATATAAATTTCTGTATATATTTTTTATATCAATTTATTTTTATTTTTTGATTGTGTTTTTGTTGTGTTGTACATTGTTCTACCCTACTTAATTAATGGCATTCTTTCCTCTGCATTTGAGATGAATGGAAGAGATCCCTTAAAGGGATAAGTCCGCCTTAGTATTGTTATTTTTTTGTACTTTTGTCTGTATAATTTTATGTACAATAAAGAATTTACATACATACATACATAAAACTCTCCAATCGACCCAAAGGTTTGACTGTTAGAGAATGCTTTTAGCATTAAGTCCGCCTGTTGTACTTTAAACATGTATATGTGTGTACAATAAAGTATAAATAAATAAATAAATAAATAAATAAATAAATAAATAAATAAATAAATAAATAAATAAATAAATAAATAAATACATACATACTCCAAAATAGTCATCATCATCATCCGAGCTTATTCCCGGTTGCAGCATCCTCAGCGGTAACGCTTCAGAGCCCGGGGTCCGCTACCTGACCTAGGTGATTTGACGAGGTTTATGGGTTTTTACGCAGAGCGACTGCCGTCTGACCTCCGCCACTCAAAGGGTAGACCAGAACCAATCCTGTGATAGATTTAAACTGCTACTAACTACTCCAAAATAGCCTACACCGATATATTTATCTTTAGATACAACAAAATAACCTTTCTATAAGTACCTATCTTAACAAATGATCTCTCGGACTTACAGATATCCACTGAATAAAACATTGATACAAGTAGTTTGTCTTAGTTTAATATGTTCTTACATTAAAGTCCATGTTACAGGCACTTTAAAGGCATGTCTATCCGCATTTGGTTTGACTAGTCGGGTATTATTTAAAAAGGCTAGTTATTATGTTATTTTTTGTAAGAATTTATTCCTGATTTTTTGTTGTTTACAAAAATTAGTGAACATTTTCAATAATCAAATATAACAACTTATTATTGTAATGTTCGTTATTTTACGTTATTATAAGTATTATTATTTACAATTATAATAATTAATATTAATAGTGATATTTTTATGTTATTTTTTTTTTTTTCTTTTCTTCCAGGGGACTTCAATTTATAAAAATATTTGTAGATTTGAGTTTAGATTAACCATTGGTCTCCGTAGACCAATGTTTAATCTAAGGATTTGAGTACCTTTGTTTTTTTATAGTTAGTTAAGTTTAATCAAACATGTTAAAAGGCGATGTGGCTAGCAAGCTATCCCTATTTAGGTTTTTTAATTTCCTTTTTCCACTTTTACGACCACCATTACGCTGAGGCCTAGGCCCTAGGCTCTGCACACCACGTTAAGAATAAAGACGTGATAGTGTATCCGTAAGTTTTATCAAACCAACACGCGAACCAACAGTCTATTCTAAACTGGGCTAACGTAAAATTGAATCATTAAACAAGCTCCCGATGACCGGCCCTAATTCTCACCTCGGGCCAGGTACCGCCAGATGGTATCAGCGCATAAATCTCCATTGTCTATGTTTTTTTAGCCATCGCCCATCACTGGACACATGGCAAGAAGGGTTTTAGACAGATGTGCCAGTTACCTACCAAACGAGAAAAATGAGTTTGCTTGTTCGGTTCTCAAAACTTTTTACTGAAATTGATCGTTCCATTTTCAAAATGTTTACTAATGAGTAATAAATAAATAGTTAAGTATGTATGTACGTACATCACACTGTTATCATTGTACAAAGCAGGCGTCAAGCTATGATTGAGTTAGACCCAAAATAATATTAAACTTGTATTATGGGATACTAACTCAACGGGATATTTTATGATAAAAACAATAAACTTTAATATAAAGATAAAATACCAAGGACATTTGAAAAAAGTAATTTTCACAAAAAAGTAATTTTAAAAATGAAAAAAGGATTGTATTTACTAAGATGACCTTTATTCCTGTATTGTACCTATCTCTACTTGAACGCAAAACTCCATTTTGCTTAAATTGTTACATTAAAGCAACATAAATATGTATTACTTTATTTTAAGCAGGTTTAAGTGTAACTGTTTGAACAATTTTATTTTTTGTGCGTGTGTCGAAAGCACAAATAAATATAATAGGTATATTTCTAGATAGATAGATACCTAATATATCTAATTGTTTGTATAGTACGAGTATGTCTGTCCGACTGTCCGGCTATCCGGCTGTTTTCCTCTACAGGTCTAATTTCTCAACCCATTCTCGTAAAATGTTGTAAGTAATTATATGAACTTTTTGTCAATTGTTTTTAGAAAATTTTCAAAATGGCGGAGCTGATTGAAAACGTACAAGTATAAATTATCGCGAGGTCTACGTCTCGTAGAGCCACTAGTTGTATTTAATTAATAAATATCGAATGTCTGACGACCTGATAATTCGTAATCCACATCGTTACTAAATCTTAATCGATAACATATAAAATATCAGAGATAGAATCGAATGAAATACGCCCACATACCTGTGGATCGCTTACCGCTTTTTCATAAAAAGCCGGCTTAGATTATCTCAGGAACATATTAATTGCATTCCAGATTGTTTTTGATTATTTAACTTGTTTGTAAACTCAGATTTCACTTTCCGGAGATTTTTGTGGTCATATCTGGTTTTTAAAAGAACTTTATTTTATTATATTTGTGTTGTTTTAAATAAAATAATAATCCTCCTTAAAATTTTATGTTGTTATATGTTATATCCGATAACATATAACAACATAAAATTTTAAGGCTCTGTTTATTAATTTAACAAAATGTAATTTAATTTTGTAGTATGTGACAACATTCGTATTCTGGACCTGTTTATGTACTTTACTTACTTAAATTAAATACTTTGTAAATAATAATACAAATATGATTTCCCTCTAATAAAAAAGAAGTTATTATTTTTACCACATGCATAATACCTATATAGTATTAGACAGGTCTTCCCTTCCCGTAAGGACAAGTAGTAATTTAGAAAAAAAAATTGGTCAGCAGTAATAACTGTCCAAGTGCAAAATTAACAACGTAAAAATAATGGTGTCGACCTCATCCGGAGTCCGGAGGCCTTCCTCAGGGCAAATGTGACCCGTGAGGCGTACACGAAGTCCCGGGACGTCTTATTGTATGCGTCGCGAGTCACATTCGCCCTGTCTCACGTTAGATTCAACCAAAAAAAAAAATCAGATCTAAAGAAGAATGCAACCAATATCGTAGAAGCAAACCATACTCATACTCTACACCACACAAAATAAATAAACTATATCAAATAAACGGGCAAGTGCGAGTCGGACTCGTACATGAAGGGTTCCTTACCTCCGTACAATGTTTTAAAACGCTGAAAATACACGTTTTTTGTATGACGACCGCCTTTGATGTTTAACTTTTTTTATTTTTAGTATTTGTTGTTATAGCGGCCATAGTAATACATAATATGTGAAAAATTCAAGTATCTAGTTAATGCCATTATAAAGATCTAGTTAAAAACGCTGAAAAAACATGTTTTTTGTATGGCGACCCTCTTCAATTTTTTTTAATACATAATTTCAAGTGTCTATATTACGGTTCAAGAGATAGAGCCCTGTGACAGACGGACAGACAGCGGAGTCTCAGTAATAGGGTCCCGTTTGCACCCTTTGGGTACGGAACCCTAAAAAAAGTCGACGCAGGATCCTATAATTAAATAGATCGTATCAGTGTCTGGCTGTCTTTAGACCCTAAAGTTTTCTTGGCATTCCGGTGACCCGAAGGTCGTGGTGAGGAATGTAATCTCGGTACGATCTGCCATTTGGGCGTGATTGAATGACAAACAGACTGACTGTGCTTGCAAAAATCAATTCAATTGACTTACTATTGTTTTTATAATGATTCATGTAAGTACATATTTGTCTATTTCATTTTGTCCGGTTCTTTCTTTCTTACAGGACTCTTAGGTATAGGTAGAGAATTACAGACTCATAGCTTTTTTTAGGACCGATATGTTACTATGAATGTCCTAAAAATAATGATTTAATATTAAGGTGAATATAGAAGCAAATGGCCTTGAAGTGTGAAATAAATGGTTTACTCGTAAATATGGTGATAATTTCCAAATTTATTTCAAATGAGGGGGGCAACTTCAAGGCCATTTGCTTCTATATTCACCTTAATGGCATTAGTTAAAAAATGTTTTGCGATCGAGGGAATGGGCGAAAATGCGATGCGGCTACCAACCCATCACTAATTTCGATCTTTTTTCCATCTTTTCCCCCACCATCACACTAAGTGGCCTTTGGACCTTGCGGCCCTAGACTCTATCTGCTTAGAGCCTTTATAATGCTCAATTAGGGATAAAGACGCAATAGTGTACTCGTATAGTATATACTGCTGCACACTTTTGTATGAAAATGCCTATTTTTGTTTTGTTTTTTGACCGTCATATAAATTTAATTATACTATTGTGATCTAGTATAGCCCATGGTTCGATTCCTTCTATTTCGAGTTCAATTATTGGATTATCTTTTGAAATTACGACAAAAATATACATACTTCTTCATTTATACGCCGCCGCGCCGCCGCGCCGCTTCTCGAAACCTAAAAATAGGTTTCGCCTTACAAAGTTGCACGTACTCGTACCTGACGTACCGCTAGGGCGCGACATAGGTCTTACTCAACGTGACCATTTATTTTTTTACTCAAAACGGGACAGGTTTATTTACGTCAACAATTGGTAAGTTTAGTTAGGTATAGTGGAAAAAAAAAGTAATTTCTTAATTTATCAAAAAATAGTACCTATTTATAACAAATTAAATTAAAAGGTAATTAAACAAAAATATTTTGTATCGGAACCTGTACCTGTGTTTTATCAGATGTCCACAATTTGTTTATTGAAGAAAATACTCTTTCTACTGGTACCTTTGTGCCGCGGGCGCGGGCGGCGCGAGTCGGCTAGCGTCGCCGCGCTTTGGCGCCCGGCCGCTACATCAATTTTCGCGCGGTTTTGGAAAACGGGACAATTAGGGACGGTCCCGTTTAAAACGGGACGAATGGTCACATTAGTCTTACTACGACATAAGAACGTATACAATTACAAACACAATAAGTACGCATAGGTACTCCTTTTCTCGCCTATAGATTTTTTATAGCTCCCGCTATAATGTAGGCTGTGCAAACATGCCCTTTTAGCGTCGATGGGGGTTTATAAAAATTCTGCACTCGGCATAGAATGAGGTCATTTGTATGTTCATACGAATCGAAAATGTCAATTGGAATTTTTATGTAAATTTCATTAGTAAATGTCGTACGTTGTTTATTTTTCTTTATTTATTGATAGCGTAAATAATGGTTTGTTTCTATTCCAATAGTTAGGTAACAAAATTAATTATCTAGGCCGAATATTCGGCGAATAAAATTTTATTTTAGCATTTACGAGTATTACTTATTAACTTTCATGCTGGTCTGGGAGTAAAGATAAAACTTAGAATGTATCACTAGCTGCTTCTTTTCCCGCGCAGATCGTAAAAGCCGATCGAGGGCAAGAGCGAAGATGTGAATCATATTAATATTTAGCTAGCAAGGCATTACTATTTTGGTTCTTTTTTCCACCTTCTCGCCCACCATCACGCTAAAAGCGGCCTTTGGGGTTCGCGGCTTGGACTTTGTCTGCTAGCCGCAAGACCCATAATTTTTTGTGTGCCCCGTTACTGAAGAAGAAGAGATAGAATAACTGTTTATAAAAACTACATTAAAATAATTTATACTGGACGTGTCACGTGTAGGAATTAAAGTATGTTGATTATCGCAAAAAAGGAGTGGCATAAGCGGTCAATCTTCGTTATATGTTTATTGGATGAATGCAGAACAACTTGACAGTTAAATTAATAGTATTCTTGAAAATAATATTCACTTAGGGCAGTTAAGAAGTAGCTTCTATAAAAGAGCCAATTTTTTACAATATTTGTTTGCAAGGACGGCTCTGGAGACCTATTTTTCATATCCGGGAGTCAGTCAACACTAAACGAGTAGTTTTAGAAGTCAGCGCTCGCTTTCCAAGTCTCGCAATACCATTTCAAAGTTGAAACCGTCGCTTAGCCAAAAATAATAATTAACACATAGAAAATTTAAAATCTTGTCGATGTTTTAAAAAAAATTTAGCATGAATAAGAAAAAGCAGCGTGTAACGATTCTCTATGACAAACAACACGAAGTTTCTTTGACATTTGTAGTGAAAATGAGTGGTCAAGACATTTTTGAACAGTTTGTGCGCGAACGAGTGCGTTCGCGCACAAACTGTTAAAAAATGCGCGACTTTGGAAACGCTCGCGCAAATCATCAGCTATATGACTCCCGCGTTCTAAAATGGATCCCTGTAAATAATACTGAATTACTTATTTTATTATGGATGGGGGGGGGGGGGGGGGGGGGGTGTTGGCAATAAATTGTGTTAAAAATAACTTTTGCACTCTTTAAGATAAATAACATTAATTTTGTGCTCAAACGCAGATGTGGTTAATTTATTAATACGAGTACATTTCAAGGGATTAGGGTTTGAGTTTAATTAATGAAATGTCCGGCCCAGTTAAGAATATAAAAAGGTAATGAACAAGAAGAAATAAAACATCAAATATTTTATAGTACATTTATGAGGATCCTAATAATTAAGTAATTTCTCTTGCCCCAGAATGGAAGATTCTATGGTGAAATATACATCCATACATACATATAGTCACGTCTTTATCCCGTATGAGCTACAGGGTAGACAGAGCCTCAAAAATGTATATTAAAAAGCCTCAAAAATATTAGAGTCACATTTTTAAGAAGCAGCTGCTCACCAGCTTTCATATTTTTTTCGCTAATCATCTCTGCGTGCATTCAGTAACGTGAAACGAAACAAATAAAAAACCGACCAAATGACACGTGCCTACTTTGCATATGTTACGCAACAAATGCAAGGATGCACAAACCGTTCGGGTTCCTATAATCGAACACTGCATGACACTTTTATGTCATCGATTTTTGAGCGTAACGTACATGCGGATTACTGGCGTGCGGTATACATATTTATTTTTATCGTCGTACATTTACAATTCATGGTTGTGATTTGAAATGAAATCTTTTATTTGCAAGGGTCATACAATAATTACCCGCCTCTATAAAATAGGCATGCAAATTTTTTTATCTAAAATCTATTAGGAAAATTTACGTATATGACCTCATATTTATTACTTACTGTCAAAAAATTCTTTAATATCATAGAAACATTTATCAACTAACCATTTAAATAACATTCGTCTAAAAATAATTAAAATTAAGGGTTTTTATGTCAACTGGTAATTTATTAAATATTTTTATAGTCCTAAAGTAGCAATTTTTATCTATGATTGTGCCTTTAGTTATAGGTGCCTGCAACAGAGTAGGATCTCTTGGTCTCAGTTTCGGGTGCACAGTTTTGACTTCAAAAAATTCCAAATTAACTAATTTTAAATTAACATAATTATGTATATTGCTCTTTGCTAGCTCTATCTACTCAATATTTTATTGCTCTATAGATCATAATATCATATTATATCTATCACGTGAAGGATAAAGTTGTTATTATAGGAAAGAAGTTAATGCTTATTGAACATTTATCTATAAATTTTGGCAAATACAGAAACATGAATTTTAAAACAATGACATTCAATGAAAGAAACTTAAGACGTTTGTGTATATCATCATTCATCATCATCATTTCAGCCGCATAACGTCCACTGCTGGACATAGGCCTCTCCCAAGGTTTTCCAAAATGACCGATCTAGAGCGGCCTGCATCCAGCGCTTTCTAGCGACCTTGGTCAGGTCGTCTGACCACCTTGTGGGTGGGTGTCCTACGCTTCGCTTGCCAGTACGTGGTCGCCATTCGAGAACCTTTTTGCCCCATCGGCCATCGGTTCGTCGCGTTATCGTGTCCCGCCCACTGCCACTTCAACGAGCTAATCCGCTGGGCTATGTCCGTGACTTTTGTTCTCCTACGAATTTCCTCATTTTTGATTCGATCACGTAGAGAAACACCAAGCATAGCCCTCTCCATAGCGCGTTGAGCTACCTTGAGCCTTCTTATGAGACCCATAGTAAGGGACCACGTTTTGGAGCCATAAGTCATCACTGGTAACACACATTGATTATAAACTTTCGTCTTGAGGCACTGAGGTATTTTGGACGAGAAGACACTGCGTAACTTCCCGAACGCTGCCCAGCCGAGTCGGATTCGTCGAAAGACCTCTTCCTCGAAGCTGGAACTTCCTGCCTGGATCGATTGACCCAGGTAGATATACTGGTCTACAACTTCGAGGGTGGAGCTCCCAACAGAAACAGGTATGGGCACAACATTGACATTTGACATTACTTTCGTTTTGTCTATGTTCATTTTAAGGCCCACCTGTTGGGAAACTCTATTAAGGTCTCCGAGCATAGTGCTTAAGTCCTCCATGGATTCTGCCATGACAACTATATCGTCGGCGAATCGAAGGTGAGTGATATACTCGCCATTGATGTTGATGCCAAGTCCCTTCCATTCCAGGAGCTTGAAGGCATCTTCCAGTGCAGCGGTGAACAGTTTCGGAGATATAACGTCTCCCTGTCTCACACCTCTTTGCAGCGGAATAGCCCTCGTGCACTGCTCCTGTACTCGGACTGACATAGTGGCGTTACTGTATAAACACTTCGATATACCGATAGTCAATGCGGCATCGCTTGAGAGACTGAAGCACGGCCCATGTTTCGATCGAATCGAAGGCTTTTTCATAGTCCACAAAACCCAAGCATAGCGGCCGGCTATATTCCCTCGTCTTCTCTATAACCTGCCGCAGCGTGTGAATGTGGTCCATGGTGCTAAAGCCTTTACGGAAACCGGCTTGTTCGGGAGGCTGGAAGTTTGTGTATATACACGATTTAAAAAAAAAATAAGATCTTTATATTGTATTAGGTTTCACAAGAATTAAGTATATGTATATGTATCATTTTTTTAAGTATATGATACAAATGGTTTATGATACTTAAAACTTAACACATTCACAGTCCAGTGTGGGTATTATACCCACGGAACATGGACTGTTGATGTGAAGATAAGAAACAAAAAAATTAAAAAAAAAACAAAAAAAAACTTACATAATGCCTTACTATTAGGTACCTAATTATTTACTTAATCTAATTTTTAAAAGACGCACTCTAAACTAACGAACATATAATACCTTCAACCGATCGCATCGCGACACATGACGCTTGACGTTTTTAATTAAAAAAAGAAAAAGATGGCCGAGATCTCACCTGCCCTGCCGCAAAGGTGTAGATTGACCAGCCCTCAAATCCAGCTCCGCTCATAATACTTTTAATTACCCACGTTGCCTCGTTTAGATACGCGTGGAACCTCCTTACGATGAATTTTGTAGATTACTGGCCAGTAAGTTACTCGTAAATTAAAAAGTTTAGAATACTGGCTGTATTTGTTTGTGTTTTACGACGTGTTTTACTTTGAATTTGAAACTCGAATGCGACTCTATCGAGTATCAAATTCAAAAAATTTAGAAGAAAAGAGCGAAGTCGAATGTGTTTCTTTTGTTAATTTAAAAATAGTATTATTCGTAAACTTAAATTAAATTTTATACATCTATAAAAAAAACATATCGACAGATGTATTCGAAGGCGTCTGAAAATAATCGTGATTCCGAAAAAGTGTAAAAAACTTTATGTTGCATTTCACGCACATGGCTCTAGCGTTAGCTTACGCAGGATACGCGGTTCTCTAATTTTGATTTTTACGATAATTCTGTTCTAAAAAAAAGTAATGTTTGATATTTATGTTTTTGCATTTTGTCTGTATTAGGTACCTATATTTTGTTTTTTAAAAAGCTTTAAATTCCTTAAATATTTAGTTAGGTACGCAAATAAATCTATGATATAATTTTAAGCATTTGAATATTTCAATAAGTATTCAATTTAATAGCTACTTATTTACTTACTAGAATAAGAAAATAATTGAATATAAAGTCTAATAAAATTATTTAAAAAAAAAAAAAAAAAAAATATATACTGAACAACTTTCCCCAAGGAACATTTATTGAAATATGAAAAATATTTTTTGACAACAAACACGGATGAGCTGATCAATCAACTTGTATGGGAGGCCAAATCAATTTTTTGTATTTCGATATATGTATGTTCATCTGAGAAATTTGTGTTCAGTATTAGGAACTGAATTTACCCTTAAAATAGTTTCAGTATTCATATATTATACAGACAAAATGTCTGTATAATATATGAATTTGGGGTTAGTTTACTTTACTGTCAATAAGTATCACGCTTACAGATATGTATATATCACACTGCAACATTCGTGAAACGTTACAAAATGCTACCCGCATGCGGGGTGCATTTTGTAACGCACGACTATCGTGTTGTTTGTGTCGAACCTCCTTACACACACGACTACCTCAAAAAAAGCAGTTGCCAATACGTGGCCGCCATAGAACCTTTCTGGCCATCGGATCTTCGCACTATGTGCCCCGTCCATTGCCACTTCAATGAGCTTATCTGCTTGGCTATGTGAGTGACCTTCGTTTTCCTACGAATCTCCTTAGTTCTGATTCTGATCACGTAGTGAAATACGATTTAGAGTTTAAATTTAGCCATGTCTATAGTACACCATCCTTCAGTATCGAAGCATGGCAAACAGTTGTCTGACAATGACCAATCACGAAGCAGTAAAAGTGAGGGTAATTGGAGCAATCGTACACTTTACAGCTCAGACCTACTCACCTATTTACTTTATTTATAGAATTCTGGGTATTTTTATAATATTTTATTGTTTATTTTTATTATATTCTGTGAAATACTTACTTACTTACGTAAATGTTTGTAAGAAAGTGAATAGTTGATTGAAAGCTATTCCCACGTTTTATTTAAAAATATATACGTCTTTATCCCCAATAGGGTAGACAGAGCATTTTGGGTCTTGCGGCTCTATGTCAAGAGTAAAAGGCCACTTTTAGAGTGATTTTGGACGAGAAATTGGAAAAAGAAATCAAAATAGTGATGGCCACGTTGCCTATTAACATGATTCGCATTTTCACCCATTCCCTTAATTGGCTTCTACGATCTGAGCAGGAAGAGAAGCAGAAGAGAGCTAAAATAACTAATTATTACAGATATGTATTTACCTTACTCTGGCTTAGATGGCTCTGGTGGTAAAGAGAGGTTCCTGCTCCTGCAGTGAAGACTAAAAAATACCTGATGATGATGATGACTTCCTTTGCCTTAATCTGAGTCGAGTTTAATAAATTAAGGCGAAACATCTCGCGTTCTCTCAAAAGCATCTTTGAAAGAGACCTGTTATATACAAATTATACCCAAACCATACTGGAGGCGTAAAAAGGCATTTAATTGCCAGAGTTTAACAGATGCAAGCCGATGACCGTAACATACGGATCTCAGATCTCTTCAGGCTATCACAAAAGGTAACGGGCCCAGGACATCTGCTGATCGGTTCACAGAATGGATTAAGTCTTGAGCGGAAGCGGGTCAAGTTGGTAGACATCTCGTGATACGAAATCTTACCGTATGTTATGTATGACTTATAGCGCCAATATATCATGTATTTTGATAACCGTTGTATCTAGAATCTGACAAAATGCGATAAAACCTATTACTAACTGGCTATCGGCCAATCAAAAAAGTAACATGTGGATTTATATGATTTTTTTTATCGCAATCACAAGGTACGCCCAATAGCGAGGTTCTTTCTACCCTTTGTAACAATGTCCGATATAAAGTGGCTTAAGTGGCCACGAATTTACAAATAAGACCAAATTGTACACACCTATTTTGATTGAAATCAGATGTAAAACAGACTGGATATGATAGGTACAGTCTGGTACATAACTTATTGTTTTATCCTCCCAATACATTCGGCTATAGTGAAAATCGCTTCCACCTATGAACTTGAACTACAATGAGAGGGTACTTTGCAAAGGGTTGCTCTCCGCCACAAGGTGCATCCCATGAGTTTTTTGACGACAACTTGTACGAAGAAAGGTGTTTTCTACCTTTCAATATGTGGGAATACCAGCAATAATGGAGACACATGCAAGGAAACGGTGAAGGTGGATTTGAGACTACAGTTAGGTACATTTCCGGAAACATGAGTTGGTAGAGTTTGTACCGTGGGATAGATGTTCGCAAAAATTATAAAAAATATTAATGGCGAATAACATGTGCTTTTTGTAGTGTTAATGAGCTTTAGTGTTGAAGTGTCACGATTTGTGTGTATTATAAATTAAGTGTGGTGTTACCACGAGCCACGTTAACGGCACTTCTAAAAATACACAACCTAACTGGTGATTAAGTGAATATTCACTTAATCACCAGTAAGGGTATGTATTTTTAGAACTTAGGTTATATATTTTTATAAAGCTTTATTAAACACTGTCTTTTAAAGATATTAGATTGGCGAGCGTTCAAATTAGGGTATATGTATTATGTGTACATATAGAAGAAGTAAAGTAAATGAAGAAAAATCAACTCTGTGATTAGTGTCATACGCTACATACAATGAAAGACTTTTGCCATCATATCGCGTTTATTTTTATTTTATTCGGAGAGAAAAACTAAAAGATTTTAGGAATCTTAAAAATATGCAAACAACATGACGCATGTTTTAATACCAGCTGCTTGTCAAAAACTTGATAAATTGACTCCAAGCATCAGAAAAATAGTTAAAAATAGCAAAAAAGCAGCACATGCGACTAATCACGCCGATTTTTGACAACGGATGTAAAGAAACGAACGGAAATTGGCACCTTTTTACCAGCACCAATCGCGGCCAAAACACTCGAACCCAAGACATCTTAATGCAAAGGAAGTAAGGCTCAAACTGCCACACAAAATTTCAAATGAATAAATTAAACTTAGTGGCAAATAAAAAAGTGACTTTTTAAAATTTTGTAGGTCAACTTTTTGCTATTCATTTAATATGCAGATGCTCTGTTAAAAATACGCTTCCGAGATGGCAGATGCAGGGAAGACCTTGAAGATGTTTGGCAAAAAACAAAACACCTTTGCTTAGAAACTTTTTCGTATTTTTTTTTCTTTTTAAAAAGATGCTCTATTGATATGCTTAGGGATCTAAGAGCGGCTTGCCTTTTTTCTGGCATTTTTAAGGACTTTAAAGAGATTCTGTTTTGTGTAACCTGATTTGGTGCAAGTTCATGTTTCTGAGTTATATTTACCATTCGTCTTCGTAAAAGTGCATTTTTAAAGAGCCTTAACAATGATAAAAATGAAATGAAGGAGAAATAATAAAAAAAGAATAACAAGCAATGTGTAGACGTTAATGTCCAAACAAGATGGCATCGGACATACATTTAAGCCCACATTTAGCCCCATCTTCATTACACTGAATGACAATGATTGTGTCCACTAAACACTGGTTTGAAATGAATTGAGTTTAAATAGGGTCCAGAAACCCTACGGCCAAAATGGACACGCGTCCGAAATTACCCGAAGACCGCCGAAAACGCCCGAAGATACTCAAAAATCTTCAAAACAATGGAACTACAATTCTAAATCAACTTTATTCATATTCTTATAGGGTTTAAATTACTGTGAGTGTCTGAATTACCATGCTTTAGAAGAAGCAGATGTGGCGACTTTTGTATCATTATAGGATTTTTTTCCCAAGAAAGGCATATGCTTTGAATCCAGGTAAAGACAGATGCTTTCTCAGCCTTGGTCAATTCTAAGTTCCGGTTGAAACAGCTAAGTGGCTAAGTTTCTTGGGTACTAGATTTTTTGCGGCGGTCAAGCACCCTGGTTTCCGTTAGAAATAAATATCGGATTTTATTGAATTAGGATGTGAGTTCAATTAATTTGGACTTATCAGGCAATTTGTCGGTGTAAACGTATTTAATTTTTTTTTTATTAGAATATTTTAAATTAAAACTAACTACTGCCCTCGACAGGACTGATTGGAAACAGAAAGGGGAGGCCTGTGCCCAGCAGTGGGACACTGAAATAGGCTAATAAAAAAATAAAATAAAAATTGAAAATTTTGATTTAGAGTTGAAAGTTAAGTTTGTGCCTTAAGTTAAATTAAAACAATGTTTCTGGGTTTCAAGATTATAAGTATTTATTTGGTTAAAAAATAAAAGTTTTTACAAAAATTTTGATTACAACATTTGTTTGAAAACAAGAATACTTGCATTTATACTCCATTAGGTGAGGTATTTAAATATGTAAACTAGCTTTTCGGGCGCTGCGCGGGCTGCAAGCAGCCCGCGGTTTTTCGTGCAGCTGTTGAAGTTGGTTGGAATCTTATTTTCAGAGAGAATAGGTAAGGTTCTAAAGTCAGTATAAAAAAAATAAAAACGTATACGGGCCATCTTGGAATCAAATTTTGTTTGCAGTTTTGAGTTCTCCGGGGTGCTTTACCCCAGCATACAAAGTTTCAGACCCCTTCGATGTTCCAGTAGGACGTTTTGAACGAATAAAGTTAAAATTCTAAAATCCAGACGCCATCTTGGATTCCAAAAAAAATGTTAGATTTGGATTCCGCGATTCAAAAAACCCTTGCATACTGAATTTCACTCAAATCGGACGCAGTCAACTATTGGCGGCCATCTTGGAAAAAAAAAAAAAAACGCTTATCGCTTGGTGGGAGTGGCTCGGCCTACGGCCTCGCCACGCAGCTCGGCCTGCGGCCTCGCGGAACAGCTCAGCCTTCGGCCTTCGGCCTCAGGCTTCGCTTAGTGACTTGGGGGGGGGGGGGGTTCTAGGGGAGGGGGGAGGTCAGGAGGGGCTCGGGCTTTGCCCTCGCTACGCAGCTCGGCCTTCGGCCTCGCGGGGAGCTTAGTTTTCGGCCGTTGGCCTCTGACTTCGCAAAGACACTTGAGGGGGGGGTTCTGGGGGAAGGGGGGAGGTCAAGACGGGCTCGGGCGTCACCCTTACCACGAAGCTCGGCTTTCGGCCTCGCTTTCCGCTCGACCTGCGGTCTCGCGGTACACACTCGGAAATTGTCCTTGTATGGCGGCCATCTTGGATTTTGAAAAAAAACAAAAAACAAATAACAGTCGTCAAATTGCTTACAACCCCCTACATTTTGGAAAAAAATCACACCCCTAACCCTAACCGTTTTTGCAGGCCGTACCTCGTCCACATTAAGATCTGATGATCTTCAAAATGTCAGATTTTTCTGGTACTCACTGGAGCACCCTCTACACGACCATACATCAATCATTACCCCACCCACCCGGGAACAGGTCAAACAACTATGTCAATCAGTCAGTCAGTCAGTGGTAATGTAGGTTTATATATTATAATGTAAATGTAAACAATCTTGACACGTCCTTTATTAAAATATACACTTTACAAATTAATATCTTTACATATTACAAATTTATTATGTAATTTATAATTTATTAAATAAATAATATGTAATTTGCAAAGGTGATTTATGTATAATGTGTATATTTTAATAAAAAAAACATTTCAAGATTGTTTAGGTACATTTATTTAAATACCTCACCAAATGGAGTAAAGATAGGTAGGTACAAAGAGGGTTCCAAAATAATTGAGATAATTACTTGCCTCATTATAATAAAAGTACAATAAATTAAATTCTGAATTATGTAGTGAAGTATCCAATTTAGTTTGCTGTAATTGTATTTCGTGAGTGTAAGTGGCCAACACTGCTGTCAGATTTTTCAAGCGGCTTGAAGGCATGGCCATTTAATACGCATGATGACTGAAAAATTATTTTTGGTCCATCGGTTAGATTATTAAAAAATATGGTACACATATTTTTTCTTTTCTCTGAGAAACTATAAATGACGGAGATACAGCGCATTTAAATTTCGCATGACGTCACGCTTCCGTACGATTTTTACACATCGGTGACGTCACAAACCCCCACTCTAAAATTTAGATACTCTGTATCTTTGTAAAATTTTACTTTTTTGATAAACTGAAAAATATGGGTACATTATTTTTGGATAATCTTACTAACGGGCTAATTAGAATAATACTTTTCTGACCCAGTCATCATTCCTATTTGATTGATTTATACTCGTACAGCATTACAATGCTCAGAACAATATCTAAAATGGCCATTTAGTATGCTGAAATGAATCAAGAAAAAAAAAAGCAATAAATTAAGTATTCAACAATTTAATGCAAGAATGATGAAAAAACACTGCAACAATGTTTCGTATTGATTGTATTAAGTGGATCTTATCTCAAGTGAATAATTTCAGTAAAAAATAAACAAAATCGTTGTTCTGCAGGTGAAATATACACGATACAAATGATGATTAAGATTGCTTATAGGAATGAGTGATTAATTTTTAGAGTTCCGTAAACGATAGCGTGTCGCAACGACCACTGCTGAGAAGAAATGCCGAAAGAAACTCATTTACACAGTATTGGACGCCTATGCGCCAGAAGGGCTGTGTCAGATTCATAATCATCATCATCATCAGGTCTTTTTTAGTCTCCACTGCAGGAGCACGACCCTCTTTGTACTATCAGAGCAGCCAGAGGATTCAGCCTACACAATCCACGCTGGCAAGACGGGTTGAAGAGGTCTCATTGATGTTTATAAGCTTTGTTTAGCTTGTGTTTTCTAAGTCGCCTTCTACGACATCCACGGGAAGACTTCAAGTGGTCCACATTCTAATTCAATGTTATCACAATAATATGTAAAGCTTGCGAACGAGTGCCAAATCCAATTTACAGAAATAAGTAACACTAAGTAGGAACCGAGATGACCAGTCCCCATTGACGGCACCCGTTCACGAGTTGACGCGTGGATTAGCCATCAGCATCACTGAAATCGACCATATTAGAAGGAATCCAGCGAACCAACCCACGATATACTTATATACCACGATGATAGGTTTACCTTATAGTAGTTTCATTGCCTACCTAAACACTACTAAGTATACCTAAACATAGTTGCTTTATGGCAGAAACAGGTGAGAGAGAGGAAACGAAGTTTCTTAGTGACTACATTCACGTAAAGTCTCCCATCTGGTACAATATTTGAATATGGCATGAAAAAGAAAAAACATGTCAAGATTTTTTTCGACACAGCATCTACCAAATGTTGCAACGCAGCTGCGCACGCGCCGAAGTCCGAAGACAATTTCGCGAATTTTTGTTTCTTGAAAAACTGCGATATGTACAATCAAAAATGAACTTTAAATCCATTTATATAAATCACAAAATTTAAGTTAGTTAAAGCAGAAGATTACATGGCATGACATTAACATATTAAAATGTTTTAGTATATAAGATTTAAAATTTAACGATTTTTATGTGTGAGGTCATGATAAGAGGTGGTTGTATAGAACTATAGAGCATGAGTTTACACCTGACTTTGGTACCTTTTGTGTGGTTAAGAAAAGGCTGCCTTTTAACAAAACGTGCAATTTTACGCATCAATGGACCTTCGAAACATTGTAAGTAAGTATATCGTATTTTGTTGCAAAAATTTTGGAATATTTAATTTTTTTAAAGGAATGAAACTCAATAAGGATTTGGACTAAAACATATTTCAAGCTCATCAGGGAGATTATTAAAAAATATTGTATATGTATTTACTGATTAGCAAATAAATAAAAAGATACAGCGCTTAAAAATCCGCATGACGTTACAATCAAGTAAGATTTTCACGTGACGGTGTCAATCACCCCCCAATCCGAAACTGCGCCGCGCTGTATCATTGTGAATTTTCACTACGTCGATAACCCGAAAAATATGGGTCCATTATTTTTTGATAATCTGATGGACTAAATAAAATACAAGTTTTTGGACCGAGTCCATATCCCTATTATAAATGTTAATATGTACTAGGTTGTTTGTATGTTGTCAAATGCCAAACAAGTGTTATCATTTTGCGTACTTACTGATTACTTAAAGTTTTTTTTGTGAAAGAAACAACAATAACTTTACTCGTTTATAATGTAGCTTTTTGTGCTATATCGCTGAAAAACCTACACAGCTTTTTACTTCTTAGTCTTTGGTTTTATCCTTAATTTGCATTTTTATACCATCTGACTACATGTTTGTTTTCACAATTTTTGTAATTAATTTGTACAGAAAATAAATAGCAAAGTACTGGGCAACCAAAATGAAATAACTACCTACAATATAATTAAAGTTAAAATTCCAAACTCAGTAGACTTTTTTTAAGTCGAAAATTCATAGGTTAGTAGTACTTACTAACTCCGCTGGCTCAGCGACCCGAAGTGGATATTGGCCTCTGAGATGAGAGAGAGACCAAAAAGCGCCATACTTTTCTATTTTGAGTGATATCTTGTCAACTAAGCTCCCATCTCCCGCAGATCAGCCTTTCCAATATAGACTGCCTTGACGCCACGATCCTCTTCATTCTTTCCAGATGCTCAAGCCATTGCAAGCGGAAGTAAAATATAACATAACTTAATATTTTTTCCAAGACGAAGCCGATCAGAAGGTACCAACACATCGCACAAACAAACACGTACGAGTATAAAACTATTTCATAGTCAAGGGAACCGGTAACATAAATTGGATTAATTAAATAAAGCCATTTGTCAAGCGTGGCGCCGCCGTCTACTGCCTGTTTTATAGCTGTGCTGTGGCTCTCAGGGCGTCCTGAACAGAATTACCAATGAATGTGAAAAAAGTAATAAGTATATATTTCATTAAATAAATTCTGTAAGCTAACGACCTCGCAAGTCTGTCTTTGCATCACACCCCTGACCACTTGAAGTTTATCGGACAAAAAAGTTGCGTCTTCATAAAGGTACCTATAACAAAAAATGTAATGACATTGTTGAACATTCTTCTACTCGTAAATGGCTAAAATGTGATTTTATTTTAAAAGTTTTTATCACCTATATTTCCCCATTATATGTTATTCCAAACACCAGTTAAAGTTGCGGATGTATTGAAAAGTTTTATCACTCCCTATTGTCTAGGTTCTTCGTGTCGAAATGGTCGCTAGGTAACTTACAGAATCAAATATAAAATAAAGAAGTTACTATACTGAAATCTTTATATAGTTTCCATAGACAATCATAGCAATATGAATAGATTACAATATACACTTATCATTGCAATTTTACCATTACTAATACCGTATAAAATGGAAAAACCTATCGCATAAAGAACATTTTTTCTCACTGGACTATTGAACTAGCGATACGTATTTAATTTTCAACTCTACTAGACATGACTTATGTTTGTGATTGCTTTAATTTGGTTTTCAGGTACGGATTGAGTTATTTATAGCTTAGTAACTATTAATACTAGCAATACAAGTTTTGTGCTTTGCTTTGTTAATCATAGATACTAATATTTGATTGACTTATTTTATACAGGTTTACTTTTTCCTTAATAAAATTTTTGATTTTGGGAATTGACGTGTTTGCTTTGGCTAACTTAAATATTATACAGTAAATAATATTTAAAAAAAAGTTTGTTTTTGCTAAATATACTAAATACTTTTTGCAGACAATCACATACACAGCATCGGGGCGTATTCCCGGTTGCATCCTCAGCGGAAACGCTTCAGAGCCCGAATTGAGTAATGATTAAGTAATTAGTCAGATTCTTAACTCATATAATATACTTCTACGATCTGGCAGTTTAATCAGAGTTCTGAAAACAGTAGAGTTAAAATTAACAGTGAGTGTCATACTAAACTCCGACTTTTAAAATAACGATATACTGTATTCATAATGTACGGAAGGTAGATTTACATAAGTTAGAAAGTATGCTGGGCGAATTACTTAAATGGGAATGTCCATCATCGCGATGTACGGAACTTCGAAAGTTTGCTATGATTCATATTTATTTCTGTTTAGAATTTATAAATTGGCAAACCGAGTATACCTCTCATATCGTAGGCATATATGTATTTACTGCACTAAATAAACTAATACTGATGTCAATAACCGATATCTAATAGGCGAGACGCTGCTAATAGTCAACGGAAATTAATGCAAATTAAATATGTAATAAGCTTCTTGGTTTATATTTCAAGCCACGATTAAATATTGGCTATATATTATCGTATAGCTAGGTCATATTGACTTATGTCTTCCATAACGCGATATGGACTGTAATATAATATATTGGACGTGATCGTATTGCTTCCATGCCGGTCTGAGAGAGAAGAAAAACTTTGAATGTACCAGCTGCTTCCCTTCCCGCGCAGATCGTATAAGCCGATTGTGGGAATGGGTGAAAATAGGCGAGGCGGACTTTCTTGTATTGTCTCTCTAATCTTAGCGTATTCCTAGTAACATCCTCAGCTGTAATGCTGTGAAGCCTGGGGTTCTCTTTCTGGCTTTTACTTCTCCACATCGCACGTTCTTGAGCATCCTTGGTTGTAAGACCAGCAGGCAAGTATTTTTTTCTTGTATTGTAAATATGGCAATGAATGAATGAATGAATGTCCTAGAAAAGAAAAGGCTACAGGGGCCTAGAGGAATTAAAAAGCTTCTAAACATCCTGGCGTAGAAGGCAAGGGGAAACCACTACGACTAGTTCTCCCAAGAGAATGTCCCGACCTCAACAATGTCAAACAGAGTACGATGGTCTGACCAAATAAAAGAACACCTGAACACCAAGATCTCCAAGGCACTGGAACAGGCAAAAGATCGCAACAAATGGAAGGAGATCGTGAGAAAGCTAGGTCGGGCACATTACGACGCTCAGCAGTGAGCAGACGACTGAAGGAGGAGGAAATATGGCAAATTGGAATCCCACTGGGAAGCATACTTTGTGAAAAGTTGTTTCCAGTCTGGTTTGGATATTGCAGGCTTGAAGCTCCTGATTATCCGAAAAGAAAGATGATTTTTACTTTGGAAGGCACGTAATTAAAGCTGTAGGTCCCGAACGTCGTCCAGCGTTTGTTGAAACCTATCCTAGGATTGGTTATGGTCTACCCCTTGGGTTGCGGAGATCAGACGGCAGTCCCTCTGTGTAAAAACCAGTAACTTCGTTAAATCACCTAGGCTAGTTAGCGGACCCCGGGCTCTGAGCGCCATCCTGTGCAGCCTTTGGTCACCGCAATCCAGTTCTTCCCAGCACCTTGTCTGATATCATCGACCTACTTTCAGTATGCATCAAAACTATTCCATTTATCCATATAACCTAAAACGAAGCCACAATTTACAACGTTAGGTATATCAGTACAGTATTAATCAAATGCCACCTAGAAATTAATAATTATGATCCCAGATCAGCCTGTCATGGTTATTAATCTAACAGAATGGATTGCCATGACAAAATTAATTTAGATCACCTGGTTTTTGCTGTCTCGATGGACATTGCACTTATTTAGTTAGTAACATAGTAGTTATAATGAAAATTACTGAATCAATACTCGTAGTAGCCCGCGGCATTTTACGTCACTCGGTTGGGGGGGGGGGGACGTTCACACACATTTTAAGGGATAGAAAGTATCTTACTCGTATGAGTTAATCGAAGTCTTCTTATCTTTTTCATCCAAACCCGTTCCCGGTTGCATCCTCAGCTGTGCTGCTTCAGAGCCCGGGGTGCGCTTTCCCGCTTTTTCTTCTCCAAATATTACATGCATGTCAATGATGACCCAAGGATGCCAAAGACCTTGCATTGAAGATAAAATAGAAGGAAGAGTTTAAAGATTTGTTATAGTTTTATGACCGGCCGCCTGCATGACGTCAAACCCTCTTTGGGAATGTATTTGGGCGAAAAGTTTTACAACCGGCCGCCACCCGACGTTAACCTTCCTTGGGAATGCAATTGTAGCACGAGATTTTTGTGGTTAATCCTTTAGTCGCCTTTTACGACATCCACAGGAAAAGGATCATCATCATCATCATTAGGTCTTTCTAGTCTCCACTGCAGGAGCACGACCCTCTCTGTACTGCCAGAGCCATATATTAGCCAGAACAGTCAGAGGATTTGGCCTTTGGATTTGGTGCGGGGACGGGGAACGGGGACGCATATTGCGCGTACCTTAGGAGATTCTGTTCTGTATGTAATACTGTTACTGTCTTCTGAGATAATAGTGCGAAGCCCGGGATCTGCTTTCCAGCTTTTCCTTCTCCACTTTGCACGGTCTCCAGCATCCTTGGTTATAAGAGCAGCGAGCTGTGTATCTATGTTAACCCTAAAAAATCCTCAACACACAAAGCCTTAGGTAATTTAATTTGGTGCCGCAACAGGTTTGCAGCAAAAAATGTGTAAAGTTCAAAGCGCTATGGTGTTTGTTTTTTTTCGTTTATTTCGAGGTCGCACAGTTCAGACTTGACACTACGTGTTTTAGGTTTGTGGCACACCAGTCTTGATAAAGGTGTGACGCTGTAGGAGCAGTATACAAAAAACTTTACCAACAGGGGAAACTATAAAGACATACAATATCGGTGCAGCCAGTCAAGGCAACTCAATGGCTGTTTTGATGCCGTTGTTGTGTTTTGCTACTGGTCAGGTTTAGATTATTTTTACACGCAAAAATCGACACAACGAATCAGGAGAAGTCTATATTTTTACACAAATATTGTGTTTTATGTATTTATTGATAGGACGAATCAGGAAAAGTCTTGTTATGCTATATTTTTACACAAAGATGGTGATTAATTTATTTGGAGGTACTGATTTTTTTCAGTCTATACAGGATATCTTTTTTGAGTCCATAAATATTTATAGCAAGGGTAATCTACATTCATAAGAAATAACTATAAGGCGAAATACGATAAAAAAGTTTTGCCAACACTTATGCTTTTTTCTAATTTTTGAATTTTTGACACTCTTCCAGACCGTTTTTTAGGGTTCCGTACCCGAAGGGTGCCACCGGGACCTGGATTACTGAGACTCCGCTGTCCGTCCATCCGTCTGTCACAGGTCATAGAGCTCTATCTCTTGAACCGTAATCGCTAGCCAAATTATCACCGATTATGTATTACTGGTGACCGCTATAACAACAAATACTAAATATAAGATGAAGTAAAAAAATTAAAAGAAACGTGTATTTTTCAGCGGTACTGAGGTACAGAACCCTTCATGTACAGTTCACCAGTTTTTTAAATTCTGAACCAGCATAGGGGAACGCTTTATTATGAATTATTATGTTATATACATATACTAGTTTCGATTAAACAAGAAAATCTAAGTACTCCTCAACTAATCTCAACAACACATCTTAATTATTGTAAACATCATAAATCAACTTATATTTATTTGCTTATCTCAAACATTTTAATGAAATGTTCAGCATTCTATGTTTTTGTCGTTGAACTGGTTGAGTCGTTGATAGTGGTACTTAACAACATTAAAGGGTCATCAAGTGGGCAGAACCTGTCAACAGGACACAGGACAAGTAATGTGATGTATGCACTTAATAATGGTCGTTATGAAGTTTCGATTGCATCGAGATAATGAGTTAATATGATATTCTATGGAAATTTTATGGGATAAAGATTAGTAGCATTACATTAAGGATCATAATTTTAAATTTAATAGGTACATTTAGTATCCACTGATACATAAAAATGATATAAATAAAAGAAGCAAGTGACTCAGAAAATATAATGATATAGAAATTGAAATAAAATCAAATTAAGGAAGTAAGTTCTCATTCACGGAAAGGTTTTCATGCTTTCCTTGAATAACATTTTAGTAAATTTAAAAATATACCTAATACCTAAGAGCTCCTCTAAGTTTCTGTATATTTTAGCTTACCTTGTTTTTATTTTACAAGTGAGTAGAAAAGATTGATATGTCTTCATTTGGAATGCGTACTTACCTATTTTAATATGATGACGTCATTTATTTAAATGTTTGAATTGTGTCGATTGTTAAAATTTAGGGCACAAACAATCAAATGCAATATACTTGTAACTAATGCCTTGATTTCTTTGTTTAAGGGCTAACTAAGCTAGCCTTTATGAACTTGAGTAGGCGAAAAGCTATAGAATCCACCATTTTGATTGCCAAATCCAGTAATTAATGTTTATTTACGAGCCTATAAAGTTGTACTTAGTGTGTAGCAACCCTAACAGACGGTGTTGTGAGTCAGCGTCTCGTCTTATGCTCTTGCGCAAGACAACATACAGACATACGTGTACTTTACTATATAGATTCGTGTTACTATTGTTTAAGACTCTTTACATTGCTTGTTTAGTTAAGAAGTCGATAAAATGGTAAAAAGAAAGTGGTAATGGAACTTTAAAAAAGGTGTGAAGTAAAAAAGTCGCGTCTATCGATATTATTACTAATGTCAGTAAACTTAAGCACCTGTTTACATACGTGAGTATTATGTGAGATTTAATAGAGACATAGGTTTAAAGTTGGATGTTTTTGTTTGAGTTCAAACATGACGAGAATGTCTCATGTTGTGTGTTTAAACTCAATTTGAAGTTTAATCTCGTTCCATTATTTTTAGAAATCACATGCGGTACGGTGAATAATTCTCATAATAATATTTTTGATTATTTGTAGTTTACAAGTTTACATAAAAATACTACTAAATTTAAAATTCCTAACTTAATTGCGAACAAAGTATTGAGTTGATATATTGTTTTTCAAAGAAAATTTAATAGTAATAGCTATCAGAATAGTATATAGAATTTATTAGAACCTGAGCAATATTCAGTACTTTTGCTAAGTCAGTGGATAACTTAGAAATTAAAGTAATAGCAATACTAGATACCTAGGTACATACTAAGGAAGGATGATGAAATTCTCAGGGGTGGCTGATCGTCCCATGGTGAGAATTTCACAGATACATATACACTATTATGTCTTTATCCCTAATGGTGCAGACAGAGCCTAGGGCGGAGGGGCCTAGGCCACTTTTAGAGTGATCGTGGGCATGAAGGAGGAAAAAGGAAATCATAATGGGTCGCTAACCGCATCCCCTATTGATATGATTCAGATCCTTGGCCATTACCTCGATCGGCTTTTACAATCTGCGCGGGAAGAGAAGCACGTGGTACATTATATGTTTTTACTTTTCTCCCAGACCAGGTAAGAATGTTACTAACCAAAACCTTATTTGAATTGCTAGTTCCAAAAATGCAGTTAAAAATACTAAGTAGCCAGCTAAAAGCTTAACTAAATACAGTGATTTGTCAACGATAAAACGGATTTGATTAATCAGTCTTGTACATAATCACTTTTTGAAGACACAGTAGGCGTAATTTACAATAGATTGTACAACCTTTATCTAATCTTCGCTAGAAATCTGGTCGATTTTCAACTTTATGGACTTAGCTGTAAGGGTCACATTTTGAAGATCAATGATAGGTTTTTGTAGGACATACTTGAGGCCATAGCCTTCGTGGCTGGCAACAAAAAAAATACTTCCGTGAATGATTAATTCGCATCAACGCATTATTTTATAACGTTTTGCGTTTTAGCTTTTAAAAATACAAAAAATCAAAATCATCTATTAACAGCGGCCCGCTCGGCTTCGCACGGATAAATATTATACATGTAAACCTTTCCCTTTAATCGTTCTATCTATTGATGAAAACCGCATTAAAATGCGTTGCTTAGTTAGTTTAAAAGATCTAAGCGTAGTTACATTCAGAGGGACAGACGGTGCGACTTTGTTTTTTAGTATGTATGTGGTATGTATTGATGACACATTTTTTACAGTAAGAATAAAATTAAAGGCACTGAGAGTCGAGACCGATTGTCTGTGGCCGGACTCACTTACTGAAATTCCGTAAGTCTTGTATGAGGTATCTGATTTCATATACAAGCTTATTTTTAATTAATCCATAATTTGGAACAATTTTTTAAATTTTTAAATTTTTAATTACTTATATGAAAATAGGAAAAAAGTCACATCCCATACAAATCGAAGTAATCACGTGATCTAGATAATTGTATTTATAAGTCGTATCTATTATATATGTACATACATACGTATCACGTCTTAATTCCTAATGGGGTAGACAGAGCATTTTGGGTGTTGCGGCTCTAAGCAGACAGAGCGGGCTGGTAGACTCGAAGGCCACTTTTAGCTTGATGGTGGGCAAGAAGGTGGGAAAAAGGAATCATAATATAATAATATCTATGTATAACATGGAAAATCTAAGTGAATGTTTTCTTTAGCGAATTAGTGCAACGAATTTCATCATCAACATATAAATTGTTTCCCCAGCAGTCCTAGCCTAGCACAATCATCCTAATAATATTTAATTCTTTTGAATATGTATAATATATAGTTATTGTTGATATGTTTAGGTTTATATTTGTTTAATGTTTTGTCTATTTATTTTTATCTATACTATATATTATAAGTAGGTCATATTTAATACCAGATTTTTTTTTCATTATGTCATTTTATACATATTTTAATCACGCCAGCCACACATATATTTTCTGCTTGGTCTTATGGATGACCGGAGAGAGATGCCTTATGGCATTCTCTACCGGTTGTACAATAGTTTTGTGCAATAAAGTTTTTAAATTAAATAAATAAATGAATCGAAAATATATTCAATTTTCTCTAAAATTATTGAGAGTAGTATCCAACAGCTGTAAACGTTAACAGGTAGAATGTAAACAATAGTGTGAATTTGAGCATTAATTAGTCTAAATAAGAAATTAATGTTAATTATGTGATACGTGCACTGATTACCAGCAAGATGGCTGCCCCACTATAATACCTACATGCGAAAGTTGGTATGTTTTACGCTATTTGTGTTATTTTTTTTACGACATAGTTATGTTGTGATGATTTATTATTTATTATATTATAACTTTATAGATGTAAAGTAAAAAAATATTTTAAGCTCATCAGGTAAATTATTAAAAAATATTGTACACGTATTTTTCTTTTATCTGATTAGCAAATAATGACGATGATACAGACGTCAGGATCCAGTAGGATTTTCACTTGTTGTTTTTCGTGTATGTAAGTGGCCAACACTGGTGTCAGATTTTTCAAGCTGACACGGTGACGTGAAGCTTTTCTTCGCACATTTGCGAAAAACGGCCACTTTTGGCAGATGTGCGAAGAAAAGCTTCACGTTCTCACTTTAAACTGTGAACAGTAGTTCATAAACTAATTTGAAGGGTTATATAGGGCTTGGTAGTAACAAAATTTTAAATGATGTCTCCGTTTTATTTAAAATGATTTATTTTAAATGGGGGCAGTACTGGACCCCGGAAAATTCAGATATGGCCTTAATTGCCCCGACTCCGAAACTTAGAATTTTTACTACTTTAATAAACCGAAAGATATGGGTCCATTATTTTTGTGTAATCTAACTGACGGTCTAAATAAAATATTTTTTTCGGATTCAGTCCACAACCCTATTGCCGTAAGGTTAAAAATGTTAAGGATTAAATATTATATATAAAATGTCTATACGGTCACGGGTCTAGCAATAATATGAATATGGAATCGATATGAACGACTTTCTATCACTGGGATCAATTCTGGTATTAAAAAAAAGTTCTCTTCCGTGCATTCTGTTGCAGTAAGTATTTAGTTAATAAGTACCTAGGTACCTATTATTTCCAGGTTTCATTCTGAAAGTTGCTCCTAAAGTCACATTTCACCAATTAATTTATGAACTTTAAAACTTTAATAGGTTCAAATGTTTGGAATACCTAGTCAAAGCTTGCTTACAATCAATTAGGTAATCTTGTAATCCAATATTCATTATGCAAATCTAGATGTTCAGATGTTACCAATTGGTACAATTTCGGTCTCGATTGGAATCTAATCCAATTAGATTGGCAAATGGGACGTCACCTTGATTCGTTTGCCTTTCCAAAAACATACATAGACTATATATATTTGTGATAGTAAGTATTACACCACTTAATTTATATTTAGTGAATCGGTTCGATATAGAAAAACAACAGTAATGCAACTAAAATTTGTAAAAAACCTTTCATTAGGGTTGCCGACTCTATAGGTAAGACTTTCAACATTTTTGTCTACATATTCACTATAGGATCACCTCATCATCGTTATCCTCCTCGCCATTATATGCTCTACCTATATAAAAACAATGTCCACTCCCTCCATTTCTTTTTATAATTTACAAACTACAACATATATTTAGTGTTATATAGATATTTATGTAACACTCGGGAGAAAGTGTGTTTCCTAACTCATATAATTTCGTAAAAGCTAAACTATGTGTGCTTTTTTAGTGCTTACTTTATCCTGCTTAAACTTACCCTCATTGGGTTCAAGCTAAATCAAAATCCTGGATCCACCACTGGTGGCACCACTGGTTTTACAGGCGTCCATAGACTACGGTAACCACTTACAATCAAGTGGGATACCTACTTAGTATACTATTTTCATTTTTGCACGAGATGTTTGTGTTTAGTCTATTAGTTACTTACGCCTGTTTCGATGTAGAAGTACCTAAATGGGTTTATTGTGTTTAAATAACGCTGTTATTTGAATCTTAATTGACACTCGTTCATTATGAATGTTACATTGAATAAGTACGAACATTATGCGACACTTGTGTGTGAACTGCGAACGTGTCATAATTTACCATATTAATATCCTAAAACAGTTCTCAGTAATATTTTGCATAGGTGATGTCATTCAGTCTCTATCTGAGCTCTAGTGCTCAGTACTTTATGGTTGATAGTCTTACGGAATACTCAAATCAGAGACAAATATGTAAATGTAGGCTAAATCTCTCTCACGAATTTGTTAGTGTATTGGCCAATAATATTGGTGTCTGATTTAACATAGCGTAACGATGCGAAATGTTATCTAGCTATTAAGTGTCTTCTGAAGCCCAAAAAAGCTTAAGATGAAATGATACTAGCAGGTGGACCTATCCAGGTTCAGACCTGTACTACCACGCGTGCTTTGCTGAACCCCAGAGACCGAGTATACGGCTTATAGGTATTCGACCTATACGTGTTGTTTAGTGTGATGATGAGCATTTACGCGGGGGATTAAAAAAAGTGTAACGCTCCAAAAATATTGATGTATCGAAGCTTTGATAGTAAAAGTGATAAGTAAGATGCGGGCTAACATTATTCTTTCATTTTAATCATTGTCGAACCTAAAAAATTGTCCATGACATAGTTAAGTGACATAAGAAAGGGACATATTAGATGATGTCAACTTTTTTCTTGTACTAATGATTTAAACCAAGTACTAACGTTGCGCAATTTGTTACGAGTATTAGACGAATAAAGACGAGCCAGTCCAAACATGAAGATGAAGATCGCATGTTGAACGACTAGACAAGTGAACTTGATATTTTTAATACTCGTAATAATAATTAAGTAGCATTTCTGTATTTGGATCTCTGATAAGGTCGTCTACGCACGCGAAGCGAGTTTTTTTTGTTTTATATTTTTTTGAACTTTGCACAGACACATTCATCCACTTCACCACCATTAAACAATTAAAAAAATTATGGTAAAGGGAAATTAAATTTAAAACAAAAAATGCGTATTCAATGCCTGGTCTTCTTTATCAGTTCCACTTCACCATATCGCTTTCTTAAGGCCGTACCTAAATTTTCCAGGGTCCAGTGCTGCCCCCATTTTAGATAAATCATTTCAAAGAAAACGGAGACATCATTTAAAATTTTGCTACTACCAAGTCCTAGATTCAAAGTATTTTATGAACTACTGTTTACAGTTTATAATGAGAACGTTAAGCTTTACTACGCACATTAGCCAAAATAGGCCGTTTTTCGCAAATGTGCGTAGTAAAGCTTAACGTTCTCAATATAAACTGTAAACAGTAGTTCATAAAATACTTTGAAGGGTTATCTAGAACTTGATAGTAGCAAAATTTTAAATAATGTCTCCGTTTTCTTTGAAATGATTTATTTTAAATGGGGGCAGCACTGGGACCCCGGAAAATTCAGGTACGGCCTTAATGCAAATGCTTGATTTAATAACTAAAATATTAAAATCTCTATATGTGTGCCAAGATTATTAATTATTTAAGGAGTTCTCTCGAATTCTCGAGCATTCTTCCGTCAGGTCTCGACCTGGTGACAATGGTACCCACTTGCATCTATATATACATTGAGAAGCTCTTCCTTTTTAGGGTTTCGTACCCAAAGGGTGCAAACGGGACCCTATTACTAAGACTCAGCTGTCCGTCCGTCTGTCACAGGGCTCTATCTCTTGAACCATAATAGCTAGACACCAGAAATTTTCACCGATTATGTATTACTGTGGCCGCTATAACAACAAATACTAATAGAAAGAAAAAAATAGAAATTAAAGGGGGTAATCAAAAATCCTGTTTTTTCAGCGTTTTTACCTTGATCTTTATAGACATTAACATGGCATTAACTAGATACTTGAAATTTTCACCGATTATGTACCTATTACTATGGTCGCTATAACAAAAATACTAAAAATAAGATAAAGTTAAAAATTAAAGGGGGTCGTCATACATGAAATGTGTTTTGTCAGCGTTTTAAAATAGTCTACGGATGTACGGAACCGTTCATGTACGAGTCCGCTCGTACTTGCGCGGTTTATTTGAAGTCGTTTAATTACTCTCTTGCTAAATACACATATCAGGTCATTAACTAAACATAGATACCTATATATTATGCAAATGTCCCTTCAACACATACTTACTCGTTGTTACTCAGTCCGGCAATCTGACTAACTTTTCTTATGGGATCAATGATGGGATCCTGAAAAATTTGTTTATCATTCTCAAACAAAAGTGTTCAGCTGAATAGAGAATTTGTATGGAAATATCAAATACTTAATCAAATATTTATTTAGTAATTAGGCCTTTTTTTTCATTATATAAGTCATTAGGTATACATTACGTGCAATGTTTGTTTATATTTAAATTATGAATTATTGTTATTTTATTGGAATTAGGAAAAGTTGTTTATAAGTAATAACGGGCTGAGTCACCCCTTCAAGTATGTATGGACCATACAAATACAACCTGTATATGTGACTAACTAGACACCAAATATATGTACCGCAAGAGAAGCCATTTTAATATAATTTCCACTTTATTGTATTTTCAATCACATAGAATTCACGAAGATTGAATCACACACAATGTGACTCTAAAGCGAACTAGGATTTTTTTTAAATTCGCGCATCAGCAATGACTAGTAGCACTAGGTACTGGGATACCAGTTTAATAAACAACTAAAGTATATACACTAAGTTAGACAACAAGTATGTGTAACTCAAAGACGTTTCTATATGCTTTCCACGTAGAAGGAATCCTTTGAGGTCGATTATTATATCAGACGGTCTAAGTGTATATTTCCTGTAATTTACAATTTTAAAGTGCTTTAAATTAAATTCTAAATATGGAAATAAATTGACAGGAATTAGTAAGAGAAAAGAAAATTATTGTTGATACGTGCTCTTAGCTCCGTAGTTCTATATCTACGCCCCAGATCAGTCAAAATTTTTCGTAAATCATTAAAAACGTCGATGCACAAACGAGTTCTCATTTGAAACCAGCCGCAAACATAATCTAAGCAAAAGGCTGCAAAATTGGACTATTGCTGCCTCAGTGTTCCGACAGGCGATTATACCGCGCATATCCGACTGTGTTCCCACGGCGGCTTCAAACTGGTTATTATTAAAACCTACTGCTCCATCCAAAGGAAAAACACCTTTATCACCTGCGTCTACAGTAAATTTCGCCTCACTAACTCGATTGGTTACATCGAATATGGCATCAGACAAAACTGACTCAAATGCAGCAGACATTGAATTCAAATTTGGCTTCAACCTTCAGACCGCGATGGCCTGAAGAGCACAATTTGAAATTCGTATTTAGAGTCGTTCGGTGAAGGATTTTAAGTCCTCTCTCCTTTGTTTAAGACTTGTTTAAGTTAAGTAGCGGTAAAATTTTGTTTTATAGTGGAGATATAAGTAGTGAACATATTAATTGTGTCAGTTACGTGTACAAGCATGTGCTTGTTGTGGATGTTGGTGTTGAGGCATAGCTAGACGATAACTGTTTTTTAAATAAATGGATTAGATGTCTTAACGTTTTCGGAAATTGATCTTCTTTGTTTACCTTGTTTTTAGAGACCCGTTTAAACTGATGGCATGTCAATTCTTCTTTCTTTTGAGCTACTTTTAGACATTACACACAATGTGATGTTGCTCTGAAGAAAGACTACATTAGTTTTTAGTGCTACTTAGTTCGAAGATCTTTGCTTGTCGGTTTCTAGTTCAGGATACGTTGTTCCAAGGAGTAGGTAATACATACTACTTGGAACTACTCATTGATCGGTAAAGTCTCAAGTAGATATCCACTAGTTACAATAAGTAACAATGGGACACTATTATTCATACCTATTCTAATATTTTCATTTAATGAGTGTATTGCTCATTTCCATGGAATATGGGTTATAATTTCTCTATGTTTGGATATCATGCACTTAATATTTCATGATTTTTGCCTGCTCTGTAAATTGGTTAAACTCTTCATTTGTCATTCTCGACCCTATCTACTCTTTACTATTCTAGTATGTATCATATCTTATTTATATGTAATTGTTTTATTTCACTGTGTTACTATCTTTTGTTGCAAAATTATATTAAATATTAATAAAAGACATATTTCTCTTTCATTTTTTCGATTGAAACTTTCTTTAATAAATTGAATGTAAACTTCCTAAATGTTGCACTGTCTTCCTTTCCTAAAGCTTTCTAATTTTTTACAAGAAATTTACAAGGATGTAGGTAACTTAAGAGTATTATCAAATGGCTATAGACAGTTTCAACACAAAGAATAACACGTTTATAATCAATTCATTGAATGATATTATTGATATCTATTTCATGTTTAACTTACGCTAGACTTATCGTATCTTGTTTTGCTATGTTTTATTCAATAGGTTATGATTTATTACCATCTGTCATGTGTAGGAGCTTTTGCTATATTTTTCATTCTTTCTTGGTATAATTGCTTAGATATTCCGCGTTCTACACCTCGTCTTGTACTCGTACGTGATCAGGTAAGAAAAATAGCGATTCCCATACATTTGGTCTAAAATTTAGATGTGCTCTATGTGAGCTATGTTAATAGTTACGTATGGTAATTGTGCGTACTCTCTTGGCATATAAATCGTTTTCTAAAGGAGGTTGTGCACCTCGTAAAGTTACACTAATGTAGCTAAGAACAATAAATGTGTAACTTTAATATTATGTGACAGAAACAAATACAAATTATTGTCTAATTAATAATGAACACTATAAACTAAAACATACCATACGAATTTAGACTAACTATTGTAATAATGTAATTTAGAATAGGTATATGTGTAACTTGAAATCATCATCATCATCATCAGGTCTTTTTTAGTCTCCACTGCAGGAACATGACCCTCTCTGTACTACCAGAGCCATATTAGCCAGAGCAGTCAGAGGATTTGGCCTACACTCTCCACGCTGGCCAGACGGGTTGGAAAGGTCTCATTGATGTTTCTTTGTTTAGCTTGTGTTTCTTAAGTTACTTACTTATAAGTATAAATCATCTTATTCAGGATTCATACGAGCCGTTGAAATTAAAAGAAATCTGCAGTAAAAATCTTTATGTTAGGTACCTACCTGAATCACATTGCGGACTCAAATACAATTTTTTTTTTCACTTCCCATAGTAACAAGATCGTGTGTCTACTTCGATTCGTATGGGAAATGAATTTTTTTTTTCCTATTTCGATATACTTTATTGGAAAATGTTGTTCAAAATGATGGAGATGAATAATTCCTAAAAATATTTATACTTAATTAAAAATAAGCTTGTACCTATAAGTGTCTCGGAAAAAGTCAATAAATAAATAAGAAATCGTGACATTAATTTCTACAAAAATAGTCTACAAAGCTCTGTTCATCCAATCAACGCATTTGAATGTCATATTCGAATTTTGTTAATAAACCGAAGTTGATAGTTTTTGTGTTAGTTTTCAATAAATCTTAAAAGGCGACATCGTGTGATGAATGTGACTAGGCATAAGTGGTTTTCTACGAAAATCACGATTTATTCCGGGTTTGATTCCTGGGACAAAGCCTTTATATGGACTCACACTGACTTAGATTTAAAGTTTGATTTTATGTACATTGCCTGTTTTGTAACAGAGAATTAGAGTTGGATCCTTATAGAACCAGCATTGAATATGACAACAAAGTAGTGTAGTTACGGTAGTGAAGGAAGACATTCTTCTATTATGAAAAACCAAAACATCTTTTTTTAATTATGGCTAATTTGTTAGTAACACTAAGCAAAATAGACACTTTTAAAATACGGGTGTTAAAAGAGTTAACTATAATAAAAATAAATTTAAATGTTGTATAAGAGTATGTTTGTATTCCTTCTGACAATATAGTTATGTAAGGAATACAAAGAAACCGAAACTTATAGCGAAACCACAACGGCAACAGTGCCATCAATAAGGAATATAAACCGAAATTTATAGCAAAATTACAAATGTAGTGCAATTATTGATGACACTATTGCCATAAGATAATTTTCGTCGTAAGATACATCCTTTAGGTTGCATCAAAACATATATTAAAATATAAGAAAAAACAACTCAATCTTACTTAAATGAACTCCTAATCAAGCCACCTTTCAAACAAAGGAATCTCCATCAAAATCTGTTCATCCGAATAAGTGCTACGATGCCCTAGCAACACAATCACAAAGATATTACGCCAAACCCGTTATATAGCAACAACATAACCCCTCTTTTTACGTGGCGTATATTATTATCCTGTTTCTCAAACGCTAACGGCACTATTAATCCTAATTGCCCAAAGCTTACCTTGACATTTGGCATAGGATCAACCTACCATAAGGGGGAGATGGCGTAAGTGACATTTCATCTTTCTCCTTGACCATCGATCTCGTTCTCACGTTTATTGTCTCATCTTATCTAGGGTTGCCACTTATTCAATATTTTTTATACATAAATACTTTTAGCGTGTTCCCGGTTGCATCCTCAGCTGTGCTGCTTCGGAGTCCCGGATGCACTGTCCTTCTTTTTCTTCAACAAATATTATTATGTCAATGATCAGTGATCATCAACCAAGGATGCCAAAGATTATGTAAATTAAAGAAGAAATAGCCGAAACAGTTTAAACAATATGGCTATAGTTTACAACTGGCCGCCTGCCTAATGGAAACCCTCTTTGGGAGATCTTTATACATACATACTATATTATATACATATAACTATATTAAGTCTTTGTCCCTATTGGAACATTTTGGCTCTTGCGGCTCTAAGCAGACAGAGCTCAGGGCCGCAAGACTCAAACGCTACTTTTAGCGTGATGGTGGGCGAGAAGGTGGAAATAGGAATTATAAGTGATGGGTTGCTAGCCGCACCGCGTATTAACATGTTTCGCATTTTCACCCATTCGCTAGACTGGCTTCTTGGTAGGTATTCATGTGTGGGTAGATAGGCAGCTGGTACTAAGTAATTTATTAGATTGATAGTCGAAAGTATTACAATGTGTTAACTAATGTGTTAAAAAAATTAAGTTTATAAAAAAAAATTCTGCTGAAAGCCCTAACATAGCAGACAAGGACAACCCCATACGTACGACAGAGACAGCTAACAAACAGGATAATTGCAGGAAGCGTAATTATTACCTGTTACCGCTATGAAGCTTTATTTCTGTACTAAGTTGCGGGCTTTTATCATGCAATAGATAGACAACTTTGTGACACGTGGATTGTGGTTTACTGTACTTTAATTTAGAAACGGCATTCGCGTAATTCTCCCTTTTTTTCTGACGAAGATTACGCTATATCCTGATTCAGGATATAGCGTAATCTTATCATATACATCTTACAAATGCCTTCAGGATTCCTAAAGGCATTTGTAAGCTGTCTTTTTTATTTGTTTAATAAATATTGCCTAATCATTGAAAATTAATTTACATTTTAAGAATAACGATAAACATGCACCACACTAATGAAGTCGGTTAATTCTTAAAGGATGGTGAGATGGACATTGGGCAATCATTCTGGAATCGTAATAAGACGAAGAGTTTCTTGGTTATTAATTAGGTAGTCAACTGTGTTTTAAAATAATACATAATAGTATAGTATGTTTCGACAAGTGGTTTAAACAGTTGTAAAACAAAAATTTCTTACATTGCAATTACATTACAATTGCACACGGTATTTGACAAATTTTGAAGAATCGTTAAAAATCCTGGTGTAGTCAAATCGTCGTGACGTCATATCTTTACTTACAGCCATGGCTTACAGCTAAGTTTGGTGCAGCTTCCTAGGCGCTAGTGTAGTAAGAAGCGGCAACAAACTGCACTGCAGCATTTTCTTCAAAGACGTCAACTAACAAACTTACAACTTAATATTAGATATTTGGATGGACTGAGATTGCATTGTTTGTATACCTACACTATCACGTCTTTATCCCTAACGGGGCAGACAGAGCCTCGGGCGGCAAGGACCAGGCCACTTTTAGCGTGATGGTGGGCATGAAGGTGGAAAAAGGAAATCATTATAGTGATGGGTTGCTAACCGCATCGCCTATTGATATGATTTAGATTCTTGCTAATTCCCTCGATCGGCTTTTACGATCTGCGCGGGAAGAGAAGCAGCTGGTACATTCTATGTTTTTTATTTTCTTCCAGACCAGCATGGAAGAATTTCAATACATTGTTTGTATGTAATAATTTAAATTGAATAATAAGAATTACAAAATTAAAAATAATGTCAATTTGGTTTAGTATGTACCAATGTACCTAAATTATGACTTGTCTAAGTATACAAACCTTTAAGAGGGACCCGTGCCAAGCTCAAGCCAGACATTTTTGTCTTTAAGATAGTCATCGGTCCCATACTAAGCCTTCTCACAAAGTATAACCTTTATATATATATATATATATAACTTTGAGCCATCTTTGAAGACCCATAGTGTTTCAAAGCCATAAGTCAACATCGATAATGGTAACTGCATCGGTAACTCTATTAAAATCTATCAAAGTAAAGGTAAATCAGGTACGGTCTTTACTTGTATTACATCCAGTATATACATACACCCATATTATAATGCTATAAATAAATCTATTTACCCACATACTATAGATATAATCATGCGATTACAATAATGAGGTCATGTTACACGGTGTTCTAGGTAAATCAGCTTCACATTGTTCCCCACGATGCAATCATAATGATCATTATGGAACTGGTATTAGAGCCAAGGCTGGACCGGACATAAAGGCAGTGACGTCTTCATTGTCCGTAAATAATAAATGTATTTATTTATACTACTAGTTGGGACTCACTGCTTTGTCTCTTGTAAGTGTGTTTCTTCTTTTTCTTTCTCACATTCCGCAATCACTGGTTGTGTTGGACCGCTCAATGCGCGGTCTTCTCGCTTAAAGCGATCTCTAATATACAATTACTCGTATTGTAAAGTTCTTTGTTTTATATTGTTTTGGTGTACATTAAAAAGTGTACCTATCTTTCTATATTTGTTGGTTCTTTCTTCACGAAACGAAGAAAAGTTTAGACATTACATTTTTGCATAAAGAAGGACAATTTTAACTCTTTTATATGTGATCAGAGCCCCATCGGAGATTGTGGCCAATCCAATTCCATTTGCGGCGAATCATCTGTCTGGACTTAGGTATTGACATTCTCTAATTAAATTAGTTAGAGTGACAAATCATCCTATCGCTCCAAATCGTGATAAACTACTCAATTCAATTCAATTCAATTCGATTCAAAATATCTTTATTATCATAGGATATTTATAATATCTCTTAATACTTAATAGTCACTTTGTTTTGTTTTGCACAAATGTTGACGTCAAATCGTTACTTACAGCTAAGTTTACGCCGCTTTCTAGGCGCAAGTGCAGAAGAAGCGGCAACAAACTGCACTGCACGTTTTCTCCAAAGACGTCAACTAACAAACTTAAAACTTAAAATTAGTTATATGGATGGACTGAGATTACATTGTTTGTTATGTCATAATTAAATTGAACTCTCTGATATTTATAATCAGATAGGCAGTCTCGTAGTACCTAATGATCAAAATGCATGGTCCTGAAATTGCAGACATAATATAAAGACACGACTAATTTCAAAAATGGCCTATATGACTAATTACAAAAAAAGTCTATTCGACTCACTGTAGTGTAGTATTTTAAACAAGCTTCCAAGATACAAATAAAAGACGTCCAAGCTAGAATCATTCTCTAATTACCAGCTAATACTAGTAAATTACCGATGACTTCCATCGTAATCGCACATAATGTGGGCGCGTCGGCGCATTTAAGGGGATGGATGTATTCGAGCGAGGAAGAATACGGTTATAAGGTTGAGGAATACTTAGATTATGTTATGCCTCTGTTGACTGCCTCCGTGGTACAGTGGTCCAGGCGTATGCCTTGTAATCCGGAGGTCATGGGTTCAAATCCTAGTGGGATTTGAACCCATGACCTCCGGATTACAACAACACAGTAAGTGTAATACTTTGTTAAAAGTGGTTTCCTGTCTGGTTGGGATATTGCTCGTTTAAATCACCTGATTATCCGAAAATAAAGATGATTCCGTGCTTCGGAAGACACGTAAAACTGTGGGTCCCGAACGCCATCTAGCGTTTGTTTAAACCTATCCTGGGATTAGTTCCGGTCTACCCTTTGGGTTGCGGATGTCAGACGGCAGTCTCTCTGTGTAAAAACGAGTAACCTCATCAAATCACCTGGGTAAGGTGGCGGACCCCGGCTCTAAAGCGTTACCGCTGAGGATGCAACCGGGAGTACGCTCGGATGATGATGAGAATAGCTGAGTGTATTGTAGCTCATCTTACGCGATGGAATTTGGCAACCAACTGTACATGAGACAGTGGCATATTACTAGTTGTCTATTAGTTTAGGGTGTATAATGGTTTAAACCAAGTAATCTGTTTTATAATAATACTGTCACTCAGTTCATTAAGCTGTTTAAAAAGTCCTTCCTCGGTCAATGTCGGATGGCTTCCCCTTAAAAGTAGACATTGCGATGACAAGCCTCGTGTTGTCTATAATACATCTGCAGTCACGAATATTACTTAGTAATGAGGCATTGTCGGACACACAAACATACACTACAGCGTCTTTTGATTTATACAAACTTGACTGCCTTTGTCTGAAATTAACTAATAGGCTCTTTAGTGGTTTGTCTCATCATGCTGAGATGGGAGAAAAGAAAAAACTTAGAATGTACACTGAGCCACATAGAAAAGTATACCACGAATAGAATGATATAATAGTAACAGTAGTATAAGCGGTATACTTTTCTTGTGGGCCACTGTACAAGCTGCTTATGTCACGCAGATCGTGAAAGCCAAACGAGGAAATGATTATATATTTGATGAAAATCGATTTAGCCGTTTAAAAGTTATTAGGGGTGAACGCTTGAAAGTCGGGGTGTTTTTCAATTTGTCTGGCAAATAAACTTTTTTTAACACACTTTTACCTAAGAGAGTTATGTCTAAGTTTACTTTGATCTAAACCAGAAAAGTGCTGCTATCTAAAAACATTTTTTTATCCACTAAAATTATCACTATTTAAAGTTACAGATAATGAAGAGTAAAAAAAAATTTATATTTCTCAATTTTTTTTTTACTCATGTTTTACTGTATATTTACCCAAATATTATTCCAGAATTGAAATCCATGTATTCGATATATGCGAAAATGATACCAAACTTGGCTTAGTACCTAAACTTAAGTAGTTATTAACCTCGGACTACGTTAAGGCTGAATACCCCCCTCCCCCCACCTGCATGAAAAATCCAGGTAGCTTTATTTATTTATTTATTTATTTATTTACCAATTTATGTACACGGACAATATATACAGAGAATACATAAACAAAAAGTTGTACAAAGGCACTACTTATCTCAAAAGAGATCTCTTCCAGTAGGCCCGTGAGAGGAACTTTACTTCGAAAACCCATCTTAGGAACACAGAGATCAATCCTGCTGAAGGAATCCTTTGGTTCATCAAAAGCCGTATTCTTCTTTTTTGTCGTGTACAGACGCGACTATTCTCTCTCCGGCTGTTTCCTTCCATTCCTTATCGAAAGCGGACAACTCGTCTCTCCGTCTCATCCTAGGTCTTCCTCTCGACCTGTTTGTGTCTGTAGGAACAACGACGATGTTGTTGTTGTGTTGGACATTCTTTTATATAACGTCTAACAAAATATACTGAAACTATTTTAAGGGTGGCTTCAGTCAGTGATAATAAACAACTTTTCCCAAGGAGCATATGTCGAAATATGATAAATAATCTTTGGCTTTCCCTACAAACTCGGATCAGCTGATCGGTCAACTTGTATGGGAGGTCAAAAATTATTTTTCATATTTCGGTACATGTTACTTGGGGCAAGTTGTTCAGTATCACTGACTGAATCCACCCTTAAAATAGTTTCAGTATATTTTGTTACACCCTGTATACATACTAGCTTTTGCCCGCGGCTTCGTTCGGTTATCCCAATTCCCACGGGAACATTACTTTTTTCCGGGATGAAAGGTATATGCAAATTTTCAAGAAGATATGTTCAGTAGAAAACGCGTGAAGAGGTAACAAACAAACAAACAAACAAATATACAAACTTACTTTCGCATTTATAATATTAGTTGGGATGGGATAATATATATGGCCATACGGCCATACGGCTATACCATATGGCCATCAGGTACTGCGATCCTGAGTTCTCTCTGCTTAGACCCCATTAGGAATAAGGACTCTGTCTGCCCCATTAGATTTAAAGACGTAATAGAGTATGTATAAATCTTTGAAATATGAATGCATAAATCATAAATGGCACATATCAAACAAAAAATAAACCATGATTTAATAACCACCTCTTATACAATGAGAGAAAAATCACTCGTATCCAATTGTTTATTTACACAGCGGTCAAATAAAAACAATTGTTGATCTATTGTTTACACAAACAAGCATTGTTTATGGTTCTCTGACGTGTAGAGGCGAGTGTGTGGTATTTTATGTTTATTGTTTGTATTAGGTAGTACGAGTACCAACGAGTGTTGTCTTTGGCATCAATGTGTTGCCCTCTTATGAAATAAGCACTGGTCTCATGTTTGACATTAAAACTATTTTGGTTGATGTGGGTTTGTGGACTTTGAGAAGATGATGCATAAAAAAATACAGTCTAGCCCTATATTTTTTTTTCGATGTATTATCATTATCGTCAGGTCTTTTTTAGTCTCCACTACGGGAGCACGACCTTGTCTATACTATCAGAGCCATACTTAGTCAGAGGATTTGGCCTTCACTCTCCACGCTGGCCAGACGGGTGGAGGGACCTCATTGATGTTTATAAACTTTGTTTAGCTTGTGTTTCCTAAGGCCCCTTCTACAACGACCACGGGAAGAATTGGAGTGGTCCTATCTACTCTGTCGGTGTCCACACGGCACATTATCATTAGATTATAACACAGTTTGTCATATCCCTCTGAATTCCCTCGACCTGTTTTATAAATTTCACGTGTCTTTCGGCCTAGAAGAGGATCACTCCATCTCTTCCTGTGGATGTCACAAGAGGCGCTAAGCACAAACACATCGTGCTACAACTGCATTTCCATTTGGCAGGCGGCCGGTCGTAAAACTATAGCTACTGCTATTTCATTTCCACTTCGCAAGGTATAAAGACCTTGCGAAGTGGAAATGCATCCCTTCAGCGGATCAACCAGCGGAGAGCCAAGACGCTTCCAATGGACACCTTATTTGCCAAGGTACGAGGAGAGTACAAGGTATCTTTGAAGATACGAGAAGGGAACAGATCAACGTACATACCGGCGAAACTCATAACCCTGTTTTTGGCTTTACCATAGTCGGGTGAAAAATGGGGCTATTCCCAGTAGTCTTACTTCTTCTTCTTCTTCTTAGCGAGTCGGAATGGCTAAAATTATTAAATGAGTGTGGACCAATGTGTGGCCACACTTACTCCCCTGTCATTAGCCGAATTTAGGTCGTCTTTTGTACAAGGGGTTGGGCAGCTGGGACACGATAGTAGGTGGGCCATGATTTTAACAGCTCCACAGTCGCATCGATTGTTATTTGAGAAACCCCACTTTGCTCGGTTCTCGTGGCATCTCCCAACACCAGTCCGGAGCCTATTTAGGGACTTCCAAACTGCCCAGGGGAGATCACCACCCGGTGAAAGTTTCTCAGCGGGTGGAATATGGGATGGTGAGGGAGGGCATAAAGTTTGTCCTACCAGTAGGACTACTGGGATTTTTTGTCCCATTGGACCTACCAGTAGAACTATAGGGACATAAATTCCCAGTAGTGCTACTAACTACTTTTATGTCCCCAACGACCTTATTTACAATCTTTATTTAAAAGTTATGCGCAAAAGTCGATCTAATCGAAACTAATAATCACATAAATTAAATAAGTCAAGGCACCTAAACAAAGTCATTATAACTCTTGTACCTTTAATTTATCAATCGTGTTTCCAAGTAAGGCAGACATTTAAAAATATTTTAATTTAAGTAATTAACAAAGTCACGAAGTATGCTCTGCTTAAAACGAAATAATTAATTAAAATTGTGAAACTTCTGACCTCCGATGCATCTGTAATTAATCTATAAATGCACGTAAACTGTTAAACTAGTGTAGATAGATATCCGTTGTATATAATTTAATTATACAAGTAAATAATATAAAATTATTACGGCCATGAATTCGCTGTTTCGTCATGAAGTGGCTGATGCTCAGTGTACATGAACTTAGTGTTGTGCTTACTGCATTGTTGAAGTCAGTTTAATAGTTGTATGTCCAATGAATAATATACTCGTAGGAACAAATCAAATTAGTCGTTTTTGTTGGCAGAGTAGAATAGGACCACTCCAAGTCTTCCCGTGGATGCCGTAGAAGGCGATTCGACTTAGGAAACACAAGCTAAACAAAGCTTATATAAACATAAATGAGTCCTCTCCAACCCGTCTGGCCAGCGTTAAGAGTGAAGGCCAAATCCTCTGACTGCTCTGGCTAATATATGGCTCTGGTAGTACAGAGAGGGTCGTGCTCTTGCAGTTGAGACTAAAAGAGATATGATGATGACGAAATACATACGTTTAGCACTATGTCCCTGTAAATGTGGCAGAAGTAAGCTAATTCAATATGTTATTTCTGAAGAACTAGGTAATAAATAGAGTTATTATTAAATATTTCTAAGCACGAATTTCAGTGGTTTCGTAATATACGCCGTTGTACAATTATTGGTAATAATAATATTTATAATATTTGATTTACAAGATTTATTCGAATTAGAGGAAACTAGATAGTTCAGCTAATTTTATTTTAACTTGATTTTAGGGTTCCGTAGTCCACAAGGAACCCTTATAGTTTCGTCATGTCCATCCGTCCGTCTATCCGTCCGTCCGTCCGTCTGTCCGTCCGGGCTCGTACTCCGCTGCTACTGCACCGATTGTCACGAAGATTGGTGGAGAGATAGATATTGAAGTTCCAAAAGTTGGTTTTTAAAATTATAAAATAATGTTTTTTTTTCAGCCCCCCTCCCTCACAACGAAAAGTGAATAGTTAAAATGCAACAAAAACTGCTTTAAAACTAGATTAAACCCCCCCTTGTCTTGAGATAATCTAATACAAAGTTAAAATTTGAGGTGTCCCCCCACCGTAACTTTTGAAATATTACTAAACGATTTCTGAAAAAAATGTGGTATATACCTCAAAGTATGTACTTTCAATTAAAACTATAGCGGTTTCGGTATCATAGGTAGTTATTTTTTAATACGTCATAAATTGTAAACCTCAATTTACCTTTAGAACTTTTATATTATGTTACTTGCTGCTACGGAACCCTTCATGGGCGAATCCGACTCGCACTTGGCCGCTTTTATTATAACATGTTCTGGAATTACTATAAGGAGGTAGCATGTAGCTAATCATATTAAAATATGAGATTTTTATTTATATTCAATACGAAGCTAATTATATATTACTTACCTACTTTAGTTTTCACAAGACAAACGCCGTGACCACTGGGCCACGGAGGCAGTCATAAAACAAAACCAATATACAACATTACTTTGATCGATTTTATTATAGTTACACCGTGGAACCATAAATACCCGTAATAAATCGAACCACGGGCTTTACAAGATCAATATAGTATAATGAAATTAAAATAACAGCCAAAATAAAAAAAAAAAATTCGGCATTTCCATACAAAAGTGTGCAGCCGCCCCGGGCGATTTGTATGGGACCGTTGAATTTTTTTTTAGTTTTTAACCGACTTCGAAAAAAGAGGAGGTTATCAATTCGACTGTATGTTTTTTTTTATTTTTTTTTATGTATATTTGTTACGCGATATCTTCGCCAATTGTGAACCGATTTTGATGATTCTTTTTTATTTGAAAGCCTTTACTACTAAGTTGGTCCCATTTTAATTTGGTGAAGATATGATGAAGAACTTTGGAGAAAAAGAAAAAAGTCCTAAAAAAAATTGAAGTCAGTTGTTTTTTTCGTTAAAAATTTAATTATTTGAGTGTTATTTTAATTTAATTAGACTTTAGTGATCTAGTGATCTAGATCTATATCTGACCCTTTCACGTTTATACTTTATATTAAGATTGATTATATCATAATATTTAAAAGAACACAGTTAGACAGTAATAGACATGAAAAGGTGTGAATTAAAACTGTAATTAGTAAATTAAGAGATAAAAATGTAATATGAAGCGCGTGGGAAGTTCCAACAAAACTGACAGACAGACAATACAATACATCATACATATGTATACAAATGTCGATGTAGAAATCTGTGTCAAAGTTGCTATATCCTTATTTTTAATTTTACTAAATACTTCGTAGATAGACCTTAGACCTTCTTCTTAATGTTTTGCGCAATATAATTTACTTCTCCCATTGTGGACCATATTAGATTAACGCATATTTTTCTAGAGTTTTTATCATAAAATAAAGACATAATATTTTTAATATTTTTTTTATTTACACGCATCACTTTAAATATATATAAAACAAACACAAATATACAAACTCACTTTCGCATTTATAATATTAGTTGGGACAAACAATTAAAACAATACAGTTTTATTTTTAATTTGGTTTTTAAATTTAGATTTCAGTTTAGTTTTATTAGTTATATAAATATTTTTATTGTTTTCATAAGAACTATTATTTAAGTTATCAATAGAAAAAACGAAAAATTAAAATAAAATACAATTATAGTATAGGAAATTTAAATATTTCTAACCCTGCAAAGGTGCCCAATACGCAAACCGCGTTACCGCGCTGAATGGAAATGGCTAACCTTTGCATCAGAAATGAGCCAGAGCGGGAGCTTTTAAATAAGTGGGCTTCAAAGATGCGTCAAGCCGGTGGCATCTCTACCTCAAGCCACCTCATTACGGGGCTTATTGACCTTGCTTGTCAAGTTAACTAGGTAATACTAATATAAATATTCATAACCTGCAACACTGCTGTCAGTTTCAATGAGTGAAGTGAAGGATGAATTTAGCTAAGTATTATTTCCATGCCTTATTATATTGTTCAGTTTGATCTAACAATCAGTCTTATATTATGTACCTCTAATTTATTAATTTAATTAATTAAATAAAGTTCGTTGATCTTCTACCACGTTAGTTCCCTTCGCACGCAGATCATGTTACAATACAATACAAATACTCTTTATTGCACCATAAACAAAAGGAATTACAAAAAACAGAGGAAAAAAAAGAAAAAATACATGTTAATAGGCGATGCGGCTAGCAACCCATCACTATTAAAATTTTATTTTCCACCTTCTCACCCACCATCACGCTATTAGTGGCCTTTGGGTCTTGCGACCCTTAGCTCTGACTGCCATCATTGTCCAGTGTTCAAGGCGTTTGCCTTGTGATCTGGAGGTCGTGGGTTCAAATCCCACTGGGAAGCATAATTTGTGAAAAGTTGTTTCCAGTGTGATTAGGATATTGCAGGCTTGGATCATCTGATTAAAAAGATGATTCCGTGCTTCGGAAGGCACGCAAAGCTGTTGGTCCCGAACACCATCTAGCGTTTGTACCTATCCCTAGGATTGGTTATGGTCTACCCTTTGGGTTGCGGAGGTCAGACGGCAGTCGCTCTGTGTAAAAACACCTAGGTAAGATAGCGGACCCGGGCTCTGAAGCGTAACCACTGACGATGCAACCGGGAATATAAGCTTGGATGATGATGACATGACTGTATACAGTATACAGTATGTACTAATGTGTACAGTATGATGACTGTATAGTATGTTAATGATGAAATTGTCTATGAAATTTCGTCCTTAGAAAGTAGACAAAAATAAAGTCGACAACCTTCGTCACCTCCGTGGCGTAAAGGTCAAAACGCTAGTAATTACTACTAATCCGGAGGTTTTAGGGTCGATCACCAGGTAGGGCAAGTTGAAAAATGGCCTTTTTCAAATTACGAGTATCTTGGGTCTTGGATGTCTATACTGTCTATCTATATATGTATTTATTATTATAAAATATAGTATTGTTGAGTTAGTATCCCATAATACAAGTTTAAATTTACTTTGGAACTAGCTCAAGTAGTGTGATTTGTTCTTATTTATTTATTTAATTTAGAGTAGGTACTACATACTAATGGGGGTGGGTAGAGCTACGAAGAAGGACACTTTAAAGTACATATATATTTATAGTCATTTAAGCTTTCAAGGTCAATGATTCGTGCCATTAAGGGCCCGTATGACCCTAATAGTACTTAGAGCGATCTTAATATTATCAATAGTAACGAAAAACTCTCTTTGAAATAAAAACACTAACTATATGCATTATATGTTTCGAAAACACGATTGCTTAAATTTTCTCGATAGAAAAACATTGCGAAGTTGCCTCCAAATCACCTCAGAATTATACTAAAACAGAAAGTATTTAAGAAATACAATAAATTACCACTTGTAACTTTGGATAATAATTGTATTAAACATAAGGCAGTCATCATATATCTTACTTTTTAAATAACTCTTAAATATTCTTTGTAAAACGAAAAAAACCTCGAAACTCATTGACCCGCCGCGATTCCCTACGCCCCACATGGCTCGCTGTCTCGTTTCAGCTAAAGTAAATTTGTGTGCGTGGAAGCGGGAGCAAAATTTAGATTATTAACATCAGGCGCCCTCTTAAGTTATTTCTCGAATTGACATGATTACAACGCGCATACTCGAGTATGCGCGTTGATGTCTTTTGGTTGGTAAGAATTATAAAGAAGCAAGTAAACACCGACTTCAAATCATCATTTGATATCAAAAAACAAATGGTCTGAATCGCAGGAAAAATAATATCAAACGGTTATTTGTTAATTATTTATGGTAAACGATGATGCGGCTAGCAACCCATCACTATTTTGATTCCTTTTTTCTACCATTCTGGGTCTTGCGGTTCTATTTCTATTCTATGCGAATCTTGGCCAGATAGAACCCATTCTCTCGACCTGCGCCACAGAATACAATAAGAGTAAACAGAACGGAATCTCTTAAGGTACGCGCAATATGCGTCCCCGTCCCCGCACCTCTTCTCCGTTTTCGCCTTGATGACACAAGTTGGCCCACAAGATCTGGGGTGAGGTGCGGGTGCGGGGAACGGGGACGCATATTGCGCGTACCTTAGATTCCGTTCTGTTTACTCATACTGTATTCTGTGCCTGCGCGGAAAATCGAAGCACCTGTTACATTTTAAATTATTTCTTTTATCCAAGACCAACATTTCACATTTTCATTACTAATAGCCCGACAAACCCCGCAGAATTTTTGTTACGAGTCCCCTATAACCCCAACCGGCAAAAAATCCTTTTAAGTCACGATATACATCGCCCGTCATAATGTTTTGTTCCATTATCTGCCATCTGCATACCTCCCTCATAATGAAGGAAATCGTCGATTGTCTCAAACAATGTGGAGCCACTTTCCTGAATGATCGGACTTATCTTGCATCTCGTTCGCACCGAGTTTGAATGAATAGGATAGCTGTATGGTGCAATATGATTGGTAGATCAGTTTTTGGTATTACACACTTCAAACAATACTTTGGTTATATCATGCTAGTCCGCCACTCGGAGGTTCCGGGTTCGATCCCCAGCCAGGGAAGTTGGAAAATGGCCTTTTTCACATTGTCCTGGGTCTTGGGTGTTTGTCGACATATCTCTTCTTTGTCTCAGCGCGTTCCCGGTTGCATCCTTAGCTGTGCTGCTTTGGAGCCCGGGGTACGCTTTCCCGCTTTTTCTTCTCCAAATATAACATGCATGTCCATGGTCACCCAAGGATGCCAAAGACCTTGCGAAATAGAAAAGAAATAGCCGGAACAGTTTAAATGATTTGGCTATAGTTTTACGACCTGCCGCCGCCCGACGTTAAACCCTCCTTAGGAATGCAAATGTAGCACGAAATGTTTGTGCTTAGTCCTTTGGTCGCCTCTTAGGACATTCACAGGAAGAGATGGAGTGGTCCTATTCTAACCTGGAACCACACGGGTAGACGTCGTCTACGGGTGTTTGTCGACATATGTATTTTCATAAAATATGGTATCGTTGAGTCAGTATCCCATTACATATAAGTTTAAAAACTTACTTTGGAGCTAGCTCAATCTATGTGGTAAATGAGCATATTTATTTATTCAAACATTAAATATATTTTATCAACCGAAATATGACTATCCCATCAATAAAAATCTGAGCTAAAAACCTAATCATAATCTGATTTTACGTCATTTGTAGGTTGACTGATAAAAAAGACCTGAGTCTTAAGTCCGCCCTTTAATTTTTTTTCTACTTATTTTTTATTTATTTATTGTGGCATACACAATAGGTAACAATCATTTCCATGCTTAAGTCTAAAAAGTTACAGACACTGCTCTAGACTAGATCCGAAAGCGTGTACACACAGCATGACAAGCAATGCAAACATTGTTAAAAGCTCAAGATTAATATTGATATTAAATTTTAAAGGAATTTTGATTATGATAATATGTATGTGTACAGGGTTGACAAATATACTCGAAAGATATATTCAGCTCTTAATATGAACAAATAAATTCTTGGTGCGCTGAGAGACTGTTACAAAATTCTACCTAAAATTTTCGACGGTCTCACCTCGTTCACCTGGTTCCGTGGGCTTCTTTACGCGCCTAGGCTCTTCTTTCAAGTCCCTTGCATGGCCCTTTTATGGACTGGTGTAGGAAGCGGAGTATCTTTTATGCTTAACCTACTATAAACGAAACTAAACATCCCGACACGTCAATGCGTGTGTGTTCGCCCGCTCTCCACCCCTCGACACGACGAGAACGGGGGAGAGGTGCAGGAACGGGGAACGGTGACGCATATTGCGCGGGACCTTAGGAGATTATATTCTGTATGAAATACTGTTATTAATATCTGTGGTTGTTTTCCAGCTCGTCGACGTAGCGGAGCAATGCAGAGGGTGAGCTGCAAGCCTCCACCAGCGTCCAGTGTACTTGGAGATCCCAGGTACTCCTCTCTTGTTGATGCAACGCACGGACATTTCAGTATCATATAATTTCAACGATCTTTTTCGTATTTTATCGTCATCAGAAGCACAACCTCTCTGTACTACCAGAGCCATATATGTATTAGCTAGAGCAGTCAGAGGATCTGGCCTACGCTCTCCATGCTGGCCAGATGGGTTACAGACGTATCATTGATATCTATAAGCATTTTTTAGCTTGTGTTTCTTAAGTCGCCTTCTACGACATTCTCGGGAAGACTTCGAGTGGTCCTATTCTACTCTGCCGGGAACCACATGGCATTTATTCCACATTTATTAAAAAATTAAGCTGGATTTGCTTAATGAAATAAGTGAGATATTTTTAGTACATACATGTTCATAAAACATTGATGAACTTAGAAAGATGTAAGTACATATATTTTTTTGATAACTTAGCAAAGTATGTACTTATCAAGTTTTATGCATTAAATAATATTTTGAAAAGCTCTTGAACCTTGTGTCGGTTAAGTCAGCAATTTAAAAGAAAGGAATAAAAATCTGCTAAAATAGCTTAATATAAACCTAGGATGTCTAGACTTAAAATAACTTCAACTGTAGAGTCCTACATTTCCAATAATAAGGTATTTTCCTCCCCAAAACGTGATAGAGTGGAGATAAGGAAAGTGGCACTTGACTGTCTGTTCGTTTTGCACTCCAAAACCCCTAAACTAAGCCATTTGGCACGTGCGATCGTGACCAATAAATGGATAAGCACTTCCGATTGCGAAGAGGGGAGATTTGACTAAAGTGGATAATAGTTAAAAGATAACCGATTAAGCCTTTTTAGAGGGTAATGTGTTTAAACACAGTTCTTATCTTGATTTACTTGTTGTAACTCAATGAAAGTGAAGTTTCTGGTAATTTTTTTATACAAGGTTATTTACCAATGTATTTTCTTCTATCATCATCATCACCAGATTTTTCCTTTTCTACCTTCTCGCCCATCATCACGCTAGAAGTGGCCTTTGACTCTTGCAGCCCTGGGCTCTGTCTGTTTAGAGCCGCAATACCCAATAATAATCTCTGTCTGTCTGAATAGAGAATGATACTCTTACTGTGTTCTGTGATGATACTACAAGGTCAAAGGTAATGTTGAGAATAAAATGATGATAGGACTTCATTTAAGGTAAGTTCGTGGGGCTTACTAAGTATCAGTTCTAAAAATAAAGTAGATAAGAGGCGTTAACTAAAATAAAAGACTACAATAGGGATATGGTTACAATAATGCATAATAATAAACGACCAGATTTAAGGGTGTGCTGCGCGCACGTGGCCTACCCTCTACCCTTCCGACGGGCACTTCCTCTGGCCTCCCTATTGGTGTCAATCGATTATGATTGGTTATTTGTGGGGATTCTAGATGTGGCTTGAGTTTTTTATTATTAACTGTTGTATTAAAAATTATCAATAATCATATAATGGAAGAAAATGTGGTTGTAAAGGGTTCGCGACTTCACAGTACGGTCTTTGAAATAAAATAAAAAAACAACTAAAAGATACAACTTGTTGTATATACTGAAACTATTTAGTTAGGTTAGGTGTTTCAGTCAATAATACTGAAAAACTTTACCCAAGGAACCTATATCGATATAGATAAACTCGGATCAGCTGATCGGTCAACTTGTATGGGAAGTCAAAAATTATGTTTAATTTATCGATATATATGCCTGGGGGAAAGTTTTTCAGTATTAATAAAAATTCAGCGTTAAAATAGTTTCAGTATATTTTGTTACACCCTGTATAAGGAGTTAAAATGTAGCAATGTAACAATAAAGACCTCCGTGGCGTAACGGTTAACACGCTAGACCGCTAATCCGGAGGTTCTGGGTTCGATCCCCAGCCAGGGCAAGTTGGGAAATGGCCTTTTTTAAATTGTCCTGGGTTTTGGGTGTTTATCTATATATGTATTTATCATAAAATATAGTATCGTTGAGTAAGTTAGTATCCCACATCACAAGTTTTAAACTTACTTTGGGGCTAGCTTAATCAGTGTGATTTGTCCCTATATATATTTGATCGAGCGAGCGAAGCGAGCGAGAACTATAGTTCAAGTTGGGGGGAAAACAAATTGTTTGTATGTATGTTTGTTTCGCAATAACTGCCGAACCGATGGTCCGATTTTGATGAAATTTGGTAGGCATGTAGGAAATATCAATAGAATTTCAAGTTCGTTGTGCATCAAAATCGGTTCAGTAGTTTTTGAAATATTAATAAATAATCGCGAGGTCTAAGTTCGCGGCAAACTACTAGATATTTATATTAATGTTAAATTAAATTATGTTAAAGAATTAATCAATCAATTATTTTAAATAAGTATTATGTGTATTATGGATTTAAATTATCTGAAATAAAAATTATGAAAATATTCTATTTTTATTATTCTTACCAACTCCTAACCTTAACCCGGCTATAGCGTCAGTTGAAAATCATATGAAAAAGTGTTATCGAAACTAATACGTCTATCTGCCCTTCTCACCTACTAGAGACCACCCAGGTGGCCAGGTGACCTAGTAAATGTCACTAGGTATTGTAGAGATAACTAAAACGGCTAAAGAGCATGTTCCTTACCAGCTTTAAGGATATTTTCAGTTAATTATGTTGACCTTATAAGAGCATTGCAAGCTAGTTTAAAATGAATGTAACAGCTGCGTCGTGTAGGAGCCGATTAAGGGAATAAGCGTTATCAGGATCCTGCTTCACTTTTTGTGATTTGTTTATACAAGTCTGGTTTGGTTAAGTCTTCTTCCTCGTCTAAGCGCATTCCCTCCTCAGCTGTGCTGCTTCGGAGCCCGGAGTGCGCTTTCCCGCTTTTTCTTCTCCAAATATAATATGCATGTCAATGGTCACCCAAAGATGCCAAAGATCTTGTAAAATGGAGAAGAAATAGCCGAAACACTTTCAATGATTTGGCTATAGTTTTACAACCGGCCGCCTGCCTGACGTCAACCCCCTTTCAGAACATATATGTGCTTAGTCCTTTAGTCGCCTCTTACGACATCCACAGGAAGAGATGGAGTGGTCCTAATCTAACCCGGAACCACACGGGTAAGTCAAATTAAGTATCTTTTTTATAATTAAAGGACTTCATGTTTTAAAATGTAGTGACATACGGTTCTTGTAGTCGATATAAGCTTTGTAACAAACAAAATAAAAGTAAGCTAATTCTAATATTAAATAAACGGGCAACTGCGAGTCGGACTCGTACATGAAGGGTGCCGTACCACCGTAGAATGTTTTAAAACGCTAAAAAACACGTTTTTTGTATGACGACCCCCTTTAATTTTTAACTTAATTTTATTTTTAATATTTGTTATATCCGCCACAGTAAAACATAATCGGTGAAAATTTCAAGTGTCTAGCTATTACGGTTCAAGAGATAGAGCTCTGTGACTGACGGACAGACAGACAGACGGACAGATGGGCAGACAGTGGAGTCTCAGTGATAGGGTCCCGTTCGCACCCTTCGGGTACGGAACCCTAAAAGGTGTATTATACAAAATATGAATGACAGTTTATGTTTTTTCTTTTTTACTAAAAAATAACTTGGAGAAAATATACTGTAAAACTATTGCAAGGACTCTATGACACTGTTCAGTTTTCTTCAACCCATTCCCTGCGGCATGTTTAAGAATTTAGACATAGATAGAAAAGATTTTTTGACTTTTATAAATCAATAATTCGTTTCAGTATGTTTTGTTTAGTATCAGATAAGTTATTATACTTGAATTTGGAAAATATTTTACTAATGTTTGTAATTTTTTTTTAACAGCAGTATGGGAGCACCATTAAACGTTATACCCACTAAAAGTGACATTGATAAAAATATAAAATGCCGCATCTAGTGCTGTACATCCACAGCCGACACCGGCATAAGGGTGGAATAAAGGCCTTATTAAAAAACTTAATTCCGTCCTTTTGTCTGGCTGTCCATCCTCAATTTGTTCATTACGTGTTAGGAAGTGCAAGGGTTGGAGGCAGATGCATGATTTTCGTGAGCATTTTGTAATTGGTTCCGTACATAGATAACAAAACACATAGAAGGAGCATTTTATATAAAATTGGAACTTTGAGTTACATTTTATCCGTGTAAGAAAGAATCATTTTATAAAAAAAAAATTTTTACCTATTTAAACTGATATTTATTCAGAAAGAAGATTAACAAATGAATTTTAAAAAATAAGAAAAAACTAACTAAAACTATTTAATTAAAACTACTTAACTTATAAATAAAAAAGACCAGGCAAATCGATGCCCCGTGGTAATGTGCCCAGAAGGCTGGCAGCATTGCCACGTTGTATGGCAATGCTAATCTTTTGAGCCAGATAGAGGCCAGCCCTCTGGTCATGTGTGACGTCTGTCAATTTCCGGGCGACAGTATTTTATATTTTGTGCGCTGATGGTCCCCACGGCTCTAAATTTTCAACCCCAAACGGCTCAAATCAGTAATTATTGCCGAGGCTACTATATTTGCGCCGTTTGAGGGTCTCTGCAGCTAGTCTCTCTAGTTATTTATATTATTATTTTTTTTACAAAATTTGTTTCAAAAATTAATAACCCTTAGCCTGTCAGTTCCCACTTAAGTATTAGTTTTAGATTTAATTTATTGCTGTTGAATTTAGCTTTAATTATATTCTATCATATATAATAAAGCTTGTAAATATGTATAACAAGATATACGAGTAGTTATAATAGCTTAACAAATTTTTTGAGCCTATAGAAATTAATTAAGTAAAGTTTGTAGTCTATGGTTCCTTAACTCTGTTCCAATTTAATTGGGCTGCGTACAGCTGGATATTCATTGGAGTCGTGCTTTGAGAGATAAAACAAATTGCATGACGTTAAATAAACGCCTCTTAAAGTAGTTAATGTGGTGTGGATTATGAGATATTTATAGCATTGCTGATAAGCACTATACGTACTTACATGTATTATTCCTGCGACTATATTTACAGTTTCAAAATATTATTATTATATATACCTTCTTATTTCTTTTTTTTTTATTACAGAAATATAATTTCTTTTATATAGGATTATATTAAAACTATGCAGATGATGTGCCGGGTGCTATAATGATATGTTCTTCTTTCGGCTTTTTTAATACATTATTTGGTTTTTTTTCTGGGCAAATCGAATAGACCGAAAATAAATTATATCACTTTACACTGCTGAAGTAAAAATATATTTCTTTTTTACTTAGACGATATAAATTTTTTGCACAAACATGTAACCAGTCAAGCATTCTTGTAAATGGCATTTGACTTATTTCCAACCATTTGGATTATGTAAAGCAATTAAATAAAGTTCCATGAGTATTGAATTTATATACATTACGCTGCTGTGGCAGCGGTTTTCGCCGTTGCAGCTCCGCGCGCCCTTCTCTCTGGCATGCGTTGCGTCAAGCGGGTCCACGCGACGTGTTCGTTCAGTCTATTCCTTTCATAAACTCTACGTGAAAAGAGACACGGCATCACGCGAAGTATTCTGCTTTCTCTTTCGTACGTAGAGTTTGCGACAGATATAGACTGAACATGTCGCTTGGTCCCGCTCGCTCGACGCAACGCATGTTGCTCCTCTACACGATGGGCCATCATTGTCTAGATCTTTGTACATTGCTGCGTTGGATGGAAAACTCTCAAAAGCTTTTATGAGGTAAATAGTGTATAGTGAATTTGCGCAATGATAACCCAACGTGTGGAGGGAGCCATTAGACAATACATACTATTGATGGAACAGAGGATGAAATAAATATGACGCCTTTTGTGACGTTTACGTCAGTGATTCGGCCTTAGACGATACCTCGTCACATATCGCCTGAAACTTGAACAACCTTCCTATACACAATCGGTAAACACATGAACCGCAACTATTCTTATACGGAACTCAGCACAGTTAGTAAGTGGTTCCTATCACCGCGCCGCGCGGGCAATCAGAAAGCAATGTCAAATTGTTCGGAAAATTGTCAGGTGTAGTACACATACTGCAGAAGGCATTACCGATCGCTGAACTGTAGCGGAGTCTATACAGTCATATAATTGGAATATTGCTACGAACTACAGCATGTACTTGTTCGATATGCCGTTGGAAATATCGCTTTACGGGAATTTTCCCATTGTAAATTTGCAAATGTAAGAAAATAACGCAAGACCGGACTGAATGGAAGAAGTGGAGGGAGGTCTTTGCCCAGCAGTGGGATACGTGATGGCTCGTATTATTATTATTCTCTTTATTTATATTAACTTTTAGGCTAGGTTATTTGTAATAAGTCTATAAAAAGTAAAATATAAAAAACATAGTACAATAATTTAAACATATTATCAAAAACCTAACCTAGCTACCCGCTGGTAGCTGGCTTGCCCCGTTACCAGCAGGCCCAAGCTACCGGCAGTTAGGGTCGTAGAGAGAGAAACCTCTCATTTCTGCATCGGCAATTAAGTAGGTATTTTTAGTTTTATTTAACTAACAAAAGGCAAAGATTCCGATACACTTAAGCACATAGCTGTTGAGTGTGGAGTGATGGCGCTCATGGAACTGACTGCACTAGGCTTATCTCCCGGATCGGTTTACGAAAGCGAAGCGCGCGCCGGCGGACCGCGACGCCCGTTATCATGTGGGATATAAACACTACTACAAATAACTACTCAGTTATATAAGTACCAAAAAAAAAAGATTTTCGTCATATTATTAAATGCGAACTAACTTTAAGGTGAAATGGTAGCATAAGTGGCGCCCTCATTTGAAATAAATTGTTTAAAACTAAATATGGTGATATTAAAAAATTTAATTTGTATCAATGTCTAAAAAGCCCTTTAAACTATTTTATGAATAACCTTTGAAATTATTACTAATAGTCCGTCTAGTTTTAAAACGGGTTTTCGCCAAAAATGGCCACTTTTGGCGAAAACCCGTTTTAAAACTAGACGCACTACCAATATAACTTTCAAAGGTTATTCATACAATAGTTTAAAGGTCTTTTTAGACATGATACAAATAAAATTTTTAAATACCACCATATTTAGTTTTAAACAATTTATTTCAAATGAGGGCGCCACTTATGCTACCACTCCACCTTAAGACTTAGTCATAGGTATGGCGCTTCATAAGATCATACAAGCGGAGTAACATTTATGGCATCTACTACTACAAACGAAACTATACATCCGTGCACACCCATGGGCACGCTAATGTGTAAGTTTCAGTGTTCAAAGCCATCAAACCCATCTGTGAACGGGGGAGAAGTGCGGGGACGCCATATTGCGGGAGGCGCTGCGAGTTTCCATTCTAATATTAATCCTGTGACCTGTAACTTAGTTTAAACTTTAAATCATAATCCGCTCAAAACAAGAAGATCCCACAATATGTCACTTTCTCCTCTGTCACTGTCAACTTAATTTGGATGATTAATAATGGTTTAAAACAAGCATTTTTAGCTGTTTACCATGTTTTCCTATGGTATTCGCTTATATAACGTGGAAGGGACATAACCATAATAAATCGAGCCACGGGCTATGCTAGATCACTATAGCATAATGAAGTAAAAATAACAGACAAGTTGTATAGTGTCGAAAGAACTAGGCGTATAGGCGACTAAGTGAATTTTATGGAGATAGCTACAATTAAATGCGACAAAACATAGTAATATATCACTTTTTCTTTTTGAGCAAGGTTGCCTGGAAGAAATTGCTTAGCGATAAAGCCGCCTTGTGCGCATTTCCTAGTTTTTAAGATGTCCTGTCAATTGCAATGTTTTGTGCAATAAAGGGTAGGTATTGTATCGTAATATGAGATGTCTCCTCTATAAAGTAACTATGCCTAATAACGCACTAGAATCTGAAATCGATGGGATCTAATCTGGAATCTGAATATGAGAAACTGAAATCTTCCTTTTTGCTTATTGCATCATCCAAACACCATTGACTACGAATCATAAAGTACACATATTCGTAATCAAGCTTCCCTTCAAACCACGAACTTCACGGGTTTGCTTAACCGATGAGTCACCATCTTGTAGAAATTCTCGGCGGATGTGAGCCAACTCAATGTAACATCAAGGATTGTTTCATAGTCTGACGGATTTAAAAATGTTACGTACTTATTGATGTTATCGTCTTTATTTAAGTTCATCTTGTTAGCTGATTGTTAAGGCGAAATGCGAAACAGATTTTTGACGCGCTTTACCTGCAAGCAAAACCATATTGCTTTCAAAAACTACGAATTCGCCAAAAGTTTTGTATGATGTTGAAAGTTAAAAGTATTTATCAGTCGCTGGCGGGAGCACATAATCATACAGTTTTCCTCGATAGAAAAAATCTGAAAGTGACATCTAATTCTGCAAATTGAGATTAAATGTTGCAACGTGACTTCGGAGAATCAGTTATGAATGAATTTTTCTAAAAACATTTTGTTGTTTCACTGCTGGGCAAAGGCCTCCCTTTTTTCCTTCCAGTGCCTCTAAATACATTTCTATTCAGTTTAAATTTTAAATTATTATCATCGCGCTTAGGCATTGAAAAATAATCTCTTTTCAATTGTACTTACTTAATAAATCAATTTAGAATTTATTTATAACTTTTGCATGGTTCATTCATGAAGCAATAGACTGCTTCATGAATTTTGACTTTACTGGGCAAGTATCATAACTGGTTTTAAGAATAACTTAAGTGGTCCTGATATATTGTAATAGGTAAAGTTATACATAACACTATAATTTATGACCTTATTAGAGGAGATAGTTGGTTCCTGAGCTAGGTAAATACTACCTGTATTACAAATTACCAGGTTCCCTCCACGCTGGGCTAAAAATAAGATTATTTAGGTAGAGTACATATAAGACGTTTAAGCTAATTTAACAGAAAAAATAAAATAAGTAAATAATGATAATGTGATAAAATAAAGTACTCAAATTAAATAATGAAATAATGTCCTGCTCACGTGGTATTTTTTCACCATTTCTTATTCTTATATTTATTCTTATATTATTATATTTCGCATTTTGAATGCTTAAAAAACCCTATAAAATAAATAAATTAACTGTTTCTTTATGAATTGCTCTATACTAATAATATATACTTGATATGTATACGAGTAGGTATATTGCAGTCTGTAATTCATAATATGTGTAATATAAACCTTATTAACAGTAATTATGAACTATCCACTAATTGAGCCAGTAGCTTCTCACATTTAGTGCCACGGAAGCAATAAAGCATAATTTTAATTTAATATCACAATTGATGAACAGTTATTTTGAAGAAACTCGAATCTTTCGTCTGGCTTTTCGGGTCGCATAATGATGAGATAATTTTTTGATAATATTTTCTGGTATATGTTATATTTTTATGAGATAATATCGAATGCCAACTAGCAACTCGTCTAAACAGCTCATGGTCTGAAAAAAATTTCAATCACAATAGGAAGTCTTCTTCATCCAAGCGCTTTCCCGGTTGCATCCTAAGCTGTGCTGCTTTGGAGCCCGGAGTGCGCTTTCCCGCTTTTTCTTCTCCAAATATTACATTCATGTCAATGGTCACCCAAGGATGCCAAAGACCTTGCGTTGGAGCAGAAATAGCCGGAAGAGTTTAAAGATTTGGCTATAGTGACGTCAACCCTCTTTGGGAATGTATTTGGGCGAAAAGTTTTACAACCGGCCGCCGCCCGACGTTAACCCTCCTTGGGAATGCAATTGAATCACGAGACGTTTTTGCTTAATCCTTTAGTCGCCTCTTACGACATCCACAGGAAGAGATGTAGTGGTCCTATTCTAACCCAAAACCACGCGGGGTAATCATAATAGGAAGTAATAAAGAATAATCTCGCCTAGAAACATTGACAGAATATATGTATAGACCAGCTATCTCAAACATTGGTCCCTGTTCTATATTTGAATATTTGGCGGCGTGAATTTTATTACTTACGTGTTTAAAACAATGTAATCTGATTTATCGATGGAAAGTTATCTCTTTACACTTGGCCATGTTTCTTGAATTATTCTTTATGTACTGTTGTGCATTACAGGGCATTTTTATTATGTTTACCATAGTTTCGTATCGTTTTCGCTTATACAGGGTCTAACAAGATATACTGAAACTATTTTAAGGGTGAATTCAGTCCACGATACAAACAACTTTCCCCAAGTAACATGTATCGAAATAGGAAAAATATTTTTTTCCCTCGCATACAGATCAGCTGATACGAATTTGTATGGAAAGCAAAAGAAACTTTTTCTTATTTTATATATGTTCTTTGGGGAAAGTTGTTCAGTATCGTGGACTGAATTCACCCATAAAATAGTTTCAGTAATTTTGTTACTAGGCGTTCTTTTAGTACCTTTCAAGCGACTAATTGAAGCTACAATTGAACGGAACAAAACAGTGATATGTGGTGTCTCCTCTAGTTTCACATTAGCTCTTTGTCTAGAAATAGAAATATTTTTCTCCAAAATTATGAGATGGTCTAAACGAAAACTTATTTTATTGTACAAAGGTACAAAATAACCCAGTTTCCCACCCACACCACCCTTCTAGCCACTAGGCTATGTAAGTGCCCACTGTTGTCAGCTTTTTTAACTGATGACAGCCGGGACTAACGGCTTAACGTGCCTTTCAAAGCACGGAGAAGCCCATCATCATTCAAAAAATAACCTTTGGATTTATGACCCAAAGCTCCATCTACTCTGAAAGGTAGAACTTTTTGCGTTATGTATAATTTTAATAGAAGTCAAGCTATACTGAATAATTTTCGAATATCTTTGGCAATGACAATAAAAACTTTTTAAATTTATTTCTCTCAGCACCCAAGCACCTTTTATATGTATACTTAATTCAACAAAAAGAAACTAACCAATCTATTGTCTCCATAATTATGCCGTCATATATAAAGATATTTATTTTAATAAATACGAGTAGTAATGCTAGCAATGCTTTTAACAGAAACGATGACAGTCTTATTTAAATAAGCAGGTAAATTAACAAGGAGTATAAATAGTTATTTTAAAAGGCCAGTTGAACGAAGAACTTGACAAGAAGTAGTGACTGTTAATGCAAAAAAATAGTTGTCAATTGCCAGTATGCAATTTTTTTTATAGACAATTTCGTTTATAAAATGCCATTCATGTTTATTTAACTGACGTACTCGTTTCATATTTTCCACTATTTACTACCTATTTTCCAATTATATATCCCTATCTATCTGACCTAGCTAGGATCGTTCAGTCCCAGATGTCATCATTCGATGGCAGTCGTCAGGCTGTATCAGATGAGACAGTATCTCTAGTTACTGGCTAATAATGCATAGGAAAAACAAACAAGTTGCTATTTCAAATATCTCGATTTTAGGTATGTATTGACATTACTTCTCAGACTTTGTTTATTCCCTTAATTGACTTGTACGATCTACGCAGCAAGAGAAGAAGTTGGTAGGTACATTCTTTGTTTTTGTTCTCATCCAGACCAGTACAGATGAGGTCAATATTGAGTTGTTTATCAGATCTCAACATTTTGTAAGAATCCGCGAATTACCATAAGTTGTATAATCAAGATTATATTCGCAACTTAATTAACTTGCTGCGTGAACTTACGAAGTTACAAAACTTTATGCAAATTGTATGTAAACTGGAGTTAAAGTTCACCATGAAAGTTGTGTGCTTCTCGGTGGCTCTTCGATTTTTACTTTTTAGTTTTGTTTGTCTGTTTTTCGTGAGTGTAAGTGGCCAACACTGGTGTCAGATTTTTTAAGCTACCTAAAGGCATCTGACATAGCGTGACGACTGCCATCTAATGATGACAGCCGGGATCAACAGCTTAATGTGCCTTCTGAAGCACGAAGAATCACTTAACTTGCGCAATCGCTAATAATGCGTGCTCCCGCCGAGCCACCGCGCTCCTCAATTTTTTAGTAAATAGTATCTGAACTGAAAATAAGGGATAGCAACTTCCACGTAGATTTGGGAGTAACGAAAAATCTTAGAATACTTCTCTTCCCGTACACATCGTAAAAGCCGATCGAGGGAATAGGCAAAAATACGAATCATGTCAACAGGCGATGCGGCTAGCAACCTAGCTAGTGATAAATGTGACAGAGGAGCGTAAATTGAATGTGAACCCTGGACAGAATACACTGATTGTACCTATTCCAGGGTTTTACCTTACCTCCCCTACTTCTCAGATTTCGAAAAAGACGCCGATAACAATAGGTCTATAGACATTTAAGTATTCTCAACCATTAAAACTCGACAAGAAGAAGCCATTGAAAATTCTAATCAAGTACCAAATCTGCTGTAATTAAATAATATGAGTAGCTACAAACATCGTTTGCCACTGACAAATAGACGTAACTTCCTCTTTTATCTCATTTCTAAAACTTGGCGCGTGCATATACCACCAGCTCATCGTGACCTCTCACTTAACTCTAAAAATATGAGTTTTCTTGGCATTTTTACTTTAGGGGGGTGTCAATTTACGCTGGTTTCTGACAAGTAATGTTAAACTAGGTGTGGTGACGGTGGTTTGCCCGTTCCGGTGGTGGTCATGATATACGAGCTGCTTTTTATTCAACGTGCGCTTGACCTACGGAGGAATCACAATACTATGGTGTATGTTATGTATGGAGTTACATTGTTACGTCGAAATGCTGTAGGCAGAAAATAATATTCTGACTATTAAATTACATTTTTATTTTGTAAAAGCCTGTGTGTGTGTTACTTTTAAAGACCGAAATCGCTTATTTACCTCATAGACGACTTTTATAAAACGGCCACAACGCGAAGTTCGTGTCTTGAAAAATCAAACACCAGTATTGGCCACTTATACACACCACACGGAAAACAAACAAAAACGTATGTACGTAGATATATGAGTCACAAAAATGGCGAGCGTAGAAGACAGTGCGAATTGGAGACGAAAAAGCCAGAACAATTTAAACAATTTTCCTGTAGTTTAACGACCGATTGCCTGACTGACGTTTATCCTTGGGAATGCAGTTTCGTAGAATGAGATCATCATCTTCTGAGCATATTCCCGGTTGCATCCTTAGCGGTAACGCTTCAAAGCCCCGCTAGCTATCCTAAGTGATTTGACGAGGTTACTGGTTTTTACAATGAGCGACTGCCGTCTGACCTCCGCAACCCAAAGGGTAGACCAGAACCAATAGGATAGGTCTATACCTATCCTATTGGTGCTGGTAAAACTATTTTTGTAGATGTTTGTGCCCATTTAGTCACCTTACAACATCCACAGGGAGAGATAGAGCGGTCATATTCTAGGCCAGTAACCATACGGCATACGGTATCTATTATATAATTCTTAGAATATTCCTACAAACATCATATTGAGAACATAACCGACCTCACCGTGCATCGTCCCCAAAAGCAATTAAAGACAGTTACACACACGGCGCGCACGCGCCGTGCCGTGCGCGTCGTTCCGGATCGCGCGCAGGGGCCCATGTCGTTCGCCTTTGACACTACCGACCAGTCAATGGGCTTAAAAGAATCCAATAAAGGCACTTTTAAAATACTCTGATATAAAAATAATAATAATATGGGACATAGGAGGGAAAGGGTGATAATGAAAAAAACACTAAACTTACATGTAAGCAGCTAGTATTTATAGTATCTGTGGCTGTAAGTAACGATTTTACGTCAACATTTGTGCTTAAACAAAGTGACTTTTATTAAGAGATATTATAAATATTCTATGATGATAAAGATATTTTCCCCGGGCTCCGAAGCAGCACAGCTGAGGATGCAACCGGGAATGAGCTTAGACGAAGAAAAAGAATAAAAATATTTTAAATTGAACGGAATAATGCGAATCATGTTAATTAATAGGCGATGCGGCTAGCAACCCACCATTATTTTAATTCCTTTTTTACCTTCTTCCATGCTGGTCTGGGAGAAAAGAAAAAACATAGAATACACTAGCTGCTTCTCTTCCCGCGCAGACCGTAAAAGCCGATCGAGGGAATGAGCATGAATCTAAATCATATCAATAGGCGATGCGGTTAGCAACCCATCACTATTATGATTTCCTTTTTCCGCCATCATGCCCACCATCACGCTAAAGGTGGCCTGGGCCTTGCCGCCCTAGGTTCTGTATGCCCCGTTAGGGATAAAGACGTGATAGTGTATCTTTTTTATCTTCTCGCCCACCGCCACGCTATAAGTGGCTTTTGGGTCTTGCGGCCCGGGGCTCTGTCTATACTTACAACCGCAAGACTAAAAATGCTCTGTCTGCCCCATTAAGGATAAAGACGTGATAGTGTATTTGTATTTTATATGGTGAACGGGATAAGACAAGGGATAAGGCGTTGGATATGCGGAGTAACACAAAGAGATCGCGTGAGAAACATCCGCATTCGCGGCAGCCTTCATGTCCATGACATAGCAGACAAACTGCGAGAAAGTCGCTTACGCTGGTACGGTCATCTTGTGGAAACTCGCAAGCTAAGTGGCAAACAAAAATGTATAGCCATGCCGCCTCCGCCGGGGCCCGGCAGACGTGGTAGATCCAAGAAATGCTGGCTTGATCAAAAAAATTATCAATAAAACACTGCGAAATATCGTTGGGCACGGCTCCGGGCCTTTCTTCTCTTTCGACGAATATTTCACAGTGTTTTATTTATTATTTTATTTGTATTATATTTATAATTTTTTTTGGCTATTGTGGGTGTCTGTAGAAAACCCTTAAGGTGAAGGGATAAGCAAATGGCCTTGAAGTGTGAAATAAATTGTTAACTTGTAAATATGGTGATATATATATACATATTTCCATATTGCTCTTCGTCATGCACTAGATAGCCCTTTAAATTATTTTATGAACCACCGTTGAAAGTATTTACATTAGTCCGTCTAGCTTTAAAACTTGCCTCCGCCAAAAGTGGCCACGGCAAGTTTTAAAGCTATACGGATCACCAATAATAGTTTCAACAGCAGTTCATAAAATAATTTAAAAGGATATCTAGTGCATGACGAAGAGCAATATGGAAATTATCACCATATTTACGAGTTAACAATATATTTCACACTTCAAGGCCTAACCCCCTTCACCTTAAGATTTTTATGTAAATTTTTTGATGAATGAACTGTAGTAGTTTAATAACAGTAATTTTTCAAAAACACGCACGGTATTGCAAATTGTGAACACACGTCACCTTAATTTGGTTGGCAATTATACTTGTTTTGTTTCTTAGGCGGTGAACCCACTGCCCCGCGCACCGTCGCGGAGCGCGGTGCGGCAGATTTTAACATTGTATGCAAGTATCTCAGTTTGTATAGAAAACACGCCTAGTCCAACACACTGAAAACGCGTCAACGCGCAGGAGCGTCAGTGTGTTGAACCGCGCTTCGCGACGGTACGCGGTCACCGCCTTATGCTCTGTAGTTTTCTGAATAACAACAAGAAACGCTACAACCTATTAGCATTTACCATTGGTAATTAGTTGTTTACGTTCTTACTTCTGCAATGCTATGTAAATAAGTAAGCAAATAAATTTATCTATACACCTTTTAAAAATACCACCCAGGTAATAATTACTAGAAAAAGATTAAGAGATATTTCAAAAGCATTCAGGTGTATAGAGTTAGTATTAATTTAAATTTAAATTATCGAAGTACCTACCTGATCATTAATTAGTAAAATTTTTCTTTTTTAATTATAACTAAATATTTTCATCAACATCATCTGGTCTTTTTTTAGTCTCCACTGCAGGAACAGGACCCTCTCTGTACTACCAGAATCATATATTAGCCAGAGCAGTCAGAGGATTTGGCCTACACAATCCACGCTGGCCAGACGGGTTGAAGAGGTCTCATTGATGTTTACGTACAAGCTTTGTTTAGCAAGTGATTTCTAAGTCGCCTTCTAAGTTCTACGACATCCACGGGAAGACTTGGAGTGGTCCTATTCCACTCTGCCGGGAACCACACGGCTAAATATATTAGAATTACTTTTAATGAAAATAAGACATAAGTAGAAAATATGGTTATATATAACGTCTAACAAAATATACTGAAACTATTTTAAGGGTGAATTCAGTCTGTGATATTGAACAACTTTCCCTAAGGAACATATGTCGAAATATGAAAAATAATTTTTGGCTTTTCCTACAGACTCGGATCAGCTGATCGGTCAACTTGTATGGGAGGCCAAAAATTATTTTTCATATTTCGATATATGTTCCTTGGGGAAAGTTGTTCAGTATCATGGACTGAATCCACCCTTAAAATAGTTTCAGTATATTTTGTTAGTCCCTAATGGAGGAATATCTCCATTATAACCTATGTATATTGTATATATATATATATATACCTATATATATGTGTAATATATTTTGTGGATAGGAAATTCGATAAGATACATTTTTCTTTCAAAATAGCTCTCCTGATTTTCCGCGTGGCATTTTTGGATGACATAATCATGATGACAGATCTCATCAGAAATCTGAGGTTTAGACGTTGATGCGATTGTTTGTTTGTTTTTCGTATATGTAAATGGCCAATACTGGTGTCAGATTTTTCAAGCTGCCTAAAGGCGTCTGACAATGCTAACGACTGTCATATAATAATGAAAGACAGCATAAAACAGTTGGGTAAAATGTGTCAATCTACGGTAGCCCTACATTTTACTCACACATGGACACGTGTGCACGAATATTGTATCCTTGGTTGATTTTGCTCACGATGTGTCAGATTCGAGTGGATTACGGAATAAGCAAGTAAGTAATCTTTATTAGTCGTAGTCGCAAGTAATCTGCATAAATATTAGATGTTTGTCTGTCTGTGCATCCGTGGCGACCTACAAACGGACATTCCACCTGCTATTGTTGCACAACTGAAGACTAGGTACGTGCCGTTCGTGATTTACGGAACTGGTGTATTTTATTAGGTATTGGAACGTGAATTTATTGTTCTACGGTACTTAAAAAAGAAATGTTTATTTCTCTTATACTCCTGTGCTTGTTTTTGTAACTTTTGCCAGCACACATCGTATATATGTACTTACGATTATTTTTATGTAATATACTAACTAGAATCAATTAATTACTTTTACGAGATCTAAGGATACTCGTAAACTATGTCTTCTCAAGCATGTATGTATAGGTAATGTAGGTATAATCACTTTTTCAAATGTAATCTGGTTTAACTGCTAAGTACATCACTACCTATATGTCACGCATGTTTTGTATCTTTACCCAACATGAAACGTCTTTTTATATCGTCTTGCTAAATATAAATGTAGTTTTTTGAGCATTTTATATTTTTCGTCAGGAAACAAGTTTTTATTTTTAACACTTTTATTTATAACAGCTCCTCCGTGCATATAGATTAACGCTTCGTAGCTCTGCCACAACAACACGTCTTTACATAACGTCTTGTTAGTATTTTAAGAATTATTTTTCGTTACGACACATATTTTATACTTGTTATTTGTAACAGCTCCTCATCCATCCCTATATGTCACGGTTCGTGGCTACACGAAGCACCACACGTCTTTACATAACGTCTTGCAAAATATAAAATATTGAATCGAGTCTATCTAGAATTTGTACTAATAATTGTGCAAAAACGTAAATAATATTTTGAATACATTTCCAAACATAATTCACGGCGTGCATAATTTATTTTTTGTGTTTGTTACAGATTATTATATAGTGAAAATGAGGCAAATGACCGGGGAATCGCCGTGGCCAGATACTGGTCAAATTTGATTTAATTAAATTTATAAATAGCCTTTCGACTCGAGAAGAAGAAGAAGTATAAAGTTACAAATAAAATGTAATGTTGGACATAATATTATGTATTGTCAAACTGTTGCCGATCATTTTAACTGTTTTGACTATTTCTCCTCTACTTTTCAGGGTCCTTGGCATCCGTGGGTGACAATTGACATGCATATTATATTTGGAGAAAAAAAGCGGAAAAGCGCACCCCGGGCTCCAAAGTAGCACAGCTGAGGATGCAACCAGGAACGCGCTAAGATGAAGAAGAAGACTAAAAACTGCATTGATAGATACTGGATGTTTCCTATTACTGCTTACAATACTGTAATTTACGAGTACGACAAAGGACCACTGAGAAATATAATTAAATTTAAAAGTAAGAATTGGTTGATATGCTTGCACCCTCCCATCTCAGAGGATCAGTCTCGAGAGCCTGTTCGGCTGCAGAAAATGCTGAGATCGCCAAATGGCGCAAATATAGTTCGTTCAATGATGACTATATTTTTAAATATTTTTATTTATTTTATCTTTTTTTTTTTAAATAAACTTTTTCTAAACAGAATTGGTTACTAAAAAATAACAGCATATCATTCCCCTGAAACTTGACTCCTCTTGGTCCTACGGTCCTACCCACTGCACATTTGCCAAAAATCCAAATTACGCTGATGTTCACATACACCGGGCATACCAAGCTTATCTGTCCAATCGCTAATCGTGAAGCTGAACTAACGAACTTTTGTATGAATATTCATTCCGCGCCCCTCGTCTTATTATTTCATAAATTCATTAACCATCAATCATTTAACCTTTGATAAGCTGCACGTATTGTATTATGTTAATGTTAATAACCCCTTAACTTTGTTAAGCCACTGTTGCTGGGAGGAAAAATCTAACTTTGTAGCATAAAGAGACTTGCTAATTAAATTAAATGTCGATACGATGTTTGTAATTATACTTAATATGTTAAGTTACTATAAAGAAACTAAGCAGGTAAGTTCTTCAGTACTTACCTACTTTTATGTCTAATCAGTCATCTCATTTGCTCTTTCGAAAAACTTGTTTAGTGTACAAACAAATACCTAAGTTATATATGGTGTAAAAAATGGTGTGGTAATTAAATATAGAAATGTAAAATCTATCTTTAATTATCTTATAAATTAAATTAAATGTCGATATTATCAATGTTAGTAATTATACTTAACTTACAACAAAGAAATTTTTCAAGTAGGTACTATTACTTTTATGTTTAATCGTTAAGGCCGTACCCGAATTTTCCGAGGTCCAGTGCTGCCCCCATTTAAAATAAATCATTTCAAAGAAAACGTAGACATCATTTAAAATTTTGCAACTATCAAGTCCTAGATAACCCTTCAAAGTATTTTATGAACTACTGTTTACAATTTATAATGAGAAATTTAAGCTTTACTACGCACATTTGCCAAAAGTGGCCGTTTTTCGCAAATGTGCGTAGTAAAGCTTAACGTTCTCACTTTAAACTGTAAACAGTAGTTCATGAAATACTTTGAAGGGTTATCTAGGACTTGATAGTTGCAAAATTTTAAATGATGTCTACGTTTTCTTTGAAATGATTTATTTTAAATGGGGCAGCACTGGACCCCGGAAAATTTAGGTACGGCCTTAATCTCGATTCGCTCTTTTGATAAACTGGTTCAGTGTACTAAAAACAAATATGTTTATCTATTCTTCATTATAGAGAAGTCAAAAATGGTGTGTTTATTAAATAGTATAATGTAATAATCTTTCATATTTCATGACCGTTCCAATTGTTGTTTTCTGAAACAATAAAAGTTATTTAAACATTTTCCAAAAATAAAAATAATTTATTATGAAGCTTATTTCAATTATTAGTCAAGTATTATATAAGTAATACTTAAAATAAACATATTCTGAGTGTATAATAATTTGGAAGTTATACGAAAATGGCGAAACATAACCTACATTGTGTAATTTTACAATTTAATTGATCGAAATTTGAAAGTGAGGCATCTTGATTTATACTCGTTTCAACAACGCATAACTTATGCGTATATACAACAGTCATGGCGAACATATAAAACATATTTGCAATTAAAATTTTTAATTTGAATTAGTAGCAACTAGCAACGCATTTTGCTACACTTAAGTTGCGTTTACGTTACAAATGAAGTGCAATATAATTTTTGTTATATAGTTATAGAAGGATAATTTTATTATTATTTATTTAACCACTTAATTAAAATTCAATATACATCAACTATATACTCGTATACTTTACTCTAACTACAAATAATACTGTTTATTTTATTTTTGTAGACAACAAGTATAATTATGCTATACTTGTATAGCATAATTATACTTGTATCACATATGAATATAAACTACTTTTTACGTTACAGTATTTTTTTTACGTAAACAAAATGAAATAATATATGAATTGATCTCCACACCACACATCCGTTCATTCATAACAAACAGTAATAAAATAACGTCCAAAAACCCAACGACACGTAACACTTCCTCCCTCAAGAAACAATAAAATGTTCTAACAAACCTGCGGTCAACTATCCCTTGCCGTGGTCTGCGAAGCAGAACCGGGTTAAGAACTATATTTTACATCGAAAAACCACATTAAACCTTATCAACCTAGCAATAAAATTAAATATCAAATGCATGAAGTCAGATGAGTAAGACACAGCGTAGACAGTTAGTAGGGTATAGAAAATTGAATTTTATGATAATAGTAATATGGTCAACAATTGGTACGTGGCCTATTATTAGGGTGATCGCCTGGCCAGTAATGGGCAAGCAAACAGTGAGTTTTAGCCATAAAATACGGACATAAGAGAAGTAGAGCTAATGATGAAGAATTTTTTTTTCTTAGCTTCTTAATTGATAATAAACAGGGACGAGGGTCAGTCGATTCTTAGGGTCGCCTTACATAGGGGATAAACTATAAAAAAAAACCGGCCAAGTGCGAGTCGGACTCGCCCATGAAGGGTTCCGCAGCAACAAGTAACATTTTATTATTTAAAATTAACTATCTATGATACCGAGACCGCTATAGTTTTAATTGAAAGTACATACTTTGACGTATATACCACATTTTTTTCAGAATTATTTTAGTAATATTTCAAAAGATACGGTGGCGGGACACCTCAAATTTTAACTTTGTATTAGATTATCTCAAGACTGGGGGGTTTGATCTACATAGTTTCAAATCAGTTTTTGTTGCATTTTAAAAGACCTTTTCAACAATACCCCACACGTTGGGGTTAGTTCAATTAAATTTTTTTAATTCTCTTTTCGTTGTATAGGAGGGGGTGGGGCTGAAAAAAAAAACATTTTTTCATAATTTTAAAAACCAACTTTTGGAACTTCAATATCTATCTCTCCACCAATTTTCGTGACAATCGGTGCAGTAGCGGCGGGGTACGAGCCCGGACGGACAGACGGACGGACGGACGGACGGACATGACGAAACTATAAGGGTTCCTTGTGGACTCCGGAACCCTAAACATCGTTTTACATAATAAATAAATGACGCCTTAGTTAATATGGCCTATACCAAATGTTTGCTACAATAGGAATAGGTTGCTAGCCGCATCGCCATGATTAAGATTCCCGCCCATTCCCTCAATCGACTTTTACGATCTGCGTGGGAAAAGAAGTAGCTGGTACTTTCATGCTGGTTTGGGAGAAAAGAAAAAAACTTTTATCTTTGATTATTTTATTAAATGGCCATTTTAAGAAGTGTCGTTTTGTTTCTGTACTTTATCTTTTTTTTTGCCGATCGTGTTGGGTCCAAATTGTAAGTTAATTTATTTTCGGGTGCGAAGTGGAAAGTATAATATGCTTAAAGGATTCCTGGAGATGGACGCAACATCTGGGTGTTTAGATTCTGGTCCTTCGGGTTCTTGGTGTTATTCTTGATCAAGTTATCTTGTTAGTTATGAGTGGATTCTGTACTATTGCAAAAGTAAAGCAGTCTTAAGTGTTTTTTTTTTTAAATTTTACATACAATCCTTATTGTTATGTTAGGGTGTTGGTATCCTAATACCTGACAGATTTTTGTCTTATTTATGCTGAGAATTACATATGTAGGTATTTAACAATATAATAAAAATAACTAAGTTATTATACTCAAATTAAATAGGTAATAAAATAAGAAATGGTGAAAAAATACCACGTGAGCAGGACTTGAACCCGCAACCTTAGTCTCAATACGACTATGCTCTTACCAACTGATTTCACCATTTCTTATTTTATTATTTAATTTGAGTACTTCAGTACTGCATCTTGAATGCCTTAAAAACCCTATAAAAATAAGTTATAGTTCTTACTTTTGTCAAACCAATATTTTATTTAATACAAAAATCATCGACGGGATTAACATAACTAAGATTTCAAATAATGCAAACGGGACCCTATTACTGAGACTCCGCTGTCTGTCCGTCTGTCCGTCTGTCCGTCTGTCCGTCTGTCCGTCTGTCCGTCTGTCCGTCTGTCCGTCTGTCCGTCTGCCCGTCTGCCCGTCTGCCCGTCTGCCCGTCTGCCCGTCTGCCCGTCTGCCCGTCTGCCCGTCTGCCCGTCTGCCCGTCTGCCCGTCTGCCCGTCTGCCCGTCTGCCCGTCTGCCCGTCTGCCCGTCTGCCCGTCTGCCCGTCTGCCCGTCTGCCCGTCTGCCCGTCTGCCCGTCTGCCCGTCTGCCCGTCTGCCCGTCTGCCCGTCTGCCCATCTGCCCTTCTGCCCGTCTGTCCGTCTATCCGTCTGTCCGTCTGTCTGTCCGTCAGTCACAGGGCTCTATCTCTTAAACCTTAATAGCTAGACACTTGAAATTTTAACTTGATCTTCATAATGGCATTAACTAGATACTTGAAATTACCTATATATAAAATCACCAATTATGTATAACTATGACCACAATAACAACAAATACTAAAAATAAAATAAAGTTAAAAATTAAAGGGGGTCGTCATACAAGAAACGTGTTTCTTCATCGTTTTAAAACATTGTACGGTGGTACAGAACCCTTCATGTACGAGTCCGACTCGCACTTGCCCGTTTATTATTTTAGTCTCAGGTCTTTGTTCAGGTAGAAAATTGTATTTTTAATAATAATGCTAATATTTTAAAAACAGTTTTTACCCAACTCATAGGGCATGTATTATTATTTACATAATAACTCTTGTATATTTTATAATTAATTTATTTTTATTTGTAGAATTCGTAGCCGGAATTCTGATTCATGTATCTATGCAAAAAATAATATGTAAATGTCATATTTATTATCTATATATTGATATTTGTTTCTTAATATTATGCTGAAACATAAAAAAGTGATTATATAAGTATATTAAATAATTTTTTGAATAATTTATCCTTCGTGATATATTAAAAACGTAACTGTCGAAAACTGTAGCAACAAGTTAGTCACGCTTCGAAAACTAAATGACATTTGATATTTAGAAAAAAATCTAAATTTATGTCTGAGGCATAATGGAAATATCCGAATGGGGTAGTCATTTCTAATTATTGTATTTTTCGGTGGCAGGTGTAGGCAATGACCGGGTGACGGGTGAAATTTATATAGCCATTAGTAATTTTACGGGTTCCATATATTAGTTAGGGTGCGATTGGGTCAGTGCAAGGCCGCGTATCAGTTTTAGTTTATTGTCTGTCAAATTCGACTATATTATTGGGTGGAATAAAGTTGTGCAACCTGCTTACAACTAAAAGTCTATCGTAAAGTGCTCTCTTATTATGTACGATGAAATTTTGACAAATCGAAAAAAAAAATATTAAGAAATTAGAACGTAACAAATTTACGAAAGTCTGAGTAAAGGATTCTTCTTCTGGCGTACTTTAAATGCTATTGAAGAAGAAAGAATTCAAACTCAAAATCCACTCTCATAACAAAATCAACAAACTACGTAAGTTATCAACATTTCAACGTCCAGACATTCGCAATCCATAGAGCCCTGTCCCTGAGCCACCCTTGACCGTGGTCGCTGACCGTGACACATTTACGAAAGCTGAATAAAGGATTCTTCCTTTGCCGTCGCGCGTGGCCGACTAATGCGTCGAATATTTAAATTTACATTGCCCCCTTTGTCTTGGGTGATGGTCCAAGTAAAAATAAAATAAACCGGTCAAGTGCGAGTCGGACTCGTACATGAAGCGTTTCCTACCTCCATACAATGTTTTAAACACTGAAAAAAAACTCGTTTCTTATATAACGTCTAACAAAATATACTGAAACTATTTTAAGGGTGGATTCAGTCCATGATACTGAACAACTTTCCCCTAGGAACATATATCGAAATATGAAAAATAGTTTTTTGATTTCGCTACAAACTCGGATCAGCTGATCGGTCAACTTGTATGGGAGGTCAAAAAATATTTTTCAAATTTCGATATATGTTCCTTGGGGAAAGTTGTTCAGTATCATGGACTGAATCCACCCTTAAAATAGTTTCAGTATATTTTGTTAGTCCCTGTATAACGACCCCCCCTTAAATTTTACCTTTAACTTTATCTTATGTAAAGATACATAATCGTTAAAAATTTCAACTAACTATTACGGTTCAAGACATAGACGGAGGAGCCTCAGTATTAGGGTCCCAATAGCACCCTTTGGGTACGGAACCCTAAAAATAAGGGACACTTACAGTAATCGCATATAATGTGTAACATAAAACATTTGTCATCTCACCTTGGTAATGGCGTATTCTATCACCGCGCGCGCTCTTTGGTCAAATCAAATAGCGCGCTTCTTCGGCTTTCTGTTACACACTTCCGTCGCAATTTGCGAAATCACTCCCACAGATTGCAGAAAAGCGAGAGAAATGTTACACATCAATAATAAAGATCATAAGTATAACATAAAATATAACGTAAAACAAAAAATTTAACATTTAAGAATATGCTCAACAACTTTACTATGTAGAGTTTTTATTTAATTTATAGGTAAGTTTTCTTAGCTGTGCTTGTCCTGGAACCAAAGCGTCTTTGCTGTTTTTGTTACTGAACATAATGTTAAAGAGACGCTGGAAGCCATGTGTCTTTGCTGACTTTGTTACTGAACATAATGACAATGAGACGCTAGAAGCCATGCGTGTTTGCTGACTTTGTTACTGAACATAATGACCACGAGACGCTGGAAGCCATGCGTCTTGGCTGACTTTGTTACTAAACATAATGACAATGAGACGCTAGAAGCCATGCGTCTTTGCTGACTTTGTTACTGAACATAATGACCACGAGAAGCTGGAAGCCACGCGTTTTGGCTGACTTTGTTACTGAACATAATGACAATGAGACACTGGAAGCCATGATGCGTCTTTGCTGACTTTGTTACAGAACATAATGACCACGAGACGCTGGAAGCCATGCGTTTTGGCTGACTTTGTTACTGAACATAATGACAATGAGACACTGGAAGCCATGATGCGTCTTTGCTGACTTTGTTACAGAACATAATGTCAAAGAGATGCTGGTGATTTTTTAGAAAAATCTGATATCAGTGTCAGCTGTTAACCTCAATAAGAGAGACTCTAGAATATTCCCGCGCTATCTTTAAACTTGGACACAGACTGGTATAGCTCATTAAGTGCACTTGGCTTCCGGACTACTTTATGTCAAATCCATACGTATATAAAGTCTAATAAAATAAACTGAAACTATTTTCATTTTATTATTATTTAAACTCTGATCAGCTGATCGGTCAAGTCGTATGGAAGGCCAAAATTTATTTAGCATATTTCGATATAATATTCCTTGGGGAAAGTTGTTCAGTATCATGGACTGAATTCACACCTAAATTAATTTCAGTATATTTTGATAGACCATGTATAAAGGGACCTAAAGCATAGACCTTATTGACTGAGCGAGCGAAGCGTTTCAGTTTCGAAATTGGCCTAAAATGCTGTCCGTCAGTTTGTCGGTTTGTTCTCGCCTACAGGGTCGCAAGCAGGTTTAATAATTATATACATTTTTTTGGCGAATCAGTTTTTGGAAATTTTTCAAAATGCCGGAGATATGGGGGTTTTAAACGTTAAGAAAAACATTTATTCATAAGATAACTAAAAATAACAACATTAAACTAAAATTAATCTATAACTACATACGTAGGTATATAAAACTAAACTAAATAAAAATAGTTAAATAAAATTGAATAATTTAAAAAATGGAACCCAAATCGCTGCGCTCGCAGGGTAGGGTACCCAAGGGGCTGGCGGCATTCCCACGTTAAATGGCCAGGCTCAGCCTTTGGCCAAAATGCGCGCCAGCTCTTGGATCCCTTTGAGGCATCATTAAGCCTGCGGATATTTCCTTATATAACTGACGGGCATCCGCACCCCAAGGCCCATGAAAAACATGTTTCAGACATTTCGTCAAATTTTCAAATATGTATCCTAAAACTTTTTTCTTACTCTTATTAAAACGCAACTTTTTTGTCTGAACAACTTTTTATCTGATAAATTTCAACGGGTTGGGGGTGAGTCGCGAGGTTTACCGTTCACAGAGCCACTATTATATATATATATTTTACAAGTTATCTTTGAACTTCCGGTGTTAAACCGTTACTCCGAACTTATAAACATCGATGTACAATTAATGAGCGAACTAATAAAATGATAATTGGCCGCTTCGTTAATGATTTTCGTATTACCGACGTAAATCATTCAGTTTAATTGTACAACTGTGGGGTGAATGCAATTTTTTAACGTCATGTTTAAATTTATGATCCAAATATGTAAATACTTTCTAGTTCTATTTCTATTTGGAGCGTCTTCTATGATTGCTTTTAAGTTTTTTTTAATTGTTGCGAAGTTATTTTTGCTAGTTTTAAATCAACTTACGAGATCTGTTTTTCCCGATGGTTGACTGGGAGGAAACGCTTTTAGCGTTAAGAATCGCCTTACCCTAAACTTTCCCATACAAACGTAGTCTACTTTTTATTTCGAAACGACATGTCAGATTTCGGTAAAAATTTGTTACTTTAAAGAAATTGCATACATCTAGGGTTATAATTGGTTTTCACAGTCAAAGTATGAACTTGAAATAAAATACAAGGGTAAAAAAGTTTTCCATACTAATGGTCAAAAATGATATAATGCACTATATTCTCTTTCAGGGCCATAGTTTGACTGTGAAAACCAATTATAACCCTAGATATGTGCAATTCCTTTAAAGTTACAAATTTTTACCGAAATCTGACATGTCGTTTCAAAATAAAACGTAGACTACGTTTGTATGGGAAACTCTGATTTTGTCTTGGGTAAGGGGACTCTTAAGTCCCCCAATTGTTAATTTTTTTTTTTTTTTTTTTATTAAATAAGGTACACCAACAGTATTTACATACAACATTCGAGTATGATACCTATAACACTAATATTCTTAAGTAAATACCAATGACAGGTATACACGACATTCACCACAGAGTTCAGAATAAGCTTAACAAGGGTTTAAAAAAACAAATTTATGATTTTTAATCTTTAAGAAGATTCAGCACCTTATGTTTAAAGACATTCAGACTATCACAAAATATGTCCAAATTCTCTGAGTCACGACAAAACATATTATAAGTATTGCACATACGGTTGACTGGAGCATGGCTACCCAGATTGGTTCTAGACGGCGGACCACTAAGTATTTTAGTTACAGGATAACGTGGTGGTCTACTTGGGACATTAATATTAAGAAGCGATAATGTGTCACCAGAATCTAAGCAGTTATTGAATTGTTAACAATTTTTTGTTCTTTGTCAGCCTGTAACAGTCCACTGTTGGACTAAGGGCCTTTCCCAGGGAAGATTTGCTCATAATTATAAAATAAAATTTTGACGACCTCCGTGGCGTAATGGTTCACACGCTAGACCGCTTATCCGGAGGTTCTGGGTTCGATCCCCAGCCAGGGCAAGTTAGAAAATGGTCTTTTTCAAATTGTTCTGGGTCTTGGGTATTTATCTATATATGTATTTATCATAAAATATAGTATCGTTGAGTTAGTATCCCATAACACAAGTTTAAAAAACTTACTTTGAGGCTAGCTCAAGGTAAAGATATAGGCAAATGGCCTTGAAGTGTGAAATAAATTGTTAACTCGTAAATATGGTGATAATTTCCATATTGCTCTTCGTCATGCACTAGATAGCCCTTTAAATTATTTTATGAACTGCCGTTGAAACTATTATTGGTTATCCGTCTAGCTTTAAAACTTGCCGTGGCCACTTTTGGCGGAGACAATTTTAAAGCTAGACGAACTAATGTAAATACTTTCAACGGTGGTTCATAAAATAATTTAAAGGGCTATCTAGTGCATGACGAAGAGCAATATGGAAATTATCTCCATATTTACGAGTTAACAATTTATTTCAAATGAGGGCGCCACTTCAAGGCCATTTGCCTATACCTTCACCTTAATCAGTGTGATTTGTCCCTATATATTTATTTATTTATAATCATTATATTAGAAATAAATATAGCCGGGTTGGTGATCGCAGTAGATAGTACGAGTCGGAAGGTGCACCGCCGAATCCAATGCTGGCATTGGATTCCGGAGTAGGTGAGCGTTATGTCCCATTAATTTTTCGTCCCATTGGGACGAAAAGCTACTTTCAAAAAGTTCAAAGTATGTGTTGTGCGATTCGTCCCAATATTTTTATTATTATATTTTTTTAAATTTATTTTGCACAGACAGCAACACGCTTAATCAAAATAAAAATAAAAGACAAAATATTGATTTGTTAATATTATTCATTTGTAATTAAAAGAAAATCAACAATAAAATGACAAAAAAATATAAAATGGTAATCATTGGTAACGTTATAAAACCCTGAGACAACACCTAGTAAGCCTAATATTAATAATGTATAATTCGTTTAATTTTTTTTTGCTGACATTACTTTCAGAAAATCAATGGGACGAATCGCACACAGAATTCTAAATACTTTTTTATGTGTGTTTCGTCCCATTGCGATTGGGACGAAAATTTTATGGGACGAAACGCTCACCTACTCGAATTCCGGGATGCACACCCCTAAAAGTTTTTGTCTTAAATAATAGGAGTAAATTTTTTGGTACATATATTTATTTATTCTTATTAATAAAAAATATTTATTAAAATTCTTTTGGTAAGTAAATGTAACAAAAAAAAATAGTCCCTGATCACGCCAGGGGGTTCTTTTATATAAAAAAAGTAGATAGTACGAGTATAAACTTACATATTTATTAAACCTCATTTATGTTGGCCTTCTTGACTGCCTCCGTGGTACAGTAGTCAAGGCGTCTGCCTTGTGATCCAGAGGTTGTGGGTTCAAATCCCTATGGGAAGCATACTTTGTGAAAAGTTGTTTCCAGTCTGTTTAGGATATTGCAGGCTTGAATCACCTGATTATCTGAAAAGAAAGATGATTCCGTGCTTCGGAAGGCACGTAAAGCTATTGGTCCCGAACGCCATCTAGCGTTTGTACCTATCTGTGGTACCTATCCTATTAATATCCTATCCGATTGGTTCTCTGGGCTACATTTTGGGTTGCGGAGGTCAGACGGCAGTCACTCTGTAAAAACCAGTAACCTCGACGAATCACCTAGGTAAGGTAGCGGACCCCGGGCTTGAAGTGTAACCGCTGACGATGCAACCGGGCATATACGCTCGGATGATGATGATGATTTATGTTGGCCTTCTTCCATGCTGGTCTGGGAGAAAGGGAAAAGCTTAGAATGTACCAGCTGCTTCTCTTCCCGCGCAGATTATAAAAGCCGATCGAGGGAATGGGCGAAAAACTGAATCATACACAGACAGATCTGTGGAATCATATCAATAGGCGATGCGGCTAGCAACCCATGACTATTTTGATTCCTTCTTTCCATCTGATACCCATGGTTCAAGCTTGTTTGTTGTTTATCGTGTGTGTAAGTGGCCAACACTGGTGTCAGATTTTTCAAGCTGTCTAAAGGCATCATACAATGACAGCCGGGACCAACGGCTTATACGTGCCTTCCGAAGCACGGAGGAGCTCAAGAAATTTTTATGCCACTTGTGGTCACCCATCCAAGTGCGGACCACGCCCGGTGCCGCTTTACTTGTGAAAGCGCTAGTCATGCGCACTCCCGTCGGGCCACTGAGCTCCGGTAGCTGAGGTTCACACTAAACATGGCCTCCGGGTCTTACGGCCCTAGGCTCTGTCTACCCCTTCAGTGATAAAGACGTGATAATGTATGAATGTATCTTGTTTATGTAAGTGTGAGCATAGAATGCGTTCAAAATTATTCAACTTTTTATTACTTATTGGTCGACTGGACATAGAAATATAACACGAGTAAAACGCATCAATTAAATGAAGATGGAACCAGTACGGCCAGGTCTTGGTAGTTATTGAATAACATCGTTATGTAAGGTACAGATGCAGTTTGTAATAAAGACCTCCGCATAGTATTAAACGGTTATGTATTAATTACATCTGTATAGTAATGTAATGTGATGTATAGTGATGCATTCACTGGGATGTTTGACATCAGGCAGACGATCGGTCGTAAAACTACAGTCGAAATTTCTTTTATGGGTTTTCTTCTTCTATAAAGCGTACCCTGGACTCTGAAGCAGCACAATTAAGGATGTAACTGGAAAAGCGTTAAGATGAGGACACAGTTGTGAAGTTTGACACATTTCGAGCAAAATTGTTAAACCACTATATAAGGTAGGGATATCGTAGATCGACTCATATTTTACCCAACTACTGTGTGTCATTATTGTATAGTAGTTGTCAAGCTATATCAGATTCATAGTGACAGGAATTATGTATCCATATTATACCGATTAGCGGGGCACACTCAGGAACGTCATTCCGTAGAAAGGGGGCATAATAATTCGTTCTGTACGTTAGTACTTATATTAATTCTTTGATGAGGAAATCTGTTTGATATCAGAATAGTATCATCATCATCTTATTAGCAACAGGAAGTCCACTATTGGACATAGGCCTCCCCCAAGGATTTCCAAAACGACCGATCGGAAGCGGCCTGCATCCAGCAGTATAGTAGTAATAATAGTATATTCACAATAAATCACCTAATAACCAAACTCCATACATATAATCTACCCATATACCTACCTACTGCCCGTAGCAATTAATAAATCGTAACAGTTATATACATATGATTTGGGAATGTAGGTAAATAGTGAAGTTGCATAAATGCCTGAAGCCAAGCACAGAAAAATAGATGATTGATAACGCGGTAGAGTCGCGTGCGGAGGACGACCACGATGGATTTGTGTGGATAAGACTTAGTGAAAAATCAGTCACATATTTTCACTAAAAGAGGTTTAGCAAATGTTTGTTAATTTTTATGAAAAAGGCAGTTAGTCATTTGATTTGACACAAGATAGAAAATAAATAAATAACGCTACAGCAAAGCTCACTCTTTCCCCTCCTATTTGCCCCTCATCCAAAAATCGCAATTGACTAAAATATTTAAATAAATCAAGGAACTTGCGAAAAATGCGACCTGTAGGCGAGATCGGACAGATCGCCAAAAGCATTTTTGGCTAATCTAGAACAGTTTTAAGCATCTCAGTAGATGCTTCACTCGCTCGGTCAATTACAATATGTACTTACATTTTTTTACAAAAAAATCAGATACCAATAATTATCACATGAGATTAGTAAACCCTCCAGTGCTGATTTTCCGTTGGAGCCATGAGGTACTGAAACCATACCTATTTTGTACATAGAAGTGTAGACATATCCATAAGTTTCCAACGTAGACGACGACGGCACCGAACCGGTCGCACACTGCTGCTCGTCCAATTATCATATCCACTTTCTCTGGGGTTATGCCATCGAGCTCGCAGGATGCATCGGTCACGCTTGTAGGTGCTGTGGAGATTTCTCTGTCCAGATATTATGTTTTGAACAAGCAAGCGAAGTTCTTCAAGTCCATTTTGTCAATTTATTATAAGCTTTTATTTAGTTTCTTCTGTCTCGTTGTCTGTGTTCGTAATCAATCTTGCAAGCCAAATTAGACCCATTTCCCATTATCGAGTTGAAACTTCAGATACTTATTCAAATTAGGGGAAAATGCAATATTATGGTACCAATGACCTGATCTCATGATGAAGCCGGAAGGTGGCCACGGCATCTCTGTGTTAAAACAACATAACCCCACCGAGTTTGGGCTCGATTGTTCGTCTTGACATCGTCACTTTAAACTTTTTAGTTTATTGTTTTAGATACAAGATCGTTTATAAAAATATTTTTTTTATTAATCACTTGCTTATTAAAACTTTATTGTATATAAATTATTATTTACAATTTAATTGGTGAACTTGATTTAAAAACAAGCGTTTCTCCCAGTTAACCATGTCTCTTCTTATTCTTTTCAGCCTTTTCCGACCGCTAGGGTTAATTTATTTAGACCGTTAGGTTAGGGTTAACCATATAGATAAACAGATATTTGTTGCGGCGTAAAATATTTAAATACATATGAATATATATTCCTTATAAACACGTACTCATACATATAAAATACATACTTACACATTAAATAAGAAATACACTTACATACCTACAATCAATTATGAAGTAACAGAAAAGTAATATTAATTTGATGATGTTGTACTCTTCTCTTAAAGGAAAAATTCAAGGTAATTTCTTTGACGTCAACATGCAAAGCAACCCAGAGCCGTGAAGCAATCCGATGTTTGTATGTCAATATACTTATGTTCGACGATAACTCGAGGATCTTATCCGGAATCTGGTTGGCAAGTGCATAAGAAAATAAATTTACCTAGTAAGCACATTATGTCACAATCTTTTAATCCTAAAAACACACATTTAGATACAACAGTAAATAAAGGTAAATGGACTTATACCAAAACTAGCTGTGCCCGCGACTTCGTTCGCGTGGTTGTCGGGACGTAATGTTATATAGCCTAAAGCCTTCCTCTATAAATGGACTACCCAACAAAAAAAGAATTCTTCAAATCGGACCATTCCTGAGATTAGCGCGTTTAAACAAACAAACAAACTCTTCCGCTTTATAATATTAGTATAGATGTAACATCTTAAAGATAAGTCATTAGAAGTCCCTATATCCCAGCCCATGCAGTATTCTATGGCCTAATGGAGGGCGCTATATTGAATTTATTGTGATGTTACATAGCCTATAAACCAGCGCACAGCCAAGACGCTTGTAAAGATACCTTATTTGTCTGTAAACCACACTGTTAAAAATTATGTAATTTTACATGCAAAAAATTACATGAAACTGTAAAATTGCCGAAAGATCTGGAAAATTTACGGAAAAATATGTAAAAATGACAAAAATTATGTGAAATTTCATATTTTTAAGTAAATTTCCTAGATTTTTCGAAAACTTTACAGGTTAATGTAAAATTACATAATTTTTAACGATAAATAAACGAGGAAACAGAATTATTTGCAAATTTTGAAGAGAACATCTTATTAACTAATATACATACATACGTACGTACATATATCTACAGACAAACGTTGCAAGTTCAAAGCTTGTTCAACTATGATTTATAAACTCAACGCTAATCGACCACCAAATCGTTACTTAATGTAATTAACAAAGGAAATTCTGCTTCCGCATAACTTGGAATCTGGGGCCATCAATAAGCAATCAGTTAGCGCCTTAAACGATGACGGCAAAGAGTAAAAATTTGGAAAATAAAGGCGAAAAAAAAAAGTTTTTTTCTTTCCATATTAAATATTCCATATTTAAAAAATATTGTTTAAATAATTCTTTATTATATTACATAATAAGCACAATATTTCCGGGATATCTATTGTATATCAATAGAAATAAATCTTGAAGTTTAAATTTCCACAACTGCGCCAACAACGCTAATTTCTGTCATGGCGGCGGCGGTTATTTGTCAGATGACGTCACACACAGGTAATACGCGCATACAGAAAGTCCTTCTAAACACGACGTTTCGGCGCAGCGCCATTCACAGGGTGTTTCCGTCAAGAATTCCATTAATCAGCCACAAACATTATTTAAAAGAAATAAGGTCAATACAAACGCTTACGTGTTACGCTTGATCAATAGCCCACTGTACTTTCTATACAATACAATACAATACAATACCCTTTATTGCACAAAAGTAAAAAACAGAACATAATTATCTTAAAAATTAGGAAATGCGCAAAAGGCGGCCTTATCGCTAAGCAATTTCTTCCAGGCAACCTCGTATATATAGAAAAAAATGATGGGAAATTAGGTAGTGCGGTGTGGTCAATATAATAAACATACTTATATACAATAATTATAATAAACATACATACATCTAATACTTAAATACATACATACAACTTACACAAAGAAAACATAACAAGACAAAATGAAGAAACTAAGTGGAAACAAGGGAAGGAAATTACCTTTCATAAGGATAGAAAATGCGATTTTACTTGGGATTTAAAGCTGGCTAGCGTTTGGGCGCGGCGGATAGTAAGTGGTAGTGAGTTCCATAGACGTACAGCTCGAACAGACAAAGACCGCAAGTAAAAGTCGGTGGAGTGAGCAGGAATTCTTAAAAGAAGGTTTTCAGCGCTGCGTAGTGGACGCCCATGAGACTCACTAAATAGAATAAATAATTCTCGTAGATAGTTAGGAGAGTTAGGATTGAAAAGAGTTGTGTATAACATTGATAGGGTATGCCAGTCACGGCGACGTCGGATCGGAAGCCACTTGAGTTCATTGCGAAAATGAGAAATATGGTCATATTTACGAAGGCCATATATGTATCGAATAAACATGTCTTTTATTCTTTATGTCATTTCTATGTGAATTTGATGCGCCGTGCAAAGACACTATTATTATCTAATAAAAGTTACTAGTTAACATTAACGTTACAAGCAGCAAAACGTACAATTAATAGCGTAATAAATATTTATGAGAAATCGATAATTAAATGCATAAATGGCAGGAAGATCGTTAAATGTGATGAAATATATATACAGTATACAGCATCTGACGGATGCCTGGTCTCTCATGTTTCACTGAAATGAAAATTATGCCTACCCTTTTATGTGAGAACCTATCGTGGAAGCGTTTTGCATGTCGTTAATGTACTTACTTACACTTACGTACTTTTCTCTTAGCGTCTTTTTGCAAGAGGAATCTGCTAAAACTCTTGCATAAAAGCACACGTACTCGTAAGCTATACATTTAAATGAAACTTATGCATATAACTGCTGTGCACCCCTCTTTGGTGCTCTAAAAAGTATTTTTAAGCGACTTCAAGAAAGGAGGAAGGTTATCAATTCGACTGTATGTTTTTTAATGTATGTTTGTTACGCGATATCTTCGCCAATTGTTAACCGATTTTAATGATTCTATATTTATTTAAAAGCCTTTTCTACCAAGTTGGTCCTATATTCATTTGGTAAAGATAGGATTAAGAATTTTGGAGATATGAAAGAAACTCCTAAAAAATGAAGTTGTTTGTTAAATTATTCGTTTATTTGACATACACACGTTGTCAAATGTACAAGATAGAAAGATGTTATAAGTGGAAACACTCCAATATGAAATGAATCTACATTATAACTGCTGTTTTCATTGACATAACCCCCTCTAGCACGCCCAAAGCCGAGATTTCCGCCTTGGGAGCTCTTTGAGCTGCTGTAGTATATAAAGCCGGGCCTCTGACTCACTTCTTATACCTTGTCCAGTAGAGTAGGATATGTCGTCTGAGGAAACCCATGTATAACAAATTTTTTGACCTGTTATTTAAATATTCGAGATGTTATTATGATCAGTTGGAAAACATATTGAGCAGTTATTTAATTTAATGGCGGTTGATTAATTATTGCGACAGTAAAACATGAACAGTAATAAAAAATCAATTAGTCAATTATTTTATCATATTACTAGTTCTATTAATTTTACTAGGTTAGGGAAAACCTATAAGTTAGGTTAGGTTATAACTGCGACCAACACACGCTAGGTCGGTTTTATCCATTTTACTAGGTTAGGGAAAGAAATTGAACCGGTCGTTCAATTTTTTTACCGCCCATTTAATTATTTTCCTGCTCAATTATATATTCATTGATCCAGTTCATTATTTTTTATTACTCATTTTTGTTTACTTTACTGCTTAGTTTTAACTGCTGAACTAGTTATTAAACATGCCATTTATGATTTTTAACTTACCAAAACTGCTATTTACAACTGCCTCTTTAAATCAGTGCCCTTTAAAAAAAAACGAAGATCAGAAAAAATCAAATGCCTCTTCTATATTATTCCTATTCTTTGATAACTAAATAGAGGTACAGTAGGTACTTAAATAATAGAAGCAGCGAAACATTGTTGGTTGTAGTAATTGTGCGGTGGGTGCGAGCTTGCATCACTGATCTAATTATAATTAATTATAATTTCGGCCGTTCACCTGATGGGAAATGTCTCTGAACGCTTGTGTGATAACGCGTGATTCATCATATAATTTTGTGATTCATCATAGTAGTAATATAACTATGTGTTCTTTGCCGTGTAGTTCCTGGCAGAGTAGATTAGGACCACTCCAAGTCTTCCTGTGGATGTCGTAGAAGGCGACTTAGGAAACACATGCTATACCTTTGTTCAGAGAGAGAATGAGAGGTCTCATTGATGTTTATAAGCTTTCTTATATTAATCAATGGGACCTCTCCAACCCGTCTGGCCAGCGTGGAGAGTGTAGGCCAAATCCTCTGGCTACTCTGGCTAATATATGACTCTGGTAGTACAGAGAGGGTCGTGCTCCTGCAGTGGAGACTAGAAAAAATGATGATGATGTGTTCTAACTTCTAAAGCTATAATAAGTTTTTTCGAAAAAAATTTTTTTTTTCGTACAAGCTTTTATTGTGACGTCTAAGTACTTACGTATCAAGATAAATGTAGTAAGTCCAAACTCGATGGGGCTGCATCAGGCATCATCAGGCTAATTACAGGGTTCCTATAGCCACCTTCCGGCTCCATCATCAGATCAGCTTTTTGTTATAATATTGTCATCTGATTTGCATTAGCATACAAAATTTCATCTCACTCGGAAACCGAAAAGTGGCTTAACTTGCAAGATTTGTTCCAACAAACAACCTAAATAAAGCTTAAAAAATATCTTGTATAATTAGATACATTTATGTATTTTTAATTATTAGATACAATTATTCTATTTTGATTTAAAAAAAAACTATTAGTTTTTTCCACAATTGTTTAAACTTTCAATTAAATCCTTTATTTAGTAAGTACCTATACATATAAATTAGGTTCGTAAGTATTTACATTATTTTCGAGCGAAAACTCAAGAGTTCGTAACCCAACACTAGATTGGCATTCAAACTAGCTTCTCATATCTTCTCATGGCAGCTTCCGGCCCTCCTACATCCGGATCCGCGCAGGTAACCGTCCCAATTGTACAAATATTCGCGACGGATATCCCATCATATCAACTTACATGTGCATACACCCTATTTCTATTGCATCCCGATAAAATGATACATTTTATATTTTTATCTCTCTCAAATTCTTCTAATAGAAATGAGAGAGGTATATTGAAGACAATAGAGGAAATTTTGATTGTAGATGAGACGTTTTTATATGTCGCAGGATGTTAGAGGGTCGAATGACAAGTGGGTGTGTACACAAGTGTGGCGAAAGTGGATCAGATTTAAGTGAAAATAAAAGCTCTAATACCTATCGTAAGCCGTATCTGCTTTACAGGATCTTACAAAATACTCTGAAACTATTTTCAGGCTGAATTTAGTTTATGCTACTATCTTTGCTGAAAGTACATAATTGACTTTACTTACTTACTTAATTGACATAAATTACAGCCTTTAAAACAAAACACTTAATGTAAGTGTGAAAGTAGGTTTAAATTTAAACATATACCGTCTCATTTTAAAACACGTACTAAATTTATTGATATACTTACTCCATTTGGTGTCTTTTTATTGAAATATATACTTTATAAATTAATTTTCAATGTAAATATGATTTATAGTTTAAGTATGGCCTGCTTAGATTATTTTTATATTTTAAAAATTTCTTTTACACATTATAAATTAATTTACATTAAATAATTTATTATTTACACATTATAAATTAATTATGTAATTAATAAATTTATGAAATAATTAATTTGTAGTTTGCAAAGGTATTGATTTATATTTTTACATTTATTTAAATACTTAACCAAATGGCGTTTACATTACGAGTATTAACCCTAAACAACTATGTGTTGTGTTTTAATGTAAACTTGATTTGGGCACATAATGGTTTAAATCTAGTAATATTAGTCCTTGTTTTATAATAAGATTTATCTATTTTTAACACAACAGTCACTTATTAAAATAACTTCTGTTTAAATGTGTTTCAGAAAGTGTGACATAAGTTTTTTGTTGACTTCCGAAAGGGGTAACAAATCTTCCAAAATGAGGGTAGACGTAGAGCCATATGTCGGTCTCTTAGTGAAAATAGAACATATAAAAAACGTCCTTAATGAACATAATTCCTTTATAAAAGGGTTGTATAAAAATAAACTCTATCGGAGACTATTCTGAACGTACGGATCTGAATAGAAAACATGATAAAATTTGTTTAAAAAATCACATTTATACAGGGTCTAACTAAATATACTGAAACTATTTTAAGGGTAGATTCAGTCCGTGATACTGAACAACTTTCCCCATGGAACATATATCGAAATATGAAAAATAATTTTTGGCCTCCCATACAAGTTGACCGATCAGCTGATCCATGTTTGTATGGAAAGCCAAAAATTATTTTTCATATTTTGACATATGTTCCTTGGGGAAAGTTGTTCAATATCACGGACTGAATTCACTCTTAAAATAGTTTCAGTATATTTTGTTAGAGGTTATATATTTTTTTGCCGGTAACGCTCTTGTTACACCCCTGGTGTTGCAGTGGTCCATGGGCAGCGGTGTTCACTTACCATTAGCTGACCCGCTTGTTCGTTTGCCGCCCTATAACAAAAATAAAACACTTAATTTTTTAAACAAAATCTTTTTACTATTAGTTTTAATTTTTTAAGGATATGTTCTTTGCGCAATACCGCACAATCGCCTTCATAACCTAATCATACTTTCTTGAACAAGTAATCATGTTTACTTATTTCGAAAATTAAGTTCTTATTTGTGATTATCTTTGATAAAGAACTTTGTAGATGTAACATCAGCGTTCAAAAGACTTCTGGATTAACGAGAACATTTTCTAGAGACATGAAACCCTGTTAGTAATAAAGTTTAAAAAAAAGGGGGCATCACTTTCTGTACAAAAAACTAATAACAGTCTTTCAGTACCTCTGCACCCATTCACTCTTATTATTACAATATGTCTGTACCAAACCAATCTATTACCTACGCCTAACCTTATCATTTATCGGCGCTTCCTTCCAGCTTCCCCTCACGTAGATGATTCTCACCTTATCCATTGGCATCATCCCACACATCCAACGCAACATTCTCATTTCTACTGACTGGAGTCTCTTCTCATCTTGTACTGTGGTAGCACAGCATTCCAAGCCGTATAATATTACCGGCCGTATTATAGACTTGTAAATTTTATTTTCGGGTCACATATTGTGCTGATCACTTCCCTCCACTTCTGCCAATTTGCGTTGATTCGACGCTTCACCTCTCTGACAATATCTCAGTTTCGCTGGAGTAAATAGCCCAAATACTTGTATTGGTATTATATCACTGTCGACGGTAAATAATTTCCTTAGAAACACAGCCAAAATCACAATACAGATATTCAGTTTTGGTTCTACTGATTTTCAAGCCTACAGTTACTATAAACTAGGCACTTTTCAACTTAGACTTTTTAGTCATCAATGTAATCAAATCATGCTACATCTTCAGAAAATATAACATCAATGAACACCAATTATCGTCAGCCAATTTATCTAAACAGACAAAAACGTGACTTGGAAGAAGCGTGATACACACAAAGATAAATGTTTTGCCACTGTTACAACAAACAAAGATCACAACAGTGAACCAGGCCATTGCATAAATCATTATAACATCAATCACATCACAAATGGCACTCCAATCAGCCTTTTATTCAAGTGCAATTCCGAATCGAACAATAATTGACACGATGTCGACCGTTCGAGTTCGAATACGATTCGTTTAACAGAATACGCCCCTGGCTTTAAATTTTTTAATGTAAATATGATTTATAGTTTAAGCATGGCCTGCTTAGGATATTTTTATATTTTAATAATTTCTTTTGAGGATTATGATAGGTGAGGATAAGAAATAGAGCTAGTCCCAGTAGAACTACTAAGTTTAGGCAGGACTTCTGGGGATTCTAGCCCCAATAGACCTACCAGTAGTGCTACTGGGAATTTTGTTCCCAGTACTCCTATCCACGCTCCTTTGGTTTTCTACGGGAAAATTTTTGAGGTATTGATTAATTAAATTACTCTGCCATTTATTACAGGCAAAACTAATCTTGTTTATTTTTATTTTTTTAGTTTAAAATACTTGCACATCGTTTGAAAAGTAAACAAGGGCAGGTGAAAACATAAATAAATAAGCAGCCTGTTTAACATTTCTAAGACGAAAGAAAGTGCTGCCGTCATTTTAAATAAGTAAGTAAAAAAGTAACACTTTATTGCACCTAAAACACAGATACAAATAATAATCAAAAATATGTACGGGGCGCACTATAAGTTTCCGGAATGAATATGAAAAAATACTATTAAAGGTACAAAATTAATTTATTGTTTTTCAAAATAATCTCCCTTGGCGTCTATGCACTTTTTCATTCGATGAAACCAGTTTTGAAAACTTTTGTGCCACTCCTCTGAAACGTGTTTTTCATACTCCTCGACAGCCTCTTCTGGTGATGAAAATCGTTGACCGAGTAATTGGTTCTTAATTTTTGGGAACAGAAAAAAGTCACAAGGTGCCAGGTCGGGACTGTATGCAGGATGACTCATGAGTTCTACATTTTTCGCCTTCAAAAAGTCGTTTGTCTGTCTGGCCGTGTGAGAACTAGCATTGTCGTGGTGCAGGATGATACGGCGTTTACGGTTATTTTTACGGAGTTCGTCAATAACTTCCGGCAAACAAATGGTCGTGTACCAGTCACTATTCACTGTACGACGATTCTCTAAAGCAACAGTAGCCACGTGTCCAGTTTTATTAAAAAAAGAAGCAATCATCCGCTTAGATGCACTTTTCACGCGCGCCACTTTGGTTGGTTTCGGCTCATCTTGAAAGACCCATACGCTCGATTGCTGCTTTGTTTTGGGATCGTAGCAATAAATCCATGTTTCGTCACCTGTTACTATGTCCCACACCAAATTTGACGCACCTTCGTTGAATCTGGTAAGCATGGCACTGCACCAAGTGACGCGGTCCGTTTTTTGAGCCTCGGTCAAGTTGTGTGGGATCCACCGCGAGCACAGCTTTCTCACACCCAAATGTTTGTGTAGGATTAATTGTATTTGACTTATGCCTATTTCTAAGGATGCGCGAATTTCATGGTAGGTCACATGCCTATCTATTTCAATCATACGGCGCACAGCATTGATGTTTTTGTTGGTCACAGCGGTGGACGGCCGACCATCGCGAGATTCGTCACTGAGATTGATACAACCACGCTTGAATTCTGCAAACCAGCTATAAACAGTTGTCTTGCATGGTGCTTCATTGCCAAAAGCTGTTTCAAGCCGAGCGATGCTCTGTTGAGCTGTCAAATTACACTTAAAATCGTAGAAAATCATACTACGAAAATTTTCCCGAGTTAAATCCATGTTGATGCAGACACACAATTTTTTAAATGGCGCCACAAGGTAAAAACAAAAGACAGTCAGATGAAACAAACTGCATTCTACAGCCAAAGAGTTCTTTTTTCAAATGTTGCAATAAATTTTTAAATATTGTTTATGTAAGTGGCCAGTTCCGGAAACTTACAGTGCGCCCTATGTACAGTATAGATAGGTATACAATAGGCGGCCTTATCGCCAAGGCAATTTTTTACAAGCTACCTTGGGGTTCCAGGAATTGGGCTAAATATATATGGTGGTGCGATGAAGAGAGTAATGTGAAACAATAATTTAGTGATATTAAACAGTAAAATACGGAGTACTTACCTAAAAATTAATAAAATAGCTTAGAGTTTAAATAATATACGAATATATAAATACATATATACATACATAAATACATATATAAATAATGGTTAACAGGATAAGAAAGACAGTGATTTATATACATGTCATACACAAATGTGGGAGGTCGAAAATCATAATTAGAAGAGATAAAGTTACTGTGAAGATGAAAAGTAATGCGACTTTACCTGATTTAACTTGACAATGTTTGAGCACCACAGCGTATGAACGGTGGAAATACATACATTATTATCTCTAAGACAAATAAAAATATTGTTTTTAGGAAACTATCTAAATTTTTTATGAACAATTGTCATTTATTTTATTGAATAGGCATCAACTACCTCCTCTGATGCAAGAGTTGCGCAGTGGATAAACAAATATCAACCTTGCGAGTTAAACAACCCATCTGCAGAGAAACTACTAACTACTTTTATGCTGTTCTAGGAGAAAAGAAAAAAAACATAGAATGTACCAGCTGCTTCTCTTCCCGCGCAGATCGTAGAAGCCGATCGACGGAATGGTCAAGAATCTAAATCATATCTTATTTTAAAACATATTATATTATATACAGGCTGACTTTTGATCCACCTGCTAAAGTTTTGGAGCAAGTTCAGTCCATGATACTGGACTACTTTCTATAAAAAAAGTTATTAAAAATCGATAAAAATTTTTCGTCCTCCCATTCAAAATCCGTTTGGCTGAGCGCTGATTTGTATAGGACAAAAATTTTTTATCGATTTTTAATAACTTTTTATAGAAAGTTGTTCAGTATCATGGACTGAACTTGCTCCAAAAATTTTGCAGGTGGATAAAAAGTCAGCCTGTATATTATACATACTTGTTTTAAATAAAGGCCAGCACTTTCGTTCGTGTCAGCCACAAACGTATTCTGCCGGTATTGTGTCTCATGTACATTTATCAGTCTACAAAGTAAAACACAAAACATTGTAGAATGTGTTTACAATTCTGTAGACCAGTGCGCTATTTATCAATTCTATTAAGGTTTGCAATATTGAATTGATAATATACTTCAATACTCACGCGATGGACTAATATGGCGGAACAGCTTGCTGTGACGTACTTTTGTAAAAGGAGAATCTATTTTTAATCCAGAATATTAATTTTAGTTCGACTATCGGCCTTCATCTTCGTGTGATATGAAAGTAAGACCCTTCCTATCGTGTTGATGATTATTTTCTTCTTCCTCACCTTATCCCACTTTACGTGAGGTCGGTACAGCATTTAATTCTGTTATTTTATTACTCTCCTTGCTAAATAAAGATTCGGTTGAAAACTCCATACACTTGACCGATCAGCTGATCCGAGTTTGTAAGAAAAGCAATTTTTTTTTGAGATATGTTTCTTATGGAATGTTGGTCAGTATCATGAACTGAATCTACCCTTAAAATAGTTTCAGTATATTTTGTAAGACTTGTTATATTATTTGATTTATGAGTTAACGATATAAAGACATAAGATTAATTATAAATATTTTCCAAAAGATATTATCAAACATATCGAAATCTGACTAAACAGAAACCTTCCCACCGAAACGCAGGTCAAATCTGTCAGCCTCCAGATGTTCCCAACATTTTTTACAACAAAACGGAAACGGAAAGACAAGACTATCCCTATCTCTTTTCAAACATACATCTATCCTTCTCTGGCGTCTTCCGATGGCTTTTTTGTGGGAAGTATATTATATTCGCAGGTTTCGTGCACAGATTGGGAGCGACCGCCACCTGCTGTTGAAAAAATGTTGGAAACAACTGACGATCATATGGTGCGGTGGACCACAGGTTTGTTTATGTTCACTCCTGATTATTTTGCCTTTTCAGATCCCTACATTTTAAAAATGTCTCTAATATTGACATACAATACCGCAAACATTGGCCCCTGTTCTATTTTTTAACGCGGGGTGAATTTTATCATAGGTACGTACTTAATTTTCAAACAATCAAATCTGGTGACATACCGATGGAAAGTTATTTCTTTACACTTTGCCGGTTTCGTTGAATAATTCTTACTGTACTGTAACATACACCAAGGGATTTTTTATTATGTTTACCACGTTTTCTTATAGTTTTCACTGATAATCTGTCGAAATTAAAAGCTAGAGAGCGACTAAATTAACTTGATGGAGATGACTACAATTGAATGGGACAAAGTGCTATGTAATGTCTTCTCTAGTTTTACATAATAACTCTTTGTCTCTAAAGAGGAAACTATGTGGTTTCGTCGGGTTAGAATAGGACCACTCCATCTCTTCTTGTGGATGTCGTAAAAGGCGACTAAAGGACTAAGCACAAACATCTCGTGCTGCAAAATAGCATTAAGGCGAAGATATAGGCAAATGACCTTGAAGTGTGAAATAAATTGTTAACTCGTAAATATGGTGATAATTTCCATATTGCTCTACGTCATGCACTAGATAGCCCTTTAAATTATTTTATGAACTGCCGTTAAAACTATTATTGGTGATCCGTCTAGCTTTAAAACTTGCCGTGGCCACTTTCGGCGGAGGCCAGTTTTAAAGCTAGACGGACTAATGTAAATACTTTCAACGGTGGTTTATAAAATAATTTAAAGGGCTATCTAGTGCATGACGAAGAGTAATATGGAAATTATCACCATATTTACGAGTTAACAATTTATTTCAAATGAGGGCGCCACTTCAAGGTCATTTGCCTATATCTTCACCTTAAGTCCGCCATTTGTTAAAAGTATATTTTTACTGTGGACAATAAAGTTTAATAAATAAATAAATATAAAATGTGTGATTGTGATTTTTGAGCAGATAATCAAATGCCTTATTATTTTAGTTTCCTCATTAGAGACTTCTTCTTCCTCTTAGCGCGTTCCCGGTTGCATCCTCAGCTGTGCTGCTTTGGAGCCCGGGGTGCGTTTTTTCTTCTCCAAATATAATATGCATGTCAATGGTCACCCAATGATGCCAAAGACCAGCAAAATGGAGAAGAAATAGCTTGAACAGTTGATGATTTGTCTATAGTTTTACGACCGGCCGCCTGCCTGACGTCAACCCTCTTTAGGAATGTATTTGTGCGAAAAGTTATACAACTGGCCGCCGCCCGTAGTTAACCCTCCTTAGAAATGCAATTGTATCACTAGATGTTTGTGCTTAGTGCTTTAGTCGACTCTTACGATATTTACGGGAAGAGATGGAGTGACTCTATTCTAAGCCGGAACCATACGGGCAGATGACAAACGTTGTCCCACCTTTTGTCATGTCCGAGGTGTCCAAACACCTGCACCTTGGATGACCTATACATTCCGACAATGCAATAGAGGTGGCCCGTTTCTAGTCCAATAAAATATAACCATCGACACGCGTATTAACCATTACACCACAGAGGTCGTTTACCACTCATCATTTCCCAGTGCAATATGTCTCCAAGACTTATCAAGATCATATGGAATTCGATCTCCAAACCATGTGTGACGTCACTGCCATAAACCCGCGGGAACACGTAAGATCGATCAGGGCGTTGACTCCGATCTGTCACGGAGATATGTTGAGCCAACATCAGTGTTTGAACTACCAGCTCCCACGGCACAGGAAGCGCGATAGTGAAGTCATTCGCATAGTAAAGTTCTAGGGCATAATCTGTAGGTACTACTGTTTTAGCAGATTATTCAAGCTAGCTAAGGGTCTGTGGTAAGGATGGAATTGTATAACGTCCAACAAAAGTGACCGTAAGTGTATGTAAAAAATATTTTTCATATTTCGATGTACGGGGGGAAAGTTGTTCAGTATCACGGACTGAATTCACCTTTAAAATATTTTCAGTATATTTTGTTAGACCCTGTAAGTAAACTGTAACTATCTTCCACGGGTATTAGACCCATGTCACAGGCCGGAAACTCCTAAGGTACGCGCAATATGCGCCCAGGCACATACCAGGCCCGTCACCCAGGCGTCCCCGTTCCCCGTCCCCGCACCTCTCCCCCGTTTTCGCCTCGATTTCTCACGTTGGCCGTCAAGAACCGGGGGAGAGGTGCGGGTGCGGGGAACGGGGACGTATATTGCGCGTACCTTAGAAGAGTCCCTTTCTGTTTACTCTTACTGTATTCTGTGCCCATGTTTGAAAAGTGTCTCAATTAGATTTTATGCTAATAAAGCACTTGAAAAAGCACAAAATTGTTATTCAATGTAAGCGCCATAAAAATACAATTAAATTTTACATTTTCAAATTTCGCGCGTTGCCAAAAACGTTGGAGCAATGAACGACAATGCTTTTAGCGTTAAGTTCGCCTATTATTTCTGTACAATCCGTATCCGATGGACAATAAAGGCGAAATAAACAAATTATTCTAAAAAATAATGTATGCAACTGCAAACAAAAGAGATAACTCTTGCTCGCTTCAGCGATAACTCATCATAACAAGAGCATTAAAACAAAATAATTTGAAAGGCTAAGTGATGACGTGTCATCTTTTAGATGTAAATCATGGAGGGAGGTGGTGATTTGTTACTGCAATGATTAATGCTGGGGATGATAAGGGGCTAAATATATTTATAGAAGACAAGAACGCGCCCATGACTTTGCATGAACATCCTTTTCCTATTATACTTCCTACTGATAATCCATATGAAAAGGATTATTCATTTAAATCTTATGCACAAAATAATTGATTTCGATAGAATGTAGAACATCATCAAGGGGACGCATATTGTGACCTTAGGAGATTCCATTCTGTATAAAATCTCTTATTAATTTCTGTGCCAGCGTGGTGATCATGGGCACTCTATTTAGTGGCCTTTGGTCCAGTGGACCGATAAACACTCATCATCATCAACATTCCAGCCGCATAACGTCCACTGTTGGACATAGGCCTAGCCCAAGGACTTCCAAAATAACCGATCTAGAGCGGCCTGCATCCATAGCTTTCCAGCGACCTTGGTCAGGTCGTCTGACCACCTTGTGGGGTGGTAGTCCTACGCTTCGATAACCAGTGCGTTTTAAGTTTTTAGACTCAAGGTCTTTTGATCGTTGACTAATTACAAAAATTAATCAGGAACTGATTGCTGATTGTTATTTTATTACGTAGGTGGTTGGCTGTGCGCACCAACGCATAATCATTTTGCATTCATTACCCACAATTTTTATTTTACAAGGCTTTTTAAAAATTTATGTTACAGGTTTTTTGTTGCTTTATTTTATAATTTACAGATTTAGAGTACTTTTTCGTAACAAAAATGTAACATCGTAAGTAAGTCAGTAGTAGAAGAAGTTAGTAGTAAGTTTTTAATTTGCTTGCTTGTTTTGTTTTTTGGGTCAAATCTTGCAAGTTTTTGAGCCACTTTTCGGTTTCTGTTGAGATGTAATTTTGTATGCTAATGTAAATCAGATGACAATGCAATATTATTATGACAAGAAGCTGGTCTGATAATGGAGACGGAACGTGGCTATAGGGACCCTATAATAAAACGACGCAACCTCATTTGCCTTGATAAGTTCTTAGGCCTCACAATAAAAGCTTGTACGAAGAATACATATATATACATACTATCGCGTCTTTATCTCTACTGGGCTGGGGCAGAGAGAGCATTTTGGGTCCTGCGGCTTTAAGCAGATAGAGCCCAGGGGTCGCAGGACTCAAAGGACTGTGTCATATATCAAATGAAAGGACTCATTATGAGGATTTCAAATATATTTTTTTTATTATTGTATAATAATTAATTTTGATTTTATTCATTAAAGAAGACAAAAATTTACCACCCCCCTGATCTTCGAAACTAATAAGCCTAAATTTTTGTAAAAAATACAAAATATAGTTCATTGCTTATAGATTACAGGAAAACCTATAAGAATTCTATTAATTGTACAGAACCACGCTACCGGCTAAACTCTGTTTTGCTAGTAGCATGAATGGGCCGGCTCGTCCGGGGAAGTACCACACTCTCACAGAAAATCGACGTCTGAGTAGTAGCTTCACAACTACTATGCTTCGTTCGGTGATTGAGAGAGTCGGAGCCCCGTCTCCCCCCCTCGCCCCTCTGGGGAGGGCCCTGAAAGGCCGGTAACGCTCTTGTTTCACCCCTGGTGTTGCAATTGTCCATGGGCAGCGGTGATCACTTACCATCAGGACCCGCTTGCTCGTTTGCCGTCCTATAACATAAAAAAAAAACTTGGCCAGTTTATTTGTAACAAGAAACATCTTTGAATATATTATTTCGACTTTTCCAAGCAGCTGCGTTGCGCATCTTGATCTCCATGTTATAAAACAACTTGCAAATACGGCATAAATCAAGGAAAATAGATCAAGGCTTCGCAGGCGGAGTCTGCAACCCCTTTTGTAAGGAACCACCTGTTGTCGGTGATTTTATGGGGTTGAGGTGGAATATAGGGTGTTTATATCGTGTTTATTTCATCTGACTAAATAAAATGAACGTTGAAAGTAATATTAAACTAACGTACCGTATGCCGTGTGGTTCCCGGCAGAGTGAAATAGAATTGGACCACTCCAAGTCTTCCCGTGGATGTCGTAGAAGGCGACTTTGGAAACACAAAACAAAGCTTATAAACATTAATGGGACCACTTCTTCCCTTCTGGCCAGCGTGGAGAGTAGACATGGGTAATCTCGACTCCGAGGAGTGTTTCGGCTCACTGAATCTTACTCCGCATCCGGTACCGACTCATCTTAATGATTCCTACTCCCTTATCGGCTTTAGCTCCAAGGTCCGCTAAGTTTCGCTATGGAATCTACAGAATACAGACGTCCTTTCAGGTACCGGTTTCAATAAAGAATAAAATTGTTTCCCGACTCCCGATTCCCCCCGAGACGCGGTGGAGTCGAAACGCGGCTCGCAGCTCGCGACCTGACAGGCGCCGCCGGTTCCCGGCGGGACCAAGATCGGTGCGGACTCAATAACTCGCGGGAGCCGATAACGATTACCGGGATTCAGTACGGGTATCGGCTCCTGTTGATAAATCGGCTCATTTAAATATTCGAATCCGGAGTTACCCATGTCTAGTGGAGAGTGTAGGCCAAACCCTCTGGCGCTGGTAGTACAGAGAGGAACGTGCTCCTGCAGTGCAATGGAAACTGGAGATGATGATGAAATTAACATAAGATAAATTCATTCTCTACACAGTGAAGCGAGCGCAGGGAAACCGTCGAGTCGCTCCAGGACGAGAGGCCCTGATCGTCTTCATCTATCGAAACCTGGACGGCCTTTCTGACTTTATTACTTAAGTTAACCGTTGAACAATATTCTTAATGTTGTTTTTCGTGCGTGTAAGTGGCCAACACTGGTGTCAGATTTTTCCAGCTGCCTAAAAGGCATCTGACATAGCTTAACGACTGCCATACCACGATGACAGCCGGGACCAACGGCTTTACGTGCCTTCCGAAGCACGGAGGAGCTCGAGAAATTTATGTGCCTCTTTTTGGTCACCCATCCAAGTGCGGACCACGCCATGTGTTGCTTAACTTGCGAAAGCGCTAGTTATGCATTTTCCCGCCGGGCCACCGAGCTCCTATTCCTATCCTATCTATTCTATCCTAAGAGATCCTATTCTTAATGTAAGAAATATATGTGATGAAAATTAAAAAAAAATTGGAGTGCACTCACAGTACAGATGCGAGGGAAGTGAGTTCTAAGCTCACTTGTAGCGAAATTTCTCATCACATATTTTTATTTTAGATATTGTTCTGAGCATTGTTATGCTGTATAAATCAATAATTGAAAGAAATATTGTACAATTTATAGCAACCAATATTGCCCAGAGGCAATCTTGTACAATAAATTAGCCAGTACAATTTGAAACTGTTACCTTTTCATTACTTTATGACCCATCTGATAAAGTGTTGAAGTGGCGTTCATTTAAATAAGCTAATGAATTGGTATTTACATTGTTGTAGGCAAAGTAACTTACTGGTACTTGAGGGTTACCGGTCAGTAGTAACACTTCTGTTGCAAAATAGTTTTTACTGAAACGTATTAAGTTGCATAACTGTTAAATATGATGTGTGGTTGATAACACGACGTCGTTTTACATACGAATTAAAGGTAAAATTTTCCGCAGTTGAATATTTATATAACGTGTAACAAAATATACTGAAACTATTTTAAGGGTGAATTCAGTCAATGATACTGAACAACTTACCCCAAGGAACATGTATCAAAATATGAAAAATATTTTTTCGCTTTCCATACTAACTCGGATCAGCTGATCAGTCAACTTATATGGGCGGTCAAAAATTATTTTTCATATTTCGATATATGTTCCTTGGGGAAAGTTGTTCAGTATCATGGACTGAATCCACCCTTAAAATAGTTTCAGTATATTTTTTAGACCCTGTATATGTGTTACAAAAAATAATTGCTTACCGTATTGGATACAGGATTCATAAATAGCAATCTTGTCCATTTCTTTAGAAGAATCCTCGGTTTAACCCTTTTGGAGAAGTTTTACGATCAATGCAAGTCATCATCATCTGTACTACAGAGCCGTATTATATTAGCCAGAGGATTTGGCCTACACTCTCGACGCTGGCCAGACGGGTTGGAGAGGTAGATATCATTGATGTTTATACGCTTTGTTTAGCTTGTGTTTTATAGGTCGCTTTCTAGGATATCCACGGCAAGACTTGGAATGGTCCTATATATTCTACTCTGCCAGAAACCATACATTTTGCAAGATTTATGCAGGTAAAAGACTTTATACATTGCTTACATACAAGGAAGAATCGTAAATATATGTATGTATATATTTGAATTAAATGGAGATAAGAATAAAATGATAGCTTATTTTTTTAAGACGTAGCAAGGGAAGGTGAGGGATGCACGGTTGTTTCCGCTGGCAGACACATGCGCCCCAGATTTCCGGCAAGACGCTCCGATCACAAAACACCTGGCCAAAAACAACTCAAAACGACTCCACTTTTTACTTCATAATAACCCTTCGAAATTTGAATTCGGGGGAACAACTCCTTTACCCCTTCATTCATTTTTTTACAACCGCCTTTTGCTTCCTTGTCTATGCTCCGATGCGTTCCATTCTAAGCATTTCTTACTCCTTCTAATTTTAAATTTCAAGTCTCGCAGTTTTTCGTAATTAATGCAAAGATGGTTATCGTGTTTTTGCTAGCGTTTTTTAGTTTTTTGGTGGCATATGGTGGATTGTTTTTGGTTATTTTAAGGTTGGCATGTGCCGGGCGCCATTCGCGACAGACGGTGATGTCACTGCATTATTTTTGATTATTAGTCGGAAAGGGTTAATGGTTTTTGTTTAAAAATGTCACTCCTAATTTAGGAACGTGACGTTTAAATTTATGCAGCTGAAGAAATGTTTTCAAAACATGCAAACTCTGTTCTGAAGCTTGCTGTTGAATTTATAATGTTAATAATCTGTAAGTTTAAGTACCTATTATGTTCTGGATATTTAGTAAACAAATAAACAGACTGAAAGACCCTGATATCAGAGAGTATGCCTACTTATTTTATTTATTTTAGTTTACAAAAATATAAATGGCGGACTTGAGGCCCAAGCCTATGGTTTTTTTGTTGTTGTAATTTTGACGTTATTCTTTTTGAATACTTAGGTACCTACCTATTTGTTTTATCTTACAATAACGTAAGTTATTACTAGATGCACTAAGTAGTATAATTCTCTACATATAATCATAGTATTTCTTCAATATTAAACATCTTAGGCCAGGACATAAGTTATATAATATTTATTCACTCTTTCATTCTTAGTATCTAATGTCCATTCATTCTATTGTGTGCAGAGCAGATAAGTCAGTCGTGATCGTGAGAAAATAAGTTAGTAGGTACCAAGATATCTAAGTTTATATACAAGCTACACAATACAAGTAACTACATTGCACAAAATAAAAATAAAATGTCATCGAATTTTTCCTATGAGCGAACAGATTGAAGACTCCAATAATGCAATAAGGTGCTAATCACAGACCTACCACTACTAGACTTGCAACGATATTGGTAGAAAGAGACTGTCAAATACAGTACAACGTGAGTGTGAAAGAAACGCTGATATGTTTTTTTGTCTCCAATCTGGGCCAAACAAACCACAAAACGATCGAAGAAAGTTATAAATTTTAGGGATTTTATCATTTGAAAGGTGATTTAGGGTTTTATTTGAGCTTATTATAAGTTAGTAACCATAGTGTGTTCTGTGACGTGTGCAAAATATGGGTGGTGCCAACAATCAAAGATAGAAAAGATGCACTGCGGTTGCCACGCACTATGTAGGTCTAGTAGTGGTAGTCTGTGGTGCTAATGGGACCTAGTATGATTATGTTTTTTGAGAAAACAATTCACAATCACGGGTAATCTTTTACAAAACCATTGACAAGGCCTGCCCGCTTTGGTCCAGCATTTGGCAAATTAACAAAAAAAAATGTATTTTTTATAAGGTAGAGCATTTTCGAAACGTAATAAACCATGTTTTAATTTAGATAATTGCATCTATCATCAATCTGGCTAATAGGTATTGAATGAATTTCAAGTATTTTGTCAAGAAAAAATTAAATATCAAAAAAAGCTTAATACGAGCGGACGAATTAATGATTTAACAACTGTGTGAAAACAACAACGTAGATAATAATAACCAGGAAACGAAATCTATGAACTCTAAAGTTTATTTGGTCGTTTTTAAAAGTAAAAAATTGTGTTTATTCCTAATTTGACTGAGACAGATGCGATGTCTGGCTAATGGAGTGGAGAAAGTGATGTTTCGCACTCTGACCTCAGTCTGGCCGTGTTCTCTTGATTACAGCCGATACACGATTGATTTCGATACGTAAGCCGCGGGCAGGTGGTTCCGGGTGTTTGTTTAGATCGCTTGCCGCAATAATTATAATTTGTATCTCGAATAATAAGTATTAATAACTAGTGGATCTGTGAGCCTCGCGACTCACCCCGACCCTTTAAAGTTTATCGGATAAAAAAAAGTTGTTCAGACAAAAAAGTTTTATGACATATGTATTTGAAAATTCCGATCAAGGGAATGGGCGAAAATGCAAATCATGTTAAGGTGAAATGGTAGCATAAGTGGCGCCCTCGTTTGAAATAAATTGTTTAAAACTAAATATGGTGAAATTTAAAAATTTGATTTGTATCAATGTCTAAAAAGACCTTCAAACTACATATTTTATGAATAACCTTTGATATTATTACTAATAGTCCGTCTAGTTTTAAAACGGGTTTTCGCCAAAAGTGGCCACTTTTGGCGAAAACCCGTTTTAAAACTAGACGGACTACCAATATTACTTTCAAAGGTTATTCATAAAATAGTTCAAAGGTCTTTTTAGACATTGATACAAATTAAAATTTTTAAATATCATCATATTTAGTTTTAAACAATTTATTTCAAATGAGGGCGCCACTTATGCTACCACTTCACTTTAATAGACGATGCCCCTAGCAACCCATCACTATTATATACACTATCGGCCCTGGGACCCGAGACCCAAAATGCTCTGTCTGTCTGCACCATTTGGGATAAAGACATGATAGTATGTACCTACCTATAAGTATATAGGGTGCCGAACTCCCCTGGGCAGTCTGGAGGTCTTTGAATAGACTCCAAACTGGTGTTGGGAGATGTCTAGAAAATCGTGTTACGTTACTCTAAAAACGACAAATGCGAGTGTGGTGTTGTCCAATCAGAACCACTTATTGTCATGCCCGAAATGCCCCTACATCATGCACAATACAAGACCTAAATGAGGCAAATGACCGGGGAATCGCCCTGGCCAAACACTGGTCAAATTTGATTTAATTATATTAATAAATAGCCTTTCGACTCGAAAAGAAGAAGTAGGTATATCAAAAAGTTTTTCGAAAAAAAATTTTGTAGACGCTTTTTTTGTCAGGTCTACTTAGGCCTAAGTACTTACGAGATTTATCAACACAAATGTAATAAGCCCAAACTCCATGGGGTTGCGTCCCTTTATTACAGGGTTCCTATAGCCACGTTCTGGCTTGCATACAAAATTTCATCTCAATCGAAAACCGGAGTGGCTCAAATTTAACTTGCAAAATTTGACCCAAAAACAAATAACAATCACATACTTAAGCCATATGCGTAATTGCCTTCTCAGTTGTATAAAAACAGTAGGAAAAAATTTGAAAATCACAAAAATAAGTACCATATAAGAACATACCAAGTAAGAACTTATGACTTCCTTATAAAAGAGGTCTTCAATAACTTCAATTTCACAAGATGACTCGCTCCATCTTATTATATTGACGACATATTTATGCATGGAGAGAAACAATTTGTTAAATTGCTCGTATTCATCAATAAAACAAATCGATAAGCCGTATATCAATCACAGCAGAGAGAAAAACTCAATCGATTAAATATATTATGATCGAACATAACAAATCGATTGAACTGTATGTAAACTGACGCTCTAGCCTTTATCAATTTTGATAAAAACAATTTTCTTATAGTTTAGTTAATTTAGGACTGGCCATTCACATTATGATAATTTGAGTTTACAAAAAAAATAATTAAATGGTCTATGCTGATTGATGAACTTTAAAGAAAAAAATTTCGCATCATCGCCATTCGATTCGGCAATACTTTTTATAATAATATGTGGTTTAATTATATTATCATAATATTTATTGCTTAAATAAATGATTGATTAAAACAAATTTTGGGGTTTAGCCCGTAAAGGTGATAAATTATATTAACAAGCAAACGTTAGTAAGCATATGCCTACATAAAGAGTATAATTAGATAAATACATATATACTATAACAACTACAGATATACACAGATATAGACATTATAAGTAAAGAAAAGTTAATACTAATCAACTGGTAATTCTTATTTTTCTTTTAAAAACTGTAAATTTATACATAAAAATATACAAAAATAGGTAAAATCAAAATATTAATAAATAATTCATGAAATTACAGACTACATTTTATCCTGGGAAGCCATTGTCACGTTCACATTTGGTATGTACTTGTACAGGTACGTTGTCAATATAATTTTGTCAAAAAAACCTCATGTTTTGAATTTATTGACATACTTTTTTGAGGTTTAGATCCGAATTAGGAACGACCTTTAGTTCAATGGATGAAAAGTATTGTAGTGTAGATCAAGTTAAGAATGTTAACAAATATATTGCGAGTGGGTTACCTAGCTAACAAATTCCTAATCGAAAATGATTTTTATCAAACATTGCACTGAGCGTGAGGTGATAACAAAAACGAAGTCGCCGGCATAGACTGGTATTTTATAAATATGCAAGTACAAACGTCAGATAACCATCTTCATTTAAGAGGTCATGCAAGCGCATCCACTGTAGGAACTAGCGAGCATTCTATACATATTTGTGAGCGTAAGTTTTGGCCACACAATACCCACAGACGGACAGACAGTTATGCATATATAATGCTGCGTGCTTGACCTCTGAACTGAGATACACCATCTGTCAATGTATTAACATGATGCATTATGTCGGCTAATGGTGGAAAAGTGAACTAATTGTATAGAGAAGACATGATATGTTTTAATGCAGCTTGTAGATTATGCAATTTTAATGTACACGAAAGAATAAAATTTTATCGGTTAGATTGTTCAAACATTTATTTTGTACAACTGTCGCTTGTTCGTTTGCCGCCCTATAACATAAAAAACATATTATACATTACAAAAGAAATAAATATTAAAATCATATACATTCTTAGCCTAATTACATACAGTATGTATGCCACAGTAGCACAAATAGGCTACAGGCTACAGCTCAACACAACGTTACTGACAACGAGCAACCGCTGATATAAATTTTAAGTTGTCTGTCATCTATTACGAAATGAGAGGAATAATAAAATATAAACAGAAACATATACATGCACACAATCATTTTTTATTTTGTAAGTTACTAACTTACCTACCTACCTACGGCACCTAAAAAGTTTTTTTTTTATATGCAACGTATTAATTTTTCAAAGTTTTTACGCTATTTAATTGGACCATTATTCGCCAAATTGCTGAGCAGTTTTTTTTTTTTTTTTTATGTTATAAGTCGGAAAACTAACAAGCAGGTCAACTGATGGTAAGTGATCACCACTGTCCATGGACAACTGCAACACCAGGGGTGTAACAAGAGCGTTACCGGCCTTTCAGGAAGATATAGACTCGTTTTTTGAAGGTTTCAATGTCGTATCGGTTCGGGAACACCGCTGCAGGAAGTTGATTCCACAGTTCGGTCGTACGTGGCAGGAAGTTCCTTTTAAAACGTACGGTGGTTGATTGCCAACTATCCATGTGGTGTGGATGGTATTTTAATTTCAGGCGGGTGGTGTAGTGGTGAAATTTTGCAGCAGGTATTAGGTCGAACAATTCTTCAGAACATTCCCCATGATAAATGCGATAAAAAATGCACAAGGATGCGACATCCCTACGTAGAGCCAGAGGATCGAGACGGCTGACGAGAGTCTCATCGTCGATTATACGAGTTGCGCGATTTTGAATACGGTCAAAAGGAAGAAGTTGGTATTTAGGTGCCCCGGTCCAGAGATGGGAACAATATTCCATATGCGGCCTAACTAGTGCCTTATACAGCTGAAGGCGATGTGCCGGTGTGAAATATCGCCTTGCTCTACCGAGGATACCAAGTTTTTTAGAAGCCAACTTAGCCTTGTCATTTAGATGACCGCGAAATTGAACGTCGCTTGAAATCTCGGTTGTATATCGTGGGAAGCGCCCTGAAACGAGGGAGATACGACAAAGGGACTTTTTTTAGCCGTGAACGCACAAACTTGTGTTTTATTGGGGTTAAATTGGACTAAGTTGGATAGACCCCAATCTGAAACTTGGTTCAACGAAGTTTCGATATCAGACACAAAAAGTTTATCGATTATAACATGAAAAAGTATTGCATGTTTTTGTTTTGTAGCAATGTCTCTTTCTCGCTGACTGCACAGTTCATTCACATTGTAATAGTGGTGACTCCATTCTTTTCTTTTCTACTTAGGCATTTCTACTAGCTTAGGCAAAGGATCCGTATTATGTACTTAACGTAACGCATCTGGTGGCGACATTATTACAAGGTACTTACTTAATTTTCTTTTATCATCATCATCATCATCCAAGCGTATTCCCGGTTGCATCCAAAAATTCAATATATGCTTTCTAGTAGGATTTGAACCCACGACCTCCGGATCACAAGGTGAACACCTAGACCACTGAACCACGGAGGCAGTTAAGGTAGGTACTTAATTTTCTTATGTCACTAATTACGGAATTTGATCTTGTCTATTTCATGCATTGTTTAAAACCCTATACCTACATGAAGTCTACAAAGTCAGCTCTATACGTGAGTTATGTCATTGGCTAATGGCGAATATTCGGAATCACGAATAGGCGCGCAGGCGCTAACAAATAAACAATCAGTTTAATTATGAGGAAAATCTCAATGACTCGGTTTCGGAGATCCGGCGCAGATAAAATAGACACTTCCTTGATGACTTTTTTAACAGTTACGTATTCTCGTTTTAGTGTGTAATGATTTAATGAATGATAAAATGAACAAATGATCTTTCGCTAAGATAATGTCGGGGTATCTAAATAAATACAAGATATTTTTATTGCATAGTTATATCCAAAATTAAATTATTCGGCAGTAAGATCATTACAATATCTGGCACGATAAACTTAAAAAGATACTCTTCTTTTTCGACGGGGGTTAAAAATACACGCAATCTGGTCTGTTATTTTATCATCGACTCAATAAAATAAAGTGATCATTATCAGATCATTCACGAGAAGACTCATATAGTCTTCATCAACATGTGTGGTCTGTCGCCAACTCGCCATTGCTGTTGTCGTCGGCGTCGAGTTGCTGTGGCGTCGCCACCAGTATAGCACGTGCTGCATTATGCAGCTGCACCAAATGGAAGTGCATCCATTATGCACTCAAGTGCATATTTTGACGATTAGAACAAGTTGGGTTTTGATTGCGGTATGTTAATGTGGACATGCCGAAAAATATAATTAAATATGGTTTTTTTTTGGTTTTAAGTAACGTAAAACAGAGACATATTAATTTGCAATACACGAGTAACTCACGTAAAAAGTCTGCTACTGGCCGTCATGTTTGGACCTTATTCAGAGGCCTTCCTCAGGGCGAATGTGCCCTACTAACTAATAAAGCTAAAGATTGCTTTAAAGCGTAGAATATCTAGTAAGTTTATCATAATCAGGTCTTTGTTTTAGTCTCCGCTGGAGGAGCACAACCCTCTCCGTACTACCAGAGCCATAATACATATATATTAGCAGTTAGAGATTTGGCCTACACTCTCCACGCTGGCCAGACGAATTGGAGTGATCTCATTGAGGTTTATAAGCTTAGTTTAGCTTGTGTTTCTTAAGTCGCCTTCTACGACATACACGGGGAGACTTAGAGTGGTCTTATTCTAGTCTGCCTGGAACCACACGGCGAAGTAAGATTATATATCTGATTAATTGGAAATGACTTAGAACAGTATAAACTTGTAGGAGGAAGCTATCACTTCACATTCTTTAAAATGAAAGAACATCCACACTAATCTAATGATAAAAATTATAGAAAGAAGAAATAAAAAGTCGTATTAGAAAAAAAATTAAGTATTCAAACCCAGCACGTGTTCTACGGCACATGTGTAGGAACTCTTTTTAATACAAAAGGACGAATCGGAAGTACAATTCTATGTTTTTTTTTACAATAAGAGCATATGCCACCCTACCAACTATTTACCAACATATCTTGACCCCTCCTACCTTTAGTTGTACTACATATATGTTCAAGAGCCATCAAGTGTAGGGCTCAAGTTATGGTGGTAGCGTTCACAGATTTCTTTGATTATTTATAAATGAATTACACTTCCGTTCATGTTTGTATGGTATGAATATAACCTTCGTTTTTTAACAGGTACTTGCATTGTATGGTTTGTCTTTGTCGTATGTTTTAGTCGTATTCGTAGTAGATATAGTAGACATATTTACAAGAAATTCGGAACCCTAAAAAGTGCACGATTTACTTTTTGGATCCTTAAACAACTAGAATTCATCGGTTATATACTTATATGTATGTATGTTTATAATATGTTGTATGTTTATAATATGTTGTATGTTTAAATATAATATAGTATTTATTTTATACAATATTTATGTTTTTAATAATTTAAAAGTACTTATTATATTATATCTGGATATTGTATCTATAAATATATATGTTAAGACGCCAACTATTATTTCTGCTTTCCTTCTCCTAAAGGTTGACAGGGAGAGAATGCTTTAGCATTAAGTCTACCTATTGTAGCTTTTGGCTCAATAAAATTTTTAAATAAATAAAAATAAATAAAGTATCGTCAAATTCCGTATAAATAATTTGTTACCTTGCCCTAGACAGAGTTAGACTTCTTTTCACATACAAACGTAGTCTAAGCTTTTATTTTAAAATGACATGTCACATTTCGGCAAAATTTTGTAATTTCAAAGAAATTCCATATATCTAGAAATATATCTAATTTTCACAGTCAAAATATAAATTTGAAAGAGAATATAGTCTACTAGCTTTTGCCCGCGACTTCGTCGGCGTGAAAGTATTCTTTACGATGTCTGATGTCGGTCAGACATACATCGTTGTGACCCAATCAGTCAAGATCTCTAATAACTAAAAAATAATTTTTAAATAAAAAAAAAACTCAAAAGAATAAAAATACCTATTTATTATTTATTTCCATCTTAAATTTGTTATTTTTTCTATATATAAAATTTATTTATTTCACAACTTCTAATAGGTCTCGATTCAATGATAAATTAGATACCACTACTGCTTATCTTGTCGACATAACATTTATTACTTTCTAAAAATACCTACAACGTAAGGTTATTATTATTATATTATTATATACTGGGGAATGCTCAATTTTTGTCTTCTTTCATGAATAAAATCGAAACTATTCATTCTACAATAATTAAAAAAAAATTTTTAAGATCCTCATAACAAGCCCTCTCATTTGATATATGACACAGTAAGGTTTGCAAAACTTTTTTTTTCGATTACCTAATTCGTCCCCCAAAAATGTCCCTTATTTAAAAAAAAATATTTATTTACTTTGCACATATGTGTTTGGGTCACAGGATTACAACATTCTACCAAATTTCACCTGATTCGGTCCAGTAGATTCAGAGCAAATTGGCTGTGACAGACGGACGGACAGACAGACGCGCGAATGATCCTATAAGGGTTCCGTTTTTTCATTTTTTCTACGGAACCCTAAAAATTAATAAAAAAGCCACCATCTTTATGTTCTATTAATTGTATCCCACGATCCTTTTTCATTATATTTTTAAATAGAACTTCATATAAACGAAAGCTGTATGAACACTTATAAAAATATTGATGTTTTGTACTTATAAAAAGAATCTAAATATATATTTACAGACGCCATCATAGATCCTAAAAATAAGTTTTGATTCGGTTTCCGCGACCCAGAATCAAATCGGCCCGTGGCTGTCAGTGCAGTTACGTTCACTCCAAGGTGGACTCAGTCCTTACGCTCTTGCTGCGAAACGCTGGCTGGGTGGGCACAGAACTGAACTGAATACAACTTAACATAAACTTATTTACAAGAACGTCTATATTTGATATTATAATTGCACGCTTTGCACGCTGAATTTGCATTGGTTGTGGATATAAAACATTTCGTTCTTATAGTAAATACATTTCTCTATCCATATACGTAACCCAAAGTTTACGACATAAGCTTTACTCAGGCTTCGTACAGTGTCTTTGCGGGTGCAATATATATATATATACTTTCACGGCATTGTTTCGGCTCTCTCGTTTCTGCAGCGCCTCAGGCATGTTCGCTGATGCAGCAGTAGACGACTTTTTGCTAACATGCGCAAGATTATTTTATCATTGGTGCGCAGAGTGCGGTGGAGCAGAAACATGGTCCTGACTGAACATGATAGCGGACAGGATGGATGCGGCCATCTTCAGGAGGTTTATTGAATAGCATGTTTTTCATGACAATCAGTGAATTTTCTGTCGATAGATTGTTACGTCCGTCAACCTTTTAAACTTTAAAATTTTCTTCGATTTAAATATATGGACCTACAATGTCTAAAAAATAAAGGATTTTTATTTAATTTCTAAAATAAAAAAGTTGCGAAAAAGATTTTCGATCGAGACCACGTAGTTACGTCCGTCTTATCAAAACTGCCGCGTGACTCCGATGAATTCGAATACGAAGTAGGTACACGCGCGGCGAACGACGGACTTTGTTACGCTACTAATTGATCTCACTTTTTACTTTGACTTTTTATTCTGACTTGCTAATTGGGTCTTACTACTACTAAACTAAAGATCCTTATGAAGTGGTCTTCGGCTCCAAAACCCATGAAAAATCATCGTCTAGAATAGCTCGTATGAATTGAACTTTATCTAATAGCTCAAATTACTTTGATTGCTCAAGAAATATTGAATAAAAATAAATAGTACACTCGTGTGATGTATTTGATTTCGTAATAACGCTTTGTACAGCCGACAGCAGAGTGCAACATGCAACCTAAAGCTGCAGTAATAATGACTAAATTGCAAGGATCGTAGCCAACGATCCTTGCAATCGTAGGTTAATCTGCTATTGCTGTTTATTGTAAGTACTTGCCTCCATGTAAGTTAATAACCGTCAAGACATTTAATTACAAGTACACTAGTGTAATATATATCATATTACACTAGTGTACTTGTAATTAAATGTCGATTTTGATGGAAAGTCCTATACTGCTTTTTCGAGTAACTTTGTAACAATAAACAGAATAGATAGTAATTTATTTGAAGTGGTTTAGGTTCGCGTAGTGTATATATTCTTTGGTTTAGGCACTGGCTGCGCATCTGCGAATTAAAATAAACATACATATATATAATATTTAAATACATACAAAATAACAGGACAAGATAAAGAAACTAAGTCGAAACAAGGGAAGGACATTTACCGTAAATATAATATAGATGTGGTTAAATTTTTAGACCTATGAGCCAAGTTATACGAGTAGTGATTAAAATATTTAATTCTTGTCTCGTACATGCAGTAATAAAAAGATATGTCGCATGGAACGCGAAACGCATGGGATACCGAGAAATCAAAGACTCGTTAATTTATTTTCGATATCAATCGATAAATTGTATCGATTTCGCAACGTATTACGTCGACACTTGCAGGTACAACCTCGATATAATACGAGCAATGTAAAGTAAAAAAAAAAGTGAGTTTTTGTACATATTGTTACAAGTGAAATTTTTCTAATCGTATCTTCAAATGTTTTTCCCGTATAAAACTCGTACGATAGCTTTAATTTTTTTTGGATTGTGTATATTTTTTTTTGCTAGCCTATGATGTCCCATTGTTGGGTAAAGGCTAGAGCGAACTTTAGCCTTCCATATAACTCTGTTAGTGGCGACAGTTCGCCAGTCTTTTTTATAAGCCGTTAGGTCATCTGCCCATAGTACCTGGTTCACCTGGTTCCGTGGGCATTTTCCGCGCCAAGGCTCTTCTTTTAGGCCCCTTGCACGTGAGGGAGGCATCGACATTTTTCTGTGTCTCCCCTTTTGCGGGCTGGTTTTGCATTATCAGTCGAGCCAGCTCAACTCGTTGAGGAAGCGGAGCAATGCAGAGGGAGAGCTGCACGCCGTCAGCGTACTTGTCTTTATAAGCCGTTAGGTCGTCTGCCCATAGTATTCTTAGGTTGCCTTTTTTTCATCGCCAGCGTGCAGGGTGCCAATCCGTGGTTATTTTTGCCCACCTATCCGGGTGCATCCTAAAGACATAATTGGCCTAGTCCCACTTGGCGATCGACTAAAAAACTTAAATAAATCAAGGAACTTATATGCCAATTTTCGTGAAGATCGGGTTAAAAATGCGACCTGTAGACAAGAACAGACCGACAGACAAAAGCGTTTTTGACCATACTCGAAACTGAGACGCTTCGCTCGCTCGTTTCATTAACCATTTCAACTCACTAAGAAGAAGACTCAATCATTTTGTTAATAAACATAAATAAAAATATCGTGACGCTATCGCTGATAGGTAACTGAATCGCTTTTAAATCAAAGAAATGCAATTTAAAACGCACTGCATTATTAAAAATAAAACATGTGGGTATATCAGCTTTTATCCGTGCTTTGTACGTAAATAACGCGACGACTAGAACTTGATGCTTGAAAATGTGACTTTCTCTTAAATCTTTTTTTCTTCTTTACATATTATATTTATCAGTCCACTGTTGGACTCAAGGCCTTTCTTAATAGTAGAAAAATCAAGGGATTATTTACCCTTGATAATTACCAAGTTTGGCAGACACCAGACACGTTGATAATCGCAGTAGAAGGAGTAAAGTTTTTCTTTCTTTCACGTTGGAAAAATGGCCTTTTTCAAATTGTCGTGGGTCTTGTGTGTTTATCTATACGAGTATATGTATTTATTGGCAAAGCGAGCGAAGCGATTGAGGTCTATAAATTGAGTTGGTGGCGAAAACACATTGTTTGTATGTATGTATGTATGTATGTTTGTACCGCGATAACTGCCGAACCGATGATCCAATTTTGATGAAATTTGGTAGGCATATTGGAAATATCAATAGAATTTCGAAATTCGTAAGGCATCAATTCGGTTTAGTAGTTTTTGAAATATTAATAAAAATGTCCGCGTTTATGTAGCAAACAAAACCATAGCGCGTTTAAACTTTGGATAGCGCCATCTAGGTGTTACTACGGGAACTATAATCGCAAGGTCTAAGTTCGCAGCGAACTACTAGTTATAAAATATAATATCGTTGAGTTCGTATCCCATCATCATACAAGTTTCAACTTATTTTTGGGCTAATGTGATTTGTCCTTATCTATTTATTTATTTGCACAGATATATTCTATTCTAATGTTACCACACGGCTGGATTCCGGACCTATTGTTTAGAATGCCTTGAAGGTAAGCTGAAATAAAAAGTTACTTTCGAACTTATCTACCATTTTATATACAAATGCTTTCTAACATAAAGCAAGAAACTTTCTACAAACTTTAGAGCTGATTATGATCTTATATTTGCATTAACTATAGGTATATTTTTAGCTATAATTTCAGTACATTTTTTAAACTTGTAGTTTTTATTTCTAAGCGTTATTTTTAAGAATTAGTATTGTTACAAGTTTGTTTTAGATTTTCAAGTATCAAAACTATAATTCCCAGTAACCCGTCACCATCATCCTTGCGACAGTGCGACAGCGGAATCCCACATATGTTTTCATTTTTTACCAAAATATATCGGAAATATTTTGGAAATCCATTAAAAACGACGTTAATAAATCAAAACGCATCTGCCTCCGCCGCTAGCGTCCATTGTAAATCTCTTTGTTCAAAGAGACAGGGGAAAACGATATTTTTATTTGATTCATATGTCTATCGCGTGTTTTGTTTTTCGCAATTTTGGTTGCACTTTTTAATTACGCCATTTTATTATGCCGTTTATTTGTTTCAATTAAAAATGGTGTTCTGCATTTCATCCACAGACGAATAAACAGCTTATGTTACCTTCTAATTCCCAAAAATAAATAAGTAATTTAAGTTAGATTTATCCCGTGTTGTTATAAAAACACAGACTAACATAAGAACTTGTTTTCAATTATTAACCGAAATGAAGTTGACCGTAATAAAAGAGAAAGAAGGTCTTATTGCGGGAAGTCTTTTTTAACCCCCAACGAAAAAGAGGGGTTTTTAGTGTCTGCGTACATGTGTGTCTGTGTATCTGTGTGTCTGTCTATGTCATCATAGTTCCTAAACAAATAGAGCGATTTCAATGCGGTTTTTTAGGGTTCCGTAGTCCACAAGGAACCCTTATAGTTTCGTTATGTCTGTCCGTCCGTCCGTCCGTCTGTCTGTCCGTCCGGGCTCGTACTCCGCCCCGCTACTGCACTGATTGTCACGAAAATTGGTGAAGAGATAGATATTGAAGTTCCAAAAGTTGGTTTTTAAAATTATGAAAAAATGATTGTTTTCAGCCCGATACAACGAAAAGTGAATTTAAAAAAATTAAATTGGACTATTCCCAACGTGTGCGGTATCGTTGAAAAGGTCTTTTAAAATGTAATAAAAACTGCTTTAAAATCTATGTAGATCAAACCCCCCAGTCTTGAGATAATCTAATACAAAGTTAAAATTTGAGGTGTCCCCACACCGTAACTTTTGAAATATTACTAAAATAATTCTGAAAAAAATGTGGTATATACCTCAAAGTATGTACTTTCAATTAAAGCTATAGCGGTCTCGGTATAATAGATAGTTATTTTTTAATACGTCATAAATCCTAAACCGCAATTTACCTTTAGAACTTTTATATTGTTACTTGCTGCTGCGGAACCCTTCATGGGCGAGTCCGACTCGCACTTGGCCGCTTTTTTTAATCGAAAGCCTTGTCTGTCGAAATGGTTCTTAGGTTTGAAGAAATCAATTCAGCCGTTCAAAAGTTAAGGGTAAACGCTTGAAAGTCAGGGGTTTTTTTTTGTCTGCTAAAAAAAGCTTAACAATCTAAATTGATCTAATAGGTTAATCAAATTTTGTGAGAGGATTATATCCTTTCCCGTTATTTTTTTAACCGATTTCAATAAAGGAGGAGGTTATCAATTCGACTGTATGTTTAATTTTATTTTATGTATGTTTGTTACGTGATATCTTTGCCTATTGTGAACCGATTTTGATGTTTTTTATTTTATTTTTATCTACTAAGTTGGTCCCATTTTAATTTGGTGAAGATATGATGAAGAACTTTGGAGATATGGAAGAACTCCTAAAAAAATGAAGTCGGTTGTTTATTTTGTTAAAAATTTAATTATTATCAATTCAAGTTGTTCAACAAATCACTAAATTAACCTTTAAGATACCTCTTTGTAATTTATCATTGTAATGAATGTACTTAAAATATTCTTCACAGTTGGCTGGTAAAATGAAGTATCAATAAAATCGTCAATGGATTTTTTGCGCGCAAGGGGCCTTATTTTACAGTACGTATGTTACGACATTATGAGTAATAAACATACTTATAATGTGCTATAGGTATTAGAAATGCCTATAATTTAGACGATTTTGTATGGTCATTCATACTTTGTATGTTGCATGTGGAAGTGTAGACTATAGGACATTAAATTTTATATTTTAAGATATGAAATCTAGATGCCTAACCAAAGGTATTTACAAAGTCAGATACGATGTTCCATGGTATAATGAAATATGGTATTCTCTTCCCGCGATAGCTCAAGACCACGTCACGAATGTTACGAAAAGTGTTACCATTACCACTGATTGTTCTTTTCAGTAAATTTAAAGTCTTTCTTAATAAGTTGACGAATATAAAATGAAATACTAACTAACTTAACTATTTCGGATATCGTGTGATTCTTCTGTTTAATTTTTAATAAAAGATAAAGAGCACGGCGCTATGGGTGCTGGTCCAAGAGCTCTGACAGATCACATATACTTCAAATGATAGGCCATAATGTAATCTTAAAACGAGCCGAGGGGCATCAAATTATATTTGGAAGATCTGTAGTTATTAACTACCAAAACAAAGACCCCTCGCTAGTATCTGCTTAGTTACAAATGAGAGATCTCACTATACTGGACGGTAATATTTTCGGAAACTGAAGGTTTGCCAGAATGAAACATATGTCAAATGAAGAGTATAAGTCTTGTCTTTAATAACACAGAAGATTATAAAAAGCTGTACCGGTGGAGTTAAGTTATTAGCAACTAAAACTATGGAACCTTCGAAACATACCTAGATGATTATTTATGATTTCAAACGACCTTTGTGGCGTAGTGGTTAACATGCTAGTTTGCCACTCCGGTGGTTCTGGGTTCGATCCCCAGCCAGGGCAAGTTGAAAAAAAGGACGTTTTCAAATGGTCTTGGGTCTTGGATGTTTATCTATATACCTATTTTATTATAACATATACTTAGTATCATTGAGTTAGTATCCCATAACTCAAGTTATTAACTTATTTTGGAGTTAGCTCAATCGGTGTGATTTATCCCTATTTGTTTCTTTATTCTTAAATATTTGATTGTGCAAGAAAAAAAAATACCATGCTATATAAGTCTTATCTTTAATAACACAGAAAGAACATTGAAATGCGAACCGGTTAAGTTATTTGCAACTTAAACTATATCGGTACGTCGCGCTATGTGTCCCGGCCCGGCACTGCAACGAGGAAATCCATTGGGCTATGCCAGTGACTTTTGTGTTCTCCTACGTATATCTTCATTTCTGATTCGATCACGTAGAGAAACTTCAACACCGGACATAGCCCTCTCCATAGCGCGTTGAGCGACCTTGAGCCTCCATATGAGGCCCATAGTTAGGGACCACGTTGATTATACACTTTCATCTTGAGGTACTAGGTGTTTTGGACGAGAAGTCACTGCGTAACTTCCCGAACACTGTCCAGCCGAGTCGGATTCGTCGAAAGACCTTTTCTTTGAAGCTGAAACTTCCTGCCTGGGTCAATTGACCCAGATATACTGGTCTACAACTTCGAGGGTGGAGCTCTCAACACAAACAGCTACGGCAAGACATTTGACATTACTTTCGTTTTTTCCATGTTTATTTTAAGGCCCACCTGTTGGGAAACTCGATTAAGGTCTCCGAGCATAGTACTTAAGTCTTCCAAAGACTCTGCCATAACTCTTTGAATGCTAATAACTCAACTCCACCGGGACAGATTTTATGTTTTTCTGATTGATAAAAGAGTAGATTCAAATCTTTCATTCGACATATATTTCATCCCTGCACACTTTAAATTTTTAAGAAAATCTGAAACAATGTTTTATGTTTCAACCATTTCACAGTTTTAAATGCTAATAATTCAACTCTACCGAGACAGATTGTTATGTTTTTCTGATTGATGAAAGAGTAGATTAAAACCTTTCATCCGACATATATTTCATCCCTGCACACTTTCAATTTTTAAGAAAATCTGAAACTATGGTTTATGTTTCAACCATTTCACAGTTTTAAATGCTAATAACTCAACTCCACCGGGACAGATTTTTATATTTTTCTGATTGGTGAAAGAGTAGATTAAAACCTCGACATATATTTCATTCCTGCACACTTTAATTTTTTAAAGATAGTCTAAAACAATCCTCTATGTTTCAAACATTTATCAGTTTTAAATGCTAATAACTCAACTCCACCGGGACAGATTTTTATAATTTTCTGATTAATGAATGAGTAGATTAAAACCTTTTATTCGACATATATTTTATTTCTGCACACTTTTTTTTTAGATAATCTAATACAATCCTCTATGTTTCACACATTTATCAGTTTTAAATGCTAATAACTCAACTCCACCGGGACAGATTTTTAATGATTTTCTAATTGACGAAAAAGTAGATTAAAACCTTTTATTTGACATATATTTCATTCCTGCACACTTTGATTTTTTTGAGATAATCTAAAACAATCCTCTATGTTTCAAACATTTATCAGTATTAAATGCTAATAACTCAACTCCACCGGGACAGATTTTTAATGATTTTCTAATTGATGAAAAAGTAGATTAAAACCTTTTATTTGACATATATTTCATTCCTGCACACTTTGATTTTTTTGAGATAATCTAAAACAATCCTCTATGTTTCACACATTTATCAGTTTTAAATGCTAATAACTCAACTCCACCGGGACAGATTTTTGTGTATTTCTGATTGATGAAAGAGTAGATTAAAACCTTTTATTCGACATATACTTCATTCCTGCACACTTTTACAGATTACGACAGATTTTTATGATTTTCTGTTTGATTCAAGAATAGACTAAAGCCTTTTATTTGATATATGTTTCATTCCTGCACACTTTCAATTACCGAAAATATTTGATGTCCAGTAATAATCCAGTATAGATAGACCTCCCATTTGTACGTAGTCACTTAGTGTGAAGGGGTCTTAGTTTGGTCACTAATAACTAAAGAGTTTTTGTAAATAATTTGATGCCCTTCGGAGTGTTTAAAGGCTGCATTATGGCCTATTATCCGAGGTATGCGTGACCTTTCAGAGCTCTTGGACCAGATCTGCCCACTGTCCTTTATTTATTGCATTTTTTTTGTTAGACATTTGACCTCTATCTAGCCTGATGGGAAGCTAAGATGAGGTCTAAGGTGTAACACGCAGACTCAAAAAATGCCTATTTACTCTTGCCTTGAAAATCCCTAAATCATATGTACTACCTATGGGGAAACATCGACGCAGGGAGGGAATTCCACACCTTAGCGGTTCGCACAATGAAGGAGGAGGCGAATCGAGAGGTACGATGAGGAGGAATAATAACCACAAATGGGTGGAATCCCTGTCCACGTCGTGTTGTCCGATGGTGAAATGGTGCATTTATGATTGGTTTGTTAAGTTAAAAATTCACTTTGCTCGGGTAATTCAATCAAACACAGTGGCAACACTCCCAACTGATCAGGTATACTTGGGCTTGTCACGTGACCAGCTGTGACGGGAAGAGAATACTTTGTTTATACCATGTATATTAGTATATTATGTATATTCGATGTTCTATTATTCTTGTGATCGTGGTTTCTTTTTTTATAGTAAAAACGTAAAAAGTGGTTTAAAATGTGTTTGGAATTATAAGCATTATCAAATTTTATTATATAAGAAACAGATTTTTATGAAAAAAGTCTGCTAATTTAACCTTGCTGATTAGAGAACCAAGAAATTTAATCGTACTATCATAAACTTACATATATATATATAAATAAATAAAAAGGTACTGCTTCGTTATATTGTCGTTACTACATCGTTGTCTTAACGAACACACGATTTTTTTATAAAATCGTATTGACGTATAAAATCGTGTCGATCACAACAAAGAAACCTTTTTTAAAATCGCGTAACGATTTCAACCCATAAAAATATCCAAGACACCGATCTTCTGGAGCAGACTAGACAAAAAATAGACTTAAAAATTCGCCACAACATTTAAAATTACATGGTCGGCTTGTTTAAAGTGTGGTCATAAAAATTGACCAATTCCTCGCTAAATTGGCCAATTTTTACAGCTCTATGGGGACAAATTGTGCAATAAATCAACTGACGCTTATTAAATTTGTTACAAAAAATCGGAAATCGATACTTTTAAGCGTAAGTACTTATATTAATTATATTATGAAATTGGGACAATACATGTTCTGAATACACTTGGCTACCTAAAAAACTGTTTTTGATAATGGGGTTATTAAGATGAGATTTTAAAAATAAGAATTTTTTAGGAAAAATTTTAAAATCGTATCATCTTATAATTTTAATTATTACCATCTTTGTCCTATTGTTGATCAAACGTCTCTTTCCATTTTCTCCATTTCTTTCAGTCTATGTAGCTTTTGTCGAAGTACCTATACTACATACAGGGTGTTATAATATGTTCTTTAAAGAGAGTTGTTTAGTATGATGGACATAATTCACCCTTTAAATAGTTTCAGTATATTTTGTTAGACGTTTAGATATACAACGAGTTAATAAAATAATGCAAAACCTCTCAGATGGTACCTCAGTCCATTAAACTGAACAACTTTTGTTCTACAACATTCCAAAAATGCCAAAAATAAAATTCCTATTTTCATACAAATTGAATCGATCAACTGATCAGTTTGTAAGAAAATAATTTTTGTTTTGGTTTCGTGAAAGTTGTAGAACAAAAGTTGTTCAGGTTTATGGGCTGAGGTACCATCTGAGCGGTTTTGCGTTTTTTCATTAAAAAGTTGTGTTTATGCGTCAAGATTTAAGTTAGTTTTAAAAACCTAAATACCTTTCTTGCTGGTCTAAGAGAAAAGAAAAAACATAGAATGTACCAGCTGCTTCTCTTACCGTGCAGATTTTTAGAGCCGATCGAGAAAATGGGCAAGAATCTGATTCATATCAATAGGCGATGCGGTTAGTACCTAACCCATTAATATTATAATTTCCTGTTTCCACCTTCATGCTCACCATCACGCTAAAAGTGACCTGGGCGTTGCTGCCCTAGGTTCTGTCTGCCCCGTTGGGGACAAAGACGTGACCTGAATATGTTCTTTTGGGAAAGTTGTTCAGTATCATTAAGTATCATGGATATAATTCACCCTTAAAATAGTTTCAGTATACGAGTATGTTATTATTACACGTCATATTATGACGGAGTAAACATGTAACGTAAGGCGCCATCTGCGTATTTTTCATAGCGAAACAAGTAAACAACATCATGAACCCCACTACTAACTTGTTTTAAACGGTGTATAAAAGGGGGCGCACGTTCGATAAGTCGTCGTCCTGATTAGGCCCTTCTGGCAACCGTAGCTTCGGCCCTTCAGGCAAAACATGGGTGTTGCAGCACCCCAAAATTCGCCATACCCCCTAGCACGCCCAAAGCCGAGGTTTCCCCCTTGGGAGCCCTTTGCGCTGTTGCTAGTAGTATATAAATATAGGAAGCCGGGCCCTTGGCCCGCTCCTCAAACCTTGTCCGGTGAAGTAGGATATGCCGTCTGAGGCAAACTATATATGTCAATCCTAAAAATAAAAAAAAAAAAGATAAGTCGTCATTCTTGTTCGGGCAGCCGTGCGGTGTTCGAGAACACTGTGGATTGTTCTGCGCTGCGGGCTTGGCCATGACTCATTTAATTACGATTATTATAAGCAATGCGAATCACATGACTGATTCGTTATAATGACAGTTTACTTCACCTGGACGGTAAACCCTGTGGGCACAGGATAACTGTGCGGGCTAGAGAATTAGTTGCTGGGATGTGGTTGCCCAAGGTAGTAATTCATAGGTTAGTATAAGGAGGGGCACTGCTTTAACGTCATCTTTAATGAGGCAAACGTAAGGTCTCTCTTGCGGCAACATCAATAAAGTGACGTGAGTGTAATTAAGTTTAAATTCTGACTTCAGCCTGTTTTTGTACTGTAAGTAGACAAGTGTTATTCACGTGACCCGTCATGTCAAAGGCCGTATCCCGTTCAGCCTCCTGGCTCTCTTCCTATCCCTTCGCGACATAAGAGTTGGGATTTGAATTATTGTCCATCTATCCTCACTCCGTCATAAGTATATTTAATCGTCAAGTATACCAGCCTCAAATTATCTATTGATAACATATTATTAAAATGTAATTTTTTAAAAAGTTTACATATTAAAATATACATAATTGATTTATGAGACTGCTTCATTTACTTTTAATTCAAAGCAAGTTATCACAAGCCGATGACCCTTATTGATAAATACATTAATTTACATTTATTTCCCAATGACATTATTTTACGCAAAACCGCAAACCCGTGAGAAAGCAAAAGGTAAAAAGAGACAATACAAAAATGTGCATTATAAAACAATCACCGTTGAAGCAATGAAGTGACAAGTGGACCGACCACCGCTGTAACTCATTACAATGCCTCATTACTGGTAAGGTTACAGTCACATACAATTCTTGTCCTTGTGATTCTACCAGTAGATATAGGCAATACCTATACTAATGAAATGGAATGATATATAAATCAATAGATTTAAAGGCAAGTGGACTGACCAGCTCTGATACCTGATACTAATTATAATGCCTCATTACTGATAAGGATGCAGTCACATATAAAATATACATTTAGGCCTTGGGTATGTAGAAACGCAGTCCAGATATAGAGCAAGTCTTTGTCTAGACGGCTTTTTCAATACAGTTCGCCACTTCGGAAGTCTAGTTAAGTCCATCTGGAAGCCAGAATGTAGACAAAATCGCTGATCTTTTGGAACGCATTCGCCAGTACAGACATGCCATATTATACTTTTTTTTGCGTTTGAATTCATTGGCATTAATTTAACTTGTTAACATACTCACTTAAAGGATATTTTTTACGGTAACAATACTGCAATTAGTGCAGTAATTAAAAAGTATCGAAAAGTAAGGAAAATAAACAAAGTATCAAAACATCACGCGTCGCGCTTGCGAGAGGGCTTTGACCCCGGCCCTGGTAGGTACTCACCAGTTGTGGCGCGGGCGGCCGGCATACAAATACAGACTTTAAGCTGCGTGGATAAGGTATAAAGTCGAGTGGGGGAAGGCGATGTCACGCGACCGATTGAGGGAACGAATGTTAGGTATTACGGAATCTACGACGACGCGATGAAATTAATACTTTTATAATTAATTTACTTTTCATGACGATAAGTTTTTTTATTTATAATTGCAGTAATGGTGTCTAACAAGGAGTCTAACGCATGTTTAGAGGTTTTCTTTAATATGAAAATGACGACATTGTATTGACGTTTTATTAGGCTCAAATTACTTTGTATCATGGTTATAGTGGATATTTAAAAGGATGCCAACGATTTAAATTCCACTCTGTATATATTTATTATAAAATACAACGTTTTGGTATGATTTTAATCTTTATGATTTCCAACAGTGTTCTTTCTTTATCTTTTTTTTTTCTTAGAAGTCCCGAAATTCAATTTTCATTATCCATTTATCCAGGTTTAGTAGATAATTTTTCATTAGAAGATTTTGCAAAGTTTTATTTACTTAACATGTAATATGTGAATTGACCCTTATCCGCAAGTTAATGGTTGCTACTCACGGTAAATTTAGCAATCTGGATTTGAGACATCATTTGTCCTTAAATAAGTTATCTGCAATGATTATTTTTATGCCCCACTTCGATTAGTATAATGATGATATTATTTTGTGCAATAACTGTAATTTACTCGAAGGAAAGACTTTATTTTTTAGAGAAGTCATTTTGAGTTATTTTATTTCATTGATCGAGCGAGCGAAGCGTGTCAGTTTTGAGATTGGCCAATTGTGTCCCAACTTTCTGATCTGTAAGTAAAAAATTTAAATAATTCCTTGATTTATTTAAATTTTTTAGCCGACCGCGATTTTTAATTGGGGGAAATAGGTGGAAAAGGGGAAACTTTGTTGTAACGTTATTTATTAACGGATTTCAATCAAAGGGGATGTTGCACAACAGGCTAGGTCATGAACACTTCCCCAAAACTCAGAAAGTGTACAAAAATACTTTAAAAATCGGTTATTATCGTATAATAGCGATACTGACATGGCGCTCCCATACGTACGCAACCTGATTTAAACGTCACTGGCAGTTTCTGTCAATGTCAGGTCAGTTGACATAATGGGTGTCGGCCATTTTGTGCGGAACTCATCTAACCTTAATTACGATATTTTGATTCAAATGTACCATAGAAAGGCTACGAATTTATAGGATTTACTTATTAGGCATTGATACCGACTCAAAAGTGCAAATTTCAGCTAGGTGTTCAGTGACCTAGCCGGATTCCCATACATTTGTGCAACAATTCTTTTGGGAGGCACACTAAAAGGACGTCATTCTAGTTTTCACGAAATTACTTTATTGATTTTTTGTCACGTGCATGGTCTTAAAAACCAAGAAATTAAGCTAAAACCTGGGGACCTTGTCAAAAAGGTATTTTATTTATAAGGCCTATTAAGACCTTATAAAAAACATATTGATGTTCTCAAGCCGTCTCTACTTACGGATTTTCATTTCCCATGTCCATAAAATCGTTTTAGTTTTCTAACAACCCAAAGGTTAGCTTGCTAATGATAATGCTTTTAAAATTAGGGCGCTGTTAGTTCCCAGCTCATAAAACTGTGAGTGTTTGTAAAAAATTACTGTAATTAAACTACCTACTACAGTTTTTTTTTTTTAAAATTACATAGGAATCTTATGGCTTTTCTACAGACACACTATTGTAATTTTTTTCTATCGAGCCAAAACTGCAATCGTGTTTTGATTATTGGGTGTGTCTGTAGAAAAGCCATAGGATTCCTATGTATTTTTTTAAATAAACTGTAGTAGTTTAATTACAGTAATTTTTAAGAAACACACACAGTATTGTGAGCTCTGAATTGATAGCGCCTTAAGCCCGCCTATTGTGCTATACAAATTGTATTTTGTACAATAAAGTTTACATAAATAAATCCTAAAAGAGTACTTGAAATCTTACTAAACTTCCTTTTCACAACAAGTTTATTTGTAAGTATATTTTATTTTCATAACTATCCTATCATCACAGTTTAAGGTTCACGCGAAAGAAGCACGCACATATTCATGATTTTTCTTTACTCCCATGTAGTTATACACATTACGAAAGGAAACATAAAGCTATAACATTAACAATATCCACAGGCAAATCATTTCTATTTACTTGCTCTCGTCCAATCTCGCGTGCACAGTATTTCTTTCAATAAAAACTCTTTTTATACAGTGCATAAAATAGTACATTTATTACCTTAATAGATTCCTTCAACTGATTGGTAAATGGAAAAAGTATTCCTTACCGTATCCCTATTCCCTCCATTTTATTATAACGTCAGTTGACAACTGGGAACACGCAATGTCGTGTCAGGGAGTACTTAAGCAGCAACTTGTAAATATTGCAATTGCATAAAAATGATTATTTGTAATCTCGTCACGTATTTAATTCGTCACAGAAACTATGTGTGTAAACTCGTCACTGGTTGATGCTATTTTACTTTAATTTCATGGTTTAGTTTAGTTTAATTTCAAAAACATACTTAATATGCCGCTGTGTATAGTCTGAGATCTGTAAAGTTTTATTGTTATTTTTATCCATTTTTGGAAACAAAGATATTTTGTATTGATAGAACCGAATACTTTTGGATAGATATTGGTTGGCCCCTTATGATCATCACATTAGCCACATTATGTCCATTGCTAGGCAACCTACCCTTAGAATAAAATGGTTGGACCCTGTAATAACCCAATCAGTGAAATAATTCAACGGTATAATTTTTATTGCTTTTCTTTTTTTTGCGAATAGATATGAAATAACCACTTATAAGTATCTGTTTATTACATTGTTTTTATAATTTACACATCATTTTACATAGGTCTGGCCATTAAAAAATCTAAATGAACGTAATTATGGTTGTTCCGACATACTTTTGACCGGCACTACAATAGCACAGACTATGACGAGATTAGTATGTGGCAAGTTTACATTATCCAATAAATGCTAACAATAAAATAACCAGTGGAAACCGGGTTGGTTGACAACGGACTAATATTATTTGGGAATTATTTCTACATGTATTGGATGCATACATATTTATGACAATAGTGCTATAAGTAGTATATAAATAAGAAGATGGATATCTAAGAAAAATGAACAATTTAATCAATGATTTGCAAATATAGCATTGTAAATGTTTGGAAGTTAGGTATACATTGTGCTCGGAGTTTGTTTTTTTTCTAGCCTGTTGGTGTTATGTCCCACTGCTGGGCCTTTGCCCAGTTTCTCCACTCATCTCTGTCTGCTGCAAGCTTTTCCAATCTAGACAAAAAACTTATCCAGATCTTCTCGCCTCCTGGTTCTGGGTTTATTTTTATCCCGCCGGCCTTAAAAATTAATAATAAATTACCAATTAATCTCAGAGTTCTAACGAGTGTAAATGTACGGCCGACATGTTCTTGAGAGGGTGAGTCAGTCCATCAATTTGAACAACATTTCATATGGAAGTAACCCTTGCTGTTAAAAAAATAAACGGGCAAGTGCGAGTCGGACTCGTACATGAAGGGTTCCGTACCACCGTACATTGTTTTAAAACGCTGAAGAAACACGTTTCTTGTATGACGACCCCCTTTAATTTTTAATTTTATTTTATTTTGAGTATTTGTTGTAATTGTGGTCATAGTAATACATAATTGGTGAAAATTTCAAGTATCTAGGTAATGCCATTATGAAGATCAAGTTAAAAACGCTGAAAAAAACACGTTTCTTGTATGACGACCCCCTTTAATTTTTAACTATTTTATATTTTTAGTATTTGTTGTTATATCTGCCACAGTAATACATAATCGGTGAAAATTTCAAGTGTCTAGCTATTACGGTTCAAGAGATAGAGCCCTGTGACTGACGGACAGACAGACAGACGGACAGACGGACAGACAGCGGAGTCTCAGTAATAGGGTCCCGTTTGCACCCTTTGGGTACGGAACCCTAAAAATGGTGTTAAAATATAATCGGAGAATATGTAAAAATTTCCTTGAAAATATGACGGGATATAGCTTTTATTAAAAAATAATGTTATAATCATAAATGACGATACATACAAATATTTAAACTACTACTTACTCATCATGACATTTACTATAGGAACACTGCAGTAATAATAATCTGGCCACATCTTGCAATACATCAAAATCAAAGTACGTGGGAAACAATCCATTTTATATAGTTATAGCAAAAATGTCAAGAGTTTGCCGAGGAATGCACTATAACATATATTTTCATTATGACTTTATTTACAATGACGTAAGGGTGTTTATCGCTTAACTGGTGTGAGTGAACGTGTCGTGATAGGCTGATCTCACACATGCATGAGCTGGGTCTTAAAATTTTTGATAAGAATAGAAAAAGAAATACCTGTTGTTGGTATGTCTTTGTACAATGTCATATATATATATCTGTTAAAAAAAATCTGATACTGAAAAAATTTATATCAAGTACCTAGTTATATAAAGGGAAGTCCAGAACCCGAAGTTTTAATTGTAACGTATGCTATTTACATAAAAATCTTGTTTAATGTAATCTCACAGTGGAAAACGAAAATCGCTGTGAAATTGGCATTTTTGTATAAGAGTATGTCATATTTTGTAATTTCGAGAACCAAAGACCGGATTTCACTCTTGTGGAAGTTTTACTTCAAGTAAATTTCATATGCAACGTCTTTAGAGATGGTTCAGTCAGTGCAAACAGCCCTAAACTTTTGTAAAGGATGGTAGTAAAAAAATGCATTTTTAAGTAGTACCTATGTAGAAAATGACCCCGTTGTTCAGGCAAAGTCGATCATTTAAATAGTTAATATTCACATACGCATCACCGAGCTGCGACTTACATATTGTACTTTCACAAGTAAAATAGCATATAATTTTGAGTGCACTGATAAAAACACTGGGTAAATTCGATCGTTTTTGATTCCACACATAGTCTTAGCGACTAGGTTTGTCTGACATGTTTGACATCCCACTTTAGACAAAACATTAAATGTAAGGAGTACATCTGTGCAGGTTAGTATTTTCTTGAAGTCGATCGTGTGCGGCCCGCCTACACCGTCATTATCAATGAGCTACGCACTAATTCAGTGTCGCCACTCGCGCTGTATCGACACCGAGAAATCTGATTATTTATTGACCACACATCTGGTGCACTCGTCACTTCTCGATATACCTCCCGGAGATTAGTTTTGGACATATGTCATACAAACATATCTTTTCTGTGTGTTAGTATGATACTATTATTTAGACCGACCGCTATGATGAGTCTACGCCTGCGGGGTAACGGGGCGCGGGGGTATAGGGGACTGAGGGAGCGGGTGTGTATCTCGCTATTGTATGCCCGCCACCCGCACCTTCCTCAGCCTATGGTATTACTAATACAGTTGAAAATATGTATATATGTAATCGGTCTATATTGACCATCTTTCTCTCGTCTTAGCGCGTTCCCGGTTGCAGTTCTCAGCTTCAGAACTGGGAATCTGGACTTTTACATCAAGCGACAGGACAAAAGTAGGTGATTACGTTCCCGAATTGCAGTGTCAAGCAACATTGAGCGTTACGAAATGAAGCTAAATTCTAATTTGGTTTAACATTGTAATAGGCAGCTATCGGACGGCTGTCATGTCATTTTGGAGTAAGATCCTGCATTAAGGCTTTTTCTTCTTTACGTTGAGGCCATTGCTACGTATGTAAGCCAAAGCTGGCGGCCAAAGGCCAAGCCAGCGTTTTCGTTTCCATTTTCCTTTTTTGCTGAAGATGCCTAAGTCCACCGACTTAAACTATATGCATTAAATGTGTATTACAATTGAAAAGCTGAGTTTGGCTGTAAAATAGTTTTGTAATATTGTATATATTATAGGTACTATCTCCTTATGAGTGAATGCATAAATTCAATTTACCAACGGCAATCAATCTAGGAATTTACTTCTTCATGCATATTTTCGAAACAATCACATTTTATTGTTAAACATCTTCAGATAAATTTGCTATAAATATTTACGAGTATTGCACTAGAAATACTGGAATACTTAACAACAGTGAAAGCAACCATAAATATAGTTGATATGATCCAAGGCAAATTTTCGAATTTCTCTAAGGTATAGGAGAAACCACTGGTGTTGTGTCATAAGACATTTGCAATGTCTTAAATTAGCATTTACGTGAACCTATAAGTATTTTACAATGCAATACCCTTTATTGCACAAAAGAAAAATACAGGACACAATTATCTTAAAAACTAGGACATGCGCAAAGGCGGCCTTATTGCTGATCAATTTCTTCCAGGCAACCTCGCTCAAATATTAAAGTTTAATGTCCTACATATATGCAATAATAATTTAATCAAAGACGACCTCCGTGGTGTAATGGTCAACATGCTAGTCCACCAATCCGGAGGTTCTGGGTTCGATCTCCAGCCAGGGCAAGTTGGAAAATAGCCTTTTTCAAATTATCCTGGGTCTTAGGTGTTTATCTATATATGTATTTATTATACATGAAACTATCGTTGAGTTAGTGTCCCATAATACAAGTTTAAACTTACTTTGGGGCTAGCACAATTAGTGTGATTTGTCCTGATCTATTTATTTATATTTATAATATTTTTCATATAAGAATGTATTATATGTATTCTATAACATTTTATTTGTATATCTCCTTTGAAATATTGCACCTCACCTGTAACATATCTAAATTTCTTTTGTATCCATACTACCCTAAGGTTGCCTGGAAGAGATTGCTGTGCGATAAGGCCGCCTTTTGTATGCTAACATTTATCTCTATTATTTATGTATAATTTGTTAAATTGTGTGCAATAAAGAGTAAAAAAAATAAATAAATAAATAAACAAATGTTAAAGAAAATTAATATAGTAGGTGGTTTATGATTGCTAAACAACTGTTATGAAAATAATTGCCGTACAAAACCCACAAGTTGATGCGATCAAATTATTAAATAGTCATCTTAGCCGTGTGGTTTCCGGGAGAGTACAGTCAAGAAAGGACTGCCTGATGATGATGATGATTAAAAAGTAAAATCAATTTTGATTAAAGGTCTTTAATTACTTATTGAGCTGTAAGTACAACGTAATTTTTCAATTCCTTACACCAACTTCAGGCATAGTTAGAATTTCTAGCAATAAAGATGAATGATTTTTTTTGAAGTCACAAAATAAAATGGTATAAACAGTCAAGAAGCCGGAGCGTACTCGTACCTTATTGCCACTGAATACGACTGTGCTGGTAGGATCTTCATATACAACAAAACTATTTAACTACTATGGAATCTTCAGTTATTGTCCTGATCGGAATTATGAGTTTGCTAACTGTTGTCTCAGAAAGCAGTAAACAATCGTGAAGCGATGAACTTTAGCCTCATTTTTCACCGATCAAAGTTATTGTGGATATGCTCTAAACTTAAATGATCTAAATTTTCAATATAAAGCACAAACTGACAAGCTGTTATGGAAGTAAATAATAAACGAACCAACTGCTTCTTAAAAGTTGACCAAGGCGATGCAATGATGGCCATGACTTGGGTGGGAAAATGAGGGGTGGGTGACCTTGCCGTTAAGCCGAATTACCTAGGCTGCTCTTATGATCTATATCTTAGGATCAAGATGTGATTGCGTATACTTTTTTTCACATTTTAGCGGATCCATTAATAAGCTTTGGAGCCCGAAGTACGCTTTCCAGTTTTTCTTCTAGATAGATGATATGCAAGCCAATATCATAAATTACTTAATAACCGTAGGAAAAGGGCAAAAAACACTAACGTGATAGCGTGTAATTTATACACGAAATTTTAAATAAGTATAAAACTCAAAGCATGTCCTGTCTATTCTCACGGTCTCATCCGCGACAGTCTACGCGACTTCTGCAGTAAATCTCGAACACTGGCACGACTCTCTAAATGTCGCGGCGCGGGACACGACGCCACCGGTTCCCGCCAAATTCCCACATAATGGGAATAGGAATGAGCGCATCTCTAGTACATTGTCTCAGTTAAAAATAGAAATAATTTTTCAATCCTTTTCGTGTAGCCAACACTGGTGTCAGTCAACTGTCATGTGGCTTACGTTTCTTCCGTAGCATGGAAGAGGTAAGTAATGTCATTTGTGTTCACCAATTTAATTATGTACCACGTATAGGTTGGTTAATAGTACCATCGAGCTCCTCAATTCTTTTACTACGGAAATGGTACCTAGGGTTTAAACAATTGACCAAGCAAGCAAAGCGTCTCAGTTTCGAGATTGCGCAAAAATGATTTTGTTGATCTGTCCTCGCCTATAGCACATAATACAGTAAGAGTAAACAGAACGGAATATCCTAGGGTACGCGCAATATGCGTCCTCGTTACCCGTCCCCGCACCTTTCCTCCGTTTTCGCCTTGATGACACAAGTTGGCCCACAAGAACCGGGGGAGAGGTGCGGGTGCAGGGAACGGGGACGCATATTGCGCGTACCTTAGGAGATTCCGTTCTGTTTACTCTTACTGTATTCTGTGCCGATAGGCCCCCTTTTTAACCGACTTTGACGAAAATTGGCACACAAGTGATTCATTTTAATTTTTTGGTCGATCGCGATTTTCATTGGGGGAGAAATAGGGCGGAAAAGGGGGAAATATGCTGTAGCGATATTTATACACTAGGTACACTAAGGACTTCATTCTACACAAGATTTTGAAGGAAATCTAAAACAGGGGAGTGGAGGGGGAAGGGAAGTTTGCTGTAGCGGACGGATTTCACTGAAATACCTTTGCTAAGCCAGGGAAAGGGAAAAACTCGCGAGGTCTACTGCTTTCACAGAAACACTAGTTATAAAAATAAACGAGTTCTTCGCTATACAGGCTGACTTTTTATCCACCTGCAAAATTTTTGGAGCAAGTTCAATCCATGATGCTGATCTACTTTCTATAAAAAAAGTTATGAATAGTCGATAAAAATTTTTCGTCCTCCCTTACAAATCAACGCTCAGACAAACGGATTTTGTATGGGAGGACGAAAAATTTTTATCGATTTTTATTATCCTTTTTTTTATAGAAAGTACTTCAGTATCAAGGACTGAACTTGCTCTAAAAATTTAGCAAGTGGATAAAAAGGCACCCTGTAAACGTTATTTTCTTCATCTTTCGATGATTTTTCAAAATAAAATTTAACAAACAAGGAACAGGAACCGGGGCCTAAATTCTATGTAAAATGACTGTGATAAATTAAACATAGATTTTAGACTGCATTTTAGAAAAATAGATAGTAATTCCATTCAAATTTAATCCAATTCATTCCAAATGATATGGCAGATACCTATTTGTGAAATCCTATACTTTATGCGGAGTTCAAACTTTGCAGTAAACATTCAGGACCTTATTACTACAACGATAAGATTTACATTTGCCTGAACGTTTGAATACAAAATAGGGGTGGCATATTTTCGGTTATAAGTCATTTCGGTAGTCGTGACGAATGGTAGGCAATGAAAGACCGTATTTAAGGATAAGTACATTATTCATAGACGTTTTATCATTCATCAGGACAAAGAAGAGATCACGAAGGGGAATCTACGATAGTCAGCGAATCTTTCGAGCGACAACCCTATTTGACAGGATTATAAATATTAGAATTAAGTTTTTAGGGAGCGAAATTGGAGTTTAAGCATAGCGAAAGGTTGCAAATTGTTTGAAGAAAAAAGATAATTCTATATGGTTTATGATAACAATAAGGTAAAAATGTATTGATAAAAAAACAGCGATCTACGATCCTGTATTATCAAATCTAGTAAGGATTTTAGGTGTATTTGAAGCCTTGTTGTGTGTGACTGTCAAAGTGTCCACAGTTTATATTAAGCATAATATTTATTTATTTTATTTAATGTAGCCGTGTGGTTCCCGGCAGAGTAGAATAGAACCACTCCAAGTCTTTCCGTGGTTGTCGTAGAAGGCGACTTGGGAACACAAGCTAAACAAAGCTTATAAACATCAATGAGACCTCTCCAACCCGTCTGGCCAGCGTGGAGAGTGTAGGCCAAATCCTCTGGCATCCTTGTACATCAATTCAATTCAATTGGTCTATTTTGGTCATTTTGGAGAACTAGAATCCAGGATTATAGTATTACTTTAACTTAAAACTAGTGTTAGTACTTATAGCTATACAGTATTTTGATACACACAGTATGAAACCTCTGTGTGCAGAGGTATCAAATAATAAACAAAATGTTGACCACTGTTTTTGTCGACGACTTTGTTTTATGCCGTTCACTCCCCAAGGAAAACATATGCACACACGCCCTCTAATATTTTTGTATTAGTATTTTCAAATAATGTCAAATCTGCAAATTCTAATACAGAAACCAGATTAGCTCCTAACACGATATTGCAGACAGGCTAACCGTCACAAACCTGTCAAATAAAATCCCTACGGATATCTGATTTGACCAAGTAGCCCTCATGTTAAAATCAAAAGTTGAATCCAACAGGTGGCGTGCAATTGTGTGGGGTTCGATTCCAGGACAGATGCGGGTATGTATTAAATATACAGGGTGGGGCAGTTCAATGTTAACTATGTTTACATTAAATATTCAAGTTTAAAATAATAAAAAAAATAATAATCATACACAGAGAGACAGAACACAACTTTCTTTTAAAAAAATCTTATACTTTAGTCTTTTAATTTAAGTCTTTCAATTTAAAAAAAACCAGAGATCATTTTTACTATAATTATTATTATTTTCACTATATAATTATAACTTAAATTTATAAAAAAGCCCTCTACTATAATCTAGGTGTCCGATGTGTAGGCTGAGACTCTACTGATGCAGAGCAAGAATGTACTCTGTTTTATTTAATAACAAATGACATTTCGAAATGGACTCATCAAAATAGATAGTATATCTAACTAGTGATCTTCTTTTTCTTCTTCTTCCTCACCTTATCCCACTTTACGTCGGGACAGAGACACACCTACCACGTCTTCTTCTTCTTATCGAGTCGAAATGGTTACACTGTAGCTTCAATTTCAAATCACCTGTGACCAGTATGTGGCCACGGCGATCCCTCTGTCGTTGGTTAAGGTCCTCTATGGTACATGACGTAGGGCAGCTCGGACATGACAGAAGGTGTTCCATCGACTGAATGGCACCGCAGTCGCAAAGGTCGTTATCAGCGTGACGCCACCTATCACGTCAAATGAGGCAGACAGAGCATTTTGGGTCTTGTGGCTCTAAGTTGATAGAGCCCAGAGCCCTAAGACCAAGACCACTTCAAGCGTGATGGGGGACGGAAAGGTGGAAAAAGGAATCAAAATAGTGATGGGGTTTAATTAACATGACTCGCTCAATATACAGCTTGCCTTCAACATTTCATCTTGTTTATATAATGTTGTTAAAATAAAATAAATATATTGTTGTTGTTGTAGAAAATAGTTTCATCCTGTATATATAATGTTGCATTTATGACCTTGTTTGAATAATGGTCGTAAACATGATATTATAGACCTTTGTAAGGTTGCAAAGGACTGACTTTGGTTAAGAAATTTGTAGATGTAGTACCAACACCTACACGGTAAAACAACCCCTCGATAGGCAACTGCATCTATGGCCAAACAATTTATTTTTTCCATGTGCTTTTGTTTTCAATTGCATAATATTTTTATGAAAGACATCTTTTGGTGACCTTATTAAAATATTTTGAATTCAAATTCCCATTAATAGACTTAGAACAACAGAGAAATCGTAGTCGACCCAAGAAAACCTGGCATTGATTGGTAACCGCCGCTACCTAATCCTGACCCGAAGTAAAACTCGTTCAATTCAATTCAAAATATGTTTTTTATCATAGGATATTTATAATATCTCTTAGTTATAGTCACTTTGTTTTTATTTTGCGCAAATATTGACGTTAAATCGTTACTTACAGCTAAGTGTAGTGCCGCTTTCTAGGCACTAGTGCAGAAAAAGCGGCAACAAACTGCATTTTCTCCAAAAACGTCAATTACTAAAAAACTTACAACTTAAAATTGTGGACTGAGAATATATTGATTCTTCTATCTATCTATAATTTAAGAACTACGTTATTGTCGGTGGAGTAGTTTCCATGTCTCCCTCTCTTGAGCCATCCTTTTGACCTCCCTATATGACATGGATGGCGTCAACTTTCTCCTTCAATTATAATATTGTTTCTTATCCCAACTTATTTTTTGCCCATGACATAACGACAAAGAATCAGCCAACCACGGGATAAAGGATATTAATGTTATGTATCTTATGCGATATCTTGATATATTATATCTTACTCTGCAAGCTGTTTCCGATTGGAGTGATGCCAACCTTGTGAGATTCAATGCCTCTAAGACTCAGGCGTGTCTCTTCTCTGCTAAAAAGAGCCCTTTCAACTTGGCTTCCACTTTCCGGGGTGTGCCTGTTCCTATCACCCGTCATCTCGAACTTCTCGGTATCGATCTCTCATCAAATCTTAACTTCGGTAGCTATATTGAGTCCAGGGCTAAGATGGCTTCTAAAAAACTGGGCATCCTCTCCAAGGTCCAACGGTATTTTACCCCTGACCAACTGTTGAGCCTTTACACAGCTCAAGTCCGCTCATGTATGGAGTATTGCTCCCACCTATGGGATGGATCTGCCCGCTATCAGCTCGAAGCCCTGGAAGCTATCGACAGACGTGCCAGAAGACTCGTTGGTGATGAGTTGCTTACGGCAGGACGGCTCCACAGCCTTGAACATCGCCGACTGGTAGCAAGTCTGTGTGTCTTCTACAGGTTGCACTTCGGGGAGTGTGCGCAGGAATTACATAATTTAATTCCCCCTGCACCATTCCACCATCGGACAACACGACGTGGACAGGGATTCCACCCATTTGTGGTCGATATTCCTCCTCATCGTACCTCTCGATTCGCCTCCTCCTTCATTGTGCGAACCGCTAAGGTGTGGAATTCCCTCCCTGCGTCGATGTTTCCCCATACATATAATTTAGGGATTTTCAAGGCAAGAGTGAACAGGCATTTTTTGAGTCTGCGTGATACACCTTAGACCTCATCTTAGCTTCCCATCAGGCTAGATAGAGGTCAAACGCACTCAAATTTCTAAATAAAAAAAAAATATCATGATAATTGTTGCAAATTGTTGTTTTAATTATATTTCATTATTGTATTAGTAAGGAACTTTAATGTTATAGTAAAAACTAATTCTACATCGCTAAATGGTAATTAAAGGTTAACATCAGTTACTTGTGTTATTTTATAATTAAACATTTTATTATCTTTCCAATTTTAACAGACATAACTTTATAAAATATGGGTACTTTTATTTCTTTATGATATTACAAAAGTATAATCATAAAAACTATAAAGTACGAGTACTAGCTAGTTGCCCGCTTATGTATATGTACCATAGTTTTTATAGAGGGCACGAATCGCGAACGTCAAAAAAAAAACAAGGAATATGCATGTAATACCAATCCGGCTCATATTTTTATTTTACAATTTCTATAAATACGTTACCACGCCTAGTTAATTATTTTTCTTATTTACTCTTATTTGGATTACAAATAAATTATTGAAAATATGCGTTCGGTAGGACTGTCCGTCCATGTAGTTTAGACTATCAATGACATTCGAAATGTATGTACTTTTATATAGAGGTTTAACAAACATCACTGGCTGATAATATCGAAAGTACCCAAAAAAGAAAAACATGCGTTGACAGCTTCTTTCTCTAGCGGATATTGCAGACTTTGACGTCATGTTTTAAAATGGCGTGTTTTAGTTGTTATAATCTACTTGCTATTTGTAATATTTATTTTATACACCATATACATGTTTTTCGGCACGGATTTATTTTTTGCGGCTATCGATTAAAAATATAAAAAAATGCATGCATACTCTCTATTATTGAAAGCCCGATACGCGACTATTTGGTGAAGGCATCTCTTATAGTATTTTCATGAACGCCTGAACCGCAACTACACGATGAAGGCATTTTCTAGTTTTCGGAAACGAACGAATCGCGACGAAATTTACTTGTTTACAAAAAATCGACGACGCACGAAACGCGTCCAGACCGCCCGCGTGGTTTTTGCGTGGATAAAGGGTAGTTGACGATTCCAGACCCACAGGTATCCCACATTTTTCCGGGATGCATTATGAGTGAGAAATGTATTTAAAAGCTATTTACATGCCGAATTTCACTATCATCCGTTCAGCCGTTTGGCGTGAAAGCGGAAGAAAAATGTATACAAACTTTCTCAATATTATAAATAAATTAAGTGTTGTGTGTAAAGGTCAAGTGTGAGTCAAACTCGCGTGAAGAGGGTTCCGTACTTCTAATAGGTTTTCCTGTAATCTATAGGTTATCTAAGGGTTCCATTTTTACCCTTTGAGGTTGACCTTAAAAAAGCAAATAAGTACCTATAAAAAATGATTTTTTTTATATTTACTTTTTTATTTGCGGTTGGACCTATAGCAAAAAATATATATACTTTATGCTTTCGCTCCCTTTTCATTATACTTACCTATATTCTTTAAATAAAATTATTTCTTCTAGATACCTCCCACAGACCAGAGAGGCGCCAATGGTCCTTGATAAAACCTTGATAAAATCTAATTTGACGAGGGTTCTTATAACTTCAACTGACAGTCGTTTATAATATATTATAATTATAATAACACCCGTCGTATTGAGTCGCAGTGGTATTAAATAGATCTTCTGAATATGTTGCGAATATTTTAGCTCATCTTAATTTTGTAAACGAACTTAATCATTCTGTGTTTCAAATACATATATACCTAACGTCTAACAAAATATACTGAAACTATTTTAAGAATGAATTCAGTCCATGATACTGAACAACTTTCCTTAAGGAATATATGTATATCGAAATATGAACAATATTTTTTGACTTGTTATACTTGGTAGGTCTGTGTTATACAAGCTCGGATCAGCTGATCGGTCTATTTGACACCCATGGGAATGGTGACAAATCATATTCTACCGTCTCTGTCATCAACCGGCCAATTTAACAAAATAATAGAGTATTACATCCATTTTTTAAATTTTTCTCAATTAGATTCCATTGTGCTGATAAACTACATAAATAACACATTTTTATTCAATCGATTCCATAAAAATGCATTTAAATTTTACAATTTCGAATTTCGCGCGTATTTTGCCTATAACGTTGGATCAGTGGACGCTATATTGCTCTGTGGTTATGATGTCAGTTATGCATGTCAACAAATGCGCTGATTTAGTTTGACAGTTGACACTATCTGGCGTATGACGTAGTAGCCTGGCGGCTACTACTACCTACACGTTTACAAACAGATTATAAAAACTGAAAACTTTGAATTGAAATTTAAAATTTATTTTGCTATTTTATTATCTAAACAATCTTAGCCTAAGCAATCTTAAGTATACATTTTTAGACTTCTTCTCATACAGACTAAAATACCGTATTGTAATAAGATTGGCAAAATAAAATATTTCAAACAACAACAAAAAAATCGCACTTCAAGTCCATCGTCTGCAGATTAGATCTTAGCGTTTAATATTTTTTGCCGTAATAATCTGTCACTGTATCGCTAATTATAGGTTTAGCAATGACTCGTGTAGGTCACGGCGTGACTTACAGACGGCACACTGTTTGTGGATGTCTGGAATTGCATTCCGAGGAACACGATTGGAAGGTCAATTTCTGAACTCGAATGTATTGAAATCTTATTTTAATAAAGCATACACTATTACGTCTTTTGTTTATCCTAGGGCCTAGGGCCGCAAGATCCAAAGGCCACTCTTAGCCTGATTGTGGAAAAGGAGTGTCAAAAAAAAAAAAAAACTCAACTGCCTGATACAAAGTATGCTTCCCAGTGGGATTTCAACCCACGACATCGGGATCACACGGCAAATGCCTTGACCACTGGACCACGGAGGCAGTTATCAGTGATTAGTATGTATGTACTGTTTTAAAAAGTAGTAGGCCATAAAACAACGTACAACATTATGCAAAAACGTTCAAGGATATGTGTTTTTATTGAATCATTGCTTGTTATCTCCACATCTACACGACTCAATAACTTAGAGGAGCGCTGATCTCATGATGTACCTGTGTGAAGTAGGTAGGTACAGCAGTGTCTGGTGGCATAGACATGGATATTTTTTTGTATATATTAGTTGTTTTGCAGTATGGTTTTTCCCATGTAGGTCTGGGAGAAAAGAAAACGCTTAGAATGTACATTATTGCCCACCATCACGCTAAAGGTGGCTTTTGGATCTTGCGGCCCTGGACTCTGTATGAGAGCTTCAAGAGTCAAAATTCTCGACAGTGTATTTTATATTGTGTACATTTGCTGATTGGTAATGTCAGAGTATAATAATATCCCAAAGATGTCGTAAGACGCGACTAAGGTATAGGTAAAAAAGAAGAACTGCAGCGTCCTCTGTGCAAGATGTTTACCGTTTTCTTAATAAAATAAAATAAATACTTTAAATAAAATTTACTGCGATCAACAACTTCATAGGAACAATAGCTTCATAGTCACTCATCCAAGCGCTGATCACGCCCGGGGCCACTTAACTTCCGAAAGCTCCGTCAATTTATCATTAAAATAACTATTTATCTGTTACTAATTTTAGAATAATTACGAGTAGACAGGGGCAGCAGAATCCCTCTTTACAACGACTTTATAGGTACTTATCATCAACTACGATCACCAATCCGTCTGCCCAGCAAGGTGATTTTGGGCAAATCCTCCCTTGGGAGAGGCTTTTGGTTCAGCAGAGGACCGATGTAGACTGTTAAGATTCAATAATTATTTCTTATCTACACGATGCAATAAATGAGAGGAGTGATGTCATGTAAATACCTAGGTAGGTACATAAAATTATCTGCTGGCTGTCATTGATATTTTTAAGTATATGTTTGAGAATGAACCAGGATTTATTGTTTTAATTAAGATGTCTTTTTGTACGAACAATATCGTAATATTGCAAAAATGACAAAATATTGTAATATTCAATTGTGCATCGAATCTAAAACCTCGTAGTTACGAGGTCAGTGCATTACCTACAGTAATAACGTAATATCAGACCAGAATTGCATAGGAAAATGTATTTCTCGTAGAAATCAATTTAATAAGTATACTAATGATCACTAGCAGTGTGATTTCCGTCCAAGAACTAATCCACTCCATTTCTCCCCGTAGATGTGATAACAGGAGGGTTATGAGGGCGGCATTTGTTCATTTCTCGATATGTCTGTGGATTTTTGGAGCCCTTAGCATGCTTCTGTGCCACGTTATAGAACTTCGATCATGAAAGACCCACCTTATTAGAGAAAGGCCAAGGCCCATGATACCGCTTGCCTTCAATTCGACCTAGGATAAGGTCGTCATAAAATTTAAAATGTACTACGTCCTATAAATATTCCAGATGTGATTGTCGTAAACGGCGCACGCGTCGTTTTCAAAACACGACGTACTGGGAACATGGCGGTTGGCGACGTCATCCCACGGAATGTGGTGTTTGGTAAACAGTAAACAGAATGGTATTCGGATGTGGCATTGTCGATCGGAACTCGATTGACGTGGGGATTGTGCGTATCAAGCAAGCGCAAGCATCTTAGGTGTATAAGTATTTCGATTATAGCCAGAAATTAACTCTGTCAAGCTCTCTCTCCTCTTTATCGAAAGAAATTGCGAAACATGACGAGGAGAGGATCCTTGTCATGTTTGATGTTACGCAATTTTTTTTCAATTTTGTTCCGTCATGATTATTTGGGCTTTTTTTAGATCATTGATAACTTCGGAGCTCGGATCATGAATATTATTGGGGATCGTCCTGGCATACTTGGTCCGGTCTTGGTTTTGGTCTTGGCATACTTGGTCTTGGTCTTGGTCATCAGTTTAAATCTTCCACCATAAAGTGGATATGGTCAAATAACAATTGAGACCTAGTCGCCCCAGCATTTCTTCAGTGCGACCATTTTTGGGCGAGTTTTATTACGCGCAATCAGAAGACCTGTTTTTGAACGTAGTAGTCAGCGGGAGATTTTTTAAATCCTTGCTTTAACGAAAAATAATTTTATTTTACGCAGAAAAATTGACAAATTCTAACGCCATATGGTTTTTTTTTGGAAAAATATATTCAGATGAATATACATAACTTAGTGAAACAAAATAAACGGGCAAGTGCTAGTCGGACTCCTACATAAAGGGTTCCGTACCATCGTACAATGTTTTAAAACGCTGAAGAAACACGTTTCTTGTATGACGACCCCTTTAATTTTCAACTTTTTTTTATTTTTAGTTTTTGTTGTTATAGCGGCCACAGTAATACATAATCGGTGAAAATTACAAGTGTCTAGCTATTACGGTTCAAGAGATAGAGCCCTGTGACAGACGGACAGACAGACAGCGGAGTCTCAGTAATAGGGTCCCGCTTGCACCCTTCGCGTACGGAACCCTAAAAACAGTAGCCCTCCGATTGGGCGGCCCTAGGAGTGCCGACAGAAGTGAAAACTTGAACAAGGTGGTGTCGGCTACGTAACAGTGTCGCGAGTTCAATGGTTTTTTTCCTATCTCAAAAAATGCCCAACCCTCCTAAAGAAGTTTTTACTTCAAAAATTAGTGCGCTGAATAAAAAATATCCTGTAGGGACACCTATATTTTGTAAAATATATTAAAATTACAAAACAAAAACTCCAATGAATGATCAGCTGAGTTTTTGGACGTAGAAAGAGCAAAACAAGTCTCATATTTCGTTTAATACTCAAACCTATCAACAGCTTATCTATAAAAATCTTCCCAACAATCGAAAAATATCAGTAAAAATCATCAAAATCGACATGTGTTCCCATAATAATGATATCAGACGCCTATAGCACCCAGCTGTCTGTCAAAACACTATTGTTCTAAATAAAGGTGTTACACACAACAGTCCGACACTATCTTTACGCCATCTTTTTATAGTTATCCTGCGTCGAGTTATTATTATACAGAGTGTTATAGAAAAGGCGAAGTAATTCTTGAAGTCAGCCTGCTCGCTCTGTCTGTTATATTAACCTAAATGCTCAGAAGATAAAAAATAAAGTAGAAACGCGCTTTTTTGTCATGTTTATCAATTAAATTCAAGTCAATAAATTCTATTATTTTCTAGAGAAAGCCCTGACTTTCAAGCGTTAACCCACAATAAGTTTTAAACGGCTGAACCGATTTTCATCAAACATAGCTACGAACCACCGCAAGGGAACTTGCTTTCACGTAAAAAAACCGCATCGATATCGGTCCATCCGTTCTAGCGCTACGATGCCACAGACATACAGACTGACAGACATTAGCGTCAAACTTTTATAACACCTTTTATGACACGGGGGAGTAATCATCATGCTTTTCGAGGAATATTATTCCTTTCCTGAAACACACACACACCCTATAGAGTTTATTGAACAAATGTGTGTTGTTTATGTTATATTGTAAAAACATGTGTAATTTTATTGCCGTTTCGTATAACCTATTCAAATAAGAATAAACTCCTATACATATCGTAAAAGCATCATTACATTAGTATGAGTATACCTATATTTCTATCTTTCATGGAAATATCTGTCTTAGCCTTCTTTTTATTAAAGGTAACAAAATATAATAAAACTATTTTAAGGGTGAACTCAGTCCATGATACTTTGCAACTTTTCCCAAGGGACAATTTATACCAAAATATGAAAAATATTTTTTGGCATCCCATACAACTTAATCGATTTTGTTCGTTTTGGGGCTATTCATTTATTACGTTAGAAGACTTTCCAGTTTTCAACCCCATCCCTTTTCCTATGCAAGAAAAAAAATAAGTGTCGGATGGCCCTCCCGCTTGTTTAATATTTATTACCTACATAAAAGAAAATAAATAGTTTTAAATTTTTATTTTATAGCCCCTGACGATAAAGAGGGGTGTCATAACTTTGACGTGTCTGTGGCATCAAAGCTCCTAAATGAATGGACCGATTTTGATGCGATTTTTTAATCCAATGCCTTGTCTGTCGAGATAGTTCTTTAGCTATGTTTGATGAAAATCAGGGCTTTTTCAATTTGAATAAACTTTAATCTTTAAACGTATTTTTTATTTTATTTTTTAAAATCGACTTGGTTTTTTTTATTTTAAAACCCTCCCACCCCCTTTTAAGAAAAAATAAGACATGGTCAACCCCCCTCCCTCCCTTAATCAGCTTACGTTATAAATGAATGGCGCCTAATTGATCCGTTTTGGGCCGTCATCATCCGCTTTTGTTGATCACGTGATTAATCAACGGCTCGTTATGTTACTGAGCCACTTATCAGTATATAAAAATCATAAAACATTTATAGTATTAGAAGAACAATTCGTGAGCTCCATACAATTTGGAATTCTTCCCTTCAACTTTGAAGCTTTTTGATTTTTTTTTTCAGTGATCATCACTGGTCTGGTCTGGAATTAATCTTATCTTGAGAAAGTATTTTAACTGAGACTCATTGTATATGTTATTACGATATAATGATTGTGAGAATGTATAATATAAAATTTCGAACGATATTATGGCATAGAATAATAAACAGCCTGGTGCTGTGTCCCACTTCTGGGCAAAGGCCTCTCCATTTCTTTTCACACGTCTCTATTTTAAGGAGTCTACTGCCATCCACTCATAAAGAAGTCTATGTCATCCCGCCATCTCTTTCGTGACCTACCCATACGTCTGCGCCCTTCTGGTACCCATTACATTACATTACATTATATTTATTTACATAATATGTTTCAAAAAGATAATATTGTACCCCTGCCATTGGTTGACTAAAGTCTTAGGCTTTGAGTCCGCAATTACACTTGTATTTGTGTACAAAGGTTCAGGGATCTCCATTTGCTACTCTGGCAAGTATGTCTCTGAAGTACAGAGAGGGCCGTGCTCCTGCAGTGGGGACAAAGACCAGGAGTGCTATTTTTCATTTAGGGACTCAGCGAAACACAAAACATGTAGTTTCCCAAGTCACCACTCGCGTTCCGACGTGTTGCATCGTATTTTTGAAACCGACGTGTCAGCGATAATTTATATTGTGTTACGCAGAAAATATCATAAATTTGTCAATGGTTTTCTAAACATTTCAACAAAAATAAAAAAGCAGCGTGAATCGGAACTGATTCTCCATGGAACGTTTCTTTGACATTTATTCGCTACAAATGTCAAAATTACGAGTGGTCCAGACCACTCGTTGCAAATCCTTCGGATACGATCAATTCAAAAATGCGCCCGTTTGGAAACACTCGCGCAAACCATTCGTTATGTGAGTCCCTGAATGAAAAATAGCACTCCTGGACGATGAAGGATCTCCGGCGCTTCATGAAGTTAGAAAACCCCTGAGATTCTGAAAATAAGGCGTAACATGCATGACGTGAAATGTTATCGTATGTGTACACTCGTTAATTTGGTTAAAAAATCGTAAATTGAACCCGACTTTAGTCTCTCCAATCAACACACCTTGCGAATTTAAGTGTTCTCTAAATTATATCGGGTTTTTTACTTCATCAAAAAAGGGCGAGTGGACAAAGTGACTATATCCACTGGGGCTCAGTAGGTAACTAACTTTCTTGTATATTTCGTTGTGTTCCTTAAGGAAAGTTGTTAAGTATCATCACAGAGTAACAATATACTATGGACTGTCTAAAAAAAGTTTTAGTATATTTCTTTGTAAAAATAGTTCTAATACGAGTAGATTATGTTAAGTTGCCCCTTAATGGACTTTATGGCCCTACCCCGTTTACCATGCAAGTAGGCACGACAACTGATGAGACATGAGGATCGATTATATACTGACAGGCTGACATCAGACCATGATACTGAACACCTTTCCCCAAGGAACATAATAGATATCAAACAAAATATTTAAAAAAAATTAGCTACCTGTTTAACTGTCTCTAGTTTCTATGGAAAGTCTTTATTTTTTATTTTTCGCGGCATGTTTCTCGGGGACAGTTGTTTAGTATGATGGACCGAATTTGCCCTTAAAATAATTATAGTATATTTTCCCTTTGTATGATAGTAACTTGGTTGAATGCTTTAAGGCTGGACATGATGTTCGCAGTAGCATGGTCATAGTTGTACCTTACTGCAGACGCCACGACTGGGTTTCTTGGAGCATCAACCGGGGCGCCAGGCGTGACGCCCGTACACAGGAGCAAAGCGGTCATTGACAATGAAGACATTATAATTGTTCATTCTTGGTAACATGTTGGCATTTAATAACAATTTATATTCGGTAGTTAGATTTAATTGTCATAAATAATCGTTGTACGTTTGTTTTAGCCACGAATTATTATTCTTATATACAAAGTCGACAACATAATTGACGAAATAGGAAACCTATTTTTTTTTAATGAAATTTAACTTAGTTAAATTTTATTAAATTTATTTATGAAAAAAATTTATATTTGCTAAACCTATTTTAGATTGAATATGTTTTGTCTTGTTCTTTCAATGTCAAATAAAAGAGTGAGGAATAGAGAGAAGAGATGGGAACAGAAATAGGTTTAGCAAACGTTTGTATTTTTTATGAATAAGAGGGCTGGACAGCGTGTCGCAATGTGCAAATTTGAAATAATTTAGTTTGATCAAAACAATACCAATTATAGCGATAGTAATATCAAACAATAATAGTTTTCTATTTATTTTCATCCATAATTAAAAAATCAAAATATTCATGTTTTCCAGAGATATTGCCCGATAAAGTTTGAAGATGAACAGCTCAATGATGAAGAACACGCCAATAATACTTAACTTACTATACTTTAACTTGCTTTGTAAAAATGTTCATACGCTTGTTGATTAAATTTCACAAAAAATAATTGCCGAAGCTAAAACGGAAAAGCTTTGCTTGGTCAATTAAAAAAATAGTTAACGTCGGTACTGTTCGCGCCCATACTACTCACGAGCGAGGACCTGCGCTGGAGTTCCGAGGGCGCCCGAGAGCTGCCGAAGGCCGCGCCGTCCCCGGACCTCACTCTCCATACATAACCGCCGGCGGGTGCGCGTGCGTTCTGGGTGTGATACATCTGATCTTGTACCTATTTCTTAAAGTTATTACAACCAGCAGCAAACAGTACAGTCCGCTTTTTATTCTTATCACATCGAAGGATCCCCAACAGTACAACTTCAGAAGTTAAAACCAAATCTTGGAGGCTACAGTCCGCTGTACTCTTCAGTACAATGCCCTCGCTAAGCGCCGACTTCCTACATTGCGTTCTGGCGAATGCCTGCACTAACTACGTGCCTTATGGGAACGCTTCCCCTCCCGCAACCCTGCCTTCTTGCACCCTGGAGGAAACAGAATGTACTTACCAGTTGCTTCTTCTCTATATACCCCAAAAGGTATATGGGATAAAGTTTCGATTCGAAAGAAGAAGAGGTTAGAGTACATACGTAAGTTCTATTGGGTGCCAGTAATAACTACATGCCTTGTAGGAAGCCTTCCCCTGCCGCACCCCTGCTTCTTCCACCCTTGAGGACCTGTCCTGGTTGAGTATGGGTACAATAGATATTCTGATATACAGGTTCTAACAACATATACTGAAACTATTTTAAGGGTGGATTCAGTCCATGATACTGAAAAAGTTTCCCCAAGGAACATATACTTCTATGTATATATATAGCTATTCTATATACATATATATCTAACTATACTTACATTACCTAAACATGTCTGTATATCTATGAAATTGCCATTTTTGTAAAGAATAGATTGTTTCCAAAGTGGTCAGATACACGTAAAAGAAAAACTAAATTACGAAATAAATATATAAATAATGTTAGCACACAAAAATGTAAACCAGCTCTAGTCAGAAAAAGTATAATGGGTATGGCCTCGAAAATTTTTAATCATCTCCCAAATGAAATTAAAGAATAAAATTTTAAAATGTTTAAACATAAATTATTCCGTTTTCTCATTGACAAATGTTATTACAGTATTAAGGACTTTTTGAATGATAAATTGTAAAGCTTTATGTATGTGACTAATATTTTTATAATTGGAAATTTTATTATTTATTTATTGTTTTAAATTTAATTTGAACTAGCTCAGTAACTAAAGCATGATAAAGTATTTTAGTGTTTTTGTGACTTAATAAATATTTGTATGCTGTATACAATGGCAAAACATAGCGGCCATAATATAATATTTTACCAACTTGTTTATGTACATTACCTATGTTTGACAAATAAATGATTTCTTTCTTTCTTTCTTATATCTAAATACGAAAAATCATTTTTGGCCTGCCATACAAATTAAGAGATCAGCTGATCCGAGTTTCTATAATAAACAAAAATGTTTTTTTTCATATTTCGATAATGTTTCTTCGAGAAAGTTGTTCAGTATCATGGACTGAATCTACGTTTAAATTAGTTACAGTATGTTTTATTTTGTTAAAACTCTATTATAAGTATTTTTATTTATTTAATTTAAAATAAAAATCGCTCCAGCTACTCGTATGGTATTCCATTTGCCATGACAAATGTTTTGGTGGCGCCATCAGCAGGTCTATAAAGTCAATTGTTGACCTTTATGTAATCACTTAGCTAAGTAAAATATGACTATGCTTTCACGCAAACAAAACCACTGACAGTACAATACCCGTTATTTATACTTACCTTCGAATTATATCAATTTGCTAATTGGGCCTGCCATCCCAGCGATGGGACAAATAGGGTTATCGACCATAGAGTCATGGCACGAGCGCGCGTAATGTTGACCACGTGGCGAACTAGCGACAGGCCATTTGATAGTGATGGGAAATTAATATTATAATTTTTTTTATTCAAAAGAAATCCTATTAAATATGCGAAAGTTTGTATGGATGTCTGGATGTATGGTTGTTTGTTCCGCTTTCACGCAAAAACGGCTAAACGAATTGGAATGAAATTTGGTATGTAGATAGCACATAGGATAGTGTTAACACATAGACTCTTATGTATTCTGTGCACATAGGATACTTTTTGTCGTGACGTGAGGTTCTCGTGGGATTTAGATAATCAAAATTTTACTACATGGTATATATGTATATGGTAATATCTATTTTCATAACGTCTCCCAAAATATACTGTGACTAATTTTAGTCTATGATATTTAACATTCCCCAAAAACATAAATAGGAAAAAAAGCTTTTGCAAAACGTGTATGACCAACGTGTAAGACCTGAAATTCGGATTTTCATACAAATTGACTCATTGATTGACAATGAAAATTCAAATATTTTTTTTGGATTTCGTCTAAATTGCAGAACAAAAGTTGTTCAGTTTCATGGATTGAATTCACCCTTAAAATAATTTCAGTATAGTTTGTTAGACCCTGTATAAGTATGTAGTTAACTTTAAGAGGACTAATGTAAGTATTTTTTGTTTTCAACTAACAATATCTTTAAGTGACAGCTTAATAAACTATCTACTTCGTTCGAAACATATCCCAAAATTTATCCTACTTATAAAGTTTTAATTAACGCAATGAATACGTGAAACAGAAACAGCAGTTTATACAATTAATTGCTTCTTTTACACGTTAATCGACTCTTAATGTTAATTAAGCATTTATAAACTAGTTAATAAATTAAAGTTTGAGATAGAGTCTTCTAAGTAATAATATAGAAACATAAAAATTAGCCTAATTTTGCATTTTTTGGTAACATATTTGACAGATAAAATCTGTCAAACCATTTTTTTGTATTATTATGTAAGTATGTATAACTTTTTATTTTAAAAATATAAATATATAGGTACCTACTTACAATTTATTTAGTAATATATATTAACTAAACTAAACTAGAACTAAAAAAACTTAATACAACTTAAATATAAACCAATCCTTATTTAAAACACTACGCTAAAATTTGGTTTGGGTTATAATTATCCAACTAAGTAATATAAGACAATATATCATTTTAATATGTACTTGTCAAACTCAACTTCACTTGGGTTTAATTTTTTTTTACAATATATTATAGAGAGAATAAAAAATCAATCAAATTAACCTATTGAAAAAGTACAATTCCTTAAAAATGAAGACTAAAATAACTTCAATAAGTGACAATAAAAATAAAATAAAAGGAGCAGGTAATAAAAGTCACAACACTACTGTTATCGCTGAGGGTATGAGCAAACACGGGGGAGGGGTACTAAGCTAACCTTGGAAGCGCAGCTGCCTACTGATCACCTGCCTGCGCCATATTCACTCCCAACAAGTACACAGCGCAAAACACTCTATACTTTTTGGCAGTTTTATCTTTTAAAATTAAGGAACTAATGGAATTTTAATGAAATTAAAAAGAAATTATGTTATCAAGTTTGCAACTGCATTAATGCGTGATTATTTCAAACATAAAATTGTGTTTTTTAGTAAGAAAAAATATTTGGATTATCTTAGTATTTTAAATAAATGATACGAAACGGGACCGTGAATTCGCATTTAGGTAATGCCCATTCCTGGTTCAATGATAAAGTCCCACCTTGCGAGTCAAAAGCGATATTTTATTTTATACTGGTTGCAAACGGTTTTTAAGTTTAATTATATATGTTATAGCGGACATAAAAAAAATGATTTAAATATTGCTCTTAAGTCTGACACACACCTTTAAAAAACGGTTGAAACTTTAACTTACACTATCTGTATAGGTACTGTTTTATTGTACAAAAATTTCCTACAACGAAGAAATTATGAAAATCTTTTTTTTTATCTTTTATAACGCAAAGCACTTTACCACTCTACTTAGCTAATATAGAAAGAAGATATCTCTGAAAACTCAAATAAGAAATTAAGTAGATATTAACAGTTTAAAAACAGCGTAACTACTTATTTAATTACTTAATATATTAACTAAACTAAACTAGAACTAAAAAAACTTAATACAACTTAAATATAAACCAATCCTTATTTAAAACACTACGCTAAAATTTGGTTTGGGTTATAATTATCCAACTAAGTAATATAAGACAATATATCATTTTAATATGTACTTGTCAAACTCAACTTCACTTGGGTTTAATTTTTTTTTTACAATATTTTAGAGAGAATAAAAATCAATCAAATAAACCTATTGAAAAAGTACAATTTCTTAAAAATGAAGACTAATATAGAATAATAAAGAATATCTCTGAAAACTCAAATAAGAAATTAAGTAGATATTAACAGTTTAAAAACAGCGTCACTACTTATTTAATTACTTAATACGAGTATTCAAGACAGGTAATAAAAATAACATTTACAAATTAATTTTCTGTTTGCTAGGCAAAGATATCAATAGCCGTAAAGCCTTGTTGCAATTTTTAATCCTTATGCAGCCACAGGTGTATGTTCCTTAACATTCCATAGCTCCTTAGTGCATATGCCCAGAAAACTATTATTATTTTAATATGTACTTGTCAAACTCAACTTAACTTGGGTTTAATTTTTTTTTACAATATTTTAGAGAGAATAAAAAATCGATCAAATAAACGTATATATGCCCAGAAAACTATCAATATATTTAAAACATTGTACAGAGCTAAATGAACTCAATAAATGTTACGATGTGACTACATTTATAACTCACGATATTCCTAAAAATACTTGCAAATAAAATACCCAAATAATTCGTAAAACAGTGCAGGACAACACCCCTCAGGCTTGGGACCATTTGTTGACCTTTCCGTTTAGAACTCTATATGTTAGCCAAAAAAATATATCTGAAAGTCAAAATATAACGACTAAAATCAAACAAAACTGTACTAATCCCCAATTAGATATACCTAAGTAAGACATAATGGTGATTAAACATTACTTAATTACTCGTCAGTGAATATTTTTTGCATGTAAAATGTATCATCATCATCAGTTGTTTTTTTAGTCTCCACTGCAGAAGATGACCCACTCTGTACTTGGCCAGAGCAGTCCGAGGATTTAGCCTACATTCTCCACGCTGGCCAGATGGGTTGGAGAGGTCTCACGGATGTTTTAGTATAAGCTTTATTTAGCTTGCATTTCCTTAGTCGCCTTCTACTACATCCACGGGAAGTCTACTCTGCCGAAAACCACACGGCATATGTAAAAAATATAGATCTCAGCTATCGATAGTACCGCCATCATATAGTTGAGTCAGATGTAGATATGAAGTGGTGGTTGCACTGGCTGTGTGTCTGTAAGGTAGGAGTTCAATTCTCATTAGCTACTAGCACTAGCACATGCGAGCATGAGTTTGATAGGTATCTTTGGTTTTAAATGCCCGTGATAAGGCCGCTGGTGTTATTACGCATTAGACGACCTCCTTGCTTGCCCAATCTGTGTGATTTGTCCTTATCTATTTATAGCTAGCTATTAAAAAAAGTTTAGAAGGGTTTTGGCGGGAAATCAAGGGGTTCGGTTAGGGTTTTCTTTAAATTATTTTGCAAATTGATTTTAGTGGACTTTATAATATGAAATTGGTGTTGTTTGGTGTTATAAATGCTCATGCTCATGAACAATATGTGAAATAGTTAAAGTGGACAGTCATAGTACGGCTGTAGTGATATTTGTTTCGTGGACTGTGGGCGTCTTCGGGCGTCGTCCGCCACTCAGTCGGCTATGAAAACCAGTGGACTCGTATAGATTTGTCACCAGAAGCTCCCTGAAAGCAATCAAAGGCCTACCAACCTTTAATTGTAACTTGTTAGGAAAAAAGAATTTCCCACGTTTTATTAACTTGTTCCTGGCTAAATACGCAGTAGCGCGTCAAGCCATTAATTATAAAAAAAAAAAAGTTTAAAAACGTATAAATTATTTTAAAAGACAGACAGATGATCCAACAATAACTTTAATACTGGCCATTAATTTCAACTCAAGCTCCTGCCATTTTGAAACTAACAAAAGGCGGGAAAGTATTAAATTGATCGTTCCATTTAGTGTTGACAGCGTGCGTATTTTCAAATTCAATCGGTCAATTACACTTTCGCTTTGGGAGTCGGAATCGAGCGAAAGTATAGCTGAGAATAAAAGGTCGACTCATGACCCGACAGGAACAATAAAAAAGAAATAAAAATTTCAATATTGTGGAAATGTAACGCTTGTTAGTAAGTTCCCATGATTAATGTTTGTTAACATTTTTGCCGCATATTTTTCGACAATCGGGCATGCCATACCTAGATATTTTCTAATTAAGAAGTTATAAAATGAGAAAGTTAATAAACACACGTTTATTACACAACAGTACAATAAAACTAGGTAGCTAAATAGTTAAAATTTGTTTCGTTTCTTTAAATTTTAGCTACTTAAATTACACAATTGAATACTAAAAATATAATATTTATGCATTAAGTCACAAAGTAATAAAAGAATATCAATAAAATTCTGAAGGGCACGTGCTATTCCAAATTTAAAAATACTTTTTTCAAGCCCGCCAATGTCAGTGTCTAATGTTCCAAATTCAAATTGAGTGTAGTAACACCTTGCCAGTTACAAAAACAGGCTAATGCGAAAGGCAGGTGCTCGCACTCACTGCCTAATAAGCTTTTCGGCCAGAACGATTTGGTTTAAGAATTGAATCTCTAACTACGTAACACATTGAAATAAAATATGTGCATTTAATTGTTTGTATTACATTGACCAGAAAGTAAAGAATTTAGGTAATGTGTAAGGTGTTGATGCTATAAGGAAAAGCGCACTCTCATATTTGTTCATTTTCTTCATCTAAGCGCGGTCCCGGTTGCATCCACAGCTGTGCTGCTTCGGAGCCCGGGGTGCTCTTTCCCGCATTTTCTTATCCAAATATAACAAATGGTTTTTTTACCGACCGCCGCCTGACGTTAGGGTTAACGTCAGGCGGCGGTCGGTAAACGGTAACGTCACCAAAATTCCTTGGAAATGTAGCACGAGATATCTGTGCTTAGTCCTTTAGTCGCCTCTTACGACATCGACAGGAAGAAATGGAGTGGTCCTATTCTAACCCGAAACCGCAGGGAACACACTCGTATTAGTTACCATCTAGTTATTTATAGTCAACATTTCTATTCTAATCGCGACCTAAGCGTTTATATTTATCCAAGTATTTATTTACCTACTCTTTATTTTAATACTATTAGGTAAACATTTTTCGGTTGTTTTTCCGGAAATACCGATGAAACTATCTCAGAATTTCCGGTACTAAAATAACTCGAATACAGTTAAAAATACATTTGTTTACAACATTTTTTTTTAAATATGTACCTACCTAGTCTTGTGAATATTTTAGCAGGCCTTCATATTCTATTTTCATGGAAGTTGTTTCTTTAATTTAATTTGTTTATAAGTAATTTAGATACTTTCTAATTAGGTAAAACAAAAGTCACAAAAATGTTTACAGAACAAAAAAAAAACTACAAACTTAAACAATTCAGGTAAAACATTAAACCAGCGAACTTATGTGGCTTAAAAATACTTATAAGAGGACTACTTAGTTATATTTATTTATTTATAGACAAGGCCTTGTATTTTTCAAAATCATTCCCCCATCCTTAACGAAAGCTGAGACAGCCATTTCTTAACTTACGATGCAGAAAATCGTAAGGGGTAGGATTATTTTTTTGAAGAAAACCTTTTTTGCCGTAAAGGGTTAGTCTATTTAAAAATCGAAGGCAGATGCCAAGACGGGCAGATGGCTCAAAAATTAATGATTTGGCTACCGGTTAAGTTTATTTACGGGCTTCTTTGTAAAGTAACAATTGATTTAATACAGTGTCTTCATGGCGTAAGCACGTAGGGATTTGTATCATTGAAACTTGTATTTTTAAGTCGACTTAAATTTTGTAAGTGAATAAGTTTCTAGAAGTTTTGTCAACAATACTGTTCTACTCGTATATTTCGTTTATTCTCAGTAATTCCATTGTCCGATTGTATTGGTTTTTGTCCCGTTTTATGAATTGATTGTACTAATGAGACCAAATTAACATTTTAATCATGCAGATACCGCCCTAAGATGTCTATATAACATTTTACATTGAACTTAGTAGCTGTGCTAAGACCACTTAGACATTTTAATTGACGCGCCTCATTGCTGGCTGCCTTTTTTATAGACTGTCCCAAACAAAAGTGTAATATCTGCAGGGTTCATATATAGTTTCTTTATTCCGCCGTAATTTTAAAATGCTTGAACAGATTTGGATGTGTCTATGGTTAAAATCCTTTTTTACATGATCCCGATACATAGACTATAGATTATTTGAAACTTCAACGTTATTTTTTAAAATTACTTTGGTATTGATTTACGAGTATGTGCAAGGTTTTTGTCAGACATTAAATTTTTCAACAATTTTCAAAAAATTATAGACTAAATCCACCCTTAAAATAGTTTTAGTATATTTTGTTAGACACTGTATAATTATCGCGTTACGTCGCATTATTAAATTCATATAAATAAAAAGCTAAAAGCTGGTTCAGAACAAGTCTCGGATTAATATGTAGCGAAACACGAGAGACCTTTTTATATAATTTATTAATTTCCAAGCTACATTTTAAGAGTGGCCCTGAATCGCCCGTTAAGGACGCAGTGCCAGCGTCCTTAAATATCGTGGTACATAATATTTTGAGCTCGTGCGAAAGCGCACCTGTGCGGAATGTAATGTAACGGGACACCATCTTGCTTTTTTGTCCACACCATTTAAGCTCATATAGTACAAATGGCATATCGGCCAAAACGCAGATTGTCCAAACCGTTAGTGGACCTTGAAATTATAATATAATTGTCTTAATTAGTATGTTATTAATTATGTAATAGTTCTAATTTTCGTGTGGATTAAATAATAAAAAAATAAAAATATAAGGACACGTCACACTGATTGAGCTAGCCCCAAAGTAAGTTTAAACTTTTATTATGGATACTAACTCAATGAAACAATATTTTATAATAAATTCATATAAACACCCAAGACCCAGGACAGTTTAAAAAAGTCAATTTTCCATCTTGAGTCGAACTCAGAACATCCAGAGTGGTGGCCTAGCGTGTTAACTATTACGCCACGAAAGTCATTATTGAAGTACATCGTTTAAGAAGTAATAGTTAGTAGTCATAGTCAGTTTAATTTTAGTTTAATAATGTTTGTTTTACTATTTAAATTACCAATAAAAATAGATATTGTTCGAGAAGTTTGTTTAAATTGCACATATCAAATTGAAATCCATTATTTCTATAACACAAATTTATTCGTTTGTAGAACTAGACTCGTTGCAAACAAATTAGAGAAAACTAAATAAAACGGGGCATCTTGTTTTTTTTAGTATATTTAAAAATAAAATCACATTACTACTTAAAACACTGACTGTGTGTTTGATAAACCTGTTATCTTTTTTACACCAATTGCATTTAGATCATTCGCTTCCCTGACAATTAGCAAATTGGACGATCAGAGGCAAAGTGGTCCAGCACGTGTCCATTAATGAGCCAAGAATATATTTTACGGCGACAAGATAAGTCAGCTATTAAAAAAATATTTTATTTCATGTCACGCACGTCTACCTAAGTGCAATTAATTGTTTTAATTCAGATATCGAAATATACGATTTTTTAAGAATAAATAATGTAAAATTTTTGGTTTGACTGAAGATGAAGTTTTGTGGATCTATTGCCAGCTGGAATTAATTAAACTCTCGATGGCTAGATCATTTCTTAGGTATCGTTCTTATATCGAAAGATTATTAGAAAAAATCATCTGGTTTGATATATTATGTACCTAGTAGTTGTTATCCAAGTTTTTGTCAAAGGGTTAGACTAAAACCTCGACCAAGACTTAAAACACATTTCACTAATTAAACATTTATCTTCTGCTTTTTAATAGAATCTCCTTGTAAGACTTAACTAAAAATATTATTTTGTATCATCATTATCTACTTATTAGCCGTGTGGTAGTCCTGCAGTGGAGACTGGAATAAACCTGATGATTATCTACTTACCTATCAATCTACCTACTTACTCTACAATTACCTACTTATTTATCAATCTATGTCTTTATCGAAAATCGGATTTCCATTTATAAAAATTTAACATATTTTTTTGGGAATGTAACTGGTATATTGTAGGTGCACAAAGTTATTTTTTTTCTATAATTTTGTATACAATACTTGGTTGATTTAATTAGAATGGGCGCCAAATGTTCATTAAACACGTTTAATGCTTATTATTTTATTAGCAGTTCGTATTCGTTTATAAGTACTTCTGGGAATCTCTTAATTACGGCTTCGTTACTGATTATTCAATGCTAGGATGAACGTGGTTACTAAACGAAATTTTAAGCATCTAAATCAAAAAGAGTAATTAGAAATTCCTTACGTACTCACCATTAACTACTATTTTCTAAAATAAGTTCGTTTGCATAAGTAGGTTGTTCTTTCCATCACCATTTCTTGAATAACACCATCCAGTACCCTACCCTAGCTACCTATAGACCTAGTTTGTTAATTCGTTACACCTTGTCACCTGAGGTGTACCTTCCAAGATGAAGTCAAATTATACACTGTTGATAGTTTATGGTATTTTTACATAAACGCCTTCAAGCCACAAAAATTGAGACTATGAACAATTTTTTAAAATGTAGACCTGCTACTTAATGGCATATAATTTATAAAAAAGGGGATATAACCAAAACCTAAAAATAAATTAAAATTAAAAAACCTAATAATACAAATGTTAAACTACTCGTACTGTACTTACTACTAAATAATTTTTCCAATGAGGCATGGTGACAGAGCCCTACTGGTACCACTGGTTAATTTTATTTAAATTTGAATTTAGATTTGAAAATTGAATCAAAAATAGTAGCCTCGGCAATAATTACTTATTTGAGCCGTTTGGGGTTGAAACTTTGGGGCCGTGGGGACCATCAGCACACAAAATATTTAATACTGTCGCCCGAAAATTGACAGAAGTCACACATGACCTCTATCTGGCTGGCCTCTATCTGGCTCAAAATATAAGCATTGCCATACAACGTAGCAATGCTGCCAGCCTTCTGGGCACATTATCACGGGGCAGCGATTTGCCAGGTCTCTTTTATTTATAAGTAGTTTTAATTAAATAGTATAAGTTTTTTAATTCATTAGTTAATATCTTCTTTCTAAATAAAGTGTTTAATTTCATTGTGATTATTTTAAAATCATTTCTTGCTGCAAATACAGTTTAACCATATAATAAGTATGTATATTAATAATAAATATGTTTGACGACCTCTGTGGCGTAATGGTTAAAACGCTAGACCGCTAATCCGGAGGTTCTGGATTCAATCCCCAGCCAGGGCAAGTTGGAAAATTGCCTTTTTCAAATTGTCGTGGGTCTTGGATGTTTATCTATACAGGGTTATTTTAAATTAACCGGCATCCTTTTTGGAGCAAGTTCAGTCCGTGATAATGAACCACTTTCGAAAAACGAAAACAAAATTTTGTCCTCCCATACAAAATCCATTTGGTTGAACGCCGATTTGTATGGAAAGTCAAAATTTTTTTTTCGTTTTTCGATAATTGTTTTTATGGAAAGTGGTTTAGTATCACGGACTGAACTTGCTCCAAAAAGGATGCCGGTTTATTAAAAATAACCCTGTATATGTATTTATCATAAAATGTAGTATCGTTGAGTTAGTATCCCATAATACAAGTTTAAAACTTACTTTGGGGCTAGCTTAATTAGTGTGATTTGTGCTATATATTATTTATTTATATGTTAAAAAAATTAAAATAAAATCAAATTGGGCTTCATTTTAATAGTGGTTTAAATTTTAATTTCATTTTATTTGATTTATATAAATCTCCTTATTTTTGATTTAGGTACATTTTGAATATGCACGAATTTTTAAGAGTTCTACAAGAAATACGAGCAAGAGGTCTTTTTTAATTTGTATGTTCTAACCTAGTACTTCTGCAACCATGTTAAAAAGTTGCGCTTTTCAATTATGTGCGGCCTAATAATAGGGTATTTGATCGTTTCATAACTTCGACTAATACTATCGTAGAATGTAACTAGCAGGCATGTCTTCATATTATGGTAGTAATTATGGTCTTCTGTTTTATGGTGTAGTAAAGTGATAAAAATATTCTACAAGATAATAAATGACATGCAAGTAGTGCTAAGCAATTGAATGCTAGTACATATTTATGAGGTTAATTATCTGCCAGACAATTATAATATTTTAAACAGTTGCCTGTATCAGAGTTAAGAGCATAAGAAGTGTCATTTTTATAACTAGATGGAATTGAAATTGTAAACTTTCTAGATATATTTTAGTGAAAACCGAATTAAAATCGGCCTAGTAATTTCAGAGTTATAAGAGTACAGATGGACAGATAACCTGATATACGCTAGGGCCTTCATTTTGTAATACTTAAATAAAGAAGATTAAATAATATCGAACACCTGCCAAGTCGCCCTGCCTATATTTGTCAATTAGGAAACAATTAGTGCAATCATTATACTCGTACACATACGATTATATGCCAACGTTATTTTTAATGCGTGAACATTCTGTGCTGGTGGTGGTAGCCGTGTGGTTCCTGGCAAAGTCACAGAATACAGTAAGAGTAAACAGAACGGAATCTCCTAAGGTACGCGCAATATGCGTCCCCGTTCCCCGCACCCGCACCTCTCCACCCGATTCTTGACGGCCAATGTGAGTCATCGAGGCGAAAACGGGGGAGAGGTGCGGGGACGGGGAACGGGGACGCATATTGCGCGTACCTTAGGAGATTCCGGCCTGTGGCAAAGTAGAATAGGACCACTCCAAGTCTTCCCGTGGATATTGTAGAAGGCGATTTAGGAAACACAATACACACACAACCCGTCTGGCCAGCGTGGAGAGTGTAGGCCAAATCCTCTAACTTCTGCTGCTCTGGCTAATATATGGCTCTGGTAGTACAGAGAGGGTCGTGCTCCTGCAATGGAGACTAAAAAAGACGTGATTATGGATGATGATGATTCTGTACTGGTAGTCTTGAAGAACATAGAGGCAAATCTACTAATCCCACCATAAGAACAAAAAAATATATAAAATCAAAAATTTGGTGCAAAATTATTTTTACTGCGGAAATAAAATGCTGCTTGGGAATATGTACAACATTTATTCCCGCTTTACGCGAAATTAGTAATACGATAATCACAACACTTGGCACCATCTGGCCAGAAGGAATAAGATCACATATTTATCACTACTTTCTGCAAACTACCACAATTTTTTTAATTGTTGGTGGAGTATCAACTTATGCGCAAAAAAATTTGACATATATTCGCGTGTTGGCCTTACCTTTTCTTTTACTTGAAGAGCATTGTTCACCACAATTACCATCATCATCCGGGCGTATTCCCGGTTTCATCCTTAGCAGTAACGCTTCAGAGCCCGTGGTCCGCTACCTAACCTGGGTGTTCGCTGTGTGTCAATCGCTCTTTATAAAAAGCGGCAAAGTACGAGTCGGGCTCGCCCATGAAGGGTTCCGTAGCAGCAAGTAACATTTTACGATTTATGACGTATTAAAAAAAAACTACTTACTAGATCTCGTTCAAACCAATTTTCGGCGGAAGTTTGCATGGTAATGTACATCATAATTTTTTTTAGTTTAGTTTTCTCTTATTTTGGAAGTTATAGGGGGGGGACCAACATTTTACCACTTTGGAAGTGTCTCTCGCGCAAACTATTCAGTTTAGAAAAAAATGATATTAAAAACCTCAATATAATTTTTGAAGACCTATCCATAAATACACTACACGTATGGGTTTGATAAAAAAAAAATTGAGTTTCAGTTCTAAGTATGGGGAACCCCCAAAATTTACTGTTTTTTTTCTATTTTTGTGTGAAAATCTTAATGCGGTTCACAGAATACATCTACTTACCAAGTTTCAACAGTATAGTTCGTATAGTTTCGGAAAAAAAGTGGCTGTGACATACGGAAGGACGGACAGACAGACAGATATGACGAATCTATAAGGGTTCCGTTTTTTTGCCATTTGGCTACGGAACCCTAAAAACTAGTAACCTCGGTTACTAGTTTTTAAACAGAGCGATTGCCTGTCTGACCTCCGCAACCCTAAGGGTAGACCATAACCGATCCTAGAATAGGTTTAAAGAAACGCTAGATGGCGTTCGGGATCCATAGCTTTACGCGCCTTCTAAAGCAGGAAACCATCTTTCTTTTGCAGATAACGTGATTCAGGCCTGCAATATCCTAACCAGACTGGAAACAACTTTTCACAAAGTACCTATGCTTCCCAGTAGGATTTGATCCCACGAACTCCGGGTCACAAGGCAAACGCCTAAACTTTTGAACTACGGAGAGAGTCCAGTATTGTACACCACAATCCTCTTCTTAGCTTGTTACCCTTTACTTTCAGCAAGTTATCAGCAATGAAGGAAAACACTTTAAGGTAAATTGGACTAATCTCTACCAAAATTACCATCAAAGGAATTAGCTTCTCGAGATTGATTGTCCCCGATTGAGCCCCTATCAGAGTTTGTTTGCCCACACGTGGGGCTGGGGCTGGTGGCGGGTGGGTGGTCCCCACACAAGACGACACGTGCCTATCAGGTTCTGCCGCTTCCGTATTTACGACAATGTGTAAACATGGCGAGAAATTGAAATATAAGGTCTAACAAAATATACTGAAACTATTTTAAGGGTTAATTCAGTCCATGATACAGAACAACTTGTTCCTTGGTAAAAACCAAGGAACATATATCAAAATATGAAAAATTATTTTTGGCCTCCCATATAAGTTGACCTATCAGCAGCTGATCCGAGTTTTTATGGAAAGCAAAAAAAATATTTTTTCATATTTAGATATACCTACGTTCCTTGGGGAAAGTTGTTAAGCATCATGGACTGAATTCAGCCTTAAAATAGTTTCAGTATATTTTGTTAGATTTTATTAATATGTTAAATTATATAGCCTTGTGTTGCGGTATTTATTTTAACTTTGATACTTATCTCTTACACTCCGAAATATATTTTTATACCTACTAGTAGCTATACATATGCGAGTACATTCTGCACTGCATCTCATCACCTTCCCGGAAAGAAATCCGGTAAGCAGCTCCAAGGTACGTCAGCATAATTCCCAATCTACGCAACAGATGTTCGAAAGAACGTGCTAATATCCAAAAATAAGCCAGCATCACGGCGGATTCCTAGAAACCCATAATTCCAAAGGCCAATATGACGAACAACTTGTGCCCGCATGCGATTTTTTTCTCTATCCACGTGCTGCTTTTTTTAGTCTTCCTTATGCCGGTGTTACATCTGCCACGGCAAGCTGTGGTTTTCGGGATAACTTACATGATTTTAAAAGCCACACCCAGGAGCAAGTTAGCTTTAGTTGACGGTCTTCTCAATTTGGTCGGAGTTTGTAATTTGCACGATGCTGTTTGGTACCTGCATGCATCTGGTGCTTTCGACTTTCTTTGCGTCTCGAATGTTTTAAATATGGAACGAGATGATGTACATGGGAATTTTGCAGCCGTCGCTGTGTAATCCCATAGTTTTGTTTTTTTTTTTAATTAATTGCTTGACGCTACTGCGTATTTAGCCAGGAACTAGTTAATAAAACGTGGGAAATTCTTTTTTCCTAACAAGTTACAATCAAAGGTTGGTGTAGGCCTTTGATTGCTTTCAGGGAGCTTCTGGTGACAAATCTATACGAGTCCACTGGTTTTCATAGCAGACTGAGTGGCGGACGACGCCCGAAGACGCCCACACAGTGCGCGAAACAAATATCACTACAGCCGTACTATGACTGTCCACTTTAACTATTTCACATATTGTTCATGAGCATGAGCATTTATAACACCAAACAACACCAATTTCATATTATAAAGTCCACTAAAATCAATTTGCAAAATAATTTAAAGAAAACCATAACCGAACCCCTTGACTTCCAGCCAAAACCTCCATAGTTTTGTTATGTTTGCCTGCCAGTTACTTTATGAACGAATTAGTTTCTTTTAATGTCTATTTTAGACATAAATTATTTCAAGGGAGGTACAAATTATGTGTTAATTCTTATTAGAGGACCTTACTTTATGAGTAATGACCCATTGCAGTTAAAATATATAGGTATAGGTATGTTTACTAAAATTACAAAGTCTTTTTTCTATCCATGTTAATTTAAATGCATTTACTGATATTTTTTTTTGCTTTATGATAATTTTGATATTGAAAACGAAGTATTCCCTTAACCGAGATCCCTATTATAAATACTCTAACAAAACATGATTGACAACGTTCATCGCAATCCCGTTACGTCAGTTCTCCTATAGATAATTTAATTTTTAGGGTACCGTGCATGGGTGGTACCTAAACCAGCAACAAAAATCCACTTATAGGTACCTAATATTTCTTAGAAAAAAGTTCAAGTGGCAGAATGAATTATCGACTAATCAAACTTTGATCGGTCTAAAAGTCTTTGATAGTCTTGAAAAAAAGAATAATTAAGTATTAAGATTCAACATATGAAAAATCTAGATACATTTGGGCCAAAAGTAGTGTAATAGTTGTACGTAGTATTATTCTCTGTGTAATAGTAAGCACCTACTCTAGGCAGTTAGGCACCGTGTTTATTTGCAAGATTTTTTCGTTTATTTTACGCTTATGTTCATATTGCTTCCACGCTATAATTCACTAAAATCACATTACTGATCAAAAAAATTTGGAGTAGTAGAATAGCATCCTAAAAACTTGCTGAAAATTGGACATCTTATGGACATATTCCATATTTTCAATCTATATTTTGAAATAAAAAATATAGGTAGCTGAGCATCTATTGTTACGAACTGATTTCTTTTTAATGTTTTTCTTTTTTTCTTTTGAATTATAATTTAAAACAAATCATTAAGTTGACTTTATATATCACATCAACTTCTTCTCTTTTACGTCCCAAAGGTATTTCTTCTCTGGTAGACAGCGCTTAGCGTTAAGATTATACCTATTGTACATTAATTTTATAGTGCAATAAATTAAATAAATAAAAAAAAACAACAATGATTTGTCTTTTAGTGGATCCTTAAATTATTGGTCTTTCCTTATTATCAAAAAAAATTGTACTATTCTCTTTTTTGTAGAGTCAGCAATAGCATATTGCCGCGGAACCCTCAGCACTCCAGTCGGACTGTCACTTTATTGTTTCTTTTTTACCGCATCCTGCCACCGACAATGCTTCATAAAGATCATGAAAACGATAGGATCTTGGGTCAACAATCGTCTGTTGTGGTCTATGGTGGCATTGTGGTCGAGATATCGATCGACGTTGAATTGAGAAAAAAAGTTGGTAGATTTACTTTATGGGACGGCGTATTGTGTTATTCAATGAATATCTTAAGTGCGGTTTAATAGGTATTTTAATATGAATCTCATACTTCATTGTAATCGTTATAGATTGTCAATAAATTGACTTGAACAAGGTAGCATAAATACGCTTATGCATTATATGCTTATGCATCGTACCTCTCGATTCGCCTCCTCCTTCATTGTGCGAACTGCTAAGGTGTGGAATTCCCTCCCTGCGTCGATTTTTCCCCATACATACTCGTATGATTTAGGGATTTTCAAGGCAAGAGTGAATAGGCATTTTTTGAGTCTGCGTTGTACACCTTAGACCTCATCTTAGCTTCCCATCAGGCTAGATCTCTATCTAGCCTGATGGGAAGCTAAGATGACCTCTGTCAAATGCACTCAAATATATAATAAAAAAAAATAAAAAAAAAAAATTATATGTTTAGCAGTAGACTTCTTGCAATGATAAATAAATATATAAGTACAAATCATACTGATTGAACTAGAATTAAAGTTAATTTAAATTTATATGCTAGGATACCACCTTACCGATACTAATATACGATATAATTAATACTTACCTATACAACGTGGAAAGGACATACCCGTAATAAATCGAACCACGGGCTATATTAGATCATTATAGTGTAATGAAATTAAAATAACAATCAAAGAACAAAAAAAAATTTGCATTTCCATAGAAATTGTGCAGCCGCTCGGGCAATTTGTATGGGAATGTCAATTTTTTTTTTGGTTTTTTGACTGTTATTTTAATTTCATTACACTGTAATGATCTAGTATAGCCCGTGGTTCGATTTATTACGGGTATGTCCCTTCCACTTTGTATATGTATACTCGTAAGGTCTAACAAAATATACTGAAACTATTTTAAAGGTGAATTCAGTCCATGATACCTAACAACCCCAAGGAACATGTAATGTCGAAATATGAAAAAAATTGTTTTGGCCTCCCATACAAGTTGACCGATCAGCGGATCCGAGTTTGTATGTTAAGCAAAAAATATTTATTATATTTCGATATGTTCCTTGGGGAAAGTTGTTTAGTACCACGGACTGGATTGACCCCTTTAAAATAGATTCAGTATATTTTTTAAGACCTTATAATTAAGTAATTATTATTTTGGGTCTTACGACTCCAAGCAGACAGAGCCCAGGACCCTATTTATATGATTTGAATTTTTGCCAATTCTCTCGATCGGCTTTTACGATCTGGGCTGGAAGAGAAGCAGCTGGTACATTCTAATTTATTTTCTCCCAGGCCAGCATAGGAGAATTCATCTGTCCTAGTGCCATCGATTCATCGCTTTCGTACTGAGTTATGTATTTAGATGTTTGGCTAATATCTTCAACTTTGTCACAGAAGACAGTAAGAGTACATACGGAACGGAATTTCCTATATGCGTCCCCGCACCTCACCGCCGTTCTTGTGCCGCCGTGCACACGTCAATGGGTATATTTTCGCCTGCTCTCGCCCCTCGACAAGGCGAGACCGGGGGAAAGGTGCGGGGACGGGGAACGGGGACGCATTTGCGCGGGACCTTAGGAGATTCCGTTCTGTATGTACTCTTACTGTCTTCTGTGACTTTGTGTCAAAGTCATGCCCAGAGAATATTCAAACTAAAATAAATTAAATCAATTTCCAAAGATACTAAAGTGCTATAGAAACTATACAATACCTTAAATCATATTTAAAATACAGGCCTGTGGTATCGAAAAGGTACTTACATTAATACTATGCGCGCAACGCAGCAGCCCCTCGAATCGTTTATCCAGAGTAATAAGAATGAAATTGGCCTACAATTAATATCTAGGTATTTAAACGAAAAGGTGCTGAGTTCTGACGTGAGCTAAATTAAACCATACCGCTAACCACATTGAGTAGATATTTCTTTGAATTTCTTTGCTGAGTGAGACTTCTGAGTACTGGTTCTTATTCTGTGATGTAACAAGGTAATGTAATGTAATGTAATAAGGTCTAAAGTTACTGTACTGCTAATCTAGACAACACAGATAAACATAAATCACAAGATATCACAATTATTATGTAAATGATTCTTCCGTTACACGTAAATCAGGCTTATTACGGCAAACCGTATCGGATTCTCCCACAATACCTATTCCGAACGTCGCACATACCCCAACCACATACGAAATACCCCACAACTATACATATCACTGCATTTTTAACTTTATTTACAAGGTGATACAGGTGAAATGGTTTAACGTAAAATGTAAATGGTAGTTTGTAATAGCGTTTTAATAGACTACGAAAATCGTCCTTGCTTTGTGCTATTGTATGCAAGATCGTTTCACAAAGAGATTGCATTTTGTCCATTCTCTTAGATTTGTTTGGTTTTCTTATGGAGTTTAAGAATCTCAATAGAAATGCCACCTGGAGGAAGTGTGTCTATCTACATTTTAAATTTCAACTCTAAGTTTCAACTCTATTGAAGTTGAAATAAGATTTAGTTAAGTCTGCACGATTTAATGTAAAATGCACAATTTTCAAATTGTCTTGGGTACTGGGTATTTATCAATATATGTAAGTATATATTTTATCGTTGAGTTAGTATCCTACAAAACGAGTTTTAATCTTACTTTAGGGCTAGCTCAATCAGTGTTTTTTGTACTTATATACATATTTAATTATTATTATTTGTAACAAAAATATTTTGAGAGTGCAAAAAGTTATAGTAATAAAGTGACGGTGTGCCAATTTATCACATAAAATTTATTTAAATTCTTGGGAATTCGTTGATTCACAATCATAATATTCATTATGATAAACTAAAATAAACTAAACGTACTTATATCAGTGTTTTTTGTACTTATATACATATTTAATTATTATTATTTGTAACAAAAATATTTTGAGAGTGCAAAAAGTTATAGTAATAAAGTCACGGTGTGCCAATTTATCACATAAAATTTATTTAAATTCTTGGGAATTCGTTGATTCACAATCATAATATTCATTATGATAAACTAAAATAAACTAAACGTACTTATATCAGTGTTTTTTGTACTTATATACATATTTAATTATTATTATTTGTAACAAAAATATTTTGAGAGTGCAAAAAGTTATAGTAATAAAGTCACGGTGTGCCAATTTATCACATAAAATTTATTTAAAGTCTTGGGAATTCGTTGAATCACAATCATAATATTCATTATGATAAACTAAAATAAACTAAACGTACTTATATCAGTGTTTTTTGTACTTATATACATATTTAATTATTATTATTTGTAACAAAAATATTTTGAGAGTGCAAAAAGTTATAGTAATAAAGTCACGGTGTGCCAATTTATCACATAAAATTTATTTAAATTCTTGGGAATTCGTTGATTCACAATCATAATATTCATTATGATAAACTAAAATAAACTAAACGTACTTATATCAGTGTTTTTTGTACTTATATACATATTTAATTATTATTATTTGTAACAAAAATATTTTGAGAGTGCAAAAAGTTATAGTAATAAAGTCACGGTGTGCCAATTTATCACATAAAATTTATTTAAATTCTTGGGAATTCGTTGATTCACAATCATAATATTCATAATTATAAACTAAAATAAACTAAACGTACTTAAAAAAAAATCCATTATATGTATAACTCCTGTGATGAAATAAAAAAACAAGCTGAAAACCAAAAAGCAACTGTACCTGCAAAAGATATATGTATTAAAATACTTTCATTTAATAGTAAACTTTCGCTACGGCACATGATCTCAAATACAACTTAAATGTTAGGTATATAAACTATGAAACATATCCCGCAAATCCATCACCTTGTGGCAAAGTGCCCAGGACGTTGTCAACATTACCATGTTAGATCGCAATACTGCCAGCAATGGTATTTCCTAAAATGTGTTAATATCGGGTTAAAAGGGTACCTAGAAGAATGAGAAACAGTAGATTTACAAAACTGAACAACGTTAAATATTGCACGCCCTATTATTATATAATAAAAGGAAATAAATACAGTTGTTTTCATTCCTACCTTTATGGGCGTCGACAGTTGGTGAAAATTGATCAGAGTAAATCTGAGTGGTGTGACCTGGCTGCCGGTATTCCTCAAGGTGGAATACTTTCCCTAATATTATACTCAATTTTCATTGACGGTATCACGTTTTGTATTCAATCTTCTTTTCACTTGTATGCAGATGATCTGCAGATTTATACGGCCGCCCCTCTCGATAACTTTAGCGACGCAGTGAGCATTAGCAATTCCGACCTTGCCGCTATTGCGACTTGGTCCCATAACTTCGGGCTTATGGTCAATGCAGATAAATCCTAAGCAATAGTAATTGGTAGTCCACATTTCATGGCAAAGTTTCATTCTACCTTTGTTCCCAATGTTATGCTAAATGGTATTATTATTCCTTTCTCTCCAACAGTCAAAAACTTGGGAATAGTTTTTGATGAAACTTTGTCATGGTCTGCCCAAACTTATGAGGTGAGTCGCAAAATGTTTGTGGGCATACATTCTCTGAGGCGATTGCCAAATTTTCTCCCAATAAGGACGAAAGTATTATTGACACGTTCTTTATTAATTCCTATTCTTGATTATGCTGACGTGGCATATTTAGATCCTACAGAGGAACTTCTAGATAAATTAGAGCGCCTCCAAAACAACTGTATTAGGTATGTCTTCAACCTTCGAAAATTTGATCACATTTCGGAGTCTCGCAAGAAGCTAAATTGGTTACCTGTTAGGATACGTCGCAACATCCACATTCTCTGCCTCCTCTTCAACGCCCTTTTTTATCCTTCTTCCCCTGATTACCTCCATTGCAAATTTAATTTTCGGAATGTGGATAGTCGTTTGCGCATAGCCGGCAGCCTCGGTTTGGACATTCCACCGCATTCGTCACAGTCTTACTCCAAATCGTTTAAAGTCCTGGCGGCAAGGCTTTGGAACTCACTTCCAGCTGATGTAAGAATGGCACCTTCACTGGATTCATTTAAAACTAGATTATCGAAGTCCTCTCTGGTTGCGTCATACTTGGACTGAATTAAGAACTTATCTTTAATATGTTATTAAATATATACTTATGTATGTAAGATATATACTGTATGTATAGTTTTTTTATGTGTATTGCTATATGTATTTATGTAAGTATGTTCGTATATATTTATGTGTGTAGATATGTAAGTATCTTGTAGTTAAATTTATACGTACCGGCTTCTACCTTATATATAACAGAGTAAATATCCTCTCAACCTAACGCAGGTTGACTGGAAGAGATCCCTACATGGGATAAGTCCACCTTTGTATATTTGCTTTTTCGTATTATGTTGTCTTTTATACTTAAATTTTTGGTACAATAAAGTTATTACAAACAAACAAACAAATCTACAGATGAAGTAGCTTTTAAAACATACTTATACGAATTTAAATAAGCATCGTATGCAGTTATTACAGAAAATAGAGTTATTTAAAAGCATTCCAAGAAACGATTGTGTGATTTACATACCTACTTATTAAATAATAATCACATAATTAAACTAACCTTTAAGACGAGTGTGTCCAAAGGCGTGATACCTGTTTCGATGAAATCAATAGACGACCCTTCGAGAATATGTATCGATAATCGGGAAGTGGGGAATCGCGTGTTAGGCGGTACTTCTTTACACTTAATCCTAAAACGGCGTATAACCGCGTTATTGCTTTAACGATATAACACACTTGTGTTACTAAATATAAATAATGTAGAAATATAACACACCTTTAATACTCCTATGTGTATGACAGAGTGAGGGAGAGTTAGCCGTGTGAATCCCAGCGGAGTAGAACACGATCACTCCATGTCTTCCCGTGGATGTCGTGGAAGGCGACTTAGGAAACAGACGCTAAATAAAGCCAGCGTGGAGAGTCTAGGCCAAATCCTCTGGCTGCTCTAGCTTTGATAGCACAGAAAGGGGGTGCTCCTGCATTGGAGACTAAAAGAGACCTGTTGATGATGATGTGGCTGTATGACTGAGTGAGGCGGTGGCAGTGATCAATAAGACTATCTTCCCCTATTTAGATTCTTAACGACTTGACTCATGTTACTAATGTTTTAATTGTAATCTATACTATTATTATAAAGCGGAAGAGTTTGTTTGTTTGTTTGTTTAAACGCGCTAATCTCAGGAACTTATGGTCCGATTTGAAAAATTATTTTTTGTTGGGTAGTCCATTTATAGAGGAAGGCTTTAGGCTATATAACATTCCGACAACCACGCGAACGAAGTCGCGGGCACAGCTAGTGGACAATATTGAGCGGTAGACAGAACTAGATGGCGCGACAAAAGGAAGCACAAGTACGTTATGCCCAAAAACTAAATAAATAAATATATATGGACAAATCACACTGATCGAGCTAGCCCCAATGTAAGTTTAAACTTGTGATAAGGGACACTAAGTCAACGACACTATATTTTATCATCATCATCATCATCAACAGGTCTTTTTTAGTCTCCACTGCAGGAGCATGATCCTCTCGATACTACCAGAGCTGTATGAGCCAGAGCAGCCAGAGGATTTGGCCTAAACTCTCCACGCTTGAAGAGGTCTCACTGGTGTTTATAAGCTTTGTTTAACTTGTGACATCCATGGGAAGACTTGAAGTGACCCTATTTTTTATTTTTTTTCATTTATTTATTTATTCTTTATTGCACAATAAAATAAAAGTACAAGTGGCGGACCTAATGCCATATGGCATTCTCTCCCGGTCAACCATTAGACCAAGCAGAAAATATGTGTGGCTTAATATAAACTTAATATAAATAAAATATATATAATCAAAAACACATAGGTATACTTATACACAAATATACTTTTAAACACCTTTTAAACATATAATAACTATACATATATACTAACATGCATAAAATACAATAGATAAATACATAAACTATTCTATTCTGCCGATGAATTCTTAACACAATACTCCTATAACGTCGATATTTTGTTCTATAATCCATGTCGTTCATTTATAGCACGCGACATAACGTTAACTTTTCAACATTTGTTGCGGTCATTTCTTTAATTTTAATTGTAACAGTTAACATAACGTTACAGTCTCGCAACAATTAGGTAATGTGAAACTGGAACAGCTTGCATGTTGGGGATTGGGCAAATAACGCTTCCTGGGGCTACAATTAAATAAACTTCTTCGCCAGTAACAGAAATGCCAGGTCGACAGAAAGTACCAGGCATCATCGTCACCATCATCATCTCTCTATTATACTCTCATTAATATTATTACTTGATTACTCAGGCGCATTTACAATTTCCTAACGTGTGCACATGAGTCAATTATTACTATGACTAATAATGTTAATTAAAATCATAAATATTAAATTAATAATATTTATTTATTTAATAATATATAAAAAAAAAATTGGCTCTTTCTGGCATGATGAAGTCCAATTTTTGTGCCGTTACTTTATCAAAACAGAAAAAAGAAAACAGCATATATGCAATAGCTGGTGTAGCCTACTGGAAAAAAAAACACATTAAGACAGTAACATTAGTATGTCTAGAGCAATGTAATGTAATGACTATTAAAGTCATTTCACACAATTATCTATTCGACATCATTTCAATAGGCGATTAAGCTCACATTGAATTGAGCCAAATGAGAATGAAGCAAAAAATAAACTTACCTTTCTACCGAGGACTGTAGTACAGAAATTACGGATCCAGAAGGTCATACGAATTTCTAAAATGAGACCGAATGCCATGAATGTAATTTTTTTTAATACATCGCTCCTGGATACCAATCATTTCTGTCTTCAGCCGTCAATACCTATAGTATACACTATTGTATCGCCTTCAAAACTGCTCTAAAAACTTCAATCGTAAGACGGATGGCTTTTATTTATTTTTTCGTTAAGGTAAAGCCCGCGAACTTAGCACGTGTCCTTCTTTCCCACGTCCTTTGCGCAAAGAAAAGATTTTTTAAAGGATAATCTTGAAAAAAATTGCAAATTTGACCTGAACACGTGTGCGCACAATGCATGGGAATCAGCTGATCGGGATGCCTTTATGTAACATAGTAAAAATAAGTTCTAACGGCTTTGGAATTAAGTTTAAGTTTGGTTAGAGTTGATATAAAGAATCCGTGAGGTATTTGACGTTGCTTAATATATGTAGGTATGTAAAAGCACGTAAAGGTAAAGTAGTAATGTAAACAGACAAATTGCACATGCATTTGTGGGAGGAAAAATACATTTAGAGATGCTACAGCATCTTTCCCTTAAGGCTAGATGGGTTCACAGCTCGCAATACTGTGCGTGTTTTTGAAAAATTACTTTAATACTACAGTTTATTTCTCAAAAACTTTACATAGGAATCTTAAGGCTTTGTTACAGACATCCACAATATCCAAAACACGTTTGAGCATTTTTGACTCGATAGGAAAACAACACAAACATTCCTCAAAATTTACCTTTCAAAACGATATTACTATTTTATACAATCACCTTTTTATTTGAAAATACTCAATCGTGTTTTGGATATTGTGGGTGTCTGTAGAAAAGCCTTAATTACTTTGTAAAATTTTTGAGAAATAAACTATTATTTACAGTAATTTTTCAAAAACACTCACAGTTTTTTTTGGCTCTGAACTAATCGGGCCTTAAATCTTAACAGATATTTCTCTTTTATATATCTTCTCTTGAGTAAAGAGGCTTGTCATTCAAAACCTTTTTTTTTACGAGAATTTAACCTTATTGTATTAAAACTTAAATGATATACATTTATTATGAATTTTTAAATCGTATATAGACGATCATCATCAGGGCGCTTTCTGCACTCTTTGCACTGCAGAGCAGCAGAGCGAGTGCAGCGAAACCGTCGGGTCGCCGCTCCTAACACTAGCTCTGATGATGATCGCCTAAACCGATAGAGCTTGGTCTTTTTGACTATACTAGGTGAGTAGGCAGTATACAATATTCATATTACGTATTTAACTTTGTTGAAAAAAAAAGCTGCAATCCCTGAAGATATGATCTGCCGTGTGGTTCCCGGCAGAGTGGAATAGGACCACTCAGAGTCTTCCCGTGGAAGTCGTAGGAGGCGAGTAAGGAAACACAAGCTAAACCTTAAAGCTGATAAACATCAATAAGACCTCTCCAACCCGTCTGGCCAGCGTGGCGAGTGTAGGCCAAATCCTCTGACTACTCTGGCTAAGTATGGCTTTGGTTGTACAGAGAGGGTCGTACTCCTGCAGTGGAGACCGTAAATGACCTGATGATGATGATAAATACCTGAAAAAGTACCTACGGATTTTTTTTATTATATCCCTTGACCAATATGGCCTTTATTTGCAATACTTCGATCAATCTTAAAACAGGTGATTGCAAAACCAACTAGAGATCTTATAGGTAAGAGCAGAGTGTTTAAGATTAAACTACTTTGAATATTATATTCAATACTGATCCATATACAAAAATAAATAGACAAAGCTGACATATAAGGAACAAAAAGTCAAGGTTTTGTACACCGTTCTAAACTAGAGCTAATCCTTAGCTGAAGTTCACATTGGTCAAGCTGACGGGATGGTTTTTGTAAATGTGTATCTTTATTGTTTGCCTGGTGGTCAAAAAGTCACTGTATAATGACCATGAACAAAATATCTACCAGGAGACATCACTTTTCGTGGTCTATAATTCAACAGAAACAGTACACTCGTCACTAGACTGGTCTATTCGAATAAGCTAATGAGAATGTAAATGTCTCGATTTGAATAACAGACCAAATTCGGTACATTTTATAGAGAGCTTCGGAGACTATTGAATTGCCTTTTCGTTGTAAAAGGTAATACGGTAACAACTGGATCCGTTTGGAAAATCCGTAGTATTATATTAAATGTTCCACAAATAAATTGGACATCAATGTCGCTTCTGATCTTCGTTGATCTGGGATCAATGATACCTCGATCAAGTCGGTCCAAGAATTTGGATAAACCTCTTCTTCTTGTTGTAATTTTAGAAGTTGCTCTTGTCGGTGGAGTCAAGTGGAGATACCTCCATTCCTCCATCCTCTCTTCTCTCTGTCATCTTTTGTCCTGGTAGAAAAAAAAATATTGAAAATAATTGACAAAATATTTTCTTTAATTTGCCTGAAAAACTTCATCCTCTGTCTTCTTTTTCCTTCATCTCCTTTTTTTTCATTTTAGGTTTAATAATTATTCTTAGAAAAAATCATGTCTTATTAGATGTCCAGTCATCTTCCCTCTAAATAATAATAAAAAATTTAAATACTTTTTAAAATATTTCTTCTCTTTTCAACTCTTTCTGGTAACTACCTTCTCATTGGATAAGCCTATACTTGATCCAATACGACATAATAAGAATCGCGGGTTGTGGTTGAACAAGGATAATAGTAGCGCAGGACCGTGACAAACGGCGTTCGTTCCCAGCAGTGGGAAATTGAAGGCTGTGGATGATGGGGATGATAATTTCGATTATCCAAAATTCTGCATGGATCTTGGTTCTTGCGTCCCTAGGTTTTGTTCACCTCGAAGGGAATAAAAGCTTTTTTAGTATATAAGTTCAAGTCTAGTCCCATTAAGAATACCCTAGCAATACTTGAATATTTACACAATGGCCTACAAACATTAAAAAAAATACAAAGTGCAGCCGTTCCCTAACTTGCTTTCCTTAAGAACTGTCATAGATCATAACATCTTATATGAAAGTGACAGAAGTATAAACTTATCTTATAGTAGAAAGAGACAAGGAGTGGAATCGATTTAAGTGAAGCAGCTGCCGAATCTTACCAGGTAGCAGGCTTTCTTCGATCAAAATCTAAGGCTATTGATTTTTTTACATATTTTTTTGAGATTCTAAAACTTTTATCATTAAAATTTGAAGGACATGGGAAACCTTTAGCAGATGAGATATTTAAATAAATGATCATTTAGTTAGAACATCTGCAAGTTGTCGATAAGAACGATATTTATAACCATCAATAAATATTTATTTGATTAAGGTAAAAATATCTAAATATAAATTGCTTAATATTTTTATTTAGTTTAGTTTTATATACGTATGTAGTTATAGATTAATTTTAGTTTAATGTTATTTTTCGTTGTAAATAAATATATTTAAATTTTACATAAAAAAAAATGCTTAAATATGATGAAAATTGGAAACCCTGATATTCATTACAAGCTTTTATTTAGTTTTAACTGTTCCGTTTTCTGTGTCCCGTAATCAAATCTTGCAAGCTTTAGACCCACTTACTTCACAAACGTACTCGTATGTAAGCTGGGTGATAATGCGATATTTTGGGTACTAATGACCTGATCTCATGATGAAACCAGAAGATGGCCATGTCATCCCTGTAACAAAACAACATAACCCCATCGAGTTTGCGCACAGATTAATAAATAGTTATTTGGGCTCAATTGATTCGTCTTGAGGAGCATTTTTCATTGTTTTAGATAAAGGCTTGTTTTTAAAAATATTTTTTATGTATTTGCTTTACCATTGAGTCTTAGATAATTAAGTAAATGTCAACTTATTCCACTTTCCTTGTGTATTTTTCCTTAAAAAAAAAAAACAATTTGGTTTACAATTTTTAAGAGAAATGTGGTAAGTTAAATATTGATAAAAAAGAAATTTATCTGGTTACACTTACCTAACTGAACGATTTAAAATTTAAAAATAACATTGAAGTTTAAAAATATTTTGAATATAAACTTAGACATATTTTAAAATCAAATTAAGTGTAAATCCAAACTGATCAAGTATTTTCCATTTAAATTCCTGTTTATAGTTTTGACGTTGATAAATTGTTTGATTGGGCAAGTGATAAATTAATCAAATATCAGTTTATTTCATAGATGTAGATATAAATAGATCTCTTAACATAATACATACTAAACCAATGGTGGTTAATATTTTCATTTCATCCAAAACTCAAAATAACACACATCGGGAGCTAGAAAAAGAAATAAAATTATTTAGGATGAGAAAGGAAAGTTCGAATTAAAGATAATATTTTGGGATGAATGCAGAATCAGAAACAAGTGAGATAGGAGTTAACGGGATGTTTTATAAATAAAACATGTTCTTTTTACTTAACTTATTATAAACACCGTAGAGTTTAATGGCACAACTTGTAGCCAAACATCTGATTTAAAAAAGACGGCATATAATTCCATATTGAAATCTAGTTTTAATATTATAATATAACATAGATAGAGCTTAAAATACACTGGTTTTAGAAAACATGTTACTGGTAAGAAAGCAGGATTCGTTGCGTTGATGTCTTTTTTCTATGCATCTCTTTTAATTCAATTTAATTATTACATTTCGTAGCTACTCTATAGCTTAAATTTATCTACAGGACAATACAGCGTTTGTTGTAGTATGCTATGTTTTTATATGCAATTTTGTTTGTTAATTTGTACGCAAGTTTTGTATCTGATTTTTACGTGAATTCAAATGTGAGTTTGTATTTGCATTTATGTATTATAGGTATCTGTATGTGAATTTGTATGGGAGTCTGTATGTGAATTTGTATGGATGTTCATATATATATATATGTATTTGTCTATGAGTTTGTGTGAAAGTTTGTATTTGACTATGTGTTCAATTTTTTAATATAAACTTTTATGTGAGTTTGTGTGCAAGTTAATATGAGAGTTTGTGTAATTTTGTGTATGAATTTATACGGAGTTTTTTTGTTTATTTTATGAGACTTTATATGTATGTAATGCGCTGATTGCCTTACATTTATCTAAATGTAAGACAATCAGCGCATTTGTTGCTTTCCCCCCTGCCCCACTTACCTCAACGTTTTGTCTGAATTGTTTGATTGTAAAAAAATTAATAAAATCAAACATTAGGCGTCTAACAAGTAGACTTCTTAATTTTTTTTGTGTGTTGATTGTGTGATACTATGCACTGTTAGACAAGCGATGTGAATATCAATAAGTGTCATTCGTTGTCTATTCGAATAGTTGATCTGTAAATTAAACAAACTACGGCTCTTTAACACTTCAAAGTTTATGATTCCCAAATACAATTTATCATTACATTGGAACTGAACATAAATAAGAGTGGTGCTATTTAATAACGAACAAGTTTTGACTCTAACGGCCTATTATATACAGCAAATTATGGCTGGATTTGTAGTCTTACTTTGGTATATTGCTGATAGATTGTTTACTTAAAATTTTCAATAAGTCCACCTTTATTCAGACATATATAACGTGTAACAAAATATACTAAAACTATATTAGGTCTATATACTAAAACTATATTGAGTCTATGATACTGAATGATTTTCCCCATTTAACATACATTGAAATATAAAAAAAGTTAAGTCAGCATAGGATTGATTAGATTGAAACATAAAATTTTCTAATTTGAGATTTGAAAGCTTTTTAATTCAAATAATTAATGATCGAAACGTTAAAAATCAAGACAAAGCGCGAAGACACTCCATGAAAAGCTGATCAATAAAGAGTCGTAAAAGAGAACAATAATAATTTAACGACCACCCATTAATTGAAGGCAATAAAAGAATCAATGTATTAAATCAGAATAGTTCTCGACACAACAATAGCTAATGTAAATGATTAATATTAAGAAAGTAGAAATCGTGTGGAATCAGGGATGCTTTCTAAAGAAAATGTGGTAAATAGCGCTCCTAGACAATTGATACAATAAATCAAGTTGTTCATCTTGTCCACGGCTGACATAAGTCATATTCTTATCATGGTATTGTGCGGAAGTAAGAATTCAAACAGTGTCGACCAATCATAGCGGACCATCTGCTGCGCGGCGCGTGCGCCGATCGCTGATCGATGACGCACTAGTGCATGTGTGCGTTTCCTTGTATTTTTTGTACTATTCTAACCTTTGTGTGCGTGTTTCTTAAGAGATTTGGCAGATGGCACGTGCTCCGATGTTTCTTTTCGTACATCTGTCGCTCTTTCGTGCTTTTTTCCCCGATTTTTTTCCTAAATCTCGGGATTTTTTCGGCACCGACATGTGTCACTAAGATGCAAATATGAAAAAGGTGGGTTTAATTTCTAGATCGCAGTGCATATGGTGTTTGAAAAAACTTTCGTCTGGCACAAGTGCTTTGTTGAGTATTTGCCATCTGCCACCTTATTGTAGTGATTCCTTAGCAAGTTTAATTGGTCTGGTGCCATCAGATGGTGCCGTACTATGTTTGCAGGTACTCTGTTAAACCGCTGTTTTTCGCAGCTTTTTTACTAGCGCGAAGTTTTGCATCTCACTAAACTTAACACATATATAACCTGTATTACTTAGCAGGTTTTTGCTGTTAAGGCGAATGCCACCAAAAATAGATTTTTGACGCGTTTTACCTGCAAGCAAAAGCATTTATTTGCTTTCAAAAACTACGAATTCGCAATAAGTTTTGCATGATACTAATAGTTGAAAATATTTGTCAATCGCTGGCGGGAGCCAAAACACGATTCATACATATTGCTTTTTTAGAAAAAAAATCTGAAAATTACCTCTAATTCTGCAAATTGAGATTAAATTCTGCAAAGTGGCTTTGGAGATTTAGTTTTATTCAATAATTATGAATGTATTTTTTTTGTTTTTACTATTTAACACTTATAGACAAGTGGAAGTACTTTTTATAAAACAATACTTTATATATATTAAACAAGGTGAATCAACGGCCCGCTCTTTAGTCAGTTTTCCGCTGCGCCTTAAGATTATGAGTTGAACGATTAGTAGCGGAACTTAGCAAGTGGATAAATTATTTGTTAAGTTCATAAGTTCATGTTGGCCTTTTGCGAAAAGTCATTTTTATAATGTTCTGGCGTGGCGCTTTTTAATATAAAATTATTAAGTGCGTATATTAAAAATCTTACTCACTTTTTTAAATATATTGCTAAAACATTTTTTATCATAAATATTGCAAAAGTCGTTGTTATTTTTATACCTACATTATTAAGCACACATAACATATACATAGTACGTAAAAAATAAGTTACTAGAGTCGAATTGTAGATATGAGACAATTATAACCCAAAGTTACAAGGGCTATTTTTTGTATTTATTGAATATTAGCCGTTTAAGTATAATTAGAAAGTGATTTGGAGGCAACTTCGCAAACTTCTTTGAGAAAATTTAAGCAAGATTAGAGTTAGTCCTGAACTTTGTTGTGTTTTTATTTCAAACTGAGTAGGTATTTCGTTTATATTGATAATACTGAAGATCGCTCTAAGAACTTTAAGGTAGTTCAATTTTAATTGATAGATGTTTTAAGCCTGACTTTAGTACTGTCTATTTAATACAATTAATACATAATTCCTTTTATATTGCCTATATATACACAATAAACATCATCATCATCATCATTATTAGGTCTTTCTAGTCTCCACTGCAGGAGCACGACCCTCTCTGTACTGCCCGAGCCATACTTGGCCAGAGCAGCCAGAGGATTTGGCCTACACTCTCCACGCTGGTCAGGTAGGTTGGAGAGGTTTCACTGAAGCTTTGTTTAGCTTGTATTTCCTAGTCTCCTTCTACGACATCCACGTGAAAATACACATAATATATATAAAAATACACGTCTTTATCTAATGGAGCAGACTGAGCCCAGGGCCGCAAAACCCAAATACCACTTTTAGCGTGATGGTAGGCGAAAAGGCGGAAAAGGGTATGAAAATAGTGATGGGTGGCTTGCCGCATCATTTGCCGTTTTTTCTTTTATCCCAGACCAGCATGGGCAACAGTTATTAGCATATACTACCTATACTGTTTCAGTTCAGTTCAGTTCTGTGCCCACCCAGCCAGCGTTTCGCAGCAAGAGCATAGGAACTAAGTCCAGCTTGGAATGGACGTGACTGCACTTACAGCCACGGGCCGATATAGGTGCTTATCGCCTCGATTGCAGTCTGGAAAATGGAAAAGTCGAGGGAAATAATATAAAACTGCTTTTAGATCTAAAAGCCTAACTGGCAAATGCAGACTCATTTTTTTTAAAGAGGAAGTGGTTGTACCCAGAAATATGCAATAAGCTTCAACATTTCTGTTCATTACGCAATACCAAACTTCATAACTCTGAAATACGATCCCAAGGTCAGATTGCACCTTCAATCAGGCCCGGAAATGGGACAAAGCTCGAGAGAACCGTGCAAAAAGCTCGCCGAATCCCGCCACTTCCGGCGGAAACGGAACAGCCTGCTTCCCGGCGGAAGAGCAAGCATTCTACAAATGCAGGTTGCAGGATCAAGTTGTTTAGAGGGGAAATGTAATTAAGTTTATATAAGGTCATTTTGAAATAAGTTTTAATTTTATTAACTACAAAATATTTTTAAGGGGCAGAAGTCAATTACTCTAAACAACAGTACAACAGTTATATCAGAATTTACTTGATTAAGAGTCCCCTTAGTAGTTCAGTATCATGGACTGAACTTACTCCAAAAATTTAGCAGGTGGATAAAAAGTCAGCCTGTAGGTATGTCTAAAATTTAAAACCTAACTTAAAATAGCTAAGCTTATCCGTTGGGCGAAAAAACTGCCAGCTCTTGGGTCTCCAGTTTTCGCGATGAGGCGCATTGTGTTGTGTTTTATATATTTTTTTGCTTCAGCACCCCAGGGTCCCCAGGGGAAGTTTGAATTCTAAATGGAATGAAGTAGTAATTGTCAACCAGATCCACATATTAATAAATGATAATGGTTGATTTTCAAATCATATCAAGTTTATAATTAGGTATCTAATAAATTATCTTTAAATTGTGTGTGTAAAAAAATATTTTATATTTTTAATGACAAAAAATAGTTTATAATTTAGCTATAAAATAACAAATTGACAGCTCCAAAAAGTAAACATAACTGGCTGAATTAACATTGAATTCCAATTTTAAAAATGGAATGTGATAGGCCCAGTAATGGCGACCGGTGTGCACGCGCCCTTCCATGTATAGCTAAATACTTTGCCGACATTCGACACATTATCAATATATGTGCATAATTAAAATAATACAATTAAAGATTAAGCACAAACAAAGTATGGCAGAAAACAGATGGTAAAATAGAGTTGTAGGTATTGCTGATATAAGCAATTTTAGCACGATATTAATGACTGTTTTAGTATAAAATGTTTCATTTTTACAATCCGCTGACAACAAGACAAATTAGATTTTTTTTTATTATTAAATAATTTTACGGCTCTGGATACAAGTCCTTAAGAGCCTACCTTTAATTTTGTTCTTTATTCCTAATCCTAACCTAACAAAACAATCAAAGGGTGGTGTAGGCCTTTGACTGCTGCAAGGGAGCTTCTGGCGACAAATCTATACGAGTCCACTGGTTTACATAGACGATTGAGTGGCGGACGACGCCCGAAGACACCCACACAATCCGCAAAATAAATATCACTACAGCCGTACTATGACTGTCCACTTTAACTATTTCACACATTGTTCATGTCATGAGCATTTATAACACCAAACAACACCAATTTCAGATTATAAAGTCCACTAAAATCAATGTGTAAAATAATTTCAAGCAAACCCCAACCAAACTCCTTGACTTCCCGCCAAAAACTCAGACAAATTAGACACTTTTTTCTAAACGTCAAAACAAACATTTTCTATGGGATGAAAGAATACCAGAACCGTGACGTCATCATTTTAGTGGTCAAGGGAAAATAGTGATTTGAGTTAATGTTGGGGAAACGTATTCTACATCGTTCTTTACAAATGTACGGAGCTTGCTAGCGAGACAACTCTTAAAAGTATAACTAAATCCAGCTACATCCGTTCTCAACAGTGGGATATATATTAATTTAAGACCAATATTGTCATAATTTCAACATTTTATCTTGCATTTACAAGATACACAACGTAACCACGCAAGCCAACTTGACAAATGCAAGCAGATATATGTGAGAAAGGTATCTAGGTTGTTCAAACAGCTTTTATTCTCACGTGTAAATTACTAGTTTATAACCATATTAAGTACAGTACAGTAATAATAATCCAATAAAACTCGTAAGACCAATTAAGTTATAAAAGACAAAATTCTAGTTGCTAATCTAATTAGAATGATCATTATATGGGTATCGGAATATTTTTCCATAACTGGTAAATACTTATTCCTTCAAGATACAATTAAAAACGTGGTAATAGTAACGCCACCTATCGTGCTAACGCAGAAACGTCCAGGCGGTATGCAGTTCTTAACATCAGGCATTTAACATTAACACAAATACTAATAAACATTTTATGGATTTTTTTATGGTTCGTAACCTAACGTTGTAGCTGATAACGTTAGAACAATTTGTGATCGCTATTAAATCGCTTAGAAATGAAAACTATATAGGTATTTGTTTTTACTGAGTTTAGCTCATAGAATAAAATATTTTCTTAAAAGCTCAACTTTTATCCTTTGCAAAGTACACATATGAAATGATCGCACAAAAAAATTCGCTGAAAAATAGACGAAGAATAACATTAACTTGACTTGCAGTTCAGTGGCCAACTAAAAGTAAAAACCTTTTAAAATTAGTAATTCCTAAAAATGTATTTAAAGAAGTGACCCAAATAAATTCAAACTACATACTCGTATATACGAATAAATATCTAAATTCTTAAAAGCCTCAAAAACAGCTATTAAGAACCCAAAACCGAAACATACTCGTATTTCCTAATTAAAATAAGACGTCCTTAAAACAGAAGCACAGGTGAATTTATTTTAAAGTAATACTGAAACTGTCCACATTTCCCTCGTCACAAAAAATAAAATAAAAAAAAACAAATCAGGGTCGGGTTAAACCAAATTGCTACAAGTGGTAAGCAAAGAGTTTTTATGTCCAACTCTATTACGCGCGTACGTGACACTACTATGCTTAATTTAACAGAATTACTTTGTCATTTTTTATCTGATGACTCGATTCAAACTGCGCTTTTTATTCATGTTGCTCAATTATTTATGCATGCGGTAGGTTGTTTCTTTGAATAGTATATAGTTATATGGAGTACGGAGAAAGAAGCAAAGTCAGGCGAATTAAATCCGTAAAATATATATGTGAATGAGGTTTTTGGCTGCGATGCGGCTAGCAATCCTTTACTATTTTGATTCCCTTTATCCATCCTTACGTTCACCATCACGCTATACGTGGTCTTTGAGCCGTACGTCCCCGTGTCTATCCCATTAGGTATAACGACGTGATTAATATATCAGTATCTGAGAATTTCTACAATACCTCCGATGTATACATTTTTACGTCTCTGGCCGTTAGACATTAGTCTATAAAAGGACATAGTTTTATCCAATTTTATCTAAGATACAACTAAAATGGGATCGTGCGTCATTGTCGACATCAAAAATGAACTCAGTTTTATGATGTCTATAATGATCAATGGCCCTTCATCGTTGCAGGAAAAAAACTAAATTACCGCATCGTGATTCTACCACTTAATAATCGTAGTATACCTACCCGGTATCTCACGACTACTTTAAAAATAAAATGCCCATAAGAATATCGACCCAAACGATAGGTCCGTTCGAAAAAAGAACGCACTGATTTTTTATCGAAAGCTGCGAACGGCCAGCAGGTGTAATCTTCAATGAGGATTTGAAAAAAGAGGTTGGAACAGAAGGCCTTTTTCCCACGCCCCTGTCGATGATCATTTTGAGTTTCGAACGATATTTAAATGAAACTCCTCATGAGGCATTGTGTACTTTGTACTTTTTAACAGTTAGGTAGGTAGGTATGTACCTACTTACATCTTTATGATATCTTATTTCTTCAGCCAGTGTTAAAAACCTTAAATTAGTATAAAAAAAAGAAATACGATGTCTATCTAGACTCTAGACGACGCACTTTTTATAACTTTAAAATGTGGAAATAAGTGAAGTTTACTCACCGACTCTTGCTATAAGGCCCCTTTACACTTTGATAAATGATTGTATGTATGAACTCGCACTAATCACTAATCAAAGTGGAAACGGGGCCATAAGGACGATCTCTTATTATGTGCGGCCAGTGACATTACTTTTTTTTTTAGCCTTGAAAAAGTGTAAGTGCTTTCTTGTAACTTTTTTTAGGGTGAGAGAGGTCTTACACATTATCACAGAATACATAAGAGTCAAACAGAATGGTCTCTCACAGCGTCTCCCGCAAATTGGCGTCCCCGCACCTCTCCCCCGCACTTTGTGAGCTTTGACGGCTCCAAAATCCAGGGTTTAATTACTAGCCGCACGCAATACGCGACGTGTGTTGTCTTGAGAACTGTCAACCAATAGTAACCATCATGGTGAGAAGGTGCGCGTATAATAATTGTTTATCCACCCAATACTCTAAAGAACGTATATTTCATACATTTCCAAATGATGAAAACAGGTAAGCAAAGCAACAATATAATTTCACGTTATTACCCAGCAACCATCTGGATATACATACCCTTCTCGCTCTCTCGCATTGGCGGGAGATACACAAGAGCGAGAAGGCCTCGCTCACAGGTAATCAGTGCTAAATGCCATTGTTGACAATGACAACTTGACATGCTGTTCGTATAAGCGTGATAAACATTTTTATTGAATTTATTCATATAATTACCGTATAGTTTTGCGCCGAATATGCAAATTACTATATTACAATAGTGAATTAGTGAAATAAGTGCGTTACATTATAAATGACTCAATAATAATCAGTAAAGTGAACTAATGGTGAAATGGACAATGGACATAATGAAAAATATTTGTGAAGTGATATTATGTAGCTGTTTCCGACTTTCCTGTAACATTTAATACATATAAAACAGAATATTTTTTTACGTCATAGTGTTCGCAAATCTTCCGGTATCTATACTAATATTATAAAGCGGAAGAGTTTGTTTGTTTGTTTAAACGCGCTAATCTCAGGAACTAATGGTCCGATTTGAAAAATTCTTTTTTTTTTGGGTAGTCCATTTATAGAGGAAGGCTTTAAGCTATATAACATTCCGACAACCACGCGAACGAAGTCGCGGGCACAGCTAGTGGAAAAATATAATCGTAAATATGTCGAACTCGTTAGTAGGTAAGTATTAAAATAATTCTGCGGTGCGACCCTAAGTATAAAACTCACACATCGACGTGTGTACAGATAAATTGTTTCGTTTGTAGTAGTAGTAGGTATATATGTTACTCTGAATCAATGGAGAGTCATACCAGTGACATTATTTTGGTTTATTTTTAGATTCAATACTTACCCGTGTCCTAATGTTAATAAAACTGAAATTACGTATGAATCTATAAGGAAATGAAATGTCGTATTTTTATAATAACTGCATCAACGAAGAACAAAGTTGAGTTCCGTTAGTTGTGGTTAAATACAATGTCACATAAACTTTCCCGCTACACAAATATTTATGCATAAAAATGTCACTTGAAACGGGTATTTCCACTTGAATACACGCTACTATGTGAAAACGTCTTTTTATATAAAAAATTAAAATAGACGCTTTCACGTAGTAGCATTTAAAAAAAAATCTTAAAAATTTTCGTCGTGTTTTTCTTGAAAAGCATTTCTTGAAAGATTTTCGTCCCGGTGGCATTTTGACACACCCTTCTCAAATCTGTATGTACCATGAGTGAACTACCAATTATGCTACCGTGACTTCGAATCATCCTAACGAACTTCTTCATCATATATTAGCGCATTTGAAGCATGCGTAATTCTTCAAAATTATAGCTTAAGTAAAAATATTTCTTGTGTTCAATATATACATTACAACTACAACTATAAATTAATGTATTAAATTAAATTATTCTGGTAATCTAACGTGTCAGTAATTTAATACAGAGTTACTGGTATAAAACCATACATAATCCATTTGGATGAGTGCGGATATGTATGGGAAGCCGAATTTTTTTTTCGTTTTTTGATGTTAGTTTTTATGGAAAGTAGTTCAGTATCATGGTCTGAACTTGCAACAAAAAGGTTATGCGTTAGATACCAGTAATCCTGTATACTTGTGTATACGTTGTTCTCCTTTCATATTATAAGACCATAGTATATAATTATATGCTCTGAGGTAAAATATAATTATGAGAGCGAGGTGGCCCTTTGGGAGTAGGTACGCATTGCTCGTTACTTTGGATGGGGTGACCATAAGTGGCAAAGAATTATTTCGAGCTCCTATGTCAGATGCCTTTAGGAAGCTTGAAAAATCTTACAAACACGAAAAACAACAAACATCTTCTTTATGGCAACTATAGCAGTATCATGGCAATAAATTGTTACCATATGTTTACAATGTCAGCGTTCACTTTATTATTTCATTTTCATTAGAACAATTGAGATCAATAAAATTCAACAAAATAGAAATACCTTATTATGTGTGATCAGACAAAACAATTTTGTTGATCCTTTCCACTTGTAAGGGATCAACAAATTCAAGTGGAAAGACCCCTTCAATGTATTTAACTTTGATGTTAGCGCCCTGGTGCGAATTCGTTCGTTAACTCATCCTGTTATGGAGTTATAGTAGTCTTTTGTTTCGTCTACGCTTTTGATGTTATCAATGACAAATCTTTATTGTTTGTGCAGACTAGTAAAAAGAAAACAATATTTAATGGAAAAAAGCATTTTCTCACGAGCTTCTTGTACGGCTTGACAAACAGATTGTAGATAAACTTTTAGAGTGAAAAAATTTGCGTTAACCAAACTAGGGAATTTCAGGAAATTTATTCGAATGCATTGCCTGCCTACTAAGTACTACAAGTCTTTTAATTATTTTAAGCTCAATGTTTGCTTAAATAAAATAGTATGTGCGTGATACAATACATAAATTTCCGAATTTAAAAAAATGTGAGTTATTTTTGCTTCTTATAGAAACTTAGATTTATACTTACAACCTTCGTGAGTATTGTACATAAAATAAACTAAGTATTCAATATGTTCAAATATTTTGCACTAAAAATAAAGTAATTGAAAAATTAGGCCACATTGTAAGTGCGCCATGATGGATGGTCAACTTGCAGAGGACCCTGACATTTGGAGGGATGAGTAAAAAGTGGCTGAAGTCTCACAAGGTGGTCTTTCTATAGACATAATTTAGAGATGGTGTAGAAAGATAACTCATTTTAGACAGTTTTTATAGTCTTTTTCTCATTTTGTGCAAGGATATATTATAAGTAAGTTTCTTGATTTATTAAAATTTTTTAGTCGATTGCGATTTTTGATTGGGGGAGAAATAGGGGGGCGGGAAGGGGGGAACTTTGCTTCTGCCTTATATATTGACGGATTTCAATCAAATTTTACAGGCACACATAGGCCTTCATTCTACATAAGATGTTGCAAAAAAATCTCCAAAAGAGGGGAGTGGATGGGGGGAAATGGGTGAAGTTTGCTGTAGCGTTATATACAGGGTCTAACAAAATATACTGAAACTATTTTAAGCGTGGATTCAGTCCATCGTACTGAACAACTTTCCCCAAGGAACATATATCGAAATATGAAAAAATAATTTTTGGCCTGCCATATAAGTTGACTGACAGGTGATCCGAGTTTGTATGGAAAGACAAAAAATATTTTTCATGTTTCGATATATGTTCCTTGGGGAAAGTTGTTCAGTATCATGGACTGAATTCACCTTTAAAATAGTTTCACTATGTTTGGTTAGACGTTATATAGATGGATTTCACTGAAATGGCTTTGCTAAGCCAGGGGAAAGGGGAAAGTATCAATTATTGCATGGTCATACTGCTCTCACAGGACCGCGAGTTTTTAGAGTTTTCAAAAACTGACATACATATATACTGGTACGTTCTTCACAAAAACCGAAAACAACGATTAGCAAGATGGAAAATGAAAATCAGAATACTTAGTTAGTGGTTTGTAGCCCATCCTCCCATGGCTGGGAACTTGGAAACTGGGATCAACGCTCATTCTTAGATAGATCTATCTGAAAATGAGCGTTGCTAGACACGTTTCATATGAGTGTAATCTTTCTGTACTGACTTTAATTTGCAGCACAGTTACATTATTGTTTAATTTAAATGCACGTCGACGCACGGACGCGACCTACGACTAGCGTATACAAATGTCATTATTTTGAGAGAAATGTCACGCTTTTTACTATTTGCCGTCCAAAAGATGTTTCCTTATAAAGTTGTTGTGTTTTATCTTCATATTCCTCATCAGTGAAAGTTACTTCCAAGCTGGTATGGGAGAAAAGAAATACTTAGAATGTATTTAATTATTTTACTCCTTATTGCACACAATTAAAGAAAGTCACACATGTATAGAGATAAATGTTAGTATACAAAAGGCGGCCTCATCGCACAGTAGTAATGGACACAAAATATACCTGTTGCTTCTCTTGCCGCTCAGATCGTAAAAGCCGAATTAGGGAATAGGCGAAAATGAGAATCATGTTAATAGACGATGCGGCTTTTGACATGTCCCAACTGCCCGATTTCCTGCACAAAGGCAGATCTCAGTGAGGTCAACGACAAAGTGGTCACCGTTGCCAAATTTTGGTCTAAACAAATTTAAATTCAGCCATTTTCATCTCGATAAGAAGAAGAAGAGCAGCTAGCAACCATTCCTTTTTCCACCCTCTCGCTCACCACCAAGAATTTAGAATGGGGTATGAGGTAAAATTTTTTTGTTTCATATTTCGCGGCATGCTCAATTCTTTATAAAAAGTTATTCATGGGCCCATAACCTTATCCTTATGAATTAAATAGGTTATGGGCCCATGCCTAAACCTACTCAAGTATTGTGAATCAGTCTGTCAAAAAAAATTTAAAGTGATTAATAAATAAATAAGGCTTTGGAAGGCAGTTTCTTATATTTCATATGTCAGTATACATTCTGACATTTAAAAGAAATGCCCTTTGTCATGAAATGAACTGGATTGATCCGGCTCGCAGGCTCTAAAGCTCGAAGTTCGCTGGAAGCTCGTCAAAAGCGCGTGAAAAGTGCGTGCGCGTCCCTGAGACGGTAACGGGAGCGAGCAGATGTGAGCGCAAGTGCAAAACAATGATATTCACACGCATATATTGTACGTAGATAGTTAATGGCCTGCCATTGCTGCTGTGACGACTGTGGCGCCACTTACACATAAATAAGAACTTGATATACAGATGTAACAAAATATACTGAAACCTTTTTGAATGGTGGATTCAATCTATGATACTAAACAATTTTCTCCAAGGAACTCTTCTTCTACGTCTAAGCGCGTTCTCGGTTGCATCCTCAGCTCTGCTGCTTCGGAGCCCGGGGTGCGCTTTCCCGCTCTTTCTTCTCCGAATATAACATGCATGTCAATGGTCACCTAAGGATAATGCCAAAGACCTTGCGAAATGGAGAAGAAATAGCCGGAACAGTTTAAATGATTTGGCTATAGTTTTACGACCGGCCGCCTGCCTGACGTCAACCCTCTTTGGGAATGTATTTGTGCGAAAAGTTTTACAACCGGCTGCCACCCGACGTTAACCCTCCTTGGGAATGCAAATGTAGCTCGAGATGTTTGTGCTTAGTCCTTTAGACGCCTCTTACGACATCCACAGGAGGAGATGGAGTGGTCCTATTCTAACCCGAAACCACACGGGTTTCTCCAAGTCGAAATATGATAAATATTTTTTGGCTTTACTTGTTTCTACCTTTAAAATTGTTTTAGTATATTTTGTTAGACGCTGTATACTATGTACCTAATTGGATACACAATCTAGAATTTTATTAAATAAAATTTGTAATTAAAATAATTAAATTTGGTACAGGTACATGTTTTATCTCATTCAACGTATTGACAGCATGATACAGCCATGATTAGTTCATCACGTACCTATAATTTCTTCTTCTTTAGGTGCTGTTACATTACTGAAAATTCGGAGGCAGCTCTTTAAATCTTGATTTGCCGATAGCATGCCTGAACAGTTGTTCTTCGGTTTTGATACCAGTCCATTGTCGGATGTTTATCAGCCAAGACATTTTGCGACCTGTAACTTAGCACTTTCAGATTCAAAGGTCGTTTATGTTTATTTTTCTTTATATGACGTTATCATGTCCCACCTCTGGGCTAAGTAAACATAGTTATTATTTTAGAAAAATTTCGCGTTTTCCAACATCCCTGCGACATGTTCTCGAGTGTACCGTTAATTTCTCAAGGATGCGCACACGCACGCGCCGAAACGGTACACTTCTTTATTGATATTTCGTAACTTTATTTGTTTTACGGTTGCAATGACCTTTTTTAAGTGTTAATGGTAAATGGGGAGTCGTAAATGTGGCGCTACAATTATTATTATTGTATCATTTGTTTAAAATTTAATGCTCTTAAATAAAGTTTTATGTCATGGAAAGGAAAAATGTTTCTTTTTTATCCAAACTATATCAAAAAATCAAATACTTATTCAGTAAGCAGGCCTTCGCAGGCACTTTTACATGTTAATAATTAGTGTACATTACGTGTAATGTTTAAGTATTTATATATTTTTATAACACAAGAAATACACGCATCTGATTGATTGCTTCAATTTAATATTTTTTTTTTCATATAGATATACTTTACTCTCTTTCTTTAGTAAAAGAGGTGAATTACAGCACGGGCCATAGCCAAGTGCAAAAATTACATAAAAGTAACTTAATTTTTTCACACTTTTGTATTGTATTTCACTACTGAATAATTTTGCGAACGAGCATGTGCTCGAGACGACAGCTTTTTGCAAGGTATGTATTAAGTGCGTTGGGATGTTTAAGATCTGTAAGCTAGTGTATAATGTTATTATTAAATATCTTCTAGTATGTTTCTTTGCCATTTATGTTGCAAACAGGTAAACTTAGGTTAACAATTAATTACAAAACTGCCATTTTATCCCGTATTTCTTAACTTATGCTATTTTATTTATTCAGACTTTATTGTTCCACAATACAAGTTGTTTTACAATTTGCGGACTTAAGCTAAAAGCGTTCTCTTCCAGTCAACCAAAGGGATAAACAGATAATTCGTTGCGGCGCAAAATAATTAGGTACATATAACATACCAAATACTACATACACATGCATATATACTTATAATAAAGACGTACTCATACATATAAAATTCATATACATAAATAATTAAATAAATACATATACATATACATTATACATACATAACTACAATTAATGTTGTTGGTGTTGATGTTGCTAAGAAAAAGAGACTACTCTTCTCTTGAAGGAAAATTTTGTAGTAATGTCAACGGGAAAAGCATTCCAGATTGCGTAATGCCCATATTCAAGTACCATGATATGCGTGTTAGCATACAAAATGTTTTAAGTACACACTCCAAATCCGGTTAATTGACAAAGTTGTCTAGGTATAAATATATATTTAACACACACGTGTTTTGCGTAATGCACTTATAGCGAAAGGGAAATTAAGGGTTTAGCTACGTCTATGTACTATGCTAAATAACCTGTCTACTAAATCATACTTATCTATAGCAATATCTACTATCTACTACGTATTGACTTGTGGCGTTAATTGTCACTATTGACATGCAAGTGGGATTGTATTGCCCAAAAAATTGCATAAGATCTATAGTGATGAAATATGACGCAACGAACAAGCTGTAAACCAAATTTTAAGAAGTTAAATTTTTTAAAACTATTTACATCTATGAAATGTGTCATTTTGTAAACACACATGAATATTTGTTTTAAAGAGAATGTGATTCCTTACCGTGGGAGATATCCTGATGAACTAGTATTGCCCAGGATGTCTACCGCACTATACTCTAAAAGCTGTTATCCGATGGCTATTCACATCTTAACAAGTTGCCGGATGACTTTTAGGAATTACCTCCAACATTATTCAAGACGATATTACGTATATTTCTTATAGATAAATGTTATTATTCAAATATATTTTTTTTACTAGCCTATTTCAGTGTCCCACTGCTGGGCAAAGGCCTTCCCTTTCTGTTAAAATAAAATATAATAAAATAAATATAATAATAAAATATAATACATATAATTCAAATATAAAAAGTAATAAGTACTTACTCGTACCGTACCAAATTTCTAAAGAACAAAGCAGTGAATAGCTATGCTTGTGTATAATATAATATAATCATAGCGGTGATAAAACTTTTTTCAAGTGATTTTTGTAGTCTAGTCCATGATATACAACGTGGAAGGGACATACCCGTAATTAATCGAACCACGATCCGTACTAGATCATTAAAGTATAATGAAATTAAAATAACAGCCAAAAAACGAAAAAAAAATCGGCATTTCCAAACAAAAGTGTGCAGCCCGCCCTGGCGATTTGTATGGGAATGTCGTTTTTTTACTGATATTTTAAATTCAATATACTTTAGGGATCTAGTAAGTATAGCCCGTGGTTCGATTTATTACGGGTATGTCCCTTCCACGTTGTATACAAACTCGGATCAGTATGGACTGAATATACCTACCCTTAAAATAGTTTTTGTATATTTTGTTAGGTCCTGTATATAGCCCATATAATTTTTTGATCAATGATGGGAAAGAAGGTTTTTATTCATATTTCTCCGTACGCAACATAATAATTGATAGATCAATCCTATGTTTCCATTCTCGACGAAATGCAAAACCTCGGAGGTTTTATATTCAGCTGCATGTACTTAAAGAAAGTTTACCTCTTGTTCCAAGTCCTAAAATGCAATGTATTCAATTATCATTTAAATTGCTGGAGTATAATGAATTCAAGTCAATTAAAAATTGATACATTGACGACGTCGGTTAAATAGCTAGAAAGATAAAATCATATTACCATAATACACCAATAAATAGTGCACACAATGGTTATAATAAACTAGGTATGTAGTTGTTTTGTATAATGTAGTAGGTAGGAACATTTTAAATGGAAGTATAAAAGTAAAGTTTGAATGTCATTGAAAATAAATAAAGAAAAAAAAAGACATAGCTTTGTTTGTTATTAATTACATTAATTGCACTTTAAATGTACAACTGCCTCCGTGGTTCAGTGGTCAAGGCTATCCGAAGGTCGTGGGTTCAAATCTCACTAAGAAGCATAATTTGTGAAAAGTTTTTCCAGTCTGGTTAGGATATTGCATGCTTGAATCACCTGATGATACAAAAAGAAAGATGATTCCGTGCTTTGGAAGGCACGTAAAGCTGTAGGTCCCGAACGCCATCTAGTTTTTGTTTAAAACTATCATTGGATTGGTTCTGGTCTACCTTTTGGGTTGCGGAGGTCAGACGGCAGTCGCTCTGTACAAAAACCAGTAACCTTGTCAAATCACCTAGCTTAGGTAGCGGACCCCGGGCTCTGAAGCGTTACCGCTGATGATGATGACGTATGTGAAGTTAGTGGGTCTAAAGCTTGCAAGATTTGATTACGGGACACAGAAAACGGAACAGTTGACACTAAATCAGTGTGATTTGTCCTTATATATATATATATATATATATATATACATATATATGTCGGAAATAGATCAGGATTGGCGAATTCTTCGGAGTCTGACATCTTAGGTAAAGTAGTAGTAGGTAGCGAAGACAGTTCCTGAGGACGTCTAGTCACGAGCGTAGTCGGCGAGTAACTAACTGACTTCGGTCCCGCAGGCTCCGTCCTAGCGTGCAAAGTGAGGTTAGCTACACACCGACGTTAGTCACTGATCGCAGCCAATCAAACACTCGCACACTGCGCTACAATTTAGCGTCCGTACTATTGACCGTAATCGTCTCCGACACGGCCATCCTGCGCAAACACACGTCATCGTGTGTCTAATCTGAAACAAGGAAATTAAGCCAAGTATACCGTTCGGTCACTCCTGATATTTCAAGCGCGTAGTCGGCGAGTAACTAACTGACTTCGGTCCCGCAGGCTCCGTCCTAGCGTGCAAAGTGAAGTTAGCTACACACCGACGTTAGTCACTGATCGCAGCCAATCAAACACTCGCACACTGCGCTACAATTTAGCGTCCGTACTATTGACCATAATCGTCTCCGACACGGCCATCCTGCGCAAACACACGTCATCGTGTGTCTAATCTGAAACAAGGAAATTAAGCCAAGTATACCGTTCGGTCACTCCTGATATTTCAAAATCTGGGCTTTGAGATCATTTTCTAAATTAAACTAGTTTTTTTTTTTTTTTTTCAAGTTTCCTTTTTAATGATGATTAAAACTTTACACAACACTAACATTAAATTCAACGAAATCAAAATAGTTTATTGTAAGCTTAATAAAGATAGAGCAATCCATGTACAAGGAACCACGCAGCCAAGCAGCATTATCATTACCCGTTAGCGGGCACCAAATCTCTATTCAATTAACCGATCAGACAAGTAGGCACCGCACGTCCGTGGCCTAGGGCTATCAACAAAGCCTCCCCCACATGCGCATCCCCATGGGATCGCAGAGCCAAATACATGACTCGGTCTCAACAAGACCAGACCTCAGCTAGAGCCTGCCGCGCACCGCGCATCCACGGACTACTCGGAGAGTAGATGCCGACTTCTACCGGACTACGGCTACAGCAGACTTCTAGCACGGTCGACCATCCGAACTCAGTACCTCACTCACTCTGTCTCACTACTCTGACTATCTACCTCTAATGCTACTTGGCTTCCTGGCATCTTCCTTAATCTATCATGAGTGTACTTATAGGTCCGCTTTGAGTTAAGGGATCTTAAAGTGTATCGGTCCCCATCTAATACCTCTACAATTTTGAACGGGCCTCTAAACTTAGCGTCTAATTTAGTCTGGTTGCGTTCCTCGTTCTCTAATAAAACATACTCTCCAACCGAAAACTTCCTCAACTTCGCTTTGTTTTTATCAAAGCGGGCTTTGTCGTAAAGAGAAGACTTTTCAATCTGTTGCGCTGCATGTTCTCTAACCTCAGAAATGTTGACCTCAGTGACATCATCATCATCCGCTGCCACTAGATCTAACGGACGCGCGACCTTCCCAATCATCAGTTCAAGCGGACTTGCCTGGGTTACCCTACTAACGGTGCAGTTTAGAGCAAGTTGCACATCATCTAGCGAATCCTGCCACGATTTATCGTCACACGTCTCTACCGCTGTCAACATTGACTTGAGGGTACTCAATTAAGAAACCAAAGAAATAAAATTTTGTTTAGTCAACCGTTTTGTCATTAATTCACTAAGTAGATAGTAAAATAGGACAGTAACTTGAGACGTAAGAGATCATTGAACTGTTCAAACATCAAAACGTTAAATCTACTTAGGTTTTATTCAGAATTGCGTTATTTCAATGTACACCATAAGCGCATCACCAGGCCATGGCTGCCACGTCCATCTGACTCAGTTTCCTCCTGAAACCTATCATTAGGCACGCGCATCACCAACCTGTGATCCCCGACTTCGCTTCACTGCGGTTTCCTCCAGAAACCCAAACTTAGCTAGAGCTACAACTCCAGTTTCCGTCACAACTACACAAACAACGCAATTCCACAAATTCACATTGTGCAATGAGCCTTGATCTATTGCTATCAATTTCCTCAATGATCTCCCTTGCCTTTGAAAGTATTTTAATTACGCTCGGTCAATCCTGACCTTACTTAACACAACATACTCGTAACTCAAATAAAATAAAAGTTATCATCATACGCAACGTTAATAGTGTGTTTCTTATTTTTTTTTTTTACTTTACGTCGTCGAGTTGTAACAAACAAAGCCGTTTCCCCCGTAATTTAAGAGTGGTGGTTTACTTGGTCTTGCACTCGACACCATAATTATAACAAAATGAAAATTGCTCACCGGATCGAAGACAACGTTTCGGCACAGAAACTCACACACGAGATGCAGGTAGATCTCGTACTTCACTTCACCAGAAATTTCCAGCGCCAGCTGCGTACTGCTGCTAGCTCCCATCTCGCGGCAACGCGTAGCCAGCTCCTAAACATACTATGGTTCACGTATTAGCACTATGTTAGCTTACCTCGAGAAGTAATGACGGTATTGGCGGTCTGACGCTCTGTACATAAAACATGTCGAAAATCAATTGTTTCACGTTTATTTTCCATCTTACCATATGGCGGGCATCAAAATAATTACTAGGGACCCTAGCTGAAGGTTTGCTTCACTCCTTTGAACCATTTGCACTCAAAAATCACCAACGATGTCTTTGATATCTCTTGATTAAAACAGCTTAAACTCTGAACACGCGGCAAAGTCGCGTAAAGGTCAGTCACACCACTGCTGAACATTTTTTTTTTCCACCTGCATAAGGCACTTACTCGATCTTACTTTCAATATAAGCTCCAGGTCTAAACCTCACTTGAGGAGCTACAGGTCATAATCTTAACTCTGATGTGAGCTCCAGGTCTTTTATCCCAATTCTGATGTCGGCGATAGATCAGGATTGGCGAATTCTTCGGAGTCTGACATCTTAGGTAAAGTAGTAGTAGGTAGCGAAGACAGTTCCTGAGGACGTCTAGTCACGAGCGTAGTCGGCGAGTAACTGACTGACTTCGGTCCCGCAGGCTCCGTCCTAGCGTGCAAAGTGAAGTTAGCTACACACCGACGTTAGTCACTGATCGCAGCCAATCAAACACTCGCACACTGCGCTACAATTTAGCGTCCGTACTATTGACCATAATCGTCTCCGACATATATATATATACATATATATATATAATTTTCATCATATTTAAGCAATTTATATTTAGATATTAATTATTAATATCACAGTCATTTCAAATACGTAGGGAATTTTATAAAAATATTTGAATCAACATCAAAAAATGTATTTGAGTGTGAACTACTCTCGAACTTGCTTAACATGCGTAAACGTTAATAATGCATACGCAAGTCAAGTATGGCCATCGCTAATCTAAGCCTGTTCCCGGGTGCATCAGCCATGCTGCTTCGGAGCCCGGTGCACTTTCCGGCTTTGTCTTCTCAATAAATTATAAGTATTGAGATGAAAAAGAAAAGGCCAAAACAAAAAAAAATAGGCTTAAGGTGAAGATATAGGCAAATGGCCTTGAAGTGTGAAATAAATTGTTAATTCGTAAATATGTTGATAATTTCCATATTGCTCTTCGTCATGCACTAGATAGCCCTTTAAATTATTTAATGAACTGCCGTTGAAACTATTATTGGTGATCCGTCTAGCTTTATAACTTGCCGTGGCCACTTTTGGCGGAGGCAAGTTTGTAGACGACTAATGTAAATACTTTCAACGGTGGTTCATAAAATAATTTAAAAGGCTATCTAGTGCATGACGAAGAACAATATGGAAATTATCTCCATATTTAAGAGTTAACAATTTATTTCAAATGAGGGCGCCACTTCAAGGCCATTTGCCTATACCTTCACCTTAAATATAAAAAAAACTTAGTTGTCATTTTGTCATCCACAGTTAGGCATGGAATCAAAGAGCTTGAACCTTCTCTCTCATGGAATAGTCCTATTGTAGGCCCGATCCACACGAAACACTTCAATTTATTAGAGTATTTATAGTAAACAGCCACGCTGTTTTAAACGTGTAGGAAGGTTCTCGCAAGATTTTGGCGGGCTGGCGGAGCCTAGTATGGCGCTCACCTGCGCATGCGGCACCTGCGCTCGCACATCTGACACAGATGTGGAGTAGAGCGTGCCCACACTACTTGTCGATAATGTTCTTATTGTTCGAATTCAAGTTCAAAATATCTTTAATATAATAGGATATTTATAATATCTCTCAATAATAATCACTTTGTTTTGTTTTGCAAAAAAGTTGACGTGAAATCGTTACTAAGTTTAGTACCGCTTCCTGGGCGCTGGTGCAGAAGAAGCGGTAACAAATTGCACAACAGCATTTTCTCCAAAGACGTCAACAAACAAACTAACAACTTAAAATTAGATATGTGATTAGACAGAGATTGTTTCTTATGTCATAATTTAATTTGTATTACGAAAAATAATGTTAATCTGTAACTAAATTATAACATGTCTAAGTATACAAACCTTTAACAATTGGCGAAGGTATACATACATACATAAAAAACGGACGGGTCGAATAGACAACCGTCGTTTAAGTTGGTTAAAAATATGAGATTATGTCTTATTTCAAATAACTTATTTGAACGACAAGGAATTCCAAAAATGTTATTTGAAAGCAACGCGATTGCAAAATACATGTCCCACCATACATACTAATTACAAGTATTTTTTTAAATGATGACATGTATGAATGCTTTTGCATCCATACATGTCATCGATATTATTTTATCGATGCAGCCTCGTCCCTCCGACCACCATCTCAAATGACGAATGCGCTTTACGTGGCGCGAGCGCAAAGTGCCCCAATTATTGTGTTCCGCTAAACGACTAGTGGTTTAACCTGACGAATCCACGAATTTTGTAAATAATAACATCCGTTCCAAAGAAAACATTATAAAGTAGGAACTAGGTAATAAATTGAACAGCGTTTTGTGATTTCAGATTTATATATCTTCTTCAGAGTACGAAGAACCGATGGCCGATGAGGCCGCTATTCGACAATCCTTCTCGAATAGCGGCTGACCTGATAGAAAGATAGGTGGTCGGACGACCTTAGCAAGGGTGCAGGAAAACGCTGGATGCAGGCCTTGGCGGAGGCCTATGGATAGCAGTGGAGTTCCTGCGGCTGATATGATGATGTTCATAGCTGCTTTCCCTCTCTTGCTTCCCTAGGACTGATAGCAAATAAAAATGTAATGTAGTACGACGAAGAGACTAAACATAAACCGAACGATTTTTCTAAATAGATTTGGCAGCTATATACTCATATCATTTATTATATCGACAAGCGTAGGTATAGTAACAACAGTCATGATTACACACTATTGAACTAGTGTGCAGGTTTTCTCTCAGGTAAATAATAATTGTGGTTTACGGCAGAGCAGTATAGGATCACTCCAAGTCTTCCCGTGAATGTCGTAGAAGGCGACTTAGGAAATAGAAGCTCAACAAAGCTTATAAACATCAAAGACCTCTCCAACCCGTTTGGCCAGCGTGGAGAGTGTAGGCCAAATCCTTATTCAAAAATAATTGTACGTATTTCATATTCCTGTATTTTAGGGTTCCTCCTCTTCTGCTTCTGACTGCTCTGGCTAATATATGGCCCTGGTAGTACAGAGAGGGTCGAGCTCCTGCAGTGGAGACTTAAAAAGACCTGATGATGATGATGATGCCCATTTAGAACAGATAGTCAGGTTTATGTCTATCCTCGTAGGTATTCATAATACAAGTTATACTAACATACACTCCACTGATATAGGTACATATTGCTAAGGAAAATCGAGAGTCGAAGGAAGCTCAAGAACAAAAAGCCAAACTGGGATTAAGATCTGTACCAAATAGCCTTCAACTAATGATCAGACAACGGCAGGAATCTCGAACTCAGCAAGTGGATTCTTTCATTGATGGCCTTGCTGCTAAGTATTGTGATCAAAAACCTAAAGATACAATAAAAAAGGCAGCTGCCAAAACTGAGACTGTTACCACAGAATACATAAGAGTCAAACTGTTACACAAAATAAAAGAAGGCACAGAATAACATCAATCACTGTTGTACGTGCATAGTGAATGAATAATAATAATAAATAAAACTGTATAATAATAATTTTAAAAAAATGTTCAAATAAAACCTAGTTGAAGATTTTCGCACAATAAGATTCGCTATTGCTGTCACTTCCTATACCGACCGACGTCCAGGCGTCTTATCATGTTGATTTAAACCAAAAATGCACGCGGAACCTATAAAGTCTGATAAAGTTTTATGAAGAGATATATTAGTTTACTCAGTTATTTGGTTCCAACTGACGCCAACCTGCTTTTACTATATAAATAAATAATAATAATAAATAGACAAATAGATAAGGGTAAATCATATGAGGAAACGCGCGTTATATCTATCAAAACAGATTAGCAAATCTTGCTTTTAACTATTTCTTTCGGCATATCTTCCTAGCAGTGATCATTCTGTAACTGTAGTCTTGTTTTCGCACTAAAAATAAGTTTTAAAAAATTACTATTATAAAACTCAGAAGAAGTTACTTAAAAAGATTCAAGTAACTTCTTCTGATAGTAATTTTTACTAACAATAATACTAATTTTACCTATATTGTTTTCTTTTTGCCTTTGACTTGAAAAAATACACAAAACTTAGGTATACACAAATAGTTTTGCCGTGTGGGCAGTGGGCTTCGGCAGAGAAGAACCCTTGGAGTGGTCTACATATACAATATTTTTTAATAATCTACGTGATTAGCCAAATATATTTTTTGTACGCATCCGTGATGCGATGAGGAGGACGATGATGATGATGATGGTGATGGTGGTGATGATGGTGGTGGTGGTGGTGATGATGATGATGATGATGGTGGTGGTGGTGGTGGTGGTGATGATGATGGTGATGGTGATGATGGTGATGGTGATGGTGATGGTGGTGGTGGTAGTGATGATGATGATGATGACCCGTATAAGTACTTACTGAATGAAATTCGTACATTGAAGACGTGTATTTCTCCAATAATAAAACAATTTGTGTCATCAAGTACCATCTCATTACGGTGTAATTAACTTATTCATTAAAAACACTTGTTTAATCATAGTGAATTTAAGTAAATGAACATTTCCTGTGCCAACTGATGTGCTGAGGTGTCCGAGTGGTTAAGGAGTTGGACTTGAAATCCAATGGGTTCTTCCCGCGCAGGTTCGAATCCTGTCCTCAGCGGATCTAGCTATATTTTTTAAGGCATAATTTCTTTAAACAATCGTTTTTTTTAGTAAAATTATGTAACTAATTATCAAGATAACTTACAACTGATCAATGTTCATAATTTTAAGCATGTCCAATTAAAATCCCCACAAGGGATTTAAGGTAAACTTAACGCTATATACATTAAGGCCGTACCTGAATTTTCCGGGGTCCAGTGCTGCCCCCATTTAAAATAAATCATTTCAAAGAAAACGGGGACATAATTTAAAATTTTGCTACTACCAAGATCTAGATAACCCTTCAAAGTATTTTATGAACTACTGTTTACAGTTTAAAGTGAGAACGTTAAAGCCATACCTAAATTTTCCGGGGTCCAGTGCTGCCCCCATTTAAAATAAATCGTTTCAAAGACGTTAAGCTTTACTACGCACATTTGCCAAAATTGGCCGTTTTTCGCAAATGTGCGTAGTAAAGCTTAACGTTCTCACTTTAAACTGTAAACAGTAGTTCATAAAATACTTTGAAGGGTTATCTAGGATTTGATAGTAGCAAAATTTAAAATAATGTCTCCGTTTTCTTTGAAATGATTTATTTTAAATGGGGGCAGCACTGGACCCCGGAAAATTCAGGTACAGCCTTAAAAATCTGCACCATAATAGAATGCCACCTATTTTAGAAGCGCTGATTTTCCTGTCACGATTAAAATTCTGCACTTTTTTAATTTGTAGCATACTCATTGATCATCATCAATGAGGGTTTTTATCTCCTATCACCTATTACTTTAAACGAGCAATTCTTATATTTATGTATATATATTAATTAAGATCCCGGCAACGACACCAACGATTTTGATAAAAATTTGTATGTAGGGGTGAAAAATCAATCTACGAGTAGCATTATGATCTAAGTCTAGCATGGTTTCTTTTTTTTAAAGTTAAATCACACTCGATGTACCTACTATTTTCAGTATCTTCAAATGTGGCTCCAAATCACGGAATGCAGGGTTTGATATATTTTTCTATCAAGTAGAAAGAAAGTATAGTGTATAATATTATTTTTGACCATCAGTATGGAAAACTTTTACACCCTTATATTATAGAATTATAATTTATAAAAACAGGACAGGACAGGATTCGAACCTGTGACTTTTAATAAATTTGACAGAAAAGCTTCCCTTCTAAAATAGGTAGCATTATATGGTGCAGATTTTTAATATATATAGGATATCGGTAAGGTTTCCTTAAATCCCTTGTGGGGATTTTAATTGGACATGCTAAAATTTATGAACATTATCATTAATCAATTGTAGTTATGTTGATATTTAGTTAGTTACTTATACAATTTTACTAAAAATACCACTGTTAAAAGATTTGTGCCTAAAAAAATGTAGCTAGATTCGCTGAGGACAGGATTCGAACCTGCGCGGGTAGAACCCATTGGATTTCAAGTCCAACTCCTTAACCACTCGGACACCTCAGCTTGTCTGCTGTGACAGAAAGTAGCGATCAGACACGAGTCTGTACCTACATTCTTAATGGAGCAGACGTCAATGCGTTACCTTATGAATAGGTTAATTAAATAGTAATGAACTGATGTAAACATAAGTATTATATATTCACACATAGCACGAAGAACCGATGTCCGATGGGGCAGAAGGGTTCTTGAATGGCGGCCACGTACCGGCGAGAGCAGCCTAGGACACCCACATGCTAGGTGGTTGGATGATAGTCTAAACAAAACGGCAACAATACAAATTATTAATTTTAGTCTCCACTTTAGGAGCATGACCTGAGCCATACTTGGCCAGAGCAGCCAGAGGATTTGGCCTAAACTATCCACGCTGGCCAAATGGGTTGGAGAGGTCTCATTGATGTTTATAAGTGTTGTTTAGTTTGTATTACCTAAGTTGCCTTCTACGACATCCACGGACAGACTTGGAGTGGATTCTACACTACCGGGAACCACACGGCGTAATATTGAAAATGGATATAGATATTGACAAGGGACACTATTTTGTGACGTTTTATTCTCTTAAAAGTACCAAATAATTTATTTTTGACCCAGTCATCTACCCAATTCACGGCAATCGTCAAAGTCTAGTGACATTTGTCGCCGCCGTTTCGTTCCACAAAATCAAGAGTAAACCTGTCATCGGCAACAATAGCTTTATTGAGATGTAAGGCAGTTTGTTCAGCTGCATTGTACTGTAATGTTTGTTGGGGTGTCGTATGTGTGTCGGGTCAACATTAGTTCATTCAGTTTTTGTGTACACTCGCCAAAGCATTCTTTGGATTTAGCAATTTTTCGTTATACATATTTATTAGTGTTTAATGCAGGGTCTACGCATAGACAATGGGATTTAGGATTAGTAACAGCCCGAAGTTGCTTAACCTGCAAAAGCGCGGTCGTCCAACCAAGCTTCGAGCACGCCTAGGGCTGCTTCATCTGTGAAAGCGTGGTCACCCATCCTATTAGATACAACCTAAAATCCATTAAGCCATTTAAGCCTGCAGAGCGTCTCGCCTCCAAGAGAATTAGGTACTTCTCCTAGAGAATTACATTAAATTACCTATGTTCGTTACTTACATTATTAAATCGTTACTTACAGTTGTAAGTAAAGATTTGACGTTAACATTTGTGCAAAAGAAAACAAAGTGTCTATTATTTACTTGAGAGGTTGTTTATCTATATATGCATTTATTATAAAATATAGTATCATTCAGTTAGTGACCTATAACACAAGTTTAAACTTATTTTGGGGCTAGCTCAATCAGTGTGATAAGTCCCTATATATTTATTATTTTATTATTACGATTAATTATACATTTTTTCAGGTAGATAGTATACCTATCAGTACAATAATAGCTTACACCAAGACACTAATCATGCGCCAAATCTACGACTATCTATCAATCTACTAGCCCTTTATCCTGAGCTCAGGTTGTTTTCATTTCTTTCTCTTCCCTATAAGATGTCTCTGAGCTCAGTGTGCCTCCTGGCGAAGGCCTCCTCTAACCATTTCCATTGTTTTCTATCTCTTACGACTCTTCTCCAATTTGGACCCGCTTTCAACTTAAATTCATCCTCCCATCTTCCTGCTTGAACTGCCTTCCTTGGCTTCTTTTGCTGTCTCTGGGATACCAATGTGTAACAATTTTACTCTACTTTTCTTGTCTGCTTCGTAATATGTGGCCGGTCCATCTCCACTTTATTTATCTAATTTTGAAAGGACATCTATTAACCATGTTTTCGCTATTATCCAAGTATTTCTGTATTTGTCTTTTCGCCTGATTTGTAACATGCTTCTTCCCATAGCTCTCTGACAGTACTGCAACATGTCTCTATGGATTTTTGAGAGCGACCAGGTTTCACAGCCATAATGTTAAGCATGGTAATATGCAAGTGTTAAAAACTCTTCGTTTAATGCCATTGCTGAAATCAGTGGACTTCATCACCTCTTTTAGCTACTAGTATTTTTTCCAGCTGTTGGTTATACGTCTTTTGATTTTCTATCTGGTCATATCTTTGTGGGAGATGATCTGACCCAAATATATATACTCTTCCACATACTCGAGGGACTAATTGTTTATTTTAATTTCATGAGGGTTCGAGTTAATTTAGTTTTGTGCAAAAATCTACGACTATACTACTAAGTGAATCTTTAATTAAGTTAGTTCAAGGTGTCAATTAATGTTCATTATAACGTTTTATTTGTAGAGTGTGCAAGTAGTAAAAAAAGGTCGTTATTTTATTTGGTCAACTACAAGCCAAAATTACTTCCTTTTTACAAGCTTTATTTATATTGCCCTTTTTTTTATTTATTTGTTTGGGTCAAATTTTGCAAGTCGAATTTAAGCCACTTCCAGGTTTTCGATTAAAATGAAATTTTGTTACGCTAATGTAAATGATAATGCAATATTATTATAACAAGAAGCTGATCTGATGACAAAGATAGAAGGCTATAGAAAGGGTTATAATAAAACGACGCAACCCCATCGAGTTTGGGCTTATATTTGTCTTGAAGTACTTAAGTCTCACAATAAAATCTTGTCGAAAAAAAGATTTTTTGTTCCTAATATTTTATTCATGTTAACTTTGTATTTTGATTTCCATATCAGAAACCATAACGAGATAGCAGCATCGTGAATTACTCTACCTAGCACCTGAATCTGTTAGATTAGATACAGGATAAGGAATTTGCGATAAAAATGTAAATAGTTTGCCAAAAATCAGGTTCGAACGTTTCGAAGAAGAACGGTGAAGATAATTCGCAGTTCGACGCGACTACTTTTTCAGTTACATCTAAGTGTTGAATGATGGAATGACTAAAGTAGGGAAATGTCATGAGACAAAGTAATAAATTAATTTTACGGAACACTGTTCCGTCCATAATTTTGCTACTGTTCAAAATACGGGACTGTTCGAACATGCTCTTTAAGAATTCGCCTTTCTGTTCTATCCTGTTAAACCTTTAACCTCCATTATTCTCTTTACCTCCAGTAAGCTGGAAGAAAAGAAAAAACTGAGAATGTCACAGCTGCTTTTCTTCCTGCGCAGATCGAGGGAATTGGCGAAAAAGCGATTCATGTTAAAAGGCGATGCGGCTATCAACCAATCACTATTTGGTTTTCGTTTTCCACATTTTCGTCCACCATCTCGCCAAAAGTGGCCTTTGGATCTTGTGGCCTTGGGCTCTGTCTGCTTAATGCCGCCTAAAATACTCTAATAAAAATGTGACGTGTATTCTCTTTACAACTTCTCAGGTGACCACAGCAACTGTGTATAAAAAAAATGAAGCATAATTACCGAGACCCCTGTCCCAGCCAAATTGGAACGGATCTACATAATACTGTCTTATCTTTATGGAGCCAGTAAATCGAAAATGCAAGCTTGCAAGCCCACATCCTTTCTCAAGTACAAGTAATTATTCCACAGTATAAGAATTAATTTTGAGAATGTTCATAAAGGAAGACACTAATTAGTGTGCCTGGTAATGGTGGCAGAAAAGCAGCGGTTATGTTGTTATTTTACAATTAACCAGTTAAACACAACATACAGGCTGGCTATTAAAATGAAGAAATGTAACTATTTTCTTAATTTAATTTAATTTTATTTGGTTTGGATTTTAGATTTATTAATGCAGCAAAACGTTAATAAGATCGCTATTAGACTCCAAGAAACTTTGACGTCACAGTCCGGTATTTCATACAAATTTCATAGAAATGTTTGTTTTAAAGATAAGAAAAAGGTATCTGATTTGACTAGTTGGAAACTAGGGTAGTTTACCTTGGACATGCATGCTTAAAATTATCAACCCATTGTAAGCTATCTGGATATTTAGTTACTTAGGTACCTATATATTATTTAGTTACATAATTTTACTAAAAATACCACTGTTGAAAGAACTTGTGCCTAAAAAAGTATAGCTAGTTTCGCTGAGGACAGGATTCGAACCTGCGCGGGAAGAACCCATTGGATTTCAAGTCCAACTCCTTAACCACTCGGACACCTCAGCACATCAGCTGCCACAGAAAATGTTAATATACTTATACTCACTATGATTAAACAAGTGTTTTTAATGAATAAGTTAATTACAGCGTAATGAGATGGCACTTGATGACACAAATTGTTTTATTATCGGAATAACACACGTCGTCAATGTACCAATATCATTCAGTACGTAGTTATTACGTCTCTATCCTTTACGGTATAAAAACACCCGAAGTCAACAGGTAGTATACATACATATTATCACGTCTCTTTCCCACAGGGGTAGGCAGAGACTATGGACCTTCCACTTGCTACGATCCTGACAAACTTCTTTCGTTTCACCAATACTTATCACTCCTCACTTCAAATCGATATACACCATATAACAGCAGAATTAAGGGTCTAGACAAACGGACTGCATTTCGACTGCATGCCAGATGCAAAATTGCAGCTAAGATGCAGTATAATTGCAGTTGGCACGCCGCACGACTGCAATCAAACTGCACTCCGACCGCATTCCAAGGTTGTTTTACTACTTACTACTGCAAAACTATTATTTATAGCAAAACAATCGTGCGGCTAGCGGTCGGACTACAGTCGGTAGAACTAACTTCACGCCGCGCAGGCTGCAAGTGGACTACGTAGTCAGTATGCAGTTTGCAGTTAAATTGCAGTTGTGTCAACTGCAATCACACTGCATCTCAATTGCAATTTGGCAGTCGGAAAGCAGTCGAAATGTGACCAGTTTGACTAGAGCCTAAGAATTGCCGATTTTATTATAAATATGCCCCAATTTATCGATCGCTCAATAAATATTACCAATACATACCACGGCCAATACCTTACACAGGGTAAACAAGACTACAAGCTAATTCGTCAAAGCTCAGTACCCCTGGTGAAGACACGCGATGTCATGTCATGACACATATCGCGACATCAGCTGGGAATCAACGGATACACAACGTTAATTATTACATGCGAGGTGCCCTTTATTGGTTAATAATACTATATAAGGGAAGACAATGTGTCATGGAAATGGTTTCAATTGTACAATTAGGCATTATAATAGAAGATAGCGATCGAACAATCCACCCGCAGGTGGTTAAGTGTTGAAGTGTTTGGAGGCAAAATCGGTTTATGACAGCCAACCTGATGTATTGTTAAAATTAATTAGTCTTATTATATAACCGTAATTAGGCCGTGTGGTTCCCGGAAGAGTAGAATAGGACCACTCCAAGTCTTCCCGTGGATGTCGTAGAAGGCGACTTAGTAAATACAAGCTAAATAAAGCTTATAATATCAATGAGACCTCTCCTACCCGTCTGGCCAGCGTGGAGAGTCTAGGTCAAATCCTCTGACTGCTCTGGCTAATATATGGCTCTGGTAGTACAGAGAGGGTCGTGCTCCTGCAGTGGAGACTGATAAAGACCTGACGATGATAATAATATTATAAAACGCAGACTAACTTTGTTATACTAGGTTTAAACCATTATCCCAAATCAAGTTGACTTTGGTGGATGAGACATAAATGTATCATCACCAGCTAAAAATGCTCATACATTAAAACCTTTTTCAGTTTAATTTTTTTTTATGGAAGAGCAAGACGTCCGTATAGCATCAGGCCTCGGCCGGTATTATAGTTTCACGCAAAATAAAACTCTTGTTTAGGTCATGTAAGCCCCTTAAGATGGCGCCTAATGTTGATAATCTAAATTTTGCTCCAGCTTCCACGCACACAAATTTACTCTAGCCAAAGCGGGACAGCGAGCCATGTGGGGCGTATGGAATCGCGGCAGGTCAATGAGGCTGGTTTTTGAGGTTTTTTCGTTTTACCTAATTATATTATCTTTGGTTTTACAAAGAATATTTAAGAGTTATTTAAAAAGTAAGACATACTCGTATTATGACTGCTTTATGTTAAATACAATTATAATCCAAAGTTACTAGGGCTAACTTATTGTATTTCTTGAATACTTTCTGTTTTAATATAATTCTAAGGTGATTTGGAGGCAACTCTGATTTCTTTTTTCTATCGAGAAAATTTTAAGCAATCGTGTTTTTTAACATATAATGACTGGAGTTAGTCCTGAAGTTTGCTGTGTTTTTATTTCAACGTGAGTATTTCGTTAATATTGATAATATTTAGGATCGCTCTAAGTACTATCGCGGTCATACGGGCTCTTAATGAAAGTTATCAAGTAATTAATTAGGGTAAGTTATAAAAATGTGTTAAACTAGGTATAAATATCAATCATCTTAATTAGGTACTTATATCCTTTTATGTAGGTAGACACGATTCACTTACTAAATGAACGGGTTTGCGTGAGAGGTTATTGAAAGAATTATAATATCTTATTTTATAATATAATATATTTTATCACATATGAAATAATTTTTTTGGGTTCCGTACCCAAAGGGTGCCAACGGGACCCTAAAACTGAGACTCCGCTATCTGTCCGTCTGTCCGTCCGTCTGTGACAGGGCTCTATCTCTTGAACCGTAATAGCTAGACGCTTGAAATTTTCACAGATTCACCTATGTGATACTGTGGCCGCTATAACAGCAAATACAAAAAATAAGATAAAAAATTCAAGTACGGAGGTAAGGAACCCTTCTTGTACGAGTCTTGACAATGCCACAGGAACCTCACATTTTTCTGGGATAAAAATATCCTCTGTCTTAATCCAGGTCATAAGCAATCAATATGCCAATATTTCATTCCAATCACTTCAGCGGATTTTGGCATGAAAACAAACAAACATACACACAAAGTTTCACCTTTATAATAGATATGATGGATAATTACGATATTATTTATCAATCTGTTCTCTTCTTCATCTAAGCGCGTTCCCGGTTGCATCCTCAGCTGTGCTGCTTCGGAGCCCGGGGTGCGCTTTCCCGCTTTTTCTTCTCCAAATATAACATGCTTGTCAATGGTCACCCAAGGATGACAAAGACCTTGCGAAAGGAGAAGCAATAGCCGGAACAGTTAAAAGCGGTTTGGCTATAGTTTTACGACCGGCTGCCGCCCGACGTCAACCCTCCTTGGGAATGCAACTGTAGCACTAGGTGTTTGTGCTTAATCCTTTTGTCGCCTCTTACCACATCCAAAGGAAGAAATGGAGTGGTCCTATTCTAACCCGGAACCACACGGGGGTTTATGGGGTTATTTATCAATCTGTTATTGGTCGCTAATGGAATCCTAACCTACACTGTGTTGTCGTGACAGACGACGCATTCCAGGAAAACGGCAACGATATCTAGATAGCAGCCAACCTTCATACAGCCGCTATTACTGCCGCCAGACACGACTGCCATCACCCTAAACGATCTCTTCAATATGCGCTGATCGTAAAAGCTAATCGAGGGAATGGGCGAAAATACGAATCATGGTAATAGGCGATTCGGTTAGCAACCCATCACTATTTCTCTCGCCCACCCATCATGCTTCTGTGGCCTTTGGAACTTGCAGCCTTGATGGGCTCTTTCTGCTTAGCGCCGTCTGAACACATCAATATTACAGGAGACAACAATAAATAAATAAAGATAAATTCAGCGGACTAATAACACAGATAAAAAGTCCCAAATTAAGAATATTGTGTGTAATATCAAATAATAAATGTGAAAATACTAATATCAAAACATGATAATGAAGATACCTTTTCACGAACAAATAATATAATTAGGTACTGAACCCAGACATTCACACGACTGACTCTTGACCATAATTATGATACATGGCCCCGTCCATTAGGTGTATGCATCCCTGCATTGCCTACAACGCTGGCTATCCGTAAAACGACCTAATGCAATAATGCTGTTCTTGACACTTATTCTTAAAAAGACAAATTTCCTACATTTTTATTATATAAACGCTTACGAAATAGATCACACGAAGAATATATGGAATAACGTATTTATAGTTAACGAAAAACCGCTTTCAATGCCCGTAAACACCACTGAAACACCAAAGCAAAAACACATTATTTTTTATGTATATTTAACTAAATTACTACCAGGTTTGATAAAATTTCTATGAGACCAATCTGAAACCTTCTAACCTTTTAAACAAAAATAAAATCCAAATCGGTGTATAAATGACGTAGTTCTGAGGTAACAAACATTAAAAACAAAATACAACCGATTGAAGAAACTACTTTTTGTGTGGAGGTAAATTTAAAAAAAAATCCGTAACATTTTAAAAATCTTTCTTATTTACTGTTATGTTTCTGAAACTATTTCATTGAATTAGCTTCAGAAATTCAAGTATGTGTGAAGTAGCACTTTTCTGGGAGTAAATCTATATTGGATTGCACATAGAATAGTGACGTATTTCTTTACCTAGAATTATCAGTTTATATATTTATTTATTTTTTTATGTTATAGGACGGCAAACGAACAAGCGGGTCACCTGAACCAGACGGTTAATCAGATACCGTGCCACCTCACGCGTTGCGTACTACGTGAGGTGGCACAGGTATCTTAATTTTCTTCTGTACGAGTAAGTGTTCACCGCTGCCCATTGACAACTGCAGCACCAGCGGTGTAACAAGAGCGTTACCGGACTTTCAGGCGTTACAGGCCTTTAGGCTCCGGCTCTCTCACTCACCGAACGAAGCAAAGAAGCGGTGAATGAAGCTACTACTCATACGTCGATTTTCTATGAAAGTGTGGTACTTCCCTGGACAAGCCGGCCAATTCATGCTACTAGCAAAACTGAGTTTTGCCGGTAGCATGGCTCTACCACAACTAAAATATTTGAAATTAGTTAAAAAAATTACCTAATTTGATACAGATTACTACGAATATAGCCAAGTTGATCATAGACCGTAATATTAGATAGGTCATTATCTGAATCAATTGCCGCAGGTCATTTTGCGAATACATTTATTGTCGAATACACCAGACACCGCACTGTAAATGGGTCACTTAAGGTAAATTGCGCCGGACACATTTGCGAGGCGCATCAGTGCGCTAAAAGATTGCGCTTCATTTGTTATGGTGATGGTTATTTTTTTGTTCCTATGCGCTAATTTTTACAGCAGTCTTCCCATGCTACTAATTACGAAAGAATGAAGGAAATACGTACTGCGTGTTAAAAAAATGTATGGTGATTGGTGGACAGAAAGTTGTTAATTTTGATGAACTGGACTTTCCATTACGTCAGCAGTTTATTTTTTCTAGTCTTGCAAGTACTTAGCCCTAATTTTGCCATAGAGATTCAATTAATTCAAATATTTTTTAGAAGTAGAGATTCAATAAACAAACTGTTTCTTCAGTACAAAAATCTTTCATTAAAAATGCCCATTTCCATAAAAAGATAATATGTGCATGCATAGTAATCGAAATAAGTCGAAATTGCTGTAGGTAGACACTTAATTAAATAATTATAGTGCAGTTACAAAATTTTAAGAGCATTTCATTGAAATTCTGCCATTCTTATGCATTATCGTGGGTGAGCATATTTGGACGGGACTAGTTATCTGTATGAAGTATGAGGAATTATATAAGGGGTACATGTAATGGCTAATCCGTGAGTCAACTCATAAACGGGTGCTGCTAGGAGGGACTGGTCAACCAGCTCTACCCGAGTAGGCCACCAATACTGTGTATATGAGTTTTCTTTCAGCGTTTTTCAGCAGTGCTATCGGTAGCTTTTCTAGGCTAGGATTACTGACTAAATGCGTTCATTTTCTTGTGGATACCAGCATCCCTTGTATGGCTAGCGGGCGAGATAGTAGCGACATCTAGAAATAATACAGGATTTTGTTCTTTTCTTCTTACAGAGTACACTTTTTTGTATGGGGTTGACAGTCCTCTTGTATTTGTTCGTCTATGATATGGCCTAAAAAACATAGGGGCACCACCCACCCACCGGTGGGTACACTAAACCTGACCAAAAACATTAGTAATACGTGCAACAAACTCCTCGAGCCATGCAGCCAGACAATAAATGCGCATTTTTAAGCGACTTTAAAAAATAAGGAGCTTCACAATTCGAATGTACTCGTACCTATGTGTTTTTATGCATGTTCCTAGTAAACTTCTCCGTTTTTGAACAGATTTAGAAAACTCTATGTTTTTTGACTGCGTATATATGCAAGTTGGTCCCATGGTCACGAGGTGCAGATCTGATGATGTCCCCTAGAAATCAAGGGGAACTCCTCAAATATTCTATGCACGCATATAGTGATTTTAACGTTTTTTTTTGTCAATAAATCATTAGCATTTTCCTTTCAGAAAGTGTTTTAAGGCCGTACCTGAATTTTCTGGGGACCAGTACTGCCCCCATTTAAAATAAATCGTTTCAAAGAAAACGCAGACATTATTTAAAATTTTGCTACCACCAAGTCCTAGATAATCCTTCAAAGTGTTTTATGAACTACTGTTTACAGTTTATAATGAGAACGTTAAGCTTTACTACGCACATTAGCCAAAAGTGGCCGTTTTTCGCAAATGTGCGTAGTAAAGCTTAACGTTCTTACTTTAAACTGTAAACAGTAGTTCATAAAATACTTTGAAGGGTTATCTAGGATTTGGTAGTAGCAAAATTTAAAATGATGTCTCCGTTTTCTTTGAAATGATTTATTTTAAATGGGGGCAGCACTGGACCTCGGAAAATTTAGGTACGGCCTTAATGAAGAAGACCAAAAGTTTGGGTCCTTTTTTTGTTTAAAATTATCGTTTGCATGGCTCCGCCCCAGTAGGCAGCAACATAAGCATTTTATAAATCGCAAATTACGTATCAGATAAAAATTTAAATTAAATATGAACCGGTTTAATGGAGAAATAACCATGTAGACTGTCATACTGATAAAGCAAAGGTCACGTTTTCGCCGCTGATGGATTTGGTAGTAAAAAATATAGCTTATACGTCATATTTATCACGCCTAATTTATTACAGCTTCAGCATTCCTTCTTGCCTGTGCTTCTTACTTTCGGATGTTATCGAAGTTACGGGATGATAATAGCATGGAGAGTCCCAGTGAAAGTTAAAAATCAAAGTCAAAAAAAATTATTTACGTAGGATAAATATATCACTTATTTTTAAATTATTTTTAGTGCAAACGCTACAAATTACTAGCGTTTTGGAGCGGGAAGTCTGCTGGGAAAATAGATATAAATATTAGTGAAATTTCATAATCATGATCAATGAATGAATCAAAAATAACAAGCGAAATATTTGCATAGCTAAATATTTACTCGCTTTAGTCTGCCTTTTAAGACGACCTAAGGCTGACTGCTGTTCCCAACTGAAGGAGAGTCACTAGAGGAGGCCCATGCTAAGAGGGATACTAAAATTAGAGACATTATATAGGAAGGAAAAAGAAACTCTTAATTTCAGAATTAAGAGCTATTTATTATTGTAAAGTCTGCCTGGATACTGCATAGTTTAGGTGTACTATATCATCAGGGCAAAAAGAACATGACTTATTTTTAATTTACAGTCTACACCAGTCCACTGCTGGCCTCTTCCAAAGGGAGGATTTGTCCGTAATCACCATGGTGGGCAGGCGGGTTGATGATCACAGTAGATTGTAAATGTCTTTGAATAGAGATCGCTGCTGTCCGTTTTCTTTATCTGTACGTTTAAAGTAGTCGCCTCTTACGACACCCGTAGAAGGGAAAAGCGGTGGGGACCAGTCGTATTCTACTTCATCGTCACCACACAGCATAAGAAGAATATCAAGTAGCGTAAAAGTGACACCAATTAAAGGTGACGACAGGGTCAGAAAAGTAATTATATCTAAAAAAAAAATTGTACACGTATTTTTAGAGTTCCTTACCCGAAGGGTGCAAACGGGACCCTATTACTGAGACTCCGCTGTCTGTCCGTCTGTCCGTCTGTCCGTCTGTCTGTCTGTCCGTCTGTCCGTCTGTCCGTTTGTCACAGGGCTCTATCTCCTGAACCGTAATAGCTAGACACCTGAAATTTTCACCAATTATGTATACTATGGCCGCTATAACAACAAATACTAAAAATAAAAAAAAAGTTGAAAATTAAATAGGGTCGTCATACAAGAAACGTGTTTCTTCAGCGTTTAAAACATTGTACGGTGGTACGGAACCCTTCATGTACGAGTCTGACTCGCACTTGCCCGTTTATTTCTTTTTTCTGAGAAACAGAAATTGACGAAGATACAGCGTATTTAAATTTAGAATGACGACTTAGATCTAATTAGTCCGTCTTGAAAATCATCAAAACATAATGGACAAATATTTTTTAGTTTATCAAAAAAGTAAAAATTCACAAAGATATAGATCATCTAAGTTCCAGAGTTGTGGCTTGTGCGTCACTGCTATGTTAAAAATCATACTTAGCCGTGACGTTATGCTCTATATCTTTTTGATTTATTACTTTTTTTATAAACTGAAAAATATGGGTCCATTATCTTTTGATGATTTACAAGACGGACTAATTAGATCTAATTCGTCATGCGAAATTTGAATGCGCTGTATCTTCTTAATTTTTGTTTCTCAGAGAAAAGAAAAAATACGTGTACAATATTTTTTAATAATCTAACCGATGGGCCAAAAATATTCTTCCAGGCGTCATGTCCTGATAACCAAAATATCTATATCTATGCTAACAAATATTCGCAAATAACAACGCCATTAGAAGCCCATTTCTATCGTCGAATTATACCGCACTTGACTGGATAATGAGATAAAGAAACTGTTATAATGCTGATAAGAGGACGCCGGAACTGATAGCGTACAGGATGTAGCCCCGCCTACTGGGGGAGAAATTATTACACGACTGCCATTTTGAACCTGCTTTATAATGATTCCGCTTTCATCTTTTTAACACCTCATCATCATCCAAGCGTATTCCCGGTTTTATCCTCAGCGGTAACGCTTCTATGATCGGGGTCCGCTACCTAACCGTTGGTGATTTGACAGAGCGCAGAGAATCTTTTTAACACCTATATCAGAGGTATTGCCCATAATCACCATTTTTCAAGGTAGTGATTGCAGAAGGCTAGATGAGGAGGTCCATACCCAGCTTTCTGCAATCTGTCATCATCATCATCATCCGAGCGTATTCCAGGTTGCATCCTCACCGGTAACGCTTCAGAGCCCGGAGTCCGCTACCTAACCTAGGTGATTTGACCAGGTTACTGGTTTTTACACAGAGCGACTGCCGTCTGACCTCCGCAACCCAAAGGGTAGACCAGAACCAATCCTAGGATAGGTACAAACGCTAGATGGCGTTCGGGACCAACATATTTACGTGCCTTCCGAAGCACGGAATCATCTTTCTTTTCGGATAATCAGGTGATTCAAGCCTGCAATATCCTAACCAGACTGAAAACAACTTTTCACAAAGTATGCCTCCCAGTGAGTTTTGAACCCATAACCTCCGGATCGGGTGCCCCTTGTTTCACAGACTGAAATATCATAGAATTTCGATTCACAGAAAGTTTTTCATAGAATATTTAATTCTTATATTTTTATTTCAAATATTATTGTTTCAAAGACTATTTACTTGAATGAAACACAATTTATAGAAACACAGTTCAATTAATTTTAGAATCTCATATTTTCATTTAACAAACTAATCAAACAGTAGAATATTTCTTTAAAGAATATTGTTTGTTCGGTATAATCTTTCATGGAATTTTATTTTACTGAAAATTATTATTTAAGGAAGTATTATGTGAAAACATTGTATAATCAAATTAAATACCATATAAAAAGTTAGAATACATTATAAATCGCTACCACAATATAGGTTAGGGCAAACTTATAGGTTAGGTTAGGTTAGAACTGCGACCAACTGGGCTGGACTGCTGGGAAAGTTTTATCCATTTTACTAGAATAGGGCAAACTTATAGGTTATAGATATTATATTAACTAAACTTATTAAAAATAATAATATTTAATTTGATATTCTGATATTAGAAACATCGCAAAAGTAAATGTTATTTGTAATAAAATTCTATGATTTCAAATTATTCATAACAAACATTCTAATTATTGATTTTCTGTGCAACGAAAATCTATTATTAAAAATTCTTTATACTGAGTAACCTCCATATTGATTATTCTATGACATGATAATCTGGCTACTTACCGATGGAAAGTTATTTCTTTACACTTTGCTGTCTTCTTTGGATTATTCTGTATTGTAACACACAAAGGCATTTTTAATTATGTTTATCGCGCTTTCGTATGGTTTTCGCTTATATACTGTCGAAAAAACAAGGCGTACAAGAGCTAAAAACCGACTAAGATAAATTTATGGAGATAGCTACAATTGAACGAGACAAAACAGTGATACTCGTATGTGGTGTTTCCTCTAGTTTAACGTAATAACTCTTTGGTTTAGACCAAACGTTTGACTACAGTGGCCGCCTTGTCATTGGCCTTGTTGAGATCTGCCCTTGTGCAGGAAGTCGAGAAGTTAGGACATGACATAACATAGGTGGTTACACAAGCTTGTAACGATGCTGCATGCTGCATCTTGTCAAACCTCATTTCTTCCTCATCCTGTCCGTTTTTCATTCTTCATTTCATTTCAAATTTCGTTTCATTCCATTTTCAAATTATGTACACCTTTCTTGATTTTTGACTCATTTCATCATCATCTCTTACCCTGGGAACATATCCAGGACTACTTGTTTTCTGCTTTATATAAATAAATATTATTTAAAGTCTTATTAAAACAAACTTGTGTCAGTGCAATAAATTTGAATATACATATTTGTGTTGTCTCTATTACCTCTCCACCTATATTCCACCTCTATCTTTATCTTCTATGTGGACTCGCCTAGAGCGCCGGGGCAGGTCGAAGTCCCACAAGCTGTCGCTGGAGTTCCCCCATTTGGCCACAACTTTTTCGCCATTTCAGTACCATCCTAATCCTAACTAATATTATAAATGCGAAAGTGAGTTTGTATACTTGTTTGTTTGTTTGTTACCTCTTCACGCTTTATCTTCTGAACCAATCTTCTTGAAAATTCGCATACACATAGTAAGGAGTACAGAGAAGGACACAGGTACCTTTCATCCCGGATAAATGTAATGTTCCCGTGGAATACGCGAGCGAAGCCGCGAGCGAATAAGCTAGTATACTATAAAACCATTTGTACAACAAAGTCATTAATACCTCATTTAAATATTTTTAGTTGATTCAAACAGTGTAATGCTTATTTGCTTCATTAGATCGCGTCACGTCGTATATAGGTATTCATTTACCTTGTTGATATTTCGTATATAATTTTATTGCACATAATACATTTTACTTACGACCTCCGTCATATTATGACCTTTTTCATATAGTCCTGAGTCTTGGGTGTTTATTTATATATAGTATCGTTGAGTTAGTATCCCATAATACCAGTTTAAACTTACTTTGGAGCTAGCTCAAACCCTGTGATTTGTCCTTACCTATTTATTTATTTATCTAATTTGATATAACGTTGCGTTAGACACCCAATTCTAAGTTAAATGCACTTCAAAATATGTTTTCTTTTGGAAATAATGAATCAGACGATAAAATTAAACTTTCGGTAAATATGAATCATAGTTCATGCGATTTCCGATAACATTTTTTATTAGCACTGTTAAAATGTTATTGTAAAGTAATATAAAAGAAATTACTTCCTTTAACAAAAATAACCTACGTGCTTTTTTTTGCTATTGTTGTTATTGTGTATGTAAACCAAGTTGACAGACATATTTTTTCACGCAAATCCATATAACAATGCTTCTACAGGGTGTTAGTGTAAACAGTCTTATCCTTGAAACCAGTGGTTCAGTATCATGATGGTCGAAAAACTAGTGAAAACAAATAATGTCTTTTTTTTACTAATTTTCTAAAGAAAAGGCGCGCGCTCGGCCGTGCCGACTCAAACGTACCTACCACGGCCGGCGGCGAAGGTAGGTGCCTACTTGATTAAGGTGTCCATGAAATCACGTACGAAAACGGAAACTTTAATTATGAAAAACCATAAAAACTATAAGCGTATTATTTTGAATACTTACTTTGAGTCCTTTTATTTTAGCGTTCAGCATCCGTGGTTTGAATGACAACGGTTTTTATACTAACAGTCTGTATTTTTAAGCCTACACTTACTTATATTTTTTACATCCTTTTTTTATAGATAAGGACAACATTTAAAGGCTTCTTTATATTGGTTTTTCACCGACTTCAAAAAACGAGGAGGTGATCAGTTCGACCCGCATGTTTGTTTTGATGTAGGCATACCTACATAAAAAAAAGACAATCGTAGAACAAACAAAGATATTACGCGATATTTTCCCCGTAAACCGATTATGATGATTATTTTTTATTTGTTTTGTTGTATTAACCTTTACTACCATATTGTTCCCATATTCATTTGATGAAAATATGATGAAGAACTTTGAAAATATGGAACAAACTCCTCATAGAAAATTAATTTAGTTGTTTTTTTTTCAAAAATTTTATTATTATCAACTTGCTTCGCGCTAAGCTTTACATGTACAGTACAGTAATATATGTACCCGTACGAAGGCTGCTAGTTTATGAATTAGAACTGAATGAACACTTCCCTAACATGTTAAAGGTATTCGTAACAAAAAGTAACACGATAAAGTAAGTTCAAGGCCATTTTATCATGTTATCTTTCACGTATCAATCACGATGCAGCTTGGATGTCCTGCTTGGTCAAACTTTATCATTTTGTAAACCATAAGTTGTTTTACACTCACGTTTTGGTGTATTCTTATTCCTAAATAAAATAAGTTTGAGTTATATTCCAAAAAAAAGTCATGAGGTTATCAAGTGGGTTTGTTTGTTTATCTGTCCGTGCATCGATAGGAAGCAACGTATATACGGGATTAATTGCATGTAGAGACTTGAGACTTAGACACCGGAGATTAATGATTGCCTACCCGTAAGTTATATACATATACACTTTTGTTGTCCCGTGATAAGGCTTCTGAAAGATGCTTGCGAATGTTTTTGATTTACATGTATTGTAATAAAGTTAAATAAATAAATACTACATTCTAAAAAGCTCGAAAAATCTCCGCATGTGTTGGTCACTAATAGAAAAAAACAGAGCTTATTCGTAGATAGTAGCCCAAAATATACATGCATAAATAACGCATATTAAATAGAACGGACGAATTTCAAATATTTACATACATTGTCTTTATTGCTTCGAATTAGCAAAAATCTACATTTTATAACGCGTTCTAATTTTGGCATTGACAAATTAACGACTAATATATATGTATTGCTGGCAACTTTGACCTAAAAGATAAATAAGTTTCTTTAATAAGGTCAAGGAGTAGGATTTTAAATCGAACTTTTTTGACATTAGCACAGGCCATGTGTAAAATGAAAAAAATAAAACAAGTTCCCTTTTGGCACTTCGATTAACGGGTGTCTCTAATAGCATCTAGATCTACTACTTTTTTTATTAACTCATCCACATTCCTTTGCCGGAATCGACAAATACTATATTTATTAATTTATAGAGCATTACAAAGCTCAAGCAATATTATTAATTTAGATATTGCCGAGCATTGTAATGATGTATAAATCAATCAATAAATAACACCTTCTTCACTTTAATTACTTGTACTTTTACATATGTATTATCGACTTTCAATTCATCTAATATGAATTACATTGAATACCACACTTCTAAATAGTGAGTAGTAATGAAGAAATGCGCATGCTTTAAAAGCCTAAGTAATATGGTAATGAGGAAATTCGTGAGGGTGATTCAAAGTCACGGTAGCACAATTGGATGTGCACAGTACAGATGTGAGGGGCGTGAGTTCGAATCTCGCTCGTAGTGAAATTTCTCGTCACATATTTTTAATTAAAATACTACATTTTTATAGTTAACAACCAGTGTGCATTTACAAGAAAGTTAACACAAAATAAGTCTTACTTTAAGAAAATTATTTGACTGTAGAAATTGTCGTACAAATTAATTCACACTATAATAACCTCAATATCAATGACTTTAGAGCATTTTTTTCCACGTCCCTAAAGATTAACAACCCCTCACACTGCGCTGAATCAAATTGAATTCTGAAGTTGTTACAATAAGGTAGAATTTCAAGGGTATTTCTTGTAAAATGACTTTGATAATCACTGAGATAAGGCTTACAGGCCGTTAGACCGCTACTCAATTAAGACAAGCAAGACATTAAAAATATTTCACCTGTGGTTTTTTACTAAATTACTTCATTTGCCCCCGGTTCAAGGGGATTTCTCATGGTCATGTCGAGAGGTCTCAATCCAGAAATATGCAACAACACGTGTAAATGAGGTGTGTTATGGAGTTTGGGCAATAGGGTATTACACGATTCCATGGTGTTAATAAACAACTTAAAAACACACACAACATTTTTATTCAATCGTTATGTGCTATAAAAATGGTCATCACATTATGAATTTGCGTGTCGATCTGACGTCAAATTAACTTCAATTGGGATCGTCACTTTTTGTCCGTGTATGTCAATTCATTGGATCGGACATTGAGCTCTACTGTAAAATAACTCGAAAAACGCTGGAGGAAGTAATAAAAAGCTTAAATTTTGTATTGAAAATTGGCACGCCAGGTTTTCATACAAATTGAAGGACTTTCTTTATCTTGTAGTATATATACAGATCTGTGGTTTAAAAACATTGTAGGAGTTACGAACGTTGATGACCTCCGTGGTGTAGTGGTTAACACACGATTCCGCCACACCGGAGGTCCCGGTTTTGATCCGGTCAGTTAAAGATGGAAAATGATCTTTTTCAGATTAATCTGTGTTTTGGATGTTTTGTTTATCTAAATATGTTTTTGTTATAAAATATAGAATTGTGAGTTAGTATCCCATAACACAAGTCTCGAACTTACTTTAGGGCTATCCCAATCTGTGTAATTTGACCCTATATGTGACGTTCCACGGATAAGTAACATCTTAAGCGCCAGTGTCCACAAGGCACCTTTACCCGTGGACCGTCACATGTATTAATTTATTTACGGAACCTTAATGTACGAGTCCGATTCGCACTTGACCGGTTTCTTTTTATAAATATTTTCTTTAAACTGGATGCAACTGGCATTAAATAGAGAGTCTTGGACAGAGATGGGGAAGACCTTTGCCCAGCAGTGGGACAATATAGTTTCAAGAAAGAAAAATCTTTAAACATTAATACTACAAACCGGAAACATTACAAAACGTTCATTAGTTACCAACAGCTGACAAATAATCTAGCCATATAAGGGTCCACTAACACATTTAGAATAATCTCAAAACACATTTCAATATTATATCTTCTATATAGGGAAGGTTGTACAGTATCATGAACTGAACTAGATGGTATAGATTATTTCCATGGGCTTTATTTGCAGATATGTATATAGGATATTAAAATTGATTGATAATAAATTAAAATTAATTAAGTACTATTTATTACTGATAAATATTTTCTTATTTTAATTTATTATCAATAAATTTTAACAATGTTATTAAAATGATGATATGTTTTTAAGATGATTAGGTAATTAATTAAAAATGACCTCGTATATTTTTATTCAGTACAAATTTGTTAAGAGGTGATTCAGTCCATCATTTTAAACAACTTTTTCCAATGAATGTAATTACAAAAAAACAAAATTAGTTTCTCATACAAATCGAAGCAGTCACGTGATCTAGTTACTATAGGATGTCAATCAATTTTTTCGTATTTCGATCAATATATATTTATTGGAAAAAGTTGTTCAAAATAATGAACTGAATCACCTCTTAGCATATTTGTACTGAATTAAAAATAATAGTTTATTGGCAAGTATTGTAATCAAATCAATTCAGTCTTTTTGTCATTTTATGCCTGCGACAAATGTTTTAAAATCTTCAGGTTACATGAAAGATCATCCAAATTGATCACAGGTAAGTGATTATTTATAAAACTTTGATGTAAAGCTAAACATTTGCTACTATCCTTAAGCTATGCCTACGCAGTAGTATTGATAGTAGTAAAAGTGCCTTATTAATACTAAATTTTGGATACAAAATAGTATTTATACTTTAACGAAACCTTTTATATTTAGAGAAAACCACCGGTGTAGAGTAGTTAAAAAGCAGCCAAATGCGAGTCGGACTCGCCCATGAAGGGTTCCGTAGCAGCAAGTAACATAATATAAAAGTTCTAAAGGTAAATTGCGGTTTACGATTTATGACGTATTAAAAAATAACTATCTATGATACCGAGACCGCTATAGTTTTAATTGAAAGCACATACTTTTAAGGTATATACCACATTTTTTTCAGAATTATTTTAGTAATATTTCAAAAGTTATGGTGGGGGGACACCTCAAATTTTAACTTTGTATTAGATTATCTCAAGACTGGGGGATTTGATCTACATAGTTTCAAAGCAGTTTTTGTTGCATTTTAAAGGACGTTTTCAACGATAGACACGTTGGGGTTAGTCCAATTTAATTTTTTAAATTCACATTTCGTTGTATGGGAGGGGGGCTGAAAAAAAAACATTTTTTCATCATTTTAAAAACCAACTTTTGGAACTTCAATACGAGTAGTATCTCTCCACCAATTTTCGTGACAATCGGTGCAGTAGCGGCGGAGTACGAGCCCGGACGGACAGACGGACGGACATGACGATACTATAAGGGTGGTTCCTTGTGGACTACGGAACCCTAAAACTGCTCTACGTACTCAGATGTTTTTACCCGACTACGACGAAGCCAGACTATGATGAATGATGATGATGACGGAGGTACGGAACTCTTTATGTACTAGACTGACCCACACTTAACGAGGTTTTTAAACTATATTTTGTTAAGGCGAAGATATAGGCAAATGGCCTTGAAGTGTGAAATAAATTGTTAACTCGTAAATATGGTAATAATTTCCATATTGCTCTTCGTCATGCACTAGATAGCCCTTTAAATTATTTTATGAACTGCCGATGAAACTATTATTGGTGATCCGTCTAGCTTTAAAACTTGCCGTGGCCACTTTTGGCGGAAGCAAGTTTTAAAGCTAGACGGACTAATGTAAATACTTTCAACGGTGGTTCATAAAATAATTTAGAGGGCTATCTAGTGCATGACGAAGAGCAATATGGAAATTATCTCCATATTTACGAGTTAATAATTTATTTCAAATGAGGGCGCCACTTCAAGGTCATTTGCCTATACCTCCACCTTAAAGATGCATATACACTCTACCATTCATAGCCTCGCACTTACAACACCCTTTAATCTAAAAACCGCTATATTTGGTCCTCCTCCGGATATGCTTAGCGCTTAGCTTAGGTGACAGGTAAAAAACTAAAATACACATTATTAATTAAATTTTGATGTAATCTTAATCAAGATTAGATACTCTTACACTTTTTAATAGCTGTTAGTTGTGTCAAGGTGAATTTTTACATGATTTTTGGTTACCAACTATTTCAAAAAAGGTGCTGGTATTTGGCATTACTCAATTAAAGTCGTGAGAATTAAAAATTAAACACCAAGAGCTACAATTATACACCAAGAGCTACCGCTTATTTTTGTAAATTAATTAGTTTATGGCAAAGAGACATTTCTAATTAAGAGGGCGCCTGATGTTGATAATCTAAATTTTGTTCCCGCTTCCACGTATACAAATTTACTCTAGCCGAAGCGAGACAGCGAGCCATGCGGGGCGTAGGGAATCGCGGCGGGTCAATGAGGCTGGTTTACGCGTTTCTGGTTTTTGAGGTTTTTTTACCTATACAAAGAATACTCGTATTTAGGAGTTATTTAGAAAGTGAGACAAATGATGACTGCTTTATGTTAATTACAATTATAATCCAAAGTTACAAGGGCTTGTTTATTGTATTTCTTGAATACTTTCTGTTTTAATATAACTCTGAAGTGATTTGGAGGCAACTTTGCAATTTTTATGTATCGAGAAAATTTTAAGCAATCGTGTTTTCGAAGCAAATAATGACAAGAGTTAGTCCTGACGTTTTCTGTGTTTTTATTTCAAAGCATTTCGTTAATATTGATAATATTTAGGATCGCTCTAAATATCATACGGGCATACGGGCCTAATTTAAGTTAGCCAAAGACAAAAAAAAATAGTAGTTTTTGATACTGTGAATATGCGAAAAAAGGGTAACTCACGTACAAAGTCAGCTACTGAAATAAAATCAACAAGGGGGGAGTTAAAGGGGGGGGGGGGGGGGAAATTTTCTGTAGCGTTATATACGAGTATGTACTGATTTCACTGAAATGGTTTTGCTAGCCAGGGGGAAGTACACTTCCTCCTCCACTTTGCAATAACCTACAGGTTATTGCATGGTTATAAGAGCTCGCGAGGTCTAATGTTCTCATTGAACCAGTAGTTATTACTATATCTAAACTAGTTCCAGTTGATAGATTTGATTGACATCAACCCTGACTTGTTATACCTACGACTATCATTATCCAGTCTACTCAACCTACGTCTGGAGCAAGAGGTAGTGACCTCTACTGACCAATCATTTCTAACCAATCAAGTGTTACCTTCGCCCTCTATACCTTTCTCCGTTAACTTACCGTCTTTTTAGACCTTTTAGTCATGCTAGATGTGTGGCTCACTGTACCATCACCGCATCCGCAGCTACGGCCCGTTGAAACAGATAACAATGGCGGCCGAACAAAAGCCCTTTTGTGTTGCGTCTCGATGAAAGTGTAGATTTTCGGATAATATTAGATTACTTTAGTTGCTCAACCACTTGTCTGTGCTTGTTAAATGTCTATTATTTATTTATCTTGCTTGTTCCTAGCCGTAAAGCCAGAAAACAAAGTTCGTGGTGGAAAGCGTTCATGGAGAGATCGTAAGGAGAAAAACGCCCACAAGGGAGACCGCAGACACAGAATACAGTAAGAGTAAACAGAAGGGACTCTTCTAAGGTACGCGCAATATACGTCCCCGTTCCCCGCACCCGCACCTCTCCCCCGGTTCTTGACGGCCAACGTGATACATCGAGGCGAAAACGGGGGAGAGGTGCGGGGACGGGGAACGGGGACGCCTGGAGTTAGGAGTGTCCGGCCTGTGCCGCAGATGCGTTGGTATGATCATGGTATAAGAATATAGGGTATCTCTTCCTACGATGGCCCAAGATTACGTCACGAATGTCACGATAAGTTTTTTTTTCCATGATTGTTCTTTTCAGTAAATTATTAGGAAAGTAAAGTACCAACTAAGTAACTCTTTCGTACATCGTTTGATTCATCTTTAATTTTTAATTAATTTATACATATACATATTGAAATAATAGTTAATAAAGATAAAAAAAGCATTTTGTTTAGATAATTTAATCACACACAGTAGCAATACTTCTAATAATGACGTATTCTTGGGCCAATCTCGTGACCCAACAGTCACGGGAAGAGAATACCAGGCCAAGTAGGTATATTATTAAACCATGGGTATGATGACATCAAAAATACAGCAGAATTGAAGTGGATATTAGTTGCTCAGCACCGAGAACGATGGCACAGAATACATTATGAGCAAACAGAACGGAATCTCCTAAGGTACGCGCAATATGCGTCTCCGTTCCCCGTCCCCGTCCTCTCTGTCCGTTTTCGCCTTGATGACACAAGTTGGCCCACAAGAACCGGGGGAGACGAATCTGTGACGATGGCATAATCTGGAAGAGGCCTACTATTGTTCCTAACATTTTTTACAAGGACGATACACGATGTCCAATGCAGTTTAAAGTGAGAACGTTAAGCTTTAGTTTGCATTTTTGCCAAAAGTGGCCGTTTTTCACAAAAATAAAAACTAAAACTTAACGTTCTCACTTTAAACTGTAAACAGTGCTTCATAAAATAGTTTGAAGGGTTATCTAGGTTTCACTAGCTCAAAATTTTAAATGATATCTCCGTTTCCTTACAAATAATTTATTTCAAATGGGGGCAGCACTGGACTCCGTGTATCGTCTTAATTAACTTGAATCGTTGGTATGAATGTAGGCATATAAATAAGCGTGTACATTTCAGGATTCAATCCATATTTCCCCCACTTGTTAGATTATTATTATTATATTTTAAGTGATATTATATTTTAATTTTAATATTTTAAGAGTAGATTCAGTCCAGATATTGAACAACTTCCGCAAAGGAACATATCGAAATATGAAAAAAAGACGTTATACAAGTTCTATATAATTTTTGAAGAATAAATAACCGGGAAGCGCAACCGGGCTCCAAAGCAGCACAGCTGAGGATGCATGGAACGCACTTAGATAATACACGTTTGTGATAACGTAAATTACTCTTTGTATCTAAAAGATGAACTTGGGATGTAAGAACTGTAACACCTTTACGACCATGTACATGGGGTCATCACAATATTAGATAAGCTTTAAAATATATTTAGATAAAAAAATTAAATATTTTTTTAATAAAAGAGAAAGTTTTTGCTCAGCAGTGGGATATAAATATTTAATAAAATATTCTAAAAGACCCTTCGGGAGAGCCAAATGCCTCCTACGATAAATATCATAAAAAAATTCCATTATACACCTAGCGCCATCTAGCGGCGAATAGCAATAAATTATTAAACTACAAGAAGCTTTTATACTTCTCAGGTTTTAGCAGATTATTATAGTATCCGGTAAATTTTTTAATAGTTTATATATGTAGGTAGATACATTGATTTTCGATTAAGTGCTAGACGAGAGAGTCGCGTGCGCTGGTATGATCACGTTTTGCGGAAACCGGAAAAAGAGGAAACGATGTCTGCCACAGCCAAACAATGTAAGCCGTCTACGCCGGGACCTAGTAGAAGGGGTGGCCCCAAGGAATTCTTAAGAAAGAAAGATAAAGATAACTTGCGTGGAACTGGTCACCACAAAAACTATGCTATACATAGTATGCAAAATTTCATCACAATCGGAAACCTGAAAGTGGTTCAAATGTAACTTGCAAGATTTGACCCATAAAACAAATAAGAAACAGGGTAAGCTACGAGTATATAAAAGCTAGTAAAAAAGAAGGCAAATCCTTTTTTGTTTTGTTGGATTGCTTTTAATTTTCTTTTTTATTCCTAACAAACTGGACTGTATGGAAGAAATGGAGAAAGGTTTGCCCAGTAGTGAGCCACATGATGGCTCGAAATAAATTAAATACCTAAGTCCCATCTTCGTAACATGGAAATCTTCCGAAATGTTCTGCATGTCAATGAAAACCGTATCAAAATTGGCCGAGTCGTTACAGAGTTTATAAAGTACAGACAGGCAGACGGATCAACAGATAAGAGTATATACGCATATAAATATATACAAAGTGGAAGGGACATACCCGTAATAAATCAAACCACGGGCTATACTAGATCGCTAAAGTATAATGAAATTGAAATAAAAGTCAAAAAACAAAAAAAAAATTCGACGTTCCCATACAAATAGCCCGGGCTGCTGATTTTTGGCTTGGTTATTTTAATTTTATTATGCTATTATGGTCTAGTATAGAACGTGGTTGGATTTATTACGGGCTTGTCCTTTCCACGTTGTATATTGTGAGTATGAATTTATCAATAAATAGAGACTTTTGAAAAGAAACAGTTCATTAAAGTTCACAACCATAACGGATAAACGGCGTTTTTGGTCAACCGTTACTTGCCGAAGTATAATTTGATGAACCAACCAATGTAGAACGGTTTTGTGTTAAACAGTTATTCGGACAAGGATAATTCGGATAAATGTGGTGAGCTCCGATCTTAAGTACTTAACAAAGTCTAGCAACGTTCGTTATTATGATGTATTCATTAATGTATAATGTTTATGTCTCTCTATTAAAAGAAGGCTATTCACTGCTTCGTGCAATGTTTAATTGGCATTAAAGACAAATATTTGGGAACATTTCCTTTGCTTTACGAGCGCATTAAGCGAGCAATAAAAACCGAAGTTGGTGAAATGAGTCGATTGACAATGTTTATAGTTTCCCTTTTGTCGTTAAGTTGGTTTCGTATGTCGCAACTTATGAAAATTATTATTTTGAAACTTTTGCATCATGTTCTTACCCAGGGCCGCAGGATCCAAAGACCACTAGCGTGATGGTGGGGGAGAAAATGGAACAAGGAATTAAAATAGGGTTGCTAGCCGCATTGCCTATCAACATGATTCGCATTTTCGCCCATTTCCCCAAGCGACTTTTACGATGTGCACGGGAAGGAAAACATTTGATACATTCTAAGTTTTTTCCTTTCGCCTAGACCAGCATAGAAGCTTTAGTCAATTACTGTACGACTCTGGAATGCTCTCCCTGAGTCCAACAGAAGGGCTCCTAGCCGCGACTCCTTTAAAATTAGAATTTTTAGACACTTCCATTTTCAATTAAATATGAGACAGACTTGATTGTATAATATGTATTTAGAGATATGTATATATTTATTGCTCGTTTGTATGTATTTAATATGTAGGTATAGTATTATTATAATATTTATATTTAGTATGTTTCTTTTTATTTTATTTTTAAGATTAAAATTTTATTTAGTTTTTTATTGTTATTTTTTATTATGTGTTACACCCACATAAACTCTCCCAATCAACCCAAAGAGTTGACTGTTAGAGAATGCTTTTAGCATTAATTCCGCCTGTTGTACTATTACATTTGTATGTGTGTACAATAAAGTGTAAATAAATAAATAAAATTTTCCTGTTTTACCTGCATGCCTACCATTATGCTGGAATAGTGCCCCATGTGGCCATGTGTTAACCGTTGGTTCCCGGAGAAGAATAGGACCACTCAAAGTCTTCCCGTGGATGTCGTAGAAGGCGTCTTAGGAAACACAAGCTAAACAAAGCTTATAAACATCAATGAGACCTCTCCAGTCTGGCCAGCGTGCAGAGTGTAGGCCTAATCCTTTTGAATGCTATGGCTAATATTAGGCTCTGGTAGTACAGAGAGGGTCGTGCTCCTGCAGTGGAGACTATGGGTCTTGAGGCACTAGTTTCTGTCAATCATGCAAACAAAGATATGATTGTATATCTATCTGTTCATAAAATACAATGAAAATATGACAATATGTAAGCACATCAAAATATTTTTTAAACTTTCCATAATATATAATTCTGACTTAAATATCGGACACAATTATATGCACTTAAAACTTTAAAATATAAATGCCAACGAGTATATAATTATTATATTTTTTGACTTGACTAATAAACTACGAGTAATATATAAAATAATATTCTATAAAATAAGAAAAGTAGTTTTGTAAAAGCATACGTTAGTTCAGTTATGAAATATAGTTTTAGAACGATTTATAACACTATATTATTATATATTTATAAATATTTTAATTAAGATATGAAAGGTTAAATATAAGTGTTAAAATAATTTAAAAAAAGGCTCCGTGAAAGTCACGGCATGTGTCAGCTAACCCTTTGAATCCCGATCTGCCCAAGTCCAACGGTCAAGTTTTTTGTCTGGTCGTTTAGTAGTCGTTATATCGCAAAGGGGAAGACACCCTGATTATAACTCTAGAGTCATTTACGCCCTGGATATGTTGATTTGAGAGGGTTATTTTGTTTTTTCTTATATTATTAACCAGTTGGTCTCTAGTTTAAGTGTAATGGGTAACTGTAAAATAAACCGGGCTCGTGCGAGTTGGACTCGTACATGAAGGGTTCCGTACTTCCGTACAATGTTTTAAAACCTGAAAAAACACGCTTCTTGTATGACGATCCCCTTAAAATTTTTACTTTATCTTATTTTTAGTATTTGTTGTTATAGCGGTCACGGTAATACATAATTTTAAGAATCTAGCTATTACGGTTCAAGAGATAGAGCCCTGTGACAGACGGACAGACAGCGGGGTCTCAGTAATAGGGTCCCGTTTGCACCTTTTAGGTACGGAACCCTAAAACAGGAATATGAAATAGGTACAATTAATTATTTTTGACTGAGGATTTGGCCTACACTCTCCACGCTGGCCAGAAAGGTTGGAGAGTTCTCATTGATGTTTATGAGCTTTTTTAGGTTGTGTTTCCTCAGTCGTAGTCGTAGAGTAAGGCCAAATCCTCTCGCTGCTCTGGCCAATATATGGCTCTCGCAGTACAGAGAGGGTCGTGCCCCTGCAATTGAGTCTACAAAAGACCTGACCATGATCATGATTTTTGAATGAAGGTTGAGTTAGGAATTTTATGTTTGGTTGAGTAAAATATCGGGATCAATAGTCGAGAGGAGATGTAGGGCTTCAAGAATTTTATTTTTTAATATTGTTTAATGTGAATCCAATTGTTTATTATAAATTATTTTGTATGAACGTACTCATTACTAACGGTAGACCGTAAGTTTTGTTACTAAAAATTATATTGTGGTAAGTATGTAGAAAAAGGACCGAAATAAACAAATTATTTTAAAACAGATAAGACGTGGGATAAATACGGTACAAACCAAATAAATAAACAGAAATAGAACTAATTAAGTATTCAAATCGGTTTTTATGTCTTTTAACCTCCAATATTTTGATAACTCACTTCCGTTGGTACCGGTTACAGACGGTACATTTAATCTGATTAACTATATTTTTTTTACTACATACTCAGTTCCAAGTCATATTGCTTGAACCCACACCATGTTTATTACCGAAATGACGATCCAAATCTCGCATTATGATAGAAATCTCTCTTTTTACATGTTAGTAGTAATATTAATGGTTAAATATAATTGTTGGAATCAGCCGAGGATAGAAGTAATTGGAAACGAAAAGGGGAGGCTTTTGCCCAACTATGGGACATAAATGGCTACTAAAAAAAAAAATATATAATTAAAAGATATTTCTTTCTAAGTATATATAGAAATATCTTTTAATTATATTATAAACCTCGGAAAAAGTCAACCTCAGATACAAACGCACGATCAGTTGGGGGATATTCAGGGTTATGGTCAGTCCGTGATACTGAACAGCACATAGAATAGTTTATATTTCTGTATAAATAAAAAAATAACTAAATCAGACGGCGACCAGAACCTACTTATATTCCCGCCACATTCATAAACAATATGCAAGCACTCTTCAGTCTTATACAATACAATACAATACCCTTTATTGCACAAAAGTAAAAAACAGGACATAATAATCTCAAAAACTAGGAAATGCGCAAAAGGCGGCCTTATCGCTAAGCAATTTCTTCCAGGCAACCTCTTATAGTGAGAACTCTACCAATTTACCAAGTGCAGACTAATTAATTTGACAGAAAAATCAGCACACAAAAATTGGTGGCATTGCACTATATAACTGATTTAAGGAGTGCAGAATTATGAATATGGCAGTTAGACAAAAGTTAATTAAAAAAAAAACATAATGAAGTCAGTGAAAACTAAATCCTATAATATCAATTAAATTGAAGTCGGATAGTTTTCCTATTGTTATTTCAAATTCATAGCTAAGTCATGTTGTATAGCACGTGCTAACACATTGTAATATAAGCTACATAAGCGGGTGTGTATTAACATACGGCGTGACGGACGTTGTCTAATATAATAGTTACAGCGCAACGCGTGCGCACTGGCCTGAGCAGAGCCGGACTCTGAAGAAGGGGTGGTGTTAGATTAGAAATACTAAAATAAAATGCATATTATGATCTTCAAATCTATTTATGTATATATAGATATATTATTTAACGAACACGCCTGTATGCCTTTCATATATGAACATCTCTCACGGGCCTACTGGAAGAGATCTCTTTTGAGATAAGTAGTGCCTTTGTATAACTTTTTGTTTATGTATTCTCTGTATATATTGTCCGTGTACATAAATTGGTAAATAAATAAATAGATGTATGTATATAATACGTTGTATGTATAAATACAGTATTTATTTTATACGATATTTATGTATAATCATTTTAAAGTACTTATTATTTCTGGATTGTTTCTATCTATTTTAGACGCCAACTATTCTATCTGTTTCTCTTCTCCTAAAGGTTGACAGGGAGATAATGCTTTAGCATTTAGTCTACCTATTGTAGCTTTTGGCTCAATAAAGTTTAAATAAATAAAATAAATTATCGATTGTTTATCTCTTAGCATTCTTCGCATCAATTCATGAGAGTTGGTAAAATGTTGTCTTCGTATTTAAATTCAGTATCTCTGGTCGGCACATCATCAAACAAGGTAGGGTAGACGATACCTGCCATAGAGTTTTTAAGTTCAGACATGAGCGCGGTTAAAATAATTCAAATCTAGGGGTTTTCAAAATATGAGTTTTGAGAGGCGGACACAAATCAGACTAACTAGTCATTCCTCTTTATTTTTTTCCCATAAAAAAGCTTTGCATATTAATGAGATTTATTGATTTTGGATTCCTAATGGAGATGTACGAGTTCCTTCTGACTGAGATTGCTTACTTCTAAGGTATAGTTATTTAGTTTGTAACGATGCATGAACTGCATGCTGCATCTTGTTTTTATACCTTATTTCTTCATCTCATCCTGTCCGCTTTTCATTCTTCATTTCATTTCATTCAATTTTGAATCATTTACACATCCCTCTTCATTTTGATTCACTCCACTTTCATCTCTTATCCTGAACACATATTCAGGACTACCTATCTACTTATTATAAATATCTGCTAATTATTTAGTCTAATTATAATTTTGATACTAAGTTGTTAGTGTATCAGTACGATAAATTTAATATATCTGTGTTGTTGTCTCTCTGTTCTCCACTTTTTTTTTAAGTCATAGGACCTCCACCTCCTATCTTCTATGTGGGAACTCCCCTGACAACGCCGGGACAGGTTGAGGTCCCACAAGTTGTTAATTAAGAATGATTTCTTATGTTTAACTATGATAATTTCCTAGTTTTTAAGATAATTATGTCCTGTTTTTTACTTTTGTGCAATAAAGGGTATTGTATTGTATTGTATAAATTAGAGAGGCTACTTCCTAACTGATATTTTTTAAAATCTAATGATCTACCCTAGATTCCGTCCCTGTGCATGGTCGCAACGGGCGTCGCAGCGGGCGCAATGTTTTTTTTTCTTCGATTCGGACACAATAGAACGCGAGGTGTCAAACAACCCTTTCGGCATATGCACGTTAGTTGCATTTCCGATTGTGCATTCAAAACCACGCATGTTATCCACATAGGCAATTAGTATTAAACAGGTCAGTGGTTTCAAATTTTTTTACAATGATCGCAAACAATTTTATAAACAAATAAAAACGAGCTTATCGGTTTAGTACATTTCTTCTGCTTACGAATAACTTTTTAAGAAATAATCTGATTATTATAACTCAAAGTTGGTCTTATTTAAAAATATACATAATATATACAATATATATATATATATATATATATATATATATATTGTGTGTATATATATATATATATATATATACAGGCTGACTTTTAAACCACCAGCCAAATTTTTGGAGCAAGTTCAGTCCATGATACTGAACTACTTTCTATAAAAAAAGTTATTAAAAATCGATGAAAATTTTTTGTCCTCCCATAGAAAATCCGTTTGACTGAGCGCTGATTTGTATGAAAAGGCTAATTTTTATTTTAGTTTTTTGTTAATTGTTTTTATGGAAAGTAGTTCAGTATCATGGACTGAACTTACTCCAGAAATTTGGCTGGTGGTTTAAAAGTCAGCCTGTATACCTATATACAGGGTCTAACAAAATATAGTGAAACTATTTTAAGCGTGGATTCAGTCCATCGTACTGAACAACTTTCCCCAAGGAACATATATTGAAATATGAAAAATAATTTTAGGCCCCCCAGATAAGTTGACCGATCAGCTGATCCTATTTTGTATGGAAAGCCAAAAAATATTTTTCATATTTTGATATATGTTCCTTGAGGAAAGTTGTTTAGTGTCATGGTCTCAATTCACCTTTAAAATAGTTTCACTATATTTTGTTAGACGTTATATACACAACGTGGAATCCCTTCCACGTTGTGTATATATTCCCATACCCGTATTTCAATATATTCCCATACCCGTATTTCAATATAAATCTTCACATACTTCTTTTTGAGCACCCAAAACTCAAATAGGTTAAGAAAAAAAGTCACAAACTGTCCTTTTGTGCAACGGTGCATGTCTGTCAAACCAAGGTGTACTTCCTACAGTTGGGAATGTTGTGATGCGCAATCTGCATAGTTGCACATTTTGTGCATTTTGCGTTTTGTGCGATTTTGGTAAATGTGGTCGCTTTGTTGGTTTGCCTTTGAATGAAATATAATAGCGGATGTAATGGTTGAATTGGTTGATTTATGAGCATTTGATGTCAGAAAACGTATAGGTACTGTACGTGTTTGAAACTATTATATCTTCTTTCTCTTTCGGAACTTTTTTCTTTACTTCCCGACCAGCACCTACTACACTAATATTGTAGATCTACTAAACTAATATTATACATTCAGTATAATCAGAATCACATCTTATCCCATTTCATAACATAAATATCATTCCTGTACACAATACTACTTGTATTTACTTTCTTCCATGATGATCTGGGAGAAAGGAAAAAACGTAGAATGTACCAGCTGCTTCTCTTCCCGCACAGATCGTGAAAACCGATCAAGGGAATGGGCGAGAATCTTAATCATGTAAATAGGCGATGTGGCTAGCAAGCCGTCATTATTTTGGTTCCAGTTTTCCATATTCACGCCCACCATTTGGCTAACGTTGCCTTCGGATCTTATGGCCTGAGGCTCTATCTACCCCGTTAGAGATAAAGACGTGATAATGTATCTTTAGTATGTAGGTACTTATTCAAATTTTATGTACTTCTTGCGGGACACACATCCAGACATGCTAACTATGGTTTTACGTCCATATACAGGGTTACTGGTATAAAACGCATAACCTTTTTGGTCCAAGTTCAGTCCATGATACGGAACTACTTTCCATAAAAACCATTATAGAGAAAGGAAAAAAAAATTTCGTCTTCCCGTACAAAATCTATTTGGCTGAGTGCTGAATGCTGATATGTATGGGAAGCCGAAATATTTTTTTCGTTTTTCGATATTGGTTTTTATGGAAAGTAGTTCAGTATCATGGACTGAACTTGCACCAAAAAAGTTATGCGTTAGATACCAGTAAACCTGTATAGCCGTCAGTGTCCCGGAAAGTGCAAAGCTAAGCCACAAATAACAGGAATACATGATTTTTTTAATCCACAAATGAACTACAATCCGCTCTTTCCCATACATAACCGTAATTTCTCAAAATAAAGGCCATTCCACACGTCGCTTGGGCGAGCATAAGGACACTTACATACTAATGGGCCACCTCGTTACTGAGCCCCTAATTATAAGGCCAAGGACTCACCGGCGTTTTAATGAGCCCAGTGCTGGGCTATCTTATTATTTATATCGATGTCATTATCATACAAATTTTAAAAATCTATGCATATGAATGAGCATATTGAGGAGGCTTGGGAAAAATTGAGTTTTCTAAAAATAATCAAGGATGTAGAAAGATTTTTTTTTTTTAGATTATCTCACTTTATTGGCAAATGAGTTCATATTAAAAATATTTTTAATTTTAGGCATTATTCTTATGACGAGTCAATGAGGTTTTGGACCTATATGGATTTGAAGGGATAGGGGCAGGGCTCACTTTCTATTAAGTATATGTAAGTGAGTATTTTATGGTACTCGTACTACTAATTTAATTGTTTGAGAAATAAATACAATACAAATACTTGCGGTTAAGCTAACCAGCATACTCTTGCTCTCTCTCTAAAGCTATTAATCCACTGCTAGACTAAAGGCATTTCCCAATAAGGGGATGATTTAAAAATATCCTTACCCTAGACAGAATCGGATTTTCCCATACAAACTAGTCTAGCCTTTATTTTGAAACAAGTCAGATTTCGGCAAAAAAATATTTTAAAGATATTGTATACAGGGTGACTTTTTATCCACCTGCAAATTTTTGGAGCAAGTTCAGTCCATGATATTGAACTACTTTCTATAAAAAAAGGTATTAAAAATCGATAAAAAATGTTCGTCTTTCCATACAAAATCCGTTTGGCTGATTTGTATGGTAGAACGGAAATTTTTTATCGATTTTTTATAACTTTTTTTATAGAAAGTAGTTCAATATCATGGACTGAACTTGCTCCAAAAATTTTGCAGGTGGATAAAAAGTCAGCCTGTATATTTAGGCATATAACTAGTTTTCACAGGCATAATATGAATTTGAAAAGAATATAGTGTTTCATAACATATTTTTCCACCAGTATGGAAAACTTCTACACCCTTATATTTTCTTTCAAGTATATATTCTGACAGTCGAAAACTAGTCATATGCCTAGATATATGCAATTTCTTTGAAATTACATAATACTGTCGAAATCTGACATGTCATTTCAAAATGAAAGCTAGGCTACGTTTTTATGGAAAAGTCTACCCTACCCTTAAGGTGAAATGGTAGCATAAGTGAATAACCTTTGAAAGTAATATTGTCGATACTTCTACTATCGATACGCCAAAAGTGGCCACTTTTGGCGAAAAGCCGTTTTAAAACTAGACGGACTATAAGCAATAATTTCAAAGGTTATTAATAAAATAGTTTGAAGGTCTTTTTAGGCATGAATACAAATCAATTTTTTAAATATCACCATATTTAGTTTTAAACAATTTATTTCAAATGAGGGCGCCACTTATGCTACCACTTCACCTTAACTGGCATACAAACAATTTTTTTTTCATAGTTTCTAATTCTTTCTTGCACTAACCTATTTATTTTACAATAGGCTAATAAAAACATTATATGTATATGTAAAATTCTAAACTAATTTCACATGTTACAAACGTCCTAGAATTGCAACAGCTCATCCCAACCCTATGCATGACACCATTGCCACCACAGGGGTGTGAAATGAGGTCTACAATTCAATGCTACGTTCACACTAATTTGCCTAGAGTGCTCACGAACACTAATTCTGGAGACACGCCTGGCTTACTTTCATTTACACTAAACGACATTATCATAACTACCTATGTATTTATATATTTACTTTTCCTTATCTCATTAATGATGTAACAAATATCTTTAGATTGTTTCTCCCCGAGCAGACGAAAGTCGAGTAGGTACATAGGTATAAGTATGAAAATACCGATTAAGCAACTGAAAAGAAATTTTAATCTAGGAACTTTTGAAATTCCGGGACAAAATAAAAAGCACATTGCGTGCGTTGTGTTTTATAGAAAATACTTAATCAACACTAATAAATAACCCTTTACATTTGGGTCTTAATGGATTTTCATTTTCATAAAAAAAATGCAACTACTTTTTTGTCAAATGAACCATAAGCTTTATTTTTATAAAATTTAGGAAATATATATATATGTATATTAAAGGGGTAATATAGTGACTTGGATCAAAAATGTTTAAATTACCTGTTTTGTGTACAAATAAATGTTTTAAAAAGTTAAAAAAATGTGCCTACTAGATAAAGGAATTGACATCGGCTAGAAAAAGCTTCTGTCAGTATATAGGTACTTAGTTAATATAAATAAAGATTAGTGTAAACAACTTAATTATTATTATTTATATTTACAAGTAATTATGAATTAATATTCTGTTCAAATCTCTGATTATAAGGCGGCGTTCATATTGGCTCGTGCCGCGCTCGTCGTGTAGTGTAGACCAAAACTAATAGTAGTAAGTTCACATGACGACGAAATCTTGCATTATCTAAAATATTAAAACGAAAGAATTCGAGAAACACCAAACCAAAAAGTTCAGCCTTCGCCTCCCGGTAATCGCCATAGTCGAATTTTTGTGCAAATTAAATAGGTACTTATAGACTTGAAGCTGCACTACTTTTGCGACTGATGAACTATCTGAGTGACATTATTACTTACTACACAGCATACTTGGCATTTTCTGGCCTGAGAAGATCTTCAACGAACGCCTAATGATATATATAAAAAAAAAAAAAATCTACTTTCTAACAGATTTTCAGTATAATCTTCATGTGACCCTGCCACAAACAAATAATTTAATACAAACGAATTCTATTTATTTTAATTACGTATTAACATAAGCTATTACGTCGTCGGCTCTCAAAGCGTCACGAGTGGAAGGCACGCGACACACGCATAACTACGTCACGACATGCGACAGTGTGTGCACGCCCTAACGTCGTGTTGTGCGTGATTTTTAAGAGTCTTTGGTCGTTTCGCCCCACGAACTGTTCACCCCATGGGCAAATAACCGAAGTAAAAAAAAATACGCCAAAAATTAAAAATATATGGGTATACATCGTGTTAATGAAAGAACGCAAAACCTCGCAGATGGTACCTCAGCCCATGTAACTGAACAACTTTTGTTCTACAAATTTCACGAAACTAAACTTACTTAACTTTTTGAATTTTCATACAAACTGATCAGCTGATCGAGTCAATTAGTATGAAAATCAGATTTTCCGATTTTTTTTTGGATTTCGTGTAAGTTGTTGAACAAAAGTTGTTCAGTTACATGGGCTTGGGCACCATCTAAGAGGTTTTGCGTTCTTTCATTAATACGATGTATAGCGAAAGGATGATTTTTTCTTCGTCGATTCGGATCATTATAACAAAAAAAACAATGGTTTCAGCTGCTAACACTTAAAATAAATTACAATGGTCGACCAGGAATTAAATGCTTTGACAATTCTTACCATGTGACTTCAGCCGTTCGGTCGAAGTACAAAAAATATAGGGTCTAACAAAATATACTGAAACTATTCTAAGGGCGAATTCAGTCCATGAAACTGAACAACTTTCCCCAAGGAACATATATCTAAATATGAAAAAATTTTTTTGGCTTCCAATACAGCTTGACCGATCAGCTGATCCGAGTTTGTATGGAAGGCAACAAAATATTTTTAATATTTCGATATATGTTCCTTGGGGAAAGTTGTTCAGTATCATGGACTGAATTGACCCTTAGAATAGTTTCAGTATATTTTGTTAGACGTTATATATCCATTCGCCCCATTCCGATATGGGGCAAACAGCTCGTGGAGCTAAACGACCAAGTATCCATTTCTAAAGGATAAAATCACGATAATATTGATATTGTATCGTTGGTATGCGAGGGACGATCGGATTATGCTCACATTTTGTTGAACATGGCGATTTGGTTCACGATCGGAGAAAACAAAGCGTGCTCGACTTTATTGTGTTTTGTAAGAAGTATCCGTCAAAATTTTATTTTATTTTATTTATTCATGGCAACAAACAGTCATGTACAGATATATAACATTATGTTTAAGAGAAGCTTATATTATAGACCTAAACAGTGCCAGTAAAGTAAATATTTTAACAATAACATACTTTAAAAAGAATCTACTGTAACAGACGCGAATTAACAGATGCGATTTACTAAAAAAATAGAAAACATAACAAAAAAATAATTGAGCTAATAATTATTTGGATTTGTTTGTAACAATAATAAACTCTGAAAATATCAAGTTAATATGTACTTACTACGTATATAGAAAATTAAGCAGACAATTATTAACTGGAACATATATTTTAGTCCTGTAATATGTATACATATATTTTATTTAACCATTGTATTTCACAGCATTTGACAATTTAACTTTTAAATAATGACGCAGAGACGAAATCTGGTAAAAATACGAAATAATCAAGTAAACGTTATTTGCTCTCAATGATATAAGTAAGATTCGTTTTTATTTTACATATGTTATTAATTCATGTATACACTTGAAAATTTACAAATACATACTTAATACATTTCTAAAAGTAAACATAGTATAGGCAGTACAGGCACAGAATAAATAATACTAACGTACAGAAGTCTCACTTATCAAAGAAATTCAAAGAAATATTTACTCAATGTGGCTAGCGATATGGTTTAATATAGCTCACGTCAGAACTCAGCACTTTTTCGTATAGATATCTAGAATCCATTGCAAGCCAATTTCATTCTTATTACTCTGGACAAACGATTCGTGTAACAGAATTTACCAACCGGAGGGGCCGCCTGCGCGCATAGTAATAATGTAGGTACATTTTCGATACCTAAACGGGAAGTGACACAGGCCTGGTATAGGTGCTATTTCTAATATTCTTCAAGAGGTGAAATTCAAAAGATACTACTAATTTTTGAGGTCAGATTTTATGACAATAAGTAAATCAAATCACATCATCATCCGAGCATATTCCCGGCATTACCCGGTTGCATCCTCAGCGGTAACGCTTTAGAGGACGGGTCCGCTACCTAACCTAGTATATAGGTAATTTGACGAGTTACTAGTTTATTTACACACAGAGCGACTGCCGTCTGACCTCCGCAACCGAAACCAGAACCAATCCTAGGATAGATTTAAACACACGCTGGGTGGCGTTCGGGACCCACAACTTTACAAGCCTTCCGAAGCACGGAATCATCTTTCTTTTCGGATAACCAGATGATTCAAAGCCTGCAATATCCTAACCAGACTGTCAACAACTTATTACAATGTATGTTTTACAGTGGGATTTGAACCCTCGACCTCAGGATCACATGGAAAACGCCTTGACCACTGAATCACAGAGGCAGTCAATTTAAGTATAATATAATATGTAAATGAAATGAATTCGAATCTAAAAGATAGAAGTTATCTATTATAGTTGAATTTCGAATGTCTTATTTAAGATTGTTACTTTTTGTCCAAATGAAGTGAAATTTCAAACATAATTAGGTGTGGCATCCATCAGCCGAACACGTGTTGCTGTCGTCGCCCATTGACTTACGGCCAGAGAGTAGGATTGTTTAGTCTATGGCTAAGGGGGCTACACGTGTGCTACTTAAATTGTATATATTTTATAGGTTATGTTTGGATTGTTTGTTTGGCTCGTAGCTTAGCATCTGTGCATCATTTAAAGCACTAATGACATCATTATGAAATTGTTATATTTTATCGCTAATATTCCGCCAATGTGGTGTTTCTGGGCTTTTGAAATTGTCCTGGGTCTTGGGCATATGTTTATCTATGTATTTATCATAAAATATTGTATCCCATAACAAAATTTAAAATCTTTGGGGTTAGCTCAACCAGTGTGATTTGTCCCTATTTGTACAGTATTTAGTTATTGAAACAGAAGAAGAAAGCGAACAATAAAAGGTATTATACGGAAGTATAATCAAGTGCAATAATGACTCCATCAAAAGTACATAAATTCAAGTAGACTAATCCGTGGCTGCTGTATGACGTTGCATCATAGCGACAGTTGACACTGCGTCATGCGACAGTAATTTTATATAAATTTTATAAGGCAATTTTGCGGGATATATGTTTGAATTTACTCGTATGTGTAGGCAAGTAAATAAGCTTTGTTTTTACTTGTTTTCCTAAATCGCCTACGATATCCACGAGAAGACTTGGAGTGATCCTAATTCACTTTGCCGGAAACCACACGTCAATGAAACCTCTCCAACCCGTCTGGCCAGCGTGGAGTGTGTGCCAAATCCTACGACTGCTCTGGCCAAGTATGGCTCTGATAGTACTTGTGCTCTTGCAGTGGAGACTTAAAAAGATTTGAGAATGATGATGTAAGTAAGTACACACGTTATATACTTACATGTGTATGACTTTCAAACACCAGATACATTTTTGGATCAAGTTTAGCCATAAACTTTTCACATTAGAAAATATAGGTCAATTGCTCATTTGTGTGGGAACTATAGGAGGACGAAATCCATGCCTAATGTATTTATGAGAAATAAATTGAAATATTCTACCGCTGTGTCAATTTAGAACCAAATAATTTGTAAATAGTATTTTTGTAGTATTTTATGTTTTGTTTTAGATTGTAGTTTAATTTAAGTTTTTAGTTATTATTGTAGTTATCCCTCTCGTTAAGCTAAACGAATGATACAGATTTATGTTATCAGAGCTTGAACCGAATAAAAATATAAGTAGGTAGTAGGTAGGTATGTGAAAATAAAAAGAAATAATGAAATCCTATATTTGGATCATCTCAAACACTATCGTAATCCCCGATTGGCCGTCCACCAAGTTTATATTTATGTCATAGACCTAGATTGGCAAAGCATAGATGACTAAATCTGTAGACGTAGCACCAGCAACACTATAACTTTTTATTAGGTACCTATATGAACTGCGGGTCTACCGCCAAACACGATTGTGTTCAGTCTCTCTATGGTTTCTGACGTCATACCGCCATTTCGAACCACCTAGCAAAGCGTCATGACAATTTCAGAGTAATGAACGAATGATAAAGGTATGGATTTGACAGATAAATGGTACCGTCTAATAATTGCAAGATTGCGGCATTGCAATATGCAAACATACTGAACATTCTGAACAGAAAAAAATATTAGTTTAGGGAATTTATTGTGGTGTAGGTGTCGTGGCCAGATCGTAGAATTGTAAGTAGCTAAGTATTTAGCTTTTCAAATCCTTGAACGCTGATTTATTCATTGATCTGGGCATACTACATCATGATGTGATCAGCGGGTATTTTTAAAATAAGCATTTCATGAAATGGTCGGTACCGGTACCTCTATGTATATCGTATGTACTCGTAATGCGGTATTTTTCTTCTTCCTGCGGCGCTACAGCTCTTTGTGGGTCTTGGCCTCTTCTACAATCTTCTTTCATTTCACTCTATTGCTGGCCTTACTTCACCAAGATGTTTTCCTGCCTATTCTCTTTTTCTTTCTCTATTTTTTGTATAGGGTCTGCTTTTCCAAATTTTTGTATATTTTTGTATGTGTGATATAGCAGCAAATAAATGAATTTATCTATCTATCTATCTATTCTCCATAGATCTTCCTCGACGCAGTCCCTTCACCGCTTTCTGGGTTTTCCTGGTGGGTCTCTTCTGTTACGGGATCCACTTAAACTTGACAGAGCTGGTGTCGTGCATTCTTTCTAGGTGACTAGATACACTATCACGTCAGCGTTGAAACTCGACCAGTTCATCTGTAACATCACGCTGAGTCAAGACCTTTTCACTATCTAGGTCACTTCTCACAGTACAATCGCATTGCATTACTACAGACTACTTATTACTTCTATACTAGATCTTTGTTAATCATTGTGTGACTTATGTATGTATCTGCATGTGGCCTTTTAGTGAATAAAGATTTTATATATCTATCTATCTTAATCTCTAATGGTGCGGACAGAGCATTTTTGAGTATTGTGACTCCATGTAGACAGAGCCCAGAGCCGCAAGAACCAAAGGCTACTTTTAGCGTGATATTGGACGAGATGGAAAATGGATCCAGGTGACGTACCAATCTAAGTCTTTGTGACTTGCAGAACTTTGTAAATGCGACATCTTATAAAACTATAACATCATTGTTTGCGGCAACCTACAATTTTAGTGTCACAAAAATAGTTCACAACCGAATGAGCTGTAAATACTATGCGCTAAATTAGTTCATTCATGACATTCATTGTCATTTCCTGTTATGTAACAGATGAATGGCTATGAGTGATATTTTTAGGGAGTTGCAGATTCTCCCAACTATAAATAGGTTTATTTACATTGCTGTTATTAATAATAAAAAGAGCTGCTGTAACTAAACAATACAAAAAAATATTTTGGGGTTTCATGGTGGCGGTGGGTTTGGTTGATATTGTTACAATCCAGGGACCATACAGCTGCAGTGTCATAGAAGTATTTACTCCAAATTGTGTATTTACATATAAGTTGTATATAGATGACTTACACCAAATGGTTTCTCAACAAAGGATGCTTAAGACCTTACAAAGTGTAGAAGAAGATGTCGAAAAAAGAAGCCCGGGCTCCGGAGGTATTACGGTTTACGGTTTACTTCATGCTCTTCCCTATTTTTAAACGTTGGTGCGCTTCGAGGAATAAAATTTTAATATTTTTAATTGCTATCGGGAGCGCTACTAAAAGGTGCGCTTCGAGGAATAAAAAAGGAGTGCCTCATCAGGTGTGCCTCAAAATGGTAGCGCTTTGAGGAATACCTCGGGCTCCGAAGCAGCACAGTTAAAGATGCAATCGGAAACGCGAATGGCAGCAGCTGGCGCTATACTAAAAACTAACACGTCTTTATCCTTAATGGGGCAGACAAAGCATTTTGGGTCATGCTGATCTTAGCAGATAAAACCCAAGGTCTCAAGACCCAAAGGCCACTTGTAGCGTGATGGTGAGCGAGCAGTTTTTGCCTTTTCGCCCATTCCCTCATAGGCTCTTACGACCTGCGCGGAAAGAAAAGCAGCTAGTACACTTTAAAAATTTTCTTTTCTCCCAGACCAGCATGAGAAAATAATTAATATATAACTAACAAATAATAATAAATAACGAGTAACAAAATGTACTAAAACTATTTTAAGGGTGAATTCAGTCCGTGATCCTGAACAACTTTCCCCATTGAACATATATGATGGGGAAAGTTGTTCAGGATCACGGACTAAATTCACCCTTAAAATAGTTTCAGTATAATTTGTTAGACACTGTATATGAAATTGCTTCTCTTTGGCATTGGCCTCGTCCATAAAGCTCGCCTTACCATAACTGTCACTTTATTTACCATCCCAACTCTCTCCGCATCTAATTACCACAACAATACAAACCCTTAAATAAAATACCAGTCAACATCGACACTTCTCATTATAGCAATTTAGCGCCTATTTCTACTAGTTTATGAGTCATAAACGTTCACACGTTTTATTTATAGGCTGAGGAAGCAATTACCGGGACATGCAAAATATGGAGACTAGCGCTTTCACATTGGTGGATAGACTACAGATGTTGTCTAGTTCAAGTTTCCGATCGGTAGTCAACGTTTTATTGTTTTTTTTATTTATTTTTTTATTACAATAATTGTAAATGGTTTTTTCTACCAGTCAACCAACAGATGATGCTGGAATTGCAATCAATAAAAACCTCAGCATTATTTTTGAAGACCTATCCATTAGATACCCCACCCCATACGTATGGGTTTAATGAAAAAAAAAATGAGTTTAAGTTCTAAGTATGGGGAACCCCATTATTGTTCGTAGGGAAACCCCAAAATTTATTGGTTTTTTTTCTTTCTATTTTTGTGTGAAAATCTTAATGCGGTTCACATAATACATCTACTTACCAAGTTTCAACATTAGTTCTTATAGTTTCGGAAAAAAGTGGCTGTGACATACGGACGAACAGACAACAGACAGACAGATATGACGAATCCATAAGAGTTCCGTTTTATGCCATTTGGCTACGGAACCCTAAAAACTATTTTACAATATAAATACATACATACAACGTGGTAGGGACATACCCGTAATAAATCGAACCACGGTCTATTCTAGATCATAATAGTATAATGAAATTAAAATGAAACTACTCGTAAAGCAAATAAAGAATTGATTGATTGATTGATTGATTGATTGATCTCTGTAATAAAACAACATAACTTTACAACCGAGTTTGGGCTCAATTGATTCGTCTTGAGGACTTTAAAATTTTTAGTTTCATTGTTTTAGATAAATTACTTGTTACAATATCGTTGAACGAGCGTGCAAAATGTTTTTACTAACCTACATTGTCCCAATGCTGTGCTGGGCAAAGGTTTCCCCCATCTCCTTCCACTTATCTCTTCTTCTTCATCTAAGCGCGTTCCCGGTTGCATCCTCAGATGTGCTGCTTCAGAGCCCGGGGTGCGCTTTCCCGCTTTTTCTTCTCCAAATATAACATGCATGTAAATGGTCACCCAAGGATGCCAAAGACCTTGCAAAATGGTGAAGAAATAGCAGAACAGTTTAAATGATTTGACTATAGTTTTAAGACCGACCGCCTGCCTGACTTCAACCCTTTTTAGGAATGTATTTGTGCGAAAAGTTTTACAACCGGCCGCCGCCCGACACTAACCCTCCTTGGGAATGCAAATTTAACACGAGATGTTTGTGCTTAGTCCTTTAGTCGCCTCTTACGACATCCACAGGAAGAGATGGAGTGGTCCTATTCGAACCCGGAACCACACTCCTTCCACATAACTATAAAAGTATAACAATACAGTAAAAGTGTATAAAATTTTATTTTTGGAAACAAAATCTTTATTATAGTTACATGTAAAATGTAATAAAATTAACAATTAAGTACTTAGGCGGTGAACCCACTGCACCGCGCACCGCCGCGAAGCGCGGTTCAACACAATGACGCTCCTGCGCGTTGACGCGTTTTCAGTGTGTTGGACTAGGCGTGTTTTCTATACAAACTGAGATATGTACTTGCATTGCATACCATTGTATTAACATTTAACATTTTAAAATCTGCCGCCCGCGCTCCGCGTCGGGGCGCGGTGCAGTGGGATCACCGCCTTAGCTAATTTAGTTTTTCACGTTCATAAAACCGTTGTAAACTGTAGAGATTTTACATTGATCAGTCTTTATGTATTTATAAGAACCATTTAACGCGACATATAAATCCATTGCATAATAAAACAGACAAATATTTAAGGCCGAGCCACTCCCACCAAGCGATAAGCGTTTATTTTTTTTAATTTTCTAAGATGGCCGCCAATAGTCGACTGCGTCCGATTTGAGTGAAATTCAGTATGCAAGGGTTTTTCGAATCGCGGAATCCAAATCTGACATTTTTTTTGGAATCCAAGATGGCATCTGGATTTTAGAAATTTAACTTTTTTCGTTCAAAACGTCTTACTGGAACATCGAAGGGGTCTGAAATTTTGTATGCTGGGGTAAAGCACCGCGCGGAACTCAAAACTGCAAACAAGTTTTGATTCCAAGATTTTGCCGCCCATACATTTTTTTATGTTTCCTTACTGGCTGCAGTTTTTTACCCATTTACTCAACTGAACATGTACTTTAGCCAACTTCAACAGCTGCACGAAAAACCGCGGGCTGCTTGCAGCCCGCGCAGCGCCCGAAAAGCTAGTTTAATATTTAAACTTCCAATCCTGCGGTCATATTTTCTAAATATAATAAGCAAATTAGGTAATAAATATACGCACTGCACTTACCCACGAATGCAATTTACGTTAACGTCTAACATATAAATAACTTTTGACCTTTCAAAACTGTTCTCTATGATTATAGAATTAAGAACCATAATATTTATTAGACGTACAATGGCCATGTAGTTTATTGATTCATTTGTCAACTCAATACCTGTAACCGAAATAGGTTGCATTAATTAATGAATTCGTCATTGAAACACTTCGTATCTGAAAACATAATTACGAAATTGTGGTGGCCTAGCGGTTTAGGTACTGGCTCCGTGAGGCACGTATTCGATCCACTATAAACGCGACTTGTACTAACTTCTGAGTTTGTGCTATGGAGAGGGCTGTGCTAGGTGTTTTTCTACGTGATCGAATCAGAAATAAGAAGATTCGTAGAAGAACTAAGGTCACAGACATAGGCCAGCGGATTAGCTCAATGAAGTGGCTATGGGCGGGGCACATAGCGCGAAGAACCGATGGCCGATGGGGCAGAAAGGTTCTCGAATGGCAGCCACGTACCAGCAAGCGCAGCGTAGGACACCCACCTGCTGGGTGGTCGGATGACCTGAGAAAACGCTGGATGCAGGCCGCTTCCGATCGGTCATTTTGGGGCCTATGTCCAGCTGTGGACTTCCTGTGGCTGATATGATGATGATGACAGAGCAACACAAGCTTTTATTTTACAAACCCTTTCAAAGAAATGAATGATACATAAGACCACTTAGGTATATAATACTATGACAAATTACAAGTCAACGATCGTCTGAAATAACTTTTTTCCCTAGGAATAGTAAATCTCCGCTTATTTTTCAGCGAAATATGTGAAATTCTTGTTTGGACTCGCAGCTCGTGTGCCGCTGATGCTATCTCCACGCTCGCTCGGATTCCACCGCAGTGGGGGTACAGAGCATTGGTATAATATCTTTTTCTATTCGATGACCTCCGTGGTGTAATGATCAACACGCTAGTCCGCCAATCCGGAGGTTCTAGGTTCAATCCCCAGCCAGGGCAAGATGGAAAGAGGCCTTTTTCAAATTGTCCTGGGTCTTGGGTGTTTTAAACAGGGTCTATAAATACATACATATAACAAAATATACTGAATCTATATTTGAATGGTGGATTCAGTCCATCATACTGAACAACTAAAAAATAATTTTGGGTCTCCCATACAAGTTGACCATTAGCCTTCGACTATACACCTACATCAGCAGATCCGACTATGTACTCGTATGGAAAGTCAAAAATTATTATTCATATTTTCATATAAGTTCTTTGGTTGTTGTTTAGTATCATGGACTGAATTCACCCTTAAAATAGTTTCAGTATATTTTGTAAAACGTTATACATACCTATATGCATTTTGTAAAATATACTATTTTTAAGTTAGTATCCCTTAATACAACTTAGTTTGGGTCTAGCTCAATCAGTACGTGTGATTTGCCCTAATAATATATGTATAAGTCAATGGATTTGCCCTTATCTATTTATTTATTTACCACGTACAAGGGCGTATAGTCTGCACCGTCTGCACATTACCAAACGTCATGACTACTGAAACACGGAGGCAGTCAGTTCACCGAATTATTAGGTCATAAATCATAATGCTATCCTAGGGTCTTCCTGCAAGTTTGGATGTTTTTCGTGTGTGTAAGTGGCTATGTCAGATTTATCAAGCTGTTTATTAAATGCATTTTTATTTCACCTGCAAGTAGAAACTAAAGATGTAATAGTTTATCTGTATTTTATACTCAATAGTATCGATAATCCTCAGAAGCCGACATCACCAGAAAGTAGAAATAGAAACTAAAACGCACACTTGCCATAACCAATTCAAACCACCCGAGTACAGGTTACGCGATCCTTAGGATTTATTTCGCGAAATTGTTTATAGGGTCTGCACTGCACCGCGTTATAGCGAAACACTTTACATTATCCATGGCCAACTATACTTAAGCCCTAGACCATAGTCACCACTCTATTTTCACAGCACTAAGGTAGAATTTCCAATAAAAAAGAAGTATTATAAGCGAAAGCTCAGCGCGCTCCCAGGCGGGCAGTCACGCCTTTTGGCTCTTCCTCGTGAAAATCTACATAATGCAGGAGATGCATAATAGAGTGATTTAAATTGTTTGTATTCTATGGAGGAATTAATGTTAATGGCTACTTACCATACGTTTATCCATATGACAATGTTGAATTACTATTGCAATTGCGAAGCGTTTGATCTTAGAAGGTTGAGTTATTATGCTATTTTAAAACGGTAAATCATTTTACTTTCTCGTGCAAGTTAAATAGTCGTTTCTTTATAAAGTCATTGAGACATGCTGCGATGTTTAGAGATATATAGTAAGCGTTTTCTTTTGGCATTAAGTTCCGGTACTATAAAAAGTGCGCGTAAATCCTGGAAATAAAATGCTTTTTTCTTTGTTATTAGGTATTTAAAACTGCTAACGTTTCACTATGTTCTCTCTATCCATTGATTGTCTGAAAGAATTCGCTGACCGCTCATTGTACATTTAATGTCCTTTTTAACCGACTTCAAAAATGGAGGAGGTTATCAATTCGACTGTATGTATTTTTTTTAATGTATGTTTGTTACGCGATATCTTCGCCAATTGTAAACCGATTTTGATAATTCTTTTCTTTCCTTTTTTATTTGAAAGCCTTTACTTCCAAGTTGGTCCCATTTTAATTTGGTGAAGATATGATGAAGAACTTTGGAGATATGGAAGAAAATCCTAAAAAAAACTTGAAGTCGTTTGTTTCTTTTTGTTAAAAATTTAATTATCTGCGTGCATATATTTGTTTTATGTACAATAAAGTATTACTTACTTACTTCTTTTGTATTGTACCTTTTTTAAATTTTCATTCACGGACTCGTATAAAATTACTGGCAATTAAGAAAGCAGTTCATATTTCAAAGACATTCTACGTCACCTATCACTTTACAAGAAGCATCTCGAATTTTAAATTCAAAAATAGAACACTAATATGAATTAATAGGTGTGCGCACGACGACGTGTTTACATAGAGCGGGGGAAGACGAAAAAAAGAAAAAAAAAACTAATTGTCTTTGCTCCACATATTTTGTTTTGGACTGTGAAAAATTGCGTTTTTGACGGTTTGCGGTCTGTTTTAAGTAATACGAATATGGTGAAATTACGGTAATCTCTAGCGTTCTGCAGCTGTGGCGACGCATGCGCCTCCAATTCCGTAATCCATTTGTAGAACAAATTAAAGCTTAAAAATACAAATGATGCAGGCGTGTCGTCGAATTAAGTTTGTGGGTTATTTTTGTAACAATATTCGTATATGAGTTTAATTTATTTAATTGCATAACGTAGATGCTCACTCTGTGTGCTCACAATTGTCAATGTTTCTTCTTTTGCATTATCTAATTAACTTAAGAGTCCCCTTACCGTAGACAGAATCAGACTTTTCTATACAAACGTAGTCTAGCTCATAGGCGATTCTAGGTCTGTGGTCTAGCTTTTATTTGACACGACATGTCAGATTCCTTAAATATTTTGTCAAAGAAATTGTATTCAACATCTTATACATACAACATATAACATCTAGGCATATAACTGGTTTTCACAGTCAAAATATGAACTTCAAAGAGAATATAGTGTATCATATAATATTTGGCCATCAGTATGGAAAACTTCTACGCCCTTATATTTTCTTTCAAGTTCATATTTTTAATGTCGAAAACTATATATATAATATGCCTACATATATGCAATTTCTTTGAAATTACAAAAGGAAACTAATTTTTGAGCTGTTATTTAAATATTCGAGATGTTATTATGATTAGTTGGAAAACATATTGAGCAGTTATTTAATTTAATGGCGGTTGATTAATTATTGCGACAGTAAAACATGAACAGTAATAAAAAATCAATTAGTCGGTAATTTATCATATTACTAGTTCTATTCATTTTACTAGGTTAGGGAAAACCTATAGGTTAGGTTAGAACTGCGACCAAGGACGATGACACGACACGACGTGCGACGCACGAGTCGAGCGAGCGTAGCGAGCGTGCCGCGGCAGCGGCCGGCGAGTGCTAGGTCGGTTTTATCCATTTTACTAGGTTAGGGATAACCTATAGAACCGCTCGTTCAATTTTTTTTACGGCCCATTTAATTATTTTCCTGCTCAATTATATATTCACTAATCCAGTTTATTATTTTTTATTACTCATTTTTGTTTACTTTACTGTTTAGTTTTAACTGCTGAACTACTTATTAAACATGCCATTTATAATTTTTTACTTACGAAAACTGATATTTACAACTGCCTCTTTAAATCAGTGCCATTACAAAATACTGCCGAAATCTGACATGTGGTTTCAAAACTTCTTCTTCTTAACTGTTACTTATACGAAGTAAAACAACTAGCAGATAGAGAGACAAATAGAAGAGAATTCATACTCCACCGACAAGAGCATAGCTCTTAAATATAGATAGGTAGATTAGCTATACTAAAGTAGGAAACTTTAGTTTCTATAAAACCAGGAGTCTTCATCGGCTTTAATATTGATGGCTCTTTAAAAGCTATCATCATCATCGTCGTCAGCTTTTATGATAACAGTTGGGCATACAAGTAAGCCTCCTTTTTTCTGCGTAAAAATAAGTTACATCCGTCATAAAAACATGTCCTTAGAAGTAGAGTACTATCCGACCAAACCTAGTGGACATTGGGTGGATGACATACCTATTGGTAGGTGATGAACTTGGTGATGAATGTCAACATAGATATCAACATTTTTTGGGTGCAAACTTTAACCACAGTTTGAAATAAGACAGTTTATAAATAAATGTGGATTTTAAGTTTCCTCAAAACGCTAAATGCTTACAAGATTGTAATATGTATTATTGACCAATACCGACGCGTTGAATATTGTATGACTGACTGTTCGGTTAACAACAGTATCTGCATACTTATTGCATATTACGTTGATTTATCACCGTAGCCTTATTTTAGAGTCATACCCAGCTGTTTGCACCTTACTTGTAATGTATGTACACACCTTTGACGCAAATTATTACTGGAATTAATTAATAAACCCATATCTATTATATAAAGTTAACTAGCCATTTTCCATTCTCTATAAAATACCTAAAATATTATCTGAAATAATATTTTTTTTATGCATGCACTATATTTATCCCATGTCAGGTCACGTGACCCAAATGCCACTCTTGGCGTGATGGTGGGCGAAAAGATGGATAAAGGAATCAAAATAGTGATGGGTTGCTAGCCACATCACCTACTAACATTTTCGCCCATTCCCTCAATCGGCTTTTACGATCTGCGCGGGAAAAGAAGAACGTCCTAAGTTTTTTCTTTTTTCCCAGACCAGCATGAAAAAATCCTATTCCTAATAAAAACGTTTTCTTTAAACATAAATCCTATTCCTAATGAATACGTTTTCTTTAAACAAAAATCCTATCCCTAATTAATATGTTTTATTTTTCTACTGTCCAGTTCTATTGTAGACATTACCACATAACTAACTAAAGCCAACATGAAAATACGTCTAAGTTATTAAATACGAAACGGTTTCCCACTAAATCCATTGATTTCCGATAATTTCAACACAAATTACACCCAGAACCTTTCGTGTGACTTTATTAAAAGCTTTCAATGATTCGATTTATCAACTGAATAGATAATTACGCTTTAAATAATAGTAAATTGAAAAAACTGTTAAGTAAAAATAAAATTAATAGGGCTCGGACTTTACATTTATCATTTAAATGCGTTACCGTAACTTATTTGTTTATTTAGGCTTTTTAAGTGATATTTACTTTAATCATCATTATAATGACGTATTATGTTGTCGCCGTATTGGAAATAAGGAAATTATCAGATAAATAAGTGCCGTGGAAGGTTAAAAGATAATTAAAGTTCTAAATGAATACTCCCACATTCTGTAGATTTATTTAAGTACATATAAGTGGGCCACATAGAAAAGTACATCACCAATAATATAATAATACCACTATACTTTCATTTCATAAAAGTGTTGGTTTTAAGTACCATAACATTCTTTAGGTGAATAAAAAAGTGGTGAGGGAGTTTGTATAAATGCACTGTTATGTTTTAATTTATTAGTGAACTGAAGAATGGAAAAGATTGTGGCAGTACATGCGACAATGATTTCAGAAATCCTTGGGCGAGGCCTATGTCCAGCAGTAGACTACCTGTGGCTAATATGATATGATGATGATGTGGCACACTGTATTATTTCTATTAATAGAAGGAAGAACTAATACAGTTTATTGCCACAACATTAGGTAGACAACATCGTAAAATAGTATAAAAAATATAAATAGTCATTTATTTTTTGATTTTTAATATATTCGCCCTGAGGATACCTCCGGATGAGGTCAAAACAACGGCCAGTAGCTGAATTTCTACGTGAGTAACCAGTATACTCATCATCATCAGGTCTTACCAGTCTCCACTGCAGGAGCACGACCCTCTCTGTACTACCAGGGCCATATATTAGCCAGAGCAGTCAGAGGATTTGGCCTACACTCTCCACGCTGGCCAGACGGGTTGGAGAGGTCTCATTGATGTTTATAAGCTTTGTTTAGCTTATGTTTCCTAAGTCGCCTTCTACGACATCCACGGGGAGACTTGGAGTGGTCCTATTCTACTCTGCCGGGAACCACACAGCAGACTAAACGCATATACTACATGATAATAAAGTAATTTATTTCTTTGTAAATTGAACAATTTCTATGAATTTATTACCCAACAATATATTTTGTCGCATTGTGTGACCAAGCGAAATAAAATGCATATCAATAAAACTATTTACAGCAAAATAAAAATGGTAATAAAGTCAGTTTATCACCAATAAATCGTAGGGCCAAGGGTGTGCGAAGACGTGCCGCTCGCGGTGCCCTGCGGATTACAGGCCGTATGCAGTGTCGTGTTGCTGGCGACATTCGTGATTTACACGTTTGTCATCATAGGTGATAAATATTTTAATGACGTATCGAAATTTAAATATTGCGTTGACAAAAGAACTCGCCACTCTAAATGACACCTGGATGAGCCGATAACAACGTAAAAGTAGAGTTTAAGAGGTTTTTTGGCGGGAAGTTAAGGGGTTCGGTTGGAGTTTTCTTTAAATTATTTTGCAAACTGATTTTAGTGGACTTTATAATATGAAATTGGTGATGTTTGGTGTTATAAATGCTCATTCTCATGAACAATATGTGGAATAGTTAAAGTGGACAGTCATAGTATGGCTGTAGTGATATTTGTTTCGCGGACTGTGTGGTCTTCGGGCGTCGTCCAGTGGACTCGTATAGATTTGTCGTCAGAAGCTCCCTTAAAGCAATCAAAGGCCTACTCCAACCTTTGATTGTAACTTGTTAGGAAAAAAGAATTTCCCACGTTTTATTAACTTGTTCCTGGCTAAATACGCAGTAGCGTCAAGCGATTAATAAAAAAAATACGTAAAAGTATTATTATACAAGGTCATAGTTCAAAACTCCACTGATTCCACCTTTCTCTAATTTGAATGGAGGAGAAATAGAGATAGGAAATGACATTGGTTTGTTGTTTTGTTGGTCGACTGCGCCAGAAGGGTTATGTTTTTCGAATTTATGTATATATAATTCTTTGGCCGCTCTACAGCCTAAACGGCTTCATGGATACTTGAGAGGTGTCGTTAGATTCGTCTTAATTATGAGGATGATACTAGGTATATCAAAAATAAATAAAAAAAGAAAATGGCGGATGTTTGGCGCCAAATTATGTCTTTAAATTATTATTTTCCAAACGATCGAGTGGGGTATCAAAATAAAGGATGTTATAAAAGGATTACAAAAATTTAAGCGACTTATATGTTTAAATGAAATTTAGAAGGTAAAATCCAAACAACATATAATCTCGCTCATCCAAGCGTGTTTTCGGTTGCATCCTAGGAATACTGCTGTTGCACGCAGTCGGGTTTTTTTTTTATAACTACTTTGTTCACCCGTTCTCAGTAAAATCCTTTATGATTGATAAAAATGATGATAAGATTAAATGAACTGACTAAATCTTATCAAAACTTAATGAACATATCTCCAAAGACATATCAAATTAGAACTATAAAAACAAACACTCCCAAAACATTAACATCGTTTCATTAGGGCGAGCAGACGATCTGTTTACATCCATCGTAAGTATAAAATGGACTGTTGAAACGAAATGTTTATTTTCTAACACACTCTCTTTCGACCCGGTGACCTGACAAGTCTAATCTAAAACAAACTGTGCCTTGATCGTAGTAACCTATTTGTTGTATTGACTACTGTTGAAGTGTTGATTGTTCTATATATTTAGGCTCCTGTGCTATTTATTAACGGGATATTTTTAAATGCACATATATATAACTATTCAGCACACTAGGTAACTGCACTAATTAACTGAATGCATACCAGATAAATGACTGCTCAGCAAGAAAACTAATTGATTAACTAAACATGTCTTACACAAAACACTAAAAAATCACACAAAATACGAATTGCTTATCAAAAATACTAACGTGCACTCTAAATCCGCTAGTTTACAATGAAATATTATTAATTGCACATCAAATAAATAATCACCCCTCAATTTAATCTCATCATTTAAATACTTTTTTACATCAAATAAATCAACAATCTTATCATAAATACTGACTGCACAGCAAATAAATACTGACTGCACATCAAATTTACTAGGTTAGGGAAAACCTATATGTTAGGTTAGGTTAGAACTGCGACCAACACACGCACGAGCCGAGCGAGCGAAGCGAGCGTGCCGCGGCAGCAGCCGGCGAGTGCTAGGAAAGTTCTATCCATTTTACTACGCCACAAATATGAATTTCAGATTGTTTAGTAATATTTTCAGTTGAGTATTTTGCTGTGCAATCAGTTATTTTGATTTGCGTTTAAATTCTACCCTTATTCGTTCAGTAAAACAGTTCTGCAAATACCATTAAACAGTATACTAAATTTGATTTATTTAGTGTGCATAATTAGTGTGCAATTCAGTATTTTTGGTGAAACTTTAGAATATTTTGTTCGAAAAAAGGGAATATAACGATATCAATTTAAATACATGCCTTTATTACCCGCCGAAAAAATAACATCAGTCATACAGTAAGTACTCTACCAATTTAAAGAGTGTTTTTAAAATCAGTAGCATTTATCTGTCTAAGAATATAACCATTGTGTCCCCTGGACCCCTGTAGATCCTGTGGATGCAATTATCATATCAGCCACAGGAACTCCACAGCTGGACATAGGACATATACAAAGTAGAAGGGACATACCCGTATTAAATCGAACCACGGGCTGTACTAGATTACTAAAGTATAATGAAATTAAAATAACAGTCAAGAAACAAAAACAAATTTAGACATTCCCATACAAATCGCCCGGGCGGCCGCACACTTTTGTATGGAAATACCAAATTTTTTTTTTGTTATTTGGCTGTTATTTTAATTTTATTATACTTTAGCGATCTAGTATAGACCATGGTTCGATTTATTACAGGTATGTCCACGTTGTATAAGTAATAAAGTGTATCTACCAGTATTATCTATAAAAATAACCTAAATGAGTAAAGTTGTAACAATACCCCTCGTGCATGTCAATTCGTTAATTCGCTAATATTCCCTAAACGTGCCTCACAATACCACTCGTAGCCTTAACAGATTTGCGCAACCCCCCTCACCCCTCTTAAATCGGAGATGCATTGTTATTTATTTTCTTCTATAAATGCAGATGGGGATACAATACAATCAGCTATGAAATCAATAACAAAGTTTAGCCTAGAAATGCGAACATACGATGCACAGTTTACGATTATGCAGAGACGCACGTGGTCAGATCTGGCTCCATAAAAAAAATATGTGGAATCTGCCCACCAATAGTTACTAATCAACTTGTCTAATTTGATTTGTCTATTGTATGTGTGATTGCCTAAAATATCTTCGCTACGCAGATCGTAGAAGTCGATCGAGGAATGGGCGAAAAGCGAAAATCTTGAGAAATCATGTTAAATAAGCAATAAGTACATCAGAATCTAGCAACCCGACAAATACAGACTTGCATTTCCTTTGGATCTGGTGACCATAGACTCTTTCTGACCCGTAGGGACACACAGCCACAGTAAAAACAGCCCTATTAGTAAGAGTCCAAGAGTTGATACTTTTAGAATTATTAAAAACTCTTTTAAAAATAGTGACATTTTCACAATAACATATAGATCGCTAATCTTACAATGAACACATGTTTCCCAATGTGACAATTCCACAAGCCACTGGATCGGTCGTTGACCTGCCTGAAATAATTAGCCTTGACCCTGGGCGTATTCATTCAGCTCATAAACATCTATAGCAGTTAGTTTTAAACGCGTTTTCTCTCGAATTAACAAGTCTGCTTCTTGGTGTCTCTCTCTCTCTGTCTCTCTCTTATGTTACGAATAAACTATAGCCAAATTAAATAATAATAACATTCAGTTATTTAGACAACTGCAGTCCATTTGTTAGTACATACAAACTTACAACTAATGTTAGTAATTACATTGATTTACGTAAGCAATAGGTAATACAGAATAAATTAAATTGAAATTAAAATTGTATTAAAAATTATTGAAAATTAATAAGTCCTTAAATGATTTGGCTATAGATTTACGACTGTTTCGGCTATATCCTATCCACTTCGCAAGATTTTTGGCTTCCTTGGGTGACCGTGGACATGCATATTATACAAATGGAAGGGACATACCCGTAATAAATCGAACCACCACGGTCTATACTAGATCACTAAGTATAATGAAATTAAAATAACAGCTAAATAACAAAAAAAAAATGCCATTACCATACAAAAGTGTGCGGCCACCCGGGCAATTTGTATGGGGACGTCGAATTTTTTTTTGTGTTTTGACTGTTATTTTAATTTAATTTACGTTTAGTACGTAAGTAAGTTACGTTTACGTAAGTTTAGTGATCTAGTATAGCCCGTGGTTCGATTTATTAGGTCCTTACATATGAAATTGCCGTTCAGTATCAAAAAAGTGAAACAAGTTTTTTTAAATGAAATTATTATTTAAACAATCGAAGTATGCGCCGTTGTTATCGATACACTTCCGCTATTTTATAGGCAGATTATTGATACCTTTGGAAAAAAAATCCTGGGAGCGAGAGTCTATGAACTGTTTGAAGGCGGTTTTGACTGCCTCATCGGATTTGAAATTTTTTCCTTGTAAAGTTATCTAAATTTTGAAAAAAGTGGTAATCGGTTGGGGCAAGATCTGGAGAGTATGGTGGGTGACGCAGACGTTCCAGTCGCAGCTCCTCTAACTTGGCCATCGTTTGATGTGCAGTGTGTGGAGTTCGTTATCCTGAAGGAGCAGTGGGCTAGAGCAATTTATCAGTCTCGGTTGTTTAATGGCGAGCTTTTCCATCATTGTTTGCAATTGTTGGCAATACAAGTCTGCAGTAATCGTCTGGTCTGATCTCAAGAAGCTGTAGTGGATAACACCAGCACTGGTCTACCAAACACTAACCAGAATCTTCTTTTTGGTCAGTTTTCGCTTAGGGCAAGGTTTTGCCGGTTCTCCAGGGTCAAGCCATTGTAATGATCGCTTCCGATTGTCGTACAGGATCCATTTCTCATCACAAGTCACGATACGGTTCAAAATCCCCTCATTTTTGTGGCGATTAAGCAAAGAAACGCAGCAAGCAACGCGTGTTTGTTGGTTTGCTTCAGTCAATTCGTGCGGTACCCACTTTTCGAGTTTTTTAATTTTTCCGATTTGGCGCAAGTGGATAAGTATCGTTTTGTCACTTACGCCGAAGGCTGCTGCTAATTCAGAAGTGGTTTGAGATGGATCCGCTTCCACTATCGCCTTCAATTCTTCGTTATTCACTTGAGTATCAGGTCGTCCACGAGGCTCATTGTGTAAATCGAAATTTCCAGAACGGAAACGTTGAAACCAAAAACGCACCGTTCGTTCGTTAGCGGTGCCTGGTCCATACACGTCGTTAATTCTTGAGTCGTTTCTGCAGCACTGGTGCCACGGTGGAACTCGTATTCGTAAATACCGCGAATTTTCAATTTGTCCATAGTTGTTGTTATAGCAATGTTGAAACTCAAACAAATGATGTTAAAACAAATGAAATACGAATTTTAAAACAATCTTTTTCTGGCTTTATTTCGAAATAAATTTGAATTTGGAATTCCTAATGAAACGCAAGATATTTGATTTTAAAGTTGCCAGTATTGAAAATCGGCAATTTCATATGTAAGGACCTAATATTACGGGCGGGTATGTCTCTTTCACTTAGTATACTCGTATGGAGAAGAAAAAGTGGGAAACCTCAGATGTGTTGCTTAGAAGCCCTGAGTGCGTACCCCGGGCTCCTAAGCAGCTCAGCTGAGGATGCAACCGGGACAGCGCTATGATGAAGACAGAATTTATTTTAGGCACTCTAATTAAAGTGCCACTTAGCGCCAATGCCCGTTACTAGTGAGTGTTGCAATTGCAACTGAGGATCAGCAAATAAATTCCACCGATCCACGTTTCCAGATAATCTTGCCCCGATCATGATTTCATCTCTAACCGTGTCAGTTACCACATCTGTGTATGTAGGACGCCATGGATAGTAAGTTAGCCTGGACACGAGTTCACACAGCGACGGCGATGTTTAGTTTACATTTCACTGCTCGTTCATCACTGTTAAGGTGAAGGGGTAAGCAAATGGCCTTGAAGTGTGAAATAAATTGTTAACTCGTAAATATGGTAATAATTTCCATATTGCTCTTCGTCATGCACTAGATATCCTTTTAAATTATTTTATGAACTGCCGTTGTAACTATTATTGGTGATCCGTCTAGCTTTAAAACTTGCCGTGGCCACTTTTGGCGGAGGCAAGTTTTAAAGCTAGACGGACTAATGTAAATACTTTCAACGGTGGTTCATAAAATAATATAAAGGGCTATCTAGTGCATGACGAAGAGCAATATGGAAATATGTATATATATATATCACCATATTTACGAGTTAACAATTTATTTCACACTTCAAGGCCATTTGCTTACCTCTTCACCTTAATTAAAACATGTGATGTAATGTAACGAGCGATGTATCGTGAAGATGTATGGCGGCAACGTTCCAAAGTTGACGGAGTAGCAGTGGTTGGCGAACTTGTCGGTACATGCCCTGGAGGTCGCCACGTGCCGCGGTTCCCACGCGCCCCTGGGGGCGCCGGGAGCGAATGGTCTGGACTCCATATGTAGGGTTATCACAGCTTTATTATTTTTTTTATTTTTAAAGAAAGATTTTTGCCAGGTAAAATTAAGTAGGATCACTAATGGACGCGGCCGGCCTACGGATGGCGAGAATTTCAGAAGCGCGTGTTGTTATTCAACTAGTTCCTTGAAAGGCATACTTACTATCACGTCTTTATCCCTAATGGGGCAGACAGAGTATTTTGGGTCTTGCGGCTCTAAGCAGTCAGAGCCCAGGGCCGCAAGACTTTAATGCCACTTTTAGCCACGTGATGGTGTGCGAGAAGGAAGGATAGATGTGAAGAAGTGATGGGTCGCTAGCCGCTTCGCCTATTAACATGATTTGCATTTTCGCTCATTCCCTCGATAAGCTTCTACGATCTGCGGGGGAAGAGAAGCAGCTGGTATATTCTAAGTTTTTTTCTTTTCTCCCAGACCAGCATGGAAGCATTTTCGCTCAGTCTTCCGCGATTTAACGATGTAGCATCCGTTAATATACAGATTAACCAGGTATATCTGATACTTTTTAGTTAAAACTAACGTGAGACACAGACATAAACGGGTCACTCAAGTAAAAAAGGAGTGTGGTTCGGGACGTCTTCGTGTGACGTCGCGCATCACATTCGCCCTGATGACGACCTCCGGATGAGGTCGAAACATGTCGGCCAGTAGCTGATTTTTTACGTGAGTGAATATGTAATACTTTTCAAACTTTATCGTACCCGGATTACCGGGTAATCCGGGTACGATTAAGTGTGAAATTATTGCAGATTACCTAGTAAATGCGTATTCCGTAATCTAACGGTAGCATATTACAATCACAGCTCTACGACAGCCCTACCCGGTGAATTCAGACCATATCACTCGTGAATTGGGAGCGACCTCCACTAAGTTGTTTTCATACCTAATCTCTTGTTTTCGTAAGTCACATGCTGCAAAACCGAAGGAGATCCCTTAAACAACACCATAGGTACCTACTTACCTATTTGTACATACACAAACAACAGTTCATTGCACTTTTAATGAATTTGTTATTGTACATCAGATAATGTACGTAAAAACATACATATTACCACACCTCGCCGTGTGGATTCCGGATGTATTATAGGACTAAGCATTAACATCTTGTCTACAATTGCATTCCCAAGGAGGGTTGAAGTCAGGCGGCGGTTGCTTCTGTAGCTACTTTTTCGCACAAATGCATTCGAGAAACGTCAAGAGTCACTAAATTGTTTTGGCTATTTCTTGTCCACTTCGCAAGGTTTTCGGCATCCTTGGGTGACCATTGTCTTGCATATTATATTTGGAATAAATAAGGGGGAAAGCGCACCCCGATCTCCGAAGCAACAATGCAATGCTACGAATTGCCTCATTTCTGAAATTCTGATTCGATCGCGTAGAGAAATACCGAGTATAGCCCTCTTCATAGCACGTTGAGTGACCTTGAGCCTTCTTAAGAGATCCATAGTTTATACACATTGTTTATACACTGAAGTATTTTGGACGAGAAGAAACTGCGTTAATATTGTTTTAATTGATATTTTTTCCTTTACAAAAGCCGTTTTGTTGCGATATCTCTCTCTAGCTCAGCGTTTTCCCAGTTGCATTTTCATAAATTGTTTTGTTGCGGTAATCACATCCGTCAAACATTTGAAAATTATCATACTTACTTAGATGAACATGATAAAAAATATAATACATCAGTAAGTAAGAGTACTCTTGATGGTGTTGAATCCGCTAAATCATGACAAGTCAAATCAGACACTTTTCCCCAAATGTCAAAACAAATATTTTCTATGGGATTTGTATGAAAATCAGAACCGTAAGGTCATAGTTTTTTGAAGTCAAATAGCGTACTTAATATCAGTTTTTCTGCATTCATAAATCTAAAATCATGTTGACTTGAAAATGGATATGATCAATGACGTTACCAAATAATTTATTTTTGACCCAGTCATCTACCCAACATAAAAGTAGAGCTGCATTTTCACTTTAATTTTTTTTGTCTGTTCTGACTTCGTCATCACATAAATGTGATTAACGCACTGCTGGACATAGGCTTTTCTTTTTTCGCGCCATTTTAAGGATCCTATTCCAGTCGCATCTATAGATTTCCCGCCAACCTCACAATGTTGGTCAAACAAATGATTGTCTGACCAACGGCTAGTCGAGCATGACGTATGTAGACCAAAACCACAACCTAAAATAAGTCTAAACAAATTTGGCGCACAGATATGTAGTTTATAACTTGTCTTAATACAAGAGACACTTTTTACCCAGAAAACCGTGATGTTACCGTGAGATTATCAAATAACGAATTATTCACGCCGGCTATAGCTAATTAAATCATACATTATGTCTGAATTACCTTCTCATTTTTTGAAGTAATGAATTTTTGTGCATTTTTTTTTTCAAATACTCATTCCTATGTTGTATTGTAGCATTGTCTATAAAAAAGTACGGTATAATTACCTACTTAAATGTATATATTAATGGAGGCTGCCAAACGGCGCAAATATTCATCTTTTAGTGGGATAATATATTGGGCCGTTTGGTGTAAAAAAAATGTGGACTATGGGGCTTGGTGCAAGGAGATTTAATTTGGTTAAAGAAATCTCCCCGCGACTGATAGCCGCCACTGGTAAAAAGAGTGCTGGCTGCTTTTCCGCTCAAAAGATTAGCATTGCAATCCAGCTATTTAAGTTTTTTTTTTATATAATTCAAAGAAATAAAAATATTATTTAATTACGTTCCTTCAAATTAAATTCTCAATACAAATAACATATTTCCATTTAATGCATCTTGTATGAAATATGGCACTCGGCCGATCAAAGCAGACATACTTGCATTAATTTAATGATTATAATTCACTCGAACCAATCGTTTCCTCCCTTTGAAGTTATAATTAGAAGAAATCATGTTTCACTTAACTAAATACACAACTGTATTAATAAAGAGATTTTAAAGCATTATGTCTCTATTCATTTTAAAGTTAGTTACTGATGATTTGACCACTAAGTATATTATATATATTTTACAGACGATTCGAACACTAAATTTTTCGGCCACTAGAGAGAATTGTCCCTAATTCCCTATTCATTTTAAACTGTTTGTTTTTTCGTGTGTGTAAGTGGCCAACACTGGTGTCAGAATTTTCAAGCTGCCTAAAGGCATCCGACATAGCTTGACGACTGCCATGCAATGATGACAACCAGGACCAACGGCTTTACGTGCCTTCCGAAGCACGGAGGAGCTCGAGAAAATTTTGTACCACTTGTGGTCACCCATCCAAGTACGGACCACGCCCGGGGTTGCTTAACTTGTGAAAGCGCTAGTAATGCGTTCTCCCACGGGGCCACCGAGCTCCTCTATTTTAAACTTATTGTTACTGATGATTAGACCAAAGTATTTATTTTGTGGCCAAATTTCGAAACGTCACTTGTGACTGTTTGTACATCATAAAAAAGTTTCAAATATAATAATAATACCTATGCATTTTTTTAAGGATAAAAAGTTAATTTCTTTATTAAATGTAGGATATCTATATCAATTAATTCATTACACTGTAACATTTCGATGTGTCACAAATGTCACAAAAAGCAAACATTACCTACTAAGTTCTAGTGGTGTGGACTATATGGTAGAGTCTGGTCAACGAAAGCTGTCCCTGAATAACCGTAGCATATTCAAAAATATCATTTTTATATTATGAGAACTTTATTTTATTACCTAAAATGTAGGTAGTTATATTACTCAAATTCCATCTAATTTAAAAAATATATAAAAAGGCCAAAGTCTGGACAAGAGTCCAAAAGTCCGGACATGTTTGGACTGATCCGGACGTATGGTAACACTATATGTACATTGTATATTGTTGTTGTGTCTGTAAGGTATGGCGGTACCTATAGTTAGTAAGTAACATTTATATTATGTATCAGGAGGTAGTCGAATAATAAATTAGTTAGAATCCAACCGGCGTTTTATTACGTTGCACTGGCGACGAGGTGCTAATAAAATTGGTTTTTTTGAGAAACCTACGCGTATTTCGGGCCAATTTATATCAATTTTAATCGTTTGTGTATATTAGCACGTTATTTATTAAATAATTACGATGCCAATCGGAAAAATCGAACCTTTCGATTTGAGCTCTAAACAATGGCCGGCTTACGTAAGACGTGTCAATCAGTTCATTAAACTCAATGAGATAAAACCGGAATTAAAAGTGTCGATGTTGATAACGGTGGTCGGTGAAGCTACTTACAGCTTAATGTGCGATTTGTGTGCACCAACTAACCCCGAAGATAAGACCTACGATCAGTTGGTGGAACTAGTTCGAGCCCACCTCGAACCGCAACGGTCAGAAATAGCCGAAAGGCATATTTTTCGACAGAGGAGGCAGCGGGTCGGGGAAAATCTCACCGAGTACCTCCAGGCCCTCAAACACCTTGCGGTCACATGCAATTTCGGGCCCCGACTGGAAGAGGATCTCAGGGATCAATTCGTATCGGGATTATCGAGTGAGCTGATGAGATCTCGAATTTTCGCCGAGAAGTCGATCGACTATCAGAAAGCGGTGGAGCTAGCTCTGGCTCTGGAAGCGGCAGACCGGCATGCCGAGACAAGCGGCACGGCCGGGCAGCGCGCGGCGGGGAGCACGGAGGACGGTGGCAGCGCAGCCGGCGAGGGCCTGCATGCTGTGCGAGCGCGCCGCGGTGGGGGCGCGAGAGGCCAAGCCTCAGGAGGCGCGAGAGGCGCGAGGGGCGGAGGCCGGGACGGCGCGGAGTGTTGGCGGTGTGGCAAGGCGCACCCGGCGGCCCGGTGTCGTTACGTTAATTACAATTGCGATAATTGTAATCAACGCGGACATTTACGTGTGATGTGCGGCAAAGTGCGTGATCGTGTAGGTAAATTTAGTGAAATGCGTCAAAATTTCGTGGAAGAGTGTTCGGAAGAAGACGACTTTTTTAATATGGTGGTATCGTCGTGTCAAGGTAACAGTCCCTATTTTATTAACATTCGAGTGAACTCGACAATTTTAGAGTGTGAGATTGATACGGGCAGCCGGATATCGGCTATAAACTTTGATGACTATCAGTTATTTTTCAAAAATTGCAAATTAAATTTCGATAATCTGTTATTGAGAAGCTATTCCGGCTCAAAAATTGAACCTCTAGGTTACATTTTTGTCAATATTCAATTTAAAACGGTCACAGCTGATAATGTTCGCTTATACGTTATCAAGGGGGGCGGAAGACCCTTACTCGGTCGAGATTGGTTGAAAGCATTACAAATAACTCAAATTAATGTAAATAAATTTATCGAAGAGGATCGATTAGTGAGCCAGCTATGTAAGGAATTTCCCGAAGTTTTCACTAATAAATTAGGTACTTGCAAAAAAACGTTACGGTTACAGCTCGCAGACTGCGATGGGGTGTACTATCGCGCGCGGGCCGTCCCGCTGGCGCTGCGCGATCGGGTCGAAAAGGAACTTGAGCGTTTACAACGCGACGGAACCATATTTAAGGTGGAACACTCGGACTTCGGGACTCCGATCGTACCGGTGGTTAAAAGCAACGGAGAGTTACGAATATGTGGAGATTATAAAATAACTATCAATCCCAAATTGAAACGAGATCATTATCCACTCCCGCGTATAGAGGAATTATTTGCGAATTTAAGTCATGGGGATGAATTTACAAAAATCGACCTTCGACATGCCTACGAACAGATTTTACTTGAGCCCAGTTCACAAAAATTTACAACGATTTCGACACACATTGGTAACTTCTCGTACCGCAGAATTCCTTACGGTCTCTCATGTGTACCCGAACAGTTTCAAAAGTTGATGGAAGAGACGTTGCGTGGTGTTCCAGGAACAGTGGTATTTTTGGATGACATTTGCGTCACAGGTAAGGACAGATACACACACATGCGTAATCTGCGAGCTGCTCTTGAACGACTACGGCAAATGGGCCTCACGGTTAAGTTAGAAAAATGCTCTTTTTTACAAAAAAGTGTTAAGTACCTGGGTTTCATAATTGATAAAAATGGGCTACATCCGGATCCGATCAAACTCGATGCGATTGCCAAAATCCCCACCCCCAAGGATGTCACGCAATTAAAAAGCTTTCTCGGCCTACTAAACTACTATGGTAAATTTATTCCAGATTTAAGTTCATTACTACATCCGTTGCATAGTCTTTTAAGAAAAGACACCCAGTGGGATTGGGATTCACATTGTGCAAAAGCATTTGAGAATGCATAAAAGTCACTGCTAAGTGATAAAGTATTAGCCCATTACGAGGAGGGGCGGCCGCTCGTGTTGTCCGTGGATAGTAGCGCATACGGTGTAGGCGCGATCCTGTCGCACCGCTACGACGACGGCAGCGAGCGCCCCGTCAGCTGCGCGTCCCGGACTCTGAACGAAGCTGAGCGTAATTACAGTCAGCTCGACAAGGAAGCCCTAGCTATTTACTATGGGATTATGAAACATCACCAGTACTTATTTGGACGGCGTTTCATATTGCGTTCTGACCATAAACCACTCACTTACATTTTTGGTGAAAAAAAGGGCATCCCTCAGACGGCGGCTAGTCGGCTGCAGCGGTGGGCCGCACGACTAGCGGGCTATAATTTTACTATTGAATTTGTTAGATCAGCGGATAACGGTCCGGCTGATACTTTATCGCGATTACCACTGACACATGAGCGGCCACTCGATTCTCATCTTGATTATTTAAATTATGTTCAGGAAACATTACCAATTGATTTCAAAGATGTGGCTAAAGAGACCCAAAAAGATACATTGCTAAGTAAAATTTTAGGGTATTTAATGTTCGGTTGGCCATCATCGCCTACTTGTGACGAAGAAAAAGTATTTTTTTCGCGTAGACAAGACTTATTTACCGATCACGGATGTATAATTTACAAATATAGAGTGGTGATCCCAGTTAAATTAAGATCAGAAGTCTTGAAAGAAATTCATAGTGGTCATTTAGGCATGAATAAAATGAAGAGCATCGCACGGAACTATGTTTATTGGCCGAACATTGATCAGGAAATAGAGGAGATGTGTCGCGCGTGCGAGGCGTGCCACTCTGTGCGCGACGCTCCTGCTCGTGCGCCGCTGCACCCGTGGGAGTACCCGCTTCATCCCTGGCAAAGAATACACATAGATTTTTTTGATTGTGCTGGTAAACGATTCTTGATTGTGGTAGATGCTCATTCAAAGTGGATAGAGACAATAGCCATGGGAAGTACGTCAGCGAGTGCCACTATTACGGCTTTGCGATCTATATTCGCGAGATTTGGTATCCCATCACAAGTAGTATCTGATAATGGCCCGCCATTCTTTTCTGAAGAGTTTAAGGATTATTGTACAAAAAATAAAATAAGACATTCTTTATCTATACCATACAGACCCCAAGGTAATGGTGAGGCAGAGAATGCTGTAAAAACCATTAAAAAGGCAATTAAGAGGGCAGTCTTCGAAAAAGAAGATATTTCAACCGTTCTTTATAGATTTTTATTTCAATATCGAAATTGCGAGCACGCTACGACGGGTGTTTCGCCCGCCGTGGCGCTCCTGGGACACCGCCTCCGTGGCCGTCTAGATGCACTGAGGCCGAATGGTGCGGCTGTGGTGCACGCCGCACAAGATAAACAGGTATTGGCCGCTGGTGGACAGCACTCCTGCCTCTCACCTGGCGATGCCGTGCTCGCACGTGATTACTCAAAAACGGGAAATAAATGGGCAAAAGGTTATGTCTCGGAGGTTACAGGACCTTCATCTTGTAAAGTAAAGATTGGTGAAACAACTGAATGGCGTAGACACCATGACCAAATAGTTCCAATCACAAAAAACAGGTATTCGCTGTCACGTGCGAGTACACAGCCACTGCTTGAAGAGACGGAAGGGTCTAATAGTCATGATACATTACCTAAGGATGTATCAGAGGAGGCCGGCGGAGGTGAGGTCGCGACTCAGAGTGAACCAAAAAACGTTGTACCTTTAGTAAATAACTCGGAAGATGAATTTGAAGACGCAATAGCGGTTGCTGGTGAGTCTCGGCCGTCCCTTCCGTCGGACGCCTCAGAGCGAGCTAGGAGAGCTCATAGGAGAGCCAAGATTTTAGAATAAATATTTTGTAATGTTCTAAGCTGGAATTTTGTATTTAGAAACACTTAGCTTTAAGTATTTACCTACAATTTGGTGGTGGGATGTGTAAGGTATGGCGGTACCTATAGTTAGTAAGTAACATTTATATTATGTATCAGGAGGTAGTCGAATAATAAATTAGTTAGAATCCAACCGGCGTTTTATTACGTTGCAGTGTCAACCATCCTCAAATTTAACGTAGGGTACTTTAATACCTATTCCTGAGGGATGCATAAAGACATCGCGGTCGCGATGCGGTCGAGTCGCGGTCAGAAGCTAGTTATCCAAGTCTCACATATATTCATCCGACAACAAATTGGAAGTTGGACCACATACAAAAACAACATCCAGTTTGATACATGGCAGCTATCGGCTTAGCTCCTACAAATCTCTCCTAACACAGCGTTTATGAATTGACATAATCTTGGATTACTAAATGGGCACAAGTAGAGGCACCATACTTCATAGAAATCACTTTCGAGTACGTCGGATCGTAATATTTCCTGTTGATATCTCATACTCACAGAAAATCAGGTATTTTTAATCCTATAAATTGTAAGCAAAGGAAAATTTTTATACTTTAGATTAAATCAAGTCACCATATAAAGTATTCTCTCTTTTTCTCTTTATTCTATCTGTTTGTTAGACACATAGATACGATACGTACGTACCTACTCATAACAAAATAACACCCCTGTATTTGCATGAAAGGTAAAAAAAAATAAAGATATATTCCACACCGTCCGTATTTTAATCTGAACATACTAATTACTCGAAGCATCCTGAACAAGTGATATTTTACTAGGATTTTAGTTGCTAGGATACATAAAATATCTCAAATAACTTTTACCGGTGGGAGTGGGAACCCTAGCGGGGATCAATAAATAGCGCATTAGATAAACTGTCAGTTTCCTGTAGCAAAATCCTTGCATGTTAGATCATTGAGTTATTATTTTAAGCAACGATGCCACTTCGCAACAGCCGTAAGTGCCGTAACTCGTAGCGAAACGGTGTAAAAGAAGTTTGAATAGTACCTTTAGCGCCATCTAGTGTCGAGTAGACGAACTAATATGGTTTGAGTCAAAGTAGAAAATGGTATTATCTAGAAGTTTGATTATTTATTTTGTTTCTATTTTACTGGTAAGTTATTGTACAAAATTATTTGACACAAAATGCTACTTTCAACATTTTTTTCACCTAATTATGAATCTATTTGGTTTTATACAAAGTGGAAAGGACATACCCGTAATAAATCAAACCACGGGCTATACTAGATCACTATAGTATAATGAAATTAAAATAACAGCCAAAAAACAAAAAAAAGATTGGCTTTTCCATACAAATCGTCCGGCCGGCCGCACACTTTTCTATGAAAATGCCAAAAATGTTTTTTGTTCTTTGGCTGTTATTTTAATTTCATTATAATATAGTGATCTAGTATAGCCCGTGGTTCGCCCGTGTTTATTACGGGTATGTCCTTTCCACGTTGTATGTGTGGAATTGAACTTTTATCTATTAAATTTAGAAAAAAGGTAATAATTAGTAAACCAGTTTAAAAGTATCACAAACATAGTTAAATGTTCATGTTTTTCTGTTGTTTTCTTTCTATATTATATATTTTTTTAATCCGGACCTACATCCTTTCTAGTATTATAAATCAAGACACAGTTCCTTCAATCTACCCTATTAAGAGACAGTATGAGTAATTTTACTACTTTACTACAAAAATAAATATGTATTTGTATGTACCGATTATATAGAGGTACTTTTTTATAAAAACATAATATCGACTGTCCAACATTTTTATGAGATAAGCATGCAACTTAAGATACAAAATGTGAGTTCACTTAAGCTATAAATAGAATAAGATCGACATACTTGCACCAAAATAACTGACGCTGATAGTCTGAGGGCTTTGTTGTTCTTATTTTGAGCTTAAATTCTGCGCCGGCGCCGACTATAGACAAGATTATGCTTTTTAAAGCTAACATGGCCGATGGAATTAAATTATAGCCATTTTGAGTCTATTATTTGTTTTAATGTTAACTATACGTATACAGGTCGGTAAGGGTCTTAGGTAAGGGTACAGCAATATATTTATTTTCTGTAGCATTTTTGTTGCGGAATGTAAACTGTGTAATGGACTGAATTTAATGGTTAACATACTAGTCCGCCACTCCGGAGGCACCACTTTTCTTATTGCAAAAAGAAAAGTGGTCTTTTTCAAACTGTCCTGGGTCTTGCTTGAGTGTTCATCTATATATGTACCTATTCATTTTTAAATATTGTATTGTTGAGTTTTTTGCACTATCACGTCTTTATCCCAAATGGGGCAGACAGAGCATTTTGAGTCTTGCGGCTCTAAGCTGGCAGAGCCCAGGGCCGCGAGTCCCAAAGGCAACTTTTAGCGTTGATTTAGTATTACTAGTATTTTTTAGTAGTATTATTACATAATACAAGTTTAAACTTACATTGGGGCTAGCTCAATCAGTGTGACTTGTCCTCATATATTATTATCATATCATATATTATGTTTATTTATTAATTTATTATTTGCAGTAAAAATATGCCCACCGCATAAAAAATTGGCCCTATAAAATTGATGTTTAATAAACTATCCATTTTGAAAGACATTATTATTTCTTTATATGTAGGTAAAAGATTTAAAAATCCACGACCTGCGGATTACAAGGCAAACACCTTGACCACTGGACCATGGGGAGGCAGTCAGAAAGTATTTACCAAATATCATTGTCAAATCCACTTTCCACAATAGTCCATCGGAATTTCTCACGTCCCGAACCTGCGCAATAAAAGGTGCCATTACCCAACACATTAATTTCCAAGTCATGCGCGGGCGCAAGAAACTCTATATCATACAATACTTTCGCAAGTTTCGTCTCGACTTTCCACGATCATTTTTATACGTGCATTATACCCGTACTTTTCATATACTTACTGACTTTGCTTTATTCGTTTCCATTGTATTAAGGCCCCGCCAGTTTTTTATATGTTTTCTAAATGTCATGAAGCTCCCATCAAAGATACTTAATTTATCGTTGAACAAACATTTATACATATAGTTCATTCGTTCAAATGGTTTGTAATACCTACATCCATAAGCTATTTTGGAAACTATCGTCTACAGGTCGCACTTCTCAACTTTTATAAGCAGTTAACGCGAAACGTACCTTTTTTTATTTATTTTGCTGACGTTTCGTTCGGGTTTCACCGAACGTGACATTTTATCCAAATGTTACAAGGTCTTACATTGGAACCGGATGAAGTGATGGTGAGTTTTGACGTGGAGTCACTTTTCACTAACGTTCCAATTAAGGAGTGTTTGGATGTCGTGAAAGAAAAGTTGAGTGACAACGAGATGCCCTTTAACTACATTGAGCTGCTGGAAAATTGTTTAGATGGCAATTATTTCCTTTTTCAAGGTCAATACTTTCTCCAGATTGATGGAGTCGCAATGGGAAGTCCCGTAGCCCCTGTACTTGCTAATCTCTGGATGGAACATTTTGAAGAAAAAGCGTTAAGCATTGGCCCTAAAACGATTAAGTTGTGGAAGAGATACGTAGATGACGTTTTCAGTATCGTGAAAGGAGGAAAACATGAGGTAGATCAGTATGTTGAACATCTTAACTCAATCCACCCGAAGATAAAGTTCACTTATGAGATGGAAACAGGCAGATCGTTGTCCTTCCTGGATGTCAAAATAACCGTTAGACCCGATGGGTCCATGTCTCACTGTGTGTACCGGAAACCTACACACACAGACAGGTACCTAAATGCCACATCAGATCACCACCCGCGTCACTTGCAATCCGTTGTGACATTACTTAAAAACAGGGCACTTGACCTCTGTGACCCTGAGCATGTGGAAAGCGAGCTGAATCATGTTCAGGAGGTACTCAGGAACAACGGTTACAAGTTGAGCAGGACGCACATACTACCGAAAAGGAGACGCAAGCACCCGGATGTATGTAGGCAGCCGGCATACATGCCCTATGTCCGAGTAGTAACAGATAAGATCGGAACCATGTTGAGAGCGTATTCTATACCTACAGTATACACACCATGTAGTAAAGTAATCAACATGGTAGGCACTCCGAAGGATGTGCTGCCACTACAAACTCCAGGCGTCTATAAGGTGGATTGCAGTTGCGGTGCTTCCTACTCGTACGAGTATATAGGTCAAACGAAGCGGACTATAGCTGAGAGGATCAAGGAGCACATCGCCGCTGTAAAGAACCGACAAATCACCAAATCGGCCATTGCAGAACATCTACTCGAAGCAGGCGCTAATCACTGGATTGAATTTCATCGTACGCAAGTCCTCGCTGGCGATTGCCACTATCGCACTAGGATGGTACGTGAGGCGATTGAAATTAAGAAACATCCTAACAATTTCAACCGAGAAGATGGTCTTAAATTGTCAGCAGTGTGGAATCCAGTGATTGACAAAACACAACCCCGATTTGGTGCACAATCGGTTAACCACCAGAATACGGTTGCGTTAGGGAATAGGGACACTGTGAGTGTAGTGTGTGACGGTACTTGGGAAATGAACAATATGACGGTGGACGAAGATCACACCGGGCAGGGGGAGGCGTAGGCGTCATCGCTGCTTCAGTCAAGCTGGGACCACGTTCGGTGAAACCCGAACGAAACGTCAGCAAAATAAATAAAAAAGGTACGTTTCGCGTTAATTCCCGTATGCATTAATTTAATAATAATGCAACGCGATAGTTTAAAAGTATTTTATAAGCAGGTTTAATAAATTATATAGAATTTTTTGTCGATTCAGTTTTTAGAAAGTTTTCAAAATGGCGGAGATATGGGGGTTTAAAACTTTAAATTATTCATATTTCGGCCATTTCGAAAAAATTTCAAAAATGTCATAAATCTTTTTTGTTACCCTTATGAGTACGCAATTTTTTTGTTTGAGCAACTTTTTATCCGATAAACTTCAATGGATAGGGGTAAGTCGCGAGGTTTACACTCACTCACTCACCGAACGAAGCATAGAAGCGGTGAAGCTTCTACTCAGATGTCGATTTTCTGTGAGAGTGTGGTACCTCCCCGGACGAGCCGGCCCATTTATGCTACCAGCAAAACTGAGTTTTGCTGGTAGCGTGGCTAATTAACAAAAATATATACATATCTAGGATTTCAACTGGTTTTCAAAAGTAATATATGAACTTGAAAGGGCAATGTTGCTTATAAATGCAACATACTGAAATATTTTTTTAAGTAATAAATTTTTGATTAATTCCGGAATATAAAATTTTTGGGCGAATAAAAAAAGGCAACCTTATTTTTTAATTTTACACATTATTTTTGAACTATTGTTGACCAAAATTCTAAGTTTTCTCAACTTCTTATTTTTTTATTTTAAAGGGTTAAGAAACAATGTTACAAAACAACCAAGCGTCAATATTAGGGTTCATTTGTACTTTGCAATTGGTCCATTTAAGTTTTAAGACTTGTACACGTTAAAATTTTAGTGTACATTACGTGTAATGTTTATTTATAATTTAAATATAAATAAAAAATACACGTTATGTAAACTAAAATTATTGACGTGTAAAAGTGCCTGCGAAGGCCTAATTATTGAATATATATTTGATTCTTTGATTCTAAGTAATTTAAGCACTTTTTAACGTGATACATTGGAAACATGTGACCAGCATTAGTATGCTGCGCCGAGCGCAGAGCGCGCACGACCAAGATTTACTGTTACGAGCGCATCTCGCGAAATGTGGACGATCTGCCTGGAAGCGACGGCTTTTGGCACATAAACACTATCACGTCTTTATCCCTAACGTAATGGACAGAGCCTAGCTGTACGACGCAAAAGCCCTATTTATTTTAACAAGATATTTTTTTTAAACTAATACTCGGCTACAGAAAAAATCATACTGAAAAGTACATTTGTCCAGTTAATGCAAGCACAGCAGGAAGCAACAGCTAGTAATATACAACGTGGAAGGGACATACCCGTAATAAATCGAACCACGGGCTATACTAGATCACTAAAGTATGATGAAATTATAATAACAGTCGAAAGAACAAAAAAAATTTTGACATTCCCATACAAATCGCCCGGGCGGCTGCACACTTTTGTATGGAAAGGCCAAAATTTTATTTGTTATTTGGCTGTTATTTTAATTTCATTATACTATTATGATCTAGTATAGACCGTGGTTCGATTTATTACGGGTATGTCCCTTCCACTTTGTATATATTTTTGAAATTTGCTATTTTTTTTATTTCATACCCCACTCGGTATGATTACATTTATTTTATTTTTAATTAATTATTTTATATATGGCCTACACAGTACACAGGGCGCTAAATTTACCGTAACCAGCGGCGGCCTTAACCATTGCGAGGCCCTTGTCCTTTGTATGTCATTCAAAAGTCTTTGGCGCCAGTAGGCTAATCATATTTCGCCGCCCCTGAATATACCGCCCCAAGTCCAGTTATTTCTGTTCCGCGTGCCCCTAGGCACGTGCCTACTTTGCCTTTATTTTATTTGTTATATTATACCTAAGAGTGAGGAGTCAAAATACATAATTACTAAAAATAAATCAGCTCGGGTTGTTGCGCAAGGCCCCTAAAAGCGCGAGGCCCTGGGCGATTGCCCTGCTCGCCACCCCCTAAGGCCGACTGTACGAGTAATATCACATAGCCTATAACCAGGGGACAGCCAAGACGCTTCCTACGATACCTCATTTCCCAAGGTATCATGGATATGTTTGAAGATACGAGAAAACAAATGACATACATACATACATAGCAGCGAAACACATGACCCTCCTTTTGGCGTTGCCGTAGTCGGGAAAAAATACACATTGTATAGCTTTCAAAAGCGCATTTTCCCAAGCTCCATACACCCACTGCAATTAGTAGTCACGGTTACAAGTTCGCATTGTCGCCAAATTTTCTCCACAATGAGAACCCAACAAATTGAGCATGAAATAACCTTGTATTCAGCCAGACAGACCGTCATGGGAACCATTGTGTCTGTAATGATATCGTTTGATATGACTGGCTTCTGTTTTTTAATTTATTTAACACTATATAACGGCCTGTCCTAAATATGCTTGGGGCAGGTTTCTACAATAGAAATGGGCGCATTTTGATGGCGTATATCGTGTAGACTATACAGGGTGACTTTTTAACCACCAGCCAAATTTTTGGAGCAAGTTCAGTCCATGATACTGAACTATTTTCTATAAAAAAAGGTATTAAAAATCTATAAAAATTTTTCGTCCTCCCATACCAATTCCTTTTGGCTGACTGCTGATTTGTATGGGAAGGCGAATTTTTATTTAAGTTTTTCACCAATTCTTTTTATGGAAAGTAGTTCAGTATCATGGACTGAACTTGCTCCAAAAATTTGGCTGATGGTTAAAAAGTCACCCTGTATGATAGTGAAAATGTCATTAAAATCCGTCTAGAGGTTTAGAATTAGTTTGCGGACAGACTTGTATATGCGTGTACAATATATTTTAATAACCCATCTGATGGGCCAATTAGATTGTTTTTTGTCCTATTAAATTAAACCAGGTTATTATTTGTCGAAGAAGTGAGATCTCTTTGGCCATCCGGAGTATATGCCCATTGCCCATCTTTCGTGATGCATATGGTTGGCTTGTCCCGCCCAATTTCACTTAAATTAAGCGGCTTATTCACATACATCTGTATCTTTGTGATGGAGCGTAATGTGGTGTTTTTAACGAAAATCCTGCGATACTTTGCTCGCTGGTAATGGCAAGCCTCCATTTTGAACTACAAAAGAATGAAATGAAAAAATACAAGTAATCATATTATACAAAAACCTTGTATTTCGACAAGATTTTCCAAAAAAACGTAAATCCTAAAGGTCACACAGGCGTGCATTTCTCCCATGTGATTTGCCAGCCCATTGGCCGCCGACAATGGTTATTCGCACACAAACTACAAGCCAGCTAATTTTACGACACTGGTCAATGGGGTTTTATTTGCTTTGTGTCGTTTGCGCTTGTTGATCGCCGTGCGAAAATCCTTTCAGTATTGTGGGTTTTGATAAAAAGGTATTGGCTGGTGGGATTGATTATCACATCTTTATCCCTAATGGGGTAGACAGAGCCAAAGGCCATGCTAAGCGTGATGGTAGACCTAAAGATGGTATTTTCAGAGTTTATTGAGTACAAACAGACAGAAAAATGAACTCGCAGGGAGATTTCAATTTATATATGTAAGTATGTATACACGCGGGCCGTTACTTATGAAACTGAAGTTTTTCTTTCAGTTACATAGGTTCCGATTTTAATGACATGTTTCGCAAGTAACTTAAGCAAAATGACCTACAGGAAAATGAGCTTCATTCAATAAAAGAATTCATCAGTTTATGATTAAGAAAGGCATATGTTCTCTCCACGAGGGTAGTCGGTAATTGATTGGAGATTGGAGAGTTAAATGTGATAAAATTGCTGTTGGTGATATTGGAATTTGTATATTTAGTAAGTTTATAAATAAATGCTTAGTTAATGTAGTTATCCTTAAAATAATAATAGTATAATAAGAAGTCTGTAATACTAGCTTCAAGTCCTTATTTTTTGCACGCCTCATAAGCGAAGCGCATGAGGTAGTGCTCTACTCTTGCCTTACAAAAATCAAGTGATTTTCTATCGCACTTGTACAATAATATTTACACATAAATGTCAAGGAAAAACACTAGTTTCAACACTTATGACATTTCTAAAAGACATTTTGCCTTTTAAATAAATAAAAACAATGTTTAATAAAATCATTTTGTGGACGTCCGTGTGTCTGTATGTATGGAAACTGGCGTGGTCACGATAACTCCCAAAAAACTTATCTGATCAAGTCCATTTTTTTTTAAACGCTTTAGTATTATCCAAAACTAAGTCCTTTCGAAGATCACGGTCTAATTCAATGTAGTTTAATCGTAATTATTATTATAAAAATACAGGTGACATATTAAAAATTATTTTGGATATGAGGTTTGTTGAAAGAGTTAACCTATGTATGATGAGTACGAATGTGTAACTGGCTAGTAAGAAAAGAAGTAAAAAGAAATTTGAATAAAGAATGTTGTGATTTTGTTTGTTTTATTAAATATGAAAGACGAATAAATGTAAAAGAATCGATAAGTTAGTTAATATTTTATTTAATTTGCATTAACTAATTGACAATGAAAAGAACAATCAGTGGTAACACTTTTCTTGACATTTGTGACGTAGTCTTGTGTCTTTTTCTTGTTATTGCTTAGTTTTTTTTTAGATTTCTCAAAATCTACCGGTTCGAATCGGTTTCAATTCACAGGAAATCTGAGTTGTAAAGAACTCTTTGAAAAGCTACTTGTTTGGTTCCGATCGGTTTAGTTGTTCAAGAGTTATAAGCGGGTCACATACACACCCACACACACATACGGATAGGGTGCATGACACTTGTTCGTGAGTGGTCAGGGAAGATTCCTGAGACCTTTAAACGTCGAGATCTGATGAAAACTCGACTTTTCAAAAACGGAGTGAAACTAATAACGTCCCGAATTTTGAAAATGTTCAATTTTCTCAGCGGGAAGTTAAAAATAAAAGTTAAAAATAATCTCCAGACGTGCGTTAAAGCCGACACATACTTTTCTTCGTTTTAAGTTAGCAATAAAACAATCAAAATCAATTTAATTGTGAAAAATGAGATTATGAGGCGTGCACTTTTGGATTTTCCAAACTATTTTAAAAATTGTGTAACATAGCGAGCGCAGAACATTGAAAGGCGACGGAAAACTTTAAATGAACGGACCTTATGGGTCCGTTCATGTGTGCTTTTTTAATCTTTATCTTAATAAAACCCTAAATAAGGCTAAACTCTCAAACCAAAATCATGGATCCGCCACTGTTACCGGGTGCCGTATAACATACTCGTATAAGCAGATACTTAGAGGCACAGAATTAATTTTGTAAACTTACCTGGCAAAGGTGATAAAAATTAATAAGATAGGTACTTATGAAACTTTTATAAATGATATTTAGTTCAGATTTTTCTGAGAGACTTCATCTTCGTACATATTTTTATAAATAAATTCATATAAAATCTGCCCTCATTAGTGATATAGTGAGTAATCTACCAATTTAGGAAGTGTAGACTTTTAATGAATTTTACAGGAAAATCAGCGCTTCTAAAATCGTTAGCATTGCAACATACCTATCATTTTGTGAATTGACACGTCCTGATTTGCCATAAAAGTGAATACTAACCTCCTTTACCAATTTAAGAGTCCCTTAATCCTAGACTTTTCCATAAAAACGTAAGAAAAGTAACCGTATTTTGAACTTTCAAAGAAATTGCATACTTATACCTTCGCATAAAACTAGTTTTCTACAATCAAAATATGAACTTACAAGAAAATATAAGGGTGTAAAGGTTTTATACATGATATAGTTAATACATTATAATAAAAATATGTGAAAACCAATCATATGCCTTGACATATGCAAATATGCAATTTATTTGAAAATACAAAATTTTACCGAAATTTGACATGTCGTTTCAAAGTAAAAACTAGACTACTTACGTTTGTACGGAAAAGTCTGATTCTGTCTACGGTAATACTAAAATATAGTAATACTTCCCTCTTATTCATAAAAAATACAAACGTTTGCTAAACCTCTTTTAATTAAAGTATGTTTTGTCCCTATCACTCTTTTCTATATTTGACGTGGCAAGAACAAGACAAAACATATTTTAACTAAAAAGGGTTCAGCAAACGTTACATTTGTTTATGAATAAGGGGATTAAGCGTTATTATTTAAACAAATCACAATGTTACCTAACCACAACATTAAATAATCAATAAGTAATTAATTAACGATGATCAGATTCATGACGAAATGATATTAAACAGTAGCGATACAATGGACATTACCAATCAGCTTCAGATCCCATATAACTCGCGCTGTCCCCCTAATTGCTGATTCGTGATCGACTGCTCTGATTGACTGACTGACTCGTTTGGTAATTATATTAATAGTGCTAATGCTAACAGATGCAACTGCTGTTAGGGATGCCATTTTGACAAAATTAAAAAATATATTTATTTCCCAAAAATCATCACCATCATCAGGTCTTTTTTTAGTCTCCACTGCAGGAGCACGACCCTCTCTGTACTACCAGAGCCATATATTAGCCAGAGTAGTCAGAGGATTTAGCCTACACTCTCCACGCTGGCCAGACGGGTTGGAGAGGTCTCATTGATGTTTATAAGCTTTGTTTAGCTTGTGTTTCCTAAATCGCCTTCTACGACATCCACGTGAAGGTTTAGAGTGGTCCTATTCTACTCTACCGGGAATCAAACGGCACACGTCAAAAATATACCTGTCGCAGTTTGATAGCTATAGCCGTAATATAGTTATAACCCTAGGGATATAATTATATTTCGGAACATAGTTATACAAAAGCGATTCATGACTATTTTACTAAAATTTTAATTATAATACGGTTCTAGTTTAGTGATATAGTTATATTATTAGATTAAGTTTAGTAAAATAATTGTATTAGTGTAGTGAGGGGGTTGGATTGTTGAGATTGGTAACCCAGAAATGCAATACAGCTTACAAACATTACTTTGAATGATCCTATACCAAATTAAGAGATGTCGCTCAGAAAAATATGCCAAAAATTATCGCCATTGGGTGGTAATGTAATTTAAAATGTTCCTGTAAAAATCGAATACACAGTGTTCTACTAAAAGATGCGCATGTAAGAAGCATTAGCAGCAGCAGCAGTACTATGTAATTTTAGATGTCACAATCCGTCTTGCTAAAACAAATATTAAAAAAATATTGTGAAATAGAGCTTACAATTGTTAGACTTTACTATTACTGTGCAAAAACATAAATTAGGCTAAACAATAATTTTGCATTACAAGTTTAGGCCAATAATTTTCGGCGGAGTTTAATAAGAAACAAAACTTTTGAATTGAATTGAAATGCACCCCTTCTACCTATATCTTAAATTTTCTCATAAAATATTAAAAATAGCAGCATGAAAATAGAATATTAAGAGACATCCAACTAAAATCCTTTGAAAAATTATATTTTTATCCATTCATGCTATTTTTTATGGTTTAGATAGAGATATAGACATAGGGCCTGGTCAGGTATCTCCATCCTCGAATGTACGTGCAAACTACTAAAATAAATGAACAGTTTTGAGACAATCTTCACAATTTCACAATATTTTTTTAATTTTTGTTCTGATAAGATGCAGAATCATGACATCTAAAATTACATAGTACTGAATGTTTTTTACATGCACATCTTCTAGTAGAACACTGTGTATTTGATTTTTTACAGGAACATTTTAAATTACCTTGCCACCAAATGGCATTATTGGCATATTTCTCTCAGCGACAACTCTTCATTTGGCTCATGGTATAGTAATGGTTGTTAGGTGTATTGCATTCCTGGGTAACCCATCTTAACCATCCAACCCCCGCACTATACTCCTACAATTATTTTACTAAACCTAATCCAATAATATAACTATATCACTAAACTAGAACCGTATTATAATTATGTTTCTAGTAAGATAGTCATGAATCGCTTTCTTATAACTATGTTACGGCATATATTTATATCCCTAGGGTTATAACTATATTACTGCTATAACTATCATACTGCGACATACATATAGAAAATACAACATTATTTCAATTAAAAACTATGAATGTACCATTTGCTTTTCTTCGCGGGCCGTATCGTAAAAGCCGATCGAGGGACTTGGAAAAAATGCAAATCATGTTAATAGGCGATGCGGCTAGCAACCCATCACTAGTTTGATTCCTTTTTCCACTTTCTCGCCCACCATTACGCTAAAAGTGGCCTTTGGATCTTGCGTCGCTAGGCTCTGTCTGCTTAGAACCTCAAAATTTAAGATGCTCTGTCTGCCCCGTTAGGGATAAAGACATAATAATGTATATGTAACTGTAATAAAGTTTTTATAAATAAATAAAAGTGTTACTTCGGGCAGACGGTCGCCAAGACAACCCTAGAGCAGTCGGCTTGGGTGATCAACCATGAAAGTAAACTTTCTCACGGTGATTGCATTTGCGGCTAATTTCTTAGAACCCAACAACTATTTACATGAAATATTGTGACTGGAAAAGGGAAACGCAAGTGTGAATACGTAGCCAATCCAGTTGCACTGGGAAAGGATGCGAGATACCAATAAAATATAATATGTACCTACTTACTAAGCTTATTTTTGTTGTTGTTAGATTTACATTTTTGAACACATATTTAAATAATTTTTTTTTGGTAATATATTATTCCAAATAAAGCCTATTTACGTGAGCTGAAAACTAATACATGAAAATATCACATTGTGATGCCACAGTGAAATATTTCCTTTTGAAATATTCGCATCGTTTTATTTTATAGGAAACATACAATCTAATTGATAACCTCCTTGTTTGAAGTCGGTTAATAAGTAAATACACCGTATTGACTGATATAGTGATACAGACGAACGGCACGTTGTCAACGGCAGGTCGACGGCAGGTCGACGTGAGTTCGACGGCAACTCGACAGCAGGTCAATGGCAGCCGCCGACCTGTAGAGTCAGAGTCAACAGAATAACGTTCAAAAATTCATTTTGAATTTTTTTATGGGAAGCTTACGTCTAGCAGAGGACTTTCCTACGGTTGAAATGACAGAATGTTATTCGCATTTGCATTACACGTCACAATATTGACCAATCAATCACCTGTGCGCCAACATATGTATGTTATTATGTAATGCAGGTAAATCGCTTACTAGAAGAGCATTAATGCAACAGTGGTTTTGTAATAATCTTTATCTCTTAATCTTTCTACTATCGAAGCCTATTTTACTAAAATCTAGTTTACTAATTAGTCCAAGGCTATTTTAGAAAAAATAGGACTCTAAGTTATGCTACTTTTAATTAAGTAATAAAATAAAATATATCTAGGAAGTTAATCAACGGTGGATGGTCCAATAAAGTTTAATTTTGAACATGTCTGGTGGACTGGAAGTTTTTCAGTATCAAGGACTGAAACAGTTTCAGTATATTTTGTAGGCCAATATTCGTTTTCAAAACAAGCAAGTTAGAAGTAGCGTTTATACACTATTATTTTTAATTCAGTACAAATATTTTAAGAGGTAATTCAGTCCATAATTTTGAACTTTTTATTTGTTTGAGATTTTTTTTTTTTATATCGATATAAATCCACTGGAAAAAGTTGTTCAAAATGATGGACTGAATCACCTCTTAAAATATTTTTACAGAATTAAAAATAGCCTTGTATGTAAAAATAATACCGTTTAAATTACATAACTATCAACTGAATTTAAAATTTGCATCTTTTCATAAATAAGGTTTTCATAAGTTTCGCTTCAACTTGTTGTTTCTTAAAAATAAACTTTATTATTAAATAATTCTACCACTTTTGGACCAGGACATAAACCTAGGTTGTCTAATTCTAGAGCACCTATAATTAACAACTAAGATGCATTTAATTTAATGTGTCATAAAAATTACGATACACAAATGCCAGTATCATGAATTTAATGATACCTAGTGATTTATTGTCAGTATTAAAATGTGCAAAATGCGTTAAGCTCGAGTTCCACTCCATTCGATTATCTATTTTATTTTTCTAATATATTATATTTTTATATTATTTTTATAAACTACATTATGTATATTATTTTTATGATATATTTTTCTGAGACTAAATACTTAATAAAAATTGATTAAATGAATTTGCTATAAGTTTCATAATATGGTAATTTTCTGTTTTTTTGTTTATTTTATTATATGTATATAAAATTTTATGGATAAGTACTAAAATAAATAAAACGAGATATATTTTGATAAGTACCTTTTAATTAGGACGATTGGATACATTATTGTTTACAAGTATCTACAATAGTAATAAATATTATACTAGATATTACTTAGCTATTACTACAAATAGCTGTAACACTATCACTAACACGATGAGTTAACCACAAATAAATACCTCGAAGTTACTAAACTGCACACAAAAGATTAGAAAATTAACTTGTTCACATGTTTTGAAAAGAAAGAGTCAGTATTGTTGGCCATTCAGGTGTTACTCGAAGTGTAACCGCTGATGTTTATGTCTGACGCCATAACACAACCCAGCTAAAAGGTCACTTCTAGCGTTAAGGCGACTTCACATTCACGCACATAATCTTTGAATCCTTTTGTGAAAAGTACCTTTTTTGTGTAAAAAATTGTTAGTCTTAAACTTACTGACCAGTCACTTTGAGTAGGATACTATAACAGATGTTTTGCATCGACATCGCAGGCTCTAACATATATTTTCGACTAATAAACGTATACTTAAATCACAGATTTAGTTTTCAGTAGTTAATTCTATCCTATAATTATACTAGATATTGATGCTACTGATACTAGTAGTAATGATGATAAGTAGCACCTAAGTATTATGTTTTCTTTTTAAATGTATTGTTTCTAAATTTTTAAGTGTACTTAAACCAAATAAATAAATAAATAAATGCCGATTGTAAAAAACAAATGCCAAAACTTTTATGTAAGTATGTCCGCAATTGAGGAATGCGATCATGCTCGGGCGTCACTAGGATGGGACGCGCAAGTGCAGCACCATGCACTTGTGGGAAATAGGTTAGGGTTGACGTAGAAAAATCTGTGAGGACAGATATAAAGGAACGGGGGGCTAGTGCAAATATGGTGAATGATAAAAATGGAAAGAGTTGACATACAGAACCCAAATAGGAAAAAGGCGAGGAAAACGATGGCGAGGATGATGATAATGATATCATCAAAATCTTCTTTGATACCCTAGGTATTCTGTCTCAAAATTCGTAAACCAAGTAGACGTAAAAATAAAACATATTATCCGTTTTCGCTATGATTCGAAATCGAAGTAAAATCGAAAATTTAAAAAAAAAACTAGCTAAAAAGTCGCGCCAGTGAGGCTGCCCCTTAAATCCTTGAGCACTTGCTTAATGATTGCTCAAAATTAAGGCTCACTTACGCGACCGCTGGCTCATTCGCTAGAAACAGAGTCTATGCAGCGCACATCGTGTAGCATTCCATATATTTTGTAGTTAAATTAATTAATTTACCATGGCGTACCGCATTCTAGCAGTTATGGTGTTCTGTGCGATATTTCAATGCAGTTTCCAATTAGTACCTTTGCGTAAGTACTTTTTAATTAATTTTACTAGATACTAATTGGATTCTGGGGAATATCTTTAATTTGTAGATTGATACTAGAGATTAGAAATAAATAGATATGTTGACTTAAATATTGACATGTTTATAGTTTATTTACTTACCTACGAGTAGTTCTAACACATAAGTTTAATGATATTTATAATACCTAGAGGAAGGAATAGTAGAAGATACCGCTCTGTTATATTATATATAACCGAACAACATTTTATCAAGTTCAGACTTTTTTATCATCGTGTTCTGAAATAATACAAGAGTATAGTGTCAAGTTTGTTAAATACGAGTTTTGATATAAGATTTTCTTATGTTTGAAACTAACGATTAAAATTTGAACCTTCCCGACAAAACCGTCCTTTGTTAGTAAAAACCGCATCAAACACGATAAAGTAGTTGCTAAGGATACAAAAACTTCAATGTAATAATAAATTTGGATATTGACAAGCCATTCTTACATTCCTTAGTCGCGCTTCTTAACTTACCCTTTCCTTCATCCAATTTCATGAAACACGGTACCTTTTTTACACATCCAAGCCAAGAAAAAAGTGTAGATACAAAATACAGATAGCTGTAATTTTTAAATTTAATGACGATATTGAGAGCCCATTAGTTTCTGCCTATCTCCTTTGGGAATAAAGTTATTTTTTAAATCTTCTTTTTTAGCGGACTACATCCACCCCTGCGCAGAGTTAACCGACGAATGCTTCACCAAAGCGACCCTGGACGCTATTCCCGGCGTGGTGAAGGGCATCCCAGAGGCAGACATCCCCCCACTGGACCCCCTCTACATGGACCGGAACATCAGCATCGAGCTGCCAGGAAACCTCAAGATGACCTTCCACAATGCCAAGCTGTCAGGGCTCGGATCATGCATACCAAATAAAGTTTCGTAAGTAATTATTGTTTTACTCATCATCATTGCGGCGATGGTGAATTAGGGGGCGTCCATAAATTACGTAAGGCGTTTTTAGAAATTTTCTGTCTCCCTGTCTCTCTTGGTGAGATGTCGTGAGATTTGTCCTAAGACTTTATTTGGCAAAGTGAAATTATATGAGATTCGGTTCGATTTTAAGGGGTTTTGAGGGGTCTAAATAATGGACGAACCTGACTAGGCGCATCTTGTACTTGTAAAGAACATGTAAAGTAGCTTCCAATTGCCATATCACTTCCTGTGTAGTAAAGACATCTTGAAGAAACCTGAAAAAACAGTGAATTTTACATTTTGTATGTAAAATTGATAACACCTTGCACCTACTTATTTATGGCAAACTGCTATATTATTAAATTGAGTGCGTCGCCATTATCATCCCAGTTTTACTTACGGAGCCAGACATTTTCTATAGAGTTTTTATCCCTAAGGTCTGTAACACAATTAGGTACCAAATGCCAAGATGGTGACCTTATTCAGAAATATTGCTTCATCTATTAATTTAAAGGGACTTTTAGGTCCCTAGGTAACATCCATTCCCTAGGTCGACTTAAATAGCCACTACGCCCAGCCTTCTATAAGTCGCTGCGCCCAGGTTTTGCGCTGTATATCGCATTTTACCTATTTCATCAGATTTGATTGGGCAAAAATGCGAATCGTCTTAATAGGCGATGCGGCTAGCAACCTATTTTGATTCCTTTTTCCACCTTCTTGCCCATACCATCACGCTAAAAGTGGCATTTGGGTTTTGCGACCTGAGCTCTGCCTGCTTAGGGCCGCATGACCCAAAATGATCTGTCTGCCCCATTAGGGATAAGAACGTGATAGTGGATCAGTGTGTGTTGCAGTGTGTGTGTGTAGTACTGTGTGGTTCCCGGCAAAGTAAAGTAGCAACACTAGAAGTCAGTCGTAGAAAGCGACTCAGGGAACACAAGCTAAACAAAGCTTATAAACATCAATGAGACCTCTCCAACCCGTCTGGCCAGCGTGGAGAGTGTAGGCCAAAGCCTCTGGCTAAGTATGGCTCTGTTAGTACAGAGAGGGTCGTGGACGTGCAGTTTAGACTAAAAAAAAGACCTGATGTGAGGATGAGTGTATCAGTATCAACAAATTCAGTATTTTAAAAATGGTATTACCCATAGGTACACTACTTATGATCTATGCGAGAAAATAAGATTATTATTATTGATGTCAATATTAATATGACAAAGAATTTTAAAAGAGACATTCCCTTCAACATTATAATAGGAATACTATAGACTAGATGGCAATCTGACGACCTTCCGTAATGCCAACCTGCCGGGACTGGCTGCGTGCGTGCTAGGGTTTCGTAACATTTTGCGCAAAGGACAAATATTGTGCGGCATGCAACCTAAGGCTGGATTTATAAGTGGCTTCGCTGTGCCTAAATTTAGAACAATGTTATTCGATTGAATATAAGTAAAGAGATAATAAAAGATGGGCTCATATAACTACTATATGGACGCCAGAAAATGGCATACGATCAAGGGAAAGGCTTGAGATGAGATGGAGGGACGACCCGTCTCTTTGCTTTTGACAAGGATTGGAAACAAATAGCTAAAGATCGAAGTAGCTGGAAACAAAAAGAAGAGGCCTTTGCCCAACATTGGGGCCTTATTGGCTAGAAAAAATAAATAAAAAAAGTGATGAGTACCGATGAAGCAAATAGGTCTGTCAGGATCTTAGAAAGTAGAGATCCATATTCTCTGCCTACCTCTTTAGGGAACTGAAGCTAGGTTTCTTTCGGTATATCTTCCCAGTTCGTGTGTCGTTCCGAAACGCTGGCAGTTTGTAGCTTTTGCATTAAAAACTCATTTTAAAATAATGACCATAAATAAGCGATACATTTATTCTACATTAAATAAAAAAAAATTACTTTGACTTTTGACTAAGTGACCATCGGGTGATTTGGCAAAAACGTTCTTGAATGACAACCACGTACCAGGCAAGCGCAGGGTAGGACACCTGCTTACCAGATAGTCGGAAGACCTGAAGGCCACTTCCGATTGGTCAATTTAAAAAGTCTCAGAGGAATATGTCCAACAGTGGACTTCCTACAGCTGAGATGATGTCATCATCTATGTACCTACATTTACAAGAAACAGGTGCATTCGCCCTAAAAATGAAATCCTGACGAGTTCGAAACGATAGCTAGTGATCCTGATAAGAACCGTTAGTTACCCGTTTACCTCAGAATATAAATAATCTTCATGTGATCTTCATACCAATTTTGTTACAACTAGAAAGATATATAGAATAGAGAGATATATAGAATAAAAGTCAACTTGCCCTGGCTGGGGATCGAATCAAGAACCTCCGGATTGGCGAACTAGCGTGTGACTAAGCCACGAAGGTTGTCGCTTTAGACTTGATACTAATTTAACTGTAAGTTAGAATGTTGTCAATCATTAAATCCTGGTTGCTTAGCTATAAAAGATTGACCTACAGGTCATGTAATTGCATTGCATGCCTAACATGCCTATTTTTATCGTATAATTTAAGACTCGAGTTTCTTACGAGTCATTGCTTATGCCAATTTTATTAAAAAAATACTGTAAGATATATGCACGAAAGCGATTGTATTTTATAACATTAGGTGATAGGTATCTATCTTTATGCCCGGCTTTACACGGGCACATTTGGCTTTTTATACACAAAATCGTCTGCCTATCTCCCTCCCTACAAAAGTATTATCGATATACATATTTTTGTATCCTCGAATGCTAACTTGGAATCTTCCATTTATTAAATGTTTAGATTTTACACCCGCGCAGAACATTCGGTTATTTTTGTTATAAAAATATATTTATTTATCAAGTAGGTCTTCACATGTACTTTTTATGTTATATAATCGATAAAATAAATAAATAATTAAGCACAAATTAAGCCAGGCCCAAAGTCAGTTTTAAAGTTGTGTTGTGCGATAGTAAGTCAACGATATTAAATTTTATAATAAATACATACTTGGTATTTATTAATATATATTTGCATCTAGATATAAACAAAAGGCCATCTTCTAATTTATTTTTGGATTATATTTTTGTCATTACAATTTTTTTTTGGCATCGCATGACCCATTGGTCTTGCGATGCCAGCAGATTGTTATTTTTTTCCTAGATTGAAGGGTATATAACTAGCTAAGATCAAAATTCATCTAAACGTTTTAATGTACATACATTGCCTTTTTTGTAATGATCGAATAGAATTCAGTTGTAACAAACCAAGCAATGCTTATGAAATAAGCAGTTTAAAGGTACAAAAATTAAGACACCAAACGTGACATTTCTTTCTGCAGTCAACTAGATTTAGATATTTTAATCAACTTTTATTATATACAAAGCTTTTATCGTTGACACGTATGTCTAGCTTGTTTGGTATATCTACCTATCCAAACTAGACAAATGTGAAAGGATCTTGCTAAATCCTATGTCAATTACTGCGTGTATGAGAACAAGGTTGTATGACGTCAAATTGACGTTAAATCCAGTATCGGGAATAAGGAAACTGAGCAAAAAAAGTGTCACAATGAAACCAATAAGGAAATCTGCAATAATTATCTTAAAAGTGCAATATTAAAAGAAGCGAACTAACTTATAGGTATGGTATATGTTACGGCTAAAGATGGGTGTGAACATAAACCTAGGATTAGCCGGCTAAACTTAGGATAGGTGAGGTTAAACCTAAGTTCAACCGTCAAATCTTAAGTTTCTTTTCACACTTTAGCGGCTAATGCTAGGTGTATGTTCACACCCATCTTTAGCTGTAACATATTATACATGTAAACCTTCCTCTTGAATCACTCTTTCAAGAAAAGGTCTGAGCATATATAGGTACATACTATAGAGGGACAGACGACGGGAAGCGACTTTGTTGTATACCATATACCTATTTTGATACATATTCTTATTGAAATGTAATTATACCTAAGCGTAAGCACCTCTAATCATGCACATATATTTGCTAACCTACAACATGACATAAGGCTTGTCGACACAAAACAATCGCGGTTGAGGTTAATGACCATTTAATAGGCCGTAAATTACGTTTACCTTGTACGTGCGTGACAATCGTAAACTTAGGACAACCCTGTCGTAAGGCCTTTTTTTCACTAAGTCTGTTTAAAACTTAGGTAAACTTTTTTGTAGATTGTTTATTGGCATATTTTGAGGATATTGTCGTTAGTATACTTAATTTGGAATGTACTATTTGATTTTGCACGCCTCATAAGCGGAGCGTTGAGGTAGTGCTCTACTGAGCCTTACAAAAATTAAGTGATTTTTCGAACTAAAAATGTCGGTATTTATTTCTTATCGTACTTGTAGAATAATATTTACACACAAATGTCAAGAAAAAACACTAGTTTTAACAGTCATGATATTTTTAAAGGACATTTTGTTCTTTAAAATAATAAAACAAGTGTTTAAGAAAATTATTTCGTGGACGTCCGTGTGTCGGTATGTATGGAAACTGGCGTGGTCACGATAACGCCCGAAAAACTTAACAAATCGAACCCTTCTTTTTTTCATACGCTTAAGTATTATCTAAAACTAAGTCCTTTCGAAAATCACGGTCTAATTAAAAGTAGTTTAATTATAATTAGCAATAAACTGAAATCCACCTATCGTTGGTATATCTAAATCTATGTAAATAAGGTTCGTTGACATTGTCAATTTTTTTTTTATATTTTTTACGGCGTTCAACATCTGCCTTTTAGCCATTCTTAATTTCCATTCTTTTTCTGGATACAATGTTAATCTTTTCATTTTTCTTTTCTTCTTGACATTGACAATACATGCGCAGTACCTTTCTTTTCTGTGTGGGCAATGGCGCGAAGATTTAAAAGTAAATTTTTTATTTTGTTCATAATACACCGATTAATATGCAATATTCAAGTTCTGTTTTTTTTTTTGTGAAAATTGAGTGACCGCTATGAGGCGTGCACTTTTGGATTTTCTAAACTTATTTTGTTTTTTTTATGTATGTTACGCGATATCTTCGCCAATTTATAAACGGATTTTGATGATTCTTTTTTTTATTTGAAAGCCACTATACAGGGTCTAACAAAATATACTGAAACTATTTTAAGGGTGGATTCAGTCCATGATACTGAACAACTTTCCCCAAGGAACATATATCGAAATGTAAAAAATAATTTTTGGCCTCCCATACAAGTTGATCGATCAGCTGATCCAAGTTTGTTTGAAAATTAAAAAAATATTTTTCATATTTCGATATATGTTCCCTGGGGAAAGTTGATCAGTATCATGGACTGAATTCACCTTTAAAATAGTTTCAGTATATTTTGTTAGACGTTATATATTTAGTCCCATATTCATTTGGTGTAGATATGTTGAAGAACCTTGGTGATATGGAAGAAATCTACTAAACTAAAATTAAGTCGATTGCTTTTAAATGTAAAAAAAAATTTTTGTCAATTATTTTTCTTGGCACCAACTAGAATAATAATAAAAAAGTTATGAAATATTTTTTTTATTTCCTTCGTATTGTCGTATATTTAAATAGTAAAAGATTAAAAGTGAACACATAGAATCTTAATTGGGAATTCCTTGCCGAAATCCTAAGGAAATACATTAGTTTCTAAATTATCTACACGGTAACTACAATACAAGTGAGGGAACGGCCTTAGTTTCACACAATTAAGTTTTGTCTACAGTGTTCATAGAGTACATACATACATATACACCATGACACAAAAATGACAAAATATCTGTTCCAGTTAAAATAACTAATAGTGCTAATTCTTTAGCAACGGCATCGTCGTATACGTTACGTTTACGAAATTTTTTTCAAAATGTTTTGTGACGATAGAGTAAGCCTTCTCACCTACTTACTTGGTTTACTTAAACTGTTATCTACGACCCCGGGCGTGGTCTGCACTTGCATGGTTGGACCACACGTGGCATTAAAACTTTTTGAAGTGAAAACTTCTAAATAAGATACCCAAAACGCCAGCGCGTTCAAAATCAAATGACTTTTAGTTCATTGTAGATAAAAGTTGGTTCTTAAAAATAGTTTTTAATAATTTGTTTTACATATAGGTCTCGGCGCGAGAATCGAACCTTTGTCTTCGACATGCACTGCAACTTCACGATCCGAGGGCTCTACAGCCTGAAAGAAAGGCTGCTTCTTTTCAACCTGGACACGGAGGGCGCTGCTAAAATCAAAATTTGTGAGTTTTTTTTAATCCACCATATTTACGACCTCCGTGGTGTAATGGTTCACACGCTAGTCCGCCACACGGAGGATCTGGGTTCGATCTCCAGCCAGGGCAAGTTGGAAAATGGCCTTTTTAAATACCTAGTCTTCGGTCTTGACTGTTTTATTTTTATTTATTTATCATTAAATAAAGTAAGAGTATAGTTGAGTTAGTATCCCTTAACTTAGGACCTGTCCGGCGGTTACCTACAAAGTAAAAAGCCTTTGTCGGCCAAAGCCCACTTCTTATATATATTTCCTACATGCTTAATCAGTGTAATTTGTCCTTTTATCACTCTGTGTACAATTCGCAGAAACACAAACCTCTTCTGTAGTAAAACATCGATGAATAAGTCACGCTGTTTATTTGCTTGCTTTTTCAATCGCTATGCCTAATTTGTACAAAAATACCTATAACGCGTTCTAATTTCGGATAACACCATCTATCATGAAATAATACAAACTATTCAGTTTATACACTCTGTCCGCGTATTCTTTCTAAACTTTCGCCATCGTTTGGTATAACAAACGAGACCTGGTACTACTCGTATAGTACCGGGTCTAGACTTTTTAGGAGGCGGGGCAAAATGTGACTTTGATGCGTGATTACCAGTACCTTGCCTTTCTTTACAGTACATAAACATCTTTCGAGTGTTCTGATAATAACTTTAATTACAGGGAACCAGCACATCCGCCTAGAAGTGGTGGAGAAGGTGATCCTGAACAAAAAGGGGGAGGGCCACTACAAGATCAACTCGTATAAGTACAAAGCCGACTACGGTACAGACCTCAAAATGAACTTGACGAACCTCATTAGGGGCAACCCTGAAATCAGTAAGTGAACTTGTTTTACCTTCTATCAATACCTACTTACATATGTAGTGATCACGTCTCTATCCCTTAGGGACTAGACCCAGGGGTCATAAGACCCAACGTTTAGCTTGACAGTAGGCGTGTAGGTGGAAGAGAATCAAATACCTACTGTCGAATTTCTAGCTGCATTACCTTTGACATGTATTCGACAGACATTTTGTACAGGAGGTCTATCTTTTTTTAAATTTATTTCGTCGACCATTTTTCGAGACTAGATACAGATACACTATCACGTCTTTATCCCTAACGGGGTAGACAGAGCCAAGGGCGGTAAAGCCCAGGCCACTTTTAGCGTAATGGTGATTCGAGACTAGCTCGACAGAAAAGACGATTTCTTTATATAAATACCTGAAAAATTCTTAGCCTTAGTAGTCAACGAATGGCCTACATGAGGGTGTAGAGTGAGCCTCCTAAAGGGTGCTTAGGGAGTAAACATACTAAAAGTCCTGACGTCTAGGAGGTTAAGCCGTGAGGGGGAGGGAGGACAGTTCTCAGTTTTTGGCTTTTCTCTATTATCTCAAAAACGAAGCGTTGACTTTTATTTTTTATTTTATTTAAACTTTATTGTACAAAATACATTTGGTATAACACCATAGGCGAACTTAATACTAAAAGCATTATTATTATGCGATACACGGGTAACTCAAGTAAAATGTCAGCTGTCAGTGCCTGTTTCGACCGGAGGTCTTCATCAGGACGAATGTGACTCACGACGCGTACACGAAGACGTCTTGAGCCGCACTAAAAGAGCATTATCTAGCTAACCCTTGTGATGTTAGAAAACTTTAACATTCGGTATTTATTTACCCCTTATTCATGAACATTTTGCAGCGTTTGCTACGAGTATATATCTATGTTAGTTAAAATATGTTGTCTTTTTCTTATAATAATATATTTTGACTAAAATAGGTTTAGCAAACAGCTATTTCTTCTCCAAGGCAAGGTCTTTGGTATCCTTGGGTGACTATTGACATGCATGTTTTATTTGGAGAAGAAAGAGCGAGAAAGCGCACCCGGGATCCCAAGCAGCACAGCTGAGGATGTAACCGGGAACGCGCTTGGATGAGAAAGAAGAAGAAGAGGGCAAAACTATGTGAAAGTTTTTCTGCTCATAATAGACATCCCTGAAACCTTCATTTGAAGTATGTTCTGAGTAAACTTTTTTAACCTTGAATCGTTGACATTGTCCATGCGTTTTTACTAATATTAGTTTCCTAAATTTATATTTAATTGTAGTCGGGCAAATCTTATGATTTACTTGTCTATTGTCGGAAAACGAAGGGCAGAAGTTAAATTAGTACTTTCGGAGTACATAGGTACTTACTAGATCTTCCTACCAACCTCGGTAAAAAACATATGGTTTTATTTTCAGTAAATTGGTATTAAAATGTATGACTTTATAATTATATTAATATGTTGGTTCGCGCGGATCGGGACGTTTAACAAATTCACATTTTTAATTCTTTCTTCACACCGAGTGACTTGTCAAAATCTATTGTCCTCTATTCTTGCCAGAATAAACGTATCTTATAATACTCAATTTTTTTGTATATGTCGCAGTTGGCTGTATAAACCGCTAATTCATTAAACCTAGGCTCTAGTTGTTTGACATTACAGCTCGGTTTTGTTAAACAGCTGAATATCGTTCAGCTGGATTGTCAATGTGTCACGTTTGACAAACCAGCTAACCACGTATAGACTGCAGAATAGGTAATAACCTATAACCTAACCTGCAAATATGCAGGCATGTTATTATTAAAGAAATTTATGACGGGGCAATTCATTGTTATTTTTTTATCACGCGTGCCATTAAAATAAAACCTCAATTCAACTTCTTACTATGTAATCTAGTCTCCAAAATCATAGAACACCAATAAGGAATGATACAAAGTTCGATGCAAGTAGATACAGAAAAGTTTGTTACCGCGACATAATCTAAATGGTGGCGTAGCGGTTTATTTTGGCCTTCATTTGATTTACGTAAATTCTCCATCTTGCCGGAAGGCAGACGTTGAAATAACTATATGGGCCAAGCTGAAGATTTGCTTTATTGTTCTTAACCATTTGCAGTCCAAAATCATAAACAATGTCTCAGATATCTCTAGATGAAAAAACAGCTTACTCCTGGAACGCTGTGAAGAATTCCTAACTTTAAAATTCTACAATATTACGTCTTGCGTCGCGGCATTGATGAATACAAATCGTTTATGCTATTCTGCGTATGAGGGTTCAGTTATTTAAAGCCGTTTTACGAAACCGAGGTGTAATGCCAAACAGCTAGAGGTTTTAGTGAATTAGCGGATTAAACCATTCAACTGCGATATATATATAATATATTCTTTAAAGTTATATGTATGATCGTGTATATGATTTATACCTAATGTATTGCCGAATACATGTAGATATTCGTTTACTAGGGCATGACTGCTACGCAATATTGTCCATACGTCCGTAGTAGACACGACTACATAATACTTCGTACAACTTCCGTGATATCGCAAGAATGAAGTGTTAATGTCCTATGAAATAGGTAGCAATGTTTTACGAGTATAGATACACGTTCACTTGTTTTGTAATATATCGTGAACGGACCCCATATCAGAAGTCTTTGCAGTTCGTCCCACTGCTGTATTCCGAGAGCTAGTACCTAGACATTTTTGAGTAGGTATTTGAACTTGTCTTATACTTACCCTTCTCCTATAATACCCTAACTCAGAACTGCAGACCTGGCTGAAAAGTAGCGGGGCTCGACCCACAAATTCTCAGATACAATTATTTTTTTCAAAAAAATACTCTTGACACTATTTGTAATTTTTACACGTTAAAAAAGAATAAAAATATATAAGCCAGAACATGTAGTCGGGTATTTAACTTTACCAGGTCTGCAGTTTTGAGTTAGGGTATTATAGCCAAGTATAAGAAAGTTTTCATCTTGCCTCAAATACTTTGTCAAAAATTTCTACTAGCTTTTAGTCCACAGCCACTGTTTCTCAAAGTGTCGTACCTATATCATCTCACCAACACTACCTGGATCTGCTCCTCTTCCTTAAACTAAGCGCCTGACCATCTGGCATTTTTTAAGCGATCTTCGCCGACCCCTGTACTGCTGATACGAGTACTTAACTTTTTTAATCATTTCAGGTGCCAATGTCCTACGAGTGCTAAATGCGGACTCCCAACTCTTCGCCAACGAATTCGGAGGTCCTATTCTGGACTACGCCATAGGCTACGCCATGAACGTCACACAGAGGTATTTACTTACTTCTTTACCGGCCTACATCATTATTGCTGGTCTAAAATCTTTTCCCAATCAAGGGAGGATTTACATATAATCACCACGCTAGGTATATGGGTTGGGTCACTAGTTGACTTCTGATTTAAGTATTAAAAAAATGTTAGCAAATAAAGTAGTGAACCTCGTCATATTGCGGAAAATATCGGAACTATTTAAATGGCACCGCCAATAACACAGATTTAAAAAATGTTTTTTTCCCATCTCAAAAAATGCCCAACGAGCCTAATAAAGTTTCCACTTCAAAAATATACGGTGATGCCATTTCAGATTCACTAACTTAGTTGCCTACTTTTTCCATGGGATCAATGTTTGGATTTTTAAAACATCGTTATTCTCATACAAAAGTGTTAAGGTGACGTGGGTTCACAATTTGCAATACCGTGCGTGTTTTTGAAAAATCACTGTTATTAAACTACTACAGTTTATTCCTCAAAAAATTTAAATAAAAAAATAATAAATAAAACAGTGAAATATTCGTCGAAAGAGAAGAAAGCCCGGAGCCGTGCTCGGCGATATTTCGCAGTGTTTTATTTATTTAATTTTTTTGTAGCCAAAACGGATAGATATTTAGATAATACATTTTTTGGTATAATTTTCATATAAAAAAGTGATTGTATACAAAAGTAATATGTAATATAAAGACAAATTTAGGCAAATTAGAGGTATGTTTGTGATTTTTTTTTATCGAGCCAAAAAATCCTTAAGATTTTTATATCATTTTTTTGAGGAATAAACTGTAGTAGTTTAATAACAGTGATTTTTCAAAAACACGCACGTTATTGCAAATTGTGAAGCCACGTCGCCTTAAGCTGGTCGAACAATTTATGTTGGAAATGGCTTTATTTTTCGTTTCATACTTTTTTCTGATGCACATTTTTATCAGATCACCCAAAAACTGATTGTTCCCAAATTTCTCCATAAGTTAAACTCTGAACTTAGTAAATCATTAAAAAATATAAACATGTTATTAAATTCTACCAAATTCTCTTTGCAAAGAAAAGTTTAAATTCCCGCCCATCTTTTGAACTCTTTCTTGATAATGTTCATTAAGATTCTTCTTGATAATGTTGATTAATGATCATTCCGATGCTCTTAGCATTAATTCCGGCTACTGTTTAAAATAAGTCTATTTTAAACTTTAAAGTTTTATAATATTTAAATAAATTAAAAATGTAACTTTTCAGGTTCTTCGACACATTCACATACGACCAGATCAGCCACGTGCCTTTAACAGAAGAGTTCTTTGTCAAAGAGTAGGGTTAAGTTACCTAAGTTAGCTTTACGTAGCGAATAAGTAATAAATGTGATTTAGTTTTTACTTTTTCTTTTTTGTTTATTTTTATCATCATCATCAAGTCTTTTTGTAGTCTTCACTGCAGGAGCATGACCCTCTCTGTTCTACCAGAGCCTTACTTAGCCAGACAGTCAGAGGATTTGGCCTACACTCTCAACGCTGACCAGACGGGTTAGGTCGCATTGATATTTTAATAAGCTTTGTTCAGCTTGTATTTCCTAAGTCGCCTTTCACGACATCCACGGGAAGACTTAGAGTGGTCCTATTCTACTCTTCCGGACACCACATGGCAAGTTGTTTATTAGAAATATCCATCCAACTATCGTACATACCGATGACTAATTTAAAACCAATCCATAAGTATAAATTTGGTACTGCTGTTTCTGAAATTCTGTCCCGGTGAAACAACTGAGACTGGTGTTATGGGGAATACACCATATGGCTTATTATAAATGCATCGCATCAAAATAAAAGAATTACAAGAATAAATTATGTGTACATCAAAATATCAAATCATCGAGAAAAATAAATGAACGGGCAAGTGGGAGTCGGACTCGTACATGAAGGGTTCCGTACCTCCGTGCAATGTTTTAAAACGCAAAAAAAGCACCTTTTTTTGTATGACGACACCCTTTAATTTTTATTTTTTTTTTATTTTTAGTATTTGTTGTTATAGCGGCCATAGTAATACATAATCTGTGAAAATGTCAAGTGTCTAGCTATTACGGTTCAAGAGATAGAGCCCTGTGACAGACGGACAGACGGACAGACAGCGGAGTCATTCAAAAATTCAAAAATTTCAAGTATCTAGTTAATGCCATTATAAAGATCTAGTTAAAAACGCTGAAAAACACGTTTTTTGTATGGCGACCCCCTTTAATTTTTAACTTTTTTTTTATTTTCAATATTTGTTGTTATAGCGGCCATAGTAATACATAATCGGTGAAAATGTCAAATGTCTAGCTATTACGGTTCAAGAGATAGAGCCCTGTGACAGACGGACAGACGGACAGACAGCGGAGTCTCAGTAATAGGGTCCCGTTTGCACCCTTTGGGTACGGAACCCTAAAAAACATCGAGAGGAAACCAGTACCCTACTTTGTTAGTGTGTAAAATGACTGTTGTCACTAAATGACAGTCAATAAAGCACGTCAGATACCTAATATATAAAATACTAGCGACCCGCCCTGGCTTCGCACGGGTACAATACTGATACTAATACTACAGAATGTCTTTAAACCTCTAACAAAACGGGCGAAATTTAGTCAAAACAAACAGAAACAAATTAATATAGGTACCTACTAAAACTCAATGAAATAAGAAGGTGGGTATACTTTTATCGTATGAAATACCTATATTCTTCAGGACTAACAATACAACAAACACTAAATAAATAGGTATTCAAGTATCTATCCATCATAGTTACAACGAACACGAAACAAAAAATTTGCCCAATAATTCTTAAGGATCGAGCGCGCATAATCGCATTCGGCCTAACTCACTCGCTGCGCTGCGAAAACACGTGCTGTTATTTTGCGATAACTTCTAAGTTATTCATTTAAAGTATATAGTGTAGGGGTGAAATAATCTGCATGAAATGCTTAAGAATAATACTCATTTAAAATGATAAGGATAAATACTGAATCCGTCTGATTAGCTTTACAATTACCGCATTAGAAATGGAACTTTTGTTTAGCTCTGAGAAGAACTGTCGTTTAGCTCTGAGAAGAACTTTTGCGTAGGTTTGGTTTTAAGAACGAAATCAAAAAAAAAATCGCACGAAAATTATTAGACTTCGCGCACGACCGCTGCTGCGTAGGGAGCCGACCTCGCGTTTGAGCCGCGCGGGTACCTTTTTTTTTTAATTTATGGCTTGACTACTGCGTATTTAGCCAGGAACAAGTTAAGAAAAACGTGGGAAATTCTTTTTTCCTAACAAGTTACAATCAAAGGTTGGTGTAGGCCTTTGATTGCTTTAAGGGAGCTTCTGGCGACAAATCTATACAAGTCCACTGGTTTTCATAGCAGATTGAGTGGCGGACGACGCCCGAAGACGCAAACACAGTCCGCGAAACAAATATCACTACAGCCGTACTATGACTGTCCACTTTAACTATTTCACATTATTGTTCATGAGCATGAGCATTTATAACACCAATTTCATATTATAAAGTCCACTAAAATCAATTTGCAAAATAATTTAAAGAAAACCCCAACCAAACACTTTGACTTCCCGCCAAAAACTCGCGGGTACCTTACTCATAGATCTAAACTCTCCTCCCGCACGCGCACCCCCGCCTTGTGGACGCCCACTCCGCAACGGGCCGTGCAGCAAAAATCGTAATATTTTAATTTCGCCATAACTTCAAAACCAAACGTCCAATTTTAATCATTCAAAGACCAAATATTATCTACATAAACTGTTCTTAGTGATGAAATAATTATTTTGATAAGGATTAATAGCATGAGTAAAATAAACGAGTTTAAATGTAGTCCGAAAAAAAATTCATGATTTCTAAATAAAAAAAAGGATGTTGTGCCTCACTCGACATAGATAGGTATAGGTATAGTATACAAACAAAGTTTTCCTCTTTATAATATTAGTGTAGATATCTATATATATATATATATATATATATATATATATATATATATATATATATATATAAATAACTGACGTGATGTCAATAATACGCTATTTTGCATCAAATCAAATCAAATACTTTTTCTTAAAGTCAAAAACAAACATTTTCTATGGTATTTGTATGAAATATCGATTTATAAAAACGGAAAACGGAAAAAACGGAAAACGGACGTACCGTTTTCCATTTCTTCCGTTTTCCGTTTTTATGCATTAATAAATCTAAAATCACGTTCAAAGCGGATGTGATCAATGACAAGTGACATTATTTTGTGACGTTTTATTCTATTAACAGTACCAAATAATTTATTTTTGACGCACCATAATACCCAATTGTATTCTATAATAAAAGTTATATAATAATTAAGATGATAAAGCACACTATTTTATATAAGTAGGTATAATTTAAACATAATAACAGCAATAATATTTCAATACAAGCCTCTTTTCTAGATTTACCGGATTGCAACAATGTCTTTAAACATAAAAATAATTGCAGATGCACCGATATGAATGCGCAAGCGCAATCATAATGATAGCAGTCCGCGCCGTGACCTTTGCAAACAATCGCAGCTTGCTTCCAGAGGCTTTATTACGACACTACAAACCCTAAGCAATAAATAAAGACCCAACAGATATGACACATATGCAGACTACAACGTACGACTAATACAACCTATCTAATATCTCAATAGCCTCAATCTCTCAAACAGTAACACAGGGCTGGATTATCTTCTGGATTACTTTTACTCGGTATGGTTAGATCTTACTGATCTTCTAATGGCTTATCAAATCAAAGACTCGAAGACTCAACTATAGAATATGTTGAAAATATAAGATACCCATTTGGTTTTTATTTTTTCAGCCAATGGTCTTGCTTGATACGTTTTTGTATATTACGATATGGTCGCACATGGAGCTCGCTACGACTAACTTGCTTCTTGCGGCGCTACCTACAACCCTTTGTGGGTCTTGGCCTCCTTTTCGATCTTCTTCCATTTCGCTCTGTCACTGGCCTCCTTTCTTCAAGATGTTTTCCTGCCTATTCTCCTTAGATCTTCCTCGATGCATTCCTTCTAGAGCTTTCTAGGTTTTCCTTTGGGTCTCTTCTGTTGCGGGGTTCACTTGGTGATGCACTTAACAGCCCAGGTGTCGTCCATTCTTTCCAGGTGGTAAACAAGAAGTCTTTATTTAACTACCTTCGTCTGGCCCCAAAGAACAAGATATTCAGAACAACAGACAACCTGTAAAAACTTGTATGCCTTTCTGTACTCTCGATAGCGACGTGGGTTGTGTAAGTGAATTCCCTAGACGTCAACGTTACGTCACCTGCGATCACTTAGCGGTCTTCTCTAGGCGTAACCGCGTGGCACAACGTGATATGAACGACTGTCATAATAAATCAAGCTCTAAACGTAAAAACCTACTTTTGATTTATATGGAGATATAAATCAAAAGTAGGAAAGTAAGTAGGTTACTAAGTAGATTCAAATGGTGTGTGTGTGCGTGATTCTAAGATCCTCAAATTGCCTCAGAGTAAAAGGGCTAATTTTGATATAAAATATAGGAGATATTCTTTTTATTAAATCCATACTGTGTGTGAGAGCCTCCCGCTAGACTTGGCCTTAGGCGGTGATCCCACTGCACCGTGCACCGTAGCGGATCGTGGGGCGGCAAATTTTAACATTGTATGCAAGTATCTCAGTTTGTATAGAAAACACGCCTAGTCCAACACACTGAAAACGCGTCAACGCGTGGGAGCATCAGTGTCTTGAACCGCGCTCCGCGACGGTGCGCGGTGCAGTGGGTTCACCGCCTTATGTTATGATGAAGGTGCATATGTGCCCATGCATCTCTCGTTGAGAAAGCCAGCATCTGCCCGGGGTTTGGTTTGGAAGAATGTTAAATTTACCTAGCGACCACGCGAACCAAGCAAAGATGACTAGAGATACCATGGGATCGAGCCCCACACTACCCCTCCCCATTCCCATGGGTGAGTGGTGTGGATTAGCCATTTCACCATGTAAAAAAAGCTTAGCATAGCCAAGTTATCATGACAGGTAAGAGATCATAAGGGGTAAATTCATGTTATGAGGGAGGAGAGCCATGTTCTCTGATCGAGTAATTAATCTAAAGTTTACTGGGCACAAGAATAGAAGGCCAAGGAAAAGGTAGATGGAGTGCATAAAGAAGTATGTAGATGAATAACATAGGATAGAGGTAAATGGAAAGGACTCACTTAGTGTCCCGACCCCTCGTAGAGTGGGATAAGGTGAGAAAGAAGAAGAATGAAACCTATAAAATTAAGTGTAATAAAAATATGATATAGAACTACGGATATGCCAATTCACATCAATATATTTTATAACAAAACTGAATCGATTAAAACTTTAAGCTCACTGCCTATTCATAAAAAAAACACTGCACTACTTAAATCAGTACATGGAACAATTCTACTGATTACTTCAGTCAAATTCTTCTAAAATCGGTAGCATTCTCAATGTAAAACTGAATTAGGGGGGCAGATTTGGACCGGGACCCTATTAATGAGACTCCGCTGTCTATCCACCTGTCTGTCTGTCCGTCTGTCCGTCTGTCCGTCTGTCCGTCTGTCCGTCTGTCCGTCTGTCCGTCTGTCCGTCTGTCTGTCCGTCTGTCTGTCTGTCTGTCTGTCCGTCTGTCACAGGGCTCTATCCCTTGAACCGTAATAGCTAGACACTTGAAATGTTCACTGATTATGTATTACTATAGCCGCTATAACAACAAATACTAAAAATAAGATAAAGTTAAAAATTAAAGGGGGTCGTCATACAAGAAACGTGTTTTTTTCAGCGTTTTTCTCGATCTTTATAATGGCATTAACTAGATACTTGAAATTTTTACCGATTATATATAACTATGACCACCATAACAACAAATACTAAAAATAAGATAAAGTTAAAAATTAAAGGGGGGTCGTCATACAAGAAACGTGTTTCTTCAGCGTTTTAAAACATTGTACGGAACCCGTCTTGTACGAGTCTGACTCGCATTCGCCCATTTATTTCCATCTACGTAAATGATCGCATAAGTCTTATAGTTCTACAGCAGATATTCTTAGTTATATAACAACCTATCAATTTGTTCATTGTATTTGCAAGTACTGCACATACGTTGCATAAGATAATTGGGTTTTCCTCTGGTTCGCCAGATAATTGTAAGACGCAAAGGAAATAAGTAGTACATAGCTACTTATTTACCATAAACCCAATGATTTATTGCTCAATTTATGTACATTATTTATTTCTTTATGTAAGCTGAATTTCAGCTTCGTGAGCAATTTGAAACTGCCTGAAGTAATTAGTAGGTGTAGGAACTTAACGATTTTTTTTTTTAATAATTTCAATTTTTTGTACTTACCGGACCTTTTGCAGTTATTATTATTTTATTTTTCGTGTGTATAAGTGACCAACACAGGTGTCAGATTTTTCAAGCTGCCATATATGATATAGTTTAACGACTGCCATACAAAGTTGTCAGCCGGGACCAACGGCTTAACGTGCCTTCCAAAGCACACTAAAATTTCATGCCACTTGTGGTGTATTTTATGCTACTCGTAAATCCAAGTGTCACTTACTTGTGAAGGCGCTAAGAATGCGTACTCCCACTGGTACTTTTGCAGTAAGAAACCCTAAATAAAAGTTATTTTTCTACATTAGGAAATTTTCAGGTGTGGCCAAGCCGACACCTTCATTTCATTGCGACAGTTAGAGCTTTTACTTAACACACCCTATTTAGTGTAAGATATTTATTTTTTACGTTACCTATTAGATATTATTACTCAGTCAAGATTCGACTCACCACTCTGCGGAAGCCTGACATTCACTCAACAGGTAGTAAGTTACAACTTGTCGAGACAATAAACAATACACGTTAGTGAAACCGCCTCTAATTGCTCTTGGCTGACGCTGCTTCAGGCTGTGTCCTCCCACGACGGCTTTCACTGCAGAGGATCAGGGCTATGCTGCCTATATGTAAATCTGTATTGTAATATAACAAACAAAGCTCATCAGGCAGGGACCTTGCCTAATGGGCTTTCATAGTAGGGATCTTGACTAAAGTGGTCGTTCCGAAACGCTCAAATTATTTGATGACCTCCGCGGCGTATTGGTTAACACGCTAGTCAGTCACTCAGAGGTTCTGGGTTCGATCCCCAGGGAAAGTTGGAAAATGGCCTTTTGCACGCCTCATAAGCGAAGCGCATGAGGTAGTGCTCTACTCTCGCCTTACAAAAATCAAGTGATTTTTTTAACTAAATGTGTCTCTATTTATTTTCTATCGCACTTGTACAATAATATTCACACATAAATGTCAAGGAAAAACACTAGTTTCCACACTTATGACATTTTTAAAAGACATTTTGCCTTTTAAATAATTAAAAACAATGTTTAATAAAATCATTTTGTGGACGTCCGTGTGTCTGTATGTATGGAAACTGGCGTGGTCACGATAACTCCCGAAAAACTTATCTGATCAAGTCCATATTTTTTTATACGCTTCAGTATTATCCAAAACTAAGTCCTTTCGAAGATCACGGTCTAATTCAATGTAGTGTAGTTATAGCGAGCAGCAAAAAAATTCAAATCGTCGCGCGTGAGCTCGCCATTTTGTTACAAACCAAAATCTTACTGTCAAAAACAAATCAGGGTGACAGAACTTGAGCTGCTCTTCGCGCACGCGTAGATCGACGGGGTGTAGGCAAAGAGGTTTGCAATGGGTCCTCCTTCACAGTGCCCGCTATATCTTTCTCAGCGGGAAGTTAAAATAATCTCCAGTCGTGCGTTAAAGCCGACACATACTTTTCTTCGTTTGAGGTTAGCAATAAAACAATCAAAATCAATTTAATTGTGAAAAATGAGATTATGAGGCGTGCACTTTTGGATTTTCCAAACTATTTCAAATTGTCCTGGGTCTTGGATGTTTAAAATAAATAAATATATAGGGACAAATCACACTGATTAAGCTAGCCCCAAAGTTAGTTTTAAACTTGTGTTATGGGATACTAACTCAACGATACTATATATATTTTATGATAAATACATATTATATAGATAAAGACCCAAGACGCAGGACAATTTGAAAAAGGCTATTTTCCAACTTGCCCTGGCTGGGGATCGAACCCAGAACCTCCGGATTAGCGGCCTAGCATGTTAACCATTACGCCACGGAGGTCGTTTATATCTATATATGGATTTATTATAAAATATAGTATCGTTGAGATCCCGTAACTCAAGTTTAAACTTATCTTGGAGCCTAGCTCAATCAGTGTGATCCGCCTATGGGCGGCAAATGTGTACCGCCAGTGTTTAGGCGGATATTATTTGGTTCGAACCTAGTAATAAAGTTAGACCATGTTTTATAATAAGACGGTATAGGTCCTCGTTGTGGTCCTTTGCCAGCCCTATTGTACGATTACGAAACTTCGTCGCCGCCCGCGCACCTACAAATTCGGAGTAGTTTACTTGTTTCGTTCCTATTGCCGACTTGTAAGGGAGGAGAACAATCTGTCCGCAAAAGTATGGTTGATGGCCCAGTGGGTGGCCTGGGAACTAGAACACTTTCTTGCATACCTTTGGTCCTGTTAATATTATTTATTTTATTAAATGTTTATTGTCCATCAAATACAAATTTACGCGGCGAACTTAAACGTTGTCTACCAGTCAACCTTTAGGTTATACAAAGAGTCTAAACTTGGTTTTTTTTTATTAGAGATTTCAGTGCGTTTGACCTCTATCTAGCCTGATGGGAAGCTAAGATGAGGTCTAAGGTGTTACACAAAGAGATATTTAAAAGCGTTCATTAAACCTTTTCTTATCTTTAGATATTGGATCTTTCTTTTTCTTCCTTACCTTTACTTAGTAATCATATTATCTTTGCCATTAGGTACCCATTTATAAAGTAATTTCTCAAACCATAGATAATCATGAAAACTAAATGAGTTTTCAAACAAATACACAAATCAAATGTAACAAAGACTTCATAACTATCCTCAAATGAAACGTCGACATTTTTATTTATTCGGTAACCATCGATTTGGATACCGTTTTTGTCGCAATGGCGGAGAGTCACGCGAGTTGTCTGAAAAGTTTGATTGTGAACAGAGGCGGATTGCTTCTAAGGCCCGGTCAGCAAGGGCCCAGGGCAGCCAGATATTAGGGGCGGCCAATCGATGAACCCTCTCCTTCATTTTCCCCCGCCCCTCTTTATGTTTTGATACAATAAAGAAACTCGATGAAATAAACAAACAAATGTCTGTTTGCTCTGCTTGCTGTCTGATAATGAAAAGAAAGGGCAGTGTCGAATTAGCCCTTAAGCAAACTAAGCAATTGGGTAGATGATTGGGTCAAAAATAAATTATTTGGTACTGATAAGAGAATAAAACGTCACAAAATAGTGTCTCTTGTCATTGATCATGTACATTTTCAATATGATTTTAGATTTTTTATAGCAGAAAAATTATATTAAGAGCGCTATTTGACTCCAAATATCTATGACGTCACGGTTTTGTATTTCAAACATATCCCATAGAAAATGTTTGTTTTACATTAAGAAAAAAGTGTCTGATTTACTTATTGTCACATAGCGGGTTGTTTGCACCTCTGAGTTTTTACTCGTGTACGGTCATTTTCAACTACTATGCTTGCTTCGAAGACGATAGGAGAAAACCTGCACACTAGATCACTAATGTGTAATAATGACTGTTGTCACTTGATGGTCATTGAGCTACGTCACGACACCACACCAGTGTTAGCTATACACTACACCAGTGTTAGCTATACACTACATAACACACTTCATAAGAGAAGAGATTAAGTAATCATGTAGGGTACCTGACCCAGCTTGTTAGGTGAGCCCTACATATAAGTATTTGTAGAGTGGGCAGGAATAATGGCCTCTTCAAACCGGGATGGCAGCGGCTGGCAGCGGCGCGGCGAGCACTTTCAGTGTGAAATAATTTTAAACTTTATCTACATACGTAAAAGACCAGTAATCGCTTGAAAAGCTCGAAAAGGCCGCGCGGCCGCCAGCGGCGAAAACAAGGCCGACCCGAATCAATTATATCGCCTTTTTCCCCGACCATTCATCTACATATATTCGATTTTACCGCCCGGCGGTGCCAGTTTCACGTAACAATTGACGAATGACGAATGATCGTCTCCGTGACACTTAACAATCTTAGTCGCCCAGCTCCGAGAAAGGGGCGGTTTATACCACACGGCCTAGGGCGGGCAGGACAACAAATACGCCACTGATTGTGAACCAATTTTATTATTCAAACGCAGGCTCCTAAACAGGCGAATAAAACGAGCGATGAACTCAAAAACGCGACCGAATTTTTAATCACGAACTAGTAGGACATGAATCTCGTTAGTCCCTACGAAAAGTTAAATACAGTCATTTGGAAAATTGTGGGTAAAAGTTTTTGTTTTATTGTATTACTACAATGTTATTATCACATTGTAATGCATTTTAAAGCTAGACGGACTACCAATGATTCTTTCAGCGGTTATACAAAAAATTATTTAAACGGTAATCTAATGTCAGATTGTTCGCAAAATATAATTATCACCATATTTACGATTTAAAAAAAATATTCCATATGCGGGCGCCACTGTTCTGCATGGTACCTATTCGCCTTAGGAAAATAAACTATGACTATGTATTTGTTTGCTACCTACTGTTCGCATTTTTTTAAATCTTTCAGTTTGTGGCTAACTTCTAATTGTAACCCCTACGAAATTCTAAATGCCGCATAAACATATTTCATGTTTTATTGCGATATGATATTCCATAGTGAGGGCCGGACATGGGCACTGTTGGAGCAGACAATTTACTCATGGAATATTGCTGAGAACCTACGCTCGACAATAAAACTGTTACGAAAAACTATATTTTCCCTAGGCCTCTAGGTAACTTTTCAATTGGTAAAAAAGAAGGTAAACGTAAAGTATTACGTTCTATTTTTAGGGTTCCGTACCCAAAGGGTACAAACGGGACCCTATTACTGACACTCCGCTGTCTGTCCGTCTGTCCGTCCGTCTGTCACAGGTCTCTATCTCTTGAACCGTAATAGCTAGACACTTGAAATTTTCACCGATTATGTAATACTATGGCCGCTATAACAACAAATACTAAAAATAAGATAAAGTTAAAAATTAAAGGGGGTCTTCATACAAGAAACGTGTTTTTTTGAGCGTTTTTAACTCGATCTTTATAATGGCATTAACTAGATACTTGAAATTGTTACCGATTATACATAACTATGACTACCATAACAACAAATACTAAAAATAAAATAAAGTTAAAAATTAAAGGGGGTCGTCATACAAGTAACGAGTTTCTTCAGCGTTTTAAAACATTGTACGGAACCGCACTACCGACTCGCACTTGCCCGTTTATATATGTAACGAAACGATGACGTACCTGGTAGGTGCTAAATATTTGAAAAAAGTTTAAAAAAAAATCGTACAAGCTTTTATCGTGAGGACTAAGTACTTATATGTAATAAGCCCAAACTCGATGGGGTTGCGTCGTTTTATTACAGGGTTCCTATACCTTCCGGCCCCATCACAAGATCAGCTTCTTGTTATAATAATATTGCATTGTCATCTGATTTACATTAGCATACAAAATGTGAAGTGGCTCATATTTAACTTGCAAGATTTGACCCAAAAACAAATAACAAGAAACAGGGCAAGCTTAATAAAGACTTGCAAAAATCTTAATCCTAAAAATCTTCTTTAAAAATCTAGGCGCAGACATGGGCCAATACTAAGAATAGACATGGGCCAATACTAAGAATAGACATGGGCCAATACTAAGAATAGACATTTTCGTTAATAACATATGAAATATTGCCTTATATAATACGCCCGTTATGTTATGTATGTATGTATTTTGATTTATTAACCAGATTGTAACTAGAACTTTTTCTTAATAAACTTTAGGGTCTTATCAGAAGAACATAAAAAAATAAAAATAAAATACTAGAACTTAATTTTCACAATATTTTGTGATTGAAGAAGATCCTGAAAAGAGTAGGAGAGAATAGGTGCAATCTAAACATATTAGAGAACAGATGAAGATAAGATGTTAGGTGTCTGATACGACACGATGATTCATAGACTATCATTGAAGGAAAGATAAAAAGGAAAAGAGGACCAGGAAGACCGAGGCATAGCTACATGAAATGAAACAGATAAAGGAGAAGGTAAACGTGTCGTGTCGAACTCGAACAGCGAAGTAAAACAGCTGGCGGATGAGAGAGACAAATGGAACAAAATTCATACTCCACCGACAAGAGCATAGCTCTTAAATATAGATAGATAGATTTTTTAACTTCCTCGTTCCGCTGTCGTGCTCGCCTATACCAAGCCATTAGCGGTGCAGACTCCAGCTATTGATCCAGCTAAATTTACCAGCTGCAATAATTGAGCAGTTGGCGCCGTAATAGGAAATCCATACTCCATGGCTCTGACTTGCTGCGCTTTAGTGCTTTAATGATTCAGCATAACTAGGTCCGTATATAAGAGTCGTGAACTTGTGAATAATATCAAGATTTCTAGCCTGTCGGAATTAGTGTCTGGATTTTTTTTAACCTGCTATATTTATCTTAAACATACTCGTATTATTGCACGCCTCATAAGCGAAGCGCATGAGGTAGTGCTCTACTCTCGCCTTACAAAAATCAAGTGATTTTTTTAACTAAATGTGTCTCTATTTATTTTCTATCGCACTTGTACAATAATATTTACACATAAATGTCAAGGAAAAACACTAGTTTCAACACTTATGACATTTTTAAAAGACATTTTGCCTTTTAAATAAATAAAAACAATGTTTAATAAAATCATTTTGTGGACGTCCGTGTGTCTGTATGTATGGAAACTGGCGTGGTCACGATAACTCCCGAAAAACTTATCTGATCAAGTCCATTTTTTTTTATACGCTTCAGTATTATCCAAAACTAAGTCCTTTCGAAGATCACGGTCTAATTCAATGTAGTTTAATCGTAATTATTATTATAAAAATACAATTTCGTTTGGTGAAAAATGAGATTATGAGGGGTGCACTTTCGGATTTTCCAAACTATTTTTTCGAATTATTTGTAGGCCTTCCTTAGGGCGAATATTACTCGCGGCGCGTACACGAAGATTATCAGAGATTAGTCAGTGAGGTCGAAAGAAGTCCGCCAGTATAGTTGACTTTTCACCTGAGTCACCCGTTTCTTCGTCCAAGCGTATTCCCGGTTGCATCGTCAGCGGTTACGCTTCAGAACCCGGGGTCACCTTACTTAGGTGATTTGACGAGGTTACTGGTTTTTACCTCCGCAATCCAAAGGGTAGACCAGAACCAATCCTAGGGTAGGTAGGTACAAACGCTAGATGGCGTTCGGGACCAACAGCTTTGCGTGCCTTTGGAAGCAAGGAATCATCTTTCTTTTCGGATAATCAGGTGATTCAAGCCAGCAATATCCTAACCAGACTGGAAACAACTTTTCGCAAAGTATGCTTCCAAGTGGGATTTGAACCCACAACCTCCGGATCACAAGGCAAAGGCCTTGACCACTGGACCACGGAGGCAGTCAACAAAAACACGTGTGTGAATTTGAAATTCCCGTTTAATTAGTGAATGACAGAGTGCAGAGAGATTGTTGTTTCAACAGCCGCCGTCAGCAACCATCATTAGTACCCATTGACAAAAACTATTCACAAATACATTTTTGCTTATTTTTCGCACCCCATTACACGTCATCTCGTAAAAACACAAATGACGGATATGTCTTTCTTTGCTATAATTAATTATGATGGTGATTTGTTTAACTTCCGTTTCCTTTTTATTTAAAAAGAAATCTGTTGCCTACTTAGTGTCCAAAAATGGGTTTAGCTAATCGCGAATCGGCAATCACCGATTATATATACGATCGTATCGCAGATGTTTGTTGATTTTTTTCTTTCTTTTTTGTTGTTTATAATGCAAGGACAAATCATACAGATTGATCTAGACCCCATGGAAGTCAAAATCGATACGAATATTATTGCATATACAAGAATTCAAATAATAAGTACCCACCTGGCGCAGGTTTAGATCATTTAGTAAGTATGATGAATTTATTAAGTAAATTATTATTTTCCTTTTTATTTAAACAAAAAGTATGTATTAAAGGTTGTAACCTCAATACATACTTACTTCAAACGACTTCAGATAAGACGAGACTGGATACGTAGGTAGAGACGAAGGGTCTTTCAGAATATGATTGGTGCAATTTTCTGAAGCCATATAAATACTGGTCGGTAATTAATTGCCCTACTTGGAATCTAAAATAGAAATGATTTTTGAAGTTTGAAATTTGTTTGGTATACTATACATAAATGAAGTTACAAACCATAAAAAACATATGTTTCATAATACGGATTTTCTATTAGAGTACAGGCCATTTATAAAAAGTCAACAGCTTTTTGCGAATATTTACTTTAAGCCCATGTGAGTATAAAATTATAAAAGAATGGTTATTTTAATAGAAAATTATAACATTAGGGAATAAATTCAAGTTTTTTAAAAAACTTAAATTAGTAACGTTATGTAGCAAGGTAGAATGAGGATTAATAGTCTTTTCCTGTGCACGTCCATATCCCTTCAAAAAACTCCTAAAAAATGTAGTTCATAAATAATTTCAGTCATAACAAAATCGTCACGTAATGAAACACACGTTCACCGCTATTTTTGAACGTCCCACGTGTTTAAAAAAAAACGTTTGACATTGGATACACGGGGTTTTTGTAGTTTTTGCCACCCCGGTAACGTTTTAATTCGGGGTGTAAGAAATAAAGGGAGGTGAGATGAGGATACACTTATCTTTCGCGAGAACGATATGTTATCACTTACAAGAAAGTGGTTTTAAAAGTGTTGAGAATGATTTATGATCTTTATTTAAGATTTTTTATTTAGGTACTTGTATTTGCACGTGTGAGTGACTTTATTTGAAGACCTAATCTTCATTTTGTTTTTATCTTTTTAACAGACGTTCTTTTAATTCATCTTAGCTGGTTTAGATACATATTATTATTTTCCTTAGTGCTAGTAATTTACATAAGTATACAAAACTCTCCATCAGAGAGATCAAACTAAATTAGACAAATAACTTTCCAAAAGAGTGTTGTATCTGTAAGAGAATGTAAATCATGTTTAGGCGATGCGGCTAGCAATCCATCACTATTTTGATTTCCTTTTCTATCTCTGACGGAGTCGTGACAAGAACCTGAACTAAACTAAAAGCTAAAAATCATTTGAGTTCGAGTAGAGTAGCAAAGCTGCTAGCCCCAAAAATTTTCCCCTTACAGGCTCAAACAAAATATGAAACCACACTATATTATTAAGACTACCTATTCGCCGCGTAGCATACACACAATAAGGACTTTACACACACACAATTCATAAGGACTTTATATACAGGGTCTAACAAAATATACTAAAACTATTTTAAGAGGAAACCTCAAGAGCTGGAGAAATGAAAAATAGCTGTCGCGCTGTGAACTACAACCGAGCAAGTGCGATAGAGGCATACTGCAGCTTGGACTGAAAATACCTATTAAAAGAACAGAAAATCAACGATTCTTAGTCCCCTGATTTCTTCTCCAAAACTTAACCAATATAAGTACTTTTTTTTCTACCGGCATTATCCAGTGAGGAAACAGGGACCTACGTTTGTTTGGAAAAATGGCCCCTCTACTTCGTCTTAAGGGAGAATTCCTTTTCCCAAGGAACATATCAAAATATGAAAAATAGTTTTTGGCCTAGATTTTTTTTTTTCATATTTTGATGTATTCCTTTGGGAAAGTTGTTCAGTATGATGGACTGAATCTACCCTTAAATTAGTTTTATTATATTTTGTTACACGTTATATAGAGAAAATCCACTAGAAGTTTGGCAACCACTGACCGGTGTAAGCATCACTGACAACTCCGCTAGCTTGTAAAGACATCCGTCATTCTACACCTCCCCCTCTATTAAAAAAACTACCCTCGTTTGAACTAGCACTTTCAAAATGGTACCATGATGGATCAGAAATGTTAGACCCCGCATTATTACGATTCTTCGAAAGAAATTACATACATAGATAAGGTAAGGGAGGTAGAGATCAAAGTAAATTGGGTAGTTTTACGTGTAACGTGCCATTACTTTAAAAAATCTGTTAGGTACACTAAAACAGTGTAAATTAAGTAACATCTTAATCCTTTACAGAATCTCGGACTAATTAATACCTAAATAAATGCATAATTGTAAATGAAAATTGTTAACTATTTGTATAATTACGATCTAATAGAAATCTGGGTAAGTCCATTACCTACTTGGAATGATCTATAAAATAATGCTAGTTAGAAAGATGTATGTAGGTATATGTATAGCAGGTATATATATATATATATATATATATATATATATATATATATATATATATATATATATATATATATATTTATTTATTTATGTAACAATGTACATTGTGTATTTTATGTATAGTACACTTTATCTTGCAACCCACATTTAGACTTTCTGTATAACCCAAAGGTTGACTGGTAGACAACAATTTTAGCGTTAAGTTCGCCTATTGTTCTGTACAATTTGTATTTGATGGACAATAAAGATTAAAAAATAAATTAAATAAAGATCTTTGAAAAAGAGCTAGCTAGGTCCTAGGAAAAACTTCAGTACCTACATACAATAAGTTTTATTTGTTTTTTTTAAAGAACAGCTAAAGGTAGACTGGTAGAAAATGCGTTTAAATTTACCTTTCGTACCATTGTGGTCAAAAAAGATTTAATAAATTAATAAGAATAGACGGTAATCTTATAGAAAATCGATAAAACAAATTTGTCCTCCCATACAAAATCCATTTGGCTGAGCCCATTTGAATGTGAGGCCGAATTTTTCTTTATAGTGTCTCGATAATTGTTTTTATGGAAAGTGGTTCAGTATCATGCTCTGAACTTGCCCCAAAAATATTGCCGATGTTTTAAAGGTAACGCAGTATAATAAAAACTTGACTATAAATTGTGTGTGTGTGTGTAAGTGTGTAATAAAAAATAAGCATGTTGCGGAAATTTTTCTGTTTACTTTTATGACGAAGCATGTTGCTGATTCTTTTCTTTTGCGACCTTTGGACGAAGCATTCGGATATTTTTTTGTTTACATTTTTGACGAAGCATGTTGCGGAATATGTGTTAATCAATTAAAATATTACGTAATATCCTCATCATCATCTTCCGACCACTGCTGAGCATAGGCCTCTCTTCGTCTCGCCAAAATAATGGTTTTTTAATTAAACTTTTCATAGAAAGATTTACCATGACGTGAAAGTTTTTATATTTACGGACAACTTCTGTTACCCAGAATCTCGTTTGACAAGAAATCCGAACATTTTGTAACGAAATTTCGAAAATAGGTTGCTAATAGCTCCAGCTGAAATTCAAAGAATGCAATCTTGAAACCGGAAGTGGCACGTTGCGAGGCGGTCTGTGATGATGTATGGCGCAAAAACATATCATCACTTTGTATCTGTCGTCGTGTGACGAATGGCCGAGGGGCACGAGGTGGAAAATATGCTCGTTTGACTTGTTTAATGAGGTTCGAGATAACTACCCGTGAGCACAGATTACATTCAACTTACAGGAAGTTATGAAGGACAAACATTAAAATCAATCAAATCAATTGAAGTTCTTATAGACATAAAATGCTGGTTCCGGAGCAAATAAACTTAGAATGTACCAGGCACCAGCTGCTTTTTTTCCTGCGCAGATCGTAAAAGCCAATCGAGGTAATGGGCGAAAACGTGTATCATGTCAAAAGGCGATGTGGTTAGCAACATCACTATTTTCATCCCTCTTTCCACCTTCTTGCCCGCCATCACGAAATCATAGATTATACTAGTTCTGATTCTAGGTTAAGGGCTGAATAATCTAATAATTAGGCCTATGTCCAACAGTTGACTTCTTATGGCTGATAACACGCGCAGATCTACCCTAGACAGAATCAGAGTTTCCCATACAAACGTAGTCTACGTTTTATTTTGAAACGACATGTCAGATTTCAGTTAAAATTTGTAACTTTAAAGAAATTGCATATACTTGTATCTAGGGTTATAATTGGTTTTCACAGTCAAATTATGAACTTGAAAGAGAATATAGTGTATTATATTATATCATTATTGACCATCAGCATGGAAATCTTCTACACCCTTATAAGTTTCTTTCAAGTTCATATTTTGACTGTGAAAACCAATTATAACCCCAGATATAGGTATTAAATTTCTTCAAAGTTACAATTTTTTACAGAAATCTGACATCTCGTTTCAAAATAAAACCTACAATACGTTTGTATAGGAAAGTGGTAAGGGGATTCTTAGGGCGACGTGGGTTCACAATTTGCAATAAATAAAACACTGCGAAATATCGTCGAGCACGGCTCCGGCCCTTGCTTCGCCCTCGACGAATTTTTCACTGTGTTTTATTTATTTTATTTTTTTTGTATTATATATATTTTTTTTTCTGTAGACAAAACGGATAGATATTTAGATATTACATTTTTTGGTATAATTTTCACATAAAAAGGTGATTGTATAAAATAGTAATATGTATTATAAAGGCAAATTTAGGCAAATTTAGAGGTATGTTCGTGATTTTTATCTATCAATCCAAAAATGCTCAATCGTTCTTTGGCTATTGTGGGTATCTGTAGAATATCCTTAAAATTTTTATGTGAATTTTTTGAGTAATAAACTGTAGTAGTTTAATTACAGTGATTTTTAAAACACTTACAGTTTTCTTGGTTCTGCAATGAACTGGCGGGGCCTTAACCACGTATATTACATTCCCGCCATGTATATACATTACATGCCCATCAACATGCTGAAATTGGCCTTGCGACTTCTGACCTTAGGCCACAGATAACCTGATAATAATGATGTATGTGATTAATTACTTAAGTATTAACGTCAAAAGCTTGCGATGCACACCATTGACACTTCTGTTTCTTTCCCCCCATAAAACGACATTCGTAGTTTTCCGTAATATTGGGTGTAAGAGCAGCTATTTAAATTTCACTCACATCAAACTCCTCGTCTTGAACTTGGCTCGTTGTGAATCATCATGAGAACTGGATCTTTTCTCAAAGTGAATGGACGTGGAGCAATTCGACGGGCGGACGCTGTGGCATAAGGCATTAGCTGTAGCGGGGAGATTCACAGAACGAAATTAATAACCTACACCTCTTAATAGAGATTCGAGCGATGTTAACTTTACCATAAAATTCAACTTAGTAATGCTACCTATACTTAATTTAGTTAGTGTAAAATGTTAGATGTTTAGTTGTTTGTGCGCTTGGATTCAAATCAAATCTATTCAAACATCTTTATTGTGGAGCAGAGGCAGAGGTTACGATGGATCTTAAAATGTATAAAAGGTATCGCTGTGACCTACCCTTAATGGACTTACAATAATAAAAAATCAGATTAGGTAAATTTTTCGGCAACTCAACGTAAATTAATATAGTAGGCATACCTTCTTATAAATAAAATTCTAATCATAAATGACATTATAAAATTCAAAAACACTAATTCAAATAAAAAGTAATCATAATATGATTAATAGTAATGTTTATTAGGTCAAATTATTTTACAATACATTTTTCAGCCAATAGCAATTTTAATTTATTTTTAAATGTCATAAAATCTAAAGTTTTAAAATTATTTGGCAATTTATTGAAAACAATGGGAGCTACTGATCCATTATTATTCATCATTGCAGTTGTTGGTTTGAGGTCGGTACACGCATCGGCTTTGGTCATAATCATTTATTTTGCCAATCACAGGTAACTAGGTCTTAGGTATACACCTATTATTTATGTAAATTGGTCTGTATGTAAGCGTGATGATGCACTTTCCAGGGTAGAATTCATTCATACGCTCTTGCAGCGTAATTGCTATGACTGGGTGGACTCAGAACAGAACAGATATTTAGTTGTTTGTGCATTTGGATCGAGCACTTTTCACGAGCATGTCAATTTCAAAATCACACTGGTATCAGATTTCACCTAAAGGTACCTATCAGTGTAGGTAAACGACTGTCATGTCATCAAGCAATAACAACTGAGTTAAGATACTAAACGAACGTTTTCACAAACCTTTCGAAGCACGGAAGGGCTCAAGCTAAATTGCTATTTGCTTGCTTGAAAATATTGGCCCGAAAGCCCAAAAGTTTATCGAGCTTCACAAGAAAAGCAAAACGTGATTTTCTCTTTTGTCAAGAACAGGAGAACAATAAACGCTGGTGCCCTTTGCACAACACAACACAACTAATCGCTTATGAATTGAGCAATTATGCTACTTAGTATTCAGCGTCCGATGCCTGCTACCCGCTCACTGATAGCCGAACATTTCCGCTGTTAATTGTGCTGTTATTCTGATTTATTGAGAAATTAAACGTCTTCTGAGACGACATGATGTTCTGCTTGGCGTCAGAAGGATCGTGATCATTGTCTTCCAAAGTCTAGTTTCTGAATAATTAACTTATTCATTTGATTTTCATTATAATGAATACCCATTGAGACTGCAAGTTTGCATGTTGCATACAATTTTATTGAAGCAAGAGATGGTCTAACTTAATCCTGCTCGATCTTTAAGTATTGAAATTTTCACCGAGTATGTACTTCTGTGTTATAATAACAAATCCGTGCTTCGGAAGACACGTAAAGCCGTTGGTCTCGGTTAACATCATTGTTTAGCAGTCGTCAAGCTATGTCAGATGCCATTAGGCAGCTTGAAAAATCTGACACCAGTGTTGGCCACTTACACTAACGAAAAAAATTAAAAAATAAGTACCTCTTAAAAATTAGATAAAGTTAAAAATTAAAGGGGGTTGTCATTGAACGTTTTAAAACATTGTACGGAGGTACAGAACCCTTCACGAGTCCGTTGACCGGTTTTTTAATTATAATATGAAAATCTATCGCTATATGAAATATATCGCTATATTATGTATCGCTATGTATGATAATATTATCCAACCAGTTTAGAAAAAAATCCGATTTTAATGGCCATAGCCCATCCCATACAAATAGGAAATATCATGAACATCTGAAACTAGCATGTAATAACATGTAGTAACTCAAGCAATCTCGTCCACTCTACTATGACACTTGTATTATTACACTAAACAAACACTGGTGGCCATTTTTTCCAGCAGTTAAACATTTCAGTGACCTGAAAGCTTATGAAAGGCTGCTATGTGAATGAGCGAGCGATGAAATGACCCCTTTAAGTGTCACTCACTATATAATCCAGTGTAAAGTAGGTATTTCAATCTAGTTCATGTCTAGAAACAAGTTCGTAGACCTTACCATTTTAAAATTAAACATCGCCCAAAATATAGATCAATAAGATTTTCAAAAAAATAAAATTTTCATGCGATCTTTTATTGCGGTACTAATTAAGATTTAAATCGTTCGCTCGGTCAATAAAAGAGGCGAGAAACTAGAAAATCCAATTTTTCCGTAAAATATACAAATATGTATAGCAGGATCGACCTATTCACTAAAAAGAAAAGCTATTTCTGATCGATCAACTTTGACGCCTTTTTATAACATAGGTAAAATTGCATTTTCTCCAAAGAAAACTTATAAGTACTCGTACTCGTATATCTACGTCAATTAAATGGATTTATAATTAAGAATGGAGCACGTTGAATTCTAAAACAAGCTAAAAGCTTTGTATATAAAGCTAAAAATTTTAAAAATCTTTCATGCTGCATGCTGGTCTGGAAGGAAAAAAAATAGGAAGTACCAGCTGCTTCTCTTCCGGTGCAGATCGTACAAACTGATCGACGGAATGGGTGAGAATCTGAATCATAACAATAGGCGATGGAGCTAGCAACCCATTACTATTTTGATGCCTACGTACGCCCACCAATGCGCTAAACGTGGCGTTTGGGTTTTTTGATCCTATGCTCAGTGTGCCCCGGGGTACAGACGGATAGGGTATCGGAAAGCTTCGAACTTTATAGCACACAGCATGATCTAAACTTATTTGAACTACGCTGTACCAATCTAAAAAACCTACTTATTTAGTAAGTAGATTCATTAACACTAAAAGACACACTTGTTCTTCTATTAGTAGAACTGGGTCAATCTTTTTAATCGTGTCGTCTCATTTTACGTAAAAAAATGGGGCGCCTGCACTCTAGTGTAAAAGATTAATTCACCTCGCATTGAACAAACATGAATGTCAATTTAAATTCAGCTCGTTAATTACCGATTGCAAGAGCGATGCATCGAGGTGCGCGTGCGCCGGATGTACGTGCTTTGTAATTGTCCAAATTATCACTGCTCGCCTAATTCTGGAATAAAATACACTCCGTTCGAAATACGTTTGGAGAGCATGCCGCGTTAGAATTGCATTCTTGAGAAATGTTGTACAACCATCTGCCGGCCAGCACCAAACTTCACCTTTTATGACACTTTCCTCGTCTACGAAGAAAGATGTTATGTTATCTAGTAGGTACGATACATATCATTAAGACCACATACCATTAAGGGAAAGATAGAAGGGAAAAGAGGACCATGAAGACCGAGTTATAGCTATTTGAAACCGGTAAAAGAAAAGATAAACGTATTGTCGTACAGCGAAGTAAAACAGCTGGCAGATGAGAGAGATAAATGGAAGGGACTTCATACTCCACCAACAAGGCATATCTCTTAAATATACTAAGAGAAATGGAGTAGAATTCCAGGCCAAAAATATACCTACGCATATAATTTTGGGTTATCAAAGGCTAAACCACACGTTCTTGACATTTTTACATTATTTGCTCTTCTACTCTACATCACCGCTAAATGGGTAGGTATATTGAGTTCCTATTAGACCTACTGGTAGGACTTACTTGATGGGTCTACTGAGACTAGCTCATTTTATAATATTTTCCTGGCAATACAGGTTTATTGGATGGACGAAATGAGGTTTACTAAGAAGATCGTCGAATCAAATGTGAGTGAAAGAGATCAGGGTTGCCGTCGACGAACGTACTACGACCAGATTGCAGACATTCTTAAAAAAGGAGAGGTCAGAAGTACCCATAACCGGCAGGCATGCGTGAAGAAAGTGATGAGTGTAGATGAAGCGAGAGAAGTCTGTCAGGATCGTAGCAAATGGAGGTCCATATATAGCCTCTGCCTACCCCTATGGGAAACAGGCGTGACTATATGTAATGTAGGTATTTATGTACTCGTATTGAAAAAAAAATCTCGTAACGTGAAGTGAGTCTCAGAATCGATTAACTGCATTCTGGCGGTTTGCCAGAACGCGTGCGTCGCCACTAATCGAATTTAATCTTACGAGTAGGGTACTAAACATTAAATCATTCCAGTTTCACGATGGCGTCGTAAAAGAAGTAAAATCTTCATACCTAACACTAATTCATACCTATATGGTATCATTGCCTTGCAGTCTGAGCTACTTTTGTTTTGCATTGCTCAAATTCTCACCTGTGATTATCCTACTGAAGCATATTAAACGAGGACTCAGAAAACGTATACGACCAAATTAATAGTGTCTACTTATATGATAGAATATTCGCTCTCACTTGTCACAAGCCAAAAAATCAAAAAAGTTGAACTAAAAATCTTCTAGCTCTATCAAGATTTAATTGACGTTCTTAAACCGACTAGTAAAAATGTAAACAAAAACGGAAGCCCGCCGGCGTCTTATGTCAGCCGATGTCACGGCATGTAACTGTGCCTCTAATTGACACGTTTAGCGGCGAGCCGTCACATGGACCTCACACTGCGGCCCTCTAATATGCACACGTGCTTGGCTAAAAAGACTAGTGGTGTGGTGTTTTATGTTTTTTGTTATATGGGTCTATAAATTCACAGGTGTTGTTTATCTATGGCTTATTTTTTTTTGCGTGGCGAACACGCTATTCCGCCTATCCGGAGGTTCTGGTTTCGATCCCCAGCCATGGCAGCTGTTGCTACTGACAGAGATAATTGGAAGATTAAAGGTGAGGTCTTTGCCCAACACTGGAACACAATAGACTAAATTGATAGATCTTTTGAATAATTTTAGACTTATATCTATCCTTCCTTTTCTTTCCAAAATACTAGAAGCCGTAGTTCACGCTCAAGTGTCATCCTATACCTTTACCAATTCCCTCCTTACTCCTTTTCAATCTGGTTTTCGTCCTGGCCACAGTACTGCCACTGCTCTTCTTAAAGTCACCGAAGATATTCGACTTGGCATGGAGAATACGCTGGTCACCATTTAAGTTTTTTATCGATTTCTCTAATGCTTTCAATATGGTAGACCACGATATTCTGCTTGCTGTCCTTGAGCACCTTCAATTCTCGTCTTCAGTGTTAGATTGGTTTTCTGAATATATCTGTCACCGCCAGCACGCAGTTCGTATGGACCGCGTTTTCTTGGACTGGAATGATCTGTCTAATAGCGTGCCTCAAGGGGGCATCTTATCACCGTTGCTTTTCTCTCTTTTATATTAATTTACTTTCCACTTCCCTTGGCTGTTCTTACCATTTTTATGCTGACGACCTACAAATTTATGCCCAATCATCAGTTGACGACCTTGATTCTAGTGTAGCGAGTGTAAACTTGGCTTTGTCGGCTACCTTGTCCTGGTCCGATCAATTTGGAATTCAGGTTAATCCCTCCAAATGCCAAACTATAATTGTAGGCAGTGCAAGGCAAATTTCTCTGATTGACTTTGATGCTGTTGCACCTGTCATGTTTAACAACTGTATTATCCCCTACAGTAAATCCGTGAAGGATCTTGGCTTTTACATTGATTCCACACTTAGTTGGACCACGCAGGTAGCTGAAGTCAGTCGTTCTGTTACTGTTGCTCTTCAACAGCTTAATCATCTAAGGAACTTCCTGCCTTTCAAAACAAAGCTCTTATTAGTCCATACATTAATATTACCCATCATTGATTATGCTGATGTGTGTTACCCTGATCTCAATGTAGATTTACTGAATCAGGTAGACCGTCTCGTTAATAATTGTATACGTTTCATTTTCTGCCTTCGCAAATATGATCATATATTACCTTTTCGTTCTGAGCTTAATGGCTTCCTATCCGTGAACGCAGACAAGTGCGAATTCTTTGCACTCTCTTTTCAATTCTTCTGAATCCTAATTCCCCTGAGTACCTTAGATGTAAATTTAAATTTCTTTCTGACACTCATGATAGGCAACTTCGTTCTACTGATAATCTTCTCCTTTCTGTTCCTCCTCATCGCACAAATCTTATGGCAAACTCTTTTAACTTACAAGCTATACGGCTCTGGAATGCTTTACCCATTGACATCAAAGATATTTCGACAAAATTTTCTTTTAAGAGAAGAGTGCACTCTAATTTTTTTTGATCGTTGTTAATATCTTTCTTTAGTTTTCACCATCATCATTCATTATTTATATATATTGTAGGTTTGTATATATTTATTTGTTATATGTATTATAGATAGTCTTATGTACGTATGTAGGTATATTCTATGAGTTATATTTTATTTATTTGTGTATTATATATTGTATTATATTATATAGTGTTAAGTAGACATATATTATATTATGCACATATTTTAATACTTTATTTTGTATCTAGTTTTTTGCGCCGCAACAAGATTAGTATCTGTTTATCCCTATGGTTGACTGGAAGAGAACGCTTTTAGCGTTAAGTCCGCCAATTGTACCATTTTTTTATTGTGGAACAATAAAGTTTTTTAAATAAATAAATAGATACTAATTAACTGCATTTCCAAGTAAGATTAACGGCCGCCCGGCCGGTTGTAAACCTTTTCGCAAATGCATTCCTAAAAAGGATTGACATCAGGCAAGCGGCCGGTTGTAAACTATATCCGAATAATTTTTACTGTTCCGGCTATTTCTTCTCCACTTTGCAAGGTCTTCGGCATCCTTAGGTACCTTACCATTGACGTGTATATTGTATTTGGAGAAGAAAAAGCGTTAAAGCGCACCCCGGGCTCCGAAGCAGCACAGCGGAGGATGCAACCGGGAACGCGCTAAGATGAAGAAGAATGATATTTTACAAACATAACTTTTACCACTAAAATTACTGACCCACCTTCGACTCATTTACGTCCACCATTCACATCACAACAAATTCATTGTCATAAAACAAGACACGCGAAGTAAAGACAATGAGACAATCGCAGCAGCTGTCGCACGAAAGCTAACATATTCCACCATTCCCACGGAGAGATTGTCTTTGAGAAATATTTAACTTATTTTAATCACACATCTTCATTATAGTTTACAGTTTTATGGTGTCATTCGGATGTCACAGTTGCTGTTAATGTAATGTTTGTTTGGTTGAAATAAATTGAGGAACTGAACTCAAGAAAGTTTTATAGGTACGTATAAAATTAAGCCTGCTGTTGATTTCGTAAATAAGATACGGCCTAGATAATATAACTTGCAAGATTTTGCCCAAAAAAAAACAAGAAACAACAAACATTTGTTTGTTGTTTCTTGTTTTTTTTTTCGGCTTAATAAAAGCTTTTAATATAGACTTACTCAAGTATAGGTAATATATAACTCAAGACAAACATTAAAGAACATGCAGGCAAACAGCGATAAAGGCTAAAAAGTATGAGTAGGTAGTTTCAGTAATCCTACCAATAAACGTAGTAGGTACGATCTAGAGATGTAAAGAACTCGAGTCTTTGAGTCTTAATTCGATTCAATTGGCTCAATTTTACAAGACTCGGGGTGCTAACAAAATTCAGTCCTGAGTCGAACCGAGCTCCAGTCCTTTCACGAAAACTCGAGCGATAAAATAGAACTCGTGTTTCAAAAAGAACTCGAGTCATAAAAAGAGCTCGAGTGTATCAGGTCTTGAGCGTATCAAGGTTTTATTTATTTAAAAATACGTAGTTCATGGTAATCCAATGGTTTAAATAAATATTTAAGAGTATATAAGATTTTTTTGAAGATAACCTGGTTATTCTTAATTATTTAAGACCACCACTATAAAGGAATCATTAATTCAATAGACGATGCGACTGGACGATTAAACTTCAATTTTTCCACCTATACACCCGCCAACATGCTAAATCTGGCCTTTAGGCATGGCATTATTAGGCTCTGTGTACCTCAAGAGGGATAAAAACGTGACACTATTTATTATGTGTGTACGGAAAAAATACTTATATCCCACAAAAGTTAAATATTTTATTCCCTGTTTATTTATAAAGGAACTCCAAACGGAAAAGAACTTGAATGCGACTCGTCGCGTAAAACGACTCGAGCGCTAATCAAGACCTAAGCGTCATGTTGCGTTCAAGAGTTTATGTAGACTTAAGGCCGTACCTAAATTTTCCGAGAATGAGAGCATTAAGTTTTACTACGCATATTTGCCAAAAGTGGCCGTTTTTCGCAAATGTGTGTAGTAAAGCTTAATGTTCTCACTTTAAACTGTAAACAGTAGTTCATAAAATACTTTGAAGGGTTATCTAGGACTTGGTAGTTGCAAAATTTTAAATAATGTCTCCGTTTTCTTTTAAATGATTTATTTAAAATGGGGGCAGCACTGGACCTCGGAAAATTTAGGTACGGCCTTAAGTGCTCTAGTCTTGGCGTCTTGTTGTAATGAGTCAAGTTGTGCAATTTGTCAGCCGAGCCTAAAAATTTAGAACTCAAAAGACTCGAGTTCTTTACATCTTTAGTACCATCCAACTTGCTATGCAACTGTCCGTATGCATAGGTATGCATCATGGTAATAAAACAAGGTATTCTCTTTCCGCGATGGCCCAAGACTACGTCACGAATGTCACGACGATGTTTGTTTTTTCAGTAAATTTGAGTAATTTCTAAATTAGATGAATATAAAACTAGTTACTAACTTAACTATTTCGTATATCATGTTTGATTTTTAATAAATCTATTTGAATTATTAGTTTATTACTATTTTGTTAAGTCGTTAAGTTAAAAAATGCATTTTACTCGCGTTATTTAATCACACAGTGGCAGCACTCTGATGACGAGACGAGAATCTGATACGAGCAACTGATGACGTATTATGTATTACGAAACCCTTGAAAATGAAAAGCGTGTATTCTTTATTTTTTCAAGTCTACAAAAACTTTTCGATTTAGCCTTCTTAAGTTTTCTATGGTTTAGCAATAATCTCTACAAATTTTCTACTAGTTAGGTCTTACTTAGGTATTACATAAATCGTCTCGTTACTGTCGCGCCGAAGCAGTCAGGGGCGACGCCGTCTTTCAATCTTTAGACAGTATATTTGAATATTCTCATTATGACTACATTTCAATTAGTTTTTGTGTCGCAGTTGAAAATTCAGAAAACAACTATTATTATCTCCACCATTACCATGTGCTCACAGGTCACATCATTTTTAGGGTTCATTTTTAGAGTTACCCAAAGAGTGCCAACGGGATCCTATTACTGAGAGTCCGTCTGTCTGTTTCCATCCAACTGTCACAGGGCTCTTATCTCTTGAATATTTATTACTGTAGCCGCGCTCTAAAAACAATACTACTAAAAATAAGATAAAGTTAAAAAATAAGTCATACAAGTAACGTGTTTTTTAAGTGTTATAAAACATTGTACAGAGATACGGATCCCTTATTATACGAGTCCGACTCGCACTTGACCGGTTTTTACAAGTGTATGCAAGTACCTACCTTTGTAGATAAATGGATTGCAATTTTAAAATTAAATTAAATTATGTAAATATTTATTTTTACCTAATTTTTAAAATTTGTAAACCATTTTTTACCCACTAGCTGATTGTGCTGTTTTGTATATGTTACCGGCAATCTATGCAACACCTAGGCAATGTATAGAATGCCTAAAACGTGTATGAAATATTATTTATTTTATACTTTGCCTAGGTAAGTATTCTAAACAATACCGAATGCGCAGCCGGCAATGTATGTAATGTATGTAATAGCGATCGGACATCTCGACGCTCGCTCGCTTCGCTCACCCGCTCTTGTGATGGTCACTGCACAACCATAACCTAACCTACCTTCCGTGACTAATTGGGGATAGATAAATAATAGATTACACACATTGCCGGAGGAACAGCAGACATTCTTTACAATATCGAGGCATTATGTACAATGCCCTTTCAATGCCTAGGCAAAGCGTATAATAGATAATATTCATAATATTTCATACATTGCCTACCGGCCCAAGACATTCTATACATAGTCTAGGCATTGTATAGAATGCCTGAATTAACAGATTGCCGGTGACATATACACGTATAAATCAGACAATTATTCAAGAGCTTGGTAACGTTTTTTATTTATCTTGTTATGTAATTTACTACTCTAATTAAATAATAAAATAAGAAATGGTGAAAAAATACCACGTGATAACTCAGTAGTAGTAAGAGCATGGTCGTAATTAGTTAGACCAAGTCCTGCTCACGTAGTATTTTTTCATACTGCATCTTGAATGCCTAAATAGGCTCCGGACTGGTGTTGGGAGATGCCACGAGAACTGAGCAGTGGGGTTTCTCAAATGACAATCGATGCTATATGTCGTAAGAGGCGACTAAATGTCTTAAGCACAAACTTCTCGTGCTACAATTGCATTCCCAAGAAGGGTTAACGTCGGGCGGCAGCCGGTTGTAAAAATTTTCGCACAAATACGTTCCCGAAGAGGGTTAACGTCGGGCAGGCGGCCGGGCGGCCGGTCGTAAAATTACAGCCAAATCACTTTAACTGTTCTGGCATTTTCTTCTTTACTTGGCAAAGTCTTTGGCATCCTTAGATGACCATTAACATGACATGCATGTTATATTTGGAGAAAAAAAAGCGGGAAAGCGCACCCCAGGCTCCGAAGCAGCATAGCTGAGGATGCAATTGGGATCGCGCTTAGATGAAGAAGAAGAATGCTCGGGGAAAAAGGTGATATACTCGTAATTAATTTGGGTCGGCTTTGTTGTTCAACAAATACTGCCGAACAGACAAAGCCGGCCCGAATAAGTGTATAGCAACTAGCAACCCTTACAAATATACTTTTTTTTCTGACAAATCACACTAATTGAGCTAGTCCCAAAGTAAGCTTAATCTTGTGTTATGGGATACTAACTCAACGATACTACATTTTATAATAAACTAGCTTTTTCCCGCGGCTTCGCTCGCGTATCCCACGGGAACATTACTTTTTTCCGGGATGAAAGGTACCCTATGTTACTTCTAGTACCTCCCAGGATATGTGTACAAAGTTTCATGATGATTCGTCAAGTAGTTTTTGCGTGAAAAGGTAACAAACATCCACGCTTTCACATTTATAATATTAGTAAGGATACATATATTAATAAACACCCAAGACCCAGGACAATTTGAAAAAGGCCATTTTCCAACTTGCTCTGGCTGGGGATCGAGCCCAGAACCTCCGGATTGGCGGATTACTGTTGGCGTTTTAGGGTTGGGACCTGGTTGGGACAAATTTGTCAGTACTGAACAGCACTTTCCTTTGCTGCTATCCTTTTCTGTCGCTTAGAACAGTAATTTGCTAGAGCGAGAGAGAGCGACGGAACGCTTCAGCATGGCCGGTGCTGAAGCGTTCCGTCGCTCTTTCGCTCTAGCAAATGACGCTTTTGAGCGACAGAAAAAGATAGCATCATAGGAAAGTGCTGTTCCGTGCTGACTGATGTGTCCCAATTCAACCCTTACACCAAATCTCGAACCCGTTTTTTTACCATGTAGATCCCACTGATGTCTCCCCTCCCCCTCCTCTTATTTCCACATACACTATCCTTGATGCTATGTACACTCTTATCACAGATGTTATATCCATCTTTACATTACATACATGCGCAATATAGGCTCATACGTTCTTCTACCTCCTGGCATATTAAATTAGGCTTTTAAAATGAAACAAAGCAAGTTATATAGGTATGTCATTAGTTTTATTCTCGTCACATTAGAGCATAATAATTTCAGTTATTTGTTCTTTCGAGCAAGACGGAGGTAATTGGCATACATCTTTACAGGAACTATTGTCTAAAAGAAATACAATTTTACAGCGTAATTAATGAAATTATAGGTAGTATGTCTGAAACTAAAAAATGGCTAAACTTTAATATTGAAAATAACATAAATAACTTTTGAAACTCCATCTCAACAAAGATAAAACAATAATTTACATACATCTAAATGATTTTAACTTCATTTTATGTACAGTATATAATAAACAATACAATGTAAGAGCAAGGTTACACAATCGGTTTTGATCATTCTGACCAGACTGATAGACTGAAATGATGCCAAACTGAGCGTGTAACCTTGCTCTTAGGTCAACAACAATTCGCAGAATGGATCATCAAAATATAAAGATTTATGTCCTCCGCACTCTAAACACTCTTGACCGCTACAAATCCCACGAAAAACGATTAGATTTATTATATTACAAAATGCATACGACATCTGGGCATTTTTAAGTGGCAGCAACTGAGTCAAAAGTGTAGCTTGTATAGATCAACAACTAAGTTCGTGGACCTGAAGCGATGGCTCCACCGAATGTTTTTAACCTGTTTTTCCAAGGTCAATTTTTTTGTCAAGGAACCCATATTTTTATGTCAATGTAAAAAGGTTAAGATTCGCCTGTCATTGAGCGGCCCGATCGGGCCGTTTTGGGCATGTGGCGAGATCATCTACCTTATCTCACCGGAACATCTAGTGCTTGCGACCTTGCGACTAGTGTGTGCCCGTGCGGACGTTATTTTGGAGTGTCACAAATGCAAAAGATCCATTGTGCTAAGTGTATTTGCAGCCAGATTCACACATCGCTAATGTTAAACATTTTTTGTAGCTTTGAAGTAGTTTTACTTTTACACAAGATTTAACTCCATGCTTTACTAATCATGAATCAAATTCAGACTTTACAAACAAAACTTGGTCACAACCAAGGTGACTTATCGATTTGTGAATTTGACGAAATTAGATTGTTGTGCGTTGAAGATAATACATAATATCGTCCAAATGACATCACAAAATAAAACACTTGCACATAGACATTCTTTAAATATAAAACTCCACAATGCATGACTCCTACCTAATGAAATTATTATAGTAAAAATGTTATTTACATATGTACAATTTATGGTAAAAATTGCACTAGAGGTGGGTTTGTTTGTAAACCGCTGTCCACACAACACATCTTTTGTCATCTGAAACAAAATAACATTTCATTTATTACGCGGGAAAATGTTCACAAATTATTCTGTACTTCATAAACTAAATCCTGTTTTTTTTATTTTAACATCTAAACGAGATGGGCGAGAATCTGAATCATATCTAAGGCCCGTGGCACATGGCGTATTTTAAACGCGCAGACGATGACGTTTAGGTTCTAATTACTACTACATTTAATAACCAAATTTCTTGCTGTTTTCAGAAAATAATTTCTTTTTAGTGAAAATTGTTGTTCCGTAAAAAATATTCTACAAAATCAAACATAGTCAAGTACCAAAGTTAAGATCCGGCTATACCTGACTAGTGTTTCGTGTGTGTATAGAGTCCGCCGCTAGCGGGCGAGGGCGTGTGCTAGGGGGGCGGCGCCAGCGGCACCAGCAGCGGCTCGCGGGGCCGGCGGGGGCGGCGGGAGGGGGCGCGCGGGGCGCCCGTGCGCAGCCGGGGGCGCCCGGGGCCGCGCCGCCCGCGGGGCTCGCTCGGGGCGCTTGATGGCTCGATGATTTCTAGCGGCGCGTCCGACTCTAATAAAGCTGCTCCTGGAAAATTAATGAGTTTTTAGTGGTCAGTGCTTTTGGCCAGCCCCCGGCATCGGCGACAACATTCATCGAGCGCTATCATCTATCCCTATCTCACTCTATGTTAAAATGTGATGCACTAGTTAACACTCTAGCAATGAAGCAAATCAAACTGGGCAAGTGCGAGTCGGTCTCGTAAATGAAGGGTTCCGTACCTCAGTACAATTTTTCAAAACGTTGAAAAACACGTTTCTTGTATAACGACATTGACGACCCCCTTCAATTTTTAACTTCCTTTTTTAGCATTTGTTGTTATAGCGGCCACAGTAATACATAATCGGTGAAAATTTCAAGTGTCTAGCTATTATGGTTCAAGAGATAGAGCCCTGTGACAGACGGACAGACAGCGGAGTCTCAGTAATAGGGTCCTGTTTGCAGCCTACGGAACCCTAAAAAACAATCCTTACAGTAGTCGCATATGATGTATAACATCTGACATCTCATCTCGGTAATAAGGAAACGCGCATATCAGACAAATCAAATAGCGCGCCTTCCCCGGCTTCCTGTTACATAATTCCGTCGCATTTTAAGAAATCACTCCCAGAGATTGCAGGAAAGCGAGATGAAAGATATTACATATCAAAAATTACACCCACACTGCCCTATTAAGGAAGTAATCATATGTTACTAACCGGCTGCGACCGCCATAGCGTTGTCACTAGGGGCTGGTGACGGCGCAGACTCGAGTCGCCTCGAGAACGCGTGCCTCGAGCCGCGCGGCCGGCCTCTCCGCGCGCCGCGGCTAGAGCGGGTGACGCCCCACGCGTTGTGTGTTCGCACGGGGGGCGAGTACGCTGCAACATACATCCAATTTTACAAGGGTTCATGAAGAACTTTATGAAGTCAGGGGACTACTGAGAAAAAAAATCTCACTAGTTCCATCGGCAAATAGTTCCATGGAACTAGTGAGATTTTTTAGAATGATTCATTCACAATACGATATTTGACAAATTTTGAAAAATCGTTTTAAATACTTCTTTATTATAACCACAATACTTTAATATTTCCTGGATATCTATTGTATTATCATTATCAATAAAAATTAATGTTGAAGATAAAATTTCCACAACTGCGCCAAAAACGCTATTTCTGTCGTGGCGGCGGTTATTTGTCAGATGACGTCACACACAGGTGATTCGCGCATACAGAAAGTCAATCTTCTCGCCTATCATTAAGCTAAAAGTAGCTTCGGGTCTTACGGCTCTAGGTTGGATCTAACCCGTTATGCTACTGCTCCACCTGCGTTAGCGTTTAACGTTGACTTAATGCCAAACTGCGCGTCGCTTATTGCATTAAAAGTGCGCGTTGGCTACATTAGGCATCGCCGCAAAAAGTTATTTCTTACTAGTTAACGCGTTATCTTACAAGTGGAGAGTGAAACTACAAAATGGACGATGCAGCAGCTGCACTAGTGGCAAAAATGTGTGTTTTAAATTATTGTTTATTGTTTTATTGCAAACCAATTTGCTGTATAGACGTAATTTTTACTTGCGCCTGATTTAAAAGATTTTTTGTATTTATTTAAATGTATACGGTAATATCCCATTAGGGAATCTTTCTTCTTTTTTAATTCTTCCAATGTCGTTGGACAGGATAAAGACTGCATGATACGACGCCATGCATCATTAACTGCCGAGCGATTTTTATGTGACTGCGGTTTTGGATTCCAAAGACATGGTTCACATTGAAGCAATTCCAAAAACTCCATTTTCTCCAGCTTTTTCATTGGACCACTCCATTGTCGTATTTCGTTTGCGCCAAAAGAAAGCAAATACGTCGTTCCTCTACGCATGCGTCGTGCGTAATGAGCCGGCGTTAATGTAGCCGACATCCTCTAGCGCGTTACACTGCGCAGTAAAACCCTTTGATGTGTCCAAAAAACCGACACCCGAGCTATCGCTTAGCGTTTAATCTCATTAGTAATGACGCTAGTACGTTAACACGTTAAAACATTGGCCACATCTGCGTAGCGTCTTGATTAACGCGCTAATTAACGCGTAAGACGCAGATGGAGCAGAGGCATTAGAGATAAAGACGTGATCATATGACAGTATAAAACGGAACTTACGTATGGGAGTGACGGGTAGGGGCGGCGCATCGACCACGAGTTGTTCGTCGTCATCCACTTGCAAAGGACTGCCGCTGCCCGACCGGGACGGCGAACATCTGCCACGTTTCGGCTCCACTGCTACCGGTTGCTATACGTGAAAAAATAATGAAATTTGAAGACAGTTCAAGACAGAGAATTCAGAAACTATAAGCGATGGCTAGGGTTTCCGAATTCTTCTACATTTGGTATTTTTCTTAAGGCGACGTGGGTTCACAATTTGCGATACTGTGCGTGTTTTTGAAAAATCACTGTTATTAGTAGTTTACTACAGTTTATTCCTCAAAGGATTTAAATAAAAATCTTAATGATTTTCTACTAATATAAATAAAACACTGCGAAATATCGTCGAGCACGGCTCCGGCCCTTACTTCGCTCTCGACGAATATTTCACTGTTTTTTTTTTTTTTTTTAGTAATATATTTTTTTGTTTATTATATTTATAATTTTTTTTTTGTAGCCAAAACGGATGAATATTTAGATAATACATTTTTTGGTATGATTTTCATATGAAAAGGTGATTACATAAAATAGTAATACGTATTATAAAGGCAATTTTAGGCAAATTTAGAGGTATGTTTGTGATTTTTTTCTATCGAGCCAAAAATGCTCAATCGTGTTTTGGCTATTGTGGGTGTCTGTAGAAAATCCTTAAGATTTTTATGTAATTTTTTGAGGAATAAACTGTAGTAGTTTGATACCAGTGATTTTTCAAAAACACGCACAGTATTGCAAATTGTGAACCCACGTCGCCTTAATGTAACATCAGGGATTCTGTCACTTGCGAAAAACAGATGAGTAAAAGAAGATTGATACAAGTAGCCGTGTGGTTTCCGGCAGAGTAGAAAAGAATCACCCTTCTTCCCGTGTATGTCGTATAAGGCGAGACCTTTGACCTATGAGACCTCTCTAACCCATCTGACCTGGAGAGTAGACCAAATCCACTGGCTGCTCTGGCCAAGAATGGCTCTGGTAGTACAGAGGGTTGTGCTCCTGCAGTGGAGACTAAAATGATGATGATACTAGTAGAGTATAAGAGTAATATTTTTGCCCATTAATAATACCCATGTAAATAATATATTTAATAAAAGTAATAATAATTTAATATATTTATGTAAATTATAACTACGTAGTTAGGAAAATTATCATAAATCTAATAAGCATAATGTTTTCTAAATCATTAGAAAAGGAACACGTGTAAATACTCACCGCGGGAAGTATTCCCATTTTTCGTTTCCGTTCTCTTTCTTCCATCAATTTCTTCTCTTCTGATTTTTGTCGATCTGGTATGAAAAATTACTGAATTTAATAAAATAAAAGTGCATGGCATGTAGATTTGGTCACTACCACTAGCTTACGCACACAAGCCTATCATCATCATATCAGCCGCAGGAAGTCCACTGCTGGACATAGGCCTCCCCCAAGGTTTGTCAAAACGACCGATTGGAAGCGGAGTGCATCCAGCGTTTTCCTGCAATCTTACTCAGGTCGTCTGACCACCTAGCAGGTAGGTGTACTACGCTGCGCGCCCCGGTACATGGTCGCCAGATAACCAGATAACCTTTCTGCCTCATTGGTCATTCGGATCTCTATGCTATATGCACCGCCCATTGCCACAAAGAGCATTATTGTATGGATGTCTTCGTAGTAGTAGACTAAATAAAGTCCCCTGATCATCTCATCTATAAATCTTTGAAAGGTTTGCCCCGCGTTTCTAAAACCGAAGATCATAAATGGAAATTCAAACAAGCCATAGGGCGTGGTTAACGCGGTCTTCGGAATGTCCTTTGGGTGAACAGGTATATGATTGTACGCCTTTGTGAAATAAGGGGTGCTAAAGACTTTATCTTTAATTATAACTTTGAACTTACACTTCAGCTCAATTTCCTCGTCATCCAACAGCAGTGAGACCACCTCCTTTGGCTTCAAAGTATCCGGCTTGAAATTGCCTCCACTTATAACCATCCTTTGTATCTCGCTCTTCTCCCGCGCTCGCTGCATGATCCTCTCCTCGATGGTGCCCTTGCAGATCAGCCTGTACACCGTGACCTGTTTGGTCTGGCCCAGGCGATGCGCGCGGTCCATGGCTTGCTGGTCTACGGTCGGATTCCAGTCGGAGTCGTAAAATATCACCTGGAGATTTTTGGTTTGTTATTTACTTTGTACTTGACCTTTATTTTTATTTTTTATATAAGCCTGTATAGTTTAATTTACATACAATTTTTTTTTTCACAAGATCTTATGCTTTTATGTAGAAAGTAGACCTTCGCAGACACTTTTTTAATGTCAATTGCAATAAAACTAGCACTTATGTTCATAAATTCCAGATAAGTAACTTAATTTTTGGTTGAACCAAAACCAATATTTTAAATATATTTTTTTACTTTTCACGGTCTTACTACGAAATTGTAGTACAAAAACTAGACACAAAAACATTAGTTGCAAAAGATGCATCCGAGATAAACCCAAAGTGAAAGCAGTGTACTGTATACTGTGGACACAAAGAAAATAGTTTAAAACATACTTACAGTATCCGCCGCGGTCAAGTTGATGCCCAAACCACCGGCTCGTGTAGAAAGTAAGAACACGAATATATCTGCCCGAGCCTAGAAAATAAGACATTCCATACAGACATATACTCATGGTAAAGATAACATCATTCCAAGGAGAAAAAAATTTGGACATTTTACAAATTGCCGACAAAGTTTAGAAAAAGCAAAAAGAAATACCCTAGTCGACACCAAAACCACAAGCCAAAGCTGATAACAGATTTTGATGTTTGTCAATTAGAAAGTTGAGAGTAGAGAATGCCATAGCAAATTTTATTTGCAAACCTTCTAACCAATTGGTAATATGCTCATAAGTAAAATGATTTCTTTATTTATTTATTTAAACTTTTTTGCACACAAAAAAGTGTACAAATAGCGGAATTCTTACCTGGAAATCGGCAACCATGTCTCGTCGCGCTGATATCTTACTGGACCCGTCTAACCGCATGTATTTGTGTTTCCTGTGCCACATGTATTCCTAAAAAAACATTCAATTTCGAATAAGTCGCTAGATAATTATTTTACTTCTTTTAAGTTCTACCACAGAATAGGATACTAGTACTCCGTACAGAAGTGTCACTCAGCAAAGAAATTCAAAGAAATATCTATTTAATCTGGTTAGCGATATGGTTTAATTTAGCTCACGTCAGAACTCAGCACCTTTTCGTTTAGATACCTAGACATCCATTGCAGGCCATTTTCATTACTATGGACAAACGATTCGTATAAATGAATTTACCACTTGGAGGGGCCGCCGCGCTCTTAGTAATAATGTAGGTACATTTTCGATACCTAAACGGGGAGTGACACAGGCCTGGTTATAAGTTCGACAGAGATAGCCGAATCGAAACGCACTGAACCCGTCGCGAGTCTCATAATTTCACAGTATCATCCAGCCAGGCACATTCCGCGGTTTAGGTATGAAGCTACGAGTACATGGCGCGTCGATCAAATGCGACTTATTCACAAACATGGTTGAAATTGTTGATAATTTAAATCGATAACCCAAGATATAAAGGGATACGGACTATCGCTTTACAAATTTAAGGTATATTTTGGTTGCTTGCAAGCGCACCGGCGCTTGATAGGCTGATAAGTCCAAGGTCGCTTGCGCGACGTGCAATGTAAATGGGACTTAACTGTAACTGGGTTTAATTTAGCAAGGTTCCTATCCTAGAGTGATTCTTCTGTACCTTGGCACTATTCCGTATTCTGTAGTATCATAAACACATTGAAGAATTTATAAAATAGTATTGTCTAAAAAATTCCACATACCTCTAGCAGGTCGATCATTTTGGTCATCTGACTATAAATCAGTACTCTGTGACCGCGCTCCTTCAGTCTTTTCAGTAGAGAATCTAGTACTGTCAGTTTGCCCGCGTCGCTAACCAACTGGTTCTTATCTAAACAACAAAAATAAAAAATACATTCAAACTAGACCTTGTGCTGTTGGCTCTTGCCCTAGAATAGGACCACTTTTCCTGTGAATGTCGTAAGAGGCGACTAAAGGACTATGCCCAAACATCTTCAAGTCAAGGAAAAGGTGACCGCAGTGTCGTATCAAGATGTCAAGAGGATGGCGGAAGATAGAAAGGAATGAAAGAAACTCCACCAACAACAGCGATGCTCTTAAATTTTGATGATTTTGATGATGATTATCTGTCAACTTACCCGGCACTTGCAGAGAAGCCCATCCTCTGGGCGGCCTGGCCCTCGCCACTAACGCGGCCAACATCTCCGCGCCCTCCACGCACTCCCCGTGCGAGTGTCTCCGCGCGTGATACGCGAAACTGCGCGACACTGCGAACGCCGCACGAGTGGTTGCACACACCTGAACAAAATAATATGGAATCTATAAATTTCCATACTTAAAGCACCTCATCGAGGCAACTGGGGACCCAAGACAGTTTTTTCGCCCAAAGGATTAGCTTAGCTATCCAGAGGAGGTATGATGCCTGCATTTTGGGCACGTTGCCTCGATGTGGCGCTTGTGATGAAATATTCTATTTATAAGTGTTTTTTTTTACATATATACAAATTTTGTTTTAGTTATTATCAAATATAGATTTTTGTTTTGTCATACTTATATGTCATACCTGTTTAATTTTCAAAAAAAGCTACTTCAATTTCTGAGCTTCTTAAATCACCGAAACTCAGTTTCTGAATGCAATTGCATAATTTATTGTCAAAAAACAATAACAACAAAATCACTCCTCAAATATTCTATATACTCATACGAGTATATAGAATATTTGAGGAGTTCCCTCGATTTCTCGAGCATTCCATCATCACGTACATTTATAATTAAGTGGTGAGTTTACAATAACCCCAAATAAATGCAAGGGAACCAAATTTGACAAGTATAACAAAATCCTGCGCATGCACAGACCTACCACTACTAGACCTGCATAGTGCGTGGCCACTTTAGTGCATCTCTTTCTATAGTTGATTGTTGCCTCCACCCATATTTTACACACGTCACAGAACAAAGGTTACTAACTTATAATAAGCTCAAATAAAACCATAAATCACCTTTTAAATGATAAAATCCCTAAAATTAATAACTTTCTGTGATCGTTTTGTGGTTTGTTTGGCCCAGATTTTGACAGTAGGCCAGCAGCCACGCCGATAGAGACAAAAAAACATATCAGCGTTTCCTTTACACTCACGTTGTACTGTATTTGACAGATATGTACATTGTACCTACTGTCGCATGTGTGGAGAGATTTGCACTCCTCGGACCGGTTATGTGGTGCGATGCTGCTGATGTAGGGAAAACTATAATTATTGTTGTCAAATAATTTAGTAGCCTTATTGCTATGTGACGGGTCTGGCAGGGCCAGTTTTTTTTTATGAGTGCGATGCGTGTTTATGGGCCAAAAAGACAATTATATAAAAATGTCCTTTTGACGTATATGTGTATGTGTATATATATGTGTGTATGTCTCTGTGGTATAATATACATACATATCACACGGAAACACTATACTGCGTACAAATATATATAAATAAATAAAAAATTGTTGAAATAGTGATGTGTGTAACACTAATTAATAAATGTTGTTGTAATAACTTCAATAGAAGTAATTAGTTAAGTAAGTTGAAAGGTCGCCAACTGTAGTTTTGATGACACATAAATGAACATGTGCTTACATTTTATTGTTTCCCATAGATAGTTTAACTGATAAAAATAGAAATAAGTACATATAGCTGCGTAAGTTATCCACGAGAACAACTGCCGACAAACTGCTGCGCAGTTTGGCAGATACTGTATGTTGTAATTGTACTGTTTTTATAATGAATAAACCTTTTAAAAAAAAAAAGTCTTTCTAGCAATATCGTTGCAAGTCTAGTAGTGGTAGGTCTGTGTGCACATGTCGCATGTGAACTGTCATTGTCAAAGTCAATGACAGTTCGCCGTGCGCCGTGGTATCCCGCTCGGCATATTCACCTTCTGCTGCGCGGTGTACAGGAAGTCCGGCAGTGCTATCGGCACCCCGCAGCGCACGATGGGCGGCCGCTCCACGTGCACCGCCTCCACGCTGTCCACAGCCACCTGGATAGTCCCACCCTCTTCTGTTTTTATCTCGCTCAACATCTCCGTCTATTAACAAAAAATAAAGAAAAATTATAACGTTTGCACATTTTTTTTCTTTGCTAGCCTTTGGTGTCCCATTGTTAGTACAGACTTCCTTCTTCCAGCCTTCCATGCATCTCTGTTAGGGGCGACAGGACCCTAACTCCAAAAGCGGCACGATAGACGTACGTTACGTGTGCGTTTCAGTGTCAAACAACATTGAGGGTTACGAAATGATAATAAAATTAATTTTTGCTTTCCATAGATGCTTGGATCGTCAACAATTTTTTTTTTTTCATTAATTCGGTTGTTTTCCTTAGGGAAAGTAAGTAGTTCAGTATCATGGACTGAATTCAGTATTAAAATAGTTTCAGTATTTTGTTAGACACTGTACACCGAGGGCCATCAAAGAAGTTTTAATAGATCACAGGAATAAGCCACCCGAGTCGAAGGCGAATAGGCCAAAAAAGTCTTGAGATACTCACCCAGTCCAGGGCTAATATTAAAAAGCTTACCCAAGAAAGAAAAGTCGTCATTTTTAGGGATCCGTACAAAAAATGAAAAAACGGAACCCTTATAGGATCACTCGTGCGTCTGTCTATCACAGCCAGCGCTCTGAATCTACTGGACCGAATCAGGTGAAATTTGGTAGGATGGTGTAATCATATGACCCAAACACATATGTGCAAAGTAAATAAATATTTTTTTTTAAATAAGGGTAATTTTATTGCGAGTTTAACTCGCACTTGGCCGGTTTTATTTAAAATTTTACATACAAACTCGATTAACTTATTTCTCTATTTGTAGGCGAAAAATTATTTTTTTTTCGTTTTCGATTTTTTTCTATATCGCAGCGAAACCTACAGAGATTATTACGCCGTTCGAAAACAACTAGTACAAACCAAATAAACCCCTCTCGGCCGCGTACGAAACTGTAGGTTCGTAACCAGTTACGATAGAAGTAAAAAACATCTTCATATGATACCAGTTACTAAACAATTAATTTTTTTCTTTAAACGAGATTGAGTTTATACACACCGCCTAGCAAGCTGCAAGAAGTAGTTTACAATTTAAACCCTGTCACCGCGAGACTTTATATCAGTTGTCGTCATCGAAAGATAATTCTCTAGAAGCCTAACTAATCGCACGATATTTACCGCGGCAGGCGGGGCTTACAATATGAACCGCGCGGCGCGACAGTTCGCCGTGACACTCGAGTCATGTGGTTGCATCGCAAAAAGTTTCCTTTGAGAATATTGCCGTGTTTTTGCGATAATCAATTCATTAAAAATGCCGTCATGTGCCGTGAAGTGGTGGAGAAGCCATACTGACATGAAAAACACAGTACTCGCCTTTCATATGTAAGTAAATAAACATTTTAATAATCCATACTTAACATCTGTTGACACCTCACCGCTCGGTGCGTTGACCGCGTCGGTCGGGTAGCCGGCTTGGGGGAGCCGGCTGCCCGACAATCGCATGCATCTTTGGTGTTTCGTTGTAATTACTGTTAGTTTTTTTGCGTAAATAAAATCAGAATCGAAGCGGTGAATGCAGGAGCGTTAGATTTCTAGAGAATTATATTTCGATGGTTGTCGTGCTACCAGCGCGAGGAATAGTGAATATCCATAGTTGTTGGTCGGATATACACGACGCTCGCGAAATAGGCACGAAAATGTTGTCGGATTAATCCGGCGTTCGCGATTAAAACATTTTCAGAATAGAAGTATAGAAACTAACACGTACCTGTCCCTCTTTCTCCCTCAAGTTTCTTAACCTGATAGCACGATGCTCTATTGTCTCTGGCATATAATGGACGGAATAATCCGTGTGTGTATAAAATGGACCACCTGCAAAAAAAGGAAATCCAATCAATGACTTTCAATGTATACTTATAAATGAAAAATTATCTTGCTACATACTCAGTTATCATCACACTTGAAAGTCTTGAAACTATAAAAAGTTATTTTTTTAAAGCCTGCGTCAAAAAAAACGCAATATGGGGTCCCCCCACCTCTCCCCCGTTCTCGGGTGCGTTTAATGGGTTTCTTGTATCGATTTAAAGTTTCGTTTGTTATATGTAGACATAAATATTACTCCGCTTGTATGAAGAGCCACACCTGTCTGTCTAGAACGTTTGTCCACAGAATACGCACACGACGGACTAAAATCCAAATAAAGCATGGAGTTTTTACCATCTCCGTGTAGTTTGCGAAGGCATTTATTCAACAATAGACTCTCCCACGGGTGTCGTAAGAGGCGACTAAGGGAGGTGCAGGTAACGGAACGGACAGCAGCGTCTTCTGTCATCATCATCATCTTTTTTTAGTACCAGAGCCATATATGGACATAGCAGCCAGAGGATTTGGCCTGCACTCTCCACGCTGGCCAGAGGTTGGAGAGGTCTCATTGATTTTTTAGCTTTAGGGTTGGATCTCATCTATCACGGACGCACTATACAGGGTCTAACTCCGTCTAACAAAATATACTGCAACTATTTTAAGGGTGAATACAGTCCATGATACTGAACAACTTTCCCCAAGGAACATATATCGAAATATGAAAAATATTTTTTGACCGGTCAAAGTTGACCGATCAGTTGATCCGAGTTTGTATGAAAAGTCAATTTTTTTTCTTCATATTTCGATATATGTTCCTTAGGGAAAGTTATTCAGTATCGTGGACTTAATCCACCCTTGAAATAGTTTCAGTATATTTTGTTAGACGTAGCACGGAACAGCACTTTCCTATGCTGCTATCCTTTTCTATCGCTCAAAAGCGTCATTTGGCTAGAGAGAGAAAGAGCGACGGAACGCTTCAGCACCGGCCGTGCTGCAGCGTTCCGTCGCTTTCTCTCGCTCTTGCAAATTACTGTTCTGAGCGACAGAAAAGGATAGCAGAATAGGAAAGTGCTGTTCCGTGCTGACAGATGAGATCCAACACTTATTGGGAAACCTTTAGTCCAACAGTGAATTGAGATGACTGTAAAGAAGTATGTATTATACCTTCAACCCATATAGGATCTGTAAACAACAGATCCCTCCACAGCAAACTATCATCTTTCCTCTGCTTCAGAACATCTCCGTCGGGACATATCAACAGCAGATGTTTGCTTCTCACTCTCTCATAGCAGTCTGGTGATACGTCCGTCTCTTTCTCCTGCTTTATATCTGGAGACTTGTTGTCGTACCACCAGTATTGTCTATGGCGAAGCTTCTCGTATTTCTCTAAGCAATTGTTTATGTGTTGCATCCTAAAAAAGTAATGTAGGTATACGAAAATCTAATTGATGCATTATTTCTAACTGACGTTAATCTGAAATAATGTGAAACGTTTGTAGTTTATTTTATGATTATCACAGATCTGTATATACTCGTACTACTAAATAAAGAAAGTCCTTTAATTTGTATGAAAACCTGGCGTGCCAATTTTCAATACAATATTTAATAAGAAATTCATTTACAAACGGAAGGAATCTTTTTTATTACTTCCTCCAACGTTTTTCGACGAGTTTCTACGGCTCAAAATGGCAGATTTAGGTATTTTACAGTAGAGAGCTCAATGTCCATTCAATGAATCACATGAAGTCAATTTGACGTCAGATCGACACGCAAATTCATACAGAGGCTGTGTCTATCTTGATTCATGATCTGTGATGATTGTAGTCTGATGGTAATTTTAATACAAAATAAATATATCAAAGGTTGTGGCCCTATTTTCGTCAAACAGTTTAAAAAGGCAACACGAAGATCTCAGTATTGCCACTTTAAAATTGTTTTGTCGCAAAATCTCACGCAAAATAATGAAATAACAAATTAACATGTATCTACTCATTTCTATATCTTTATAGTTACACACAGTCAATACTGTCTATCGACGTACATGTACGTAAGAAAGTACTTACGCACACAATCAGCCACACCCTCAACACCTCAACACATAAAGCTAAACAACTATCTTCTCTCCACTATACTTCTATTTAGGTACTTGTTCCGGCATTAGCACAGACAGTATGCTGTATGTTGTACAGTAAATGTATTTTAGAGGGATACACCGGATGAGTATGGCTTCTTCGGCTATGACTTTAGACTAAATGTATAAGGTAGCCTTTGTAGCTACACACAGACACAGTAAGTAAGTAAGATAATAAAGTACTTACGCACACAACCAGCCACACAGCATCACCCTAAACACTTCCATCGGAGACACATCTATGAACCTCAGAAAGCTAAACAAACTGTCTTCACCCTCCACTATACTTCTATGTACTTGTTCCGGCATTAGCACAGACAGTATGTTGTACAGTAAATGTCTTTTAGAGGGGATACACCGGATGAGTATGGCTTCTTCGGCTATGACTTTAGGTATGTGGTAGTCGTCGACTTGCATCGCGAAGGGGGAACGGACGTCGCGACGCTCGAATAGCTCCGGGTGATTGCATACCTGTATAGAAAAGTTACGTTAGTTGGTAAGGGTTGCTACACACTTATTCATCATCATCATCATATCAGCCACAGGAAGTCCACTGCTGGACATAAGCCTCCCCCAAGGATTTCCAAAACGACCGATCGGAAGCGGCCTGCATCCAGCGTTTTCCTGCAACCTTGCTCAGGTCGTCTGACCACCTAGCAGGTGGGTGTCCTACGCTGCGCCTGCCGGTACGTGGTCGCCATTCGAGAACCTTTCTGCCCCATCGGCCATCGGTTCTTCGCGCTATGTGCCCCGCCCACTGCCACTTCAATGAGCTAATCCGCTGGGCTATGTCTGTGACCTTAGTTCTTCTACGAATCTCCTCATTTCTGATTCGATCACGTAAAGAAACACCTAGCATAGCCCTCTCCATAGCCCGCTGAGCGACCTTGAGCCTTCTTATGAGACCCATAGTAAGGGACCACGTTTCAGAGCCGTAAGTCATCACTGGTAACACACATTGATTAAGCACTTTCGTCTTGAGGCACTGGGGTATTTTGGACGAGAAGACACTGCGTAACTTCCCGAACGCTGCCCAGCCGAGTCGGATTCGTCGAAAGACCTCTTCCTCGAAGCTGGAACTTCCTGCCTGGATCAATTGACCCAGGTAGATATACCGGTCTACAACTTCGAGGGTGGAGCTCCCAACAGAAACAGGTAAAGGCGTTACGTGCATATTCGACATGACCTTCGTCTTGTCAATGTTCATTTTCAGGCCGACCTATTGGGAAACTCGATTTAGGTCTTCAAGCATCGTACTTAAGTCCTCCATCGATTCTGCCATGACAACGATATCGTCGGCAAATCGAAGGTGAGTGATATACTCGCCATTGATGTTAATGCCCAGTCCTTTCCATTCTAGAAGCTTGAAGGCATCTTCCAGAGCAGCGGTGAACAGTTTTGGAGATATGACATCTCCCTGTCTCACGCCTCTTTGCAATGGAATAGCCTTCGTACTGAGCTCCTGTACTCGGACCGACATAGTGGCTTTGTTGTATAAACACTTCAACACCTCGATATACCGATAGTCAATACGGCACCGCTGGAGAGACTGAAGCACGGCCCATGTTTCGATCGAATCGAAGGCTTTCTCATAGTCCACGAACCCCAAGCATAACGGCTGGTTATACTCCCTCGTCTTCTCTATAACCTGCCGCAGCGTATGGATGTGGTCCATGGTACTATAGCCTTTTCGGAACCCGGCTTGTTCGGGAGGTTGGAAGGCATCAAATCTGTTAGCGAGACGATTCGTGATGACTCTCGAAAACAACTTATAGACATGACTCAGAAGTGTGATGGGCCTATAGTTCTTCAAGAGAGTGTTGTCACCCTTTTTGAAGAACAGAACCACCACACCCCCGTTCCACGCCTCTGGCGTCACTCCCTCGAGTAGAACGGAATTAAAGAGCCTTTGAAGGACTTTCAGTACCGGCGTTCCGCCCGCTTTCAAAAGCTCTGCTGTGATTCCGTCCTCGCCCGGCGCCTTGTTGTTTTTAAGCTGTTTGAGAGCCATCCTAATCTCGTACAGACTGATGTCCGGGATATCTTCGGTATGGTGTCGGGTTAACTTGGCTCTTGGATCTTTTGCCGTATTTATGTTAGGTTTTGCAACGGATGTATATAACTGCCCATAGAACCTCTCGATCTCTCCCAGAACCCCCTCCCCCGTCGACACAACGTTTCCGCCCTCCGTCTTCAGCTTAGTCAATCGGCTCTGCCCAGTAGACATAGCCCTTGCAAACACTTTGGAACCTTTGTTTTGTTCTATCGTCTCCTTAATACATTTAGTATTAAAGGAGCGAATGTCGTGTCGCAAGGACTTTTGAATTTGTCGGTTAAGCTTTCGATATGACTTAGCGTCTTCGGAGGTTTGCAGCGGCATGGATCGTCGCTGTGTCATAAGGTCTAGGGTCTGAGCAGAGATTTTTTGAGGTTTACTTTTAGGGCGGGACTTAAAAAACTTAGATCCCACTGCTTGGACAGTTTCTATAAACCCGTTGCTTATCTCGTCCACTGAAACGCAATCTTGGAGAAGTTCAAAGCGATTGGAGAGTTCAACTTGAAAGCTTTCGGGGTTTTGGATCTGGCTCAGCGATGGTCGGAGCGTAGACTTCATAAGCCTTGACCTTTCAAGTCGGAGGTCGATATTCAAGATGCCTCTTACAATTCGGTGATCGCTGCCAGTTTTAATCATATTGATCACGGAGACATCATTGAATATCTGCCTCATCGCTGTCAGGAAGAAGTCTATCTCGTTCTTGACTGGGGGCTGGTTATTTTTACTAGGACCCATCCAGGTCCACTTCCTCTGTGGCGGCTTCTTGAAGAAAGAGTTCATCGCGAAGAGTCCCTCTTCCTCCAGAAAATCAGCCAGCCTGTGCCCCCTGTCATTGCGCTTACCATATCCAAATTGCCCCACCCTGATCTCTCCATCGCGTCCCTTCCCCAGTTTTGCGTTAAAGTCCCCCATAATAACCGTGAAATGGGTTTTGGAGGCGTGTATGGCTCTACTAATGTCCTCATAAACTACCTCAACCTCCGCATCTGAGTGTGTTCCGGTCGGCATGTATACCTGTATGACCTTCAACGAGTATCTTTTGGATACTCTGAGTGTCAGGTATATTACCCTGCTGGAAACACTGTCGATGGTCACTACGTTATTTATGAGGGACCTGTGAACGAGAAACCCGACACCATGCTGGGACTTCTTTTCGTCTCCCTCCCGGTGATAGAGTAGGTTACCGGACTCTAAGGTTGTCGTGCCCTCGCCCTCTCTTCGGACTTCAGACAACCCCACTATGTCCCACCGTAACCTACTCATCTCCTCTTCCACCTCAGTCAGTTTCTCGTCTGTCCTCAAAGTGCAGACGTTGTGTGTTACCAGGGCCAGTTTTCGCCGTTGGTGGTAGCCGGATCCCATCCGGGGATTCTTAGCACCCCCTGCCCTGCCGTTACCATGACCGCTACCGGAGTCAGGAATAGCAGGGCTGCCGGGTACTGGGGGCCTGGTCGCATTTTGTACCTTCATTGAGGGGTATTGCCATACTCGCCACGCTTGGCAGGCGGGTTGGCGAGCGCAGTGGGGGGGTCACTATCGCACTTCCGACGCTGCTGCCCATCGGAAGTCTGTTCATGTGCAGTGACGGAACTCTCCTTTAGTCGCCTCTTACGACATCCACAGGAAGACTTGGAGTGGTCCTATTCTACTCTGCCGGGAACCACACGGCCCCACACACTTATTCGGGCCGGCATTAATCGCCACAGCCGGGCGGTCAAACTGAATATATGTAGATGAATGTTCGAGGGAAAAGCCGATGTAATTGCTTCGGGACGGCTTTGTTGTTCGGCAAATACTGCCGAACCGACAATGCAGGCCGGAATAAATGTGGAATAAATGTAAAACAACCAATACCTTACCTTACCATTAGTAAAGTAAGGTATTGGTCCATAGAATATATAGGAAAACCATAGCCGCGTGCGATAAACAATACGATAACGGTCACCCGGTCACGAGAGGAAAAGAGATGGCGATCAAAGTGACACGTGGCAAGTCTTAGTACAAGATGTATCTGCCGTTTTCTGCCGGGCACGAATATCGACACACGAAAATTGGATTTTCCAAATTTTAAACTGCGTTAATTTTTCTTTTACCTTGGAATTATGGTCTCGTTCTATTGTTCGTGTGGAAGTTACAAATAAAACCCTTTTAAAGTCACACAAAAACATTGTATATATCAACTATATTCTGACTGCCCAATAATGGGCCACTTCGACTGCGTCCTGTCTTCTTCGTATAAGAGCGTTCCCGGTTGCATCCTTAACTGTGCTGCTTCGGAGCCCGGGGTGCGCTTTCCTGCTTTTTCTTCTCCAAATATAACATGCATGTCAATGGTCACCCAAGGATGCCAGACCTTGCAATTGGAGAAGAAATAGCCGGAACTAGCCGAAATAGCCTGCCTGACGTTAAACCACTTTGGGAATGTATTTGTGCGAAACGACGGCGTCCTCAGTAGCCGCATATAAATCGTCAAGAGTGCAGGTCAATGTACTAAGCTATATGAATATATTTTAATATGGCATAAACCTTGTAATCGGGAAAAAAATTACGTCTCAAGCACAGAAATACGTAAACGCTCAAAAACATTTCGATTAACAAGTGCATTTACTATGCCTGCAGAAAAAAGCGCTTGATTATCCGGAGCTTTGTTTGAACTTTATATTCATGTGATAAGGTAGAATTTTGAAAACACATTAACACACAATTCAGTGTAAAACAAACCTTTCTGAACTGCATGACCAAATTCATAAGATTCGAAGTAAAGTTCTTGTCAACGTTATGCCCAGATTCCGCTCCAACTGAGAAGTGCAACAGTTCTTCTATTTTGATTTTCTTTTTCAACGCTAGAATAAATACATACACAAGTAAGTGAACCAACATATCAGAAACTGAAAATGCTACGGTATCTTATGGTATCAAGGGTAAACACAGGATCAGGTACAAGGGAAGTCAATTTTATTGTCCCTAATCCACCATCTCAGCTACAATAAGCCTTAAGAGAAAACACTAAAGTCGAGAGAATTGAATAGGTATTTGTATAATCTATTGCTGTCGCGTTGCGCCCGAACAACAACAGAGCGAGTGTGATAGAGACAACTGCAGCTCGGTTCGAAAATACCTATGAAAAGTACACAACCTCCAAAACTTGACCGATTTAACTTCTTTAATACAAGACTGTAACAAGTGCAGACTTGGTCTACCCGTGTAAAAAAACAGGCTCAATAGAAATTACATATTTATGTCTTCATGAGTCCTTGTCTACCGCGTAAATTATATAGAATAGATCCTGTCAAAATTCTCACCTATATACAATAGTTTCTGCCTAATGGTGAGCGGGCAATGTACCATGATTTCAATCTTGTCAGACAGTTCATTTTCCACGTCTTTCTTGATCCGCCGCAACATGAATGGTTTCAAAATCATGTGGAGGCGAGAAAGGTGTTCTGTAAAAAATATTACCAGCCAAATAATACTACAAAAACCAGCTATTATGATGAAATAAATATGAGGCTCGATTCATTCCAGTGTCAGTGGCCTGGTCGGCAGACTATCTCAAGCTATATATACTATGAATTTCGTAGATAGAAATAGAGGTTAATATCTTTTGAACAAGTGGATCGACTACTATATACTACAAACTATATACTACATACACTCCATAAGACAAATTACTCACTCTCGTCTATAGTGCTTTTATTCTCAGCGTGACTCTCTATATCCTTGGAGAACCATTCATTAAACTCCTCGTGCGAATCGAACAACGTCGGCATGATGAAATGAAGCAGCGCCCATAACTCCGCCATGCTGTTCTGTATTGGAGTACCTATGGCAATGAGAAAGGAATGTTGAGATGGCGTGTAGAACGGATGGATTAAAGGAGATTTAATAAATGGGTCTTCGAAAAAAATATGAGTAGAAGAGTGAGGCAGGGGCGTCCTCGATGAACATACTGTGAACATATTGCAGAAATTCTTGAAAAAGGCTCTCCTTTTTTGACCTCTGTCAGAAGTACCGGCGGGCATGCATCAACAGAGTGATGACTGTAAAGCGAAAGAGGTCTGTCAGCGGGTCATGGAAGGTCAATAAGAGGTCCATAATCCCTGCCTTCCCCCATGGGAAACAGCGTTATATGTATGACGATGACAGGACTAGCCGCTACGTATCACGCAGAGGAAAGGATTTAGTTCAACCCGCACCACACCTTGATTTTTATAAAAATGGTCCCTATTACATGGCCATATCAGTCTACAACCACCTTCCAAAGCATTTAAAAGAATTCAAGGGACCTAAATTTGACAAAGAATTAAAGACTCTTTTGACCAATAAAAACTATTATACATTAGCTGAATACTGGAATGATAATTATAGGACTGACATTTTACTTTATTATTATATAATTTTATTTTATTTTATTGATTGACATATAAATACCTATAGACAATTTAAACATTTTTTTTGACCTCGAATTGTGTTTAGACGAATAATAATTATTATTTTGTGTTTCCTTTTGGTTAAGGTGAAGATATAGGCAAATGGCCTTGAAGTGTGAAATAAATTGTTAACTCGTAAATATGGTGATAATTTCCATATTGCCCTTCGTCATGCACTAGATAGCCCTTTAAATTATTTTATGAGCTGCCGTTGAAACTATTATTGGTGATCCGTCTAGTTTTGAAACTTGCCGTGGCCACTTTTGGCGGAGGCAAGTATTAAAGCTAGACGGACTAATGTAAATACTTTCAACGGTGGTTCATAAAATAATTTAAAGGGCTATCTAGTGCATGACGAAGAGCAATATGGAAATTATCACCATATTTACGAGTTAACAATTTATTTCAAATGAGGGCGCCACTTCAAGGCCATTTGCCTATACCTTCACCTTAATATATTAGAATTCACAATGTCTTATAAAGGTAAAATTTGTAAAATAATAAGACCTTTTATGACAATTTTATGTGTACCTGTTACAAATTTTAGTGAATAAATGAATATGAATATGTATGAAAGATGAACAATGGTCTGTGCGAGTGGGGCCCCTGCGCCACTCGCACAGGTATTGTGAGCTATCAATCATTTTCCACCTGGACCAAAGCTAAATAGAATTAGGGATAAATACGTGATAGTGGATAGTGTGTGTATGTACATAATGTCTATATGTGGATTTTCAATTGCGTCACAACCAACCCCAATTTGTGAGTTACTTGACGACAACTCACCAGAAAGCAGCAACCGATTCCTGCAACTAAACCCAAGCAGCAGCTTCCACCTCATACTGGCTGAACTCTTGATCGCCTGCGCCTCGTCCAGGATCATGTACTGCCAGGAGACTCTATTCAAGTACTTGAGATCTGAGACCACGATCTGGTATGACGTCACCACCACGTGGAACGCCGCCTGTCTCGTGTGGAGGTCCTTCCGTTCCCAAAACTGACGGAGGATTTTACGTTCACTAGGACTGCCCCAATAAGGCACCTGGAAATAAACTTGATTGACTCTTCGTTTCTAGTTTCAAGTGCAGTACCCACATTACGAAAGTCATTTTGAGGTTTCAAGTATGGTATGATGAGTGGAAGGCGTAAGGGGAGGCATTTGTCCAGCAGTGGGACACCAATATAACCTAAAAAAAATTTTTGGTAATTCTTCCATGCTGGTCTGGGAGAAAAGAAAAAGCTTAGAATGTACCAGCTGCTTTAGGGAATGGGCGAAAGTGCGAATCATATCAATAGGCGATGCGGCTAGCAACCCATTACTATTCTATTGATTCATTTTTCATCTTCCCGTCCATCATCACATTAAAAGTGGCCTTTGAGCACAGAGGACAGTAAGAGTAACATACATACAGAACGGAATCTCTTAAGGTGTATGCGCAATATGCGTCCCCGTTCCCCGTCCCCACAATGATTTTAGTGTTGATTGTATTGACTATATTTTATTGTTGTTACCACTTTGAAGTCCGGCACGAACCGCTGCATCTCTTGCTGCCAGTTGTGCAAAGTGGACGCGGGCGACACCACCAGGAACGGGCCCCAGACCCCCAGTCTCTCGGCCACGTGGCACAGGAACGCTATGCACTGCACCGTCTTGCCCAGGCCCATCTCGTCGGCTAGGATGCCACTGATACCCTGAAAGTAATAACCAAATTCATATAAGATAAAGATAAATCCATAGAGATAGTCCAGACTTGGTTATATAGATAGATCATCCAACTCAAAAATGAACTTCCATCTACTGATTATGATTACCTATTTCAACGTGTTGAGTAAATTGTCATTTTATTTGTGTGTGTGTGTGTGTGTGTGCGTGACTGTAGAATGGTGTCGTCCGCGCTGTTACCTATCAACTAATCGGGCGGTCAATCTGTCTTTTTAAGAGTAAGTTCACACGCTGTCTATGGGGTGACACAGCTGCTCTATCGCGCGTTGGTGTCATTTGTGCACACACATAAGACCTCGCCGTTTTGGCATTTTGACGAGCAGTCAATGAATGACCAAAATTACAGGACATAATTATCGCAAAAACTAGGAAATGCGCAAAAGGCTATAAGGCCTTATAGCTAAGCAATTTCTTCCAGTCAATCTCGTTCAAATATAAAGTGATGGGAAATTAGGTAGTGGGGTGGTCAATATAATAATCGTACTTATGTACAATAATTATAATAAATATAATACTTAAATACATACAACTCACACAAGGAAAATATAACAGGAGCATGTAATATATAGATCTCTTCTAGATTTACAGAAAGAATAATTTTTTGGTAGAGGGTTTCACCTGATCGTAAAGGTTCGCCAGCCAGTTCATGCCCTTCAGTTGGTACCCCTTGAGCGTGCCCCTGAATATGGCCGGCTGGTCATAGTCCCCCCCCCCGCCGCTCCGAGGGGTCGGGCTCCAGGGGCTCCACCCCCGCCGCGGCGTCAAACTGTTGCGTCCTCTGGCGCTCGGCGCGGAACGCTTCGCGGGCGTTGCGGGACGCACGGGCTTTCATACACTCACTGTACAAGGAAACAAGTTGTTGACTGCTTAGTTCAAAACAGGGGCGCCACCATCTTCGCCAAAACGAAACAACCGGGCAAGTGCGAGTCGGACTCGTATATGAAGTAACTACCCTAACTACTTAACGTCTCAATTCCAGCTTCTATGCTCTAATCATGACAGGGCTCAATCGCGCTCTTCCGACAAATTAACTCTTAATACTCCTTCTCACCGTACTGGATTTCTCTCAAATTCTTTTGCCGTCACGGCTGTACGACTTTGGAATGCCCTTCCCGATAACATCATGAGAGCACAGACGCGGGATCACTTCAAAATGCTGGTAATTCGACACTATCGCGAAAAAGCTTTGCTGCAATAATTTAAGTAAGTATATTTATTTTATGCTTATGTATTCATATTTATGTAAGTTTATTTTAAGTATGTAAATATGTATATGGATTAATGTAATTTATATATGAATATATGTATAATGTATATATCTTATGTAATTATATGAATTATGTATGTTTTATTATTTGTATATAACACTCTTCTTTCTTTATGTTAAGTAGACTTGCACCCCATTTACTACCTTTTCTGCTACGTCCCTAAGGTGAACTGGTAGACAATGCTTAGCATTAAGTTTTACCTTTTGTATTATAATCGTTAGATTATTGTGCAATAAATATTAAATAAATAAATAAATAAATGAAGGGTCCCGAACCTCCGCACAATGTTTTAAACGCTGAAAAACATGTTTCTTGCATGACGACCCCCTTTAATTTTTAACTTTTTCTTATTTTTAGTATTTTTTGTTATAGCGGCTACAGTAATACATAATCGGTGAAAATTTCAAGTGTCCAGCTATATTACGGTTCAAGAGATAGAGCCCTGTGACAGACAGCAGAGTTTCAGTAATAGGGTCCCGTTTGCACCCTTTGGGTACGGAACCCTAAAACCCAGTCGCAATAATCTTTCACGTTAATGGTCATTATCATATTGAAATTAAGTTTTGCCAGTACAAACAAAGTCTGAACAAAATATATTGAAACTATTGTAAGTCCAAGGTACTGAAAAACATTTTTTCTGAAAACGGCACAAAAATTTGCTGTAATGAAGTACTTAAATAATGGTAGGTATAAAGAAAAGTGAGAGGGTGGTGGAGACACATCGCTATTTCTCTCGTATGCGCGAAACCTAATGGCAGTGACATCATATGGCAGTGCATGCATTCTTTTTCTGTAACTTAACAGTTTCCCTTTTTACCAGTTTAAAGACATAATTATTATTGAACAGATTAAAAAAATCTTTTTGTTTTTAGGATTATATTACTTTTTGATATCTATACTATAATATTATAAAGCGGAAGAGTTTGTTTGTTTGTTTGTTTAAACGCGCTAATCTCAGGAACTAATGGTCCGATTTGAAAAATTGTTTTTTTGTTGGGTAGTCCATTTATAGAGGAAGGCTTTAGGCTATATAACATTACGATCCGACAACCACGCGAACGAAGTTGCGGGCACAGCTAGTTAATTATAAAATTAATAAATATAACTGAGTTAAATACCGTATTGTAACACTCCACAACCATCCTTACCTGTCATACTGATCTATCGCAGCCAATCTGGGATCCCTGTCTTCATCGAGCTGCCTCAGAATAATGTCAGCTCCACAGTCCCCATCGTCACCAGAATTCATCTTCTTTTGCATAAAATGAGCATACAACTCGGTTTGCGTAATAAGGAAGTTAAGTTTACGTCTTTGGCGTTTTGCTTCCATCAGCTCTACATCCATCTGGAAAGTAATTTTGTGTTAGAAAAAATCCTATTGCAAAATTAAGACGAGGTTAAATATTAAGATAATATTAACCTAACGATGCGATGTCACAAATGTGAAATGACGCAGCAAAAACTAGTATACTTAAATAATTTCTGTTTTTCCTAAAGGTTGACTGGTAGAGAATGCATTAGCGTTAAGTTCACCTTTTGTACCATTTTGGTCAATAAAGATTTTAATAATAATAATAATATACTAATTACTAAAATTATTCTTATAGCCCTTTATTGATAGCCCTTTTGGATGAATTGAAAACCAACAAAATGATTTGGCGAACACAAAACAAATAAGGAATTTATTGATTGGCCAACCTATACCAATAACGCACACAACATAACGCTATCTGCTAGTTTCCAACAGATCAAATCAAATATTTTTTTTCTTAACGTCAATACAAACACTTGCTATGGGATTAGTTTGAAATACCAGACTGTGACGTCATAGTTTCATGGAGTCAAATAGCGCTCAGGTTTTTCTGCATTAAATCTTAAATCACGTTCAAAATGGATGTGATCAATGACAAGTGACTTTTTATTTTTCAACAAATTCCACATCCCTTTTAAATGACGGGTACTGTAGAGTATATACCTTTCTCTGTTCCTCAGCCTCCCTTTCCATCCTGCGCCTAGTTTCTCGCTCGGCCCGGTCATATCTCCGCCAATAGGCTTGCATTTCCCTACTGAGACGCTTGCAACGCCAAACTGTCTCTTTCATATTCTTCTGGGACTGTTGACAAGTAAAATTAAATTAAAATTATATTGAGAAAATGTGTTAGAGTGCTTCTATTTTTTCTTAGTGTCTCTCGAGAATATTCGCATTTCCAATGCGATTCCAATGCTAATTTCCATGGACTTCAATATTACATTAATAGTGTAAAATAATTTCAATTTAGAACAAAGTACTTTATTGTTTTTTTTTTGTGTGATCTATCTATATAGATCTCTAGCTGTTAACCTATTCCCCTTCTTATAATAACATTTAACACTCCTTTTCAATATGTGCCACGAAAATTAATTTTTATAAACTATGACGGTGTGATTATTCTTAATCTATGTATATGTATATGCCCATATATATCTATATGCCCATGTAAAATTACAGCTTTCTAGTACTAACAGTCTCGTGAGCCGCGGGCGGACAGACAGACAGACAGACGGACATGGCGAAACATGAAAGGGCTCCTTGTCTGGACCCCTTTAGTTTCGCCATGCCTTCGGAACCCTATCGGAATTTAATTTCTGGTCTTCTACATCAGTTCCACTTCACAAAACCTCACTTTCTGAAAGCAAATGCTTGATTTCTTGACAAAAACATCAAAATCACTATATATGTGTGTCGTGTATAGAATATAAGAGGAGTTCCCTCGATTTCTCGAGGATCCCATCATATCTTTACCTGATGCCAATGGGACCAACTTGTATACACGGTGACTTTTCATTGGCTTTGGAGCCGAAGGCCACTTCATCATCATCATCATTAGTAAGACCTAATTAGCTAGTGAAAATAAAAATTCAGAAACAAAAAATGTTGATTAAAACTCGAAAGTAAAACGTGAGATCAATCACAAATCGTAACAAAGTTCATCGTTCGCCGCGCAAGTACGTACGATATTACGTACGATCTACGTATTCGTATGATAAGACGGGCGTAACTACGTGGCCTCGATCGAAAATCATTTTCGCAACTTTTTTAGGGTTCCGTACCTCAAAAGGAAAAAACGGAACCCTTATAGGATCACTTTGTTGTCCGTCTGTCCGTCCGTCCGTCCGTCTGTCAAGACCCTTTTTCTCAGGAACGCGTGGAGGTATGAAGCTGAAATTTATATCAATTACTCAGGTCTACTGTCCCTTGAAGCTGTGAAAAAATCAAACTTCTAAGCCAACGCAATCAAAAGATACAGCCGTTTATGCCGCAAATTTTCGACACTTGCAAGGGAATCAAAACCTACAGGGTGCTTCCCGTGAACTCAGAATCTTGAAATTTGGTACGAAGCAACGTCTTATAGCATAGATAAAGGAAAAATTAAGAAAACCATAAATTTTTAGTTACATCACATAATATATTTTTTTTTAATAATTTTAAACTTACTACCCATTTCCTCATAAACGCGTAGAGGTATTAAATTGAAATTCATACCAAATACTAAACCTTGCAGGTTTGTACGGAACCCTCGGTGCGCGAGTCCGACTCGCACTTGGCCGGTTTTTATCTTATGGCGTACACAAAGGATTACATATATGGATAGGGGAATTTATTTACTATACGACCTTTTTTTTTACCAAAGACAATGAAAAGTCAGCGTGTATATACCCTTTCAAATTCAAACAAAAAATAATTTTCTAAATCTGGCAAAATGGAGAAGTTGTGGGCGAACATCATTGGGAACATACATAACATTTACATTCGAATTGAGAACCTCCTCCTTTTTTGAAGTCGCTTAAAAATGAAGGTAAAATAAATAATTATTAAAAAAACAAAAAACCCGACTGCTAACTTATAAGTTGTATATATTTTTGTAATCCTTGTACAAAATCCTGTAATTTGATACCCCCACTCGATAGGTTTTGAATAAAAATATTTTTTGAAGACACATAATTTGGCGCGATAAATCCGCCATTTTGGATTATTAAAATTTTTGATATACCCAATGTCACTCTCAGAGTCAGGGGACAAATCTAACGACACCTCTTAAGCTAAAATCCATCAAGCCGTTTGGGCTGTAGAGCGTGCCAAAGAAATTTACATACAAACATACATACATACACTCGAAAAACATAACCCTCCTTCTGGCGCATTCGGTTAATGAAGGTAAAATGAAAGTATCATACCTGCATAGCGACATGCCGCCAATGCTTGCAGCACAGCGTGGCCAGCCGTTTCCGTTGCAGCATGAGCTCCCTGTGCGCGGCCGTCCTGGCTCGTTGCACTTTGCCCAACTCTTTCTTGACCAGCAGCAGCCAATGGCGACGTCGGCGCGCGGTCAGAGCTTCGGGGCTCTTGAGAGTCGACAGTTTCTTTCGACCCCTACAAGCATAATACAATGTTTTTTATGTGTTACATCTTTCCACTCGCTTTCCTGCAATCTGTGGAAGTAATTTCGTGCAATGCGACGCAAGTGTGTAACCAATATAAACCAATGAAAGCCACAAGTCGATACAGTGGTCATGACGGCGTTTGCAGTTATTCCCCGCATGCTGTATATCAGCTGTAAGTATATTACTCTATTGACTAGTGAAAACGGCTCTCCCCTACTGTATCACGTAACAGAATCATCCCGTTTCAAACCTAAATCGTTCGTGCGATAGAGATGGGATTATATCGGTCGCGGTTTACGCGGCTCTGTCGCTCGCAATTTGATGGATTTCTCTTATTACCTGACACCTGGTTTTTCGGTAGCTGCCGGGAACTCTTCAGTATCATTCTCCTGTTTCATGTTGCGAAGTTGTTCCTCCCAGTCAACACCATCCGGCTGGAAAAAAAAATCTTGTTTATTTTTATATAATTAAATGAAAACTAATGTTATGTCGAACTCGAAGTGATTTCACAGAGAGCGAATTGATTTTAAACCCAACACGGCTAAAATAAAATACAAGGTACAGGTCGCGTCACGTAAAAAGAACGCTGGCGGTCAGTGCCGGTTTTAGCTATGCCAGCGCCCCGGGCGAGATTTTGCTGATGTAAACCAGCCATTATTAGCAAACATTTTTAATCATTACTCACAGTATCCGTGTCTGGAGCTGCTTTACTGTCCCTGGCACGTCCTCTCCTAGCTTTCTGCATGCCTCTGGTGGAGCCCCGCTCAGAAGGCCTGCCCCTACGCCCTCTCGTGGCCGGCGGCGGCGGCGCGGGCTTGCTGATGCGGCGTTCTGGGTAGCGGTCGACAGTGGAGAGCAGGCCAGCACCGTAGTACATGTAGCGGGAGTTCTGTTGGAGATGGAGTGTAATGAAACTTTCTGATTTTTTGATTGATTCTTTTTTTTTTTTTTTTTTTTTATTAGAAATTTGAGTGCGTTTGATCTCTATCTAGCCTGATGGGAAGCTAAGATGAGGTCTAAGGTGTGATTCTTTCTGATTTTCAAATATATATATATGTATATATATGTATGTATATGCATGTATATAATATGTTGTATGTATAAATATAGCATTTATTTTATACGATATTTATGTATTATCATTTAAAAGTACTTATTATTTCTGGATTGTTTCTATCTATTTTAGACGCCAACTATTCTATCTATTTCTCTTCTCCTAAAGGTTGACAGGGAGAGAATGCTTTAGCATTAAGTCTACCTATTGTAGCTTTTGATTTGGCGACATTAGACAAGTCGCCAAAGGAAGGCCAGAATGGAGAAGATTGGAGGCCTTTGCCACCTGGCAAACGGACACACAAAAATGGAACAATAGAACGTTATACGAATAACTAAGAAGAATAATGGTGTCCGAATTGCAGCATTGAAATAAATAATTGTAGCTTTTGGCTCAATAAAGTTTAAATAAAATAAATAAATAAAATGAAACTAATGTGTATAATAGCTCTACACGATGGGCCATCATTGTAGATTTTTTTCCATTGCTGCGTTGGATGGAAAACTCAAAAACTTTTGTGAGTTAAACAGCAATGTACAGTGAATTCTCAACACAGATCATAGGCTAAACTGAAATTAGAACCATATCGCCATTTTTTAAGGTACAAAATACTTTAAATATTATTGAAGATACAAAGCGTCAGATTTGCGCGAGGATTTACAGGAGGATTTAGTCATTTGGCGACAAAGATGCCATTTTTTTTTAATATATATGTACCTAGTGTCACTCACAATTACGACGAATCTAACGACACCTCTTATGCTTAATTCCATGCAGCCTAAACGGCTGCAAAACGTGCCAAAGAAATTTACATACATACACTCGAAAAACATAACACTTCTTCTGGCGCAGTCAGGTAAAAATGGATAATGTTTTGCAAACATCAATGGATTTTGTATGAAGCTTAATAACATGTTTTCGACATGTAAAAGATAATTGAAGAAATATTTTACCCCAGGGTCCTTATAATACTTCTTAGCATATTTATTATGATGGCGTCTCTCCCGCAGCATCCTCTGTATGCGCATCTCCTTGACTTCAGGACTATCTTCGTCGCTACTACTCTCCGAATCTGACGACAAGAGGACGTCCCTCAGCCATTCCCGTTCCTCTCCTACTGATGCTAAGTTGTAAAGACGAAGACGATCGCTCTGACGTTCTGTAAGACAATAACTTTGTTTTTTATTTATTCAACTCATTCCTTATATTTATCCTGTATGGGGTATGACTATGAGACCTCTCCAACCCGTCTGGCCAGCGTGGAGAGTATAGGCCAAATCTTCTGACTGCTCTGGCTAATATATGGCTCTGGTAGTACAGAGAGGGTCCTGCAGTGAAGACTAAAAAGACCTGATGATGATGATGAGGTATGACTATTGTAATGAACACAGTCCACATCCCTAGTCATTTTTAGGGTTCCGTACCCGAAGGGTGCAAACGGGACCCTATTACTGAGACTCCGCTGTCTGTCCATCTTTCACAGGGCTCTATCTCTTGAACCGTAATAGCTAGACACTTATAATTTTCACCGATTATGTATTAGGACGCTTGTGCATTGCTCCGAATCCGAACCATATTCAAATCAAATCCAAAACGAGAAAAATTCGGACGGAAAATTCTTGAGTAGCGTCTGTGCACTGCAGCCGAATCCGAATCGAATTCGTGAATTTCGAGGCCACCGATTTCGTTAGTGCACCGCCAGACTTTGATTAGAGAGGCCGCATTCACTATGTGTCCTGCCTGCATTTAACCGCAGTCAGTTGCTGGCACTATTATTATACTTATTATTTATTTACCCCAACCGTTGTATGGAAACATACGAATTGACACGTCTCAGTTTACATTTTATGCTAAAAATATTGGAAAATAATTGTAGACCTAATTATATGTTAAACTAATCAATCAGACATCAAACGCGATGTCAACATATGGACACCCCTCATGCAAAACATAGAGAGAATAAACTACATTTCATTTCATTTCATTTCATTTCATTTCGGGGTTGGTCTCAGAACAAAAGTTATTTGTATTGACGAGTTCTTCCATCCTCCATCAACTTTTTATAACATTTCCCACAAATTAGTATGTCGGGTATTTACCCCAATCTACCCGTTGTATGGGAACATACGAATTGACATGTCTAAGTTTACATTTTTTACTGGCAAATATATTTTTAACCTAGTTATATTTTAAAATATGCAAATAGACATCAAATGAGATTATATCTGTCTATTTAATATGGCTAATTTAGTTATGGCTATTTGAGATATATTAATTACAGATAATTAGAGGACTCGCACTAATTTATTTGGGTTCCGTACCCAAAGGGTGCAAACGGGACCCTATTACTGTGACACCGCTGTCTGTCCGTCTGTCTGTCCGTCTGTCACAGGGCTCTATCTCTTGAACCGTAATAGCTAGACACTTGAAATTTTTATGGATTATGCATTACTGTGGCGGATATAACAACAAATACTAAAAATAAAAAATAGTTAAAAATTCAAGGGGTCGTCATACAAGAAATGTGTTTTTTTCAGCATTTTTAACTTGATCTTCATAATGGCATTAACTAAATACTTGAAATTTTCACCAATTATGTATTACTATGACCACAATAACAACAAATACTAAAAATAAAATAGTTAAAAATTAAAGGGGGTCGTCATACAAGAAACGTGTTTCTTCAGCGTTTTAAAACATTGTACGGTGGTACGGAACCCTTCATGTACGAGTCCGACTCGCACTTGCCCGTTTATTAATAAATATTTCAATCTACCCCCCAAACGGGTAGATACGGGTATTTGGTGCATATCGGGTATATATCCAAGCGTGGGTTTACATACCCGGGTATATGCCCATCTCTAGTGACAACATCCGGTGTTCGTAAAGGGGCGTCTATAAATTACGTGAGATGTTTAAGAGGGGAGGGGGTCGAGTCAAATCTCATCTATTCTTACGTTGGAGAGGGGGGGGGGGGGTCTCGGCAAATATCACGTAAATGTTTTTCTGATTGAAACAAAAAAAAATACTATTTTGGTCCATTTAATCCAGATTGTACATTCTTAAGCGTAATCGTAATACGATTAAGATCATTCACTAATTCGTTCGAAAGAAAATAATTTCATTCATACTTTGACGTTATACATCTACTGACTGGTCAAACCACCATATTTGTTTTATACCAAATAGCTCAATTTAATCTGAATTTACGGTACAGTGTAGCCCGCCAGTCTATTGTTAAATTTTTATTACACTTATAATTAAACTCTCAGTAATATTGATTACTAGTCTTAACTAGTCGTAAATAAAAGCACGAAGCAATTTTTTTTTCTTTTTACAATAACAATCCAACGCGTTTACGTAAGAAACCCACATTTTGAATAAAATCTCACGACATCTCACCTGGGGGAGAGGGAGGGACAGAAAATTAAAAAAAAAAACACCTCACGTAATTTATGGACGCCCCCTAACCAATATTACCTACTGCCTTATTTAAAGGTCATTAATTATCTATAATATCAAACTATCAATAGTACACAGATACACTATCACGTCTTTATCCCTAACGGGGTAGACAGAGCCAAGGGCGGTAAAGCCCAGGCCACTTTTAGCGTAATGGTGGGCATGAAGGTGGAAAAGGGAAATCATAATAGTGATGGGTTGCTAACCGCATCACCTATTCATATGATTCAGATTCCCGCCCATTCCCTCAATCGGCTTTTACGATCTGCACGGGAAGAGAAGCATTGGACGGGAAGACAAGATTGTTATAGCAATAGCAGAAACATTATCAATAATACTGTCGATATTATACATTAATTTCTATATTTTCGCGCAACACTATCGGGCGAGACGGGACAGTGGGCGGGGCGTGCAACGTGTGCTTCCCTCCCCGTACCTCACCCGAAATTCGAATATGAATCGAATTCGAGTGGGTGCACAGCCGTACGTACAATTTCTACGGCGGCCAATTCGAGTCGGTTTTGATCCGAAATAAAAACGACCCGAAGTGAGAATTCTTGGTTTGAATACGAATTGGATTTGAACCGTTTACGACTAAGTGCACACGCGTCCATACAATCACTAGGAAGGCCAATTCGAGTCAGATTCGGATTTGATTTGAATATGGTTCGGATTCGGATTGGTGCACAACCGGTCTTACTGTGGCCGCTAAAACAACACATACCAAAAATAAGAAAAAGTTAAAAATTTAAGGGGGTCGTCATACAAAAAACGTGTTTTTTCAGCACTTTTAACTAGATCTTTATAATGGCATTAACTAGATCAGTCTTTCCCAACGTGGGCGATAACGCCCCCTTGTGGGCGCTGCAGGCCTAAATGGGGGCGGTAAGAGACCCAGAAAAAAAAGGGGGCGTTGTGTAGGGCTTTGGGGTCGATTTATAATTTCATCTACCTAGCTAGGAAGACTCTTAGACACCGACTGAGCTCTCGACTACATCTTGTGAATATCAACTAATATTAATTATATATATAGTTCAAACTCGGTTCGATATAATAGACCGCGGGCAATCATGTTTTAACAAGTTTTTGTTAAATAATCCGATTTGTACATTCCTGTATCAATCGGCTGGTTCTATAATACTTGTTCTTGCTTGTCGAGTACGATTGGGCGTCGAATGAGATAAACGAGTTTATGCACGTTTGTCTTATTCCTGTTGGTGCGTGCTGCTTATGCAATCCTATATAAACGACGTAAATTTATTTTATTTTCATTTGCGGTTTCGCGCATAATAGATAAACAGTACTTGATTTCAACACTTACGTATTTCTCAAAACAAAACAATGTCGGAAGTAAAAAAGAAGAGACGGCAATACTCTGCGGAATATATTAAATTCGGATTTATTGAAAATCCCACAAACTGTCCGAATACTATAAAGTTGCGTTTCAATAATCAGTTATAAGTACTTAGCGGTTTTTAAGTATGTTTAAAAAGGGGGGCGTTAAAAAATAATTTATTCTTAAAGTGGGCAATAGACAAAAAAATGTTGGGAACTCCTGAACTAGATACTTGAAATTTTCACAGATTATGTATTGCTATGACCACTATAACAACAAATACTAAAAATAAGATAAAGTAAAGAGTGTCGTCATACAAGAAACGTGTTCCTTCAGCATATTAAAATATTGTACAGAGGTACGGAACCCATCATGTACGAGTCCGACTCGCACTTGCCCGTTTATTTTAATTAATAGGGATGTGGACTGAGTCCAAAAAATATTATTTTATTTAGTCTGTCAGATTATCCAAAAATAATGGACCCCTATTTTTCAGTTTATCAAAGTAGTAAAGTTACAGCGCATCGAAGTTTCGTAGTAGGGGCGATTAACGTCACCATCTAGTGAACATCATACTAGATCCTTAAGTCATGCGAAATTTAAATGCGCTGTGCCTTCGTCATTATTTGCTAATCAGAAAAAAGAAATAAAAACCGGCCAAGTGAATGTCAGGAGGCCACAAGTGAAGGGTTCCGTAGTTGCGAATGCCAACAGAGTTCACGCCTCACAGTTTAACGACTTAAAACGTCTATTATGTTTGTTGACTATATTTAGCTCTTATAGTTATCTTTTTAACTTTGTTATATATGTATACATCGTGTTAATGAAAGAACGCAAAACCTCTCAGATAGTACCTCAGCCCATGTAACTGAACAACTTTCACGAAACTAAAAAAAAATATTTGAATTTTCATACAAACTGATCAGCTGATCGGGTCAATTTGTAGGAAAATCCGAAAAAAAATTTTTTGGATTTCGTGAAATTTGTTGAACAAAAGTCGTTCAGTTACATAAACTGAGGTACCATCTGAGAGGTTTTGCATTCTTTCATTAACATGATGTATACTTACTACTGCTGTGAATTTTTTCATGTGTCCATATACAACCATTTAGCTGACACACTTGGGACACTTGACTCTTAACAAAAATTGGAACAGAACCCTATATTGAAAAATAGTTTTCGCAATATTTTTTAAAGACCTATTCCACACCATGGGTTATTCAAGAAAAAATATTGATTCCCAGTTTACATGAATGGCAAGACCATAGAAAAAAATTTTTTCAAGTTCTTTTTTTTTTATGTTATAGGGCAGCAAACGAACAAGCGGGTCACCTGATGGTAAGTGATCACCACTGTCACACCAAAATCAATTGATATATATCACGATATATATAAATTGATTTTTATCTTGATATATATCAATCAATTGAATTTTTCCTGTCGTCTGAACTAAAAATTTGCTGTCAGCAGTAGCATCAACAGCAAGGTCTCGAAAGAATTTTCTCTACCTTCGGCCTGGTTCAGTCAAAGATTTGTAATCGATCAGGAACCCAAAAAGCGCATAAATTGGTTCATATCTTCAAGACTTTCAACCAGTCTGAACGGAGCATCCGTGGTACAGCTGCAGCTCCATCATACAATATGGACTGGATTATTTGGAATCCCAGTATGAATGAGGACACAGAAGAAACAGAGGTTGACTGGGACTGGGAGCCAGATGATGATGTCCCACTCATATATCTATGCTTAAGCCCTGTACTATAAAATAAGTTTTTTATGAACTACTGTTTATAGTTCAAAGTGAGAATGTAAAGCTTTTCTTCGCACATTTTCCAGAAGTGGCAGTTTTTCGCAAATGTGCAAAGAAAAGAATATTCAAATATTTATTCAAATGGGGGCAGCACTGGACTCTATGTATCATCTTAAACACAGATTATGAAGTTTATTTTAACCTAGGTAGGCTACTACCTATTTATTATTATAATCAGACTAGCAATATATGTACGATCTCTAAAGAAAGAATATTTATTTTTAGATCAAATAATATAGCAAGGTTTACTTTTTATTTATTTTTGAGTATGTTGCATTCAGTCTGAATGCATACTTTTTCTACTTTTTATATTAGACTTGAAAGCATTAGGCCCTGTGCGTTAACATTAGTATACATTGTTCATAATAGGGAAGTATTTAGGGTCTAGATCATATGAGACACAGGAAGTCTACTGCTGAACATAGACCTACTCCAAGGTTTAGCAAAATGACTGATTAAAAATTAATATGTGCCTTCAAATTAATCTAATTTATGTGCATTAAAATTAATCTAGACCCTGAAATAATTTGAAAGCACATACAGATACACTATCACGTCTTTAACACTAATAGGGTAGACAGAACCTAGGGCAGCAAGGCCCAGGCCACTTTTAGCATGATGGTGGGCATGAAGGTGGAAAAAGGAAGTCTGTAGTAAGTGTTAGTTAGTTAAGTAAGTGTGTTACTTTTATTAGAATTGATCAAAAATGATTAAAGACGTAGTTTTGACTGACTAAATGTGATCAACAGACCTTGTTTATTTGTTACAACTCCATGAATAATTCTGTCACCTTTGGACATCTCGTTTATGATAGATTTAGTGTCGGAATCCTCGTCGCTTTCGCTGCCATCGTCCATGGTCAGGATCCTTTCGACCTGGCTCACGAACGGCCGGATGTCCAGGGCGGCTTCCAGTCTCTGAATATGCACAGGCCTGGCGACTTCATGACGTTTCAGCGACGATTTACCTACACCAGACTTTTCAGTCATGATATCAAATCCTAAAACCAAAACAAATGACACTGATAAACGAATGAAGTAAAACTATACTCCCAAAGGTCAAATCGCATTCGTTTTGCTGCGAGAAGAAACAAAATAGCAACGACTACTGATAAAACACAATCACATTGCGACCGTCACATAAGAATCGCGAATATTTGCCCTAATATACAAATCGCAGGGGACATTGCACAAAGTTGAACTCACACAGATTTTGTTATCTTCCACTGATTACTTAACGCAAAATTCCATAGCATTCACAAAATGGCGCACGAGAATATTCGACAAATCGCTGTCAATGTCGCCGCCCGAGCGGCGCACATTACGACTCATTTCGTATTTGAGATTGAAAAAACACGAACCCGCCATAATGAAAAGGTTGACAATGACAACTAACCTAAGTTGTTTTGATATCTCTGATTGGAAGAAAAAAATAGCTTGATATAACAGGCCAATAAGAAATTAGTGGTTATATGAAATGATCAATTGCAATCGCTTATTTATGAAATAATTTTATTTGTAATAGAAAACACTGCTGAAACTTCAAAAAAGATGCATTCACGATAAAGAAAACTGTATTTCGATTCAAAGGCTTTAGCGAGATTACCAATTTTATGAAAAAATAGTAAACACCGGTATTTAAAAAAAATACGAGTGATAGATACTTAGATCATTTAATACAGGATAAGCCTTACCTGCGCGTTCCCCTCTGCCGAAGTATAAGATCGCATGCTCTAATACGTTCATAAAAACTAGTTGCGAAATCGATTATGATCATTATGTGCATCGGTAAAGTATCGAAAGGACGTCTACAAGTGCTCGATTAAAAATGCCAAATTGTGCAGTTAACGCATGTAAAAAGAGGTCAAATACTTCTAATCTTAGTAAAGATGGAATAACCTTTCATTTGTAAGTAGTTTTTTATTTTATTAACATTGATATCTATTTAAATGTAATTACTTAAAAATCGATATAATATCTTTCAGTTTAGATTACGGCAAAAATAATCGAGTCAAGTTTGCAACTGCTTTCCTGCCATCCTGCCTTGAGTGACGAGACATCGCATTATTATCGATGTCGATAAAAATTACATTTCCTTGATATAGTTTTATTTGTGATATAATTTTAATATCGAAATACTTTATTATTTATCATTTTACAAGCTTTTATTTAGTTTTACCTGTCCCGTTGTCTGTCTGTCTGTAATCAAATCTTGCAAGTTAAATTTGACCCACTTCCTGGTTTCCGATTGAGCTGAAATTTTGCACGCATACGTATGTCGCGTGACAATGCAATATTATGACAACATGGATCTGATCTGATGATGGAGCTGGAAGGTGGCCATAGGAACTCCATGATTAAACGAAATAACCCCATCAAGTTTAGGCTCGTAATATTCATCTTGACGAGTATTTTGTCTTTAAATGGTATCCAGGGTCTGATGATAGAGCTGCAAGGTGGCCATAGGAACTCCGTGATTAAGGACATAACCCCATCCAGTTTGGGCTCGTATGATTTGTCTTGACAAGTATTTTGTCTTAAGATGGTATCCAGGGTCTGATGATAGAGCTGAAAGGTGGCCATAGGAACTCCGTGATTAAACGACATAACCCCATAACCCCATCTATATATGTATTTATTATAAAATATACAATCGTTGAGTTAGTATCCCATAATACAAGTTTTTTAGTTTTCTGTTTCGGCTATTTCTTCTTCACTTCGCAAGTTCTTTGGCATCCTTGGGTATATAACTTTATTATATTTGGAGAAGAAACAGAGGAGAAGCAGCACAGCTACGAATTCAACCGGGAACGCGCTTAGATGATGAAGAAGATGATAAAATATATATTGTCGAGTTAGTATCCCATAATCCAGTTTTCTGTTTCGGCTATTTCTTCTCCACTTCGCAAGGTCTTCGGCCTACTTGGGTGACCATATTATATTTGAAGAATAAAAAGCGGGGAAGCGTCACAGCTAAGGATGCAACCGAGAACGCGCTTAGATGAAGAAGATGATAAAATATATATTGTTGAGTTAGTGTCCCATAATACAAGTTTAAATACTCAAAAACTTGTATTATATTGTAGTATGCTTGAAGCGCCACGTAGGCAGTTTAAATAATAAAACTTGTTAAACTAATTAACAAGTTTTATAGTATTCGTGAAGCGCCACGTGGGCAGCATAAATAATAAAACTTGTAAAACTAAATAGATACTAAACAAGTTCTATTATTTAAACTGCTCACGTGGTGCCTCACGTGACGTATTACCTTCTATCCCGAATTTCCGACATAATTATATGAAAACATTCCAGAGTTAAAACGAACGTAAATTTTTTTTTCCGAAATATCGTTGGCGATATTTTTTTTTTGTTGTTCAATCCTTTTGCACTAGGGTGTATTATTACGTGTACATACACATTTGTTTTAGTGTGAGTCTTGCTAGTGTGCAGAAAATAAACAAGTGTGTCAATTTTACGTAAGTGTGCGTTTATAACGACACAAATTATTTTTGTGACTGTGTGTGTTTTTTAGATGTAGTAGTACTCTCCCCCCGCACCAAAAATGGCAGAAAGTTAAAAAGACCAAACCAAAAAAAAATAAAGAAGATTTGTCTGCGTAACTTATCCTGTATTAAATGATCTAAGGATAGATATGATATCCGTTAACTAGGGATGTTGAAAGTGAAAAAAAAATCGATATATAGATGTATATAAAAATATCAATATCGACGTCGATTTATCGCGAAAAAAAAATATCGATATATAATATCAGTCAAATTTAAAAAAAAATGTTTGATTGAATTTATTTATTAATAGCAAGCGTCGTAAATGGTGCAGCACTATTCGGCGACGTGCCCTGCTTTAATTTTGAGGCATTCATTTGGGAGTCCGCAGATCCCTACATAGTTTGTGGAGTCCGCGTGTGTTCGATACGTCTGTAAATTCTGTAATTCTTTAAGTATATAATAGCAAGGAACTGTGGTTTTATACTTAACATTATAATATTATTTATTTACCCATGTCGTTCCGGGTTAGAATAGGACCACTCCATCTCTTCCTGTGGATGTCGTAAAAGGCGACTAAAGGACTAAGGACTTAGCACAAACATCTCGTGCTACAATTGCATTCCCAAGGAGGGTTAACGTCGGGCGACGGCCGGTTGTAAAACTTTTCGCACAAATACATTCCCAAAGAGGGTTGACGTCAGGCAGGCGGCTGGTCGTAAAACTATAACCAAATCATTTAAACTGTTCCGGCTATTTCTTCTCCATTTTGTAAGGTCTTTGGAATCCTTGGGTGACCATTGACATGCATGTTATATTTGGAGAAGAAAAAGCGGGAAAGCGCACCCTGGGCTTCAAAGCAGCTCAGCTGAGGATGCAACCGGGAATGCGCTTAGACGAAGAAGAAGATTATAATATTATTTATTATATCAGGCTAACCAATCTTTGTCCGGTAGGTACAAGCAAAAAACTCTATTACATGCTCCTTTGTCAGCCGGCTGAGTTGCGACGAATGCTTATTTTATATTAATTTATCGCTGACGCGAAGGAACGCGCGTGCCACGGACCGGCAAACTAAACGCAAACGGTTTGTAGTTTTTGTCCCAAAAGTTGCAATTTTTTTATTTCCACTGTGATATACGAGTATATACAAATTCCAACGTTTTTGCATTACAAATATTGCAACATTTACAATTGCAATGCAACTAATAGCACTGCAATTCGATATTTTTAGGCAAAAATAACACTTTTTCAGTAAACCTTTGTTTTGACATTTAATTCAACACTAAAACTAAAATTTTTGATTTAGGGTATATCAAAAATTTTAATAATCCAAAATGGCGGATTTATCGCGCCAAATTATGTGTCTTCAAAAAATTTTTTATTCAAAACCTATCGAGTGGGGGTATCAAATTACAGGATTTTGTACAAGGATTACAAAAATATATACAACTTATAAGTTAGCAGTCGGGTTTTTTGTTTTTTTAATAATTATTTATTTTACCTTCATTTTTAAGCGACTTGAAAAAAGGAGGAGGTTCTCAATTCGAATGTAAATGTTATGTATGTTCCCAATGATGTTCGCCCACAACTTCTCCATTTTGCCAGATTTAGAAAATTATTTTTTGTTTGAATTTGAAAGGGTATATACACGCTGACTTTTCATTGTCTTTGGTAAAAAAAAAGGTCGTATAGTAAATAAATTCCCCTATCCATATATGTAATCCTTTGTGTACGCCATAAGATAAAAACCGGCCAAGTGCGAGTCGGACTCGCGCACCGAGGGTTCCGTACAAACCTGCAAGGTTTAGTATTTGGTATGAATTTCAATTTAATACCTCTACGCGTTTATGAGGAAATGGGTAGTAAGTTTAAAATTATTAAAAAAAAATATATTATGTGATGTAACTAAAAATTTATGGTTTTCTTAATTTTTCCTTTATCTATGCTATAAGACGTTGCTTCGTACCAAATTTCAAGATTCTGAGTTCACGGGAAGCACCCTGTAGGTTTTGATTCCCTTGCAAGTGTCGAAAATTTGCGGCATAAACGGCTGTATCTTTTGATTGCGTTGGCTTAGAAGTTTGATTTTTTCACAGCTTCAAGGGACAGTAGACCTGAGTAATTGATATAAATTTCAGCTTCATACCTCCACGCGTTCCTGAGAAAAAGGGTCTTGACAGACGGACGGACGGACGGACAGACGGACAACAAAGTGATCCTATAAGGGTTCCGTTTTTTCCTTTGGAGGTACGGAACCCTAATGAATTAAAATTCGATTTTCAGTCGATTATACAATCACGATTATAAGAACGTTTTCGCCGTTTGCCCCTCTCTATGTATGTGCATAAATCATATTTACAATGTAACGTCAAAAATATAAAGCCAACAAAATGCTCGGGCGGCTTTTCGCTTTTCGGCACGCGCCAAAAGGTACCAAAGGTACCACCGCCTTATTGGCTCGTTATTTGTAACCGCTTAAAATCGCGAGCAGCGCGTGTGTCAACTCTTCTTGTTTTTATTGAATAATTTGGTCAACTTTTAAGCACCTATATTTTTATATACATATATTTAAAACGAAAATCGAGTACTGAGTACACTGAGTGTACAAAATTAATGAAGAAAGTACAGTGCTCGATTTTTTCAATAGAGGTATAACTACGTGAGTTTTAATTAGATTTTTCTTATTTTTTTAAATTAATTTGTTAATCTTCTTTCTGAACTACGTGAGTACTGGTTTATATTCTGTGGTACCTAACCTTAGATTTTTGAGCAAAATAGGGGTATAAGTTTTAGCAACTACTTGCGTTCCCTTAGTCCTAGGAGGTTTGGGAATCTGATGTATACGTGTTCGTCTTGTTAAGGCGTAGTCTGATTGGTATAGTTAAGTTATGAAATGGTCTGCCTTCTGTGGTTAACTTTTCCGAAAAATTTTGAAGAATTTAAATTCGTCCATGTATAACGCTAAAGAAAACTTTTCTCTGTTTTCCCTCCTTTACTCCCCCTTATTTGTATAGTATTTTTATTTGTATTTTGCCCTTAGTGTGCCTCTCAAATTTGACTGAAATTCGTCGAGTGATAATGCTATTGCAAACTTACCCCACTTCTTCCCCTTATTTCCCCCCCCCCCCCCCAATCAAAAATCGCGATTGACTTAATAATTTAAATAAATCAAGAAACTTGCGTGCCAATTTTCGTCAAAATCGGTTGAAAAATGCAATCTGTAGGCGAGAACAGACAAACAAAATAATTTTTCGGCTGATCTCGAAACTTTCAAATTTGGTTACTAATGTAAGCAATGAATTATGAATATGCGATATTCACTCAGTCAGCAGTTTTTCAGTATAAAAGTTAATTAAAACATGAAATAATTGATTTTAAAATAAATTGAATACCATTTAATAAGAAATTTACTTACCGATGAAAAGAAACTTTTTCTTTTCGTCCTCCAACATTTGTTGACATGTTTCTGCAGCTCATAACTACACAAATAGGCATTTTTCTGCAGAGCGTTTTAGGTTCGGTGCAATAAGCTGTCATGTACACGGACTAAAGAAGACAATTTTTATTGAAGTTTTTACTTCAATTGGACTCGTAAAGACATTCATAGGCTGTGTCTATCTCTTGTTCCATGGTCTGTTTAGGCAACACGAGCTCATCCCTATTTTTAATCAATAATATTGACATCATCATAAAAAAAATCTGCGTTAAAGTCCGATAATTCACAACACTATAATGAAAGCGTCACGTTTAGCCAACATTGCCATAATAAAATTAGTTTCCAATTGATTACTTTTTTAATAGTCAGCGTAATTTTTCCCACTTTAGGCCATGTTTAATATCTATAAAATGAAATTTATTCAGATTAGGGTTATTCTCATAAATAAAGCTATTTAAAAAGCGCAAATTTATTGTATCAAATATTTTAGGTCTTTTACCGGCGGCAATGCACATCCGCAACAATTTGGCAGGGGCAGGTTATTCCAAAATGGTGGACGTTTGTTGTGCTTTTATGTGAAATTTGGATGTATTCCATTTATTTAGTAAGTCTGTTTCTATGTCATAACCTCTTATATGGCATTTTGTGTTAATTCTTTATAGTAATTCACTGTCTCCTTATTTTTGCTGCAACGCATTGACTGAGAAACAAGTTTCTATCTGCTTACAAAGGAACTTTTTCTGACATCTCTGCCGTAATACTCCTATTTATGTCCAATATAATTTACAGCCCCTAATGAAAAAGTGCTTTGAACTATTAGTTACATATTTATAAAGAAATTCTCAAATACGAGTAAAGATTTTACTTTGTAACGTAAACTAAAATAAGCGCGGGATTGTAATTGTAAAGGTATATTTTAGCGTCATTTGGTATGCTTTGATCCCCTATCATACAAATTGGCCTGTAGTGCCGATATCTAACGCAATCGAAGAGTTAAATGTATAAAGTTCTTGTGGAACCATCACGGAATGAATTTCCCATTAATTTGGTGTCCCTTTATCATTATAACCTAAAAACTATTCTGCCGGTTATAGCGAATCATCGTAAAAAAATCATGATGCTCTAATAAACATTTGTTTTTTCCAGAAAGTGTCCACAATTTAAACTGATGAAGTATTTCAATTAGACTGTAGTAATGGATGAAAAGGAGTCAGTCCCTGAAAATCCCTCTGAAGTCTTCCCTCAGGCTTCAGGAGATTCCGTTTCAAGTGAGAAGCCCAGTGATGCAGAACTAAGTATTGAGAAGGCAGCTAAACCATCAGGAAGTGTAGATGACATTGACAGTGAAGTGAAAAAGGCTAATGAAGTGAATTCAATTGATAGTGACCCAGATACTAGTGAGTTGCAAAATCATGTAGACCATAACATGAGTGTGGATAGTGAAAATGGTCAAGAAAGTGAAGAACATCAATCTAATGATAAAGATGACGGTATGTACTTATATTTATATGTTTGTATGTTTTTGTCATGTTTTTATATGTATATACTTGTTTGATCAACATTTCCAAATACTTGCTTCAACGATATCAATCTCAAATTGCTTACAAAGAAAATTAATCTTGGGACACTAGCCGTTTGAAGCAGTTCAACTAAAAATTAAATATAGTAATGAAAGGCTCTGTAAATGGAGCATGTCGACAGGGCATAATGAGTTAAAAATGTAGATTTACAATGCGGCATGCATCATCCAGTTCACATATAAATTAATATCTATTATTTTTCTGAGGCTTCAGTTCACTTGTTGTGACAGTGCCAGCCTTCCTTATTTTTATATTGAAAAGTGGCCAACACTGGTGTCCAATTTGCTTTCATAGCTTGAGAACTGCATTTAAATGATAACAGCCCGAACCAATAAGAACCTGGCTTTTAAGGTGAAGGTATAGAGGCAAATGGCCTTGAAGTGGCGCCCTCATTTGAAATAAATTGTTAACTCGTAAATATGGAGATAATTTCCATATTGCTCTTCGTCATGCACTAGATAGCCTTTTAAATTATTTTATGAACCACCGTTGAAAGTATTTACATAAGTCCGTCTAGCTTTAAAACATGCCTCCGCCAAAAGTGGCCACGGCAAGTTTTAAAGCTAGACGGATCACCAATAATAGTTTCAACAGCAGTTCATAAAATAATTTAAAAAGATATCTAGTGCATGACGAAGAGCAATATGGAAATTATCACCATATTTACGAGTTAACAATTTATTTCACACTTCAAGGCCATTTGCCTATACCTTCACCTTAAATGAAAGAAAGGAGAAGACGTATTAACAGTTTGACTGTCCGAAAACCACAATGCTTACAGATGGACGCCTATGGCACATTGTGATGTTCTTTTTTTAAGATGATTCCGGATTCCATCCTTAAGTTCTAAACTCATTTAGAAACCATCTCAAAAATAATTTTTAATTGTTTTTATCATACCAAGTGCCCTTGCACCTTTTTAGGGGTTGGTCACTGCTCCAGCCATCCAGTTATGTATTCTACTGACTTAAAAAAGAACAAGGCAATAGCCCATGTGCTCACCTGGATTACAAGGGATATAAGATGTATTAACATCTTGTGCTTTGCCACTGCCAATACAAACTATGATAGAAAATTGTGTAATTTGTTTCAAATGCATTAACAAAATATTTTTTTTGATATAAACATTTGATATATTTATATGTTTTTGGAATTACTTAAATAACAGATGAGGAGAAAGCCGCAGTAGACACTTTAGAGCAGAATGATTCAGAAAAAGATGAAACAGATGCACAGGAACCTGATAATTCACAGTCAGAGAAAGTAGATGACACCGATGACAAACTAAAGGAGGAGGCACCAGCAGACGATAGTCAAGATGCCAGTCAAGATGCCAGTCAAGAGGCAGAAACTCAAGAACAGCCAGAAAGTCGAAATGAAAATGCTGATGATGCAGAGAAGGACAAAAATGATGATGAAGTCGGCAAACCAGAGTTTGAACATGCTAATGATTCAATGGAGGAAAGTCAAGAAGATCATTCACAGGTAGGATATAAGTTTTGTGGTTGATGTAGTTTTGGTTTCATGTACCACTTCAAATAGGTGATAACAAGAGTTGTTTACCTTACAAGTAATACTTAAATTGCAGCAATTAATATGCCATTTGTGTAAAATTTCGAATGAAATACAGAGTTAATTTCAAGATGTTCTTATTAGATTTGTTTTTATTGAGTGACAGCAAAGGTTGACAAGGTCTGACTAGTTTTGGAGTTTTTGCATTCTCCATCACATCATTTAAGAGACCAGTCATACATAAAAACACAACCAAAATTAAAAAGGTTGTAAGCTTGCAAAATAGGTTATTGCTTTCAGAAGGTGGAACCCAGGCTATGTGTAATATTATGTAAATAAATTAATATTATAAATAAAATATTTCGGCTTGCACCTTTTGTGTCATTTTTGCCCCTGTAGCGTCACCAACTATATTTCGTACCTGCAGTGACAAAGAAAATCCTCTTGGTTTATTATCTTCTACAGGCAACAAATCATTATTTCTTTACAGGCGCTAGATCCATTTGACGCGCTACTGAAGGACAACAATGATTCCACTGTCACTGAGTCTGAAACCCCAGCGACATCACGAGCAGAAACCACCATACCTGTCGAAGATGACGATGATCACAACACAGAGTTTGATGGTGACAATACCGGTTGGTCCTTATTTTTTTTTAAGTTCCTCGTTAAGCGAACAGGGAACTTCTGGTCCCTTTTTTATTTCATGGGTGTTGCATGAAGCAACTAAGGAAGGTTTATGTAATAGAGAATAGGCAGCAGCATCAGGAGATGCTGCTGCCTATTCTCTATTATGCTATTACACTATTATATATCTGCTAGGCAGATGGGTTGGTGATGATCACAGTAATTGGTATAAACTCTTTGTACAGGAGTACTAAGAGTTTATACCAATTACTGTGATTATCACCAACCCATCTGCCTAGCGTCACAGAATACGTAATAGTGCCAAGGTACAGAAGCATCACTCCTACCTGGCTGGGAAACTTGTATAAAAGCCAGTTACAGCACTGACAGCATACTAAAGTCCTATTTTGTTTGCACGCCGCGCAAGCGACCTTGGACTTATCAGCCTATCGCAATGAAACAAAATGTACCTTACGTCTGCGAAGCGTCGGTCTGTATCCCTTTATCTCTAGCAGGGTTTTTATTTCAACCTTATGTTTGTGAATAAGCCGCATTTTAACGGTAGGTGCGCCATGTACTCTTAGCATATATCATACCTGAGTGCACCTGGTCTGCCAGAGTGGTAATTATGTGCAAATCCTCCCTTTACTGGGAGAGGCCTTTAGTCCAGAAATGGACTGATATAGGCTTTAAAGATGAGCGTCTGGCAATTTGCCTCCATTTCACATGTTACTGAAGGGCAAAAATGACTCTTCTGCCACTAAGTCAGAAACACCAGTGATTTCACAAAAAGAAACCACCATACCCGACGACATTCACAACGCAGTTTGATGGTGACAATACTGGTAAGTTGGCTGCATTCTGGATCTGTCAGTTTACTTCTTGTGCGAAGTTATCTGACGTGGACAATCCAGCTGGACTCATAGGGAATACATACATACACTATCACGTATTTATCCCTAATGGGGCAGGCAGCATTTTTGGTCTTGTGGCTCTAAGTAAAAATAATTTGACGTTTGTAACAATTAATACTGGATAGGAGGTCTATAATACCTGCTTACCCCTGTAGGAACAGGCGTGATAATATGTATATATTAATGCTGAATGGATAATTCAATATTAGTATTGCGGACTGGTTTGCAACGTTAGCAACAGCACAGGCCGGCTTTTAAATCGCTGACTTTCGGGAATACACTTGAAACTACGCCAATCAGACGCCCGCGACGGGCTAGCGGGTCCCGCCTCCTGCGACGGACGCCAGCTAGAGATATAAAAACCTCGAGTCTTTTGAGTCCTAAATTTTTGACTCGGCTGACAAATTGTACAACTGGACTCATTACAACAAGACTCCAAGACTAGAGCACTTAAGTCTACATAAACTCTTGAGCGCAACATGACGCTCAGGTCTTGATTAGGGCTCGAGTCGTTTTACGCGGCGAGTCGCGCTCAAGTTCTTTTCCGTTTGGAGTTCCTTTATAAATAAACAGGGAATAAAATATTTAACTTTTGTGGTATACATGTATTAGTAACCCGAAGAGTTTTTTTCTTAAGTTAGGTAAATAGCACATACATAATAAATAGTATCACGTTTTTATCCCTCTTGAGGTACACAGATCCTAATAATGCCATGCCTAAAGGCCACATTTAGCATGTTGGCGGGCGTATAGGTAGAAAAATTGAAGTTTAATCGTCGAGTCGCATCGTCTATTGAATTAATGATTCCTTTATAGTGGTGGTCTTAATTGTCAGAACAACCAGGTTATCTTCAAAAAAATCTGATATACTCTTAAATCTTTAATTAAACCATTGGATTACCATGAAATATGTATTTTTAAATAATTAAACCTTGATACGCTCAAGACCTGATACACTCGAGCTCTTTTAAGACTCGAGTTCTTTTTAAGACTCGAGCTCTTTTTGAAACACGAGTTCTATTTATCGCTCGAGTTTTCGTGAATGGACTGGAGCTTGACTCAAGACTCTGAGTTTTGTTAGTACACCGAGTCTTGTAAAATTGAGCCGAGTCTATCGAATTAAGACTTAAAGACTCGAGTTCTTTACATCTCTAACGCCAGCGTCGACCACTTTTTTTATATAACCGCGTGGGCGTATTATTAATTTAATTTTTATTTAGAAAACTCAGATGTAGCCGATTTTATTTACAGGTTAGTAAGAAATTGATTTATAAAAGAAATCTTTTCATTTAGTATTCTTTTCACAGATGAAGTGACCGAGTTAGTAGAGGGTGCTGACGAAGAGGTCTGCCTGTTGCCCGACACGGAGCGGGAGATCTCTGAGGCTGATAAAGCAGAGGCCGCTAAAGTCTTGGCTGAGAAGAAGAAACAGGCGGAAGCAGAAGGTAAATTACGACGTCTTCACTATATGATATGACTCATCTCAATGGACGTAAGTAACAATTAAGGATGTTGGTTGGTATGGAGCAGAATATCTCTCATAAACCTACATAGAAAAGGCTGTTTGAAAAAACAGGCTGAAGTTAAAGGTACGTAAGTTACATATCCGTTGCATATCATTTGTCGATGCGCGCGAAAGCATAATCATAAACGCACTAACCACACTCACTTAGTATTATTTGAGTCCTTACATAAATAAAGTATTCTGCTATGATGATCATCAGGGCGTATTCCTGATTGCGTCCTCAGCGGTTATGCTTCAGAGCCCGGGGTCTGCTACCTAACCCTAGGTGATGTGACGACGTAACAGGTTTTTTTAATAAAGTAGTCTTCAATAAACATACATTAAAGACTACAGTATTAATGTAAGGTACATATAAAAATAATCTTATATATGAATGTATCCTCAAAACATACTTCATTTGCCACCTAACTTTCTTTAGCTGCATTGGCTGCAGTTCCTAAAGAAGAAAATGACACAACAGAGACTGACGAGCAAGACCGCCACAGTCAGACCGAGGAAGCCGAGCCGGCGCCAGAAGATGCTTCGCACGAAAATGGAGCTGAGAATGGTAAGTTACTCTTAGCATTCTTCCTCATCTTAGAAATTCCGGTAGCATGTAATCCCTAGTTGTGTTGCTCTGGAGCCCGATAACATCGGAAACGAATAATATGATTTGGTTGTGGGTTTTACGACCGGCTGCATGTCTGACTCTCTCTAAAATGTCAATCCTCCTTGTAGATACATTTTAGTCAAATGACTCCTTTGGAATGCTATTGGTAGACAACATATTGTTCCTTCGAACATCTTTAAATATATTATCCTTTTAATAATTTATTTTCAGACAAAGATCACGAAGAGGCGGAAGCAGAAACAGAAACAGTAGAGAACGATGGAACGCCATACACAATCCAAGAGATCAGCCACTTTGATGGAACCTGTAAAGAATGTTTAGAGGAGAAGCCTTGCTCCTTCCGGTACACCACTAAAGACAACGAGCGGCACTACATCTGCTGCGATGACTGCGTTAATGCCTTCACAGAAAAACATCCCGGGCAATACACCATTGCTAGAAAAAAATACATGATCGAAGAAATCAACCCTGCACAGTTTGAATGTTCAGAATGTGAAGAAAAGAAAACATGCTACTTCTATTACAACTACGATGGTGAGGACACTAACTACTGCTCAGTTAGCTGCTTAGAAAGCATGATGGGTGACGAAAAAGACAAATACATTTTCAAACGGAAAAGGATATCTGTAGAGGAAATAGATCGAGATGGTGAATGTGGAGTATGCTTACAAAATAAAAAATGTTCATACGCCTGCATGAGATATGGTGAGGACTTTCTTATATGTGACCAAAGTTGCATCAAAATGTTGAATACGAGGGAAAGCGGCAGGTATACGATCAGGAGGAAACGAACACCACGGATGGCACAAACTCAGCAGCAAACAACCGTACAAGTCAATCCCCCATTGTTGAGATTGAAAGTTATCAGCAATGCTACAGATAAATACTTAGATGAAGCATATAAAATTCAACCGAAAACCCCTGCTATGGTTCAAGCGGCAAGGGAAGAAAGAGAGCGAACATTCATTCGCAAATGTACGCAGTGTAATTTAATGCTTGCTTCTGAAGAGAAACTGCTTTCTTGGGAAACAATGGACTTTTGTGATGAAGTCTGCTTAGGACGGTATCAGAACAAAATCGGTTCTAAGTGTGCAAACTGCAAAAACCCAGTGCAACATACCAGTTTAGGGAAGTACTGTGTGAGATTCGGTTACGATATACGGCAGTTTTGTAACTCTGGATGTTTGGAGGAGTTCAAGAAAGGCTTGAAGATCTGTTGTTATTGTCAGAGGGATATATCAGTGGGGCATGAAGGGTTTTTAGCTCCAGTAGGCGATAAGGGTCAGTTTAAAGACTTTTGTTCTCAGATTTGTATGGAGAAGTTTGACCAGATGAGTAAAAATCCAGTGCCACAGCCGGTGTGGGCTAAATGTGCAGTGTGCTCTCTGGAAAAAGCAACGTGCATAGAAGTGGAAACGGGAAACGATGTTTCACAAAGGTTGTGCTCGGATCCGTGTTTTGCAGCTTTCAAATTTGTCAATAATATCTTCCCAGGTAAGTTTATATGCTATATATTTACAATTTTGTCAATAGTTTGGCCAGTTTAGTTGAGTCGGCCGACTAAACATTGCGAACATAGTGATTGCTTCACACAAATTGAGGAAACAGATTGCAGTCATCAAAACTTATTTTCAGAAGACACCAGATCTTATTTGAAAACTCATACTGAATAGACGAAATAAGGTTCCAGTTAGTCTAAATAGACACAGAAAGATACACCATCACGTATTTATCCCTAACGGGGCAACTAAAGCCAGGGCCGTAAAACTCAAAGGCCACGTTTAAGGGTCACACTGAGACGCGACGCGACATGGCGTGCACTTTGAAGAAATATATGTATATCATGTTTACTACACATTTATTACAATTACACACGCCATGTCGCGTCGCGTCTCGGTGTGAACGGACTCTTAACGCATGGGCGTGAAGATTGAAAAAGGCGTTGCTAGCCGCATCGCCTACAAATATAGTTCCGATTCTTCTCCATTCTATCGATCTGCTTCAAACATTATTCCCAAGTCTAAGTAGCCGTTGAATAAACCCTAATTTCTTTTTAGATCAGTGTCGCTGGTGTAAAAAATACTTCGAGCGAAAGCAAACACAATGTTTCACTATATACGAATCAAGCACACCACACTGCTTCTGTTCTAAATCTTGCATAAACGTCTACATCAGCAACTCAAGGCATATCGTGCCGTGTAACTGGTGCAAAGTGAAGAAGTACAACTTTGATTTGATAAGACGGTTGCAGCCCAATGGACAGGCGGTCATGATGTGCTCGTTGAACTGTCTGAATCTCTATCAGGTGTCTGTCAATGCAGTGTCGTCGAGAAGGTGAGAAAAATTATATTATTGTTGATATTTTAAGTTTGCATTACATCTCATCATGTCTGTCAGCGACCATGACGACAGTAGGGTCCGTCGAAAAACCTGGCTCAAAATTGTAGTATTATTTTATGGAGTAACCCCCCTGTTCAGCAGCATACTTCGTGCGTCTGAAGTGATCTTGATGGTAGTTTGCCACTCGCCCATGTACGCGTTCAAGTCAGACTCGAACGAAACTTCAACAAAAATAATTGTGTTTTCAGAACAAAATGTGATATGTGCAAACGCACATCGCTCGCACAATATCACCTTACGATGTCGGACGCGACCGTGCGGAACTTCTGTACGTACCAGTGCGTCATGTCATTTCAGGTATGTACACTTTTTGAAGTGAAAACTTGGCATATTTTGAGATGGGAAAAAAACCATTTAACTCGCGACACTGTTACCGTAATCGACCCAACTAGTTCAAGTTTTCAATTCTGTCGGCACTCCCGGAGTGCCACTGTATATATTTTTTTAGGTTTTCCTACTCAAAGTGTATCAACGGGTTCCTATTACTGAGGCTCCGTTGTCTATCAGTCTGTCTGTCACAGGACTCTATCTCTTGATCCGTAATAGCGAGACACTTGTATTTTTTTCCGATTTATGTATTACTATGGCCGCTATAACAACAAATACTAAAAAAATTAAGATAAAGTTATAAATTAAAGGTGGCCGTTATACAAGAAACGTGTTTTTTTCAACGTTTTAAGACGTACGGAGATACAGAACCCTTCATGTACGAGTCCGACTCGCACTTACCGGTTTATTTTTTTGATGAATCACAGATTGAGCTTTGTGGCTTCCGACCTAGAATAGGACCACTCCATCTCTTTGCCTGCGGATGTCGTACAAGGCGACTAAAGGACCAAGCACAAACATCTCGTGCTAAAACTGCATACCCAAGAAGGGTTGACGTCGGGCGGAGGCCGGTTGTAAAACTTTTCGTACAAAGGCATTCACAAAGACGGTTGACGTTAGGATGGCGGCCGGTCGTAAAACTGAAGCCAATTGGTTTTAACTGTTCCGGCTATTTCTTTTCCATTTTGCAAGGTCTTGCATGGCATTCTCGGGTGACCAACTTTCTTTCGGCGTGGTCGCTCCAAAACGCTTGTTGTTTGTAGGTTTTATCTTTTTAATTTATGATCCAAATATACCATAGCATTACACCTATGTACTGTAAACTTAGACTACAGTACACACTACTACTTTCACTGTAGACGTGAAAAATTTATTGCTTAGTTTCAGAAATTTTATTACTAAACTTCTCCCTTCGCCCTCTCCAACCCCTCTGGCCAGCGTGGAGAGTGTAGGCCAAATTCCCTGACTACTCTGGTAGTACAGAGAGGGTCGTGCTCCTGTTGTGGAGACTAAAAAAGACCTGATGATGATGGGTATTAAACTTATTTAATTTTTTTAGTCTAAAAATATGTTTTTTCATAGGGTCAGTATTCCAAGCCCACGCCTGCTGCGTTCATGCCGGGCGAATCCATAGAGCAGCAAAAAGCGGTGCCCACCGGCGTGCCCAGACGGACGTACACCGCTGCTGGCAAGAACAACGGTGAGCAGTTTACGTGGAAGTATATGAATACTGAAGCCGTGTGGTTCCCGGCTGAGTAGAACACGACCACTCCAAGTCGCGACTTAGGAAACACAAGCACAAAGCTTGTGTTTCCTAAGTCTGATGAGAGCTGAGGCCAACGTGGAGAGTGTAGGCCAAAAAGAACTGATCATGATGTCATGAATACCTATAACTCGGTTCGGTTTATAGGAGCTCGGTAGCGCTTTCGCTAGTAAAGCAACCCAGGCGAGATTCACACTTGAATGGGTGGGTGATCACAATATTGGCATATAATTTCTCGAGCTCTGTGCTTCAGATGGCACGTAAAGCCATACAATGATAACTGTATCATTGTATGGCAGACGTCAAGCTTTATCAGATGCCTTTAGGCAGCTTGAAAAAATTTGGTACCAGTGTTGGCCACTTGTTACACACACGAAAAACAAAACAACAAGAACATTCATACTCCTCTTGAGAATGGTTTAAACAATCGCTCCGGCAGTCGTTATTCGATTCGAGAAGAGAACGATCGCATTTGTATAAATGTAAACAGACTCAAAACACAGTAATGAGCGATAATAAAACAAGAGCATTATTTATTGATCTATTCGCTGTTTAAGTTTCGATATTTTAAGACTGTAACACTATTAGATAATAAAATGGTTTAATTTGTTGCAGCAACAAAATCGCAACAGCGCAACTCGACAGGCACGATGCCCGTCATCTCCAACGTGCAGTCCCTGGCCGCGCCGCCGCCGCCGCTCATGCCCACGGTGCACGTGGGCACCCGCGCCAAGTCCAAACGCCTCGCCGCGGCACATCCCCCGCCGCCCCCGCCCCCGGAACCCGAACCCCCCGCGGCACCCAAAACACCCCCTCCACCCCCCAAACCTCCTACGCCGCCTCCTCCGCCGCCCCCCAAAATATACAACCACGTCATCGTCAAAACTCTACCCCCACAAGAAGTCGCGAACAAAGGCACCATGTCTAAACCCATGATGGTTTCAAAAGGCGTCTCTTGCCGCCCACATCCTTGCACGAAAGAATGCCAGACGGATCCGAGTCTCGAACGAAGAGTTCTAATACCCATACCGGTACCGATATACGTACCGGTTCCATGTGCTATGTGGTCTTTACCATTCCCCGTTCCAGTACCCATTCCTATACCGATACCGACTCCGGTGTTCATTCCGACGACTAGGAATTCTTCGAAGGGCATTATGAAGGAGATTAACAAGATTCATGACAAGATGCCAACGGATCCGTTTGAAGCTGAGTTGTTGATGATGGCTGAAATGGTCGCTGGTGATAAGAAGAAGGATCAGAGTGATTCGGATACGGATGATGATAATGGTTTGTACTTATTTCATATATATGATGGATTTTTTGCAGTTAGTAATGAAGAACTACTGAACAGCTTACAGTAAGATTTGTATTGTGGTACATTGGACACAGATATTATAATTAATGAACTTGTACAATACGAGTTACTTAAAAATCAACTTCATCTTTATGAACTTTAAACATCAGCATGCAGAGTAAATACGTACAATAAAAATATTGTTTATTTTTTAACTTCCTTATGGGCAACACATATGTCAACAAATGTAAGGAACATATTAGTTCACACCGGGACGCGACGCGACGTGGCGCGCACTTATAAAGAAACTAGTGTTTCGGGCGTTTTTTCGTGCGGCTGTTGAAGTTGGCTAAATTCCATGTCCAGTTGAGAAAATGGGTAAAAAGTAAAGTCAGTACATGAAACATTAAAAAATGTGTGGGCGGCCATCTTGGAATCAAAATTTGTTCGCAGTTTTGAGTTCCGCGGGGTGCTTTCCTCAGCATACAAAATTCCAGACCCCTTTGATGTTCCAGTAGGACGTCATGAACGAATTAAGTTAAAATTCTAAAATCAAGTCACCATCTTTGATTCCAGAAAAACCTTGCATACTAAATTTCAATCATATCGGAAGCAACTGTTTGTACAGAAAACAAGTTCTATATTTCTTCAAAAGTGCGTCGCGTCTCGGTGTGAGCTGACTCTTAACGTTCTTCTTTCATCAATATTAATTCTATTTTTATTTTTATTATAAAATGTATGGATTGACATAGACCCAAAATAGATTGTTTGCTTTATATATTTTTAAAGCCTTTAATTGACTAAATTTATTTATTAGCAGAGGAAAGCTTCAGTCCCGTAGGAGGGATGGACGGCAACAATGCGTTCGGTGAAGACATGCTGCAAATGGCGCTTAAGATGGCCACGGAGTATGAAGATCAGCCCGTAGACTTGGAGTCTGCTATGACAGCTAACACTATCACACCCAGTTCACACCCCGGCATGCCTGGTAAGTGGATTACTATAATTTAGTCTATAGTAAGGAAAGCATTTGGTGAAGGCATGCTGCAAATGGCGCTCAAGATGGCCATGGAGTATGAAGATCAGCCCGTAGACTTTGAGTCTGCTATGACAGCTAACACTATAACACCCTGAGTTCACACCCAAGCATGCCTGGTAACTTACACAATGATTCAAATAACTTTTGGCAATAGATCATTGTGTATTTTTCATATATGTAAAGTATTTTTAGAGGGTTTTCGGTGTTGGTTCAGTTAGGGTTTTCTTTATATTATTTTGCAAATTGATTTTAGTGGACTTTATAATATGAAGTTGGTGTTGTAAATGTTCATGCTCATGAACAATATGTAAAATAGTTAAAGTGGACATAGTACGGCTGCAGTAGTGATATTTGTTTTGCGGACTGTGGGGGCGTCTTCGGGCGTCGTCCGCCACTCAATCGCCTATGAAAACCAGTTTGATTTTTGAAAGTTATCTATAAATCTAGGTGGTCAGAAGACCTGAGCAAGGTTGCAGGAAAACTTGATGCAGGCAGATTGCAATAGGTTATTTCCGAAATTATTTAGGGATTCACATGTCTAGCTGTGGACTTCTTACGGCTGAAATGATGATGATAACAAACTACTAGCGTTTCGGAGCGACCAGTAAGAAACGCCGAGTGTGGCAAACAATACGATAACGGTCCTCCTCAGAAGCGTAAAAGAGATCGATCAAAGTGACATGTGACAAGTCTTGGTGCAAGACGTATTAGCCGTTTTAGCAGGGAAATAGTTTTTTTTTTAATTGTAAATTGGGTTTATATAACTTAATTAAAACTTAAATAAAATTATCTTCCTGCTGTAACTGCTGCATTACCCCCGGCATAACACGGCAAACAGTGACTAATTTTAGTAGTCAATTTGCCTGAATTTTGCGGTCAAAAGTGGTTTTAATCGGTTATGAGTTTAGACTTTAAGTAAGGTCGATGGCAGGTTTGGAAGGCGACAGCATGCACCACCACCACATGATGGTGCTGGAGCAGCAGCGCGCCGTGGCGGCGCTGCGCGCGTCGTCCGCGGCCGCGGCGCCCCGCAAGCGCGCGGCCGCCGTGGCGCCGGCGCGGCCCACGCGCTCCAAGCGGCGCCGGCAGGAGCCCGCGCCGCAGCCGCAGCCCGAGCCGCCCCGGGAGCCCGCGGAGAAACCCGACGCTAACATGTGCTTGAAGGTACGACTATTTATCATTGTATTTATCAAGAAAAAGTTTTTTTAAAATTTGACTCGGCCAGAAAATTCTAAAGTAGACACATCACAGCTATAAGCCACTCGCAACAAGTAAAATTAACTAATCATCATCATCCGAGCGTATTAAATTCCCGGTTGCATCGTTAGCGGTTAAGACCGGGGTCAGCTACCTACCTAACCCAGGTGATTTGGCGAGGTTACTGGTTTTGCACAGAGCGACTGCCGTCTGACCTCCGATCCCAAAGGGTAGACCTGAACCAATCCTAGGATAGGTACAAACGCTAGATGGCGTTCGGGACCAACGGATTTACGTGCCTTCCGAAGCACGGAATCATCTTTCTTTTTGGATATTCATGTGATTCAGCCTGCAATATCTTAACCAGACTGGAAACAACTTTTCACAAAGTATGCTTCCCAGTGGGATTTGAAATCACGACCTCCGGACCACAAGGCAAACGTCTTTACCACTGGACCACAGAGGCAGTCAAGTAAAATTAACTAATATTCATTATTAATTTCAGTACACGTTCGGCGTGAACGCGTGGAAGCAATGGGTGATGACGAAGAACGCTGAAATCGAGAAGAGCTCGATACGACGGAAGCCGTTCAAGTCGGAGATACTGCAGCTGACGGCCGACGAGCTCAACTACTCGCTGTGTCTGTTCGTGAAGGAGGTGCGCAAGCCCAACGGCAGCGAGTACGCGCCCGACACTATTTACTACTTAGTTTTAGGTGAGTAAACTAATTTATACTCTTAAGGCTTGAAACCACGCTAAGCGGAACGTACGCGACGGGCGACCGTCGCGGGGAAGCGGGCCCTGGCGCGCGGACGCGGGGCCCGCGGGGCACTTCAGTATGCAACCGCGCAGGCGTCCGCGTAACGTAGTTGCAAGCCTAAAAACATTTATTGCACACAAATGTGCTCGCTCAAGCACCAAGGAGGCACTTCAGCATACGAGAGGATAATCTTATAGGTTTGCGAATATATCGATGTTTGTCGTGGGCCCAGACGCTATAATTGTTTACTTGTACGTTTATAGATATATCGATATACAGCGAGTGCAAGAAAGGATCGAAACTCCACAGACTTTATCGACTAAATATTTGTACATAGTTTCTTTCTCTTCTCAGTTTGATAAATATCGTAAATATTCGCGAATTATGTAGCTGTGTGTATAATTATGTAATATGATTTTATCTTGTTTCAGGTATTCAACAATATTTGTTCGAAAATGGTAGGATAGACAACATATTTACGGACCCCTATTATGAAAAATTCACGGATTGTTTGGACGAAGTCGCAAGAAAATTCTCCGTTTTATATAATGACTCACGTAAGTAGTGCTTTGGAATTAATACAAATTTATTTATGTATTTATTAGGCTTGAAACTGCGTCAAGCGGACGCCCGCGACGGGTTCTCTCCGTCTCTGTCACAAACCGTACGTGCGATAGAGATAGCGGAAACCGTCGCGGGTCACGTGTTTGTGACAGACAGACTGAACCCGTTGCAAGTCTCCGCTTAATGCAGTTTCAAGCCTTAGGTTGTACTTTACTGGATCTAGAATAATTAAATTTTTAACAAAAAAAACAACCGACTTCAATTTTTTTAGGAGTTTCTTCCATATCTCCCTTGTTCTTCATCATATCTTCACCAAATTAAAATGGGACCAACTTGGTAGTAAAGGCTTTCAAATAAAAAAAGAATCATCAAAATCGGTTCACAACTGGCGTAGATATAGCGTAACAAACATACCTACATTTAAAAAAAAAAACAGTCAAATTGATAACCGCCTTCTTTTTTGAAGTCGGTTAAAAAGAAAGAATGGAAACGTGAAAATACACAGAAATACTTTTTTATCCACAGAGTACATAGTAACGCGAGTGGAGGAGGAGCATCTTTGGGAAAGCAAGCAACTCGGCGCGCATTCGCCGCACGTGCTGCTTTCTACACTTATGTTCTTCAATACAAAGCATTTTAATTTAGTGGTGAGTTATATTTTTACGTCGCCTGTGAGATAGGTACTGATACAGTGGTCGAGGTGGAAACATGGCGGCCAGTAGCTGATTTTGCACGTGAGTGACCCGTATGTAACATATAATAAGGTGCTAATAAATTTTATTTACATGTCTTATGAGTTATGACTGAGATGGAGAAATTTTTTTGCTTTCTATGTCCCACTGCTGGGCAAAAGCCGCCCTGCTATGCTTCCAATCATTTCTGTTCTCGCTTTCTCATTCCAATCTACTTCAAGATGAGATGTAGAATACATTAGAATAATTAAAATGCGTCTTTACAATTATTAAAATAGAGTTGATACTCAAATAACACAACAGGAGTTCTAACAGTACTACAGTTGATTTCAGATTAGACTTTGGGCAGTCAGAAATTAACTTGAAAATATCTCAAGCACACCTAAGCGACTAAAGCACTAAGTACACACATTTCGTGCAATAACTGCACTCTCGGTTGTAAAAAATATCTCGCAAACATTCCCAATGAGGGTTGACAGGCCAGTCGTAGAAACGCAGCCAAATCTCTTCGATGGTTTCGGCTTTTTCTTCTCCACTTTGCATGGTCTTCAGCATCTTTGAGTAACCATTGACTGCTTATCATCTTTGAAAAAGAAAAACTTGCAGAATTTGTCTCTTCTGAGCATACCCAATTTAACAATAAAACCGCTAACCCTTGCCGCGCTTACTCAGTTACGTAATACTGTTTGTTTTATTTTCGCAGACGGTAGAGGAGCATATGCAGCTATCCTTCTCGCACATCATGAAGCATTGGAAACGTAACCCCAATCAGCCGGGGCAGGCCAAGATCCCCGGCTCGAGGAATGTTCTGCTACGGTTCTACCCTCCACAATCTGCGCTTGGTAAGTCAAGATGTAAAATTATATAACAAGGTGTCAGCGAATCCCGGTCAGGCTACATAATACGTAATAGTACCAAGGTACAGTAGGCTCACTCTTTGATAGGAAACTTGCTAAATTAAACCCAGTTACAGCGTCGTTTTACGCAGTTTAGGCCAGGCGCACGCCGCAGTTTAGGTATGAAGCTTCGTAGCTTCATACCTAAACTGCGGCGTGCGCCTTGCCTGGTTAGGCACGAACTTCACTTTTCAACTAAGCCAGAAGGAACATCTCATATAGTTTTTACGATATGTTAAAATTGATACCTGTCAACTGCTACCGCAAGCCGCATTATGCTGTCTACACACCGCGGCCGCCGCCGGCACGTACCCAGCGGGATAGTGCCGGCGGGTTGACCCGGCGGCTTTAGAGTTCGTGAGCCGGACAAGTTTGCCGGCGGCACGACAGTCGCGGCATGGAGTATTTATAAATTAGTGATAGCCAAGTAAGCCTTGAAAGCCGGCAGGCAACTGAATGAACGGAGTCGTGCCGCGCGGGCGCAAGCCGCCGGCGGGTTAGGCCGGCTACACACCAAAGCCGCCGGCTTTGGTGTGTAGACAGCATTATGGAACTTTTTACCAAAAAGTAAATCAAAATATTTATACAAGTTACAATGCAGTTCAAAACACACCAAGGTGTTACTATACCAAGGAAATACTACCATTATCCTCCCATATTTTTGGTGGGAGTAAAATACCCAGCAACGGGGAATATGCATTATATATTTAACACTTTTACTAACCCCCGACAAAAAGAGGAGTGTTATAAGTTTGACGCTAATGTCTGTCGGTCTGTCTGTCTCTTTGTGGCATCGTAGCGCTCGAACGGATGGACCGATTTCGATGCGGTTTTTTTTTTGTACAATTAATTTGATTGTTCAGTTTAAACAAAATGAAGACTATCCTGATTTTGAATGTGTTATATAATGTTTGCATACTTTGTCTAGTTCATAATTAATTTGTTTTTACAGAAGCGAACTCAAGAAAAAAGAAAGTATATGAACAGCAAGAAAATGAAGAAAATCCTCTACGATGTCCTGTTAAATTATATGAATTTTATATTTCGAAATGGTGAGTGTTTCTCATAATATCATATATACCAGCTGTTTCTTTTTCTGCGCAGATCGTAAAGCCGATTTTTATTTGTTTTCAAGGAGAACTAACAGCTATTCCAATACAAAACAAACAAAAAATATGGATATAAATTTCTTGGGAAAAGTTGTTAAGTATCATGGACTGAATTCCCCCGAAATCCCATAACCTAAATTTTAAACTTACTTGCTCAATCTGACAAATTTAGCCTTATCTATTTAATTTATACAATTATAACGTAATCATCACCCTTCCCTTTCGCTCGGGTAGCTAATTTGTATGATCTGAGACATTTTTTATTTCACCAAGGTCACTAAACATTTATTTATTTATTAGAAGCTTATAAACATCAATGAGACCTGGCCAGCTTGGAGAGTGTAGGCCAAATCCTCTGACTGTTCTGGCTAATATGTGGCTCTGGCAGTATAGAGAGGGTCGTGCTCCTGCAGTGGAGACTAAAAAGATCTGATCATGATGATTTCACTTTGACAAGCCGAACTCCGACGACACAGGGACACCGAGCACAGTATATTCGTCTCATTCATTCGTAAATTTACCCTTTGCTCTTACTCTCGATTTTATCTTTATTCGGTTCCTCCTTCAAGGATTCCAGGTAACTTAACGTACGCGCATTTGATCAGCAGAGGTACTTTGAATACGCCAAAAAAAACAAGTGGTAGCCACTTCTTTGTACATCGTGTAAACACGCGCGAATATCATCATCATCAGGTCTTTTTTAGTCTCCCCTGCAGGAACACGACCTTTCTGTACTACCAGAGGCATATATTAACCAGAGCAGTCAAAGGATTTGACCTATGGCGTACACTGTCCACGCTGGCCAGACGGGTTGGAGAGTAAGCTTTGTTCAGCTTGTGATTCCTAAGTCGTCTTCAACAATATGCACGGGAAGACTTGGAGTGGTCCTAGGGTTGGGACATATCTGGCAGCACGGAACAGCACTTTACTATGCTTCTATCCTTGTCTGTCGCTCAGAACAGTCATTGGCTAGAGCGAGAGAGAGAGTGACGGAACGCTTCAGTATGGCCATGTATAGCAGTATAGGAAAGTGCTGTTCCGTGCTGACAGATGTGCCCCAACTCTTATTCTACTCTGCCGGGAACCATATGGCGCGAATATACTATACGAAACAATCAACTAAGTTATTTTCTTACAGTCCTGAATCGGTGCGCACGCGCAACGACGTGTTCTACCTCCAGCCGGAGCGGTCGTGCGTGCCGGACTCGCCCGTGTGGTACTCCACGCAGCCGCTGTCGCGCTCCGCGCTCGCCAAGATGCTGCATCGGGTCAAGATGGTCAAGGAGATCAACATCGCGCTGCTTACCAGCTAAGGTATAGTCTATTCCTTCAAACTTTACTTTCCTACAAACATACTTTGGGGCTAGTTCAATCTGTGTGATTTGGCCCCAATCTATATTAAAAAAATGAATGGAATACCGTTAGGTGCCGACAACGACGGCATTGACTCTTTCAAAGGCGCGATCTTTGTGGCGTGCCGACGGTCATCATCAAACTACAGCTTATTTCACCTTTTTTTGGAAATACTGTAGGCCGTGACTGTTTAAAGGTTAACAAATAAGTTAGTGGACCTCGCCATATTGCAGAAAAAATGAAAACTAATTTTAAGGCCGTACCTGATTTTCCGGGGTCCAGTGCTGGCCCATGCCCATGGGGCAATGGGGGCTCATTTAAAATAAATCATTTCAAAGGAAACGGAGACATCATTTCAAATTTTGCTACTACCAAGTCCTAGATAACCCTTTTAAAGTATTTTATGAACTATTGTTTACAGTTTAAAGTGAGAACGTTAAGCTTTACTTACACATTTGTGAAAAACGGCCACTTTTGGCCATTTGCCACTTGTGTCACAGAAGACAGTAAGAGTATTACATACAGAATGGAATCTCCTGCGGTCCCTTGCAATATGCGTCCCCGTCCCCCGTCCCCGCACCTCTCCCCCGTCCTCCCTTGTCTCAGGGTAAGAGCGTGCGAACACACACGCATTGACTTGTGTAAGGCGGCTCAAGAACGGGGGAGAGGTGCGGGGACGGGGAACGGGGACGCATATTGCAAGGGACCGCAGGAGATTCCGTTCTGTATGTAATAGAGAGCGAGCATTTTTCCTCTCTATCTGAACTGACCCTTACCGTCTTCTGGGCTAGTGTGTCATTTATTGTGTTGTTGTTTGCAGATTTCCCTTGTCAGCCTGCTGACTTAAGAAAGTTCACATCATCACCGTGTCGTGTACCGTTCTATAATGGACCTTTAGTTACTGGATACAAAGTGCCCCGGCCGCCATGTTACGCCCAGTAAAACGCAAAGCATTCACAATATTGTTGTAAACATTATGACAATGTATATTTTTTCTACTTTGTATATCAGTCGCGAGAGTACGGTCGATTAATTTAGTACATAGTCGTAATAGATGTCTTTTTTTATGACGTTGCAATGTTTAGTCATAAGGATTCTGTGCGGGACTGTTTATGTACAGATAATAATAGTTCTACTTTAATCACATTAATCGCTTTTTTTATTATCGTATGTGAAATTTGCGCAAATGATTTTTAACGCAATGAATTTATTTAGAATCGTCAAAGATATATGTTTGGATATTTCAAATTGTATATAACAAGCCAGTTCTCCAACATGATCGTTGTCATAGAAATTCGGTGACTTAAGCTTCTTTCTTGAGAAAGAATTATTACACTTGTGTAATATTTGAATAAATATAATTATAGATTAGGATGTAAGTGATAAATTCCAGAATTTTTTAGTGGAAGACGCATTCTTGTGTTATAGTAGCATATTCATTTTATAAATCGGGAGACAGTTAACATTCTCACAAATAGAATTTTTATTAAAGAAATAATTAGCTTAGTAAAGAGTCAGATTCGTATTATATTTTAAGTATATTGGCGTCAGCTTACGTCTGCTGTAAGATCTAGGTTACAATGATGTGTAAAAAGAATACTGATTCTCTATCAATGTGTTTTATTTGTACCTTAACCTCAGAATTCATAAGTTCTAACGTACAGAACGGAAGCTCACCCCCCACGAGATGACGTTCATGAGTGTCCTCCGCTAATCGATATAATATGAAATAGGTCATGGCCCAAGAGTCTGCGGAGGGCCAGACCTCTGTAATTTTATAAAGGTTGAAAGTTTATGTATGGCCCCAATACAGGTAATAACAATCCCCAAACATGAAAGTTGAGTCGTGGTGGCTTATCAGGATATCAGGTTAGTAATGCACAAAATTGGACCCCTATACCGTCATAGTATAGCTTAGTTTATATTTACATATTATATTTTATTCATAATAATGTTAAAAAGCCGTTTGGTTCCCGGCAGAGTACAATAGGACCACTCCCAAGTCTTCCTGTAGGTGTCGTAGGAGGTGACTTAGGAAACAAGCTAAACAAAGCTTATAAACATCAATGACACCTCTGGCCAGCGTGGAGAGTGCAGGCCAAATACTCTGACTGCTCTGGCTAATATATGGCTCTAGCAATACAGAGTCGTGCTCCTGCAGTGGAGACTAAAAAGACCTGATGATGATTATGAATGTTAGAAATATTGCCAGACACTGCGGTTCCAACCCCCTGCCAGCAGTCACCCTATCAATAATTGTGAGTATATTTTCGTCATGGTAGGTATAAAAGCTAGATTTAATGTTATTTTCGGGACTACCCAATGATCGTTTTCTCAGTAGCCACAGTTTCGATGGTTCCTTCATCTTGCCAGACACATTGTTTGACCTGTAACAGGGGGTAATGAATAGTATACAACGTGAAAGGAAAAGAACGTGGAACGATCGTAACGCGTATAATGAATTTGATATACCAACTTAACAGTCAAAAAACAAAACAAACAAAAAATCCACATGCCCATACAAATCGCCTGGGCGGTTGCACTGTTGTATGGAAAACTCGTATTTCGCTCTAGGTGGAAAGTGAAGCGGATGATTTTTTTTTTTGCTCTACCACTCATTTTATTGGCCTGGCCCACTCCACTTGAAAATGCCGCCCTTGTGCGGTGCAAGACCGTACACAGCGGGAATTGGCTGGGGGCCACAGTGCCACATTGCCCACGGTTACAAACGCCTCTGTTAACTGATCGTCTCCTGCTACGGCTATGACTATGACGATCTGCGCGGGAAGAGAAGCATTTGGTAAATTTTATTTTGTTTTTCTTTGCTAGGCGTACCCAGGCCTGTTTTCGAAGGGGGGTCTATGTAAAAAATACACTAGATACCTACCGTACCCTAGTAACTTCGTGTTTCGATTCGTTTGGATATTTGAAATTACCCGCCTATAAAGTCTGCCATGCATGCCATCCACGAATTCCACGATACATTTTATCACTGGCAACTTACGATTGTTCAATATACATATCTGTGGTTCAATATAAATCTAGAACATGAATCTAGAATGACAAGTAATAATCTAAAAAAAACAACATTCAAAATTAAACTTAATGCGACTTACATAAAGTTTATATTTCCATAACGCATAAGTAGAAATACTAACGTTTTCATAACGCCAAAGATGAAATACCTAACGTTCCGAAAAATCGTACCTAAAGTTGTCGGTGCCCCTTTCTACTGCACTGTCGGTATACGGGAGGGAGGTATCTTTTTTTTGGAAATGGCTTTGCCATTTCGTAGGCATTCTAGATTGTTTATAATTCAACCATAAATACTAGTAGGTAAAGAAATAAAGAAAAAAGAATAGAAAGAAATTACCTACCTACATACAATTCTATGCAAGACAAGCAACCAAAAAAGTTTTTACTCAGCTTTACGTAGGTCATAGAACAATAAGGGTAATTTCTGAGACTACTGAAAAATGAATCTTATGACTATTACCATACATTGCAAAATTGAGTGCACGTCCTAATTTGAAGGTCGACCATGCTCGAGCATGCCGGCTGCATGGTCGAGTATGCGATCTGCATACGCGAGCGCGCTCGAGCAGCCGCGCGCCGCTCACACCATTCAGTCAGTGTTGCAGCAGCGAGAAAACTGTCTCCCTGGACGTGTTTTACTAACAAACAACCTCGCCGCCGTAGGTTGTTTGGTTCAGTTGGAATTGTTGGAAAACATGGACCAAGAAAAGTTGATCGGTTTGGGGCAGCTTTTTAAATTTTTGTACAATATATCGAGTACAACATACAGCGATTGGATGTTAAGGCCATACATAAATTTTCCGGGGTCCAGTGCTGCCCTCATTTGAAATAATGGTCGAGCAGGCAGGCTCGACAATGCGCGAGCAAGCTCCGTTGAAAATGGTCTGGGTTGGTTGCATTGGTTGTTTTTCTCATTTCTTGGGAGATTATTTTCCAAATGAAAAAAAAAAATGATTTCAAAGGAAACGGAGATATCTTTTAAAATGTTGTCCTTGTGAAGCCTGTTTACAGTTCAAAGTGAGAAAGTTATGTTTTTCTACGCATTTTTGCCAAAAGTGGCCGTTTTCCGTAAAAAAGCTTAACGTTCTCATTTTAAACTGTAAACAGTACTAGTTCATAAAATAGTTTGAAGGGTTATGTAGGGCTTCACAAAGACAAAATTTTATATGATATCTTCGTTTCCTTTGAAATGATTTATTTCAAATGGGGGCAGCACTGGACCCCAGAAAATTCATGTATGCACTTCACAGCGATCACATATCGCTGTATGTTGTACTACTCGATATATTGTACAAACATTCAAAACGCTGCACCAAACCGATCCTCTTTTCTTCGTCCATGTTTTCCAACTGACGACGCCGCCGCCGTAGGTTGTTTGTTAGTAGAGAATACAATCCCGAGATTCGGGATCCCGGGATCCCGACCGTTTTCTGGCCCCGAAAATCCCGGGACTGTACTTGGCTAATCTCGGAATTTTCGGCATTGCCACAAACAAGTCTAGTTTGTATTCCGTAGTCTGTTGCGCCTTGAAAATAACCTTGCCTAGATTATTTTAATACATTTAATACATGTATTTTAAAAGATCTCCATTGAAAAATGAAACAGTACTTCAAAAATATTTGAAAATTGAACATGGAAAAGAGTTGTCACTTCTTTTGGACTGTAATATCAGGTGGAATAGTCTTTTAACAATGCTGGAGCGATTTTATCTTTTAAAAGCATGCATTCAAAAAGCTCTTATAGATCTCAATCATCCAATTCGTTTAGATGTTGATTTTGAATTGGTAAATAAAATTGTTGATGTGCTGACCCCAATTAAATTGACAGTAGAAGCAATCTGTTGGCGAGATGCTAATTTATGCACAGCTGATGCCGCTTTGAAATATCTTATAAAACAACTGTCTAGCAAAAACTCAGCACATGCAAAAAAAAATAAAACATCCTTAGTGGAACGTATAAAGCAACGACGAAGTTATGATTTAACTGGCGTGTTAAATTATTTACAAAATCCACGAATGGATGATGAAAATCAGTTATTATCGGATTTGGAATGGCACGACTTATTTCTAGTTCCGACACAGGCTTTAGTGAGGAAGCAAATAAAGAGTATTATTAAAAGACTTAATAGTCGAGATAACACGGAAGAAGAAGCAAGGTCAGGATCACAAATAGATGAGGAGCTAAGGTCAGAAACCTCCCAACCCCAATTGAAATTAAAGGAAAAGTTACAGCTGGAAATTAACAAGAGTATGAAATCCCCAGATCCTGAAGTACAAGTACAAAATGAATTGGGGTTGGCAAATAGTATTAGACATGAAATGAGCCTGTTCGAAAATGGAGGAGTTCGTGGATATCACTTAGAAACAGCATATAAGTATCTATTGTCTATTCCTCCAACCAGTGTAGAAGCTGAACGAGCGTTTTCAGCTGCTGCTTATGTTACGAAGCAGGCTCGGAAGTCAAACATTGGATGCTTTGATATTTCTGCGATTATATTTTCGAAATTCTAAATAGTTATTTTGTGCTGTTTTTTAATTTCTTGCAAAAGTATAGTATTTTTTGGTTTGCATTTTTTCTTTTCTTATTATTATCCTGATTTGTGTTGTGCAAAGACATTAAAGACATTTTTTTTAATTACTCGTGTTTTTTTATTTTAGCCCAATTAGAAACCACATAGTCTAATCCCGGGATAGGCCCGGGATCCCGGGAAAAGGCTTCAAAAATCCCGTAAGCCCGGGATTGAAAAACATGCTCGGGATTGTATTCTCTATTTGTTAGTAAAACACGTCCAGGGAGACAGTTTTCTCGCTGCTGCAACACTGACTGAATGTTGGAGTAAGTTCGCGTATGCAGATTGCATTCTCGACCATGCAGTCAGCATGCTCGAGCACATGGTCGACATTTCAAATGCAACGTGTGTGGATGCCTTTACCTTTACCACTCCTAAAAACTTCAATGAACGCATGAACGCTCGTATTTATAATAAACCAAACAAATTAAGAAACCAAACGAATAAATGATGACAGCTAGGATTTCTCGCTCTAACGTAGGTATCTAACATATGCGATGAAACGAGACAGCGAATTTAAAATTGACATTAGTAGTTAATCACTAATCTGTTTCATAATGTATGTAAGTATGTAGTGTACTAGTGTAGGAAGATTATGGTTCAATGGAAAGATGCATTTTATTTTTCTAAATAATTGCCTTTTACATTGATCTAATCACTGACTAAAACAAGTTTGAAACAAATAGACAAACCTTAAAGTGTTAAAATTTAGGCAGCACCACCCGATTTGGAAAAATTAAAATAGATTTTGCTATCCATTGAATAGGTTCGATCGCCATTACTACGAGCTAGCTAATATTACGACGAGCGTTATTAAATTAGCGGTGTTCGTAAGTGCGTAAAGGGAGCACGTTAATACGTAATCCACGTAGGTTTCTTTTCTGAAGGTTCGTTGTAATTTATTTCATAAATAGAATACAGTTTTCTTTCAATTTTGGCGGGAGTGCTGGCACGTTGGGCGACCGTCGTTCGTGGAACGGCGATCTGTCATCTGTCGCCCCTGGCCTCGTCGTCGCCAATATAGGTTTACTTTTCAGTAGTTTTCTCCATTCAAATTAGCAGTGCAATAGTGAAATTCGTGGTGCGCGATTGATGTGGACATACGACGATGCGTCGCGAATAGGCGCATCGGCAATGGATAGCAGAGGAGCTTGCCCGAGTTACGAAGCCGGGTTTGATGTTTGCGACCCCCTGGGGTCGGTGTTGGAGTGGTCAGGACGGGGGCCTGCGCGGGTGCTGCGAAGACGGTGCCGCAGCGAAGGCATTGATCGTTCGCCATACGAGGATGCAACTCGTGAGTCGCATCGTTCGGCGGATGGCATACCACGACACCGGGTTCTCCCGAACAAGAGCCACTTCACGTTGAATAACATTGTCGAGAGCAACTTCGACCGGTTCAGACACGAGTGCTCGCTCCCTGCTGCTCAGAACGGTGACTACATAATGGCACATGAACCTAACAGGCACCACGGGTGAGTGTACCATGACAACATAACCTAAAATTTATTCCATATTGCTCAATTTGACTGTGTGCCAAAATATGGTGATAAGGTGTGATATATTATGACATTCATACCAGGTCATATTTTATTTTCAACATTGCTCTATATTTCATTTTTTTATCAATGTAACATTAGTATTTTATGTTTTCATCAATGTACCAATGTAAACAAAGATTTCATTTCATTGTTCCCAAACTGACAACGATAGTATGCTTTCAGATATCAATCTGGAAGATCCAAATTCGTCAGAACGAGCCCCACCAGACCTCTATTAGTAACAACATTATCAAATACAAAAGTTGATGACAGTAGATTACCAAAAGTTGAAGAGTTACTTGAAAAAGTAGATCACGAAATGATGGAGGTACAAGTAGCGAAGCAGCCTTTGAAATCAATACTCAATAATCCATTACCTAAATCCCCTCCACAAGGTATACTCAAGAAACCGAAAAATAAGTCTCATCATGATTCAAAAATGAGCATTGAAGGCCGTCGGCGGCAGAGAGCTTCGAGTGAATCTGACAATCTCTACTGCAGCTTCCCTGCAGGATCTCCTATACCTGGATATGATAATAAGTGAGTATCTAATATATTTTGACAGTAAAAACAAAATTTACCAAATTGTATAGTACCAAAATAATTATGTAATGCAAGATCAAGATAAGAGACTAAATTTTGGTCTAAATAAATTTAATTTTAGGCATTTTCGACTTTTAAAGAAGAAAATAGTGGATACTTGAGAATCCTTCTAAAAAGGCATTTTTCATCTATTAGGCCCACCATTTTGATAAGCATGGCATTTTTGACCCTTGTCAAAACACCATTTTGGCATGACATTTTTGACCCTTACCAAAAACACCATGCTTTTCACCTGTTATGGGAATATGTGATGGTTAGTATGTGTGTATACACAGAGATCTGTTGAGTGTATGTACCACAATATCAAGTCAAGTCTTTTTACCTTTGCTTCTAATCTTGTAAAATAAATTTTGGGTTAGCTATACTATAGCTTCTTCAATTGTCAATAGTCAGTAGGTAATCAGCATACATCTATTTTATTGGTCTAGTACAACAAGGCTATCCATATGCTGATATTGCATTATCTTATCTTTATATTAAATCTTGTTTTATTATTCCTCATTGCAAACATTTTAGCTATGGTACACATATTCTAGATGGTTTTGCTGACATAAATTAGAAAAATGTAACTTCACTGGCAATAAATAAATTGATAATAAATATTCCATCAGTTATTATGTGATTCTGTATGTTTTAACAATAGGTATGGTGAAGATATTGTTTTGATTTCATTATCAATTCTAATGCTCGACTGTCCTTGACATTTGTTAATTATATGAATTCATTGATATGAATTGATTCATATTGTCTACTTTTGTTTTTACTGCAAATTCGATGTATGATTGAAGCAAAATCACGATAAACGCCTATAACTGTTGGTGAAATTATGTCAATATTCAACAGTTAATGTTGGAAGAATTTAGAATGTTTTACAGACTAAAGATTTTTTTTTTTTTAATCTTATTTTTATAAAATACTAAATGTACTGTGCACTAACAGTACATATCTTTCTCAGTTTATTTACTTGTCAAATAAATAAAACAAATTGAAGATAAATTTACAAAAAATTAAGCATTGGAAAAGTAAAAACTCATATAAAATCTTTTTTCTAAATACAATTTTTCTTCCAGTCGACTCGCTTACCTCAGCAACATGAAGCGTGCAAAGGACAACTCCGGCACTGGATACTCGTACGGGACTGCCATAGCCTCCCTGAGCAGTCCTCCGAGGTCTCGACCCAGCCCCCTGAATGACGCGAAGAACGCAAGATGCTCGTGTAAAGACGTGGTGGCTCCGAGAGATGAATTCCACAATATGCATGTTTTGAGAACCACTGCAATCAACAGTGAGACCGTTGGGGATATTACTCATGTTGAAATGGTAAGTTTCCTCCTGCGTTTGATTTCTGACTCTTTAATACTAGTAGTTCGCCCAGCAAACTATAATAATAAGGAAGCATAATACGCATGACGTATGGATGAATATTTCTGGCCGATATGCCATAAATATTCATTTTGATTATTAAAAGATAACGTACACATATTTTTTCTTTTCTCTGAGAAACAAAAATTGACGAAGGAAGATACAGCGCTTTGAAATTTCGCAAGGCGTCACGGCTAAGTACAATATTTACATACCGATGACGTCACAAGCCCCCACTCTGGAAGTTAGGTGCTCTGTATCTTTGTGAATTTTTACTTTTTTTAACCGACTTCAAAAAAGGAGGAGGTTATCAATTCGACTGTATGTTTTTATTTTTTTATGTATGTTTGTTACGCGTTATCTTCGCCAATTGTGAACCGATTTTGATGATTCTTTTTTTATTTGAAAGCCTTTACTACCAAGTTGGTCCCATTTTAATTTGGTGAAGATGTGATGAATAACTTTGGGGATATGGAAGAAACTCCTTAAAAAAATTGAAGTCTGTTGTTTTTTTTGTTAAAAATTTAATTATGATAAACTGAAAAATATGGGTGACTAATAATACTTTTTTGACCCTGTCGTCACCCCTATTACCCCATTAAAAGTACATTCAAGTAGGCGATACTTAAAAACTAAATCACGTTTTCGGCTAATACCATTGTTGATGTTACTTCACTCAATTGCTGGGCCAATTAGAGACTGCTGTATGACGCTACGTCATAGCGGACATTGATGCTGCGTCATGCGACAGTAATTTTATATATTAATTTTGTAGGGCGCGATGATAATGTTTGAAGTTACTCTTTCAAAGTATTAAAGTTCACCGAGTTCGCTCATTACTGTGAACTTGCGACGTCTTTTAGAACCCCATGTCTGGGCAACCCCTTGGCTGATTTCGCTTATGATCGAACTTAAAACGGTAATTGCTTAATTTTTTTATTATTCATAGCAAAAAGTAACAGTCTGTAAACGTAAACGAAAACAAAAATATTTTTTTTAATCCGTTCACAAATAAGAAACTTCTCTTATAATATAAGGCTTTAAAATCTGAAATGGAAACTGTCAAGTAACGGATAAAGGATCACAATTTGCAATACTGTGCAAAAATCACTGTTATTAAACTACTACAGTTTATTCCTCAATAAATGTACATAAACATCTTAAGGATTTTCTACAGACACCCACAATAATAGATAAAACCGATTGAGCATTTTTGGCTCGATAGAAAAAAATCACAAATATACCTCTAAATTTGCCTTATATATAATACTAGCAGTCCACCCCGGCTTCGCCCGTGGTACACACATAGCCTATGTCACTCGGGAATAGTGCAGCTTTCCAACGGTGAAAGAATTTTTTAAATCGGCCCAGTTCTTTTTGAGCCTATTCATTACAAACATACAAAAATAGGTACACATCTTTCCTTTTTATAATATTAGTACAAAGTATAATACATATTAAATAAAAAAAAAATTTTTTGTAGCCAAAAAATTAATTATCTAAATATCTAGTCAAGATATTTAGATAATTCATTTTTTGGTATAATTTTCATATAAAAAGGTGTTTGTGTAAAATAGTAATATGTATTTATTATAAAGGCAAATTTAGAGGTATGTTTGTGATTTTTTTTCTATCAAGTCAAAAATGCTCCATCGTGTTTTGGATATTGTGGGTGTCTGTAGAAAAGCCTTAAGATTCTTATGTAAAAATTTTGAGGAATCAACTGTAGAAGTTGAATTACAGCGATTTTTAAAAACACTTACAGTTTTCTTGGCTCTGAACTGGCGGGGCCTTAAGAAAATAGTACAATGTTTAAACCAGCTGATTTTCCTCACGCGCAGATATATATAGCCGATGGGTTAGCAACCTGTCACGGTTTCTAATCCTGTTTTCTCTCACTATTAAAAATGTTTAAATAATATTCTATTATATTAGATATCTACAGTTCATGTACTTATTATAATATGTATATAGTTATGACTGCGACTGACGACTCTTAGTGCGACTGTTACTCTTGGTCTATATTCGTCTTCTGGCGATAACAATAACACAATCTTACTTATATAGATTATAAAAAAGGAAGCGCAATTTCATTATCTTTTAATCACAATAAAATACTTGATAGATAAACGCCTCAAAATCTGGGGAGGTAATCATTAGTTTTATGGATTACCTGACGAGCAGACGGTTTCATAATATTAGCTTTAGATAAAACTACGAACTACGCGCGTAATCGGTAACCATCACCATTTCTCACGGACACCTTGTAATATTATAAGCGCTAAGTGGGTTAGTGTAATGGAATTTTGTCGCCGGTCGACGTGCACCTTAAAACTTAATATTCATAAAAACTTGCGTGCTAAAACTCCATTTGTATTTTAACTTTGTTCTATTGGTAGTGAACAAGTTGGTTGCAAGTTTGGCAATTATCTTCTAGCTTATTTACTGTCCTTCCGGCTCCGCTTTTCCGTTATAATTCGACCAAAGTTTCACGATTTCTGTAACCCACTTTGTCGTAAGGATTTACCGTAATTTTGGCCGCATAGGAAGCGCGGAATTTTTTCGAGGATATTTTGAGTAAGCACGGAGTGGCGACAGCTGTTTTTATGGCGTGAAGACTTATTTGATACACGGTGACGCTTACAATAGTTTTAGCGGTGTTGTGCAAGAGGTGGCCATGAACGTTCGCGATCGTAAAGTTTTGATATCGAAGCCAACATGAGGAAATTAAAAAAAATACTCAGCAAGATATGCTCATGCGTAAGTCTTTTTTAGATATGTTTTTATTACGCTGTGTTATCTTCAAATTGGACATTATCTAGTAGAATGGTTATCGCCGGAAAACTAGCAATTTTATGCCTTCGCTAAGCTAAGCTAAGAACCATCTTAGCTATTATGTGGAGGAACAATTACAAATTACGCGTTCTACACTTGTGTAACGTTTACAAGGATTTGTATTATGTTTGTATAGCTGTTTAATTAATTTGGTATAATAGTAATAGTTGATGTTTGTTTTAACACATTAACAGTCCGTGTACCGCATGTGGGTTCTGAAACAATCGCTTTTCTATTGTGTCTGTTAACTGGACTGTGAATGTGTTTAATGAAGTACTAAAAACTTGGGAGTAACTGGAAAACTTTGAAGGTCATTATTTTTAATTATTTTTTGCACAAAAAATAATTAAAAATAATGACCTTCAATAAGTGATATATGTATTATCCAACATTGAATAAAAAAAATTGACTTTGATTATGCCGCTTAGAACGTAAAAGCTGGTCACGCGAAATTAAAAGAGATTGTTTAGTTTATACTGTCTAGGTCTACTTTTCCAGCCTGTAAGTGTAAGATCATTCATAAATATAATTATTCAAGGCTTTGACTGTCGAGTAATTTATTGACCTTTTGACTGAGCTATCTGGAATACCAGTGAACTCGTAACCTTCTATATGAGTGTACACGTACAGTGTACACATTAGTTCGTACACAACAGTTATCAACTTATCACACAATAGATGTGTCATATTAAATCTCAACATTTTCTAATAACAATAACACTGCGAGTCATTCAACCTAACTCAAATTTTTTTTCAAATCAAAATTCGTCTTTTCTTTTCTGTGACTGGCATTAACCAGCCACAGAAAAGAAAAGCTAAATGTATTTATTCCAGTTTTTTTGGTTCAAAAACCAGACTATTGAATCGATATTGATAAAATATCTATGAGATGGGAATGGGACCAATCTGGAGCAATGCTTATCCTTTTAAACAACAAAGATTTTTTTTAATCGGTTACTAAATGACTGGTGGAATAGGTTACTGAATGAGTTTTGAGATAACTTACCTTACTTCGGTACTTACCGAATTGATATGCTCCTCCCTTTCAAGAAGGAAAATAACAATGGTTTTCTAAGCGTACTGCAAAAACCATTGTTATTTTTCTTTACCTTTTGGAATAAATAGCAGTTATTACGTACGAGTGCCTTTCGAAATCATGCACTCGTTTGAAGTTAGAGTCAGTTCACATCGAGACGCGACATTGCGCGCACTTTTGAAGAAATATAGAACTGGTTAACTACACAAAAAGATCGACCTGCTCTGTATGATATATTGTAAGAAGTCGAAAAAAAGACTTAACCCATCGAGAATTAAAAGCCAAACTATCAGCAGAATTAAAACTCAAACATTGAATGATATATTCCCGATGTTAAACAATTACCAAATACTGGTTAAGTACTAAAAAAAGCCAGTGGCGGCTGGCGCTAAAATGGCCGCTTTCTCGAGCGGATTCCCGGGGCGGGCGAACCGCCCGTGTAGTAGGCCTTTAGACACTAGTCTATCTATGGAGTAAAGGAGGGGTCCAATTGACAAAGTTCAAGTCGATGGACTTGCATCCTCCATTTGAAATTATAGTACTCCGATAAGTTAAAACAATGTTTTACTATAAATCACATACTATTAAATTTTAAACAAAAAACCGACTTATTTCTGGTCATCTTCATCAGTTGTTCATCAAATCACAATTTCTGAATGCAAATCAGTTTGAGTTTGATTGAGTCCTCTCGATTTCTCGATGGGACCAACTTGCATGCTTTTCTAAATCGGTTATAAAACTAAGAAGTTATGGAGGAACATAGAAGCTCCGCCTTATTTGAAATCGCTTAAAAATAGCAAAGTTATATTGCCATGTAACTATTTTTACTTGCGTATAAAGATAACTGGAAAAAGCTGCTGCATTCTCGCCAGTCAAAAATACCCATCTGATGTAACATGCAACTAGCTTAATGCAGTCACCAGCTGGTTACATCTCGCATACACTCGTCTTATTGTCTGTTTAATTCGGTACTCTTTAGATTTTATTGTGGCTTCGATTCACGAGACCGGGCGCAATGCCAAAATGTACAAAATGTCAATACGAATGCAATATCACAGTTTCTAACCTGCGACATCGATCGCACATCGATTTGATATCATTAAAATAACGGCCGCGTACTCGCAACTTGAATTGTTTTCACGCGTGAAAAAGTTGCGTTGTGAAAAAATAAAAAAAAATATGTAGATGCTATTTGACCTTTGAGATAGCAACCTTGACATGTTTTGTGTTATATTTAAGTGTACACGTGCGTTCAAGGTGCAAGAAATGACAATAATGCGATGAGAATAGAGAATAGTTTACGTTGCCAGAAATGTGAGTGAAATAGTTCCAGTGGCCGGTAATAGGATTGGAGTCATAGCATGTTTTAACCGCTTCTAATAAAACGTCATTTTGAATGTCTTGAATTAATGATATCATGATAATACTTGTTATCACCGTGTAATGTAATTTGCGGGAGAAACATATATATTTTACGACTTACCATTAATTTTTGAAGAGCGCAAGGGCCATATACACGAACACATTTGTGACGTTCCACGGGTAAAGGTACCTTATGGACGGTGGCGCTTTGGACGTTTAGATAAACAATTCGTACAATTAACTTAGCTATGAATAAACACAATGTCGTAAGTGCCACCGTCCATAAAGTAGCTTTTACCCGTGGAACGTCACATTTTAATTTATGAAATCCTTTAATCTAGTAAATACTGTCCCTGTCTAGATGAAAAATTTAATTGACTAGCTAGACAAACTGTATCGGTCTTATTATAAAAACAGAACTAACTTTGTTACTAGGTTTAAACCCATATCCGCCCAAATCAAATTGACATTGACAGGTGAGATAGTGTGATGTTACTAGATGTCAACTTGATTTGGGCGGGTAATGGTTTAAACCTAGTAACAAAGTTAAGCCTGTTTTTATAATAAGACTGAATGTGATTAAAGCAATTCGTTACGTAGGAGCATTTGGACGTAAGAACGGAACACATTTTAATTGATTAAATCCTTTAATAGATACTGTCTCCTCTTCTTCGTTTAAGCGCATTCCCTGTTGCATCCTCAGCTATGCTGCTTCGGAGCCCGGGGTGCGCTTTCCAGCTGTTTCTTCTCCAAATATAACATGCATGTCAATGGTCACCCAGGGATGCTAAAGACCTTGCAAAATGGAGAAGAAATAGTCGGAACAGTTTCAATTATTTGGCTATAGTTACGACCAGCCGCCTGCGACTTTGGGAATGTATTTGTGCGAATAGTTTTACAACCGGCCACCGCCCGACGTTAACCCTCCTTGGGAATGCAATTGTTACTGTCTCTATCTAGATAAAATTTTTATTTGACTAGCTAGACGAACTGTAACTGTGATTAAAGAAATTCGTTACGTTGGAGCATTTGGACGTAAGAACGATGTGCACGTGTTTAACAGATATTATTAATATTATGAGTAGATTGAAATTCAAGGCCAAATAGGCTGAAAAAAATAAAGGTCACGTTGTTTCGATTAAAAGATGAAAGTAAACATACAACGGCGGACTTATCCCATATAGGGATCTCTTCCAGTCAACCGGCCAGTAATTTGTAAAGGCAAATTGAAATTTCGAAGCCCTTTTGTGGAAATCTAAAATGTGGGCAGCCATTCAGACGGCAGAATCACTGCCCACTTTTTAAATTTATTTTCTCAATTATTAATTAGGTACCAAATATTTAAACAAAGGTATCAAATAGTACCAAATAGGTATTGAATTTCAGTACTTTAAAAGTGATCTGTGATTTTGGTCAGTCATTCTGATGCACACAAAAATAAGTATGATTTGTAAATTGCGCCGCCGTGATGATTTTATGTTATTACATCATATCGTGATTTACTACAATATTATATTGTGCTAGGAATCTATTTTTGTCAAGAAGTTTATATAAGTGTTGCGATGACTAAGCCACTAAGACACTGGGGTTAAATATAATAGCATGATGTCAATCCAATTATTTGTTATGTACCACTAATTCTAACCAAAAGTTTTGCCGAAAAGACCTTAGCTTTAAAGGGCTAAATCTAAATGGGCGCGCCTGCTAGTGACATTTTATCTTGAGCTCTTGCTTGCTTCGGCAGGCACCGTAAAGTCGTTGTTGGGTTATCTTAGATGACAGCCAAGCCAACCATCTCAGGCATTTAGGCACCTTGAAAATTTAAGTGTTGGCCGTAAAGATATACAGATGCACTATTACGTCTCTATCCCTAATGGGGCAGACAGAGCCCAGGGCCGCAAGACCCAAAAGCCACTTTTAGCGTGATGATGGGCGGGAAGATGGAAAATGAATCAAAGTAGTGATGGGTTGCTAGCCGCATCGTCTATATAATACGCTATTTTTATTTATTTAAGTTTATTGCACACAATCTCATATTTGATTGATTACACGTAAATGTAACGCTATGCATTTTGTTATATTGCAACAAGTCAAATCAGATACTTTTTTTTAACGTCAAAAACAAACATTTTCTATGGGATTTGTATGAAATATCAATTTATGACGTCATAGTTCTTTGGAGTCAAATAGCGCTCTTAATATCCGTTTTTCTGCATTAATAAATCTAAAATCACGTTCAAAGTGGATGTGATCAATGACAAGTGGCATTATTTTGTGACGTTTTATTCTATTAATAGTATTACGCTAGTATATAGTACTCTGTGATAGTACCAAATAATTTATTTTTGACCCACCAAAATACCTAATTTGCATTTTCGCCCATTCCCTCGATCGGCTTCTACGATCTGCGCGGGGACAGAAGCAGCTGTTACATTCTAAGTTTTCTCTTTTCTCCCAGACCAGCATAAGAGATAAAGATATACGAAAGACAATTTATGTTAATACATCTCCTTTCGTGGTAACCACAAGTCGTGTTTAATAAAAATGCGGTTTCATATTGTAGTGTAATAGACGACACTTTGTTCCGAGTCAACCATTGGATAGGATGACACATTTAGATGTTGATGACTCTGCATGAATCTCTTTATCATACTCATATTCTTCATACAATGTTTAATTCAGTACAAATATTCCAAGGGGTGATTCAGTCCTTCATTTTGATCAACTTTTCCCAATACATGATGTATATCGAATTAAGAAAAACAAATCACTTCCTGTATCATATCTTTTGTCACCACCTTTGGTCACCACAAGATGCCTAACGATAAAGTGTGCTGTTTATGTAAAATTTAATTGAGAACTTAATAAAATATGACATTAGGTAGCAGTCCTCTTCTAAAAATATTAAAATTTAATGAGAATAGTTAAAAATATGTACATATAATTTGTATATATTTTTCCGACCACAGACTAGCGCTTCTTTATATCGCTTCTTGTTAGTTTCGCAAATAATACGAACATTTATATAAGAAGCTGCTTCCAACTACGATATTTCGACTAGAAATTACAGGTAAGTCGTAACTACTCGAGTACTTTATCTATTTTAGTGTGACTATATTTGTTGACATTTATCCTTTGCCAACAAAGTCCAAGTGATTTAGGGCATCCTTATAACAGTTAGGCTATAATTTCTACCTGTGATAACATTTTATTTTAAGCATGCGATCTAGAAACGATCAATAAAGTCTGCCATTCATGTTACACTACAGCTTTACAGCGGCTGTTTCGGAAAAAAGTAATGCCGCAAAACTTTTAAAAAATCTGCGTTTCTTTTGTCATAATAGTGAGCACGCTATCAACAATTCAAGGAGAGAAGGCTTAATTTAATATTTTTGACAGAAAAATCAGCGCGTTTCTCAAATTAACATAATCAGTACCATTATACTTTTTATTATAATATAACTGATTTAAAGAGTGCAGATTTTTTATATAAATATGGCGGTATATCCGGCCAAAATATTATTTATAATTGCGCATATATGGTGCGCGTAACTACATACATCCTTTTGAATTTAAGTTTTCTTTTGAGGATATTTAACAACTGGTAAACATTTTATGAAACGTATGGAAGCGCATTTTAAAAATTAAATTTTTTGACCACAGAGTAATAATATACTACTATGACTTACATATGTTTACCTATTGCTTCATCTTATTTCCGAAAATTAAGACTAACACGAAGAAAAACTCATGGGCGTACTTTTTTTTAAAGTGGAAAGTAATTTTTACCTCTATAATTCGTTACGCTTTTTCATGCCTAAATATTTTGACTAATTTGACCTAGTATGCGACTTAGGCGATTGCCCTGTCGTTGCCTTATTGAGATTTAGGGCAGTTGGGATATGCCAAGACATGACTCATGTATTGAACGTACGAGATGTTAATAAAACTTGCTGTTGATAGACAAACCCCTTTAAATGTCGCGACACTGGTCAGTTCGCCGGTAAGGTTCGAGCAGCCGATGCATTTTGAACTGTAAGCTTGTAAATCGTTTATTGGCTTCAGATTTTTTTCTCTACTTATCCGTTGTGATAAAAAGTCGGATAGCCTGGCTATTATATTAGCTACGAATACAACCGGAAAAGATGAGAAGATTTTAGGCATAAAAAAACTTAGTGATGCGCCCCTGTAATGTACCTAAATGAGCTAAATGAAACAAAACTATACATACGTATACAATCAGCAGCAAAAATATGTCACTAAATTAAAGCGTTTTTTACATTAGTAAACGCTCTTATTAGGTGAAATATTTTTGCTACTGACTGTACTTTACTTTCTCTATGTAAGTATAAAAGGATCAAATCAAAATCAAGAAGCAAATGAGAAAGTCCATTCGGCCGCGCACGAAACGAAACGAACTTCGACTTTGACCGTAACTGGTTACAATTGAAGAAAAAATCATCTTCATATATGCTATATAACTAATACGAATGTATTTTTCTACAGCCTCGTCAAGAAACACCGACGCCCACTTGCCCAGCAGTGAGCCCAGCGTTACCTGTGAGCTCGGTCACGGCGATCCCGGTCAAGAAGTCCGTTAAGTTAGTCAAAAAGAAGGTCAAGTCGAAGGTCAAGGCTGCTAAGATGAAGTCTACTAGCAAGCTGGACTGTAGCGTTATTGAGGGGGAGGCAGATGAGTAAGTTTAATTTTTTTGCTGCCATTGTTTGTCCTAACTTTAGAGACTGTAAGGAGATTAGGGCTAATCTCCTTACAGTCTCTAGATCTAACCCCACTTCCGACCGCCGTTTCTCATATCATTTCTGCATAGCGACCTAATTTTGGGGTATCGCGTTGTGGTGATGTCGCAGTTGAATTTTATAATCCGCTAATTGTCAAAACCTCTAGCTGTTTGGCATTACAGTTGGGTTTTGTTAAACAGCTGGATGGTCAATGTGTTACGTTTAACAAAACAGCTAACTACGTATAGACTGCAGAATAGGTTATTTGCAGGCATATTATTATTAAACAAATTTATGACGGGGCAATACATTGTTATTTTTTTATCACGCATTAAAATAAAACCTGTCGGTTGACTGGTAGATAAATCCTAAGGCTTTAAGTCTGCTGTTTACAATTTTTGTAATAAGTTGAATAAATAAATAAATAAACCTCAATTCAACTTCTTACTATGTAATCTAGTCTCCAACATAATAGGATACCAATAATTATTTATTTGCATTCATGTAAGAAGTATTTAGTAGTTGGTACAACCAAAGAAATTGAATATTTCTATGGCGACAATCTTTAATTATTTTTTAATCAAATAAAATGTAATTGTTTCAGTGCACATAGCAGATCTCCGTCGCCCGATCACTTAGAATCGTGGTCTATGGAAACGGACCCAGTGACACCAGACATAGACAAGTTTGAGAAGCCTCCCCCCAATGCTAAAAAAGACGAGGTGATAGAAAAGCTTTCTGCTAATCTTCTGTCTAAGACGAATGGTGCAGTTGTTGCAGCGAAAAAAATATCCAAAGGTATGTTAAGGTTATAATTTATAATTGGGCTATATAATGCCCGACGGTTCTTGTCAAAGAATATTGTTAACAATTTTAAGTAAAATAACAGTCGAAAAGTATGCAAAATTACAGACTTAGATTTTGCATATAGTCATAGTGTTTTTCGCATATTTTACGTATAATGCATTACTAGAACGACTCTAATAAACGGCGAAGTTTTCCGTTCCAGTCCTGGCAGGTCGCCAGTTATTGTAAATTGCTTTGTGGATTCTGACATATTATAACACCTGAAACCGTGCTGTCCCAAAACTGTTCACTTGTCCTAGAAGTATTATCTTGTTAAAAATACTTGTAGAAATCTGGAATTCAAGAAGTGAAGTTGATACCAATATGTTAGTGCGGGTGGTGACAGTCAAATGGGAGATTTTTGGTATGCAATTGTTTTTTTTTTAAGAATAATTTTACGGCTCTGGATACAAGTCCTAAGCCTGCCTATCTTTAGTTTTCTTGCTTCTTTATTCTTAACAAGTTACAATCAAAGGCCTTTGATTGCTCCAAGGGAGCTTCTGGCGATAAATCTATAAGAGTACACTGGTTTTCATAGCCGATTGAGTGGCGGACGACGCCTGAAGACGCCCATACAGTGCGCAAAACAAATGTCACTATAGCCTGTCCACTTTAACTATTTTACATATTGTTCATGAGCATGCGAATTTATAACACTAAACAACACCAATTTCATATTATTAAGTCCACTAAAATCAATTTGCAAAATAATTTAAAGCAAACTCCAACCGACACCTCATGACTTCCCGCCAAAAACTCTGGTATGCATTTGTCGGCTGATATCTTTGGATTTTATTACGAAACAAGATACGATACGATAAATAAGAGTACTTTCCTTGAATATAGCTACGCGGTTTAATATCACCCTGTATTGACGGTAACAAAAGATTGGTCAAGTTTTGGTATCCAACATCGAGATAAAATTATCTAGAAGCCTAAGCAATCCCAAAAAATCATTCCACGCGATATGTACCGCGGTGGGCGGGGCTTAAAATATGAACAGCGTGGCGCGATAGTTCACCGTGACACTAAAGTCGTGCGGTTGCGTCGCAAAAAGTTTCCTTTGAGAATATTGCCGTGTTTTTGCGATAATCGATTCATTAAAAATGCCGTCATGTGCCGTAAAGTGGCGTAGCCCATACAGACATGAAAAATACAGGACTCGCCTTTCATATGTAAGTAAATAAACATTTTAATAATCCATACTTGACATCTGTTGACACCTTACCGCTTGTTGCGTCGGTCGAGTAGCCAGCTCGGGGCAGCCGGCTGCTCGACCGACGCGAAGATGACCTTGTCGCGACCAATCGCATGCATCTTTGTCAATGTGTGTTTGAGTGTTTGTTGTAATTACTGTTAGTTTGTTTGCGTAAATGAAATCAGAATCAAAGCGGTGAAAAGGAGCGTTAGATTTCTAGAGAATTATTGTTCGTAGGTATCCAACCAATGTATGAACTCATACGGCAAAAATAGCGAGCAAAACATTACATTATCCTTCTTCATTTATCATCAATCTTCTATGCTGGTCTGGGAGAAAAGAAAAAACATAGAATATACCAGCTGCTTCTCTTACCACGCAAGTCGTAAAAGCCAATAGAGGGAATGGGCAAGAATCTGAATCATCAATAGGCGATGCGGTTAGCAACCCATCACTATTATGATTTCTTTTTTCCACCTTCATGCCCACCATTACGCTAAAAGTGGCCTGGGCCTTGCCGCCCTAGGCTCTGTCTGCCCCGTTAGGGATAAAGACGTGGTAGTGTACCTTTCTCATCAATATTCATTAAAAAATGTTTACGCCATCACGCTAAGCGTAGCCTTTGGGTCTTAAGGCCCCTAGTCACAAAACACAGTAAGAGTAACATACAGAACGGAATCTCCTAAGGAATACGCGCAATATGCGTCCCCGTTCCCCGGGGACGTTCTTGTGCGGCCGCGTGCCGCCGTGCAGTGTGTGTCCGCCCGCTGGAACGGGGGAGAGGTGCGGGGACGGGGAACGGGGACGCATAATACGCGGGACCTTAGGAGATTCGGTTCTGTATGTTACTCTTACTGTCTTCTGTGCCCTAGTCTACCCTGTTAGAGATAAAGACGTGATAATGTATTAATATTCATAAAATTCTATGTTCACGTTTGACCACGAGGTTAGTAAAGCACATAATTGTTCACAGAAAGGATAAAAGACCAAGTAATGTGCTTAGCAGCGTTGCACACCACGAATCCCTTCAAATCGATACCGTCACGCAAAGGTTAACGTCGCTTTCGATTGTAGTTTCATTTCACTGTAATTTGTGCAATCATTCATTCTACGACGTATGATTTATTCATAGAAAGTTTTAAAGTAGCATTGACGGCAGATTATCTAGTTGAACATTTATGTCATAAATAGATGTAGCTTTAGATTACCAGATGACATTTCATTCGATGTCCAGAGTCCCGACATAATGCAATATGTCCCGACAATGAAGAATATTTACTGACTGCTTCCGCGGTCCAGTGGTCAAGGCGTTTGCCTTGTGATCCAGAGGTCATGGGTTCAAATCCCACTGGGAAGCATACTTTGTGAAAAGTTGTTTCCAGTCTGTTTAGGATATTGCAGGCTTGAATCACCTGATTATCCGAAAAGAAAGATGATTCCGTGCTTCGGAAGGCACGTAAAGCCGTTGTTTCCGAACGCCATCTAGCGTTTGTACCTATCCTAGGATTGGTTCAGGTTTACCCTTTGGGTTGGGGAGGTCAGACGGCAGTCGCTTTGTGTAAAAAACCAGTAACCTCGTCAAATCGCCTAGGTTAGGTAGCGGACCCCGGGCTCTGAAGCGTAACCGCTGACGATGCAATCGGGAATACGCTCTGATGATTATGATGAATGAAGAATCTTTATTATTCAGCAAATAAAAAATATTCGCGCAACGAAAAATTTAAATTCCCCATCACATGATGTGGTGACCAGGAGGCATAACATTTCTGCTAAACCTTGCTCATTAAAATCTTTAATTTCTTCGTGATCCAGATAATTATCCCAAAATCCCAACGTTTTAAAGATTTTTAGCATTCCCATCTGGCAACCCTATGTAGCATAGCGTTTTTAAAGTTTTTTTTAGCCTTCCTTTCTGGCAATCCTATGTAGCATAGCGTTTTTAAAGTTTTTTTTAGCCTTCCTTTCTGGCAATCCTATGTAACATAGCGTTTTTAAATTTTTTTTAGCCTTCCTTTCTGGCAATCCTATGTAGCATAGCGTTTTTAATTTTTTTTTTATCCTTTCCTTCTGGCAATCCTATGTAGCATAGCGTTCTTTCCATATTGGTTTGGGAGCAAGGCTTAGGGTTAGGCTACATCTGGCCGCACGGAACAGCACTTTCCTATGTTGCTATCCTTTTCTGTGGTTCAGAACCGTCATTTGCTAGAGCGAGAATGCGGCTGCATCGCCGATTCCGCGGCATGCCCGCTCTTTTTCTCGCTCTCTTGTGTCCTAACCCTGAAACAGAGTATCTACCAGCTGCTTTTGACATAATATGCTGTATTAAAGAGGTACTGTCAGACACTGCTTCTTCGGTAGGTTTTTCAATGCCAGACAATGCGCCAATATATCGTGGTCATGTATTAGCTTGTGTGGCCGACCCTAGGGTTGATTTATTTAGAACTTCACAAGATGCCTACTTTGTTGACTATAAATAATTTATAACGAATTTTGTGCGAGTTCGTAATGGCTGTGCATTGCCAATTGACCTACATGTTTCGCGTACTGCAGTCTCCACTTTCGTGACAATTTTGACTTCGTTTCGTGTTATAGGGCTTTGTCATATCAATAGTTTATTATTCACTATATTATATTAGTACTATATTACTACTATATTATTATATATCACTCTACTATTTAAAATGTAATGAAGAAAATCATGAAATAAAAGAATGAAGAATCATTAAAACTTCCGTTTCAAATGTTACTTAACTCAATTTTCGTATTGTTTAATGTTGCTCCACAAAGAGTATCAGTGTGGGTGCAAGAGTAACAGAGATATATCTGTAATTAACATGTCACCATTTGATTCCAGAATCACCTCTATGCATCCCCGACTCGATCACCAGCTGCCTTCGGCCGTCGTTGTTCCCGCGCGTGCCCCCGTACTTGCGGTTCGTGGCGCACGACGACAACATACCGCTCAAGATCCCCGCCGCCATACAGAAACACCTGAAGTGGAAGCTCACCACCATCACGCCTATAGTCGTCAAGAAGACGCTGACCAACTCAGGGTTTCGGCTGGTTAAGAGCGAGTGCGATACCTCTGAGTGTCCTCAGGAGGGTAAGTGCATCCTGCATTTCCATGGTACCTATTTGGCTTTATTGCGTTATGTATTTGTAGAAGAGACTATGACTTATTCTGCAAATAGTCTTTAAGTTTGCCGCCTCAAACCATCGTCCGCCCCATTCTAAACCATTATAAAAAATATCTGGTAGCAGGGTTGGGTGGAAAGAGGAGGAGTGCAAATATTCCTTCTGACCTTGCCACCCAGAGTGGGGGCTTGCCCTGGATCCAGGGCTGACAGCGATGACAGTTGAAGTTTCAACTTCAACTGTCATTTCAGATTCAGGTTAGGTAGATTAATTATAAATATCAGGATAAGTTGCGAGTTAGCAAACATTTCCATCCATTCCATAGAAGAGGTAGAAATACAGACTCGACAACTCTGATACTGACTGTTACATAAGAGTACTGAGTATAAGAGACTGTTATAAAAGAATGATATTCAATAAGGTACAACAGATAGAGAGAAGTGAGCGATCAGCTTCAGAGATGATGATGGAATGAGTGAAAAGGGATCAGTCATATTTGAAAATGGAATGAAAGAGAATTTGAAATGAAATGAAGAATGAAAAACGGACAGGATGAGATGAAGAAAGGTCGAGGTTTGGACATGATGCATGCAGCATCATTACAATGTTAATTATAAATATCAGGATAAGTTGCGAGTTAGCAAACAGTTCCATCAGGTTAGGTAGGTTAATTATAAATATCAGGATCAGTTGCGAGTTAGCAAACATTTCCATCAGGTTAGGTAGGTTAATTATAAATATCAGGATCAGTTGCGAGTTAGCAAACATTTCCATCAGGTTAGGTAGGTTAATTATAAATATCAGCATCAGTTGCGAGTTAGCAAACATTTCCATCAGGTTAGGTAGGTTAATTATAAATATCAGGATCAGTTGCGAGTTAGCAAACATTTCCATCAGGTTAGGTAGGTTAATTATAAATATCAGGATCAGTTGCGAGTTAGCAAACATTTCCATCTAGGTAGGTTAATTATAAATATCAGGATCAGTTGCGAGTTAGCAAACTTTTCCATCAGGTTAGGAAGGTTAATTATAAATATCAGGATCAGTTGGGAGTTAGCAAACATTTCCATCAGGTTAGGTAGGTTAATTATAAATATCAGGATCAGTTGCGAGTTAGCAAACATTTCCATCTAGGTAGGTTAATTATAAATATCAGGATCAGTTGCGAGTTAGCAAACATTTCCATCTAGGTAGGTTAATTATAAATATCAGGATCAGTTGCGAGTTAGCAAACATTTCCATCAGGTTAGGTAGGTTAATTATAAATATCAGGATCAGTTGCGAGTTAGCAAACATTTCCATCTAGGTAGGTTAATTATAAATATCAGGATCAGTTGCGAGTTAGCAAACATTTCCATCAGGTTAGGTAGGTTAATTATAAATATCAGGATCAGTTGCGAGTTAGCAAACATTTCCATCAGGTTAGGTAGGTTAATTATAAATATCAGGATCAGTTGCGAGTTAGCAAACATTTCCATCAGGTTAGGTAGGTTAATAATAAATATCAGGATCAGTTGCGAGTTAGCAAATATTTCCATCAGGTTAGGTAGGTTAATTATTAATATCATCATCATCATCAACAGGTCCTGTTTTTTTTAGTCTCCACTGCAGGAGCACGACCCTCTTTGTACTGCCAGAGCCATATACAGGGTCTAAATATATAGTTCTATACTGAAACTATTTTAAGAGTGGATTCAGTCCATTGAACAACTTTCCCCAAGGAACATATACCTAAATATGAAAAATAATTTTTGACCTCCCATACAAGTCAACCGATCAGCTGATCCGAGTTTGTAGGGAAAGCCAAAAATTATTCATATTTCGACATTTGTTCCTTCGGGAAAGTTGTTCAGTATCATGGACTGAATCCACCCTTAAAATAGTTTCAGTATATTTTGTTAGACGTTATATTAGCCAGAGCAATCAGAGGATTTGGCTTACACTCCATGCTGGCCAGACGGGTTGGAGAATATAATTTTAGTTATCCTTAAATATTTGTTTTTGTTACAGAGACGGTCGAATGGATAGGCATATGGGGTAAACACATGAAGTCGCTCATGTTCCGAGCGATCAAAGACGGACAGAAGATGAACCACTTCCCGGGCACGTTCCAAATCGGCCGGAAAGACAGGCTTTGGCGGAATCTCCAGAAGCTAGCGACGAAGTATGGCGTCAATGAATTTGGTATCATGCCGAAGACATATGTGTTGCCGCACGATTTGAAGCTTTTGAAGCACGACTGGGAGAAGCACGCAGCTAATAATGAGAAGTGGATTATTAAACCGGTAAGTTTGTATCGGTAATAATCGTTTTTGTAGTAGTCGTGGGGGCTATGGCGGAATCGTTAGAAGTTAGCGGCTAAGTGCGGTGTAAGTGAGTGTTAAAGCAATATTGGTAGATTTAGGTATAGCTTGTCCAGCTTAAAAGCGACAGAGCAAGTTCATTTTAGGCTCAATTTACATTGCCACGTAATATTAGGTCCTTACATATGAAATTGCCGTTCAGTATCAAAAAAGTGAAACAAGTTTTTTTTTAATGAAATTATTATTTAATCAATCGAAGTATGCGCCGTTGTTATCGATACACTTCCGCCATTTTATAGGCAGATCATTGATACCTTTGGAAAAAAAATCCTGGGAGCGAGAGTCTATGAACTGTTTGAAGGCGGTTTTGACTGCCTCATCAGATTTGAATTTTTTTTCTTGTAAAAAGATCCAAATTTTGAAAAAAGTGGTAATCGGTTGGGGCAAGATCTGGAGAGTATGGTGGGTGACGCAGAGGTTCCAGTCGCAGCTCCTCTAACTTGGCGATCGTTTGATGTGCAGTGTGTGGTCTAGCGTTATCCTGAAGGAGCAGTGGGCTAGAGCAATTCATCAGTCTCGGTTGTTTAATGGCGAGCTTTTCCATCATTGTTTGCAATTGATGGCAATACAAGTCTGCAGTAATCGTCTGGCCTGATCTCAAGAAGCTGTAGTGGATAACACCAGCACTGGTCCACCAAACACTAACCAGAATCTTCTTTTTGGTCAGTTTTCGCTTAGGGCAAGGTTTTTCCGGTTCTCCAGGGTCAAGCCATTGTGATGATCGCTTCCGATTGTCGTACAGGATCCATTTCTCATCACAAGTCACGATACGGTTCAAAATCACCTCATTATTGTGGCGATTAAGTAAAGAAACGCAGCAAGCAACGCGTGTTTGTTGGTTTGCTTCAGTCAATTCGTGCGGTACCCACTTTTCGAGTTTTTTAATTTTTCCGATTTGGCGCAAGTAGATAAGTATCGTTTTGTCACTTACGCCGAAGGCTGCTGCTAATTCAGAAGTGGTTTGAGATGGATCCGCTTCCACTATCGCCTTCAATTCTTCGTTATTCACTTGAGTAACAGGTCGTCTACGAGGCTCATTGTGTAAATCGAAATTTCCAGAACGGAAACGTTGAAACCAAAAACGCACCGTTCCTTCGTTAGCGGTGCCTGGTCCATACACGTCGTTAATTCTTCGAGTCGTTTCTGCAGCACTGGTGCCACGGTGGAACTCGTATTCGTAAATACCGCGAATTTTCAATTTGTCCATAGTTGTTGTTATAGCAATGTTGAAACTCCGAATTTTAAAACAATAGTTTTCTGTATTATTTCGAAATAAATTTGAATTTGGAATTCCTAATGAAACGCAAGATATTTGATTTTAAAGATGCCAGTATTGAAAATCGGCAATTTCATATGTAAGGACCTAATAGAAGCGATTTTTTAAAGCTCTACAAAGCATATTGAACTCTATGTCAATGTAGTAATGTATAAAATTGTGTCAACAAAAAGAATTTCGCGGAATACGCGGGAATTCCCGCGAAGTTTCTTCATGCAAATTTGTACTATATTCTTCTAGATTAAAGAAGTCATTATTCTCAGTGAATTTCTTAAAATTCGCCTTGATTACATACTTAAAGGTCTAAATTTGCACATTTCTAAAATATATCGATGTTTAGCCGTAAATGGCTATTCACTAGAGGTACAAACTGGTTTGCTGCACTCTGTCTTAATTTATTTTGTCGTAGGGGCGTGTAAGTATCATCATGCACTACCTTTGTGACACAATAACAAGCGAGGACCGGTTGTGAACGGTCATTTTATAACCTACATACAATGTTTTTGTGTTGTTTGAGTTGAAATAATACTATTAAGGCGTAGGTACACTATTTACGAGTATAACTGCAGCACTAATGCACACACAGCCGTAAATGGCCGAGCTTGGATCAATTGGAAAATTCGGAACTTTTTAGAAAGAATTTTTTATATTTGTGTGTTAGTTTTTTAAACGTATATCTTGTTCTAATTTGACAAATATTTGATTCCAGCCAGCGTCCGCCCGCGGCACAGGTATCAAAGTGGTATCGCGCTGGACGCAGATCCCCAAGAAGCGGGCCGTGGTGGTGCAGCGGTACGTGTCCAAGCCGTACCTCATCAACGGGAACAAGTTCGACATGAGGCTGTACGTGCTGGTGACGTCAGTGCATCCCTTGAGGATATACTTGTATAAGGACGGACTCGCGAGGTTTGCTTCAGGTAAGGAGACTAATTATACCTTTGTTACGATGCTGCATGCGACCTGCTTGCTTGCATGTTCGTTTTTTTCTCATTTCTCCATCTCATCCTGTACATATCAGGTCACGAATAATAAAATATGTCGAGTAATTAAGACTTTGTTGCACAATACATGACTCGTTTACATTATAAAAGAAATGGAAGTCTTCTATTTTTATTCGGAAATCGAGTAATCATATTTAAGACGTCTAAAGTCATCTCTAGGTAAATATTTAGAACAGCTAAACCTGTTACCCTCTCTTCTAACATGTTTGCTCTCAACCACTCCTTAGCGTAATTTTTTTATATTTTTCAATTAGACATGTAAGATTTGGGGGGGGGGGGGAGTCATGTCCCCCGTGACCCCTTCGGACCGCGACCGCCAATTCTGATTAAAAAAGACCTGATAATGATAATGATAAAATGAAGTAAATGGACTTGTCCAATTATATTCTTAACTCAATGGACGCACACTCTGACGAGAACCTCGGATACGATTGGTATCGCAGGGAAAGCCCTGCGATACCAATCGTATCCGAGTATCGATTCAGGTAGGAAAAACAATTAGGCCTAATCACGTGAGGCATAGACGGTTTTAATCGCCAAGTGTGGCCAAGTGGTGCGTCTCTGTAACAAGCATTACTAAACGGCATTTTTTCAAAATAATTTACAAATAATGTAAATATTTCTGAAACTATTGACACTAAATGAATTTGCTGTGTAGCGTTATATATGAACGGATTTCACTGAATTAGCTTTGCCAGGGGAAAGTGATGGTTATTGCATGATTATACGAGCACGCGTGATCTACTGTTCTCACAGAAGTACTAGTGTAAATATTTGTGAAACTATTGACCTAATTGAAAGAAGGATACAATACAATACAATACAAATTATCTTTATTGCACCATAATAATCAATAAAATAAAAATAACAAACACAAAGAAAATATTGGTACAAAGGCTATGATAAAATGATAAAATGTTCTCGTTTTAGTGAAGTACAATGATGAAGTGACGTCGTTGAACGACCGGTACATGCATTTGACAAACTACTCTATCAATAGATTATCAAAAAATTACACTCCCAACGAAGACTTCGCTGCGTGCGAAGGACACAAGTGGTAAGATTTTTCTCTTTTCTTTATATTCTAATGTTTTTTAACCATCTTTAGGACGGCTAGGTATGTAAAAGTTGAGTGTCTCGCAAAAGTGTTAAATTTAAATCTTCTACAATATGTTTGACAACAAAACAACACAACGTTCTATGAAAAAGTAAGGAGAAATGAATGTCGCCAAAATAAATAAAAGTTTGAGAAACAGTTGTCAAAAAAGCAAAATAAAGTTAGAAAAACAAATGGAAGTACAAAAAAAAATACTTTATAACAAATGAAAACGAAATTAATTCGTTCTTAATTTCAAACTCATCATTTTGGGGACATCCATTTTGTTTCTTTGATTTTAATTTGTTTTTTTTTTAATTCATTGCAGCCTGAGTAGTAGGAACATCTATTTGAGCTTATGTAACTATCGTTAAAACCTCTTCGCATGTAGATAAAATACAATATAAGTGTATTTTTCAGGACCCTACAAACCCTGTTTCAATACCTAAAGACTGAGAAATGCGTAGACACAGCCGCCCTGTGGGAGTCTCTGAAGGACCTCGTCATCAAGACAATAATATCTGGGGAAGCCAGCATCAGTTCTCTGACCAAGGCGAACATCACTTCACGGTACAACTGCTACGAACTTTTCGGGATTGATGTCCTGCTTGATGAGGAATTGAAGCCGTGGTTGTTAGAGGTATGTACGAGTACGAGCGGCAACATGTTTCCATACCCAAGTGATTATTTAAAATGGTACGGATCGATTCGTGAGATACAGAAAGTTCGAGGGCTATGTCTCTCAAAGTTGAATGAGGATTTTCAGTCACTATTTACTTCACTTTTGCGATGTTAACTTCAGTTGCAGACGTTGATGGTCTACCAGAGCAAGGCAAATCATCCATCATATCTCGACCGCTTTTGAACGCTTTGTACCACTCATAAGCACATGTTTTTGGTATAGTCGATTCACCGTAAGCCTTCTGTAACATTTTCAGTGACTCTGAACACGAAATTCCATTGGCGATGCAAAATTTAAGAAAAACCCTATAACATAAAAAAAAAACCGTAATTTCCCGAAAAAAAATCCTTGTATTCATAAATAAACCTACACTTCTTAAATCTGATAATATAACCCTACTGATTAAATAATTTCTACTAAATTAACGTAACATTGTTTGTCAGGTGAATATATCGCCAAGCCTGCACAGCGCGTCGCCCCTCGACATCCATGTGAAGGGCCCCCTGGTGTCGACGGTCCTCAACATAGCTCAATTCCAAGTGCCGCTCAGAACCAACCTAGAAATGCTGTCCAAAGACAAACCTAACAAATTGGTCAGTTACTATGTGGTTTCTTGTACACATGATTTTTCTGTTTACTTCCTCATGTTGTCTCTAACTTTTCTTACTATATTGAGAGTATGTTTTTAGGGTTCCGTACCCAAAGGGTGCCAACGGGACCCTATTACTGAGACTCCGCTGTCTGTCCGTCTGTCACAGGGCTCTATCTCTTGTACCGTAATAGCTACTATTCAATTTTTCACCGGTTATGTATTTCTGTGGCCGATATAACAACAAATACTAATAAAGTTAAACATTAAAGGGGGTTGTCATACAAGAAACATGTTTTTTCAGCGTTTTTAACCTGATCTTTAAGTGTAATGGCATTAACTATATATATTTTGCTATAGCCAATTGTACGGAGGTACGGAACCCTTCATGTAAGAGTCAGACTCGCACTTGTAGGTGTAGTTTTTGGGCCATCTTGTCCTAGGTCAACTCTACCTTTATTCTTGCGCCTGTTCGGAATCCATGATTTAGACAATTTGGGACATATTTTATAAACACATTTGGCAGACATACCCCGCCAGTTCCACTTCAATAAAAAAATAAAACAATATGTTCAAACTTTAACGAATGTTAATGATATTGCCCATGAAAATATTTAACGCATCTATTTGTTTTACAGGGAGGATTACCATATGACTGTAGGCTATACACAATATATTTATCTAAAGAAGAAAGGGATAAACATATAATTTATACAAATATGGAAGACAGAGATTTAGTAAGTATTTTAGGAAACACAAATAGTTTTTATTTCCTTTTTCTTCCATCCATTTAGTTTGAACTTATACTCGTATGTTCTTTAACACTTTCACTGCTGAAAAATGCATCGTGTGTATTTTTCCAAAGAGGAAAACACACGGTGCGTTTTCAGCAGTGGAAGTGTTAAAGTATAAGCATTTTAGGTATTTCTCGCGGTTTCTCGGTTCCAGCTACGCTGAGATACCTCTCTTTACCTTTAGTGCTTTTTTAATATCATTATTCTTACTCGATTGATTTACTGTTATAATATCTAATTTCAGTCGTATTGCCATCTCAGCTGGATAGTTGTCAGTGTTTGTCACCATTGAATTAAATTTATTTATTTTAAAATTTTATTATTTTACAAAATGTTTTATTAACAATCTGGGCAATCTATCGGCAGTGTGACTTTTTTAAAAAACACATATTACTTATTTACTTTATTATTTTTCTCTATTTTCACAAGATTGAATTCAGTTGCAATTTTCAGAAAGTGTATATTTCTACTTCAGCTATAAATTAAGTTATTCTTTTGAACTTATTACTTTTCCACAGTACCTACGCGACATCCTCTCAACGCTAACACCAGATGACGTCCGACACCTGATCCAAGCGGAGGACGAGCTGACGCAGACCGGGGACATGGAGCGGGTGTTCCCCACGCAGCACACACACAAGTACCTGGGGTACCTGGCGGGGCCCAGGTACTACAACCGGCTGTTCGACGCCTGGGAGTCTCGCTACCACCATAATAGAGATGGAGGTAATGTGCTAACTATACAGTAACTATGCTACATCTTAACTCACCAGAGATGACGTCAGATACCTGATCCAACCGAGGAACGAGCTCACGCAGACTGGAGCCATGGTGTGTTCCCCACACAAGTACCTATATATTATTATTTTGCGCCGCAACGAATTATTTTTTTATCTCTATGGTTGACTGCGAGAGAACGCTTTAAGTCCGCCAATTGTAAGACAATTTGTATTGTGGAACAATAAAGTTAAAAAAGTATCTGGGGTGCCTAGTTATTACTACCTAGGTAATACAATCGGCTGCTGGCTGTAATACTACAATCATAGTATAGCAGGTAAAGTCCTGTAATGTTCTAAATAACTTAGATGATCGTATAATTTGTTTCTACATATAAAAATAGAAACAAATTATACAATCATCTAAGTTATTTAGAACATTACAAGACTTTACCTGCTATACTATGATTGTAGTTGTTTCTATTTTTATATGTAGAAACAAATTATACATACATTTTACACCAGAACAGAAATGGTATAAGTACATCCTTAGATGTAGTGAGAAACATGTATGTTTCTCAGATTTTTCTTTGATGTTTCTCAGTTTAATGGAAGTTTTATGAGAAAAAATACCAATAAATGGTCGTATATAAATATTCCATTCTTTTGAAAAATATCTTAATTCAATTTGGTGGCTGATTATTCAAGAGGGGAAACGAATGAAAAGAGCACAAATAGCCAGAGGTTTTCGTTCCTGTTCTACCACAAGTAGCCTGCCTTCAGAGGTTGCATTTTGAAATGATCTGTGCTGTCTCCTCCCAATACTTCGGAACATCACAACAAAGGCACAAGCCGAATGAGGCCGAACAAGAGCAGTAATTTATTCGGGTCGGCTTCGTTGTTTGACAAAAACTGCCGGGCCGACCACGCCGGCCCGCTTGTGTGTGTAGCTACATTGACATATAATATATAATGAGTTAATGAAATAACGCAAAACCTCTCAGGTTGTAACTCAGTCCATGAAACTGAACAACTTTTGTTCTACAACATTCCCAAAATGACAAAAATAAAATTCGGATTTTCATACAAATTGACTAAATCAGCTGATCAGTTTGAATGAAAATGCAAATTTTTTTTGGGTATAATGAAAGTTGTAGAACAAAAGTTGTTCAATTTCATGGACTGAGGTACCATCTGAGACGACTTGTGTTATTTCATTAACACATTGTATAGACCAGCTATCTCAAAAATTGGCCCCGGTTCTATATTTGAATATATGGCAGCGTGAATTTTATCATACGTATTTAATTTTCAAACGATGAAATCAGTTTACTTACCGAAGGAAACTTATTTATTTACAAAGGTTTGACTGTTAGAGAATGCTTTAAGCATTAAGTCCGCCTTTTGTACTATTATTATGTCCTGTTTTTTTTTACTTTTGTGCCATAAAGGTTATTGTATTGTACATTTGTATGTGTGTACAATAAAGTGTAAATAAATAAATAAATAAAAATACGCTTTGCCGTATTCCTTGATTTATTGTTACTGTATTGTAACGCACACCAAGGTATTCTTAATAATGTTTACCATGTTTTTGTATGGTTTTTGCTTATATACTGTCGAAAGTACCAGGCGTCTAAGAGCTAGCAAGCGACTAAGTGAAGTTTATGGAGATAGCTACAATTGTACGGGACAAAACAGTGGTATGCGGTGTCTCCTCTAGTTTTACTATAGCTCTTTGGTAGCAAGCCTGACTGTAGTGACGGCTGTTGCAGGCATCCTGCTGCTTCGCAACCTGTGCGACATCGGCTACCACCTGGAGGTGCCGCCCGTGCCCCTGAAGGTAACGCCCCGCGGCCCGCTGGCCACGCTCAAACGCTGGCTTCATCTGTTTCTAGCTTTCTTGTCCCTTCTGCTCACTGTGTGCCGGGTTTGGTGATTTATTTGTTCACGTTTTTGTTCACAATCTTTTTCTTGAATCAGCAAAGTATGTTATATTTTCTGATTGCGCGTAGTATAATAAGCTCGCTTCAAAAAGTCGCCCAGATGCCCATTTCTGACGATTATTCACAGATTTTTTTTATCACAAAATGAGGAACTTATTCTTCTCATTTCTTTCGGTTCTTTTAAGTTTTCAAATGTCTTTTACACAATGAAATCTGTTACTTGAAAGATCAACATTTTCTCGGAGGTCGAAAATGATATTATTTAAATGTAGTTTTAACGAGAAACAAATGACAATATACTTACTGCTTTCTCGGTTTCAATTTGACATTGACATTTTCAATTACTTTTAGAAAGAAAAGCGATATGCAAGTCTAAATAATTTATTGATTACAAAAGACGTTCCAAGAAAAAATATATAACGTTATAACGTTTTATTACTAATATAAATATATTTCTCGCTGTTTCTCACTAATACCTAGTCAGAAAGTTTGGATTGTGAACAAAAACTCTTAAGATATCTATGTATTTATTACGTTATTTATTTATATTTATTTCGTTGCATATTTAAAACAAAACGTTTACTTAAAGATAGGTAGGATAATACACTGCCATAAGATACTATCGGATGGGATCGGAATGTAAGGGTGTTGTCAATTGCAGGGCAAGGCTGGCGTAAGCGTGGTGAGAACTTTTGTTACTCCGGCATGCTTTTATTAGATTTTTATACTTTTTATACATCACTTGATATTAACGAGAGCGTTGAGAACTTTTACTTCGCAGAAACTGACTTTTTTTGGTGCGATATTGATCTTGAGAGTTGTGTATATGAGTGTTTTTATCTTCCACTTATTTAATTGGTCGAAAGAGATTAAAACTACTTTGTTCTTATTTTAAAATGGTTTAGTGATCAGCATAAATGAAATCGTCTAATGTTTATTCTGCAAATTGAGTTTTATGATTTTTACAAATACATCGTTCCGAAGATTATTACAGCCATAAACACAGGAAAACTCATCCTTTATTATGAATTAAAATTTTATTTGGCAATTAATTAATACTTTCAAAGTATTTGTAGATTTTTGAAAATTTATTGTAAAGTCGGGAACACTACACACATTTTCAAAATTGCATTTCTTGTATTTTAATTGGAATTATAGCTGTTCTTTTATTAAAATGTTCGATTGTGGCTGGTTTGTCAGGGCAAAGTGACAAGCGCGCTCAGGCGTGCGTACTTGGGTTGTAAGCACGTGGCTCACAGTAAGTGCGTAGAAAGGAACGGCGCGGTCGAACGCGGGTGTCCCAGTAGACCCGTAACCCGTAACTGACGATGTTTAGGGCGCTAGACCATAGACAGCCATAGCTCGGAGGAAGTTACAGCTAGTTGTGTCCATAAACGTGCAATGTTTATAGCTAGAATTGTTTAGAAAATAAAAAATCTCGAAATTGATTATTCGAATTTAGACATTTTGAATAGTTTTTAAAAATGTTAATGTGTCTGAAAATTGTGATGTCCAGTTATAAAATGTTGTTGGTTGAAGGCCATATGCCTTAGAAAAGTTAAATTTTGATTAGAGGACGTTAATATAACCCTATTGTAAATAAACGCATGGATCCCGCGAATTTTCTAGTCATTTTTACAATGAGCCTTAAATGTTAAATTTTGATAAATTTTATAGGATTTTAGCAAGTAGGTATGTGTAAGATTGGCGTACTTAAAGAATTGTCTAGTTTTGTAAATTTTTTTATATTGTTAAATAGATCTACTGTTTAATGTAGAAAAATTATACTGATACTTTTATGATCATTTAGGTGCAAGGTTGTTTAAGGTAACAAATGTATTCCATAAATAGGCTTGGATTATGGTGCTATTTTATATTGGTAGATTTAATTGTTAAAGTGCCTTTCTAGAGCGTAATTTAGCAAACTGTAAAAGTCGTTTAAAATGTTGTCCATTCTGTTATGATTACAGTATTGTAAAACTCGCTATTACCTTTATAGGTAGAGTATATATCGAATAGTGTATAAAGAATTTTATACTATGTACGAAAATATTGTAATTATGATGTAGGTTTTAATAGCTATTTGAGTATTATTTGTACTTAGTATTTATGTTATATTGTTTTATATTTTATTTGAATATAATGTCACATGCCAGCTTTGCATGCTATGGCTCGGCTACGACAAGCAGCCATATGCCGACCCAGCTCAACCCCAGCTCTGCCCCGCTATTGTTTCCGCTAACAGTAGATGTAGTAATATGCTACTGTTACAGGCCGACTGGTAAATAAGGCGACGTAAAGAGTAAGTTCAATTCACCAAAACGATCAATTTTCACTAGGTGACCGAATTTGAAATCGCCTAAAATATTCACTCAGTGAAATTGGTCCGTTTCGATGTATTGAACATCCTTTAATGTATGTCGCCTGATTTACCAGTGACATTGAATAAAATTACTGAACTTGTAGCGTAACTATTATGGAAAGTTCGTGCGCATTCTTATGACAGACTTTTGCTGAAAGAATTTCCCCAACTAAGTGGCAGCACCGTAACTTAAGTGTTTACTACACTTACTACTGCCATAGATAATATTTGACAGCACCAAGAATTATCACAATGATCGCATTATTAAAAAAATCTTATTTCTGATGTTCACCTAGCGAAATAAGCCAGCTTTCTTCCCCAGTACTTTACCCACTTTACACTAAAATAAGATTTCTCACAATATGTCATAAAAAATATGTCGATTTACTTCTCAATATTTACTACTTTCGCTAAAAAATCCTGGAAGTCGCGCACGATACTACGTATGTATATCAGTGCAATAGTTCAGTAGTTTTTGTTTAAATTTAGGTATAATTCAATTAAATATAAGCTTTAGCTCAATATCTTTTAGAAAACTCCTAAGTCAAAATAGATTTTTTATATTTTAATTTTAATTTTTTTTGAAAATAGGTCTTATGTTCAGCTCTTAGTAATTTTATATTTTGGTATATAAAATAAATTCATATAAATCATAAAATCTAACCCCCATAATATTCATAAATAGTATGGCCTCCGAAATCAGCCATATAGTAATTACACTACCAAATTAAGGAGTGCAGACTTTTTTTATTGAATCAAGTAGTGTAATACTGTATAACTGATTTTTATTTTATGAATACAACGGTAAAAGTAGATAAGCAATCACCAATGTTTCAATACATTTAACTTTTTAAAGATGCGCATGTTTGCTTTTCCAAAGTTCCAAGCAATAATATGCTCTAACATTATAAGTATCACAAAAAATATAGTTTTTTTAACAGTTAATTATAATAACTTCAGAAATGATTATTCTTGGCTGGAACGAATTTTTTTTCTTTTATACGGATTGTGTCACCGAGTGAGGAAAATTTTGACGTTTTGAGTACTGATTGGTAGTAGGTAAATACTCTTACCTCTTGCAACTTCGATATTTCCATTACCTATAGTTTAAAAGTTTCCCCACACATTTCGGTGAGACACCGTTTTTGTTCGAATGACACACGGACATGGATCTCGCATGATCAACCTAAACGCACCTCGCCACTCGTCACATGTGCTGATTTCCATCCAACGCCCAATAGGTGCCACACACAAACAGGCTCAGCAGTTTCGCATGGTGTTGTGGATGTGCCTTGCTCGAGGCAAACGAAAGCGCCGTCGATTTGCCTCAGGTAGGGCAACGCAAGTGTTACAGACCTAGTAAAGTCAACGACAAAAGTCTATTACTAAATCAGAGCTTCCAGGCAAACGAGCGTAAATTATTGAGTTGTATGTCGCTGAAAATGAGGTGCGCAATTTACGATCTATAGAAACAGCCGAAAATAGAAGTACTTATTTGGATATGGGACCTAAATGGCTAAAAAAAAAGAAATTCACTAATTATTTTCTGTCGCTGTGTGGCACTAATTCTTCCATGGAGAAGGAGAAAAGAAAAAATTAAAGAATGTGCCATTTACCACGAAAATGCGAATCATGCTAGGCGATGCGGCTAGCAACCCATCACTATTTTGATTCCCTTTTCCACCTTTTCGCCTACCATCACCCTAAAAGTGGCCATTGAGTCTTGTGGCCCTGGGCTTTGTCTGCTAGAGCTGCAAGACCCGAAATGTTTGCCCTTTTAGGGATAAAGACGTGGGGCTCTGTCTGCTCAGAGCTGCAAGACCCAAAATATCTGCCCCATTAAGGATAAAGACGTGATAGTGTATGTTTGTACGGCACAAACAGGACTTTTATAAAACCGACGGAAGCAGAAAACTCATTTTCTGCGACTCACAATTCAAACAATTACGCTCGTTTGCCTGAACTCATAGAGAACGGTAGTAAGACTTGCATTGTTTTGTTGTCATTTTATTGTGATCCGTTCCGTGTGACTTTGTTTATGAGTGCTCCGTGTACTTCTAAAACTGTATGAATTGTCAGCTCATTTATCAGATTTGAAGCTACGATTTTGATCATCTACTTCTGTCGTTGATTGTATCTCCATGATGCCTTGAAAGGGTCCACTTACCACTCGCATTTAGGTTTAGATCCCACTTGTTGACACTTTACTATTTGGATCTCTCGTCTTTGTACTTGCAAATTACACCCTTATGCAATTAACACAAGGATTTCATTTGCAATGTTTCTTGATAAAAGACTGTCGCGTTGTGGCTTCAAGTTGGGTGCCATATCATAACAGTAAGCCTGATTGACAAGTAGCTTTGTATAGCTTTGTCAGTAGGCTAGATCATACTACAATACATAAGTGTTACTCATACCATATACCGATAGTCGTAGTTATTTAGAACATTTCCATAATAGACATAAAATATCTCTTAATTCGTGATCACGTTCCATGACATCGTTTTGTTTGCTTTACAAGTAAGCTTTCTTCTCACTGGACTTTACGCTTAGCGACTAAAACATTAGTAACGATAGTTCTATTTGTAACTAGTCAATGTCAGTCATTGTAATAGCCCAAATATACTTTTTGTTATCAAAAATTTGTTTAGTGATTTAGTACATCCGCATCATCAGCACAAATTAAGCATACGATGTGACGCTTTACAAACATCAGTTAACTGTCTCAATATCGATATGAAGATAAATACTATCACTAGATTTTAGCAGAGACAGTTAATCCCTTTGTTGTAAGGCGAGCGTGTCGGTAGCGAGTGAGTAACGGTGCCCCCGTCCCCGTCCCCCGTCCCCGTCCCGCTCCCGCCCCCTCCCGGTGTTGTAGCCGGCGACGCCTCAGCTGAGCGCGTTGGATCGTTGCAGAATGATGTGGACGCGCCGTCGCCGGCCGCCTCGGAGCGGGCTTCCGTGCCCTCGCTCACTGAGCTGGAGCCCGCGGGCGCCAGCGAGATTCTGTGCGCCCCCCCGCCCCCGCCCCCGCCCAGCCGCCAGTGCGGGGACGCGCACGGGCTCGCGCGCCCCGCGCCCGCGCTCGAGCCCCGCGCGTAGCGCGCGCCCCGCGCAGGCCTGTGCCGCTGCCTGCGCGCCCGCCCGGGACCTCAACCGCAATCTCCGCGACGAGACCTGTCCGGGCCCCGACCGGTTCACTCCGTCGTGATCTTCTTCACGTGCGCGCGGTAAGACGTGACTTGTTATAAAACTGCTGAATGTACTACGCCTCATGTGACTCCGCAGGAGGCGTAGGCTCAGTGGTTTTACTTTCGTCTTCGTACGCAGTCGTTGACGTCCATCGTTTGATAATTTAGTTTGTAACTAATAAGTAAATCTCGGGAATGCAAATGTGCGGTGGGTCGCTACTGCGTAGGGAGACGTGGCGCGACGAGCTTATTGTAAGGTGTAATCGATTCTAAAGTGCTGTAAATTGACTAGTACCGTAGAGTTGTCGGTGAGCAGTAGATGGTCAGAGGCGGCGTTAGCCAGCATGACATTCCTTACGACCACGGCGTCGTCTACGTAAATTTACGTAACTGAACCGAATTGGTCCGATTTGAAAAATTGGGAAGTACTTCCTGCGACGTTATTTTAGTATCATATCACAAAAAGAACAATAAAAAGAGAACAAAGTCGAAGTTAAATATCATTCCGGAAGTACAAAATTGTTCAACTAAATTTTCACTCGAAAATGTATTATTTTAGAAGACGAAAAATTTAAGTGATTTTTGTGAATGGAAATACTTTTCCAGTAACTTTAGTAGCGAATAATGCTCAGAATTGTTCACTTCGTGATATAACGAAGATAATAATTAAAATGTAATTAAAAAGGGAAAAATATAAAATATATTAGGTACTCCATTTAAAGTATATATTATAGAAATGATCGTGGGTTTTAATGTTCAATGTGATTATAGAATTATAAGGGGAAAATAGAATTTCCAATGAGTTGTTGAAACCTCGCTTGCCCAGTTCTAGATATTTATTTTACTATTCGTGTTCGAGCAGATATGGTTAAAATCAAGTTGTGAATTCTCTCTCTGTAGTGCTAAGCTGTTTTATCATTAACAATATGGAGAAGCTTTTGCACATAATGAAAGATTGGCAAAAACCCTAACTTATTTTCAAATATGCACTAAACCGAATTTTAAGTAATGAAATGAATAAGCTTCATATTGTCCTTGTCTAGATAATAACATTTATCTACATGGGGAAAGCATGACATTCAAGGGTTTAATTACTTAAAAAGCGTACAGTATATGCACAGTATATGACCGTTCGTGGCAGCAATAAAGACATCAGCATTAATTGACTATACAGTCAAATATCTAAGTATAAAATGTCAGCACCTTTTATAATAATTTAACAGCATAATAACTATAACGATTTTGTCCAGAATAGTACTACTCGACCGCGATAACACGGCATATCATCAAACGCCATACTTCATAGATGACAAAGACGGCGATAAAAATTAACTGACAGTGTGCCTTGTTATCACGAACGAGTAATGTAATGGTCTTGGTGTTGCCATTTAGTGTCAAGCATTTTGCCAAGCTTTCATTTTGAACACTCTTTTGTTAATATTAAGAAATTATTCAGTAATTTTTCAATTTCTTCAACTCTGCCCCAAAAACACATTAGAGCGCCCCAAGCTTTTCGCATTACATGTTTTATGAATACATTTTCCTTAAATATTTTAAAAAATCACTTTTCAGAATTTTTTTAATGAATAAATAAAAGTTTGGAATAAATTATTGTAATATTTTCTACTAAATTTTATTGTTTTAAATTATTGCAATTACATCAGCCAGAGAAAATCAATTGTATATAATAAAGACCGATTAATTTTTAGCTTCTTAAATACTTGAGATTCTAAAGGAAACGAATGGAGTTAATGATATAGGTAAAGGTTGACCAGTATGTTTAAAAACTGAAAGGATGTCGTTACTGTATTTTTTATCTGTTATGGGCGTGACCATATAAAATTGTTTACATTTTTCCGTGAAACAGTAAGGTTTTTAAACATTGTGGTCGGTCTTAAATTCGAAAATTACAATGTGTTCATTGTATACCTAGTGTTGCTAGCGTAGAGGTTCGCCGGTGAGCCAAACAGTAATGTATTCTAATAGTGTTATTGATGAAATCAATGTGTATTGATGTGAAAGTATTGGGATCCGAGATCTAGCAAGGTTCTCTGAAATGCATATCATCAGATGGCAATACTGAAATGTCGGTTCTATTAAACTGCCATTAGATATTTACACTTCAATGATCAATAATTTTACGGCCCTGGATACTAACCCTTTATAGCTGTTTTCATTTAAGTATAATTTGTTTATTTCTCCTACCGCCAACTCTCAATCAAATAAGTGTAAGTAATTTGCTTTGATAGAACTACTAGAAATTCCTGAGGTATTATTTGGTTCATAAAGACAGTTTAGTGCCGGTAGGTACCTACGACGACGCCCATCACAGTCCCTAAAATACAACTTACTGCAACCATATTATAACTGGGCCATTTATAACACTAAGCTACACCACCTAGTTTCACACGATGAAATGCAGTAGAAAATTAAACAGTCACAGTAAGTTATTATTATCCAATGAAACAGTTTTTGAATATGAAGTTTCAGTATTGTCATTTAGTGTCTTTGCATATTAGAAAACCTCATTGTATTAATCTTGTGTTTATTCCTTACTACTCTCTCAAAAAGTGTTTTGCTTGACGTTGCCCTAACATGTGGCCGTTATTATGTACCTAATATAAATAAATTATTTTGGTCGTAAATAAATTGATGATTAATGTTTCTTAGTGTATTAATGATTGGACGTAATGGTTGGATGTAAAGATTTCTCACGTAGTTATTTTTTATATATTGTACCTAACGTGATCTTGTTTATAGATATTTGAATTTTGACAATGCCTTTAATTTTCTATTATTCAGGATACTGATATGGAGTTGTTGTGTATTCTGTTTATTTTGTAATGCCAGTTGAAATTCCAGTCTGCCCAGTATGTAACCAAAGATGCAAAACGTCGCGCATGCAAGCTACTCGTATAGTCACTGAAGTCCTAATTTTCTAGTAATCTCCACTATTACGCATTTATTTTAGTGCTAATTTACCTTGCATTGGCGGGATAGTTCTGATCTGATCCTAAGAAATTATTAAAAAATGGAAAATTTTATTTTGTGTTTTTATTTGTTAGTTAAATAAAGAAACTCTTAGTGCGTGTCCAAGGACAGCGAAGAAATGCTGCACGAAATCAGGCTAAAATCGGATTTGCTCGGCGACAATAAGTTCGAGAATTATCTGACAACTAAGGCCGCTGCCTCGCGTTTCGCGTCGCCTGTCCGTGGACGAGGCGTTTTAAAACTACAGTGTCTAGTAAATTGCTAATCTCAGTACCTATAGTTGTGAGTGTTATGCCTATATCGCAAACCAGTATTCAAGTATTTTATGCTTTTTTTAAAAAAAATGAGATGTGTCAAAGGCTGGCAACTAAGTCAGTGGATGTAGCCGTATTGCAGAAAAATGTGTTTCACAATGGCACCGCCTATAACACAGGTTATAATTTATTCATTTTGGTCCACTTATTTATTTGTCAACGCTTCTTCTTATCGAGTCGAAATGGTTACATACACTGTAACTTAAATTTCAAATCACCTGTGATCAGTATGTGGCCACGTTGTCAACGCTTAATTTAAAAAATTTCAAATCACGTGATCAGTATGTGGCCACGTTGTCAACGCTTAATTTAAAAAATTTCAAATCACGTGATCAGTATGTGGCCACGTTGTCAACGCTTAATTTAATGACTTGAGGAAAAAGATAATATGTAAAATATCAACATATATGGAACAAGCCGAAGTAATCAGAAGTTGGTGGTTGATGATCATGGTGAAGATAAAACAGATTTTTTTTTGCCGTAGGCCCATAAAAAAATTGGAGATGCCGGGGATCGAACCCGGGGCCTTTCACATGCAAAGCGAACGCTCTACCACTGAGCTACATCCCCTGTTTTGTAACGTTACTAAAAATAGTAAACACGTGTTTTTGTGAACAAATAGAATAAAATTTTATAGCCATGGCAAATAAAATTAATGTTAATCATATTGCAGCTAAATACCATAGATTCTCTTATAATACTAGATTAACTTTTAATTTTTCCAACTTGTTTTGGTCTGATGAAGAATGAAGTTAAGGCTCTGTTGCTTTGCTATTATTTTCGTTCGTGTATTCGACCATATTATCACAGATATTAATTGCATTCTAATATCCATTACACGAGATTTACTTTTCTGTAACTAATCGATTGCATTCGCATGTGCTTTTGTCCCTTTTAACATTGGTAAATCTAGTCAAAAAAGTTTAGCTACCAATGTATAGCTCATTTCATTTTATTCAAGTACCTTCTGGAAGTAATAAATAAAACTTGCTAAAATAGGTAGCGAAGTCGGACAACATCTTGAGATGTAAAAACACGGGAATCCAATCTGTAGAATGTTAACCAGGGTACTTATTAGAATGGATTCAAATTAACCGACCAACTCGTAAAGATAAGCATATGTTTATAAATGTGTAACAATTATTGAACATTAGCGTGTCTTGGAAAGAGATCGACGGATAGGACCAGGAGGGCTGGTTTAGTCGGGTTTTTGTCGTTAATTTGTTTTTAATTCTTCACTCTAAATATGGAAGTGATGGTCAATTATGACCTGTTCAAAATAAAGTATAATGGTATAAGGTAGGTAGTACAAACGTTTTATACATATCTCGTAACGTAACATAGTATCTGCAGTATGGTTTTTAGATATAAATATTATTCGTCGCATTACTTAGGTAACTACCTTGATCTTTTTGATAATCTTAAAGTCACCACAGTTTTCCGAATTACGATTTACGAGTATCCTTGTCCTATAAACTTTTACTGTTCGTCATACGGAAGGAAGAAAGAAGTAACTTACGAAAACAAAAATCAAATATATCAGGTCAGTCCACATTCAAGATACCTTCGTAATGTGCGCTGTGTAGTAGTACCTAGTAGTTATAGGATATATGTGTCGCAGCCATCTGGTTAAATTAGCCAGCTAACTGGACGCCTAGCCCGGTCATTCATAGCCGGCATCCAATTGAATGGCTGAAGGACAACTAGCCAAGTGATTTAACGCAACGTTTAACCATATGGCTAAACGAATCTAGTATAGTCATTTAGTTATATTGATGAATTTCTGATGTGTTACCACCGTGTTAGTGGTAATACCACCTACCTACCACTAAGTAACTAGGTAATAATAGTGCAGTAAAAATGAGTTGATGAGATGTGTGAACGAGAAATAACATTTACGGTTTGCGCTGTTGACGCCATATTTGTTTTGGGGACTACGTCGTGTCGTGACTCGTGAGTCTTGGGCAGTCATCTTTAAAGGGCTGACTTTCAATAGTTTCAATACGCTAAGTTGTTAAACGTGGAGTGATTCAAGTCAATTAACTATCGGCCTAGGCTGACAATTTAATGCCGACGCTGAAGGAGCCGCCGAGACGTCCAGTTGGCTGGCTTATTTAACCAGATGGCTGTGACATATGCGTTGATTTAGTTACTAGAAAGATGTAGATATTTGTCGTTAAACATAATTAATAGTACCTACATACCCAAGTCTTTGACTAATATAAACAACCTACCTAGTCTGCCATATAGTTTTTGTCTGTCATCGCCAAGCTATCTTAAATCTGTTTGTTCCTAGTGCTCCGCACGTGCCATTTAGGTCTGTGACTTAATCTTGTCGTGTGATCAGATTGACGGGAAAATCATACTGGTCCTACAACCTACTGAATATTTCATCGGACAGGCCCGACAAAAAGTATCAGAGATTCTCTTCGTAGATATTGCCATATAGAGACGGCAAGGAAGCCTTTATTGTTTTTCAGTTTTAATTTATTCCGATTCTAGTTCATGTTTCTCGTTTTTTGTTGCTATATTTATAGCTACATTTTCTCAAAGGACCATTTTTATTTTGGGTTGGTTTGGTTATCGTTCATTAAGCATTGTACCTCAAGAAACTGACTATAGTGCTTTTTCTAGATTCTAGGTCAGATTGTTCATGATTTTTTTGGGGTATCGCCGTTCACTCAAGCTTTCTAGATGAGAGAGAAAAAATTAAGTCCTTTCATCATAAAAAGGGAAGGTCTTTGGCTAGGGCTTAGTTACAAAGTGACATGAACAGGCGCGGCCCTCAAAAATGGTGGTCACAGCCATCTGAAAATCGCCCAAGGGCGAGTCGGCGGTATGAACTCCTGAACTAGAAATCCATAAAATATTATTTTATTACACGGCCGTATTGTCTAAAATGGGTAGGTAGTAAACATGTAAAATTATGAAAAATAAAGTTTCGGAACTACTCTGAGCGTGGCCCGAACGCACTTGGCCGATTTATTTCTTTGATAACTAAGTAGCTATTAGCCTAGCACAGCTATTAAGATAAAATAATATCAATTAAAAACGTATGTTTAGAACTGTGTTAAACATACTTTATTATGACTTTATCTAAACAACTACCAACAACATATTAGTAATATCTCAATAATATTAAGTATTTCATGCACAAAATAGACGTCGTATATAGGTACTTGACTAGATACAAACTTACATATTTTTCATATATTAACTACTCTAGAGTAAGTACCTACTTAGGTGTTAACTCTTACTATATACATCATACAGATTAAATACAAAAAAAGATAAAGTATAAATTTCATGCTTTATGAGCATTGAATAAGATTCATTGATATTCAGGAAATGTATTGTTATTTAGCGAAGAATACTGCCTCCGTCGATGACGTAGCAAGACCCCGTGATACTCTTCGCATTGTTACTCGCTAGGAAGCCTATCAATGCAGCAACTTCATCACTTTCTACTGCTTTTTTTAAAGGAATGTTCCCAACAACATTCTTGACGAATAACTCCATCTGATCTTCCGTCAAGCCTATACCTTTCAGAAGATTAGTCTTCACGAATCCAGGATTGATAGAGTTTACTCTAACGCCGTCTGGTGCTAATTCTAAAGCGACGCATTTCGTGAAATGGTCTAAAGCCGCTTTTGACATGTTGTAACATAGGGCCATAGTACTGGGCTTTTTGCTTGCGATACACGAAGTGTTAACAATACAACCTTTACTTTCTATCAGATGAGGAGTGGCTAACATAGTCAAATGGAAGACAGACCTCAAGTTCGTTGCCATGATATTGTCATATGTTTCCATATTGGTGTTTTTGATGCCGCCCATTCCAATGATACCGGCGTTGTTTACAAGGACATCCAGCTTTCCAAAATGTTCAATAGTTTCGTCAATAACTCGTTTGGCGTCTCCATCGTCTGTGAGATCAGCTGTTATAGCTAAAGGTTTGTTACCTTTGTCTTTTTCACAATATAAAGCGATTCTCTTCAAATTGGTTTCCTTACGACCGACCAGGGATAATTTAGCCGACTGTTTTGAGAAGAAAATGGCTGCGGCTGCACCTATTCCGGAACTTGCACCAGTTATTAGCACTACTTTGCCCGAGAAATCCATTGCTAAAGTTTGTTGGTATCTGATCAAATGTTTATATTTTAAGGTTATTTTACACAGCAGCTACAGCCACAGGCTACGGCTATTCTCTTGTTGTGTCAAACAAACGAACTGAACTGGGTCAATTCGTCTAAATGTTCCCCTGATCAGCTTCAGGATTTCTACCAAGTAGAATAATTGATATAGGTAGGTACCTATCGGTACATTTAACCATGGTATCGACTATCGGTATATTTTGGAGATTCAAGCCAGGAGTTTAATCCACGTAAAACAAATAGGTACTCTATGCGTAGATTTACCAGAGATTTACAGTTCACTGCAGAGATATGGGGTTCACTGAGTGAGCGTAGCGAACGAAGCTCTCCGTTTTAGTTGCGACAAAATCGTGTGTCCGAATACCAGTTTTCTAGTTGTTCTCGCCTGCAGGTCGCATTTCTCAACTGATTCTTATGAAATTTTGTGAGCCGGTTCGATAATATGTACTTAGAATTTTTTATCGAGCCAGTTTCTCTAAATTTTTCAAAATGGAAATATGCCACCATATTTCCATTTTGAAAAATTAAAAACGTAAAAATTATTATATTTCGAAAAATATCCAAAAATGTCATGAAGCTTTTTTGTGAAGCGCATCTTTTTTGTCCGAACAACTTTTTTATCCGATAAACTTAAAGGGGTCAGTGTATGTGATGCAAAGACAGACTCGCGAGGTCTATAATTCACAGAGCCACTAGTTTAATTATGTTATGGAGAATTCCTTATACAGGCTTACTTTTTATCCACCACCCAAAATGCAGCAACTGGAGCAAGTTCAGTCCATGATACATAACTACTTTTCATAAAAACAACTAACGAAAAACTAATAAAAATTCACTTTCCCATAAGTAGGAATCAGCGCTCAGCCAAACGAGTATGTAGGTATGGGAGGACGAAAGAATTTTATCGATTTTTACTAACTTTTTTTATAGAAAGTACCTAGTTCAATATCATGAACTGAACTTTGTTAAGTGTTTAAAAAGTCAACCTGTATAATAAACTATGTCTATCATCATCTTTATACAAGTTAAGCGTTTTATGATATTTCTTAGATATATTGTTTTATGGGGACTATCAGTGCTATTTACCTAAAAGTACGAAGTTCTCAATTATCCTATTTATTTTAAGGCTCTTGAAGTTTTTCCTGCTGACCTACATGTTTAAGTAAGAAGATGGCACCCAATGATGATAATGATATTAAATGGAAATCTACCAAAGTAGAAGATTTTTGTAAATCGAGATCCTGGCAACACCAGATGACGATACCGGCACGTGATGCTATGTAGTGGCGGCAAGCGGCAATGCGATGTGGAAATGTAAATAGATAGGCCTAAAATAGGAAAGGACAATTTCCAACTTCAACCAAATCGCCTCCGAATTATACTAAAACGGCTAGTATTCAAGAATTATGTTCCCTTGTATCTTTGGTTTATAATTGTATTAAACATAAGGCAGTCATCATATGTAGTATTTTTTAAATAAACCTTATAAAATATTCTTTGTAAAACGAAAAAAACTCCGTCCCCGCATAGCTCGCTGTCTCGCTTCGTCTAGAGCAAATTTGTGTTTGTGGAATAGGGCAAAATTTAGATTCTCAGCGTCAGGCGCCCTCTGAAGGCACTAGCTTTGCGTCTGTGAGGTACGAGTTCGATCTTCGCTAGGCGCGACTTTTATTGAACCTCTAAGTTTGTACTCCTGTACGGTCATTTCCAACTACCACCATTTGCTTCCGGTGAAGGAAAACATCGTGAGGAAACCTGCACACTAGTGGCTATTATGTTTACTAGTGTGTGAAATGGAAAAGGCAATGGCAAATCAAATAATTAAATTTTTAACAAAAAAAGCCGAGCTTATTTTCTTTGAGGAGTTTCTTTCATATCTCCAATGTTCTTCATCATATCTTCACTTAATTAATATGGATCTTGCTTGGTAGTAAAGGCTTTCAAATAAAAAAAAAATATCATAATTGGTTCACAGTTAGCGAAGATATCGCGTAACAAACATACAAAAAAAAAACATACCGTCGAATTGATAACCTCTTTTTTTGAGTCGTTTAAAAAATTGAGTACCTAGCACATAAAATATGACTACGTGTACTATGTTGGTTGGTATGTCAGGAAAGGTAGGGGTACTATCTACATAGACTATGTTGTCGTCTACCGTCACAAAAATATACAGGGTCAAACAAAATATACTGAAACTATTTCAAAGGTGGATTCAGTCCATGATTCTGAACAACTTTCCCCAAGGAACATATACCGAAATATGAAAAATAATTTTTGACCCCCCATACAAGTTGACCGATCAGCTGATCCGAGTTTGTAGGGAAAGCCAAAAATTATTTTTCATATTTTGACATAATAATATGTTCCTTGGAGAAAGTTGTTAAGTATCATGGACTGAATCCACCCTTAAAATAGTTTCAGTATATTTTGTTAGACGTTATATACGTTGAGACTCGTCAGCTCTTTAATCCCCCTTTTTCGGACTAATTTCATGTCAAACTCATTTTCTTTTCAAGCTTCACGACTCTGGAATGCTTTACCCGTTGATATTAGAGAAATTTCTACCAAATTCTGTTTTCAGAGGAAAGTCCACCTTTCAAACTTCCTTTCTATATAAAGTCATCATCATTCAGTTCTTCTTTTCATTAGCTATTTCTTTGTTATTATATTTATTAGTACATGTATTGTGTAAGTAGGTATTTACTCTGATATATTTATATTTACATATATATAATAGTGTGTATGAAGTACTTAGTATTTTTGATGTAAGTATATAGGTTTTTGCGCCGCACAATTTTCTCTGCTTATCCCTATGGTTGACTGGGAGAAAATGCTCTCAGCATTAGGTCCGCCATTTGTTAAAAGTATATTTTTACTTTGGACAGTAAAGTTTGATAAATAAATAAATAAATAAATATAACTCCACTATCTGTGCTCCCGAGGTAATAGATAGTACCTTAAAAGTAATACTCTGTAATAAATTAAATAAATTTCAAACTAAATTACTAACGTACAAAACAACTATTCTAAACGAGAATAAACATGGAAACTATGCAAAATCAATACACATTAATTTTGTATTGTCATTTATCGTGAATAGCGGATTCGTGTTCTTGCGTATAGAATAGAACACCGGCGTTCACGAAATCGACCTCCGTCTGTTAGACCAAGGAAATGATTTACAATGCCTAGGCTAGGACCGAAAGCATATTGGAATTTGAAAACGTGACCAGATATTTATGTACTTTGTTATCTGTTTGATAATAACACGATCTTATTTTTTTCTTTGCAAGATTATAACACACAAAGAGCAAAAATAAGGCTCATATTACATTAACACGTGCGTGAGGCAGAGTTCAGGTACCTACGTAACACCCAAAGGAGAAACTGGTTGTACCACAGTAATCTGTTGTGCGACAAACTGCTGCCCGGCAGACCTATGATCGACATCGACACAACCTTTGATCGGCACTACTATTGCTCGACATCAATTTTGTTCGACCAATGTTGAACTCACGTGAAGATGAAAAGGGGAATCAAATTAGTGATGAGTTGCTAGCCGCATCTATTAATTATATTTTGATATAATGCAGATTTTCACTCACCCCTTAGTCGGTTTTTACAGTATTCGCGGGAAAAGAAGCAGCTGGTACATTCTACGTTTTTTTCTTTTCGCCTTGATCAGTATGAAAGGACTTTACAAAATAAACTGCAGAAATTGATCCCAGAGAGTGTCTGAAAACTATGTTCTAATTATAAGGTTCTAATACCTACTAGTAGGTACCTATTTAGGTAATAAGGTGAAGATATAGGCAAATGGCCTTGAAGTGTGAAATAAATTGTTAACTCGTAAATATGGTGATAATTTCCATATTGCTCTTCGTCATGCACTAGATAGCCCTTTAAATTATTTTATGAACTGCCGTTGGAACTATTATTGGTGATCCGTTTAGCTTTAAAACTTTTGGCGGAGGCAAGTTTTAAAGCTAGACGAACTAATGTAAATACTTTCAACGGTGGTTCATAAAATAATTTAAAGGGCTATCTAGTGCATGACGAAGAGCAATATGGAAATTATCTCCATATTTACGAGTTAACAATTTATTTCAAATGAGGGCGCCACTTCAAGGCCATTTTCCTATATCTTCACTTTAAACAATACCACAGAATAAATAATATTACCTACATCTGTGCTTACACTACAGAACTAAGCTACTTACCTATTTTTATCTTTAATTAACACATTGTTGGACAGTAGGGCGCCTATATAGACGTAATCAATTGTTATTTCTATTGTGTCTGGCTTAGTGTCCATCAATGAGTTAAAAAATAAATAAGGTAGTCCACACACTAAGCTCTCCCTTTAAAAAGTGATATATTTATGCTACATTGAACTTTTTTTTGACTTTTAAGCAAATACCTGGCTATTACAATTTTAATCATGTACATACTTATCTAATTAAATTTCATAGGTTGGTTCAAATTAATTAAATATTGTAACTCAGTCAAACTCGATCTCTCGTTTTTCGTAAATGCCAGTCAAGGGAGGTACCATAATACCTAAACTCGTCTCAATTTTTTAAACTTACTATTGCACATCGCAATCCACCTTGGGTTTGACCTACAGAAAAATATTTATTTGCGAATGAGACAATTTTTTGTTAAATGTTCTAAGTGGTATTTCTAATGAAATCGTGTCGATAAATTACGTATTATTTATACATTTTACGTATGTATATTTCGTATATTCTTCTAAGTCATTTACTTTCATTTGGAACGATTTCAAGCAGAAATAGCGACTGTTTCACTTGACTTTCATGTTTCAGTATTCAGTCGACGTTGTCGACATGTTAATGAAATTTCCATGAAAATAAGAATATATGTTATCTAATAGAAATCTTATAGCCGGCACTACATCTAACTAAATCATACGGTATCAGTTTCTGGGGCAACCATTCGTCTTAGGCCCACATTTACATATAAAACATACCAATATATCAATTCGACCATGAATGCAATTTGTGAATGGTACCCATAAATAACTATTTCCTGTTTGACACATAGCGACCCTTCGTATAAGCGGGCAACACCGCTCTATGTTTTCCCGCCATTATTTGACAGATGCGTTCGGAATTTGAAAGTCGGAAGGATTTTTCAAGCGGCCCGCTCAAATCAAGCGCGAAATTCAATTGTACTCGTACGCTCATAAATTTTGTCGATTTGAAAAATGTTTCAGTTTATCCTTTTCTAGTTTTCTGTTTTATAGCGTGACAAATATCGGCAGCTATGCCTAGGTGTAAAATAAAAATGATTTATATACCTACATGTTTTTAATTAACGTCATTTGTACTAAGAATAATGTATGTATTTATCATAAAATATAGTGTCGTTGAGTTAGTATCCCATAACACAAGTTTAAAAAAAAATACTTTGGGGCTAGCTTAATCAGTGTGATTAGTTGTCCTAAAATAGGTTTTACAAGATACCTACTTTTTATTTTTATATTTAATCCCAATTTTATCGCAAAAACAGGATTGTTTTATGTTTTCTGCTGTGTATGTCTTCGGCATTGTATCGAATAAAGCCATTTTCATAGGTAAGTATATTACCTACTTAGTTTTTTAGGGTTCCGTACCCGAAGGGTGCCAACGGGACCCTATTACTGAGACTCCGCTGTCTGTCCGTCTGTTTGTCTGTCCGTCAGTCACAGGGCTCTATCTCTTGAACCGTAATAGCTACACACTTGAAATTTTTACCGATTATGTATCACTGTGGCGGATATAACAACAAATACTAAAAATAAAAAATAGTAAAAAATTAAAGGGGGTCGTCATACAAGAAACGTGTTTTTTTCAGCGTTTTTAACTTGTTCTTCATAATGGCATTAACTAGATACTTAAAAATTTTCATCAGTTATGTATTACTATGACCACAATAACAACAAATACTAAAAATAAAATAAAGTTAAAAATTAAAGGGGGTCGTCATACAAGAAACGTGTTTCTTCAGCGTTTTAAAACATTGTACGGTGGTACGGAACCCTTCACGTACGAGTCCGACTCGCACTTGCCTGTTTTTTTTATTTAGAGGTGACTTAAATAATCGAGCGAGTATTCACTTATTTTTGTTCAAAATCGGCAGAATTTTGATTCATTATTATTTTATTATCCTTTATAATCATCCAAACCCAAAACGTGTAAACAGAAATTTATAATATTATTAAGATTCATATTTTTGCTGGTTATCTAACAAAATCTTAAAAAGATGAGTAACTGTAAATACCTATCTGACTTAACAATTAAATAGTTAATGTAATGGGCGATATATTTGCCTAATCTCTATAAAAACATCCCTATACATCTGAAAGTCTGGCCATGCGTCTCCAGGTTCGGCAGGCAATAGCATCAAACATTCAGCTTAATGTTCGCGAGGTGCCAGGATGGATGGCGCAGCGGCGCTGATGTATCACCCATCTCCTGATTGAGCCGAGCGGTGGAAGGTATAGCTGTAAAAGAAATTAAAAATAAAATAAAATAAAATACCACAATAAAGAATACTAACGTACAGAAGTCTCACTTAGCAAAGAAATTCAACGAAATATCTACTCAATGTGGCCATATGGTTTCATTTAGCTCACGTCAGAACTCAGCACCTTTTCGTATAGATACCTAGACATCCATTGCAAGCCAATTTCATTCTTATTACTCTGGACAAACGAATCGTATAACTGAATTTACCACCCGGAGGGGCCGCCTGCGCGCATAGTAATAATGTAGGTACATTTTCGATACCTAAACGGGGAGTAACAGGCCTGATAATACTCTAACTTTTGAAGAGGCAAATATAGTCAAGCTATGTCAGATGCCTTTAGGCAGCTTACACACTTGTAAAACAAAACAATAACACTGCACAGCAAGTCAGCTAATTGTAGATGACGTAATCTACCATTGGCTGATTTGCTGTGCAGTTTTCCGTCTTTTCTTTTTACCCGACTGATTTAGAAAGAGGGTAATCGGAGTAGGTATACATACATGTCCGTTCAATAGTGAACGGCTTGACTGATTTTGAAGAGTCGGTGTCATTAGATTCGTATTCTTCCCTAGAATGTCAAAGACTGACAACAAAAAAAGGTAAGTAGTTTCCACTTACCTTTTTTGTTACACTAGGTTTTAGGTACTTTACATATAGCGAAATACCCATGCCTAATTTATTTTGTAGGTATCTACTTAAGGCCGTACCTGAATTTAGGTACGGCCTTAAGTAAACCGAAGATTGCTATCACGTGATTGCGTTGTTCTTCTGTTCTGTCAAAAAAACTTTAATTGTATTTTCGTAGTTAAAAAGAGCCCTTTAACAAAATAAACACCCTATTAATAGTGAAACAAATGTAGAAGTTAATTTACAACCAAATCGACATCGGTGGCAGTAAAAGTGCGAAATAAGTGCAGGCGCGGAACGGCCGGCTGGGAATTAGCAATAAAAACTTTTTTACAATCGGCCTGAGGTGGAGGCGCTGGAATGTATTTATTTTGGTGTTTGTTTGAGGTGAATTTTATAGAGAGTAAAGTAAGTTATGGTGAATTTATGGTGATTATAAAATTACGCAATACCTACTACTTGTTATGTAAGATATGATAGGTATCTAAAATACATATTGTGAGTAAGTATGTGAAGTTTCGCTGGGTTGTCAAAATAAAAGAATCGTGATAGGTAGTCTGTACTAGATACGGCAGACGAATCAAGAATCAAATATTTATTCAGTTATTTATTAGGCCTTCGCAGGCACTTTTATTGTCAATAATTTCAGTGGACATTACGTGTTATGTTTATCACTACATAGTATACAAGTAATTATTAAAAAAACAAAAAACCCGTCTGCCAACATATAAGTTGTATATATTTTTGTAACCATGTATAAAATCCTTTAATTTGATAACCCACTCGATAGGTTTTGAATAAAAAAAAAATCCGTAGACATAATTTGGCTCGAAAGTCCACCATTTTGGATTATTTCAATTTTTGTTATACTCAGTGTCACTCTCAGAGTCAGGACAAATTTAACGACACCTCTCAAGCTAAAATCCATCAAGCCGTTTAGGCGGTAGAGCGTGCCAAATAAATTTACATACTAACATACATACATATACCTACACACACTCGAAAAACATAACCCTCCTTCTGGCGCAGTCAGGTAAAAATAAGGCAATCAGTGATAGTTCAATCTTCGATTAGAACAGTTGTGTCACAAACGCATATGTCGCGCATTAACAGAGTGCAGTGAAAAGTGCTAACGCATCAAAACAAAGTCCATCTTCGTCACGTACCTTCGGCCGGGCCGCGATGACCTACATCGGTGAGTCATTGCTTAAGGTATGTTTACGTATGACGGGTAATTGTTAAGGCGACGCTCTCACCCGCCTTGACAATGAATACGCCTTCCAAATCTATTCAGTTAAAAACTGAAACGGAACATTACCTTTATGACCGTTTTAAAAAAGAGCAGAATGAAAGGCTTAAACAGCAGAGCCTTATAGAAGACCTACAAAAACAAATTGCTTCTCTCCAACAGCAGTTGCAAAGCATTACTGATTCTAATGCAGTGGCTCCAGCAGCCTCTAATGCAGAATCCTCTACGGTGCATGCTGAGTACAACACCGATGAGGAGGAGCTTGCTAAAGAAACGGAGTGGATAAGGACGAAATCAAGAAAGAAAAGAAAATTGAACACTTCACCAACACTCTCACCTGAAGAAAAAGAAATACCTAAGGTAGCTAAGGTAAAAAAAGTTCCCCCTCCACCTCCCATCATAGTGGATGGAGTGAAGAACTACCAGAATTTTTACGACTTTCTGTCACAAAGCCAGCCTGAAATCACCTTTTCAGTAAAAATGTTGAATGGTGATAGCGTTAAAATAAATGCGTGTAATGAAGATGCATACAGGGCCGTAACGAAGCTGCTTTCAGCGAACAACCTTCTATGGCACTCCTACGAAAATAAGCAGGAAAGGCCTATTAGAGTAATGGCAAAAAATTGCCCTCAACATGTAAGTCGGAGAGAATCGTAGAAGATCTCAAAGCAAAGGGTTTACAAATTGAAGACGCAGTAAACAAACTGAGTTGGAAAAGCAAAAACCCATTAAACATGTTCATGCTGACCTTTAGCAACAAAGAGGAAATTGCTAAAATATATGAAATAAAATCCATAATGGGGTGTTTGGTTGAGATAGAATCTCTGAAATCATCAAAACTTATTCCCCAATGTAAAAGGGGCCAGGCTTATGGACATACACAAATGTACTGTGCTAAAGAGCCAAGGTGTGTAAAATGCACGGGAAAACACCTAACTAAAGACTGTAAGAAAGCAGCAACTGAGAAACCGAAGTGCGTGCATTGCGGAAATGATCATCCGGCTAACTACAGAGGCTGTATGATAGCCAAAGAAATGCAGAAGTTAAGAAATAAGACTATTAAAAAACATGTAGCCAGTCATGAAAAGAAAACTCCAACCAATCCGCAGACACCTAATAATAAGCCTGTCTCGACTGTAAGTACTCGTACAAACGTTTCTTATGCCCAGACTGCCGCGAAAAATTCAATAAGCTCCCAACGCATAGAGCAAGCCACTACTAATGAAAACAAGTTAGATGAAATACTCAAGCTTATGAGTTCATTCGATGAGCGTCTGAAAAAAATTGAAAATAGCACCAAGACAGCTATTCCCAAGAACAAACAATGAACAATCTGAAAATTATGGCATGGAATTGCAATGGACTACTTAAACACAAAAATGAACTGCAAGTAGTCTTAGACATGGAAAATATTGATGTGTGTCTAGTGTCAGAAACACATTTCACTAAACAATCATTTATAAAATTTAATGGCTATAAGGTTTACCATGCTCTTCATCCAGCAAACAAAGGAAGAGGCGGCAGTGCTATGATCATCAAGGAAAATATCCAACACCAAGAATACCTTAAACATGAAATACCACAGTTTCAATGCACTGCAGTTCGACTAAGCACAAAGAAATATCCGCTAACAGTGGCAGCAATATACTGTCCACCTCGGCATAAAATATATAAAGATTCGTATTTAAATATGCTTCACACGCTTGGTGATAGATTTATATTAGGTGGAGACTTCAATGCCAAAAACACATATTGGGGGTCTCGACTGACCAACACAAAAGGAAGAAGGCTGATGCATGCCATTAAAGAACTGGATTGTGATGTTGCATCAACAGGATATCCAACATATTGGCCAACGGACCCATCAAAAATACCAGACCTAATAGACTTTTTTATCTACAAAAACTTATCATCTAATTATATGAAAACAGATCAAATCTTTGATATGAACTCGGACCACTCAGCCATATACTTAAAGATAAGTGAGAAAGTTCTGAGTAAGTAAACAAATTTAACTGTAGTCAATAAACATACTGATTGGGAGAGTTTTAAAATAGAATTGGACAACAACATCAACCTCAGAGTACCATTAAAGACTCCCGAGCAACTAAATATAGATTTAGAGAAATTCGTTACTCTAATACAACGGACTGCCTGGAACAACACACCTAAGATAAAAAAGAAAATCGTTAAAAATGTATATCCAATAGAAATTAGAGAACTCATCATCGAAAAACGAAAGCAAAGGAAACTATGGCACCAATCTAGGTCACCAGAAGACAAGAGAAAATTAAACAACCTCAACAAAAAACTTAAACGAGTAATCCAGAATCATGTTGATGAGAGTACAAACACGTATCTACAAAAACTTACCAATGACCGTAGTACTGATTACTCACTCTGGAAGGCTACAAAATATTTAAAACGTCCTATCAACCACATCCCTCCCCTAAAATTGGGATCTGGAAGGTGGGCAGTTAGTAATGAGCAAAAAGCTGCTAAATTTGCTGATCATTTAGAGGAGATTTTTAAACCAAATGAAAGTCAGGAAGTAAATTATGAAACAGACACTGAGGTAATCAGTGATAACAATGATGAACAAAACAACATTAAGATGGTGACACCGAAAGAAGTCTTACGTGAAATAAAACAACACATAAACCCAAAAAAATCGCCTGGCTTTGATCTGATATCAGGGGAAATACTACAAAATCTAACTAGAAAAGCTCTTGTTAAGCTAACAAACCTGATAAATGCAGCATTCAGACTTAGATATGTACCAGATTTGTGGAAAATAGCTGAAGTTATTATGATACCTAAACCTGGAAAACCACCACATGAAACAACGTCTTATAGGCCAATTTCCTTGCTGCCTGTAATGTCAAAATTGTTTGAAAAACTGTTACTTAAAAGGCTAAAACCTATAATAGAAACAAAAAACCTTATACCTGACCATCAGTTTGGCTTTAGAGAAAAGCATTCCACAATAGATCAAGTACATAGGATTACCAACATCATTGAACAATCTCTAGAAAATAAAAAAGTTTGCTCAACAATCTTTCTAGATGTAGCCCAAGCTTTTGATAAGGTGTGGCACGAAGGCCACTTAAAAAAATGCTTCCCAAAATCTTTGTAGATATACTAACGTCATATATAAGCGATAGAGCCTTCAGAGTGCGACAAGATCATGCATACTCTGAAGTTAAGGAAATAAAAGCTGGAGTGCCTAAAGGAAGTGTATTAGGCCCGGTCCTATACCTATTATACACCTGCGACATTCCTGAACTAGAAGAAAACACTATTGCAACCTTCGCTGATGACACGGCTATAATGGCGGTTGGAAACAGTTACGCGGAAGCAGCAGAAAAGGTCCAAGTAGCTGTTAACAAAGTTCATAACTGGACAAAGAGGTGGCGAATTAAGCTAAACGAGTCGAAGTCAATCCACGTTAACTTCACAAATAAACACGATGACTACTGTCCTGTCTACATAAATGGACAGCAAGTGCCATATGAAAACACTGCTAAGTACCTAGGTATAACACTCGACGCGAAACTTCGCTGGAAAGCCCACGTCAAAAAGAAAAGAGAGGAACTCGATATACGATTCCAGAAGATGTACTGGCTACTTGGAAGAAACTCCGCATTGTCAGTACATAACAAAATACTACTATATAAACAAGTCCTCATGCCAGTATGGACTTATGGTATACAGCTATGGGGTTGTACTAAACAAAGTAACATTGAAATTATTCAACGTTTCCAAAATAACGTACTGAAGGCCATTGTGAATGCGCCTTGGTATATAAGAATCGACGATCTACACCGGGACCTTAAAATGCAGACCGTCGATAAAGTAATCAAAAAATACGCCGAAGCACATGAGTATAGACTGTTTCACCATGTGAATGTTGAGGCGATTCAGCTCCTCGACAACACGGACATAGTGCGACGTCTCAAAAGAACCAAACCTTTTGAACTAGTGTAGTTATAAATATATATATATACATTGATATTATAGTGCAGTGATGTGCCAGCAGAGACACACGAACAAAGTGCCTTCCCCTTAATAAAGACAGTAAGAAAAGTGCCAATGGACACATTCTTAGTCTATAACGTATAAAACTAGGTCAATGTTAAATTACTTATTAGTCTTAGTTTAGGCTAGATTGTAATATTATTAGCGTACTTGTTTATAGTAGGTACGTTAAGAAAGGGAAAAAAAAAAAAAAAAAAGGTAAAAATAAGGTCGCTTCCCTCTGTCTCTCTGTCCCTATGTATGACGCAACGGATTTTGATGCGGTTTTTTTAAAAAATATAAAGTGATTCATGAGGAAGGTTTATATATGTATAATACATACACGTGCGAAGCAGAGGCGGGCCGCTAGTTTATATTTAATATTTATATATATAATTTACATTATGATTGTTATAATAATTTTTGTAAAGCTACCGATAGAAGCTGAAAAGAAACGCCCGTAAGAAACTCATTTACAAAGTATTGGTCGCCTACGCGCTAGAAGGGTCAGTTTACAAAGATAAATAAATAAATACTTATATAAAGACAAATAACACTGATAGAATTAACTCAACCATATTAGGTTATATAAGGTTGACAGGGAGAGAATGCTTTAGCATTAAGTCTACCTATTGTAGCTTTTAGCTCAATAAAGTTTAAATAAATAAAAAAAAAAAAATGGGAATCCAGCGACCTGACCCACGCACGACGCCACTACCAGTCTGGACGGTAAAAGGAAAAGAGGCAGACCAAGAACAAGGTGGTCGGATAAGTTGGCACTGATTGAAAGGGGAGGCTTTTGACCAACAGTGGGACACAGTGAGCTAGTTAAAAATGTGTAAAATTAAATAATCTGTTACAAAAAATAACACATTTACCTATTCTCTAAATATTGCTTCGCATCAAACAAAAATATAAATAAATATATAAAATTTAACATGTTTTCCTAAGGAACATGGATCAAAATATGAAAAATACCAATTTTTGGCCTCTTTTTTTTTCATAATTCGATATAATGTTCCTTGGGAAAAGTTGTTCAGTATCTTGGACTGAATCTATCTATACTTACTTACCTGATGGTTCATATTTTGTTAGAAGTTATATACCCCTAACCGAAGGGCATGTATGAAGAGGTTGATGGGGTAGATGAAGCGAAAGAGGTCTGTTTGGATCGTAGCAAGTGGAGGTCCATAGTCTCTGCCTACCCTTGTGGGAAACAGGCGTGATAGTATGTATGTTATATAAGTAAGTTGTTTTGTCGACGTCTGCGTTCGTCCCTCACCCGGGGCAATAATTCTCAACCCTCATTTGCATTTCTTTATTGGATCGAGCCAGAATCGAGAAAAATTCGCGCTTTAATTACGAATGGTATGTATGTATTTGCCTTTATTCTCGTTTAGAAATTTTCTCGTAATGAAAGGAACTGCAAACAATTTTTTTTATAGGTCTGGTGTTGTACCTACTCTGAGAAAAAACTACGTTGTCATTAAAATTCCTACCTATGTTCTTGGTTACATCCTAGAAAATGTTTTTTATTTAAATATTGACTTACAAGTTTAGTATAAAGCCAATGACCTTCCATTGTATAAAGCACATATTTTTGCACGCAATTTCGCATAAGCTATCTAACAAAACATTATCTACCTTGCACCTATTAGGTACACAGGAGTAATGTATAAGTGTGACTTTCCAAATGACCATAATATGCAAATTGGTAGGGTTTTGGAGACAAATTTTCTCGGGCCCGACACGACTTCGTATTTTTTCGACCAAGTCATGTCCTAAAGTAGACATGAAAAAGCTAGAAAAAGATTTTTTGGAGATGCCGGGGATCGAACCCGGGGCCTTTCACATGCAAAGCGAACGCTCTACCACTGAGCTACATCCCCACATAGAAATGCACAGTAAAACATCCGCCGGTAATTTATCTCAACCGATCTTTTAAATAAAACAAAAGAACAGCATTAGCGCTAACTATACCTAATACAGATGTTTGTAAAAAGTATTGAATGCTGCACGCACAGTTTTGGAGATGCCGGGGATTGAACCCGGGGCCTTTCACATGCAAAGCGAACGCTCTACCACTGAGCTACATCCCCTGATAACACACTATCAAATGATAGCACGCCTTCTCTTAGAGAACAATTCAAGACAATAGCAGTAGTTAGCGTTGTTGATTTAACATGGCACCAAATTATTGTGCAAATAAAGTTTTATAATGAAGCATATGAGCATTAAATCAGAACTTCTGTTAATCTATTGCAAACATCTTTCCATGCTAGCTTGTGGGAAAAGAAGAACGTAAAATGCTTATCTTTTCGCGCAAATCGTAAAAGGCGGTCGAGGGAATAAGATGGGCGAGAATCTGAATCACGCCAACGTTACTATTTTGTTTTTTTATTCGACATACGTTATAAGTGTCGTGTGGTTTCCGGCCTAGAATAGGACCACTCCATCTCTTCCTGTGGATGTCGTAAGAGGCGACTAAAGGATTAAGCACAAACATCTTGTGCTACATCTGCATTCCCAAGGATCAACCTTCCCGAGGTTGACGTCAGGCAGGCGGCCGGACTGTTCCGGCTTTTTCTTCTCCACTTCGCAAACTCTTTGGCATCCTTGGGTGACCGAGATACAACCGGGAATGCGCTAGGATGAACAAGAATTATAAGTGTATTATCAGGTATATTAGTACGGTCGACGAACTTACTGCGACCAGATTGCAGATATTTTTAATAAACGGGCTAGTGCGAGTCGGACTCGTACATGAAGGGTTTCGTACCACCGTACAATGTTTTAAAACGCTGAAGAAACACGATTCTTCTATGACGACCCCTCTAATTTTTAAATTTATCTTATTTTTAGTATTTGTTGTTATAGCGGCCATAATAATACATAAACTGTGAAAATTTCAAGTATTTTGTTAATACCATTATAAAGATTTAGTCAAAAACGCTGAAAAAACACATTTTTTGTATGACGACCCCCTTTAATTTTCAACTTTTTTTAGTATTTGTTGTTATAGCGGCTACAGTAATACATAATCGGTGAAAATTTCAAGTGTCTAGTTATTACGGTTCAAGAGATAGAGCCCTGTGACAGACGGACAGACGGACAGACAGATGTACAGACGGACAGACAGCGGAATCTCAGTAATAGGGTCCTGTTTGCACCCTTCGGGTACGGAACCCTAAAAAAGTAGAGGTCAAAAGTACCCATAACCGGCGGGGATGCATGAAGAGAGTGTTGAGTGATGGAGCGAGAGGTCTGTGAGGATCGTAGCAAGTGGAGGTCCATAGTCTCTGCCTACCCCTGTGGGAAACAGGTCTGATTATATTTATGAATGTATCATACTGAAGGTGCCCTTCGGGTGTATCAGTAAATATAGGAATCTATTGAAACAAACATCTGAAAAAATTGGAAGCTGAAGATATGACCAACATCGCTTATGTATGCCCGCGGGTTATGTCTACCCCATGACGTGACATCATGTTGTAAAATATGAAAATGAGTTTGACCGTCTTGAAAACTCAATAAGATCTCATAAGAAAGATTTATAGCTGGATCGTCTGCAATTAATTCATAATAAACAGTGCATTAAATCATGACGCGTCAGGGGCTGCGGCGACGACATTCCGGCTGCTCTATAAAAATACTCTCACGACTGAATGGGGGTTAACCCTATTATATCTAAATATAAGTGGTGGAGTCAGCTCTGTTTTGAGATTTTAGAAAGTTTATAAGGGATCGTGTAGTAGGGGTTAATTTCTACAGCAATGATAGATCATGATACCGATTTTATCCTACAAGGAGAAGTCATGAGGCGAACCTCCAATTGGTCACAATATTTGATCAGCTGAGCGCGTGTCTGTGTATAGGTTTTCAGATACATACCATTAATTATATATACATATATAGTAATAGTTTTAGTTCTTTTTTCTTTTTTTCAATTCATTTGTTAATATCTTCTTTCTGAATAAAATACTTGATACATAATACTTGAATGTAGTATAATTATTACTCTAATATAATCTTTAATTATAACTCGTGATAATACAGGTTTTAGGGTTCCGTACCCAAAGGGTCCCGTTTGCACCCTTTGGGTACGGAACCCTAAAAATTGTCAACTTTCAAATTACATATCCTACATCAGCACACATTTGTTTACATGCATAACTGACGTCATGATTGATGGTGCTGGAGGAGAATGAAAAGAGCCTATCTACGTATTAGAGAATGTGGGAGAGAAGAGATTACAAATAGAAAATAGAAGAGGAAAAATGTTTAGGCATCTACTACGACACGATGCGTTTTTTAAAAGAATAATTGGTGGAAAGATACAAGGTAGGAAAAAGAGGTAGGTAAAGTAAAAACCAGACCAAGAAGGCTTTGATATTGTTTGACGAAAACAGGCAAGGTGCAAAGTTAAATGCAAATGAACATGACATATTTCTTGGTCTCTACATTCAAGTTAAACTTAGGTACTATATTCAAGTTAAGTTGGCTCAGGACTTCTTCGTGTGGGCGTCGCAAATCACATTCGCCCTGAGCGAAACATTGTTGGCCAGTAGCTGACTTTCGCCGTAAGGTACTCGTTTATTGCATACAGTAAACTTGGGTACTTGGCAGATTCTTTATTATGCACTTATTTGTAACAATTTGGTAGATGCTACAGCTATTTTCCAGCACCAGTTACCAGAAGCATAACAAATAAAACTATAGGTATAGCACAAGTAATTCAGCTAAGATACTGATTACATCTAAATCAAGAAATTATATGGCGATCCTTGCATAGGTAAATTATTGATCAGCTGAGCGTGTGTCTTTGTATACAGATACATAATACGGTATTTAAGTAGATGCTACAGCTATTTTCCAGCACCAGTTACCAGATAGAAAGCTATAAGTATGGCACAAGTAATTCAGCTAAGATACTGATTACATCTCACACTAGAAGTTATATCAGGCCTGTGTCACTCCCCGTTTAGGTATCGAAAATGTATCTACATTATTACTAAGCACGCAGGCGGCCCCTCCGGGTGGTAAATTCAGTTATACGAATCGTTTGTCAAGAGTAATAAGAATGAAATTGGCTTGCAATGGATGTCTAGGTATCTAAACAAAAAGGTGCTGAGTTCTAACATTGAGTAGATATTTCTTTGAATTTCTTTGCTGAGTGAGACTTCTGTACGTTAGTATTATTTATTCTGTGGTTATATGGCGATCCTTGCATACCTAGATCAATTTTTGATCAGCTGAGCGCGTGTCTTCGTATACAGATACGTAAGGCGGTATTTTAGTAGATGCTACAGCTATTTTCCAGCACTAGTTACCAAAAGCATGACATAGAAAGCTAAAGGTATGGCACACACAAGTAATTCAGTGTCGGGCGCGCACGACCGGGACGTGACTAGCATGGGGACGCGCGCGGATGTGCGGATGCGGATCGGATCTAAGGAAGCTGACGGTTTAATGAGAACTGCTTTGTATTGGTGATGTTATAAACGCGAGCGGGGGGATAAAACGCCTATGCTAGTATTTTTTTATTTATTCATTTGGTTTGCTAATAGGTTGAACAACACACAAATTTATAGGTACCTACAAATACAAATTAGAGCATATAAGTTGCCAACCTACTTGGAGCGAATACAGTATTTGTCAAAACTGACAATATTCGTAGTTAACTTACACAAGTCTTAAAGTTGTATTAAATGCTCTCTTCCAATCTGGACTGGAAGAAAAGAAAAATCTTAGAATGTTACAGTTGTTTCTCTTCCCGCGCAGATCTTAAAAACCGATCGAGGGTAACTGAGAATGGGCGAAAATGCGAATCAAGGCTAGAAATAACACATCACTATTTTGATTCCTTATCCACTTTCTCGATAAAAATGTCCTTCAGGACTTGCGGCCCTAGACTCAACTCGACCCAAAATACTTTATCTGCCCCATAAAGGGTAAAGACGTGATAGTGTATGCATCAAATGCCTCTAAAAAATTCACACGATTAATTTTCGAGTTTCAGTTCGGATATCCAGCTGAAAATTCTCGTGACGCCGTTAGCAAGAAATCCTTGGCATCTAAGCTTGGCATATTTAAATTAAGCTGATATACATCTATTTGGCAATATCGCCCACGCACGTGCCGCGACTTTCGCCCGCCCAGCACTGGGCGGTAATTAGCGACTGACGCTTTGACGTCAAGTTTGGGTTCTATGTACTTATACGTAACTTCATAGTGTGAGGAAGTAGATGAGCGTAATATAGGTACGTTTTATAATTTCGAAAACAAGCCAAATCGATTAAGGGGTTTGTGTGTGCTTCCCTGTGCTTCCCGGCAGAATAGAATAGGACCACTCCAAGTCTTCCCGTGGATGTCGTAGAAGGCGACTTAGGAAACACAAGCTAAACAAAACTTATACACATCAATGAGACCTCTCCAACCCGTCTGGCCAGCGTGAAGAGTGTAGGCCAATTCCTCTGACTGCTCTGGCTGAGTATGGCTCTGGCAGAGAGGGTCGTACTCCTGTAGTGGAGACTAAAAAAGACCTGATGATTATGATGACATTGATCGATTTTAATTACACAGGTAGCTAATTATAATCGAACTATAAACTAAATCGCTCAACACTCATTACTGAATCACAAAACACTGAACTCCATAAAAAATATATATTTATGCTAATGTGGTATCATTAGCTTACTGGGTAAATTGGTAGGTATACTATTTCGGTGACCACGCCCACGTACTAAGCACGCGTCGCGAATTCCGAACAAGCTTTGGGCGGGTCATTAGCGACAACTTTGCGACAAGTGCTCACGTGATGTTCGGCGGTTTGACTTTACACATGTATTTGTACTTTACATAGGTATTTATTTATATATCACACTGTAGAGTACAAATAAGTAAATATATAAGGTCAAATCACACTGATTGAGCTAACCCCAAAGGTTTTTTAAACTTGTGTTAAGGGTTACTAATCCAACTATACTATATTTTATAATAAATACATATATAGATAAAACACCCAAGACCCGTATGAACATAAGAAAAACCTTAGAACGTATGAGCAGCTCGTACGTTCTAAGGTTTTTCTTATCTTCCTGCGCAGATCGTATTAGCCGATCAAGGAAATGGGCGAAAATGCGAATGTCCCGCGCAGATAGTACGAGTATATGTCGGTCAAGGAAATGCGCGAAAATAATAATCATATTAGCAACCCGTCACTGTTTTGATTCCTTTTTCCAACTTCTCGCCCACCATTACGCTAAAAGTAGCCTTTGGGTCTTTTTATCCTTAACGGGGCAGACAGAGCAATTTGGATCTTGCGGCTCTAAGCAGACAGGACTCAGAGCCGCAAGACTCAAAGGCCACTTTAAGCGTGATAATGGGCAAGAAGGTGGAAAACGGAATCAAAATAGTGATGGGTTGTTAGCCGCATCGCCTATTAACACTATTCGTATTTTCGCCCATTCATCTGCTCCATGAGGCTTATAAACGAGAAAGTCTTACTTAAAGGCTTTAACGATCTGTGCAGAAAGAGAGGCAGCAGCGAGTACATTTTAATATTTTTCTTTTCTCCCAGTCCAGTATGAAGGGTAAAGTCATCATCAGGTCGTTTTTAGTCTCCTCTGCAGGAGCACGACCCTCTATGTACCTACTACTGGAGCCATATATTTTAGCAAGAGCAGTCAGAGGATTTGGTCTACACTCTCCACGCTGGCCAGACGGGTTGAAGAGGTCTCACTGATATTTATAACACTCACTCGTCATCGATTAGGCAAGCCGATCTGACGCGTCCAATCATTGAATATTAAAATAAACAGTAATTTTTAAATCCATGACCTAAAACTACCTAAGCACAAAACAGATACATAGTAACAGGTGAAGTGTATTACGTAAGCGTTTGTTAAGACTATGATTAAAAAAAACATAATAGATATAGAAGAGATATGGACGGGAGTCCCTTCAACCGCAGCGCGCTGACGCGCCGCAGTCCCCCACCCACACCCGCGCGCTCACCCCCACAGCCTGAACCCAGGAGAAAACAGGAGCAGGAGGACACCCCAGAAATTGTATCTACTCCTGAAATACAAAGCTGGATGACACAAATTGAGCAGTGCCTGAATGAGGTATGTGCTATTTCAACAGAAGGTAAATTAAATTCTGAACAAAAACTGCGTATCCATTATTTGTGCCGAAAAGTAGGTCATGGGACAACGCAAATGGCCATCCATTATCAGTCTCTGAAGCAGAAAGCAATTTAGAATCATTATACCATCCACGATCTTAAGGAAAAACAGGACCTCACGCGTCAACTTCAGGAGCTTCAACAAACTGTCAAGAAGTCCACAAAACCAACTTCGGGAGCAGTGTCCTTCGCCGATATGGTCAAAAAAAGTGAGCAGAAGTTTGTACAGCCGACCAATTCAAGCTCTGTAGCTATTTATCCCTGCGACAAGATGAAATCGAGCGAAGAGACAAAAGCCCTCGTGCATAAGATAATAAAACCCGAAGAAATAAAGTTGCACGTGAGAGGTTTGCGGAAAACGAAGAACGGCGGTGTTATCATCAGCACCGATACCAAGGCTGACATAGAGAAACTCAAGCAGTCGCCGCACCTCACGACCTCTGGCCTCACCTTGGATGAGCCGTACAGACGTAAGCCTAGAATAGTTGTTATCGGAGATCCCTCGGTTATGCAGGAAACAGAAGTCTTCAATTGCATATACAATCAAAACCTAGCCGACGACCCCCAAGGCATCTCTCTGGATACTTTTTTGACCTCTATTAAGCTTAGTCATAAGTCGGGGAAGAAGGACTCCCAGACATGCAACTATGTAATCGAAGTTAAGGCACATATACGCAAGGCTATAATAACTAAGGACAGAGTGTTCGTGAATTGGTCGTCCTGCCCTGTGAGAGATTTCACCTTAGTAACGAGGTGTTACAAATGTCAGCAGTATGGACATGCGGCCAAGACATGCAGAGCTGACACCGTCACTTGCGGACATTGCGGGGTACTAGGTCACACAATTAAAGAGTGCACGAAAACCGCTGAGCCGCCGAAATGTGCAACATGCCTGCACTACAAAAAACCATGCAGTCACAAAACTGGTGACCCTGATTGTCCAGCTAAATTTATGGCCGAAAAAAGGTTCATTGACTCCATAGACTATTATTGTGCCTAAAATAGAAACAACGTCCTTTTATATTCATGTATGAATTACTTATATTATGATTTTTCTTTTAAAATATTGCAATACTTAGCTTTTAGGTAAATTTTACTTTTTATATTTTTATTATAATAAGTGTTTATTATTATTATTATTATTTTTAGGGTTCCGTACCTCAAAAGGAAAAAACGGAACCCTTATAGGATCACTTTGTTGTCCGTCTGTCCGTCCGTCCGTCCGTCTGTCAAGACCCTTTTTCTCAGGAACGCGTGGAGGTATGAAGCTGAAATTTATATCAATTACTCAGGTCTACTGTCCCTTGAAGCTGTGAAAAATCAAACTTCTAAGCCAACGCAATCAAAAGATACAGCCGTTTATGCCGCAAATTTTCGACACTTGCAAGGGAATCAAAACCTACAGGGTGCTTCCCGTGAACTCAGAATCTTGAAATTTGGTACGAAGCAACGTCTTATAGCATAGATAAAGGAAAAATTACGAAAACCATAAATTTTTAGTTACATCACATAATATATTTTTTTTAAATAATTTTAAACTTACTACCCATTTCCTCATAAACGCGTAGAGGTATTAAATTGAAATTCATACCAAATACTAAACCTTGCAGGTTTGTACGGAACCCTCGGTGCGCGAGTCCGACTCGCACTTGGCCGGTTTTTTTTGTTTATTCTCTGTAGTTATCATGTAGAACCGCGTTGTTGGCGAGTTCTGGTGACCCGTAACACAGGTTCTTCGGAAACCTAACATAGGCACCAGTTCTCTACATCTTTTATTGTTTATTTAATACAAATATGTTTATTTTATGAATACCTTGTAAGTTAGAGTAAGTTTTTTTTGTGGAGGAAAATAAATATACATTTTATTATATTATTATTATTATAAGCTTGTATTTCCTAAGTCGCCTTCTACGACATCCACGGGAAGACTTGGAGTGGTCCTATTCTACTCTGCCGGGAACCACACGGCTAAGGTAAAGTAAATGACGTAAAATATTAAACGTAGATAAGAGTTCTAACACATAAGAAAGCAGTAGGTACTAGTAACGATATGTTGTATTATAATATTAATTCTTAAGAAACTTGCACGTCCCAGGCACCCATTAAAACTTGTCAATTAACCATTAGTTTAACCGTAAAACAAGCTGGAAGACGATACCCGGTCGTAAACCGGGCAGTCACGCGCGGGCATCGATCCGGACCCGGGCATTCCGGAGCATAGCAGACGTGACCGCCCAGCAGCCTAAGTATTTTACCCGGATATTTTAGAGCAGGTGCCGTCGTTAAAATATTGTTTTGGAGTTTACTTTTGGCATGTGTTTTGTTGGTACAAAATTTTATCCATTATAGGCACGGAATAACTTAGGTTTAAACCACTATCCATTGAATAACAAAATATGGTATTCTCTTCCCGTGACAACTGGTCACTTGATTAGCACAAGAATACGTCATCATCAGTTGGGGGTGTTGCCACTGTGTGCAATCGAATTACTCGAGACCCCATAAATAAAATATTTTTTTGTTCTAGTAAGCCTTAAATAACCCTTCAAACTATTTTATGAACTACTGTTTACAGTTTTAAAGTGAGAACGTGAAGCTTTTCTTCGCACATTTTCCAAAAGTGGCCGTTTTTCGCAAATGTACGGAGAAAAGCTTTACGTTCTCACTTTAAACTGTAAACAGTAGTTCATAAAATAGTTTGAAGGGTTATCTAGGGCTTACTAGAATAAAATTTTAAATGATATCTCCGTTTCCTTTCAAATAATTTATTTCAAATGGGGGCAGCATTGGACTCCATGTATCATCTTAAGCATACACTCTTAGCTACAGTGATAAGAGTGTAAGTAAAACAACAGAGCCGATTGAACGCGCGTTTATTATTGGCTTTTAGAGATGACACCACAGATACAAAATAGGCCGATGCGTACATAATTCCTCAACATTTAATTTTTGGAACATGATAACAAACATTATTTGGTGGTACAAAAACTAGAATTAATCTAAAGAATGTGTAGGCCGTGTGGTTCCCGGCAGAGTAGAATAGAATCACTCCAAGTCTTCCCGTGGATGTCGTAAAGGCGACTTAGGAAACACAAGCTAAACAAAGCTTATAAACATCAATGAGACCTCTCCAACCCGTTTGGCCTGCGTGGAGAGTGTAGGCTAAATTCTCTGACTGCTCTTTCTAATATATGGCTCTGGTAGTACAAAGAGGGTCGTGCTCCTGCAGTAGAAAACAAAAAAGACTTGATGATGATGATGAATCTAAAGAAGGAGGAATCACCATCAAATAATCACATATAAAAATTATAAAATATAACATTTTGAAAATCAAGAAAAAAAATCAATATCATTATTAATTAACGGAATTACTACATTCTGGATGGCGATCGAGGAATTCTTTGAGAAATAAAACCTAAAAATTTTTTTTTTACCCTTCCTTTTCCTGGGTCTTACTACGCGAATGTCAGTGAGTCCTGGACTGTGGCCAACGGTACTTCACTATGCGGTACACACAGATACTACTAGAAAGTCCTTTTATGTGTATGAAAACCTGGCGTGTAAATTTTCAATACCATAAATAAAAAATTTACTTACAAACGGAAGGAATCTTTTTTACTACTTCCTTCAACGTTTTTCGACGAGTTTCTACCGCTCAAAATTGCAGATTTAGGTATTTTACAGTAGAGAATGAATGTCAGACCTAATGAATTGACATACACGGACTAAAAGTGACGATTCTAATTGAAGTCGATTTGACGTCAGATCGACACGCAAATTCACACAGAGGCTGTGTCTATCTTGGCGGTACACGACGCTTTTGATCTTCGGTGAAAATAATTACTTATCTTAACTTCCGAAAAGTATTTCTTGTCTTCATCAGTCGTCCACCAAATTGTTGGAACGGCTCTTCCACGGCATTAGGGGCACTATCACCTACTTAGGGCCGGGGGTGGTAATGAAATAAAAAATACCCACCCCTACATTTACCTGGGCGCGTGACCTGCATAGCAAGGGCAGAGCTCCCCGTGTGTAGATCCTCGTGAAAATCAGTTCATCACGAGGTTCACGTTTGTAGGAAGTGCCTGTTACAAATATATCCCTTGATAGAAAATGTTGGACCAGCTCATTGACATAGAATATTACAGACTAGCTATCTCAAACATTTTCTATTTTTTAAATATGGCGGCGTGAATTTTATCATACGTATTTAATTTTTAAACAATGAAATCTGGATACTTACCAATGGAAAGTTATATCTTTACACTTTGCCGTGCTCCTTGAATTCTTATAGTATGTTAACGAATCACGACATTTTTAATTATGTATACCATGTTTTGTATGGTTTTTGTTTATAAACAGTCGAAAGTAGGTAAGTACTAGTACCTTCTCTTTAGGGTTGCCTGTAAGAGATTGCTTCGGCGATAAGGCCGCCTCTTGTACCTTATATTATAGACACTTTCCTGTATTTGTAAATCTTATTTGGTGCATTAAAGATTTTTGTTTTGTATTGTATTGTACTAGGCGTATAAAAGCTAGCAAGCGACTAAGAGAAGTTTATGGAGATAGCTACAATTGAATGTCTCCTCTAGTTTTAGATAACAGCTCTTTGGTCCAACTAAACCCGAATGATCAAAAACCTCGTGTTGGAAGACATGTTATAAAGCCTATACTCCAGATATTGTCAATATTATTCACTAACACACCAAAAATAACTTTTTCTTGGTGGTTCGGTAAAATTTTTTTTTCGAAGATGAACGTCAATGAAAAATTAAAGGTAAAAGACCAGATATCGAAAAAATACTTCTTCTTCTTCCTTTTTAGGGTTCTGTTGCCAAATGGCAAACGGAACCCTATACTTAACTTATTCTTCATGTCTGTCTGTACTGATTCGTCATGTCTGTCTGTCCGTCCGTATGTCACAGCAACTTTTTTTTTTTCGAAACTATAAGTACTATACTGTTGAAACTTGGTAAGTGGATGTATTCTGTGAACCGCATTAAGATTTTCACACAAAAATAAAAAAAAAACAATAAATTTTGGGGGATCCCCGTACTTAGAACAGAAACTCAAAATTTTTTTTTTCATCAAACCCATGCGTGTTGGTATCTATGGATAGGTCTTCAAAAATGATATTGAAGTTTCTAATATAATTTTTTTTTAAACTGAATAGTTGGCGCGAGAGACACTTTCAAAGTGGTAAAATGTTGGTCCCCCCCTGTAACTTTTAAAATAAGCGAATGATAAAACTAAAAACAAAATATATGATGTACATTACCATGCAAACTTCCACCGAAAATTGGTTTGAACGAGATCTAGTTAGTAGTTTTTTTTTTAATACGTCATAAATCGTAAATTGTTACTTGCTGCTACGGAACCCTTCATGGGCGAGTCCGACTCGCACTTGGCCGCTTTTTTTTATTTTATTTGCGAAATGCAAAACGTGTAGATAAGTAAGAAAAAATTAAATGTACCTAACTTTAAAATCATTTACAAATAGGTAAAATAAACATAAAATTACTGAATACTTCTTGATTAAATTAGGAGAGTAAAACAATAAGTCTTACATAATTTAATTTAACTAAAAAAATAATAAAGAAAAGATGACTAAAATGATTGAAACAGCAGTGTCACCAACAAATTGTTTTTGTCCGCGGGGATAGTGGGCAGTTTTTTGAGGGTAGATATTAAAAAGGCGATGCTGTAAGTACTTTACGATTGGGATCGTGACGTGTGTGTGGGACCTTGCTTGGACATCGCAGTTGAGCTACGAAATTTTAAGAAAAATATTTTACGATTTTTTTTTTCCTGGAAGTATCTCAGTTGTAAGTGTAGTGGTGTAAAAAAAATATATAATTCTTTGATTTTTACGTTTAGGCTATATTTTGACATGTGAAATTTAAATAATATATTATGTGTGAAATTAATTTTATTACTAACATAGTGTATAAGCATTTTACTAACATTTATGAGTTTTAATTACTTGAATAAAGAATTTTATTATTATTATTATTTGATTAGTAAAACTTTTTGTTTGCGGAATCTTTTGTTCTATATACTTAGGTGTTTTTTGCTTTACATTCCATATTTTTCCTCTATGCTTCTATTCTTATTCTTCTTTGAGTTTGTAAAGATATCTCGTCTTCTTCTTCATCATCTTAGCGGGTTCCCGGTTGAATCCTCAGCTGTGCTGCTTCGGGGCCTAGGGTGCGCTTTCCCCCTTTTTTTTTCTACTCCAAATATAATAAGTTTATGCATGTCAACGGTCACCCAAGGATGCCGAAAACTTTGCGAAGTGGAGAAGAAATAGCCAGACCAGAAACAATTTGGGTATAGTTTTACGGGGTTATTCCCAATGTACTCATTTCTTTTAAAATCTAAAAAAAAAAAATTTCATACATTAATTCCCAAGTTACTCCACGAAATTAAAAATACTTTTTATTTTGTTCTCATTCTACTCCATAGGTATCTGGAATTATTCTCAAAGTACTCCACTGATATAAATTTTCAAAATACTCCATCTAAATAATTATAAAATAATTCATTAGGTACAGTCAGTCACAAAATTTCTTAAATATTGTAACAATATATTTCTGATTAAAGTTTCCTTCATAACTATATGTGTAGATAGAAGGCAGCTTATAGGTCTCCGTGGAGTAACTTGCGAATGAATGTATGAAATTATTATTTTTTTAGAACAAAAGAATGGAATACTTTGGGAATAACCCGGGAAGGCAATTGTAGCACGATATGGTTGTGCTTAGTCCCTTAGTCGTCTCTTACGACGTCCACAGGAAGAGATGAAGTGGAAGAGGTGGTGGAGGAAGTGGATTCTAGGCCTGAAGACACACGGCACGAAAATGATGTTTGTAAAAATATCTCTCTATTGCAATCTCGCAACCTCTGATGTCGTGGCCCCAACTAATAGCCAAGTGTAGTGGGGAAGTAATGGCATAAAGACATTTGCGGCATTCCGGGGACGTCGTAAATCAAAACTAATCCGAAAGTGCACTGCGGCGGTATTATGCGCATATCTGTACAAATGAACGATTGATGGTGGACAATATTTTATCGAAATTTCTTTATTGTGTAACCTGTTTAATATAACGGACTGAACAATTGAACATTTATTATCATTTGATCACCGATCTAGAGCGGCATGCGTCCAGCGCTTTCCAGCGGCCTTGGTCTGGTCGTCTGACCACCTTGTGTCCAACGCTTCGCTTGCCAGTACTTGGCGCCATTCGAGAACCTTTCTGCTTCAAGCGTGATGAATTGAAGATTAATGCCCTCAAAATATTATTTGGCATTTTTGGAACTGTAACTAGCTAACTTGAAATTTTTTCCAAACCTTACTTTTTAGCTATAGGTAGATTACAAGACAACGTGTCGTATATCTATATCGGCTGCACACTTCTGTATGGGAACGCCGATATTTTTTGCCGTTTTGTTTCCGGTAGATTAGAAATAGGACTATATTTCAAGTCTTCCCGTGGATGTGGTAGAAGGCGGCTTAGAAAATAAATACAAGCTAAACAAAGCTTATAAACATCAATGAGACCTCTCCAACCCGTCTGGCCAACGTGGAGGGTGTAGGCCTGTGGGACCTCGACCTGTCCCGGCACTCTAGGCGAGTAGGCACATAGAAGATAGTAGGAGAAGTAGAGAATAGAGACTCGATAACGATGGATTATATTAAATTTATTATCTGATACTGACAACTTTTATAAAAGAATAATGTTTAATTTATTAAGGTACAGATAGGATCAAGCAAGTGACCAGCGTAAGAGATGATGGTGGAATAATAATAATAAATATATAGGGACAAATCACACTGATTGAGATAGCCTCAAATTAACTTGTGTTATGGGATACTAACTCAACGATACTATATTTTATGATAAATACATATATATATATAAACACCCAAAACCCAAAATTTGAAAAAGGCCATTTTCCAACTTGCCCTGGCTGGGGATCGAACCCAGAACCTCCGGATTAGCGGAATAGAATGAGTGAAAAGGTATCAGTAAATGATTTGAAAATGGAATGAAAGGAAATTTGAAATGAAAAACGGACAGGATGAGATGAAGAAATGAGGATTGAATCATGCAGCATGCATATGAAATGCAGCATCGTTACAGGCCGAATCCTCTAGCTGCTCTGGCTGAGTATGGCTCTGGTAGTATAGAGAGGGTTGTGCCCCTGCAGTGGAGACTAAAGAAGACCTGTTCTTGAATTATACGTTATATAATTGAATCGTTAGACTGTGATCATCACTTATTTATTCAAATAATTATAATAAAAATAAATAATAAGTAAATATATGTATACGGACAAATCACACAGATTGAGCTAGCCCCTAGTAAGTTCGAGATTTGTGTTATGGGATACCAACTCAACGATACTATATTTTATAATAAATACATATATAGATAAACATCCAAGACCCAGGTCAATCTGAAAAAGATCATTTTCCATCTTGACCTGACCGGGGGTCGTCGTCGTCCAAAAATGTTAAAAAAAGATTGATATTTCTACCCTCCCATCTATTAGTAAGTAGGAAGTAGTAACACGTAAATTTTTTTTTCAAGAAAAATATTCGACGCACCTTACAACGATATCATTAAATTGTCAGCGAGCAGCAAAGCGTGGGTCCGTGATTTATAAGGCGTCAATAGACGACAGAATAGTATAAAATAGTCTTAAATCCATCGCGCAGACGCAAACCTGTCTCTGATGAGGTAGGGTTGGCAAAATAGCTTTTATGTTTAATTACCTTTTTGCAATTTTTCACGGACGAATGTACATACTAACATTTACTTACATCATTAACATCTATTGTAAATATAATGCAAATAAATGATTATTAAATCTTGATTCCTGATTCTTGTAGATACGAGTGCTATAAGAAGATTATTGAATCTTTCTACTTTGCAGTTTGGCTGAGGATGGTAAGGTATTTTGTAAATTTAATTTAATTTTTCTGATTCTTAATTTTCTTTTGTTGTATTAAAATTAAACGTTAGTGCACGTAATTACTCGGGGCGTTTACAGGTTACATGAGTAGTTTAAAGTCAGGATAAAGTTTTCAAACTTTTTACGTACAGAGGAAACCCCATATATATCCTACATATCATAAACGCCTGATAAGTATTTTTAATGAGACACATTTTAACTATCGTCATTACTAACACCATCCCTTCTGTGTGAACACGTAACATTGTGATTTAAGTCCTATAAATATCAAAATTTACGAAACAGCAAGAAATCCCTTTTGCCATCCCTGGTTACATTACGCGCACGTTTTTACATCGAACCGCGAATTCATCGCATACATTGTCTTAGTATGGACAAAATAAGTGAGTCGGAACTATACGTAAGAAGCTGCTCTTCCACTCGTCTCTTAGACCTTTGAAGTGGCCTTCTGTCATGCTAAAAAGAACTTTATAACGATTGCTGTTAAGTCAAAAATTTGTTGCGAAAGATTAATAAAACATCTTATTTAGAGTTGATAGAATTTGAACTTTATGCTTAGGAAATATGGTTTATTTTTTAAACGAGGGGTTGCATATCAACAAAATTCAATATGTTGGATACAAAAAGTGTGTGATGATGGAGAAGTAAGCAGAAACTTATTAAGCGGCTTTGACGAAGATGCCAATTGTCGATCGTCGTATTGTTCCATTTTATTTATAGGATTTTTGTCTGGATCTCGGATTTTCGGGCCAATGCGAGTTTTTACGGGCCAGATGATCCGAGGAATTTATTGAAATCAACGTCAAACGAAACTAAGTGCCTCTTATTGCCTTTTTTGACGAGTTTTTGATATTGTGTAATTTCCTTTTCAATGTATGTATTTTTAGGGTTCCTTACAAAAATGAAGAAACGGAACCCTTAAAGGATCACTCGTGGGTCTGTCTGTCTGTCTGTCCGTCCGCCTGTCACAGCCAATTTGCTCCGAATCTACTGGACCTAATGAGGTGAAATTTGGTAGAATGGTGTAATCCTGTGACCCAAACACAGATGTGCAAGTATGTAAATAAATATTTTTTTAAATTAAGGGTCATTTTCGGGGGACAAATTAGGAAATTTAAAAAAAAAGGTTTTCCAAACCTTACGGTGTCATATATCAAATGACAGGGCTCGTAATGAGAATCTCAAATAATTTTATTTTATTATTGTAAAATAAAAAGTTTTGCTTTTATTCATGAAAAAAGACAAAAATTGACCATTCCCCTCCTGATCTCCGAAACTACTGAGCATAAAATAAAAAAAAATACGAAATATAGTTCATTGCTTGTAGATTACGGGATAACTTATAAGAATTCAATTAATTGTACGGAACCCTCTCCACGCGAGTTAAACTCGCACTTGGCCGGTTTTTTTGCAAAAATCCGATCAGATTCATTCAAAACATGTACTTAGTAATTTCTAAGATAGGCTATTTGTTCTTTTTGATAGGGAAAAGCTTTTGCCAAAAATTATTAAAAATCCAGAAGATAGGAACAGGAACCTTGTGTTGTCATCTACTCTAAGTTCTGTGTTCAGTCACTAGGTAAATCGCTACTTAGAGTGGAAAACTTCCGACCAACTTGGCCAAACTTAATAATTGTTCAATTTTATTAGCGTTTCAATGTCGTAATCTTTATCATCGTGCTTGATGGCTGTAGCCATGCATACCTTCCTAACATGTAGCATGTTGATTCATGATAATTCCCTCCCTGCGTCGATGTTTCCCATACATATGATTTAGGGATTTTCAAGGCAAGAGTGAATAGGCATTTTTTGAGTCTGCGTGATACACCTTAGACCTCATTTTAGCTTCCCATCAGGCTAGATAGAGGTCAAACGCACTCAAATCTCTAAAAAATAAATAAAAAAAAGATGTTGGCTTTTAACAGGTAGATACTTAGAGGCAGCTCACTATAAGGATCATTCGGGAATAAATCAAATATTTTTTTGCGTACACAATACCTATTTGATTAGTCACTATTGCATTTGGGAAAAGGTTTTCAAAAATCATTTAAGTATGCAAGCTACGGCTTTTTCTCTCCACAGTTCACACGGTCTTCGTATCTTAGAGAAACCAGTAGGAGTGTGAACTAGCTGGAAAGCGGACCTCGGACTCCGCAGCAATAACCACAGAAGACAGTAAGAGGATACAGAACGGAATCTCCTAAGGTACGCGCAATATGCGTCCTCGTTCCCCGTCCCCGCACCTCTCCCCCGTTCTCAACTTGTCGAGGGGCGAGAGCAGGCAAACACACACTGGCACACGCGGCCACACAAGAACGGGGGAGAGGTGCGGGGACGGAGAACGGGGACACATATTGCGCGTATACCTTAGGAGATTCCGTTCTGTATACTCTTATTGTCTTCTGTGGCAATACTAAACATGCACTGAGATAAAGCACATTTTATGAAACATTTGTTTTAATATTATATGTATGTTTTATGATCTAAACGCGTTATCTAGGTCACCTCCTTAGCTGTGCCGCTTCGGAGTCCGAGGTGCGCTTTCCGGCTTTTTCATCTATAAAAATAGTATCCATTATGTACCTTTGTCCAAACATACTCAAGACCGTGCGAAGTGAAGAAGAAAAACTCTTAAAAGATAAGTAAATAATTAAAATGAAATCGTCGCAGACCTATTTTTTTCTATGGCCTAAGTATACATTTCCTTACTCCCAACTACAAGCAACTAATAATTCTTATTTTAAAAACTTTTTTTACTATCCATCTTTGTGCCACTGCTGGGCAAAGACCTCCCCTCTTTCCTTCCATGATTCTCTATTCTTCGTCTTCACTTTCCAATCTTTGTCAAATGCACGCAAAAACTTCAAAGACGAAAATATTTTTTGATTGGTCTGTTTTTATAATTTATCCGGAATCGATAGCATTGTCTTCGAGTACCGCCGTTACAGGAAAACATAAACCACTCGCGCCCGCCATTAAATGGTGTAAGGTGATAAATATTTTCATTGAATTCCCTTTTTGCCCTTTTCCACAGTAAACGGAGTCTGGTAAAGACCGGGTGGTAATGTTATTGCCAATTAAACAAAAACCCTGTGATCAGGATTTTTCAATTTGTCATCGTGGTAGAGCGGTAGCAAGAATATCATATGTAGGTAACTACAAAGTATTAGAATAGAAAACTCTTTATTCAGTGATAAAAGTCAAAGTCAAAGATAACAATAAAAGTCACTAAGTACACTTACAAATATATTATAAGCCAATCAATACTTTAACAGTTCGAAAAAACTTAAACATTAGGTAACTAAAACTAAAAATAAATTTTATCACTATCTTACTAGTGATATCCACTGGGCTTCCGTGGAACTACGATTATAGACTAACATACTGAAATAACATTTACAGGGAAACATGTGGTGCTAGGCACTAACCTTTGAGGCTTATGTCTAGCAGTGGGCATCTCTTGTGGCTGAAATGATGATAAAAGATGGTGCGGTTTCCTATTTGCATGTTTCCAAAAAAGGTTCAAGTTATGAATAGGAAGTAGGAACTATTAGTAAAAATATATGCCTCTCAGGGGCAAAAGTTCAGTAAAGCATATTTAGACAGATACAGACAGAAGTACAGAACTTAACCGTTCCAAACTACTGAGGCACCAACTACGAGTAAGTCTGCCTCATTCAAATCGAAAGTGTTTTATTTATGTCAATAGTTGAAATACGGTTAAAAAAAGAGTTAGATACTTCGGAATTTTACCACATAGTGCCAATGAAATCGCGTCTCACTGCGTTATTCACACCTGAGCGTCATAACCCGCCAAAATTCTTGCATACATTGACGACAAATCTACTCATTGTCCGACTTTTTGTCGGCACAAAGGGACCGAGGCAGGCGCGCGAGCGATCCCAGCGATCCATCGATTTCGTATCGATAAAACGAAACGCACAATGTCATATACGAGTAATTGTATATAATTGGTATTTCTCGAGAACAATGACACCAAATTACTGTTTGAGTGAAATAATTATGGTGTTTTTTGCACTTCATCGAGTCTTTGTGAGCCCGATACATTCGATTTTATTGTTCGTTTGTAGGATCCGAAATGTCAAGCGTTTCTTTTTAATTTAATTATGGCCTATGTTATTCCTAACTTTAATAAACGTAGCGTTTGGTGCCGAACAGTGTATGTGGCGTCATTATACTTATAAATTACGCTTTTTGTGTATAAAATGGATTCTTCGATTTTCATGTTCTGAAGAATGTGTATAGTTTTTTCAAAAGGTAGGTAGGTATTTCTAGAAACTCTTAGAACAGGAATATAAGTAGATATTTGCCTTATTTCTACGATAAAGTGACATTTTCTGATAGGCTAAATAATAATTGAAAGGTTCAATTAATATTTAGCCCTATCCATCACTTTTAACATGCCTTATCTAGACTGGATTATGGATTTTTTTATATTTTGGAAGTTTCTGTAATAAATGTAGAGGTACAATACAATACAATACAATACCCTTTATTGCACAAAAGTAAAAAACAGAACATTATTATCTTAAAAATTAGGAAATGCGCAAAAGGCGTTATCGCTAAGCAATTTCTTCCAGGCAACCTCGTTTATATAGAAAAAAATGATGGGAAATTAGGTAGTCCGGGGTGGTCAATATAATAAACATACTTATATACAATAATTATAATAAACATACATACACCTAATACTTAAATACATACATACAACTTACACAAAGAAAACATAACAGGACAAAATGAAGAAACTAAGTGAAAACAAGGGAAGGATTACCTTTCATAAGGATAGAAAATGCGATTTTACTTGGGATTTAAAGAGGTAGTAGTAAGAGGTAGGGTTATAAACCATTTAAGTACTTTTGTAAGATCATAAATAAGGTATGCCGTGATCTGAAATAAAATAAATCATTTCTTTCTCAAATCTTCCTTCATCTTCCATGAGCTTACTTTTTCCTCCACCGATTATACTTGATATACATTTTTTCTGGGAGTCTCCGGTTAAGTATATCCCGATAGCTTTTCTACAAGTCTATTACCCGTCAACTGCAGACGAAGTGAAGGCTAAACTAGAAGTTTAAAGTATAATCTTCCAATCCGGAGTTGATTTTTTACCGGTTTATGTTAAATCGTGAATCGCTGCTTTTTGTGGAAGACGCTTTATGTCAGCCCCCCACCGGCGCGGAGTTTTTACGTTTTATTCAAAGTTTAAATGAATAAGAATAGTGTTTGAAAAAGCGCTTGCGTTTGATTTAGTACAACGTTTATGCTATACTTTACGAATTTACAGATAGAACACATGGTTCTCTTGGATTAATTTATTCTTTAACTTGCTTGCATGTGGCTGTATAATTTTGCGCTGGAATTTTCTATACATTAGTCTACTTGTCATGAACATTTATCCTAGGTAAGTCGCTTAAGGATTTTCAAGTTGGAGCTTTGTAGCCTCGTCTCTACATCTTTTGAATTTTAGAGATATGACTATGGACATTTAAACCAGTGTACTCTTAGATTAATGTAGAGTTGTATTATATTTGTAAAGTTTGAATCCACTTAGCACATTACTAACGTGTTTGTCCTCAACATTGTTAGTTATTTGAACAGAAGACCATGACAACTGAGGTGGATATCAAAATGATCTGTTTATGAAATATGTTTGTGCCTTTATCTTCGTTGTCTGTATCTACTTAGGTTATACACCCAAGTTGTATATCTTAATTAGAGGATAAAAAAATGTTAGGTAGGTAAATGAAGTATCATTTCAGTGATAATAGAAATTGTCATAAATTTTTATGGAATGAGCTTGTTTTTATAGCCTCCGATCAACTAGGTATATTTAATCATCACATATAAAGTAGTCCAGATAAACATTTTGAAGAACAATGTGAAGTAAGTAGCGTTGTTTAATTGATTTAATTGGTGCATCAATAAGAGATATCAGATGGTAATTATCCGGCTCATTAATTACATTATAATTACGACAGAGTCGACTGTCGGCGGCGACCACTGACGACCGCATTGATCAATTCCGATTCAATGCGATTGTATTTGTATCGATTGTTATACATTTTCAATGTAATTTTTATTTTTATTTTATTACAGTACAAACATGTTAAGACTACAATATGAGGGTCTTCAAATACACATTCTTCTTCTAAGCGCGTTCCCGTTTGCATCCTCCTAAATGCTGCTTCGGAGTTCGGGGTGCGCTTTCCCGTTTTTTCTTCTCCAAATATAACATGCATTGTAGCACGAGATGTTTGTGCTTTGTCCTTCAGTCGTCTCCTACGACATCCACAGGAAGAGATGGAGTGGTTTTATTCTAACACGGAACCATACGGGTCTTCAAATACACAATACAATACAATACAATACAAAAATCTTTATTGCACCAAATAAAAACAATAAAAATTAAAAAGTTTACGGAACTTATAAATAAATAAGGTACAAGAGGCGGCCTTATCGCCGAAGCAATCTCTTACAGGCAACCATAAAGAGAAGGAGTGCGAAGTATATGAGTAAGATAACAGGTGGCGCAGTAAAATTTAAAATATAAATTATAAATAACCAATAGATATTAAAATACTTATACAAAGTATATAACATTATACAAAAAAAGATATATTTATATAAATAAATGAATATATATATATATTCATACCTATATATACATAGCATAATAATAAATAATTTATTACATACATACAAATAAATAAATATCACAATGATGTAAACAGAAATAGTAGGGGAAAGAGATGAGGAACTAAACAGAAGTAAAAAAGTGATTTTTAGTTAGGGTTTTAAATTTATTCAAAGTTTTGGCGAATCGAATGGAAAGGGGTAGAGTGTTCCAGAGATGAATAGCATAGACAGTAAAAGAATATTTGTAGAAATTGGTCGAGTGGACTGGAATATTGAGAAGAAGTTTATCTGCACTGCGTAGAGGCCTTGAAGAGGTTCTAAAGAAAAAACGTTCCTTGAGGTACCTACTCAGGATATGTGGGACTAAAAAGGATGGAGTATAGGAGAGAAAGGATACACATTGTCTCGTCTTTATCCGTAACGGGCCAGACAGATCCCAGGGCCGCAAGACCCAAAGGCCCCGCTTAGCGTTATATAGGCTTACTCATTGATGAACAAGGGAGCACATACGTACCTACATACAACGTACATTTAACACCACCACAAAGTAAGTTCACCACAGAAAAAAGTATGTGTAAAAGTATGTGTAGCGAAATTAGTCAAAATCAATTTCAACTAAGTAAATTCGTCACATTTACCTACCTATGACGAACTTAAACATAATTTTAATGCATGTGACAAACTTACTTGGTTTGGTGGCAAATGACCCGATTTGAGGGGATATTCTAGCTCCAATATTTTTCCTTTGCGTGCGTTCTTCTCACAACGAAAATATCCACTTTCATTCATCGAAAACAAAGCACACGTGCACATGTGTGTGTGCCATAGCGACACAGGCACAGACACCACACCGAGCGGTGTGCGTAAGGATCGCGCGGTTTCGCGTCGATCATGGCTGCGACCAAAAAATCGCACCACTATCGATACGACGGATTCGGACCATCGGAAATAGGGCTGGCAATTGCCAAAAAAAGTGGCAAAAACAATTAAAACCTTTGCCACTTTTGTTACAATAACTAAATATTTTGTTTTGTGTAAGTCGGCAACTCGCGTAGCAAAAAAAGAGGCAAAGAAAATCTCGTCCATTTTCATATAAGTAGGTACTCGGCAATGTCCTAACTACAGCTGTCATGTGTATTGTTATCGATCTACTTATGATGTCGAATCAAAAAAGCGCAATAAAAAATCGGACTGTAAATTACACAATAAGCTAAGTAACAAAATTTTTCAATTTGCAAACCGATGTGCACAATAAAACTGAATTTCACGTGGATGAAGTCGCGGGCATCATTTAGCCTACTTTTAAAATGAAAACTTATTTATTATTGAAAATTATTAATCCATGACTAAGTAGTATCAATACAAAATAATATAAGTAGTAATTATCCATAAATTGGTGAATAGTCAGGAAAATATCTTGAAGAAAGGAGGCCAGGAATAGAGCAAAATGGAAGAAGATCGTAAAGGAGGCCAAGACCCACAAGGAGTTGTAGCGCTACAGAAGTAGGTAAGTATTTGTGGATCAAATAATATTTGTGCACGATTTCTTCTTTAAAAATAATGTCAGATGAACTGAAGAAGCCTTTCTTGAAAATGAAATCGTTGCGCATGAAGTTTTTGTTCGTTTAGTCGCCACTTACGACATTCACAAGAAGAGATGAAAAGAAAAACACGAGCCACATAATTTATTTTTTCATCTCTTTAGTCCTTCGTGATTTTTGATTGAGGGAGAAATAGGAAAGGGGGGAATTTGGCTTTAGCGTTATTTATTGACGGATTACAATCAACTTTGAGATGTTGCAAAAAAAACCAAAAGGAGGAGTGGAGGGGGAAAAAAGAAAAAGTTTGCTCAGCGTTATATATGGACAGATTTCACTGAAATAGCTTTGCTAAGCCAAGGGAAATTGTCAGTTATTGCATGGTTATAAGAGCTCGCGAGGTCTACTGTTCTCACAGAACCACTAGTAATATACCTAATAGGTATCACGTTTCACGAAAGAATAAATAAACTTAAAACTTAACACAACCTCACAAATCCAATCCAAAAAGTAATAAATCGGCAACCCTACTGTAATATACATGGTAGAGACGCCGCACAGACATGTTTACGGCCCAATTATTTGTATGGATTCCTCCACAGTAATGATTTCTTGCGTCCGTCCGCCCGTCCGTCTGTCCGGTGGACGTTTTTCGAACGAATTTCAATCGTGTTAGATTTATGGAATCAATAAACTCATCAGTGATCTGATGGGTTTTTTGGTAGTTATATTAAGGTCTTTTTTAAAAACAGATATACGGCTTATTTTTTATTTTATTTTATTTAAATTTTATTGTACAAAATACAATTTGTTTAGCACAATAGGCGGACTTAATGCTAAAAGCATTATCTGACAGCCAACCTTTGGGTTGTTAGAAAACTCAAAATGGGGATAAACAATATTAATTTAATTTCAGAGCATTCAGATATATATTTAATTTCTACATAAACTACTTTTACCTGATGATAAGTGGTTATCGAAGCGTAAACGACGTGTAATTGACATATGCGTAATATATCGAACCACGGGCTATACAAGATCACTGTAGAATAATGAAATAAAAAAAAAAGGTGGCATTCCGGGAGTGCCGAAAGAAGTGAAAACTTGAACAAGGTCACAAAATACAGAAGTTTTTATTAAGGCCCCTCCAGTTCAGAACCAAGAAAACTTTGAGTGTTTTTAAAAAATCACTGTAATTAAACTACTACAGTTTATTTCTCAAAAAATTTACATAAAAATCTTAAGGATTTTCATATTAGATATTAGATAACACGATTGAGCATTTTTGGCTCGATAGAAAAAAATCACAGACATACTTCTAAATTTGCCTAAATTTGCCTTTATAATACATATTACTATTTTATACAATCACCTTTTTATATGAAAATTATACCAAAAAATGTATTATCTAAATATCTATCTGTTTTTGCTACAGAAAAAATTATAAATCCCGCGCCATATCCGTCCCCGTTCCCCGTCCCCGCACCTCTACCCTGTTTTCGCCTTGTTAAGGGGCGAGAGCGGGCGAACACACACTGCACAGTGCACGCGGGTGCACAGGAACGAGGGAGAGATGCGGGGACGGGGAACGAGGATGCATATTGCGCGTACCTTAGGAGATTCCGTTCTGTAAACTCTTACTGTCTTAAGTAACAAGGTGGTGTCGGTAACAGTGTCGCGAGTTCAATGGTTTTTTCCCATCTTAAAGTGCCCAACGATCCTAAAGCAGTTTTCACTTTAAAAAAATCTGCATTTCCATATTATGATAACTACGAGTATACCGATTATGATGACCGGAAGATATAAGGTTCTTTGTTAAGTAAATAGCTACAACATTTACAAATTATTTGGTATTTAAATTTATGGTAGTACTCGTAAGTCTATTTCTTTTTATGTTATTCAAACTAGTGTTAATTCAATTCCAACAATGTTTTCTCATGCAATAAGCGACCCGCTAAGTAATTGAACTGTTATTTAGTAACATGCTATGAAATGACAAATATTTACACAATATTCGGACAATTGATTTGATTATTTGGAAATTAATGACTGCTATTCTTCTTGCTCGTCCACGAATTATATTTACTCAGCTGTAAAAATACGAGTAGTGTCTATAGTTTTATGTCTTTGGACGGTTTCTTTTATGAATTGACCATCAGGGGATGTAGCTCAGTGGTAGAGCGTTCGCTTTGCATGTGAAAGGCCCCGGGTTCGATCCCCGGCATCTCCAAAATTTTGTGGCCAAGCTGTTTTAATTAGCAAAGATAATTAATTTTTGTTATTGAATATCTATGAGAATTTTCAAAATAAAATAAAGTTATGGTTCAGCTTTACTCAGGCTTTGTACAGTGTCTTGCGGATGCAATATAATAACTTCAGGGCATTGTTTCGGCTCCCTCGTTTCTGCAGCGCCTCAGGCATGTTCGCTGATGCAGCAGTAGACGACTTTTTTGCAATCATGCGCAAGAAAACATTGTCATTGGTACGCAGAGTGCGGGGGAGCAGGAATTAGGTCTTGATTATGATAGCGGACAGGATGGATGCCATCTTCAGGAGGTTCACTGAATTGCATGTTTTACATTGTAATCGGTGAATCTTCTGTTCATGGATTGTTACGTCTGTCAACCTTCAAACTTTTTTTTTTAAGATTAACATTCCAACATTTGAAATTTTTCTGATTGTAATTGTATGGACTCACAATGTATGAAATAAAGGTTTTTTTTTTAAGTTATCGATTTACTGTCTGACTCTATGTGGGGATGTGACTCAGTGGTAGAGCGTTCGCTTTGCATGTGAAAGGCCCCGGGTTCAATCCCCGGCATCTCCAAAACTGTGCGTGCTGCAGCATTCAATACTTTTTACAAATATCTGTATTAGGTATAGTTAGCGATAATGCTGTTCTTTTGTTTTATTTAAAAGATTGGTAGAGATAAGTTACCAGCGGATGTTTTAAATGTATCTCCATGTGGGGATGTAGCTCAGTGGTAGAGCGTTCGCTTTGCATGTGAAAGGCCCCGGGTTCGATCCCCGGCATCTCCAAAATTTTGTGGCCAAGCTGTTTTAATTAGCAAAGATAATTAATTCATGTGTGTTATTGTTATTGAATATCTACAAGAATTTTCAAAATAAAGTTGACGATTTACTGTCTGCCTCTATGTGGGGATGTAGCTCAGTGGTAGAGCGTTCGCTTTGCATGTGAAAGGCCCCGGGTTCGATCCCCGGCATCTCCAAAATTTTGTGGCCAAGCTGTTTTAATTAGCAAAGATAATTAATTCATGTGTGTTATTGTTATTGAATATCTACAAGAATTTTCAAAATAAAGTTGACGATTTACTGTCTGACTCTATGTGGGGATGTAGCTCAGTGGTAGAGCGTTCGCTTTGCATGTGAAAGGCCCCGGGTTCGATCCCCGGCATCTCCAAAATTTTGTGACCAAGCTGTTTTTAATTAGCAAAGATAATTAATTTTTGAATTGTTAATGAATATCTATAAGAATTTTCAAAATAAAGTTGACGATGTACTGTCTGACTCTATGCTTTGCATGAGAAAGGCCCCGGGCTCGATCCCAGCATTTCCAAAATTGTGCGTAAAGCATTAAAGACTTTTTAGGGTTCTGTACAAAAAATTAAAAAAATGGAACTCTTACCACGTCCGTCCCTCACAGCCAATTTTCTCCGATTCTGCTGGACCAAATCAGGTTAAATGTGGTAGGATGGTGTAATCCTATGACCCAAAAACAGATGTGCAAAGTAAATAAAGTTTTGCGAACCTTACTGTGTCATATGTCATATATCAAATGAAAGGGCTTGATATAAGGATTGTAAAATATGTAGTTTTGATTTTATTCATGAAAGAAGACGAAAATGACCATTCCCGCCCTGATTGCCGAAACTACTGAGCTTTAAATTTTGAAAAAAAAATATAAAACTTAGTTCATTGCTTGTAGATTACAGGAAAACTTATGAGAAGTACGGAACCCTCTTCACGCGAGTTTAACTCACACTTGACCAATTTTTTTAAATTCAAATAACTGTATTATAGTTAGGAATAATGTCGTTGTTTTGTTTTATTTATATGATTGGTAGAAATACGTTACCGGTGGATGTTTTACTGTGTGTAACTTTGAGAGCATTAGCTTTGCATGTGAAAGGTACCGGGTTTGATCCCCGGCATCTCCAGCTTTTTGCATTCTAGTATTTTTGTTTCAATTAATTATTTAGTTAGTTTTAATCATTATTTGTTTTGTTTTGTTTTAACCATATTTAAATATTTGTTCTTATATAAAAAACGTAACTTAAGACTTGTCAAAAATAGGTTAATAAGGGAAACTTATCACATCAAATATCATCACACTTTGGAAGTTTCCAGAGAAAGCTTCCCTGTTAGTTTTCACCTCAACAGTCAGCAAAGCTCCTAACTCGCCTTTGGCACCCTCGTCACGTACTTATATCGATCCCGCTGAAGCCTCCGCTGCCAGTACTGCACAGCTTCAAGTTTGTTTGGAAGTAAGTATCTTGGTAATTTTTCAGTACATTAATAATAATAATAATAATAAAACTTTATTGCACCAAAACACTTGAAAAAAACTTCTATACAAAAAAGAAATGCACGGTGTACAATAGGCGGCCTTATCGCCAAGGCAATCTCTTACAGGCTACCTTTGGGTGACAGGATTGGCTGAAAAATAATAAATAGGTGGTGCGATTGTAAAACTACGAGTAGTAATAACCTAATTATATGGTGATATCAAACAGTAAAAATAAAGAGAAGATGGAAATCCTGTTATTAGGTTTTTATAGAGCATATCCTACAATGTTTATTCCCAAACATGGTTGAAGTCAGGCAGGGTCCCGAATGCCATCTAGTGTTTGTTTAAACCAATCATAGATTGGCTCTGGTTTATTCTTTGAGTTGCGGAGGACAGACGGCAGTCGCTCGGTGTAAAAACTAGTAACCTTGTCAAATCAGTCGTCGGTTTGGTAGCGGACCCTGGGCTCTGAAGCGTTACCGCTATGGATGCAACCGGGAATACGCTCGGATGACGAGGGTTGACGTCAGGCAGGAGGCTGGTCGTAAAACTAAAGCCAAATCATTTAAACAGTTTCGGCTATATCTTCTACATTTTGTAAGGTCTTTGGCATCCTTTGGTAACCTTTATCATGCATAATTTATTTGGAGAAGAAAAAGTGGGAAGCGAACCCCGGGCTCCGAAGCAGTACAGCTGAGGATGCAACCGGAAACGCGCTAAGATGAAGAAGATCTTAAAATGTTGGTAAAGCCACATTTCATCTAACTACTGTGTTCTCGACATCAACAATAGCTTGTCTGGTAAATAAAGCCTATCAGTCTTATTATAAAAAAAGGTCTTAATCTAGGTTTAGTACGGTAACAAATGCCAAACCTACGATAAACTGTGTTTCATTATAAAACCTCCAACAAAGACGGATCAAGATAGTTCCACGATAGTTGAAAAAATGCTCCGTTTTTCATAATAATATAATTTCTTCGAAAAGATTTTATTTGAAAAGGAATTAATCTATAAATTAATTTAATTAAAATTATTATGCGTATCTAATGTTACCAAAGACCTCTTATTTATTGATCTAATTAATAAAAATTATATAATTGACAGTAAAAAAAGTTATTGCAATATCAATTGGAACGCAACAATGTTAACAACTTTAACAACGCAATTCTGTATTTAGTCTGTGGTCTATCGTCATCTCCTCTAGGAGTAATATTGTTCTGTGATCGTCAGTCATATTTCCCGCCCAGAGTTTGTTTACGTTTGTGATATTGTAATTTGTGAATAATCTTGATAAATATTGTTTTTATATGCGTGTTGTGTAGTGTTAGAAATATCAAATCGTGTTTACAATGTTTTGAAATAAAAAAAAAAACGAACAAAAGAGTTGAAATTGTGCTTTATAAGAATTTTGTCATGAAAACTTACGTTGAAATCATCTTCATGGCAGTTTCAACACATTTCCTGGATATAATAAGTATTTATTAATAGCCATCAGAACTCCACCGACAAGAGCAAGCTCTTAAATTAAAGAAAAAGAAAGAAGAATAGCTATCAGGTATGTTTTCAGTTTTACTACGATTTCGATGTTTTATTTTGATTTACGTTATGATTTTAAACATAAGTAAAAGTTTAGCACGAACCTACTAGGGCCCGATGTGGTTTTTATCAAATAAAAACAACAAAATTCAATTATCAATATCATGTCAATATGAATAAGACGTTTGTTTGTACAATTGTAGGTGATAAATAAGTTAAATCTAGCTTAAACTACCCCTGTAGGTGGTTTAGCTGTGGTCTAAATTTTATCCACGGTTTATGTCTTAAACCTCGTTATGTAATAAGATTTTCCTTGTTACTTAGTTTAGATTGACTTTAAAACTCGATTTATCTTTAGACCTTGTTTTATAATAAGACTGTATCTGTCTTAATATGAAACTCGGACCAAAGTTAGTACTTGGCTTAAACCATAATTTGCTCAAATGAAGTTGACACTGATGGGTGAGAAAATTACATATTGGTAGGTGTCAACTTATTTTAGGTGGATAATGTTTTAACTCTATTAATAAAGTTAGTCCACGTTTTTATTAAGACGGTAAGACTTTAAGTCCGCCTATATTATTTGCAATAAATACAATACAATACCTTTTATTGCACAAAAGAAAAATAAAGGATATAATTATCTTAAAAACTAGGAAATGCACAAAAGGCGGTCTTATCACAAAGAAATTTCTTTCAAAATAAAATGAAATGAATAAATGTTAATATGTTTCATAATTCAATTAACACTAAAGTTTTTAGGAATACTTATAAAAAGGAAGCTTTCCTGTTAGTTTTCACGTCTACATTCAGCACAGCTCCTAACCGCGCCTTTGCACCCTTATCACGTATTTGTATTGATCGCGCTGAAGCCTCCATTGCCAGTACAGCCTCAAGTTTTTCAGTTCAATTATACGATTTTGGGGAGAATATTCTATGCTATAATCATAATTAGTAGGTAATTCAGTGGTTGGTCATCTTAGTTCGCTTTAAGTTCATCATCATCATTTCATCATGGAATATAGGAGGTTAAAAAAAAACTAGCTTCTTAGGCGTTGCGCGGTCTGTAAGCACCCCGCGGGTTTTCGTGCAGCTGTTACCCTTAAGGTTGACAAAATCCCATGTCCAGTTGAGAAATGGGTAAAAAACTATAGCCAGTAAAGGAAAAATAAAGAAAATTATTTGAAGAGGGTAGATTTTCTATGAAAATGGGGGTTTGTAAAGAAACTCAAATTACTTTGAGTGCATGTAGAGTTATAATGTGTAGTTCGGTATTAGGACTTTGAAAAAGCACGCGTTTGGTTTTGCACCCTGGTCACGTCTTCGTATTGATCGCGCAGAAGCCTCCGCTGCCGGGTACAGCCTAATGTTTGCCAAGGAGCTTCGTGTATTTTTTTTCTCATTTATACATTAACAAAATTCATTGTGTTTAAATTATAATTTTAGAACATATACACAACTATATAAATAAATTACAGTCTAATATAATTATAACACACAAATTAAATTTAACAAAGCAATAAGTAGGTGCGTTTTAAATTAAACAAGTAATTATTTAAAAAAATAATTTAAAAACAACCTTTTATCTAAAACAATGTTCTAAAAAGTTCAAAGTGCTCTTTAATTCAGCCCAAACTCGGTGGGGTTATGTTGTTTTATGACAGAGATGCCGTGGCCACCTTCCGGCTTCATCGTGAGGTCAGGTTACCGGTACCATAATATTGCATTGACACCCAACTTACATAAGTGAAGTTAGCTCAATCGAATAATGGGAAGTGGGTCTAATTTAGCTTGCAAGATTTGATTACGGACACAGAGACACCGGGACAGGTGAAACTAAATTAAAAGCTTGTAAACATATTAAACTCACAATATCTTTATCAATGAAAAAGTCAAAGATAAGTAAATAGACGACCTCTGTGGCGTAATGGTTAACACGCTAGACCGCTAATCCGGAGGTTCTGGGTTCGATCCCCAGCCAGAGCAAGTTGGAAAATGGCCATTTTCAAATTGTCCTGGGTCTTGGGTGTTTATCGATATATGTATTTATCATAAAATATAGTATCATTGAGTTAGTGTCCCATAACACAAATTTAAAACTTACTTTGGGGCTACGAGGGTGGTCAAAAAGTTCGCGGAACGGAGGGGAAGGGGGGTGAAATAAAATACTGTACTATTTTTCTTTTTCAATATGTTCCCCTTTAACTTGAATATATTTTTCAGATCTATTAACTTATTTATAACGTCGAAAAAAAATGTATTGTCTTTGTCCTCAAAACAGGCTGAAATCGCAGACTTGACTTCTTCATCATTGGAAAATTTCTTCCTAAGAAGCTCTTTTTTTAATTTAGGAAATAAATAATAATCACAGGGGGCTAAGTCTGGACTATTGGGAGGATGGTTTAAAATTTCGAAGCCACAGTGATGAAGGTTAGCCATCGCAACGCGGCTCTTGTGTACCGGTGCGTTGTCATGCATAAGCAGCACACTTTTTGTCAACTTTCCCCGCCTTTTCTCCTTGATTGTTTCTTTTAATTGTCTCAGTAGATCAGCGTAGTATTCTCCCGTTATAGAAACACCCTTATCTTTATAATCTATTAATAAAATACTAGGGGTTTTTAAGGGGTGATTTAGTCCATCATTTTGAACAACTCCCAATAAATATGTATATCAAAATACGAAAAAAAAATTCACTTTTCATACAAATCGAAGTAGTCACGTGATCTAGCTATCATGGAAAGTGAATCTGCTTGGTATTCACCTTCAGATATTATAAATAATAATTGATATTTTTTCAAAATAAAAAAAACCGACTTCAATACAAGAAAACCTAAATATTCAAACAATTGTATACTTAGACGACATATTTTTCTAGTTATTTTCGTTTAAAAAACAACCCACCCAATCGATTTTAATAAAATTTCAATGGGACCATCTGGAAAGTATACCCTTTCAAACAAAAAAGAATTTTCCAAATCGGTACAGGCATCTTTGAGTAATCGTGAAACATATCAAAAATAAAAGTTTCCGACGAATTGATGATCTCCTTTTTAGAAGTCGGTTAATAACCTACGATAATGGAGACATATTTGACTTGACGTGATAACTAACCCTAATTTACAAATAATACTAAAGACATTTAAAGATAAAATTCAATGCACTGAATGTTTAAGCTGCCGGAAGTTTTCATTTCCTAAGCGAGCTTATCGATTGCGCAGTACGCGGCAAGAATACCTAATGTAGCATAACCAAGCTTAAATTTACAGTTATTGTGAACTTTAACATTACAGATATAAGGGTTATTTTTGATTGAGGGTAAGTCGGTGTACAGATGGTTTCGAGGTCGGTCAAGGACTGTTTTCTTTTTGTGCTTGGGTGTGAAGTTTTGTGTAGGTAGGTAGGACTACGAGTATGTTATTAGGAAAACACAAAACTAAATTTTGAATGAAACGTATTCAAATTCTTGATTATGTAGTTTTTTATTCCGTTAACTAACTCGTATATAATAAGTTCTAACCCGGAACCACACTACTCCGTGTAGTTCCGGGTAAGAATAGGACCACTTTATCTCTTCCTGTGGATGTCGTAAGAGGCGACTAAAGGACTAAGCACAAACATCTCGTGCTACGATTGCATTTCCAAGGAGGGTTTACGTCAGGCAGGCAGCCGGTCGTAAAACTATAGCCAAATCATTAAAACTGGTCTGGCTATTTCTTCTCCATTTCGCAAGGTCTTTGGCATCCTTGGGTGACCATTGACCTGCATGTTATATTTGGAGAAGAAAAAGCGGAAAAGCGCACCCCGGGCTCCGAAGCAGCACAGCTGAGGATGCAACCAGAGAGAGTCATTTTTACACACTAGTGTAGTGCCCTCTTTTTCTGTATCCGTCTGTTGGAACCCAGTTTGTAGCACTATGGGAGAGGACGAGATGGGCAGACAATTTGCGTGCATTCGATAAAGACTGGAAAGAGAATTGTGGAAGGAAAGAGGGAGGCCTTTGCCCAGCAGTCGGACATAGATGGTTAGTAAAAAAGAGTAGTGTCCAGCTTTCCCTACGATGTTTTCCTTCACCGGAAGCAGGTAGTGATATCTAGTCTAGCCATAAACATTGTAAAAAAGAAAAAAAAATTCTATTGCAAATAACATTTATTACTTTTACAATGCATTAGTTTAATACAGAAATATAAAACAATTTTAAATACAAAAAAGCTTATTCAAAGTGGTCTCCATTGGCTGCAATACAGTCCTTTAAACGTTGAGGCCAGTTATCAATAGAAGCACGTACTCTTTCCATGGGAAAATTCTTCACTGCCAATTTTATGGATTGTTTTAGGGACTCCAAATTATCATGACGTTTAGAGCAAGTCGTACTCTCTAAAACTGACCATAAATCATAATCCAGCGGATTAAGATCGGGACTAGACGACGGCCAGTCTTCAGCTCTGATGTAGTCGGAAACGTTCGATTCCAACCAAGACTGCGTGGACCGAGCTTTGTGAGCCAGTGCAGAGTCTTGCTGGAAGGACCATTCTTGGTTATTAAACATGGTGTTATTAAGGAGCTTAACTATCTTCTCAAGAATGGTATCTTGATATACTTGTGCCGATGTTTTAATACCTTTTTCACAATAGTATGGCTCAGTTGCTCCTTCATAGCTAACACCCCACCAAACCATCACTGAAGTCGGATAATGCCCACGTTGCATTCTGTCGACTAATTGGGAAGCTTTCTTAGAACTTTGAGCATAAATAAATTGCATTTGGCTCCATACCTACTACTTCTCTTTATCACCCCACTCCATTTTAATATCGCAAAATATTGTACAATGAATTGGCGCCAAAATAAAAAAAGACAATGTAAAATCATATAAAATCATGTAATATTTTGTTTATTTTTAATTGTTACAGTATTTATGGCCTGACTAAGTACTTCAAACTCAGAGGTGTAACACAAGCCGGGCGGGTATCGAACCTAGGACCTTTCGGTTATTGGTTGTACTCTTAAACCTAAACCATTACCGCTTCTGATGATGTTGATGGATGAGTAAGCAACATCATATAAATAATTCCTAAAAACCGAGTTCAAAGACATTTAAACACAATTTTTAGCTCGAGTTTTCTAAAATCAACGAATTGAGGGAGACTCGTTCCACAGAATTAATATAAGTACTAACGTACAGAAAGGAGGCTCACCCTCTGCCGCAAGATGACATTTCGCGTGTAGCTGCTAATCGGTATAATACGCATAGATAAGAAATAAGGTTATCGTTCCCATATCTCTGGGCTATCGCTATTGAATCTGACAGTTTGACGGAACTGCCATAGACAGATAGCATAAGGCAGTCGGGTGAAATGTGTCGATTCCGGTAGCCCTAAGTTTTTCTTTCACTCGGACCCTTGTATACGAACGTAGTATTTATAGTTGAATGACAATCATGCCCAGAAAGGAAGGACCTTCAGTTGTGTGCTCGTGCAAAAAAGTTCAGGTTTCGAGATCGTTTCGTTTCAAGCCTTTTTACGTTTCTAGTATCCTAAAGAAAGGTATATCTGTATCTGTAATGATCTAAGTATTCAATAATAAATATAGTATTTTCAATTTGATTGAACGCAGTGACGTGAAAATATCATTCATACTACTTAGTATGATACTGAATAATTTGCGCAGTATGTTTGACTAAATATAAAGTTAAGAAGTATGTTAAATAGAGCAATTTTTCATTCTGGCAACCTAATTATAAATAAGTAGATAGAGACAAATCACACTAATAGGCAAGATCACTGAAAAAATATATTTGGCATCGGTTAGATTATTAAATAATATTGTACATGTATTTTTTCTTTTCTCTGAGAAACAATAAATGACGAAGATACAGCGCATTAAATTTGGCATGACGTCACGCTTTCGTACGATTATTACACATCGGTGACATCACAAGCCCCAACTCTGGAACTTAGATACTCTGTATCTTTGTGAATTTTTACTTTTTTGATAAACTGAAAAATATTCATTATTTTTGGATAATCTAACTAACGGACTAATTAGAATAATACTTTTCTGACCCAGTCATCATCCCTATTGAGCGAGCCGAAAGTAAGTTTAAACTTGTGTTATGGGATACTAACTCAATGATATTATATTTTGTAATAATTATATGTACCTATACTTAGGTAAACATCCAAAACCCAGGAAAATTTTAAAAAGGCCATTTTCACACATTCCGTGGCTGGGGATCGAACTCAGAACCTCCGGATTGGCGGACTAGTGTGTTGACAGTTACGCCACGGAGGTAGATTGTTATCAAACACAGTTTGATATTTTTATATTAGGAATTCTATGTAAGTGCTACGATGACGTTACCAGAGTTAATTGTAAGCTTTTAAACCATTTATTTTGGCCAACGAAAATAAATTAAACTTAATTCAGCTACAAAATTAATGGAATCCTTCGCAACTGAAATTAGATAATTAAAGTTTCCTAACTCCAAGACAGAATAATTTAGCTTCGTAGACTGTCTACGGCGTAGCGCTACAACGCTACGAAGCTACGGTGCTACGCTCATAAAGGATATTCGTGTAGTAAACTAATTTATTACTATCTCAACTATCAGTTGGTCACAATTTACACCTCGGCTGTACCACCACGCCCATTGGCTCAGCTGACGCGCCCAACGCCTTCGAGCGCTCCCGCGAGCCAATCGCCGCCCGACTTTCGAATTTAGAACGCCACTCTCGATATACACCCGTTTCGGTTACACGTTCGTCGTAAGAATGAGAGACGGCTATGAATTTTTTAATCGTCTCGTGCATATATTTTTAAATTTTAATTTAGGTTTTATTATACGGGCCTCGTATTTTATTAAAATAAATGAGAAGGTTTTTATTACGAGTACATTTTAATTTTATGGAATTTATCACTGAAAATTAAATGTAAGATGTTACAATTCACTTACTTTTGAATTTTCACAAAAATTAATCAATTGAGAATTTTTGCGTAATACACCTTTTTTTAGTTAGGTGATAGTTAAAAGCACTTAATGAAAATATCACTTAGAGGGGAGTGACACTTGGTCTTAAAGCAGTATATCATGCTTACATCCTTTTAAGGTAGTAACCACAATAATCTGCCCAGATAACAAAGACCCTCTTTTTATAAGACTGCTTAAGACGCTAAGGTCAATATAAGCTGGCTGCTCTACCCCTACATATTTATGAATGTTTTCGCGAAAAAATAAAAAAAGTAAAGTTGTTCAATGTATGCATGACCACGGGTAAAGGGTGTTGGTTCCAATTACCGTTCCAGTTTAACAGATAGTAAAATATAACTACATTTTAGCTTTTTATTGTTTAAAAGGAAAATAAATAATAAATTTTCGTACATTGCACTATTTTGTATTGAATAGGTATTTTAGTTATTGTATAGTATCTGTATCGTTCAAGAGTTGAACATATTCCTTTTATTATAAAAAAAACACTAAAATCCAAAACCTAAAATCACGAAAAAATCAGCTGACAATTAACTTCTATACCTACTTCTTCAAACTGTATCTAAATTATTATAGCATTTTGTAATTTCGGGGTTGCGCCAATAGTAAAAGTTGTTCATATTAGCGGTAAATTTACTGCTTCTGTTGTAGGTACTCACAATAAATTATTATTTTAGTCACGTAGGTTGCAACCCCGTATATTTTTTTCAGTCGTCATAACCTTACAAAACAGGTTCTAATTAAAAAAAAACTTATCGAAACTATTTCGTGCCACTTAAGCCAATTTGTAAGATAAAAGGCTTTTTAATGAAATATACACCATCGTAGCCTCCACAAAAATGTCTTCAATTCGAGAAATGAATGATTGCATTTGTTTTGCTCTTAAAAAATGTCATTCCGACTGTCTGTGCGTTTACATCTGCTTGTAAGCGATTCGGATGCGTTCACGATAAGCAATTATTTACATTTAAAACGATATGTCAACTGTAATGCTTATGTCTATACTCATTAAATGATATTGTTGCAAAAACTGAAAATACATATTCATTTTTTACAAAACTCACTCAGCATTGCTCATATACTTGAGCTATTCTAGTCTTTACGCCTTGGTATTAAGACTAAGGTGTGACTAATACGTGTACACCATTTCTAACAATGTAAATCTGTGGAGTAAAAGATTTCAATGACAAACTCGGAAACACCGTTAGGCGTCATTCACACCTGTGTCGTTACACCAAGCAATTACTGTTTTGTCGACCAGTCTAAATAATTTCAAAAACCCTACCCAAGACCCCTCACGGCCCACATTTTCTACCGCGAGATAAGGACTAAGCGGCTCAACTTACACTGGACCATATTACCCGCAGTTTAATATTGCTTTGACAGTTATAAAAGTTAAAATGGCTTTGAGGTTAGGTCGGAGGTGAAAATATAAACCGTGGGAGTAATTGCAATGCTATTTCACTTATGAGCTTGCATTTTGATAGTAAAAAGCTTGCGTTTAATCGCACGGGAACAAAATGCTGAGTCGTAAAATATTTCACCTCGGTAGCTGTAGTACGAGTATCTAATTGGAAATTTGCATTTTAAACTCGCTAAAGCTGATAAACTAACACGGAGGTAAATGCACCGTTTATCTTTCCAACACATTTAAACTCTGCATCTCAGGCTCTAAATATATTAAAGAATGTGAGGCTATTCGATTCCAAATATCCTAAATCGACTCGACCACTAATTTGGGGTACGATTCTCGAGATAGAAAAAGGAGAATCCGTCGTTTCTCGCAAGATTTTAGCGAAAGTAATTAGGTCACACCCCCGTAACACGCTACCTACGGGACGTGACAACGGGCTGAGTCACGTAAACCTAACCCAATTACACGCGACGTGACGTTCAGTGCTTCAGATATTCGACAGCGCGGGGCAGGGCGTACAGCTTGGCTTGTTTCGTATGCCCGGCGTACGCCAGGGCCGGTTCGGCGCACACATCCACCGCCGCCGCACGCCGCCGTATAGTTTTGATAGCAGATCCTCAATGACCGCTGGACCGACAGCCTCGGCACACGTGTTTCTACTACCGCCCGTCTTTTACCAAAATGCATGCTAATAACGTGTGCACGCGCGCGTGTTACGGAACGGTGCGCGGGAAAAGTTCCACGCAAACAGTTTGCACGCTTTAGTTTTTTTTTCTGACTGCGGTGGTCCTTCGTGATTGATAACTGTGTTGGCCAAGTGACATTTGTGGATTTAGTGGCTTTTCATAGTGTTCAGTGGTTTTTGTGACACAGATCAATTAGTTGCTTGTATTTTTTTGTTAAAACATATTCTTAATTATTATTAACATTGAGTAAGGAGGTAACTTACTTAGCAATTACTTTTGGTATAGTTTTATTCTTATCAAGAAGTAAATCAATAGGTTTTTATGTACAACCAAAAAAGTTTAACGGCTCACACTTATTGCACTAAAAAGATTTGACATTGCAACTCGAAAAAAAAATTAACTAAACTTGTCGAACAAATCGAAAGGTTTTCCCAACGCGCACAACCGTGTTAAGTGCCCACAAAACCTATTTATTTTATCATAAACCCGAAAAAGTCGTCCGCCGCGGCGGTGTCTTGCGCGCAATCCAAACATATGCTATTACTGGACAAACACCCAAAACCTGTAGTTTCGAGTTGAGGTTAACAAAACACAACGCAATAAATACTTTAGTCGGTAAATACATATCGTGTTCACTAATAGGTGCCGATTAAATATAAGAAAACAGGCGTTGCGCAGTCGCAGGGGAAACATATCGAGTTTCGGGAAAAGCGTGCCGTCAAGTAGTTTTCTGGGAATTTGTGGTAGGTAATTAAGTTTGCTTTTCTCTTGATTAAAGATGGAACCGGTACTAAATGAAGCAAATATTGCGCAAATTTATTAATAGAAACGGAAAGCTTTTATGTTTATGTATTTTAAGCTGCATGCTGCAATGTTAAAAGCTCTCCACTGGACTTTTCAAAAGTTTAAATTCCATTAAAGGTACTCATTGATCAAGTCTATGTTAAACTTTGTTTATTTTACTTTACAGGACATTATGTCATGTAATTTAAATCAATCTAGATATTAATTTTTTTCTAGATATTAATTTTTTTTTCAAATCTTTTTCCTAACTTAGACATCACTTTTAAAAAACTATCTACAGGTATCTGATACTTCATCTTAAAAGCGTTAAAATGATATTTAGAAAGATTTTATAGAACTCTTCCAAGGTTGAATTCATTGTAATATTATTTAGAGTTTTTGAGAAAATTCAATTAACTTCTTGAGTTTGGTTACCTATGTACTCGTACTCGTAACTCGAAACATGACCACTATTTCTATTATAATATATAAACTCAACCAATAGGTAGGTGTATCTGACATCGCAATCCGGATACCCATGTTCATAAAAATCTATAATTAGTCATATAGAAAGTAATCTATACTTACCCATAGACCTAGTTTTTTTTATGTACCCAGTGGAGACTTATTAGAGAATAAATTTGACAGAAAAATCAGCGGTTCTAAAATCGGTAGCATTGTACTATCTAACGTGTAACAAAATATATTTACCGAAACTATTTTAAGGGTAGATTCAGTCCATGATACTGAACAACTTTCCCCAAGGAACATACATCGAAATATGACAAAAAAATTTTGCTTTCCATACCAACTCGGATCAGCTGTTCGGTCAATTTGTATATGAGGAAATTTTTTTAAATATTTCAATATAAGTAACATGTTTCTTGTAGAAAGTTGATCAGTAAAATGGACTGAATCCAGTCTTTAAATAGTTTCAGTATATATTCTGTTAGATCCTGTATAACTGGTTTTAAGAGTGCAGCTTTATTATGAATATGGCGGCAAGGCAAAAACAACCCAATGTACATTAACATTGAAATAATACCCATCTCATTTATTTACGTAGGCATTCATAGACCATAAAATATACGTACTGACTACTAACTAGGATTTCAATGAGCCTCTTAAACGGTTTGCCATGGTGTCAATAGGGGTCATCCGTTATCAAACCCAGTAGCTATTACATATAGTTTATGATCTTCATAAGAATGTTATTTGACTTTGGATCGCTAGAAAATGGCGACCAACCGTATATTTTTTTATATATTCAATATTTATTGCACAATAATCTCACGATTATTTAATTTTCCTTTATCCGTCTGTTACAAAACATGGTCTAACTTAGCTTAGGTTTAAACCATTAAGACGAAACACAAGGGCCGTTTTTCCATACAAACGTAGTCCCCTGTTTCTCCCTGGATAATGCCGGTAGAGTTATATTTTTTTCCCTGAATATCTATAGCCACTATTAACATGTCCCTATGTTTTCTTTTTTTTCATAAATTATTTATTAAAAGAGATATGAACGTTCAAAAACCTAAAAAAATGGCCAGATTTGCCGCTGTGTCCAAACATCCTGAAAACAAATTTGACTAGATTATATGAAAAAATTAAAACATAGAAACACAGCTCAAGTCTTTGTTAATTCTTAATAAAAAAGTACTTATATTGGTTAAGTTTTGGAGAAGAAATCAGGGGACTACGAATCGTTGATTTTCTGTTCTTTTAATAGGTATTTTCAGTCCAAGCTGCAGTATGTCTCTATCGCACTTGCTCGGTTGTAGTTCGGTCACAGCGCGACAGCAATAGATTTTACAAATACCTATTTTTCATTTCTCTAGCCATTGAGGTTTCCTCTTAACTACCCGAAACAAGGCGACATCTAGTAAAATGACACTAACTCATCTGTCAATGTCAACATAAGGCGGATAGTGGTTTAAACCTAGTTATAAAAACAGTCCGTGTTTTGTAATAAGACAGTATCTATTTTATTACAAAATGAAGATTATTCTCGGTTCAAAGCATATTCCATTCAAAATAAATTGACAAACTTATATGTGAAGCAATATAAAGTAACAGATATGTAGGTAGATGTGCTTTTATTTCGGGTGGATAGTGGTTTAAACCAAATACTAGGTTCCTACACACTTATTCGGGCAGGCATAGTCGGTTGTAATATTGTAAAATGGCAATGTCATCAAAGTGTGTAGAAACCCTTACGACAGACATGCCCCAAAAGAAGTTGACATCTGCCAATATGTCACTGTTTTTGGTAGATAATGGTTCAAACCAAGCATTGAAACCAAGTAAAAAATTTACTCTATATTAATTGGTTTGAATCATTATCCATCAAAAATTTAAAATAAGCCTCTAAGGAGGAGCTCGGTGGCCCGATGGGAGTAGGTACGCATTACTAGCGCTTTAGCAAGTTAAGAGACACTGGGCATGGTCCGCACTTGGATGGGTGTCTACAAATGAAATAAAAATTCCTCGAGCTGTAATGTTACTAGATGTAAAAAGAGTAGTTTTTGAAAAAAAAATATCGTACAAGTTTTTATTGTGAGTCAAGCCTAAACTCGATGGGGTTGCGTCGTTTTATTACCGGGTTCCTATAGCCATCATTAGATCATATAGGCTCCCTCATGAAATCAGCTTATAATAATATTGCATTGTCATCTGATTTACATTAGCATACAAAATTTCATCTCAATCAGAAACCGGGAAGTCAGTCAAATTTAACATGCAAGATTTGACCCAAAAAACAACAACAGACAGGGTAAGCTTGTAAAACTGTATCTAGATATGCTTGGGGTGTTGTATAGTGTACGTTAGCATTAAGTTCTTTGTCACAAAAATTACTGAACAATATGTTAACATATCTTTATTTCGGAAATCACAGTGAACGATTGAAAATTGCTACAAAATGTGCATTGCGATATAACTGTGCTACAGTGATAAAACAAACTGTCAAAAATAAAAAAAAAACTACTAAAGTGTAAATAAGAAAATTTAAAAATGGAATATTGAGCGTATCTTTGAAGATGGAGCACCCGGGTGGGTTCGCGCCGTCGCACTGGGCGGCCGTCCTCGGGCACGGCATGCATGGCATGATGCAACATGAGTACGGCCATGCGCACGCGCATGCGTCCATGCCTATGGACTTGCATGTGCCGCAGCCATTCCCCTACTATCGGTAAGTTTAGAAAATATACCTATTATCCTGCATTTAGATTCTTCCCGAATCATTATGAGTATCACATTTCCATGTTATAAAAAAGTAGACACCACACAATACATTTCTTCTCTATTTGACGACCTCTATGGCCTAGTGCCTAGTGGTCATCAAGCCAAGCTGTCACACCGGAGGCTCCGGGTTCGATCCCCGGTCAGGTCAAGATGGAAAATTATCTTTTTCAGATTGACCTGGGTCTTGGATGTTTATCTATATATGTATTTATTATAAAATATAGTATCGTTGAGTTAGTATCCCATAACACAAGTCTCGAGCTTACTTTGGGGCTAGCTCAATCTGTGTGATTTGTCCGTACATATTTATTTATTTATTTTAATTTTTCTTCTCTATGAAAAATATTTTTTTGCTTTTCATACAAACTCGGATCAGCTGATCGGTTAACTTGTATGGGAGGCCAAAAAATATTTTTCAAATTTAGATGTAGGTTATGTGCCTCAGGAGAAGTGGTTTAGTATCATAGACTGAATGCACCCTTAAAATAGTTTCAGTATATTTTGTTAAAACCTGCATATAAAAATAGTAAAAGGGCTGTCTCTTTTCTTTTTAGAATTCTAGTCTAATTTTTGTTTTGCTTGTGTAAGTACGCAGGTGTTCTTTTTAGATGTAATAAAGACATGTATTGTGTGGTGTCTACTTTTATAAGAACATAGAAATGTCTATATAAACAAGTAGTTTCAGCTGCATTTACTTATTACCACATATTATAGGTTTGATACCTACTCTATTAATTAACATGAATTATTTTACCTTGATTATATCTTCAATTAACATGGATTATTTAGCCTAATGTTAAACTTCAGATCTGCCATTTTGAAAATTTGCCTATATTTATATTTATCAACTTAATTAAACGCAGAAAATTCCAGGCAGTTTATCATGTTTTGTACCCAGTAGGATTCAGAAAATGTCCGTAAAAACTTTGAGCTTTGCGCCTTATATGCAACTTTTCTCACCTCCCGACATTTTCCCATTTCGGACGCAAGTTACTTTGAAAAGAACTGGATATGTGCGCTTCAGAAGGCAGTGCTAGGATTCTTGTCCAACACTAGTGACACATGATTTTTAAGCACATCTAAAGCTTAATGAATCCACAAGAATTGCGCATCAGTTTTGACCTGTTTCCCGTGCAAGTAGGTCAAAAATGATGCGCAATGTTTTAAACTAATAACTTAGATTAAAACTAATAACTTAGATAAAATATAACGTTGCAAGTTCAATAAAAGCTTGTTGAAGCGAGGTTGAAGCTTAATATTAAAACTTTTATGTAATGAATGAATTCTCTTTTGAACATATTTTCAAATGTCAAACAAATTGTCATCGATTTGTCGATTTTTTTTGCAATTAATAAAAAGTGGCCAGTCCTATAAAGTTCGTTGAGTAGTAGGTAGGTACTTACAATGATTTTATTTTCTTGAGAGTGAAATTATTTTTAAATAAGTTTGGAAAATCCAAAATTGCACGCCTCATAATCTCATTTTTCACAATTAAATTGAAATTACGATTAAACTACATTGAATTAGACCGTGATCTTCGAAAGGACTTAGTTTTGGATAATACTGAAGCATATAAAAAAAAATGGACTTGATCAGATAAGTTTTTCGGGAGTTATCGTGACCACGCCAGTTTCCATACATACAGACACACGGACGACCACAAAATGATTTTATTAAACATTGTTTTTATTTATTTAAAAGGCAAAATGTCTTTTAAAAATGTCATAAGTGTTGAAACTAGTGTTTTTTCTTGACATTTATTTGTAAATATTATTGTACAAGTGCGATAGAAAATAAATAGAGACACATTTAGTTTAAAAAATCACTTGATTTTTGTAAGGCGAGAGTAGAGCACTACCTCATGCGCTTCGCTTATGAGTCGTGCAATATTGAATCATAAGATCGTAACAAACAAATTGTTACCTGCAATAGTAATATAAGTCAAAGGATACCTGTTTTACTCATCGATTTTGTTTGCATGTTATAAATATTCGAAGAGCTCGGTGGCTCGATGGGAGTACGCAACGCATTACTAGCGCTTTGGCAAGTCTGCACTAGGATGGATGACCATGACCATGCTTTAAAAGCCACGCACGTCGTCAAGCATAGCAGTGTTGGGAATTACCAACACAAAAAAAAGTGGCACTCCGGAAGTGCCGACAGAAGTGAAACTTGAACAAGGAGGTGTCGGTTACGGTAACGGTGTCGCGAGTTCAAAACTTACACAAAAAAATAATATCGAAACATTGAAACTAACAAATTGTCACCTGTCTTTACTCATCGATTTTGTTTGCGTAGTATAAAAAGTGGCCAGTCCTATAAGGTTCGTTATTAGAGTAGGATTCCGCGGCCGGCGCTTTTTGTTCCCAGTATGGCAACTGGCAGTGGTGGCTTCTAAGCGAAAATATGCAGTAGGTATTCTAGTATCTTGAATTGTAGAAATTATGTAATACCACGTAGTTCTGTATTGAATTGGGATTTGGGTGGACTGCGTCCAAAAAGATTATTTCATTAAATACTCTAATAAGATTATTCATGAATAATAGATCCATTTTTTTCAGTTTATCAAAGTAGCAAAACGTCACAAAGATACAGCGCTTTGGAGTTTCGGAGTGGGGGCGATTAACGTCACCGTCTAGTGAAAATCACACTCTAGTGACGATCTATCGTGACGTCATGCGAAATTGAACTGCGCTGTATCTTCGTCATTATTTGCTAATCAGAGAAAAGAAATAATGACATTTGTTTCCTTTAAACTGTTTTCTAGGGTTCCGAAGTCCAGAACTGTAGATACAACGTACACACGCGTCCGTCTGAGTAAAACGTAGGGCTATCGTAGATCGAAAAATTTTACCTGATTGTCTTATACTGTCTGTTATTATTGTATGGCATTGTCACGCTCGTCAGTTTTTTGTTGTAAATCTTATTCATACTTATAAAAATTTATTTCTACAAAAAATCATAAGAAATACGTCACATGAAATAGCTCACATTACTTATCCTTCAAGGGAGGTATGTTTAGCAAAGAAATGATAAAAACGGATGCCTAGCTTAATTAAAAATCTAAAATATTCAGCTTCTTGTGATCATTGATCATTAATATGAATGCTGTTTTTGTGTACCAAGTGTCCAGTAGTGTAGCTGAGGCAGTCAATCAATTTCTATAGCCAGGACGAGTGCCTTGCGAGTATTAACTCCGGGTAAATATCATGATTCATATTATCACTTAGAAATAAGGTATTTTTCCAGCATGCGAGAAATAAACAAAGTTGAGATTTTTGAGTTACCTTTTGCATTTATTACTTTCGTTAGCCCAGCCTCCTATTAACAAAAAAAAAAAAAAAAGTTGGATGGATTAACACTTTAAAAATTCTATTATTTATAGTTCGATAAAAATAAATAATCAAATTCCAAATATCTAGTACCTATAAAATTGTGTATATAACGACTAACAAAATATACTAAAACTATTTTAAGGGTGAATTACTGAACAACTTTTCCCAAGGAACATATATCGAAAAATGAAAGATATTTTTGGCTTTCCATACAATTTTGGATCAGCTGATCGATCAACTTATATGGGAGGCCAAAAATTATTTTCATATTATTCGTTGGGAAAACCTGTTCGATATCATGGACTGAGTCCACCCTTAAAATAGTTTCAGTATATTTTGTTAGAACCTGTATAGTAGATTCATACTTTTAAGTTCTATTATTTATAGTTCAATACAAAAAGGATCATCCAATTCCAAATAGGTAACCAGTATTAAATTGTGTTAAGTATGTTTTGATTTTTATTTGTTACCAAATAATAATAAATACTTGCCGTACCGTCCGAAAATTTCTCTCTTCTTCTGATTCTCAAATTCTTTAATCTTCTTACTGTTTGCTAGAAATCCATCAAAATTATATTTGGGAGAAGAATAAAAAGAAAAACATAAATAATGTTGGAAATGCTCTGTCTGCCCCACTAAGGACAAAGGCGTGATATTTTAGTATAAATGTGACCAACTATGAGTACTTACAACATCTTGTTAAAAAAATCATTCATTGAGATTTTTAAAAAGTTATGCGTAATCTTGTGTGAATCTCATTCGTTCTGAATTTAAACAACATGTAACATTCAATTTATTTTAAAATCTCAAATCGATTCAGATATCGATGATTCGTATCAATCATCGATCGAATCAGACGTCTGTCATTGTATGTCGCCACTAATGTCTCTGGCTATATAATCTGTGCTCATACGACCCCAAATTACGTTGCAAAATGGCGGCAACCGTGTCATTTGAGATGGCCAAATGGTCGTGGAATGGCCAGGGACCATCTCGGACGAACCCTAATTACATGGTGTGGAGAAACGGTTTCCGATCTCAACTTCCTTCGGTGACCTTAAGAATCGATTGAGTGTATCACTAGTGTGAGAATTATTTTTTTATTTAATTGTGTTGTGATTGCTTCTCAAGAAAATGAATTTTTTCAAAGTCCTAATCATTTATTTGTGTTTGGATATTTTCATTACTTGATAATATATCTAATTTATTCATAAGATAACTAAAAAAAACAACATTAAACTAAAATTAATCAATTACTACATACGTATATAAAACTAAACTAAATAAAAATACATAACATTAAATAATATAAAAAATGGAACCGAAATCGCTGCGCTCGCAGGTTAGGGTACCCAAAAGGCTGGCGGCATTCCCACGTTGAATGGCCAGGCTCTGGCCAACTTGATATAATTGTCAATTTTGTTATCGACTTCATAATACCAATTACCTGTGCCTTTGACCACGTCAACTATTTATTAATCTGTGACCACATGCCTCCTCCTAGGCGCTAGTAGAAAAGCGGTAACAAACTGCAATGCAGCATTTTCTTCAAAGATGTTAACTTACATATAAAAATATATTAATATTGATATTTAAAATAATGTCAATTTGTAAATATAGTAGATATGTACCAAGTATACCCAAATTTTTAAATTTTTAAGTAGCAGTTTATCTCAATAAATTGCTGGGTGAGGACTGAACTTGGATGTTTGTTTCTGCTAGTGGATCTTGAATTCACAACGGAACTTATCAATAATTTATGAAGTGAGACTTATTGTTATCTGTGTATATAACGTATAATGTGCAGCGATCTGTTAAATTCTTTCAAGTGTAGAACGTAACTCAAATATGAAAAAAATGCTTATTATTAAGACTACGTACGTTTTGTCGTTCAATTTGTATTCTTCTTTGCTGGTCTGGGAGAAAAGAAAAAACATAGAATGTACCAGCTGCTTCTCTTCCCGTGCAGATCGTAAAAGCCGATCGAGGGAATGGGCGAGAATCTGAATCATATGAATAGGCGATGCGGTTAGCAACCCATCTCTATTATGATTTCCCTTTTCCACCTTCATGCCCACCATTACGCTAAAAGTGGCCTGGGCTTTACCGCCCTTGGCTCTGTCTACCCCGTTAGGGATAAAGACGTGATAGTATATCTGTATTTGTATTAAAGGACAAAATTTTATGCCGTATTTCCGAGTGACTGAAGCTCCCCTCAAAATAGTATCAGCACATTTAGTAAGACCGTAGCCCCCACAGTTTGTTCCCATGATGTGTTCGCAACCTTATTCATGGTGTCGATTGCAGCCGAAAGTCTTGTCTCATTTCTTGTCCATCATCAATATTAATGACTGACCAGCAATCCCTCAGAGATCAGCCGACTTGGAAAAAAGCAGCTCTGCCGATAGCCACCTCGTTAGAGTATCTGTGGCATTTTGACTCACAATCTTTTATAATATTTACTGTGAAAAGGTTATTTTTTTAATTTTTGTGCACGTTTTAACATTTTCTTAACATTTGATAAGATTTTTTCCTTACTTACACTATCGTTCTAAAAGGGGCCTTTGAGGTCAAACACCTTAAAGGCCCCTCTGTCTACTTCGTAAGGGACAATGAAGTTATTAGTATGTACGTACGTATTGGTACTATCCATGCAGGGTCTAACAAAATATACTGAAACTATTTTAAGGGTACATTCAGTCTATGATTATGAGCAACTTTTCCCAAGGAACATATACCGAAATAAGAAAAATAATTTTTTGCCCCGCACGTTGACTGATCAGCTAATCCGAGTTTCTAGGGAAAGCTAAAATTTTTTTTTATATTTCGATATTTGTTCCTTGGGGAAAGTTGTTCAGAATCATGGACTAAATCCACCCTAAAATAGTTTCAGTATATTTTGTTGACTTTACATACATATATGTAGATATTTTCTGTTCACTGAATTCTGGTTTGTTGGAGAGCTTTTTTTGTTGGCTGTATTATTAAATACAATTCATCAATCAATATAGATACACATTAAAATTTTAAATAATATACCTATCTGTTTTCCCAGGGGAAGACGAAAACTTGTATCCAAACCTCATGATGATGATGAGAAGCCTCAGATAACATATTTAGCACCCTCGCCATTGACTAATTCTTGTGATCCGAACCTTTTCTTTTTTATCGCTCTCGGTAAATCTACTATTTCGCATTTTGATTGAGCGGTTTGAACAAAATTTTAATCAATTCTAATTTCATCTGGTTGAATCCAAGCAGTCATTTCTAACCAATTTCAACAGTGTGGAAATGCGTCAAAAATAATTGCGTCAGCCTTATCTGTGCGTCGCAAATTGCGCGTGCGCCGAGCACATAAACAACCCGATGGCTCAGTAAATAACACAACAATAGAGTGATAAGTCCGTCAGCGGGTTCGATTCTCGGACAGCCGGACACTTGTAGCCATAAATTGCAGCTCACTTGAGATTAAGAAGTTTTCTAGGTTTTGTTTGAAGAAAACTCTAGGTGATTGGAATCTAGGATAAAATAAAAATAAGAAAAGAGTACTTTTATAACGAAGATTAATAACAGACCTAGTGGTACTATATTTTGGTGACTTCTATGGCTCAGAGGTAGGAGTGTCCTATGTGAAAAACAGTTGTATTTCGGGTTCCATCCCTAGCCACGAGCACATGGAAAACCATCAAGATAATATGCGTCTACTACGTACTGTGTTGATGTGGAAAATCAATATTTCTTGTTGATTGACTTAGGCTTGTTCTAATGTTTAGCAATAAGATTATTGAGTGGGTACTATTTATAAAACGCGTGACATATTTCTTTAGTTTATTTTTATCAATTCTAAGTTTACCTAATACAATAGATGATTGATGAAAAATACGAGTACAAACCTAAAAAAGTAAAGCATAAACGTACAAGTTCGGAGCCTACTGTAGACAGCAGCAGCAAACAACTTGTTGCTGGGACACTACTGGTTTCTACGTATTTCTATAAAATAGCTTTCGCAGTTAGCGCCACGTCGTCTGCTGTTGCTATCTGCTTCTTCTTCTTCTTAGCGAGTCAGAATAGTTGATATTATTATATGAGTGTGGACCAATGTGTGGCCACACTTACTCGAGTCATTAGCCGAATTGAGGTCTTCTATTGTACAAGCAACGAACTTGGACCTTGGACAAACCTTGGACATATCATCAGACTTAATATAAGACAAAGTAGTCTTTTTCAAAAAGGGTTGATGTCAGGCAGGCGGCCGGTCGTAAAACTATAGCCAAATCATTTAAACTCTTCGGGCTTTTTCTTCTCCAACGCAAGGTCTTTGGCATCCTTGGGTGACCATTGACATGTATGTAATATAGTTTTTAGTAATTAAGTTTTTAGTTTGTTAGTTGACGTCTTTGGAGAAAACGTGCAGTGCAGTTTGTTGCCGCTTCTTCTGCACTTGCGCCTAGGAAGCGGCGTAAACTTAGCTTTAAGTAACGATTTGACGTCAACATTTGTGCAAAACAAAACAAAGTGACTATTATTAAGAGATATTATAAATATCCTATGATAATAAAGATATTTTGAATTTTGAATTTTGAATTTTTGAATATGTGGAGAAGAAAAAGCGGGAAAGCGCACCCCGGGCTCCGAAGCAGCACAGCTGAGGATGCAACCGGAAACGCGCTTGGATGAAGAAGAAGAAGAAGAAGAAAGTAGTCATGTTCAAAATGTATAGTATCAAGACTATCCCACGATACTTCTTGAACTGGGTTACAAAAAGTCGCAACACTTTAGCTTTACTGTTTTTTTATAAAGAAATACGAAATGTCATCTTCAACGTTTAGCTTTACGAGACAGTTTTGTAAAACCAACAATCAAACCGGCGTTTACCAGCTATAATGTTATTTAAAAACCACGATAAATCCGCTTTTATTCTCAATTAACTTGAAGTCCGTCCATTTCGAGACGCAAAATCGACATATATTTTTATACTGAGGGATGTATCCACATTTGGAAGAAAATCGCTCCATATCTTAGAGTGGAGGCCTTTTTTCTATAAATAAAGTCCGCTTACCTGACTAATTGTGAAGTATTTACGAGCCTTATACCGAAGGAATTAAGGGCCAATTGAAGATAGTAAGCTTTTTTGACTTGGCCTTTATTTATGACGGCTGTACTTTCGATGGCCTTTTAAGGTTAATGCACGTACTTGAAAAAGGCTTTAAGGACGTAGGGAAATCACAGAGCAAACATTTATTTCGAAAACCTTTAAATAAATAATATAAATATATCCGCACAAATAACACAGACTGAGTTAGCTCTAAAGTAAGTTCGTAATATTAGCAAGTATATCATAGGCCATATTTCATCTATCAAAACATTAGAGATCCCTACAAAAATTGCAATAATGTAACCTAAGTTTTCAAAAATTCGCATATCTACGGCCTAATAGCGACAAAACTATATATTGATGATATTATATAACGTCTAACAAAGTATTCTGGAACTATTATTGTCCATGATACTAAACAACTTTCCATACAAACTCGATCAGCTGATCGGTGAACTTGTATGGGAGGACAAAAATATTTTTTCTTATTTCGCTATATGTTCCTTGGGGAAAGTTGTTCAGTATCATGGACGTAATCTACCCCTAAAATAGTTTCAGTATATTTAGTAAGACCCTGTACAACTTTTCGTTAACAATATCAGCAAGTTTAACCTGACTGCGTTATTGACGAAGCATATGATGGACAAAAGCTATAGCCATTTTGACGAAGCGTGTTATTATGAACGTGTACGTGTTATTTGACTAACACATTCAGGGACACTTAGCCAGACACGAGACTATAAAAAAAGCGGCCAAGTGCGAGTCAGACTCGCCCATTAAGGGTTCTGTAGCAGCAAGTAACATAATATTTATTTATTTTATTTATTGATTTTTAAGGGGAGCCAACAGCTTTAAAATACAAAACAAAAATTTGAATGGATATCGGAGAGCCAATAAAAGGTTCCCACGGATAGCAATAGACTAAATACAATCATTAAACAGAGCACATATAAAAATCAGCATTGATCTTACGCCAAAGCAAGCATCCGCATTATATAGGCTACACTAAACGATCGCACGAGTACCTACTCTTATATTAGTTATTAATATTTTAATCAATTTGAAAAGAATTTATTAGTTAAGCTACGCCTTATCGACATAACGCTGAAACTGATATAAAGTTTTATTGCGGTTTACGATTTATGACGTCCTAAAAAAATGTACATCATATATAACGTCTCACAAAATATACTGAAACTATTATAAGGGTGGATTCAGTCCATGATACTGAAGAACTTTCCCCAAGGAACATATATCGAAATATAAAAAATAATTTTTGACTTTCAATACAGACTCGGATCAGCTGATCGGTCAACTTGTATGGAAGGCCTAAAATTATTTTTCATATTTCGATATATGTTCCTTGGGGAAAGTTGTTCACTAGCATGGACTGAATCCACCCTTAAAATAGTTTCAGTATATTTTGTTAGACCCTGTATACAGGCTGACTTTCAAACCACCAGCCAAATTTTTGGAGCAAGTTCAGTCCATGATACTGTACTACTTTCCATAAAACCAATTAACGAAAAACTAAAATAAAAATTCGCCTTTTCATACAAATCAGCGCTCAGTCAAACGGATTTTCTATGGGAGGACGACAAATTTTCATCGATTTTTAATAACTTTATTTATAGAAAGTACTTCAGTATGATGGACTGAACTTGCTCCAAAAATTTGGCTGGTGGTTTAAAAGTCAGTCTGTATTTTTTAGTTTTATCATTCTCTTATTTTGGAAGTTACAGGGGGACACACACATTTTACCACTTTGAAAGTGTCTCTCGTGCAAACTATTCAGTTTAGAAATAAACGGGCAAGTGCGAGTCGAACTCGTACATGAAGGGTTCCGTACCACCGTACAATGTTTTAAAACGTTTCTTGTATGACGACCCCCTTTAATTTTTAACTTTATCTTATTTTTAGTATTTGTTGTTATAGCGGTCATAGTGATACATAATTAATGAAAATTTTAAGTATCTAGTTAGTGCCATTATTAAGATCGAGTTAAAAACGTTGAAAAAAACACGTTTCTTGTATGGCGACCCCCTTTAATTTTTAACTTTTTTTTATTTTTAGTATTTGTTGTTATAGCAGCCATAGTATTACATAATCGGTGAAAAAATCAAGTGTCTAGCTATTACGGTTCAAGAGATAGAGCCCTGTGACAGACGGACAGACAGCGGAGTCTCAGTAATAGAGTCCCGTTTGCAACCTTTGGGTACGGCACCCTATAAAGGCCATTTTTCCAACTTGCCCTGGCTGGGGTCCGAACCCAGAACATCCGCAGCATGGTTACCAATACGCCACGAAGGTCGTCAATATGTAAATCATGAACATTTTAGACACAACATGTTGATTCACTGATGAGTTATTTACTGAGTCATCGCGTTCTTTATGTGCACGGCGCACGCGCAATTGCGACGCATAGATAAGGCTGACGCATTATTTTTTGACAACTTTCTGCGTAGTTGGAATTGGTTGGATATCGTTAAAGCTCCTCTCCACGATGGGCCATCATCGCACCGTTTTTTGGTCCATTGCTGCGTTGGATGGAAAACTCAAAAGTATTTGTGGGTTAAACAGCAATGTACAGTAAATTGGCGCAATGATGGTCGTGTCGTGGAGCCATTACATTATAAATCTAGGTAAACAAGAAACATGTTAAACGCTTACCGTCTATAAAACGCAGACTGACTTTAGGACTTGGTAATGAAGTTGAAAGTTACGAAATATAATAGTGACATATGCGGGACGATTTCTTATTTTGGTCGGATAATGGTTTTAAACCAAGTCCGCGTTTTATAATAACGCTGAATTTTAAGTAAGGCTGAAACTTATTAGTTTCAGTATATTTGGTTAGACCCTGTATATATATATATAAAGAACAAATATTAAGGTTTTGTTTGATGTAGAGTCGATGCATTTCAAATACATTTTTTGTTATAGAATCTTCAACATATTTATTAATATAAGAAAACATCGCAATGATTTTGTTATACCAAGGAGGGCCTTGTTGTTAACCGACATCAAAAAAGGAGGAGGTTATCAATTTGACTGTATTTTTTTTATGTATGTTTAATACGAGTAGGAACAACAAGGAGGGAGGTGTAACAAAGTTGTTAGGCCCTGTATAAATAATAGAGGTTCATTTGCGTCATATGTTAGGTAGATAAAGTAGCTAAACTTCCGCAAACCGGAATTATTTACAACCAAATGTGAACAGCAACAAGGAAACGCGTGTCCTTACACATCTGACAATTTAATTGCCCCATAGAAATTAATTTGGCCAATTGCCGTGTTGTCTCCACGCGGACTGCCACTGAATCGTGGGAAGGGGCCATTGAAAACGTTTAATGTACCATTCAAGCGGTAACGGTGTCTGTTTATATTATGTGTGTTAACCCGCGAACTATAATTCAATAGTAGAGTATGTTCAAACATTTATCATAGCAAAATGGCCAAGATGTTTATATTAATGACTGTCGGCCGTCCGCTATGATGCAGCATCATACAGCAGCCATTGATTATTCCAGCAATAGGCATGATGACTGAAAAATTGTTATTGGCCCATCGGTTAGATTATTAAAAAATATGGTACACATATTTTTTCTTTTCTCTGAGAAACAATAAATGACGAAGATACAGCGCATTAAAATTTCGCATGACGTCACGCTTTCGTACGATTTTTACACATCGGTGACGTCACAAGCCCCCACTCTGGTACGTGAATTACATTATTTTTGGATAATCTAACTAACGGACTAATTAGAATAATACTTTTTTGACTGAGTCATTATCTCTATTAGCGTGAAGTAACGTCAGTAACATATTAGCGGAAAACGATCTATTTGAATAAACTTTTGATAACCCGGTAACTTTTACGGGTTATTATGATTCCATTCTTGTATTATATTTAGGTAAGGAATTCAGTTAAAGTAGTTCAGTTATGTTCATTACATTAAAAAAAATTGGCCTCCGATACAAGTTGAGTCAGTGATCTGAGTTTCTATGGATTTTTTTTATATTCCAATGTAGGTAACATACATTGGAATACTTATAAAAAAACCAAGGGTTGCACTCCGGGAGTGCCGGCAGAAGTGAAAACTTGAATATTAACGTTGTGCATTTTTGATATTTTGGAATGGTTAGGGAATAATTTTGCACGAATTGCTTTAATTATCAGTATAAAAGTACTATCATTTATGTTGTACAATATTTATTTATTGCGCTATCGTACACAAACATGACAAAAAGTGCACAACGCCGCTAAAGAAGTTTTCACTTCAAAAAGGTTTGGGCTCGTACGGGATTTGAACCCGGGACCTCTACACTAAGCGTAAATCATACCCCTAGACCAACGAGCCGGCTGACAGCTTAGTCGAAATTATAGTATAAATACTTCCTCTCCTACGCCGCGCCGGCTGTCATTCCGTCTTACGAATTTTCGATCAGGACACGTGTCCTGACGCGAGTTTAACATTTTATACCCATTACAAAAAAAGTATACGACGCCGCTAAAGAAGTTTTCACTTCAAAAATTTAATTGGTAAAAGTTGTTCGGTACTAAACTTAAAACAATTTAAGTATATTTTGTTAGACTTTTTATGTAGACATCATTGTTCATAACTCTTAACCTCATAACGCTGACTTCTACTTTATTGGACAACTTTTATGTTTTACACGGCCTCTTACAACGTAAAAAAGTAGAATCCGAACGAAACCGAATTTTCAGCCTTAGTTTGGACTAAAACCGAAACCGGTCTTAAAAAATTAATTATTAAGAATATCTATTATTTTTTACATCCCTATACTTATACGTTTTGTCTTGGTTAAATAAAATGTAACTAAATGAAAGAAGTGAGGCGGTAGTGGTCTAGTGGTTTAAGAGTGCAACCTATTACTGAAAGGTCTCTGGTTCAATTTCCACCCGGCCTGACCAGAAAGCCTGAATAATATTTATTCAAGTAGGTAATATCTAAATCAGATGATGGATGGTGACGAACTAAATTATGCTGGTAGCGCGGCGGGTAACCACGAGTTACTTGCGATGTTAGGCGAACGACGCATGACATTTTATGAACACTGAGTTACGGTGCGGCCGAAACCGAAACACGGATGAAACTAGCCGAAACCGAAAACGAAATTTCGGTCGGTCTCTAGTAAAAAGTGTATGTTTTTTGTTTCCAGAGCAGGATGAAAGGGTCTTAAATTACACAAATCCTAAAGGATTATCAAACTTTCTCAACTAATTAGAAATAGAATAAACCAGGAAATGAGCTGGTAACTTAGTATAATGCTTGCACACCGCAATGTCAACAGCGTTGTGAAACCGCACAATCACTGTCTGCGGTGGCCAGTAATAGCTCGAAGTTCGTTAGACGTTCACTGGGCTCTTGTAAACTAGAGGTTATTTTTCTTAACTAGCATTTATCTTTTTTTTATTACTGTCATATCTCACTTGTGAATTTGTTAGAGACAAATATGTATCTACTGGTGTAAGATTTTTCTACAATGTCAATTCTGCTAAGTTTTTAAGAAAATCGATATACGAGTAAACGACCTCCGTGGCGTAGTGGTTAACACGCCAGTCCACCACTCCGGAGGTTCGGGTTTCGATCCCCAGCCAGGGCAAGTTGGAAAATGGCCTTTTTTCAAATTGTCCTGGGTCTTGGGTGTTTATTTATATAGGATTTTTTAAAATAAAATATAGTATCATTGAGTTAGTATCCCATAATACAAGTTTAAACTTAGTTTGAGGCTAGCTTAATCAGCGTGATTTGTCCTTATTTTTCGAAATTCAAGCAGTCCCTTAATAAACGTTGACCACATATGTCTGCAAATTGACGTGCGGACTGCTCACCCTTTCTAGTATATAAATGCACATGTTTCTATATGTTTTTTTTATTTAATAATACAAATAGATACTAGCTTAAAAAATACGAAGGTCCTAACAAATGTACCCCAATCCTCGGCGATAATAATGAAACGGCTAGCTAATAAAGGCGGCAACAGACGGAGCACTGAGCGCCTTTTAATTCTTACACCCCATTTGTTGAACGCTGCAGTCTGTGCAATCCTGAATAGAGGAAACCATGGAGTTGATATTCACATTTGACAACAATTTGAGTTTGTAAATACATACTCAATTGTGCATATGAATCACAAAAAATACAAAATGTTGTATGTATTATGTATGAAGTACGTAAGTTGTATGTATTTAAGTATTAGGTGTATGTATATTTATTATATTTATTGTATTCATGTATGTTTACTATATTGACCACGCCGCACTACCTAATTTCCCATCACTTTTTCTATTTGAGCGAGGTTGCCTGGAAGAAATTGCTTAGCGATAAGGCCGCCTTTTGCGCATTTCCTACTTTTTAAAGTGAATATAAAAGCAAATGGCCTTGAAGTGGCGCCCTCATTTTAAATAAATTGTTAACTCGTAAATATGGTGATAATTTCCATATTGCTCTTCGTCATGCACTAGATAGCCCTTTAAATTATTTTATGAACTACCGTTGAAAGTATTTACATTAGTCCGTCTAGCTTTAAAACTTGCCTCCGCCAAAAGTGGCCACGGCAAATTTTAAAGCTAGACGGATCACCAATAATAGTTTCAACGGCAGTTCATAAAATAATTTAAAGGGCTATATAGTGCATGACGAAGAGCAATATGGAAATATCACCATATTTACGAGTTAACAATTTATTTCACACTTCAAGGCTATTTGCTTATATATTCACCTTTAGATAATTATGTCCTGTATTGTCTTTTGTGCAATAAAGGGTATTGTATTGTGTATTGTAACAATAAATAGCATAAAAAGGGACTAAGCCCAGATAGATATTTCTTCCAGGCAACTTTGGATTGAGAGGAGAATTCGCTACATATTGTAGAGTGGTGGCAGAAAAAACAAAACTATTTTTGAAGTGAAAACTTCTTTAGCTGCGTTGGACATTCTTTAAGATGGGAAAAAACCATTGAACTCGCGACACTGTTACCGACACTACCTTGTTCAAGTTTTTACTTCTGTCGGCTATCCCGGAGTGCCACTGTTTTTTGCACGCCTCATAAGCGAAGCGCATGAGGTAGTGCTCTACTCTCGCCTTACAAAAATCAAGTGATTTTTTTACATAAATGTGTCTCTATTTATTTTCTATCGCACTTGTACAATAATATTTACACATAAATGTCAAGGAAAAACACTAGTTTCAACACTTATGACATTTTCAAAAGACATTTTGCCTGTTAAATAAATAAAAACAATGTTTAATAAAATCATTTTGTGGACGTCCGTGTGTCTGTATGTATGGAAACTGGTGTGGTCACGATAACTCCCGGAAAAACTTATCTGATCAAGTCCATTTTTTTATACGCTTCAGTATTATCCAAAACTAAGTCCTTTCGAAGATCACGGTCTAATTCAATGTAGTTTAATCGTAATTATTATTATAAAAATACAGGTGACATATAAAAATAATTTTGGATGTGAGGTTTGTTGAAAGAGTTAATACCTATGTATGATGAGTACGAATGTGTAACTGGCAAGTAAGAAAAGAAGTAAAAAGAAATTTGAATGAAGAATGTTGTGATTTTGTTTGTTTTATTAAATATGAAAGACGAATAAATGTAAAAGAAGCGATAAGTTAGTTAATATTTTATTTAATTTGCATTAACTAATTGAGAATGAAAAGAACAATTAGTGGTATCACTTTTCTTGACATTCGTGACGTAGTCTTGTGTCTTTTTCTTGTTTTTGCTTAGTTTTTTTGAGATTTCTCAAAATCTACCGGTCCGAATCGGTTTAAATTCACAGGAAACCTGAGTTGTATAGAACTCTTTGGAAAGCTACTTGTTTGGTTCCGATCGGTTTAGTTGTTCAAGAGTTATAAGCGGGTCACATTCACACCCACACACACATACGGATAGGGTGCATGACACTTGCTCGTGAGTGGTCAGGGAAGATTCCTGAGACCTTTAAACGTCGAGATCTGATGAAAACTCGACTTTTCAAAAACGGGGTGAAACTAATAACGTCCCAAATTTTGAAAATTTTCAATTTTTTCAGCGGGAAGTTAAAAATAAAAGTTAAAAATAATCTCCAGTCGTGCGTGAAAGCCGACACATACTTTTCTTCGTTTTAAGTTAGCAATAAAACAATCAAAATCAATTTAATTGTGAAAAATGAGATTATGAGGCGTGCACTTTTGGATTTTCCAAACTATTTTAATTTATTCAAGTTTATTGCACACAATCTTTTTAACGCTAGTGCATTATCTACCAGTTTGTTTTTGGGACATGTCGAGAAGTTGGTAGAAGGGATGCAAGTGTTTAAAGGTTTTGATAGAACTTTATCTGCATAAAAAATGCCCAACGCACTTAAGGTGAAGGGGCAGCATAAGTGGCGCCCTCATTTGAAATAAATTGTTTAAAACTAAATATGGTGATATTTAAAAAAATATTTGTATCAATGCCTAAAAATACCTTCAAACTTTTCAATTAAAAAAATAACCTGAACATTTTGTAATTTTTTGAAGTGAAAACTTCTTTAGCGGCGTTGTGCACTTTTTTTGTAATGGATAAAAAATGTTAAACTCGCGTCAGGACACGTGTCCTGATCGAAAATTCGTAAGACGAAATGACAGCCGGCGCGGCGTAGGAGAGGAAGTATTTATACTATAATTTCGACTAAGCTGTCAGCCGGCTCGTTGGTCTAGGGGTATGATTTTCGCTTAGGGTGCGAGAGATCCCGGACAAGCCCAAACCTTTTTGAAGTGGAAACTTCTTTAGTGGCTTTGTGCACTTTTTTTGTAATGGGTAAAAAATGTTAAACTCGCGTCAGGACACTTTTTAATGTAATATAAATTGTCATGTTTGTGTACGATAGCGCAATAAATAAATATTGTATTCTACCACATAAATGATAGTACTTTTATACTGATAATAGGGTATATTCATGTTATTTTTTTATTTTTTTAAACGATTCTATAAGTTATTATATAACCGGAAAAAAATATAACACTTACAGAATATTATTAAATAAGCTTAAAAAAATAATTAAAATTACTATTATTTTTGGACGACTATAAACGCGGTGCCATTTTGCGCTTTTTTCTGTGACGTCACCGTGCATTGTCAATGTCATAGATACACTTATATGTCAGTGTCAGTCAAGTGCAAATTACAAATTCAAAATATTATCAACAAAACAACGAAGATTTGGATTCACAGTTTTATTTTATAAGTAATACTATCTAATTTGTGATTATAAGTGAGTGATTAAAGCTTTTAATATCAATTCATTACAAATGGAAGGGCGCACAAAATCTTATTATAAATATTGTATGGTTCCTATGTGCAAAAATAACATCGTAACTGCACCTGACAAAATATATTTTCATATGCCCAAATATGCAAATGTAAGGAATCATTCCGCGTATTAGGGTTCGCTGTTTTACAAAACCGAGCTGTAATGCCAAACAGCTAGAGGTTTAGTAAATTAGCGGATTATACCATTCAACTGCAACTGTACATACCTATTGTGAACAAAAAATACATATTGTGAGCAAAATGAGTAGTGTCATCCTTTGCAAAACTACACAGTAGTATTGTAAGTACCTACTTCAATTATTTATAATTTAATAGGTAGTAGACTAGCTGCCTGCTACTATAAGCTATAAGATAATGTACTACCTACCGTAATTAATCAAACAAATTTATATTATTTAAGAAAAAAAATACCCAAAATTCTCCAAAAGATTTATTTTTTTTCTCTAAAATTTCCTATTTTTACCCAGAATTGCGAAAAAAATACCCAATCTGGTAACACTGCAAATTACAAATGACTTATTGACAGTGACAGATAGTCTTCTTCTTTTTAATTTGTGATTGACAGCACAGACTATTTAGAAAATTAAGTTTGACAGTGTTTCGTGACGTCACGTGGCGTTTCGGAAATTTGCGAGGGAATTTTAAAAATACAGCTTTTAAATAATTAATTTCTCAATGGAAACACGTTAAATTGAAAAGATATATATATGGGTATTTTTCTTTAGCAATGAAGTATACACATCATTTTTTTTGTTCGTTTCTGAATCACATGCATATTGTCTATTAAAGCAATTCGTGCAAAATTATTTCCTAACCATTCCAAAATATCAAAAATGCACAACGTTAATATTCAAGTTTTCACTTCTGCCGGCACTCCCGGAGTGCAACCCGTCGTTTTTTTTTTGTTAGAAGATTTCGTCACTAAAATAGACCAAAAATACGCCATAAAAGCCTCTGTTTCAAAGTCTACGTCAATTTTTTTTATTCAATGTAGGATAAATATTTACCAAATAAGAGAACACCTGAACACCAACATCTCCAAGGCACTGGAACAGGCAAAAGATCGCAACAAATGGAAGGAGATCGATAGAAAGCTATAGGTCGGGAACATCACGACGCTCATCAGTGAGCAGACGACTGAAGGAGGAGCAGGATAAATATATCACTCATTGAAGGTCATTGTTTTTAATTATTTTTAGTGCAAAAGCTACCGATACTGTTTGATAAAGGTGAACAAATACATGCAAATAATGGGTATCCTATTTTGTAATACCATTTCCTCTAACAAGCAGATTCTAGAATACGTTCAAACAAATTTGTGAGTTAAAAACCTACTTACTTTCCTAATATGTGGCATTTAAATGTGGGCCTCTGCCCCCATGCCCACAGCTGAATAAACTTTAACAAACTAAGGATCCTCTTTGATTGACGTTGGTCCGATAGCGTCAGTCGTATCGGAATAAATACATTATTTACCATATCGCAGACGAATAGATCACGGTTACAAATTGATAGATTCTACTATTTATTTAAGATTAATTACTGCTGGTCTGGAAAAAAAAATATTTAAATGTACCTACCAGTTGCTTCTCTTCCCGCGCAGATCCGATCTAGGTAATAGGAGAAGGATAGAATCGTGTCAATAGGCGATGCGGCTAGCAACCAAGAACTATTTTGATAGTCCTTTTTAACCTACCCGGCCTAATTACGCTAAAAGTGGCCCTAAAGTTTTTGCGATCTTGGCCTCTAGACAGAGGACGGGGTAGACACCCCGTTAGTGATTAAGACATGATAGTATATTTGAAATTTGTTTAAGTAAAACATGTGTTTGTTCTTAATATTTTTTTGCCAATATTTTTATTGCTAGAGTATTTTTAGTGTCCCTTTTTTCTGCCTTTGTTAGCGACAGAGGCTTGTTTCTATTCTATGGCATTTTTTTTCCTTTTCTTTGGCTTAATTTTATCCTTAAATATTCTATCCTTCGCCCTTTTGTCTATTATATTTTTAAGTAACGCTGCTAGCGTTAAGTCCGCGAATTGTAAGACAATTTGACTGTGGAACAATAAAAGTTTAAAAATAAATAAATAAAACATGACGTATATGGTGGTATTTTTTTCTCCTTCTTATTTTTTATAACATACCGTAATTATTCCTCTTTTCTTTATTATTTTGGTAAGATTTATATGTAAGTACGAGTAGTCAAAAATAAACAAAATTCATAGGTACTTAAATTTTCATAAAAATATTTTTTTAGGCCACTCTACTCCATTTGAGTTCCGAATGTTTTCCTAATACAGTCCGGGCGCCTTTTCATTTGTGCTCAATTGCCCTGCATCCCTTCAGCGCATTCCTTTTATTCTTTTTATTTCCTTCGAGAAATGTCGCTATTACACTACGGTAATTATGAAAATTTGTAAAAAAGAGACGTAAAACGTCTTTGTGTCGTCCCGACTCTCTTCTAGGTATTGATCTACAACTTTGACACCAATTATGTACAATTATTACCGTTGAAATAATTACAATTAGTCTTTTTTTACAATTAGTTCTATATCGATCACGTGCTGAGTGACAAATTGCCGGAAAGATATTCGAGCAATAAATAGATAGACACCAATATATGTCAAGCGGCGGCAGCGTTCAAAAACCGGTCAAGTGCGAGTCAGACTCGTACATAAAGGGTTCCGTACCTCCTTACAATGTTTTAATACGCTGAAAAAAACTCGTTTTTTGTATAACCCCTTCAATTTTTTACTTTATCTTATTTTTAGTATTTGTTGTTATAGCGGCCACAGTAATACATAATCGGTGTAACTTTGAAGTACCTATCTAATTAATGCCATTATAAATATCGAGTTAAAAACGCTGCAAAAAGCACGTTTCTTGTATGATAACCCCCTTTGATTTTAAACTTTAACTTATTTTTAGTATTTGTTGTTATAGCCGCCATAATACATAAGCGGTGAAGTTTTTTTTTTTTTTGTGTTTCGCTATTACGGGAGGTAGAGCCCTGTGAGAGACGGACGGACAGACAGCGGAGTCTCAGTATAAGAGTCCCGTTGGCTTTTCGGTACGGAATCCTAAAAATGAAATTAGTTACATCTTTATAAAAAGACTTGTGGCACAATGTAACAGTCCGTTAGAGCTATTGTGATAGTAGGACTAACTTTATATTGTTTATACGTCTACTAAGAGTAATGGGACTAGCTCAAATGTTTATTTTTTCTAAGACTGAAGACTTATGACGTGTGCCCATTTGGGATAAAGAAGTCATAGTGCAGTTTAGCACAACACAAGCTAAACAAAGCTTATAAACATCAATGAGACCTCTCCAACCCGTCTGGCCAGCGTGGAGCGTGTAGGCCAAATCCTCTGACTGCTCTGGCTATTATATGGCCCAGGTAGTACAGAGAGAGTCGTGCTCCTGCAGTGGAAACTATATAAAAGACCTGATGATGATGATTACAGTTTAGCTATACCTAACTTGTACTGTCATATAAGTTTGAACAATATTTACCTTTCAAAATGTTACTATAGACATATTAATGACCCAAAGAGTTGTTCATAACCACGTCTATTTATATTATTCGACTATTTGTATGACTCTATATAAAAATATTGTACAAGACGTACGTATTAAAAACCACTGAAACAAACAGTTTTAAATTGAGACTTAAGGTCATAGAATTAAAGTTTATATTTGTGTAGATAAATTGTAGTGTAAGAATTAAGGTAAAGGCGTATTCTTGCTTAAAGCCAGTTTATTTATGTGGTCCATTACCTTGTACAAGGCAATGGCGACAAAACTCACACTTTATTAAAGCCTATTTGTTTTATTGAATAAATAATTTTATTATCGTATTGTGACTTATGGGAGGTGGACCGGTGGTTAACAAATCGCTTGACAGTAGGGGGCTGGTCGTAGGTTCGGTGCGTTTATTTTTTGTTATTCCGATAACTAAGTGCTTGAGATAACTATGGTGGAGACTGTTAGTTTCTAGTCTTAGTTTAAGCATTACATCATATCAGCCACAAGAAGTCCACTGCTGGACATAGGCTTCACCAAGGATTTCCAAAACGACTAATTAAATCAGACTGCATCCAGTGTTTCGAGTAAATCAGGTTGCAGGAAAATGCTCAATTTAAGCATAGATAGGTAGGTACCCACTTAATACTTTAAAAGAGTTATTATTTCTAAAAATATTTTATATTGGTGCATTAAGACAGGCCTGTATCACTCCCCGTTTAGGTATCGAAAATGTACATTATTACTGTGCGCGCAGGCGGCCCCTCCGGGTGGTAGATTCAGTTATACGAATCGTTTGTCTAGAGTAATAAGAATAAAATTGGCTTGCAATGGATGTCTAGGTATCTATACAAAAAGGTGTTGAGTTCTGACGTGACGTACACCAACTAACACTTGGTTTAATTGAAGTACCTACGTCTAATTTTAGTTTAATTGAATATATAACCACTGGGTTCATTGTATCTACATAAAAATACCAAAGAAGTTTTACCAGGTAATTAATGTGGTCCTAACAGTCTTTTTTCGAATAGGTATCGGTTAAAAACTTAAAACCAATAATGATTCATATATCAGACTCAAATACGACCAAAGTCTATAACAACTCGAGTAAGGTCAGCTTAATAGGTGGAATGTAATATGGACAATTTACGTACAGATACAGATACACTATCACGTCTTTATCCCTAACGGGGTAGACAGAGCCAAAGGCGGTAAAGCCCAGGCCACTTTTAGCGTAATGGTGGGCATGAAGGTGGAAAAGGGAAATCATAATAGTGATGGGTTGCTAACCGCATCGCCTATTCATATGATTCAGATTCTCGCCCATTCCCTCGATCGGCTTTTACGATCTGCACGGGAAGAGAAGCAGCTGGTACATTCTATGTTTTTTCTTTTCTCCCAGACCAGCAAAGAAGAAATAATAAATTGTGTATGAAGAACAATTTACGTAATTCTTAATAATTCGTATGACAATATGTAATGTGCAAGGTGTGAAAATTGTCTCTATTGTCTTTAAGATCAAGTAGGTACCTACTAAGATTTATATACGTTCGTTCAATACACACTTGGTGGGACGTCAATATATAAAAAAAAACTTTTCCTATGGGATCAATATTTCTATATCTAAAAATTTTTGTAAGCATACTTATTTAAATAATTATCTGATCGGCTGAACAAGGAAGATAAAACATACATTGCCAATCTGTAATGGTGCCATAAGAAAAGTGGTTCAAATTGAAATACCTATGTGGATCACCCACTTGAATTTTACCAACTATCTTATCTGTTTACCTTTCCTAAAGGTTGACAGGTAGAGAATGCTTAACTTTAAGTCTACCTATTGTAGCTTTTGGCTCAAAAAAGTTTAAATAAATAAATAAAAGTTGTGTCGAGCGTAATTTAATATACATATTATATGACAAAGGGAACAATTAAAAATGATCATTTGACAATCGACAGTGAACCTTTATTGTGATCTTGTAGGTGTCGTAGTATAAATATCGTGTCATTATTGTGTCATTTACATTGGATACCAACATTTCAAATACCTACCTAGATACGAATACCTTGTCTTTCTCGACATCACCCGGTTGGTTGACTGGTAGATAAGGCCTTAGGCTTTAAGTCCGCCATTACACTTGTATTTGTGTATGAAGTTAAATAAAATAAAATAAAATTAAAAAATACGACAAAGGTAAAAACACGTAAGAGATAAAACAGAGTTAACCTCATTTCCAATACTAAGTGTGCCGTATATGCTTAAAAATATTACCAATATAACCAATCGTAATCAAACCTACTAATTATGCCCACTCGTACAGGTGAATAAATCCTTGGACACAGATTCCACCAATGAAATTACCATTAAAAGGACATAAAATCCGCCTAACGATCTCTTTATTAATTACTATCAGCATTCCTTACTTTAAATTCAATAATATCAAAAAGTTAACACGAGTAAAACAATTGTGGCCATTAATTATTAAAAACATCGCTATAATAAATTACATTGCTTCGATAGCGCTCCCATTCACAAATTATTCAAAATTACTTCGAAAAACAAAACACTGTTTGATAAATTGAAGCAATCGCTCTTAAAACTGTTCCGATAAAGCAACCTTACAAATTACATAAAATGCATTCGAATTTCGACTCTATTGACTGACAAAAGAAAAAAATTAAGACAAGAAAATGTTATAATTGATCGGTAAATACAAACTGAATAAAATTACGTAAGCAATATTAATTTCTTTTGATTGTATGGTTGATTTAATTGTCACGATGTAAGCGATAATTTTAAGGTTACTTATCTGTCAAAATGTGTGAGAAATGGCGCGCTCGCCGCCTGCCGACCGGCAGAACGAGGAAGATTCGTTACGTTCGGTTTCACGCTGGGTGTGTCACAGAACGCAACATGTTTATTTGTTTATCCTTGTAGGCAGTAAAGCATTTCTTGTTCTTGACATCTTTCTTAGCAAACGATGGAGATATCAATATTAATTTTAGTAGTTCGATTAATGTTTTTTTTTCTGTGCGGAGCAATAAAATGTTGTAGCAATGCTAGTTCAATGTTAGCCCAGAACCTTAGTAGATTTGGTGCCTTTTAGGTATATATCCCCATTCGACCCAGTAGGCATCTATATACTTAATGAGTTCTTTTTACAGTAGCTATAGTGAATACACGTCACTAATGTTTTTTAGGGTCTAAGTACGAAATGAGGTGTTAATAAATAGGTACGTGATATTTCTTGAGGACTCGTATTGTAGGTGTTCACACGCTGCAGTAACCACTTACACTGGGCCGTATGTCTGGACGCCTACTGTACGGTCGTTTTTTTTTAAAATTAAATTAACTAACCTTTTCATTTCCTTTCTTTTTTTGCAGAGGGTCGTGCTCCTGCAATGGAGACTAAAAAAGAACGGATGATGTTGTTCATCATCATCTGAACTTTCGAACCTTTCCACATTCATATTTATATTAAATAAATATCTAGATCTACAGTAGAGCAAGTAAACTTATTCCATTAAGTTAAAATGTTTACTAAAATGATTCCAAGGTAGGACTATGTCCCTGAAGCCGCAAGAAATATTTCTTAAAGCATTTCATAAAGCCTTTTGTCCTGCGCATTGTTGCTTTGTAGAATTTATAAAATTAAGTATGTATCAGATTTCGCCTTATTTATATCGTGTACAGTATCGGCGGGATAAACTAACAAGCCGTACAATATACTTAATTAGTCCAGTCTTAACTTTATGCCTCGAGATTGTTATGCTAATCAGACCTTTCGCTTTGCCGCTTAAGTGGCGTTTTCTTCGATTTGTTACAGATTAGATAAGTCAATACTTATTTATTTAAAAGCCTTTTGGGTGAGTGTTGTGTTTATGAGGCTTTATGGCCGCGTCATGATTTTATAATATGGTTTTTATAATGATATTGTTATTGGTACAATGAGCGGTGTTAGAATTGAACCTGGTTATTTGACACACGTCGTCACGTAAATTACATTTCAACTGCAAGTATAGATCCTTATAATAAAAGTTCATGTTCGTATAATTATTAATATTTTACTATTATATAACACACTTTTAGTATATTTAGATTTTTTTATTTTTTCGCACTCGTACCTACCCTTTATGGCCATTGCTGAAAATTAATGTTGCTTTTGAGGCAATAATAACCACTGAGCTTTGTCATATTTGCCTTGCTGCAGCACACACATGCAAGTAGTTATTGCTGTTTCTTTATTTTAAGCATGTTTAAGTGTAACTATGTGTATAATTTTATTTTTAGTATGTGTGTCGTTAGCAAAAAATTAATATTTATTATCTATCTATATATCTTTTCTATTGCTCTTAAAAAATTGCTTACAGGACATGTTTGGATCAAAAATATTTATCTACATACCTATAGAAAGAGATACTAATAGTACTGTAAAATAAGCGAACTAGAAAAAAATGTCTATACGATTATAATAATACAAAATACTTAGATTACTTAGACATGTCAGTGACCTACGACTCTACATCTATATATAGATATACATCTTTTAGGCCCATTTCAAGACGATTAATAATAATTCAAGACTAAGCAAGAAGTCCACTGCTGGTTATAGGACCCTGGTCAAATTTTACAATATTTCTCATTAAAGTTACAGATACATAGAAAAAAAAATTACTCTGAGGACAGACACTTATGCGTTGTATGTGTAACTGTGTAAGTGTATGATTATCTGGGTCTGTAACTGTCTGTCTGATTCTAAATTTGAAAATAATCTGTCATCGCAATGAATCGAATCATCATCGTCGGACAATTTCGCCACCCGCAGCCAATCACACCGCGCGATCAGATCCGATGTATGTTTGCAGCCCGAGTCAAGAGAGATAGACTCTAGCTGACTTATTCATAGAAAATATGTATTCCTTAACTCAGCAATGTAATACAATGCTACTAATTTTAAGATTGCTGACAATTTTTGTGAAATAAAAAGTTTGCGCTCCTTAAATTAGGTGTATTTTCACTATAACGACTGTACAAGCTAAGTTAATTTTCCTATCACTCACAAAATCACAGATATAACGTCGTTAATCGTAAGGTTGACCGCCTCTGTGCTTTCGAAGGCACGTCAAGCCGTTACGGCCTTTTGTCATCTTTGAGATGATACTTTTTAAGCTACATTAGATGTCTAGATAAAAATAATCTTGTCTCTATCAAAGCCCAAGTAAAAATTGTGAGTGACATGCCGCGTCTGTAAACTCACCCACCTAATCGATTCTATTAGTGGGGGAAATAATGCAGCAAATAAGTCAACTTTTGATTATTATTTAACGATATTGTTAAAGATCATCAACAAAACGCAAAACCTATGCAAAAACTAAAGAGAACAAAATGCAACCGTTACGCGGGCAACACCAGGGGAATTAATTCAAAAATTCAAACTATATGCCAATTACTTGAATTCCTCTTCAATCTTCTTACTTGTATTATATCAGTCTATGTTATTATATTTCTTTTATTTAATTCTCAGTATAGTTAATCTATATAGTAGTTAGCAGATAAGAATTCTCATTTTTTCTAGGTATTTCTCCACTTTATGAATTTAATAGTATTTATGTATACTTCTGGTACGACCAATTTTAAAAATGCACAGAAAAAACAACACAAGCAAAACTTACATCGCTCTCTCCTATGTTTTGGACCAGCATTAGTCGATATAAGGCCCCGAACGCGCCGCCCTGTAATTCCAATACTTACGAACATTATACGCGCTATGGCGACTATTATAATGTATTAAGGAATATTATTTTACGACTATGGCCCCGGTGCGCGCATTATGGACGTTTTGAGACTAAAGTACCGGCCGTGTGCAAGGGCCCTTACGAGTTTGAAGATAGACCGCTGAAACGTATTGCGCTTCTTGGAATATAATTAGTTTTTGGCCAAAAGAGTTTTGTCGGTACTTTAGGCGCGTTATATTTTTCAGAGCAAAAAGTGTATGTATGTAGCTGTATTTCTTTGGTTTTGGATTTTACCTTGAAAGGAGCTAGATTCGTCATAAATCTGAGAGTGACACTGGGTATATAAAAAAAATTTAAAAATCCAAAATGGGGATCATTGGCGCTAAATTATACATCTTTATAATAAAGATTTTATACAAGGATTATAAAAATATATAAAACTTATATGTTGAAATGTAATTTGGAGTGAGAAATGCTAAAAACGACATATAATCTCGTTTATTCAAGCGTGTTCTTGGTTGTACGAGTATCCTAGGCATTGCTGTTATATCACGCAGTCGGGTTTTTAAAAAGTAATTCCTTGTTGGAGGTAAGAACTTTAGATACTTTATTCAGGTTAACTATTCCATTGCAGTGTAGACCAAGTGGTTTAGGCTGTGCGTCTGTAGAGCACAAGTTCGATCCTCACTAGGCGCGTCTTGTAATACCTTAAGAGGGCGCCTGATGTCAGTAATCTAAATTTTGCTCCCGCTTCCACGCACAAAAGTTTACTCTAGCCGAAGCGAGACAGCGAGCCATGCGGGGTGTCGGGAATCGCGGTGGAGTCAATGACGCTGGTTCTATTTTTGAGGTTTTTTTCGGTTTACAAAGAATATTTAGGAGTTATTTAAAAAGTAAGACAAATGATGACTGCCTTATGTTTAATACAATTATAATCCAAAGTTACAAGTGCTACATTATTGTATTTCTTGAATGCTTTCTGTTTTAGTATAATTCTCAGGTGATTTGGAGGCAACTTCGCAATGTTTTTCTATCGAGAAAATTTTAAGCAAACATGTTTTCGAAACTTATTATGTTTAGAGTTAGTCCTAAACTTTGCTGTGTTTTTATTTCAAAGTGAGTATTTCGTTAATATTGATAAATATTTAAGATCGCTCTAAGAACTTTAGGGTAGTATGGGCTCTTAAATTTGAGTTTGTACTTGTGTACGCTAATTTTCAACTACCATCACCACACTGGCTTCAGTGTCTGATGAGGTAGAAGCATGTGAGTCAGTAGCTGACTTTTTACGTAAGCTACCTGTTTATCGCAAGGTTGATTTACATTGATACAGTAAGTGGAGCCAGCATCACTGGATTCCGGCGCTGGATCAGCACTGTATCAATGTAAACATGTTTCCAGTGCTGGATACTGGATGCTGGACTGGATTGAAACATGTTTACATTGATACAGTGCTGATCCAGCGCCAGAATCCAGTGATGCTATAGAATGTAAATCAACCTTAATAGTAATGTGCTGTCTGTGCCTCACATTAGTTTTACCATCTCTTTTTTTGCACGAAGGGTTAAAAACTATAATACTTACATTTCATAGGTATTTAAGATGTAAAGGATCCTCCAAAACAGGTGGTAAGGACAAGTCTGCGGCATGTGGACGCGGCACACACCTTTAGTGCGTTCACCTGCATCGGCCGCTTTATGAGCCTTCGATGATCGATCGCGAGAAACATCGATGACAACTCGATTTTAATCGATTTGCGATACTACTGTTTTAATACAGCGGTTTTTGTGTCATTGCTATTAGTCTAGGATCATGATGTAAGGTTTTTACGTTCAATTGTTTTTATAATGAATCTTTTACTAGGTATCATCATCAAAAATTATAAGCATGGTATACCTAGGTTTTTCGTTACTACGCTTAAAAATTGGTCTATCTACGAATTAGCGGGTACATTCTAAGTATTTCCTCTCACACCAAATATGAAAAATACTATTTGTAAGTAAGTATAGTCAGGACAATTTTTTTCTGGAGTTACTTAGCTTTAAATATGGTCATAATTATTTTCTACTAGCTTTTGCCCGCGACTTCGCTCGCGTCCTTTCTTAGCGGATGCCTACGTCATAACATCTACTTGCATGCCAAATTTCAGCCCGATCCGTCCAGTGGTTTGGGCTGTGCGTTGATAGATCACTATGTCAGTCAGTCACCTTTGAGTTATATATATTTAGATTTGGCATGCCATTTGGAAGTATTTACATTATACTTATAACTAGCTTTTGCCCGCGGCTTCGCCCGCGTAGATTCGGGGTATGAAAAATAGATGTTGGCCGATTCTCAGACCTACTCAATATGCTCACAAAATTTCATGAGAATCGGTCAAGCCGTTTCGGAGAAGTACGGGAACGAACATTGTGACACGAGAATTTTATATATAAGACTAGCTATTGCCCGTGGCTTCGCCCGCGTAGATTCGGGGTATGAAAAATAGATGTTGGCCGATTCTCAGACCTACTCAATATGCTCACAAAATTTCATGAGAATCGGTCAAGCCGTTTCGGAGGAGTACGGGAACGAACATTGTGACACGAGAATTTTATATATAAGATTTAAAATTCATCAAAGAAAACAATAGTTTAAAGTTTTAGCTGCCTAAAATTCTGTCAAACTTCATTTTTTTAACTTATTTAAGCGGAGCGAATATTATTTTTCCATATTTAAACATCATCGACGTGATTTGACGTTACAAAAATAAGGCTGCTGACAGACTAAAGACAGACAAGTTTGACTCATCGGATGAGGGAAATAATCATGTAGTGTGATCTTGGACTAAACTAGAAGTATTACTGCCTGGAAATATGAAGGGTCTTTACTTGCAGTCGGTCTGATCTGTTTTTAGTGATTAATACCAATTAGGCGCGATCTCCTAAGTATTATTAAAATTGTAGTTCTATTAACTACAGAATTACAGTGGTAATGGATACTCGTAGTCTAGAATTGAGGCCATAAAATACTATTGCACTATAGGCAAGGGAATCGTCATATAATTATAAAAGATATTTCTTTCCAGTGCGCATATTTTACAAGCTTATATTTAGCTTGTCCTGTATGTTGTTGTATATTGGTTTGGGTCTAATCTTGCAAATTTTTAGGGATCCGTACCCAGAGGGTGCAAACGGGACCCTATTACTGAGACTCCGCTGTCTGTCCGTCTGTCCGTCTGTCCGTCTGTCTGTCCGTCTGTCTGTCTGTCTGTCCGTCTGTCACAGGGCTATATCTCTTTAACCGTAATAGCTAGACACTTGAAATTTTCATCGATTATGTATGACCACTATAACAACAAATACTAAAAATTAAAAAAAAAAAATTAAAGGGGGTCGTCATACAAGAAACGTGTTTCTTCAGCACTTTAAAACATTGCACGGAGGTACGGAACCCTTTATCTACGAGTCCGACTCGCACTGCCCGTTTATTGAGCCACTTCCCGGTTCCCGATTGAGATGATATTTTGTATGCTAATTAATGTAAATCATATGAGAATGCAATATTATTATGACAAGCTGATCTGCTGTTGGATGGTGGCTATAGGAACCATGAGTAAAACGACGCAACCCCATCAAGTTTGGGCTTATTGCATTTGTCATGATTAGTTTACTTAGGCCTTACGACTGCCTCCGTGGTCCAGTGGTCAAGGCGTTTGCCTTGTGATCCGGAGGTCGTGGGTTCAAATCCCTCTGGGACGCATACTTTGTGAAAAGTTGTTTCCAGTCTGGTTAGGATATTGCAGGCTTGAATCACCTGATTATCCGAATAGAAAAATGATTCCGTGCTTCGAAAGGCACGTAAAGCTGTTGGTCCCGAACGCCATCTCGCATTTGTACCTATCCTAGGATTGGTTCTACCTACCTCTACTCTTTGCGTTGCGGAGGTCAGACGGCAGTCGCTCTGTGTAAAAACCAGTAACCTCGTCGAATCACCTAGGTTAGGTAGCGAACCCCGGACTCTGAAGCGTAACCGCTGACGATGCAATACGCTCAGATAATGATGAGTTTACTTAGGCCTTATTACAGTATAAGCTTATAAAAAAAGAAATTGCCGATGTTATTGTATGGAAACACACAATGTCAATTTGTAGCAGATATAATGGAGTGGTTTACCCAATGGCAAACCACTCCATTATCTCTCCATTATTTTTTATCAATACGTGTTTTAAGAGGAGAAGGCAATAATAAAAAATAATGAATATTATGTTATTTACTGTCACAACTTGTGCATGTGAAAACAACAAGCTTAGCTGGAAAAGACTAGAGGAAGGAGAAAAAATGAGTAAGTACCTAAGTACCATAAGTAAGTACAAAGGTACTTACTCATTTTTTCCAAAATATAACAGTACTTACGCAATGGTCATAAGTTCGTTTTATTTCGTGTGAACTGTGTCAGAGAAATAAATGACAGCAGCTGGCAACTCAAATATCATTTTAATGTTATTCCTTGAACTACGACTAGTATTACAGTATCTGTGCCTAAACCTACTGCAAATCGAAAGTTCACAGCTGTGCATTCCAGTTCCATCGATACGGAAAATTGTCTGCAACACAAAGAATTTATCCGTAAATTGTTTCAAAATTCAATTTTATACTTGATGGCTTATTGTAATAATTATTGTGATAAATAATATTTAACCTTTAATGATTTTCTTCCGACTTTGGACTAGTGTGTCAATGTGCCATTTGTCCGAGTAAACTAAAAAGTGTCAACTGTTAAAATACACATTTGTTCACATGCATAACTGACGTCATGTCCACAGAGCAATATGGCGCAAAATAAGCGCGTTTGAAAATATGCATTTTTATGGCACTTATCGATTGCATAAAAAGTTTGTCTTTTATTCAAGTGGTTCATTAGCACCATGAAATCTAATTGAGACACTTCTCAAAAATGGGTGTATCCCTATTCGTTGCTACTTAAGTTGTCGTCTCTATAAAACTATCTCAAAGTGTACCGTATGAGTCAGATCGTTGGAGCTGTGAACAGTGCATGTAATGGTAGTTATTCGGTTGTTGTCGGATTATTGCAGCAATTATCGCCGAGATTTGTGATTAGGCGGCTATTAAGCAGGTTGTTACTTGTGTCTAGATATTAAATATATATTTGAAGTAGAAATAAATTGTATTAGGGACCTTTATTGCAGGCTCAATGGTTATAAACAGATATTTTATGGGCTACAGGCTATTGTCAACATATCTTTACCGGTCGAAAATGGTTCCCATCCATCTTTATAATCTATTTAAGTTCAGTAACACGAAATAAATGTTTACCAACAAAGTGTTGCGTAGGATGGTACCTGTATGGGATGATGATTAGATATGTGATGAACTTGTCGATTTGACGCTACCAATAGAGACGCATAGAAGAACAGAAGTTACCGAAGGGAGACCTTTCCTCAAAAATAGGACACACATCTTATGCTATTACAATATTCCATAATATAGGTAGTATATGTAGAAAAGTTATAAAAAAATTGTTGCTATGGCAAAGTACCAGGATGTCAGCAAATTATAAAAGTGATATTATCGTCCGCGATAAATTATTTGCTGCCGCTGATCATTTCAGACGACGAAGTCTAAGTTAACGTGAATGTCATAAATTATGAATAAGTATAAGAAAATGACAAAACATCTTAGTTTTCACAGAAATGTACCAGGATGTCAGAAAACCAAGACAAACTGTATCGTCTGTAGTCATAGTTCAAAATCAAAATTTTCTTTTAATAACCGGCCCATACCAACCGCATATTATATTATTTCGGGCGACAAAGTCCAATTTTACGAGAATGTCAAAAATTATGATTATGTCCTTGGAAATATTAAAAATAAGTCAGTAAAATAGCTCAAAAAGTCTCTTTTCCACTGAAATGTACCAGGATGTCAGAAACCAAGAGCAACATTATCGTCCGCGGTCGCAGTTCCACAATCAATAATTTTCTATCAATGACCGGCCGACACCAACCGCTTATTAGCATCGAAAAAAACAATAACTCCAGCCGGATTATACCCTCTATTGCCGCTGGCTTTGTGTGGATACGACTTATTAACTTTTTTTAACATTGTATTCCTGTTTTGTTCATGTTGTCAATCGTCTCATCGATTTTTATGTTATTAGTGACATCACTTTGCGTTAACCGACTTGTTTCTTCTCATATTTGTACGATTTTACAGGGCGGTGACCTCACAAGCCTGCTCTCCGGAACTAAGATGCTTCTGTATATTTGCGAATTTTCAGCGTTTTTAATAAACGGAAATATGTGACTCCATTATTTTTGGGATTATCTAACTGACGGACTAAATAGAATAATAATTTTCGGATCCACTCGACATCATTCACATTCTTGTGAACGCTTAAACATACATATGTCCGTTTCAGGGATAACAAAATTCCTCGAATAAATCAAATCCACACAAATCAATAGTGGCTGAAGTACAATCACAGATGTAATTCCCATGATTCGCCTTTGAGCGTAACCTTTCACACCTCGACCGCGATTATGTGCCCGACTGTACAACGTAACACCATTAAACTATCACACATTAGAGAGAGGAACAGATGTTAGACGTCGGGATAGATTAAAAAGATGCTCTCATTCGCATTTTTAAAGCACTGTCAATTCCTATAGGTATTTACCTATGTTAAATTAATAAATGATATTTTCTAAAATCACAAAGTTCAAAGTCACAACTTACAGTGTCTACTTATTTTTCACTTTTTTTAGTGGCATGTTCTCATATTTTCTTTTTTTCTATAAATCTCACGTCACATCTTCGCTACAAAAAAAAGTTCTAGATTATTGTACCTCAGGTATGATAAACTAAGGTCCGAAGTTTAGTTTATTAAAATACCACAGTGAAGATAGTCCGATATTTATAAACAGGTGTAGAACTGACTTTCAAAGAATCCAGTTGTAATGAATAATAGTTTGAAAAAACCAATTATGTAGACAACGCTTCTAGCGTTAAGTGTGCCAATTGTTCTGTAGGTACAATCTGTAATTGATGAACAACAAAAATTAAATAAAATGATTAGAAGAGAAAGTAAGTATACTTAGAAGGTTATTTCTCTGTTATTTCTTATTTTGTGATTATACCCAAACCACTATTGTGAGCGAATGTACCTACAATCGAAGGCTAGAAACAAGTCAGTTATTGCAGAATACTAGGTATAGTATACCTAGTTAAAACGCGATAAAGCAGAAACATATATGTTTGGTATAATTAGAATGAGCTACAAGCTTCAACTTACGCTCTCTCAATTTAATGGCGATGACTGAAAATCAGTATTTTTCTCTGAGCAATTGTTTGAACCAGCTGCTTCTACTCAAGTGCAGATTTATAGAAGTAGCTAAGGGGAATAGTTAATGGTTAATAATAATTTTAAAAAAAAGTCACCATTACATACTTATTACCGTTATCCATTTTAGACTCACCTTTTGTTAAGCGTAACCCTACGGGGTACTACGGGGTGGACATACAGTATCGCATCATCATCATCTTCCTCTCTCTCCATCGTTTTCTATCATTTCATATTTGTACTAGCGTCCCCTCCATTATGTCCTGCTTTACACATTCCCCTCGCGTCTTTCTAGGTCGTCCTCTATCTTTGTGGCCATCCATCTCAAGTTTACCATTTTATTAGCCAGATGTTGGGCATTCCGCCTTTTGATATGACCGTACCATGTTAAACGATGGCTTTTTACTACTTCTCTACAATCGGTGCCACCTTTAAACACCTCTTATATATTCATTCCTGATCTTATCCATCTTCGTCACCCCACACATCCACCTAAGCATCCGCATTTCTGCTACATGTAACTTATGTTCTTCTTTTTTCTTTGTAGCCCAACATTATCCACCATACAGCAAAGCAGATCTTATTAAGTTAGTTAGTTATTAGTTTCAATGGGAGCCGCTTATCGCAAGTTGTTCCAGTAACTTGTTTCCACTTAAGCCATCCGGTATTAACCCTTTTGGTGACATCTCGATCCACGTCTCCGTAGCTCTGCAAGACTGATCCTAGGTACTTGAAATCCATACAAACTAACAGCGAAGTGTCACAGATCTTAAAAGTAGTAGCGCTGGAAGTTCCCCCAAAATCGCAGAGCATATATTAACATACAGTATCGCATACGTGATAGCAAGTATTTATGAGTACCTCAGACCAAGACAGATCTATGAAATGTACAGAATATAACTATGGAATGTACGAATAACTTTGCAAATAAATACTAGATTGGCGCCACGGTCTATCCGCCAAACTCATAAATTCAAAATTTGAATTTTCGAATTCGGAACACGTTTCGCGCGTTCGCGGCACGTTGCATGCGGTTATTGCATAAAATAACAATAACACACATCCTCACCTCAGTATGAGGATAGCACTATGGATACTGCCGCTGTTCGGGAACATTTAAATGGTTATTGAATTAATTTAACAGAAAATAATAAAGGCCGTATTTCCATACAAGCGTAGTCCCCTGATTCCTCGCCGGATGGCCAGAGTAGAGCAATGATTTTTCTAAAAAAAAAATCTTGTATTTATTGGCATGTTCTCATATTTTTTTTTTTCTATAATTTAATGTTTTATTTTCTTATATATTTTTGCAATTTCATTATTAAAAGAGATACGAACCTTTATAAACTTGAAAAATTGGTAAGATTCTCCATCGTGTTCAAACATCTTGCAAATAAATTTGACGAGATTATAAACAGAAAACCACCAGAAAACATAGCCATCCTTTAGTACCTTGACGACCTCTGGTGATCGTGTTGACCTTTTACAAATAGTCCTGGGTCTTGGGTAAAATTGTATTTATTTTAAAATATAGTATCGTTGAGTTAGTATTCCATATGACAAGTTTTAACTTACTTTGGGGCTCAATCATTGGCCCTTAACTTTTTATTTAATTTTTTTTTTAGTTTTAGTTCTTAGAGGTATTTATAAGTTTTAATTTATAAAAAAAAATACTTTTTAGCTTTAATTTAATTTAAATTGTATTATAATAAAGTTGGCTTGAATTCAAAAGTGGTAATAAAAATGTAAAGAGAATGATAAAATTAAAAAAATATATATGATGTACATTACTATGAAAATTTTGTGCTTATTTTAACTAACATTACTTATATCTAAATCAGTCACTTGAATAAACTAATTAACACCAAGAGCTGAGCAAAATCATTGGTTATGCTCAATTAGGTAAATCAACAGTGCGAATAGGTAATGTCAACTACAAATGTATCTTACTTCTTCTTCGTCTAAGCGCGTTCCCGGTTGCATCCTCCATGTATTTATGCGAAAAGTTTTACCCCTCCTTGGGAATGCCATTAGTGGCGACTAAAGGACTTAAGGCCGTACCTGAATTTGCCGGGGTCCAGTGCTGCCCCCATTTAAAATAAATCATTTGAAAGAAAACGAAGAAATTTATTTATAAATTATTTAAAATTTTGCTACTATCAAATCCTAGATAAACCTTCAAAGTATTTTATGAACTACTGTTTACAGTTTATAATGAGAGCATTAAGCTTTACTACGCACATTTGCCAAAAGTGGCCGTTTTTCGCAAATGTGCGTGGTAAAGCTTAACGTTCTCACTTTAAACTGTAAACAGTAGTTCATAAAATACTTTGAAGGGTTATCTAGGATTTGGTAGTAGCAAAATTTATAAAATGATGTCTCCGTTTTCTTTGAAATGATTTATTTTAAATGAGGGCAGCACTGGACCCCGGAAAATTCAAGTACGGCCTTAACACAAACATCTCGTGCTACAATTGCATTCCTCTTACGACATCCACAGGAAGAGATAGAGTGGTCCTATTCTAACCCGGAACCACACGGGTCGACAAATGTATCTTACTAACTTGGTTTTAAGTAGACATGGGTTACTCCGGATTCGAATATTTAAATGAGCCGATTCATCAACAGGAGCCGATACCCGTACTGAATCCCGGTAATCGTTATCGACTCCCGCAAGTTATTGAGTCCGCACTGATCTTCGTCCCGCTGGGAACCGGTTGCGCCTGTCAGGTCGCGAGCCGCGAGCCGTGTTTCGGCTCCACCGCGTCTCGGCTCCACCGCGTCTCGCCAATCGGGAGTCGGGAGTCAATATTATTCTGTATTGAAACCGGTACCAGAAAGGACGTCTGTATTCTGTAGATTTAATAGCGAAACTTAACGGACCTTGGAGCTGGAGCCGATAAGGGAGTAGGAATCATTAAGATGAGTCGGTACCGGATGCGGAGTAAGATTCAGTGAGTCAAAACACTCCTTGGAGTCGAGATTACCCATGTCTAGTTTTAAGATACTTACCTTTGTGTTATATTTCAGTAGGAAGCTTCAGATTACTTGTATAAAGGTGAACTATTATTTAATGTAGAAATGGCTCTTTTATATTGATCATGGTGTTGAGGTTTATTAATACCAAAATTAAGTGTGGGTCCCGAACGCCATCTAGCTAGATTGGTTCTGGTCTACCTTTTGGGTTGCGGTGGTCAGACCAAACTAATAACCTCGTCAAATCACCTAGGTTAGGTAGCGGACACCGGGCTCTGAAGCGTTACCGATGAGGATGTAACCAGGAATACGCTCGGATGATGATGATGATAGAAAGATAAATAAATGAAGTACACCAAGTTTAGCTGTTAACCTAATCATGCTGATGGCTGTACAGACGTACACACGAGCTCATTAAGATCAAGCTACTGTTACAGGGAAACGCAATTAGCAGTAATTACTGAGCAGGATAAGATAATTGCAAATATACTGATAACCCGACACCTACCTAGTAGCTTGCTAATTGCAGTACTTGGACGCCATTTTCTAAACTTAATTTGATCTGCTTACATTCTTGTACCCGGCGATCAGTTTGACAGCTTAGGAATGTTTATTTATTTATTCATTATTTTTTTATTGAACACAATGGTGTGGACTTAACGCTAATGCATTCTGAACAGTCAACCTTTAAGAAAAAAAGAAAAAATAGTTTAATTGTGATATCGCTGTTTTATTTTTTGTATTTAAAACAATAATATATAAAACGAACTATGTACAATTGTATATACATTGATACATATACACATACCTAATATACAACACTATTTGTACATATAATATATATTGACAATGACCCAAATACATACCTACTTAAACTACAAACGTTCAATGTTCGACATAAGGATATTAATTACGATCAAAATATATAAGTCAATGGTTACGATCACAGAAAAGAAAATACTTTTATTTCTTTGTAAAAATCTAAAGACCTCTTGAAATTAATCCGCCATTTTAAATTCATAATGGTATGTATGCTTTTCTCTCAAACAACCAATTATACTCAAATGATTTTAACCCTTAATTAGTATACGTAAATAAATAAATATTTATGACATCAAACAATAAACATTTGTACGACACACGCAAACGAGTGTGATGGTTGTCACGTGCGCGGAATGGCTCAAGTTTGGACATTTGCGTCAAGTCGAGCCTTCAGTTCAAGGGTTAAAAGTAATTAGCCAATACTGTTTGTTTATAGCTCAGCATTAGCATAAGTAAATAACGGTTATGCAAATACAAGATTATCTCAATAAATTCTATTAATTTGCCCATTTAATAGTATTGGAATTCCATAGGTAGGTGTTAGGTTTACATATTCTAGGGTCGTAAACCGTGTTGTCTTATAAAATCTTGATAGTATTAGTTTATTATTCTAATGAAACGAGCTAGGCGATTTCTCAAAAGGTAATATGTAGTAGTAGTCACTCTTGTATTTTAGAAGATTCTTGATGGAGATTTGATGGAAAAATATGGTACTCATCCTGTTTGTACTTTACTACTCAATGGCATCACTGTTTCGTACGTTCTGAAAGCTATAAAGTATGTTTTTTTATTTTTCTATTTTAAGCTTTCCGGGATGCTTACGGCAATAGATGTAAATCAATTGTTATTTTTATGTATACCAGCATGTACAGGCTACGCTTTAGGTAAGGTATTATTCCATGGAATATAATGAAATGAGGCATTTCAAGTGAAAAAATGAAAATGAAAAAGGTTCTCCACTCTTTCTTCTATGAAGCAAACTTAATAATAGTAGCATAGGTATTATTTAACAAAATTTTGTATTATACTTACTTAAATAAGACTAAAACAATTTAACTTATATACATATATGACGATTTTTATATTTACTCCAGAATATTTATCTAGTTTGTGTGTGTGTGTGTGTGTGCACACATAGTGTGTATATACACACACACTATGTGTGCACACACACACATACACATACGTGTGTGTGAGTGTTTGTGGTAAAAGTAAAGCAATAAAAAACTTTTATAAACCTTTTGATAGAGATGTCACTTAATGTATAACCCATTACGATATTTTAATAGATAAGTAAAGTAGGTAGAATAGAAAGAGAAAGAAACTAATAAGATGAAAGCTTCAATAGCAGATTTATTCTTACTTTCCTTTCTGAAAAAAGAGCCCTAAATTTAAAGTACTCAGATATCACACTCCCTACAAACCTAAAAATTGATTGCCACATTAGCACGTCAAAGTACGTTCGGAAAAGCTCCAAAATTCAAAGACACGGGTGTTGACAATTGCAATGTTCGTCCTCCGCTACAGCTACTAAACTGAATTCGATTACACTTTATGGCGTTTGAGTTCGGAACGCGCCTCGGAATTGCACTTTGCGAGTTTAAACGCGCGACTCGTGTTCTAAATTCAATTTGCAGATTTATTCATTTGCCCATACTACACATACGGCATTGAATGGATGTCTTTTTCTTTTTAAACTGTTTCAGAATGGTTTTAGAACAATTTATAAACATTTTTTATTATTATTCGTGAATGGAGACAAAAATGGTACATCATCATAATTTCAGCCGCATAGCGTCCACTGACGGACATAGGCCTCTCCCAAGTTTTTTCCAAAATGACCGATCTAGAGCGGCCTGCATACAGCGTTTTCCAGCAAAAAATAGTATACAGATATAGTTTAAATGACTGGTCGACTTTTGTTACATATTGTTCTAAATTAAAAAAAAACTTCTACGCGATTATAATTGCTAGGTACTTATAAGTACAAATATATTTTAGATACCTAACCTAAGTAGTTGTAACTTGTAGAGTAACTTCCTCCATGATTGTATCCAAAGTTTCATAAAGGCGGGAACGAACACTTTGTGGCATAATAAGGTGCTGATTTCATTGGTTCGCCGTTTATACTCTTTACAGTGAATATTATCCATAGAACTGACGTTCGAAGTAACTTGGGCAATTATTAATATCTAGTAATTTTTTGACTTTATGTTGCCATTGTGTTTACTTTTTTTTTGTATCTGTTCAATTCAAATTCAATTCAAAATATCTTTATTATCATAGGATATTTATAATATCTCTTAATAATAGTCACTTTGTTTTGTTTTGCACAAATGTTGACGTCAAATCGTTACTTAAAGCTAAGTTTACGCCGCTTCCTAGGCGCAAGTGCAGAAGTGTTTCTATCTTGTGTACAAATAAAGCTTTATAAACAAACGAACCTTTAAGCAGCTAAACCGATTTTCATCAAACATACCTAAGAACCCTCTGAATGGGGGAGGCTTTTGATTAAAAAAGCCCCATCGAAATCATCTGTTCATCTAGGAGCTACGATGCCACAGACATAGGTACATGAAGACACACACACACACACATTAACACCCCTCTTTTTCGTCGGGGGTTAAAAAAATATGAAAGTTGATATTATTGAGTAGAAGGGAATTTGAGTAGAGTCAAGCAAGTGAAGTTCTAACTTACGGTACACATAAAATAAATAAAATATATAGGCAGGTAGTAAACATATTTTTTTCACAATTTGGGCAGTTGCTAAAGCTAAAAGCTCGCCTGCCGCTTGTCTTGTTGTCAGATATCTCATTAAATAACTTAATCTCTACTTAAAGTTGAATATGCTAAATAGTTTCAAATTATTTCGCGTTTTTCATTGTCTGCTCTTTCTAATAAACTCTATGAATGGGATAGGATTATTACTTGACATATTTCATTCGACAAATTTACGAACGCTCCCTCGCGAGGTGTTTTTATTAAAATTTCTACAGGGTGTGAACGATCGTAAGATATTGGCGTTCGCTGTGTGATGAACATATTATTTGGTATTTTGCTTCTTTATAGCATGTGTATGGAATGTGAAAAAAAAATTCTCATAAAGCTTGTTAACAAAAGAAAACTTTCCGTTGACGGATATTTTTGTAGTTACTTACTACTTATAGAAGTCAATCAAGAATACGCGCAATTACGACGTGCTTTAACCTGAGTTTTCAACCAATAAAAATTGTATATCAACAAACAAACAATTTTACGTTGCAATTAAATTATTATTTTGGTATTTATTGATACTGTCATGATATGACACCTATTTTAACCCATCAATGCCGAAGCACGCACCAGTGCGTTAAAACAGTGCAAAGCGTATTTATTAAAATGCAATGAAAGTGTTAACGGTTTAATAAAAGAGGTTGATAGTCTTAAATTTATTAAATTTAGAAAAAGAATGAAGTTCCTAATTCTCCAATCACTCGTATTCATTCAAAATTTTAAACTTAGAATACCAGTATCTATGTAACTTTGCCGCATGGCGCCCTGTGGCGCGCTGGCCCACTCCGACAAATTGCGAGGTTATATTATAATGCCGCATCTGTATGCGCGTCGCGAGCCTCTTCTGATATTAGAACGGAACCAGGCTGGTAAATGGTTTTCTTTACTGATCTTCAACTTTTTCGGAAAATGTTTATTTAGGAAAATTACCTCAAGACTACACACACATACACACTCTTCCAATGTACCTATTGCATTAAAAATAAATATCAATTTTGCACACCTTTCCAAGATACAATGTATTGTTACTATAATATTTATAAACATCCCATGTACTTGTATTTACCTACACGTATGCAAATAAATAATTTGATTTGATTAATATTATTATACGGGTCACTTAAGTAATACAATCTGAAAGACCAAGATTTGATCAATTTAGACGACCATCATCACAGCAAGAGCGGCGATCCGAGTGACGGAATCGGCTTTCCGTCTATATTACGTTAGTAAAACGTTTAATAAAATAAATATGTCAAGATAGGCTCACGTATAAGTACTACGTTAGCCCTTAAATTCTTTGACCGATTTGGAAAATGTTCAAACTTAAAAATGTTATTGGTCTCATCTATTTAATTGTCTACCATAGAGGTAGTATTGTTTGTAAATATAGCTTCTCTACATAATATAAAGATGGATCCAAAGATATCTACTCGAGTTATCTTTACAATCCCATATCTCTATCATACCATAAAAATATTTTCAACAATGGAGTGCTGATAATAAACTTATCACGTCTTTGAGTAGGTAAACAGAAGGGTCACATATAATATATATATATATATATATATATATATATATATATATATATATATATATGTACATATATGTGACCCTTCTGTTTACTTACTCAAAGAAGTAGGTAAACAGAAGGGTCACTATATGTATATATATTAACACTTATTTGTATTTAATGTGTTCTAACTGCGAGTATTTATTTGTACTTACCACGAGAGATTTTTATATTTATCTCGAAGGTTGACTGGTATAGAATGCTATTAGCATTAAGTCCGCCTTTTGTACCATTTTGTTTTGGTAAATAAAGTTTTTAAATAAAATAAAATCAACAACGTAAAGACCACGCTTGACAAGTATATTAAATCAAGGCATTTGTATCTATCTTGTTAGTTAGGTACTTTCTATAGATAGATAAACACTAGACTTACAAATAATAATGAGGCAGTGTAAACACTTGAGAAATAGCCTCCGGTTCCTAATGACGCGTCTTTGTAGCTGATTTCTAAACGAGACGATCTGCATGCGCGCTTTTCCTATTCAGCATTCGCTAAAGACCCTTTCGCCTCATTTCCTATAATACAAACAGACAGAAACATATCTACTTACCTTACGTGTAACAATATTAAATAGGTGCCTATTTTATATTACTACTGAAAAATAAACAGGATAGGGACAATTTGGCATATCGCCAGCCTGTGTCTATGGTAGAGAATGTATCTAAAAATTTAGTATTCGTTAAAATTTTGTAAGAATAGTGTGTCTAAGTAAATGTTTAGGTATAAGCCAAAACTAGTCAAACAACTATCGATTAAATACTTCTTTTTGCAGATTTTAATTATGAAAACTGCTAATAATTCTTTTGGAGGTACTTGAGTAAGCCCGGATCTAATTAGGTAACCGATACATGATGTCATACAAACTATTGGAAGGCCCGTAAATACTCGTAGCAGAAATTTGTAGACAAATTTATTAGTACCCGCTGTTCACAGAGATGGCAGCATACAAATTACTAGGAAACCTGCGAATGGGTAATATAGGTTTAACTACTAGGTAAGTATTAAAATTTTTTGCTTCTATTTTGGTTTTACTTGTCTTAATAATTTGTGTACAAGTTTCTGATATTTACACTCATTTTCCAATTGATTGGATGACGTGTTGGGTGCCACTGATAAAAATGATAGTTTTTCGCAGCAACTACCATAGTTACGACTTCTTATAAGTACATAATATACAATGTTAAATTATTATTGATGATTTGATTGAAAGATAAATATGCTTATACTTGTTATTATGGACAGTAGACACGTTTGTGAGGCGTAAATATTATTTACCAAAAACTATGATGTAGATCTGAAATGGGCCGCCCACGTATCTTACGTGGGCGGACCATTTCAGATCTGCACGACACCTGCTTATTACTTTTATTGCTCCAGAATAACGTATAAATTAGTGATTAATAAAAACCAGCGGATGGATAGAAGAGAACGCGTGAAGTAGGGGTTATTAATAAAGTTGCTGGCTTCTGCATAATTCATTGCCTGCCTGGGAGGGCGCGGCGAGGCCTAAGAAGCTAGTTTAACTTTTAATTGAAGGCCTTAACTTTAAATTCGTCTTGTAAAGCTACGCGGTAACAAGATCTGTTTTTCTAATATTTAATATAAGTAGGTAAACTAGGTTTATTATAAGCGAGGTTTTGCAGGGATGTTAGGATGGTTTGGGCATGTAGAAAGGATAAATGAAAAGAGATTAACAAAAAATATTTATAAGGCAAGTGTGAAAGGAAGAGCGGGACAGGGTCGACCTCGGCGAACTTTCTGCGATAAGATTGCAAACGTTCTAAAAAGGAGAGATAAGAAGTACCCGTAACCGAAGGGCATATATAAAGAGGTTGATGAGTGTAGATGAAGCGAAAGGGGTCTGTTTGGATCGTAGCAAGTGGAGGTCCATAGTTTCTGCCTACCCCTGTAGGAAACAGGCGTGACAGTACGAGTATGAGCCAACTTATCTAAAAAAAACTTATTAATATGAGTTCTTATCTTGAAACGCCCTTACTTTAGACTTTTCCATACAGTAATCTAGCTTTTATTTTAAAACGACAAGTCAGATTTTGGTAAAATTTTGTAATTTGAAAGAAATTGCATATATCTAGGTAGGATTTTAATTGGTTTTTCACGGTAAATATATGAACTTGAAAGAAAATATAGTGTGTCATTACATTAATTTTTGATCAAATTAAAAACTTCTACACAATAAATTTTCTTTCAAATTCATAAATTTACCTTAAAAAACCAGTTAAAATTCTAGATATCAATTTCTTTAAAAATACAAAATGTCGTAATCTGACCTGATATTTAATTTCAAATTAAAAGCTAGAGTACAATTGTGTTAAAAAGTTGAAAGGTGTCATTCAGTCAGTCATGTGTTAAATTTCTGCTTGGGCAGCGAGTCTAAAAACCTAAATGTCTAATTTTTAATTGACAGTCTATTAATTTTAAATTTCATGACAACGCGATATCAAGATCTTATGTTTTTCATTTTGCCAACCTACCTATCTTAAAATGAGATTAAGGTACATAACTTGCGTTGTCCAAACTTAGTCGCTTAATTTGTGTTTTTTTTTAAGTTAATTTAATAAAAGATAAATTTATTTTATTTTCAGGTATCGAGACGAGGCACTTTGCTGGTCAGACAGGTACCTAAACATTTATATTTGTATAAAGCAATATCTAAGAAAACGTAACGTGAGGATACATATCTAGGCAGTAGGCACATGTTTATACGGTATGCTCCTGGTTATAATGACAAACCAGGCTTAAAAATAGTGGCCCGAGGCAATGTAAGTATCGAATGTAGGTATTTACTTTATATCATCGGCTTATGGCTTCGTATCTAGTTGAATCAATGAAATAGTGTTATTACTCTAAATAAAATGCCAATATCCCAAGATAAAAGCCTTCCCTGGTCCGATCAGCATAACAAATCCTCCATGCAAATTGGCCATTCCAGAACCCAGATTAACCCACACTGACCACTATAATATTTTAATCGGAATGCAAATATTGGGGAATTATGTGGACATCTTGTTTGTTGAGGTCAAACTGAGGGTTATGACTGTTTCCATATTTAAATTGAAACAACAGAAGGATCTTAGCTCTAATCCAATTGTTTGATAGCACACTACAAATTATAGTATTATTTAATCCGTACTGTGATAATAGACAACAAATCCAGGTCCTTTCGTGTTTCAGTAAGGTTTAAACATGGTTTAAAAAAATTTATTTAAAAAAAAAACAAAATATCACTTACTTGAGAACACTGGTTACATATTTTTGAGCCTATCGTTCGCAATAGTTCGCATAGATATGATGCAGACACAGTACACATAGATATGATGCAGACACAGTACACATAGATATGATGCAGACACAGTACACATAGATATGATGCAGACACAGTACACATTTAACACATTCACACACATTACTCTATATCTTTTTACAATGTTTTAGAAATCTACACCAAAGTTAATGTTGTTAATGCTGTTCAAGATTTGCTAAGTGCGATAAATGGGTTTACATTTTTTATGCGTGCGGTTTGTTTTTTAAAAATTTCTGTGCAGTTGTGTGTTGTAGTTTGTTCTTCGGTGTGATGATTATTAACTAAACAAAATATTTGAAACTTGCTATAAAAACGACGTACGACTTTTTTAGATTCCAATCGGTCCAATACGAGATAAAAATGTTGATATTGATTAATTACCCTTTTCCTATAGCAGACATCTTAAAATAAACCCTAAATACGTGGAGAAACGAGAATATAATAGGGAGAAGGGACATGAAGTCATAAAACAATCAAACAGGAATTAGCAGCACGTGACCGACCAAACACTCAAAGTGGCAAAGTAATCGTTTCCGCTGGCCACAATTACAAAATATCATTGCTTTGACAACCATCTAAGGATCGTAAGTTCTTTATTTAATTAATTTTAACAATCCAATCGAAATGCAAAAATATTTTCTTGGGACTATTAGTTTTTACATTGTTTGCGTAAGCTAAATTTCTTAAATGTTTTTACTACAAAAATTGTAAACGGTCAACCGAAAGGTGGTGAAGAGATTAGTGAAACCAAAGAAGGAGCAAAAATAAAATTTTAATTACTACTTATAAAGAATAATTATAATATAGGTTATATATATAATATTATAATATAAGGTCCTTACATATGAAATTGCCGATTTTCAATACTGGCAACTTTAAAATCAAATATCTTGCGTTTCATTAGTAATTTCAAATTCAAATTTATTTCGAAATAAAGCCAGAAAAATATTGTTTTAAAATTCGTATTTCATTTGTTTTAACATCATTTGTTTGAGTTTCAACATTGCTATAACAACAACTATGGACAAATTGAAAATTCGCGGTATTTACGAATACGAGTTCCACCGTGGCACCAGTGTTGCAGAAACGACTCGAAGAATTAACGACGTGTATGGACCAGGCACCGCTAACGAACGAACGGTGCGTTTTTGGTTTCAACGTTTCCGTTCTGGAAATTTCGATTTACACAATGAGCCTCGTGGCGATAATGGAAGCGGATCCATCTCAAACCACTTCTGAATTAGCAGCAGCCTTCGGCGTAAGTGACAAAACGATACTTATCCACTTGCGCCAAATCGGAAAAATTAAAAAACTCGAAAAGTGGGTACCGCACGAATTGACTGAAGCAAACCAACAAACACGCGTTGCTTGCTGCGTTTCTTTGCTTAATCGCCACAATAATGAGGGGATTTTGAACCGTATCGTGACTTGTAATGCGAAAGGGATCCTGTACGACAATCGAAAGCGATCATCACAATGGCTTGACCCTGGAGAACCGGCAAAACCTTGCCCTAAGCGAAAACTGACCAAAAAGAAGATTCTGGTTAGTGTTTGGTGGACCAGTGCTGGTGTTATCCACTACAGCTTCTTGAGATCAGGCCGGACGATTACTGCAGACTTGTATTGCCAACAATTGCAAACAATGATGGAAAAGCTCGCCATTAAACAACCGAGACTGATGAATTGCTCTAGCCCACTGCTCCTTCAGGATAACGCTAGACCACACACTGCACATCAAACGATCGCCAAGTTAGAGGAGCTGCGACTGGAACAGTCAAAACCGCCTTCAAACAGTTCATAGACTCTCGCTTCCAGGATTTTTTTTTCAAAGGTATCAATGATCTGCCTATAAAATGGCGGAAGTGTATCAATAACAACGGCGCATACTTCGATTGATTAAATAATAATTTCATTAAAAAAAACTTGTTTCACTTTTTTGATACTGAACGGTAATTTCATATGTAAGGACCTAATATTATAGTTTCGCAGGTTTCTTAGTAATCTGTGTGCTGCCATCTCTGCGAGTAGCTGGTATTAATAAATTTGTCTACATTAAATAAATAAATAATAAATAAATATATAGGGACGAATCACACTGATTGAGCTATTATGGGATACTAACTCAACGATGCTATATTTTATAATAAACAAATATATAGATAAACACCCAAGACCCAGGACAATTTGAAAAAGGCCATTTTCTAACTTGCCTTGGCTGGGGATCGAACCCAGAACCTCCGGAGTGGCGGACAAGTTTATGCTATTTACGGGCTCTCCAATAGTTTGTATGTAGTTGGTTATCTGTTACGTTAGTAATATTATCTTTGACGGAATTACGGTTGCAATAATTAATTTAAACTGCAGTTTGGTTGAGATTAGTAGGATTTATTTTTATTACAAATCGTTTACACATTACATTTTGATTTGATTGTTTGATTGTGAATATATTAATTGTAATAATTATTAGATTGTAAGAGCGACAGATATTTTAAATTTTAAATCACTCACTACTCACTAGAAACCTGAATTTAATTGTTTTTTTTTATATCTTTTTATTATTACACCGCCGCGGCGGTGTAATTTGTAATGCTCTTAGGAGAGTTAATGTTTTAACTGCGACAATAGTCAATTAGAAGCAAAAAGACAAACGAACTGTGATTTAGTATCGGGTTACGAATAATGGTGTATAAATACGCGCAATCTCAGATCTTATCAAACATCAAACAATCGAATTAATTAGTAGGTCTAATGCGAATTTATTTGCATTGGTCGCGTGGGAATTAAAAACTTTGTGCGAGGGTTACCAGGCGATCGGATAAAACCGAATAAGGGACTTTAATTTGAATACTGTCTTTGATTATGTAGGTACGGTACGATACATTATGAAATAACTTAAATAATTTAAACAAATTATTCCGGCTATTTCTTCTCCAATTCGCTAGATTTTTGGAATCCTTGGGTGACCATGCACTGATATGCATATTATATTTTGGAAAGAAAAAGCGGGAAAGCCAATGATTATGCAGTAATAATATATAACGTCTAACAAAATATACTAAAATTAATCTATGGGTAAATTCAGTCCATGATACTGATCAACTTTTCCCTAGGAACATATGTATATCGAAATATAAAATATATTTTTCTGTTTCCATACTCGGATCAGCTGATTGGTCAAATTTATGGAAGGCCAAAAATATTTTTCATATTTTCGATACATGTTCCTTGGTGAAAGTTGTTCAGTATCATGGACTGAATCTACCCTTAAAATAGTTTCAGTATATTTTGTTAGACCCTGTATAAGTCAAATGCACACCATGGCGCATGGCATGGCTCCGAAGCAGTATAGCTGAGGATGCAACCGGAAACGCGTTCAGATGAAGAAATTATACCTATTAAGAAAGGAAAAACTACTAACTCTAACTATACGATCAGTTTTTGGTCCTACAGTGAAAGTTAGGTAGATATTTGAGCTAAATGTCAAGTCAAATTTCACTTCTATATTTCGGAGCTTGGTCACCCTACATGCATAAATATATTAACAACACATCTGCAATCAAAATTAAATTCTTCTTGCTAAAATTTAAGGCATATTTTTGTTTGGAATCAAGTTTTTCTTCAGTCCACGTCGAGATCATTTAGCTGGATGGATATCTTGTTCAGTAAGTACGACTTAAAGTTGTCCTGCCATTGAACATGTATGTTATGTAAATAGTAGATATATTCATAACTGATATAGTTTTTGTTATGTCTTGAACTTTGTAGATCAAACATATGGGTTATCGGCTTTTACGATCTTCACGGGAAGAGAAGCAGCTGGTACATTCTAAGTTTTTTCTGGTTTTTATTTCACAGACCAGCATGGAAGAAACAGTTTAGGTTTTAGAGGGAAGAGGGAATAAGCTTAAGAAAAGGAAAGAGGAAAGAAGCTTAAGAGGAAAAATAGGTATTCGTAAAATCTATTGTCGGTCGCGCTGTGCCCGAACCACAACCGACCAAGTGCGATAGAGACATACTGCAGCTTGGACTGAAAATACCTATTAAAAGAACAGAAAATCAACGATTCGTAGTTCCCTGATTTCTTCTCCAAAACTTAACCAATATAAGTATTTTTTTCATTACAAATTAACAAAGACTTAAGCGGTGTTCCTATGTTTTAATTTTTAGGGTTCCGCACCCAAAGGGTGAAAACAGGACACTATTACTGAGACTCCATTGTCTGTCCGTCTATCCCAGGGCTCTATGTCTTGAACCGTAATAGCTAGACACTTGAAATTTTTACCGATTATGTATTACTGTGGCCGCTATAAAAACAAATAGTAAAAATTTTAAGGGGGTCGTCATACAAGAAACGTGTTTTTTTCAGCGTTTTTAACTTGATCTTTATAATGGCATTAACTAGATACTTGAGACTCCGTTGTCTGTCCGTCTGTCTGTCCGTCTATCACAGGTCTTTATGTCTTGAACCGTAATAGCTAGACACTTGAAATTTTTACCGATTATCTATTACTATGACCATAATAACAACAAATACTAAAAATAAAATAAAGTTAAAAATTAAAGGGGGTCGTCATACAAAAACGTGTTTCTTCAGCGTTTTAAAACATTGTACGGTGGTACGGAACCCGGATATCAAAGTATTGCCGTTGCCAGTCTTTAAGAACAGGCTGCGTAGTTTCCTGCTGGAGAAGGGTTTCTACTCGATACAGGAATATCTTTGGTCATAGAATTGTTACTTATAAAATACTTATTACTAATTCAATTTTTTAAACATTAGTAATATACTAATATAATGATAGAATAGAAAGATATGAATACAATTAATAATTAAATTAATGATAACTTAATTGACATTTGCATGCCTAGACAGGTTAGAAGTGTGATCTAAAAATTGTAATTAACAACTATTGTAACCACTTTTACAGCAAATAAATATATTATTATTATTCATGTACGAGTCCGACTCGCACTTGCCCGTTTATTTTATATAATGTAGTCAAATTTGTTTTCTGTATGTTTGAACCCAGCAGAAAATCTGGCAATTTTTTTAAGGTTTTTGAACGTTCATATCTCTTGTTTTTCTTGTTCATAATAATTAATTTAGGTATGGAAAAAAAAACATAGGGACATGCTAATAGTGACTATAGATATTCAGGAAAAAAATATAACTCTACCGGCATTATCCAGGGAGGAAACAGGGGACTACGTTTGTACCTATGGAAAAGCGGCCCTTGTGCGTTTCGTCTTAACTCAAACAAGAATTAGTTTAATATTTCGCTGTTGTCGCTGTTTAAATGTTGTCTTTAATACAATAAAATTAAATGTCATCTAAATTAGTAGATCTCAAAATGGCCCTCTTAGGTACGAGTATAATTTCTGTCTAACTTAGGAACAAAAGTTTGATGGACGGTAATTTTATCGATATAAATCTATAGTTTAGAATTCAATAGGCTTTTTATCTTAATCAGTCCGGTGATCAACGATCTTCGTGATATTTATGAGGTTCTGACTTTGCTTTCATTCGTTACTTGCATACACACGTACATACTATCACGTCTTTATCTCTAATGGGGCAGACAGAGCATTTTGGGTCTTGCGGCTCTAAGCAGACAGAACACAGGGCCTAAGACCCAAAGGCCACTTTTAGCGTAATGGTGGGCGAGAAGGTGGGAAAAGGAATAAAATAGATATGGGTTGCTAGCCGCATCGCCTAATAACATAATTCGCATTTTTGTCAATCCGCTAGATGACAAGAAGTCAATTAAGAAACTTGTTTTCTAAACGTCAAAACAAACATTTTTTATGGGATTTGTATGAAATACAAAACCGTGACGTCATAGATTTTTCGACTCAAATAGCGCTCTTAATATCAGTTTTTCTGCATTAATAAGTCTAAAATCATGTTGTAAAATGGATATGATCAACAAGTGACACTATTTTGTGACGTTTTATTCTCTTAACAGTACCAAATAATTTATTTTTGACCCAGTCATCCACCCAATTCCCTTGATCAGAAGAGAAGCAGCTGGTACATTCTAAGTTTTTACTTTTCTTCGAGACCAGCATGGAAGACTTAGTTAAAAATACCAGTTGTAAGTATTAAAAACATTGTTTATTTACTGTGTTATTTTACACAATTTACTCGTCAACCTTCGACTATGAAATAATAGCTATAAGCAAAACTCATTACAGACATGGCATTTATTTTTAACAGGACAATAATAATCCTCCTAATTATTGGCCACCGGCATCGAAACTTATCTCCAATAATTGCAACTTACAGTATGTCAAACAGAGCATAATAAGACACAGGAAAATCGGCGATACCATACATTTTGTACCAATCAAACACCAGTTACGCTACATCGTAAATTTCGCATCCCTTATTTGCGTTTATCAACCTATATTTATTACGGAACCAAATTTTTGCCGCGCGATTTTGCTCGCGTATTTTTTTTTCCTCTTTTTTTATAAATTAACGTCTTGCGTACGCAGTACTTATGTTAAACGTTCGAAACTGTCCGCAATTTGCGGGGGTCTGAGTAAGCTATAAATCTTGCAAAATTATTTTTTCATTATGCGCGCCCGTCGCAGTGTTAATATTCTATTAGTAGTGACGGATTATTGATTGGCGGATTGAAGTCAATTAATACATCAAAAATATAAAAGTCTAATAAAACGATCAAGAAGTTCGTTTAATGATATACAAGATACGAGTACATACAAACCTTGGTGTAAGATGTGTCAAATATTTGACACATTAGAGGCACTGCTTTGATAGCATTTGATTGCAGCTACTGAGTTTCTAGACCGAAATGAATAGAATCAATTTACATAATTAAAATTTACTCATTTATTTTCAAGTGATTTTCTTTTTCTAGAATAAGTCACTCACTAAATAAATATAGAGCAAATAAATAAAAAGACAAGAACAAATCAAATTAAAACCAGTCATCGAAGCATATAAGAAGAGTACGTGTTTTAAGGCGAGATGGGTTCAAAATTTGCAATACTGTACGTGTTTTTGAAAATTCACTGTTATGAAACTACTACTAGTTCATTCCTCAAAAAAATTATATAAATATCTTCAGAATTTTCTACAGACGTTCAAAAGGTACGCCTTAATACTATGCATTGTCTACAAGTTTACTTTGGGACGTAGTACATTTGAATAAGATTAATATCTGATTTGAGTTACACGTTAATTTAAAGTTTATATACTTTAAAAATAATCATATAGCACTTTTTCTGCTACGTCCCAAAGGTAGACTTGTAGACAATGCATAGTATTAAGTTGTACCTTTTGTACTATAATCTTAAGATTATAAGTGCAATAATCTAAATAAATAAGTAAAATAATTTTAATTACAGATACATTATCACGTCTCTAATGAGGTAGACATACTCTAGGGCCGTAAGACCCTAAGGCTACTTTAAGCGTGACTGTGGGCGTGAAGATGAAATAAGGGAATCAAAATAGTGATGGGTTGCTTGCCGCATCGCCTATTAAACTAATTCAGATTCTCGCCCATTACCTCGATCAGCTTTAACGATCTGCGTGGGAAGAGAAGCAGCTGGTACATACATTCTACGTTTTTTCTTTAAAAAAAAGCAACGTAGTTAGTGCCTTTTTACAACTTAACTTTAAACCTAATTTTAGTCGTGTCGTGTCTAAACATTCATCAGTCTGCGTTCGCTTCTTATTACCTACCGTCTGATCTCGGATCTTATCAGATGGCAGAAATTAGCCGTCCGCCATTACGCAGTATACATGTGTATGAGTTTGATGTTTTGCGTGTCTTTTATAGCACACATCGTAAACACTTGAACTTAAAGCATTCCTCTTTTTAGTCTCGCATGTGTAAGTCGGCAACGATGTCAGATTTTTCAACCACAAACGAAAGCCAACTCGATTTAATTGTTCCCATTTTTCATCTTCTCCACGATATTCCGCATCTTTGGGGTTTTGTAATCCTCCCATGACTACAAGTTGACCGATCAGCTGATCCGAGTTTTAAAAAGAACACAAATAAAAAAAATATAGGTAAATTCATTAAACTTAAATTCAGTTTTGTAGTCGTATGGGAGGCCACATTTTTTTTTATATTTCAATATATGTTCCTTGGAGAAAGTTGTTCAGTATCATGGACTGAATTCAGCCTTAAAAAGTTTTAGTATATTTTGTTAGACCATGCATATCTATTTACTAAAATATAGTATCGTTAAGTTAGTATCCCATGACACATATTCTAAAACTTACATCAATGTTATTTGTCCTTACCTATTTATTGACTTTATTTATTAACAAGTAAGTATAACATTTTTGGAGAGGAAAAAGCCGGAAAGCGCATCCCGGCGTTCGAAGCATCACAGCCAATGACCCGGGAACGCGTAAAGCCCAAGACCTCACCATATTTTTGGGTACCTATCAATTATTTTTTATAACGCGTAAAATCTTGCTCTCACCAATGTCATGTGTAGTGATGTGCCATTCCCGTTCCCCAGATTTCCGGGAACGTTCCCGGGAATGTTTCCAAAAAATGGAAATGTCAGGGAAAGTTGTAATTTTATTTATGAGATTTTTTATTTTATTTTATTTTATTTCATCTTACATTCTATCATTACAGGTTATTAACCTAATGCGACAGTGCAGCCTATTACATTTTATTTCAAATAATCATTAATGATACCCGTGTGAATTCACTCAGAGTAGTAGTAAATAAGTCGATCCTATTGACTACAACGTTAAGCGTGCGCAGTGCTTGTGTGAGTGGTGCGTCCCGCAGCAGGTTGGTGCGCGCTCTGGGCACGGCCAGCAGCGGCGGCCGACGGCGGCGCCACACGTATTTGTTTGGCACACATAGCCCAATCTGTGACAATACATCTGGATGGTTTTGCTTGCCCCTTATCACCTTAAAAACATATGTTATTATAGCCAGGTGCCTTCTAACCCTTAGTTCGTTGTATCCAACCATACCTAAAATAAATAGGGTTGGATACATTAAAGGGTAGAAAGGATAGACTCCGTATAGCCTCATGTATAGATACCTAACAAATTTATTTTGAACTTTTTCCAACATAAGACTATACTTAGCCTCGCTTGGATCCCAGATCATAGACCCTGTTTCTAGTTGGCTCCGAACCAGTGCATTGTACAGAGATATTATCGCGTGGATGTTAGTAAAAGGTTTTACTGTACGCAACACAAATCCTAGATTTTTAAAGGCACTCTTACATATTTTTGTGATGTGTCCAGCAAAACTTAGGTCTTTGGTGAAGGTGATACCTAGGTCCCTAACTTCAGAAACCTGCTTTAGAACTACCCCTCCAATATTATAATCATATTGAACGGGGTTGTGTGCTCGTGAAAATGTAATTGTCTCGCATTTGGAGGTATTAAATTCTAGAAAGTTTTCTTTGTTCCAATTGACCACCCTGTCAATATCCCTCTGAAGCCTTTCGCAGTCCTCACGGCTTGTAATTGCCATAGTTAGCTTGAGGTCGTCGGCAAACAACAAGCATTTTGCTTCCTGTACTACTTGCGGCAATTCATTTATCATCAGGATGAACTGTAGGGGACCTAAATTACTGCCCTGACTTACTCCAGACCTCGTGTGATATGACCTTGACGAGTGCCCTTCATATTCTACGTACTGTCGCCTATCACTCAAGTAGCTAGATAAAAAATTCAGCAACTGTGGGGTGAAGCCAAACCGTGCAAACGTCGTAAGCAGCCTATCATTATCGACTAAGTCGAACGCTTTTTTGTAATCGAAGTAAGCCGTGTCTGCCTGTCCCCCCTCGTCTATTATCGGTGCTATGAAAGTCATGTGGCTGGTGAGATTAGTAGCAGTACTTCGAGATGGTCGGAAGCCGTGTTGAGATATATTTTATATCACTGAAAATATATTTTACTAACGTAAATGCATCACTTGATATGGTTATAACAGAAATATATATATCTGATATTCCGTAACATTCCCTAGAAATACGGGAACGTTCCCTGGGAACGTCCCCAAATTCCCAAATTCTCCGAGGAATGTTCCCAAATCCCCGGAAATTTGGGAACGTTCCCGGGAACGGCACATCACTACATGTGTTGCTCTAACTCCTAAATGATGACTCTTCCAGTTTGTGGCACTTATTTTAGGCATCTAAAGCATTCCGGTCTCTTCTGAGCTTTTGAGGCCTCTCGGTCACTCTGAGCTTGCGAAGCATCTCGGTCACTGCTGAGCTTTCGAGGCATCTTGGTCACTGCTGAGCTTTCGAGATGAGAGGTATGTTTGTGATTTTATTCTATCGAGCCAAAAATGCTCAATCCTGTTTTGGATATTGTGGGTGTCTGTAGAAAAGCCTTAAGATTCTTATGTAAAATTTTTGAGGAATAAACTGTAGTAGTTTAATTACAGTGATTTTTTAGAAACACTCACACTTAAGTTCTCACTTTATTTATTTATTCAAACTTTATTGTTTCACAAAACAAATTGTTTTACAATTGGCGGACTCAACGCTAAAAGCGTCCCAGTCAACCAAAGGGATAAAAAGATAATTCGTTGCGACGCAAAATAATTAAATACATTATAACATATATTCACATGCCTTTATACTTAAAATAAATACATACAATTCCTACATATACTACGGATACAAGTAAGTACTAGGTAAGTATATCTACGTCATCTATATTACCATGGAAGCCTAGTTTCCACAAAAGTTACTATTAATCTCCCGAGACAGTAATTGTGTTGCGGTTAACGCCGATACCGGGTATTTAGTGCACGCCTGACTGATCGCAGGGATCAGCTTTTGCAAGGTCGAGTCTACACAATAAAAAATTATTCATATCTTCTTCATCTTAGCTCGCGCGTTCCCAGTTGCTCCCTTAGCTGTGCTGCTTCGGAGCCCGGGTGCACTTACCCGCTTTTTCTTCTCCAAATATAATATGCATGCATAACAATGGTCACCCAACCCAAGGATGCTAAAGACCTTGCAAAGTGGAGAAGAAATAGCCGCAACAGTTTAAACGATTTGGCTATAGATTTACGACTGACCGCTGCCCGACGTCAATCCTCCATGGGAATGCAATTGTAGCACGATTATTTATGTCACGACTGAAAAAAATACCTCTCCTATTATATCCCAACACGGAACTGCAGACCTGGCTGGTGATTAGCGGGGCTGAACTATTTTGATTTATTTAGATTGACCTGGCAGGTAGAAAGTCCTATCACAATGACCTGTCTTTTAGAGAATCTTATTTTTTAGTTATTAGTAATACCGTATTAAAATTTCAAGTTGCCTCAAACACCATTATTATATATATTTTTTTAAATACTTTTGCACGCGCCTGGCATTATCAAAGCCCCGACTAAATTGTCTGGCTTATTGTTTTTTTTATTATTTAAAAAAACATTAAACTACAACATATAAAAAATGCGTATTGCCTCAAATACCTTTTTTGAAAATAAAAAAAAACCTTTAAAAAATTTATAGGTTGCTTTTACCCCACTACTTACCAGCCAGGTCTGCAGTTCCGTGTTGGGGTATAATAGGAGAGGTATGTGACAAGTTTTCAACTTGCCTCAAATACCTACCCAAAAATTCGTGCCAGCTCTCGGACCATGAAACTTGAAGACCTCCGACTAACTGTAGGTAGACAAAAAGTCAAGGAGCGTGATATAAGTTCGAGTGCTGATTTTATTATTTTATAATTGAATTGTTTGTCCACTAAACGAAGAAAAAAATAGACACATGACATAGGAGAGTAACATTGGCTACGTTTTTTTTCCGTGATAAGGAGTCCGATCATCCGAAGAATTGCTAAGCGCAAATTCACCTGTTGCCATTTTACCATTGAGACATTGTAGCCCAGCCCTAAGACCTATAAACGTCTCCGTATAAATGCACTTAAATTAGCCTCCTGATAGTGCAGGTTAATTTGTCAAGTGCATCTCTACATTTATTAATAGCCTTATTTTGAAATTAACACAGAAAAAACTTTCGATTCGATATCGATAACATAAAATAGGGAACAATTGCAAATCTTCTTGCGCCTTAAAATTATATATTCATGCTTTGACCGACAGTTGATAAATGTTTTTCTAGACAGGTATTGATGTCAACTACAATGTTAAATGTTAAACAAAATACCAAAGCAGTATTTATGAGCGTTTGTTTCTAAATTAAAAATGTAGGAATCTAAATGTTTAAAAATACCCTGGTATTAGGTAGGTACTCCATAAGTCCTTACTTAGGTAGGTGCCTACTTCTTTTGCAATTCCAGTGTAAGATATTTTAATTGATTCAATGTTGGTGTCGAGAAAACTAAGTAACGGCTTTCTATTTTGTCTCATAATTACATATTTTATCCATAATTCATGACATGACATAGTACATGTGGCTATACATAAAAAAAATGTTGTTCCATACAAACTGATCAGCTGATCGAGTCAATTTGTATGAAAATCCGATTTTTTTTTTGGATTTTGTGAAAGTTTTTGAACAAAAGTTGTTCAGTTACATGGGTTGAGGTACCATCTGAGAGGTTTGCGTTCTTTCATTAATACGATTTATAGCATGACAAATTTGTAAATTATTATAGCACCCAATATTATGATACAAATGTTTAAATACTAAAGATGATTGTTTGAACATTATGGTTACTGAAGTTTACAACAAAAGTGCTATGGATAATGACATTCGGAAATAAAATTTTAGGAAAAGAAATGGAGTAGGAGTCTGATAATGACTTATGCGACTACGGGGCCTTGCAGTCGATGGACCACCTTTAGTCGTGTCCGAGTTGCCCTACGTCATGTGCCATTGAGGACCTTATCAAGGCTAACGACAGAGGGATCGCCGTGATCACTTAAAACTACACAATCATTTCGTCTCCATAATTAATTAATTAGAACCGGTTGACTCACGTAATATAGTCGGAAAAGGCCGACCAGGTTTCGATCGATTAGATGATCATCTTCAGGGTCAGTGTCAGAAACGAAGACCCGTAGTTGTCGCTGTCCGCTCAGCACTGACCTGAAATTCGACTTGACATTAAGATTGATTCAATGTCTGTCATTTCGAGTACCTACCTACTAGTACACAATTATACCTAATAATGATTATACGTACTTTTATAAAATGTAGTACAAAATCTTTGACGATTTTCAAAGCAAATGCTCAAGTGTCCTAACTGGTTTCTGACTCACGCCAAAGTTCCCGTTTTTCCCGTTTGTATTCTATTTCTCTAGACATGTTTTCATAATTCTAATAAGTATAGAATTATGATAACAGTAATGATACAGAGTTATGGAGTAAACAAGTCCAGTTGCACAAAAATTACCACAAGATTGGCACGTTCGTCTAACTAAAACATAAATCAAAACACATTGATGCGGGTAGAATAGCGGCACAATCGCCGCGCCATCCGATAGCGGCATAATCAAATAACAGAGGAAGATGGATATACCTACAATAAACTAATATGACAGCAAGAGACAGCGCACCCGCCATTTTGATTTACTGGATCGATCGAATAAGTCATAGATTAATATTGAATAAGTGACGCCATCTGTCTTTATGAACGGACGTGTGCTTAACGCGCATCCAAAATAATGTATGCAAAACAAATGGCGCAAAAAGAAAAAGGCAAACTTTCAAAATTGTATGATGGGTTTAATAAAGTTAAGTAACATTTTGATGTTGTAAATTGCGATCTTGTACTTTATAGCGGCAATATTTTCTGGTTTTTAATTATCCACGGCACGGCAAATATGAGACTAATTTCGCTAACGGCCGGCCATTTTCTGCGCTCGCTAAACCTACAATTGAATTGATCGACTCGAAACCTACTTATATGACATAAAAGATAATATGTTACAACAAATTATTTCAAAAATAAAGTTAGCAGATGCGTAGCGCAGCGAATTTTACATAAACGCGCCAATTTACTGGCCATAATAACACGTTGATATCGTCGTCTCTTTCGTACTTAAGAAGGATAATATGTTGTCTTCCTCGCACATATCCATCGATCTCCTGATATGTACCCGCGCAAACCTTATGGACCAATAATTATATTAATTTCTCACGATATGCTTATTATAAGTTGATTGTATGAGTAATATGGCGTGGGCTACATTGGTTTGGATGATTTTCGCGTTTTTTTGGTTCACTGTCGATAATTAGATGCTAGTACAGGTGCGATACTGTCTGAAGTTCAAATGTAATTCCTTAGTTATCAAGTTAATCATAACTTTGTGCTTGTCGGATTTATATATTTATCTTCTGGCCCATTTTCGTAGTTACTTATTAACTGTTTCGCTGGGTTAGTAGATAATATTATGTCTGTGAAGAAAACTCTATGTTAATTCAAAGTTAAGCTCAAGCTTAATTTTATTTAAGATCTCTTTATCTTTTCAAGGTCTAAATTATTATATTTATTTATATAAGTGTTAAAGAACAATGTTCACTTTGCATAAACACAAATAAAAAATAACAACGTGCAACACGTGCAGAAAACGTGCAGTGCAGTTTGTTGCCGCTTCTTCTGCACTTGCGCCTAGGAAGCGGCGTAAACTTAGCTTTAAGTAACGATTTGACGTCAACATTTGTGCAAAACAAAACAAAGTGACTATTATTAAGAGATATTATAAATATCCTATGATAATAAAGATATTTTGAATTTGAATTGAATTTTGAACATTTATTAAAGTGCTCGTAATAGCATTCCAGAAAATGACTTGTGACTTGAGAAACATGCAGAATCAACCAATTCTAGAGCTGTTTTCTGGAACGATATAATAAGCGTTTGTATACAGGATCTATCAAAATATACTGAAACTATTTTAATGGTAGATTCAGTCTATGATACTGAATAACTTTTACTATAGAACATACATTTAAATATAAAAGAAAATTGTTTCCCATGTACCTAGGCTGTTTGATAAGTACCCGTTTATGGAAAAAAAACATTTTTTTTTGTATATATGCATTTATTTTTCTACGTAGTCACCTTTTAACTCTATACATTTGTTCCACCTATACTCAAGCTTCAATAAACCATCCAAAAAGTATGATTTTGGAAAGTCATTAAAATAGGCCTCTGTGGCGGCAATGACTTCGTCATTTGATCCAAATAGCTTGCCACCGAGCCATTTTTTTAGGTTGGGAAACAAAAAGAAATCGCATGGGGCCAAATCTGGAGAATACGGGGGGTGAGACAATAGTTCGTAGCGTAACTGTGCTAATTTAGCCGTCACAACTCTGGACGAATGAGCCGGGGCGTTGTCGTGATGAAACAGTACTTTTTTCTTTTTTAAATGGGGTCGTTTGTCCTTCAACACGGCGTCAAATTCATCCAATAAATTGGCATAGTACTGCCCTGTTATTGTTTTTCCCTTTTCTAAATAGTCAATATGTATAATACCCTGCGAATCCCAAAAAACGGTCGCCATGACCTTTCCAGCCGATGGGACGGTTTTTGCTTTCTTTAGAGCAGGTTCACCCGGTAAAATCCACTGCTTCGACTGCTCTTTAATTTCCGGGGTGTAGTGGTGGACTCACGTTTCGTCAACGGTCACGAAACGCCGCAGAAACTCCTTCGGGTTACGTTTGAACACGGCCAAACACTGCTCCGAAGTAGTCAGTCGGTTCCGTTTTTGCTCCTCCGTGAGTAAACGCGGCACCCACCTCGCCGATACTTTCTTCATACCCAATTTTTCTTCTAATATGTGTTGTACCCTCTCGATTGAAACATTTACAGCATCAACGATTTCTCGAAGTTTAATTCGGCGGTCGGCTAAAACGATATTTTCAATTTTCTTAACCATATCGTCTGTAGTCACCTCAACTGACCGGCCTGGGCGATCCTCATCAAAGACGGTTGTTCTCCCCCGCTTAAACTCGTTATACCAATATCTGACGGTTGTCATAGAAGCAGCACATTCATGGTAAACCGCTTGCATTCTTACTTTTATTTCATCACATGTTTTTCCTTCCAAAAATAAGAATCTAATAACAGACCGATGCTGTTCTTTCTCCATTTTAACAATTTTAAGTTCACGCCTTCACTGAATCGTTGTCAAATGAGAAAAAAAAACAAAAGAATGCCATTTTATTTTTAATTTTCCCGCCTCTGAAATATGGCTTAAAAAGGTGGTATACTTATTTGCGGCCAGTGATATTAAAAACACAACACAACAAACAGCCCTCGTATGTACATGCAACTTGTATGGGAGGTCAAAATTTTTTTTCGTATTTTGTCATATGTTCCTAGGAGAAAGTTGTTCAGTATAATGATCTGAATCTAACCTTAAAATAGTTTTTGTATATTTTGTTCAACATTAAAAATATTGCGCTTTGTTATTGCTTATTTAACCAATTCTAGAGCTGTTTTCTTGAACGCTATTACAAGCGCTTTTATAAATATTGCGGTCAATTTTGTTACTAATTAACTAAACTCTAAAGAAATTCATCTAAAGTTGCAATTTCCAATGTCTGAAAGAGGAGTGACCCTGCAAGAAAACTCTCTAAGGTATATGTAGCAGACCTTAAGATTTATGAAAAATCGCCGATGTCAATGCAAAAACTGATTATAGCAAAGGGACTTTATTTTTGACGCTTTCTGACAGGGACAAAATTATGACAGAGTTTTTGGCGGGAAGTCAAGGGGTTCGGTTGGGGTTTGCTTTACATTATTTTACAAAAAAAAAAAAATATGACATTTCTTATAAATTTAGTTCCATTTCTAGAGTTAGCCAATGTGAAACTCGGGGCTCTATTTCTGTAGAGCAAATTGTCCCCATATTTTAAGTGAATTATCCAGTAGTAATTGCAGGATAAGATACTTGAGTTCTACATACTTCTTATAATAACATATATATATTAGATCAACCCGATCCAAAGAAAAATAAACCATATTCTTTCAAAAATAAAGTAGAAAAATGACTTGGGTAAAAGAGGAATTAATTTTCTTTTAGAGATAAATACTATATAGGACTTATTTCGACGTCAGAGATGAATTGATCGGTTTCTAGGTATCGGTTTTTTATTTGTCGTAATTATACTTTGTGATGTGCACGGTGCGTTTAGTTTAAACTTGTCTGCGTTTTGTTTTATCATTTGATAATTCTTGGGAATTCTATTTTGTAATCGATGCGGTCTGAAAAAGTAAAATAAAAATAAACGGGCAAGTGCGAGTCGGACTCGTACATGAAGGGTTCCGTATCTCCGTACAATGTTTCAAAACGCTAAAAAAACGTTTTTTTGTATGACGACCCCCTTTAATTTTTAACTTTTTTTATTTTCAGTATTTGTTATTATAGCAGCCACAATAATACATAATCGGTGAAATTTTCAAGTATCTAGTTAATGCCATTATAAAGATCGAGTTAAAAACGCTGAAAAAAACACGTTTCTTGTATGACGACACCCTTTAATTTTTAACTTTTTTTATTTTCAGTATTTGTTGTTATAGCGGCCACAATAATACATAATCGGTGAAAATTTCAAGTGTCTAGCTATTACGGTTCAAGAGATAGAGCCCTGTGACAGATGGACAGACGGACAGACGGACAGACGGACAGACGGACAGACGGACAGACGGACAGACGGACAGACGGACAGACGGACAGACGGACAGACGGACAGACGGACAGACGGACAGACGGACAGACGGACAGACGGACAGACGGACAGACGGACAGACGGACAGACGGACAGACGGACAGACGGACAGACGGACAGACGGACAGACGGACAGACGGACAGACGGACAGACGGACAGACGGACAGACGGACAGACGGACAGACGGACAGACGGACAGACGGACAGACGGACAGACGGACAGACGGACAGACGGACAGACGGACAGACGGACAGACGGACAGACGGACAGACGGACAGACGGACAGACGGACAGACGGACAGACGGACAGACGGACAGACGGACAGACGGACAGACGGACAGACGGACAGACGGACAGACGGACAGACGGACAGACGGACAGACGGACAGACGGACAGACGGACAGACGGACAGACGGACAGACGGACAGACGGACAGACGGACAGACGGACAGACGGACAGACGGACAGACGGACAGACGGACAGACGGACAGACGGACAGACGGACAGACGGACAGACGGACAGACGGACAGACGGACAGACGGACAGACGGACAGACGGACAGACGGACAGACGGACAGACGGACAGACGGACAGACGGACAGACGGACAGACGGACAGACGGACAGACGGACAGACGGACAGACGGACAGACGGACAGACGGACAGACGGACAGACGGACAGACGGACAGACGGACAGACGGACAGACGGACAGACGGACAGACGGACAGACGGACAGACGGACAGACGGACAGACGGACAGACGGACAGACGGACAGACGGACAGACGGACAGACGGACAGACGGACAGACGGACAGACGGACAGACGGACAGACGGACAGACGGACAGACGGACAGACGGACAGACGGACAGACGGACAGACGGACAGACGGACAGACGGACAGACGGACAGACGGACAGACGGACAGACGGACAGACGGACAGACGGACAGACGGACAGACAGCGGAGTCTCAGTAATAGGGTCCCGTTTGCACCCTTTGGGTACGGAAACCTAAAAAGAACTACACAAAGAAAAGGAGCTTTTTTTTTGTTTGCTTCAAGTTTCGTTTTAACAAATATTCTGCGTGGTGGTGTTTACCAATAATGTTTTTACTAGTACTTTTGACATCTTCACTTCACCATCGATTGATTTTGTAAGTGAAGAAATGTGAAGATTTACTCTTTTCCTATTTAATCATTAAAATCACCTACTTATCTAAAAAATCTAACTAGTTGTTCGCCCCGAACTGTGAGCTCGCGAACCCCATGATTCGGCAACCCCACAACCGATATGACTCATGTTCGAACTTAAGAGTTCTATTAGCTACATCTACACGTCTACCAAGTTTCATGAAGCTATTATCAAAACTACTCGAGATATCGTCAAACAAACATACATACATAGAATAGCCGGATTGTTCAAGTATACTCGAAGAACTGCGCTCGCTTCGCTCGTTCAATTAGATATTTTTACACGGCACAGATACAGATACATTATCACGTCTTTATCCCTAACGGGGCAGACAGAGCATTGTCTCTTGCAGCTCTAAGCAGACAGAGCCCAGGGCCGCAAGAACCAAAGGCCACTTTTAGCAAGATGATGGGCGGAAAGATGGAAAAATGAATCAAAATAGTGATGGGTTGCTAGCCGCATCGCCTATTGATATGATTCGCATTTTCGCCCATTCCTTCGATCGGCTTCTACGATTTGCGCGGGAAGAGAAGGCGAGAGTGAATAGGCATTTTTTTGAGTCTGCATGTAACACCTTAGACCCCATCTTAGCTTCCCATCAGGCTAGATAGAGGTTATGATAGAGGTAGGTACGAGTAGTTCGCCGCGAACTTAGACCTCGCGATTTTTATTAATATTTCAAAAACTATTGAACCGATTTTAATGCCCAACGAACTTGAGAATTCTATTGATATTTCCTACATGTCTACCATTCCATCAAAATCAGACCATCGGTTCGGCAGTTATCGCGGAACAAACATATTTATGTTTGTTCCGCGGTATACATAGGTATGTATTTACATACATACATACAAACAAACAATGTGTTTTCGCCCCAACTTGAATTATAGCCTTCGCTCGCTTCACTCGCTTGGTCAAAAAAAAGAAGAAGCAGATGGCTTAGCGTTAAGATTATACCTATTAGTTTTATAGTGCAACTAGTAGTTCGCCGCGAACTTAGACCTCGCGATTTTTTATTCATATTTCAAAAACTACTGAACCGATTTTAATGCCCAACGAACTTGAAAATTCTATTGATATTTCCTACATGCCTACCAAATTTCATCAAAATCAGACCATCGGTTCGGCAGTTATAGCGGAACAAACATACATACAAACAATGTGTTTTCGCCCCAACTCGCTTCGCTCGCTTGGTCAAACAGCCCTCGCTCGCTTCGCTCGCTCGGTCAATAAGATTATACCTATTGTACATTAGTTTTATAGTGCAATAAATTAAATAAATAAATAAAAAAATGGTACATTCTAAGTTTTGTTTTCTTCCAGCATGGAAGAGTTATACGGCACACCATCATTAAACATGTGCAAGAAGCATTGTTATAATTAACAGTCCAATAACACTTGAAACTCTAAACATCCACCGGCAGGTTAACAAATAACGAATCACCGATAGTATCCACCATCCACCCATTGTTGCATTCTCAGTTTTTGGTGGCCGCCGGATTCCCCGCGCGCCGCGATGACCGATCTGCAGAGTCTGAACCCAACACGTCGAGTAAAAACGAATTCTGTGATAAACCAAAGAGATAATGGCTGGAGAGAAAGCGTTGCGATTTTTTTTCATTAGCTCCATTTAAAAATTTACTTTTTGTTCAGGTTTTTTGTTTATTTTTGTGTTTTTAAGAAGAACCTTACCCTAGAGTTTCCCATACAAATACTACGGTCTACGATATATTTTGAAACGGCATGTCAGATTTTGGTAAAAATTTGTAACTTTAAATAAATTGCATATATCTAGGTTTATAATTGGTTTTCACTGTCAAAATATGAACTTGAAAGAAAATATAAGAGTGTAAAAGTTTTCCATACTGATGGCACAGAATACAGTAAGAGTAAACAGAACGGAATCTCTTAAGGTACGCGCAATATGCGTCCCCGTTCCCCGCACCCGCACCTCTCCCCCGGTTCTTGACGGCCAACGTGAGTCATCGAGGCGAAAACGGTGGAGAGGTGCGGGGACGGGGAACGGGGACGCATATTGCGCGTACCTTAGGAGATTCCGGCCTGTGCTGATGGTCAAAAATGATATAAGACACTATATTCTTATTATGGGAAACTCTGATTCTGTCTATAGTAAGGGGACTCTTAACTCTTTATTTCACATTTAAATATAAATAAATTACAAATTATCATCATTGTCATCTTCCATGCTGGTCTGGGAGAAAAGAAAAAACATAGAATGTACCAGCTGCTTCTCTTCCCGCGCAAATCGTAAAAGCCGATCGAGGGAATGGGCGAGAATCTGAATCATATCAATAGGTGATGCGGTTAGCAACCCATCACTATTATGATTTCCTTTTTCCACCTTCATGCCCACCATCACGCTAAAAGTGGCCTGGGCCTTGCCGCCCTAGGCTCTGTCTGCCCCGTTAGGGATAAAGACGTGATAGTGTATCAGTATCATCATTGTCATCAGGTCTTTTTAAGTCTCTACTGCAGGAGCACGACCTTCTCTGTACTACCAGAGCCATACTTGGCCAGAGCAGTCAGAGGATTTCACCTACACTCTCCACGCTGGCCAGACGGGTTGGAGATACTCATTGATGTTTTTGTGTTTCTTAAGTCGCCTTCTACCACAGATTAATAAATAGTTACTACTTCTACGACATCCACGGAAAAACTTGTAGTGGTCTTCTTCTACTCTGCCGGGAACCACACGGCGATTATTTATTTATATTTATTGATTCGTTTTAATATTCGTTTTTAAATTTATTGTTTGTTGTTTTTTTGATTTAACTCTATATTGCACATTTAAATATAAAAATAATATACAAATAATATGAATTAAAAATCAATATTCAGGTTTTTTTACAACAATAATGATTATTAGAACAAGTATTTTTTTTTATGAATTGTGTAAATATTAAACTGTTTTTGTCAACCTACATTGTCTAATTTCTGGACAAAGTTCGACCAATCTCTTAAAATACGTTCAAGTAACTAAGAATTTTGCTTTTATTAATTGAAATATGCGAATCGATATCACCGTACTGTCGAACCGAACGCAATATGTTACTCAACGGCGCGCAAGGGCCTTTGAACACTTTTTACTTGCATTTATTCGAACTGGTTGGTTTTGATTTTTGTATAGACGATCGCAAGTCCGAAAATAAAAAAGAAGTTTCGAACTCAGCAGTAGTACTTACTTAATGCTATATTTTTGTCACTTTAAGTTAATGATCACGTCGCGGAATGAATTTTGAGTACAGACGGCGATCAGTATCGATGTATGAAAGAAAATTTGAAAATGTCAATAGCCTTTAATATCTTAGCAGTTTCTGAAAATGTTGAGGAATTGTGTGACAAAAACGTGGAAACGAATTGCAGCAATGTGCGGGATTTTTGGTTTGTGGATTTCTGGCAAGTTTTGATGAAATAAATTGAAAGGAAAGTTGGATTAATTGAATTTTAATTAGTATTCAATGACTGCATTGTATTGTAAGATAGCTTTGTTTGTTTGCTTTGTTGTTAAAATAAAATAGAGAAGTTTATTCTCTTGTCAGATCAATATTAAGTAGAAAAAATTTACAAAAATAATAAACGGGCAAGTGCGAGTCGGGCTCGTACATGAAGGGTTCCGTACCTCCGTGCAATGTTTTAAACCGCTGAAGAAACACGTTTCTTGTATGACGACCCCCTTTTTTTTTAGTATTTGTTGTTATAGTGGTCATAGTTATACATAATCGGTGAAAATTTCAAGTGTCTAGGTAATCTAAATATATATTATATATATATAACTCAAAGGTGACTGACTGACTGACTGACATAGTGATCTATCAACGCACAGCCCAAGCCACTGGACGGATCGGGCTGCTGGCATGCAGGTAGATGTTATGACGTAGGCATCCGCTAAGAAAGGACGCGAGCGAAGCGGCGGGCAAAAGCTAGTTCCATTATAAAGATCTAGTTAAAAACGCTCAAAAAAACATGTTTCTTGTATGACGACCCCCTTTAATTTTTAACTTTATTTTATTTTTATTATTTGTTATTATAGCGGCCAGAGTAATACATAATCGGTGAAAATTTCAAGTGTCTAGCTATTAAGGTTCAAGAGATAGAGCCCTGTGACAGACGGACAGACAGACAGACAGACGGACAGACAGACGGACAGACAGACGGACAGATGGACAGACGGACAGACGGACAGACGGACAGACAGCGGAGTCTATAATAGGGTCCCGTTTGCGCCCTTTGGGTACGGAACCCTAAAAAAATATTATTATTATTAAAATCTTTATTGACCAAAATGGTACAAAAGGTGAACTTAACGCTAATGCATTCTCTACCAGTCAACCTTTAGGAAAAACAGAAATAATTTAATTGCGATAGGCGCTTTAAAGATGTACTTAATAATTTACTATTTACAAGTATACTTAAATACATTAATATAATACACTTAATACATATAAATACTTATATAAATATACATACACATATATATACTACAAATGTTTAAGATAATGACTAATTACTTATTAAATTACTCCTCGGCTCGTCGACGGGACAAGTAGGCTGGCCCATATCCCGCGCAGAAAATAGAGATAGCCAGTGTACTTCTAAATACTCCATGTTGGCACCATACCACATAAACAAAATTTAGATTTTTACTTTAGATTTTAGTTTTAGTTAGATTTTTATAACTTTTTAAATATAAAAAAACTAATTCAAGTTCACATATAAGAGGTATTATCTCGCTCGAGCATTTCTAGTTTAGGAAGAGCGAAAGACGTAAGAGATATTGTAAAAGGAATTACTTTTTACTGGAATAATAATGATTACCGCTCTACCAGTGTCCATGAAAAACAAAAACTTCATAACACTGTCTCACTCTGGCTAAGCGCCATTAGGTTATTAATATGTTGTCAACACAATAGAAACGACAGTTGACCGATATTTCAAAACTCGCCAACAACAGACATGTTTACGTCGACAAGTCCACGACACAAATAATGAGTGTCGTTCAGACCATCGTTAGTCCAACAATGGTTCTGTATTTGCATCGCGTCCAGTGCAGAGTTGACCGGATGAAACCAAGCATTTATAAGGTATTAGGAATATACTGGATATATAAGAAGAACGGTGGCTTGGCCGTAGTACGCATTACTAGCTCTTGCGGAAGTTAAGCGGCACTGGGCATGGTCCAGTCTTGGATGGGTTACATGTGGCATACAAATTTTCTCGAGCTCCGCCGTGCTTCGGAAGATAAGTAAAGCCTATGGTCCCGGCTGTCATCATAAGATGATAGTTGTAAAGCTATGTCAGATCTGCCTTTAGGAAACTTGAAAAATCTGACACCAGTATTTAGCCACTTATACACACGGAAAACAAAAAAACAAATAAACAGAATATAATGATACTATTTTAAGGGTGCGTCGACTGCGTCGAGTCTAAGTCTACTTACTGGATTGCTGGCTAGATTTCCAAGGATGATGCGTGCCAATGGTCTTACGACACAAAATGTTTGAGATTGTTTGAAATGAAAAAAAGTCGGAAGGTGAACCACAGGCTTGAACTTACACAGCTTTCAACTGGGAACTCTCACAGACCATGAAACTGATTTTTTTTTCAAGCGACCAGGTCTGCAATACCCAAAGGCCGCTTTTAGCGTGATGGGTGAGAGGGTGAAAAAGGAGTAAAAATAGTGATGGGTTGCTAGCCGCATAGCCTATTAAGGTGATTCACGTTCGCCCATTTCCTCGATCTGCTTTTACAATCTGTACGGGAAGAGAAGCAGCTGGGACATTATTTCTTCTTTCCCAGACCAGTATGGAAGAGGTCCAATGCTAAGCATCAGAGAACGCGCTTAGATGAGAGAGATAGATTAACATTAACATATTTTATTGACAGTTATTGACAGTTATTACATGTGCATTTTACATGAAGTCTCTGGTTTTCGAGTTAGTTCGCACTGTGTTTCGGAAACCAGCGTCTTCTCCCATTGGTGTGAACTTATGCCAATACTAACAATGTTTTTATCGGATTATAACAGTGTTTTTTTTCCAATTAGAATTTGCAAGCAACAAACGTGTGTATGTGTATGTGTGTGTGTGTGTGTGAAGGTGTGTGAGGGTGTGTATGTGTGAGTATGAGTGTGTGTGTGTTGTTGGAATATTTAATAAAAACTAGCTAGTCTGAGTGTCCAATACTTTTTCTAGAGAATCGTAGTCAAGTTTTTTAAGCCATGAAATTAGAATATTTTTAAAATTGAATTTAGTTATAATATTAATATAAATTTTTAACTCCTTTTTTATTTTATTATAAAGTCGGGGGGCAACACAATCAAAGTGTTTGTACGCAATTTGACACAAAACAAGATAGAGACAAGCATAATAAAGAGAAACCATACATATATAGAATAGTAGAATAATTAATAAACCTAATGTAATGCGTATCATTTACTTAGAACTAAATACTTACATCTTCAGTTTATATTATGTTTTAGTTAAGTTAATTTTTGCAGGTGGTACACTCTAAGTTGTTTATTTTCTCAAGAGTTCTCTACGATCAACCTGGAAGAGTTCATCGACAAGCTAAACAAAGCTTATAAACATCAATGAAACCTCTCCAACCCGTCTGGCTAGCGTGGACAGTGTAGGCCAAATCCTCTGAATGCTCTGGCCAAGCATGGCTCTGGTAGTACAGAGAGGGTCGTGCTCCTGCAGTGGAGACTAAAACAGACCTGAAGATAATGATGATAAATCTGGAAGAGAACATTATACTTATTGAAATATTAAAATCTCGTTTTTCCAAAGAAACATATATTCCTCAATATTGGTTATGTTATGCTTATGTCGCAAGTTTGTCTGTCCATACTGCCTGTCATTACAACGAGCGAAAGAAGTGTTTTAGGTCCGCGCTATGCCGCATTCGCGGTAACGATTCTCTATTCGACACCTTGAGAATTTCCATACACGAAATCATACAATATGCTAATGCCAAAATTTTGGTCCTGCAGGTCAACATTCTTTCTAAATTTTTAAGAGCTATCTCAGTCTATGTTTACTAATAACATTTCTTAAAAATAGGGGTCTAACAAAATATATTGAAACTATTTTATGGGTGGATTCAGTTCAAGATACTGAATTTATTATTGTGATTTGATTGTGACTGGTTAAGGGTCTTTAGGATTTACTGTGAACAATTAAATATACCTGAATGATAAATGACAGATATAATAGTTAGTCATGCGGTTCACACCATTGTTATTTTTAACCGACTTCAAAAAAGTAGGAGGTTCTTCTTTTCGATCCGTATGTATGTTACGCGACATCTTCGCCAATTGTTAACCGATTTTTGTGATTATTTTTTATTTGGAAGCCTTTTCTACAAATTTGGTCCCATAATTTGGTGAAAACATGATGAAGAACTTTGTAGATATGAAAGAAACTCCTCAATGTAAACGAAGACAGTTATTTTTTAGTTAAAATCTATATAAATAAAAATGAATTGTTGTTCGTTAGTCTGCTTAAAACTCGAGAACGACTGAACCGATTTGGCTAATTTTGGTCTTGAAATGTTTGTCGTAGTCCAGGGAAGGTTTAAACGGTGAGAAAATATGGGAAAAGGAACGGGAACGGGCGAAACAAAGTTCGCCGGGTCAGCTAGTGTTTAATAATTATTGTGACTGATTGAGTATCTCGCGTGTCTAAATCAGTGACATCAACCAGAATAGCATTTCCACCGGGCGTCGACCGAGGTTTCCACACTCATGACTCAGTTAAGACAAAAGAGTTTCTGTACAAATGTAAATTTTCTTTATGTCCCATACTTAACATGCAGATTGCGGGCGTTTCTTCGATTGGAACTTTCAACCTGTCACACATAATGACGGATATTGTAAATGTTTTTATTTCTCGAGGCAATGTTTTTTAGTCATGTGTCATTTTTGTGGTTACGCATTTTGTTATTACTTTTGTGTAAAAAAGAGAGGTTTTAAAAATGAGAATTTTGTTTTAGCAAGTACTATGTTAAAAGTGGCCCTTGGGTCTTATAGTCATGGGCTCTATCTGCCCCGTTAGGGATAAAGATGTGATAATGTAATGTACTATGTTACCTACCTTTCGCAGGTTAGCTAGTAATTTGTGTGATGCCATATCTCTGTGAGCAGCTGGTACTAATAAAAGTGTCAACCAGTTTCTGCTGTTTACGTGCCCTCCAAAACTTTGTGTGACGTTGGCTGCCACTGCTTAAGTACATAATTATGTCATACTTTATGTACAAATTACTCATTAACTTCTTTATCTTACGCGTTTCCCGTTTGCATCCTCAGTACTGATGATTTAGAGCCCGAGGTGCGCCTTCTTGCTTCTTTTTCTTCAAATATAATATGCATTTCAATATGACTATTGAAAATTCAGAAAATTCAGGTACGGCCTTATTCGGCATCCTTGGGGTTACCCAAGGATGCCGAATAAGGCCGTACCTGAATTTTCCGGGGTCCAGTGCTGCCCCCGTTTAAAATAAATCATTTTAAAGAAAACGGAAACACCATTTAAGATTTTGCTACTACCAAGTCCTAGATAACCTTTTAAACTATTTTATGAACTACTGTTTACAGTTTATAATGAGAACGTTAAGCTTTACTACGCACATTTGCCAAAAGTGGCCGTTTTTCGCAAATGTGCGTAGTAAAGCTTAAGCAGATGTTTGTGCTCAGTCCTTTAGTCGCCTCTTACGACATCCGTAGGAAAAGGATGGTGACAAATCCTACCTATATAGCGTATCTTTACATTATACTTCTCTTATACAAATCGGGTAAATCTCGTAACTACCACAATTTTAAATAAGAGTTCATTATAAAGACAAATCAATCAACGACAAACTCCAGGCAGTTCACACCGTCCCATAATATATGTATTGACGTGAGCTATACAGGATGTTCTTCCAGAGAAATATACAATGAAAGAAATAATAAAAAGGTTATGGAAATGAAAATTATTTTTTTGATTCCATACAAACTCGGATAAGCTATTTTTCATATTTCGACGTGTGTTGCTTGGGCCAATTTGCTCAGTATCATGGACTAAAGTGCTATTACGGAATTGAAGAATAATTAACAGATAAAATAAAATTTTAAAAATGTAATTTGTTATTTATATCGAAATGTTTTTATTTTATTTTTATGTTTCATTGATCTTTGACATGTATAGTAAGGAATAATTTTGTCATTGAATATTGAAAATTAATTTTGCACACCTTTCCAAGGTAAAATGTATTGGGACTATTATATTTTTTAACATTCTATGTAATTACCTACATTTATGCAAATAAAGAATTATGATTAAGATTATGAATTCACCCTTATATAGTTCCAGTATATTTGGTTAGACCCTGTATAAAACCTCTGAAAATACCCCGTCAGAGCCGTAGTTCACGAGTGACCTATGGGAGCCTTCCTTGTGAACTATTTATTTGTATTATAATCTCTGTAGTTTTTGTATATTGTATTACTAGTAGCATTGAGGTCGCCACAGTCCTTTAATTGCGTCGACATCCACAGGAAGAGATTGAGTGGGGTTATTCAAGACCGTTTGCGGTGTGGTTCCCAGCAGAGTAGAATCAGGACCACCCCAAGTCTTCCCGTAGATGTCGTACGAAGGCAGCTTAGGAAACACAAGCTAAACAAAGCTTATAAAAATTAATGAGACCTCACCAAACCGTCTGGCCAGCATGGAGAGTGTAGGCCAAATCCAGTGACTGCTCTGGCTTATATATGGCTTTGGTAGTACAGAGAGGGTCGTGCTCCTGCAGTGGAGACTAAAGAAGTATTGATGTTGATGATAATTTCAGTTGTTTTTGTATAGTGCTGTAGAGGTCGCCACAGTCCTTTAGTTGCTTCGACATCCACAGGAAGAGATTGAGTGGGCTATTCTAGCTAGACCGCCAAATTGCACGGCCTTCTGCCAGCACTGCCAGCTTGTTAGCTCCTCTAAAGCCTCAATCCGCACCCTGTATATTGAAATGAGCTATATATTATATGGACAATTGCGCGCATGGTTGCAGCGTGCGATATATAATGGCGCATTGAGTGACAGCACTCCGACCTCTGAATGCGAGCGTTTTGCATTTCAAATACAAGGCATTGTATGCACATTTTTACCGACTTATTACTTTCTATGTGGTAGCGTTGGCAGGGAAATTGCAAACATCTTGATTGGTGAATTCTAAGTACCAACGCGTTGCAGCATCTTTTATATTGCATATCATGTTGCTTCGCGTTAATCTAGGTGTGCCTTATTAGAATTCTATGATTCTCTGCAAAATTTTAGAAGCGGTTAAGTATACATACCCTAAATGATTTTAATTATTTTGCCTAGATAAAAGTAGAGAATCACAGTAATTTTTAAGCTATTAAATCGTAGTTTGAACCGAAATTTGAACCGTTCGTGTATTTGAGTCCTATATCTCGGTAAAACATTTCGCTTACGTTCGAACTTTAAAAAAAAATGGTCTTATAGCAAAATTTCATATAGTTTCTATCAAATATACTCTCGACTTATAGTCCAAGTAGTATCGGAGAATTTAGCTTGCTTTGATCAATAAATCTTAACCTGACCCATTTTAAAAGGTTTTTGAAGCAAATGTGAGTGGAAGAGTAGGCCAGGATCGCCCTCGACATAGTATTGTGACCAGATTGCAGACATTCTTAAAAAAGGAGAGGTCACAAGTACACATAACCGGCGGGCAAGTATGAAGAGGGTGATGAGTGTGGATCAAGCGAGAAAAGTCTGTCAGGATCGTAGCAAGTGGATGTCCATAGCCTCTGTCTAACCATGTGAGAAACACACGTGATAAGTAATATGTATGTAAGTATGTGGCCTGTTTCATAACTAACACATTGTTGGACACACTACGTCTATAGACGTAGATCAATTGTTCTTTTTATTGTGTCTGGCTGAGTGTCCAGCAATGTGTTAAGTGTACATACTTCTTTATTTTAGTATTCTACACTTAATATTAATACATAAATAAAGTAAAATATTTATGATAATATAATAAAATATTTTCATTTCCTCCTTTTCCTGCTGACGGTACGCTTCAGTAACGAAGCGCGCAGTCGGAATCAAATCGTCTTGAAGCGCATTTTTGTTTAAATTGTGACGGATATACCCGTTACAGGCTAGGGTAAGGGCCCTATAAATGAAGCCTTTATCTCGGCCAGTACGGAGCAATAAATAGGCCTGCTTTATATCTAGGCTTTGGATTTAGTATTTTGAGGATTGTAACTTGTGATACGATGTGTACAAAGCTGTGCAGTGTATGTAGGGCCTTCTTGCTTGTGTCTCGATAAGATACGATACTCATGTATACTTACATTGACAAGGAGATCTACTCGTAAATTATAATACTGGCATACAATTTCCGAATGAAATTTTAAAAACATCATCCAGATGCTCTCACACTGAAACAGCAGAAGAAGGTTTGTCATTTTAGCAAACAATAAACCACCCGTGTGGTTCCGGGTTACAATAGGACTACTCCATGTCTTCCTGTGGATGTCGTAAGAGGCGACAGCACAGCTGAGGATGCAACCGGGAATGCGCTTAGACGAAGAAGAAGAATAAAATGTATCCATATTTGTTAGTATTGTAATGGGATTGGTTCTCCTCTTCGATCAATGATACAACTAGATATCGGGTCAGCGCAAAAAATATGGCTTGCCAAAAAAGAGCGCACTCCCGGCGGTAAGCTCTTATTTTGTTTAGTTGTAGAAAAACACTTCATGCGTAGAGTCGTATAAGGTTGATTTTACAGTGTATGTTGTTTAATATTCAAGCGGATAGAATTTCGCTTTGATTTTGTAGGTAACGTAATCTAGCTGTATTGTTTATCGAAGGTTCTTCTTGTAAATAAGTAAATAAATAACAGACAAAATATTTTTTACCAAATTTATATTTGGTACTAACCTCATATACTTAATTAAATATTGTTGAACAAATGTGTAGTGATATATTAGTCAGCCCGTTTACATGTATAGTTAATTAACTGAAGATAAAGTCGTAATGAACAGTTATTAGCACTTCAATTAAAGATGTGACTGTCACTTAAGAACTTGAAGACTTTTTAACGTCACTGCATAATGCTTCATAACTTCCCACCATTTAAGTTACAGTTAAGTCAACTTAAGCCGTTTCGCTGCATTATGTTAATGTTCTAAGTTAGTTAAACATCATAAAGGCTTTCCTTAAAAGATACTGGCAAAAATTGTCGTAGAATAGGACCGTTTCTTCTCCTCTGCGCAGGGATTTGGCATCCTTGGGTGACCTGATACATGTATATTATATTTGGAGAAGAAAAAGTGGGAAAGCGCACCCTGGGCTCCGAAGCAGCACATCTGAGCATGCAACCGGAACCTGGCTTAGTTGAAGAAGGTATATGTGAAAAAAAACATACATTTTGGTAAATTGATTCGAAATAAAAAATATTTCGCATTTATTTTTCATATTTCGACGTATGTTTCTTGGAAAAAGTTGATCAGTATAACGGACTGAGTTCACCCTTAAAAAGTTTCAGTATATTTTGTTAGAAGATTTATATATAAATTAATAAATTTGCTTGTAAAGACATCCCAAATTAGAAAAAAGAACACAAATGTGGGTTTCGTTCTTTCAATTTTTTCTGTCAGTCGGAACTATTGAATCGTACAGCTTTGCTTCGCCGCAAATCCCACCAAAAGTAACGTAACTTACATAACCCCAAGCCTTTACTTAACCCATAATGCTCTGTTAACCCTCCCGAATATTAAGACGCGCGTTATCCGGGAAATGGTCGTTTTAAAATTACTTTTAGTGCGGAATAAACCGCCTGCCGTTGTTGCATGAAATTTTATGACTTGTCCTCCATTTATGGGTACTTATTGTTATTTTTATTTAGGTATATGACTATCAGAGGTATTTGATATCTGTATATGATGGATCTGTGAGAACAGTCGACCTCGCAAGCCCTTATAACCATGCAATATCCGACACTTTTCCCTGCCTGGATTAGCAAAGCATGTATGCTTTATTATAATGCAAATTATAATAAAGCATAAAAACCTTAGAGGAGGCTTTTGTCGAAAGACAAGCTGTTAAAAGGGGAGATCAACCGAATGCCGAGAATATTATAGTTTAAGTTAATTACTCTCAAACCTCTTTTTCTACTTTTAAAAATAATTTTACTGTAAATATGTTTCAATTAGCAGCAATAATTATTAGGCTTATTTTTTATTTTTTATAATGCAAATATTAGTTTAAAAAGCAATTTGTGCAACAAAATTGCCCCCCCTTCACACCTACTTTTGGATGTTTATTTACAACATCTTGTAGAGAATGAAGTCCTTAGTATCTTAGATTTGATTGAAATCCGTCAATAAAAATAACGCTACAGTAATCATAAATCGCGATCGACTAAAAAATTTAAATAAATCAAATAAGTTGTCTGCCAATTTTTGTCCGTGCTTCGGAAGGCCGTTGGTCCCGGCTGTCATCATTGTATGGCAGTCGTTAAGCTATGTTAGATGCCTTTAGGCAGCTTGAAAAATCTGACACCAGTGTTGGCCACTTACACACACGATAAACAATAAACAACAAGTCAAAATCTATTGAAAATGCGACCTGTGGGCGAGAACAGACAGATGAACGAAAGCATTTTTTGGCCAATCTTGAAACTGTGACGCTTCACTCGCTCAGTCAATAACATATTACACAATACATCTTTATATCTAACGGGTTAGACAGAGACCAGGTCTTTCAGACCCAAAGGCCAAAAAAGAATTTAAAATAGTGATTACTAATCATTATTTTATTCCTTTTTTACAACTGCATCGCGTATTAACAGATTCAGATTCTCGACCATTCCCTCGATCGGCTTCAACGATCTGCGCGGAAACATAAGCAGCTGATACATTATAAATTTTGACTTTGCTTCCTGACCAGCATGGAATAATTATTATTTCTATCAGAACCAGCGTTAAGTCGGCAACGCGGTATTTTGTGTATCTTCCTACATCTAGGGGATCTAATTTCGGGATAAAATTTTAGATGCTTAAGATAACGAATGGGCTACACCCATTCGGTATCTCAAGCATCTAAAATTCAGCATGCAAAAAATAATGACAAATAGTAGATTCATCATCATCATCATTTCAGTTGCATAACGTCCACTGCTGGACGTAGGCCTCTCCCAAGAATTTCCAAAATGGCCGATCTCGAGCGGCCTTAACTAGCGCTTCTACCGACCTTGGTTAAATTGTCTGACCATCTTGCAGGTGTCCCGCCCACCGCCACTTTAAGCTAATCCGCTGGGTTATATGTTGTTCTGTTTTATAAAATTGTCTCTAAGTTTTCTTTTGCCTCTTCTTCCTTTTTATTTTTCCCTCCAATATTATTTGAAAATGTCATCATGTCTAATCAGGTGCTTTAGAATTGTCTCTCTCCTAGAATGTATAGTTTGTAGTAGATTGCGTTTCTCTTCAACAATTGCCAACACCTCATTAGATTTCTTTTCTGCCCAGCTAATTCTGTAACTAGGTAAATTAAAACTTTGCCACTCTTTCGAGGTTGAGCTTTTTACCAGTAACTCTTATCATCATCATAAGGTCTTTTTTAGTCTCCACTGCAGGAGCACTTCTCTCTGTACTGCCAGAGCTATAATTGGCTAGAGCAGCCAGAGGATTTGGCTTACATTCTCCACGCTGGCCAGACAGGTTGGAGAGGTCTCATTGATGCTTATTTAAGCTTTGTTTAGCTTATATTTCCTAAGTCGCCTTCTACGACATCCACGGGAAAACTTGGGGTGGTTCTAATTTACTCTGCCGAAAACCACACAGCTTAATAACTACTTAAAGTTTTTTTTTTGGTAGAACTGGCAAACTACTTATAGGTGTAAGCTATACAATAAAGCTTAAAAAATTAAACTAACATTTAGATTTTCTGTACTGAGCAATGGTAGGTAGCAAGTATCTTTTGTTTTTATTTATATCATAATTTACCAAAAGCCGTTACTTTCAAAGACAAACATTTCTGTTTCCTTTGCATGTGCATTATTTATTAATACATCTGTAATTTCCTCATTGTTCGCGAGATCCGTCACCCCGGACAATAAACTCGGGGAAAAAATAAAACGAATGGGGTCGAGTGTCACAAGGAACTGTACTTAGTGAGTACTGACACACAGGGGTTGTCAACCATCGATTTTAAAAATAAATTAAAAAACAGGTTTATAAATAATAAACTAATAAATAATAAATAAATATAAATAAATTAAAAAATTGGTTTCAAACCTTTTAAAACAACTGGTTTTCAGTGATAAAATTTGCATCCAAAGGCTGACAAACTTAAAAACATATTTTTGGAATAGAATATTTAACTGTTATTTATTGGTTGAAGTTCCACTGCCAATTATCACAACTCAAGTTTTGTTCAATTAGAAGTCTCTCTCTTGAGAATTTCTCAAAGTGGACAAAAATACTGGGCACAATAATGAAATTTACAATATTGGTACAAGTATCGCTTGTATATAAGCACACACACTAGTAAATGAAGTTACATGTTTTGTTATTCTTATTTTTTTTATGTGTGTAGGTATAATTTTTTTAAAGATAGAGTAGACCTGTCTAGCTATAATTTTTTTGCTTAATAGGCAGTTTACACAATCAAAATCTGTGCACACGTTAATAAAAATAGACCATCTTTATTTTTCCAAAAAAAAAAATGTAAAATCCTAACCTGAAACCGAGAAGTATCAATCCTGTTGCATGCAATGCAGTGAATACCTCCACCGGTAAATCCTCATTAAGCAACTCCCCGCTTTATGAGTCTCCCACGGCGACACTAAACCGCGTTATGTTGGCAACCCCTGACTCGCAAGGTAAGTGATTGAAGTACTGCCTGACGGGGTCAACGGCTGCAGATTTTGAGGTTTAAACTTGCAAGAGACAATGCAGTGTTTTAAGTAATTAAAAATATTCATGTGTTATGACATTTTCAGATGTGATGTATATGCAGATGATGTACCTACTTAAACGATTTCTTTTTAAATCGGCAAAAATTTTTTTTTTTAGTTTTCTTCGATATTTATTATGCATTTACTAAAATGTATTATGCAAAATCATAATTTTAATTGTTAAAACAACCTACGTTTGTAAAAGTCGATCGAGGGTATGGGTGAAAATGCTTATCAAGGCGATGCGGCTAGCAACCCATCACTATTTTGATTCCTTTTCCATCTTCTCGCCCACCATAACGCTAAAAGTGGCCTTTGGATCTTGCGTCTGTGGGGCTCTGTCTGCTTAGAGCCGCAAAATCTTAAATGCTCTATCTGTCCCGTTAGTGATAAAGACGTGATAATGTATCTGTACATACGTTCACTTCCTGTAACTTTCCGTAACGTAACATTAAATTAGTTAACAATTTTTTTTTATTCTTCGTTCCATAAAAACTCGGATCAGCTGATCGTTTTTAGGAACACTTTTACCAGGGTTTCGTATGGAAACCGGGTGACGTCGTGCACTACCGACACAGCTTCTAAATTAGATTGTAACACACTTCTGTCTATTTATTTTGAAATAAAGAAAAAGATAAATAACAAAGATAAACGGGCAAGTGCGAGTCGGACTCGTACATGAAGGGTTCCGTACCACCGTACAATGTTTTAAAACGCTGAAACACGTTTCTTGTATGACGACCCCCTTTAATTAGTAACTTTTATCTTATTTTTAGTATTTGTTGTTATAGTAGTCATAGTAATACATAATCGGTGAAAATTTCAAGTGTCTAGGTAATCTAAAATTACTACCTACTACTACCTGAAATTTTCACCGATCTCTAAAATCTAAAACCGTAATCGGTTCAAGAGATAGAGCCCTGTGACAGATCGAGTTAAAAACGCTGAAAAATACACGTTTTATGTATGACGAACCCCTTTAATTTTTAACTTTTTTTATTTTACTATTTGTTTTTATAGCGGCCACAGTAATACATAATCGGTGAAAATTTCAGGTGTCTAGCTATTACGGTTCAAGAGATAGAGCCCTGTGACAGACGGACAGACGGACAGATGGACAGACGGACAGACGGACAGACGGACAGACGGACAGATGGACAGACGGACAGACGGACAGACGGACAGACGGACAGACGGACGGACGGACAGACGGACAGACGGACAGACGGATAGAGTCCGGGTACGGAACCCTAAAAAAGCAAACAATACAAGTAATTATCAAAAAAACAAAAAATCCGACTTCTAACATATAAGTTGTATATATTTTGTAATCCTTGTACAAAATCCTTTTATTTGATACCCCACTCTATAGGCTGCGAATAAAAAAATTTTTTGAAGTCGCATTATTTGGCGCAAAAATCCGCCATTTTGGATTATTTCAATTTTTGATATAGCCAGTGTCACTCTCGGAGTCAGGACAAATCAAACGACACCTCTCAAGCTAAAATCCATCAAGCCTTTTAGGCTGTAGAGCGTGCCAACATAATTTACATACAAATATACATACATACACTCGAAAAACATAACCCTCCTTCTCGCGCAGTCGGGTAAAAAGAAAACAAGTAGTAAACTTTGTCAGTATTCATAATTCAGAAAATTATTTAAAACATAGTCATTGTCTTCGAAGGCGCCTGCTATATTTGAATTTTATGCAAATGTATTTATATATTCTAGTCTGAAAATCAAAAATGTGAAATCTAAAAGTACCATACATACCACACATACAATTTGCTTTTGGAATTTTTCTTTTTAATTAACAACCTTACAGTGTATCACCTCTTGCAAATACAATAAGTAACTGACTTATTTTTAGACTTCCAAAGGTACCTACAATTTGTACCTATTAAATATATTTGCAAACAAAATGTATATAACATATAATAAAATCTCACAGAATACAAAAAAATACTTAGGTAGAGCTTGCATTTGCCCAAGTAGGTAAAATATAGATACTTTTATTAAATTCCTCTTTATTCCCTTATCTCTTTTTATAATTTGGGGTCGGTACTTGAAGTCCCGTTAACTAATCTTTTTGTACACGTGATTGCACACAAAGTAATGGAATCTGGTTAAATATTTTCTGCTTTATTTAAAAAATCTTGTACATTTTCCAATCGAAGTGATGCTCCGTATCTAACATCAAGCTGCGAAGCCTTTGCGTCGCTAAATGCAGTGAGTAATGATACTGTACGTAATGCGCGGCATCATAGCATGATAATTATAAATGTCAGTTAAATTTTAGTTTAATATATATATTATTTTTTTTCATAATTTATGGGTAAATTATTTCAATTATTTGCCGAGGTCAGTGGTCGAGCGAGTGGTCAGACGACCTGAGCAAGGTTGCAGGAAAGCGTTGGATGCAGGCCGCTCCCGATCGATCGGTTTGAAAATCCTTGGGGGAGGCCTATGTCCAGCAGTGGACTTCCTATGGCTGATATTTTGATGATAAACTTAAGCATTAACCGGTTTAATAATAATAATAAATCATTATTACATAAAATAATTACATAAAAGTTTTTATAAAGTAAAAGGTTTAGATCAATTTATTTTTAATAGTAATTTTAGAATCTAATTATTTATTATTTTATAGAGAAGAAACAGATTTAAAAGGTTTATGTTACATTCTTCCATGCTGGTCTGGGAGAAAAGAAAAAACTTAGAATATGCCATATGAATATGTTCTGAAATTCAAACTTGCTTGAATTTCCTCTTTTTAGGTTTTTTGAGTGTTCGTATAATAAAACCTAATAATCATCATCATTTCAGCCGCATAAAATCCACTGCTGAAGCTGGAGATATGCCTCTCCCAAGGATTTCCAAAATAACCGATCTAGAGCGGCCCAAATTCAGCACTTTCCAGCGACCTTGGTCAGGTCGTTTGACCACCAGTTAATTGCGCTATGTGTCCCACCTACTGCCACTTCAACGAGCTAATCCGCTGGGCTATGTCAGTGACCTTTTTCTCTTACGAATTTCCTTATATTCTGTGCGAAAATCAGTTTTTTAACTACTGCAGGTATCATCGTCAAAAACAGTTTTTGATTAAATGCATTTTGTTAGCAATAAAACATTCATAAAAAAACATGATCCCTATTCAATATCCTTACTCCTGGTACCCCTGATAGCAATCACGCGTTGGCCGTCGGCGTCGAGATATTTGTTCGGATAATGTATTACTTAACAAAAAATCATAATTTCATTGCCCCTGCATCGATATCAATTTGCATACGGGCCGGTTAAGTAGGTGATTAGCGGTACGCTCGCCGGCTAAAGTGAATTACGTGTTTTGATTTATATCGTCCATTCTTCCTTCATACTGATCTGGAGCAAAAAAACGTCTTGGCTCTTTGTAACTCCCGACGAAAAAGATTTTCTATTCTTTCTTATGTGATTTAAATTTCAATTCAGTAGGTACATATTTTAAATATAAGTGCGTGAATGAAAGCTGTGAGAAATTAAAATATCACATTTCTGTACTATTATAATAAAAAGGTACACTTTATTAACACTTCCACTGCTGAAAAATGCAACGTGTGTGTTTTTCCAAAGAGGAAAAACACACACGTTTTCAGCAGTGAACGGTAAGAGGTTTGTATTGAGTTTTTTCATTACCTATTTACATTTTGTTTCTAAAGACATATAATATTACACATCTAAAACTAATATTAAAAACAAAAAAACATTAATTTAAATAAAAAAATTAACCCAAATTACCATCGTCAGCAGGCAAGTCCCCAAGAGGCTGGCGGCATTTCCACGACGTATGGCCAGGCTGAGCCTTTGGCCAAAATGCGCACCAGCTCTTGGGTTCCCAGAGACGTCGATTAAACGTGTGGAGATCTCTCTAAACAATTGATGAGATTGCGCACCCCTTAAATATTTCAAACAAATTAATTTATTTCGCTATGTACGCGTGCTGGGCGTGACTGTACCACTTTTAAACATTAGTTTTGCTTTATTTCGTTTACAACATTATTTGTATTTTTTTCTTACTTTGTAGCACGAAATTTTTAGTTTACTTAAAAATTAATAAGTATATTAATTTTCGCCAAGAAAGTATCTATAACGTATTGACAAAGGGGCTTTAAAAACTTTAAACTTTAACTTTTATATACTCATGTGAAGATATTGTTTGTGTCATCCATTATCAATAAATTTGTAGGCACTTGGACTATAACTCTACTTATATTCTGACTCCAAAGTTAATAACTGAATTTACTGTGTATGTTTCTAGCTAAATGTCTGTCCAATGAGAGTGAAGTCTAACAACACTTAATAAGTTGCACCGTGGATCAAAATTATAATCGCTTACTTAGCGTACTGTGTCCCTACAAATTCAAGAACTAGATTCTTGTCCCGTGGAGTATTTTCGATTTCTCCCTATTTTCAGCTTTTGTTTGTGTAGGTTTTTTTTATTGTTTAGAGGTCATGGATGATTAGGCCGTGATAATTTTTTATTAAACTTTTTATGCCTTAAATACCTTTCTACTTTACTTTTTTAGAGTATAAACCTCTTAGTTTATTGGTAGGGACTTAGGTACCAAAAGCTTCTCTTATAGATATACTTACTGTGTTAGTTCTGTTCAACTGCTGTATTCAGGAAATTATTTTTCCAATGCTTGCCTATTGTCTTATGTTGTATGTGTACAGATCTGCAAAAAAGTCAGCATTAGTATTTAAGTACTTGCTTACAGCTGGTACCTATACCTACTTATGTAGATTTTTTATTATTTTTTATTTTTATTTTTTATCACGTAAAAGTTGCCTGAATCTTATCGCTCTAGACTCTGTCTTCCCCTTTAGGGTTAAAGACGTGATAGTGTATTTGTATCTTCATATACGTACAATATTTTTTCTGTAACAAGCAAGTTTTTCCGAAAGAACTCTCCATTTCCCACCGTACCTAAGAATACGATAATATTGCCATAAATAATTGACAGTGCGCGTCGCATGTCCCGCTATTTTACTTATTCACGTAATGTTGCCAGTGTTCTGTCATATTACCCCAATATTGGGAAAATATTCGAGGTTTGTGAGGGGAATGCTCCGCGTTTGTTTGCAAAAGGATGTGAGTGGACGTATGCTTGTGAGCTATGGATAGAGCTGGGTCGGAATAGTAAGATTTGCTTAGCTTTGTTTCTTGCAGAAGTCACAGCTGGTGCAGTTTGGTTGGTGTGTTAGCCTACGACGGCAAAAAAAAACTTAGTGGTTAATTAATTTATATCTTTAACAATAGTATTTAATGCTTACCTAGTGTACGCATATTTCTGTTTCGTCACTTAGTTAGGCTAGGTTATCATTCAGAAACATCATCATCATCAGGTCTTTTTTTAGTCTCCACTGCAGGAGCACCTCCCTCTCTGTACTACCAGACCAATTAGCCACAGCAGTCAGAGGATTTGGCCTACACATTCAGAAACATCATGAATTCCTTTTCAAAATTTTTACACGCAAATTGTACAATACAATTCAAAAATATTTATTGCATCAAATAAGATTTACAAATACAGGTCAATGTCTATAATATAAGGTACAAGATACACAGGTACTTATTCGAATATTATCGTGTAAGAATTAAACTATCAAAACTTAAAATACACGCTATAGTTACAATTACAACACTTACAACTATCTACGTTACGTTAGTTATGTTACGATGTAGTCTATGGTCAATAGATTATTTAATTAGGTACTTTTCTAAGTCCTATACTTATTAATTACTCTATTTCTATAAATATTCCTAATCTGTTATAAATAGTTTTGCTACTTACTAGGCTAGTTAACTTGTTCAAATTTATTAAACTCGTCAAAAAGTTAGGTCAAAAGTCAAAGTGAACAATCCGCAAGGAATTAATGATTCATTAAGCAACCCCCGATTACAGATTGTTATTCAATGAGGGTCCACCCACACATGTGACGTAGTGATAGGGGGAACTTCGGAACTTGCGAATTTTCCGGAGAGGGCGTGCAGTGTCACCGCACTATCACGTGGCGCGCCGCGGCGAGCGCAGGCCTAGCGCGAATTTCAAATTGAGAATTACTTTGCGAACTTTATAGTGACAGGTGTTTGAATTTGGCGGTAATGTTTTAGTCCGAATTCGGGTTTTGAATTGCAGTGATTTCATTTTTTTTCGCATTTTTCGGTCTTTTTTTGAAATTAATGTGTTTTGAAGATATACAAAATAGTTTTTGACAGATACTAGAGATAAGCTGAGCGTGCGTTTGTACCTATGGGAAGTCAGCATACGTCGTTCATATTGCAATTTGTTCAATGTCAAATAATTTTTATTTTAATACAAAAAATAAATTATTTATGGAGAATTTAATATTTACATCGAATAGAACAAACTGATTAGGAAACATTAGTTAATAACATTTTGGTGACTTAAAAGATTTTTTTTACTCTTCTGTAAACTTGTAATTTTTGACATAGAACAAACTGCAATATAAACGACGCATTATTTATTTCGCCATATAAAATCTGACTGGGTTTGCTGTAACAATTTGCAAACTTGAAAAAATACTGTAAACGCGCAATTTTAACTTTACAAAAACTTTGTGTCATTGACTTTAGATGTATGGTAATATTTTATTCAAATGTTTCTAAGAATTTTGAGACGAAATATTTTGACGAAGAATTTTCGCGTATTTAAAATGTTAAGTAGGTAACGCGAGCTCGGGATTCAATCGTATGTTTATTCGTATCATCCCATTCCGAGTCCATGTTCGATTAATCACGGAATTTTAACTGTTTTGAGTAGTTTTCCCAGAAATTGCGATGTGGGAGTTCTGGTGGTTTTTACTCGAGTGCCACTCGTTCGGCTTAATGGAGACGTTCGTATTATAATATAATGAATGGTTTACATTAATTACGTGGATATCTAGACGTATGTGTATGCAGCACAGGAATTGTTTTTGCGTTAACAGTATTGACTTTCAATGACTTTTTTTTTGGTTGGCGATGCAATAAATTTTCTTATTCATGCGAATAGTTGCATGATCATTTATCCATTTTATTTAAAGAAATGAGATTATGTTTTCTTTTTATGGAATCGGTAAAAAGTTTTAGTATTTTGATAAACATTTTGTTATTTTTAACATTAATACATTTTTTGAAAATTATATTACATTATGGGATATTCAAAATAAAAGTGTCACTGTCTCTAGCTGAAAAAAACAGTGTATTTTTTTCAAATTATAACTTTCAACTAAAATGGTTCTTGGGCAATACCACAGATCTGTATATACTCGTACTACTACATAAAGAAAGTCCTTCAATTTGTAAGAAAACCTGGCGTGCCAATTTTCAATACAATATTTAATAAGAAATTCACTTACAAACGGAAGGAATATTTTTTATTACTTCCTCCAACGTTTTTCGACGAGTTTCTACGGCTCAAAACGGCAGATTTAGGTATTTTACAGTAGAGACCTCAATGTGCGATCTAATGAATTGACATACACGGACTAAAAGCACTAAAAGTGATGATCCTAAATGAAGTCAATTTGACGTAAGATTGACACGCAACTTCATACAGAGGCTGTGTCTATCTTGATCTATGGTCTGTGGGCAATACTCCTCATCTTTAATGTCATTACTTAGTATTTTTAAATTATTTAAATTTTTAACGTGTTTATTAATAATACCTAATCGTCACTTAAGTACCCGAATCATTCCAAAACATTTGTAGTTTACAAATGAGTTATTTTAAATAGTACCAACAAAAACTTCAGTAGCTTTTCCATGACGAATGTCACCACGGGGGCTTCAGATCTCGCCGCCTCGGAAACCACAATCGAATGAATCGGAATCAAATCCGATAATAATCGATATGATTGCCGCTGGATAGATCGGTTTGTGATCGGTGTGTGATTGGCCGTCTCTAGTGCGAGTGATGAGTTTTGATCGATTTAATGGACGATTGATTTTGAATTATGATTATATATATATCTACCTAATGACGGTTTAAAAATACTTTTCTCGTGATTATTTTAAAATTCAAAAGTTTAACATTAAGTTTTTATGTAAGTATTTATAAATTTAATACCGCAGTTTTTGAAAACATTGTGAAAAGTTACGAAAAATTGTTTTTTTATTGGATTTGTTTCTTGGCCCTTTTTAGTACTTTTTCAAATATTGTCAGAGTTAAATCGGACCCTCATCTCATTTTAGCAAATTTTAAAAATTCAATACAGAACAAAATATATCTGCATAATATTTTTTTATGTGAGTATATAAAATCGCTACCTAACGTTAAAGATTTCTAAATTTAAATGAAGAAACGTCGTCCATTTTTGATTAATTTTACCGTAGAATTAATTTTATTCATAGCTAAACTCTAGCACTATGACAATCTAGCTCGTCCTGTCTTCTGTACCTACCTATCCACCTATACATAAATAGAATTGACGACCTCCGTGGCGTAATGGTTAACACGCTAGACCGCTAATCCGGAGGTTCTGGGTTCGATTCCCAGCCAGGGCAAGTTGGAAAAATGGCCTTTTTCAAATTGTCCTGGGTCTTCGGTGTTTATATATATATGTATTTATCATAAAATATAGCATCGTTGAGTTAGTATCCCATAAAACAAGTTTAAAACTTACTTTGGGGCTAGGTTAATCAGGGTGATTTGTCCAAAAAAAAAATAGAATTACATATCGATAATTTTCCAACTAAACTCAAGTACCAAGATGGTCTACATCTTCCTGTTACAGATCTTGAGTCATCAAACAAAGGCGCAGCTTCTTACAAAGCGTAAATAATCAAGTTAAATAGTCAAAAAAGTCGGCGCTCGTTTCCTTTGCGATTAGTTACTTGTAGGGCGGAATGTGGTTTTAATCGGTTTCAGTGTTTAATGAACGTTTTTGTTGTCCCTAACAATTTTCTTCCAAGATCTCTAAAATTTCGAATAAGATGACAGATAATAAGTGTTGTTATTTACAAAAACTGCCATACATACAGACAAACAAATTATACGTATAGGTTCAAAAACAGAACAATAAAATTAAAGTACCTATAATGATAAAATAGGCCAACACTCAATACCTAATATGAGCATACCTAGTTAAAGAATGGAGCTTACCTACCTTGTTCAGGAATTCTCCGTAAAAATAAATTTTTAATTGTTATAATCTTAGAAGAAGAGAAATATACATTTTGAAATAAATTTAGCTCCTTCTTTTAATTTTTTTTTCTTTTTGTATTTCTATCTATAAATATTTTATACAAAGTGGAAGGGACATACCCGTAATAAATCGAACCACGGTCTATACTAGATCATTATAGTATCATGAAATTAAAATAACAGCCAAATAACAAAAAAAAGTTTTAGCCTTTCCATACAAAAGTGTGCAGCCGCCCGGGTGATTTGTATGGGAATGTCAAATTTTTTTTTGTACTTTCGACTGTTATTTTAATTTCATCATACTTTAGTGGTCTAGTATAGCCCGTGGTTCGATTTATTACGGGTATGTCCCTTCCACGTTGCATAAAGTTAATAAATTAAGAAATATCGCATATTTAAATTAAAAAAAGAATGTAAAATATATTGGTTTATATATCTTGTACCTACTGTAATTATAAATATAAGACCTCTTATTAGCAAATAAAGATTTGATTGATTGATTGATCTTACTTTATGCTTATAGGTATTTAACACACAGATTTAACATAAGCTATTTCACTTTTTACAATAAGTCTAGTCAGTTCAATCACCTTTGATGCATATTACATGTTCAAAACAAACAATTCAACTGCAAATTAAACAAAAAATCGCGAATAACGATCGCAAAAAATAAAATCTAACTGTCATTATTTGAATTTGAAATGGAATTCCGAAACGTTCAATTTCGTATCTCTGCATGTTGCGCGGCGTCGCAGCGGGCGCTAACGACATCTGTGGGTCGCTAAGTGGAACTATTGTGTGATTGGTCGCGCTTCGGATTGAAGTCGGCCTTTTCAGTCAACTAGCCTCTTTAGTGACGGTTGCGCTATTTTAAATTTGGAATGCGATGTTTTGTCGGCACTCTTGGCTGTAAAGTCAATGGTCATACCACTATGGTGATTATATGAATGTTCGACTCGAGTTGAGGGAAGAGCCCTCAGATTTAAGGTTAAAAGGTTTCAGCAATCCATAAATTTAGATTGTACCTTAACGTGCCTTAACCTTAAATCTTGATGACTGCTGTGGCGAAATATTTAACATGCTAGTCTGTCACTCCGAAGGTTCTAGGTTTTCAATCCAGTCCTGGGTCTTGGGTGTTTATAATATGTATGTGCATAAAATATATTATCGTTTAGTTAGTATCCCATGACACAAGAAACTTCTTTGGGGCTAGTTCAATCTGTGTGATCTGTTTTTATATATAGATTTATTTGATTAATTAGGAGTTCCCTAAAAACTTAGGAACTTACTAAGTTTCTCTTTTGCTTCAATTAAAGTTTCAAGTTAGAAAGAGATATCAGCTAACTTACATTTTCTTTCCACTTCAATTAGACTTGCGATATACCTATCTCTCATCACCTGTTCGATAGACCGACTACCAATTTGTATTTTTGTCCATCTAGAATCGTTTTACCTACTCGAGGTAGGCAAATAGCTTAGTTAAGGATAAAAAGATTAAGTTCAATTAACAAATACTGGGAAACAAATACTGAATAAATATTTATTAATTGATTCGTAAAACTCTAATCGCAAAAACCAAAACAAACATATCAAGTATTTTTTTTACATTTAAATCCGGATTTATCAAATACATCGATTCTTATCTTAGTTTTTCCTATCGCTATAGACTGACACTATTATAAAAACAATAATGAACCCTGCTAAGTGTTAAGAAGGGACAATGTACGCCGTACCTATGGTGAACTACTGCAGCCCCTACCACCTGCCTCCAGGGTATACTCCTGGTCTGGGAGACCCTTACTGGATGTAAGTATAAAACTTGTCATGTAGGTGATATGATAATAAGCTAATATTATATAAGAAATGATATTAAATACTATTGAAATTAGAAGGGGAAGATGATTGAACATCTAATAAGATATGACAATCTCTTCAGAATAATAGTATGTTGAAGGAAAACTAAAAGGGAGACGAGGAAAAAAGACTGAGGATGAAGTTTTTCCAACAAATTAAAGAAAAGTTTCGCTAACAGTCCTGGGGTAGATGCAAAAAGAACAGAGAAGACGCAAAATAAATACGATTCTGAAGAAAATAAGAAAATACAGAATTAATAGTATATCATATACTCGTACTTAGTGAAAATCGAGGAGCTCAGTGGCCCGGCGTGAGTTCGCATTACTAGCGCTTTCGCAAGTAAAGCGGCACCGGGCGTGGTCCGCACTTGGATGGGTGACCACAAGTGGCATAAATCTTCTTGAGCTCCTCCGTGCTTCAGAAGGCACGTAAAGCCGTTTGTCCCAGCTGTCATCATTGTATGGCAGTCGTCAAGCTATGTCAGATGCCTTTAGGCAGCTTGAAAAATCTGACACCAGTGTTGGTCACTTACATACACGATAAACAACAACAAGTGAAAATCGTATTTGATCGTGACGTCATGCGGAATTCAAATGGGCTGTATCTTTGTAATTATTTGCTAATCGTAAGTTTAGTCCACATCCGTATTGTAGATAAAAGATATTGTATTGCAACTATATAAGAGAAAAAATATTTCACAAAATTTTATTTACTTTCCGGTAATCCAAATTTTCCCTTGTTACAGAAAACCATCCGTAGAGGGCTCTAACGCAGCATCAGTCAACAGTCGGTGAGTGTCAATTATCAACTTTATACAACGTGGAAAATACATTTGCGTGATAAAATAAATTATAGCACAGGCTATACTCATCGAAATATAATTCTCTAGAAACCTAACGCTCCTACATTCAACGCTTCGATTCTGATTCCATTTACGCAAACAAACGAACAGTAATTACAACGAAACACTCGAACGCACACATAGACAAAGATGCATGCGATTGGTCGCGACAAGGTTACGCGTCGTCGTCGGTCGGGTGGGGCAGTCAACGCAATAAGCGGTGAGATAAAACGCGCGGATGGAACCTATTATGCAATACGCTACGGTAAAACAGATAACCTTGTTTACGTGTTACTTTTTTTTAATAACTAATTTTCATGTCTATATGGCTCTACACCACTTCACGGCACATGGCGGCATTTTTAATGAATCGATTATCGCAAAACACAGCAATATTCTCAAAGGAAACTTCTTGCGACGCAACCGTACGACTCGAGTATCACGGCGAACTGTCGCGCCGCGCTGTTCATATTGTAAGCCCCGCCCGCCGCGGTACATATCGCGCGGAATGATTTTTCGGGATCACTTACGATTCTTGAGAATTATTGTTCGTAGGCTATACTACACTATTATTATAAAATTATAATCTCATCCTCAGCCATGACGCTTCAGAGCTCGGGTGCCCTGGGTCTGCTACCTAAACTAGGTGATTTGACGAAGTTACTGGGTTTACGATCTGCACGGGAAGGATAGCAACTGGTCTGTCTATTCTATGCTTTTTCTTTTCTCCCAGACCATCATGGAACTCATATCTTTTGATTACTAATGAATTGAATGGATACACTCAGTCGTAGACTAATATTACTAATTCTAAAGACATCAACGCGTTCAAATGAATTATGTGCTAATGTTTTAATAAATGTTAAATCAGGAAAATATTCCAAGATTCCAAGGTTCACGCCTATTATCACGTAAGTTGCAAGTTTTCCTTAAAAATTGTATCCCGATAAACAATCTGTTTAACTACAAGTTTTTCCACGTTTATTAGTAGGTTGTACGAGATCATCATCAGTGTGTATTATTTGTATGTAGTTTATGGTTTATTATTACATATTTAAGTATACATGGTTCATTTTTCACCATTTCTTTTTGAGTTTATTATGTATCTATATGTGCACTACCCGTGTCTTTCTCAACATCACCCGGTTGGTTGACTGGTAGATAAGGCCTTAGGCTTTAAGTCCGCCAATCCACTTGTATTTGTGTATAAAGTTAAATAAATAAATTATCATCACTTACTTTGAATCTAAAGTATGAAATGATTATAGTATTTTTAGGAAGTCGTATAGTATCTGATACTCGTATTACGTGAGTAAATCGTTTAACAATATTCACTGATGATATACGTTTTTATATCTATGATTACTAACTAATTACGCTAAGTCTCCGTAATACCTACTTTTTTTAATTGAAAATCATAACTGCCTTTGCCGAAGTCGGTGAAATCCGCAATTTTGGAACAAAACAATAGCTTCAACGCTTGCCGCCCATCCTGTGTTCCCATCACACAACGATTGAGATTTAAATAACCTAAAACCCCAGGTATCGGGAATAAGCCAATCTCTACTAAAATGGGATAGTACGAGTTGAGATGGTGGAAGTGGTTCCTTACAATAAATTTATTTTTAGAGTGTTTAAAGCAAGATACATGTGTAGCAGTCATTTAGCGGGTTAAGGTGAGAATTTATGTATCTACGAGTATCATTAATTTATGTATATACCTTACCGATAGGTCAAATAATCATCCTTGATAGCTATACCGGATAGTTTTGTTAGCATAGAGTAAAAATATACAGGGTTTAACAAAATATACTGAAACTATTTCAGGGGTAGATACAGACCATGATACTGAACAACTTTCCCCAAGAAACATATATTAAAATATGAAAAAAAATTTTTACCCACCTATACAAGTTGACCGATCAGCTGATCCGAGTTTGTATGGAAAGCCAAAAATGATTTTTCATATTTCGACATATGTTCCTTGGGGAAAGTTGTTCAATATCACGGACTGAATTTACCCTTAAAATAGTTTCAGTATACTTTGTTAGACGTTATACGAGTATATACTACTAAGTAGTAAATTCCTGGGCAGGCCGTGTTCATCTATGAGCAAATTCATTTCCCTAGCCATTTTTGGCCAAGGTTAGGTACTGTCTTCATTTATCAAGTATTGTTTTGTTTGAATTAATTTAAAACACATTCAAATAAGGATCCCTAAAATCAGTAATCTCTCCGTTCTCACGAACGGACAAAGGCACAGGTGAAAATGTTAAATGTAAGTTAAAAAGACAATCCAATCATCGATTACTGGTAATTTGAAGGTCCAAACAACGAGTGGAATCGATGTTATAATCGAATCGGTATTCGGTTTTGTAATCGGAGCCGAAACAATGGAATAGGTACAACAGAAGATTTATTTTTATTTTTTGTATCTACTGTTTTAGTATTAGCAAAGTCTGTTGTACTAATGTTTAAAAAAAACCTGTCAATCTTATTGGTTTGAGATTGCTAGTATAACAATAGGTATAAAATACAGCGTTCTAATATGCTTTAAGTACTCGTTCAGTCCAATAATATAACCAACTACACTGTTAAAAATTATGTAATTTTACATAAACCTGTAAAATTCCCGAAAAATCTGGGAGATTTACGAAAAAATTTGAAATTTTACATGATTTTTGACATTTTTACAGATTTTTTCGTGAATTTCCCAGATGTTTCGGGAATTTTACAGGTTTATGTAACTTTTTGCATGTAAAATTACATAATGTTTAACAGTGTATGAAACAGAAAAAAATATCAACTGTTTTATGAAACAGCAATTTTTTTTAGCTAGGTATTTTAAGACTTAGACTTACACTGAGAGTTTTTCATTTTTTATTAGAGATGTTGATGTCTCCAAAAAACTTTTAGGCTAACACTTCTTCAGATATCCCGACAAATTTTACTTTTTAGAGGGTGCCAAAATTTGGCGCCAAAGAAAGCTTGTTGAATTTAGCTCTACCCTGATTAAAGGCTAAAATCGGCACTCATTCCCTCGATTGGCTTTTATGACTTGAATAAGAAGAGGAGCAGTTGACAAATTCTTAATTTTTTTTTACCAGACCTGCGTAGAAGAGTAATGTAGGTACGTCATGTCATGGTATAATAAAATAAGGTTTTCTCTTCCCGTGAGCCCGTGACCGTAGGTCAAGTAATTAGCCCAAGAATACGTCATCAGTTGGAAGTGTTGTCACTGTGTGTGATTGAGTTACTATTACTATTAGATTGAAGTGCATTTTTAACTAAGCAAACCAATCATGAAATAATAATGCAATAATTAAGTTAATAACAACCAAACAGATGTACGAAATAGTTAAGTTAGATTATTTTTAGAACGAAGCATAGAAGCGGTGAATTTAAGCTACTATTCAGACGTCGGTTTTCTGTGAGAGTGTGGTACTTCCCCGGACGAGCCGGCCCATTCATGCTACTAGCAAAACAGAGTTTTGCCGGTAGCGTAGCCCTGCCACAACAACTAATTGAGAAAGACCTTAAATTCACTGAAAAGAATAATCAGTGGTAACATTTTTCGTGACATTCGTGACGTAGTCTTAGGCTATCGCGGGAGAGAATACCTTGTTTTAATATTATACCATGCGTCATGTAAACCCTCGTGGTCGCCATACAGACATCAAAATAAAAGTGTCGTGTCGGCGATCTAATTTGTGCCGGCTTAGTGTGGAGCGAGGTTTTCCATTATTTTTGGCACTGTCTTAAGCCGGGCTTATAGACACGCCCCGTGCATACTAAACGCCCACTGTTTTGAATATTATCTTGTTTTTTTTCAGATTTTTTTTAGAAATTGGCCATAGATATTAAGTAAGTTCAAAGGTGTAAATGTCGATGTGACGATGCCTCAGGGGATTCAAGACTTTTTGGCTAAAACTGAGCCTAGCCATTCAGCGCGTGCTCAGTTCTCACTTCAGCGCAAAATACTCGTGGTCAAACAAACATGCAAACATAAACATATATAGGGTCTATCAAAATATACTATTCGGATACAATAGCTGGCCAAGATAGACGTACTCTTTCACCTTCTCTATGTTCTTGCCCTTTTATACATCGTGTTAATGAAAGAACGCAAAACCTCTCCTCCTCTCAGATGGTACCTCAGCTCATGTAACTAAACAACTTTCACGAAACTAAAAAAAATATATTTGAATTTTCTTAAAAACTGATCAGCTGATCGAGTCAATTTGTATGAAAATCCGAATTGTTTTTTTGGATTTCGTGAAATTTGTTGAACAAAAGTTGTTCAGTTACATGGGCTGAGGTACCATCTGAGAGGTTTTGCGTTCTTTCATTAACACGATGTATAACGTCTAACAATACAAACTATTTCAAGAGTAAACTTGTATTAGACGCCAAAAATATTTTTTCATATTTCGATATAATTATGTTCCTTGGGGAAAGTCGTTCATTATCACGGACTGCATTCACTCTTAAAATAGTTTCAATATTTTTTGTGAAACTCTGTATATTTATGTGCAATTTCTTTGAAATTACAAAATTTTCGAAATTACATGAAAATTACAAAAGGAAAGTCTAGGGCACTCAAGGGTAAGGGAACTCTTACGACCGTAGAAAATGGCATGTTTATGAGGAGACCTACGCTCACTGTAGGTTGAAGAAACGCTGGATTTATTCAAGTCAGCCCAGAGAACTTCGCTACACAGTCGTTTAATAGGATAAATCCCAATGCGGTATTCTGACCACAAAGTATTATTGTGCACCATAACTCTCCATAATCAGGCATCTACCTAATTATTTTTGTTCATCGTAAATCCAGTATTAAGTTTATGAGATGCTCAATATCAGAAATAAATCTCATTGCACAATAGGCAGTAATTACGGGAGCCTAGTAAGGGACAATAATCGATACTCGGCGATCGGATCGACTCGATTCATCTGTATCGATTCCTTTTTCGAGCTACTGGTTTATTGTTTTTAATCAAATGTATTTGCATATTGTTATGAGCGGATGTAAATCGGTCGTTGTTTGTTTGCAGTGGAAATAAAACTGAGTTTAATTTGCCAAATAATATACAGGGTGACTTTTTAACACCAGCCCATTTTTTTTGAGCACGTTCTGTCCATGTTGCTGAACTAGGTACTTTCCATAAAAACAATTAACGAAAAACTTATAGTTAAATAAAATTTTAAGAATAAAAATAACCTTTTTCAAAGACAAGCTTTTATTATTACTTGTTAATACAATGAACTAAAAAATGTTTTAGCGATTTTTAATATTATTTTAAATAGCAATTCAGAATGCTGCTTACTAGGCTCTAATAGGCTGAACCTGCACCAAATAACGTGCATCGAAATTACAAAAAAAGTCGCAATAACGTACACCGAAATTACAAAAAAAGTTCGCAATAACGTGCATCGAAATTACAAAAAAAAGTTGCAATAACGTGCATCGAAATTACAAAAAAAGTCGCAATAACGTGCATCGAAATTACAAAAAAAGTCGCAATAACGTGCATCGAAATTACAAAAAGAAGTCGCAATATCGTGCATCGGAATTACATAGGACACTCATATTTAGCTGGTGGTTAAAAAGTCCCCTAAGTATATTGTTTAGATTTTGTGGTTCTTTAAATTTTGGACATTGGACAAATAGTTGCCATTGCTACCCTAAAGTAGAACTGGGCAAGACATGTCTGCTGCATGTCTGACGAATTGCTATGGTCCAGCCCAGAGGGACAATTTGTCAAAACAGAAAACATAAGCCCGGTAAGAATAAAAAAAGATGGAAAGACGAGCTTGACTCCCATTGCAGGGATTGGGCCTGGAAGGTCTCGATCGAGAGGGTTGGAGTACTGAAAGCAAGACCTTTGCCCTGAAGTGGGACAGTATATAGGCTGAAAATAGGGATATAAAATATATATAATAAATATAAAAAATATAGATGTACCATTGATGATTACACTAGTTTACAGTACATCTGTTGCCAAAGAAATTTTAGCTGTTGCTGACTACATATGATATGCTATTTTCAAAAATATAAGTAAAAGATTTTTATCAGCTCTAGTTTCTGAGTTTCAGCTATGTAGGTATAAAACAGAAAAAAACATGTATTTACTAAGAAAAACTTTATTAAAAAAAATAATTAATCATTGAGTTCTAAAAAACTTCGTTTTAAAGCTCTTCTCTGATGTGTAGACTTTGGAAAATGACGTATTAGCGACCAACAATAGTCAGACATCATATTTGTATCCCAGAAACCCTGATAGCGCTCTTCCATGACACGTAAGTCCTGATGCATACGCTCTCCCTGCTCTTCGCTCATATCTCCTAAATTTTTACCTCCATACCTCCTAAAGCCGTAATTCTTTATCTCTTTCACGATAAAAACTTATTTTAGTATCTGAGGAAAGCAAATTTTTTTCTTTCAGTCTTGATGCTAACAATTCTGAAGCTTGTTTAGAAAGATTTAAATCTCTTACAAGATCATCTAACTCATTTTGGGAAAAGCATTTTGGCTCATTTGACATACCTTCAAAATCAGCATCATTTTGTGATGAGCTTGGTCCTTCGATGTCTTGTTCCATGGGTTCAGATATATTTTTAGGCACTGAAGAGTCAGTTGAACGCTGCACTAGACGCTGAACACAACTAGTACTTGGGTACTGCCATTTAGCTCGATTTTTAGTATTTAAACCGTTAACGTTTACGCTACAAAAATAACAGTCTTCGAGATGATTTCGTGGTTCTCGCCAAATAGTCGGTGTTCCAAATTTAAAGGCACTTCTTTTACCATTTTTCCACAATCTTTAATATTCCACACACGATTTACAAACACAATTGGGAGCCCAAGACTTCTCATTTTTATCCAAGAGCATTCCAAAATACTCAAAATAGGTATTTTTCACCAACTCTGATATAACTTTTCTACAATCGTTAAACACATATTCCCCGCATATATAACAAAAATGATCTGAATTGTTTAAACAACGTCTCCTTGAACTACTCATGACGCAAAAACTTTGGATACTAATCTTAACACAGTAAAATATGCCTGTTATCGCTTAATATATACGCTTAAATGACAAAAATCAAAAACAAAGTAACTCGAGCTGCTCAAAAAATTTTGAGGGTAGATTTGACGAAAACAAGTCATAAGTGAACATTATCAACCACAAAATTCGCGGCAACAGACAAAAAGTTAAATTTTGTAAACTAGTGTTATCTTAAAACTATCCAGGACTGCCGTTTTGAGTTGCCTCAAATACCTACCTAAAAATATCTGCCAGCTCTCGGACCAGTAGTAAAACCACAGTAAAACCTCGAAAAATCTCTTATTACCTACATCTAAGCGCGTTCCCGGTAGCATTCTAACCTGTGCAGCTTCGGAACCCGGGACGCGTTTTGCCGCTTTTTCTTCTCCAAATATAACATGCATGTCATTGGTCACCCAAGGATGTCAAAAAACTGGCGAAATGGAGAAGAAATAGCCATAACAGTTTTAATGGTTTGGCCGGCCGCCTGCCTGACGTCAGCTCTCTTTGGGAATGGATTTGTGCGAAAGGTTTTACAGACGGCCGCCGCCCGATGTTAACCCTCCTTCGGAATTCAATTATTTTACACACGAGATGTTTGTGCTTAGTTCTTTAGGCATCCACATGGAAAGATAGAGTGGTCCTATTTTAACCCAGAACCACACGGAGTAGTAAAACCTTGTAATACGTACGTATGATAATTTGTCAGAGCAGTCCCCTACGAAGCGATAGGAATCAAATACCTATCTGGAAGCTCATTTGGCTGAAGCCGTATCAAGGCAGGTGATTTTTCACGGAAAGTGCCATAAAGTTGGGAAAACTCTACGCTACTAGTACCCTGGTCACGTGCTGTTAAGAGCGAGCGAGAAGGAAGATTATATTTGAGTAATAATTGTAAGTGGGAGCGGGATGGAGGATTTATGCATAGGCAATATTTCTCTCGTGGCTAAGACGGATAACTTTCGGTATATTATGTGTATCGGATGGAAAATTGACTTGGTGAGGTATAATTTGGCTGTTTATTATATTGAGTTTTGTGGGGCAAGTACCCTATTATGTATGTACGTATTAGACTATTAGGTACAAGTTTTTGTAGAGATGCTGATGATCAAGCTGCTTTTTCGCACAACGAATCAGTATTGCGATTTAACGCGGAAATGTGGCCAACGTTTTTGGCACGTGGACACGATTTTTTGTATAAATTTTTAGTAGGTAGTCATTTAACTTTCCTTTATTTGTAAATAATATAATATATCCTCTGACTGCTCTGGCTAATATATGACTCTGGTAGTACAGGTTCGTGCTCCTGGAGTGGGAACTAAAAGACCTGATGATGATGTAAATATGTAAATTATTTTGTGTTCCATATTTAAATAAACTTGATTTATCACTTCTCTTATAAGAGACTAGCAGTCCACCCCGGCTTCGCCCGTGGTACACACATAGCCTATGTCACTCGGGGATAGTGTAGCTTTCCAACGGTGAAAGAATTTTTTAACTCGGCCCAGTACTTTTTGAGCCTATTCATTACAAACATACAAACATACAAAAATAGGTACAAATCTTTCCTCTTTATAATATTAGTGTAGATAGATTATTATAGGTAGACATTCGGACGAAAAACTTGACTAAGGCCAAATATCTTTTTCCTATAACACATCTATAGGTAAGTATTTGAGTTTTAGATCAATTAAACTGATGCAGATACATTATCACATCTTTATCCCTTACGTGTAGACGCAGCCTGTGCTCATAATGGTTGATGTTAAAAATAAACCAAAATTTAAATATTGCGCCATATCAATATTAAAAGTCCTCAAAAACATTACAAAATACTATGAAAGAGGCCGTCGACGTTGATCACTATACCTAGGTACTAGGTAAGATCTCGCAACTGGACTTATGTTTCTTGAGATTTGGCACCTTCAAAAAGGTTTTGGGAAATATCACTCATATGAATTGGTATGGTAGCTCAATTTTCAAGTCATATTATTTTTTGTTCCCACGGGAAATAAATGCCTAGTGGTAAAATTCTTTCCCCGATCGCAACAAACATTTAGTGAAACAATACTCTGCCGATCCGTCTCGGTCGGCCATCACCGTATTTGTATGAAAGTGTACAACATCGTCTACAAAGCCTTTTTCTATTTCATTCTCTTGACGGCATTCGTATGTAAATATTAGAGCCCCGCCTTTTAGAGGATTTTGAAAGCCGCCGGGCAAATTGTCGACATTCCTAGTTTTGTGGTGGGTGTTAGATTTACTCGATTTATTATGAAATACGTATTTGTTTACCGGTGTTCTGTCTTCGTTCAATTTAGGCTAGGTTCCAAGTCTTCGCTCATAGAAAATATAAGTAAGCCGGCTACTTAAGCCGAAGAGGAGATAGAAGATAGAGTCGGAGGGCAGTTGAATGAAGACCAAGACAGGGGCGTAGGAAGACCAGCATTGAGATGGGCTGATGATAGAACCTATGTAATGGGAAAAGAAAAGCTTAAGACCGATGATAATGGACTGCATATGAGTAGACGTAGGTCTCATTTTCAACCTTTTTCCACCCATTGTTGAGTATAATGAAGAAGAAAGGTTGAAGAGGAATGTTAACCTCGGTATCAGTAAAAAAGAAAAAAATAATGGTCTGCCAGTATTTTTTAAATTATCCTATAAAACTGTACCTGGTAGCCTTTCCAGGAATTACTCGTAGTCTTGCGAAATATTATACTCTAAAAGCTACTATTATACTGTGATACATACGTGATATTGCTATTTTCAAGTAAACTTGCGGCCATAAAATTTTCGTAAAATGGACTTCTAAGTCCCCATCTGTATATTTGCAGCTAACAATTAGTGAAAAGTTAAATTTATTGCTCGATTATAAAGCCGTTTGACCCCTGCTACTTTTAATTTTGAGACACTTCCGAATTAAGCCGAATTCTTAGACTAAAGAACAGAGTGGATACTCCCAACAATATAGGAAGTAATTTACATTAAGTAATTTACACAAGAGTATTGACTAGAATATTGAATTAGTATATTACTTATGGACGTGTAAAAGTTCCTGCAAAGGCCTTATTTAATCATATTTCAAAATAGTAGTTATTTGTGACAAAAAAAATCTATATACTGGTTTTTTTTTAAATTATAGTGGAAGCCTAGAAGTAGCTTAAGGCGGTGATCGCACTGCACTGCGCACCGTCACGGAGCGCGGCGTGGCAGATTTTTAACATTGTATGCAAGTAGCTCAGTTTGTATAGAAAACACGCCTACTCCCACCCACTGAAAACGCGTCACCGCGCGGGAGAGCGTCAGTATGTAGAAACATAATAACCATAACCTAAGTTATTTATAATTAAACTAACAGCTTTGCACGTGAATTTATTTACATGTAAGCCGTACCGAAGAAATTATCAACCTTACCTACATTTTAATGAAAACCACATCAAAATTACACAAATAATTTTTGAGTTAATCCTGTGCAGACATATATTATATTATTCTATAAGTACGTAGTTCTTTTAATAGTATGTATGACAAAAAAATTTAAATCCGTCCGTTTATTATACTTACTATTTAAAAGAACAACGAAACTTGTTATAGTGAAATAAATTAATAAATAAACAAAATAATGTTGACATTCTACATTGTACACGCGTATCCACACTATTCTTTCCCTTCTTACATAATTAAAACGGATGCACACTGGGTGCATTAATTGCTGCTTTTCGTTTTTTTCCTCGTTCACACTTTTAATTTGTTCGCTCGAGTGTTTTGCATAAATTCCATCGCTTTCTTGCGGAAAACAGAAGGGCCCAATTAGAGGGCGCTGTAATTTATTTGGTTTAATAAGAAAATTTCAAAATGTTCCTTAGGTACTCTTAGGAGATAAAGTATTTTTGTATAAAGCGCTTAAAAATGTGAGCACTATTTGTTATCAATTAAATATTCTTAAGAAAATTATGTAGAGAACTTCTACATATTTGTATAATAGCGAAATATGAAAGAAAAACTTTCGTGCAAATTGACTTTAGCTGACCAGTCAGCTAATCCAAGTTTCTACGGAAAGCAAATATGTTTTATCCAATACGACACCCATTTTTTGGAAAAGTGTTTGATACCATAGACTGAGCCTGCCAATATGTTTTATAAGACCTCATCTTTTTTTATAAACACATACGAGTAATAATGTAAGTGTAGTACTTATCCCTAATGACTTTTGACATTTTTCATAAATCGCAGAAACTATAAAATATAATGTGCGTCAGTCGTAACTACGACTTACAGCAATACGGTCCCTAATATCATAATCTTACACCGAAATGCTTTCACATTTCAAAGCCGGCACCCCTAAAAATTGTTTTCGAAAACAGCCAAAATCAACAAACAACTTTCAACTCTAAAGTTCTGACCTAAAGTTTAAATTCATTTGTACCGGTGTTGTCCAACAAATGAAGTAGGGTTGATACCTCTCGGCTATTAGTCCAAGGATTAGCAATTGATCCGGGATCGGATGACCAACGCCATATTATAAAACAGGATTTGGACACTTGTTACTAATTCATATTTCTATTGTTTGTGGTTTGGATTTTGTGAATTAAAACACGAAATAAATGAAAGAGTGTTTGTTAAAATTGAAATAGTAATAAAGCAATTTGTATGAAAATATATTGGCTTTTTGTTGAGTAAAAGAGTTAAATGCTGAAATTGCCTTTTAAAATAAAGGCAACATTTTCAACGTGTACCGTTTCGTTAAATAGATTGTTTTTTATTTTATTTTATTTTATTTTAGATTAAGATTTTTCTAGAAGTTGATAAAATACGGATTTTCATTAGGTAACAATACAGTATGCAGTAAGTAGATGATTAAATAAGCATTAAAGACTTTTGAAATCGAAAAGAAACCTCATCCAATTAGTATACTTGTAACTAACTAAAATAAACAAGGCACAAAATAGACAAAATTAAAAGAAAACTAAAAGTAAAGCTGCCGGTAACAATTAAGGCGATGCCACACCGTCTCAAATTGAACGTCTGTCATCGCCGCACACCGCGTCTCCGCGGCTAATTCTCTTATAAATATTCATGCGTCTATTATAGTACGAGTATTGTGATGCTTTGATTAAGTATCTAGTACCTTCAACCCTCGAGACCTGATTAATAGCAGGCGCGATTGTTCGGCGTCTTTTTGACATGTTTTTTCTGACAGTTAAAGTGATGCTACTGCGATATGACAGATTAGAGGGTAGGTTTACTTTAGTGAAATAGAAGATTTAGTGGGCGAGTTTTTTATTTCTTTTGTATGAAAAGTTGTTAAAAATCAACTAAGTAGCAAACAGTGCACAGCATGGGTGGGTCAATTTTGTACAGTGCTTTACATTGTGTGTGTAAAGCGAATTTGACATTGGTATTTAGTAGTGGCCAAAGAAAGCCACTCCGGAGGTTCTGAGTTCGATCCCCAGCCAGAGCAAGTTGGAAAATGGCCTTTTTCTAGATGTCCTGGGTCTTTGATGTTTATCTAAAGGTATACCTTTAGATAAAAACATATATGTTTTTATTATAAACTATATTATCCTTGAATTAGTATCCGATAACACAAGTCTTAAACTACTTTTAGCTCAATCTGTGTGATTTGTTTGTTACTATTTTACAAATTGTTTTTAAGTGACTTACCAGTAATTAGGTTTTTTAACTATATATCTTAAGTCTAAATTAGATAAGTATATCTCACAAATTAAACACCAGAGAATTAGAGGGGAAGTGGTTCTCAAATTACCCATGAAGAAGTACATCTTGCCTGATTAAACTCGATCAAGTTAAAGAGCATCCATCTACGAAATAAAAACGATATGCCCTTTTAATGGGGCGCAATAATCATGTTTGATTTTAATTAACAGCGTCAAAGCGAGTTGTTATTAATAATGCCACGAATCGTGTCGAGCGTCAAAGCTAATCGCACCACTTTGTCTTACGGTGTGAGGGCGCCTTAATTTGAATAGATTGGCAGTTTAAAATTGTTTGATTTGAATTTGTTCGCGAATTAGTTGTTGGTTTTACGTTGAGATTTATTGAAACTTATTATCACTTTTTATTACTTTCAGTAGAGGGAGTTTATTTTTCTCTAAAAAAGTAATATTTTAAAAAAGTACTATAGTGAAACTTAACTTATTTGTTTTATCATTTATTGCTTTGTAATAAACAGATAAGCAATATACTTAGGTGATAGTGCATTAAATAAAGTATTTAATATGGATTCATTATTTTAAAGTAATTTTAGTACATTTAACAATTATTTACTTATAATAATAATACAAATTAATAAATTCTTACAGTTTTAAAATTGTAATGTAAATTGATTATATGAATAAAATATAATAGTGCAGTTATAAAGTACAAGTACTACAAGTTATCTAGATCTCCTGACGGATTCGGATTACAATTTTGCGTAAAAATATTATTTTGTCTATTTAGAATAGGGCACATTATTAAAATAAAAAGGTACATACATAGTAGGTAGGTACCTACACATTATTAAAATAAATAAATTGGATAATGCAAATTCCACGAGTTGGTTAAGACATCAAACTTCGATAATCAAAGGGAATCCCCAATAGTATTCACCGCCAAGGTGTTGGAAATCTTTGACATATCATAGACTAAAAGAAAATATGAGCGTAGAAGTGACCCCAATTTTTTTTCTTCCATGTGGTTATTTCTCTTTCACTACTAAAAGTAGTTGATTATTGAGGCTTTATAAAACTGTTTATCTTTTCAGCTCGTATTATACCAACTTGTGGAATGAAGAGATGTATGTATCACCAACCAGTGGTTGCACACATTTTGCTCTTTTCAGGCAAAGAACATTATTAATTAATCATTAGCTATGAAAACCAAAGTGGAATAGATTTGTCGCCAGAAGCTTCCTTGAAGCAATTAAGGGCCTACGCCAACCATTGATTGTAATAACTTCGTGGAATAAAGAAGTAAAAGAACTAAAGAAACGCTCTAAAGGGTCCAGGGCCTTAAAATAAAAAAAAATAAGACGGCTGTCGTCAGATTTAGACAGCTACAAAAATTTACAACAATGTCAACCTTATTATGACCAAATGTCCCTTCTGTATTATATTCAGTCTACAGAAATCTCCATACATCGGCAGATTTGGTTAACATATGTACTGCAGGGGCGAAGAAGGTCATAAATAATAATCTGGAGGCGAGATAAATCGACGTATGCTAATACGGCCCAAATTATTTATCGGGGGTTGCGTTTATCTTAAGTTTGTGGAGGAGAAAGTATTTTGTTTGGGTACCTACTGCACTCGATTTTATTTAAATAGATATTTCTCTTTCTTTGAAGTATTTTACATTTACTTACCTATATGTAAGTCGTAATACTAGTGAGCCATGTACCTTAAAAGGAATGAAAGTAGTATTGCATGGCATCAAGAAATCATCGCCTATTATATGGATATGATTCCTCGAAATTAATATTAATAATCACCTATTCCCTTGACCGGCTTATACAATCTGCACGAAAATGACGCAATTAACAACATCTAACGACATACCTAATCAGTTATACTTAGAACCATTTTTGGAATCTGTGCAATAACTGGAAAATGTTCATTATGACTAGTCATAGAATAAACACATTAGTGATGAACATTTATAATAATATGTTTACAATTTGTGCAAAAGTATACATACATACTATCACATCTACATCCCTAATGAGGTGGACCGAGCATTTTGAGTCTTGCGGCTCTAAGCCGACAGAGCCGGAAGACTCAAGGGCTACTTTTAGCGTGACGGTAGGCGAGAAGGTGGATAAAGGAATCAAAATAGGGTTGCTAGCCGCATCGCCTATTAACATGATTTGCATTTTCGCCTATTCCCTTGATTGGTTTCTACGATCCGCGCGGGAAGAGAAGCAACTAGTAAATTCTAAGTTTTTTTATTTTCTTCCAGACCAGCATGGGAGAGCAGCAAAAGTACGATATTTTTTTCTTTGAAACATCAGAAGCTTCAACATTAATATCTTTTTGGGAAGCATTATCCTCCCAAGGGACGAAAAAAGCATTATTATTGAATGTACCTATTTTCACCTCCTAGCGAACACAACCATCCGCGCCACACGCAAGTACAAGTAAGTCCGATTTCATTTTATGTCGCTGACGCTGCTTTTCGGCATCTGTCGGCGCGCCTTTGTGGCGGTATCACAAAACGTGCAAACCAATTCAACAAACAGAATATAATATGAATTGAAGACGCACGCGACTCTGTCTGTACTCGATAAACTTAATGATAAATTTTGATTCTTTTTCACTAACATTTATAGCATCATCATCATCCAAACGTATTCCCGGTTGCATCCTCAGCGGTTATACTTCAGAGCCCGGGGTCCGCTACTTGACCTAGGTGATTTGACAATTACTGGTTTTTACACAGAGCGTCTGCTGTCTGACCTCAGTAACTCAAAGGTTAGATAAAACCAATCTTAGGATAGGTTTTAAACAAACGCTAGATGATGTTCGGGACTCACAGATTTACGTGCCTTCCGAAGCGCGGAATCGTCTTTCTTTTCGGATAATCAGATGATTAAAGCCTGAAATATCCTAACCAGATTTCAAACAACTTTTCACAAAGTATGCTTCCCAGCGGGATTTTAACCCACGACCTCCGGACCACAAGGCAAACGCAGTCTACACCAACATTAACATCATTTTGACTAATCTATGTCATAATGTCTAATCACTCGCGTGCAAAGCCGGAGTGGGCCGTTAGTTCAAAATAAATGAAAGCTTTCCAAATGAACTAAAAATGTCTCGATTCCATCCCTCTCGGCCGATTACCTTCATAACTAACTAAAGCTCAACGACGCGTCGCATCCGGCCCGTTTCGCCAACTATGAGCTTTTTAATCAAAGCTTTAACTGCCGTATGCAAATGTCATCCGAGACATTTAGTTTAACTTATGTGAGTATTTTTACAGGCTTTATTACTTGAGACATATGGACTGTTATAATAAATGGCGTCTCGTTTTATTTATTTACAAATGAAAAACTTTGTATGATTATTTCATGCTGGTCTGAGAGAAAAGAAAAAGTAGAATTTACTACTCGTAGCTGCTTCTCTTCCCATTATCCATATTTTTTTAAATGTTTATCCAATATCAATTTTTTTGTGTGACCTACGTATCTTGGCCAATTGTAAACATATTTAAATATATACTTTTTTTTGTTTGTCCCATAATAATTTGGTGAAGACATGATGAAGAATTTTGGAGATATGGAAGAAACTATTCAAAGAAAACGAAGTCAACTGTTTTTTTTTTAAATCAATAAACCGTAAACTATTTCTCTAGGATTATAATTATCTTGATCAATATTTTATCTATATCACTGAACTATTTTCAACGTAAAAAGTTAAATATCTTGTCTAACACTTTGTACACCAAAATCGAGTCGTCGCCGCCATTAGAGAGGCTTCTGGCAATAAAACAATAATTAAATCCTCCCCGTGGAGAGGGCGAAAAAATCCAATTTCCATTTACGACTGAACCTCACTCACGACTAGTGGGTGACGACCTTTATTTAGTGGAGTTCCATGTTTAAATTCCTCGTTCGGATTAGGGGAGCTTTGTAGTTCCTGCTTTTGATTGATATAATCATAAACTTAGGTAGGTAAGTAACTGAACATTTACTGAAACATATTTTTTTGTTAACAGGGAAATTCACTGTTTGACTGAACATTGACTCTTGTCAATGTTCATGTAAAACACAAAGTTGCTGAACAAATGATTTTATGTCATCTTTTTGAAAAATTACGAAATAATTCTTTTAATTGCGGACCAATAAAATATTGACACACAGTTGTCATTATCATGTAATTTTTAAGGTTTCGTACCCAAAGGGTGCCAACGGGACCCTATTACTGAGACTCCGCTATCTGTCCGTCTATCCGTCAGTCTGTCACAGGGCTCTATCTCTTAAACAGTAAAATCTAGACACTTAAAATTTCTACCGATTAGGTATGTATTTTCTGTGCCGCTATAGCAACAAATACTAAAACTAAGATAGTGTTGACAATTAAAGGGGTCGTCATACAAGATACGTGTTTTTTTAGCGTTTTAAAACATTGTACGGAGGTACTGAACCCCTTATGTACGAGTCCGACTTGCACTTGACCGGTTTTTTTTCAAATTCGTAACATATCATGATCAACACATTTTATAAATACATACCTAATTATGTAAGACACCATTCTTAAAGTCTAACGCATTGTCTAGTTAGATCTTTAGGTACCTAATAGATATAAAATGAACCAGTACTTATCAAAACTTGATTAGAGTTACGTAACGACTTAAGGTATCATTATCTAAAAATAGACCCAAAATACCAGTAAAACATTCTCACAAGAAACCCATTCTAAGTTCCGGAAACTAATCCTTTCTTAAAAGTTGAGTCTAAAAATCCCCTGTGTGTCGTGTCGGGGCAGTGTCGACACTTCACGGTGTAATGACACTCGCTGTTTTAATGACACTAATGACACCAAACGGCTCCCGGGGCTTGCCTTAACAACTTTGCACTTTCTTGAGTTAAGCGTCTTAGCCTAGGAGGTTGGGGCTTTTTTAAGGGTTATTTTATTTTGTTTTGATGATGAGTGATTATGTAATATTTTTAGTTTGCAAATGCTACTGCAATCATTTTATTCATCTAGACACGCAATGTGTTTACAAAACATCTGTCTTAAGACTAGCTTCAGACTAAAATCATTATAAGGAAATCATGGTGGTAACGGTCGTTCCCCAAAATTTTAGTCCATTGCATTTCTCGATCGGCTATAGGTATGATCTGCGCGGGGAAGGAAGCAGCTGATACATTATAGTAATATGTTTTGTTATACAGGATGATTTTGAACCTCGTACGTAGCTATATGCCGTGTGGTTTCCGGTAGAGTAGAATAGAACACTCCAAGTCTTCTCGTGGATGTTGTAGAAGGCGAAATAGGAAACACAAGCTAAACAAAGCTTATAATCAATGAGACCTCTCTAACTCGTCTGGCCATCGAGGAGAGTGTAGGCCAAATCCTCTGGCTGCTCTGGCTAAGTATGGCTCTGGTAGTACAGAGAGGGTCGTGCGTGATCCTGCAGTGGAGACTACAAAAGACCTGATGATGATGATGATAATCACAGAGATACCATGGCCCCCTTCCGGCTTCATCATGAGATCTGGTAGTTGGTACTCTAATATTGCATTGTCACCCAACTTACATAAGTATATGAAGTTTTAACTCAATCGACTAATGGAAAGTAGGTCTAATTTAGCTTGCAAGATTTGATTACGGACACCCAACGGGACAGGTGAAAACAAATAAAAGCTTGTAATAAAAAAGCGGCCAAGTGCGAGTCAGACTCGCCCATTAAGGGTTCCGTAGCAGCAAGTAACATAATATAAAAGTTCTAAAGGTAAATTGCGGTTTACGATTTATGACGTATTAAAAAATAACTATCTATGATACCGAGACCGCTATAGTTTTAATTAAAAGTACATACTTTGAGGTATATACCTCATTTTTTTCAGAATTATTTTAGTAATATTTCAAAAGTTACGGTGGGGGGACACCTCAAATTTTAACATTGTATTAGATTATCTCAAGACAGGGGGGTTTGATCTACTTACATAGTTTCAAAGCAGTTTTTGTTGCATTTTAAAATACCTTTTCAACGATATCCCACACGTTGGGGTTAGTCCAATTTAATTTTTTAAATTCACTTTTCGTTGTATGGGAAATTCTGAAAAAAAATCATTTTTTCATAATTTTAAAAACCAACTTTTGAAACTTCAACATCTCTTTCTCCACCAATTTTCGTGACAAACGGTGCAGTAGCGGCGGAGTACGAGCCCGGACGGACAGACGGTCGGACGGACATGACGAAACTATAAGGGTTCCTTGTGGACTACGGAACACTAAAAATGGACCAAATTGAATTGGTCATATTTTTATATTTCTATATGTCTTATATGAACTACCTTTAAAATAATTTCTGTATATTTTGCTAAAAGTTATAGTTTTTACCTAAGATTAAAAACGGTGAAATATTTAGATTTAAACAGCAGTAGCAAAATAAAGCTGCATCACATCAACTTCGGAACGATCACAACAAAAGAAATGACAATCGATGCAGTCGCTTCACATACCATCGCATTATACCCTCCCTAAGGAATTCAGCCATTATGAGGAACGGATTCCGAATATATGAGATTGAACGCCTTTTTTAAACCATTCATACGACCTTACAACTCGATTCATTCGAGCGTTCGCTATTATCACCCTTAATTCCACGATTATGGCAAACAAGATCAAACTTCAAACATGCAAAAAACGATTTTATTGATTACACTCAGAGTTCAATATTGGTTGGGTTCGTGTACGCGTTGTTTTGTAAAAATGTGAAATCAGGTCTAACAAAAAGCTGTATTCGATATTATATGAGGGAAGATTATTCGTGCGATTCCGTGTCAAAAAACCGGTAAAGCGCGAGTTGGACTCGCTAAATAAAGGAGGGTTCCGTTAGCTAAGACTCGACAGAAGATTTTTTTCACACCCGTTTTGAAGAATCTTAAGTTGTAATCTCTCGGAAACAGTGTAGCATATGGTCGTAACAAATCTTCCTTATTTATATCATAGATAAATCCAGTTTTATAGAACACCTCAGTTTTATAGAAGACGGAGAACTTATATAATTTTTCGTGTTTAAAGAAAAAAAAAACAGAAATACACTTAATTTTTTGTCATGATTTTATTTACATTCATGTATTTAAAAAAAACATTATCACACTATATTTAATCGGTTTGTTAATAAAATAATTGCCTTGAATCACCAAAAAAAACATAAACTACTCGTAAATATCCTAAAACCATTTTGCGAAAACTTCAAAGTACGAATGAGAAGTTGTACAGAAAAGGTTTTTCGTAATATATCAATCAGTCAAAGGGTTTTTCATATATTTAGATTGAGTTCAATCAATTTAGCAAGAAATTTCGATTTTCTAATAAGGGTTTCTTTTTACTATCCTGCTAAAGATCTCTAAAAGTCGGATTAGGTACAGGCGTTAATTTAGCACTTCGCTGTACAGGATTCTCGGTAAAACGATTTAATTTATGGATTATAAAGTCGATTCTTTTGGTATCAGAATTGCAGGATAGTTTTCACGCTTTGATTTACAATTTTTGCGTTTTTCACACACATATCGACTTAAAGGGGTATGAAGTAAGTCGTCCTATTCGCAACTTGTCCCTATCGCAGCTCGTGCCATTTGCATTGCAGCTCGTCCACTTCGCAGTTAGTCCCATTTGCAGCTTGTCCCGTTCCCAATTCGTTTTATTCGCAGCTCGTCCCGTTCGCAACTCTACCTATTCGCAGCTCGTCTCATTTACAGTTAGTACTTACATAGTTTACAACTCGTCGTTTCGCGAAAATGGGAGCCAGAATTTTCAACGTCTTGTGGGTCATTTAAGTGGGTTTAATCAAAATGACAAGTCCCGAAAAGATAGCTGGTATAATTGACACGTATGCAGTGTTCGATACATACAACTTTAAACATTTATCAAAATCAAAACCTTCGTTTGCAATATTTCGCTGATTGAATGTACCCGATGCATTGGCGTGTTTCCGATTAGGTATATGTATATTAAAATATTAGTATGATCGATTCCATAATTGGCGCGAAAGTTTTACTTGTCTGCCGATTCCTTTGTAAAAAATGTATGAGGTGTAGATTATAGCAGCTGCAGATACTTTAAACTTTAATATTATTGACCTATATGTATCTTTGGAATTCATTATATTTTGAATATTTTACTTTATTACTTATGAATAAGTATAAACAGATAATGTAGCAATTGTAGATATAACTAGTATTTATTCTGTGATATAACTATCGTTATTTTTGATTTCATTTTGATCGCACTACATTGATCCAAAGTCGCATATTGCGACCACTCTATCTAAGATTGCATACTCTACCTTAAGTCATATTTAGTATTTACCTACTTATTTGTCTTTCGATAATGCTTTTATTTTCTAATATCTAACTCTTTATTTCCCTATAAGTATTAGTAATTTTACCCATATCGTCTAAAAATTTTTACGAAACAATGATCGTGCCTACTAACACAACACTTATTTTTGTACGAAAACCTTACATATTATTTTTTGAAATCCAACATAATTAAACACTCTCCATTTAATAAGATCACAGTAAAAAAAATAAGTACCTACACAGTACACCAGACCAAAAATTTAAACAAACAAACTTGCCATTCAAAAAAGGAACGCATCGGAATAAGTAGTAATACTACATCGAGAGGGGATCCGCCATGATGCGGAGATGGACATAAAAATAAAGCGGCCAGCTGGCCTCCATTGCTATTTATTATTTATCAATTGTATAAATTATTGAATAGAAATATCCTTTAGTGGTGGCCATCTTGACCCCTGATGGCGGCGGGCGGTTTTACGAGCGGGCTCGACGATTTATCGGAGTGTCTGTCTGTCTATATCACTGATAGATGTTGTGGATATATAAGTACGCGTAGATAAAGTTTGTGTTAAATGAAGTATAGGAGGTTTTTCTAAATATTCGGTGAATACCTATTTGGTGATCCCTTACTTACCTATTATATTTTTTTCCTTCATGAGGTTATTTATATTATAATGTATATCAATATTTTTTTCTTTTCTCTCAGGTTTCCTAATCTAAATCAAAGGCAAATTTGAAACATATCTCAACCTACCCTATCCTATGGAGTATACTTTTAACACACTTCAGTAAAACTGACTTACTTAGTTACCTATGTTATTTTAAACTACTTTGTAGACGAAAGGCCGAAGGGCATACGGTCCACCGAAACAGCATAAGTACTACACATGCATTCCCAACACTGAATGAATATAAATCAATCATCATTCTGTCTATTTACATACACACACACACTATCACTCCTTATCTCTAATGGGGCAGACAGAGCATTTTGGGTTTTGCGGCTCTAAGCGGACAGAGCCCGTGGAGGGCTGCATGACCCAAAGGCACTTTTAGCGTGATGGTGGGCGAGAAGGTAGAAAAAGGTCTTTTTCTTCCTTCCCTTATCCCACTCTAAGTGGGGTTGGCACAGCATGTCAGTCGTTTCTATTTTTATTTATTTATTTAATCTTTATTGCCAATCAAATACAAATTGCACAGAACAATAGGCAAACTTAACGCTAAAAGCGTGGTCTGCCAGTCAACCTTTTGTTCTTTCCTCTGTTATTTCGACTGTTACATCTTTAAAAATAAGGTAGGTAAGCTATTTACAATTTTCTAAATTCATCCAAAAACCCTCAAGCAATTTTCAAGCACCCGAAACTACGATTGAACTGTCCTAACCTACCTTCCAATGCTTATTGCGATCTTCATAAACAATTGAACCACCCCGATGGTAAGCCGATGGCAGAGAGCCTCTTCCGCTTAATCCTTAAACTGTGAATTCTGAGTCAATTGCTTTCTGCATCTTGGAGTGAGTCAGAGGAGGATAGCGATTCAGACTTACTTACTCCAGATTTAAGATTCTGTGTTCTGTATTTGGGGCAAATAAGATTCTCCGTCCTATTTTTCTTGAGCCTCAATATCAATATCTTGTTGTATCTCGCTCCAAATCTTTCCGATCTTGTTCACTTCTTTTAGCATGTCAGAGCTATTCTATTATATATAAGTCAAGACCGTGAGCTTCGTTCCAGTCATACTCTTCTTCTTCATATTCCTTTTTTTCGGTCAAATTTTATGCACAACTCTTTTACTCTTCAAGTTACGCGTCTCTGGAATGCCTTACCCGAGGACATCAAAGATATCTTAAATAGATATATATTTAAGAAAAAGGTCCACACGCACCATTCTGGTAATTTGTTGCAGCAGAACTAGTCATTATCTTCACATTTGTAGTTTATGTAGGTATGTATTTGTGTAAATGTTAATATATATTATATGAAAACTGACTTACTGAGTTACCTATGTTATTTTAAACTACTTTGTAGGCGAAAGGCCTAATGTATTAATATATAAATAGTATTATATATTAGTTATGTGTATGTATTGTAGTATTTATATATGTACCTATGTATGTATAGGTTCTTTTTGTAGCGTATTCTGTTATTGCTAAAGGTTGACTGGTAGAGAATGCATTAGCGTTAAGTCCACCTTTTGTACCTTTGTGTTCAATAAAGATTTAATTAATAAATAAATAAATATTCTGAAACTTATTAATTTTCGAATATTGACTAAGTTGAGGTGTCATCATCATCAGGTCTTTTTAGTCTCCACTGTAGGAGCATGACCCTCTTGGTCTTGGTCTGAATAGAATAAATAGCTAGGGTCACCAACTACTTTCGCTCGGGGTTCGTTTTAAGAAATGAAATGACCATCGCGGTCCCCACAACATTTTATAGAAAAAAATATTTATAAGTGCAAGTTTCTGTGTTCTCGCGGTCCGCACAAAATGGGTCGGCGGTCTGGATGCGGACCGCTGTCCGCCATTTGGCAACCCTTGAGCTAGAAGATTTGGCCTACACTCTCCACGCTGGCCAGATGAGTTGGAGAGGTCTTATTGATGTTTATAAGCTTTTTTTAGCTTGTGTTTCCTAAGTCACCTTGTACGACGTCCAAGGGAAGGTTTGGAGTGGTCCTATTCTACTCTGCTGGGAACCACACGGCACAAGTTGAGATTTAACGGATAAGTATTAATATTTTACAACTTTTCTTACAACAATTTCACTGGCAACATTTTTTTCTGATTCGAAGATATGCTAGAGGTGACATGCTTTCAATCCCGTGATATAATAACAGAGAAGTTCTTCTTACAGATGAAGTAGTGACTTTTGATAATAATAGAAGCACTGAAGAAAAAATTATTCCCACTTTACATGCATTAAAAAAAATTATTCAAGATTTTATTTTACTACTGTCGGCGTGATTAATAAAACCATGTCAAATTACAAATTTCTAGTACTAATAGTCTCTAAGTAAAACCGGGGACAGACAGACATGGTGAAACTATAAGGATTCTTTGTTTAATATGGAACCCTAAAACCACCATTTTCCAACATTTCCAACATTTGATTGGGGATCAAATCCAAAACCTCCACAAAGTTACCAAGCCGCCACGAAGGTCGAACGTCTCCCTTACATCTTAGACTACACACCAAAACTATTGTCTTAACCCTAGGTCGGTAAAAATGCATCAGATACCGCGGCCGATGGTTATGTCTCATAAACTGTGAGGTCGTGCGATAAGCCGAATTCGATGACCATTGATGGCTACTATATGGGGTTTGTATGGGATGTTAGGTGGTGTTATAAGTCCATTGCCAATTTAGGAAGTTTTACAGGATCTTCTTACTGTATGGTATGTTTTTACAAGCTTTTATTTAGTTTAACCTGTCCCATTGTCTGTGTGTCCGTAATCATATCTTGCAAGCTTCCACTTGCACTTCCCATTAGTCTATTATGCTGAAACTTCACATACTTATGTAAGTTGTGTGACAATGTAATTTTATGGTACCGATGACCTGATCTCATGATGAAGCCGGAAGGTGGCCACGGCATCTCTGTGATAAAACGTCATAGCCCCACCGAGTTTGGGCTCAATCCGCTAGTTTCTAACAAGACAAATCAGACACTTTTTCTAAACGTCAAAACAAACATTTTCTATGAGATTTGTATGAAATATCAGACTGTGACGTCATAGTTTTTTGGAGTCAAATAGCGCTCTTAATATATGTTTTTCTGCAATAGTAAATCTAAAATCACGTTCAAAATGGATGTGATCAATGACAAGTGACATTAATTTGTGACGTTTTATTCCCTCAACAATACCAAATAATTTATTTTTGACCCAGGAAATTACCCAATTGATTTGTATTGACTTTAAACTTTTTAGTTCATTGTTTTAGATAAAAGCTTATTTTAAAAAATATTTTTTAAATAATTACTTGTTACTATTTTGTAACATTTAGCCTGTTACTATTTGTGATGTTCAACTACCTATATCTTTTTACTTTTTAAACTTACATTTTAATAGTTTTAATTGGTTCTCGATAAGAATGATGATAGCCATGATGGTACTTTTAAATAAATTATCGATCAAGCTCTAAATGCAACCATATCGTGTCCTCTACTTTCTAATCTTCTAAGCCACATCGAATAAAAAAAATATTTTTTGATGGACCTTGTGTAGAAATAAGATGTTGGCATCACCTGTGTCCGGACAGACGTTTGTCATAAACGGAGCCAGGGGTCAGCCGATCGCCGAATTATGTAAAGTGTGCGGTCATTACGCACTGTCCAGTGTACTGCGATTGGCAACGTTGATACTTGAAAGATGCTTAAAGGAAAAATGTTTTGGTAGATACTTACAAATACGTAGGTTGGTACAACTGGTTATTGGCTCTTTGTCAAATCACATGTGATTTTGATTATGCCTGATAAGTTTAGTCAAAACTTCTTTGATTCATATTTTGTGGCCAAAACTAAGTATTTGTAATTATTGTAAAATGAATAGAAAAAACAAAAAAATTTAGGTACTCGTACGAACGCGCGATAAAATCATTAAATGTCTAAATTACAATGCTCGATTGTTTAAAAATAATTAGGACCACGCAATGGTCGCATCGCTTATTCACGCATGTTTGCGTAGTCGCGTTGTATTAAGGCGAGATGGGTCCACAATTTGCAAAACTGTGCGTGTTTTTAAAAAATCACTGTAATTAAACTACTACATTTTTTTCCTCATAAAATTCACATCTTAAAGGTTTCTACAGACATCCACAATATCCAAAAGTCGATTGAGCATTTTTGGCTCGATAGAAAAAATCACAAACATATCTCTAAATTTGCCTAAATTTACCTTTATTTCTAATATTACTATTAAATACAATCACCTTTTTATATGAAAATTATACCAAATAATGTATGATCAAAATATCTAGTTGAATACGCTACAAAAAAAAAATATAATACAAAAATAATAATAAATAAAACACAGTGAAATATTCGTCGAGAGCGAAGAAAGGGCCGGACCCTTGCTCGACGATATTTCGCTGTGTTTTATTTATTATATTTACAGTGATTTTTCAAAAACACACAGTTTTCTTGGCTCTGAACTGACGGATCCTTAAAACAACGAAACAGGGCACCATCGCTACAACTTTAAATTGTTCAAATAAGTTATCTAGGATGTAAACTCTTTAGTCAGCATATAAACTAGCATAGTTCCCGCCACGTGCGAGTTACTGCATCCCCCACTTTGGGGTAGTTTTATTAAGAATTACAATTATTTATTTACACTGACCGCGGTCCCACCGACCGATATTTGTATGGTAATGTCTATTGCAGGGTTAAAGGATGGTGCCATTCTTTTCCATGTGTTTGGGAAATGTATTGGTGCAACGATGTTTCTTTTGTTTTGCATTTCCTATCAGGGATCTATTTGGAGGTTTTTGTATTTTTTATTCGACTGTCTCAGAAGGGCAGCCTAACGAGCAGGTACCTACTTGTACATAGTGTTAAAGTTGGTATCTAAACTCAGTCTTAAACTTAGTCAAAACGCATGCCTATACCATTCTTAATAGGTACCTACATAGATCTACCAGTAAGTAGCCTAACAGTAAAAAGTAATTCATAAAATTTAAAAGATACGACTTCTCAATTAATCCAACTATTTCTAATCCTCTTACGAAAGTAAACAACTTCGTTAGGAAAACTCTCGATATTATGTAAATCACATTATTATTCATACTGTTTTTGCAAAGGGCGCCTCGAACCGAGCCCCTAATCTCAACCGGGAACGTTTACAAAAATACACATTCACCTTCTAATAACAAAAGCCTTTCCATTTTCTGCCTTAAATACAAGTGTGTAAGAGAGTAACATATCCAATTCATTGATTTCCAATTACATTAAATATCTTTGAAAATATAACGCTACTCGCTCAGAGATGGCGCTACTGGTAATGCAAATTTCCGATAATGTAATTTTCCATGATGAAAAATTGGGGATTTCGCTCCCGAAATCTGATTGGGAAAACATCTGCAAGTTACTCCGAGGTATTATGATGTACGTAATAAGATTAAGGTGTGTCTTTATTATTTCTTAATGTTTGTTTGATGTAAGGGGCGATTTTTTTTGTTTTATGCTCGGATGCTTCGCAGTCAGATAAGATTTTTTTTTGTTGCGATATAGGTACCTACTTTTTTGTTATTGGAATTCGATGGAAAAAGTTCTAAATTGAGATTCCACTTTTTGCACTAGACAACGAAGAAATAAAATGTTTTTCTTTTTCTAATTTGAGAAGGTATCTCTTCTTTCCACAAGCAAAATACAATACGAGCTAAACATTTTTGTTCGCAGGTGTATTTGGATGGATATTTGACTGAATATGGAAAATATTCTGTCCTATTATAAAACGCGGTTTATCTTGACTTGGTTTAAGGCCGTACCTGATTTTTCCGGGGTCCAGTGCTGCCCCCATTTAAAATAAATCATTGCTAAGAAAACGGAGACATCATTTAAAATTTTGTTACTACCAAGTTCTAGATAACCCTTCAAAGTATTTTATGAACTACTGTTTACAGTTTAAAGTGAGAACGTTAAGCTTTACTACGCACATTTGCAAATATGCGTAGCAAAGCTTAACGTTCTCATTATAAACTGTAAACAGTAGGTCATAAAATACTTTGAAGGGTTATCTAGGACTTGGTAGTAGCAAAATTTTAAATGTCTCCGTTTTCTTTGAAATTATTTATTTTAAATAAAATTTAAATTGAGAATAAATTAGAATAAAAATAAATGTAATCAATAATTAAAATCAAATTTAGATTATATTAAAATTGAATATTAAAATTCACGTCAAAAAGTTTACGAGTATATTATTATTATTGAATGTTAGTATCCACTTAACTACTGGACCCCTCTTCGGGTATAGGCCTCCTCCAGAGCATTCCATGCATCTCTATCCTTGGCTGTGGTCGGCCAATTCTTTACTGCAACTTCTTCTATTTCATCTTCCCATCTTCTTTTTGGCCTTCTAGCACGTCTGGAACCCTGAAGGCCTTTCAACAACGTCACTGTTCTGGTCCACCTATCATCAGAGTAACGGGTTAGATTTCCTACTCACTTCTATTTTAAGCGCCTGGCGAAAGACAGAGCATCCAATATTTTTGTATTCTTCCTGATAGTTTCTTGTCTAACTCTATCTTTAAGTTTGATGTTAAGCGGACTTCTTTCTATTGCTCTTTGACAAGATGTCAGTTTTCTTCTAGCCACTGAGTCAAATAGCCATGTTTGACTTCCGTAAATAAGAGATGGTAGGATACTCGTACATGAATCCATCACTTTCTTTTTTAATTGATATTTCATGTTGGACTTCATCATTTCTTTATATGCCCAGTACTTTTTCCAGGTGATAGAAATGCATCTCTCAATCTCGTCAATGTTGTTAGTGTTACGGAAAGAGACTTGTTTCCCCAAGTAGATATACTCTTCAACGTATTGTACTATCTTGTTGTTTATAAAGATTGTTTTTTTGTGGCGATTTGTCAATAATTTAGTTTATTCTATGTTTATCTCTAGTTCAATACTTGTGCTGGCTTCGTTAAGTTCGGTTAGCATAGTTTGAAGTTCATTTGGGTCTTCCGAAAAATTACAATATCATCCGCGAAACGGAGACGATTTAGACGCTGTTCTTCTATGAATATTCCTTTTTGAGACCAGAGCTAGTCTTTCATAATTTCTTCGAGTACTGATATAAACAGTTTTGGTAACATAGGGTCGCCTTGTCTGACTCCTCTTTCGATTTTTATTATTGGGCCTGGTCTTTTCAATTTGATTCTACTGGTGCTGTTTTTATAAATATCCTTTCAAGATGTTAATGTATGTAATGTTAACGTTTTGATTTTGTAGCGCTTCCCACATACGAACACAAACGCTTCTTTGTAGTCTACGAATAATAACTAATGTCATCTTAATTTGTAAGGGCCAAATAATTAAACTATTGTTCTCAATAGTCTTGTATTGTTTCCAGACCTAAAACAACTTACTTCAGATTAAAGTTAAATAAATTTCTCATATGGTAAAATAAGACGTCTTCTGCGAGCAATGAACAATGATCGTATACATGCATTTCCATGCACACAATTTACAGGGTCCGCGCGCCACGCGGCTCTGTCAATGAGACCGTCGCCTGTTTCATTTTCTTTTATCTTGAATCAGTCCTCATATTGAAATAAATCCAAAGACCTTTACTGGGAGAGCCCAATAAAAGTTCTTTTGATTTTTGTTGTCATTGTTTGAATTTTGAAGTTTTTGGCCTATGAGTAGGCCTAATCAATTTTTCACAATATTGAATAATTAAAAGATGTGCGAAAAATATTAATATTGTTATGATGACTCTCTTATTAACTTTTTATAACTGTATGCCACTGGTTCTTAAATTTATTAAACATTACATAAATATTCGTAAATTCACTATGTCGCGCTAGCTTTAAGACACAGGTATTTAAACACTTCTTGGCCAAGTTATAAAAGTAGATTTAACCCCCGACGTTAAGAATTGCTGCATTTATCTATTTATTTATATGTATAGTATATGTAGCGTATATATATGTACGTAGGTATATGTATAGCAGGTATATATATATATATATCTATATATATATATATATATATAAATATATATATAAAGGTTGACTGGTAGACAACGCTTTTAGCGTTAAGTTCGCCTATTGTTCTGTACAATTTGTATTTGATGGACAATAAAGATTAAAAAAAAAGTAATACTAGATGTTATCGCGGTTTTGCCCGCGTGGTTATTTATTATAAGGAACTTTACATTTCAGCAATTTTAGTTTGAATGCGGAACAAACATCCATCCCTGAAATAATTTGTACTTATTAAAAATATTTTTTTAAATATGTTCTTAGGTACACTTACAAAAATTAAAGAATGAGTATTATATATAGGAGTACATGTATTATGTAATTATGTACTCCTATTAAAATTCAAGAATATCATCAAACCGGTCACTAGAAAGCAACATTATTGAGCTAGGGTTCGCTAAGCTTTGATTTATATTCGACAATATTGCGACGCACTGACCCCGCCACTATTCATATCCCAGATTGCAACGATTAGTGCAAAAACAACTTTAGTTCATATGCAATTAAGTATATTTTAATTTGATTACTTCTACATCAAATTGACGTGAAATAGAGAAGTTACGAAGAAATTAAGAAATTATCGATTTATATGCTAAGTATTGCCTAAGTCAAGTAAATTTTTAGGTAGATACCTAGTCTTCTCATGCAGATCGTAAAGGCCGATCGAAGGATTGGGTGAATAGCAACCCATTACCTAAGTACTCATTTGATTCTCTTTTACCACCTACATGCCCACCATAACGCTAAAAGTGGCCTTTGAGTCTTACGGCCTATGGTAGACCTCCCTAGGTCTACCATGTTAGGGACGTGATAGTTTAGTGATTTTAATAATCCAGTACCCACGGTCTACGGTCTCGTTTTTAGGGTCCGGTACCCAAAGGATGCAAACGGGACCCTATTACTTAGACTCCGCTGTCTTTCCGTCTATCACAGGGCTCTATCTCTTGAACCGTAATAGCCAGACACTTGAAATTTTCACCGATTATGTAGGTATTACTGTGGCCGCTATAACAACAAATACTAAAAATAGTTAAAAATTAAAGGGGGTCGTCATACAAGAAACGTGTTTTTTTCAGCGTTTAAGTTTATAACTTGATCTTTATAATGGCATTATATAGATACTTGAAATTTTCACCAACTATGACGACAATAATAACAAATAGGTACTAAATATAAAATAAAGTTAAAAATTAAAGGGGGTCGTCATACAAGAAACGTGTTTCTTCAGCGTTTTAAAACATTGTACGTTGGTACGGTACCCTTCATGTACGAGTCCGACTCGCACTTGCCCGTTTATTTACTTACTGGCTGGCAGAAATTTGTCAAAAAACTGATACCTACTACGTACTATATTATATTACGTATTATATTATAGGTACGCAGTAGGTATCAGTTTTTTGATATACCTTGAGCTAAGCTGAACTTGAGCTTGAGCTTGAGGTAAGTACATTATAGGTAAATACCTATAATATATTAAGTATTACTAATTGTATTAATTTTCGAGTGACTTTGACTTTATTATTTTGTAATGTTTGATAGTCAAATAGACAAATATGTAGTTACCTGAAATAAATTGATTTTTTTAAATTATTTATTTATTAGTACCAATCGTGTAATATTCAAATCACGCATGTACGATGATAATTATAATAATTATCATCGTACATGCGTGCTCTTCCCACGCCCCGCCGAGTCGTGACCTCGCGCATTGGTGTCCAATATGCAGAATGATACATGTAAAATACCCTACGATTATGAGATTGTAAATGATTCAAGCTAACTTTAACTGCACTAAGCGGTATTACAAAGTAATTTTCTGTCTTAGATATTATTTGCAAAATACTTACCTACCTAATAGAAAATATTTTAAAGTAGAATTTTAGGCGGTTTTTTACACGTAATTTTTAACTGTTTTCAAAATACGTTAGCTTAAATTTAATACAAATTTGCAAATAATATTTGTTTTTTTAAATCATGCAATTACATTTATATATACATTAGACTGTTGAATATTGATTTAATATCTTTTTTCTAACTTTTTGTGTAATTTCGATATCTTAGTACTTATTATGATTATTGAATTTACGGTTCCCACATTATTTGTATTTATATAATATTATTTTTAATATAAAATTAATTTTTCATTTTAACTAATCGCAAACTTAAAAAATATCAAAATAAAAACTTTATATCAAGAAGCTTTCGCTTACGCCATCTAGTGGTGGGCAACCGAATTAAAAACTATCCATAAGTTCCGCCGTTCAGTCACAGATGTCGCTAGTAGTACAAGATTGTGAGTTGTGGCCAACATTCATTTTTTTAGATCTTAGTCTACTTTAATTTCTGTGTTTTAATTTTATATGAAATTAATGATAAAAATAACTTGTTTCAGATATTATGCACAAGAGAACTGGTTAAGTAAACTTCTTTTTACATTTTCTCTAACTTAAGTTTATATTTCTCACTAAACTTTATTTTGTTATATTTTCATAGCACGTTACCTACACGTTTCAGTTATGCTTTTTTTTCTGTATTTAATATAAGTAAGATAATAAGTGTCTACCAAGTAGGTACTTATTAACTTATAGATATATACTACTTAGATAATTATTTAATTTTATTTTATATCATGCAGTAGGTATTTAATTAAATGTTAATTATATCTATTATTAAAATATAAACAAATTGTCAATTACAATACAGTCAAAAATAATTTTGAACCCGCCCCTTGACGCTTCCGGTGCAAAGGTGCCTAGTACACTAGCGGCATTGCCGCATTGTTTATTTTATATTAATTATTAATAATTAATTTATATTAATATAGATATTAGTAGGATTGGATAGAAAAATGGAAGATTGTAAAAATCTTCTCCCTAATTTTAAATTGGCAAAAATGTGTCTACACAATAAAATACGAAGATTTGCATCAGGGACCGCTAAGACTCGGTAACTGGCCATTTTAAACAAGCTTAATTTCTTTTATTGTCTTAAAAGGCAAAAGAATTTATTTCAAGGTCCGTTTGGCGTTAACCCTTCCGTTGCTAATGAGAGGCGCTGTCGAGGAATTAAAAGTGTAATTTGTAAGTATCAGAGGGTTAAGCATTTTATGTTATTGTCGGCTGCAAATCGAGCGAGTAATGTCTTTTATTGTTCACTATTTCTTTTGCTGTTTTCTTAAGGTGAAGATATAGGCAAATGGCCTTGAAGTGTGAAATAAATTGTTAACTCGTAAATATGGTGATAATTTCCATATTGCTCTTCGTCATGCACTAGATAGCCCTTTAAATTATTTTATGAACTGCCGTTGAAACTATGATTGGTGATCCGTCTAGCTTTAAAACTTGCCGTGGCCATTTTTGGCGGAGGCAAGTTTTAAAGCTAGACGGACTAATGTAAATACTTTCAACGGTGGTTCATAAAATAATTTAAAGGGCTATCTAGTGCATGACGAAGAGCAATATGGAAATTATCTCCATATTTACGAGTTAACAATTTATTTCAAATGAGGGCGCCACTTCAAGGCCATTTGCCTATATCTTCACCTTAAGAAGTTGGGTAGCTTAACCCTAGATAACTAAACATTCGTCTGGCAGACTACGTGACCCCTTGCATAAGTCTAGTTCACAAACTTTCGCGTACCCCCAGCTTGCACGCCTTTGTATACCTTCATAATTAGAGTAAAAAGTGGCACAAATGCGGCGTTTGCGCAAACAATTGTCTTTATTTGTGATTTATAACCACCGCGTCGTCTAGATGACGAAAGTTTAGTTATAACAGGTGCAGATTTTCAAAGGTATCTAAATTGCATTTATTTTATATTAGTATTTTCAAATAAATAAATCTAATAAATGTTTGTATTATAATTAGATAATATACATAAGCATACTAGGAAATAATATGAACTTCATAAAAACTGTTATTTTTTAATGACTAGGGTTTAATAGTCAGATATCATTAATACTACTAATTGTTTTCAACTTTTTCTCATATACCTAATATTATTGATGGATTTATAAATGGAAACATATGTCCTAGGCTGAAAGTAAAAATTCACGTTTGTAAGGATTGATTACTCTGATAAAAGTAACAAGATAATTTAACTTCTGTGGTGATGACAAATAATTGGAAGGTAGAAAGTCAATACAATATCAGCATTAAAACTGATGTCTCGTGCCAATCTTTGGGTTCTGAAGATGATTTTTTAGTACCAAGTAAAAGACAACAGAACCCAAATTATTGATTCGGATGATTTTATATTGTCAAACATGGAAAGAAACGTACTACATATTACTGGACATGTTCTTTAGCAACTCTTCGATTTTTATCCAGTAAAACTCATCATAAATGGTCATCTGCACTAAGACTACTCCTACTTATGTTATAATACGTCGCGAATAACATCAAAAATAATTAACAAATAACACGGCGAGATTTTGTTTTGAAATTGACGAACCACCTCATGGAGCCTTGGTTGCGGCAACTTGTTCGGGCGGTAACTTTGAGACGTGAAATCAAGGTCATGATAGGAGATATCCTTGGTGAATCATATGAAGAATCTGCTCCATTTCCTTATGTATGAAATATTACAAAAAAAATTATACGTTTGCCCATCGAAATTGCTAAGGAAGACCAAAAGTTGATGCCTTAGATGTAAAAATGCAATTTGTGGCACCCATAATGTAGATGTGTATAAAAGGTATGTGGCATCATTAGTATAAAATTATTTCTACTTGTCTCTATTGACAACGAGCCCTTTATACGAACCATGTAACAATTTCTTCCTCACGTTAAATTATGTTAATAATATAAGATTTTTTAATGCGTAGTCCGCTAGACGAATGTTTAGTTATTGTGTAACTCCCAGGATAGTTTAGTTATATAGGGTTAAGTACCTACTTGGTTTTATCACCTAATTATTGTAGGATTATTTTTAAACGATGTTATGCTTATGATAACCAATACGGAGTTATAAATTCTTCTTTCTTCATAGCGTGTTACCGGTTGCATCCTCAACTGTGCCTTTGGAGCCCGGAGTGCGCTTGCCCGCTTATTCTTTTCCAAATAGGTACAGGTGACTTTTTATCCACCGGCAAAATTTATAATAACTTTGTTTTATTGAAAATAATATCATGGACTTGAACTTGCTCCAAAAATTTTTCCGGTTGATAAAATGTCAGCCTGTATAATATGCGTGTCAATGGTCACTCAAGGACCTTCAGAAGTAGAGAAGAAATAGCCGAAAATATGATGCATTGTTTGGAACGCAGTTGAAGCAGGAGATGTTTGTGCTTATTTCTTTAGTCGTAGTAAAAGAGATGGAGTGGTCATATTCTATGGCCGGATGCTACCGGTAGAAATGACTTTTATAATTATTTAAACATTAACAAAAAGGGGTAACTCGCCATTATAGAATTATTTCATGTCTTTAAATTCGTAATTACTTACCTATTTAATTAAACAATAGACTTGAGTGAATATTCAGCCGTTGACAAAGTTTTTTTACATGTATTGATTAAGTTGGCTCTGTTTGTTGTTCTTTGCGTCAAATATTGCTAGTTAAATTTGAGCCACTTCCCGGTTTCTGATGGAGATGAAATTCTGTATGCAAATGTATATCAGATGACAATACAGTATTATTATGACAAAAAGCTGATCTGATGATGGAGTTGGAAGGTGGCTATGGGAACTCTCTAATAAAAGGACGCAACCCCATCGCGTTTGGGTTTATTACATTAATCTTGATAAGTTCTTAGGCTTGCGAAAAACGGCCACTTTTGGCAAATGTGCGTAGTAAAGCTTAACGTTCTCATTGTAAACTGTAAACAGTAGTTCATAAAATACTTTGAAGGGTTATCTAGGATTTGACAGTAGCAAAATTTTTAATAATATCTCCATTTTCTTTGAAATGATTTATTTTAAATGGGGGCAGCACTGGACCCCGGAAAATTTAGGTATGGCCTTAATTATACTCGTAAATCATTCAGTATAACGGGACTACCACTGCTGAGAAAATAGGATGACAAAACATACAAACATCTTCTACTTCATCCAAGCGCATTCCCAGTTGCATCCTCAGCTGCTTCGGAGCCCGGGGTGCGCTTTCCTGCTTTTTCTTCTCCAAATATTATATGCATGTCAATGGCCACTAAGGCAAGCAAAGGCAGCCGGAAAATTTTAAATGATTTTGCTATAGTTTTACCACCGGCCACCTGCCTGACGTCGACCCTCTTAGGGAATGTATTTGGGCAAAAAAAATTACAAGCGACCGCCACCCGACGTTAACCCTCCTTGGGAATGCAATTGAAGCACGAGATGTTTGTGCTTAATCCTTTAGTCACCTCTTACGACATCCACAGGAAGAGATGGAGTGGTCCTATTCTAACCCGGAACCACATAGGCCAAAAAATACAAAACATATAATGTAATGTGTTTCTTTTGGCGTATTTTCTCAGCAGTATAGGTCTACTGTAATAAAGTAGATATAGGGACTAATATTCTCAATCAAGATCCAGAAGCCAGTCTATTAGATTCACAGATAATAGTCCACCCCACATAAATAATACAGTGTTCCCCATCCCGTCTGTCTGTCACTACAATATTAACCCTGTCGATATCGGACGGAGAGGGTCGCTTGGAATAGCAAATTAGCAATCGCTTTGAGCTAACTATGTTTGTGTCATGTTACTAGTCTAACTCAGTAGACAGAGACATCTCTGATAGCAACGTAATAGAAGATCCTATATACTTTTATTTTGGTCAGTCCGAGCTTTGTTTTTAGGGCTCCGTACAAAAAATAAAAAAACGGCACCCTTATAGAATCACTCGTGCGTCTGTCTGTCCGTCCGTCTGTCACAGCCAATTTTCTCCGAATCTACTGGACCGAATCAGGTGAAATTTGGTAGAATGTTGTAATCCTATGACCCAAACACATATGTGCAAAGTAAATAAAATATTTTTTTTAAATAAGGGTCATTTTCGGGGAACAATTTAGGATATAAAAAAAAAAGTTTTGCAAACCATACTGTGTCATATATCAAATGAAAGGGCTCGTTATGAGGATCTCAAACGAGCCCTTCATTTTGTTATTATTGTAAAATGAATAGTTTTGATTTTATTCATGAAAGAAGACGAAAATTGAACATTCCCCCCCCCCTGATCTCCGAAACTACTGAGCCTAAAATTTTGAAAAAAATACAAAATATAGTTCATTGCTTGTAGATTACAGGAAAACCTATAAGAGTTCAATCAATTGTACGGAACCCTCTCCACGCGAGTTTAACTCGCACTCGGCCGGTTTTTTATAATGACAAACCACACTGTTTTATCTACAAATTATATGGCATAGTCAAAACTAAGTGACCCTAGCCGTGTGGTTCCCGGCAGAGTAGAATATGACAACTTCAAGTCTTCCTGTGGATGTCGTAGAAGGCGACTTAGGAAACACAAGCTAAACAAAGCTTGTTAACATTAAGACCTCTTCAGCTCGTCTAGCCAGCGTGGAGAGTGTAGGCTAAATCCTCTGACTGCTCTGGCTAATATATGGCCCTGGTAATACAGAGAGGGACGTGTTCTTGCAGTAGAGACTAAAGAAGGCCGATAAAGTGACCCTTTTATCACACGATGTGTGTTTTCTATGACAGTTCTATGATAATGTGTAAATAAGTACAACTCTACCTACTACAATTTTTGTTTTGACAAATCACACTGATTGAGCTAGCCCCAAAGTAAGTTTAAACTTGTGTTATGGGATACTAAACTCAACAATACAATATTTAATAAGTATTGATAAACATCCAAGACCCAGGGCAGTTTGGGCATTTTCCATCTTGCCCTGGCTGGGAATCGAACCCAGAACCTCCAGAGTGGCGTTCTAGCGTGTTAAGGCCGTACCTAAATTTTCCGGGGTCCAGTGCTGCCCCCATTTAAAATAAATCATTTCAAAGAAAACGGAGACATCATTTAAAATTTTGCAACTATCAAACGGCCTCTATTGGCAAAAGCCAAAAGTGGCCGTTTTTCGCAAATGTGCGTAGTAAAGCTTAACGTTCTCACTTTAAACTGTAAACAGTAGTACATAAAATACTTTGAAGGGTGATGTCTCCGTTTTCTTTGAAATGATTTATTTTAAATGGGGGCAGCACTGGACCCCGGAAAATTTAGGTACGGCCTTTATTTACGTTCTCACTTTAAACTGTAAAAATAGTTTGAAGGGTTATCTAGGGCTTACTAGAACAAAATTTTAAATGATATCTCCGTTTCCTTTCAAATATTTTTTTTTAAATGGGGGCAGCACTGGTCTTCATGTATCACCTTAACAAAGGTAATATTTTGCAGCGACTTACAAATCTTACTTTATGGATTAACTGTAGTGCTACATAAACCTGCATGCTTGGCTTACTTTCTTTGCATAAATTTCCAAGTTGCGCCAGCCCTGCCGCCGGACGGATTATCTCGCGGCAAACTTCACAGCGAGGGCTGTCACGCCGTGAATTTTAAAATCCTTGTAAGATAAACAAGTTGCGTGGAGAAAGAATTCAGATTTTGCGATGATCTAGCTAGATTGGTCAGATTAGTGTTTTCGATGTGATTTTCTCACAGGCAGGAATTGTTTTTTCACAAGCTTTTATTTAGTTCCACATGTTCCCTTGTCCGTAATCAAATCTTGCAAGGAAAATTAGACACACTTCCCATTATTCGATCGAGATGAAACTTCACAGACTTATGTAAGTTGGATACATATACACTATCACGTCTTTATCCCTAAAGGGGCAGACAGGGCCTAGGGCAGCAAGGCCCAGGCCACATTTAGCGTGATGGAGGCATGAAGGTAGAAAAAGGAAATAGTGATTGATGGGTTGCTAACCGCATCGCCTATGGATATGATTCAGATTCTTGCCCATTCCCTTGATCGGCTTTTATGAGATGCACGGGAAGAGAAGCAGCTGGTACATTCTATATTTTTATCATTCCCAGACCAGCTTGGAATAAATTAAGTTTGATGACAATGCAATATTATGGTACCGATGACCTGATCTCCTGATGAAGGCGGAAGATGGCCATGGCATCTCTGTGATAAAACAACATAAGCCCACCTAGTTTGGGCTTAAGGCCATACTTGAAATTTCCGGGGTCCAGTGCTGCCCCTATTTGAAATAAATTCTTTGAAAGGAAACGAAGATAGTACGAAACTAATACTAGTAGAAAAAGTCTTTTTTCTTACGGTTTTGTGTTCTATTATTGATTCTGATTAGATTTCAACTTAAAGATTTTACTTCAATCTGAATATTATCTTTCCTTTAGTACCTAGGTACATAAACTCATTTCTTAAATCCGACACCAATAAAAAGGATTTGAGCTGCTAACCGTGACAGATCGCAAGCTAATAGGTACCATTTTTGTCATGTTCTTATGCCGCGTTGTTACAAGGGGCCCGACACCATTAATACAAATTTCCAATGACAGGTTAGAAAAAATATTCTGAACCTATTAGGGGAGATAAGTTCGGTTAGCATATTTTTTATTATGTTAGAAATGTATTTTTTTTATCAATGAGGTAGGTTTCTTTAGAATTAAAATCAGATTGTAATGTTTGTTTATCTGTTTGTGCTTTCTGTTAAGGTAAGATGAGTTCACAGCTCGCAATACTGTCGGTGTTTTTGAAAAATCACTGTAATTAAACTATTACAGTTTATTTCTCAAAAAATTTACATAGGAATCCTACAGACACTTGCAATATTCAAAACACGATTGAGCATATTTAGCTCGATATAAAAAAATCACAAACATACCTCTAAATTTGCCTAGATTTATACCTTTAAAAAACTTATTACTATTTTATACAATCACCTTTTTATATGAAAATTATACCAAATAATGTATAATCTAAATTAATAGTTGATTTCGCTACAAAATAAAATAAATAAATAAAACAGTTAAATATTCGTCGATATTTTGCTGTTTTTTTTTTGTTTTATATATTTTTTTTTGTAGTTAAATCGAGTAGTAATTTAGATTATAAATTTTTTGGTAAGTATAATTGTCATATGAAAAGGTGATTGTATAAAATAGTAATAAGTTTTTTTTAAGGAACATTTAGGTAAATTTAGAGGTGTGTGATTTTCTATGTATTCTGTCGTGTGTATTATTTGTTGTAAAAAAAAATAAACAATTATTTGTTAGACTCGATAATGCAGATTATACTAGGAATAACTCTGACTTTCTTTCTTCTACGCTGGTCTGGGAGAACATAAAAAAACTTAGTATGTACCAGCTGCTTCTTTACCTACCTGCGCAGATCGTAAAAGCCGATCGAGGGAAGGGGTGAAAAGAAGAAGGGCGAATCATGGTAATATGCCACCTTCTTGCCCAACATCACGCTTTGGGTCTTACGACCCTGGGCTCTGTCTGCTTAGAGCCGCAAGACCCAAATTGCTCTGTCTGCCCCGTTAGGGATAAAGACGTCATAGTGTACCTACGTATGTATGTAACTGATGCTATGAACTCGGTAAATCAAAAGCTGTCTTTCAAAATACAAACCTTATTTAATCCACCATTAAGCATGAAACTGGGTAGGTATTTAAATTGACAATCTGCCTATTGAGGCGCGGCGGCTTCACACAGGTGATCCATTGGCGCTTGGGGACTGTGTGAATGCACCCTTATAAAGGATTGGGTTCTTTATTATTTTTATAGACTAGTCTATCTTTTTGCAACGCTGATTGATGTACAGGATGTGGAAAAATGTACGAAATTAAAAAAAAAACTAGATGACGTATATGGTATAAACAATGTAGGTATTATGTGTGTACGTATTTGAAACATAAAGTAAGAGCTTAAGTTTAAAACTTGAACTAAATGTACTTAAGTAGTTGAGTTTTTTTTTTGTAGCCTGCTAACTGCCCATTGTTGGGCAAAGGGCCTCTTTTCTTCTTCCTATTATCATGACTCCAATAGTTGATAATAAAAAAAATAATACCTACTATTACCTAATCTTATGACAGCCAAGATAAACAGCTCCAGATTATACTGTAAGACAGAATTATTTACCCGACTCTACTTTAGTATTTACATACTTACAAAGCAGTGGCAGAAATAAAAGGTACCTAAACAAAAATAATTAGTTCATTTTTGGTATGTTAATAAAAAACGCTTTAGTTGGAACAACACAAAGACATTTAATCAGTTAAGGCCGTACCTAAATTTTCCGGGGTCCAGTGCCGCCCCCATTTAAAATAAATCATTTCGAAGAAAACGGAGACATCATTTAAAATTTTGCTACTACCAAGTCCTAGATAACCCTTCAAAGTATTTTATGAACTACTGTTTACAGATTAAAGTGAGAACGTTAAGCTTTACTACGCACATTTGCGAAAAACGGCCATTTTTGGCTAATGTGCGTAGTAAAACTTAACGTTCTCATTATTTTGCGAATATTCAGGTACAGCCTTAAGGCCGTACCTGAATTTTCCGGGGTCCAGTGCTGCCCCTATTTAAAATAAATCATTTCAAAGAAAACGGAGACATTATTTAAAATTTTGCTACTATCAAATCCTAGATAACCTTTCGAAGTATTTTATAAACTACTGTTTACAGTTTAAAGTGAGAACGTTAAGCTTTACTACGCACATTTGCGAAAAATGGCAACTTTTGGCAAATGTGCGGCCTTAATAAGGAAGTAAAGAAGAAAATCTGAATTTTGGACCGGTAAAACTCACTAGATGTCTTAGGCAGTAACAATAAAAAATACACCCTGTATTTTTCACCCTAAAACACGGAAATATGTTAAGCTAAGCACCTTACTCCTCTCGCGAACTATAAAAAAATGTTGTAACCGTGTAATGACAATTTAAAATCTCCCTTTTAAATCCCCGATACGCGCCATTTGCCTTCTGCAGTATTGTCTTTGCGAGAAACCATTTTAAAAGACCCCTCGACTATACGCACCTAACCAAATTAAAAACCAGCCTTTATTGACAATTTGTTTCGCACAATTCCTAAGTCTGATCTGAATGCAAGGGTCAGGCAATATTGGTCATACTCCACTATGGTTTTCTCCAAACGAAGGAGTTCTTACGTCGCTGGTTCCGTGCTTTATGGTCGCCTCTTATTGTCTATAGCATAGACAAGCGTTTTTATTATCTGCGGGGGCGTTTTAAAGTGAGCCCGGGCCCCTTAAGTGCTGTAACTTTTTGTTTGAAGATGGGGTTGTAGGTAATTTTTCTCCTGTACAGGAATTTAGATTTCCATACGGAAATGTATGCTTGGAGAATGTGTAATTTGGGCAGGTGTATTCTGTACATCTAAACTATTTATAAACTGCTTTCACTTGTGGTACGGCCACACTACCGGCAAAACTCAGATTTGCTAGTAGCATAAATGGGTCGGCTCGTCCGGGGAAGTACCACACTCTCACCGAAAATCGACGCCTGCTTCACTGCTTCTTAGCTCTTCTAGGGCCCTGAAAGGCCGGTCACGCTCTTGTTGCACCCCTGATGTTACAGTTGTACATGGGCAGCGGTGATCACTTACCATCAGGTGACCCGCTTGTTCGTTTGCCGTCCTATAACATAAAAAAGCTACCAAAATGGATAGGCTTCGCCGATACAAATAACTTTTTCTATGGAAGGCGCAAAAGAACTGCTGTTCTAAATAATCACTTTGACAAGCTAGTTTTTTATTTTGTAACTAACAGTAGACTTCTTATAATGACGGAACAACTTTATTTGCCAGACTAACTCGATGATGTTTTCTTTAATCGAAAGCCTTTTCTGTGGTGGTTATTAGCTTTGTTTGATGAAAATCGGTGTAGCCATTCAAAAGTTACTGGGGGTGAACGCTTGAAAGTCGGTGATTTTTAGGGTTCCGTACCCAAAGGGTGCAAACGGGACCCTATTACTGAAACTCCGCTGACTGTCTGTCCGTCTGTCCGTCTGTCCGTCTGTCCGTCTGTCCGTCTGTCCGTCTGTCCGTCTGTCCGTCTGTCCGTCTGTCCGTCTGTCCGTCTGTCCGTCTGTCCGTCTGTCCGTCTGTCCGTCTGTCCGTCTGTCCGTCTGTCCGTCTGTCCGTCTGTCCGTCTGTCCGTCTGTCCGTCTGTCCGTCTGTCGGTCTGTCCGAATCCGAAGGGCTCTATCTCTTGAACCGTAATAGCTAGACACTTGAAATTTTCACCGATTACGTATTACTGTGGCCGCTATAACAACAAATACTGAAAATAAAAAAAAGTTAAAAGTTAAAGGGGGTCGTCATACAAGAAACGTGTTTTTTTCAGCGTTTTTAACTAGATCTTTATAATGGCATTAACTAGATACTTGAAATTTTCACACATTATGTATTATTAATAAAGTTAAAAATTAAAGGGGGTCGTCTTACAAAAAACGTGTTTTTTAGCGTTTTAAAATATTGTACGAGGTACGGAACCCTTCATGTACGAGTCCGACTCGCACTTGCCCGTTTATTTTAAATTTGTGTCGCAAATAAACATGTACTAGGAGAGTTTTTGGCGGGAAGTCAAGGTGTTTGGCTGGGGTTTTCTTTAAATTATTTTGCAAATTGATTTTAGTGGACCTTATAATATAAAATTGGTGTTGTTTGGTGTTATAAATGCTCATGCTCATGAACAATATATGAAATAGTTAAAGTGGACAGTCATAGTACGGCTGTAGTGATATTTGTTTCGCGGACTGTGTGGGCCGTCTTCGGGCGTCGCGCGTCGTCCGCCACTCAATCGGCTATAAAAACCAGTAGACTCGTATAGATTTGTCGCCAGAAGCTCCCTTAAAGCAATCAAAGGCCTACACCAACCTTTGATTGTAACTTGTTAGGAAAAAAGAATTTCCCACGTTTTATTAACTTGTTCCTGGCTAAATACGCAGTAGCGTCAAGCCATAAATTAAAAAAAAAAAAACATGTACTAGTAAGTAAATATAAATAGCCGTGTGGTTCCCGGCAGAGTGGAATAGGAACACTCCAAGTCTTTCCGTGGATGTCGTAGAAGGCTACTGGACACAATTAAGCTAAACCACAGAAGACAGTAAGGGTTGGATGTCATCTATCATCACGGAACAGCACTTACCTTTCCTTTCCGTAGCTCTCTCTCGCTCAAGCAAATTACTATTCTGAGCGACAGAAAAGGATAGCAGCATAGGAAAGTGCTGTTCCGTACTAATAGATGACATCCAACCCTAAGAGTATTACATACAAAACGGAATCTCCTAAGGTACGCGCAATATGCGTCCCCATTCCCCGTCCCCGCACCTCTCCCTCGCTCTTGTGCCGCCGTATGCCGCCGTGAACACGTCAATGGATGTGTGTTCGCCTGCTGTCGCCCCTCGACACGGTGAGAACAGAGGAGAGGTGCGGGGATGGGGAACGGGGACGCATATTGCGCGATACCTTAGGAGATTCCGTTCTGTATAATACTCTTTCTGCCTTCTGTGGCTAAACAAAGCTCTTACCAGACTGACCTGATGATGATGATAGCAAGGAAATAGCAATAAGTATTTTGGACAGAAGATAATTTAAATACTTAATTATAATAAATAAACGGGCAAGTGCGAGTCGGACTCGTACATGAAGGGTTCCGTACCTCCGTACAATGTTTTAAAACGCTAAAAAAATACTTTTTTTGTATGAGACCCCCTTTAATATTTTTTATTTTTTTATTTTTAGTCGTTGTTATAGCGGCCATAGTAATACGTCATAATTTGTGAAAATTTCAAGTATCTAGTTAATGCCATCATAAAGATCGAGTTAAAAACGCTAGAAAAACACGTTTCTTGTATGACGACCCCCTTTAATTTTTAACTTTTTTTATTTAAGTATTTGTTGTTATAGCGGCCACAGTAATACATAATCGGTGAAAATTTCAAGTGTCTAGCTATTACGGTTCAAGAGATAGAGCCCTGTGACAGACGGACAGACGGACAGACGGACAGACAGCGGAGTCTCAGTAATATGGTCCCGTTTTCACCCTGTGGGTACGGAACCCTAAAAAGTATTAGATACTTACGACTGCCTGCTTCCTTCGGTCATGTTCATTCTAATCATGGCCTCTAAAATAATTATGTAAATAAAATGGGATTTAACACTTACCATGCCCCACCACTGTAATAAAGGCAGCCATGACATCAATCAAATAAGTTATGCTGGTCAGGACTCGAATCGACTACCGCTTCCTGCGATCAACGGTTGGGCAATACCTGCGCATATGGCTCTGAGAAATTCATTGGGTTATGGGTAGATAGTTACTGTTGAATATAATATGTGGCGTTCCAAGCAAAAGGGTACCACTGGCACGGGTACCAGTGGTACCCTTTTGCTTGGAACGCCACATATTTATTGGTTAAAGTCCAAAATATTTAAACCCTTGCTTGTCAATGGGCAAATAAGTACCTACCTATTCATATGAGTCATTTGTTTAACTCTTCTTATCATCATCATTTTCCGAGCGTATTCCTGGTTGCCAGTGGCGGCGCAAGATCAAAGTTTTATGTGGGCCAGATAGTACTGCGAGGCCCTTTGGCTAGTAAAAAAAATCGCTTTCAGACGTGAGGCGTCCTAAAAAAAGGTTATCCGCTACACATGCGAGGTCCTGCAGACCGCCCACGCCTTACGCCGCCTCTGCTAGTTGCATCCACAGCAGTAACGCATCAGAGCCGGGGTCCGCTACCTAACCTAGGTGATTTGACGAGGTTACTGCTACACAGAATGACTACCATCTGACCTTCGCAGCCCATAGGGTAGACCAGAAACAACCCTAGGATAGGGGTTTACAAATGCTTAGGTGGCGTTCGGGACCTAAATTCGAACTAAACAAAACAGTTCTTTTTTTTTAAGTCCAAGTAGGTATGTTTTTATTTATTTATTTATCTTCTTCGTCTAAGCGCGTTCCCGGTTGCATCCTCAGCTGTGCAGCTTCGGAGCTCGGGGTGCGTTTTTCCGCTTTTTCTTCTCCAAATATAACATGCATGTCAATGGTCACCCAAGGATGCCAAAGACCTTGCAAAATGGAGAAGAAATAGCCGGAACGGTTTAAAATGATTTAGCTATAGTTTTACGACCAACCGCCTGCCTGTCGTCAACCCTCTTTAAGAATGTATTTGTGCGAAAAGTTTTACAACCGGCCGCCGCCGCCCGACGTTAACCCTCATTGGTAATGCAGTTGTAGCACGAGATGTTTGTGCTTAGTCCTTTAGTCGCCTCTTACGACATCCACAGAAAGAGATGGAGTGGTCTATTCTAACACGGAACCACACGGGTTTTTATTTATATTAGAATATGCAAAACCTTACATTAGGCTCGGCGTCTAACAGGAAAACAAGGAGTTTGATTATAAAATACCCACACAAAAATTACTGTTTTTTGTAGACGCAATCCCAAAGGAAGCATATTGCCAATTTCCATACTTACAATCTGTAGACATAACTAAGCGGTTGAAATATGTTAATTTTATTCCAAGAAAAAAGGAATTCTAAGTCGGCAAGGTGAGAAGTGACTGAAAAAATCTCTTGCGTAATGAATATTTTACAAGTGTTGCTCTGTGGTTGTTTTTAATGTTTATTTATGTGGGGGTGACTACCGGGGTTAATATTAATGTGGCGGCCCGCTAGGGCGTTGTTCGGCTATACTGAAGACATTGATATCATTTGTATTGGGATGAAAAGATTGCCTTTTTATGGGTACCTTGTTTAGCGTTCTACGCTATTCAGGACATAAATATTTATACTTATTTAGATGTATAAAAAAAGTGTTAACATAAGTACTTTTCCATTTATTTATTTATTGAATATTTATAGCACAATAATCTTACGATTATGATACAAAAGGTAAAACTGTCTACCTACATGAATATGTAACAAAAAAAAAACTACGTCCCTAAGGTGAATACTTTACGTAGGTAGGTAGTAAGGTTATACGAAGTTTTTTTTTTTTATTTGGTGAAAAAATTACATGGTAGGTATTTAGTTTAGTAAGTATTTTGTATTTCTTATACTAAGTACATATAAGATATACCTACATATCTTAAAAACTGCGCTGCATTAATACGCAAGATGGTTAAGTACTTACCTATGGCCAAAACAAAGAAACTTACAAGAAAAAAAAGCAAAATAACTGCAACCATTTTAAAGAAAATAACAATAAGTATTGTATATTTTAACCGTGTATCTTATCAAATAAAATAAGTACTTAGGTATCAACCTAAAATTTTAAGTTGTAACCAATTTTCAGTCTTACTATGCCATTCGCAAACATCTTTCATATGGATTAAACAAAATAAATTTATTTAGGGTATAAGCACAGAAGTTATATCTGTGGGTATAAGCAAGTAAAAATATTCATAGTTGGCATTACACAAATCTGTGTCCATCACAAGGCCTGACGCACTATCACCATGATCTGACAAGACAAATGATGGTTCAGCTACAACCCAGCCTACTTTGACCTCCATCTTTCATTACAAAGACGTAAGTTTCTTACAATATCCTAAAGGCTGGTTAAAGTGTAAGGGTCAAACTATTGTGGTGACGCGATATCCGTCTTAAAACAGGGGGAGTTTTGACAAACTTGCGCAACGCGACTTCATAGCGAAACATAAATGTGACTGATACACTATCACGTCTTTATCCCTAACGGGGCAGACAGAGTTTTTTGGGTCTTGCGGCTCTAAGCAGACAGAGCCCAGGGCCGCAAAACCCGAATACCACTTTTAGCGAGAAGGTGAAAAAAGGAATCAAAATAGTGATGGGTTGCTAGCCGCATCACCTATTAACACGATTCGCACTTTCACCCATTCCTCGATCGGCTTGCATGGTCTGCGCGGGAAGAGAAGCAGCTGGTACATTCTAAGTTTTTTCTTTTCTCCCAGACCAGCACATGGGAGTACGTACCTAATGTGGTATTTGATAATTTTATCATCATCATCAACTCAGCCCTTCTTCCGCCCACTGCTGAGCATAGGCCTCTCTTCGTCGACGCCACCCATCTTGGTCTTGTGCTGCTCTCATCCAGGTGCGACCCGCGACTTTGACAAGATGTAGGTTACACGCTCATTCTGGCATCAGTCAAGTGACTTCTTGATTGACGTAACTGACGCCAGAATGATGGATGATTTTCACGGTTACATGGTCAATCTAGAATGACAGCAGACTGATAAGAAGTACTAGTACGGCAAAGAGCTATAATGAACCTTATGTACATTGGTGTACGGTGTGTAGTAAAGTACGGTGACTGACGCGATAATGATACGAGCGGGTTACGCGATCAGTCTCGCATCAGTATTCCATCATTTAAAACCATTTTAATTTTCATCAGTCCGAACCATCAATCTGCGGGTTACACGATCATTCTCCGATCATTCTGATCAGACTGATGGACTGGATTGATGCCAGAATGAGCGTGTAACCTTGCTCTAATTTCGTCAACCCATCGCATAGGCCTGCCGCTTCTCTCCCCTGTTCCGCGCCACGCGTTGCTCCACCTGCCATCACTCCGTCGAGCCAGATGCCTTGCCCAGTTCCACTTTAACTTAATTACCGTTGTACCATACATTAAATATATTTTTACATTGAATATATTGAACCATAATTATTTGATTACAACGAAATAAATAATTATGTGATGTAACGAACGTACCAAGTGAAGTTCGATCAATATTAAATTAATCGCTTTATTCAAAATAAGTTTTAAAACATTAATGTCCAATCGAAAAAAAAGAACCGCAAGTTGCTAAAATTGTATATTAAATATTACATACAGTTGAAGGGTATATTAAATATTTATCAAATATATTTATCATATATGTAAATATTATTCTCCCAGACCATTCACCTACGACTTGCAAAATATTTTAATTATTGTTAATCTTAAACGACTATATTCAAAGTATAATATTACACTAAAGGAAACATAAAGTCGTAACAGTTTTAGTGCCATTTTCATGGAGAATGTTGTCCGTCAGTCCATCCTTTCCACACCTTTGAATATTTTATTGTCTGCTATAGAATAAATAGACTTCTTAATAAGCATGTCATGATTCGCTACTGGCCTCCTGCTCAGTATGGCCGGCATGGTCTATTTTTGAAATGTGCAGTAACGGTTTGCGTGCGTGATCGCGTTACAACTCGAATTTTGAAGTTCGGAGAAATTCGACCGCTGTCGCGAACCAATCACAGAGTCCTATTTAAATATTTTCTCTTTGTAAATGTTTTAATTTAAATATTATTTTCTTTTAAACTGAGCCAGGTCTAAAAATGGAAGTCTTACCTAAAATTAGTTCACATGTTTTTAACTAGATGGCGCTGGCGTCAAGATAGAACGCGCTATGGTTGGTTTTTACCTAGCATATAACCAGTTGGTCGAAAATAGATTGGACTAACTTTGCGCAGAGGCAATATCGTAACCAATGAGGTTAATCCGAGGTGCGATTATTGCTAGTTGAAAACTTTACCAATACCCCGCCTTGTGGACGTGAAATACCGTCCGCTATGGCAATTTTTGGAAGGCCGTAAAGGCCTCATAAATTTTAAAAGAAACCTACCTATCTAGAGAAAACAAACTTTCGTTTACAGGAAGGATATTTTTCCGGTGCGTATTTTTTTACAGAAAGTCTAGTCCATGTTACTCGTGAGTACATTCAGCAAAAAAATCGACCCCCCATAGTCATACTAAAAATCAGCTGATCACGTCAACTTTTGAACTTTCCACACATCCGTGTGGAGAGCTGACTTTTGTCAGTTGGCAAAGACTTACATGGACTCATTAAATATGCTGAAAAATATTATCTATATAAGACGATTTTTACCCTGGTATTAGAAGTACGGTAACAGTGACGCAAGTTCAATGTTTTTTTTCCATCTAAAAAAATGCCCAACGCGCCTAAAGAAGTTTTCACTTCAAAAACATAGTCTTAACCAATTCCTGATCAAGAAGGATAATCAACTGCAAGTCAAAAGTGCAATATGTTCGCAGTTCAGGACATTCAATTTTTCTTCTCCGGGCGAAGGACAACAGTCACTTTATACATTTTGTCGCCAAACAAATTGGGTGTCGTGAGATTCCGAGCACGGACAAGGCGGGGTCCTTCTGTCGCGAATAAAGGGGTGCAAACTGGAAAAATGTTTTGTTTGTTTTATTAGATGTAGATTCTTTCTATTAACTTTAAGATGATGTAGTTACGAGTACTTACTTGTCCTTAAAACTCGAAGACTAATATATGTATAATAAATAAAAATAAACTTACCTAGGTATAATATGACTTTCAAGGTGCACAAGGTTTTTCCGCAGGTGAGTCTAAGACACCTAATTAAATCGGTATTCACATAAAAAATATAGATGTGGAAAATTATAATGCTATAAAAACCTGAACAAAACATCCTATGTAATGTAGGTCTATACGTTCTTATCGTTACTAAAGGTATGGACTAAGTAAATATTTTAAATAGAAGATCCGTAATATTTTTAAACTAAACTAAACAGCAGTATGCACAATTTAAAACAGGTTATATAAAAATATTTTAAAATATTATTAATCAAGTAAGTACCTATCTAAGTACCTTAAACAGAGATTATTAATTATTTTCAATACAAATAAAGAAAATAAGTCACCATCCAAGAAAACACAATTTTTAAAGTTAAGCCATTTCTCCCTAAGACCCTAAAGTAAGGGTTGGATGAAAAACGAGTCCCCAGAAATTAAGTCTCGCCTGTGAAAAATGGTTTTTTGCGTGGACACTGTTTGTGTTTATGCCAGTTTATATCGTAAACTGCGGGGGCGTTATAGTGGTGAGGTTTGAACTTTACTTGTGAGAAGTTAGAAATGTTCGATAGAGAATCTTATATTTTTTTTTGTATCTGAATATATGGATGACCTTTTTTTAAAAAAAATAAGCCTTACATAAGCCGTGCCGGCCGGACCGGACACGACCCGAAAAAGCAAAACATGTCATGCTGGCAACCCTACATATAGTGATATGGATCTGGATTTATCTATGAATATGGATTTCTACTATGCGTTAAGATCGGAAGAGCATCCTCAGTTTTCACTAGCAAAGACTTTATTCAGAATGATAGGTATATTATGTAGGTTTATGTACTACACACCCAATGCGCAGGCAGCTAGGGCTGTAGTACTTAAAATATAAATATATACATCTTTACTGTAATTGACTAACATAACACATAACTCTCACCAAAAGAAAAGCAAAACTATTCATACATAGGTAAACATACAAAAACCATAACACACAAACTTTTATTTCTGATTTTGTTAATTTTACTCCTATTTTACCAACTACTTCAAGAGAAATATTTTTTCCATTACAAAATATGACAATATCAGCCATCGACGATAAAAGACAATATTATGAAACACTACCCTATCTGGACGATCAAAAACAATTTGCAGTTAATATATGACTTAATCCATACACGGATTTTTTACCTGAGGTTTGGCTGAATAGACCAAAACCCCAAGTTACAACCCAAATAAAAATATAAATCATACGCATAATGTGTTCCCGCTAATTTTGTGGCAATTTGTACCTTTTTAAGTTTTTCATTTTGACATTTGGTCAAAATATATCAAATAATTTAGATAGGGTTATTTATTAGATGTCCCGTTTTAATTTAGTAGCATAATAAATTATTTTGTTTTGATTACTGATATAATATTAGATTTATGTTTTGTCAATATCTACTTTTGTACAAATAATTTTTAGAAATACTGAGGCAATTTGGATGTGTTTTTCTTTTAAGCACATATATTTTCAGGAAACTTATTAGCCTACAATTACACCTATACATATCTAAGTAAAATGCATATACAGGATCCAACAAAATATACTGAAAATATTTTAAGGGTAAATTAATATAGTCCATGATACTGAACAACTTTTCAGTATAATAGTTAAGTGATTATTAGAAGTTACCTACCATACCTTTACCTACCTACCGCCTTTTTCAAATTGTCCTGGGTCTTGGGTGTTTATCTATATATGTATTTATGATAAAATATAGTATCGTTAAGTTAGTATCCCATAACACAAGTTTAGAACTTACTTTGGGGCTAGCTTAATCAGTGTGATTTGTCCCTATATATTTATATTTATATTTATACAAGTTGACCATTTACATGAACCGAGTTTGTATTTCTTTTTATAGTATAGTACTGTTTTTTTTTTTATATTTCCATATAATATATGGAATGTTACTTGGGGAAAGGTGTTCAACACTATGCATCCTTGAAATACTATCGTTACGTTATACGTTATATTGTTGAAAATCAGGATTACCTACGTAAACTAATCTGTAGTTTGTGTTTTAGACAGATTAGTTAAACGTCGCGTCGGTATCTGTCCAAGTAACCAATAGTAATTGTATATAAATATTATCTAAGGAATACTGAATTATTGAAATGTTTTTTAAAGATGAACGTAACAAAACACCAAATAGCATAAATAAATTACACAAAACAAACAAACGCGATTAAGCCATAAAAATGCTACTGTTTTTTGACACCATCCCTTTTCTCGGAACATATTCAAACGATTTGTTTATATCACATTAACGAGGGAAGCACGCTAATAAAGTAATAAAAACCCAAGATACAGAGACTCAGGGGTATAATTTTGCTATTAATATTCAATTTTTACCCCAAAACTTTGCTGCTACTTCAAAGAAAAATCTTAGATGTCGATCTAGAGAGAAGTATCTACTTTCATAACTTCTTGGTAGGCGTTTGAAGGGTTAGTCGAAAAGTGCGTGTGTGTGCGTTGATTTCTTTTGACTGTGTGTTGTCGCTACACTCATGTTAACTCTAAAATGGAGCACGCGCCTGACCCAAATTACTTTTTACGTTTTTTATTTTATTTTAAACCAGGTAGTTACTGCGAATTAGTTTAAATATGTAAGTAGTTACGCGATTTATGTCTCATGTAGGTTTATAAATGTTAAGATGTAGGGCTGATAAAACTTTTCGGTACAATTCTATCTCTAATCTTAAATGTGGTGTAGGTGTCTTCATTATGTTTTGTTTGGGATAGTGCGTAGGTATTTTAATGGATCATTTTGTATGATTTCATTCTTGAAATTGTTTGCGGTGGTTATCATTAGTTATGACAAAAATACTAACAGAGGAATAACAACTAGCAATAAAGGTAATCATTTCAGTTTTAAAATGAAAACATATAGGTAAGTACATACGGCCGAACATAGAATCTTCTGTTTTTTTTTTTAACTCGGTTAAAAACAAGCCTGAGTATTTCTGTGTAACAAAAATACGACAATTCCGAAATAATTTTACTTCTTACTTATCCACTCTGTGTAAGGAAGGATAGTTTGCGCTATTAAATACATATTTTATGACTTATATATGCAAAGAAATAGTTTGAATAGTAGATAATTCTATTTAGGTTTACCTAAAGTATAAGTATTCATTTTAATATTGAAGTAAACCTCATTTTTACTGTTGGTACACTTCTTGGTTGGTCTTCAATTTCGTTGTCATTTTTGTTAGTTAGTTATTAATGAATCTATACCAATTTTATAAAATAATACCTACATACACAAACCTAATTTTCATTCACTAATATAACTGGCCAATTAAATCACCCATTAAAAATAAAAGTTAACCCTCCGCGACGGGTGTCAGGTACGCGCTCGGCACACCTGAGAGTTTTGACGTTCGGTATCAACGATCATAATGCGTCCAGATTTACAACGGGTCGTAAGCGCCCGCGCACCGCAATGGGCTGTTGACAAAATGGGCGCCTACATGGATGCATGCAATATGTCATAGCATGGATGAGCCCTTAAAAAGCGTAGGAAAATTGGGGACTAAATGTCTTAATCGCAATTAGTTATTTAATTTTTTAATTTCAAAAAGGGGAAAATTTACTTTACTTTATAATTACACCTGACAATAAAAAAAATGTACACCATAGGTGAAGTGACTTCATTTATTTTAGTTTCTTCTGCTTATCAAAATATCCCATAACTTTTTTAACTTTAAAAATAAAAAAAAAACACATTCTTGATGGTACTTACAAAGTATTAGTAGTAGTGGTAGTAGTTACAAAGTACTTATTATTTCTGGATTGTTTCTATCTATTTTAGACGCCAACTATTCTATCTGTTTCTCTTCTCCTAAAGGTTGACAGGGAGAGAATGCTTTAGCATTAAGTCTACCTATTGTAGCTTTTGGCTCAATAAAAATTAAATAAATAAATAAAATAAATTCTTACTTACGCAAGATATTATATAAGTTCCCTTTTCATTCGCATATCCATACTTTTCTTTCGTTTCTATTTCCAGGGTCATAAGTAACTGCACAATAGAGCCTGCAGGGCGCTTCTTTGTCTGTTGGTCTTCTCATCACAAAAACTCATATTGATATCCACTCATAATTTTGACTTTTACGACTTTTTGGGCCATGAGAGCGGTAGCAGGATTGGCGATAATGGTCCTAGATAGGTATTTTTGGAATTTTATTTTATTTCGAAATAAAACCACAAGGTAAAGGCAGTAGGTATTACATTTTCAAGTGTTAAATGTGTTAAAATGAAGATTTCTCATGATTTTTTTTGGAAAAAGAATGAAAATAACAAATTATTTCTTGTATAAATTCATACCTATCATTATAATTATATATTACTTCTATCATTATCAGTACAAATGATAAAGTGGGTATGTTTGTTTTGTTAGCCCTTATTCCCGGGGAATAATCATAGAAGCTAGGTAAAAATCTCATCAAATACAGAATATAATGCCATGAATATAAACCACAACCTAGCCCATTAATGAAAAGCCTGCATTTTCTCGTGTAGTTTATTACAGTATTCTAGAACATAAATAAGAGAGTCCATATCTCAGATTTCATGCTAATTTCCAACACCATTAAGCGAAAGTCAACCCTTATAATGCCGGGCAAATTAAAAAATGTCCGCGCCCGTTATAAATGGCGCGACACTTGCTATGATTAATGTCGAAAGGAATTAAAATAAGTGCGATAATGTTATTTTATCTCGGAATTTTTATTTATGGCCTCAGACTTCCTAAGTTAACTGAATTTGTTTTGTTGTTTAGAAATATGAGTGTTTAGATGCGATATTACGATTTTTCAACCGTAAAGTTAGAGAAGAAAGTAAAATAGATAATAAAAATCTAAAATCAGTTTATTATTTTTTCTGTCCGATAAGTCTTTGTTGTTTGTTGTAAGTTTTTAACATAATAGTAGATAAGTAAATACCAACTAGATACTGTTAAAAAAAGTAAATACACTAAGAAATAAACAGAATTTTCAATGAAAATACTTTGTCTTGAGCCATCATAATATTATTAATCTGATCATGATTATAGAGATATTAGGCTTCCCCCATCCACATCCGCACAATAAATATTTCTAGTTCGTCTTCTTTCATCCATCCTCTCTACATGTCCTAACCTCCATAACATTCCTTTTTCAATTTTTTACACTACATCTCCTTTCACCCCAAACTATACAACGTCATTTCTTACCCGTTCTTTCAAAGTTACTGATAGTTACTGATACTGATACACTATCACGTTTTTATCCCTAATGGGGCAAGTTTATTTTTTTTTTGTCAAAGTAACACCACACAAATTGTAATTTTTTAACCAATAATTTAAATAGTCAGGAAATTAAAGTTCTTAAATTAGTGTCTTAACACTAATAATTATTCTTCTCATTGCTTGTTTTCTGAGCATTCTACTGTCGACTTTACATCTATTGTACGAGTATGTGAGGTCTACCCTACTAAAGCTGGGAGGTGGGACCTCACAACGTCACAACGCAATGTATTAAATAGGTTTTATATCCTTCTTAAGGATTTTTAAATATGTCATTGGCTTGTAAATCTTTCGACAACTTGTGCAAACTCAGTTTCTCAAAACATCATCACCCAATTTTTATTAGCATTTTCATTAAAACAAACGAAAAGAACCTCTTTGGTGCACTTAAAAGAATCGAGAAACGACACCCTGGGGCCTCCTCCAGCTCTGTAGTGAAATTTTCGCAAGATTTATTTGAATAAATTATTTTTCCCACCTGCAATGAAGGGTTGTTAAGAAAATTTATGTTCTGCACTTTTTCAAACGATTGTATATTTTTTTGTAATCTTATCTTTGAATGAATTTGTCAATTGGATCCCTTTTCCTGTGGGCTTTACATTTACCTACGTCACTAATGCCATTATGTTACATTGGCATGGAATGTTTTATAACACATATTTCCACAATGACGATTTATTTTAAGTACCTATGCTGGTCAGGTAGGTACTTGTAAAATTTTATATAAAACATTAAACATATTTACGATTCCTTTATATGCTACAATATGACATCACCAGTTCAAAAAGAAACCAATGACAATGGGCGAAAGAAACATTAACAGGAAATAGTTTATATTCTTAATACAATGGCAATAAAAGGTCGTTGTCTCAAGATCCCGTGAAATACACATTCAGAAACCTTGTGTCATCAAACACTAAGTTAAATTTTGAGTAGCACAAGTTGACATTAAAATTTCGCTGTGGTGTACGAAAAAAATCAGTAAAACAAAGAGCATTCGTTTGAATTTTAACATTCGAATTTGTGAATTTAAGTCCATTTGAAACGGAGTGCAGTGATTGGCGATTTCGAATTTGAAATTCTGCGCGCGAACGTCGTTGATAGATCGGTGATGGCCGGCCGTGGCAGGCCATCGGGTTTCGTTCGAAGTGCATTTGACCAGAAAAATCGTAGAACGTGGCTTCTTTCACTTGCGTTTCGTAACGGAGGGTTAAAAAGGATAATAAATAAATCAATAAGTACGGACAAATTACATAGATTGAGCTAGCCCCAAAGTAAGTTCAAGACTTGTGTTATGAGATACTAACTCAACGATACTATATTTCATAACAAACACATGTATAGATAAACATCCAAGACCCAGGCCAATCTGAAAATATAATTTTCTATCTTTACCTTACCGGGGATTGAACCCAGGACCTCCGGTGTGACAGCCTGAAATGATGACCACTAGGCCACAGAGGTCGTCTATAATGCACATTTCCAAATATAATAGAAATCATAGTAACTTGGCTAAATATTTGTTTATATTTTTATCCAATGGTTTTATCAAGTAAATTGACATGTCAAGAAAAAGAATTTTGGAATTCAATTACAAAACCAAAAACGTTGAAAGCAGGCCGCTTCTAATCGATCGTTTTGGAAATCCTTGGGATCAAGAAATCTATGTCCAGCCGTGGCCTTCCCATCGCTGGTATGATGATGATATTCATCCTTGAAATCCGAGTTCAATTATGACGATATAGATATTACTCGATCGGGAACGGGAACTAAATAACAGGCACTACCGTCCATCCATACATCAAAACATTTCTATTTCCTCAATGACAAAGAGCACATCAAGATTTCGCAGACGGGCTCGGTCGTGCGTGCGGGAATCGAACCGGGGATGCACAGGGTAGCAGTGGCTGTACCCTTCAAACGCAAGACTTGCTTGCTACTTTTGACACTGCAGTTTATTTATAATTTAGATAAACGGAGCTAGGCGCGGATTCAGCCCTAAAAAAAGGTTGTAGTCACAGCCACCCGAAAATCGGACAACTGATAGTCGGAGTATGAACTCGCTCATGATTGATAAATATATATAGGACATTCCTGCAAAAGAGATGCTTACAAAATATATAACGCCCTGAACAAGATTTTTTACAGTAGTGTACTGTACAGTTCCATGTGGACCAAACCATTGGGCGAACACTAGTAAATGTGACGCCACAAGTTTATTGGGGTTTTGAGAATTCCCATCATGCTCACAACGGTTTGGTTTTTACCTAAGTGCAAATATTTATGGGGTAATTTTAGTCCATGATACTGAACTAATTTCCCCAATAAACTTATTGAATACCCATATCACGTGACTACTGGATTTTTAGTGGATGCAAAAAAAGTATATTTCGGAAAATGCCTTAATACGGTAAGTTGTTCAGAATATAGGAATGAGGTGCCCTTAATATTGTATCTATTTATATATTTATATAATAAACGGGCAAGTGCGAGTCGGACTCGTACATGAAGGGTTCCGTATCACCGTACAATGTTTTAAAATGCTGAAGAAACACGTTTCTTGTATGACGACCCCCTTTAATTTTTAACATTATCTTATTTTTAGTATTTGTTGTTATAGTGGTTATAGTAATACATAACTGGTGAAAATTTCAAGTATCTAGTTAATGCCATTATAAAGTTCGAGTTAAAAACATTGAAAAGAACACGTTTCTTGAATTTAATTTTTAAAAATTATCTTATTTTTAGTATTTTTTGTTATAGCGGTCATAGTAATACATAATCTGTGTAAATTTCAAGTATCTAGTTAAAAAACGCTGAAAAATCATGTTTTTGTATGACGACCCCCTTTGATTTTTAACTTTTTCTTATTTTTAGTATTTGTTGTTATAGCGGCCACAATAATACATAATCGGTGAAAATTTCAGTTGTCTAGCTATTACGATTCAAGAGATAGAGCCCTGTGACAGACGGACAGACAGACGGACAGACAGACGGACAGACAGACGGACAGACAGACGGACAGACAGACGGACAGACAGACGGGCAGACAGACGGACAGACAGACGGACAGACAGACGGAAAGACAGACAGATAGACAGACGGACAGACAGACGGACAGATGGACAGACAGCGGAGTCTCAGTAATAGGGTCCCGTTTGCACCCTTTGGGTACGGAACCCTAAAAATGAGCTATGTGCTAATTATTTAATGAGATATCTACTTATTTAAGTACCTAGTTCGTTTTCATCTAAATTGGATACCCCAAGGATTTCCAAAATGACCGATCTAGAGCGGCCGCTGCGTCCAGCGCTTTCCAGTGACTTTGGTTAGGTCGTCAGACCACCTGTGAGTGGGTGTCCTACGCTACACTTGCCAATGCGTGGTCGCCATTCGAGGACCTTTTTACCTCATCGGTTATCGGTTCGTCGCTATATGTACAGTGTGGAAAGGTGACATGGCAGAAGCTAATCTGTATTCTGTACCCGATATCTAAAAGTGCTTAAATCTATAAAGTATAAAATACATGCCTTCTCTAGTCGGTAGACACTTAGTTTGTCAATTTTCATTTTACATTCCTGTTGCGAATTTTCATTTTCAAATTCGCATTCGATTATAAAATTATTAAAAAATATTTCAAAGACGTAATAAAAAGAAAATAAATCAATTTCCTAACTGTAAAAGGCAGTGGCTCAAAGTAGACCCAACTCTTCCTTCCTCACCTCAAAAAGGGCATGCAAACCAAAGGGGATATCAAACAAAATCCATCAACGCCTTATAAAGAAATGTCAAAGCACCTAATTCTGTCTTCTATTCAAATTTCCCGACGGATTCGTCTTGACGGACAGAGATGCGAGATAGGGTTAGTCAAGGGTGTGAGGGAGATAGCTATATGGTCACGGGCGCAGTTCAGATGATTGGAGTACGTGCAAAGTCGACCGCGCCTCTACGTGACTTCTGTGCGTCTTGGATGGATGTGTGTGATTGATTTTGATACTTGGAGATTGGATTTGAAACATACTTGTTTTGAGCACATCAAAGAATAATTGAGCTGGGAAGCTGAGCAGTTTACGTATTAAAATGTTGACTTTTAAACCACCAGACAAATTTTTGAAACAAGTACTTTCCATGATACTGAACAACTTTCCATACAAACAATAGGGCGGTATCCAGGGTAAAAAAAAAAATTATTTTATAATGATAAGAGAATAAAAAATCACAAAATAATGTCATTTATCATATCCATTTTAAACGTGATTTTAGATTGATTAATGCCGAAAAACTGATATTAAGAGCGCTAATTGACTCCAAGAAACTATGACGTCACGCGGTGCGTTTTTCATTGAAAATATTTGCTTTGACGTTTAGAAAAAGTATCAATTTGTAGCATCTTTCCGTAGAATTTGCCTAAATCTTACAAGTAAAATGAGGATGAGGCCTCATCATCAGTCCTGGTCAAGTAGCCATGTTCCCATGTCCAAGCAAGATCGATGCACAAATACGTCTATTAGGTACATATTAAATTATCAATGAAATCATCATCAAGTATCACGACTCACCGTCAGAGTATTATCAGCAGGCGTTACACAGTCTAGCTGTTGCATGCCTGACTACTGTTGCATGATATCCAAAGAATGCCGTTCATTCATTGTCTCACTGACGATTTGACAACAAAAACCTGCTCTGTGTCATCAAAAAACTAGACTTTTTATTGTAACCCAATTTGTAAATTGGGTCTTTCAATTTATTGACTTAATTTTTTTTTTCTTTAAATTGAAATTGATTTTTTGAATCTTATTCGTCCTCGTCCAAACTTAATACTTGCTAGTATTATCACCGTGAGGTACCTACTCAATTATGAATTGGGTTTGTTGGCTGATTTTTTTTCATTTTATTTACTACTATTTATTTATTTATAAAAGTTTTATTGTTCTACAATAAGAAATTGTTAAGAATTGGCGGACTTAACGCTAAAAGCGTTCTCTCCCAGTGAACTATAGGAAAAAAACAAATAAGTGTCATGCGAAACGTTCAGCAAAAAAAAAAATTCATTTTGCGCAGCTGGTCTTTTTAGGGTTCCGTACCCAACGGGTGCGAACGGGACCCTATTACTGAGACTCCGCTGTCTGTCCGTCTGTCACAGGGCTCTATCTCTTGAACCGTAATAGCTAGACACTTGAAATTTTCACCGATTATGTACTACTGTAGCCGCTACAACAATAAATAATGAAAAAAAAATTTAAAAATTACAGGGGGTTGCCATACAAAAAACATGTTTTTTCAGCGTTTTCAACTAAATCTTAATAATGGCATTTACTAGATACTTGAAATTTTCACAGATTACTCGTATGTTTTACTATGACCGCTATTACAACAAATACTAAAAATAAAAAAAGTTAAAAATTTAAGGGGTCTTCATACAAAAAACGTGTTTTTTTAGTTAAAAAAAAATGCTTTGATTTTTGAAGGGAAAGGTCTGACAGCTAGCACATTTCAAATATATATAAAATTTGTTAACCGTAAATGGATGCCGTGCTTGGATAGTTCGTATTTTTGAGTAAGAATTTTCCCGTAGTTGGCTATTAGTTTTTAAAACGTATATTTTGTGAGTTTGTTTGTTTTCGTGTGTCTAAATGGCCAACACTAGTGTTAAATTGTATTCATCTCTTAGATAATTAGACAGGTATTTTTTAACTTTCCATTTTGATTTTAAGACGCGCACTTAAAAAACCCACGCGACATGTTTTGCTATAATGTCAAATGCAATTATGATAACTCTACAAATTAACTATTAATTAAGATAAAAGTGGTTCTCCATTAATGTCATAGTAGCCACGAGCTCTGATTTCTTAATTGGTAAGGCTCACGAGTTAGTCAACGAATAAGTAGATCCCGTCAGTGCTGGTGCTAGCACTGACTGTGCTCCAGGGCAATATTATTTTCATTTCCCCTCTCTCAACTTTGCTGTTTAAATCCATCCGAATTAGTATTACACTTTCACAGCACAAAATTTTCTAAACCTTCCATGCAAGTTGGCCGATCTGTAGATCCAAATTTCTGTGAGTAGTAAAACAATGGGAAATATATTGAGTTTCCTGGACTTAAATTATACAAGTTTCGGCGGCAAATTATAATCACTTTACCAAGTAAGTAAACCTTATTAATTAATGTTTTTGATTTTTGTGATTTTCTATCTATTCATAGTATGAATATAAAAATATTCATACTTTCTTTTTCTTTTTCACTTTGTCTTTCACTTTTATTACTTTATTTTTATCAACAAATTGTCAGACTCTAGCGCATTACTTTATGATTTGATATGTTATTAGACTTTAGGCATATACCTAAGTATATTTATGGAAAACAATCTAGATAAACACTAAATACCATATGTATATACCAAAATATGGTTGTTATCTGTTTTGTGTGCTAAAGAAATTAAATTAAATAAATTACCTTAACGAGTTTCAGTATATTTTGTACGATGATATTTTGTGGTTTTGCTTCGCCCATAAATCAAGAATTGCAAACAACGAATTTGGATGAAATGCACAAAGGTAGGCTATGACCTGGCTTTTCACATAAGATACTTTGCCCAAAAGTTTCTGAGCGTGCGCAGGCGGAGTCACTGAGAAGTTTAGTACAATATAAAGGGATGAAAAAAGGACTGCTCAGCAGGAGCATTCGACGCCCTATTGGCCCACGTTTGGCGCCCCTGAGCGGTGGCCCAACCGCACCTTGCCCTAACGACGCTACTACGCAGCAGTTGATTAGGTTTTAATGTTAATTATTTTTTTTATCTAGGTGCTTATTTGCATGAACCTTGTCACGTATGCCTGACGACTGTAAGGCGAAATAAGGAAACGATTTGGGATTAAATTTGAGGCAAATGCCAGTTTTAAAATAAATAAAAAAAAAATAATTTCAACCATCGTTATTTTTATCATATCATAGTTTTTAAAAGGATTATCCATGAAAATATACCGATTTATTGTGTAAAAAAAAAAATTTGTAAACTTTGATATTCATAATCATATTCATTTTTTATTCACAGGTTAAAGTGTGTTAGGTGTATAATTCAAGATCATTTTGTTGCGTCATTAGGCATACAAAGTCACAATTTGCAGTGTTAGGTAATAAATGCGGTTCCTTAAATTTTTTCCAGTCCTAACAAAAAAAAACAATTAAAATATAAATAGTGCTTTAGGTTTACATTCATCATCATCCCAGCCCTTCTTCCGCCCACTGCTGAGCATAGGCCTCTCTTCGTCCACGCCACCCATCTCGGTCCTGTGCTGCTCTCATCCAGGGGCGACCCGCGACTTTGATTATATGGTCAACCCATCGCATAGGTTTACATTCAATTTATATAAATGTTTATAAGTTAGGTACAATATTATGAAAAAGAAAATGTAAAGTATAAAACAGCTTTAAAATGTGTACACATTAAAAAGTCAATTGATTGATATATAATTCACTAATATTAAAAATAAGTTAATTTCATGTTAAGTTATACAAATGTCAATACTCAATTATTTTTTAATTAATTCACAAACCCATACGAATCTCTTAATTCAATAATCAATCACTATTTTAATTATTTCATTATTTAATAATAATATGTATTTACACACAGGTACAAACTATAGCCAAATCATTGAAAGTGTTCCGGCTATTTCTTCTCCATTTTACAAGGTGCTTGGCATCTTTGGATGACGATTGACATGCATATTATATTTAGAGAAGAAAAAGCGGGAAAGCGCACCCCGGGCTCCGAAGCAGCACAGCTGAGGATGCAACCGGGAATGCGCTTAGACGAAGAAGATGTTTTTACACACAGGTATGATTCTCATATACTTGAGTGTGTAAAAGAGGAATACATCCATAATTTGGAGAGTTGTAGTAGTAAAACATTTGAACAACATGGTAGTACGAATAAAAGCCGGTAACCCCGTTGTAAATTTGTATCTAGGTTTATATCTAGCTGTTTAATTAACTAAACGGATAATTTTAATAAATATTACTCCTTACTACTTCTACAGTACGAAGCTTTTTTACCTTAAGTACCTATTCTATGTATACATATATAAATCTTGTAGAGCAATTATTTTATTTTTTACAAACCTATAATAGGTATAACTCTATTTTAAGTATCACCCGCTATAATGCACAAGTCATGTTTTAAAAAGAGCATATTTTTTTCAACTCAGTTTTTTCATTTTTCGTCACCCACAAGATTGCCCTGTTATAGCCAGTGAGGGGTGGTAAAGAGCTTAAATTTTTAGAAGTGGCTTACAAAAATTAACTTTTAAATCAGAGGAGTTTCGTAAGACGATGCGACCTTTGAATTTAAATTATTGCAGCTTAGAAAAACAACGATTACCAAGGAATAGGTAATAATTTTAGGTAAGAATTTTAGAATATCTAGGTTGTAGAATTTTAGAATGTGTTTATTGTGCGCTGGGGCATCGAATTCTGGATTGTGTCTTTTTTATTTATTATGCAAAAGAAAATTATTTTTAGTTCCTACCTATAAATTTTGATTGCTCATCTGAAAAATGTAGATACTATTCATTCATAAGCTTAAATATTTAAGCTTATGAATGAATGCTTAAGCTTATAATATTTCGTATAGGTAGGTATTTATGTTGGTTCACTCTTGTCAGGGAATATGCAGGCATAGGTCATTCACAAATGTATTCAGTACAAAATATATAGCGAAAAGTATTTAATTTAATATAATAATCACAATAACCTACTCAAAAATAACTAAATATTGTTTATTATAAAATTGAATCTGTCAAGTCTAAACAAACAAGCAATCTGTGGCACAATGCACTGAAGCGTGCAATTGTGGGTGGTTTAAATTTTATTCGCTTGTCAAAATGTCATTGACATACAATTTTTCTATTTAATTCTTTCTAGTTAATTCTTTTTTTTTTTTTGTTAAGGACCACTTACATTTGATGCCACTTTTATTTTATTCTTATTAAATTTTTCAAGAAATAATCCGTTTTAAAGTGCAGTTTATCAAAAAGTACTTTTTAACAAAACTTTAAAAAAATATAAAAATATAATACTGTGATGTACTTTGTACCTATTTATGCAGGTAGGATAGATAAACGAACGTTACATTAGAATAAAATACGTCGCATTGATCACAAAAACTAACTTAAAATGAAAAAAAAAACCCCTTTATAATAAAAAAGTAACTTTAAAAACGTCCGCATTTTCCCAAAGTTGACAGACAGACAGAACAATGGAACAGTATTGCACAGGAGAAAAATGTATGCAAATTGTTGTACCATGAATGGGCTTATGCAGTAAACTATCATGCATTTCAAACGAAAATTGGTAGCTAAAAAATAATACTTATTTTAATGTGATATAAAAAAGCTAGTTAATAATAATAATAATAAAAGCCTTAATTCGCTGACTATGTTTTACAATTATAACTTATATTACTACATCAGCATCCAGTTGTTGGTCAGGTTGTCCTTTGACATAGGCCTCCCCCATTGACTTCCACTCATCTCTATTTCTAGCAGATCTTCTCCATCCTTTTGGTAAATCATCCGACCATCTTTTGATTTGTCTTCTCTTTTGCCTTTTACCATTTCTAGGATACCATTTAATTACATCTTTGGTCCATTTTTCTTTGTTCGTTCTCATGATATGACCGGTCCAGTTCCATTTGAGCTTTCTTATCTTTTTTTTTTATTACATCGCTCACTTTTGTACTTTTGTTTATTTTTGTAGTCGTCTATCTATCCCGTAGTCTTATGTGTAACATGCTTCACTTCATGTGACGTTGACAGACTGCAAGTTTTTAATTGTTTTTGCTTGTTGTAGGTCAAATTAGACTCCAAAAAGCTAGTTGGTAAAGATTAAAAAACTGTATCTGTTTATTGAAATGTACTTAAAAATAAAAAAGAAATCAATTATATACAACTCGTAAGAAATTACACAGGCACGCTGAGTTTGTCGAAATTGATTTGTAACATAAAAAAACTAATGGGTATAAAACTGTAAGCAAATAAACGGACAAGTGCGAGTCGGACTCGTACATGAAGGGTTCCGTACCTCCGTACAATGTTTTAAAACGGTAAAAAAACACGTTTTTTGTATGACGACCCCCTTTAATTTTTTTTATTTTTATTATTTTTTATTATAGCAGCCATAATAATACATAATCTGTGAAAATTTTAAGTACCTAATTAATGCCATTATAAAGATCTAGTTAAAAACGCTGATAAAACGTTTTTTGTATGGCGACCCCATTTAATTTTTAACTTTTTTTATTTTAAGTATTTGTTGTTATAGCGGCCACAGTAATACATAATCGGTAAAAATTTCAGATGACTAGCTATTACGGTTCAAGAGATAGAGCCCTGTGACAGACGGACAGACAGCGGAGTCTCAGTAATAGGGTCCCGTTTGCACCCTTTGAGTACGGAACCTTAAAAAGCTAGTTGGTAAAGATTAAAAAAACTGTACTAGTCTATTGAAATGTAGGTACTTAAAAATAAAAAGGAAATCAATTATATACAACTTGTAAGAATTTACACAGGCACGCTAAGTTTGTCGAAATTGCTTTCTAACTAAAAAAACTAATTGGTATACAACTGTAAGCAAAAAATGTAGTCACACTTGTACCACAATTTTTTTTACTTGATTCCTAGTGAAATCTCTATGTTACATAATGCCATCCAAAAGCAAGGTGTTCGAAACTCTACAGCTAACACGGCCAATTGAAAAATTACCCCGCGTTATTAGGTTTTCGCGTTCCGCAAAAAAAAAATCCCTCTTATTGAGTGCAGACGAAAAAAGAAAAATGCACACCCAACGGGGCGAGAAATATGTCTTAAGGGTGTTAATACGATCTTTTTAAACTGTAAGCAATTTGTACGAATTACCTTAATGTTAGTAATTTGTTCTGCATAATGCTTTCTGACTCTCTTGGCTTTACATTGAATAATGTCTTTCTAATTTCTTAAATTGTTAGGGCTTGTAGTTTTATATCTTTTTTAGATTCTTGATAGATATATAAAGAGAAGAATATATAAGAAATATACTTTTACAATTACATTAATTTACTAATAATAACGATCTCTTTCGAAAGGTTTATATTTATAAATTAACTGCATGGCATAAAAGTCGCTTGCCTTTTCAAGTCTTCAAGATTCATAGTCATATTTTATGACAGTGACTTTTAGTAGTTAGGACTGATGTACATTATGAAATGCAATAAATAAATTGGAATTAGCGAAGTACTTCAGTATAACCTACCTAAATAAACATTTTTTAAGAATACACCAGCCTCAAAACCTTTCAAATTTTCTTTTACTTATAGTATAACTAGCTGTGCCCGCGACTTCGTTCGCGTGGTTGTCGGAACGTAATGTTATATAGCCTAAAGCCTTCCTCTATAAATGGACTACCCAACAAAAAAAGAATTTTTCAAATCGGACCATTAGTTCCTGAGATTAGCGCGTTTAAACAAAAAAACAAACAAACAAACAAACTCTTCCGCTTTATAATATTAGTATAGATGAAGTACTCTTAACCAACAACATATTTATTTGAATAAAGATTAATATTATTATGTTGATACAACTTAAACAAATTATTTCGACCAAATTAGGTACCATAAAAACGGTTTTTGTGAGTTAATCTTAAAAGATAGACATATACTATCGCGGACTGTTTTTTAGATCATTAAAAGAGCTATTATTCTTTAATACATATTTTTTGTGTATCTTGAACCGTTTTCACGGCGCACGCAACGGAAGGCTTCAAAGATGAAATAATTTCTCCCGTTTTTTACACATTTACCACTATATCTTTGCTCCTATTGGTCGTAGCGTGATGTTATATAGCCTATAGCCTTCCTCGATAACTGGACTATCCAACACAAAAAGAATTATTCAATTCGAACCAGAAGTTTCGGAGATTAGCGCGTTTAAACAAACAAACAAACAAACAAACTCTTCAGCTTTATAATTTTAGTATAGATTATTAATATTAATATTTAGGATAACATAGTAGAGTATATTGTACCTAACTGAACTGTTATGAACAATTTCATGTTTTCTTAACTTGTTGGTTTAAATTACTTAAGTCCGACGATACATTTGACAATTTTAACCTCGACACTGAATGTTGATTTGATTGAATCTAATACAATGTGAGGCTAAGGCTTATATAAGTTTCTAATGTTGTTTTACAAATTTATATCATCATCGTCATTCGAGCATATTCCCGGCTTCATCCTCAGCGGTAACGCTTCAGAGCCCAGGGTCCTCCTACCTAACCTAGGTGATTTGACGAGGTTACTAGTTTTTACACAGAGCGACTGCCGTCTGACCTCCGCAACCCAAAGTTTTATATTGATTTTGTACAAAGAAAATGTTGATGGCAATAAAACAGGCTTCTTACTCGTGACTTGAGCATGCCAAAATTCCCCGTACTCCTTAACTCTTAGCTAGGCATACATCTACATCTCTCTAGCAGGGGTGACCTCGTGCGTCGAATCCTGATGAGGCTGCTCATATCCGGTGACGAAGGCATTTTTAGGAGTTTTAGTGCGGTGTTTATAACAACACTGGAGTTTCTGGGAAATGATTGATATTCTTGTTCATGCGAAGTAAGAAATATTTTCTTTAATAATCTATTTTTACTTCAGTCAGTAGGCAATGATAAAAGTATAATAATAATAGCAATCATTTCTCATAAGAACATACAAGATTAGTTCAATCAAATGAGAACATATATGTAGGTATTATCTCCCTCTATATTGAGATGCAAGAGTAGAATTTAAAGAACTAATCTACAAAACAAAATAAGCAATCACTACAAAAAGAATTGCTCCGAAATTAAAAAAAAAATATTAATGCTACCTATTTTAGGAGTCCAGACTTTTTATGCAATTGACAGATAAATCTCTTTAAAATAAGTAGCGATATACTGATTTAAGGAGTGCAGTATTTTTACAAATATTGCAGTAAGAAAGACTCTTTCTCGTATGTAACCTTTTAAAGTTTGGGTTGACTGGAAGAGATCCCTTCTTGGGATAAGTCCGCCTTTGTGCAAGTTTTTTTTTCTTCTCTTTTTATTAAATAATGTAACTTATATGTGATTTTTGTGCAATAAAGATCTTAAACTACTAAACAAACAAAAGTAAAGATTTTTACCTACTAAATAGGTTTGGATGAATCTACAGGTAAAAAGTACTTTTCTAAGAACCGTCAAATATAATCTTTGTTTACAGGACCCCTATAACGTATAAATATAGCTCGTAACTCGAAGGGTTAGATTGTATCGCTGCGTTTAAATCTTAACCCTTGCTAAAGGGTTGTTTTATTAATTTATTTACTGGCATATCAGAGAAATTATACAAATTCAGCCATAATTGGCCCCATATGCACAGTTTAATGTTTGACTTGATTTTATCTGTGTTTAATATATTTTCTTAGTGTGGCATGTCAGATTCATGGAACAGCTATATGTCGTTTTCTATAGGTAGTTTTCTAGGAAGTAAATGTATGTACAATACAATACTTAAACCCTTTATTGCCCAAAAATAAATACAGGACATAATCTTTCTAATTCTAAAAGGTGGCCTTATCGCTAATAAGCATTTTCTTCCAGACAACCTCGCTTATCTAGAAAAAAATTGGGAAATTAGGTAGTCCGGGGTGGTCAATATGATATACATACATATTAACAACAATTATAATAAAAATACATATACATACTTAAATAGGTGCAAACAACTTACACATAAAAAAGAAGCACATGATGAAAAATGAAGTAAAAATTATTTCATAATGATAGAAAATGAGATTTTACTTGGGATCAGAAGCTGGCCAGCGATTGGGCACGTCTTATGTTGTAAAAATACTGTATGTAATCTAATGTTTATGCAAATACAGTTGAATAGTTGTCATATAGTGGTCTTAAACAAAGGATGCAAGGATAAGGAACGAAATGAGTATGCAAAAACGTTTAGAAATATTTTTTGCGGAAAAATTAAATATTCACTTATAAAATTAATTATCCGAGAACAAAGGACATATCTGCACACTGGCAACACTGCAGCATCTAGGGCGGGAACAATTAAAATTAGAATATCTTAATTCATATCGAAGTATCAGGGTTACCATCTTAATGCGTGTATGTTCCCTAATTCCGGGGTGGAGATAAACTGTGTTAAACTTGGACATGTTTATTCGTACTTAAGTGAATGTTGTGTTGTTTATGTTGCTGCTTGTTTTACTTATCTATGCTGAGGGTTTCTGAGTGAACCCATGTAATGTTAGGGAAAATATCATGTGTTATACTAAAATAACTACATTTGCTGGAGATATAAACAAAAGAGCGGGACAGGGTTGGCCTCAACAAACATTCTGCGATCAGATTGCATACGTTCAAAAAAAACGGCCAAGTGCGAGTCGGACTCGCCCAGGAAGGGTTCCGTTGCAGCAAGTAAATAATATAAAAGTTCTAAAGGTAAATTGCGGTTTACGATTTATGACGTATTAAAAATAAACTACTTACTAGATCTCGTTCAAACTAATTTTCGGTTGAAGTTTGCATGGTAATGTCCATTATATATATGTTTTTAGTTTTATCATTTTCTTATTTTAGAAGATACAGGTGGGGGACACACACACACACACACACATTTTACCACTTTGGAAGTGTCTCTCGTGCAAACTATTCAGTTTAGAAAAAAATGATATTAGAAACCTCAATATTATTTTTGAAGACCTATCCATAGATACCCCAAAAGTATGGGTTTGAAAAAAAAAATATTTTTGAGTTTCAGTTCTAAGTATGGGGAACACCCAAAATTTACTGTTTTTTTGTTCTATTTATGTGTGAAAATCTTAATGCGGTTCACAGAATACATCTACTCACCAAATTTCAACATTATAGTTCTTATAGTTTCGGAAAAAGTGGCTGTGACATACGGACAGACAGACAGACAGACAGACATGACGAATCCAAGGGTTCCGTTTTTTGCCATTTGGCTACGGAACCCTAATAAAAAGGAGAGGTAAGAAATACCCGTAACCGAAGGGCATACCTATAGATATGAAGAGATTGTTAAGTGTAGGTAGATAAGGCGAAAGAGGTCTGTTAGGATCGTAGCAAGTGGAGGTCCATATAGTCACTGCCGTACTACCCCTGTGGGAAACAGGCGTAATAGTTTGTATGCATGTATGTATAAATACATAAGTAACCCATTGAGAAATAAAATATTTTTTTACTGAGACAACTTTAAGCCTACAAAGGTATATAGGTATAATAATATTATGCTACATTGTTTAACTTTGATTATCTAACTAATTCAATGACATTGTATAAGAAAACCAAAATATTTAATTTAAAATAATTGTAGGTATACCTACAAAATGTGTATTCTTGTTAAAAAATTCTTAAAATAGAAGTGGGTACATACAGAAATAACTTTTACCATAAGAAAATATAAACACCATTTGAGAAATACCTACCAACAAAATAAAATTGCCTACCCCTAGAACAAACTATGGTAATAGAGATATGAGGGAGCAAAAATTTTTAATAAACTTACCTAATGATTTAAAAACTTAAAAACTTTGACTTTGTTCAAATCAAGGCTGAAAAAGTATATTTGCAGCAAAATATTGTAAGCTTTAACTATTTTTTTTTAATTTTTGTTTATCTGCACTGTTTTTTATGCGTTCATAATTTATAACATATTGTAATTAGTTTTAGGCTCATTGTTAGTGAATAAGTGTATTCTTTATGAGTCAATAAAATATCTTAAACCTTATAGTGGTTGATATAATATAGAAAATATTGTATGTCCCCCGGGTCTCAAATGATACTTGCGCATGCTATGCCATATTTCTTGTCTTGTCGGTGGAGTTAAGTGGATATGCCTCCATTCCTCTCTGCCATCTTTAGGACCTTAGTCCTAACTTTTCTTTAATTTGGAAAAACTTCAACTTGGTTTTCCTTTTCCTCGTCTCTCTTTTATTTTTCCTTCTACATATTATTATTCTAGGGAGATATTAGCATGTCTTATTAGACGTCCAATCATCTTCCCTCTTCAATTTTCAATAGTTTTTAAAATATTTTTCTCTCTCCTACTCTTTATAGTACTTGCCTCCTAATTGCTTACTCTATCCATCAAGCTTATTTTACTCCATACAGAACATGAAAAATTGCATAACTAACTACCTTCGAAAGTAACAAGCGTAGTAGTTAATGCGTGTGATCTAAGCCATTTTGAATCATCGCCCGTATCGCTCTACATATAAAAAGTCTCACACTATCTACTGATCCTTCCATGCTGGTCTGGAAAAAAAGTAAAACCGGCGCAGATAGTAAAAGCCAATCAAAGGAATGGGTAAAAATGCCAATAATGTAATTAAATAATGCCAATAAGCGATGCGGCTATCATTATTTTGATTCCTTTTTCACCTTCTCGCCCACCATCACACTAAATGTGGCCTTGGATCTTGCGGCCCTGGGCTCTGTCTGCTTAGAGCCGTAAATTCTAAAACGCTCTGTCTGCCCCGTTAGGGATATAGACGAGATAATGTATCTGAATCTACTGGTCAAAACGTTGATGAATAAGAGAAGCGCGTGTGGCTCTTAGGGCCAAAATAATCCAAACAGAGCAAGATCAATGGAACTCGACCTCCGGACCATATGACTGAAGATTTAGCACCCTAGCCATAAAATAAAGGCCAGGGCATTGGACGTGCGTCCCTCGAGAATGTAGGCCACCGATCGATGCTGCTTAAAATTCACTATAGATGGCGTGGGGGGAATTAGCGAATTGGAGGGGGAAACTAGAACTTAAGGTTTGATTTTGTTCGGTTTGGGGTTAAATTACTTTAGTAAAGCCTCATGTGATGAAGTTCAAGTGAAGTGTACTAAGATACGAACCTAATTTGAGATTATGTAGAGTTACTTTTTAAACACCGGCAATGTTTTTGGAGCAAGTTCAGTCCGTGATACTGAACTACGAGTAGGTACTTTCTATAAAAACAATTATCGAAAATCGATAAAAATATTTCGGCTATATCTGGCTGAGCGCTGATTTGTATTTTTTTTTGTTTTTCGCGATAATTGTTTTTATGGAAAGTGGTTCTAGTATCACGGACTGAACTTGCTCCAAAAATGTTGCCGGTGTTTTGAAAGTAACCCTGTATAATTTTTTTACGAGGTAGATAGAGTATCGCGAGTCGCTTTCTTATTTATGTAAATAAACACATACGCTAATACTTGAGTTTGTATATTCAAGATGCGTAAAGATCTTACATAGTTTACTTTTACCTATCGATAACAACCGTATATAGCGGCTTCATGTGCCATTTGACGGAGCTCAAGATAAATTTCCGCAAGCACAGTTTTACCCGTGTGGTTCCGGGTTAGAATAGGACCACTCCATCTCTTCCTGTGGATGTCGTAAGAGGCGACTAAAGGACTAAGCACAAACATCTCATGCTACAATTGCATTCCCAAGGAGGGTTGACGTCAGGCAGGCGGCCGGTCGTAAAACTATAGCCAAATCATTTAAACTGTTCCGGCTATTTCTTCTCCATTTTGACCCAAGGATGCCAAAGACCTCGCAAGGTCTTTGGCATCCTTGGGTGACCATTGACATGCATGTTATATTTGGAGAAGAAAAAGCGGGAAAGCGCACTCCGGGCTCCGAAGCAGCACAGCTGAGGATGCAACCGGGAACGCGCTTAGACGAAGAAGAGGGTCCAAGCACAGTTTTAATCCAGCTGGTATTCAATTTCTGTGCGTTAATGTGATTTCGGGTAGGTACGCACCGCTGAGCCATCACTTTTGAATTAAGTAATTATTATGACACCATAATTCACCAGAAAATCACCCAAACTGAACACCAAGAGCCCTGAAATCGATTGCTCGTAACAGTACCAGTGGTTCATCGACCGGCTCAGTACCACCGACCAATGTCAAGATCGTGGAGACAGGTTCAAACACCTGTCGCGGTGGAGTGGAGAAAAAAATGAAAATCACGAATTATCCAATAAGAAGGCAGTTTTCTGACAACGTGGTAAAGGTGATAGTTTGGCCATGAGAGGAAGCGGGAGCGGGTTTGGTTCAATGGCAGGTATGTCGAGTGATAAGTAGTTAACTAATAATCAAGAATCATTTATTTGCAATAGACAATAAATATATATGATGTTTGTAAATGCTAGTATGTACAATGTTTAAACAGCAGGCAGGTAGGTATGCAAATATTGTAATCGTTTAAAATTAATTTAATTAATTATATATTTTTAGGGTTCCGTACCTCAAAAGGAAAAAACGGAACCCTTATAGGATCACTTTGTTGTCCGTCTGTCCGTCCGTCCGTCCGTCTGTCAAGACCCTTTTTCTCAGGAACGCGTGGAGGTATGAAGCTGAAATTTATATCAATTACTCAGGTCTACTGTCCCTTGAAGCTGTGAAAAAATCAAACTTCTAAGCCAACGCAATCAAAAGATACAGCCGTTTATGCCGCAAATTTTCGACACTTGCAAGGGAATCAAAACCTACAGGGTGCTTCCCGTGAACTCAGAATCTTGAAATTTGGTACGAAGCAACGTCTTATAGCATAGATAAAGGAAAAATTACGAAAACCATAAATTTTTAGTTACATCACATAATATATTTTTTTTTAATAATTTTAAACTTACTACCCATTTCCTCATAAACGCGTAGAGGTATTAAATTGAAATTCATACCAAATACTAAACCTTGCAGGTTTGTACGGAACCCTCGGTGCGCGAGTCCGACTCGCACTTGGCCGGTTTTTTTTATTTAATCTTGATTCAAAAGTTCTTATGTAGCTTGTATGTATGTACGTCTAGCACCTTATTTTATCACATTTGTGTATATTAATAGCAGAAGCCATTACTAACAGTCGAGCTTCTTCAAGGGTTAATTATTTTTTTTAAACTAATCAAATGAAAATTAAGTGATGAAGAAACTAGACACGAGTAGAATTCTAACCCACCACCTTATCTTTCAATAATAACAATAACTATTTTGGACAGAAACAGAAAATGTCCGTGTATTAAGCGTCGCTCCCGCTCCCTCCTATGGCAATGCACCCACAGCCTGCGTACCATTGCGTCCGCGCTTTAGAACGTCCCTCGCGTGACCGTGTCCGGCAGATCGATCTCTTTATTGATTATAACCAGAGAATTCCGAGCTAGCCGTAATACCACCTGAAAACAATGGAAACACGACGGATGTTCACTTTAGGTACAATGGAAATAAAGTTGAATTTAACTTTAGAAAAAATGTGGATCGAAAAAAGTGAAACTTATGGTACCTGGAATTGTTTTCGTTTCATGTTGTTTTTCAAGAATAAAAGAGAATGACTGTTTTAGGTTCTACCTTTCTTCTGCCTAGAGCACGCTTCTATATAATGTTACTAGGTCGAACAGGAGTATAAATATGTACTCGTAAAATAACATGAGTTTAGGACAAAATATTTATCGAAATTCAGTTTTTCTTTGATTTTTAGGAATTCACTACTTACATTTTCATTTGCAAGGTTATGGTTGGCAAGGTTGGTTACTACGAATAAAAACACAAAACTGATCTAATTTCGAAATTAACTAATACAACTCCAAAATCTGCTATTATATCAGCACCACCTGTAGGTTGACTGGTAGAAAAGCCCCCGGGCCTTAAGTCCGCCTGTTAAATTTTTTTGTAATAAAGTAAATAAATAACATAAAGCCAAGAAATATTTATATAAGAACGTAACTAATCCCGATTTATTTGACGAAAATCTAAAATACGATGCTAGTCAAGAAAAAAAATACAAAGACATCTACATAATTAATTTTTGTTCTAACTGTATCTATCATATTTACCATGCTCACGATAATCCATCATCCCAATTATCTCGATCAGAGCAACCTGGGCCCAATTGACCGCAATGAAATTGTGGCAAATTGCTAGTATGAAGAGCACTGCCACTGTTACGGCAGATTATCTAAACACGTAGGGGCCAGTTAGACCGGAAGTTGCAGTGGCTTCCGCTCACCGCCATTTTGTGCGATCACTCTCAGCCTTCATTGTGATTGGGATAGGGTGTACTTTCTTATACAGACAAAAGTTTAACAGATTTTCGTTATTTAGAAATTTTCATGTTCAAAAAAAGATTATCATGTCATAGAATAATCAATATGTAGGTTACTCAGTATAAAGAATTTTTAATAATAGATTTTCGTTGCACAGAAAATCAATAATTAGAATGTTTGTTATAAATAATTTGAAATCATAGAATTTTATTACAAATAACATTTACTTTTGCGATGTTTCTAATATCAGAATATCAAATTAAATATTATTATTTTTAATAAGTTTAGTTAATATAATATTTATAACCTATAAGTTTGCCCTATTCTAGTAAAATGGATAAATCTTGCCCAGCAAGTCGCAATTCTAACCTAACCTATAAGTTTGCCCTAACCTATATTGTGGTAGCCATTTATAATGTATTCTAACTTATTATATGGTATTTAATTTGATTGAACAATGTTTTCACTTAATACTTAGTTAAATAATAATTTTCTGTAAAATAAAATTCCATGAAAGATTATGCCGAACAAACAATATTCTTTAAAGAAATATTCTACTGTTTGATTAGTTTGTGAAATGAAAATATGAGATTCTAAAATTCATTGAACTGTGTTTCTATAAATTGTGTTTCATTTAAGTAAATAGTCTTTGAAACAATAATATTTGAAATAAAAATATAAGAATTAAATATTCTATGAAAAATTTTCTGTGAATCGAAATTCTTTGAAATTTCAGTCTGTGAAACAAGGCGCACCCGATTGGGATACAATGAAGTCATATAGGTATAATATATATTTATTAGTTTTGTTAATTTATTTTTATCTATACTATATATTATAAGTAGGTCATATTTAATATCAGATTTCTTTTTTTAATTATGTAATTTTATACATATTTTAATCACACCTTTACGCCAGCCACACATTTTCGTCTTGGTCTTATGGTTGACCGGTAGAGAATGCCATATGGCATTAGGTCCACCACTTGTACAATATTTTTGTGCAATAAAGTTTTTAAATAAAATACCTAAATAAAAATATAGGTACCTACATCAATATGAGTATTTTAGATCCACCAAATTATTTCTGCCTTAATAAGAATCAATCAAATTGAATTACACAATTTAATTTTCAAATAATAATAATTCTTCGAGAAAAACGCGACGTAAGTTCGGCATAGTATGTCGCTAGTAATTCAAATAGAATTGCAGGCGTAATTTCACAGAAGTGCAATCGCGCAACTTCGGAATAGTTTGTTTTGACAGTATAATAGTTGATTATACACCGAGGGCGGTGAAAGAAGAAAGGTGATAGATTATAGAAACCCAAGGTAGATCTGAGGTTTTTCTTATTACTGCTAGCGGGCTTGAAGAATATATACCTACAATTTTATGTCTTCCTTTTAAACATTTTTTTAAATAAATAAAGAAATTACATCGCGCCCTATCGAGGCAACTGGGACCCAGGAGCTGGTAGCTATTTCATCGCCATTCAGCGGGAAAATGCTGCCGGTATTTTGGGTACGTTGCCTCGGTCACAGCCTCGGTGTGGTGTGTTTGACTAAGTATTTTATCTGTTAAATTAGTGTCTAAGAAATTTATTATTGTATATAAAGGGCTGTGGATTTATTAAATAAATAAAATAAAATATAATAAATGTTAAATTGTATTTTATGAAAAATAAAATAAAAAATGGCTGAGGAAGACGTGAAAGTTTATTTTTCTCCCTGATTTATCACACAATGCATTTCTACACTTCGTATTTTTGAATAAGTGTGTTCATTCAGTTTCATGAACTACCTAAACAAAGATCAGCTGGAGGCTACGTGTTGGGTCCTACCGCGGAATACTAACGGCGGATAAGTGAGACGTGATCGAGAAGAGAGCAGGGCGTGACTGCAGTCCGTAGTCCCTGACACAGGGTGGTTTGAAGGTCACTATAAGAACAACTATACAGGGATACTGGAGGGTCAATCGAAATGGACGGATTTGAGTTAAATTTTGCTGGTTCAACTAAAATTAAAAACCGGTCATGTGCGAGTCGGACTCTTACATAAAGGGTTCCGTATTTTCGTAAAATGTTTTAAAACGCTGAAAATAGGATCCCGTTGGCAATAACTAAATATCTCGACAATACTTTGACTAGCTAACTTTATTTAAATAAGTAATATATAGTAAAATAATGTTTCCTTTGACTGATTTGACTCATGTTTGAGTCCAGTGCTGCCCCCATTTGAAATAAATTATTTGTAAGGAAACGGAGATATCATTTAAAATTTTGAGCTAGTAAAACCTAGATAACCCTTCAAACTATTTTATGAACCACTGTTTACAGTTTAAAGTGAGAATGTTAAGCTTTAGTTTGCATTTTTGCGAAAATCGGCCAATTTTGGCCTTTGGGTTAGATAATGTTCCCATGGGAACGTGTTAATGAAATAACGCAAAACCTCTCAGGTACCTCAGCCCATGAAACTCAACGTCTTTTGTTCTACAACTTTCACGAAACCACAAAAAAAAAGAATTTTCATACAAAATAAGTCAATTTGTATGAAAATCCGAATTTATTATTTTTGACATTTTGGGTATGTTGTAGAAACAAAAGTTGTTCAGTTTTACGGACCTGATTTACGTTATTTCATCAACTCTCAACTTGTTGTATAATAAAGTAAAGTCAAAGTGTGCCTTTGCAAAAGCAAACAGTTTGAATCTACTTTATTATTTACAGAGATCAAAGTCTATTTTTAACCGACTTCAAAAGAAGGAGGTCATCAATTCGTCGGAATCCTTCATTTTATTTTGTATGTTTGTTCCCCGATTACTCCAAGACGCAGGATCCATTTAAAAAATTTTTGTTTAAAGGGCATGCTTTCCAGGTGGTCCCATAGAAGTTGTATTAAAATCAGTTGTGTGGCTTGTTTTTTTAACGAAAATAACTAGAAAAAATATGTCGTCTAAGTATACAATAGGGATGATGACTGGGTCAGAAAATTATTAAGTATTCTAATTAGTCTGTTAGTAAGATTATCCAAAAATAATGTACCCATATTTTTAATTTTTCAATAAAGTAAAAATTCACAAAGATTCAGAGTATCTAAGTTCCAAAGTTGGGGCTTGTGACGTCACCGATGTGTAAAACTCGTACGAAAGCGTGGCGTCATGCGAAATTTAAATGCGCTGTATCTTCGTCATTTATTGTTTCTCAGAGAAAAGAAAAAATATGTGTACAATATTTTTTAGTAATCTAACCGGTGGGCCAAAAATTCAATTCAATTCAATTCAAAATATCTTTATTATCATAGGATATTTATAATATCTCTTAATAATAGTCACTTTGTTCTGTTTTGCACAAATGTTGACGTCAAATCGTTACTTACAGCTAAGTTTATGCCGGTTCCTAGGCGCAAGTGCACAAGAAGTGGCAACAAACTATATTTTTAGTCATCATGCCTATTGTTTGAATAGGTGTATTTAGCTTTTCTGGCATTGATGTCGGTTTTTTGTTTTGGAAAAAATATCCACAATTATCTATGATTTATTCTAATAAATCTGTACCATCGTCTCTACCATAAACTTAAGTTGTTTTTTTATTCAAATATAAAAGGTACTAAATGTGTTTTATTTCAAGGTTTTCCATTGAATTTGAAATGCGTCGAGCAGGATGCGTAGAGACGAGATAGACGACACGTACGTTGTTTGAATTATAAACCTATTAAACACTTCTATAGAAAGTGCTTAGATGTAGAGATTAGATGACGACACTACCATTGTTTATTTATGAATACTTACATATTTAAAATACACACTAGAATTAAAAATTTTAGAACTCAGAACGAAATATGAAAATGTGAATGCTTATACAGGGTATTTCATAAACGTGGATAAAAGGTATCATTATATTCGTGAGGCTATTGATAATAAAGTAATTGAACTTACTTATATACCTACTGAGCAAATGCCTACTGATATTCTCACGAAGGTATTGCTATATTGTAAGCATAATTCATTTGTTAAAGATATGCTGGAAGTTGTTAAAGGTAACCCTGTATAAACATTCATATTTTTATATTTTGTTGTGAGAAAATAGATGTTAAAATTTTCAGCTTGTTAGCAAAATATACTGAAACTATTTTAAGACTGAATTCAGTCCATGATACTAAATAACTATCACCAAGGAACATATTTAAAAAAAAATATTGGCCACCCATACACTTTGACCGATCTTGATCTGAGTTTCTATGAAAAGCAAAAAAATATTTCATATATCGATATATGTTTTTTGGGGAAAGTTGTTCAGTATCATAAACTGAATCTACCCTTAAATTAGTTTCAGTATATTTGTTTATATTTATTTATTTATTTATATTTATTCATAAATCACATACAGATTGACAGTTATTCACCAAAGCATCTGTACAGTAGTCAAAAAATACAATAAAATTAAAGAATCAATTGTCAATAGGGTCAAACGACGTTAGGGATTTAGACGTTATATATCTATACGTTTCGAATCAAGCTTCTTTATAATTAAGTACAAATATTTAAAGGTGTGTCTTCATTATTTTGAAAAACTTTTACCACTTAAATGTATATCGAAATACGAAAAAAAAGATCGCCTCCCATAGTAACTATAGATCAGGTGACTATTTCGAATTGTATGGGTGTGATTTTTTTAAGAAACAAATTAATGGTATTCTAGTCCGGAAGCCACATGGCACAATATATCTACTTACTACCTACAGTGTAACTTGATTAGTAATCCAAGTGATCCGTCTAGTTAATTAGATTTTGTCGTGAGCAGTCTGACCCTTGGAAGTTAGTCTTATTTTTAGATACGAAGTAATACAATAGTTTAGCTAGGTCGATTCTTTGATAGAATTGACTAAGGTAGGCAAGAGTAGCTAATCATTATTTCGAAATTGTTTTAGGTATATTGTATTGTATTGATGTTTTTTGTTATATTTATACAGCTTTCTACTTTTGACTGTGGTCCAAGAAAGATTTTGTATGGAAGGCCAACAAATATTTTTCATATCCGTAATTTTGAAGAAGTTGTTCAGTATCATGGACTGAATTCAGCTTTCAAATAGCATCAGTATATTTTGTTACACCCTGTAGGTATAGGTGGCTTGATTAAACCAATAATAGTGCCAATTAAGGTCCCGTATTAGTCGTCCAGACAGCTTGTCAATACAGCTCAAGTTGCGAGCCCCGCCCTCTCGTACGTTCATTCACTCATTACTCAAAGCATTCACCTATTAACGGTCTCTAAGCAATAATTAAAAAGCATTACGCGATTCAAACCAAACCGCAAGCATCTCCAATTCTCCACTACTGGCGCGCATCCAACATACAACTCTCTTATTATATTCTATGAGCACCCGCTATAAACGTATTCCTGAACATATCACGTAGACGACTACTACCAATTTCAACCAATCAGAGCGCGACAATTCAACTTAATAGCCGAGGCCACGCCCAATCACGTAACCGCCTATTACGGGCCGTATAACGACGCAGGCTTTTAACTTAGCGATGACATCCGATCGATTGTGTCCCTTTCTGTTATAGCGAGGCGTCCCTTTCTTATTTCCCGAGCGGGTATACAGGGTGTCTAGCCTGAGTGTGATAGAGTCGCGTTTGCCGCGCGTGCCTCGCTTCAGTTGCACGTCCGAGGTCGAAGGAGGGGGACGCGTGCAACTGTTTTCGATAATCGGCTGCGCGTTCCGTACGTGAAAAGCGGACAGTACCCCGCCAGTCACGTCCGCGTAAAAACGGATATATGCCCAGAATATTTATTAAGTGGGTGGCTGTGCGTGACTTTTCCCCTGTGAATAGCTCCGTAAATGATCGGCCACGAAAATAGAACGGGTGTTTGTTTGATAACTGAAAACGTCCCCGAACTGAAACGGTCGTGTCCGGTTCTCGCGTGAACTTCAGTGTCGGACTTTACGAAGAGACTGTCAAAGCCTTTGAGTTACCATAACCAGGACTAAAACAGCTGTTGGCAACATTACCCAAAACTGTGATCGTGTTTGTGTCATTTGAAAATGGAACTGTGATTGAAAACTTGTAGTGCGGACGAACAATTTTGATACGGGCCAATCAAAATGATTTCAAAAACGCGGGAACTCAGTGCGTCTGACAAATAGGACTAATTATTTTGCCAAAGTGTGAGAATGTTGCCGTACCAAGCGGTAGCTATGGACTACGCGGTGGCTTCGGCTGGTTTCCATCACCACCAGCGGCCTGGCGGGCTGCCTGGAGTGATGGGGCTGCCAGGGCCCGGGCCAGGCCTTAATCCGAGCCTAAACCCGGCCTTCACCCATTCCTGGTTCGTACAGACAAGCCCGGATATCTGTCGGCAGCAACAAGCATCCAACCAATCGCATCTTGAACCTGGGCACGTTTCATTTTTCTTTATATTTTTTATTTTTAGTTATTGTTTATTCAAATGCATTTAATAAATTGACGTTTAGTACAGAAGTAATATTAAATACAATTCTTATTAGAGTAGTGTACTTAACACCTTCAAATGTTATATTTTTTTATTAATAAAATATATAATAATTAACGACAATTTATTAACTGCTAAAAGTTATACACTCTAAATTACTTTAAATTGCTTTGCTATTTAATTTTTTATTTGCTTTTTAACAATCGCTTTTAGGTTTTAGAATAAGCCAATTAACCTCTTGATGTTGTGTATATTTCAATGTTTTCAGATAATTCCATAATATAAGATTTTCTTATAAACCCACGTCATGTTTATTAAGTATTTAATGAAAGAACAAAACAAGGTAATAAACTTTTAAATGTCTCCGTAAAGCGAAATTACCGACGAATATTTCCTGATTCGTATCTCAACTACATTGTTATACAGGTTTCTAACATCTGCTGACATTACTTGAGTTGCTTCATCGTTTTGATAAAAAGTAGTACAGGAAGTAATAATATTTTATTGTATTTTTTTTAAACGTAGATTTTTGTTGGATAAATGCAACAGAAATCTGCCTGTTGGAAGACGTCTCGCTTGTCATAAAATATTTTTTAAATTGTTTTCTTACATATGTATATTAAGATGCAATGCCATTACTTTTTAATCAAAAGAACAAGTTCATATTTACAACTATACCAATTTAATTACTTAAACGAATTCATACCGAATTATAATATTATATTATATTTTCTTATCTATATATCATACCTTTATCGTATACCTATCAACTCTTTCCAAAAGCCAAAGTTATAATTTAAAAAAAAGCAAACGAGTAGAAAAATAAACCTACTAGAATCAAATCAGCTAAAGATCTCTCAGTTGCCCTCTCTATCAAATACTGAGAAAAGAGCTTTAACTAGAATCTTACTCTTTGCATGAATGTGTCACAAATATAAGTTAATAACGGACAAATGACATGTTTGCAAATCGAAACAAAAAATATTAATACTTACATTTATTTAACTTGAACAGAACGAGTTACAGACCAAAATTAAGATGTTATCATGTTGTGACGTTGTAACCGTTGAGCAGTATACGACTTGATATTGTATTAAGAAAGTAAAGAAATGAATTATTAAATTAAGTTCATTATATAAAATTACTTGATATGTAGTTTAACAAGACTCCTAATCTACATGTTTTCTGTTAAAATAGTATCTACTTATATATTTATTAAAGTAAGTAGGTAGTGACATAAACTCCAGCACAAGTAATTTAAAAAAATATATTTTTTTTGTTTTATTAATTATGACTTACTACAAGGAAAAGGTTACTCAATAATCCGTTCTTAATAAAAATGTCTATTTAATATATAAATATATATATAGAATATAAAAGGACAACAAACAAAATACTTATGTATTTTTTGCCATGGGGTATCTCATGCCTAAAACGCGATTATTGTTCAAAAACGTTTGTGACCGTATCTAATCCCTAATAAGCTCTGTAGCTCAAACAAGACAATATTACGGCACAAGATATCATTACATCAAGTTCACCTTCGTAATTTGTCGTTTTCTCAGAAACGCGTATTGTTGTAATGAGATTAAGGATTGTACAAATTTAAATACAAACTCGAGTATGATTTATTATCTTGACTTTATATAAATTGGTCTGTGAATTTAGCCAATTTGAATTTCAGAGAGGATGAGTAGATTATGAAGATATATAATTTGCTTTAAAAAATTATGGAAGCTAAGATAAAGACCTCCAAGGCGCCTTGAGGTAATTTCATATCATACTTTTACACGCATTTTTCATTCTGAGTGAATTCACTCATTTTTTTTTATGTGAATAATCATATTTATTTACATAAAAAATTTAGTACTAATTATTTTTTTATGTGAATAAATATGATTAAAAATCCTTAACTTGAGAAGAGCCTAGCAATAAATTTCTTACTTGTCACATGGTATTGGCAAACAAGCACGTAGGTACAATAAATATTTGGTGACTCACAAAAACTAAGTAGGTAGTAGAAATTGTTATAGAGCCAAAAATAAAGTAATATTTTGTATTTTTGTAAAAAAAAAATATTTAAGTATTCTTATTTACTTAATTTAAATAAATTTATATGTATATACTTATAATAATTATTATAAAATTCATATATATTTTTTGACAAGTATCAAAATCTAGTGAACGCGGTGGGCTGCGTAACTTCAAAATCTGGTTTCATTGACTGCCGTGATTGCGTTACGGCTACGGCCATAAACTTGAATTGTATTAAACCTTGAATGGAGATTGTCGTTGCGCGAAATTTCAAATAAAATACATTTAGATAATATAACAAACAACGCCAAGGAAAAGGAATTAAAAGCCGGTAATAAAACACTTACAATGTCAATGTTATTGACAAGAATGTTAAAATATCACTTGCTTGCTATTAATAACATTACTTATACAACGTGTAACAAAAAGGGGGTATCAACCTGAATGTTTTTCGTGATTTCAGGCATGGTCCCATAGTAAATGTTGTTCACATGTATTAGTACGTTTACTCCCTTTCGGGTTGATACCCCATTTTTGTTACACGATGTACCTATATGTTTTTTAAATTAAACCTTTTTTTTAAACTATGTTGGTATGGTTGACTGGGAGAAAATGCTCTTAGCATTCGCCGTTTGTTAAAAGTATATTTTTACTTTGGAACAATAAAGTTTGATAAATAAATGAATAAAATAAAAATGAAATATATCGAACGATGAAACTCCGTGTTCATAGATCAAAATTAAAGACGATGCGATGTGCGCACGCGCATATCTGTCGTCCACACCACACGTCACGGTCACGCATTCAACTTAAAGATTCACTAAAGTACTTAATAAAAAAAGCTGCTTAGGTACATCTTGTATCTTAGAATGAAAACCTAAAATAAAACAAAAATTTTTTTCCTCCTATTGCAACGTAAAGGTAAAGAAGTTTACTTCTTCCTAAGTGTAGAAGAAGCGACAACATACGGCACTGCAAAAGATTATCATGTCAAATATGACAATATTTTTTCTTCCTCATCATTACCTTTTGCACGCCTCATAAGCGAAGCGCATGAGGTAGTGCTCTACTCTCGCCTTACAAAAATCAAGTGATGATTTTTTTAACTAAATGTGTCTCTATTTATTTTCTATCGCACTTATACATATCGTACAACACATAAATGTCAAGGAAAAACACTAGTTTCAACACTTATGACATTTTTAAAAGACATTTTGCCTTTTAAATAAATAAAAACAATGTTTAATAAAATCATTTTGTGGACGTCCGTGTCTGTATGTATGGAAACTAGCGTGGTCACGATAACTCCCGAAAAACTTATCTGATCAAGTCGATTTTTTTTTATACGCTTCAGTATTATCCAAAACTAAGTCCTTTCGAAGATCACGGTCTAATTCAATGTAAGAGTTTAATCGTAATTTCAATTTAATTGTGAAAAATGAGATTATGAGGCGTGCACTTTTGGATTTTCCAAACTTATTTTAGTCTCCACTGCAGGAGCACGACCCTCTCTTTACTATCAGAATAATACTTGGCTAGAGCAGCCAGGGGATTTGGCCTACACTCTCCAAGCTGGCCAGACGGGTTGGAGAGGTCTAATTTTGATGTTAAAAAGCTTTGTTTAGCTTGTGATTCCTAAGTTGCCTTCCACGACATCCATGGGAAAACTTGGAGTGGTCCTATTCTACTCTACCAGGAACCACACTGTGTATTATTTCTTAGTTTAAATAACTAAAGTGTTTGCTTTAATTTATTAGTGTTACATGCAATGTTAGGAAAACCTGCTAAGAATGTTTTTTTTTTAAGTTTTGCATATCTGATTCTATACATTAAGTACCTGTGGAAAATAAAGTGGATAAGCTTGTATTGAAGACCCTAGTTAAGTTAACAATAGCATGCGCAGGGGAATGCTTCCTTTAAACTTTTTGATGTTACCTACTCTAACTAATACCTATTTTTTACTCTTGTCTCTAAACAAAAACGGACTTTTGACTCAATCTGAAGACAAAACCTTTCACACTTCATCAAAATTCTAAGCGATCAAAAAGTGGCCGAAAAACCCGCATCCGAGTTTGAAATATTTTGATTGGAAAATAAAGAGCGTTACTAAATAACATAACAAGTGTATTGTGAAGATTTTTGTAAGAAGGTTCTTTACAAAGGATGTATTTTTTTATAATTGAGTTTTTAATAATTTGTTATTTAGATGGAGAACCCTTCATGTACGAGTCCGACTCGCACTTGCCCGTTTATTTACTTTATCTTATTTTTAGTATTTGTTGTTATAGCGGCCACAGTAATACATGATCGTTGAAAATTTCAAGTATCTAGCTATTACGGTCCAAGAGATAGAGCCCTGTGACAGACGGACAGACAGCGGAGTCTCAGTAATAGGGTCCCGTTTGCACCCTTTGGGTACGGAACCCTAAAAAGCAGTCGGTGGCGCCATCATTTCAGGTTCCCTAACTTAGTATTTGACTTATATATTTATACTTAGTACATAGCACATGATTCTTTTTTTTTCTACCCGTGTGGTTCTGGTTTAGAATAGGACCACTCCATCTCTTCATGTGGATGTCGTAAGAGGCGACTAAAGGATTAAGCACAAACATCTCGTGCTACAATTGCATTCCCAAGGAAGTCGGGCGGCGTGGCGGCCGGTTGTAAAACTTTTCACACAAATACATTCCCAAATAGGGTAGACCTCAGGCAGGCGGCCGGTCGTAAAACTATAGACAAATCATTTATAATATTTCCGGCTATTTCTTCTCCATTTTGCAAGGTCTTTGGCATCCTTAGGTGACCATTGACATGCATGTTATATTTGGAGAAGAAAAAGAGGGAAAGTGCACCCTGGGCTCCGAAGCAACACAGCTGAGGATGCAACCGGGAACGCGCTTAGACGAAGAAGAAGATTTATACTTAGTACATAGCACATGATTACCAAAGCACACATTAGTGAACGTAAAGAGTCCTGCCTGGGTAGATGACTGGGTCAAAAATAAATTGTTTGGTACTATTAAGAGAATAAACGTCACAAAATAGAGTCAGTTGTCATTGATCATATCTATTTTCAACATGATTTTAGATTTATTCATGCAGAAAATCTGATAGAACGCTATTTGACTCCGAAAAACTATAAAAAATAAAATAAACGGGCAAGTGCGAGTCGGACTCGTACATGAAGGGTTCCGTACCTCCGTAAAATGTTTTAAAGCGCTGAAGAACTCTGAAAACGTTTCTTGTATGACGACGTCCTTTAATTTTTTTATTTTTAGTATTTGTTGTTTGTTATAGCGGCCACAGTAATACATAATCGGTTCAAGAGATAAAGCCCTATGACAGACGGACAGACAGACAGACAGACAGACGGACAGACAGACGGACAGACAGACGGACAGGCGGACAGACAGCGGAGTCTCAGTAATGGGGTCCCGTTTGCACCCTTTGGGTACGGAACCCTAAAAACTGTACGATTTGTATGAAGATCCCATAGATAATGTTTGTTTTGACGTTTAGAAAAGTGTCTGATTTCACTTGTTGTCATCTAGCTGATAGATGTATTCTCACTCTAGCTAATGGGACATTGACGTTTAGAGCAAATGTGACACTGCCCTAAGGTATGCAAAAAAACTGAGTACAAAAATTGTTTGACGTTTAAAGGGAATTACCCCAATATCATATGAAGTGCTAAAGAAATAATCACTCCCTTTAAATATTTCAATCGAGGGTCGATTGAAAAGAGCAACACAGACATCAAAATTATTTACTTCATAACCATATTTCTTTGTTTCCGAGACCGACAACCAAAACACGATTACGATAATCGTTTCTACAGAAGTATCGGATAATGTCGATTCCATTATACAGTAACAAAGTCCGATATTTATGGGAATAAAAGTCGAATTCAATCGTTGCACCTGAGCGAGTAAAAAACGGTTCTTTAACCACAACGGCGTTAAAAAGGACCATAGTCCGCTTGGAAAACAGGGTACAATTAGAGGTTATGATGGGGATAGCATCAGTTGAGAAGATGACGGTCAATTAACATTTTAAAACATATACCTATGAATGATTTTTGCTATGGAAGTAAATATTTTCGTTAGGAAATATAGTTATCAAACAAATTTATAATGGCCGCAAATATATTTCTTTTAAAACAATATTTCCCTACTGGATGAATTATTGTATTATCAGAATTTTTGGGTTAACTATTGATGAAAGTGAAATTTCAGACAAAGTCTAAGGTAACTCATTTCTATTTAAGAAACCTTTTCAAAAGTTTATTTAGCACACAAGCAAACTCGGTCATTTCATTACTTATTTTTCCCTAATAAAGTACTATTTTAAATATTAACCTTAGCAGTTTATGTTCTTCTTTTATTTAATCATTAGGTATTTGTATTTTATTTTTTATTTATTTAATTTTATTACAAAACAAGTGATAGGCGGGCTTAAGGCCCAGGGCCTTTTCTACCAGTCAACCTACAGGTGGCGCTGATAAAGCAAATTTTTACGGGTAACTTTTGACCTTGGCACTTAAGAGTCCTCTTACCCTTGACTTTTCCGTACAAACGTGGTCTAACTTTTATTATGAAATGACATGTCAGATTTCGTCAGTATTTTGTAATATCAAAGAAATTGCATATATATAGGGATATAACCAGTTTACGACGGTCAAAATATGAACTTGAAAGAGACTATAAGGGTGTAGAAGTTTTTCATACTGATGGTCAAATATGATATGATATTCTCCTTCAAGTTCATATTTTGACTGAAAGCTTGTAATTTCAAAGAAATTGCATATACCTACAATATCTTAGAAATTACAAAATTTTGACGAAATCTGACAGGTCGTTTCAAAATAAAAGCTAGACTACGTTTGTATGGGAAAGTCTGATTCTTGCTAGGTTAAGGGGACTCTTAAGACCAAAATAGTGTCATAACCTTTCTAATAAAGTGTCATATGAACCGTTGCACTTAATTGAGATATTTCTCATCTCTCACACAATAGAGGCATTATAAGCGATAATCCCTCGCGCCCCGTTGCCTCTTACGTATGTCTGATGTTACCCTTATTGTACTGCGAATATTTTTATTCATTGAGATATTGATTTGACATGTAGTTGATTAAAGTGACATCTAGCTACTGATATTGAGTTCTTAGTAAAGTGATTTTAGAAATATTTTCCAAGATAAGTCTTGGAAAACTTAAGACAGAAATATTTTGTTCTGTAATTATGCCTTTGCAGGAACTGATTGGTAAACGTCAATAAGTTTGATATACATTTCGAGATATACCTCTATACTACCAGAGCCATACTTGGTCAGAGCTGTCAGAGGATTTGGCCTACGCTCTCCACGCTGGCCTGGAGAGGTCTCATTGATGTTAATAAGCTTTGTTTAGCTTGTATTTCGTAAGTCGCCTTCTCCGACATCCACGAGAAGACTTGGAGTGGTCCTATTCCACTCTGCCGGAAACCACACGGCAAACTCCCCACTTCACGAAATCTTCGGCATCCTTAGTTGTGAGAACATTGGCACAGAATGAAGATGCTGCTTCATCATCAGGTATATCTAGTGCTACTGCTTATTATCGAATAAAGATTATTTTAACGCCTCACACCACATGCAAGCTAGAAATCCATTGGTTATAAAAACTCGAATGGGTAGAGGGCGCGACGAATCGTGATGACTCAGGGATTTTGGCTGATTGAGCTAATACAGGATGTTAAAGTAGGTGGAACAGTTTTCAAGGTGCTAAAATAATACGTTTTTGATGGATGGCAATAAATCGAAGTTGTTGGTAATTTCGGGTTTCACATAATATTATTTTTGCTAAGATAAAGATTCTGAATTTTGGTTGACTTTCGACGTTGAAAAGCATTTATATTTCTGGTAATGATATTAATGGTCCATAGTCTCAGTTTGCTGGCAGGAAGCCTATTTCACGATGATAGCCCAATTTTTTTAAATTTAATCTATATACTTGTAATATTACGTCTAACAAAGTACAGGTACTGAAACTATTTTTATTCTGTTCGTGATTCTAAACAACTTTTTTCAAGGAACATGTAGCGAAATATCAAAAATATATTTTTACTTTCCATAGAAACTCTGATCAGCTTATAGCAACTTGTATAGGTCGAATTTTTTTTCGTATTTCGCTATGTTTCTCGGGGAAAAACATTCAGTATCATGGACTGAATTCAGCCTTAAAAATAGTTAATTACAGTATATTTTGTTAGACCCGGTATACAAAGTGGAAGGGACATACCCGTAATAAATCGAACCACGGCCTATACTAGATCACTAAAGTATAATGAAATTAAAATAACAGTCAAAAAACCAAAAAAAAATTCGACGTTCCCATACAAATCGCCCGGGCGGCTGCACACTTTTGTATGAAAATGCCGAAATTTATTTTTGTTTTATGGTTGTTATTTTAATTTCATTATACTATAATGATCTAGTATAGTCCGTGATTCGATTTATTACGGGTATGTCCCTTCCACGTTGTATAAAATTAAAATACTTATGAGTGTTTTATTTTCTATTACTGCAAAATGGCCCAAACTAACAAACCAGCAAAGATACCATAATCTAAAACGAGTAAAAAGAAAATTATTTAAATATCTTATCACCCTGTTGATAGTAAAAAAGACAAATCGTAATAGATCTATATATTGAAGGGCCGGCAATCATTTCTGGACTTCCGAATAATCACAACAATGTAGCAGTATTACATCGAGATAAGGTTGAAATTCGTGTGAAAGGTTTGAGCTACAAACACATTGTTTCGGTAGGAGATTCACGGTGTTTAGTGGTCTGACCCGGATATTGATATTGAGAATCTGTGGCGAAGATGTCGATGATGATCGTCGTGTGGTTTTATTTATTACATTTTTAGTATAGAGATACGTGTAACTTCTGCAGTTTTAAAAACTTTTTGTTTTTGCCAATGTTCCAAGGAGGTTGTCAATCTATCAAACTCTCATAGGTATAGGATTTAGTTAGTTTTACTTATTAAAAAAATTTTAGGCCTGGCCAGTAAGAGCAGCAAGTAGTGTCAGAAAAAAAAATCGAGTCTTTAAACCTCATGATGGGCATTGATAGACGCCGCCGTGCCAGGTTGAATTATTCTACTACCACAGGAATGACTTACTAATAATTGAGGAGTTGAAAATGATAAACTTATAGAATACTAATGTAGGTACACATAGCTGTATGTCAACAGCTTTTTCTTCTCCTTTAAAAAAAATATAAAAATGGCATGTTTCAGGATAATAAGGCAGACAGGGTCAGAACAGTATTATTCTAATTAGTCCGTCTTGTAGATTTACCACAAATAATAGACCCATTTTTCAGTTTATCAAAAAAGTAAAAATTCACAAAGATACAAAGCATCGAAGTTCCAGAGTGGGGGCTTGTAACGTCACCGCTAGGTACAAATCGTACTTAACCGTGACGTCATGCGTAATTTAAATGCGTTGTATCTTCGTAGAATTTTGTTTCTCAGATAAAAGAAAAAATAAGTGTATAATATTTTTTAATAAATCTTACCAATGGGCCAATTATATTTTTACTGTCATCATGCATATTCCCGTATGCATTAATTTACCTTTCTCTCTTATTTGTACTTATAAGAAATACTAACGCGTGATAAAATTAAAATAACTTGAATACCTAACTAAAATGCCCATGCAGGAAACTTGTAGAAGATACCGTTATAGAAATTCAGTGCCAAAAATAATATCTTTCTTCAACATTGATGACGTTATATATTTTCAGAATAGTAACAAAAAATGTTCGACAAACCAAGAGATAGAATTAGTGTAAAAAGGCTATAGGTATTTAAGGCCCCGCTAGTTCAGAGCCAAGAAAACTGTGAGTGTTTTTAAAAAAACGACGGGTTGCACTCCGGGAGTGCCGGCAGAAGTGAAAATTTGAATATTAACGTTGTGAATTTTTGATATTTTGAAATGTTTAGGGATAAATTTTGCACGAATTGCTTTAATTATCAGTATAAAAGTACTATCATTTATGTGGTAGAATACAATATTTATTTATTGCGCTATTGTACACAAACATGACAATTTATATTACATTAAAAAGTGTCCTGACGCGAGTTTAACATTTTTTACCCATTACAAAAAAAGTGCACAACTTAAAGAAGTTTTCTCTTCAAAAATTACTGTAATTAAACTACTACAGTTTATTCCTCGAAAATATTACATAAGAATCTAGAAGCTTTTCTACAGGTGTCTGTAAAAAAAACCTTAAGATCTTTATGTAATTTTTTTGAGAAATAAACTGTAGTAGTTTAATAACAGTGATTTTTCAAAAACACGCACAGTATTGCAAATTGTGAACCCACGTCGCCTTAAGAAAATAATCAATTGCCTGCGGTTTTGTTTTTTGCTCATGAGCCATTATTATGAGTTATATTACCTATTTTGTTATTTTACCTTTTTCGAGTTGAGGGGTATATTATAGTAAGAGTTCAATGAAGTTTGGCAGAAATATAAATTAAATTATAAGCCTTTTTTGTTACCAAAATTCCTTACAAAACCCTAGTGTTTTGTAAGTGATTTAGGCAGGTACAATTTATTTGTAGCAATAATACTGAATTAATAGATACTATTTGTACTAAGTTCAATATGTGTCGATGAGCAGTCAAGCCAAATAAAATAAATTAAAAAACCAATGTGTAAAACAAGATACCTGTCTAAGGTATCTGCTGCAATTATAATAAAAAATTAAAACAAAGCAAAATTTTATTCCATAATTTGCACCTAGTAGCATTATATTAGTACATATATATTACTAGTGGTTTCTTATAACCATATACAATAACCGATACTTCTCTTCCTCCTAACTTGGCAAAGCCATTTTAGTAAAATCCGTCCTTATATAACCCGATTATGATGTACATTACCCGAGGACATCAGACAAATATCTAGTAGACATATATACAAGAAAAAGTGCATGATTTACTTTTTGAATCTTTCGACAATTAGGAAAATTCATCGATTCTTTCTGATCTTCAAATATATAACGTCTAACAAAATATACTGAAACTATTTTAAGGGTGGATTCAGTCCATGATACTGAACAACTTTCCCCAAGGAACATATGTCGGAATATGAAAAATAATTTTTTGATTTCCCTACAAACTCGGATCAGCTGATCGGTCAACTTGTATGGGAGGTCAAAAATTATTTTTCAAATTTCGGTATATGTTCCTTGGGGAAAGTTGTTCAGTATCATGGACTGAATCCACCCTTAAAATAGTTTCAGTATATTTTGTTAGTCCCTGTATATATATGTATGTATAAATTATGATGTATGTATAAATATAGTATTTATTTTATACGATATTTATGTACGATCGTTTAAAAGTACTTATTATTTCTGGATTGTTTCTATCTATTTTAGACGCCAACTATTCTATCTGTTTCTCTTCTCCTAAAACCTTTAGGGAGGAGGATAGGGAGAGAATGCTTTAGTTTTAAGTCTACCTATTGTAGCTTTTGGCTCAAATAAGTTTAAATAAATAAATAAAATAAATATAACACTACAGCAAACTATAGAAAAGTTCTCCCCTTTCCTCCCCTTTTTCTCCCCCAATCAAAAATTGCGATCGACTAAAAAGTTAAATAAATCAAGGAACTTGTGTGCCAATTATATAAGTACGTACATAATTATATTATTAAAAATCTAATTCTTTTTCATAGCTAACATTATAATTATTTAATCTATCCAATCTTCGAATCCGTCAATCTATATATTCATGATCTATGCTATTTCAATACACATTCCAACTAAATAATTGAAGGGTTAACCCCATCGATCACAGCACCAGTCAATAACAGGACAAGTGTGCCGAAAATGATCCATTACTTCCCCTTTACCTCATCAGTGGACTTTTGTGCCCCTGTTGTTTTAATTCCTCCTTTTCTGGTTGAATTCGTGATAATTTGGGGTGTGCAAGGGTTGATCTCGATGCCTTGGCTATTTATTTATAATATGTTACAAATACTTATTGAAATGTGAACAGATATAAACTGAATAAGTATGTTTTTGATGATTTGTTGTGTTTAGTGTTAAAATGTGAGAACAAAATTTGTTCGGGGTCTGCCGAAACTAAGATGATAATGATAACTGTTTGATATTATGTAATACTTTATTGGAAATGAACTTATGATAATACAAATAAATGAATACGCGCGGCGCTGTTGATGGTTTGGTGCGAACTGAGTGAAGTAATGAGTGAGACAATGAATACAGTAAAATTGCTGACGCTGTACGATGATAGCTCGTACAAAATGTTTGATCAATAATTTTATTGGTCACAGAACATGTAAATTATTAGATGATCAACTCAATATGACCAAAAACATTGGTAGCTAAGTAGGTACTAATCCATTGATGTTGGTTATAGTTAGTTAGGTATTTTTCTGCTACAAGACAACAAGTCAAATCAGACACTTTTTTCTAAACGTCAAAACAGACATTTTCTATGAGATTTATATGAAAAACACAACCGTGACATCATATTTTCTTCGAGTCAAATAGCGCTCCTAATATTAGTTTTTCTGCATAAATAAATCTAAAATCTAAAATTAATATGATCAGTGACAAATGATACTATTTCGTGTACGAGTACAGTACCAAATAATTTTCTCGCATAAGATAATTTTTCAGGCTACTTTTGTCCGCCTATGGACGGTTTAGGTACTATTAAATAGAGTGAAGATAAGCACCACTTAGAATGCTAACTATAAATGGTAATAAACGCTAACGAACTGTGCCAAAACTGCAAGTTGCCAGACAAAATACGGGAAAAATCCACCTCGCCCCGGGCGCAATCAGCCGTCCCTTCAGCCGATTATTGCAAATAACTATTATTTCCTTCTCCTTTCAACTGGCGGCAAATTCAGTCCCGTCCTGCCTTTGTATTGCTAATTTCGCCACGGCTAGTTTTATTTACTTACACTTCAATATTAAGCTAAATATTATCTAAGAAAAGAAGCAAGATTTTGCGAAGGGTTCGCCAATAATCAAAATAATATGTACCAACATTTGTCCACCGCAATCCGCAAGCTATCACATGGGGCCACCAAATCCCCTTACTATTTTATTCATCAAAAAGCTATCCTCGGTAATCCAGGCTATTGCATTTATGAATGAAACAATTTTCCAGTTTCGCTGCGATTTTGGCAGGCAATTTACAAAGCGGTGGAATACCATTAGTCATAGCCGTATCGACGGATCTAGCTTGGTCATTTTTTGTCCGTAAAAAGCCGGATCACTGCCCACTGGGGTGTGTTGTGTGATTTCGACTATTATTGGAATGTTTCCTTTTTGTGACTCGGCTGCGGTTGCTAGAAATGCAATCAATGTCAAAAATAACTTTGATGTTATTGTCGTTTTCGGATATAAGTATATTAAAAATTGAAGATTAACTGGATCAAAGAATAAAATTGCAAAATATAAAATTCTTCTCTCTGAAGCTTCCTTGAGTTTAAGTTTTTGAAAGTTGAAACGTAAAATTTGTAAAAAGCAGAAAATTTTATTTAGACCATAGCAACTTCTTAAAGCTACTTACTTTTTCTTCTTCTTCTTAAAGTAATATGATTATTGAAACTATTTTCATAATCAAAATTTTAAAATTTTAACTTATGAACACTTTTTGTGCCTAGGTATATTAGGTTATTTACTACTAAGGTCAGCAGCTAGATATAGATAACTGAGATACTTACGAGTACTTACTCAATACACGGAATCAAAAATTACGGCTAATGACCCTCCATTTTCCATTGGTATTCCTCATGTGTTCCATACGAAAATTGGATATGACGTGATTATGAAACTCCTAAAGAGCGCCAATTTAGCGAGCGTACAAATCGCCCCACTGGGCCCAGGGGACCAGTCGCCACTGGACATTTATTTTCGTCCCAAACTTTACCCATTTTATTGAATATACGGTCAATAAGGAATATGCATGTAATACCAATCCGGCTCATATTTTTATTTTACAATTTCTTTTAATACGTTACTACGCCTAGTTAATTAGTTTTCTTACTGACTCTTATTTGGATTAGAAATAAATTATTGAAAATATGCAAATATTGCGCGGGAACTTTTGACAAACAAAAGGGAAATGACGACAACGTTCATAAAAAGGAAATGACAAGTTTGGGTGCGTTCGGTAGAACTGTCCGTCCATGTAGTTTGACTATCGATGACATTCGAAATGTATGTACTTTTCTATAGAAGTTTAACAAACATCACTGGCTGATAACATCGAAAGTACCCAAAAAAGAAAAACATGCGTTGACAGCTTCTGTCTCTAGCGGATATTGCAGTCGTTGACGTCATATTTTGAAATGGCGTGTTTTAGTTGTTATAATCTACTTGCTATTTTTAATATTTATTTTCTACACCATATACATGTTTTTCGACACTGATTTTTTTTTGCGGCTATTTCTCGACGAGGACTATCGATTAAAAATATAAAAAAAAATCATGCATACTCTCTATTGACAGTAAATTGTCTGATTTCCGTTTGGCTGTTAAAATTGCACTTGATTTGTTAGTTCATGCTTTTTGAAGTATGAAATTTTGTTATGAAGTTGAGAAAAAGTCAATGTCTTATTTATGATAGTGTACCGAATTCTTTAAATGTTTTCCGCCATAACATCAGATTCGATTTCGTTTGAACTTACTCGTAATCAATTTAGTATTTTTTCATTACAGAAGTTGGGTTGACTTATTAATATAAAGAATGAATAAATACTCAAAAAAACGGCCAAGTGCGAGTCGGACTCGCCCATGAAGGGTTCCGTAGCAGCAAGTAACATAATATAAAAGTTCTAAAGGTAAATTGCGGTTTACGATTTATGACGTATTAAAAAAAAAACTATCTATGATAACGAGACCGCTATAGTTTTAATTTAAAGTACATACTTTGAGATATATACCACATTTTTTTCAGAATTATTTTAGTGATATTTCAAAGGTTACGGTGGGGGGACACCTCAAACTTTAACTTTGTATTAGATTATCTCAAGACTAGGGGGTTTGATCTACGAGTACATAGTTTCAAAGCAGTTTTTGTTGCATTTTAAAAGAACTTTTCAACGATACTCCACACGTTGGGGTTAGTCCAATTAATTTTTTTTAATTCACTTTTCGTTGTATGAGAGGGGGGCTGAAAAAAAACATTATTTCATAATTTTTAAAATCATCTTTTGGAACTTCAGTATCTATCTCTCCACCAATTTTAGTGACAATCAGTGCAGTAGCGGCTGAGTACGAGACCGGACGGACAGACAGACGAACGGACGGACGGACATGACGAAACTATAAGGGTTCCTTGTGGACTACGGAACCCTTAAAATGAATATCATTCGAATAAAAACTTGTTATTAGGTAAGTAGTAGTAGGCATACGTTATGCACTATTTATTAGATTTAAAGTTACATCAATAACGTGTACTTTTTAGTTTAAATTATTCATATCTAGCTACATGTGATGGGTAGATTGGTAAGCATTTATAGAAATGAAGTTGGTTTATACCATCTATCACGTGAGCTGTTTTACCGACGTGCGTCCATTAAGAAATTAGCAACTTAACTGGTGGGAATGAATGTTACTTAGGAGCATTGTCAATTTTATTATCCTTACCTAAATCAGAGAGATTTCCTTCGTACCTCTCTGCGACTTAGACTCCTTCAACGATGATATGAATGAACTCCTTCGAATGTCATTAAAACACCCGTTTCGTCACTTCCGAAGTGCTAGAATTCGCCGAGTCATATTATGCTCATCTAGGGGATGCGACGGCCGTCCCGTGAGAGGATGCCCTTCTGATTATTTCCAAACGGATACTGCGACTGATCGGATTTGATGCTTGAAAGAAGTTAGTTAGATTCTTCTTCTTCAGTATGGGTGTTTATCTATATATGTATTTATCATATAATATAGTATCGTTGAGTTAATATTCCATAACACAAGTTTAAAACTTACTTTGGGGCTAGCTTAATCAGTGTGATTTGTCCCTATATATTTATTTATTTTTATTTATTTATTAAGGTGTTACTTTGTGGAAAATAACAAGATGCTCTTCTACATGGTCTTTGATTTTTACGTAGGTAATTTCACTTTGTGTGAAACCAACAGTTATTCCGCACATGCAAATTTTATTTACAGGCTGACACCTAAAGTTACCTACTAATAATAAAAAAAAACTTGGAATGGGCGCTCCGGACTTCAATATCATCTGATGTTATAACTAATAGTCGGAATAAAAATAAAAGTAAGTACTTATTTATTTACAGGCCTAGGTAAATTTTTTATCTGTACTTTTGAAGCGCCCCGTAAATATTATAAAGTAAATAAACAAAAAGAATAAACTGCAAAAACGACCAAATTGTATAATAATGCAACCTTGCAACTGGTTTAGTATGATGTACCTATCTTTGTTCCTAACATACTGTAAATTGTAACTAAGCAAGAAGTGTGACAATGTGATATTGTTAACAAAAATAAAATGAGAACTTCAGTGGGCAGGGCAATTTGCTAAAAAAGTCTATCAACGATATTTTAAATAGGTACGAGTATTACTATAAGTATGTTATTTCCAGTCGCTATAAAACTTGATATCGTTTTACTATCAACACACATTTCTTAGTTCAAGCTCCTACTATCAAAACTAACAACGACCTACATCAGACACGCAATAACATTTCTTACGGAAACTACTTATTTGACACTGACCAACGTGACCCCAACTTTGACACGCCAACTCTTCAATTTCGTGTCACGAATGACTTTTTGTCACCCTTTGACATTTTCCAATTATAAATAAAAAAGTTACAAAAAAATGTACAAAAAGCAGAGTCACAGTCACACGTTCTCTGTGCCGGTGGTCAAATATAGAACTATTTTTTTTATACTGTAAATTGACATCGTAAAGAACCTCTAGTAGCGATATATTAATCCGTCCATCGACACAGAAAACTTGGTGTTTCTGTACCTACACTATAAAAAACCTGATCGATTTTTTATTCGCGCTTGATTTTATTTGCATTGTAAATCTTTTCACAAACTGGCCACAAAGAATTTCATCTTCGAAAATGTTTATATTTCGAATTGCTAGAAAATGTCATGAAACGTTTCAATAGACTGCGTTCAAACTTGGAATACATTCTAAGAATTACATTGATATTTCTTTTTACGCTTTCCGTTTAGAACAACTTGTGTATTTTGTTCATTGGTACCTGTCGTAGGTCTGTACCTAAGTTAAATTTTAACTAACTAAACAAGTCGCTTAAATATGACTAATAAAACTATAAAACTTCTGTATTATATTCAGTACATAATACTGAAACATTTTCCCTAATAAGATAAATCAATAAACATCTATAAAAATGGGTTTTCATAAAAAGTCGAATCAGGTGATCGGTCGACATAAATGAGTGCCAATTCTTTTAGTACTTATTTCTCTTTGTGCTTAGCCTTTAGAAAAGCTATATAAAAAATAAAAGGAACACTAGATATTAATTGAAGAAAATGTATTAGGTATCTCTAAGGTTCTATATAGGTGTATTAAGTAAAATAAACTCATCAACCTTGCAATCAAATCAAGGAAACACATACATATCTCCGGATCCCAATCTGCGATAAGAAACAGTAATATCAATAATCCTAAGCGTAATAAGCCGATGACATTTCATTTCCTACGTCAACTATCACCCCTCTTTTATTTGGTTATAATATCCTTTGACGCAAATAAAGAGGGTAGACATGCGACCATCTGAGAATAATCGATTTACGAGTAGCTCACATAGACCGTAATTCACAGTTGCCTTTAGTTAAATTTTTACGTTTAAACTCTGATATCAGTGTCGAGGCCACCTTTATTTTTTATGGAATCTTAGACTAAATATAATGTTAGGCTTTTTAAATAGATTATAATAAAGGTATTTAAACAATTGCGTGTTGCCACAAAACACTAATTAGAATAAAAACTACCTGTAATTTTTATTCCTGGTCAATTTCTCTCCCACTTAAACAATAATTGTGTAACTATAAAGATATCGTTAAACACACTTTGATAATTAGTGTCAAACAAAACATACTGAAACTATTTTAAAGGTGAATTCAGTTTTTGCTTTCCATACATACTCGGATCAGCTGATCAGTCAACTTGTATGGGAGCACAGGCCGGAATCTCCTAAGGTACGCGCAATATGCGTCCCCGTTCCCCGTCCCCGCACCTCTCTCCCGTTTTCGCCTCGATGACTTACGTTGGCTCATAAGAACCGGGGGAGAGGTGCGGGTGCGGGGAACGGGGACGCATATTGCGCGTACCTTAGGAGATTCCGTTCTGTTTACTCTTACTGTATTCTGTGATGGAAAGCCAATAATTATTTTTCATATTTCGATATATGTTACTTGGGGGAAATTGTTCAGTACCATGGCCAGAATCTACCCTTAAAATAGTTTAAGTATATTTTGTACGTTGTATACTCGTACTTTCATTCATATTTTATTTCTAATTTTATTAACGATTTTACAAAATAAATGAAGTAAATTTTCTTTGTAATACGATACGAAATTCGTACGAATCACAATACAAATTGTTCGGAATTCAAGTTATTCTGCTACAATTTTTTTATTTGTGTCTTGGGTGACACAAGATGGCGATATTGCATCGTTTAGTTAATGGGAGCCTAGGTGTTGTTTGCTATGCTAATACTATGCATAGGTTGCACAAATTAATCGACTTTCAACTTGGGCAGGGTTTGACGATTTACTGGGGTATTTGCTGAGAAATAGGACAGGCATTACAGTTTTACCTAAACTTTTCGACCTACACACAGGGTTATGTGCAATAAAATGACTTGTCTTCTGGTACAATAAAATCCATCCAAACTTCTGCTTGAAAAAATATTTTCAACTTGTGTCGTGCGTGACACATTCTAAGAAAAAATATTTTTAGTGCAGTTTATGCTAAAGACAGGTATTCGATTTAATGATTTCCTCTGTAATTTTTGAGTTTTAGTTCCTTATTTATTTATTTTTACACATATACAAATTTTAATGTTACAAGTACATCAGGCGGACTTAAAAACACATTCTCTTACCTTTGGATTGAATGGAGAGCGTATGTGGGTTAACACAAAGAAAACATAACTAAAATTTAAAACATACCAATGAAAAATTCATACTAAAAAATATTTTAATTATAATATATATATATATATATAAGTAAATAATAAATACTTCATCCAATTAATTATTATTATTTTTTGTTTACCTTTATTTTTATTCAGAAAGAATATTAACAAATGAATTAAAAAAAGAAGAAAAAACTAACTAAAACTATTATTATTATTATTTACTTGAACATTTGCATTCTTTTTTTTTCGAAAATATTATTCTGTCTGACTATCTACTTAATCAATCGTTATGAGATCTAAGAAAAAGTGCGAACAATTTGAATACCTCGTAAGTGACCATGGGCCCCGGGGACGCCCCGGTTGACTAACCCTGGGTCAGATATCCGCTTTTAAAGAAAACTAGCCGCCCCTAGCGAGGGGAAGAAAAACTTTTGTGAAAAGTAACTCCCGGCCATTTGCAGGCGTTAGATCGTGAACTTGTGATGTAGGGTCTGACTTAAATGACTTTTAGGTTAGCTAGGTGCTAGTTAATTTTAAGAAATCAATTTCAAGCGTTGGAAATGGGTTTGAAAAGGCTTAAATAAATTTTCTATTGAGAAATTTAAGAAATCTATTGGATTTAATAAGGCTCTAGGTATAGAACAAAATACATTAACGAAATTTGATACAATTAAATGAATTAATAGTACACATAAATATTATTCTTATCAATTATTGATATTTTTATAAATTTAATCTAAAATTCATACACCCAAACTCAAGTACTTAAAAGTTTCCATTATAATCTTAATACCTTGTAACGTCTCCGCTACATCTTTCATAACCACATAATAACCACTCATAACCCTAAACTGCCGTTCAAATTATCAAGCACGCATTGTTGTGGCATTATATCCCGTGTAGTAAAGTGGCGCAGTCGGTAGGACCACTTTAGTGACAATATGACGTGTCATATTTGTCATAGCCTAAAGAAATTTATTATGACGGGTTTAATTCTTCTGAAGAGAGTTACGTGTGAGATTTTTATTGAAATACTGTACTACTTTTGGGTAGATAATAATATGCTTCTTATAGCTAAAATGTCTAGCGATCAAAGGTTTCCGAATCATTAGTTACCTATTTAATGACTTTTCTCTAAAATCAATTTTCCGCGTGTTTTTTTTTTGTTTCCTAAAAATAGTTCCATAACGAAAGTGGTGGCAGACCTAGAACGAGGTGGTAGGACGAACTGATAAATTTTGAAGGGGATTGGAATGAGAGAGCTAAGAACAGAGATGATTGGAAGCGTGAAGGGGAGGCTTTTGCCCAGCAGTGGGAGATAGATAGCTAAGGAAAAAAAATGTAAACTCGTGTAACAAATTAATTAAATAAAGTAACATGTATAATTTATTTATAAGCATTTTTTTCAACTAAATTTAGAAAGGTACACTTTATTTATCCACCAACAGTATTTTATCTCACCTTTTAATAATACCTAACACCTCACTTCTAATCGTCACATTGACAATCAATGCCCCACAATAATAAAAGATGTTTAGACATATCGCCATTGAGGCGTAAATGCTCCAAAATTCCCAGGCCTAAACGACCGCGGATTATTGCGCTATCATTTGAAGGGTTAATCGTAAAGGTGTCAAACCCTTCAGCGCAGACAGTTTTATTAAAGAGGTTGAATGGATCTTTTGCTACCTGTATTGAACTTTAATCTGTATTTCTTCCTTTAATTTGTATTTACCTATTGATGTGGTTTTGAACTGTGTCTGATTGTATGCCTAACAAGACATGAAGGAACGTTACACATGCCAGCCATTTATTACCTAATGAATGAATGAGATTCAATATAGTTTTCACCTTGGTTAGTGTTAGCCAGAATGAGCGATTTTTACTTACGTGAAAAAAATCAGGTGTGGCAAACATTTTTATCGTAGAGCCTAATTGAAAAATTTATTGATTAGTTGTAATCAACGCAATAATTATTTACATCAATCTTATTTTCATGTAACATTGTTAGCTTTTCTTTCCAAAATCAAAGCAATATTTTCATACAAAACATCACAAACAATAAAGCAGTCCTCATAATGCAATATAAAACTGTCAACTTTTCAACACGTAACACAATCGCGTAGAAATGAAATTCCTGTCATAGTGACGCACCAGGGCCCTTTGGGAGCGCTAATTTTCCTACCGGGCGCAACTCAATTTGTCCGCACACATTAACCGTAACTACTGCGTCGCAAGCCCGCTGGACGCCTTTACGACTATTCCAGAGTTCGATTCTGGACTTTTTTCCCTCTGTCCTATTTCAATTTGCAAGAAAATTCTTTTAACATTCATCCTACAAACGGAAGTGGATCTTAACACTCTTGTTTTACAGTCGGATTTCGGTTGACGACTATCCAAACCTTCTACTTTTTGTTACTAATACACACCAATCATCACTGACCAGTGATGCTTAACTTTTTGTACGATTTTAGTGTTAGATGCGTAGACGTTTGGGTTGAATTTTAGATAGCTGTTGGAGAGGGGTCAAAACGTTAGTAGCGTATTGCTGGTTCGATTCCCAGGTGTACGGGGCGTCGGCGGGACACGTACGTGTACACTTAAAGACAGCCACTTCTAAGATGAAGGGAGGTCCGTCATAAAAATTGGACAGAACAAAAACGTTGGAGTAGACTGACTGGATATTCAATAAGTATTTCAAATATACACCTAGTTTTACTACAAATAGAGGCCACATAGAGGATGTATAATGTTAATAAATAAATACATACATAGTTATGAATAAGGATATATTTATAGATCCATATGTAATGAATGAATGTTAATGTGGAGTGTACATAAGTATATCGTTCACAAAATAATTGTTAATATTTTTTATTTCTTTATTTATTTAAAAAAACTTTATTGTACATCAGCGATAGTTATACATAATAAAATAAAAATTTAATAGATAAATTTAATAAATTAAATTATAAGGACCGATTCTTCATATCATACGTAATTGAACACAGATTTACAAAAAAGATACTAGCAACACTTCAACACATTCATATTTTTTACGACTATTTCTAACTTTTCCTCAATAACAATCAAATTAAGACTGTAAGATAATTTTTACGTCTAAAAATTTGTTGCACAAATAGCGTTTTTAGTTTTGTACTATAAAATTGTCGTTATATTAGTGTGATCACAATTTATTATCCATTTCTAAATAAAGTGAGTAACACAACAATGCACTTCAAAAAGATCGCAGTGACAGTCCAAGAACGAGCGGTCTGAAAGAGCTAGAGTAGATATCCTTAGCTACAGAAGGGGACTACTTACCCATTTAGCTGTAAAAGTCCGGAATGCGTCATAAAAACCATTAGATTCGGCTCCTGAGTGAGACTCGAGTGGAAAACGGAATCTCAGTTCCATTTCCGTAAAAATCGAACGTGCGATAACAATATTTTTGTTTTTCCTTTTGGAGTTCGAAGGTTTTGCTCCCCTGGCTTGATTCTACTTTGTTTTGTGTACTTCAATTTTAAATTTACTTTTAAAGGTTTTTTTTGCAACAATTGAAAAAAAAGAGTTAATAGCATCACAATAAATAAATTATGTAAGTGTTTTTGTTTTGTAGCACTTTGTAATTAAAGCATTATTAGGATGCTATTTGATCTAGACTACTTTGTGTGCTTCTGCTGGTGGCGGAGTAGTCTAGATCACATAGCATGTAACTTTGACTTCTGCAAAGTAACACATGAATTCCATTAACTAGTATTAATTAGTCACTAAATAGGAAAATTAAAATTAAACATTTATCCTGATATTATCTATTGATATTAAAGTTTTTTTTTTTCATATTAGATTTATTTAATTGACACAAAGATTAATTAAATAAATTACCTCCATATTTGTTTGATTTTTTAAACTTTTTATAACTACCTAAGTATATTTCTATCAAAATAATATAGACCTTCTTCTTGTCTGACGTTGACAAGAAGAAGGTCTATAATATTGTCTATGGCTAAGCAATATCAGAGTCATAGCTCACGATCACCGTAATCCAACCTAACCATATATCATACGGTAATTGACGTAGGATATTAGCAGCCAGTGTAGTTATTAGGAGGGGACCGGTCAAATTAACACCGTGGGCTAAATAGCTATTATTGCGCTTCTTTTATTCTGTGAGGGTTGACATGTCTCGTCGTATATTTTTGTTCCTAGGGTAAAGATACCAGAATTAACACATATTATTAACACGTAGTATTAATTCAAGCGATGTCTTCTTTAAAATTTAGAACAGTACTTTTGGCGACGACAGGTTTTATTCTGACTATGGGGTCAAAATGCCCCGTGTTCCCTTAGTGGGGCTTAAATATTATTTATAAAGTACAAGCTGGTGGTTCATTAAGTTCTGTTTGTTATGGTTACTAATGTAGAGTCATGTGTAGACATGGGTAACTCCGGATTCGAATATTTAAATGAGCCGATTTATCAACAGGAGCCGATACCCGTATTGAATCCCGGTAATCGTCATCGGCTCCCGCGAGTTATTGAGTCCGCACCGATCTTAGTCCCGCAGGGAATTGGCGCAGGCCTATCGGGTCGCGAGCCGCGAGCCGCGTTTCGGCTCCACCGCGTCTCGGGAGGAATCGGGAGTCGGGAGTTAATATTATTCTGTATTGAAACCGGTACCAGAAAGGACGTCTTTATTCTGTAGATTCAATAGGACTCGGACCTCGGAGCTGGAGCCGATAAGGGAGTAGGAATCATTAAGGTGAGTCGGTACCGGATGCGGAGTAAGATTAAGTGAGCCGAAACTCTCGAGATTACCCATGTCTAGTCATGTGTCCATGTTAGACGGTACCTTAGCTTCATCATCATCTGCTATTAAAAACCTATTGCATAAGCATAAGCCTCCATTTATCTGCGCCATTCTGTTCTGCCACGGGCCAGTGATCCAATTTTTCCCAGCGACTTATCTTAAACTGCCATATTTCAAAGATCTTCTTTATTGGCCAATATACTAAATATATGAATTAGGTAAGTACTGTTTTTGCTATGGATTAAGTAGTTTTTTATTTATTGTATTTTTGTACATCTAAGTAAATACAAGTTCTTGACTGACACCTTGCGGAAAATCCAGCTAGACAAAAAAATATAATACATAGATATTTAAAAATACCTGTTCGTCTATAGCCGTAAGTATCCCGGTAAAAGCTAACAAACTAAAGCGATAATTCAAAAGATCGCAACAGGCAGGGGAGTTCAACCCTCGGTCAGTGTAAACTTTAAACAATGTTACCCGATTACGCCGCAACTGACCAAAGCTACCCCTCAAAACATTAAATCAAGGGCAATCGTTTACTCGTTTTATACTTTAACTGTTTAGCCTTTATCGGCCAGTTTCATCTAGAAAGGGTTTTCTTTATTTTTAAGAATTATTAGTCCCAGTGCTGTAGTTATGTTCTGATAACGTTTTAGTAGTTCCTTTAGAGGGACTTACCCGATTTTTAAATTTAGATAAGGAACGTTTTTTAGATTTTACTGTATTCCAATAATATTATACCTACACATGTCAAATGTATTTTCTAATGAGACACTGGAATTGCTTTTCCATTAAATGTAAAAATAAATATATGCGTTTTAGGAAAAGTTTACCTATGTGAGTTTCCGAATATCTACCTAGCTAAAATCGTTTCAAAAAAGCTTAAAATTTTTAATAAATAAAAACTCTTGACCTTTGTGGCGTGCAGCAAAAAGCCAACGTGCATCAAAATTCGAAGGTCAGCACCCTTAAACCAAGAAAGCCATCAAACTCGTGTCTGTCAACACGTATAAACAAAAGAATAAAGATGCCACTTCAAAATGGCCTTACTCAGGTGCCAATAAACCTTCGGAGACGGTAATCGCACGCGGTCGTAAAGTCGGCCATCATCGGTTCGCTTACGGTGCAGGAAAGGTTTAACACCACTGCCCGTAAATTGACGTTTTCGCTGTTTCATTAGGTATTAGTAGTTTATTTGCCCTTTGGGTTCTTGCCCAAATTGGGTGTTATTTGTTCGTGTGTACAACGGGTAGTTATAGTTATGAGATTTTTTTTTGTGTAACATGTAGAAGTACCTTTCTAGGTACCTAGGCAGGAATAGATTTTTGTCAACCTTGTAAGTTTCACTTTACCAGACTGCACCGTCTTCATGTGGAAAAAAACAACGAAATTTTAAAATATTTTTAATAATAAATGTTACCATGGCACACAGCAGCAATAATATTGACTATAGAAAATATGTAATAAATTTTATTCCTCTAATCCATTTGAATTAACGTGAATATACATATTATATCGAGTTAATATTAACATTGTACTTCACAGCGTTTTAATTTATCAGTGACCAGTATCAAATTGAATATCTAAAAAACGAATAAATTTAACGCTGGCAGGAAACAGACAGGCATCTCACCTCGAAAATGTAAATGTTCCATGTTTGAAATGTAAATGGCACAATAAAACAGTGGCTCTCATTAGCAGCCCCGCCCCCGGGGCGTGGCGGGCGTGGCTGGCGGGACTCCCACCGAAATTATGGGAATTTTTCCCAATTTCCATAGTGTGTAAAAATATGAGAGGTTTTATTGAAAATACATATGTAGATTTATGTAGTCTCGGGTACGACGGATCTCTGGCATAGGATGAGAGAATTTTCACGATATTGAGGCTCGTAGGTATATTATTTAATAAAGTCAATGAGAAAATATTTATTTAGTATGGACTGGGTTTTAATTTTGTGTGTTTTTATCTGTGACATAAAAAGTTAAATTAAATATGGTATCTAAAGGTAAAACTACAAATACCTATTGTCGAATAAAAATACCTAGAATTTTTACGTAGGTAGACATAAATTCTATCACGTAGTATATTACAAAAAACAATTTAACCTCAAGCCAGATGACAGCGATTAAGCGATTCAAAAAATATTTACTTCACATAATTTAATTCACCAAAGTTTAATTATCCAAACTAAGTAATATTTATAACCTAATTCAAAGAGATCAAAGACATTGAAATCTAACCTCAATCTTCTTTTACAGCATCCTCGAACTCCGAAAAGAAAAAAGTCGAGACGCAGCGCGTTCAAGACGGGGGAAGGAGAACTACGAGTTCTACGAGCTAGCGAAGATGCTTCCCCTCCCGGCAGCCATCACCAGCCAGCTGGATAAGGCTTCGATCATAAGGCTGACCATTAGCTACCTCAAGTTACGGGACTTTTCGGGCCACGGTGACCCCCCGTGGAGCAGAGACCCCCCGCCGACAAGTAAGGCCTTGAAAGGTTGGTGATCACTGACTTTTTCATTTGTAAGTATTAGTTTCTAAAGCATGCTTAGTTAATTAAGTTGCTTATACTACTAAATACTTACCAAGGCCGCTGATCGGTAATTTTGTTTGCTTATGTCCAGCTGTGAACATTACACGGCCGTCTAATGACCTAAATGATTGCTAATTCTACTCATTTATCAACTCTAGCTTTGTGGGACAAAATTTCTTTGAAATCTTACAGTATACTTACTATCTATCACGTCTTTATCCCTCATGGCCAATGGGGAAACAGTATTTTGGGCCTTGTGGCTCTAATCAGACAGAGCCCAGGGCTGCAGGACCTAAAGGCTACTTTAAGTGTGACTGTGGGCGAGAAGATGGAAAACGGAATCAACATAGTAATGGATTGCTAGCTGCGTCGCCTATTAAGACCCCGAAAAATTTATGTATGGCCTTAACATGATTTTTTGACATATTGAGCGAAAAAAAAAACAATACAAACTAAGCTAATTAACTATATACGTATAAACTAAACCTAAAAATAAAGTGCTTATGCCAAAACAAATTCAATATTTTCTTAAAATTGATATAGCTACCTTAACTGAGTCAATTTGAACCACAGTTTACCTACTACCTATTTTGTCTTATTGTTTTATTATTCTCTTCCAAAATGTTGTGTCTCATTCAATTGATTGAATTTTAACCGCCAATCAAGCATATTGTCGTTATTAACCGTAGCCAAACTAAATTCTCCAAACCAAGTTACTACCCCTGTAGAGTTATGCAAAATGGCGCTAGCTTTAAAATAACGGAGGGTAGACAAATCAGATTTTCCTTCGTCAAGGCATTGTCTGTTAACTGCGTTAGGACGCCCTCGCACAGACAGACAGACAGTTGTACTATTGAAGTAACTAGTCATTGAAAGAGAGCTATTAAACGCAACGTTTAGGTATTTAAAAAAGTGAGAAGCTTTATTAAGAACTCTTACCTTTTCCCTCCATATTTTTTTTACAGTAAAGTTTTACAGTTGGCAGTAGGTTAGGAAACCAAAAATTATGCCGACACCGAGGGATTTCATATTTTTATAAAAGACTCTTTCTGAAATATGGCGATCTATTTAACCTTAGTACCTTTTTAATTAACATTACCTTAAGTGTCTATAATTCTAGGGACTAATTCAAATTAGTTCAGTAATCAGAAGTACGAAAAAATACTCGTGTAAAACAAAACCACACTTTACTATCAAGTCATTTTAAATTGGCAAACAAAAGACTGAAGATTTACATAATAAAGAGGCACATGTGTGTAAAACAAACGTTTATTTTTTGGCATCGAATAGGCGATATTATTTGAAGTATTGCGGAGAATCAGCGTCCCCAAGGTGCATTTATTTGCGTGCACGCTTCGGTAAATAATGTGCGTGATTTACTTAGCATTGTAACGTTTTTTGTCCATTAGAAAATGGTTCCGTACCACTCACTGGGCGAGCATAAAAACTGACTTTATTAAATTTTTTCATCACGATCTTAAAAATTTTAGGTTTTATATTTTTTGTATTTTAGAGCTTGAAAGAAGGATGTTTATAAATTACGGTGTCGTATTGTTTACTCGCACGTTGTAAACTGCTAGCTTTACTTGTAAAAATACAGGCTCCAATAAAATATACTGAAACTATTTTAATGCTGAATTCAGTCCATGATACTGAACAACTCCCCACTACACATACATATATATCAAAATATGAGAAATAATGTTTAGCCTGCCAAACAAGTTGACCTATCAGCTGATCCGAATTTCTATAGAAATCGAAATATTGTTTTTCATATTTTGATAGGTAGCAGTAGATAAGGTATGCGTATTCCTTAGGTAAAGTTGTTCAGTATCATGGACTGAATCTGAATCTACCTTTAAAATAGTTTCAATATAATCTGTTAGATGTTTTATATCAAGTAGGTACTTACAATACAATTAAAGTAGGCTTATTAAGTCTTTTTTTGGTTACATGGTTATTTCCTATATACAAAAAAAAAATAATAATAAATAAATACCACGTAACCAAAAAAGTAGTAAAAAAAAAGACAATTTTGTGTCATTTCAAATAAAATCAAAATTTTTCATGTAATCAGCCTATAACTCATTCCGCTGGAGGAACCTTGACAAAGCGCTTTTTTAACACACACTGCTCCAAAATTCGTAACAAGTGTACCAATAAAACACCCCTGACAAATCCAATTTTGGCCCCTAATGCGCTTAATACGACCACAGGGCGAATCACTACATACGCCACTGTCATTTTAACTCAATTTTCAAACCTTCCTACTCCTGTATTCAAATAAAAATATTCGAGACAATAAAACATGAGCATTTGGGGGTTTCAAAATTGTCTCACAAAATACTTTGGGGTTAAATTCTCAAGTTTCGAATACACTCACGTAAGCAATAAAGAATTGAAGGGAATTCTAGTAAATATTCTCCGGTATGTCCCCGATATTGTCGCATTGTATTTCAAAATCAGTACTTATCGATAATTTACAATGTTTTGTTTTTGAAATTGGATAAATCATAAACTAAACTAAACATTAAAATTCGAGTTTGTCTTTAAAATTTTCTTAACCTTTAAATGATTGGACTGACTTTTGATTGAATTAAATGTTTTTATAAATTACACGAAAACAAAGGATATTAATTTTTTTAGTTGTTAGCAAGTCTCAATTAAATACCTATGTTTGCAAAAATACTTATCTCATTTTATACATATAACACATTAATTAAAAATTACAACACAAAAGCGGATTCATGGCAGCAGGTGAAAAATGCAAGTGTCCATAGCTGTTACGGTTCAAGAGATAGAGTGGACGGACAAACAGCGGAGTCTCAGTAATAGTGTACCGTTGTTGGCACGGGCTTCGGGCTAATAAGTAAACAAACGACTGTTTAAAAATAAAGTCCGCAAAAATAACAAGATTACTAAAGTCTGTCAACGGCAAAATTGTAAAAGACACCGCGGCTATTAAAAATATTAATTAATGCGCGAAGGGCGTCCCCCACTGTAACAATACGCGGCGAATTGGGCCAAAATTTTTAATCTAATCAATTAACAATCAGTGCAAGCGATATACCGCTTGTTAGTGACTGCTTATTTGCTCTACGTGACTTGGTTGGTTTATTCAAATGGGGTTCGTTTTGGTTACGTCTTTTAATTGGTAACATTGCTGTCTTTGTGTAAAGTTTGTGGGTTTTGTGCTGATGAATCATGCCATATGACAAGTAGGTACATACATTCTTGCTTATATTAAAGAGCCAAGCCTTTTAAGGTGCCGTGTTGTAGAAAAACAGACGCAATGGACATTTTATATAACGTCTAACAAAATATACTGGAACTATTTTAAGGGTGAATGCAGGCCATGACACTGAACAACTTTCCTCAAGAAACTTATAGTATTGTAATATAAAAATTATTTTTGCTTTCCACACAAACTTGGATCAGATGATCGGTCAACTTATAATATAGATTTTTTTTTATATTTCGGTTAATTTTCTTGGGGAAAGTTGTTCAGTATCATGGACTGAATTCACCCTTAAAATAGTTTCAGTATATTTTGTTAGACCCTGTATTTATGGACCTTTACCTTTACAGTTTGTTTTGTTGTTTTTCTGATAGGTAGTTGTTTTGTTTTCTAATTAAGTTACAAATAAAATTAAACTTTGCTGAAAAATTTCCTCAGATTTTTTATTTCATCTAAAACCAATTTATGAGCTCCGTACTTGTCATATAGGTATAAGTAAAATTTACAGTCTATTTACAAAGGCTTAAATTTATTTTATCACTTAATGTGTCTACCTTCTTAATTTTATCACAGCAGGTGTCACTTCAAATTAAATAGATACCTATTAGATCTAAATAACTTTATCTAGTTTAATCGTGATCTCAAATTTATCATGCACTCGATTTTAAATGCTTACATTCAAAAACCTACTCCGATTTAAAAACTAATGAAACTTCACTAACTTAAACTGTTAAAAACATACATCGCCTTTTTTGTACTGCAAATCAAACGCATAGCTTTTGCCCGCATGCAGTGTATGACGAATCGGATGCAGATTGCGTTAACTACGTGCACCATAAATGATAAGCAACTTAATTTCCAGTGCAAATTGTCTGGTTAATCGAATGACAGACCATGTCGGTTGTCAGTGACAGGCTAAATAATCTCTAGCTAGATATATTATTTGTTGCTGGTAAATTAGTACTGTGATTCTAGCATTTATAGCTCTATCTTGGAGTGGAGTTTTATTTTGGAGTACAAAGTCCAAATAAATTTCATAAAAGCGCATTTATTACAAAAAGCAGATCATTTAATTATAGTTTGTCGAAGTACTTACCACATATTATTTTAATTTGTAAAGTTTTTTGATTGTATTCCCTTTTTAACCGACTTCAAAAAAAGGAGGAGGTTCTTAATTCGTCGGAATCTTATGTTTTTTTTTATGTATGCTTCCCGATTACATAAAGACGCCTGGACCGATGTGGAAAATTATTTTTTGTTAAAAGAGAAAACTTGTCAAGCGGTCCCATAGGAATTTTATCAAAATCGATTGTGCAGTTAGGTGTTGAAGTCGGTTTTTAGTTTTGAAAAAATATGAAGAATAAAAGAAAATGGACACATTTTTCTTGAAAATGAAATTTTTCCGGAAAGACCGAAGTATCTATTTGCACGTTAAACCTCTGAAACTGGGTATAGCCAGCGAAAAAACGTGCAAATTCTCAGACTCCAGACGAATTTGGGGAGAAAATTCGAATCCGAAATAGAACCTGTGTAATATATCACAATACGTTGCAAAGACAAGGCAGATAAATTCGACAAATTAACTTCGGGGTAAACACATGTTTTGTTCCCATATTGCCGCGTGGTGGCAGCACGGTTGATTTATAGCAGTGGGGCGGCAGAGCTCGAGACGGACAGACGTGTGCTGGTAGCGGTGTTAATATTTCATGATCAATTTTAAATCAAATCTTCTTTATGAATAATTGAACATAAGCTAAATTTTTCATAGATATGAATAACAGCACGTCCTAGAAAAATATGTAATTTATAAATTACTTAAAGGTTATTTAACGGCTATAATGTGTAACAAAATGTACCTACTGAAACTATTTTAAGACTAGATTCAGTCTATAATACTGAACCTAAAGGATCATATATCGAAAAATGCTTTTTTTAAATTCTACACAAACTAGGATTACAAACTAGGATCAACTGATCAGTCAACTTGTAAAGGAGACTAAAAATAAATTTTCGTATTTAGAAATTTGTGTTGTGTATATTGTATTGTATTGTACTATTTTATTCCGCAATACGGCAAGGGCTTTTAAGTTAGTTGTCAAACTTTAAATAAGTTGATGAATAGTTAGCAAAATTTACGACAAGAACCTATAACCTAAACTAGAAAATAACATTCCCTTGACCAGCGGAACTAGCGTTATAATTCACGTGCGCAATACTAGCTCCCGTAAATCATGGACGCACATCTGCCGACGAAATAGAAAAATAACAATAAATAAAGGGAATATGTCGGGCACCGCGACACGGGCGGGCGACGTGCTAGTGAAGATGGTTATTTGTTATTGTTTACCATTTTCTTGTGGAAACATAATATAGCCACTATTTGTACATTTCCTTTTTTATTTTGTTTTCACCGACAAGAGCATAGGTCTTAAATACAGGGTTATTTTTAATTAACCGGCAACCTTTTTGGAGCAAGTTCAGTCCTTGATACTGAACTACTTTCCATAAAAACAATTATTGAAAAACAAAAAATATTTCGACTTTCCATACAAATCGGCGCTAAACCAAATGGATTTTGTATGGGAGGACAATTTTTTTTTTTCGTTTTTCTATAATTGTAACCCTGTATAGATAGATAGTCGTTATCCACAACAAAATTAAAAAATATCAATTAATAAAGAAAATGTGTTAGTAGATGTTTATTTTCTTTGTTAGAAAAAATAATAAACATAATTAAGCGATATAGGATACATAATATTTTTTTTCATAATTATTAATTTCTAGCTGTTAGTTTGTTTAAGGTAAAATATAAAAATAATCATAAATAAAGGGAATATGTCGGGCAACGCGACACGGGTAGGTGACGTACTAGTGAAGATGGTTATTTGCTTTTGTTTACCATTTCCTTGTAGGAAAATAATATAGGCAATAGTAATACATTTCCTTTTTATGTTGTTTAATAATTCATTATTGATTACTTGTCATTATCTGCGACTGCGACAAAATAAAAAAAAACCAAGTAAGTAATAAAGGAAATGGGTTAAAAGGTGTTTATTTTATTTTGTTAAAAAAAGAAAATAATTTCATAAAGGAACAAATATATTTTTAGTCGATATAATATAGATAACATTTTTTCAAAATTATTAATTACTAGCTGTTACCCGAAATAAAAAATAACTATAAATATAGGGAATATGTCGGGCACTTTGGTTAAGGCGACATACTAGTGAATATGATTATTCGCTTTTGTTTACCATTTTCTTATAAGAAAAAATAATATAACTGATATTTAAATGATCTTTTTTTATGTACCTAATATGTACTAATTAAAATAAGTAAATATCAATTAACTTTATTAAGTGCTTATACTTACCAATATTTATCGATATATAATTCTTTATAAATCAAGAACAAAAGTTGGTGATGTAAAGAAGTACGACATTAGTTACAGATAATACAAAAATAATATGGTTTACTTACTTAGATTTTCTTGGACTCGATCGAACTCACTTTTGTGTCCAAATATTTAGGCACAAAAGTTTTCTCGTAGCATTACCTATTCCCACGTATGGGGTGACAACGTAAGCATTTAATGCGATCCTGCTGGGTTCATTATACCCCGGATTAACGGAAGGGTTAGCTTATTGAGTCGCCGGATTTCCGAGATCCGGAGTTTTCTAAGGTAAGGAGTTCGGTTAATGAAGGGGTGGATTCGGATTAGGAGCGTATAAGTGATAAGATGAAACGTCCTACTGTTTCGTTTGATTTATATAAAGCCATTCGGTTAAATCATCCAGATAAGTCATGTTTATTGGGTTTTTTACTACTACCTATCTTCGGCGACTATAGATTGAAAATAAATGCTGTAATGCGACTAACTTTTATTGTGGTTCGAATATAATAATACTAATAGCGATCACTAGACACACGGACTTTACATGTTATGAAAACCTTCCACAATAATTTCTCAATACCATATTATTATTGAAAAGTGCATCAAATTTCATCCTGTCTTTAAGCAAACACAAACAGATAAGTTAATGAAAATTCTATATGATTGATAACTACCAATAAAATTGGTAAAATTAGGTATTTATTAGTAAAAACATTATCGACATCGATTAAGTCTTTAAAACAGGCTCTAGTCGAATACCATTCGATTAAATCATCCAGATAAGTCATGTTTATTGGGTTTTTTACTACTATCTATCTATTGGTAAAACACTACACATAAACATATGTAGGTAAATATTTAATTGTAAGGACGTATGAATTTATTGAAACATTATAGACATTTATATATATAAGTATACAGACGTGCCTCCTGCGCGTGTTTTTCTGTACACACTACACAAAAACGTCTACACAAAATATATTTTGTTTATATATACACAAGACGACTCCAGCTCAGGTATAAACATAAAATCGACAAATTTTGTGTAGCGAAACAATTATGTTTTGTGTAGAGGTTTGAGTGTAATGTGTACAGCGAAACACGCGCAGGTGACACGGCTGTATACTTATCTATATAAATGTCTATAATGTTTCAATAAATTCATACGTCCTTACAATTAAATATTTACCTACATATGTTTATGTGTAGTGTTTTACCAATAGATAGATAGTAGTAAAAAACCCAATAAACATGACTTATCTGGATGATTTAATCGAATGGTATTCGACTAGAGCCTGTTTTAAAGACTTAATCGATGTCGATAATGTTTTTACTAATAAATACCTAATTTTACCAATTTTATTGGTAGGTATCAATCATATAGAATTTTCATTAACTTATCTATTTGTGTTTGCTTAAAGACAGGATGAAATTTGATGCACTTTTCAATAATAATATGGTATTGAGAAATTATTGTGGAAGGTTTTCATAACATGTAAAGTCCGTGTGTCTAGTGATCGCTATTAGTATTATTATATGCGAACCACAATAAAAGTTAGTCGCATTACAGCATTTATTTTCAATCTATAGTCGCCGAAGCGCCATTTTTGTGCGTCCCTTCCCGGTGCATCCCAATCATCGCCAGTTCTATATTGACACTACGTGTCCCGAATGCGGATCGTTTCCCGGATTTTGCAGCTATTTTTATTTCGTATCGATCCGGTCTGTCGGACCCCGCGCGCCGTTCAAGGGTTGTCCGGCCGTGTAATTGCCCAGTTACAATTCATTACTATTCGCTACCGTGATTTTTTGGTATTTTTCGCTTTAGTGGAATCCGATTGGATTTTTTTTAGTTTTAGAAGAGTGAAGTAAAATCTTGTTCTTAAATTGTTTCAGTTTCAGGTATTTTTTTTAGAGTTTCGTGCTGGTATTCAAGAGAAAAAAAAGTAGAATGTTTGTGCTAACCAACTTCTCTCTAACTCTTCCCACGTAGATTGTAAAAGCTTAACAAAGGACGAGAATCTGAATTACTTCATAGGGCGATGCTGTAAGCAAAATATAAAATACTTACTTGTAACATAATAAAACTAAATAAGTAAGTATCATGTTTTATCAAATTCACGTACAATTTCAAAGTTGATCAGTTGGCCAAAGTTGTCAACGTATAAGTCCATTTTATAATAGTTTTTATTGAATACTGTATATTTACTGGCTATTATTCCCCTACATTAATTTCTACAGCAGATCAGTAAGAAAAGTAATTGAATAACAAATGGAACTTTTTGTTCTTTTGTAATCGTACGAAAGGAACTTGTGGGTTGCATCTACTCTATTTCATCTGGTCCAGTTTCGATTTTCGTTTGTGTAAGCTGCCTACAAGCTGCCTAAATGCATCTGACATAGCTTGACGACTGATATACAATGACTACAGCCGCGACCTTCCGAAGCATGGAAAACTCGAGAATTTTTTATACCATTTGTCACCCATCCAAGTGCGGCCCTCTCCCGGTGTCGCTTAACTTGCGAAAGGGCTAGTAATGCGTACTCCCGCCGCGCCGCCCAGGCCACCGAACTCCTCAAAATCGAATCTTGTCCAGTCAGAGTCATCCCTCAGAACAAAAGAAAACTTTTCCCCTAAAAATAATACAAGATGGTGTTGATTGGCACCCCTGGGGCATTTGACCTAGCATTTGTAATGAAGAGTTACTGCCCTTTGTAGACGATGGCTATCGACTGATGATTAAATAGGATTTCAAAAATATTTTTGAATTAATGAAATTATTTAAATCATACCTTACGCCATTTACACCTGCAAGAAAAAGCCAGGGAAAGATTACAAAAAAATTACACACTACTAAGAGTTGTATTAAAGAAAGACATAAAATGCAAAAAAAAATTGTATAAACGTATGGTATGTGACCATACCATTTCGACGTTTAATATCACAAACGGAAAATGCCAACTCTAGGTGAAATTCCAAATATAATACTCAAATCGCTTCCGTGAAATACCAACTTTGCGAAACACCACCATTGATATACGGATAAACACCAACTACTTAAAAAAATACGTTAAATACCAAATACTATAAGGATACCAACTTTTGATTGTAGAGTCTACGTCAATAACCGAATACGAAGAATAGAGCAACAAAGGCTTTATTTCTAAGAAATACCTACTCGTATTTGGCAACATTCACTCTTTCAGAAGCTAAATATTATATTTTTGGGCTCTTTGATGGCGTAATCTAGGTAATTATTCAAAATGAGACCTCAGTGTGAAAACTACAAGGACGTTATTATTAAGAATTATATATCCACAAAGCAATTTTAAAAGGAGAGAAATAAATGTAACACCTCGAGCCACCCCTCAATATTAGTGGTGAGTTTTATTTAATTTTGCCTTGTGAAAACAACCCCGGCAAATGTTAGCACTGCCCGCTGTCGAGATGGACAAATACGAGCAAATTATTGCTTTTTCTATCTCTAATGCGGCCAGTGCAGGGGACTGAATTTACACCGATGTGTAATGTGGTATCTTTACAATTTTGTAAAAACCTTCAGTTAAAATTTACTTCATAAATACAACTAGACCAATGTTAATAGGTATCACATATTCCAAGGTTTAACAATACAGAAAGTTATGGTATTGTTATAATAAGTTAAACTACGTAACATATGGCATTATAGGATAAACGTTTACATAAGACAATATTTTATGTTGTTTTATGACCGATCGATTGAAGGTGTAAATTGCCCATCAGTATCAATAATTACCTTTAAACGATGTATTTCGTTTGCCCATTTCCTTTCCTAATTATATAAAATCAAAATAACTAAAACTCAAACTGATTATACATTGATAATATTTAAGATCGCCCAAAGTACTATTAGGGTCATATGAGCTCTTAAATCTATCGTAGTCTCTTAATGACCAGTTAAATGACCAGCCTAAGGGTGGATTCTTTTTGACCACGAGTGAAGTACCTACGTCGAAAGTTTCGATATCTATTTACTTATTTATTCGGTATTTATGATGACTGTTTAGGAAATCGATCGTGGTGTAGTTCGTTAAGAGGCCGGTCTTTGGGTAGGTTATTAAATTTGACTACGAGCGGACTCAACGAAAGTTTTATATTCTTGTCGGTATAAATGAGGACTAGAGAAGTTGGTATCAAATCGATCGTGGTGTGGTTCGTTAAGAGGCCAGTCTTAGGGTGGGTTATTAAATTTGACCACAAGTGGAGCTCTAATCACCTCGAGAAGGGAAAGAAAAGATAGAAAAAAAAAATTCGCTCAACTTTTACTTTTTCAATAGTTACAACTGATCGAATATTTTTAGTGTCTGAATTTTTAAGAAATGTAATAGTCTACTAAAACTTAACAAGGACTTGAACAGAATTTAAAGTGCTTAAATCTATATTAGCAGTTATTCATTCGGGAAGGAAAATATTAAGTTGGTAATTGTTTAGTTCAATACATTTCTTTAAATTATTTTATATTAAGTATGTCATTAAATTATGTTATACTTTAATCGTACGTCTTAATAAAACCGTCAACAGAGTAGGTACCTAACTTATAAGTTTATTAAGCGTTGATGGTGTACAAATGACAGTCATAATAGCGAAGAGAGTTAAGGTGGTGGTGGTAATGAGAAAATTATACGGAGACTTAGCGCCCTAAATAAAAATTTGTACGCAGGGCGGAATAAATGGTTTTATTATACTTTTCTGCATCTTCTTATTAGATATTACAAGGATTCCATAGAACTCATTATTTCTATGGAATCCTTGTAAAGAAAGCATTAATTATTATTTTCTGACGCATTCTACTTTCTGCATCAAAGGTAATTATCATCAGGTCTTTTTTAGTCTCCACTACAGGAGCACGACCCTCTCTGTACTACCAGAGCGATACTAAGCCAGAGTAACCAGAAGTTTAGGCTTACCGTCTCCACGCTGGCCAGACGGGTTAGAGAGGTCTCATTGATTCTTATAAGATTTGTTTAGCTTGTGTTTCCTTGGTCGCCTTCTACGACATTCTACTCTGCCGGAAACCACACGGCAACACATTATCAAAGGTAATAAGTAAATATAAAATCTTTCCGTTTCATTTTTAATTTAATTCTACAGTTTTAGTTCACTTTTTTCTAAAATAATAATTAAAAGAAAATGTAATGCTTTCATACTGTTGAATCAGCATTATCATCATCAACTTTCATGAACCCACTGTTGACCATTATATGCTGCAACGTAAAAAAATACCTATGTAGGAAGCTCTATATTAAATTTTGTTCGTATTTACTAACAAAGGGGTAATAAAACGAACATAAATAGATAGATAGATAGATAAAAATGTTTATTTGAAAGATCAACACACAGTTTACAGAGTTCATAAAATAATAACATATCAACTAAATTATAAAATAAATATGTGCCATGACCCTCCAAATTGGCCTCCAACTCAGCATATGCTGGTGTTACGTAAACGCAACACCAGCCAGCGCTGGTCTTCCGTTGGAGCCAAGTTACAATAAATAATTCTCTAGCCGCGTATCACGCTATCGTAACTCCTCAAAACAGCAAAAATACCCTTTTCTTTTGTAAGAGTACCTACAAACTCCATGAATAAGCGTGAAATGCATAATAATCCATTAATTTTTTTTTTAGTACGCAAATATAACTACATACTTCTGTCCATGATAGTTATTGGGTAGTAATCTCCAAGAACGACATAGAAATATGCGATCAGATTAACTGTGACTCTTCTGTCCATGATAGTCATTCCCCAACAACGGCATGGCAAAATACGATCAGACTTACTTAGGTTATTTCCATAAAAACGATCGATTGATTAAGTTTATAAATAACTTTTTTTTTGTATTTCGCCAATTTGTTTTGTGGTGAACTTCATTTCTAAACTAAAAATGAACTTAATTAAATATGGTCTGTCGCCTAAATCTGCGGCAATGTAAACTTGCTCTATATTTTCGCACTGCTAAAATTTACTCACTTATATTTTCCTTCTGTAAATGTATCTCCTACTGATAAGTTCCTTAAGGAAAGTAGTTTTATGAACTTTTTATGTCCTAAAAGTAGTGTCAGTTCATTGCGATAGACCTTATACTTGGATGAGTACCTTTATGTAATAAAATTCTGATTTGCCGATTCCCAAAAAGTACCCAAAAGTAGTTCAAGTGTTTGCAAGTCAGTACCTATATGCGGCCGAATAATGGGAAGTGGGTCTAATTTAGCTTGCAAAATTTGATAACTGACACACTAAACGGGGAAGGTGTAACTAAATAAAAGCTTGTAAGAATACTACATATTTTTCTAATTCCCAAATAATTCAAAATGTTGGCGACTATACAAGCATGCAAGTCGGCATATCAAAGGCAACCTCTCTGTGTTTGTTGAATTAAATCGTTATAAAGAACACGCTCGCTCTATCTTGGATCTCGCGAGTTAAATATGGTCTGTACCCTAAATCTGCGGCCATGTGAACTTGCTTTATAATCTGTGTCTACTTGACACGGGATAAAATGGTTATCGTTCGTTTTATGGAGCAAAATCGACTGATATAAGAGTGTGAATACTAGAGATGGTATCTACAAAGACACTGTTGCTAAAAATAAAACAATAGAAAACCATTTTAAATCAATAATTTAGATTAGGTTTTATTTTTAGGTTTAGTTTTTGGTTTAATCTCAATTGAATTTATTCCTTTTTTCTTAATAAACAACGTTTGAAAATGTAACATAATAATTTTTTATTTAATTTTATTAGTTCAAGTAAACTTAAAAATTTACAAACTTATATACTCGTATGTAAAAAATAAGGAAAACATAGTGCTTAGGTGCTATTTATTTCTAAAGAAATTTCTTCCAGTAATAAAAAAATACTTCAATTGTTTTAAAACTGATGCCTTAAAAATGCAATTACATAGTAAACTATAAGTAGATTACGTAGTAAACCATAAGAAGATATGCGCCTAAGTCAATTGTTATACTTAATAACAATTGACTTTGGCGCATATCTATGCAGTTGACTGGTGAAGATAAAAGGAAAAAATAAGGTATTTGAAAAAAATTATTTGATGGCATTGTCATCTGATTTACATTATTAGCTTACAAAATGTCATCTCAATCAGAAACCAGGAAGTGGCTTAAATTTAACTAGTAAGATTTGACCCAAAAACAAAAAACAACAATCAAGGCTACAGGGCAACAGGCAGGGCTAAACAGCTAAATAAAAGCTTGTAAAGGTAACTTTCAGGGTCGAAGCACACGCAGTGCAAAATACGCGGCGCAACTTGCGTCGTTCATACAATTTCTACATAGGAAACTTGGGCGTAGTGTGAACGGTGGGTAGATATTGTATGTAACGCCATATAGGCGCGCAACGAGACACATCGTGTACTGCGTGTGGTTCGACGCTAAATAAAAACAACACAACAAGAGTTTGTATATACTTATTTTTTGTAGTTTTTTTATTCAAAAATATCTAATAAATGGCTAACTTACTGACTACTATAACACACCCTCTCGCCGGCCGACACCCGGTAGCGGGCGGTGACATTTAAATGGCAGAATTTTGGTGTGCATTTAACGGCTAATATCTTTGGTTTTTTTATGAAACAAGCTTAAGATAGAATATGTATTTTCTATTTTGCTAAAAGAGTACTTTCCTTGAATAAGCTGCGAGGTTCATGATCACTCTGTATACTTACAAGGCCTAAAGACGTTAAGAGTATTACCTAATCGTACTTACCTGAACACTGCCTAACTTCATACACTTACAAATTCCATGTATTGTGTCACAAAACGAACGAAAGTGAGTCGTATGAAATCTTACACAAGTCTATGTTTGGGTGCAAGGACACTTTTGTCGTGACAGGCGATCGTGACGTCGGTGCGGACAGACAGACAGACAGGCACGACGTAAGATAAGGATGGCCGCACTCATGCGATTTGAATGTCGCATTCATTTGAATTAAGTTGATTAATTGATTTATTATAATGTGATGAATTGATTTATGCGTTTCTAGAGCTATGAATATTCATGTAAGCACATGAGCTAAGAGTCTACGGCTATGGGCTATTTCTGAAGTTAGTTCTGTCTACATTGTACACATTATAAATTTAATAGCTTAGATAATCAGGTAACTATGTGCTCATTTATTCTAGGCAAAAGTCTGTTAAGTTAAGTGGGTGAAACTGTTTAAGCTATAAAGATTTATCCGGCCGTTTTTGCCGGGTTGTGAAGCTGTCATATTATATATTATTTATTTATTAGGAGCAGTGCACGAGGGCTATTCCACTGCAAAGAGGTGTAAGATAGGGAGACGTGATATCTCCGAAACTGTTCACCGCTGCACTGGAAGATGCCTTCAAGCTTCTGGAATGGGAAGGACTTGGCATCAACATCAATGGCGAGTATATCACTCACCTTCGATTTGCCGACGACGATATCGTTTTCATGGCAGAATCCATGAAAGACTTAAGTACCATGCTCGGAGACCTTAATCGAGTTTCCCAACAGGTGGGCCTCAAAATGAACATGGACAAAACGAAAGTAATGTTGAATGTCCATGTCGCGCCCCTACCTGTTTGTGTTGGAAGCTCCACCCTCGAAGTTGTAGACCAATGTATCTACCTGGGTCAATTGACCAAGGCAGGAAGTTTCAGCTTCGAGGAAGAGGTCTTTCGACGAATCCGGCTTGGTTGGGCAGCGTTCGGGAACCTACGAAGCGTCTTCTCGTCCAAAATACCTCAAGACTAAAGTGTATAATCAATGTGTGTTACCAGTGATGACTTATGCCTCTGAAACGTGGTCCTTTACTATGGGTCTCATAAGAAGGCGGTCGCTCAACGTGCTATGGAGAGGGCTATGCTCGGTGTTTCTCTACGTGATCGAATCAGAAATGAGGAAATCCGTAGGAGAACAAAACCCACTGATATAGCCCAGCGGATTAACTCGTTGAAGTGGCAGTGGGCGGGACACATAGCACGACGAACCGATGGCCGATGGGGCAGAAAGGTTCTCGAATGGCGACCACGTACTGGCAAGCGAAGCGTTGGACACCCACCCACAAGGTGGTCAGACGATCTGACTAAGGTCGCTGGAATGCGCTGGACGCAGGCCGCTCTAGATCGTTCATTTTGGAAATCCCTGGGAGAGGCCTATGTCCAGCAGTAGATGTCATGCGGCTGAAATGATGATGATGACGATTATATATTATTGTCTCAATATAAACATTGAGTATAGTATGACATATCATACAGACACATCGGCTTAGGTTCTTGGTTAGGTGTAATTTCTTACGAGTATGTTGGAAGTTTTGTATTGTCTTATACCTGCTTGAAAAATATTATGAAACTGATGTAGAAAACTTTCCTATTATGAAAATTATCAACACCCAGCCAGGTAACATCATAATGTTTTATGCATAATCCGGATTTAATTATACAGGGTCTACCCAAATATACTGAAACTATTTTAAGGATCAATTCAGTTTATTAATTTTCCCAATGAACATATATCGAAATATGAAACATTATTTTTGACTCTTATACAAATTATACATCACCATATTTACGAGCTAACAATTTATTTTACACTTTAAGGCCATTTGCTTATATATTCACCTTAAATGAACGAACTTTCTCAAAACAATTATTTGGTTGCATTCGCCAAGATTAAGGACTTATTTTTTAAAAATGGGGCCTTGGGCAGCTTATGTCGCATAGTGTGCAACCGGCCTAATAGTCGTGGAAGTTTCACGAGTGTAGTGACGTAAGTATTTAGTGTCACATTACCAAAATTATGCGAGCGTGAGGTTGTCCGAATGTCCTTTAGGTTGTCAACATCGGACTGTTTTGGGGTCTGGTGTAAACAATATGGAGAAAACTGAGCAATTTTAATCGTTCAACTTTTCTGGGCCTTTATTCAAGTGAACTTCTTCTCTTCTAAGCAAGTCGGGATGGCTTTTTCATAGGGTTGTGGACCAGTGTGTGGCCACACTTACTCCCCTGTCATCAACTAAGTTTAAGAGCCCGTCCGCGATCTTAAATATTTATCATTAGTAACGAAATACTCACTTTGAAATAAAACACAGCAAAGTTCAGGACTAACTATATACATTGTATGCTTCGAAAACACGATTGCTTGAAATTTTCTCGATAGAAAAACATTGCGAAGTTGCCTCCAAATCACCTCAGAATTATACTAAAACGTAAAATATTCAAGAAATACAATAAATGAGCACTTGTAACTTTGGATTATAATTGTATTAAACATAAGACAGTCATTGTATGTCTTACTTTTTAAATAACTCTTAAATATTTTTTGTAAAACGAAAAAAAACCGAAACCAGCCTCATTAACCTACCGTGATCTTCCTACCCCGCATGGCTCGCTGTCTCGCTTCGGCAAAAGTAAATTTGTGCGCGTGGAAGCGGGAGCAAAACCTAGATTATCCACATCAGGCACCCTCTTAAGTCGTCCAATGTACAGGGCGTTAGGCAGTTTGGGCATTGCAGGAGATGAGCCATGGTTTGAGCAGCTCAACAGTCACAACTCACAATCGTTGTGTGAGAAACCCTACTTGACTCGGTGAACTTTTTTTTTTTGAGCAGAAGCTTTTTGTCTGATAGTGTGCCTATTAGCTGAGGAAGTAACTCTTGATGAATGTAGTGACGTAAGTTTTTAGTGTCGCGTTACCAAAATTATGCGAGCGTGAGCGTTGTTGAACAATGCGTTGTTGACAACCCAAAGGAATGTCCTTTGGGTTGTCAACAACGCATTGTTTCGGGGTCCGATGTATGGAGAAAACTAAGCATTTTTAATAGTTCACGTTTTCTGGAGCCCTTATTTATTTTAAAAATGTAACACCCCTAAACCTAACACGTAGATAAATTGTTGGACAAGTGTCGACTATTTGGGCAAAGGCTGAGCTTGGCCTTTCAACGCGGGAATGCCACCAGCCTCTTGCGTATTACTACGATTATTACCCTGCAAGCGCAGCGATTTAGTTTGTTTTATATGCATAGTATTGTCAGTTTAATTTTAGTTTAAAATTGTTATTTTACTTATGTTATGAATAAATTTTATTTTGACACAATAAAGCCTATAGGTACTTAAAAACAATATTAAAGAAAATCTTCACAACTTTACTAGTAATGCCAGTAACATATTATACAGCTACTGTGCCGGCGTGTTCGATCTGTCAGGCGATACCATCTCAGGGTCGGGTTACGGACTGCTTTACGGTGACAAGCTCGTCTCCTTGTTTTACTCGCTTTGTCAATGGGATGGATTATATTTTTATAACTATTTGTTCAATGTACCTATAATCACCTATTTTTTTATAGTTTAATATATATTTCTTAAAGCAACATTTTTCATGTCGCGACCCCCTTAGTATGAAAAAATATTTCGCGACCCTCCTCTGTTGCAAACCTGTATTTTATTATGTTACAAATATTATATCTGAACAAGATTTTTATTTATTTGCCTGGAAGAAATTGCTTAGCGATAAGGCTGCTGCCTTTTGTGCATTTCCTAGTTTTTAATATTAGGTATATGTAAGAATAATTATGTCCTGTATTTTTCTTTTGTTCAATAAAGGGTATTGTATTGTATTGTATTGTAATCAGGTATCGGCGAAATAGGTACATCAAGTATCTACAACGGACATATTTTTACATATTATTTTTATGTGTGATGATTATGTAGGTTTTTTTTAAATTCTTGTTGATTTGTGTTAACTACCATTTTCCCTTCAATGAATATTTTCTGAATAAAAATATATTTTTTATTTTTATTGAGGCTTCACGTCCCCCTTATAGAAGCTTCGCGATCCCCGGGGGGTCGCGACTCAAACGTTGATAAACACTGTCTTAGAGAATGCAAATAGTAAATGCTGTAAACATTTGTGCACTGGAAAAAAGTTGCCAGTATTTTTTCATCATGTAAGATATTGCCTTCAATGCTGATCTGGAAGAAAAGAATAAACTTAGAATGTACCAGCTGCTTCTCTTCCCGCGCAGATCGTAAAAGCCGATAGAGGGAATGTTCAATCACTATTTTGATTCCTTTTCCATCTTCTCGCCCATCATAACACTAAAAGTGTCCTTTGGATCTTGGGTCTGCTTAGAGTCGCAAAATCTATAATGCTCTGTCTGCCCTGTTAGGGATAAAGACGTGATAATGCATCTGTATCTGTATGTAAAATATTGTTTTTAATATCAAGACCAATTTTCATGCCAGTATTTGTATTGTTTCAGGAGCTCAAAGCAGAAGAACGGCAGCAGGTCTTGCCATGGAGCTGTTTGAGCAGCATCAGGGCACACACATACTCCAGGTAAGATTATTTGTTGTTTTTTAAACTAGCCCTGGCTGGGGATCGAACCCAGAACCTCCAGAGCGTCGGACTAGCGTGGTAATCAATACACCACGGAAGTCGTCATAATCCACGGACTGAAACTTGTTTCAGTATATTTAGTTAAACTTAATCTAGACCAGTGTTCAACAACAATTTTTAAACTGGCTCCTTGCTATATTTAAAATAATATTTTAAACATAGAAAAGATCTAGTTTGCCCAATTATTGAGCATAAGTAAACACTTTTACAAGTTCGCTAATGATTTAATTTCTTTTGGCATTTAGCCTGTCGAGAATAAGTTTATAAAAGCATTAAAAAAGGCATGAGTTTTTATAACTCCTGCCTATTTTTAATACTATTTAGTTATATATTTATATACAGCGTCTTACAAAATATACTGATCCTATTTTAAGGGTGTTAACCTACACCGAAATATAAAAAATAATTGTTGACCTTCCATACAAATTGACCGATCAGCTGATCAGTTTGTAAGGAAAGCAAAAAAATATTTTGATATATGTTCCTTGGGGAAAGTACTGAATTCAGCTTTAACATAGTTTTAGTATATTTTGTTAGACGTTATTTAAGGTTTATCTTAGTAATGCAGGTAGTTACCAATTTATTCGTAAGTTTGTTTAGTTTTTGATAAATAGGCATGATGACTGAAAAATTATTTTAGGCCCATCGGTTAGATTATTAAAAAATATTGTACACGTATTTTTTCTTTTCTCTGAGAAACAATAAATGACAAAGATACAGCGCATTTACATTTCACATGACGTCACGCTTTCGTACGATATTTGCACATCGGTGACTTGTGTGTGGTTGTTTGTGAATTTTTACTTTTTTGATAAACTGAAAAATATGGGTACATTATTTTTGGATAATCTAACTAACGGACTTATTGTAATAATACTTTTTTGACCCAGTCATCATCCCTATTATATTATAAAAAGTAATTTGGGCCCTTTTAGGTTAAGAAAATCTTTTTTTTTATTATTCCAGATAACTTCGCAACAAATTAAAGCTCAAAATATCTTATGACAAATAAAGTTATTCTAACCCTCTAAAATACGAGTATTGCAAGTTTATTCTTCAAGTATTTGCCAATATCAACTCGTCAATGTTATAAATTCATCATAACGCAACCTTTTTTCAAACACTTACCGATAAAAAATGAATGTACCGAGTGTGTTTACATCCATCGGCAGTCAAGCAAAAAATGAACCGAAAGCATAGGTACCATTCCACACTCGAACTTGACCGTTGCGCAATGACCGACTTAACGCTTTTTACCGACAAATACAAACATACAAAAGACTGCGACACACTACTTATACACACAAAATAATTTTCGAAACTCCAATTTGATATTTCACCAGTTTCACTAAAATTTCATAACACTAATCGAACACACACTTTCTGGGGCATTTGATAGGGTTGGTCTTGGTACGAAAAAAATCGATTATTCTGTCGTTCGATCACGTAAATTATCATTTTGTGCAATCGATTCTGTGTCATTATAGTGTTGTGGGTGCTGCGGTTTCTATTCCGTGCACTGAAAATAGTGTGTACGTGATTTCTCGATTCGATTCGTTTTTTTGCGCTGGCAACCGTTTTGCGGGACAAGTTGTACGTTTTGTACGAAAAAATAAGGACGTGCATGATAGAACGCCATTTTTCAATGCCTCGTTACAGGTAGCTGACGCGGTGACAGTTGGTCATTTTGTTTGAAGGTCAAACAAGGTCACAAAGTTCTTATACAGATACACTGTCACGTCTTTATCCCTAATGGGGCAGACAGAGCCCAGGGTCGCAAAAACCAAAGCCCACTTTTAGCGTGATGGTGGGCGGGAAGATGGAAAAATGAATCAAAATAGTGATGGGTTGCGAAAACTATAAACTTAAATAATATCTAGGTGATTCAAACTATTCTAAGTAAAACTAAAAACTACAACTTAAAAACTATAAATAGAAATACTATACCTATACAACTTAAATAAGTACTTCCCTTAAAAATAAAATTAAAAGCTTACAAATAAAAAACGTTGTGCAGATCATTGCCCTGCGGTAGAGTGCCCAAAAGGCTGGCAGCATTGCCATGCTGGATGGCAATGCTTATTCGTTGAGCGAAGTAAATACCAGCCCTTTGGTCATCCGACATCTCCACGAACTTTTGATTAAAAAAGTTTATGAGTTGACCCCACGGACTCTCAACCTCAAATGGCTCTATATATTACATTATACCGATATTTGGCTCGACCAAATACCTATCATTGGCAAAATTTATTTTGAGCCTTACGTTTACTAAGATTCTGCCTACCCCAAAAAGACAAATGATGATAAACATATAAAAAAAATTAAGTACCTAAAGTAGCTTACAGATGACATTTATTCACTCAACTTCCGCAAACAAACCTCGAACAGGTTCCTATGAGTCACCAAGCCATCACTGAATTTTAAGGTAGCTATTCAATCTACTCATTTTCCTTAAGGTACAACAAAACAAAAAGAACCTTCCTCATTGAACCTTTTCGGTATTCAATCCGAGAAGAAATTAATCATTCATTTTCTGTATCAAAAATTCATCCAGTTTTAGTGGGTCAGACTACAAAAACATTACAAACTAGAGCCACGTACCTACAGCGAGGTACAATGGTCTATTACAAATATAATCCACGCTTGTATTTTATTTTGAACTATCATCTTCAATCGTTTAAACGCAGATTTCGGAAAAAAAACTAATTTATAGTAAGTGTACTTTGTCAACCGTGCATCTCATTAAAATTTAGGGAGAGGCAGAAGAAATAAAGTGATGCTGGAAAAGACATGCCTCATTAAACTATTTATTAACTCACTGAATAAAAAAAACAATATAAGCAAAAATTTATAAGCTTGAATAAAATAATTCGCTACAAATAGCGAAATTCAATATAAACTGACAAATTGAATACTACGCAATTTATCTGAATGTAAATTCATTTTAAAAAATGTGCTGCAATTCCGGAAAATTGTCAGTGAATTTAAGATAATTTAGTAACAAGTTGATTTGGAGTCTGCCGGGAACCACACGGCTAATTAGATGGTTATTTTATTATTTTTATGTAGACGTTTATTATTGAATTTTTTTTTTTTAACTTAATGGCGTCCTGGCGTCCGCGGAAGACCCGCGTTGCGGCTCACACACAAGTGCTCACACTACATATGCAGAGTGGAGACCATTTTGATAGATTTTTGTAGTGTCTTACTTTTCAAAATTATGTCAAAATGTTGTATATTTCTTTTTTTTCTACAAAATAAACATATTTTCTTTCTTTCTTCATCATTTTGATAAATCGGGTTGCGGATATTTGATTTAGTAAGCATGCAAGTAGTTCTAAGTTCTAACCAAAAATAAAAATCAGAAATCATTTGAAATCTGTGACATTTCAATAAAGCCTGTTCATGCCCATTCATGTTTATTGTTTAATACATTTTAATAACATTTTGTTACAAGTCAATATTTTTTTTAAACTTAGACTTAATCAGAGCATTTATGTAAAATTCGGTAAAAACATAGTGTAAGTCATACAATTATTATAAGTCATACAAGTTATGTTATTAATTTAAATACAATCTATTTTGCAAAATTTGTCAAACGAGTATGGGGCTATTTCTATTAACCATTTTTTATTTTTATTTTTAAAGATTATAATATTATCAGCTGCTCTGATCTCCTGCGGCAACCGATTATACACTGTCGGACCCATGACATGCGTTAATTTATCAGACTTTTCAAGTTTACACGGAATTTATGCAAGTTCGTCAGCGTTTCTAATTTTCATGGTCAAATTATTATCACCTCTTTTTGGGAACGTCTGAATATTTTGGTAAACATATACTGCTACTTCAAATATAACTACTGCAGGGATTGTCATTATCTTAAATGAAATAAATATCTCCTTCGCATGACATAACCTTGTTTGCGTTTAATTTAAGCATAATTAACATAAGTAACTATTTATTGGCACAAACTTTTGACACTTCCAGTATCTCTATCAAGGTTGGCTCGTGGTACTCGTTTTTCGTCATCATCTCGCTATTTGTTTAGCTTTTTTATCCGACAAATTGTTATTTGACGTACTAGCTACTATCGGTTTCAAATTTAATGCACTTTAAAAAAGCTGTCAAATTATTTAGTTTTTTTGGGAACTTTACTTTTTTGATTTTCGTAGGTATTATGTATAAGTTTTATACCTAAGTATAGGTATAAGATTTTACTAAAAGCAGCCTGAAATTGAATCTGATCTACTTAATGGGGTTAAATCCTACGATATATGCATTGGCGGAGAATCAGCTGATATATTCCACACATTTTTTTTTATTCCTAGCCCACTATGGAAGACTATAGGGAAGAGGTTGTACTATATACTCGTAACTTCTAACAAATACATTGAAAATATTTTAAGGGTGAATTCAGTTCATGATACTAAACAACTTTTCCCAAGGAATATTATATCAAAATACGAAAAATATTGGCCTCCCATACAAATTTACCGATCAGCTGATCCGAGTTTGTATGGAAAATTGGAAACCAAAAAAATGGTTTTTATATTTCGATACCTATATGTTCCTTGGAGAAAGTTGTTTGGTATCATGGACTGATTTCACCCTTAAAATAGTTTCAGTGTATTTTGTTAGAAGTTGTATATTTTTTAAATTTATGTGTCATAGTTAAATAAAAGCCTCCTCTTTGGATTCTAAAAATTTCTTCAATGATGGTCTGGAAGAAAATAAAAATAAACCTGCCAAGTGCGAGTTAAACTCGCATGGAAAGGGTTCCGTACAATTGATTAAATTCTTATAGATTTTCCTGTAATCTAAAAGAAATGAACTATATTTTGTATTTTTTTCAAAATTTTAGGCTCAGTAGTTTCGGAGATCAGGGGGGGAATGGTCAATTTTCGTCTTCTTTCATGAATAAAATCAAAACTATTCATTTTACAATAATAACAAAAATACTCGTATATTTGAGATCCTCACAACGAGCCCTTTCATTTGATATATGGCACAGTAAGGTTTGCAAAACTTTTTTTTTTAATTTTCTAATTTGTCCCCCGAAAATGAACGTTATTTAAAAAAATATATATTTTACTTTGCACATATGTGTTTGGGTCATAGGATTACAACATTTTACCAAATTTCACCTGATTCGGAGCAAATTGGCTGTGACAGACGGACGGACAGACAGACGCACGAGTGAACCTATAAGGGTTCCGTTTTTTCATTTTTTGTACGGAACCCTAAAAGGAATATACCAGCTAGTAACCCCTTACTATTTTTAATTCCTGTTTCCCATCTTTACGCCCACCATCACGCTAAACGTGGCCTTTGGGTCTTAAAGTCCTAGGTTCTATCTACCCCGTTTGGGATCATCATCGTCATGATCAGGTCTTTTTTAGTCTCCACTGCATGAGAACGACCCTCTCTGTACTGCTAGAGCAGTCAGAGGATTTGGCCTACACTCTCCACGCTCTGGCCAGACGGGTTGGAGAAGTCACATTGATGTTTAGCTTGTGTTTCCTTTTACGACATCCACGGGAAGACTTGGAGTGGTCGTATTCTACTCTGCCGGGAACCACACGGCTTTGTTATATTTCCGTTTGGGATAAAAACGTGATGTAGTGTCTGTATATTACAAATTGTCTGTTTGTTTACAGTCACTGGACGGGTTCGCGTTATCGGTGGCAGCGGACGGGAGGTTCCTGTACATATCTGAAACTGTATCTATATATTTAGGATTATCACAAGTAAGTGCAATTTCTTCTTTTTTTAAATTTTGTAACAACTTAAATTCAAGTGTTCTCCTTATAATATTTTTTTTACTATTCTAATGCTTCTTTCTCCTGATATTACCTAATTTATTGTGTATTCACGCCACCGAACTTTTTTTCGATAGTTCAAATTTTGCCAAACTTCGAGGATTTCTTCTAAAACTCTCATAAGTGGGGTCTATGCTTTTCCATTTGGTCTCTACAGTAGGTACATTGTATGTACGTATGACAGACGGACGCAAAGACGGATAGACAGCGGAGTCTCAGTAATAGGGTCCCGTTGGCACCCTTTGGGTACGAAACCCTAAAAAATAAGGATTCTAACGATATCCTATACACCTAATTCTGTTTAAGTCTCTGGAGTTATGGTTGGTATGGGTGGCAGGATGAAGTAACTCACATACTTGAACCCTTGCATGAACCCTAGAAACGTTACACTCCTTTTTTGGGGCAGTTCTTTAAAAGCTCAAAATATATATGTTTTTTTAAAGGGTCCGAAACGATCAAGACAAAAGAGCCCTTTGGCGATTTACCTATATGGAAAACCGGACATAAATGATACCACTTTATGGTTTAGTTCGTAAAAACCGGACAAATTGAAAACCCGCAACTCTTCGATCAACAATACAGCTAGATGACGCGTGACCTACAAAAGGACACCATAATGGAACTAATCTCATCCAGCCCCCATCATATGGCTATAAAAATATACAACCCGTATGCCTTTTGGGTTGATACCCCCTTTTTGTTACACGTGGTATAACCATATTCCCAATTATTTTTAAAAAATATAGAAAAATCTTCAATAGTTTAGATAGAAATAGAATAGAAAAACCTTATTAAGTACAAAATATCCGAATTTTTCAATCATAACTTCACTTATTCACTTTGATTTCTCTATTATATATATATATATATATTATCTATATTACTAATTTTACATATAAGTAAAATGGCAACTGCTGTTTACTGATCCCTTGCATGGCGTCACTTGTACTTATCTTTATGTAATAACTTTGAACTTGTGACTTGCAATAAAAATCTGAATCTGAAAATTCTGTCCGCTTGAATATCAAATAACATTCACTGTGAAGTCAACCTTATTACACAAGGTTCAGTTCGTAAAACCAGTCATCAAACAAATGGGCCATCTTGTTCAGTACTAATCTTATACTAGATCACGCTACTGATCCGATTACGGGAAAAACAATTTCGTCAACTCCGCTACTCGTAGTTAGCATTGGACCACCGCCCAGGGCGTTTGAACAAAGGTAGCCCAGTCTTACATCGAACTAACCATGGTGTAATTTATGAGTTTTTACATTTTTGCTAACTCATAATATGACTTTTTTCAAATTGATAAATATTTATTACAAAAATATTGTATGAGTCAAGACCGTACATTAAAAGTGCAATGTTAGCAACCTACCTACTACTTCATACTTCTAACAAAAGGGTGTGCTAAAATAAACGCATAGTCTACACGTATCTTTATATCAGTTATAACTATCTAAAAGTGCATCCAAAAACTATAACTAACTTAACAGTAACTTAGCTTAACCGTACGAGTTGCAAACTGTGGCTCGTACAAATAGTTTATAATAAATACATATATAAATAAATATATAGTAAGTTTGGGGCTAGCTCAATCAGTGTGATTTGTCCTTATCTATTTATTCACTTTTTCAACTGCATAAAAAGAAAATTCTACTTACATACTTATTAAGTATATATCGAAATAATTTTGATTTTTATTATGAACGTTTTTTAGGTTTCACCTGTCCCGTTGTCTCTGTGTCCGTAATCAAATCTTGGAAGCTAAATTAGACCCACTTTCCATAATTCGATTGAGCTGAAACTTGACATACTGTAAGTTGAGTGGGGTTTACTTTCTTATACAGATAAATGGTTAACAGATTTTCGTTATTTAGAAAAGTTTTATAAGATCATCATGTCATAGAATAATCAATATGTAGGTTACTCAGTATAAAGAATTTTTAATAATAGATTTTCGTTGCACAGAAAATCAATAATTAGAATATTTGTTATGAATAATTTGAAATCATAGAATTTTATTACAAATAATATTTACTTTTGCGATGTTTCTAATATCAGAATATCAAATTGAATATTATTATTTTTAATAAGTTTAGTTAATATAATATTTATAACCTATAAGTTTGCCCTATTCTAGTAAAATGGATAAAACTTTCCCAGCACTCGCCGGCCGCTTCTGCGGCACGCTCGCTTCGCTAGCTCGGCTCGTGCGTGTGTTGGTCACAGTTCTAACCTAACCTAACCTACAAGTTTGCCCTATTCTAGTAAAATGGATAAAACTTTCCCAGCACTCGCCGGCCGCTGCCGCGGCACGCTCGCTTCGCACGCTCGGCTCGTGCGTGTGTTGGTCGCAGTTCTAACCTAACCTAACCTATAAGTTTGCCCTAACCTATATTGTGGTAGCCATTTAGAATGTATTTCTAACCTATATGGTATTTAATTTGATTAAACAATGTTTTTACTTAATACTTCCTTAAATAATAATTTTCTGTAAAATAAAATTCCATGAAAGATTATACCGAACAAACAATATTCTTTAAAGAAATATTCTACTGTTTCATTAGTTTGTTAAATTAAAATATGAGATTCTAAAATTCATTGAACTGTGTTTCTATTAATTGTGTTTCATTCAAGTAAATAGTCTTTGAAACAATAATATTTGAAATAAAAATATAGGAATTAAATATTCTATGAAAAATTTTCTGTGAATCGAAATTCTATGAAATTTCAGTCTGTGAAACAAGGGGCACCCAAGTTGAGTGATAAGGCAATAATTATGGTACCAATGACCTGATAAAGCCTGTACGTGCTATGGCACGTACAATTTGCAGCGTCAGCGCGTTCACACCGCGCGGTGCTAGCACTCGAAAAATTACACAGTTTACGTTCACGTTCACGTCCGCGACGGTCCGCGAGTGGCGTGTGCTCATTATATCTAATTATTGTATCAATTTATCAGTTATCAATATGCGTCTTTCTATCAGAACTTTCTATAATTTACTATAATTCTATCACGATATGTTTTGGTAACACACCATTACAAAGCCGGAAGGTGCCCATGCCCACAGCATCTCTGTAATAAACATCATAACCCCACAGAGTTTGGACTCGATTGATTCGTCTTGAGGAGCATTTTAAACTTAGTTTATTGTTTAAGATAAAAGCTTGTTTTTAAAAAAATAATTAAATATTACTTGTTTACAATTTCGTCGATTCTTTTTTTTATATTTTCTTATTCACGTGGTCTGATTTTGAGATGCGTACCTATTGGTCATAGATAATGTTCCGCTTCTTCTCACTGACCGATTTCGCCCAGGTGCGCAAGTATTGCTAAACCCAGCACTTCACACAGCAATTCCAAGAGCATTTCCCAAACACATTCGATTCGGCACTTTATACCCTTCGAGCATGACCCAAATCGACAAGTGAGGATGCCACATAAAAAGGGTTAAAATCTGTCAATGTCCTACGAGAGTCTATTCCAGATGCGGTGGAGTCAAGCCTCATCTAATATGCTATATAACCTGTAAGTTATTCAGTCGGAGAAAGTGAGCTGGGACCTTTAACATTTGGAACTAAAATTATATCTAGCAATATAATTGTGTATTTAAAAAAAGAAAATGAATGTTATTAGTAAATGTAAAGATAGGTAAATACTCCAATTCATGTAAAAAATAATAATTTATTAATCTGAAAACAATAACAACATGATACATTTTAAAGAATGCTAAGGTGCTATAGAAAAATAACTATCATACCTAGGTAAAGAATATTACGTTGCAGTAAGTTAGGTCCTACTTACCTACCCTGCAAAGGGTACCTAATGGTACCTAAACTTCAATAAAAAAATCTTCAAATATTATAGAAAAATACTCGCGACTTTGAAAAATTTACCATTTTATTGTAATACGAGTACTTTAAAAGAAATCTTTGTCAATCTGTTTAAAGATAATTATCTGTATAAAAAGTTGCATATAATTTTACCATGCATTAATGAAAATTACGACTGAGATGATACTTAGATGCTCCAATAGCACACCTACTCAAAAACATCCATACTAAAATAAGCCAAAATAAGCGCATCCATTGAAGCACGCACACATTCAAGGAGGTACAGTCAGACGATGTAATCTGAAATTTCGGCGGCGCTAGAAAGACATCCGGTGGTAATGCACAGATCACAGATAAGTCCTTTTACACGTGTCGCGTTATGCCTTCTACGTGGGATGCTTATATGACTATCTGTTTTTTACCCCGACTTAATCTCAAAGGGTTACAAAGTAAAAGATTTCAAGCTTGTTTGACAAAGTTGCGCTTTAATCCCAAGGGATAATAATTAAGATATTACAATGCTAACGAGTAGAGATCTTTCAGGACAGTTTTGCTACTACAAAATGAGAGCTCATTTAAAATGCAAGCCACGCGCTGTACTTGGATTAACGTACCCGACAATAAAGCACATATTTACAAAAATCCAGGGAAGCCAGGAAAACTTGCAAAAAATATTATAACATCCAAACAAAATTAAATAACATTACGAAATTAAAAGGCGCTCTGAAAAGATCCGAAAACTGGGAAATTCTCGTTGGAAACATCCAACATGGCTTCGGGGGTGGTGTGACGGAGACGGAAAATGGGGGGAAAGGGACGATGCGATATGCCGGTCACGTCCCGGGCGAGGCGCGCGCGTGCTCTTCATTCTAATGCGGCTGCAAACCTTACTACTCACACACCCCCAAATACGCACACACTCCCGTCAAATACCATCTAAACACCTTCTTGACACACACGGACCCATAAGTCTTCTTCGCCAGCACGTCTGTGTGGGTAGACATATAAAATACATAAACTTCCTGGTAAATAAGCGTAGATACAACTTTCTTATAAGTAAGGCGTGTGTTAGACGCTGCTATATTAAATTCTGTTGTGGGCATTTTTTCGGGGCCGCCATAAAGACAGATGATAACGCCGACAATGGGAAATCATATTTTCCCTTTATAGATAAACAAAGAAAATGGATACTTTATTTTTTGTTTCGACGCGTACGTCCCGTCTGAGGAAATTATTTACGTGTCGCTTTTTATCGATACCTTTGTGTATTTTATTGAATCGAAGTGAAAACCCTAAAAATGAACACACTTTAAATAAGGCTTTAGGCAATTCTATAGTGGTAGGGGGTAGTAAAAATTAAGGCAATACTCTCGTGACATTTACGAGTAGCTCAAGGATGAAAGCTCTAGTTCTATGTGAGAACAATATTTTCTTCCATTCGGTCTCCATTGCCATTCAATAAACTAAAATCGTAATTTTCTAACAATGTAGACAACAATTTTAAGTTGCCTGATGCTCAAGCTCAAGGTGTCCTCTGAGATAGCTTAGTTGATGCGTGAATGAGTTGAAACAGGTAAACAATGTTAGTACGAGTTTTTTCTTTTGTTATAATTTAGTGCCTGAGAGCTTCGCTCGATGAAATACGTGGAGAAAGAGGTTCTATAAAAATGAAACCTGGCTACATCGATTTTTCACCCCCAAAAACCACTTAATTACCAAATTTTATCGAAATAGTTGGATTCCGTTTCCGAAATTCTAATCATATATGTACAAGAACTGCTCGTTTAAAGTACGTGACATAAGTAGTTATGTGTAATGTAAAATTTTGCAGCATCTTATTTTCAATATAATGTACAGAGAGAAGTTCAATGAAAAGGTGGATGGAGTGTGTGAGGGTCGATATGGGTCACAATAATGTACAATTAAATGAGCAAAGATCAAGGGAAAAGACTCGCTGAATGCTTCCCTGACTCTAAATAGAGTTAAACAAAGTATTTGAAATTTAACAAGTAATAATTGAAAACAAATTTTTAAAAACAAGCTTTATTCAAAATTTATAAATTAAAAATTTTAAAGCGCTCCTTAAGACGAATCAATTGAGCCTTAATTCGGTAAGTTAAGTTGATTTAGCACAGAGATGCCGTGGCCACCTCCCGGCTTCATCATTTGACGACCTCCGTGGCGTAATGGTTAACACGCTAGACCGCTAATCCGGAGGCTCTGGGTTCGATCCCCAGCCAGGGCAAGTTGGAAAAATGGCCTTTTTCAAATTGTCCTGGGTCTTGGGTGTTTATCTATATATGTATTTATCATAAAATATAGTATCGTTGAGTTAATATCCCATAACACAAGTTTAAAAAACTTACTTTGGGGCTAGCTTAATCAGTGTGAATTGTCCTTATATATTTATTTATTTATCATGAGATGAGGTCATTGTACCATAATATTGCATTGTCACCCAACTTATGAATGTAAAGTTTCAACTCAATCGAATATTGGAAAGTGGGTCCAATTTAGCTTTTAAGATTTGATGTGTGATGTGTGTCCATACACACAGACAACGGGAATGGTGAAAATAAATATAAGCTTGTAAAGTAGAAAAATACAAATTACAACAAAGTAAAATACATTAAATTGTGTAATCCCAACGACATGTGCCACCTCTTGTCAATGTGTCTAAACAGCTAACAGCACTGCTGATTATTTGGACCTGATAGTAAACCAGCTTTTATGTAAAATCATTAAATTCGTCGACCAATCGGCGAAAACACCATAAAACGCAGAGGTATTCCTGGAAAAGACCACCGTAACTACACCATTGTTCGTCGCATTCTCATGCGCCTGAACCACGGATACACGACGACTGAATCCGTAATAGGGTCCCACAATTATATTTGATAAATTTATTTACCTCATTTGCATAGGCCGTGAAAGTCGGGAAGTTTGCGTGGACTTTGATAACGTGTTGTATGAAATTATTAGAGTTTTTAGTATGGTGTTGTTTGTAGCTCTTGACTCGACTTTTTCGGCTAGCATAGACACACTTATTGATTTGATGTCTATTACTAAGAATAAGACGGTCTGCTGGGCCGTGAAAATTCCCTCATTTGTTAAAAGTGTGCATATAGCCGTTTCACATACATACATTATCGTTAGTCATTTGAGTCAATTATTTTTTACTACATTTACAACAAATAAATATCAAAATATAACATGAATTGAAATTGAAGTAACACGCGCCATCTTATTTTATAATTCACGTTAGATTCTGAACGTTCTATTCAACGATTTCAACTACGCCAGTAATATATAAGTCAATGGTTCTATTACTATGAAACTTCGATAAAAACGTAATGAGTTGCGATATTCGTTCCTACCGACTCATTGTTATCCACTCGGCTATCTTCAATTTTGTTTTCTCAATCTGCTAGATACAACTCATACAACTATTTAAGTAGGACAAGAGAATAGACGTAAACCCGATTTTCCTTATTAATAAGCGATGGGATAAACCTGTCACTATTTTTGATTCCTATTTTTTTTCCTTTAAATAAAGAAATATATAAGTGCAAATAACATTTATTGAGCCAAAGTAAGTTTAAACTTGTATTATGGAATACTAACTCAACGATACAATATTTTATAATAAATATAAACACCCAAGACCCAGGACATTCAGAAAAAGACCATTTTCCATCTTGCCCTGGCTGGGGATCAAACCCAGAACCTCCGGAGTAGCGGCCAAGCGTCTTAACCATTACGCCACGGAACCCGTCTATAAGTAAGTATATCATCATGCTTTATACGGCCAGATCTTGCGCTGGACCGTCTGTCGACTAGGTATGTAAGTAGGAGAAAATAAAATTACCCATGATATAATAAGATATGGAACTCTCTTCCCGTGACAGCTAGTTACGTGATTAGACCAAGAATACGTCATCAGTTGGAGTGTTTAACTATATGTCATTGAATTACCCGAGCAAAGTCCATTTTTACCCAACAAACCAATCATGAACTAACTCGAGCTCCTCCTTACTTCGGAAGGTACGTTAAGCCATTGGTCCCTGCCGTCATCATTGTATCGTATACGGCAGGCTATGTCAGATGCCTTTGGGCAGCTTGACAAATCTGACACCAGTATTGCCCACTTACACGAAAAAAAAAACAAACAGTGTATTTCCATGTAAGGGCCGTACGTATCACAAGATTCCCCATCTGTTCCTGTATTAGGCAAGTCAGATTTAGCCATTTAATTATGAAAACCAAGACCAAATCGGACCGAAAGTGCTCTCTGAAGCACTAAAGAAGCTCGAAATATTTTATTCCACTCAGGGTTGCATAACATGCGTAGCCGAGTCATCGAGCTGCTCGAGTCTGTCCTGTCTACGCCGTAAGAAATAAAGACGTGTATTCTCAACACAGTCGTTACCCGAGGTTTATAGGTGTCTCCGTAGAGCCACCTGCTAAGAGATGGCTGATAACACTGGTTCATTCATAACGATGACAACGTACGTGATGGCTTAGCAGCAGGCAGCGGGTTCATAACTTGCGCTCGCGGGGTTTTGGGATCGAGTTACTTGGAACTGCTACGATGAATGGAGTCGATGAGTTCTGAGATGAAAGTAAATCTGATAATGATGGTATAGGAAGTTCTATGAATTATTTTTGTTGTTAAAGTATTGTTTTAAATTTTGCTTTTATTTTATTATCTTAGGTCAGTATTTCTGACGAACAAAAGAATTGTTTTAATTACAAATCTGATGCGTAGATTTGGTAATAACTTTATTCTGCGTGGATTTTTCTAATCCTTTCAAACAAAATTTTGTTTCCATTTTTCTACCTTAACGCCCACGATCACGCTAAAAACGGTAAAACAGCCTTTAAGTGTTTAGGCTCCCCTTTAGAGATAAAGAGTAATAAATAGATAGATAATATTTTTTATTGATACCAAAAAGACACACATTTTCATTTCTCAGAGAAAAGAAAAAAATCAATAATAATATAATTTAAGGTGTATACGCTACCCAGATGATTTTTTCGTGTTTATTCAGACACTTGGTTGACTGGAAGAAATCCCTCACTGGGATAAGCCCGCCGTTGTACATTTTCTAATGCATATTATTTGTAATTTGTTCATATTTAAATGTGCAATTAAGAGTTAAAACAAGCGACAAATAATATAACAATAAAAAAAATATGCTAGGTAATTCGTGTGTGCCACAGCGATACCAAAGGGTTGCAGCTCAGTCATACGTTTCGCAGAACAAACCACTGATTTTCAAGTGCGTATAACTGAACTTTGAAATTCAGGCACCAACACAAGGACGCGTGCAACATTAAACATACGATATACTAGTAGATTGAAGATAAAGACTGATAGGGTATCTGTTCTTCATGCAGTGACTAGTTGGTTACCTACAATGCCTAGTTTTAGCGCACTCCTGGTTCAATCCAGCTGTGCTATATATCCGGTTCGCACGGCTTACAACATCATTGGCAGACCATTGACATGCTTAATATCTTTCAGGAGAAAAACCCTAAAATCATATCCCGGGCTCCGAATCAGTACAACTAAGGCTATTATATAATCTAGCTAATCATCGTAGCGAGTTGCATTCCTTTTCCTTTCATCATATTTAATTTGCAATTTTTTTTTTTCACCAGGTAGAAATGACGGGGAGTAGTATATTCGACTACGTTCACCAGGCGGATCATGCAGAAGTCGCAGAGCAACTGGGTCTATCCTTAGCGGGGAGATCGGGAGGCGCTGGCTTAAACAGCCCAGCATCGGGCAGCGAAGAAGGCAGTCAACATGGCACCAATAACCCTGACGGTAAGACAAGTCTAAATTGTTTTGTTTGTTTCTAGAATGAAAACATGGTTAAGCCTTGTCTTAGATTTAAAAAAAAATCCACTAGCATCTGACGTAGTATGACAACTGCTATCTGATTGATTTGAAAACTGGCTAAACATGGCTTCTGAAGTTTGAAAGAGTTTTAGATGTTTTAATGACATTTTAATGTTATAATGTTGCGGTCGCCAATTCAGGTGTGAACCAAGCATAAGTACATCTGCCAACAAGCTTCTTATCGAAATCTATTTCAGTTAGGTAACAAAGAAAATGATTACATTAGACATGAAATTGATCCTACGCAAATTGTGAATATAAAGTTGTGCTTCTAAATTTTGGACCAGCAACATTATTTTAGTCCTTTTGTAAACAGTTTTTGCCTGTTACGAACTTTTTTCTCTTTTGAACGCTGCTGTTTTGTTCACTAGACACCGAATAGCTTCTCTATAAATAGGATCTAACAGATCTTCTACTCGAAGATAGTTGTCAAGTAAAGTTGTAAAAAGTGGTTACTTTCTATTTAGTGCCGTTATTCATTTAGGCGTCGACAATTTTAAAACATTTAGAGAAAAAGACGATCCAACCTCCTATTAAAACGAGAAAAAACTGTTAAGAATTCAATTAAATTTTACTCCAAAAGAGGTTGTTGCGCCTACTTCAATGAGTGACATTACCGATTTAAAAATTTCACTTGGTATATCGAATCGTTCAATGTCGGCAATAATAAGTTTGGTACAAATTGAAATTAGATTATGGAGTCTTCACGGCGCGTTGGGAGCTTATGAAACGGTCTATGGGGTGCCCGGAGGCGCCTTAAGAATCTCTGATTAATATTTCATTTGTTAGCTATGGGAACAAAGTTAAAGTTATTGAAATTTGGCGCCACCACGAAAAGATTGGAGTCATTGCGCCGCTTGACAACTATACCGAATGTGGGTGCCCGCTTTAATTAAAGCTACAACGCACAAAAAATCCATTCCGGTATAAATTTTACTATTAAATAGCAGTTATTCCTCGCTTCAGTGCATTTGGCGTTTTTATTATTGTGATCATAATACAAGTTGCTAGCAAAAAACTGGTTTACATTTTTTATGACGTAGGTTAGTAAGAACATATCTATGATATTAACAGCTTCTTATTTATAGTTTTTCTTATAACGATAAAAAAAATATTTACGTCAGTTATAAATGTCCTGAAAAGTGTTATATCAATATTTATTCATGATTCTTAAATATAATATGAAAACTAAAGAAAAAAGAAAAGAAAAAAAAAACGAGTCTATATCTTCCTGAAAGGCCGGTAACGCTCTTGTTACACCCTGGTGTTGCAGTTGTCCATGGACAGTGGTGATCACTTAGCATGACAGGTGACCCGCCTGTTCATTTGCCGCCCAATAACATAAAAAAAGCTCTTTTTCAATTCAGTTCAATTCAATTCAAAATATCTTTATTATCATAGGATATTTATAATATCTCTTAATAATAGTCACTTTGTTTTGTTTTGCACAAATGTTGACGTCAAATCGTTACTTACAGCTAAGTTTACGCCGCTTCCTAGGCGCAAGTGCAGAAGAAGCGGCAACAAACTGCACTGCACGTTTTCTCCAAAGACGTTAACTAACAAACTTAAAACTTAAAATTAGTTTTATGGATGGGCTGAGATTGCATTGTTTGTTATGTCATAATTAAATTGAATTATAAGAATTACGAAATTTAAAATAATGTCAATTTGTAAATTTAGTATGTACCAATGTGCCTAAATTATGACATGTCTAAGTATACAAACCTTTAAGAGGGACCCGCGCCAAGCTCAAGCCAGACCTTTTTTTCTTTAAGATAGTCATCGGTCCTATAATAAGCCTTCTCACAAAGTACTTTCTTGGTAAATTCTTTAGATAAGCTTTGAATTTTCTGTCTGGCATACTGTCTGTCTACTTTATAGCACTAACCTAGGATTATAGTCTGACCACGACCGCAGTACTGCGCCTGTGGTATGCGAGCGGCGAGACGGGGGCTGTCTATTTCAGACGCACATGAGATAGAATATCCAAGGATGGGTCGTGCTTTATCTTGCGATGTGTCGTTTTCAAAGTGGCCGAATAATTTAGGAAAAGAAAAGCAGACAAAGATAGTTTCAAATATAAAAGTGATTTTCGAAACGTTTTATTTTTGCAATAATTACACATTAATTTCACTTATATTGTTTTTTTATCTGTGCTTAAAAAAATTATTGAACCATAATAAGAATTAGATTATAATATGTATACAGCGTCAAAATATTGTACATCCGACAGTATGAATCTCTTGTGAGTCCATGATCCCTGCCTCCCCGCGCAATCTCAGGTACAGCGGTCGTGGTCAGACTATAGATACGATCGTCTAAATTTTTAACTGTGTAATTTAAGTAAGTCATTTTTTAACACACCATCGTTTTTTCTTTTAATTTATATGTAGATAGTTAATAGTACAAATGTTATTACTGTAGATGATATGTTAAACCCACATTTTCTGGCTATCAAAAAATAAATAATGATTAATGAATGTCCAGTCAAACTAGCAACAAAAATTCGTAATCACAAAAACATTTGTCCCAATTTTTTATACGACAAATAGGGTTCATTTATCACGATACCTCAAGGGCTAGAATCGATTTCAATTTACGATGTGTTGAAAAACTGTCGATTGATAAAAAAAATCAATCAGGATGGATGCTGTGTGACAGTCGATCATTGTGTAGTGACGGGCGTAGTGAAACGAACTCTCAGAACAGTAAGGCGTGGAGAAGTGAACACATTGTCAACTGATGTCCATAGAGCCATTCCTAAAACCGATGGAGTAACACCAGTAGATTCAGAAGCAACAGTGGTTCTTAAACTAACTAGATCCCATTAAGTTAGTAAATTGATTTGGAATGAAGTTGCAACACGCTTGGAAATTCCGTAACTTGGTCATTCGGTACTGCTATTCATTATACAGTCTACAATTTAGGGTTCAAATGCAGGATACGCGTTTTATATTCTCAGACTAATAAATATTCCAAAATTGCAGTGTGTTTGTTCCTTTTTTCATTACATACTTAAGGAATAATTTTTTGACTGCCTTCGTGGTCCAGCGGTCAAGGCGTTGCCTTGTGATCTGGAGGTTGTGGGTTCAAATCACATTGGGAAGCATACTTTGTAAAAAGTTGATTCCAGTCTGGTTTGGATATTGCAGGCTTAAATCACCTGATTATCCGAAAGAAACATGATTCCGTACTTCGGAAGGTACTTAAGCTGTTGGTTCCGAACGCCATCTAGCGTTTGTACCTATCCTAGTATTGATCCTGGTCTACCCTTTGGATTGCGGAGGTCAGACGGCAGTCGCTCTGTGTAAAAACTAGTAACCTCGACAAATCACCTAGGTTACCTAGGTAGCGAACCCGGGCTCTGAAGCGTAACCGCTGACGATGCAACCGGGAATACGCTTGGATGATGATGATGACTTAAGGAATAATTTTCAAAAGGTTTAAAACTCACATCAAGGCTATCAAAATGCCTTTGTATTGAGTCAATCTGTGATTACGGATTAGGTACAAAGGCGTGATTCAAGCCAGACCACATTGTCCACTGTAATGGAAATTGTGCGGTTATCACCCAGGCTATAAAGAAACTATTCGTAATTATTTGGTTTGTGTTTTGTTATTTATGTTTTATTTTATTTTATTAATATTTAGTTTTTTTGTAAATTTGTATAAACGTTAAAAAAATTACATTTTATGACCTGAACCATAAAAGCAAAGATTTTTTTATTCTGTGTAAACCACTAAATATATTTTATTTATTTGCTAATTTATGTACACGGACATATATGTATACAGAGAATACATAAACTAAAAGTTGTACAAAGGCACTACTTATCTCAAAAGTGATCTCTTCCAGTAGGCGCCCGTATCTTTATACTTATTTATTTTTATTTTTATTATTTTCTTTGTACTTTATTTTTATGTCAATAATAAAAGTACATTTCATTCTTCTTCTCGTGACTTACATTTAGCCCAATCTAGCAAAAACTATTGCTTCACTGTTATCATTCAACATCCCGCAAAAAACTTTCTAGTAGTACATGATGCTGGAATACTCTAACCATAAAACAAATAGCTTGATCAACGAAAACTTTTGGAATCACGTAAAATTTCTCAGAATCACAGAGCAAGGCAGTGAAATCAATTAGACCGTGGTGTTGATCTGTCTGCTCCCAACGGCTCTTTGGGTTCGAATCTTTTAATTAGCTACCGATCTACAACACCGACCAGTCTATCACCCCTGAATAGAACGATTGCCATCTCATTACTAAATAAAATGCTCAGGAAATTCTTCGAGCGTCTTTTGTGAATTAAATTGAAGATATTGAAAACGTTTAAGTGTGACAGGTGTAAAGTTTTGTTGGAGTTATGTTCTAATTTGAACATGCTGGAGTTTTTTAACACATTACAGAAATAAAAATTACGATCGTGAAATTTGTGACTGCAAACATAGGAAATGGTACCGTAGATACTTGGGATGTAGATATTATTTTTACGCATTTCAGGCAATAAGTATGCTTCAATGATAATATATTTTATTGTCCGCAGTATCATCACAAATGAGTTTAGCAGCAAGTGGCCAACTGTACCGGGGGATGGACCGAGCTTTCTGCGTCAGAATGAAAAGCACACTCACCAAACGCGGCTGCCATTTCAAATCCTCGGGATACAGGGTAAGGGCATGCATTGGCATTGGCTAATTGAAGATTTAGTAGAGATTTTTTGTACTTATTGTCTCAAAAACAACTTACTTTTCTGTTGTAAAATATTTATACTTAAACTGCATAACAACCGTTAACGACATTAGATTGTTTGCAATACATTTCGCTTCTTATGTAATTCTCCTAAATCTACAGTTGGTATCTATAAATTCAAATGCAAAAGTTATTTGAGTTCAGTCGCAAAAAAATACCTAATTCATGTTTGAGATTTAGAATGAAATCAAAAAGCAATTTAGTTGTTGCAATGTTGCTTTATAAGTAGTCTTGGATGACTATGAAAATTGTGGACATTTTTCTTATCTAGTATTTAGCATGAGAAATAAATGGACGCTGAATTTTCATTTTCAATCTAGGTTGCACGAAGCAAGGATGGTGAAACATCAAGATATGAGGAGAATGGTAACTGGCGGGTGGGTATCTAACGTAGACAACTGTAATCAGCATTTTCCAGGAAGGTTGTGTTATATACATCGAGAATTTATATTAATTCAACATCTGAAAAATTGTGTTGACTTTTTTAAAGATTTATCATAAGCGTTTGATAAACAAGTAATAGGTATTTTAGACATTAATAATATTAATTTAGTGTGTTATCTATGCCTTATTGAATTATAACATAGAAATGAAATGATCTAATGTCTTTACAGGGCAAACATCACAAACATTATTGGTTAGAGTTATGATACTGCGTGGGGTGCCTCAAGGTGCGGCCCTAGTCATAATTTTTGTCTTAACTCGGTGTTAGGTCATAAAATACGATTATATCTTAAGCGACTTGCGAATAACGTACTAGGCCCGTGAAATTGGTGGTAATGAATTGTTTTCAGGGTATAAATGTTATCTTTTTTTATTTTAGTGTTTTGTAAAGACATTTGTTAGTAATGGTTTAAAATAAAATTGATCGTAGTATAATTGATCGTCGTAACGTATCATCATCAGTCTTTTTTAGTCTCTACTGCAGAAGCACGACCCTACCATAGCCATATATTAGTCAGAGGATTGGCCTACACTCTCCACGCTGGCCAGACGGATTGAAGAGGTCCCATTGATGTTTAAAAGCTTGGTTTAGCTCGTGTTTCCTAAGTCGCCTGCTACGACATCCACGGGAAGATTTGGAGAGGTCCTATTCTACTCTGCGGGAAACCACACGGCTAAACAAACATGCATAAGCGTTAGTAATGCATACGCAAGTCAAGTAGGGTCTTCGCTATAGTTCCTAGATTTTTGAGCACCACCCTTTATTGCATATTCATTAAGGTAGGAAATTATCATTAATAAAATGAAAGGACACCACGTTTTTATATTTTAAATACGATACATGTTGTGTATGTAGGTATCCGTAAATTAACATTGAAAAAGGCAAGCTGAGCAGTGAATAGAAAATAAAAACCAACATACTTTGACATCGAATCGTAATTTATTTTAAAAAGTCTGGCTAAGTCTGATGATAATGGAAACATAACAAAGTCTATTAAGTGAAACACCGCCATAATTAGTATCTGTCCAAGTAGACTCTTGAGAACTCTCTCACTTCACTCACTCTTTCAAGTATGACAAATTACAACTTAAATCCTATAAATCCACAACTAATACCTCCAATTCCTGTTATCTCAATCTAAATGGCTCATACAGTTGGCACAGGATCGACTTAGCAATTATTACCACCATTATTACCCTGCTAAGCAGGGAAACGCCACTGGCAAGATTTTATTAGGAAAATTTCAAATTATCCCGTATCTGATTTTTGCTATTGAGAGCACTACGTGCCTCTGAAGTCTGTTACAAATGGATTCGAGTTTACCCCGCTTTATATGAAACACGTTCCCATAGATCCAGAAAATGAATTCGTAAAGTTTAACGAGATTTTTTTATTTGCATTTTTCATGATGCGATCACGTACTTTAATTTCATAAAAAGAATATTTATTTATGTTGGACTGGTAGGTATTTTATTTTTTATTAGTTTTGTTTATTCAATAGTATTAAAATATGAATAGTAAATATATTTCTAAAGAAGTATTTATTTATCGTTTATACTAAAAGTAAAGATATACTCTTACATATCTTTGTTTGTTCGTTGTGTTTGTAATTAATAGTTTCTATTTAAAATCTTTTATTTAGCTTGCCCTGGTTGTTATTGTTTATCTATTTGTTTAGGTCAAATCTTGCAAGTTAAATTTGAGCCTCTTTCCGTTTTCCGATTAAGATGAAATTTTGTATGCTAATGTAAATTAGATGACAATGCAATGTTATAATAACAAGAAGTTGATCTGATGATGGAGCCCGAACATAACTACTTTCTTTTGAGGCTCACTAAATGTGACTTATCCTTATCAATTTTTTTTTTCTGGATTATTCATTATGAAATTTTTTTCAGAACTCTAGAACTGATTTAGGGTCTAGACAGCGCAAAGACAAAATGTTTTTATAAACAACGTACATATCTATGCTGTCACATGACTTTATCAGCCTTTTCCATCTTTTCAGGTGGTGCTGATGCTGTGCAGATTAAGACCTCAATACTCCTTCTCGCACAGTCGGAAGTCTCCCACAGTCCTCCTGGGGATGGTGGCGCTGGCGATAGCACTGCCCCCGCCATCAGTCCACGAGATAAGATTGGAGTCGGACATGTTTGTCACGAGGATCAACTTCGACTTCAGAATAGCGCACTGTGAGCCCAGGTTGGTTTCATTGATTGACTTGGATTTCATGATTTTTCTGTGTGAAGTAATTATGTTCTGGTGGAAATGTGGACGATCCCTGAACACAGATAAATATGTAATCAGGAACACATTGAATTGAGAGAGACTTGTGGAAGATGTTGCCTTTAACTAGACAACTCATCATGCTGAGTAAAAATTATATACTGTGCTGTAATTTGCTGTATCAACATAGGTACGCCTCTTTCTCGTAATACAGGTACTACATGTGTGTATCAGGATATATGTAATTACGAGTTACGTGTAGGATTAAAAAATACGACTCAGAAAAATTGCTGTTTTGACCTCCTAGGGCATCAAGAGACTTAGCTTACAGCAGGGTCGTTGACCATAATTCCATTGTCACAAAAAAGGCCTACAAGAAGGAAAATCTTTGTTATTTCCCTTAGAGCTATGAATTTGAATAGGTTTCCTCTCTATAGATAGGCACTTGATTGTTCAGTTTATTGCAGTTTATTCTACAAGTATTTACAAGCTTTTAATTATATCCGTTACGAAGAGAAGAATAGAAAATAAATAAAGATAGGACGTCAATTAAGACCTCCTAGTGCATCAAGAGACTTAGCTTACAGCAGGGTCGTTGACCATAATTCCATTGTCACAAAAAAGGCCTACAAGAAGGAAAATCTTTGTTATTTCCCTTAAATCTATGAATTTGAATAGGTTTCCTCTCTATAGATAGGCACTTGATTGTTCAGTTTATTGCAGTTTATTCTACAAGTATTTACAAGCTTTTAATTATATCCGTTACGAAGATAAGAATAGAAAATAAATAAAGATAGGACGTCAATTAAGGGGCCAAGGGTTCGACCACTGCGTTAGTGATACCCTATTCATAGATTTTCTAAAGCTTTTCACAAGTGAAACGAAGCTAGTATTATGGCCACTTTATTTCATCATTGTGGGTTATACAATTTATTGCTTCATTGAAAATTTGAAATTTTATTGAAGTTTTCAAATATTATATTATCAAAATTGATGATAAGATATATTTTGTTTTTTTTTTTAACAGCAGGGTGTCAGAGCTGCTTGGGTACACTGCGGAGGAGTTGACGGGGAAGAATCTGTACGCGCTCTGCCATGGAGAAGACGCGAATAAACTTAGGAAATGCCATGTAGATTGTAAGTATAAACTTACTGAATAACAGTTGAAAGCAGAAACAGTTGTACAGACCTAATTTTCCTTAAAAAAATACTGAACATCCAATAAGAATCAAAAGTACTGAAAAAATGGTATCGCAATTCAAGACGGTTGGTTGACTTGTTATTGTTACCTACTTCCTTTAATTTACTTCAACTGGACTCTTTTGAACATTGGAGAAGACTAGACATTGTCAGCCGCAACGAATTTATATCATACCGGTCTAATCACTTATTTTCAATTGAGGTACCTATCATACCCACCCAGCATTTGAATGCTTAACATTTTTAAAATACCTTTTGAAAAGATAGATACCTAATTCCAACTATCTATCTTTTCTTTTTCAAAAGGTGTTTTTAAAGAATCTATTTTTATTATTTTTGTAACTAGTTTGGTCTTCTGCTAAAAAATAGAGAACGATTTATTCGAATCTAATCAAGTTTTGCAAATCCGAATTTACCTCTTTGAGATTTGAAAATGACGATGACAAATACGATTGTCGTCTTTTCAAGTCTTTCAAAATCGGTTTCACGTTTAACTGATTCATTAACCTCGTCGATGGTCTATAAATGATCACCGATGACTCGCTCACCCATGACCCAATATTATGTGGTGAAATCCTTGCGGCCGTGTCGCAACGGCCATTTGTATTCAGTTTGTACCCTTTGGAAATCCATGTCAAGAGGACTGGCAGCGCAAGGAGGCGCCGTTACGAGGAAATTTATGGGCACAATGTTTTCTGGGAAATTTTGTGGACTTGCTGCTATTGTTTAACCCCTTTCGGACCTTAGAGTTAGATCATGTTTGGCTTCGTCTTTGAATCTTTCAACTGTATTCGGTACTCTACTTTGTCCATAATGTCCTCTAGGACATTGCTACTGTTAGTTATTTATTTTAAAACTATTTTTACAATAAATACCTAGCTATAGTTAGGTTAGTTAACTATAGTTAGGTATTTATTGTAAAAATAGTTTTCTTTTTGTCCTAATACGCCTTCTAGTAAAACATCTAAATTATCTTGTAATTAGTACGTAGTAGTAGTAGTACTAAATGTTTTATTGACACATGGAAGTCTGTCCGGTAATCAAGATTTATTAATAAAAATTCACCTCTATTAAAATTTTCCGTTTCTTTAATAATATGAGCAATAAAATAAGGACATTTTATGCGAAAAGAAAAGAGTTAAAGGTATATAAATCAATAACCGAAGATTTGGCAAGCATACCAGCTACTGTCGATGTGCAAAACACCAGCAACGAAATAAACAGATGTACTTACTATTCGGCATTGCAATCACGTAGCTCCCACTGGTTAGGTATATCTTTAGACATCGAGAGGAAAATCCCTATTCAAATAATGTAATCTTAGTCTCATATACGCGCAATATTATTACTTTTCCGAGCATTCGTCAGAGGAATACAATTCAGGCCTAACGCTATGCGCCGGCTCTCGCGAACATGATTTGAATAATAATTTTTATACCACCGTTTCGGTTTCCTTTCCCGAGCGTAGACGTGGGAATATTATTATACGTAGTCATAATGTCCTTTGATGTAGCTTTTATCTGTCAACTGTTATGAGGGCTTAATAAAATACCTGGTCGGAGGAAGAAATTAATAAAATTTTTGAAATACATCTAAACGTTTAGATATCCTTTCATCTATTATTATAGATTCAGATGCAAGAAATATGTCAAAACATAACCATGAAAACAATACTGATGAGTACGAGTAAATAAGCTATACATAACCCTGTAACCTACCCGAAAAAAGGAACAGAGTGATTAAGTTTTATCGAAACGTATCGATGTCTTCCATTCCATTTTCCATTTCAAGTTATTCCACCCTATCTTACAATGAAGAGGTCTTAAGACTCCAAGCACGATGACTTCAAGGATGAGCATTCATGAATGGAAGGACTCATAATCTGACGTAACGATTGTCTCCTAACCAATCAAGCCATACATAACAAGATGGCCGACGATTCCAACGCCAATCACGACTCAGCCGATCGTCATACGGTTCTCCACAGCAATTCGTCCGCTGATAGTTTTATGAGACCATTGCTTTGCATTTAAAATGTTCATGTGTATATAGATGCCGGTCAAATGTGGACATTCCCAGTGTAGAATAACAATTGTCAAATTACCATAAAAGTCCGGGTGTTTGTTAGAAAGCGGGTAATTTGGTTACAGCAAACGCGATTGGGGTACAAGATGAAGTTATTGACGATATTACACTCGAGGTTATTCAAGTTTGTGCATAATGTAATAAAGTTTTATGTACATTTGAGACTTCCGACACATGAAATGAATGTATTGTCTGATGTCTTGGTTTAAAATGATGGTCATTTGATGATAATATGTGTGTGTGGAACATGCATACAAATCTGTAAATTTTTAACAAGTCACATAGGTAAAGGATTTATTGACGTAAAATATTTATCATAATGATGCCTCTGCTTGTTTCTTCATATTGATCTGGAGAATACATGGCATATGCTTTCTTAAGAAGATCTTAATAACCGATTTACATATACATATGGGCATGAATCAGGGGATTTTTTCAAATTGGCCCATTTATAAGAATATACATATTTATCAACATACCTGTCATTTTATCTGAGACGTTTAGGCTTTTCTACAAAATATATTATATATTTATTATTTTAGGGACGCTGCATATCCTGTAAGGAATATATACGTAATTATGTGTTCTTTACAAATGGCGCTTACAATCGGTTTCACTTTTTGGCCTACTTCCAAATTCATCAATTTAATAAATGATTACAATACACAATGCGAAAACAAAACCAAAAAGCATACTGTCCTAATGATTCACTTAGACAATACACGTGTTCATCACTTTGTCTTGTGTGCATCTACTGAATATATCATTATTGTTACATACGTCTTCGTTACCTATTGTTTTGTTGGTACTGGCCGCAAGGTCATTCCTAAGCCTTTTATGTATGGGTATCAAACGTAATCAGGATAAGTCACCTCACCATGTTTTCCACCCATACCTACCGAATAGTCTGACAATAAAATACTGGCACTGATTTCTACCGTTTAGCATCTAAAGTTTATCTAGATCTGATTTCAGCTTTTCCCCGTCTTTAAAAGTATATTGTTACATTTTATAGGAGGTAGAGGTGAAATTACAGGTTCTTTAATTTGACAGCGACCATCCAGTTCAAGAGAAAAAAATATCCTGTATAGGTAGTTCTAATTTCTCAAATAAAGAAATAAAAATTAATCTCCTCTGTTGCAGTAATGAACAAAGGCCAAGTGCTTACTCACTACTACAGAATAATGAACAAATTGGGCGGGTACACCTGGATGCAGACCTGCGCTACGGTCGTATGCTCTTCCAAGAACGCAGAGGAGCAGAATATCATCTGCGTCAACTATGTCATCAGGTAACAATTTCCATACTGTTTGTGTAAAGCCTGCTATAATTAGATATCACGTACTGTCTCGATAAGTATGCAAGTAGCATACAGGCGGCGATTGATTGAAAGAAAATACTTGGACAGGTTATGTAAGACATGTCGTAAGCAGTGATTAGAAACATGTTTGTGCTTACATATTTTTTCATCCAATGTCTCTTTTTATGATGGAAAATCCCAGACAAAAGTTTTATCCTAATTTTTATGTTCCATTTTTTATGTTAAATTTTTATTTTCAGTGGTCGGGAGTATCCCAACACTGTGATGGATTGCTGCCAGCTCGAGGAAAGTGTACAAGGAGTTAAACGAGAGGAAACCATCGGAGATCCTGAAAACGGTCCTCCCGACACCGACAACTCTGGAGGACCACCTCCTCCGCCTCGACATCAAGGGGAAAGAACTGAACCTCCTGCAAATAATGATTCAGCTTCTTCTAACCCGGTACCAACCTCTGACGTCACGCACTTAACTAGACTGAACGACGCACAACCATTACCTCTTCATACTAACCCAGAAAGAACTTCTCCCATGCCTGCCAGAAGACTGAAAAAGCGAAAACATACGACTGAAGAAGAAGAAGAAAGAGAAGAAGATAGACGAAAGTCTTCATCTAATCCAGGGGCAACCATTTCTCCTGCAGAACGAGACATGACCAAATCTAACCTAGCTATACCTGAAGGAACGACCGATGCGACTTCAGTTAGAGATTTAGAGAATGCAATGTCCAAACACCTTCCAGCGTTGGATGGGAAAGAAATATCTCATCGACCGACTGATTTCTCAACGGATGCACTGCTAAAACAACAGCAACAGAAGTCAACAATACAATGGATAGGCACTCAAAATCATCATTTGAACCATCTAAATAGACAGATCCCTGGTAATCATACGTCGACGCCGGCATCGGCATTACTAAGACAACTATACGCAAATAGGGAAAGTGTAATTCGAAGTAACTTCTTAGGAGATGGCAGAACTGGAGGTTATTATTCTGGTGACGGTCAATCGGGACCATTGCCGACTCCTCCAGGTAGCGAGGGCTCAGGCTACGGTGAGCAATTAGGGCACAAAGGTACAGATATAGGTTCACTAGCATATGGAGGCTACGCTGATTACCACTCGGCTATGACCCCACCAGGATCCGTATCTCCTAGAGACAAACAGCAATATGCTTTGTCATACGATAATAGTGCTTATTCAGAAGCATTAAGACATTCGTATTTAGGAGAAGCACCATTGCCTCTAAAACCTCAAGCGTATTCCGCTGTGCCTGGTGCACTAGATTACGCGTCACCTCTGGACCAGTCCCAGTTCTTCCATCCGCCTTCTTCATTCCATCTCTATCACCCGCAAGCCCATACCGCCCACGCGACTCATTCTCACCAAAACGTAGATAAGTCTGTACCACCTAACACCAATTGGTATTCAGCGAGTTCATAGCCGAATTTTCGTTAGGTTTCTCTTGTGTGTTTAGCACACTCAATTAACGAATTTCTGTGTTCTTGTTTCAAGCATTGTTTTGGTTTTATGCCATTGTTATGTTTAACATTTTGTTATAGTTGATTCGCCCATGACTTTCGAAGACTCCAGTGATTTTTGAGAATGTTTACTTACTATTTCTTGTTAAATGTATTTTGTTGAAAATAATGGTAAATTGTATACGGATGACAAGACTTCAACTGTTTAATACTCACAATTAATTTAGGAACTTCTCGTGTGAGCCAATGTACCTAATTGTTAAGAATAATTGTGCCAAAACAATGGTGCTTGTGCCCTGAACAAATACGAAACTTAGCTTATTGAAGATCAGTGCGAACATTCCATAGAAAAGGGGGTAATTGACCTTGCAGACAAATTTTAGTTAACCTTGTTATATTTTGACATTTAGGTATAATGAACTATAAGGAGTAAGCAAATAAAGAATTGATAACGATAAATATCATCAAATAGCACACCACACATATTATTTATAGTTTTTTAAGTTTGTGCCCTTATTTATTGTGTGTCTTACGTTGCCTGAAACAAATACCTATATAAAAATAAAAAGAAGTGCTAAACGTTTATTTTTTATTTGGGTTCACAATGGGGTTTTACATTTTTATTTCAACGCACTTTATTAAGTGCCTTGAAATAAATATGTAAAATCTTGTTGTCAAGTGCAAAAAACGTAGTTTGTAAACAAGGTCAATTGCAAGTCTCCACTTTATTTAGGGTAGTCTCCTGTGAAAGACTCGGCTACATAGCCAGTGGCTATCTATAGCTTTTGCATATCATTTTAAATTAAGCTTTGTAAATTATTGTACCATAGCTACCACGACTGTACTTATAATATAGTCATACACCTCTTCAATCTGTAAATTTTAGGTCCTAAGCATTGTATTATATTCTTTACGAAATAAGATTTCACTGTACATACCTACCTATATCATTAGTTTTATAGATTTATTTAATATTTTTTCAATATACAAAGACTTAGTTTTTTCAATTATTTAAGTATTTGAAATTAATGAACAGAGGACAAATAATTTTGTATTTATTACTTTATACTTTTTTCTTAAAAATTCATATTGTATTATTGATCTTAATATTTGGCAACAAGAAGGATTTTAAGTATTAATTAATTATACAATCAACTATTACATATTTTAAATACATAAATATGTATCTCTTAGTGTCTGATTTAAATTCTCAGTATTTGTACATTCCATTTTAAAAATCTTTACAATAGAAAATAATTTTTCATCATGACATGACAATTTACGAGAAATAATAATATAATACTCATCTCTTTTGGGTAAATCTAAGTAATATTTTCCAAAGCCAAACGAATCATGTATGATATTTTTTCTATTTTTTATAGTAAAATGATTAGGTGTTACCGGCGTAATTTAAATTTGTAATATTTATGCTATATCTGTGCAATACAAGTAAAAAAAATGTTGTTCATTTCGATTTTAATAGGCTTCGTTAACGTATCGTAAAATTAAGATAATTATCCTTAAAATTGTAATAAAAATGTAATTATTAAAATTGGGAATAGGCTTGTAATGCAATTATCTGTTATGTTTTCAGTATTTCATGACTTCGAACTACCTTAATGTATTTTTTTTATTTTAGTTGGTAACAATGAAAAAAGAATTAAAGAAAGTTTTATTTCTCTGAATAAACGATTAAGAATTTTCAATCTACTCTTTTATTAGGTATATACCTACCTACCCATATAGATTGTGGTAGAGACTTTCTTAATTTACCTACTTTCTATAAGTATCGAACTCTTTATTTTTAAGTTACTAGTGCCACCTATAAAAATCGGACTTAAGTGTACCTACCAAATTTTCGCGGCGTATAAAGCGTGAGCGAAAAATGGTTAAGTTAGCTCAATGGCTAATAATGACTAAAATAGTCATTATTAGCCATTGAGCTAACTTATCTTGATTTTTATTCAATCGTTTGATTTCATACATCTATTACACTGTTACCTATAGATAATCATTTAGATCATCAGAGTAATCATATATATTTCATTGAATTGAGATAATGAGATCCTAATGACAGAAGGTAGATAGTTTTAATGATTCATAGGTAGAATGCTCACAGGTGATTTTTATTCAACTCATTAAATGATGAACCGAATACCTACCTAGGTACTACTTACTTGCTGAGATGTTTGAATTTGACAACAGCTACCTAGGTAGGTACTAAGTGCCTACTTAACTATATTAGGTATAGTAGTAACCAATTTTATAGTGGAGTATAAAAAATTACATAGGTTTTTGTACCTATAGTATTTGTATATAATGTATTACATTACATACCTTTTGTATATTTTACACCCTTCTAAACGCATTGTTTTAGTAACTTAAAAGTTCCTTAGGTAGTTTAGTTGATGCGTAAAGGTATAGGTACTTACTTTTTTGTTGATGAAAATAAGAAAGTACGAGTAGATACATTTTGTCTCAAACAATTAAATAAAAAATGGTAAATACATGTGCCTATATCCACATTAGCATAATTACACTAAGTATGTTGTAAACTATGCCTTACTTCACTAGAATTTCCGCGTCTATTATATCTGAACAATCATTGGTCGATCATAAACGAGTGCAAATGGCGGTGAAATTTATTTTATTCTTATTTTTCTTATTTTACGAAACAGTTGCAAATGAAGAAAAGTCAAAGCATAATATTGTAAGCGTCTTTTAACTTACCTACTTCCACCTTACCTGCCTAACGTCAGATAGCGTTGACAGTGCAGCCGCCATCGCTGTGTTGGCACTGAATACGTAGATAACCCTTCAAAGTATTTTATGAACTACTGTTTACAGTTTATAATGAGAACGGTGCTTTACTACGCATATTTGCCAAAAGTGGCCGTTTTTCGCAAATGTGCGAAGTAAAGCTTAATGTTCTCACTTTCAACTGTAAACAGTGGTTCATAAAATAGTTTGAAGGGTTATCTAGGGCTTCACAAAGATAAAATTTTAAATGATAGGTACCTGTCTCCGTTTTATTTAAAATAATTTATTAATAATTTATTTCAAATGGAGGCAGCACTGGACCCCGAAAAATTTAAGCTCTTAAGTTAAAAATAAAAGAATAGAAAAGAGCAATTGCTCTTGTTTGTGGAGCTAAGTGGAGATTCTCATCTCCACTTTCGTACGAAGCATAAGGCGGTGATCCCACTGCGCCGTGCACCGTCGCGGAGCGTCAGTAGAAACCACGGTCGGCGACGCGGTGCGCGGTGCAGTGGGATAACCGCCTAAAAATAAAGTCGCCGCGCCATCCGTCAGATGTCAGCGCCCACTCTGTGTGTGTAGGTATGAATGTCGCAGTTGAATAGTAAAATCCGCTAATTGATAAAACTTCTAGCTGTTTGGCATTACACCTCGGTTTTGTTAAACAGCTAACCCTAATACGCGGAATGGAATAAACGACTTCATCCATGCGGCTAGAAAAGTTGTTGAAAAATTCTGTCTAATTAAATTATATACAATTTAGAATGCCTTAGAAGTGGCAATATGGCGAGCGAGCTAAGTGAGCGTGCAGCGGCTGGCGAGTGTTAGGATTATTCTATCCATTTTACTAGGTTAGGGCAAACTCATAGGTTAGGTTAGGTTAGAACTGCGACCAACACACGCACGAGCCGAGCGAGCGAAGCGAGCGTGCCACGGCAGCAGCCGGCGAGTACTAGAAAAGTTCTATCCATTTTACTAGGTTAGGGCAAACCTATAGCAATAAAAATCGTGGAATAGTTTTTTGGGAAATGAAATTCGATGTCAAAAAGATCTGTATTAGAATACAGATTTAGACACCCAATTATATTTCATTATGGTCCCTACAACAAATCCTTGTCATGCATGTATCGCAGTTGGATTGTTTAAGGCGAAGATATAGGCAAATGACCTTGAAGTGGCGGCCTCATCTATCTATCTATATAAATAAAAATGAATTGTTGTTCGTTAGTCTGCTTAAAACTCGAGAACGGCTGAACCGATTTGGCTAATTTTGGTCTTGAAATATTCATGAAAGTCCAGGGAAGGTTTAAACGGTGAGAAATTATGGAAAAGGGAACGGGAAAGGGCGAAACGAAGTTCGCCGGGTCAGCTAGTTTGAAATAAATTGTTAACTCGTAAATATGGAGATAATTTCCATATTGCTCTTCGTCATGCACTAGATAGCCCTTTAAATTATTTTATAAACCACCGTTGAAAGTATTTACATTAGTCCGTCTAGCTTTAAAACTTGCCTCCGCCAAAAGTGGCCACGGCAAGTTTTAAAGCTAGACGGATCATCAATAATAGTTTTAACGGCAGTTCATAAAATAATTTAAAGGGCTATCTAGTGCATGACGTTGAGCAATATGGAAATTATCACCATATTTACGAGTTAACAATTTATTTCACACTTCAAGGCCATTTGCCTATATCTTCGCCTTAACGGTTTCGGCAAGTAACGCATTACCGCTACTGTTTGACAAAACCGCTAGCCGTTTGGAAACGTGGTTAGCGGTTTAAATGAACGTTACATGTTGCGCAATCTTAGACAATCCAGCTGAACGATTTTCATTTGTTTATAAAACCCGAGCTGTAATGCCAAACAGCTAGAGGCTTAGTGAATTAGCGGATTATACAATTCAACTGCGACATATTTATATAGTAAATAGATAGGTGTATAGTTTGTATTTGAATTTCGATTTGAAAAATGACAATAATCCACTGAATTTTATGGATCCATCCGGCGTGCTGAAACGCTAGCCAGCTTTAAATCTCAAGTGAAGTCGCACTTTCTATCCTTATTATAATATGACTTTCTTTATTTCCACACTTACCTTGTTCGGATTTTCTTTTTTGTGTACATATTGATATAGGTATGTATGTATTTATGTATATATTTTATATTTGTATGTATGTATTGTATGTATCTTTATTAATTACACTTTTTTCTTCTTGCATATAACTTCGCACCTCACCTGTTTTCGTTAAACATCTCCCAAGTACCTCGGTTGCCTGGAAGAGATTGCAGCTGCGATAAGGCCGCCTTTTGACATCTGTTTTCTTTAATCTATTATTCTGTATCATTATGTTTTGGTGCAATAAAGATCTTAACTAACTAACTAACTAATAATCAACGGGGAATCGAATATGTATTTTCATCTGAAGAAAAAGAATACTCAAATAAGAGGGTAATTTTTTCTTTCGGTTTTAGGGGCCATTTAAAACAATTTTGACCGCAAATCATAAATGTGAAAAAGTGAAGCCACCGTACGAAAAGGAGCCTACAATCGTATATAATTCCCAAGATTGCAGTTTCACAAACAACTCTGGATTGTTGTGTGGCAATATCACTATTAAAAAGGTGACGGAATATACGAAGGTAAGTTTTTTACCGTTACTATTTTATTTTTTATAATTATTTACTGATATTTTTTAGTTAAAAATGTAGAATTACAGTAATGTCAAAACCAATCATTTCAGTGAAAGAATTATTGAAATTGGACCAAAAATTACTAAGTTAGAGCGATTTTCGTGCTGCACTCTCAAAAGCGCTCTCTAATGTACTCGATTGGTTGATAACGTCATCTGCCACGCTCGCGTTCGCCGCACTATAGGACCAAACAGTGCGTTCCATCTCAAAATTCTATAACGTTTTTGTTTCTCGACATTTTTATCTGATTTTGTTAATACGTATTTCTGCACACTTATACTCTAAGGTGATTGAAATGCCATCATTGTAAAATCTATATTTATTTAGAAAAAAAATACAAATATTAAATTATGATAATTTCATGCCAAACTTATATTTAATATTTATTTTGGCAAAGATATTTAAATAAAATTAAAACAGATTTGTAAACGAGATATCCTGGGCAATCCAAAAATGTATAATACTTTTTATTTTCTTCGAAAAAAGAAGATATCTGAAGTTGAACTTTCATAACGAGTAATAAATTTTTCTAAATTTAAAGTTTGGTTGTAATTTTATATGCCTACCTAAAACCATATTTTTTTACTTTTATATCAAATAGCTCTAAATTTAAGAATATAAAACAATCGAAATTGTTTGTTTTGTTTTGCGGGTATGAAAGTGGCCAACACTGGTGTCAGATTTTTTAAGCTGCTTAAAGGCATCTGACATAGCTTAACGACTGCCATACAATACAGCCGGGACCAACGGCTTTTACATGCCTTCCGAAGCAAGTAATAGTATTGTATATAATAATATATGTAAGTACTATATGCTAATAATAAAACGTAAGATAGATTTAAGACAATAATAAGAAATAATATAGGTAGAGGTAGAGAAACATTGGAGGTACACGAAGTAGTTACCTACCTGCCAAATCAAATATGTATACTTCGTATCTACTAAAGAACCAACTGTAGGGGAAAGCACTTACCTTTGCATTTTATCTCTTCGTATCTCTGCACTGGAATTTAATTTATTTTATTTAATCTGAGATTGTCCGCCTAGGCCTTGGTAAATCCGACTTCCATATTTTCTATCTACCTATATTAAAATTTATATAAAACTTAAAGAAACTACGGGCGGCGGCGGCGGGTGGCGGGCGATCGTGGCTCGTGACGTACTTCGCATGTTTCGCGCGGGCCGGCGTGTTTTTACAACACCCTTTTCAAAACTTTAATAACTTTGTAATTTCTTGATAAATTTGAGTAATTTAAAAAGAAATTTACTCAGATACTTATATTTTATTTGATGTGGTATGCAAAATTGATATATCCTTTTGTCGAATTGATTCTAATTGACTTCAATACCAGAAAAGCTAAATAGTTAAACAATTGTATTGTATACTTAGAATATCTTGACTAGTTATTTTAATTTAAAAAACAAACCACACAATCGATTTAATTAAAAATTCTATGGGACCACCTGGAAAGTATACCCTATCAAACAAAAAAAATAATTTTCTAAATCGGCGTCTGAGTAATCGGGGAACATACATCAAAATAAATAATAAAAGAATTCAACGAGTTGATAACTTCCTCTTTTTTTTTGAAGTCGGTTAAAAATAAGTACGAAAAAGATAGTATCGAGAGATAGAACGAAGAGTCCAAAATGCATGGAAAAGCTACTGGTCCATTGGCGATGTGATGATTTGGCCTACACTCTCCACGCTCATCAGACGGGTTGGAGAGGTCTTATTTATGTTTTTAGCTTTTATTTCCTAAGGGTCAGTTCAGACAGAGGAAAAATGCTTGCGGAATTTACTAGTTCCATTAAAATTACAACCGTATTACCTTTGCTTAAAGTATAAAATTGTACGAATAATAGACGACGCTTGAAGTCTCCGCCGATAATCATACAATTTTATACTTTAAGAAATGGATTACCATTACGGTTACGGTTGTGATTTTAATTGAAATAGTAAATTCCGCGAACATTTTTCCTCTCTGTTTGAACTGACCCTAAGTCGCCTTCTACGACATCCACGGGAAGACTTCTTGTGGTCCTATTCTACTCGGCCGGAACCAGCACGGCAAGCAATTGAATTTTAGTCAAGTTTTTTTTTCAGGTTGCAGCTAAAGGGCATATTTTGGAAAACGGTAAATGGAGGGTAATATTTTCAACCAGTAGTTATGCCTGTAGAGGCTTTTTACCCAGGGCTTTCAAACTAGTGCTGAAGATACAATCAGACGACCCTTGTTTACCAAAAGTAAGGCTTACCTAGTCTACCTAAGACTAATGAGGACACCGTTCGAAGTTTACTAACAGAAAAATCTGTTTCTTTTTGTGTATTTTATTAAGAGGGCGCCTGATGTGGATAGTCTAAGTTTTGCTCCCGCTTGCAACGCACACAAATTTTCTCTAGCCCAAGCGAGACAGCGAGACCATGCGGGGTGGAAAGACCATGGTAGGTCAATGAGGCTGGTTTTGGTTTTGAGGTTTTTTTCGTTTTACAAAGAATATTTAAGAGTTATTAAAAAAAATAAGACATATTATGACTGCCTTATGTTTAATACAATTATAATTCAAAGTTACAAAGGCTAATTTATTGTATTTCTCGAATACTTTCCGTTTTAGTATAATTCTGATTTGATTTAGAGGCAACTTCGAAATTTTTTTCTAGCGAGAAAATTTTAAGCAAACGTGTTTTCGAAACATATTATGTATAGAGTTAGTTCTGAACTTTGCTGTGTTTTTATTTCAAAGTGAATATTTCGTTAATTTGTTATTAGGTATTTAAGATCGCTCTAAGAACTTTAGGGTAGTACGGGCTCTTAAGGTGAAGATATAGGCAAATGACCTTGAAGTGTGAAATAAATTGTTAACTCGTAAATATGGTGATAATTTCCATATTGCTCTTCGCCATGCACTACATAGCCCTTTAAATTATTTTATGAACTGCCGTTGAAACTATTATTGGTGATCCGTCTAGATTCAAAACTTGCCGTGGCTACTTTTGGCGGAGGCAAGTTTTAAAGCTAGACGGACTAATGTAAATACTTTCAACGGTGGTTCATAAAATAATTTAAAGGGCTATCTAGTGCATGACGAAGAGCAATATGGAAATTATCTCCATATTTACGAGTTAACAATTTATTTCAAATGAGGGCGCCACTTCAAGGCCATTTGCCTATACCTTCACCTTAAGCAAACAGAGCCCAGGCCACTGAAAGGCCACTTTTAGCGTGATGTTGGGCGAGAAGGTAGAAAAAGGATTTTAGGAAGGATGAGGAAGGAGGAAGGAAGGACAACAATTAGTGATGAATTGCTTGCCGCATCGCCTATTAAGGCCATACATGAATTTTCCAGGGTTCAGTGCTGCTCCCATTTAAAAAAATCATTTTAAACGAAACGGAGATATAATTTAAAATTTTGTTTCTACCAAGCCCTAGATAACCCTTCAAACTATTTTATGAACTACTGTTTACAGTTTAAAGTGAGAACGTGAAGCTTTTCTTCGCACATTTGCGAAAAATGGTTGCGTGTGTCAAATGTGCGAAGAAAAGCGTCACGTTCGTTTTTCTTTTCTCCCAGACATACTTATTACCTACTTAGATAAGTAAATTATTACCTTCCAGGATACAATTCACTTCAAAAACGTGGACTTCAACGCCATAAATCACATTTGGTTGAAGAACATGCACTATGGAGAGTACAAGTGGACTTTTCAAATATTCACTAAAGGAGAAACGTCGTTTTGTATGGAATACTACGCGGTGACAGTACCTTTAACTAAACATTGAATAAGGGTACCTAAAGTTCACGGACTAGATTTAGAGACCATACGCCTTATAAGTTCCAAAATAACCATGGCATAGCTGTTATCACTTAGACTTAAAAAAAATACATCCACATTTATTGTTCTGAGCACATAGGTACCACAAGATATTATTACTCTGTGCCATAAGTATGGACGAACAAATTCAAGATGACAACCATAGCCTAAAAGCGTACGCTACTAGAACGCCAAAATCTATTAAAGTTGTAGCTTACTACTATCTCGCCGGCTAACCATCATACAAAGAATGCTGGGTAGGTACTAGGCTGATGGTTTCCACGAAAAATCAGAGATGGCGGCGCGGCGCTTGTTTGTAAAAAATGAACGCTTATACCGCCATCTTTCTTTCGAACTAGTAGCTTCATCTAGCTACAAAATTTAAACTAAAAATCGAATAACACACCAAAGTAAGAAGGTAGTACGTCCTTGATCGTCCATGCCACAAGTAAAACATAATTTTCGGAAGCATAGTCATCATATTTTGACTGAATGTGGTGTAGTGGTGTAATAGATCGAGAGCTGGCACCAATTTTTGGGTAGGTATTTGAGGCAAGCTGAAAACTTGTCACATACCTCTCCTATTGCCCAACACGGAACTGCAGACCTGGCTGGTGAGTAGCGGGGCTAAAGCAATCTATAAATTTTTAAGTTTTTTTTTCCAAAAAAGGTATTTGTGGCAATATGCGTTTTTATATGTTGTAGTTTAATGTTTAAAGATATAATAGGAGACGTATGTGACAAGTTTTCAACTTGCCTCAAATACCTACCCAAAAATTCGTGCCTGCTCTCGAACCATAATAGGTTATCGCCCATTATGGGATTTAGGGTTCGTCCATTAATCACGTGATGTTTTCTTGGCAACTTTTTACACCCCTTACTACCCTTGGTCATAATATAATGAGGTTTTAGGCTACATAACAAAAAAACTGAATAATGGCTTCGAGCTGATGAATGGACCTATTAATGGAAAAATAAAATATGTTAGTTCATAAAAAAGTACTTTTTATTAATCGCTATATTTCAGTTTATATTACTAAAAATAAATGCAATACGAAGGCGTAAAAAATACAGCGTTAGTAGGCTAAATTCGAACCTAAAATAGTGACGGTGAAATAACGGGCCTGGAGTAAAGTCCGGCTTGCTCAATAATTTCATCGGAACTATAAAGTTCCTCGCCCATTACCATTACAACAAACGCAATTAAGACCTGACTCATATAAATCGGGATCTTCATGGTGAAAATTCAAATATTCAATTGAAAAAGGTGTACAATGCGTGGACCACGATAGGCCGACATCACAGAAGACAATAAGAGTAAGAGACAGTAAGAGACCATAACGGAACGGATATATATATATATATATATCGCATATATACAGAACGGAATCTCCTATAAGTACGCGCAATATGCGTCCCCGTTCCCCGTACCGGCCATACCCGCACCTCTCCTCCGTTCTTGAGCCGCCGTGCACACGTCAATGCGTGTGTTCGCCTGCTCTCGCCCTGAGAGAGGCGAGAATGGGGGAGAGGTGCGGGGACGGGGAACGGGGACGTATATTGCGCAGGACCTTAGGAGATTCCGTTCTGCATGTAATACTCTTACTGTCTTCTGTGCCGACATATAGCTGAGTCTTTACTCGTATTTCATTGCTTTATTGTAAGTCGAGTCAAAATGTCGTCAGCATCGAATTGTTGTAATAAAAGAAACCACGAAAAAACTAACTCGGCCGCGAATAAATAAATTTCATCATTATATATATTTAAAACGGGTTGCTAAACATATCACGTCTATAGTCAACTCGGGCCAACTAGATTTCGATCTCAGAAATCATCTTCAATTCGAATGCGGAGCAGCGGCGAGATATTCATGCTGGCACATGAACATCAAGTAGATATTCATGTTTTCATCTCATGTTAGTTATAACCAAATTATATTTCACCATCCCTACTTTAGGCCTACATGTTCAACTAAGATAGAAAAGTATAGAGATAGACAAGAAAATAACATAAAAGGAAAGAGAAATTAAACAATATAAAAAGTAGGAGCCACTGCAGCATAACACAATGACAATGCCGCCACGCCATATCGCTTGACATGAACGAGCCAGACTGTGACGTTTGTTTGTTTTTCGTGGATGTAAGTAGCCAATACTGGTGTTAGATTTTTCAAGCTGCAACTAACTTGGTTTAGGAACTGTGATGGGTTTTCAGCTGTAAACGGACACCGTGAGTGTAGTGTGTACTTGTGCAACAAACGACGAAGGACCAAGGCCAAAATGGTCACCCATAACAGCTCCATCGGAGTTCCTTAGTCAGCTAGCGACCATGAGGACAGTGGTGACGTCAAAATATCTGGCCCAAAATTATATCAATCGTGGTAAGTCCCGTAATATTAATAGGCATGATGACTGAAAAAATATTTTTGGCCCATCGATTAGATTATTAAAAAATATTGTACACATATTTTTTCTTTTCTCTGAGAAACAATAAATGACGAAGATACAGCGCATTTAAACTTCGCATGACGTCAAGCTTTCGTACGATTTTTACACATCGGTGACGTCACAAGCCCCCACTCTGGAACTTAGGTACTCTGTATCATTGTGAATTTTTACTTTTTTGATTTACTGAAAAATATGGGTACATTATTTTCGGATAATCTAACTAACGGAGTAATTAGAATCACCTGTTTTCGTTAAACATCTCCAAGTACCTCGGTTGCCTGGAAGAGATTGCATTTGCGATAAGGCCGCCTTTTGTCATCTGTTTTCAATAAACTAATAATCTGTATTACTATGTTTTAGTGTTATAAAGATTTTAACTAACTAACTAGAATAATACTTTTCTGACCCAGTCATCATCCCTATTATAAGCTCTTCAATTTGTCACACTTATTATACATGATATGAACAAAATAGTCAGTAAATTATTACTACCATGGACGAAGAAATACAAGAGGACTGGCAACCCCATAAAAAAGCATATAGTTCATTTGCTACATTGGTGTGCATTCCGTCGGCACGCTACAAAGGCCGCGTCTTTGTAAAAGCCGATGCTGCTTTTGAAGCGCGTCGACAGCATGCAAACTCTGCTAGAAAGCCAAAATATGAAAAAAAAACAATTTAGTTCAGGTGAAGTTAGAACCGAAAGACCAAGAAGTGGCGTCCTCATTTAAATGAGGACGCCACTTCTTGGTCATTATATATAAATAAAATATATTTTATTGATTCCTTACATGATTAACATGCCAACTAAATAAATCACACTTTCAATGCACTTTTGAGTTACTAATTAATTTAGTATTGACTTATAACGGGTGGCGCAAAAGTAAAGACCCTATTTGGTTCAGCTATAACATTTTTTCTAAATTAGAAAACTAGATTTAGGTTTTTTTAAATGTATATTTGTGCCATTAAATTTCGTACCATTAGGATTTAAAGATGATGTCTTTTAAATGGTGACCTCCAGAGTTGATACACATTTGAGCCCTATTTATGACATTTTGCATAACTTGCCGTAACACTTCCTGCGATATGTTCGTTATTTCTTGACGAATGTTTTCTTTTAGAGCTGCGAGAGTCTGTGGCTTGTTCACATACACCCGAGATTTCAAAAAACCCCAAAGAAAGAAGTCTGGACTGGTCAGATCGGGTGATCTTGCAGGCCAAGGCAAATCGCCAAAACGAGAGATAACTCGGCCTGGAAAAGCGTCCCTCACTAAGTCCATAGTGTCGCGCGCTGTGTGTGCCGTAGCGCCGTCTTGTTGAAACCAGATGTGCTCCAGCCCCAATTCGTCCAAACTGGGTATCAAAAACTCTCGTAACATGGTTCTGTAGCGTTCTCCAGTGACAGTTATCGCATTGCCTCCAGCGTCTTCGAAAAAATAGGGTCCGATCACTCTGTCAACACAGATGCCACACCATACAGTAACTTTTAGTGGGTGTAGAGGTGTTTCTTGAATAATGCCCGGATTATCAGTGCCCCAGAACCGAGTATTCTGCTTATTGACATGCCCTGAGAGATGGAAATGCGCTTCGTCACTCATAACCAATTTTGAAGGAAAATCATCCTCTTCAAGGTTGAGGTTTATGACGCGCTGGCAGTAATCTAGACGAGCTCGGTGGTCAGCAGGCAGCAGCTGATGAGTCATTTGAGTTTTATACGGGAACATCTTTAAGTCTTTCACCAAAATACGCTGCAGGGTCCGTCTGGAAATGCCCAATTGCGTGGCACGTCGCCTCGTTGATGTTTCTGGACACTCTTCCACATCTTCGCGCACAGCATCGATATTTTCAGCTGAACGGCCTGTTCTTGGTCTCCCAGACTTAGGTCTATCCAATGTTGAGCCAGTTGCTTCAAGGCGTGTGGCAAAGCGTCGAATTGTGCGACCAATCGGTGCCGGACGGTGGTGAAATCGTCGACGAAATTCACGTTGTGTTCTTATCACTGATGAATTATTCCGTAAGAACATTGACACAATTATTCCACGTTCTTGGGGAGTAAAACGGTCCATGTTTATTTTCAGTGTATTTTACATTTGTTCACTACACAATTTTCAACAACAGAATGACAGAAAATGTCATATAAAAAAAATAAAAGTATTTTCTTTAGTGCCAGTACTTTTGCGCCACCCAGTACATAGTTATAATTTATAGTCCCAATCCTAAGAGTGGGACTATAAATTATAACTATATTAACCATTAGGTTAAGATAATCATGGCAACTTAGATATCTAAGTTAAAATAAATTGTTAACTCGTAAATGTGGTGAAAATTTCCATATTTCTCAAAGTTAGGCCTTTCAAATTATTTCTTAAGAGCCGTTCTCCACCCGAAATTAAGCAGCAACTGCGAAACCTTCTCTCGAACTAGTAGCTCCATCTAGTTACAATATTTAAACTAAAAATGAAGTATATAGGTTGTCATGCAGTCCTCTTGTTGGTTGAAGGTTGTTCATCCACATTACTACTCATACACATTAAAAAAAGATTATACACCATTTATTGGACGGAGTTGTCAAGTCTTTTGTTAAACTAAGGCACTTACGATTATTTATTGGACAAATAAATTTGTAATATAAATATAATATAAACATGATTTAAAAATCTCTTATTTCATTTTGATTTAAATCAATACAAGTATTTACATAAAATTACTTATAATGATATAAATGCTTGCTTTTAATTTTTTTCTTTTTGAATTTTTAGTAGGTAAAGTAAACCTGAGTAGTTATTGTGATTAAACACAAAATTAACTACATTTAGACTCTTTCCAAACCGCACTGGATGTTTGCTGAAATCTTTTTTAATTCTTTTAGACTGAACTTAACAAGAAAATATAAATTTTCTTTTAAAATTATTGGATACAATGTTTTCACAAGTGTGGCGATACTATCCAGCACAGCCGGACGCATAATTTCGTCGGCGTAAATTCGGCCTCTTGTAACAAAAAAGTAACGTACTAATGTTAACATTTTAGATGTCATGGAGGTCACCCGTAACCGGAAAACAATTTAAAAACGAATGTTTACATCTTTAATGCCATGAAGGTCACCGGAGACCGGAAAAAAAATAAAAATCTGTTGTCTGCAACGTACACGCTGAAAGTGATAAAATATTAAAAAGTCTGCTGCGCAAAGCGTAAATTACGCGATACATACAACGCGGAAATTATACTCGACTGGTCTACAGTCGAATACAAACTTATAAATAACAATTTGTGGTTAATTACTTAGGTGGTTAACGGTTTAGATAACCTTATCAGATCTATTTAAGATATTTATTTACCCAGTGCACAATTTTTTACAGCATATCCAATCCATTTAGTATATCATGCCCTCCTTCCATACTGCTACAAAAACAAACAGCCCTTCCATTCTAAATTTGAAAAGCTAATCGCATTCTCATATGGGCAGTCGAATTTTAGGGTTCCTTGTTTACTACGGAACCCTAAAAGTCGGTTTCGCCATGTCTGTCTATCTGTCCGCGGTTTTACTCAAAGACTTAGTGCTCTAGAAAGCTGTAATTTAGCATGGGTATGTATATAATCACGCCGACGAAATCATTTTTTTTCTCGACTTACCTATGGTGTTAATATTGTGAATTTTTAAACATCATTTTTGATTTAGGTTTTTTAGAATTAGTGCCTACCCCTTTGCTCAAAAAATTGCGGACTGGAAAGATATTTGAATTGCTGCTCCACGAAGGTTACACTTAACATTAGTCCTTATCAATATTCCACTAAAATCTCAATATTCGGCGACTGCATCTCCAGAATTATTTGATACTGCGAGAACACGCACAGCCAGCAGTAGATCTGAAAACAATTTTTTTTTATGGTGTAAAGATGAGTTTCTACCAAAATTATACGAGATTATACAGGTTTTTGGTACCCTGAGCTATATTGAAATCTTGGAATCAGAACCACTAAGGGTCAGTTCAGACAGAGAGGAAAAATGCCCGCGGAATTTACTAGTTCCATTCAAATTACAACCGTATTACCATTGCTTAAAGTATAAAATTGTATGCATATCGGCGGAGACTTCAAGCGTCGTCTGGCGCATGCTCGCGACTCGATCGTGCGCATCCTCGCGCCTGCTCGGGAGGCCTCGAGCACGCCCGAAACCGCGCGAGCAAGTTCTGACGTGCTCGCGGATCGCCGCCTGCGCTTTCAGTGTGTTTGCGTGTATTGACGGGGATATTCGTATGTATTCGCAACCCTGAATTTCCCCGCGTCGGCTCGCGTTGGCGCGCGCGTCCTCGGGCGGTCTCGAGTATTCTTGTGATGACGCGCCGTCTTGAGCGCATTTTTACTCTCGGTTTGAATTGCGGCTAGAGGAAGCTTGAGCCCGCGCTAGCATTTTTCCTCTCTGTCCCCAAATTTCTAATTAAGCTTTTATGTGGTAATTATATTTAATTACCATTTAAAAAGTCAACCTTATTCTCACAGCTTATTCCATTCAGACAGCTGACAATAGTATACAACATTCATTACGAAAAAAACTTACATTATACGCCATCCACAAAAAGTCAACAAGCGCTGCAAATGTTGCATCCAACTGAAAACGCAAGATAATTACTAAATAAATAATTAAGTAATGTTTTCATTGATAAGCATATTTCGTGGGATAAGGTGAGGAAGAAGGATAAGTGCATATTTTAAGTCAGACATAACATAGAAAGGCAAACTAAAGTTCCCAGCCCAGAATTTAGTTCCAATTAGACAACATACATACATTTGCTAGGGGTATCCAATAAGTTTACGAAGCTGTATTGATAAATAAAACCTTTGCTTAGATCACTTAAAATTAGAATGTTGAATATTCTTCATTACACAAGCCAAGCTCAGCACATCACTCAAAATAAAAAAACCAACTTATATAATGAATAATTGAAAAATTCAACTCACATAAATGTAATATCCCCCAAGCAGCCACAGTCCAAATATCAGTTGGAATACTATGATCAATCCCATTGTGAGCAGCCATGGCAGCATCAGCCCCCGCATCCAGATGTTGATTCCAATTATCTGTAATTACATATACCTATGTCAAAAGATAAACCCGGTTGAAATGGGCAATTCATTGTTTACGCGATCTCTGATATAATATAAAATTATTAATTAATAATTTTAGCTGTTAGGTGCTAGAGTAGTTAGAATTATTGATGTACCGCTGGAAATATTCCAAGTTTACAGTATTTCCGTAAATATTCCCAATATTTCCATACACATTCTCAATATTTCGGTAAATATTTCCCTAAATTCATATTTTTAGACATATTGCAGGGAATGTGTACGGGTATATTCCCAAATGTTTCCAGGGTCAACACATCAATATTTAGAATACAATTTGTCACTATGCCTTTACTCTCCCATGGCAACGGAACTTTGTAAAAGGTGGCTAATGGAGGTATAGGTAACAGGGATGGGGAGCAGCATACTGTGTGCAATGACTTTATTTATACCATCTACTGCGATCACCAACCCATCTGCTCATCATGGTGATTATGGGGAAATTCTCCCTTTATTTGGCGAGGCCTTTAGTCCAGCAGTGGACTGTTAGGCTGCGTTTCCACTGAAGCGGAGAGGAGAGGAAAAGAGAAGTAAAAAGAGGTGAGTGTTTCTACTGAAGCAGAGCGGAGCGGAGTAGAGTGAAGCGAGGAAGGGTGGAGTGGAGCGAAACCGAGTGGAGCGGGGTAGAGCGGAGTAAAAACAAAACCGGTGCATATCAGCAGTCAATTTCTCAGACAGACCGCATTTAAAAAAGAAGTGAGAAATTCTTTTATACCTTTGAAAGATAAAGATAACAAATCAGATGAAGTGGCATGGACTATTTCGACCTTATAGATTCAAAGAGAAAACAGATTTTTGATTCGACAACATATAAAATACCATTCCGATCATGGGGAATTTTCAACTTATTTTCGAATTACCTCTACTCTACACCGCCCCGCCCCGCCCCGTCCTGCTCCTCCTCGCATCGCCCTGCTCCGCTGGGGTTGAGCGGAAGCCTCCATTCAGTCCGCCAGAACCACGCAAGCTCTTAATTTTATATTAGAATCCGCTCTGCTCCGCTCCACTGTTTCCATTGTAGCGGAGTGGAGATTTCGAGCATTGGTCAATACATGCACCGCTAAGCTCCTCTCTGCTCCGCTCCGCTTCAGTGGAAACGCAGCCTTATAAGCTCATTAAGAATTAATTGCAGCCTTTAGTGGGTGAAAAACTGGATAAGAGTATCCTTTAAAACCTCTCTTCATTTACCATTTCTTTATTACTAACCTAGTTTTAATCAAATGATAGTGTAATTTGTTTACTTCAAGGAAGCTTTTGGCAACAATTCTATATAAATCAACTGGTTTTCATAGCCGACTGAATGGTAGATGGCACCTAAAGATACCCACAATGACTTTCCACTTATTACACCAAACTCCATCAGAGAAGTTCCAAGCGAAGCTAAGCCAATGATTGAATCAATGAATGCATTTACTTACCATCAGTACTGAAGAGACTATCAGTGTTAATAGTACAAATATAAATATTCCACCGACAACAAGTAGAGCTGGAATGAAAGACAATAAGATTTTAGTAAAACAATTCTAATTATTTTAACCCTTTAACTGTGATTGTTGGATAAATCCGACAAACTTTGTGCCCATTTCACTAGCTTTGTATATATCCGACCAAAAACTATGGATATTCACTATTCCTCGCACTGGGCCTGCAATATCCTAACCAGACTAGAAACAACTTTTCACAAAGTATGCTTCCTAGTGGGATTTGAACCTACAACCTCGGGACCACAAGGCAAACTCCTGACCACTGGACCAAGCAGGCAGTAAAGCCTAAATGCCTGTCTAACATTAAGAGCCAGGCTCTTGTCAGTGTCATAGTATGAAAAGAGACACACACAATGAAGATTTTCAGCAGAGATAATGGAGTGGTTTGCCATTGCCTTCTCCATTTCTTACACTAGTAAACTTAGTAAGCCTAAATGCATTATAATAATATTAAACCAGAGGTGCCTCCCAAAGTAGATCTCTGATAAAAAACTACTTTCACTCTGCCATGGAAGTAGATGAGTTTTTTTTTAGCTTTTTCTACTAGGCCAAGGGCCTCACCACAACTTTCTACCCACTTCAAACTTTAATCTTGCTACGCCTCTGATTTGCTTTACAATTTTCAAAAAATTTATGTATACTCACATCCAGTTTTCACATCAGCTTCAAACAGAGGATTCCAAAGCTGCGTGGAATCTCCACCGCCCATTTGGTACCCAATAAACGTTATGAGAATGACACTCATAGCAGCCGTGTACATGGCCACCGCCCTACTACCGGCCTTCACGTTGGAAGACCAGATACATGGAGACCAACACGATTCTAGCACTGTCATCTTGATTGTCTGCTCCTTCTAAATGCTCAAGTTAGTCTTTGGCACCAGCAGTTTGCTCTGAAATGGGAATACTTGATGTTATTGTGGGAAGAAAGTCGCTTGACCACACCTATTTGGTAGTTTCCAATATAGCGGGATTAACACTATAAAATGCAGGTACAATATTTAAACTTTTGAAGATGTATGTGATATCTAATTCAATATTATAGATGATAAGAAAACAAAACGTTTAAATAGCGTAGAACATACCTAATAAATAAAGCCAGAAACGCTATTCTATATACGTCAAATACTTTGCGTTTGTTGTCGCATTCTCGCATTCGGCGTTTGACAAAACCGACAAGACAATATTGACATTGACAGTTATCTTTGCGTTCTGTTATGTACCTATTTCTACTTAATTTTTATTTTACGTACAGCCTGCCTGTGTTATCAAAACGTAATATAACTATTACCACTCAATAATAGATGGCGCTTTTTTATTCATTTTTCTACTAGACGATAGATGGCACTACTAAAATATAAAAAATTAGGTAGGTATGAACATTGAACAGAACATTGTAATTTTGTAAATTATAATTTCACGAACTAACTCCTGATTGATTTCTAATTTCTTCTTTCTTTTTTAAGTTGACTAATGCATCTGATTTATAATTACCTATTTGACGACTATTATTTATAATAGTAATCCTAAATAATATTTTGTGGATAGGTAGGTAGGTACCTATGTCTGTATTCTGTGCCTATGTACCTACCTACCTATCCACAAAATATTATTAGGACCATAGGCTATAACTAGGTATAAGAGCCATTCCAAAGCAAGAAATATTTGAAGATCTGTTTACCTACCAAAGATAGATATAGGTACGAGTATAAGTACCGTGCTAACCCACATTTTAAAACATACCCTACTTAGTCACACTACGTGAGTACTAGTTCTTATTCTGTGGTATTACTTATCCTTAACATTGGACACATATAACATCTAAATAAATATTTTGTGGTGTGTACCAAACACGTGCAATATGTTTGTACAATCTGTTTGTTTGTTATTTATTGTCTGTCTGTCTTATCTGTGTATAGCCGAGGCCGGCGCTCCAGCGGGCGTGGTCTGGCAAACACCAGGGTGTCCATATGCATTTAATTATAAGAGAATCTGAAGTGGAGGAACGTACAAAGTTACAGATACGCTGAAGCAAAGATGTTTCGTTTTCTGATAAAAAAATTGATTTCTGAAAAAAGATTTGCATTTTCATACAAATTGACTCGATCAGCTGATCAGTTTGTTTGAAAATTGAAATTATTTTTTTTAGTTTCGTGAAAGTTGTTCAATAAAAGTTGTTCAGTTACATGGGCTGAGGTACCATCTGCGAGGTTTTGCGTCCTTTCATTTACACGATGTATAAGTCAATGGTGTCAATGGGATTTTTTTTGTCTCTATATTTAGACAGCCCAGTTAGAGGGTGCATGATAGGAGCTTTTATTTCTTTCTTTTTACTCGTTCTTCTTCGTCTAAGCGCGTTCCCGGTTGCACCCTTAGCTGCTTCGGAGTCCGGGGTATTTTTACTCCTATCTGAAAAAATATCATTTTGAAATACCTACATTTCAATGGAAGAAATGGAGCTGATATGTTTCTTTTCTCTCTCCTAGATAAGAAAAAGAGACGGCTTACAGGTTAGTAGAACATTGGCATCATCTACAGCCTTCTACCTGCCACTGCTAGCAATAGGTCTCTCTCAATGAATAATTGAATATCATGTTCACTGTGGTCTTTTGCAGCAACTCTCCTTCTCAAATGTGAGTGATTCCGGTCTGATCCCCAAAATCTGATAACCTAGTGGATCCGTTTTATTTGAATTATTTTCTATTCCGTTCTAATACAATATTTATTTAATTATTCTGATCCCCCGGACAGGGCTAGGGGATCAGAATAAATAATTAAATATTGTATTCCGGTCGGGTCCCCAAGCATATTTTTGGTACAATCAGTAACAAAATATTTGTACCTACTGGAAAATATTTTTTGATCTGGTATAATAAATTGTCAGCAACCTCATTAGAATTTTTTATACCTGAAAACAGTGGGGAGTGATATACAATAGAAAATCGTTATCATATCGACCAAGTCCACAGGACAGGTTTTATATGTGATTACTGTAATAATAGTAAGAAAAAAGGTATTTGATTTTTCATTGGTTAATTATTTACAATTTTGTTTTATGTTATCTAAATCAATGGTGCAAATTTATAATTATCTATGATTGATTATAATTAATAAAAAAATATTATTTTTTCATCAGCAACTGTTTTTTTCTTGACTGTACTAAACAGGTAGGGGATCAGACCGGACTAATCAATTTTAGAGTGGATCAGACCGGACAAAAGTCATAATAATAATGAAGAGTAGATCCGTTTGGTGGATCAGACCGGAATAACTCTCAAATTTAAAAGAATTACAACCAATTAGGTAAGTACCCAATTACTTGTAAACTCTTTTATCCCAACAATTCTATCCATTGCAGACGCATGAATGCGTGAGCGCACGTCACGTGCAAACCGCACGTGGCAGGCGCCGAATTGCTGCCGGAGGTACCCCTCGTATGCGTCATTATGACCCACGTAATTGGACGTCATTCATCGGCACTTAGACTGAATAACAAAATAAGTTCTAAAATTAATATAACAACCAACTAAAATGAACTAGAAAGTATTAAAAAATTAAAACGTGGGATACGCTGAGAAGAACGCTGGTTTCGTTCCCCCGCTCCCTCTTCTTGTCTCTGGGCTGGCGATGCCTTTGGCAGCTGCTTCGGATCTATCCGACTAGGTACCTATACCTACTTTAGTCAAATTAATTTCAAATATAACACATTCATTAACAAAATCTAATAGGTACCTTTTGTAAAATATTCTAAAACCACATTGAATTAATAACACATTCCAGCAGAGTTTCAGGTAGGTTGTCAAAATTTATTGGACAAAAACCTGGTTAGAACTACTACTGGTATGGTAGCAATAACTTGGTAGATCTATTGAGTGAAGCTGACCCCGACGGCCTATACCTACTTATTATAGGACATCCATCATAATTGATGTGAGTTACCGTTAGCAGTTACAGACATTGTTCTCATTGTTATTTACCGTCACGCACTATGACGTAGCATACAGATTGGACATAGCCTAGCTGTCCGAGTGCCAAGGCGGTGAAAGAAGAAAGACTTAGATAGATTTCAGGGAGATTAGCCATCTGAGACGAAGGAAAAGCTGGTAAATACCTATGTGATGCCTATATATGTATATGTGTGTATTTAGGGGCCCACTGTCTATTAAAGTCCAACGACAATCTTTGGAAATGTTTTTTATTACTAGCAGGGCATTCATGCATTATGTTATAAATATGTTTTTGTTACAAAAATAAATTATTTATTCGGGATTCGATTGATTAGGATTTGCAAAAACTAGTCCTTATTTGGCGAATTTACCTACTATAAACAATTTTACGCCTTCCTTAGCCAGGAAGTGCCGCACTTCCACCATACTTTCTTCAGCCGAAAAACATGGAATAAGTACATAGGTATTCCATCACTGATCAAAGTCGAAACAACTTCCCTGAATTAAGTAGGTACCTACTTATAGCATAATACCTATTTTACCATCTAATCGATCTAAGCCGCACCGCTTTTGAAAAAGATTTTCGTAATTTTGTAATTCGAACGTATTTTTTTCTTAAAGTTCCAGTCACGTAATTAAGCAAGGTGAACGTCGCGTCAGCCTACGACTCCGCAGGTGACCAATGACCCGTTTCGGATCACGTTACGAACAACGTGGACGCGTGCGCGTCGCCGGCTGACGATGCAAGGCCCTTCCGCACCCTTGTTACTAGTTACGTACAACTGTATTATTTATTACTCTAGGTATGCCCTTGTTTACTTACTAGATTTATTACCTACTATAATAATATGCTAATGATAGTGAGGCTTGTAGTGAAGTGAGAATGGCTGCTTAGTATAACAATGCATGCAATATTTGATGGGTTGGATGCAGTAGCGGCGTTAGGGTAGGGTGCGGTTGGGCGACCGCCCAGGGCGCCAGATACAAAGGGGCGACAGGGGGCGTTTTTGGGCAAGGGGTACAACACAGGTAACAATAAATGTATAAATAGCGGCTGGTTAATGGCGGCAACTCCTAGACTCTTATTTTTATGCACCCCCCCTCCCTCCCTCCATTTACAATGGGGCGGCAAATTTAAAGAATCCTATATCGTACTTGCAGCCCTCTCCCCCCCGTCGGCAGAAATAAATTCTATAAGAATGAAGGGGGGGGGGGGGGGGAATCTCGCCCAGGGCGCTGGTAGACCTAAAACCGGCACTGGTTGGATGTGGGAAGACATTTATGCATATCATTTTTTATTTATCCTTCTATTTTAATTATATTTGATTCCATCTTCATACGGCATGGCTTTCAATAAAAAATATTATTGTTCGTCTTCTCCTGACACAGTCAGTATCCGAATGGCTTTTATTTTATTTATTTGACTCGGATACTTTATTGTTCCAAAGGAAAAATATACTTTTAAGACGATACACGGTGTCCAGTGCTGCCCCCATTTGAAATAAATTATTTGTAAGAAAACGGAGATATCATTTAAAATTTTGAGCTAGTAAAACCTAGATAACCCTTCAAACTATTTTATGAACCACTGTTTTTGCATTTTTGCCAAAAGTGGCCGTTTTTCGCAAAAATGCAAAAAGTCGGGATTTGAAAGAATAGAAAAGAGAATACACAGTAACCGAAGTTCCCTGCGTTGACGGATAGAAAGTCAATTAAGTTCTGAACGATAATAGGTGGACAAGTAAGATGTTTGTTTTAAAAGGTAGAAAATTCCTAAGATGATTCAACTGTTAACGGGCTAACCGTAATTGTTTGACTAATTGCAGCTACCCTTTGGTTGGCCCGGGAATTCCAAAGAGATTCGATAAAAATTTTCGACCTCTGCGAAAATCCGTCCTTATTTTATTATTTCTGGGGAGGATGAAAACTTTTTTCATCCCATGCCCACTTCAGAGCTTATATTTGAATAATTATTAGGTACTTAATTCTGAAATTGCTTTTGTCCTTTTATCATTTCATATTACCCGACTATGTCAGAAGAAGGACTATGTTTTTCGAGTATATATTAGTATAGGTATGTATGTATACAAGGTTATTTTTTATTAAGAAAGTACTTTGTGAGAAGGCTTATTATAGGACCGATGACTATCTTAAAGACAAAAAGGTCTGGCTTGAGCTTGGCGCGGGCCCCTTTTAAAGGTTTGTATACTTAGACATGTCATAATTTAGGAACATTGGTACATACTAAATTTAGAAATTGTCATATTTAAACTTTCGTAATTCTTATAATTCAATTTATTTATGACATAACAATGTAATTTCAGTCCATCCATATAACTAATTTTAAGTTTTTAGTTTGTTAGTTGACGTCTTTGGAGAAAACGTGCAGTGCAGTTTGTTGCCGCTTCTTCTGCACTTGCGCCTAGGAAGCGGCGTAAACTTAGCTTTAAGTAACGATGTGACGTCAACAATTGTGCAAAACAAAACAAAGTGACTATTATTAAGAGATATTATAAATATCCTATGATAATAAAGATATTTTGAATTTTGAAATTTTTGATTAAGTACTTTTGCCCGCGGCTTCGCTCGCGTACCTATCCCACGGGAACATTACTTTTTTTCGGGATGAATGGTATGTCCTATGTCCTTCTCAGTACTCCTAACTATGTGTATGTGAATTTTCAAGAAGATTGGTTCAGTAGATAAAACGTGAAGAGGTAACAAACAAACAAATATACAAACTCATTTTCGCATTTATAATATTAGTTGGGATTGAGATTGGGATGTACCAACATTTTAAGAAGTAATTCAGTCCATCATTTTGAACAACTTTTCCCAAAAAATGTATATAAAATACGAAAAAAAAAGGTTTTGCTTCCCATAGGTATACAAATCGATTTAGTCACGTGATCTAATCACTATGAGAAGTGAATTTGTTTTTCGTATTTCGGTATATGTAAGTAATAATTAAGTAGGTAGGTACTTGTTTAAATCAGTAGGTACCTAGCCGCTAAACGAACGTTGCTTTATAGGTAATGAATAAATTCCTACTATTTCTACTTTTATTAAAATAGGGCTGCAGCTCGGAGTACCTACAATGCACTGAATTTATAAAAATTGCAAATGCATATCGTTCGTCGAACCACAGAATAAATAATACTAGCGTAGTCGAACGCACACAGTCACACACACGCGTCGAAGCGGCCATTTTGTGACGTCATCAGCTTCGATACGGGCGAGGCGATGCGCGCGGCGAGGCGCGGGGCGCGCTTCCGTCCCGTTGGACCGCGTCAGTACCGCGTCGCATTCGATCGCATTCGAACAAGCATTTTTCCGTATATCCACTAGTTTGTTGGTACATTGTGGGTACACAATGATAGACGAGTATGCGTTGATTGATGCGATAAAGGGTCATGAAGAACTGTACAACCGGGATCATCCAGAATATATGAACCAGCTACATAGAGATATGACTTGGAGGGAGATTGCGGAGAAACTTGGCGAGAATAGTAAGTTGTATTATATTATGTTCAATACTTAGCAATATTTGCGGACTGATTACAATTTATAGTTCGTTCGTGTACCTATGTACCTATATGGTGGATAATGTAACTAGGTATTTTACGATATGATCACATGTTGGACCACATTATGAAGTAGGTAGGTACCTACCTTCCTAGCCAATGGCACAGGCCGGAATCTCCTAAGGTACGCGCAATATGCGTCACCCAGGCGTCACCGTTCCCCGTCCCCGCACCTCTCCCCCGTTTTCGCCTCGATGACTCACGGTGGCCGTCAAGAACCGGGGGAGAGGTGCGGGTGCGGGGAACGGGGACGCATATTGCACGTACCTTAGGAGATTCCGTTCTGCTTACTCTTACTGTATTCTGTGCCAATGGTATCATCGCAGACCTATCACTACTAGACCTGCATAGTGCGTGGCCACTTTAGTGCATCTCTTTCTATCTTTGATTGTTGCCTCCTCCCATATTTTGCACACGTTACAGAACACACACTATGGTTACTAACTTATAATAAGCTCAAATAAAACCCTGAATCACCTTTTAAATGATAAAATCTCTAAAATTAATAACTTTCTTCGATCGTTTTGTGGTTTGTTTGGCCCAGATTTTGACAGTAGGCCAGCTTATAGCAGCCACGCCGATATAGACAAAAAAACATATCAGCTTTTCTTTCACACTCACGTTGTCGTTGCAAGTCTATGTAGTAGTGGTAGGTCTGTGGGTATCATAAAACAAGGTATCCTCTTCTGACACTTCTGACTTCAGATGTGTCAATTGGGAGTGTTGCCACTGTGTGATTGAATTACCCGAGCAAAGTAAAGGTACATTTTTTAACTTAACAAACAAATTATGAACTAATAATTCAATACCTATCTGCTTAGTATATAAATTTATTAAAAATTAGACAGATGAATCACACTAGATACTAAATAGGTTTAAGTAAGTATTTTATTTTATATTCATTAGTTACCTAATTGAGAAAATCCTTTTTACTAAAAATAACAATGAACATGCTCATGGTACAGGTAACACTTTTCGTGACATTCGTGAAGTAGTCTTGAGCTATCGCGAAAGAGAATGCCTACCATATTTTATTATACTTACTATGGAAGTAGGTACCATGCAGTTGCTTCTCTTTACCGCGCAGGGCATTAAAGCCAATCGAGGGAATGGGCGAGAGTTTAAATCAACCTACCTAATATTTAAAAAAATAAAATAACAATTTATTTATTCAGACAAACGTCCATTTAGTGTTAGTATAAGTACAGAACTTACGAACTATGTTAGTATATTTTATTAATTAATTTAATTATTTTTTTTTAGTTTTTAAATATTTTTATTCAGAAAGAAGATATTAACTTCTGTATCACATAAAGCAATTTTAATATATCTACATGTTTATTTATTTAATTAGTAAGCTTGTATGTATTTAGCAGCCCAAAATACTATTTGTTATTTTGTGAACAATGCTGTGGGCTACGTTATTGATAACTCTTTTTATGTATAACTTGTATATTGTATTGGTGTTTATAATGTAGCTGTTTGTTGTTCCCATTAAATAAATAAAATTAAAAAAAAGAAAAATCTAACTGAAACTATTTAATTTAAATATTTTCTTGACCCACTAGGTGACCCCGGGACAACCGCATGAGCATGAATTTATTAATTAATTTATTTTTAAACTTTATTGTTTAACAATGAAATTGTCTTACAATTGGCGGACTTAACGCTAAAAGCGTTCTCTCCCAGTCAACCATAGGGATAAACAGATAATTCGTTGCGGCGCAAAATAATTAAATAATTACATATACTTATACCAAATAATACACATACATGCATATATACTCATAATAAAGATATATATACGCATACATATAAAATATACATATACATAATTAAATAAATACAAATACACACATAACTACAATGAATGATGATGTAGATAAGAAAATGAGACTAATTTACTCGTAGAAGATGACAGTGTACTCTTCTCTTGAAGGAAAATTTTGTGGAAATTTCTTTGATGTAAATTTTGATGTACCCAGAGCCGCACAATTAGACAATCAAATTTAGATCCTATTACCTTCAAAATAGTGTTGGCACTTCCGTACTCTGTGCATCATATTTTGATTCCCTTTTTCCATCTTTACGCCCATCATCATGCTTAACGTGGCCTTTAGGTCTTACGGCCCTGGGCTCTGTCTGCTCCTTTTGCAATAAAGATGTATCTGTATGTATAAGTATAAGATGGTTATTTAGGTAAGTATGAGTGCGCCTGTTAGTGGAATTTTATTTGAATTTTCCGGTGTCCAGTGCTACTCATTTTGAAATAAAAATTTTTTTAGGAAACGGAGATATCATTTAATATTTTGTCTTTCTGAAGCCCTAGATAACCCTTGAAATTAGTTTATAAACTACTGTTTACAGTTGAATTCCAGTATGGCCTTTAATACTTGAATTTTCCGGGGTCCAGCGCTGCCCTCATTTGAAATATATTATTTACTAGCTTTTGCCCGCGGCTTCGCCCACGTAGGCTACACAGTTTTCTACTAACTACTAAAATACAATAAAAATTTCATGTGTATCACTTTAACATTTACGAAGTTTCATACAAATTGCCAACCCCTATTTCTCCCCCTTAGGGATGGAATTTCCAAAAATCAATTTTTCTTATCAGACGTCTTCTAGTCACAATCTACCTTCCTGCCAAATTACATCTTCATTGGATTAGTAGGTTTCGAGATTTCTAGATGAGTGAGTGATTTTTGCTTTTATATAATATAGAAGATAAGGATACGAAAATATCATTTCAATTTTTGTCTCTACCAAGCCCTAGATTGTTTACAGTCTTTTCTTCGCACATTTGCGAAAACGGCCACTTTTGGCAAATATACGAAGAAAACTTCACATTCTCACTTTAAACTTTAAACTGTAAACAGTAGTTCATAAAATAGTTTCAATGGTTATCTAGGGGTTTACAAATAGGACATTTTAAATTATATCTCCGTTTCCTTTGAAATGATTTATTTCTGACGGCGGATTATTTCTATAATGGAGGCAGCACTGGACCCCGGAAAATTCATGTATGGCCTTAAGGTCCCTCGTGCTTTGAAAGTCATGTAAGGTTCGGAGTTGATATCACTTTGAAAGTGCTAAAATCTTGATCTCTACTACTGGTTGATTATATACGCCCTAACTATATTAAAATCTTGGAATCAGAATCTATTTATGATTGAACACAAAACCGTAAGAAAGACTTATTTTTCTATTTTTTTTTTCTTCCAAATTCCTAATAAATGGCTAACCTATGTAAACTTTACTATACGCGCGGCCGTGGATATAGGTACCTCGCCGCCCGCCACGAGTCCGGTAACGAGCGGTGACATTTAAATGGTAGATATTTTTGATATTCATTTGTCGACTGATAATGAGATTTAGTTTTTAGGGTTCCGTACCCAAAGGGTGCAAACGGGACCCTATTACTGAGACTCCGCTGTCTGTCCGTCTGTCACAGGGCTCTATCTCTTGAACCGTAATAAATAGATACTTAAAATATTCACCGATTATGTATTACTGTGGCAGCTATAACAAAAACTACTAAAAATAAGAAAATGTTGAAAATTAAAGGAGGTCGTCATACAAAAAACTTGTTTTTTCAGCATTTTTAACTCGATCTTTATAATGGCATTAAGGCCGTACCTGAATTTTCCGGGGTCCAGTGCTGCCCCTATTTTAAATAAATCATTTCAAAGAAAACGGAGACATCATTTAAAATTTTGTTAAAACCAAGTCCTAGATAACCTTTCAAAGTATTTTATGAACTACTGTTTACAGTTTAAAGTGAGAACGTTAAGCTTTACTACGCACATTTGCGAAAAACGGCCACTTTTGGCTAATGTGCGTAGTAAAGCTTAACGTTCTCATTATAAACTGTAAACAGTAGTTCATAAAATACTTTGAAGGGTTATCTAGGACTTGGTAGTAGCAAAATTTAAAATGATGTCTCCGTTTTCTTTGAAATGATTTATTTAAAATGGGGGCAGCACTGGACCCCGGAAAATTCAGGTACGGCCTTAACTAGATACTTAAAATTTTTACTGATTATGTATTACTATGGTCGCTTTATCAATAAAGCCGGGTCCACAGCGCCGTGTTTTCGTGTTTGTAAACAGGATAACATTGTTTGCTAACCAAATAGGGGCGTAGCCTTGTCCCTATTTGGTCATAATAGGTTCATGTTATTATTAACATGAAACATGAAAACATGGCGCAGCGGACCCGGCTTAAATACTAAAAATAAGATAAAGTTAAAAATTAAAGGGGGTCGTCATACAAGAAACGTGTTTTATCAGCGTTTTAAAACATTCTAAGGAGGAACGGAACCCCTAATGTACGAGTCCAACTCGCACTTGCCCGATTTTATTATGAAACAAGATACTTATGGCCGAATGTGTATTTTTTTATTTCGTTTTATATACTTTTCTTGGATATCTAATAGCTATGAGGTTCAATATCACCCCGTATATTCGAAAGAAAAAAGATTGGATCTGGATGACAATAATATAGAGGGCCTTTTGGTTGTACATCGGGCAAGTTTACTTAATTTCCTTAATTTTTTCAGGTGCAGTAGTAAAAGAAAGGTGGCACAGAATAAGAGAAAACTATCGAAAGGCACTGATACTACGAACCAAGAAACTGGAGGCTGGATCTAAAATCAGACCCCCGAAATACCACCGGGAACTCAATTTTCTAGTGCCACACCTGAACGATGAGAACTGTCTAACATTAGAAGTAACTGGGTGTGCTGATGATAATGAAGCTGATGAGCAATCAGATTCATCATTGTCAACCCCTCCTCGGAAGGCGATAAAACGCAGTCATTCAGTTGAACTTACAACTGAAGAAGTCATGGTTTTTGACAGCACGCAGTCGCACCAAACCAATATAGGCACGGACCCAGTTTTGACGGAGTTTTTTGTGAACATGGCTAATACTGTCGCGAAGCTTCCTTTGAGTAAGCAGTTAGAAATTAAAGGAAGGCTATTCAAGATGGTACATGCTGCTGAAATGGAGGTGGCTGCAGGTGCAACGGACTTTTTGTCATGAAACGTCTGAACATTTGATCCCAAATCGGAGTTGGTAGTGTATTCTCATTGAAAACGACTACAGCCAGATTCAAACGAAAAAAAAACATATTTTTTAGGATGTGAAAAATGTGGAAAATTGAGACTTTTCATTTAAAAACTAAGTAGATACTTATTAGAAAGCCTACTTATCACGTTTTGTTTACCATGGTATACTAAAACAAGGTATTCACTTCCCGTGGAAGCTGGTCGCGTGATTACTGCGATCTCAACTGCGATTAGCCCAGTTGTTAGTGTTGCCACTATGTGTGATTGAATTACCCGAGCAAAGTGCATTTTTTAACCTATCATACCAATCTCTTCTTCTTCTTCTTCATCTAGGCGCGGAGCCCGGGGTGCGCTTTCCCGCTTTTTCTTCTCCAAATTTAACATGCATGTCAATGGTCACCCAAGGATGCCAAAGACCTTGCGAAATGGAGAAGAAATAGCCGGAACAGTTTAAATGATTTGGCTATAGTTTTACGACCGGCCACCTGCCTGACGTCAATCCTCTTTGGGAATACTTAACATACCAATCATGAACTAATAATTCAATATATAAATTTATCAAAAATTAAACAGATAAATCACACGATATACGAAATAGATACGTTAGTTAGTATTTTACTTTATATTCATTAACTAATTGAGAAAGTCAGAAAGAACAATATGTTCACACTTTTCGTGACGTCTTGGGCCATCATCACGGCAAGAGAATACCTTGTCTTATTATATCATGCTGTTAAGATAATAAAGACTGACATAAGATTATAAGACATCATATTATTATCTACATGCGTACGGTACAAGTAAAATCTAGCTTGCATTTTATACAGCTACATAAGTGGTCAATCGACCATCGTTATGTTGGAAACTTACCCCTAGTTGTTGTTTCTCTGTTCAGAATGATGAATGATGATAAATTTCCTGTGCCGTACAAAGAATTCTAACTTATATCAGCCGTATAACGTTCTCTGCTGGACATACTCGTAGGCCTCTCTCAAGAATTTCAAAATGACCAATCTAGAGCTACTTGCTGCATCCAGCGCTTTCGAGTGACCTTGATCCGGTCATCTAGTCACCTTGTGGGTGGTTGTCCTACGCTTCGATTGCCAGTACATGGTCGCCATTCGAGAACCTTTTTGCCCTATCTGCAATCGGTTCGTCACGCTATGTGTCCCGCCCACTGCCGCTTCAACGAGCTAATCCGCTGGGCTATGTCAGTGACTTTTGTCATTCATCTCAGTGAATCAGGAATGAGTGAGAACTCATTCCTGATTCGATTACGTGGAGAAACACCGAGCATAGCCCTCTCCATAGTGACCTTAAGCCTTCTTATGAGACCCATAAGTAAGGAACCACGTTTCAAAGCCTCAGGAAATTTATGCAAAGGCATATATGGGAAGAGGAAAACCCAGACTATCTAAAACAAATATTTTAAATAGAATGTTGGGGGCGGCATCTTACCAAAATGTAAAAAGGCTGGCAGAAGTCTGAATATAGGAAAAGATGCAAGAAACTCTACCTATACTCTAAATTCCTTCCCATGATGGTGATGTGATGATTAAGAAATATCTTATTAAGTATGACTTTTTTATTTACATTCCAAAACTACTTATCTTTTAAAAATAAGAAAACAAGACTGTACTTTATCAGGTACAGTATCTATGTATAGATATGATAAAACTCTAGGATTTTATTGTTTTTTACTTTATTCTCGAATGAAGTAAATAAATAGATAAGGATAAATTTCACAAACTGAGCTAGCTACAAAGTAAGTTTTTAAACTTGTGTTTATGGGATACTAACTCAACGATACTATTAATACATGTATAGATAAACACCCTTGTAAGTATAGTATAGTTAAAAAAAACATAAAGAACAAAAGCTCAAGGCTTTTTGTTCGTGTATTTTGTACTTGTATAGTAATATGGTTTGCGTTAAGTATTTGTAAGTAGATTTATTAAACTTTTTTATAAAAGAAGTCGAGACTTTCTTTCTAAATCCCAAAGCTCTTCGTTTACTTGTTTCATTGCTGGCATTGCATAGCTACTTCTAATAGGCTAATAAACCGTTCTAACCTATTGTTTGTTGTTGTTTGTTTTTCGTGTAGGTATGTAAGTGGCCAACACGACATTTTTATTACATATTTTAATTCACGAATAATTTTATTTTATATTTGAGTAAATTACTTAAGTAAGGGTATTTAAGGTGAAGATATAGGCAAATGGCCTTGAAGTGGCGCCCTCATTTGAAATAAATTGTTAACTCGTAAATATGGAGATAATTTCCATATTGCTCTTCGTCATGCACTAGATAGCCCTTTAAATTATTTTATGAATCAACGTTGAAAGTATTTACATTAGTCCGTCTAGCTTTAAAACTTGCCTCCGCCAAAAATGGCCACGGCAAGTTTTAAAGCTAGACGGATCACCAATAATAGTTTCAACGGCAGTTCATAAAATAATTTAAAGGGCTATCAAGTGCATTACGAAGAGCAATTTAATAATAATAATAATAATAAATCTTTTATTTAGCCAAATAGACATAGACATATTTACAAAAAAACTCGTACATTTATAGATACATAGAGTAGTTATATTTTATTCCATCCAACCAGCTACAGGCCATCTCCGAACTAGACAGGGATCTGTATCTCGGAAACAACCTGTCTCTGGAATGGATTTCATAAATTTATTGTTGGCCCAACATTATTGGCAAGTGCGTTCACAGGTTGTGCGCAAATTTCCCAAAACTAGCATAACTGTGATTTTGGGAAATTAAATATGTACTTATATCTAACTTATATCTAATCTAATTTTAAATTATATTTTAATAATTAATGAGTTTGACAAAATAAATAATGAAATAAATAAATAGATAAAAATAAAAAGAAACTACCAATGAGTATTTGTGAGTGTGTACGTAAAGATGTGATGTGATGTGTGTGTACAATGTCTATGGTGCGATGCGAGTATTGGGGTGAGTGTCAGTTTAGTGTGTTAGTGTTGGTTGGGGTATGTGTGTGGATATGGATTACGAGAATTTAAAAAGAAACCAAAACGCAGTTATTAAATAAGGCTATTTATTTAAGCAGAGCTTCTGTCTCTGTATAGTTTAAGTTGCGTAAGTATTGTTTAATACGCTTTTTACAAGAATATTTTGTACACAGATAGATGTTGGTCTCCTTATTAATTTTGTTATAAAGTGAGCAGCTAAGTACTCTGAAGTGTCGTTTCGCGAGGGAGGTTCTGTTAGGCAGAGTCGGACACACAATGTAGCGTAAATGTTTGCGTCGGTGGGAATTTAGATTTGGGTCGTAAATCAGCAATGAGTGTTTTCGTAACACCGTTTGTTGCACAAAAAGTTGTCTCACTGTTAATACCTCGGTGTCTTTATAAAGTTGGGCTGTAGGGTAACGGTACTTTTTTCTGGTAATAACTTTAAGGATAGCTCTTTGTGCTCTTTCTAATGGCAATAAATTAGTTTTAGCTGCGGACCCCCAGGCTCCTATACCATACATAAGAAGTGACTGGCATAAAGCAAAGTAAGTACTTTGCAAAGTTTCCAAGTCTGCCACATCTCGTAGGTTTCTAAAGACATAAACAAGTTTTCTTATACGCGATTTGAGTGAATTTATGTGTGTTTTCCAATTCAATGCCTGATCAATAAGAACACCTAGATACTTCATATGGCTGGCTCGGGAGATAGAAACGCAAGTACAGGTACGAGTCGGGTTTTGACAGGAGTGTGCTTTTATCATGTAGTCCTTAGAAGGATGAGATGTGGATCTAAGTGTAAAAGACATGTAGTTGGTCTTTGATAAATTTAGAGTTAACAGGTTTGCTGATAGCCATGTCATTACTTTTGCAAGAGCTGATTTAGCTTGTATCTGTACATCCTCCCAAGTCTTGCCATGTATAAGGAGAGCAGTGTCATCAGCATATGTGTAAATGCTGCAGTTGTTTAGGTTTAATTTGCAAAGATCATTGATGTAAATTAAGAATAACGTAGGGCCAAGAATACTTCCCTGCGGAACACCGGTTGTGATAATCTCTTCGTCACTTATAAATTCATCAATTTTAACCCTTTGTGTTCGTCCGCTTAGGTAGCTGCGGAACAGGTCTAGTGGAGTTCCTCTAATACCAATTGCCTCTAACTTTTCAATCAGAATGGGGATAGAGACCGTGTCAAAAGCTTTTGACAAATCCAGAAAAATGCCTAAGCATTTTACCTTCTCCTCCAAACAGCCAACAATGCTATCGACCAGGGCCAATATAGCATCATCCGTGGATTTTCCTTCTCTGAAACCAAACTGATTGTGTGAGAGTATGTTGTTAACTTTTAGGTATTTAAGGAGTCGATAGTTGATCACCTTTTCTAGTATTTTGGATATTACAGAAAGAACTGATATAGGCCGATAGTTGTTTACAGAATCTCTATCCCCATTCTTATAGATCGGATGTACAATTGCCTTTTTTAAAGCATTTGGGAAGGTTCCAGAAATGAGAGATAGATGACAAATGTGGGTAAGTAGTGGAACAAAGATTTCACAGGAAGATTGGAGAATAGAAGAAGAGATATTATCCCATCCAACGGCGGAATCCCTGCGTAGATTTCTTATAATATAATATATTATAATAGTGTGTATTTCATCATAGTCGACTGCGAAAAGGAACAACGAATCTCCAGGAGCAGTTGATGTAGGTGATTGAGGCGATGGGTGTGACAACTTAGTGGGTCGTATTTTTTCGGCTAGAGTTTTACCGACATTGACGAAGAACTTATTTACCTCATTCGCAGACTGAGTTGGATTGTGCGTGGACTTGAGCAAGATTTTTGATAAGATTGATGTAGGTGAAATGTTTGTGATATTTTTTATTGCCTTCCATTTTGATTTTGGGTTATTTTTTGCATTTAATAAAGTATTTTTATTGTAATCGTTTTTGAGTAGTTTATTAATGAAATTTCTGTATCTTTGATAAATCATTTTTAATGTGATATTATTTGGATCTTGCTTTGTTCGTTTGTGTAGCTTGTCTCGATTGCGGATGCAACGTGATGGCCTTGAAGTGTGAAATAAATTGTTAACTCGTAAATATGGTGATAATTTCCATATTACTAATCGTCAGGCACTAGATAGCCCTTTAAATTATGTTATGAACTGCCCTTGAAACTATTATTGGTGATCCGTCTAGCTTTAAAACTTGCCGTGGCCACTTTTGGCGGAGGCAAGTTTTAAAGCTAGACGGACTAATGTAAATACTTTCAACGGTGGTTCATAAAATAATTTAAAGGGCTATCTAGTGCCTGACGATTAGCAATATGGAAATTATCTTCATATTTACGAGTTAACAATTTATTTTAAATAAGGGCGCCACTTCAAGGCCATTTGCTTCTATATTCACCTTAACCACGGAAGTCCACTGATGGTATTTGATTTAGCTGAAACTGTGTTTACTTAATTCAACATAAAAGTGCTGGTCAATTTGGAAATTCAGAAGACCTAAGTATGTGCAGTATATATTAGCAGTGTATTATTAGTACATGTGTATATATTAGCAGTGGACTCTCGGTAGCTGAAATAATGTTATTCTTACTATTCAAGTTCAAGTTCAGTCCATGATACTGTACTACTTTCCATAGGAAAGAATTAACGAATTAGTGCCCCATTAGAAATAAAGTGTACTGTATAGTATACAGGATGACTTTCTAACTCCAGCCAAATTTTTGGAGCAAGTTCAGTCCATGACACTAAACTACATTCAATGAAAAAAAAAATTACATCGAAAAAAAAGTCGTCTTCCCATACAAATCAGCGCTCAGCCAAACGGATTGTGTTTAGAAGGATGGATGTTTTTTATCGACTTCAGCTTTTTTTTCATCTAAAATAGTTCAGTACTATGGAATGAACCTGCTCCAAATATATCGCTAGAGTTAAAAAGTCACCCTGTAGGTATAGTATACTATACTGTACACTGGCATGTCTTTATTTCTAATGGGGCAGACAAAGCTGTAGGTATGGAATTTGTGGTCCTGGGCAGACAGAACCCAAAGCCGCATAACCTAAAGGCACCTAAGGGTTACTTATTTTTATCTTTCTTCTTCTTCATAGACCAAAATTTTCCGCCATACTACAACGTAGGTATGTCATTATTACAGTCATATATCTTTCCCTTCAATTTCAATGGGAGCCGCTTATCGAAGTTATTTCAGTATGCCGGCATGAAAATGGCGCACCTTGACACAAAAACAAATACCTTCCTTACGCCCCAGAAGCCTCGCAAGAGGCTGCACGTGTGTCCACGCCTGCGTTCCAACTGCGAGCACCATGCTTTCCACCGCGTGTTGCACCGCGGTCACGTGACAGCAGCGTGACGATCATCCATTCCGAATCCACAGCGAAGTTTTTCATTTTCTTATTCGGTTTTAAGGCTGCGCCTGATGTGGATAATCTAAATTTTGCTCCCGCTTCCATGCACACAAATTTACTCTAGCCGAAGTGAGACAGCGAGCCATGCGGGGTGAAAAGATCACGGGAGGTCAATAAAGCTGCTTTAAGCGTTTCTGGTTTTTGAGGTTTTTTCGTTTTACAAAGAATATTTAAGAGTTATTTAAAAATAAGACATATGATCCCTGTCTTATGTTTAAAATTATAATCCAAAGTTGCAAGGGCATTTTTATTGTATTTCTTGAATACTTTCCGTTTTAGTATAATTCTGAGGTGATTTAGAGGCAACTTCGAAATTTTTTTCTATAGAGAAAATTTTACGAAATCGTGTTTTCGAAACATAATGTATAGAGTTAGTCCTGAACTTTGCTGTGTTTTTATTTTAAGTAATATTTAAGATCGCTCTAAGTACTGTCAGGGTCATACGGGCTCTTAATCCGGAGCTTTTACTTGTAGACTTTCCGCTGTAACCCTAGCTAGATAGTTATATTGAAATCTTGGAATCAGAATCATCTTCGTCTTCATAAAGTGTCTCACTAACTAATGAAGGTCGGCAATCAGCTCGGCGTAGTCCTTCAATTAAATTCAATTTATTTATTCATAAAACAATAAAATTTGTGTCTGAATATGTATAGGTTAATAAAATACAATAAAAATTATAACATGGCAAACAATTTAGAAAATTTAGTATAAATTCGGCAAATGTCAGAGATCTAAAATTCTTCAATATTATAACAACACTTTTCTAACAGAAGAGCACGTAACCTGGCCGTGAATAAATTGTGACTTCGTATGGTTCTCAACACCAAGGGCAATCTATTGAGTAGCTTAGTTGCCTGATACATCGCACGATTCTTTACTATCTCTTTACATGTGTAACAATGTACCTATTAAATGAGTGCGTAATGCTATGTAGGTATGCCTACTACTACAAATAATCTTTTTCATGGTGTTTAACTTGAAAGCACTGCGAGCGTCGTCTATACGAGACTTTATCTCTAACTCGCTATTCCATTCTTCGGTCAGAATCATTATTTAATAGAACACTAAAACCGTAATTTTTTTTCCACCATTACAACAACATCCATTTCTCAAAATCAAATATGTCATAACGTGTGTGTGCGTGAATTTCTTCTTTCATGACGTGCGAATTTGTGTGTAGCAAAAAAAATTACAAATAATTTAATCTGGTTTCAAAAACTGTAAAACTTTGTATGATAGGTAGGCAACGAGATCTATGTACTTACGTACTAGAGAAGACGCCACATACCACAGTTGTGTTCTGTTCATCATATGCTATCACTGTTAACCTCACATTAGTCACTCGCTAGCAATACGCGCATAAAACACTCCACAATTCATTAAAGAAAACACTGTCAACTTAGTCCAAAATGCCTTGGTGTGTGTTGAGATACTGCACTAGTAATTCAAAGAACAAAGCAACATATGAAGGAATAACTTTCCATCGGTAAGTAACTAGATTTCATTGATTGAAAATTAAATACGGATTGCAAAATTTCGGCTGCCATAATGAATGAAATGAGTGCATGATCTGTCAACCGATGGAATGATTCGTCATAGACTAACAAAACAGAATTGAAATGTAGACATCATAAATATGCCTACATTTCACTTTCTTCATGGAAGAAGCGAAAAACTATTTGTTTGCTACTCAGTTATTAATGTTTGTAAAACGTTTAAAAATAAGTATTTAAGTTTTATTTAAACAAATGGAAACACAAATGGTTTATTATTATGTAGATTCATCCAAACATTCGTTATACACAATGTGACTAACCTTCTGATATAGGTTAGTAGAATTTGTAGGCACATGTTTTGCAACGTTTTTCTAAATATTTAATTTATTCAACCGAAACAAGAGGCAAAAAAAAAACTCATTAACATATAACATAATGCAAATTGACAAAGCAAATTTGAGTTTCATGTTTTCGCCCCCATTGTACTCGTTTCTTTGTAAGTATATTTTTTAATATTTCTATCAAAATATTCGTTAAAAATCTGCTGTTTACTTTACTGATTTAAGCGCATAATGTGAAATGATTTACGTTTTCTACAGTAGAGGTCGCAGGAAAAGATAGATTTTCTTGAGTTAACTTAGTTTAATTCATTAAAAATTATAATTAACAAAGTTACAATTGATTACGATCGAAGTTGGATCAATAATACAATTTTATTCGATTGAACGATGTGGGAGGTTTTTGGGCACAGGTGCATTCGAATTCTGGTTATTGCCCGCCGTGAAGTGTCGACGTAGCGCTTTCCGGCGGTCCGCATGCAGCGTCGTTGGGGACAGTGCAAGCGATAATATGTTAGAGTTTAGCTCGGCGTAACAAATGTCACCCATTGCGCACAATAAAGGTACAAAATTGTATTTGTTTCGAAAAGATATCATAATAAAAAAATGTGAATTGAATTATGTACTTAATACCTACATAATATTGTTACCTACTATATACCTACTTAATATTGTTTAGGTGACCTGACTATTTTTGTATGGACAAGTCGATTTCTTTTGGAGATCTTATTGTGGGAATTGGTCGTAGAAAAGTAGTTTTTGTGTTGACCGAACATTCACACCTATTTTATGTAGGTAGGGTGTGTGGTTAGTCGAAAGGGGTTTGGATTTATGTAAGGATAATGTGGAGTTTGTAAGATTTACGTGTTACTGGCTAGTAAGAAAAGAAGTAATGAAAGTTTGAATTTGGAAAAAGTGTTTTGTACCTATACGTTCTGCAAATTAGGCGCCAATATAAAAGAATCTAAGCTGATTTATTGAAGTAGGTATCTACGTTTTAATATATCAATGTTCTACTTAATTTTCTTTTAGCCCCATATCCCAGATGTAAAAGTAAAAACAATATTATTATCGACTTATTGCAGTATTATTATTGCATTCACGTGTTCCGTGGAGCCATTCTCGTCACCTGTAGGTACTTGGAAGTCATTGTCCTCGCGGTGCAACGTGGTGGATCACGTGAAGGTTAACGTATGACGCTATCGATGAACAGTAGTCGGTAAGTCGAAGAAAATAAGGTTCAAATTTGAAAGTGTGGCGCAAAAAGTTAATTATATGGACAGATAATATCGATGTATTAACAGACATCTTTGACGCGCATGTGTAAGAGCCGAAACTGAAAATTATAATACTTATAATATTTTGAGCATTATAATATATATCGCAAAATTTTTTGAGCAAGTTCAGTCCATGATACTGAACTACTTTCTATAAAAAAGTTATGAAAAATCGATAAAAATTTTTCGTCCTCCCATATAAATGAACGCTCAGCCAAACGGTTTCGTATGGGAGGACGAACAATTTTCATCGATTTTTAACCGTTACCGTTGCAAATATTGTGCAAAAGCTGATAATTTTGCACGGTTCCAGGTTGCTCCCATAATAATTCCGTGATTCCAATTATCGAGTACCTACTTAGTTTCAATACTTGTAAGTTTTGTTGCAGTAGAAGTGTTCAGGGCCCATAACCTGTTAAATTTTGTGGGATGTAAAACGTCAGTTTTTTTTATTTTATTAGATAAAATTAAACAGAACCTACCTGTTTAATTAAAGTGCGTATTTTAATGGCTCTATGTTTTATTTTAAAGACTTATATGTCTGTTTATCTGAAGATAAAAAATTCGGCCCTAAATGTTGTAGGTACTGGTGAGTCCACCAACCTCTTTACATATTATAGAATCTTATTAATATTTCTAACGAAGGTTCGGTTACCGAAACGTGACAGAAACGTTACCGAATCTCGATAACGTTCCTGTCACGTGACTTCTTATTCAGAAGCCTAGGAAACAGGATATTACGTCAGTAACATAAAATTAGATTTTAGTCCAACCCTGTCTCGAGCACTTTGCTTGCTGCACGTGACCTGTGAAGTCATTGGGTTCGATGCACCTTTACTGCCTGCGCTGATTTTCTTTGGTTGTCAAGCTGCCTAAAGGCATCTCACGACAAAATCTTGGCGAGGCTATTGTTGTTGCAAGAGATGCATATCAATAGACGATGGGATCAACGGCTTTCATAATAAATTATAATAATACTTATATAAATTATAATAACAGTTAAAATAATAGATATACGAATAATGTTGCGGATTCTCTTTCTTTGGATTTCTTGGATATCTGTTTTCATTCTTTCGACAAATATGTGTTCTGGTCGGCGCAGGAAATGTCTTATGTAATAGTACCTAGTTGTATTTTATGCAAAATTTGTATATGAGTGTTCAAAATAGAAGAGTGGCGCGGGTTATGGTGCGAGCCTAGGCGAGCACCATAATAAAGGCGCCACGAGTATTTTTTAACGTCCCTAGTTATACAACGTTGCATATAACACTTTTTTTAAGACTATATTAAGATAGGTAGACGGTAGGTGTTATAGTATTTTTCTTATTTTTCGATTATTGTAATTCACAAAACATCGTTCCCCTACCATTCCAGAATGCACAATTACTCAATGTTTTTTTTTCCCGCTACTGGTACGCGATAGTTGCCAGTACTCAAAATAAGAATCGTATTTTTAACCAACTTTGTTAACACAGTGTATGTTTTTCGTTTATAAAAAAATTGAATTAACTTGCTATCTAAATAGATTAACAAAATAAAATGATGATTGGAAGAGTAAATAAATGGCGGCTTCCAACGTAAATAAATAAAAACTATGGCGAAAGCAGTTTTTCTCATGCAGGCAATAATAATTTATCTCGGAAAGTTTTATTTTTAATAAAAACCATATGCATTTAGTTTTTTTGTTAAGTTGGTAGTTGTGCTTTTTTGTTGTAAAGTTATGTTGATCGAGTCAAACCTTCACCTATATAGACTTATCTTTATATGTATAGAATTATCTGCGGCAGCTAGCCGTATCCAAAGAGAAAGTAATTAGAGCAGGAGTGCTATTTTTCATTTAGGGACTCAGCGAAACACAAAACGTGTAGTTTTCCAACTCACCACTCGCGTTGCGACGCATTGCATCGTATTTTTGAAACCGTCGTCGTGTGAGCGATCAGTAATATTGTGTTACGCAGAAAATATCATAAATTTGTCAATGATTTTCTAAACATTTCAACAAAAATAAAAAAAGCAGCGTGAAACGGAATATACTTCATGGAACGTTTCTTTGACATTTGTACGCTACAAATGTCAAAATTTCGAGTGGTTCAGACCACTCGTTGCAAAAATCCTTCGCAAACGATCAATTCAAATATGCGCCCGTTTGGAAACACTCACGCAAATCATTCGTAATGTGAGTCCCTGAATGAAAAATAGCACTCCAGTATCTTTAGAAAAATAAAGACTGTAACTACTAAGATTAATATTGTAAATTAATAAGAGCTGTGGATTTTGTGACAATAAATAAATCAAATCAAAGTTGGCCACTGTTTTGCTATTTAACATTTGGAGCGTCGACATTTGAAGTTGTGTTGTTGTCCACTTACACTGGGGTACTAGGTACATACTCGTAGCTACATTACAGAATAAATAATACTAACGTACAGAAGTCTCACTCAGCAAAGAAATTCAAAGAAATATCTACAATGTGGCTAGCGATATGGTTTAATTTAGCTCACGTCAGAACTCGTACGTAAAGAGCACCTTTTCGTGTAAATATCTAGACATCCATTGCAAGCCAATTTCATTCTTATTACTCTGGAAAACGATTCGTAAAACTGAATTTACCTCCCGGAGGGGCCGCCTGCGCGCATAGTAATAATGTAGGTACATTTTCGATACCTATACGGGGAGTGACACAGACAGGCCTGGCTACATTGAGATAAACAATGGGTGAGATAAACATATTTAAAAGATAAACAAACGTATAAAATAAATAAGGTTAAAATTAAAGTAACTACCTATATCCTCAAAGTCACGTTTTTTTTTCATTATATTTTCTTGATAATACATATCCGTGTAAACTTTATAGGAACCTAATGTGAAAGGTTATCATTATCGCTAATATACAAACAATAGTTGTTTATTTCATTGTCCTTGCGGTTCACGGGTCTTTTCAACCCGGTCATTTTGAGGTAGTCTACCAAAACCTGCTGGTAGACAGCTGGCGTTTTTCGACACGCGGAAGAATTAGAAGGACACTAGCAGATGCGCCGTGTGGTATCCAGCAGAGTAGAATAGAACCACTACAAGTCTTAGGAAATACTTGACAAGCTAAACAAAGCTTATAAACATCAACGAGACCTTTCCAACACGCCTGGCCAGCGTGGAGAAGGTAGGCCAAATCCTCTGGCTGCCCTGGCTAAGTATGGCAATGGTAGTACAAAGAGGGTCGTGCTCCTGCAGTGGAGACTAAAAAAGAGCTGATGATGATGATAGCGGATTCTAGAGCAATTTTTCTCAACCCTATAGGTTTGGATGTGTTCTCTACTTTTTAGAGTGATCTTATTACCTATTAGAGCAATTCTTGTGAATGTACGAGGTTCTTTTTAATGAATTATTTTAAAGGGGTAATTCAGTCGATCATTTTGAACCACTTTCCTCAACTTTCCCAAATGAAACATTCATCGGGAAAAGTTGTCGTAATTTTTTTGTGTCAATGACTGTACATCAGTCCATGACACCTTAAAATAGTTTCAGTATATTTTGTTACATATGTACACTGTACGTACCCATATCCAAAGGCGGTAGCACCGGAGACTTGTGACACAGGCTCTAAGCTGCCTCCAACAGTCTCCAGTCTCCTTCAATCAGTGTTGGAAATTGTTATGTACCTACATATGATTCCGTTAATAATAATCCTTGTACGATTTTTGGAGAAATAAATTACTTTTTTATCTTTGTCTCTGTATAAGCAGTAGAATATTATTACTCTGTGGTATAAGTATGATGATTTCGAGGACGGCTCAGAAGATACTGAATTTTTTTAACTTTTGTAATTTTTGGAGACCTTGTTATGTGCTCGTTTTTCATCGAGCGAGGCTCGGTCGCCCAGGTATTGTAGGTAGGTAATTAAAATGTGACTTGATTGACATTGACTTATATATTACTAGCGTAAGGACTAGGCCAACCGCGTGAAGCAATGGCACCAACTCGTTGACCCGATAAAGTTGGTTTGCGGGCCAACGCGACTTAGTCGTCCTCGGTCCGCGGAAGAGTTCATTCGTTTTTGTTTCATACATGTAAATGCCATGAAAATGCCTGGTTGAGCATTTAAAGGCTGCAAGAACTACGATATAGGTAAAACTAGGACGGACGGACGGACTGAACGATCTTATAAGGGTTCCTTGTCGGACTTGACTTACTTGACTTATTTTCCTATGTCCCCTGGGTGGGGCAGAGGGCCGCTACAGTGCTTCTCCATCCCGCTCTGTCTTGAGCAACGCGCTTCACTTCGGGCCAAGACAGCCCGATTGTCTTCATCTCCGCCGCTACCGATCGTCGCCAGGTCTGCTTTGGTCGACCACGCTTCCTCTTTCCTTGAGGGGTCCATTCCAATGCCTGTCTCGGAATGTGAGTAGACTCCCTCCTGAGCGTGTGGCCGATCCATGTCCATTTACGACGCGCTATCTGTTGGTCGATCGGTGTCTCGCCGCAAAGCTGCCACAGACGTTCATTGGATATCTTTTTAGGCCAAAAGATACCCAATATCTGTCGAAGGCAGCGGTTGATGCAGACTTGGATCTGCTGCTTGATGTCTTTGGTCACCTTCCACGTTTCGCACCCATATAGCAGAACGGTTTTTACATTGGAGCGAAAGATTTTGAGTTTCACTCTGCGAGTAAGCTTCCTTGACCGCCATATGGGGCGGAGTTGCGCGAAGGTGGCTCGAGCTTTAGCAACTCTAGAAGTGATGTCCTCTTCTGTTCCTCCACATTGCGACACGACGCTTCCCAGGTACGTAAACTGCTGCACGCGCTCTATTTGTTTTGTGTCAAGCGTTAGTGGCAGCAGGTTCTTTCCTTTTATACGCATCTCTTGGGTCTTACGCGCGTTGACTTTAAGGCCCACCTTTCCCGCTTCACGCTGGAGGTCATCCAGCTTAGCTTGCATATCACCGTGCTTGTGGCTAAGCAGACAGAGGTCATCAGCGTAGTCTAGGTCGTCCAACTGGTCTGTCAACCCCCACTCTATACCACGTCGCTTGCCGTCGTTCACTCTATGCAGCACACCATCCAGCACGATGAGGAATAGCAGAGGCGATAATAGACAACCCTGTCTGACACCTGCGTGAACTGCGATGTCTGCTGAAAACAAACCGTCGTGAGCTACCCTGCAGGAGTATTTCTTGTAGACGGCTTTTAGCAGATCTCTGATTTTCGGCGGGACTCCCATTTCATCCAGACGAGACCAAATACTAGGCCAATGTACAGTGTCGAAAGCTTTTTCGAAGTCGACAAACGTGAAGAAAATCTCACGTTGCCATTCTGATGCTTCTTCAATTATGATCCTCAATGTGTTAATTTGGTCTGTACAGGAACGATTGGGGCGGAATCCAGCTTGTTCACGTCGAAGAATGGGTTTAACTGCCTTCGATATTCTGCTCAAAAGAATTTTGCAAAAGACTTTAGATGGGACAGAAAGCAGTGTAATGCCCCTCCAGTTGCTGCACTGGCTAAGATCACCCTTCTTTGGGACGGTTATCAGCACTGCCTTATTCCAATCGTCAGGAATCTCTTCGGTTGTCCAAATTTTCTCTAAGAGTGGCGTTATGACCTCGACAGCGGTCTGTGGGTCGGCTTTAAGCATTTCCGCTGTGACAAGGTCGAGTCCGGGCTCTTTACCACTCTTAAGAGAAGTAATGGCAGCTTCAACTTCGTCTCGAGTAGGTGGAGATGTGTCAATGTCCAACAACTGTGGCGGCGTAGTGGTTGCTGATGTGTCTGGTAGGGTTGTATTTGTCTTGCAAAAGACCTCTTCGAAGTGCTTACGCCAACGTTCTAACTGCCCTTCAGAAGTCGCAATGAGCTTACCTTCTCTGTTTCGTAAGGGCTTCTTACTGGTTCTTTTGTTTCCAGCCAGGGTTTTGGTAGCATTGTATAGCTCTCTCAGGTTGCCAGTTTCGGCAGCTGTTTGTACTCGATTAGCTAAGCCGTCAGCCCATCGCCTCCTATCTCTCCGGGTACTGCGGTATATGCGTCTTCGCATCTGCCGGTACTGTTCCCTGAGGCTCGTCCGTTCAGTGTCACTTGGGGCTCCTAAAATTTTAACGTGCAGATCTTTTCGCATTTGAATAAGGTCCCATGTAGAATCGGAGATCCAATCGTCCCGTTTTGTGTTTTTGTGTCCTAAGACGACGGAGCTGGTTTCTTGATAGACCATTTTTATGTGATTCCACTCCTTGTCTATAGTGGCGCCTTAGTTTACTTGGAGACTCGAGAAGCGATTCCGGAGTTCCATTGCGAATCTATTACGCATGCCAGGGTCGTCCAATTTTCTCACATCATATCTCCGCCCCACCTTGCTTACGCCAGCTGGTCGCCTCGCAGTTGCAACTTTGAGGCGCAGTTCGGCAACCATCATCATGTGGTCGCTGTCGGTGTCTGCTCCCCGTTTATTGCGGACGTCTAGTAGCGATGTTCGCCATTTGCAGCTGATAGCAAGATGGTCGATCTGTGTTCTTAAGATACCGTCTGGTGCTGTCCAAGAGTATTTGTGGACATCCTTGTGTGAGAACAGTGTCCCTCCGATGACAAGATCGTAATTCTGGCAAACTTCGACGAATCGTTGCCCATTGTCGTTTTGCTCTCCAAGGCCGTGTTTACCCATGTGTCTCTCGCACCCAGTGTTATCACTGCCCACCTGGGCATTGAGGTCCCCCATCAGGATAACTATGTCTTGCTTGCGTATGCTTTTCAAGGTGTTTAAGAGTGCGCTGTAAAAGTCATCCTTAATTTCCTCATCTGCCAAGTTTGTTGGTGTATAACACTGTACGATGGTGATCTTGCGGACCCTAGAATTAAAGCGCGCAGTAATTATTCTGTCCGAGATCGGTTTCCAATCCAAAAGGCTTTTCTTCACGTCATCAGCAAGGAGAAGTCCCACACCGTATTCGTGTTTGTCATCTAAGTTCTCCTTGCCGGAATAAAGGAGAGTCAGTCCTCTAGATGTTCTCAGTTCTCCGAATCCATTTCTGCGCACCTCACTGAGTCCAAGTACGTGTAGCTTGTACTTGAGCATTTCGCTCTCCCCTTGGGCTAACTTGCAGTCTTCCTGTAGCGTTCGCACATTCCAGTAAGCTATTCGTGTCCGTTTTTTCATGCCAAAGGTCGTTTTTGATAGATCGGTCCGGTTATTTACTGTATTGGTTTCAGGAATCGTAATTTTCGGGCAAGCAGGTGATTAGCCACTGTGTCGTCTGCTGGTGGGGCTGCCTAAGCTAAGTGATTTGACGAGGTTACTGGTTTTTACACATAGCGACTGTCGTCTGACCTCCGCAACCCAAAGGGTAGACCAGAACCAATCCTAGGATAGGTACAAACGCTAGAGGCGTTCGGGACCAACAGCTTTACGTGCCTTCCGAAGCACGGAATCATCTTTCTCTTCGGATAATCAGGTGATTCAAGCCTGCAATATCCTAACCAGACTGGAAACAAATTTTCATAAAGTATGCTTCCCAGCGGGAATTGAACCCACGACCTCCGGATCACAAGGCAGACACTGAGTTGAAATCATTGATCGCTACATATTGTTATCAAGTTGCCGTCGAGCTGCCAAAAACGTGCGCACGCACGTGCGTGCCCATCTGACATGTAACTCCACTAAAGCGCTCCCACGGATCCGCGGGGTTACGTCAGCGGAGCGGCATTTGTCCTAAATTTTATAGCGTTATTATAAGGTAGTCTGTCTAAAGTACGGTTTCCAAGGTTGTTAAAAGTCGAGAAATAAATATGATCGCAACGCAAGTGTCACACACCTTTTACGAACAGGAAGATGGAGTGGTCCTATTATAACCCGAAACCACAAACAGGGCAAAAGAAGTACATTATCTGTAAAAATTTCAACTGTCTAGCTATCACGGTTCATGAGATACTGCCTGATTACAGACAGATAGACGGAGAGTGGAGTCACAGTTGTTAGATTGGTTATAATTAAGTCTTCAAACTTCTTCCTGCAAACTATTTGTTTAGTTCCATTATTTTATTATTCTGGCCACCCTATATGGGCTGGCAACATTTTATGAGATCCGCTAATTTTGGTGTCAGAGTAATGTCAATGTCAAATGTCTGAAAAATGGAGATGTGTGGAAAATTGTATTCTACTGTTTTTATTTGATTGAAAAGCTAACTTAATAGTGTTATTCTTTTAAAAAGTTCAGTAGTAAAGTGAGTTGAAGTAATACCATCTTTTATTTGAGGCACAACAAGAATAAATCTTACAGTCAGAAGTGGTACGCCGTGCGCCGCAAAATGGATGACAGAAGAAAATCTTTCAAGAGAAAACATAAACGGCATTCTTCAGAACGCGCCAGTAAATATAGAAACAAAAGACGTGATGATAAACAAAATTCTACTTGGGAGGCGAATGTTGGATCGCTTACTCCACCTTATCCAAGTTCACCGCAGTGTTCTCATTCACGGGATGATGAAAAGACTTCTACGAAACCTGAGTGGCCAACGGAAGCTGTTGGTGATCTCCTTAAAGAATTTATGGATTATGTAAAGAACTCTAATGAACGAAATACCTCTCAAAGGCTGCATTTTGATAAGAGTATGGTGCCAGAGTTTGATCCATGTATCAAAAACCATAAAATTGAAAACTGGATTACCAAAGTAAATGAATGCAGGGCAATATATGGTTGGTCTGATGTGCAAACAGCACACTATGCATTACCTCGGCTTGTGGGACACGCTAAACAGTGGTATGAAGGTTTACACTCCATAAATTTTAGCTGGATAGAATGGCAAGATCATTTGAAGAAGGCGTTTCCATCGGACACTAATTTTGGTCAGTTACTAACGGACATGCTTTCTAAGAGATATAAGTTTGGTGAGTCATTAGACGATTATTACTATAATAAAATGTTTTTATTACATGCATGTGAAATATCTGGTAAAAAGGCGGTAGATTGTTTAATTCATGGTATTGATGACCGTACCTTAAGGGCAAGTGCATCGTCAGGTAGATTTAATCAACCGGAAGATCTGCTAAAATTTCTTAAGGATATATGTCGTGAAGATAAAATTAAAACAGTTAGTGATAAAGTTGATGGTAAAAGTAATAATATAATTTGTTCTTCTTGTAAACGTGCTGGTCACATAGCTAAAAACTGTAAAACTGTTTGCCATAATTGTAAACTTAGTGGACATAGATCTTTCCAATGCTCTAAACCTTTAGTTATTTGTGATAAATGTAAGAAAAAGGGACACAGCGCTGAATACTGTTTCATATATAAAAATAAGAATGAAACTCTTGAGAAAAGAGTGTTAATTGTTGACACATTAAAACATACTAAAGATAGTAAATATTATAAACTGGTTAAAATTAATGACGGCAATGAGTTTGTAAAATGTTTCATTGATTTTGGCAGTAATTGTACTCTTGTTACGCAGCATGTTGTTGATAAATATTGTTTACAAAATAAGCAGGGGTTATTACCTGTTATTAAGGGTATAGGTGAAACTCAAATAATACCGAAAGGGAAAACTGAATTTAAAATAACACTAGATGAGGTAGAAGCATCTATAACGGCTTATATTGTAGAAAATGAGCAAATGCATGTTCCTATCCTAGTAGGTCAAAATTTCACAGAACTTGAACATATTTTATTTATAAAAACAAGTACATCTTTACAGATTATAAAACGAGCCATTTGTAATGATTTACCCTTAATTGAAAATGAACAGTGTTCAACGCTACCACTTTATACTTGTGAACACATTCATTTACAGAAAACTGGTCTTATTACATGTTGTTCTCGGGATATGAAAGAATGTGTATTGTACATTCAAGGTAATTATAGGAATATAAATGGTGTTGAATTCTCTATTCAGGAAGGTATTTATAATTTACGGAACTATAAGTGTGATATCTTAGTTGTAGTTATTTGCGGTTCATTAACAATTAATGCTAACAAGTTATTAGTGCGAGCAGAAATCCTGAATGACGAGGTAAATAATAGCTTTTTAACATTATATTGTGATTCTCAAGCAAGTACACAGTCAGATAATTCAGAATTAAATAAACTACAACCATTAGACGAATCTCAAGTAGTTTATAATCCAGATTTAACATTTCAGGAAATAACTGAATTGCTTAACTTAATTAAAAATTATAGAAAAACTTTTGCTCACAATCTTTCAGAGTTAGGATGTACTAACTTGTGTGAACTGGAAATTAAATTATCTGATAATACACCAGTAGTTTATAGACCATATCGTTTGAGTTATAAGGAAAGAGAAACTGTTCAGGGCATAATTAATGAACTTTTGGAAAACGATATTATCGAAGAGTCTACCTCATCATATTCAAGTCCTATTTTGTTGGTTTCAAAAAAAACAGGTGGTCAGCGCTTATGTGTTGACTACCGAAAATTAAATAGCAAGACTATCAAAGAGCATTTCCCACTTCCACGAATTGAGGATCAAATTGACCGTTTAAAAGATAGTACATTTTTTACAACGCTAGATATGATGAGCGGCTACTATCAAATTCCTATAAAACCAGAACACCGTTATCTCACAGGCTTTGTAACACCAGATGGATTTTATCAGTTTAAAAGGATGCCATTTGGTTTAGCAAATGCTCCATCAGTGTTTCAAAGAGCAGTACATAAAGCCCTTGGTGCAAATGTTGAATCCCAATCTAATAATTCTGCAGAAATTCCACATAAACCTGCAATTGCTTATATGGATGACCTTATAATACCCTCAAAGAATTTTCCAGAAGGTTTAGCTAAGCTAGAACAAACATTTAAACTATTAAACATCTCAAATTTAACATTAAATCTAAATAAATGTAGATTTTTCCATACTGTTATTGACTATTTAGGATTTGAGGTATCCAGTGAAGGAGTAAGACCCGGTGCTTCAAAAATTGAGGCAGTTAGAAATTTTCCCCGACCCACCAATGTACATGAGGTTCGTCAGTTTATAGGTCTCTCTACCTATTTTCGTAAATTTATAAAGAACTTCTCTTTAATTGCAAGACCTCTTACGGACCTCACCAAAAAAGATCGTTCTTGGGAATGGGGTGACACACAAGAGAATTCGTTTGAAACTTTAAAAGAAAACTTAGTTCAACGCCCAGTTTTATCCCTCTATGATCCAAATTACATTACCGAATTGCATACAGATGCAAGCAAGCATGGTTTAGCTGGCATTTTATTTCAAAAGAAAACTGAAAATGATCCACTTAGACCTGTTGCCTATTACAGTAGGAAAACCACTATAGATGAGGAAAAGTTTCATGCATTTGACTTAGAAACATTAGCCGTTGTAACATCACTTCACCGTTTCAGAGTTTATTTGTTAGGAATAAAATTTACTATTGTTACCGATTGCAATGCAATACGTGCTACATTTGTAAAACGCGATATCTTACCCCGAGTGGCAAGATGGTGGCTTATGTTTCAAGAGTTTGATTGTAACATTGTCTACAAACCTGGTCATAGTATGAGTCATGTTGATGCTTTAAGTCGTAACCCAATAAAAGATCTTACAGATATAGACTTAGAACCAAAGGTATTGCAATTGACAGAAAAAGACTGGCTATTAAGTGTACAATTAGTAGATTCAAAGTTGAATCATGTTAGGGAAGTTTTAAGTGATCCTAAATATAGTGAAGTTGTCGATATCAAGCAGAACTATGTTATAAAGGACAATAAATTATATCGTAAAGTTGGTGAAGAACTTAAATGGGTAGTTCCAAAAGGGGCTCGTTGGCAAATATGTCGACAAAATCATGACGATATTGGACACTACTCTACAGAGAAAACTTTATCAAAAATAAAAAAGGATTACTGGTTTCCTAAAATGAATAAGTTTATAAAAAAATATGTGAAATCTTGTATTCAATGTGCTTATTCTAAAGAACCAGCAGGCCCTAAGGAAGGATATTTACACCCAATACCTAAGTCTAACAAACCTTTTCAAACTGTTCATATCGATCATCTAGGGCCATTTGTTAAAAGTTCCCATAGTAATTGTTACTTACTCTTGATTGTTGATGGTTTTACTAAATTTTGCATAATAAAACCACTGCGGAATTTAAGAGCATTATTAACAACAAAAGTTCTAACAGAGGTTTTTACTACTTTTGGATATCCAGAGCGAATAATTTCAGATAGAGGGTCAACTTTTACTTCTGATGAGTTTAAAAGGTTTTGTCATAAGTATAATATTGGTCATGTGTTGAATGCTGTTGCCTCTCCTCGTGCTAACGGGCAGGTAGAGAGATATAATCGTACTGTGTTAAGTGCTCTTAGTGCTTATTCTTCAAAATATGGTGAGAATAAATGGGATAACAACTTAGGAGATATACAATGGGGATTAAACAACACTCTTAATAAAGGAATAGGGAAAACTCCAGCAGAAGCTTTATTTGGTAGAAACCTTAATTCAAGATCTGAAAATGTTCTAAAAGAAGTATTTACACAAACTCGAAACAAATCTACAGAACTAGAAAACATACGAAAAGACATAGAAAAACACATAGAGTTAGATCAAGCAAAACAAAAACATAGATTTGATGCAAAGCGTAAAGAACCAAAGAAATATAATATAGGAGATTTAGTTAAAATAAAAAAAACAATTTTCTAGTAACGATGGGCTAAGTAAAAAACTAGTACCAATATATTCTGGCCCATATAAAATTTCAAAAATTTTAAATAATGATAGATACGAGGTTTCTAGTATACCTGGTTCGAACATTGGAAATAGAAATTATAAGAATGTTTGGGCAGTAGATCAGATTCAGCCATGGGTTAGTACCTATGTTGTGGATAATAGTACTGATAGTGACCAAAATGAAGAGTCTGAATAAAATAGATGTTGTTTAATTAACATACTATAGTGAAATGGCTATATACACAAACGAATAACATTTCTGTTTTTAATTTTATGTAGAACTTGTTACATTGTATTGTTGATATTGTTGAACATTAAAAGTTATATATTAAAGAATAAAGATATACTTAAAATAATTATTTTTGATATAATAGTTATTTATGTAATAGTTGAACAAGTAAATTGCTTTATTGTTAAATCTTGAATTATATTTATGATAAAAAAATATATATATATTGAGATATTTTGATGTCTGATATAATTGTTATTGTTTTTATGTTAGTGCATTTCATTAATTAAAGTAATTCTGTATAAAAAGGCTGGTGAAGTTATCCCACCCTCCAAAGTTTATGATATCTAGTATGAAGCTATTTCATATTAGATGGTCATGTAAAGTTGTTCCTAAATTAAAAAGTATATAGTAAAAGGTTATACCGTGATAGTGAACACGTGACGTTATTCCATGTGTCAAAGTATAAGTAATATAGTACGAAGTTATTCCGTGCTAGAAGGTCACGTGAAGTTATTCCATGTGTCAAAGTATAAGATATATATAGCATGAAGTTATTCCGTGCTAGAAGGTCACGTGAAGTTATTCCATGTGTCCAAGTATAAGATATATAGCATGAAGTTATTCCATGCTAGATGACATGTGAAGTTATTCCACGAGTTAAAAAATAAACAGAATAACTAGATTTTATTTTATATTAGACATGTTAGTCACATGTAAAATATATATAAAATGTTAATGTCTAACATAATATTTATGTTGCAAGGCTAATTAATGTGGTCTTATGATAAGTATTTATGTTTAAAATATAAGTAATTGACTTCTATGAAGAATTAAAGTCAATATGTATACTTATTCATTATACTATATGATTATTTGTTTAGTTAAGATTAAGATTTTGGTAAGACATTACAAGATTAGATGTGATGTTCAAGTGTTAGTAAACTTTCAGTGTTAGTGCACCTGTTATAATTTCTTCATAATTTGAATGAATATATATAGAAATAAAACAATTAAGCTGAATGTTGTAATTATAATACATGATAGTATGTAGCTAGTAAGTTAATTAGCTAAGGTTGGTACTAAGTTTGAGGACAAACTGTATTGTCAGGAAGGGCGACTGTTAGATTGGTTATAATTAAGTCTTCAAACTTCTTCCTGCAAACTATTTGTTTAGTTCCATTATTTTATTATTCTGGCCACCCTATATGGGCTGGCAACATTTTATGAGATCCGCTAATTTTGGTGTCAGAGTAATGTCAATGTCAAATGTCTGAAAAATGGAGATGTGTGGAAAATTGTATTCTACTGTTTTTATTTGATTGAAAAGCTAACTTAATAGTGTTATTCTTTTAAAAAGTTCAGTAGTAAAGTGAGTTGAAGTAATACCATCTTTTATTTGAGGCACAACAAGAATAAATCTTACACAGTGGAGTCTAAGTTAAAGGGTCCCGTTTTTACCCTTCGGGTACGGAACCCTAAAGACAGGTACAGTCGAATTAATAAACTGTTCTTTTTTTGAAGTCGGATAAAAATATCCTATCTAGGGTAAAATGAGATCAAGCCTCGGGTACAGTTAAAACCTAACCTGGCAACTGGAATACGCACGTCTGATCGCACCAAAATACGCCTGAACAGTCGCCGTTTTCGTTGATCGTGGCATGCTTCATACATTTCCTTGTATTTGTTTCAGTACACATCACTCGCAGCCTGTGCCGAAAGTTATACCTAACTTTGATGGAACCTAATGACCCTAATGTAATCCTATTTTGTTTGAGTTTGGCTTTGGTATAGATGGAGTTAATAAATTAATAGTACCACCAGTGTACAACAATTTCAAACTGATAAGGATGTTAATTTATTAATTTAATCTTATACAGGCTGACTTTTTATCCACCGGTAAAATTTTTGGAGCAAGTTTTAAAAGTTATGAAAAATCGATAAAAATTTAATAACTTTTTTCATAGAAAGTAGTTCAGTATCATCGACTTGCTTCAAAATTTTTGCCTGTGAATAAAAAGTCAGCCTGTATATTAATATCTTTTAATAAGTAAGTAAGTACCTACTTATCTCTTATTTTAATAGTACTTTAGCTAAAAATAACGTGACGCGAGCGATATTTTTAAGATGTTCCACTATTTATAAAACCTATAATTGCAAAACGTTTGCGTATTCCAATTAACATTTTTATTTATTTTTCAGTCAAATAATGTGTTAGATCGCTTCATACATTTTGGGCCCTCATTGTTGCACTACGTGTCGCAGTAAGTATTTTTACGTCATTTTGAAGGAAAAAATCCTTAGATTACATAAAGATTTTTTTTAGATTTTATGGACCTTTGTACACTATATAAAAAAGTATTTTACTTTTTCTACATTGGGAAATAGCAGTGACGCTATCTGGCAACAATGGCAACACGATGGGTAATGCCACTTTGACGGAACGTTTTGTTCACTACAGTTGTTCACTGAAATATATTTTTTTACAATACGATAAAAGTGTATGGTATAAAATCTCATAAAAATATAATGAAAACAAATCAACAACTTCACATCTTGCATCATGCATTTATTTAAAGTGATTTGCTGTCAAGAGGTTTGGTGACTGACAGTAAAACAAAACGCGATTGACAAATGAAATGAACGAACATGAATGATTCATATTGTATATATAGGAAACTGTTGCTTTAACATAAGTTCAAACCAGTGGCGCCATCTGGTAGCAAGGTTCCGCAACACCAAGGGAATAAAAGAACTTGGACTTGAACTCGCGATCTCGGTTCAAGTACGACCACGTTCTAAACAACTGAGCTATTAAGTGATTAGCCTCGCATGTCGAATTTCTCAACCATTTGATATTCCTATTCTATAACACGCATTAAGAGTTAGGTCAGAACTTGTTGACTAGATGGCGTTTTATTGAATTTGTTTATCAAAATTCTGATATGTTCTAAGTTTCATAGGCATGGAATGATTAATGACATCTCGTTCGTTCAGTAAGTATGGCGGTATAAAAAATGGATTATCATATAGGAAATTATAAAAAACCCAAGTATTGAAAACGTAAAGTTTTTGTAGTTTTTTAATCGTTAAATGTGTTTTTATAAAATTTTATTAACAATTATAGTGCTATGCTTGTTTAAATTAATTTTAGGCCGCTGTACACATTTTGCGACATGACACTGCAACAAAGAGGGCCCAAATGAGAACAGATTGTTTACTTCCTTATTTTATGAAACATTGTTTTGTTATCTACGTTGTCTAATCGTAGATATCCGATCGAAACAAAAGGCAAACTTTACTAGATAGATTAAATCTTAGCTGAGCAACAATCTCGTAGTGAATTATAAAAAATAAACCGGCCAAGTGCGAGTAAAACTCGCGTGGAGAGGGTTCCGTACAATTGATTGAATTCTTATAGGTTTTCCTGCAATCTACATAAGTAATGAACTATTTTTAGTATTTTTTTCAAAATTTTAGGCGCATTATTTTCGGAGATCAGGGTGGGGAATGGTCAATTTTCGTCTTCTTTCATAAATAAAATGAAAACTATTCATTTTACAATAATAACAAAAATATATTTGAGATTCTCATAACGAGCCCTTTTAATTGATAAATGACACAGTAAAGTTTGCAAAACTTTTTTTTTTATTTTCCTAATTTATTCCCCAAAAATGACCCTTATTTAAAAAAAAATATGTATTTACTTTGCACATATTTGTTTAGGTCATAGAATTACAACATTCTACCAAATTTTACCTGATTCGGTCCAGTAGACTGGGAGCAAATTGGCTGTGACAGACGGACGGACTGACAGACACTATATAGGTTTCGTTTATTCAGTTTTTGTACGGAACCCTAAAAACCTATTTGATTCAAACTTCTAATGCCTAAATTAAAAAGGCCTGGCAAATCGCTACCCCGATAGTTATATGGCATAGGTACTTAGTTATCATAAAATCCGATTAGGAAATTAATCTCATACTAATACACTATCACGTCTTTATCCCTAACGAGGCAGAGCCTAGGCTGTGGCCTAGGGTGGTAAGGCCTAGGCCACTTTTAGCGTGATAGTGAGCTTGAATAAGATAGAAAAAGGAAATCATAGTAGTGTTGGGTTACTTACCGCATTCCCTATTGATAATTCAGTGAGCCAACCGCGCAACTGGCGTCGATTTCAAATTTTCGTCGGCATCGACTTCATTCATTCATCATTGTATATACTAAGTTACTGTATTTAAGGTGCTTTGAAATAAACAAATAAACAATTTGACAGCCGACGCTGTCTCGCCCATACCCTCAATCGGCTTTTACGATCTGCGCGGGAAGAGAAGCAGCTGGCACATTCTATATATTTTTCTTTTCTCCCAGAAAGAGCGGTAATTGACCTAATAATTGACTAAAATACCAATTAACCAGATACTTTAACTTATCGCTAAAACCAGACACTTTTCAGTTGACACGTGGGTCGATTTATCTCTCACACACGTGAGTTAATGATACCTACACTTTTTTAATCAATTAAAGTTAAGGCGAGTTGGGTTCACAGCGCGCAATACTGTGCGTGTTTTTAAAAAAATACTGCAATTAAACGACTACAGTTTATTTCTCAAAAAAATTACATAGGAATCTTAAGGCTTTCTCCTAGACACCCACAATATCCAAAACACGATTGAGCATTTTTTGGTCGATAGAAAAAAATCACAAACACACCTCTAAATTTGCCTAAATTTACCTTTAAAAAAGATATTACTACTTTTTACAATCACCTTTTTATATGAAAAGTTTTAAAAATTTCAAAAAAAAAAAATCTATTTAACTTAATTAACGTGTAAAAGTGCCTGTAAAGGCCTAATTACTGAATAAATATTTGATTTGATATATTCTATTAACTTTAACGTAACTGCCACCACTGGAGTCAAAAAATCCCATTCTTCACCACTGGGGACAAATGGAAATTTTAATAGAAGTCTGTGCTGAACTATAAAATAAAAGTCATTCCCATTCATCCCCAGTGGGGAGACGACGCAGTGGTGACAATCAAAACTTACAAAACTAAAAATTTACCCATTTGTACCCACAGAGGACGTTCCCAGTGGGAGCGAATGAGATATACCCGCTGGCACGCTGTCGCTTGTCTGTCTGTGCTCTAAGGGAAGAAAAAATCGAAAAGCATACGCCGTACTCCAAAGCAACTTAGCAACACAGATAAGGATTAGTTTAGGACGTACTAGTATTACAGATACACTATCTATCTATATATACAGACTACTTATTTATCGGTCTATTGCACCACTAAAGGCCTTTTCCCTGTACAGAGAGGATTTGCCCATAATACAGATAACCATTTAACCGTAATATTGGAAAAAAAGGAAATCAAAATACTGATGGGTACTAGGTATTATACTACCCTAGATGGGTATGGGTACTAGCAGCATCGCCCATTGATTTGATTCTTCTCACCCACACTCGTTAGGTACATTTACGATCGGGACGCGAAGATAAGAAGCTGGTCCATTCTACAAGTTTACATTATTTTCTTTTCTCCTTCAACAACTTGGAAGATTAACTTATCTATCTATCTATCTATATTTATGAGCTATATTCTTGTCGCGTTTAGCTATGTGTATAATATACTGTTATGTCCCCTGGACTCTAACACTATACTATCACCTTCAGACAACACTAGGGTCCTATTTCTGTACCTACAAATATTGTCAATTAATTTCACATTTGTTAATACGATTGGCAATGTCTATAAATAACAAGATATTACTTTATTTAACAAGATTTACGTTTAAAAAACCAATACCCGACTACGGGAATTATTTGATAATGTAATTTGGTGCAATAATGTTTTTTACAGCCATTTATGGCTACTAATGTATATATTTTTGCTAATTATGACCTTTTATTTGACACGATTTTTCTTTTATTTTATTTTATCGAAACGATATGTAACATTAGTTAGGTATATGATTTTTTTGCATACAAAATGTAGCCTATGTCACCCATACGATAATGACGAATCGATTGACATCTCTTTTGTGAAAATTGGATAAGTAGTTTGGATGCTACGGTGGAACACACATAGATATCCATATACATACATACATAGACTGCTATAAAATCATTACCATTCCGTTTAAATTTGCCGTAGTCGGGTAAAATGAGCGTAAGTACATATTATATGTATTCTTTTTACACAGATACTTAATGTACCTTAAGTTGGTTTACCAGGAAAAGGCTCTGGATTTAAGATACTTAGGTACGCACATTTTAATTATAGACATTGCCACGTGAGACCTGAGATATTTTCTGACTTCGCTTCCTATCTTATCACCAAAGCCGAATAGTTTAATAGAACATTGTGAATTATCTGATAGTTGACTTGGAAACACGTGCAGTATATATCAGTCTATCTCCCCAAAAACATAAATGTGAAAATGGGAACCAAGTTCAATATTAAGATTTGGTGTGGTTGTAGACTGCACCGACAAAATACTGAGAGGATTTGGGTTGATTTGGCCTACACTCTCAGAGCCATACTTAGCCATCCATGGTAGCCAGAGGGCTACCCTGTCTATGTATGGCTCTATAGTACAGAGAGGGTCGTGCTCCTAAGTGGAGACGAAAAAGACCTAATGATGCTCGAGTGAGTTAAGTTGTTGTTTAGCATTTCTCATTCCAAATTGCAGCATATACCTACCTAGTTACGTTGTAGATAAGTATATATTTTTGTAAAATCTTTTATAAAATCCTTTATTTTGTTTTGAGTAAAAAAAAAATTTATGACGTATAATTTGGTGCCCAAAATCCGCCATTTTTTTAATTTCCTTTATTATCCAGTGTCACTCTGACATCTGAGTTAAAATCCATCATGACGTGGCTGCAGAACGTTCCAAAGAAATATACACATACTTACACTCGAAAAACATAACCCTTCATCTAGCGCAGTCGGGTAAAAAGGGATGCATGCATACGCAGAAGAGGCGCCACATCATGAAATCGCATAGAAGTGCTGTGCCGGTTTTGCCAAACCAGCACTACCAAGAGTGACAAGTGTGGCTTGCACGTGAAACCTCAATGTGATGTGACCACGTTTTATGTCGGTCACATTTTGTGCATTGTGATTTGGACCAGTTGCTTGTGTTTTTCTGAATCTTGTATTTATATATGTAAATATATTTATGAAATAAATGAAATGACACACGTAACCAGTTGTTATTGTCAGCTTGCTAGTTCGGTGACGATTTACAATTTGAATGAGAGGCAAAAAGATTTTCGTTCTTTGATAGGTACATTTATTAGTAAACGTTGTTCAGAATGATGGACTCAATATTTAATAACGACAGTTTATGATATACCTATTTCATATTTTTTTGTAATAAGGTCCTTGTAGGAGTTGTAGGTATAATCTGAAACCCAACATACTAAACAAAACGTGTAATTAACATAATTGGGTAATATATCGAACCTCGGGCTATACCAGATCACTAAATCATAATGATATTAAAATAACAGTCAAATAACAAATTAACGGGCAAGTGCGAGTCGGACTCGTACATGAAGGGTTTCGTACCACCGTACAATGTTTTAAAACGCTGAAGAAACACGTTTCTTGTATGACGACCCCTTTAATTTTTAACTTTATTTTATTTTTATTATTTGTTGTTATTGTGGTCATAGTAATACATAATTGGTAAAAATTTCAAGTATCTAGTTAATGCCATTATAAAAAAACACGTTTTTTTTTGTATGACGACCCCCTCTAATTTTTAACTATTTTTTATTTTTAGTATTTGTTGTTATAGCCGCTACAGTAATTCATAATCGGTGAAAATTTCAAGTGTCTAGCAATTACGATTCAAGAGATAGAGCCTTGTGACTGACGGACAGACAGACGGACAGACGGACAGACAGCGGAGTCACAGTAATAGGGTCTCGTTTGCACCCTTGGGTACAGAACCCTAAAAAAGAATTTGACATTCTTATACAAATTGCCCGGGAGGCTGCACACTTTTGTATGGAAATGCCGAATTTAGTTTTTGTTTTTTGACTGTTACTTTAATTTCATTATATTATAGTAATTCACCGAGCAAATGAAGCGTCCCAGTTTCGAGATTAGCCAAAAATGCTTATGCCGTCAGTCTGTCTATCTGTCTGTCTGTCTGTCGGTTTGTTCTCGCCTACAGGTCGCATTTCTCAACCAATTCTCGTGAAATTTTATAAGCAGATTTTATAATTATATAGATTTTGTTTGTCGATTCAGTTTTTGGAAAATTGAAAATTTTCCAAAAATGGCGGAGCAATGGGGTTTAAAACTTTAAAACAATCATAATTCAGCCATTTCGGAAAATTTTCAAATATGTCATATAACTTTTTTGTTACCCTTATAAGACTCTTGCCGTGTGGTTTCCGGCAAAGTAGAATAGAACCACTCCAAGTCTTCTCGTGGATGTCGTAGAAGGCGACTTAGGAAGCACAAGCTAAACAAAGCTTGGCCATCAGTGAGACCTCTCCAAAACCCGTCTGGCCAGCACCGTGGAGAGTGTAGGCCAAATCCTCTGACTGCTCTAACCAAGTGGCTCTGGTAGTCGTGCTCCTGCAGTGGAAACTAGAAAGACCTGATGATGATGAAACTTCAATGGATGGGTGTGACTCGCCAGGTTTACACGGGCTATACTAGAGCCACTACTCTAGTATAGCCCGTGGTTGGATTTATTACGCATACCCTATGTCAATTACACTGTATACTTACTGCTTGAAAACAGTACCCTCCTCATGTAGTAGAGTAAAAGTATGCTTCTAAGCGAAGTCTGCAGGGGGGACTGTGGTTGAGCCATTATAATAGGTACATTTAGACACAGACCGCGGTCACGTGTTCGGTTCCCGTCACGTGCTTTTACGCTCTGACATACTTACAGAAGTTCAATGATATGGAAGACACGTGGTTGGCAACAGATTGGCGATTACGGGAATTATAATTACCTACCTAGAAACGAGGAAAACAATAAAATGCCAAATATAACAAATACTTAAGTATTATTTGGTAATTGAATAAGAAATTATGTTATAAGGGATGGGTGTGGAGTGAAAGAGGACGTAGTGACAAAAGTAGAGAAAGGGATTTTAAGATGGTTTGGGCATGTAAAAAGGATGGATGAAAAGAGATTAACAAAAAAATTTTATAAGGCAAGTGTGAAAGCAAGAGCAGGACAGGGTCGACCTCGGCGAACATTCGGAGATCAGATCGCAGACGTTCTGAAAAAGGGAGAGTTAAGAAGTACATGAGGGCAGATAAAGCGAAAGAGGTCTGTCAGGATCGTAGCAAGTGGAGGCCCATAGTCTTTGCCTACCCCTGTGGGAGACAGGGTGATAGTATGTTTCTTTGTTTTATATCTTTATTGCACAAGTTACAGTTACAGTATGTATGAATGTAGGTATTATTTGAGAAATAAAGTAAAGTAAAATAATGCCACTTTCATCAAACCTATTTTTATAGCAGTTTTAATACTTATACTTGTGTATACGTGTGGTTCCCGGCACGGCAAGACTTGGAGTGATCCTATTCTACTCTGCCGGAAACTAAACGGCAAAAGAATTAGGAACAAGAAAACCGGTCAAGTTTGAGAGGGTTCGTACCTCAGTACATTGTTTTAAAACGCTGAAAAAAAAATGTTTCTTGTATGACGTGACGACCGCTTTAAAGTTTAACTTTATTTTGTTTTTAGTATTTGTTGTTATGGCGGCTACAGTAGTACATAATCGGTGAAAATTTCAAGTGTCTAGCTATTACGGATCAAGAGATACGAGTCCTTTGACCTCAGTCTGAGTCTCAGTAACCTATTACTATCATCTACACGCACATAGCCATCTCATGGCACCCTTTGGGTATATAAAAAGCAATTTAGTACCTACTTCTTCCTTATTAATTGTAGAGCTTCCTAAACGCACCTTAACAATTAGAGGAATTCAGATATGGTACCTACAGGCTTGCAAGTCTAGGTATAGAATACCGTAGAGCGCACTCGACATTAAATCCGCGTCTGTAATCAGTTTGTCCTCACCGTTGCCCGTGGAAATAGGGGATATTTATCTACACAAATATGTAGGTCTTTTCATTATAGCACGTTGCTGGCAGCCCTAGCTGTGCATTAGGTACTGCACTTTCCGACTTTTTCTTTACCAAAGATGATATATGAGTGACAATCGACACCGTATCCATGGGTGTTGTGTGTCATACATACAGGTGATATTTTAACTGCCAGCAAAATTTTTGGAGCAAGTTCAGACTTCAGACCATGACACTGAACTAAGTATTTTCAATAAAAACAATTACGAAATAGAAAAAAAATACGCCTTTTATCATGGGCTGAACTTGCTTCACAAATTTGGCTAGTGGTTAAAAAAATATCGAATCGAATACATGGCAAAGTTGCGAAAAAAAAGCCGAGAACATGATTGTAAAAGAAACATACCTAACACATATTATAACACCAATATTTGGAGGTGTTGTGTGTGGTTTTTAATGTGCGAAGCAACAGATTGTCAGGGTTTAGTTTATTTCTGCTAGTATCGACGGTACATTTTGCGGACGAGAGCAAGCAAAGTGGGTCGAGCGGCACGTGCGCGTAGCACGTGCTTCGAAGTCCATGACACTAAAATGGTGAACGCGTACAATCGCTGACAAAACTTCTTGTAGAAGAAGTTTTGTCAGTAATTTAGTGTTTGCGTAACTACTTACGCATATATAAATTAAGCCTATCTGCTCCTACGCCTCCTGATAAGGCTTGAGATTGGATAGGCAAATAAATAAACTCAAAATACTGCTAATAATCAACATTTTTTTAAATTTAAAATAACATTGACGATAGAAACAGGTATTCTAGACTTTACCCTGGTATAAAAGCAAATTTTTGTCCTTGATAGTGAACCAATTTCTATTACATTAATAATTTAAGCAGGTACTTACTGTCTTTAGAAAAAACCTCGAAAAATAAATTATTAAAACCAATTAACATGCATTATTTACAACTTTTGATAAAACTAAAAGCTTAAGTATGCAAAGAATAATATTTTATATTGTATGTAGGTATATTCTGTGAGGTATGTTTTATTTATTTGTGTATTATATATTGTATTATATAATATAGTGTTAAGTAGGCATATATATGTATATATTATGCACATATTTTAATTTATATCTAATTTTTTGCACCGCAACATGATTCGTATCTGTTTATTCCTATGGTTGACTGGGAGAGAACGCTTTTAGCGTTAAGTCCGCCAATTGTACCAATTTTTTATTGTGGAACAATAAAGTTTTTATAAATAAATAATATTTTATAAGTACTGCTATGATTTCAAACCCTTCCTGTACACGACTTCAACTCGTACATTGATAAGTTATTGCAATACCTTGCATTTAATTTGATATGCTAACATTCAACTTATGTCCTCGAAAGTACTTCATCCGTAGTTCCTTTCTAGCCGGCTTTATGTGCTTAGAACAAATAACGTATGTAGTTATCTATTTTTATATTTGAATTTGAATTCTAAAACTTGAGTAATAGAATGCATTTTGTAGTCTTTATTGAGTTTTGTAGTTTGTGAGTGTCCAATTAAGGTGTCCCTTTACATTTAGTGATAGGTGTGTTTTGAACCTACCTATACCTATACTCGTAGTACCATGTACTTATCACACTAGTTAGCATGGTCTTCGGGACCTTGCGTTCATATTTATACCCAAGAAAGCTATGGTTTCTCCTCCGAACATGATATGCAGAGCAATGGAACGTGCATACCTACCTATCATCTTTAGATAAGAAAACTCTGGAAAGCAGACCACAGTTACAGACGATAGAGAAGAAGATGCAGTAGGGACCATGTACTCAGGGCAAGCTGTGTCTATTTGAATGTTACTTTAAAAGAAGCGTGTACCTATGTTATGTGCAATGTTTATTGTCAACCTATACAACCTGGATGGGACATAACGTAATAAATCGAACCGATGGCTATACTAGATTACTAAAGTATAGTGAAATCAAAATAAGAGTCAACAAACAAAAAAAATAGACATTCCCATACAAATCGCCCGGGCGTCTGCATACACTTTTGTATGAAAATAGCGATTTCTTGGTTTTTTTGGCTGCTATTTTAATTTCGTTATACTATACTAATATACTATAACAATGATCTAGTATAGACCGTGGTTCGATTTATTACGAGGTATATCCCTTCCACGTTGTATACATCGTGTTAATGAAAGAACGAAGAAGAAAATATATTATCGTTGAGTTAGTATCCCATAACACAAGTTTAAAACTTACTTTGGGGCTAGCTTAATCAGTGTGATTTGTCCCTATATATCTATATTTTTATTTATATTTTAACGCAAAACCTCTCAGATGGTACCTCAGCCCATGTAACTGAACAACTTTCACGAAATCCAAAAAAAAAAAAGTTCGGATTTTCATACAAATTTACTCGATCAGCTGATCAGTTTGTGTTTTTTTTAGTTTCGTGAAATTTGTTAAACAAAAGTTGTTCAGTTACATGGGCTGATGTACTATCCGAGAGGTTTTGCGATGTAGGTATGTCTCTTTGTAAGGACCTGTGATTGTGTTCTTTATTTTAATATCTAAGACTGTTACCTATTTTTTAAATTGATTGCTGTTGGTCTTATTAGTTACTTAAATAATAATAAAAAAACAAAAATAAACAAGGAAGTGATTTATAGCCCATTTTTGTCCCACTGCTGTTTCCATTATATCTATCGAGCGGAACAAATTTTATTTTTATTTTATTTAATAAAACTTCAGTAATAAAATTTGTGTATTTTAATAAATTACTTTCAAATAAAATATACTTATCCTACATAATTTAGTAAAATCTATTTTCTATTTCCTATAGAAGTTAACCGGAAGGAAAAAGATGATTTGACAAAATATTTCTCTTCGATTCTTCAGGTTCTAATATATTATCTTCGTCCAGTTAAACAGACGCTTTTACATAATACTTGTAAACAGGAAAAATACCGCGTAGTTAGGTATATTTTAACATCTAAATATGTAACAAATAAAAAAAACTGGGTTATCAGTTTATCTTGTAGATATGTAGCTACTTATAATAGGTATTGATTCAACAGACTGCTATGACTTTATATTTAGTTCCATATCTTTATTTTTGCATCAAATGTCTCTCTCTTTTATCAAGTGTGTTAACGGCTAACACTGGCGTCAGGTTTTTCGAGCTGCCTAAAGGCATGTGACGTTGCCCAATGACTGTTATAAACTGTCATCTTTGATTATATTCTCCCTAGATAGAGCGCGGCAACGCAATTTGCGTCCAAAAAAATATCAGCCAACTGTAGACTCTAAGTCGCCCCCCGCCGCTCAGTGTCCAATTTGACGCTAAGCGTATAAGTACAAGCACGTATTATTACTCACTGGATTTCGGAATGCCAAGGTGCGTGATAAAAGTTTGCCGGAATTATAAAGGACGATTAGCTACAATCCAAAAAGTTAGCTACTATCGGCAAGTAATCAAAATTCTATCATATTTAGAACAACTATTTCGTCTAATAAAATTAAACATTTGACAAACGCTATCTTGACAATTTTTTTATGTTGCCAGTGTTACATTGCAAAAATTCACCAAAAAAAGTGATGCAATGGGGAGTCATACATAACTTAATAAAATAATTGGACAAGCTTTTTCATGATTACAAGCTTTTATTTATCTTGCCTTGTTAGTAAGATACTTTGTTAGTAAATTAGTGTAGGTAAAATCTTTTATTCTATTTTCCAGTATCCGATTGAGTTGAAATTTGGGATACATCTTTAGTTCTGATGACAATGCAAATATATATAATCAGTATTGTTATTAAGACGATGCATGGAGTCCAGTGCTGCCCCCATTTGAAATAAATTATTTGAAAGGAAACGGAAATATCATTTAAAATTTTTGATCTAGTAAAACGTAGATAACCCTTCAAACTATTTTATGAAACACTGTTTACAGTTTAAAGTGAGAACGGTTTGCATTTTTGCGGAAAACGGCCACTTTTGGCAGCTGTAAGTAACGATTTAACGTCAACATTTGTGCAAAACAAAACAAAGTGACTATTATTAAGAGATATTATAAATATCCTATGACAATAAAGATATTTAGATTTTTTTAAATTTTTTGTATAAAAATATGTAATTCGCATATGTAGTATATTCTACTAGTCTCTCTTTCATTTGATACCCATATTGGTTGGATTGTCCTTATCCAACATATGTAATCCGCCATTTTGTTGTGACAGCCATTTTTAATTAACTACACATACTGATTATACTCGTATATTGCATTGTCATCAGAGCAAGAGCAAAGATTAGGTATTTCAATCCGCTTAATCGAACACTGGGCAGTCTGTCTTTAGCTTTCGAGTTTTGACCCACACTAACTAAGCTTGTAATTATAAGAATCGTTTAATATTAAGGTTATAATAAATATTTATTTTTTACTACACATTCTTTCAATTAAGTATTGTTTCAAAATATTTAACATATACTTTAGAGAGTGCCTCCACTGGCACTGGCAAAGGCTGCCAGTGAAAGTATATAAGATGAATTGGATTAATTAATTTAACTGGCCTTGAAATAGCAAACACGTGGGATCGAATCATTGAACATTTCATTTCTTTTACTTTCATAAGACTCATCAATTCTTTAAAATTGGGAATAAATGGTAAACTAAAAAAAACTAAAGACTAATTCATCATAACATAGTAAAAAACATCTGAAGTAAAAACATTACTCTGCCACAGAATACATAAGAGTCAAACAGAATGGTAACTCACAGCGTCTCCCGCAAATTGGCGTCCCCGCACCTCTCCCCCGCACTTTCTGAGCTTTGACAGCTCCAAACCAGGGTTTAGTTACTAGCCGTACGCAATACGCGACGTGTGTTGTCTTGAGAACTGTCAACCAATAGTAACCATTGAATTTATTTATATCATTACCGTATAGTTTTGCGCCGAATATGCAAATTACTATATTACAATAGTGAATAAGTGAAATTAGTGCGTTACATTATAAATGACTCAGTAATAATCAGTTAAGTGAACTAATGGTGAAATGGACAATGGATATAATGAAAAATATTTGTGAAGTGATATTATGTAGCTGTTTCCGGCTTTTCTGTAACATTTAATACATATAAAACAGAATATTTTTTACGTCATAGTGTTCGCAAATCTTTCGGTATGGAAAGATATAATCGTAAATATGTAGAACTCGTTAGTAGGTAAGTATTAAATTAATTCTGCGGTGCGACCCTAAGTATAAAACTCACACATCGACGTGTGTACAGATAAATTGTTTCGTTTGTAGTAGTAGTAGGTATATATGTTACTCTGAATCAATGGAGAGTCCTACCAGTGACTCTGCTTCCAGAGTCTGTAGGTTAGGTTTGTTTGTTATCTTGTGAAGAGTACGACTTTACATATTAAAAAAAATACAAATAAAAGTACCTAATAGTGCTCTTCAAAAGCAACCTCCGATGCCACAACAAATCAACAATAGTTTGCAATACCACATACTGCCACATACTGCTACAATATCACATTTTAGTGACTATCTATATTCAAGGCTATTCAGTAATAAAAATCAAACATAAATTTGTAAATAATAATATACTTAAAGCTAACCAGTTTCAAATTCACTAAATGAAATAACCCTTCATATTTTATCCATTTTATTGGGAGTTTTTCATATGCTGGTAACCCTACGCATGCACACAGAGACAGATTTCGCGAGTGTTAAACAACGCAATTACGTTAGCTTGTGTGCGTGTCATGCACACGGGCATAAAAAAGTTGGCCTGTTTTGTTTCAGTGAATAATAAACACTAGTGAACTAGTGAAGTTTCCTTACAATGTTTTCCTTCACTTCCGGTGAAGTGGTGGTAGTTAAAAACAAAGAAATTTAATCAATCTAGAATGACTACAAGTAATAAACTTAAAAGAACAACATTCGAAATTAAACATAATGCGATGTACATAAAGTTTATATTTCATTAACGGTTATGATGAAATACCTAACGTTCCAAAAAATCGTACCTAAAGTTGTAGGCGTCCCTTTCCCGTAAACTGACAGTGCAATAGAATAGAAAGGGAAACCTACAACTTCAGGTATCTTTTGGGAACGGCTTTGCCATTTCGTAGGCATTGTTTATAATTTCTTTGGTTAAAAATTGTCGTATAAATTCAGAGGTACAAGTCGCGGCTAGTGAGGATCGAACCCGCTACGAATTTCCTGCTAAAACTTTAAATGCAGAAGATAATATGGGTTATGTATTTATCTACAGGTCTTTTTTAGTTTCCATTGCAGGAGCACGACCCTCCCTGTACCACCAGAACCATATATTAGCCAGAGCAGTCAGACAAATAAATAAATAAATATATAGGAACAAATCACACTGATGGAGCTAGCCCCAAAGTAAGTTATAAACTTGTGTTATGGGATACTATATTTTATGATAAACACATATATATATATATATATATATAAACACGCAAGACCCAGAAAAAATTTAAAAAGGCCGTTTTCCAACTTGCCCTGGCTGGGGATCGATGAGAGAATTTGGCCTACACTCTCCACGCTGGCCAGACGGGTTGGAGTGGTCTCATTGATGTTTATAAGCTTTGTTTAGCTTGTGTATGCTAAGGCGCCTTCCACACGAATGTCGTAGATAGCAACTTAGGAAACACAAGCTAAACAAAGCTTATAAACATCAATGAGACCAGACCTTACCGTAACCCGTCTGGCTAGTGGGGAGATGGTTGATGTGGCACTTAATATCTCCTGCCGTACTGTCACCGGCACCTTAGAGCCAATACCCCTGCCTCATGTGTACGCCATGGCTGGAATATCTCCGCCTAGTGTGCGAAGAAACGTGGTTTGTGCTGTAGAGAGACACAGGCAGACACCGATGGCAGGCATCCATTCTTTGGCCGTGTACCACCACCTACAAGTCTGAAAAGCCGTAACAGATTTCTCTGACAGCCAGCCATCGATGCAAAAGAAGCCGCTAAGTCTAGAGTAGAGCTATGGGACAATAAATTCCCGGGCTCACCCTCAGATCTTCCGCCTGCTGAGAAGATTCCACCGGGTGCCGACCTCCCCTGGGCAGTCTGGAAGTCTTCAAGAAGTCAGAAATAGACTCCGAACTGGTGTTGGGAGATGTCTAGAAAATCGTGTTAGGTGGCGTTATACCACTTATTGTTATGCCCGAAATGCCCCACATCCTGCACAATACAAGACCTAAATGAGGCAAATCCTAAAGACCGGGGAATCGCTGTGGCCAAATACTGGTCAAGTTTGATTTAATAAAATAATAAATAGCCTTTCGACTCGAGAAGAAGAAGAAGTGTGGAGAGTGTAGGCCAAATCCTACAGAGAGGGTTGTGCTCCTGCAATGAAAACTTCAAAAGACCAGATGATTACGATGATGATGACTAAAAGTTAAATAAAGTTTAAAATTAAAGGGGTCGTCATACAAGAAACGTGTTTACAACAATGGTACGGAGGTACGGAACCCTTCATGTATGAATCCGACTCGCACTTGACCAGATTTTTTAATTACGCGTGGCATGGAAATAAAACTTCAAATTAACTTCTCACTATGTAATCCAGTCTCCAACATTACATATTAGAACACCGATAAGGAATGATACTCAGCTCGACACAAGTGGATAGAAATCTAAATGTTATAAACGCGACATAATCTCAATGGCGTAGCGGAATCACACAATAGGTATACGAAATAGTTAAATTAGTTAGTATTTTATTTTATATTCATTAACAAATTGAAAAATTCCTTGAATTTACTGAAAAGATCAATCAGTGCCAACACTCATCGTTGTGACGTAGTCTTTGTCGATCGCTGGAAGAGAATACCTTGTATCATTACACTATAAGTCGGACCGTCCAAGTACGAAAAAGTTTGGAGAACTTAGGCTTCAAGACTATTCTTACTTGCACGGTCCGGACATGCTATATAAGTTACTTAGCTAGCATGTTCAAAACACTTCCACGTGGGCAGTTATGTGCACGCTGAAGTACTTAAATCTTATAACTCTTTGTCAACAATCAAAATATTAGTAGTTATAATTTAAGGTGCTTTATTAACCCAATGACCTAGTCGCCTTGAATCGTAGGTATTTATTATTGAAATTCTCAATGTTCCGTATAAACGCTGATCCATTATTTATGACAACGTGCCCGCAAGGCCAACTTTGAAATTAGACACGTGGAGCTTAATATTTTGTTTTGGTACTGGAGTCACCTTGAACTTGGTGGGGATCCCGATTATTCTCGATTGATGTTTGTAAAATTACGGATATCGCTTAGAACTTGTTACTGATAGAGAGACATTTCTTTATGTTAAAATGCAATATCCTTTTTATCGAGAGTGTTAGCACTGTCAGGTTCTTAGAGCTACCTTAAGGCATCTCTCATAACGCGATGACCGTCACCTAGTGAAAGACAACCCTTCTTCCATTCAGTCCGGTCTTGCGTTATCTCCTTCCATTCGCTATAGTTCATCGCGCACATCGCGTTTTTGGTCTACCTACTAGTATGCAGGTTTTTCTCACGATATTTTCCTTCTCTAGAAGCAAGTGGGTGGTGGTAGGTAAGGTAGCTGAAAATGAAAGTACTTACATGAATACAAACTCATGAGGTACAAAGTCGCGCCTAGTAAGGATACCGAACTGAAATGAGGGTTTATTATTAGAATATCCTGTTATTATTTTCACCTCTTACAAATGACTGTCAATTCAAGCAAATTAGAATGACCCTCCAATGTTGCCAGGTGGTGACCTCGCTTCCGGTGTTTACTACAAAAATAGATGACTTGGCCATTGTAAATATAACGTCTATAATACTGAAACTATTTTATAACAGCTTTCCCAAAAGAACAAATATCGAAATATGAAAAATACGTTCCTTAGAGAAAGTTGTTTAGTATCATGGATTGAATCCACCCTTAAAATAGATACAGATACATTATCACGTCTTTATCCCTAACGGGGCAGACAGAGCCTAGGGCGGCAAGTCCCAGGCCACTTTTAGCGTGATGGTGGGCATGAAGGTGGAAAAAGCAAATCATAATCTGATGGGTTGCCAATTGGCCCTGACTGGGGATCGAACCCAGAACCTCCGGACTCGCGTGTTAACCACTACGCTTCGGAGTTCGTCAAATGACTTAAAATTCATTTTTTTTATTTCCTTTTAGACAAATTTATCACCTATTGTATAACTAATACGCTTGATCAGGCAGTAAACTACTGACAACAGTGACAACCAACCGAAATGTATCCTTGTTGACACCACGTGATCTACTCCATAATGTATTATTGTTAAGCCACCTTGTCGGAGGACGTACGAGCCTCGTCTTGGGGTTCGCGTGTCAATATGGATATGTTGACGTGTCAGAGGCAACGTGGAGCGTGCTCAGCCATGTGCACTGCCAAATCGTGGCCACAACGTGATCTAGGGCTGTCACTACCTTTATAACGTGTAACATTGTAATTTGAAGTAAGAAAGGTGAGGAAGGGATTTACTCGAAGAATAGGCTTGTTTATTTTTTCTGCGTGTGTATGTGGCCAATGCTGGTGTCAAATTTTCAAGCTGCCTAAAGGCATCGAACGCGTAGCTTGACGCCTGTCAGCTAATCATGACAGACGTTACCAACGGCTTAGCGTGCGTATTGAAGCGCGGATAACTTTTTACCCATGTTTGGAAAATTTTTCAGGCGACAGCATAGGTCCAAAGAAAAAGTGGATCCTATTGACGGGCTGAGTTACCCTTGACTAATATATTCTGTGCCCTTGAGTCGAATAACCCACTTCAAATTATTTTTTTACCCAATTTTTCGACTTGAAATTTTACCCGGGCACGTTGTACCTAATTTGAATCTCTACCATAAAATATGAATCAAAATATTGTATGGTTGTCAAAATCTGACAACCAGAATATATGTACGAGTAAGTAGACATTTTCAGAAATATCTTTTATAATTCATCTACCGTTATGAAATGTAATATTTCAAAAAATAGCTTAGGTCACAAGTGAATTTATATACGCTAGGTAGATATACCATCATAAAAGGTATTTTTGCATACATCTTCTGATAAAATAAAATAAGTTTTAACGTTATTTTCCTTATGTGAAAGTTTATTTTAAATAGGCTCAGCTAGATCAAAGGCTCTACAATACTCTACATATAACCAATTTATCACGTTCATTGTTCACCCAAGAATTTAGGTTTTTGACGGGTGACCCCTCAGATTGGTCTGAGATCTGTCGCTGGCCCACATATAATATATTAATTTGTTAATTATCGTTTTCCTAGAACCTAGGCCCCTAAGAATAACAGCTTCATACCAAAATACTATTGACACTTCACTCAATGTTTACGAACACGCGACGTAGCGTGATTGGCAATGAACGTGTTTATAAGCTTTTATTATTACATTAACTTCTCTGTTTTTCCTAAAAGATGACTGGTAATATCAAACTAGTGACAGGTTGCTAGCCTTTAGATTCCTCGAGATATTCGCACATTCGCTTTAGATTTTACCATCTGGATGGATTACCACCAGCAGCTTCCCTTGCTGGTGCTGGTACATTGTTCTTATTTTTTTAAAGTGCCTTTTTGCCTAAAAAATTAGTAACTTCTCAATTCGAATGTATACAACGTGGAAGGGACATACCCGTAATAGTAATAAATCGAACCACGGGCTATACTAGATCACTAAAGTTTAATGAAATTAAAATAAAAGCCAAAAAACAAAAACAAAATTGGCATTTTCATACAAAAGTGTGCAGCCGCTCGGGCGATTTGTATGGGAACGTCGAATTTTTTTTTGGTTTTTGACGGTTATTTTAATTTCATTATAATTTAGTGAATTAGTATAGCCCGTGGTTCGATTTATTACGGGTATGCCCTTCCACCTTGTAAATGTTCTTTTTAATTTTTTTATGTATTTTCCCCGACAACTTGAAAGCGTACCTATATGCAAGTTGGTCCCATTCACAAGGTGAAGATCTGATCATGGGATCTTCGAGAAATCACACACATTTAGCGATTTCAATGTTTTTGTCAATAAATCAAGCATTTGCATTCAGCAAGTGAGTTTTGCGCAGTAGAACTGCGATGAAGAAGAACAGAAATTAAAGTCGCTTTTTGTTTGTTTAAAATTATCCTTTTTCCAAACCAAGCAGAAAACGACCAAGGTTATAAGGAAACTATTCAATGAGTTATGATATGTAAATATCATATTTAATAAAATTAAAGTCAGACTTTAAATAGGTACTAGGAGCTGACTTAATAGAGATAATAGAGTGCATTGACTGAGACATACAATGATAAATAAATGTAAAATATGACGCTTCTAATGGTTGTATTGTTAGTAATATATTAATAAATATTGTAAGAATATACGTATTAAGTAAATTATTAACTTAGATACCTATTTATTGCCTATATTTTGTAACATTGTAAGTTGAAAGACATTCGTATTATTTATCATTATTCATTGTAGAGTCGAGTCACGAATTCAATAACCAAAGAATTATTATTTAAAGACGTCGTTGTGTGTCATCCATCATCTTTTTAGGGTTCCGTACCTCAAAAGGAAAAAACGGAACCCTTATTTAGTATCACTTTGTTGTCTGTCTGTCTGTCTGTCTCTCTGTGAAGATCCTTTTTCTCAGGAACGCGTGGATAGAGGTATCAAGCTGAAATCCATATCAAATACACAAGTCTACTGTCCCTTGGAGCTGTGAAAAAATCAAACTTCTAAGCCAATGCAATCAAAAGGAAGGGAATCAAAACCTACAGGGTACTTCCCGTGAACTCAGTATCTTGAAATTTGGTACGAAGGAACGTCTTATAGCACAGATAAAGGAAAAATTTCGAAAAGCATACATTTTTAATGACATCATATAATAAAAAAAAAATTTAAACTTACTTATAAATCTACAGGTTTGTACCGAACCCTCAGTGCGCGAGTCCGACTCGCACTTGACCATTTTTTTCCTATCCCTAGTTACTTGTACTATTATGTATTCTGTGCCCTAGGTCCCATAGTTGAGCAAAGGCCTCCCCCATTATTCAAATTAATTTTATTAAGACTTCCTAGGACTCTAACCATCTTATGATTAGGTGAAAACGTTAGTTCGTGTTTTAACACGGACTAACGTTTGTACTTGGTTTAATTACTATCCACCCAAAAGAAGTTGACATCACGTAAAATTTTACTGTGTCTGGTCAAGTATACGAAAATGTTAATGATTTTAATAATTGACATTCTATTTGGGCATTTTGGGTCTCTAAGCAGTTATTTTGCGGCTCTAAGTAGACAGAGCCCAGGGCTGCAAGACCCAAAGGCCACTTTTGTGTGATGGTGAGCGAGAAGGTGGATAAAGAAATCAAAATAGTTATGGGTTGCTAGCCGCATCGCATATTAACATGACGCATATAACATTTTGCCTACTCAAATTACTTTAAAATTATAATAAATTAAAACTTTTTAAGTAATTGAAAAATAAAATAAAGCTTTTGATAATATTTTTGTCCTGCCAATGGACATTTTATTCGGCATATACGGACTTTTATTCGGCATTTATGCAATGCGCTCAAAAGCGCGTTAATATCCAGGAAGGACGTAAACCCATCTTATACATCCCTAGCCCTGCCATGTATAGACATATCTGATCTGACTGAATTTCAACTCAAGTTAGTGAAATAAAAAAATAGGCTGTGAAATCTTCTCCGAGGTGACATCCCTACTTTATTCGATGTAAACAGTAATCATTTGCAAATTTTTTCGACGCACTGCACACATGTAGAACATCCTGCCGGCTACATATCAACGTGATGCTTGTACGTTGCTGGCATGAATTTAACATTGCTTTGTTTTTACCGGAGCTATTTCTGTTTAAGTATAGGTACTTGTCATGGATATACGTATATAGGATGTACAGTTGCTGCCATCATGAGTAGCGGAACTACTGATACGACTTGATATCCATAGCACCATCTATATATTTGCTAGAGAAAGCTCTGACTTTCAATCCCTATCAACTTTTAAACGACTGAACCGATTTTCATCCAACATAGCTAAGAACCACCAGCAAGGAAACTTGCTTACACGTAAAAAAACGGCATCGAAATCAGTTCATCCGTTCCAGCGCTACGATGCCACAGAACGACAGACAGACAGACATTAGCGACAAAATTATAAAATCTTCTCTTCCCCTCTTTTTTGTCGGGGTTTGAAAACGCGACTTTACCGCCATGTTGTCGCGTCGCGCACGCGGCTTTCTCGTCGTTCACACGCTCGAGAAACGCGCACCCCAATGTGGGGTCAGCCAGGGCTATATATGTGGCTACATTATACGAAACAGATACTTAAGTTATTTGAAATTGACTCATGGACTACGAGTATTACGTTACACAAACAGTAGGTAGCAGAAGCAATTTACTCCGTGGTATTAATACAAATTAAAAAGAAAAAAGATGCGACTCTACATAAATAAGACTTAAAAAAAACATATGTACTAAATAGACAAGAGTGAGATATTTAGACGAAAGTTCTCAGTTATGGAAATCAGCTCCTAAATTAACTCTCACACACTTTATAAAATCGATACAAAAGTTCTGGGACTAATTGCTCAAGGGGTTGCCAATTTATGGGGTTCAAAATACGAGGTTATAGTCCTGAGGGTTCTTTACTTCTTTATTATAAGAAAAAATGAAAAACGCACAGAGATATTGGGCAATAAGTATATTGGTACAACTCTTCTGTTCCTTGGTATTTTGTAGTGACAGCATGTTTGACAACGTGAATACTATCACCCAGCCCACACGTACGTCTAATACGCTGTGTTTGATGTAATCATTAAATATCTCATCACTAATTTGTATCATTTGCAAACGTGGGTGGACACATATTGGTAACAAAATTATAATGTTGTGTAAGTAAGTATTTTTCTCTTCTATATAACTGGGAGCATTTTCTTGACAAGCGGCACCAACGGCTTCACATAGATACATCACCCAGGGACAGAAAGATCAAGAACTTGACGGAAGACCAAGACATACCTATACAACGAGTTAATGAAATAACGCAAAACCTCTCAGATGGTACCTCACTCAGCCCATGCACTTTAGGTGCATGGGCTCTTTTTTTACAACTTTCACGAAACCCAAAAAAAAAAACGAATTTTCATACAAACTGATCAGCTGATCGAGTCAATTTGTATGAAAATTTAAAAATTTCTTTTTGGGTTTCGTGAAAGTTGTAGAACAAAAGTTGTTCAGTTTTATGTGGGCTGAGGTACCTACCATCTAAGAGGTTTTGCGTTATTTCATTAACTCGTTGTATATACCTACTTACAGAGCCTAACAAAATATACTGAATCAATTTTAAGGGTGAATTCAGTCCATCACACTGAACAACTTTCCCCAAGAAACATATTGAAATATGAAAAAAAACTGGCCTCCCATACAAGATGACCGATCAGCTGACCCGAATTAGTATGGAAAGTAAAAAAATATTTTTCATAATTAGATAGGTACGTACATGTTTCTTGGGGAAAGTTGTTCAGTATCACTGACTGAATTTACCATTAAACTAGTTTCAATATAGGTATTTTGTTACACATTATATAAAAGGCACTCCATCGAAAAGGGCCTGACTAAATAATTAAATAATATAATAAATGCGAAAGTTTGTACCTACTGTTTTAGCTGGATATTTCACCAAAACTGCTGAACGGATTGGAATTTCATTTGTAAATAAAACTTTAATTACCTGGACTACATAACTTATCGAATACTTTTTATCTCGAAAACTGTGCGATTGTCAAATACGCTTTGACCACGCGACCAAAAGCTAGTGTGCTATATAAGGTAGACAAATACTTATATAAAATAAATAAATATAAATACATAAGGACAAAACTGATTGAGCTGGCCCCAAAGTAAGTTTTAAACTTTTGTTATGGGATACTAACTCAATAATACCTACTAGATATATTTTATAATAAATACATATATAGACTAAACTTACTTAAATACATACCTAAACAGATAACCAATATAAATAAATATAAATACATAAGGACAAATTACACTGATTGAGCTAGCCCCAAAGTAAGTTTTAAACTTTTGTTATGGGATACTAACTCAATAATACCTACTAGATATATTTTATAATAAATACATATATAGACTAAACTTACTTAAATACATACCTAAACAGATAACCAATATAAATAAATATAAATACATAAGGACAAATTACACTGATTGAGCTAGCCCCAAAGTAAGTTTTAAACTTTTGTTATGGGATACTAACTCAATAATACCTACTAGATATATTTTATAATAAATACATATATAGACTAAACTAACTTAAATACACACCTAAACAGATAACCAATATATGGACATACATACATAAAGTGTTTGCTTTCAAGGACTCGTGTTTGTAACTTAGTGCGTTATTTCGCGTAATACTCGTAGTGTGTAATATTGTTACAATATTGGGTAACGGTAAACAAATGTACCTACATTTGTTTACCGTGTTATACAGGCTGACGTTTTATCCACCTGCAAAATTTTTGGAGCAAGTTCAGTCCATGATACTGAACTAATTTTTATAAAAATATAAATTTTGCAGTTGGATAAAATGTCATATACCTACAATGTGGATAAAGTGAACATCAGGCTCCAAGGCAGCTTAGTTAGGGATGCGACTAACATGCACGCTGAGATGCAAGACATAAATAAAGGCAATGTGGGCCCAAATAGAAAATGATGTAATGTCAAATATATATTGTAAGTAAAAACATATACAACGTGGAAGGGATACCCGTAATAAATCGAACCACGGGCTATACTAGATCACTAAAGTATAATCAAATTTAAATAACAGTAAAAAATTAAAAATAAATTTCGACATTCCCATACCAATCGCCCGGGCGGCTGCACACTTTTGTATGGAAATGCCAATTTTTTTTCTGTTTTTCGGCTGTTATTTTAGTTTCATTATACTATAATAATCTAGTATAGACCGTGGTTCGATTTATTACGGGTATGTCCCTTCCACGTTGCATAATAAGTACCTACCTATAACGTAACAGTAGCACAAACTTAGTAACAAATTATTATCTAGTACCAGCTGCTCACAGATAAATTACAAGCAATCTGCGAATTTGGTAATTTAGGTTCAAACTAAGAGAAAAGGCCCAAAGCTCTTTGGTTCAAACACTCGGTCCGGTGACACTTTCTGAGAATTTAGACATTCTGAAATTTATAAATTTAATCAGAATATTTTTAAGACGTAGGTAGTTGTTTAATATGGTTTGGGCTGTACTATTTACCTATGTATTCTGTGGTTTGGGGTGGGGGGGGGTTTGGTGGTAGGAGTCAACGAAACAAAAACGTAGCGTAACGAAAGTGTGTTCCTGGACTACGACGATAGGAACCGACCGTCTTTGAACACTAGGTATTTATAAGAGAAAAAAGGCTTTACCTAACAGAGGACCCCCAAAAAAAGATAAATTACTTGGCGAAGTAAACTCAGACACCAGTACCAGTAAAAAATAACAATAATTCCAAGTACAAAAATTTTATAGCAGTCTCACTAAAGTTATATTACTATTTTCTGTTATGAGATATTTGATGTTCCATAGTAAACAAGGAACCCTAGTTTCGCCATGCCTGTCTGTCTGTCCGCGGTTTTAGTCAGAGACTATTCAAGTATTATTAAAGCTGTAATTTGGCATGGGTTAGTACTTATTGCCCAATATCTTTACTGCGTATTTCTTTCTTTTTTACACTAATATTGCAATTATGTCAGGAAGACTAGGAACAGAAAATTAGATACCTAAGACGACCTAAGTAGTTTCCTACTTTACTATTTCTGCTTCGTTAAAACTGCTAACTATTGACGCGTTCAAGCAAGATCGTAAAAGACCGTAAAAAAAAATCATTTAGGTATTTGCAACATTGAGCTAAAAACAGAGACGCAGTTGGCTAAGGTCAGTTAGATTGCAACATTTTAACTAGTAGAGATATAGCATTGGCATTGTTGCTAAGATTTAGATGGCATACGTCTTGGCGTCTTGACGTCTGGAAAATCACGCGCTTACATAGGGATAATTTCTTATTACGCCATATGTTTTTTCCTGGTAAAAGCTGTGGTAATAGTGCCATAGCTTGTGACCGCACTGGATATAAGTAATAAATTTCTATAAAATTAAAAATAGTCACCTATCAAACAAAAACAAAAAAAAGGTGCAAATATGCTGCTTGGAGAGCCTTACAGATTTGCGCATTTCGCCCGTAGACACCTTGGGGCCCTGCGCTCCGGCCCTGGGGTGCGGAAGCCCGTCAGTTTTACAAAGAGATTTCCGCATGCCTTAACGACATCTTAGGGAATCTAAGAGCTGGCGCGCATTTCGGCCTGAGGCTGAGCTTTGCCATTGAATGAGGAAATGCCGCCAGCCTCTTGGGTATCTTACCCTCCTAGCGCAGTGATCTGGGGTCCATTGTTTGTATTATCTTTTCTTTTTTTTAGTCTTCATCTCCCTCTCTCATCTCAGCGTATTACCAGTTGCATTCTCAGCTGCAACGCTGCAAAGCCCGGGGTCTGCTTTCCGGCGTTTCCTTCTCCACTTCGCACGATCTTGAGCATTCTTGGTTGTAAGAAGTTTTTAGTCTTCATCATCAGGTCTGTTTTAGTCTCCACTGCAGGAGCACGACCCTCTCTGTACTACATAGCCATACTTGGCCAGAGCAGTCAGAGGATATAGCCTACACTCTCCCACGGTGGCCAGACGCGTTGGAGAGGTCTCATTAATGTTTATAAGCTTTGTTTAGCTTGTGTTTCCTAAGTTGCCTTCTACGACATCTACGGGAAGACTTGGAGTGGTCCTATCAGGCCCCTCTTTCCCAGTGGGCACTTTGGGCAAGTGCCCAGGGCCCCGCGATCGATAGGGCCCCCCCTGTTCTAGCCTAGTTCCTGTCAGATCACCAAACAATAACCAATAGGTATTTATTACCAAAAAACTTATATAATTCGAAGAAATCGAACCTAAATTGCTGACTACAATACCAACTTACTAGCTTTTACATGCGCAAAGCTATTCTACTCTCGCCCAAAAATTAGGCTTTCCGACTTCAGCATGCTTAGATAAATTTAAATATATAATGGTATACTAAGCACATACACATTTTAAAGAAAAATCATCAGTAGTACACTCATCAGTGTGACTCGCTCCATTTAAATTAAGCGAACGAAGCGAAGCATGAAGCTCCAAGTTTTAATTAACCAAATAATTTAATTGAGAAATTACATAGAAAATTTAAACAAAATGTGTTTGACTTTATATTTAAGGAGATGGTAGAATGGAATCCCATACAAGTTCGGCCCTGGTTTGAATATCGATGTCCAAGAATAATTTATGCCACATTAGTTAGGTGTATAAATGCTAATAATAGGTACATATTTTATTTATTTACAATTAGTTTTAATAAAACAATGGAATTTGTGATCTGATAGATTTTTTTTTTGAGAACTTCGGTTCGCATTGAGGTTTTTTTTATTATAAATGAAGACTTTATTATTATTACTTCCGTATATTTTACATAAAAACAATAATTTGTCAAATATCCATTCGCAACATAAACAGAGAAGGCATTCGCAACATGACGATTCTTTTCGTACTTAACAAACAAGTGTGGTGTGATGGAAAATACGTATTTTACGAAGTATTTTGGAGTAAAACTTCTCTAACACATTAAAAACTATTAATATTGATAGATTGTTAAAAAAAAATTTAAAAAACCTTGTTTATCTAAAGTAGATAAACAAGGTTTTTTAATTTTTTTGTTTGTCTTTGTCTATTGTAACAAAATAGTGTTCTGTCAAAGTCATAGGGGCCCCATTATCCTAATATGCCCAGGGCCTCCAATAGGTTAAAGACGGCCCTAGGTCCTATTCTACTCTGCCGGGAACCACACGGCATAATACGGCATAAACGGTTTAATTGTTTAATTGTAATACCTACATTTAGTTTATAAATTAATATTGTTTTATTGTTGTAATATGTACAGTAAAATTACATCTGATTCTGTTCATCCGCTTGGAAGCTACATGGTACAACAGACCACACAAATTGACGTATACTGTACACACGCCAAACTTTTCTCTGTTTGCATCGGGGATTAAAACAGCGCTCAGAATATAGCTCTACATATCTTCATAGATATCACGTCTTGATCCCTAATGGGGCAGACAGAGCATTTTGGGTCTTGCAGACCCAAAGCAAGAAGCAGACAACGCCCAGGGCCTTAAGATTCAAAGTGAGTGTGGAAAAAGGAATCAAAATAACACTCTTCCCTTAATCAGCTTTTACGATCTGCGCGGGAATAGAAACAGCTTTTTTCCCAGACCAGCTTGAAAGCGTATATGAATACTTTTTTTTATATACCTCATATTATTCCTTTAATAAAAAGCAAACGTTTACCGAGGCTGCCACGTGCCGTGAGCTTTTAAAGCTTTCCCAGGAGCCATTTCCCAATACATGTGGGTGTTGTATTGTGTAGTGCCTAGGTCTATAAATAGACGGCCGGGCTCGCGGTCCTGAGGATGCGCCGATCGATACTATGATGAATTGCTATGCCCGGATGTGATATAAGCAGAGTTATGACGACAGAATTACGAGTATGTATATGTTATTAGATAACAACCTAGTAATTTGTGTTATTAGCTTTTCGTTCCTGACTGTATTCTTGGTTGTGCTGCTTCGGAACACGGAACCACGCTTAAGGGTCAGTTCACACCGAGACGCGACGTGACGCGACGTAGCGTGGACTTTGGAAGAAATATAGAAATTGTATACTAGGCAAAAAGATACTAATTTCAGCGACAGCCCGCTTTGATATTTTTTTTCTCTAATAAATTATTTAGCCGAATCGGAGACATCGACTGGCCGCCAAGATCGCCACATACTGCAATGGATTTTTTTATGGGGATACTTACTTGAAAACAGTTTATAAAAATAATTCTGCCACTATCTCAGAATTAAATGACAATATCGTTCGAGAAGTAAACTACATTCGACCGTCTCTTTTGCAGCGCGAAGCGCGGAATACTATTCACAGATTCCACGAATGTTTACAGCGCCAACGACAACATATTAGACAGTGTTATATAAAAAAATAAAATCCGCATCATCATTCTTGATTTTACTCTTTCAATTATATTAAGAAATACTGTAGTATTTTCTCTATTGCATTTTATAGTTCAAAATCTGCCATCGGACACCTGTATATGGAATACTTGGTCCGTGACTTGGTTTTAAGGTGTGAGGTCGAATATTATATTATAATTCAAGTTTATTCTTAGAACACAAGTCTTCCAGGAAGTAAGTATTATATTATTATTCAACACGAAACAGCGGTACATTTCTTACACGCGCCGGACAATGTGTAACGAACGAGTGTAAGGTTGCTAGCCGTTGCAACATTCTGAGCGTTATGTGACCAAACAAAACACGTGCTCCTTAGTAGACAAGACAGTGGATTTTGTAAACATGTTACTTATGTTACGCTGCTTCGCACATTTCTGCTGGTCTGGTAGAAGAAAAACTTAGAATGTTCCAGCTGCTTCTCTTCCTACGCAGATCGTAAACGATCGAGGGAATGGGCAAAAATGCGAAACATGTTAACAGGTGATGCGGCTAGCAACTCATCACTATTATGGTTTCTTTTTCCACCTTCTCGCACACGATCATGCTAGGTGGCCTTTGGGTCTTGCTCTTGCGGCCCTGGGAATCCTGGGATCCGTTTGCTTAGACCCAAAATGATCTGTCTGCCCATTAGGGATAGAGAAGTGATAGTATGTTTGTATGTATGTTATGTCACGTTTGATTTTTGAAAGCTAGAGGACCTGTAGCTTAACACAAACAATGCTCTTTAAGTAGTTCGACTAATATTGGGACAAGCCATAGGCAAGCAAATATACAGCTATGTACTACTTACATAGAGTCTAACAAAATAAACTGAAACTATTATAAAGGTGAATTCAGTCCATGATAATGAACAACTTTCCCACGGAACATACATACATATATCAAAATATAAAAATAATTTGTGACCTCTCATACCTACAAGTTGAGCGATCAGCTGATGCGAGTTTGTATGGAAAGCAAAAAAATAATTTTCATAGTTTGATATACAATGTCTTAATGAACTAACGCAAAACCTCTCAGATGGTATCTCGGCCCATGAAACAACTTTTGTTCTACTACATTCCCAAAATGCCAAAAGTAAAATTCGGATTTTCATATAAATTGACTCGATCATATAATTAAGCTAATCAGTTTGTATGGAAATTCAAATATTTTTTTGGGTTTCGTGAAAGTTGTAGAGCACAAGTTGTTCAATTTCATGGACTGAGGTACCTACTGAGAGGTTTTGCGTTAGTTCAGTAACACGTTGTACATTTATTGGGGTAAGTTGTTCAGTATTACGGACTGAATTCACCCTTTAAAATAGTTTCAGTATATTTTGTTAGACGTTATATAAAAGAAGACTGTTTCGAAAATAAGGTTTATTTGCTAAAAAAAAAAGTGAAATGTTTCAGCTAGTGCGGTTCTTCCCGCGCCGACAATTAAATACGGCAAGCAACCCATCATTATTTTTAAGCAACTTCAAAAAAGGAGAAAAATAACGTTTTTGAACCGATTAAGAAAATTCCTTTTATGTTTGAATGGTAAAGGTCTGATGATGAGAACCTCGAGAAATCGATTGAACTATTCAAATATTCTATACACACATACGAGTATAGTGATTTTGATGTTTTTGTCAAGAAATTAAGAATTTGGACATACATAAAAAACATTTAAGTACGTACGAGGAGTGAACGAATTCACATTCGAATTAAGAAGCTCCTCCGTCCTCGTCCTTCGTCCTTTTTAGTCCAAGGTCCTTTTTATTTGTAGTCGCATAAAAAAATCAGACTTCACATCAGTACTGGCCACTGATGGACACACACACGAAAAAAAACAAAGCAATAAGACCGCGTAAGAAGGAGAGCAAAACGAGTACTACAAACTGTATGTAGACTCCCTTTTCCTTCCTACGTCAGAAGTTGCCATTGCGAAAATCCACTTCGATCTACATAGACCAATTAATGATCAATGACCAATCCACACGTGCGATTCGTCATCATTCCTCACATGTACACCTATCTATCCTTCCTTACACTTACACATGCTACCCAACGTGCGTACCTGACCTACCCCAACCTCGTGCTAGGGCACGCAGCTCTACACGTAAATATCTACAATGTTGCAAACTATTTGTAATGTGCTGTGTGTAAGTTTTTTTAACGGTCTATTGTTGCGATTATGGCGATGCTTTGTCCTTACATCGGCTCACAGTTTATACATTTTTTTTTATGTTATATTTCAGAGCAATAGGTTAGTCTCAGATTGCTAATCAGCTTGGGAGAGAGTTTCACAAGTTCGATATGGATCTCGTCTCGTTTCTGGAGATGTAAAAAACCTAAGGCCCTAAGGGAACGTGTGTCATCGCAGCATTGCTACAACGTAGTACACCCCTCCTCCTACCGCTTCGTCTCGGGTTCTGTCGTCTGTGCGTTGTGACGACGCTGTGCATGGTGTATACACTAAGTATGCCTATACAAAGCCTATACCTATACACTTTACCTATGTCACAAAATGACACGTTCAATATCGGGAAAGTTGTTCAGTATCATGGATCAGTCCATGATACTGAACAACTTTCCCGCCACCTTTAAAATGATAATAATATAATAATAATAATAAAGCCCTTTATTCAGACCTTCTTAACCTAATAACAATATATAGCTATAATTAAAATACATATATGAAGACTTAAAAACTAAAATTAATTATTCCAGTATAATCGTGTTTGCTTATTTTCTGAAGATCTGTTTGCCAATCGGCAAAGGCCTCCTCCAACCTTTTCCATTCTGGTCTATCTTGGGCCGTTCTATTCCACATTACTCCTGCAACTTTAATTATGTCATCAATCCACCTTTTCTGCGGTCTACCTCTCTTCTTTTTGCCTTCTCTGGGATACCATCTTGTCACCCTTTTACTCCATTTTTCGTGACCTCTCATCATGTGACCTGCCCATCTCCATTTGAGTCTTCTAATTTTCACTGCTACATTTACAGTTTGTTTTGCTCCTGATGACATAATTTCTTACTCTATCTGATTTCTTTATATTACGAGTAAGCATACTTCTTTCCATTGCATACTGGCAGGATGCAAGTTTGCCAGTCGTTTCCCTTGTTACTGCCCAAGTTTGGCAGCCATACATAAGTACAGGAAGTATGCAGGTGTTGAATAGTTTACTTTTGAAATTTATATGAAGTTTTTTATCTTTCATAGCTTCTCTTAAAGCACAGTATCTCCTCCAGCCATTTGTAATTCTTCTGTCTACTTCTTTGCACCCAGGTTCTTTTTGAGTGATAATCTGTCTCAAGTATATATACTCATCGGTGTATTCGATTTTGGTGTTTCCTAACTCTATATTGTTTTTGTTACCATTTGTCATCACTCTAGTTTTATCCGGATTCAGTTTTAACCCTACTTTCTCACTTTCTGTCGCAAGCTCTTTTATCATTCTGCTCAAGTCTTCTGATGTATTGGCGAATAGAACTATGTCATCGGCGAATCTCAAATGCGTCAGTAATACGCCGTCTACATTTATCCCAAAGTGATCCCAATTAATTCTTCTGAAAATTAATTCTAGCACCGCCGAGAACAGTTTTGGGGGTAAAGGGTCTCCCTGCCTGACGCCTCTCTCTATTTTAAACGGTTCGCCTTTCTTTTCTAGTTGGATTCTTGCTGTACTATGTTTGTATACGTTTTTATTAATCGTATGTATTTGTGTTCAATTCCTTGTTGACTTAGTGCTTCCCATATTTCTCCGTGGAGTAGAGAATCAAATGCTTTGCTGTAGTCTATAAAAACGTTTTAGTATGTAAGTTGGTATTCGTTGCATTTTTCTAAAACTTGTCGCACTACATGAATATGATCGATCACTAAGTAGCCTGTACGAAATCCTGCCTGTTCAATTGGTTGGTGTTCTTCTAGGGTTCTTTCTATCCGTTTTAAAATGATCTTAGCAAAAATCTTATAAATATGGGACATAAGGCTAATAGGGCCATAGTTTCCGATTTCATGCTTATCTCCTTTTTTATATAACAGGATAATTTTAGACTCTGTCCATTGCTGGGGAATTTGTCTTGGAATTTCACTGGTTATGCCGTCAGGTCCAGGGGCCTTATCTTCCTTTTGACTATCTATAGCTATCTCAACTTCAGCACTAAGAATACTCGGAATATCGGAGCTTTCCATCTCTTCGGTTTCGTCTTGTGTAACATTACCTTCATAAAGTTTATTGTAATATGATGTTGCTATTCCCAATATGTCTGCTCTGCGATGTTTCCATTCTCCGCTGTCGCTTTTCATTTTTGTAATCCATTCCTTTGAATTTGTCAAATCCTTGTAGGCTTTTTTAACTCCACCAGTTCTAGCTATATACTTTTCTATAGTTTCTAATCTGTATTGGTTTTTATCTTTTCTTATACTAACTTTGATTTCTTTACTAATTTTGGCTAGATGCTTTTTTCTGCTCTGTGTATCTTTTGCGCTGATTAAGCAGTTTCTTTCTTCGAGTAGTTGTATAGTATTTGTTGTTAACCATTTTTTAGATTCAGTTTTGGTGCTTGCTACGCGTTGTATCTGTGATTTAATTGTATTATCTATTAAGTTATATTTTTCTTGTATTCCTAACTCCTTATTATTTTCTTTGAAATCTATGAATTCTTTTTTCAGGGCGATTGTTGCTTGTTTTATTTGGTGTTTTGCGAGTTTAAGATTTTGTGGGTCTTGTCTGGGTCTGGGCTTTTTTGGATGCTTTGTCATCAGCTCTGTTCTGATTACCCTATGATTGGTGTTAAAGTTTAATATATATTGATGACGGAAAAGTTACTAAAGTATCTGCTTCTGTTGGTCATTATGAAGTCAATTTCGTTCTTTGTTTTCCCGTCAGGCATCCAGGTCCACATCTTTTTCTTGTTTTTCTTGTACATGGTATTTAAAATGGTAAAGTTGTTTTCTTGCGCAAAGTTCGTAATTTTTTCTCCATTTCTGGTTCTAGTTTTGTTACTATACAAGAATGGACCTAGTACTGTGTTTTCTCCTGAGCGACTTGCTCCAAATTTGACCATTCCAGTCTCCAATTACTATTAGATTTTTGTGGGCGTGTTCTTGAATTGTTTTGTTAAGGTCCAGATAGAATGCATTTATTGTCTCTAGATTCGATTGTTCAGTAGGTGAGTATACTACAACAATAGACCAGGGATCTTTGTATCCTGGTAGAGTCAGATTCACCATCACAATGCGCTCCGAGATTCCTATGAATTCTTCTACATACTTTGATAATTGTTTCTTGATGATAAATCCAACGCCATACTGACCCTGGGTCTCACCTATGTGGTAGAGTAGATAGTCTGGATGAGAAGTAATAATATCACCCATTCTTCTCACTTCGCTCAAGCCTACAATGTCCCATTTAACTTGTTTCAAAGCATAGATTAATTCTGTAAGATTTTCTTCGTTCTTAAGGGTGAGTACATTGAGGGCTGCTATGAAGATTTTTGATTTTTGATATTCGCTATGTTTTTTTAACCTTTGCTTTAGTTGGAGGGTTGTGGTCTCTTTCCCTCACGAGGACCAGTCGGCTTGGGGGAGTTTGGTGTTTTCCAGTTCCTTTATTGTCAGTTTCTTTTTTGGTTGGTGTTGGATTCCGTTTGCCGTTTCTTAGTTGCTATTGTTTCTTGGCAGTTGCTGTATTAGTAAGAGAGTTGGATCAAGAAAGCATTTGTCATGATTGACTTGTTTAAAGATATTGTCTGTTGTTTTGAGGGTGAAGCGGCTGTTATTCTCTTTGATTATAAGTTTATCATATTTCAGATATGCAATTTTACCTTTTCTTCTCTCTTCAACTAACTTTCCTTGCTACTCTTTCCTCTTTTCCAATACCTCCTTCGAAAAATCCTCCGTTACATAGATTTTCTTAAGATTCTTTTTGTTTTTAATAATTTCGTTCTTTTTCCAGTTAGCAGTAAATGAACATAGTACAGGTCTTGGCTTGTTGCTTTCTTTGTTTTTATTTCCTAAACGGTGTATTTTGTTAACTATATGTTCATTCAAATCGATATTTAAGTCCTGCTTAAGATTTTCCTTCATTTCTTGTAGTAGATCGTAAGTAGATTTTTATTTTTCTTCTAAGCCAAATACTATTATATTATTATTTTTCTGTCCTCTTTTTAAGTACTGTATCTCTTTTTCTAATTTTTCTACCTTAATCTTTAAGTTTTTGTTTTCTTCCACTATAGGAATTAGTTTCTCTTCCATGCTATCAATAATACTTTTTGTGATGCAGTCCTTCAATTCGGCGATTTGATTTTGCATCTCGATTTTCATTTTGTCGAATAACATTTGAAATTGACCTTCCATTATATATGTATTTAATTTGCTTTGCGTGTAACGAAACGTAATATTAGTAGAAAGTGATATTTCCTACTTGGCAACACTGGCTGATATATCAGTTTTTGGCGTTGACGTTAATAGTCAAATGTCAATGTCAAATCGAAAGGATGACTATGTTGATTTCTAACCTCGAATTGTGATCTTATGCTTCCAATTATTCGGTGAACTTAAATAGTCGCACGACACTGATTATTTATAATCACTTCACTGTGGTTCTTCTTATGTTTTGTGACAAAGTAGATGTCAAACGATTGCTGTATCTATTTTTATTTACTTGATTTCTTCTGGAGGTTATCGCTATAGTTGTTGACAGTTCTAATGCCGGAAGCGGAACCCCCGGAACCTTTAAAATAGTTTTAGTATATTTTGTTAGACCCTGTATAGATCACCAAGGTAGGTATGTTATGTACGCGTACAACTAAGAAGCTGTGAAATACTTTGTAGTCGAAGGCAGAAACTTGTGAAGCCAACTAACATCTATGATTAGTAGCTTCAATTTATCACGTTTTGGACAAATTTATTGATCGGATTATCTTATTCGTAACCTGAAGCCTTTTTTTTTACTATAAAGCTAAATAAGTATACTTAATATTATATAAGGGATATATTTTTTCTAAAGTTTAAATTCAAACGGATTTAAAAAAAAAATTTGTAAAAAAAAATGTCGTATAGGGCGACTTAGGAATCACAAGCTAAACAAAGCTTATAAACATCAATCACACTTCTCCAACCCGTTTGGCCAGCGTGGAGAGTGTAGGCCAAGTCCTCTGGCTACTCTGCCCAAGTAAAACTCTGGTAGTACAGAGGGGGTCGTCCTCCTGCAGTGGAGACTAAAGAAGACCTAATGATGATAACGTAATAGCTGTATAGTATATGTATGTAAGGTATACATATATATTATACCCTACTAGGTATAAGATCCATACAATCATTGTGTTTTGAATTTGATCATTCAATATTTTTAATAATATTTGTATTAAATAATGAATTGTTTGATCACTAGATATAGTACCTTATCTTCTTCATCTAAGCACGTTTCTGTTGCATCATCAGCAGTGCTGCTTTTGTGCCCAGGGGGCGCTTTCCCGCTTTTTCTGCTCCAAATACTTATAATGTGCATGTCAATGCTTACCTAAGGATGCCGAAGACCAAGAATCGAAAAAATAATCGAAACAGGTTAAACGATTTGGTTCGGAAATGCAGTTGTAGCACAAGATGTTTGTGCTCAAGTAGTATTTTAGTCGCCTCTTACGACATTTACAGGAAGAGTCGGAGTGGTCCTATTCTAGGCCAGAAGCCACACTGCCACGGTTAGCAGGGTTGCCTTTTTTTGATGAATATTTTACATTACCTATATTTTTTCACATATAATAAAGGTATAGGTACCTACCTACACAAACTAAAAAAAGTCTATTAAAATCTGACACGTGGTAAAAATGTTGTACACTGTAATGAGTCATTAACTTCATGGGTGGCCATGCTTGTTGCCACGTGATTGGGTGACGTCACGTAGGTAAATTGATAGCTATATTTCATAGAAGGGAAAAAACTTTGTTTTTTTGGTTGTTAAATTATTTTTAATTTTGTCGTTGAAGGTCTTTCTTCATGAAAATATATGCCGAATTATATTCTAATCGTCGTTTTCATAAAAAGGGCTGTCTCGATATTGCAGCGCGTCAAGGATGTTTGCCGTGGCGCGTGTGGACTACTTCTATGCAACCATGCGCAAGCGGTGCACTTCCTTGGCGGGCAGGATTCGAGCCAGTGCCAACAGCATCCTAAAAACGTTATTTGCAAACGTTTGATTTTCAGTATGTGAATCACTGCTCAATTATTCATATACTGAAAAACAAGGAACTATGAATCCCCTTAGGTAAAGTATACTAACACTGGTCTTAAGTTCTGTTCTCTGTTACTAATACTTAAAATGTAATATGATCACTGGTTGGTCGAAATAAAAGATCTTATTTATTTTATTTAAGTATTCATTTAAACATAGCTGTAAGTACGCGATTTAGCGTTAACAATTGTGAAAAAAAACTTAGTGACTATTATGGAGAGATATTATAAATATTAATAATAAAGAATTTTTTACTTTTACTTTACTTTTTTGTAAGTTGTGAAAACGAGATTATGATGAATATTTCCGGCAGAAATGAAAATCTTAGAAAATAATGTTCGAGACTTAAGGCGACGTGGGTTCACACTTTGCAATACTGTGCATGTTTTTGAAAAATCACTGTTATTAAACTACTACAGTTTATTCCTCAAAAAAATTACATAAAAAACTTAAGGATTTTCTACAGACATCCAAAATAGCCAAAATGCGATTGAGCATTTTTGGCTCGTTAGAAAAAAAAACACAAAAATACCTCTAAATTTGCCTAAATTTGCCTTTATAATACATATTACTATTTTATACAATCACCTTTTTATATGAAAATTATACCAAAAAATGTATTATCTAAATATCTATCCATTTCGGATACAAAAAAAAATATAAATAAAACACTGCGAAATATCGTAGAGCACGACTCCGGGCCTTTCTTCGCTCTCGACGAATATTTATCTGTGTTTTATTGATTATTTTGTATTATATTTATATTTTTTTTTGTAGCCAAAACGGATAGATTTTTAGATAATACATTTTTTGGTATAATTTTCATATAAAAAGGTGATTGTATAAAATAGTAATATGTATTATAAAGGCAAATTTACAGGTATGTTTGTGATTTTTTTCTATCAAGCCAAAAATGCTCAATCGTGTTTGGATACTGTGGGTGTCTGTAGAAAAGCCTTAAGATTCTTATGTAAATTTTTTGAGGAATAAACTGTAGTAGTTACTTAGTTTAATTACAGTGATTTTTTTAAAACTCTCACAGTTTTCTTGGCTCTGAACTGGCGGGGTGCTTCTTGTTATTCTGTAGTCTTGAGTCCTTCAGCAAAATAAACAATATTATGTTCAACCAGTGAATATCATACTTGATTCCCAGCAGTGGTCGTTTCGAAACGCTAGTTATTTCTTGTAGCTTTTGCACTAAAAATAATTTAAATATATGACATAAGTACTTGTTTATCCAACATTTAATAAGAAATTACTTTGACTTTGAGTTTGACTTACTATAACTATGGTAGTTACAATCAAATGTTTGATGAAAAAATTTGATCACGTTCGACGATCAATAGCGCATTTTCCACTTGTAAAAATGTTGTATGTAGGTATTTAATTCCGAAACTAGGAAAAAATTACATAAATAGTATATACGTAATTAGATTAATAAGTTATCGATAAAATGTTGCATATACAGTAGTATATAATGACGACTCATTTTCTTCATGGGTTGCCATGCTCGTTGCCACGTGATCGTGTGTGTGACGTCAATGAATAACTATCTATTGTGAAAAAAAACAAAATTAAAAGCAATATTTTCCGAGACAATCACTGTCTGAAAAGCATGATTTAGACGAATTATCTACTTACTTGTTTCTGTAAAATTTGTGGGTGTGGTGTTTCAGAATACATACTAGCACGTCTTCACCCCAAGGGGTAGACAGAGCCTAGGCTATGATGATGAATGAAGGCCTTTGATCTTATAGCCCTAGGGCTTTAAGAGCCAAGACCTTCATTCAGCGAGATGTATAGGTGGGAAAAAGGGAATAAACGAATAAACTGCTTCTGCTTTCATAAGAGCACTTTCTGGGGTTTACTGATAATATTCCCTGACTTGAAACAAAGAGTAGATAGTTTTTTTTTACTTAATTATTACAAAGGGTTTTAAAGTCGAAGTCGCGGGAATAACTAGTCATCATCATCAGCTCTTTTTTTGTCTCCACTCCGGGAGCACGACCCTCTTTGTACTACCAGAACCATATATTAGATCGAGCAGTCAGAGGATTTGGCCTACATTCTCCACGCTGGCCAGATGGATTAGAGAGGTCTCATTGATGTTTATAAGCTTGTTTAGCTTGTTTCCTAAGTCGCCTTCTACGATATCTAATATAATATATAATACAAAAATTTGATCATAAGTCGTACTAAACAAGGTCAAAAACCAATAACAAAAAAGTTACAAATTATGACTCAAACAATATATATGTTATGCATGTGTTGTCATAAAAGCCATGCTCGGTACAACGTGACTTTGTGGGGAGGTGACGTTTGCATACGCCTCCAAAACGTTTATTGATTGTAGTTTGTAAAACGAAAACAATGTTGATATTGCCTTATATTCATTCTGTAATTTTCCACACACAGACAAAAATACCTCTGATAAATTAACTAAACATAATTTCAATATAATATGTTCCTTGGGGAAAGTTGTTCAGTAACATGGGCTGGAATCACCCTTTAAATAGTTTCCGTATATTTTGTTACACCCTGTACAATACTTACTTCCTGTGGATGTCGTAAGGCGACTAAATAACTAAGCACAAAGCACAAACATCTCGTGCTACAATTGCATAGGGTTGACGTCGGGCGATGGCCGGTTGTAAACTAACAAACCTTCCGACTATTTCTGACGTACTTCGCAAGGTCTTTGGCATTCTTGGGTGACCATTGACATGCATATTATATTTGGAGAAGAAAAAGCGGGAAAGCACACTTCGGGCTCCGATACTTTTTATATAATCTAATTATTTTAGGTCTGAATGTACTCGTAGAATCGAATTATAGATACGCAGTAGATAAGGTAGTAGGTAAGGAGGTTAAGAATTTAGTTGGGGAAAGAGATACATGGCAAGCACTCCACCGACAACAGCGCTGCTCATAAATATAAGAAGATTGTTGTGGTAGAGCCACGCTACCGACAAAACTCAGTTTTGCTAGTAGCATGAATGGGCCGGCACGTCCGGGGAAGTACCACACTCTCACAGAAAATCGACGTCTGAGTAGTAGCTTCAATCAACGCTTCTATGCTGCGTTCGGTGAGTGAGAGAGCCGGAGCCGCCCCACATATCCCCCCCCCCCCTCCCCCTCCCCCCGGAAAGGCCGGTAACGCTTTTGTTACACCCCTGGTTGCAGTTGTCCATGGGCAGCGGTGATCACTTACCATCAGGTGACCCGCTTGTTCGTTTGCCGTCCTATGACATAAAAAAAAGAAGAAGTAAGTAGCAAATGTAGTAGTAGATATCTAACCGTGTGATTCCGGGTCAGAATAGGACCACTCCATCTGTTCCTGTGGATGTCGCAAGAGCCGACTAAGGGAAAAATAGCACTTACTACTTGGGAATGCTATTTTAGCTCGTGCTAAAATAGCATTCCCAAGGAAGGTTGACGTCAGGTAGGCGGCCGGTCGTAATATAGCCAAATCGTTTAAAATTTTCTGGCTATTTCTTCTCCAATTTGCTAGATTTTGGCTTCCTTGGGTGACCATTGATATTATATTTCGAAAATAAAAAGCGAGAAAGCGCTCCCCGGGCTCCGAAGCAGCACAGCTGAGGATGCAACCGGGAACGCGTTCAGATAAAGAACAAGTAGATATCTAAACAAAACAAACAAATATAGGTCGACAATAAATATCTACAAATCGAAGTAAATACGCATTTATCAGTCTTACTCATTGCTATCGTACATTCCCATGTATCTGTGTACTAAATGATCTAAGGTATCAGGGTATCAGCGAATTTGTTATCATAACAAACAGTTCTGTACAAAACGTTGCGGTCGCCTGAATATAGGCCGAACGTTGACCCGCCCGCCCGCCTGTCACGTGGATTTTAAAAATAAACCAGCTGACAAACCAATTTCATTTCATTAACCGACTTCAAATGAAACTGGCCAAGTGCGTGTAGGATCACGCGAAGTGTAGGGTTCCGTAGTTGCGAATGCTGACTTAGAGTTCACGCCTCATCGTTCAACGACTAAAAACGTCTAGAAACGATAACTGAAGAAAGTCAAAAGGGAAATCAAAAAATATTATCTATTCTTGTACTTACTTGTTTTACGTAACAAAAAACTGTCTATCTAATTTTCTTGAATTGTACAAAATTTTCCTTTTCCTAGTACATTTTATGAAGGCCGTACCTGAATTTTCCGGGGTCCAGTGCTGCCCCCATTTTAAATAAATAATTTCAAAGGAAACGAAGAAATAATTAAAAATTTTGTTTCTACCAAGACCATAACCCTTCAAACAATTTTTTAAGCTTTACTACGCAAATTTGCCAAATGTGCGTAGTAAAACCGCAGACAGACTGACAGACATGGCGAAAATATAAGTGTTCCTGTTACTACGGAACCCTAAAAAGGACGTTATTATTATAATTCAACAGTATGTTTTTGTTTTTGTATGTATGTTACGCGATATCTCCGCGAATTGTAAACTGATTTTGATGATTCTTTTTGAAGTGAAAACTTGTTTGGGCATTTCTTGAGATGAGAAGAAGCCGCGGAGTTCGCGACACTGTTACCGTATAACCAACATCACATTGTTTAGTTTTCACTTCTGCCGGCACTCCCGAAGTACCATTGTTTTTTTTATTTTATTTGAAAGCCTTTGCTATCTAGATGGTGGTTTGGAGATATGGAAGAAACTCCTAAAAAATAAAGTCGGTTTTTATTAGAAAAAAAAATATTATTTACTTTGGAGTAGAAACTTAGTAGTACCTGGGGTGCTGAAGCAAAAAATAATTGTAAAAGAATAATAACGCGCCTTATCGAGACAACTGCAGGCGTCTGCCTGGCTGGCAGTGTTTTAGCTTCGATATTCAGTGGGGTGGCCGCATTGGCCAGCATTTTGGGCACGTTTTGCTTCTATATGGTGCTTATGATGAAATTTTCTATTTAGAAGTTTTTTAATTTTAAGTTTTGGATTTATTATCATTGCCATACAACGTGGCAATGATGCCAGTCTTCTTGGCTGGGCACGCTTTCAGGGGGCAGTGATTTGCCAGGCCTTTTTTATTTATAAATAGTTTTAATTAAATACTTTAAGTTTGTTTTTTTGGGTTCCGTACAAAAAATTTAAAAAAAACCGAACCCTTATAGGATCACTCGTGCGTCTGGCTGTCCGTCTGTCTGTCACAGCCAATTTGCTCCGAATCTACTGGACCAAATCAGGTGAAATTTGGTACAATTTTGTAATCCTATGACCCAAACACATGTGTGCAAAGGAAACAATATTTTTTAAAATAAGGGTCATTTTCGGGGGACAAATTAGGTAATTAAAAAAAAAATTGCAAACCTTACTGTGTCATATATCAAATAAAAGGGCTCGTTATGAGGATCTCAAATATATTTTTGTTATTATTGTAAAATGAATAGTTTTGATTTTTTTCATGAAAGAAGACGAAAATTGACCATTCCCCCCCCCTGATCTCCGAAACTACAGAGCCTAAAATTTTGAAAAAAAAAAAACTAATATTGTTTATTGCTTGTAGATTACAGGAAAACCTATAAGAATTCAATCAATTGTACGGAACCCTCTCCACGCGAGTTTAACTCGCACTTGGCTGGTTTTTTTTAATTAATCTTCAGCCTGTTTGATTCCACATAACATAATGTACCTAACTTTTTCTCGTTTTGGTTAATTAATACAAAGTATTGTTTACTTGCGTGTAGAAGGTACTTCTCATAGGTTTTCCTCAAATCTAGAAAAACATACTTTTTGCATTTTTTTCAAAAAATTTTGGCCCTGTCATTTCAGAGGCAAGGGGAGCTTGTTAGATTTATTTTGAATTTGTAATTGTTTTGAAAGAAAGGAGCTAGTTGAGAACCACTTGATAACAAATGAATGTGCTCTCACCGGCGAGACACTTTGGTTATGTATGTGTGTCGTGAGTCACCGCGATCACGTCGCCGAGCCGTCGCCGTACATATATATTTACAGAGTAGCAACGTGCGTCACATGGAGCCTAGAAAGAAAGTCGGGTCAGGTAAGCATTTTTTTTTACTAGCACAATGGGACACCATTGTTGTGTGGTTTCGGGTTAGAATATGACCACTACATTTCTTCCTGTGTATGTCGTAAGAGGCGACTAAAGGATTAAGCACAAACATCTCGTGCTACAATTGCATTCCCAAGGAGGGTTAACGTCGGGCGGCGGCTTGTTGTGAAACTTTTCTCCCAAATACATTCCCAAAGAGGGTTAACGTCAGGCAGGCGGCCGGTCGTAAAACTATAGCCAAATCTTTAAACTTCCGGCTGTTTCTTCTCCAACACATGTTCTGGCAACCGTGGTTGACCATTGACATGCATGTAATATTTGGAGAAGAGAAAGCGGGAAAGCGCACCCCGGGTTTCGAAGCAGCACAGCTAACGATGCAACCGGGAACGCGCTTGGATGAAGAAGAAGAATGGGACCACCATTGTTGGGCAAACAAAGGCCAACGTTATACATATGGAAGACAATCCTGTCTTGATTGATTGGCGATGGTTGAAGTCCTCTGGGGCTAAGTATTAATAGGAAACCTCAAGGGCAAGAGAAATGAAGAATATATTTTTAAAATCTATTGCTGTCGCGCTGTGCCCGAACTGCAACCGAGCAAGTGCGATAGTGACATACTGCAACTTGGACTGAAAATAACTATTAAAAGAACAGAAAATCAACCATTTGTAGTCCCCTGATTTCTTTTCCAAAACTTAACCAATATATTATAAGTACTTTTTTCATTACGAATTAACAAAGACTTGATTGGTGTTCCTGTTTTATTTTTAGGGTTCCGTACTCAAAGGGTGCAAACGGGACCCTATTACTGTGACTCCGCTGTCTTTCCGTCTGTCCGTCTGTCTGTCCGTTTGTCTGTCTGTCTGTCCGTCAGTCACAGGGCTCTATCTCTTGAACCGTAATAGCTAGACACTTGAAATTTTCACCGATTATGTATTACTGTGGCAGCTATAACAACAAATACTAAAAATAAAAAATAGTTAAAAATTAAAGGGGGTCGTCATACAAGAAACGTGTTTTTTTCAGCGTTTTTAACTTGACCTTTATAATGGCATTAACTAGATACTTAAAATTTTCACCAATTATGTATTACTATGACCACAATAATAATAAATACTAATAATAAAATAAAGTTAAAAATAAAAGGGGGTCGTCATACAAGAAACGTGTTTCTTCAGCGTTTTAAAACATTGTACGGTGGTACGGAACCCTAAATTTACGAGTCCGACTCGCACTTGCCCGTTTATTTTATATAATCTACTCAAATTTGTTTTCTGGATGTTTGAACACAGCGGAAAATCTGGCCATTTTTTTAAGTTTTTGAACGTTTATATCTCTTTTAATAAATAATTTATGAAAAAAAGAAAAGATAGGGACATGCTAATAGCTTCCGATAGGTCGTTTTGGAAATCCTTGGGGGAGGCCTATGTTCAGCAGTGGACTTCCTGTGGCTGATATGATGATGATGATGCTAATAGTGGCTATAGATGTTCAGGGAAAAAAATATAACTCTATCGGCATTATCCAGGGAGGAAACAGGGGACTACGTTTGTATGGAAAAACGGCCCCTCTATTTCGTCTTAAACGACATTTTCTAATGACATTGACTTCTGTTTGGTGACTTTTCTATTTAGTAGCGACGTGTATGACGCTACTAAATAGAAAAGTCATGTACGCGTACAAAAAATGTGACCATTACGTTCTAAAACAGGCTATGATTCTGAAACATCATAGCGAAATCTATTTAGCTTCAATATCTTTAAGCTGTACAGTACCTACGCTAGCTCTTTACTCATATATTATACATATTGCACTCCTGCAATATGTATATGAGTAATGCGCTTTCTTAAGAAAAGCGACACCAGGCGTGGTCTTCACTTAGATGTGTGACCACGAGTAATAGCATAAAAAATCATTGAGCTCCTCCGTCATATATGACAGTCGTCAAGCAATGTGAGATGCCTTTAGGCAGCTCGTAAAATATGACGCTAATGTTGGCCGGTTAAATACACAGTGAGAAACAAGGAACCTTAATAAAGCTTTTGCCCGCGGCTTCGCCCGCGTAGACTACTAAAATTAGATTTTTTTTTTTAAACTGGGGTTGCAATTTATTAATATCCAATTAATGGATTATTATTTTTTACTAACCACTAAATCAAAAATTTCATGTGTCTTGCTATAAAAATGACGAAGATTCATACAAAACGCCAACCCCTATTTCACAGAATTTTCAAAAATCCTTTCTTAGCGGACGGCTCCTAGTCACAATCTACCTTCCTGCCAAATTCCATCTTCATTGGCTTAGTAGTTTTAGCGTGATGAGTGAGTGATTTTCGCTTTTATATATAAGTATATAGAAGAAGAAGATAGCTAGAAAATAATGTAACCTATACATTTGTATGTTAGGGATAGAAGAAAAATCATCCAATTGAGTTTAATGTCAACAAATTATTTCATAGGTATATGGTACAGCCCTTACAAAAAAGCCATTCATTAAAAGTAAAAAAAGCGACCAAGTGCGAGTAGAACTCGCCCATGATAGCAGCAAGTAACATAATATAAAAGTTCTAAAGATAAATTGCGGTTTACGATTTATGACGTATTAAAAAAAATACTTGCTAGATCTCGTTTAAACCAATTTTCGGTGGAAGTTTGCATGGTACATCATATATTTTTTTTAGTTTTATCATTCTCTTATTTTAGAAGTTACAGGGGGGGAACACACATTTTACCACTTTGGAAGTCTCTCGCGCAAACTATTCAGTTTAGAAAAAATGATATTAGAAACATCAATACCATTTTTGAAAACCTATAGAATCTATAGTATAGATACACCAAACGTATGGGTTTGATGGAAAAAAAAATTGAGTTTCAGTTCTAAGTATGGGGAACCCCAAATTTTTTTGTTTTTTTTCTATTTTTGTGTGCAAATCTTAATGCGGTTCACAGAATACATCTACTTACCAAGTTTCAACAGTACAGTTCTTATAGTCTCGGAAAAAAGTGGCTGTAACATACGGACGGACAGACAGACAGACATGACGAATCCATAAGAGTCCCGTTTTTTGCCATTTGGCTACGGAACCCTAAAAAGTGACTAAGTTAACTATGATGTCCAAACTATGGTCAAAAAAAGTTTGTAACACGTAAAAAGAAATTACCCAATTGAGTTCAAATTCTTTAATTATGATACAGCCTTCTCAAAGAAGCCATTCGTCAACTCAAAAGTAAGAAAAAGCGTAAAGACATTGCTATAACTTAACTTTGTTGCTAAATCTTTAGTCGAAAAAAGAGATTGTTGCACGTTTTACTAAACGAGAATTTCGTAGCTCATTGTGCGACAGATAGCGGACGAACAATCGGCTTCGACACGTGTTGTCCCATGCGAGGTGTGCCCTGCCACGCAGTGTCTGGGGCTGCCAGGGTAAGTGGGGAAAAACTGCCGGGGTAACGGGAAAACTGCAAGGGTAGTGAGAAAATAAGAGAATCTTTTGTTGTTGATGCGGCAGATAGAGATAGACTAATCCGCTTAAACATGTATTAAGCCATACAAGGTCATATAGAAAATGTCTAGTACAGCAATGTCAAACTGAAAAAAAAACTATGATTTTATTTAAAATGTAAGAAATAAAATTCCAGTCTCTTTCAATATTTATTATAAAACACAACATTTATAAATTGACCTCGTAGCAGATCGAAAATGAAAATGTCTAAAAACGCTACGATTGCTACGAGTGTCTAAAATTCTTTGAACACACCTGTCGCCGCATCGTCGTAGCAGGTCATTGTAGCACTCGTAGCTAGAACTGCTACGAAGATAATAAATCTTGAATCATATTATAAATATTGTATACTAAAAAAGATAAATAATCAAATGACATCAACGTTTTTAGGGTTCGGTACCCAAAGGGTACAAACGGGACCCTATTACTGAGACTCCGCTGTCAGTCCGACTGTCCGTCTATCACAGGGCTCTATCTCTTGAACCAGAATAGCTAGTCACTTGAAATTTTCACCGATTATGTATTACTGTGGCCGCTATAACAACAAATAAAACAAATGAAAATAAAAAAAATTATAAATTAAAGGGGGTCGCCATACAAAAAACGTGTTTTTTCGGCGTTTTTAACTAGATCTTTATAATGGCATTAACTAGATACTTGAAATTTTCATAGTTTTTGTATTACTATGGCCGCTTTAACAACAAATACTAAAAATAAAAAAAAGTTAAAATTAAAGGGGGTCGTCATACAAAAAACGTGTTTTTTTAGCGATTCAAAACATTGTACGGAGAATACGGAACCATCATGTACGAGCCCGACTCGCACTTGCCCGTTTATTCTTTTCTGTTAGACTTATGAAATTGAACATGGAAGAAGACAATATATTAATGAATTTTGTTGGCATTCAAAAAGCAGGTTGTATAAAAAAAGTGTGATTTTGTGAAAACATTTAGAATAAAGCATATCGTCGCTTAGGTAACAATACCGCGTAAGACAAAAAAATTACACATGTCGTTTTATATGTCATTGGATAGATATTTTCGACGCACATCCAATACGTTACTCTCCTTAAAACTTTTTAAATTTGACTTACGCGGTATTGTTACCTAAGCGACGATATGGAAAATAACCCTTGGGCTGTAATTTCTTAAGGTTTGCACAGTTATTAACATAAGTATCTTTTTTTTTTTTATTGAAACGGAGATAATGAAACCTGAAATGAGAACACTGTGTTTTGCCTGGGTAGCCTCGGTCTGCGGCGCGCGACGGCGCTTCGGCCTCTGTCTACCGATTCGATTTTCAAACAAACCATTCCACGGTTGAATCTCGAACGGACCACACGCTAGTGTTGTATCGAGTGTGAGCTCGATAGAAATCTTAACTGCCAGTGTTTTTGTTTGTCAAACTGTGTTCTACAAAAATGTGTGAGAAAAGGACGAGGAAAATTAAAAAAGGTTTGTGTTCTTTTTGTTTTTACTCTGTGGACGTGTGGAATTGTGTTGCGTAGCGGCTTTTGCCATCTCCATTTTGTAGAAACTGACCTACCACAATGTGTGGGCTGTTCTGTTATTAATTATTATGCTACTAAATTGTAAAAATATTTTAATTAACTTTATATTTATATTTTCACGCTGTTGTAACATACATGTCATCTGTAAGTAAAGAAAATTTGTTTGTGCATTTGCTTATTCAATTTGTGTGTCACCAAACGGTGTTTAGAATTGTTGATGTTTTTGTCGAACCTATGGGTATTTAATAAGGTAATTAGTGTTATGCTCAAGCAAATACGTTTAAACTTGGCATCTTTTTTTAAATTTATTCATGATAATACGAATATCAATTAATCCCATTTCTGATTTTCAAGTTTTTTAAGTAGGTATCTACATGATCTATACTATAATATTAGAAAAGTGAAAATGTGTTTGTTCGTTTGTGTATAATAGAGGTAGATAGACAAAATATTTTTCATATAGATAAATGGTTAAGACATTGTAGGTAGTCCACATTTTATTCCGGATTCAGGTTACCCAGGTTTCCCGGTTGTAGTCGCAGCTGTACTGCTTCGGACCCCGGGGTGCGCTTCGCGTGAATGAAAGGCAAACGAATACAAATAGCATAGCATAAATAATTTAAATATAATAAAAAAAAACACAAACAGAAACTCATATTTACATACAAGTAAAGTCTCCATGTTTTTATAATTGGATAATCATGCTGCCAGTACGACCTTAACACTTCCCAATACTTCAGCCCGATTACCATACATTTAAATTGTCACGTGAATAACCGAGGTCTTTGTCTTTTCTATAGACTTCATGAAATATTTATTAAAAATAACTGAAATTGTGTAAACAGATAGGCATTAAGACCGATAGAATAGTTTGTTTGATACTTTGTTTGACCACAGTATATATATAATTACTTTCTATAACATCGTAGGTACTTATTTTGTCAAATGTGAAAAATATAATTTTTACCTAAAAGTACTTATTTTTTGTTTTTTGTGTTAAAAAACACTGGCCGCTTGGGAAATAAAAAAAAAGATTGTAAGATACACACTTACGCTAAAATTTACAGAATCGTCATATGCTATAGTGACATAGTGACTAATTGCATACATATACCCTTGTAGCATATACTACTTATTTATTTTACATTAATATCTTTATAGAATTTGATTAAAACATATAATTTGTATTGTTCTAATGATGATAACTAATTTCTGGACAATAAATATCTGGAATAGATACTATAAAAACATACAATCAAAAGAATTTCCGATTTACACTAAATTTTCCCAGACTTACAACTTAATCACACGTAAAACAAGTCATTCTCCTTTTATCCATGTAATTTTCCTGCTCAATAATATATCACCGTTCGTATCATGGTAACAAATTAATGGGCACATTAACATGAATAATTTTCAGGCACGTGTCTATAAGAGGAATATAGTCGTATAAAGGTCACAATGTAGTACTTATACTTATACTAAAATACAAATATGCGTATACAAAAATAAGTAAATATTTTAAAAATTTTGGAACTTGCCTTTAAACAATTCATCCCAATTTTAAACGTGTTAAAATATGTTTGGCCTAACGTGCGTAGCTATATTAGCTAGACCTCTGACCCTGATTCATCATACATTGATTCTCAGAGAAGATTTAATTAATTTGCTAATATAATAGGTGTGCATTTTTTTAAATATTAAATTGAACAGAACAAAGTTTTAGTTTTAAAAAATTATAAAAAATATATTTAAAAAAAATTAGAGTTGGTTTATTTGTTGATGTTTGATTTCACACTTTTATGAAATAGAGCTAGAAAACTATTATATATATATATATATACTTATGCGTCAGAAAATAAAAGTGAAAGTCGCAGAAAACAATTACAGTAGCGTGACTTAAAAAAAATAGTTTGTGTCATCAATAGCGATATATAAGTAATAAAAAATAAAGTAACGTTTCACGTTTATCTGTTTGTTACTACTAAAACAAAATTACTAGAAAATTTAAAAATTGCATGTTACTTTTTAGCTAGAACAAAATATTCTGGAAGGAAAATGCACATGCATACTCCATAGCCTGGATGGATTGTTAGTAAGCATTAAAACAAAGACATTTTCTCCCCACATTGTTCATACAAAACAATTGACATTTGTCACCTCTGCTGTGTGCATATTATTGCAATATATATTTTAAGTCATTGCCACATCTTACAAGGCCTCATCGATTCTTTTTTTAAAATGGTTTCGAAACAAGTAGCGAGACGAATCCTCGACGCTATTGGCAATTCGCTTCGTTATGCCGAGTACCGAGCCAAGGCGTGCACGATGGGAGGTTATCCACCTCTCTTACGTCACTACCTCTGTATTGTTTAGCTCACGTGGTATCACTCAGATAAATAACTACACACGATAATAACTTCTGCATCACTCAGAATAAGGTCTAAAATCAATGAAAGCATGCTACCGTGGGAAATCTTATACCGTTACACGCTGTGTAAACCTTTCATATATTCTAGCGCTACGAGGTCAGTGTTGAACTTTTGTATATTGTAATTTTCAGCATAATTCAGCAGTCAAGAAGGAGAAGTAGGCTTAAATAAACGTGTTAATTAAATAACGCAAAACCTCTCAGATTACCATCTGAGAGGTTAGAGGAAAGTTGTTCAGTTTCATGGGCTAAGGTACCCCACAGCCCATGAAACTGAACAACTTTTGTTCTACAACTTTTACGTTACCAAAAAAAAATTTGAATTTTCATGTAAACTGATCAGCTGATCGAGTAAATTTTTTGAAAATCCGAATTCAGTTTTTGAAATTTTGGGAATGTAGAACAAAAGTTGTTCAGTTTTATGGACTGAGTGGTTTTGCGTTATTTTTCACGTTAAAAGGACATGTGAGTGTGTATAATGTAGGTACTCGGTATCATTTCCGCCACGCTTCATTAGTCACAATCACAACTTCACAAGTTGAGATAAGCAAGAATTAAACAATAGGGTATATTCATGTTATTTTTTTATTTTTTTAAACGATTCTATAAGTTATTATATAACCGGAAAAAAATATAACACTTACAGAATATTATTAAATAAGCTTAAAAAAATAATTAAAATTACTATTATTTTTGGACGACTATAAACGCGGTGCCATTTTGCGCTTTTTTCTGTGACGTCACCGTGCATTGTCAATGTCATAGATACACTTATATGTCAATGTCAGTCAAGTGCAAATTACAAATTCAAAATATTATCAACAAAACAACGAAGTTTTGGATTCACAGTTATATTTTATAAGTAATACTATCTAATTTGTGATTATAAGTGAGTGATTAAAGCTTTTAATATCAATTCATTACAAATGGAAGGGCGCACAAAATCTTATTATAAATATTGTATGGTTCCTATGTGCAAAAATAACATCGTAACTGCACCTGACAAAATATATTTTCATATGCCCAAATATGCAAATGTAAGGAATCATTCCGCGTATTAGGGTTCGCTGTTTTACAAAACCGAGCTGTAATGCCAAACAGCTAGAGGTTTAGTAAATTAGCGGATTATACCATTCAACTGCAACTGTACATACCTATTGTGAACAAAAAATACATATTGTGAGCAAAATGAGTAGTGTCATCCTTTGCAAAACTACACAGTAGTATTGTAAGTACCTACTTCAATTATTTATAATTTAATAGGTAGTAGACTAGCTGCCTGCTACTATAAGCTATAAGATAATGTACTACCTACCGTAATTAATTAAACAAATTTATATTATTTAAGAAAAAAATACCCAATCTGGTAACACTGCAAATTACAAATGACTTATTGACAGTGACAGATAGTCTTCTTCTTTTTAATTTGTGATTGACAGCACAGACTATTTAGAAAATTAAGTTTGACAGTGTTTCGTGACGTCACGTGGCGTTTCGGAAATTTGCGAGGGAATTTTAAAAATACAGCTTTTAAATAATTAATTTCTCAATGGAAACACGTTAAATTGAAAAGATATATATATGGGTATTTTTCTTTAGCAATGAAGTATACATATCATTTTTTTTGTTCGTTTCTGTATCACATGCATATTGTCTATTGGTATCGATTTTTTTTATTAACGAAATTAATTTTATGATGTAATGGAAATCTAAATTGCTGTTGTTAGTTTAAGTGCTACTAGATGCTCTTAGATATTAACCACTTCAAATACAAAACCGAACCTATTAACTGGCTAAAACTTGTAAAAAAGTAGTAATTTTTTCTGTGCATGAAACAGAACCTGTGACAGAACTTAGGTTTTATTAATAAGTGATAACTTGACATGTTCCTGTACTTTTATATAACGTAATTTACTATAAGTACCTACCTATACCTACATACGACAGGAAATGAGTGTTATTTTGGGAGCAATCATAAACTAATAGTACTTAACTACAACTAGAGCCCCGGGCGTGGTCCGCACTTGGATTGACTACGAGTGGCATAAAAGTTTCACATTAAGCTGTTAGTCCCGGTTGTCTTCATTTTTATGGCAGTCGTCAAGCTATGTAAGATGCCTTTCGGCAGCTTGAAAAATTTGACACCAGTTGACAAATGAATTATTCTAGATAAGCTCAGTTCAGTGCGTACCTAACCTACCTATTGATAATGTCGCATTAAAGATTATGACGTGATTCATGCATATAGCAACATATTATTTTAGGCGAATTGTTTTAAGTCGGTAACATTAAGACTTACTTTCCTAATAAAAAACAGCCAATTTTTGATTTAATCGGTAACTTACACATTTTTAAGTGTTTTCTAAAATAAATACAGCATTGTCCATTTGCGTCCATTAGATTACGTGATCACGTAATAGAACAAAGGTGTGTGACAAATGACAAACTATCATAATACGAATACTGGTAGTTTTCCTTTAACTAAAGTAGCACACATTGTAGGACACACTGCGTCTATAGAAGTTATTTCTATTGTGTCTGGTCTAGTATCCAGCAATGTGTTAATATAGTATCTACCTACATAGGTAACGAAGATAGTTTCAAATAAAAAAAAACGACTGAGATTAATTTGATAATATACATACCTTCCTAAGTCTCTCAATAACTTAGCATGTGGAAGCACTATAAACCTATGTCTTATGAAAAATATAGGTTCCTACTTAAGCTAAAAATCTGTATGCAATAAGTACAAATGAATCCAAGTAGTCATATTAAGGTACCTAAATGTAATTCAAATCAAACTAAACCTTGAACAAGTTCCCTTCACCCAGGTAGGTGTTTATTCCGCCATTGTATGGTAGACAAAACAAATTCAGGCCATTGTTTGAGCCACAAATGTTTATTTTTTTAATGAGTAGTGCCTTGCCAGTTGTAAATTTCCGTAATACCTATTCAGCCTTTAAGCAAACAAATTAATGAAAAGTATTTCTAGAGGTCGGTAGAGACTGCCCTTAAATCTGTAGTTGCATTTCGTAAAGCTTTGGTACAATCGCTTGATTCTCGGCGCGAAAAAAAAAGAACCTTGCAAAGTAGAATGTCAAATCAAAGTCGATGGATCATGGAATATATCAAAACATTTTTTTACAAACCTCGTACAAAATACGTATGTCTACGCAAAGAACATGATTTTCCTCTAAAGACCTGAAAAAGAGATTTTTGATAAAATTTCGTAATCATTCCAGGGATCCAAAACCTAAAAAATAGGGGACAATTTCACTACCAACAAAGCTCCATGTGTAAGCCTACGCCACCAAGAAAAAATATATATTTTCAAAAATTATAGGTACCAATACAAGTTCACAATTACATTTATATTTCCTACATCATCGTTTTAAAAATGGAAGGTTTATTTTTTTAAAAGGTCACAATGCACCGGCACTAGCCCGGCGTTCCCTTGCAGTCGAATTGCCCGCGGCCGCGTGGCGCACTCTCACGTGGCTATGACACGCGTACTGTGTTTTTGTTGGCAGCTTTTTGAACGCACGCTGTGTTATAACGTGACTACATACAGTCACTATGACTATAACTTACTTTGTTGACCGTGGAACAATTCCGTTCCGGACTGTTTGCACAATACGTTTGACAAAATTAAAAGGTACCTAACTACTTATATCGATCGACCACTTTTAATTTTTGAAATCAGTCGATATTTTTTTTACTAAGTATAAATTTTTAACAGCCGATAGACTGATTCTGTTCCTGACTGCCCATTTGAATAGTTTAAGGTGTTTTAACTTAAAAAATACCTTGCGATCATTAAAATTAAACCCAAATTATATTAAAAATTATTAAAAACATAATAACTCAACAACAACAGAGTTCATAGGAAGCGGTAAAATGTTTTCCTTAAAACATTAGTCAGTAATTTTGGTCACACACACGTGGTCTACGCATGTGACTGACGTCTCCGTGAGCACAGACTACCTTATCGAAGTCGCGTAGGTACTCATGCGTGCCGCGTCACTTTACAATACGCGACGTGATAACAATGACATGTGACGTAGCACATCACTACGCGCAACGTGACGATATATAACAACCCTAGCCGTCCCTAGCGAATCAATCCATACCTGTATACCTACTTCTTTTGTTTATTTTTTATGTTCGTATAAGTAACTTCCAAGTTTTATATTATGACTCGATTATTCGTCTGGGAATAGGGTATATTCATGTTATTTTTTTATTTTTTTAAACGATTCTATAAGTTATTATATAACCGGAAAAAAATATAACACTTACAGAATATTATTAAATAAGCTTAAAAAAATAATTAAAATTACTATTATTTTCGGACGACTATAAACGCGGTGCCATTTTGCGCTTTTTTCTGTGACGTCACCGTGCATTGTCAATGTCATAGATACACTTATATGTCAGTGTCAGTCAAGTGAAAATTACAAATTCAAAATATTATCAACAAAACTTGGCAAAATCATCGTTTTGGCTAAACGATGGAGCCATAACCCAAAAAAAGAAAGAAAGAACGAAGTTTTGGATTCACAGTTTTATTTTATAAGTAATACTATCTAATTTGTGATTATAAGTGAGTGATTAAAGCTTTTAATATCAATTCATTACAAATGGAAGGGCGCACAAAATCTTATTATAAATATTGTATGGTTCCTATGTGCAAAAATAACATCGTAACTGCACCTGACAAAATATATTTTCATATGCCCAAAGATGCAAATGTAAGGAATCATTCCGCGTATTAGGGTTCGCTGTTTTACAAAACCGAGCTGTAATGCCAAACAGCTAGAGGTTTAGTAAATTAGCGGATTATACCATTCAACTGCAACTGTACATATCTATTGTGAACAAAAAATACATATTGTGAGCAAAATGAGTAGTGTCATCCTTTGCAAAACTACACAGTAGTATTGTAAGTACCTACTTCAATTATTTATAATTTAATAGGTAGTAGACTAGCTGCCTGCTACTATAAGCTATAAGATAATGTACTACCTACCGTAATTAATTAAACAAATTTATATTATTTAAGAAAAAAATACCCAATCTGGTAACACTGCAAATTACAAATGACTTATTGACAGTGACAGATAGTCTTCTTCTTTTTAATTTGTGATTGACAGCACAGACTATTTAGAAAATTAAGTTTGACAGTGTTTCGTGACGTCACGTGGCGTTTCGGAAATTTGCGAGGGAATTTTAAAAATACAGCTTTTAAATAATTAATTTCTCAATGGAAACACGTTAAATTGAAAAGATATATATATGGGTATTTTTCTTTAGCAATGAAGTATACACATCATTTTTTTTGTTCGTTTCTGAATCACATGCATATTGTCTATTTGCGATTATTTTGAAAATCGAATATTTGGTTAGCAGGAACTCCGTCTGGATATTCATTTTAAAATTTTATTTTTACAAAACATCATTAAATTAAATTTTAATTTGAGTTTTTATAAAAATTGACTTGCAGAATCATTCATAATCAGCTTATTCTAGACACTTCTTGCGATACTTACCGAAGAAAAAAATACGATTACGAGAAACCGCTTATGTCAAAAGCGGATTACTTTAAACTTTCTGAGATTGCAAAAGTTTTTTATTGTTCATTAATGTATCCTTTTATTCCCTGTTGCTATGTAGGATATAAGGATACTTACTTATCAACTAATTTAAAACGAATATCTTTCTCCTTCTTTTGTTTTGGCATCGCTTTGTGTAAAGTTTTAATTATGGGGAAAACGAAGTGGCTGGAAAAGTGTACGTTTTTTTTTTCGCTCCAAGACTAACATGAAAGATGTTATAAGTCTAACTAAAAATTCTTTACAGTGCTTGAGAGACTTAATAAGAACTGTGATTTAACTTTGCGCTGCAGTCATCGATCGACTCGCAATTTGCATATTAAATCATTACAAGAAGGATACCAGCTATACACAGGTAGAATTTATAAATAAAATCAAGAAGGATCCAAGAACTATAACTAAGAATTCGATAGTACATGACATGACATGACATTCAGTGCTTTCATGTTCTTCTAATTTTTTTAATAAAAAATATATATTTGTATTTTACTGTGTGAGAATCTAAATCTGTCTCTATTTTAAATTGTTTTGACATATGTGACTATGAGTGGGTTGAATGGAATTGTAATTTTGTCACAAACAATTTAAAACTCTTTGTGTAACCATTACTCACCCGATTCGCCTTGTTTTGAAAGCACTATCATTTGGTAAAAATAAACACACAACACATGTACAACATGCACTGTTTACAATATCACAGAATAAATAATACTAACGTACAGAAGTCTCACTCAGCAAAGAATTTCAAAGAAATATCTACTCGTTGTGGCTAGCGATATGGTTTAATTTAGCTCACGTCAGAACTCAGCACCTTTTCATATAGATACCTAGACATCTATTGCAAGCCAATTTCATTCTTATTACTCTGGACAAACGATTCGTATATAACTGAATTTACTACCCGGAGGGGCCGCCTGCGCGCATAGCAATAGTGTAGGTACATTTTCGATACCTAAACAGGGAATGACACAGGCCTGACAATATTAAGTACCTACTCCATCTGTTGCAAATTTATTTAACAACTGCTCTTGATAATTTATCGGAAGTAAAATTGATTAATTTAAATTACTAACATTTTCCAGCGATAAACTAATTAACAATATTATCCTCTTGTTATTATATAATCCAAATAATAATTCATATAGGATATGAATTAGTAATAATATCTATGTTATCCAAAAATGTACGTTTTCATTCATTACTTGACTCGTACATTTATTTGGAAATAGATACAACCAGGTTGTGTATCTATTTACAAAACATTTGTATGGGTTGCGACAACCCATCACTATTTTGATACCTTTTTCTACCTTTTCTCCCGCCATTACGCTAAAAGTGGCCTTTGAGTCTTGCGGCCCTGGGCTCTGTCTGCTTAGAGCCACAGGACCCAAAATGCTCTGTTTTATCTGTCTGCCCCGTTCGGAATAAAGACGTGATAGTGCATATACGGACTATTACAGACCCCGGGCTTCGCAGCGTTGCAGCTGTGAATGCAACTGGGAATACGCTGAGATAAAACATGTATAACTTTTTAAATTAATTATTGAAAAGTAAAAAAAATATAAACAACAAAGATAAGTACATAAACTAATATCTTTGTTGTTTTATTCACAAAAATCTGACTGCACACTGTGAAATCATTAAGTATATTACACTGTACTTTACGGATTTATACATTGCTGGCTTTAATTTTCTTCTGATATTATTATTTTGATAATGCAAGGTATTTATTAAGTAAAAAGCAAATATATAGTGACATTTGACGTAGAACTAATAGTTTAGGTGCATTTTATTTACCTAGATTATATAATTTTGAAGTATATCGCTGGACCCTTGATATAGTTGAACTTAATTTTTGGGAAAAATAAAACGAAACAAATTACGTGTTATATTATATTTTGGTAGATCAAATATAGAACTAATTATTTCATATTCGTTAACCTGCAGACTATGGCCAGTCGCCAGGTATAGACACATGAGAGAGAGAGTGCATATGCAAGATATACAACATATATCTATATCGTACTCATCATCATCCGAACGTATTCCCGGTTGCATCATCAGCGGTTACGCTTCAGAGCCTGGGGTCCGCTACCTACCCCAGGTGATTTGACGAGGTTACTGGTTTTTACACAGAGCGACTACCGTCTGACCTCTGCAACCCAAAGGGTAGACCAGAACCAATCCTAGTATAGGTACAAACGCTAGATAACGTTCAGGACCCACAGCTTTACGTGCCTTCCGAAGCACGGAATCATCTTTCTTTTCGGATAATCAGGTGATTCAAGCCTGCAATATCCTAACCAGACTGGAAACAATGTATGCTTTCCAGTGGGATTTGAACCCACGACCTCCGGATCACAAGGCAGACGCCTTAACCACTGGACCACAGAGGCAGTCCCCTTCTCTATATACCTATGTATATCCTACTACCTGCGCATAATGTTAATCTTTACTTGACCCAACCTAAATGATTAACCACCCAGAACAAGAAGACCTTCTCTTTAGTAACTTCATTTGGGTGAATAATAGGACGGATAGAGAATTCGGTCTTTGGACAATATTTTCCTGTTATCACCATTGTCGTCATTACTAATTTATTTTTCTCTTCTTTACAGGGTCTCACGTGACCAGACTGCGTGAAGCGAGGCGCCTGGAAAGACTGCAACGTTTAGTAACATCGCCAGCCATAAGCGAGGAGTCCACCAGCCCTTGCCCTCCACAAGTCGGCCCTTGCCCTCCACAAGTCGACAAAGTCGCCCAAAACAGAGTCATCTTAGAACTAGCATGGAGGACCATAGCGCTCATGCACAAGAACAGACTGATCCAGCAAAAGATTATCGCATTACAAAAGGAAACCTCAGATTTTATAGCGTCCGTCATGAGCAACCCCGAAAACAGACGGCGGTATGTCGAACACGTACGGCTCTATGGTATCCCGCAGGAACTCCAGTTTCAAATCCAAACCTTCAAAAACAACATACCTTTGAAAGTAGAAGCCAACGTTTAAATTCATAATGTGATTCCTCGACTGATGTATGATTTGTTTTTTGTAGCTTTTGTGTGCGCGTAGACTCACGTTGTAAATGTTGCGTGTAAGTAAATGTGACTTTGTTTCTCAATTGTACTGTTTTTATTATGTGTGAACATTTTTACCTTTGGTGTTTTAGTTGTAAGTGTAATTTAGTCTTTGAAAACAGTGAAACAGCATCGGACTATGTCATACTACTTATGGAACGCACATTCCTAAATGGGGATATAGGTACAAAAAAATATTCCCATTTAAATTGTTGAACTCATTGATTTGAAACATGCGTTTACATTTTTAATCTGCCTTAAATTGTTTCAAGTTTGTTGATTTTATACTTGTTAATATTAATTAATTACAGTTTTACTCATTGAGTACGAGTATGTACCTATATGTCTACTCATATTTTATAAGCTTCTATAATATTAAATATGAGATAAAAAGATATACCTAATCTGTGACTTTCACCTAAGATTTTCACTCACCAAATTCAAGATGCGTGAGAAAAAGCCATTTTTAAATGACTTTATTTTAAAATCTAATAATTTTAATTTTGGCTTTTAGGTCACAATGATTTAAAATAGGTATTTATTTCAAACCTGTGATTAATTATTAAAGTCTAGAGAATTATTTTTCTCTTTAATCTTTCCAGCAATAAAAATTAAAATGCAGTGTCTTAAACAAAAATGCTGTGGTTACTTAAGGTACTTGTTGTTTTATAAGTAAGTGATTCCGAGGTTGTAAATGTTGTAATGATGAGGCTGCTAGTGTTTCTAGATACGTCATCTTCGTACCATTCTGTTAAACTTTGATGTCTAATCCAACTACCTATTTGTTAATTAGGTAGAGCCTTGAATAACTTTTCATTAGGTATAGCTTATTGTTTTGCCTAAATTTTTTAACTGCATGTGATTTTATCAGTAAACAAAACCTTAGCATTCGTAGAATGACCGAATTTAATACGACTAGGTACTCGTATTAAATTCGGTCATTCTACATTTGAAAATGAAATTTAAAATAAAAGTGTACAGAGTGATATACCTAGTACATTAGGTGTGTATTAACGTATTAAGTAGTTATTTTTACACTTTAGTTTTACAGTTTTCTCGATGTTTTCATTGTTCTGTGCAATAGAATTTCGTAGCTATCTGATGTTTTTATATAACGTTGTTCATGTTAAAAACAATTTTAAAAACTTACATTAATATTTAATTGGTACGAAGACTCTAAATACTCCTTAATTAAGATTGTTAGGTTAAAACTATTTATTTTTAAGTAGGTACTACAAGTTGTTAAGTGGGGTTTGCACCAAGCAATTTAAACCAAAATCATGATTTTATCATTAAAAAAAAAAAAAATATTAAACATTTGAATATTCAAAATTTATTTAAACCCAGTGCTCTGTTTTTAAAACTATTTCTTTTTAATCAGACCAATGAAATAAATACTGACAGGTAATTTTTTTGTAATATAGTACAATACCCGGCACATAAGTTGAACCAAAATGGCGGTCACTGCGCACACTTTTGCCTCTAATTATACCTGCGCAGCGCCGCAATTTTGGTTCAACTTATGTGCCGGGTATTGTACATAGGTTAACCTTAGTGACATATAGTAAATTGCTCGATTGTATCTAGTTGTACATATTTGTTTTCAAATATTTTTATTTTTTTGGTAGGTCTGATATAAAAGGTCTTACAAAATATACTGAAACTATTTTAAGGCTGATTTTAGCCCATGATACTGAACAATTTTACCCAATGAACATATATCGAAATATGAAAAATATTTTTTGGCGTCCCATACAAGTTGAGCTGATCCGAGTTTCTATGGAAAGCAAAAAAATATTTTTCATATTTCAATATGTGTTCCTTGGGGAAAGTTGTTCAGTATCATGGGCTGAAATCAGCCTTAAAAAAGTTTCAGTTATTTAGTTAGACGTTATATATTTGGTTTAGAAATGCTTGTGTTAACCTAGCTTTTATTGCATTTAAATAGTTATCAAAAGGCACAGATCTACCTAACACTGTGTTCATTTTAAATCGTAGATTTATGATTTCGGTAATTATTTATCACAAAATGTATTTTAAGTATTAAAATGACTCTAAGTTTGTAATGTTTTGTTCCAAATGATTTATTATTGCCAACAAAGTATTTTTTAATTTCTTTCTCCAATGTGATAATTTCGTTTCTTTTTTAATTTGTATAAGGCTGCGTCTTAATTGAGCTAACAGTAGTAAGTGTCTGAATGTTTGCAAGGGGGGCAAACTGGTTGAAAACTAAGTTAAGCGGCGAACTGAATCATAGATTCAAGTTGACAATCGCTCACTGTATGATTCGGAAAGAGAATTGACGCAAACAGTACGCGCAGTGAAAACATTAAATATAAAATTAGAATAGCAGGTTCGGATTTGGGGGACGGCAGGCGGCGCTACTGCCCGGGGCCTCCATAAGAGAGGCCCCCTAAGAAAATAAAAATATATCCAAATGTAGTTTGTAATAAATTGTATTTGACTATTACTAATTATTACATACTTACCTACTTTGTTAAAATAATTAGTTTTTTAGCAATAAGTCTCAAAAATAGAAAATAATTAGGACCCTCCGTTCTTTCCCTACAGACCTCCAAATACGACCCTGACAATAGTGAAGTGAACTGGATATACCTATAAACCTGTTAGCCATTCTCTGTTCGCCTAACGCAGCCTATTTCAAAAAAATTTTATTGTATTTCTCAATTTGTAATTAATTCTTAAATATTATTTAAAAAATGTTCTGAAGCGTAGTTAATCAGTTATACCTACTTATTGATGACATCCAGCTTACCTTTGACAATTTAATATAACTTGTGAAAACTGCTCAAAACTGTGCCTAGGTATAACGTATTATAAGTAGCTACCTATAAAAAAGTTTCCAGCAGTTTTTATAGGTACTTACATTAGCACAAGGCTCCCCTTATAAAAAAACTTATGTAACTACGCTTAAAAAAATGTTAACTTGTTTAGTGATAGGTTACGTTTCTTTAAAAATAAACTAGTCTTTCTTGAATACCTAATTTTGTTGTTTAATTTTTTAAAGTCTTTCTCTCATTTTAGCGTACTTATTCCCAGTTGCAACCTTAGCTGTAATGCTGCGAAACCCGGGGTCCGCTTTCCGGCTTTTTCTTCTTCACTTCGCACGGTCTTGAGCGTCCTTGGTCGTAAGGCCATTGGCGCGAATATCATCCCTGACGACGTCAAGCCAGCATTTCTTGGGCCTATCACGTCTGCCGTAGCCTGGCGGAGGCATAGCTATACATTTTATTTCTTACGTAACTTGCCGTTGTCCGCAAGACATGACCGTACCAGCAGCCAGTGCCGGATTAACCACATAGCAAGAGTAGCTATTGCTACGGGCCCCGCGTTAAAAGGGGCCCCGCGTTCTCAAATCTGCTCACCTAGACCGTTCTTTTTTTTGTTTTATCGTAAATGGCCAACAATTTTGACAACTTCATAAGCTGCCTAAAGGCACATAAGTAGCTTGTTGACTGCCATCTTATTGCTTCCGCTATGCCATCGAGCAGTGGTGTCCTTAGGGGGTGGCGAGCAGGGCAATCGCCCAGGGCCTCGCTCTTGCAGGGGCCTCGCGCAACAACCCGAGCTGATTTATTTTTATTAAAGGCAAAGTAGGCACATGCCAAATTCGAAGACGCAAAGGCCACGCCGCCTAAAATCAGTAATGGTAAACCGGAGGTTGAAGATGTACCTATTCCTCCACATGAACATCTTTTGGACAAACACCAAAATACTTAAAGGTTCCTTTCCTACTTACGTAGATAGCCATACAATATTTTATTCATACCTACTTACCTATTGGTACTCATAATGCAAAGTAAAACGTAGGTTGTTTCTTCCGCTTAGATCGTAGAAGTCAATCGAAGGTAATGTGATTGTTAAAAAGGTAGTTAGGTAACCTACACAGAAATAGACTGTTACCTACAAGATAATTGCGAATAACCTTATCAGAATCGATATAGGTAGGTACTTATAGGTCTGCATGTTACTAGGTAGGTGTGATTCATTCCTCGTCCTTAACGAAACACATTTACGAAAGAAATTCCCTCCTCCCCTCTGCAGTCCATTTGGCAACTACGCAAAATAACCGAAAACCTAGATTAACCTTCACCATCATCCACTCTCCACCATTGGCGTAGCCGACGGCGGCATATTTCGATTTTCCTCCTCATAAGCACAGAATACACTGCTGAGAAGAGTGGATGTTCAAGCGATTTGGCCACAAGTTTGGCTTTTGTCACAGAATACATAAGAGTCAACTTTTGTTTAAAACAGCCAGAGACAAACAGGAACATAAACTTAACCTTTACATGTTGTGGCTAGTAAACATTTATTTTATTCTCTTGATATCGTCGTTTATTACAATTACACAAGAGAACAGGCTGTTGACAAAAAGTTATAATTACCTGTTTCATTTAACTTATAGCGCCATCTGTTGCCGAGTAGCAAAACATTTTTTTCTTATAGGCAAATTAAACATAAGTAGGATTTAATTATAAATTCTATGTAGGATATAATTATGAATTAGAAAATTTTGTCCATAGTGGTAAAATCAACCTACCAATTTAAAAAAAAAACACTTAATACAAAGTTCCCTTTATTCATAACGATTTCTTTGCACGATCGCAATGAGAACGTTTAAAATGCTAAGAGGTTATTGAACTTTTGAATAATAATGACATTTCTTTGCTTTTGACATTAATTAATTAAAATGACAACAAGTAACAACACATGAACACAAGGATATGCATTGAATTTTACAAAAAAAAGGCATCACGCAAAGAGAATATAATTTACGTGGCATCACGGAAGATTTAGCTTTGGAGCGCGCGGTTTGTGTTTACATATATTTATTAGAAGAAGCCAGCCATAATGAAGGCATTAATTCAAAGGGTTATGAATGCAAGTGTCTCTGGTAAGGTTAAGTTTACATTTAATACAACTTCATTTTCTACAGTTATATACTTTAGTACCTTCTTCTTCGTCTTAGCGAGTTCCCGGTTGCATCCTCAGTTGTGCTGCTTCGGAGCCCGGGGTGCGCTTTCCCGCTTTTTCTTCTCCAAATATAACATGCATGTCTCACCCAAGGATGCTAAAGACCTTGCAAAATGGAGAAGAAATAGCCGAAACAGTTTAAATGATTAGGCTATAGTTTTACGACCGACCGCCTGCCTGACGTCAACCCTGTTTGGGAATGTATTTGTGCAAAAAGTATTACAACCGGCCGCCGCCCGACGTTAACCCTCCTTGGGAATGCAATTGTAGCACGAGATGTTTGTGATTAGTTCTTAAGTCGCCTTTTACGACATCCACAGGAAGAGATGAAGTGGTCCTATTCTAACCTGGAAAAACACGGGTTATAGGTCAATCTTATTTTTTTTTTTGTTTTATAATGTAATGTTAGATAATACTAATAACTTGCTCCTGTTAGGATGCAGCTTTTTACAACTAGTTTGTATTTATGTATGCCTGGTGGTGTTTGACCAGTTATAATACAATTTTATACATACCTATAACATCACCCAGTTGGTAGACTGGTAGATAAGGCCTTAGGCTTTAAGTCCGCCATTACACTTGTATTTTTGTATCATTAAATAAATGTAGATTAATAAAATAATATTATAAAGAGACAAGATTTGATAGGAGTTTGTTTGTTTGTAATGGATAAACACAAAAACTACAGATCTGATGTTAAAAACTATTTCACCTATATAGCAGCTATACATATACATTTTATCAGCGAGTGATATACAGGCTATATTTTATCTTTAAAAAATTTAGAGATCCCTACGAAAATTGCATTCTGTTATTAATTATTGATGATACTTACATAATAATGTACTTACTAAATATTTGTAGCATTTATCATTAATTACAAGGAAGTCCGTGAGGCTATATTATGTGTAACTATTATACATATTTAAGTTACAATTTAACAGCTTTTTAGGGTTCCATAGCCGGAGGGTGCAAAGGGGACCCTATTACTGAAACTCCGCTGTCTGTCCGTCTGTCTCTATCTCTTGAACCGTAATAGCTAGACACCTGAAATTTTCACCGATTATGTATTACTATGACCACTATAACAACAAATACTAAAAATAAGATAAAAGTTAATAATTAAAGGGGGTCGTCGTACAACAAACGTGTTTCTTCAGCGTTTTAAAACATTGTATGGTGGTACGGAACCCTTTATGTACGAGTCCGACTCGCACTTGCCCGTTTATTATTAAAATTTATTGATCAGATCATGGATGTAATCAAAAGATGATGGCATTTGTATCACAATGTTAATCTTTAATTAAATTAAATTACTTTGGGATTGGGGCTAGCTTAATCAGTGTGATTTGTCCCTATATATTTATATATATTTATTAATTTATTTATAAAAAAAAATCTTTCATCAGCAAATAGTTTTATAATCAAGGGAGGTTATGTACATGTAGATTCCAGTTTAAATTTTAACATGAGTAATGATGGGTATGAAAATGCTAAAATCAAAAAATGCCATGGTGTAACATGTAAGTGCCATACTTTAAGTATGTTAGCTAGATATCAACTCACTTTATAATATAAAATTAACCAGAACACTTTTAACAGCTAACACCTTAATAAAAAAAACAAACTGTAATTTTATTGTATGTACATTGTACTTACATTAAAGTTTTGTCATTACATTTTTGTGTGACACTTTCTGGCGTGGACACCATCACCGATTTAAATTCTGACCATGCCAAAATTTAGTCAAAAATTACTCAAAATTAGTCACCAAATATAGATTTTGTCATTCTGTACTTTAGAAGTTACAAGCATGTTTTGGTGGCCAAGCTAGGAAGCATGCTTTCTGGCGTGGACACCTCCAAATCTCCGAAACTATAGCACCTAGCGACGATCTGTTTTCTCCCAGATTTAAACGTGATTTAGTCAAAATCAGTCGCCAAATCTCAGAATTGATCAGCAAGTAATTTAGGAGATATTGAGCATTCAATATTTCTCCATACAAGGGTACAGGTGAGTAGAAAATTATTTCTGATATGTGTGTGTGACGTCATAAGAATGAATTTGTGTGTTTTCATGGTTTTTACCTGATCTCAAATATATTCTTTCGAAATGTTGCAGTAAGTAAGTGTGGCCAACATCAAGAACAAAATAAATAAGGATGTCACAGAAATTATCGCTAGTGGTATTAGTCGTTATGAGTGTATTGACCCTTATGCCCAATTTGTAATAGTTTAGGTAGGTTAATAATGAACATAAAAAAGCAAAGTATATTCAAAGATCTTTAAATCGTTCAAACTTTAACATGCTTACTAATTTTGAGTAATTTTTGACTAAATCTTGACATGGTCAGAATTTAAATCGGTGATGGTGTCCACGCCAGAAAGTGTCACATTACATTTTTCAACACGTAATAGGGTTAATCAGACCATTGCAAATCTTAATCGTTAGGTTTGTTTATATGTATGTTTGTTTATTTCAATGCTTAAATCTTATCTTTACAGTTCACACCAATATGATAGAATAGCACCTAAATACAGTACCTAACTTAGTAAGTAAATTCTTGTTTTTTTTTATATTTCTTGTTTTTTTTATTATTTCAGTAAATGGCGAAACTATTAGCAGTATTGGTCAAGGAGTCTGTGTTCTTGTGGGTATCTGCAATAATGATACTGTGAAAGATATTGAATATATGTAAGTGAATTTTATTTGAATATTTAAAATTTCAATAAAAATATACTTATTTATCCCTTATCATATCCTTTACCTTATTTGTTTAGTTATATATACACAAATACAAGTCTTATGGCAGATTTAAAGCCTAAAAAACCCAGTCAACCAACCGGGTGATGTGGAGAATGACAAGGGTGGTACCTTACCTTATTCCAATGATATTGGATGAATTGAATTTAAAGCGTCCCACTCACTCCAAATCTTCCCGTGGATGTTGTAGAAGGTGACCTAGGAAACACAAGCTAAGCAAAGCTTATAAACATCGATGAGATCTCTTCAACCCATCTGACCAGCGTGGAGAGTGTAGGACAAATCCTCTGACAGCTCTGGCGTATATGGCTTTGCTAGTACAGAGAGGGATGCGCTCCTGCAGTGGAGATTAGAAAAGACCTGATGAGAAGATTACGAAAATACTAAATTGTGACTTTAGCGCTTTTCCAGATACATTTGAAGACATGGGAACTACTCCACCGCCAAGAACATAGTTATATATATATATATACTAACAAAATATACTGAATCTATTTTAACAGTGTATTCAGCCCATGATACTTAACAACTTTCGAAATATGTAAAATAATTTCTGGCCTCCTATACAAGTTGACCGATCAGATGATCTGAGTTTCTATGGAAACCTAAAAATTATTTTTCATATTTCGATACATGTTCCTTGAGGAAAGTTGCTCAGTATCATGTACTGAATACACCCTTAAAATAGTTTAAGTATATTTTGTAAGACGTTATACAGGCTGACTTTTAAACCACCAGCCAAATTTCTGGAGTAAGTTCAGTCCATGATACTGAACTACTTTCCATAAAAACAATTAACGAAAAACTAAAATAAAAATTAGCCTTTTCATACAAATCAGCGCTCAGTCAAACGGATTTTCTATGGGAGGACAAAAAATTTTCATCGATTTTTAATAACTTTTTTTATAGAAAGTAGTTCAGTATCATGGACTGAACTTGCTCCAAAAATTTGGCTGGTGGTTTAAAAGTCAGCCTGTATAGTTAGATGGATTTGGTCATTTCACCACTTTAGCTGGACACTTTTGCAACTGTTTCTCCATATGAGATGATCCTCCTTACCTCTACTTATGTCTACGAAACTCACTACCACTTACTATCCGACGCACTTAACCCGGCTAGAGTGTGGTGAAAAAATGTAACAAGGAGTATGTGGCGGGGTGTGACATACCCCTTCATAAAATTGTCTGTAAAACTAGATTCTTAAAAGAAAGCAATAGATTAATTATTTTTATTATAATATTTCTATATTATAACGCATTGGAAATAAAAAATCTGTGCTATTTTAACAATTTATATAATTTACTGGAAAAATTTCACCCTTTCGGAAAAACTACAAAGGAACTAAAGAAAATAACTTTAAAAAAAATGAAGTATGATAGAACATTAAATAATTTACTAACAGACTAAAAAAAACACTTGTGGTCACCAATCCAACTACGGACCACGTCTGGGTTTGCTTAACTTGCGAAAGCGCTAGCAATGCGTACTCCAACCGGGCCACCGCGCTCCTCTTCACTATAAATGTTTTCATTGATAGTAATATACCTACATTATTCAATGCAATGTTAGTTTTTGTTAAAAAAAGCAATGTTAGTTTTTGTCACGAAATTTACTATACACCAGCTATGTGGCCGGTATCACATACCCCAATGCAGTTTGACTGCATATAACCCGAGTACAGGCCGCCGCGATACGGCGATCACGCCACTTTCCCCTCCCGCAACCCCTTACCTCCAGCTATACGAAATCGCTTAAATCTAGCTTAAAAAAATAAAAAGATATACGCGTGTAAACAGTGTTTGAGGTACCCCACCACACTCCCGCCGGGTTAAACACTTCAAAAGTAAAATCTCATTTTCTATCCATATGAAAGGTAAATCTCCTTCCCTTGTTTCCACTTAGTTTCTTAATTTGTCCCTGTTATATTTTCTTTGTGTAAGTTTTATATTTGATTTATATGTATATGTTTATTATAATGATTGAATGGTCAATATATTGACCACCCTGCACTACCTAATCTCCCATCACTTTTTCTATTTGAGCGAGGTTTCCTGGAACAAATTGCTTAGCGATAAGGCCGCCTTTTTAACATTTCCTAGTTTATAAGATAATTATGTCCTGTTTTTTCATTTGTACAGTAAAGTCACTGTAAAGTACAGTTAACATTAATGTTTTTTTACGTACGGTTTACCAATTTTCATCCCATTTTTGGTCTAATTGCAGAGTGAGAAAAATACTAAGTATGAAGATTTTCGATGATGAATCAAATAAGAGATGGAAGAAAAATGTTGTAGAGAAACAATTTGAAGTTCTATGCGTCAGTCAGTTCACATTGTACAACACTTGGAAGGTTGGTAAGCTCCTTAAGGGGATACATGAATTTTCCGGGGTCCAGTGCTGCCCATTTGAAATAAATCATTTCAAAGGAAACGGAGATATCATTTAAAATGTTATCTTTGTGAAACCCTAGATAACCCTTCAAACTATTTTATTAACTACTGTTTACAGTTTAAAGTGGGAACGTTAAGCTTTTTTACGCATTTTTGCGGAAAACGGCCACTTTTGGCAAAAATATGAAGAAAAGCGTTAAGACATCTATATTCTTTATATTGTAGATATCGCCGGCCGTGTGACTTCAGGCTTAAAATAGTACCACTTCATCTTTTCTTATGGGGCGGACAGAGCCCGGGGCCGCAAGACTCTTAACGTGACGATGAGCGAGAAAGTGGAAAAAGGAATCAAAATAACGATGGTTTTCACATTTCCGCCCATTCCCTCAATTGGCTTTTGATCTGCGCGGGTAGAGAAACAGCTGGTACATTTTTTTTTCTTTTTTTCCAGTTTAGCATAGAAGAGATGTTGTATAACATTTTTTTTTAATATGCATTAAAGGGCACGAAACCTGATTTCCATCATGCCATGCCTGGAGATAAGTCTAAAGAGTTCTATGAGAAGTTCTTGCAAATGTTAAGAGACCAGTATCTACCAGACAAGATCAAAGGTAAGCCCAAGTTTTCGTACCTACTTCATACATATACATCATAATCACATCTTTATTCCTTACAGGGTTGACAGGTAAAGGTTTACGAGTATAATACTCAAAAGCCTCGTGGTGGTTGGCGCGTAGGTGTGAAAAGTGAATTCCATCACCATCGCCTACTGGCATGATTCGTTCTTTAGATTATTCGCTATTCAAGATCTGCACGGGAAGAGAAGCAGCTGGTAAATTCTACGTTTTGTCTTTTCTTCCAGGTCATATTATAGATAATAGTATTATTAAAATTTATTCTGTGGCGCGACACAACAGTCTATTCCGTCCAACTCGTAACTACTATGAACTGAACACATGGCCAACGTGTGATCGCTGTTTGCAGCTTGCGACAAATTTCTTTGATTTGCGCACGAAACACCGACACTAATCGGGTCGTCGGCAAGCGTTGGCCGCAAACGCCAAATATACACAAAACGGCACTGTACACATTGGCCGAACGCACTCGCCGAGTGCGCTTGGCCAACGTGAACTGGAGCCCTAAGAAGAGTGTTGGAATCTCGAACCTTAGTTTCGTAACAGAAGGTATATTTACCAATATTCTGTACTTACGGGATTTATTTTTCTATACAGATGGAGAGTTTGGAGCCTACATGCAAGTGTCTATACAGAACGACGGACCAGTGACATTTTCTATAGAATCTCCTGTCAAAGACTTGGAAAAATTAAAATGTGATGAAAAAGACTTTTCTTAAGTTAGTTCTATTAAGAAATTTGAAAATGATTGTGACAGTTGAATGACGTGATGCTTATTGTAAGTAATTTATTATCTAAATAAATAGTCTAATTTGGTTTTATGCAATCATGCCTTTTTATTAAAAAGGAAAGCTACCTTTCTCGTACTACATAAAAAGTTTTTATGTACCTAGTACTAGAAAGGTAGCTTTCCGAAAAATTCGATGCCTCCCAGTAGTCCCCTTCCCTTTAGCACTGTCCCCCGTGGTGACAAACAGGAATTTACTTCCAAGTTGTCACTCAGGTGACAAATTTTTCTACCTGTTCACTTCCGTTTTTTTTTAGATTATACGTATTAATTTATTTTAATATAATATCACAAATATCTTATATGATATAAAAAAAACACAAATGACAAAAAGCAGGGTGGCTCCTTACATGTCTGGTGCCCGGTTAATAATGTACCTTTCAGCATATAAGCGTTACTTTGTAAGAATAAATAAATAAAAAACAATTAATAAAAAAACTTTATTTTGAAATAATGGATTATTATCTATTAACAATTTGTTACATTTAGGCCTTGTGATTATGCGATTCCTGTTAGATTATTAAAACGTTTTTACAAAGATGATATGCCTACGATACCATATTCCAAAGTTATAAACAACAACACACCATCATTTACCTACGCATCCTTAAAACAATGGTCCTTACATTCACCCATGTTAACAGATAATCTACCAGAATTCAATTTCACATTTTTACATTAATTTCTAAACGAGTAGAAAATAAACAAAAATAAAATAAAAACTTGTATAAAAAGACAAAATAAATGCATTTCTATAAACCTTCTATTTAAAATACGATAATGAAATTCAACAAACGAGATTAAAGGACTTAAATATTATTGAATAATTATTAATATTAATTTAATTGTTAATGTATTGTATCAATTAGCCAAAGTGCTGCATGATTACTATTTCTATACCGTGAATATATAGACAATATAATCACTCTCTTACTGTAGCCAAACGGGATTCCTACAAACTCGTCAACACCAATCAAGGCACTATCATTTTGGTATATTGCTGATACGTTCCTCACTCCTAATTCTCAATATCAATGCGTTAACATATTCGTTAAGTGTGAAAGAGTACAATTTCAAGTTCTTATGATAGACAGGTCTTTGAAATCATAATTAAAGCCTGGGCGATGTCAGTACATTTACGCACAACCCATACCTTATTGCATATCAAAGATCCTCCGACACTAACGCTATCGAAATATTACTATTATAAAAATATCTATAATCTATTCTAAATTATTCGAACTGTTAACTGGGATAGGCTAAGGATTTATTAACAACATATACCCTTCAGATTCATGGACGTTGTCAAACCGTGTGTTACTAGGATGCTACTTGAATTTAGTCGATTAACGAAAATAGTAGAAATAAATGCATATTTTTATTTCATATCAATAATAATAATACTGTAATATGTCGCTCTATTAGTGTTATTGGTGCCTTGTTACAAAGAGACTATGTAAACGGGAGGAGCTAATAGTAAGCAATATATTAGTATTTTATTTTTATTGATATGACAACCGGCAATACTCTACTATACACAAAGACGTAGGTGCGAACGTTGCGTCGAGCGGGATACGATCGCGTACGTCGGTCGTCCGTTTATTTCGCACGCAGCGTGAGACAAGTCACCCGACATACGTACCCCCATTTTATATTTTTACGCACGCGGACTATCCGCGCGTGAGATCCGCTCAACGTAACGTGCGCTCTAAACATTTTGAGTATTGTTCGGCTTTTCGAATGTTAGACGGCGATCGTTAGGCTGGTCTTTCGCCGTGGTCAGGGGTGTGGTGCGAGGTCGAAGTGATGGTCTACCAGAGTCCGGATGAGAAACCTCCAGGTGGCACGCGGTGGCTGCTGCCGTTCACTGATGTTACTGTGTTGATCTGACCGTTCATCGACTTGTAGCCATCACCGGTTATTGGATTTCCTTCTGGAAAGCACAGGAATCACTTTGAAATATTTGTTTCACAATGTTGAGTTGGCGTTTCCGTTTGCAAAACGAATCAATTTAGTTCGGTTGGAGATGTGTGAAAATTTAATTTAATTAGAATCCTGGGCTTGGACTATTACGACCCCAGCTCTATCAACCCCGTTAGGTATAAAGACGTGATACTGTATCTGTATCCTAGATTATCATACTAAATTTCAATTTTGCGAACGGAATTGATGCAAGAGGATATAATGGCAAATAAAGTACGAGTATAAAAATAAAAGAACTAAAAAAAACTTGCTACATTGAAAAAAACGGATAGGGGTCCTATCATGCTTAGGTAAACCTACTTTGATAAAAATTAAGTCGATTTTAATTTAATGGTCTTTTTAATGGATAGATAAATAAAACTTCTGCAGAATAATGTAATATCTACGTGAAATTCGTTAAGGTATAGGAACTAACCTAAAGAATTTATTTATTAAACTCTACCTAGAATCATAGACTAAATTAGGTAAGACTAGAATACACTTTACTACTAAGTACGAATTGAAAAACTACCTAATAGATTTAAGATAGATGAAAATAGTGCTAGTTTCGAAGAGTACAGAATCAATACACAACAAAAACGAAATTTACACCAATTCGCAGACAACAAGCATTACATGTACACAATGGACAGAAAAAAAACCTAAAAATAGAACAGAAATTACAAATTCTAGTTAGATTGCTGCAACATCTATTTGTAATAAATAATTGATCTTTAAATACTTTCATAGCGCTAGAACAAGAGGGCAATAAAATATAAAAGTAGTTGATTAATTTAAACGGCTGACTCGTGTGATATAATCGGAAAAGGCCGACCATGTTTTAATAAAATAATAAAAGAAGTAGTCTACATTTGGTTATATAATTTCCTCTTTCCCGTACACAAAGCTGGTAAAGGTTAACAAATAAGTAAGTGGACCTCGCCATAACGCGGAAAAAATCGGAACTAATTTTAACATGGCACCGCCCGTGATACAGACTAAAAAATAGTCGGTGGCGGCATCATTTCACGGTCCACCAACTTAGTTGTTGACCTTATATCATTTATTACCAGATTTTTGTCGTTTCCTCTTGTTAAAGCGCCTACATCATACAAAGCGGCAAAAAAATAAAACTGTAGTGAGTGCTCAATTCAAAATTTGAAGGAATCGTCTCATGATCTTCAAATAGCAAATCAAAAATCCTAACCATACTTGCAATGTAAGCTTCATCCCACCACGAGTGCAGAATAAGGCATTCCTTCTCTGTAAATTGAACACACACCCATTTCTCGACGGCGAACATAGTCTACATAATACGTCTTAGGCATGAAGTCCTCAGCATGCCGTTCTCTATCAAAAAGGTATCCTGGGACGTGTTTGTGGAAGGTTGGAGGGAAACCGGCCAAGGTACGAGGGCCTAGAGCTACGTTTGTAGCTAATGGTGTAAAATCAGGAATAGGAGCGTCCCGCTCGTATTTGAAAAACGTTAGAGGTGGATTATTATGTTCAATCAAGAATGGATCAACCGGTGCGTCTAATGTTGGAATAGGATTATACTTGTAGTCGGGCTGGGGTCTCTCCCCGAGAGCAGAAGTCATGCCAACGAAAGCGTACGGTGGGAGAGGATAATAAGGGATTTTCTGTTCCTTTGGTTCATAATAATGCTGAGCAGGGAATGGAGGCCAGTGTCTATCTAAAACCGGTTGGGGTGAGAAGGAGTCGTGGTCGATAATGGGATGAATTTTCTCGGGATCGTCGGTTTGTAATCCGAGGAGAGTATACGGGGTTCTGGGGACATTGGGGGCTCGTCTGCTGGTCGATTCGACGTAATACTCAGCAGGACGAGGTGGCCAGTGTGTGGTGTAGTAGCGGTGGGTAGGTTGGGGTTCGTGTAGGTCGGGGGTTTCTGGTTCGGCACCTCGCAGGCTGGCCGCGGGGTGGCGGCGACGCTGCGGCGGTAGTTGCACCCCATCGCCCGTCACTGGATTCCTCCTCGGCGGGGAGTACAACGCTGATCATTTACAGAATAATCGGTTGTCATTTGAACCTCATTCTTGAAGCCAATATCTTTATTTGATGTTCACACTACGAACTTCTTTTCAACTTAGCGCGTCCTCAGTTGCATCTGTGCTACTTCGGAGCCTGGAGTACGCTTTCCGGCTTTTTCTTTTCCAAAGTTAATATGCATGTCAGGTCACCCAATGATGCCAAGAACCATGCGAAATGGATAAAAAAGAGCTGGACAATTAAAGATCATGGGCGCAAAATCTACGCTTAGTGCAATCTAGTATTAGGATTGTTCTCGTAGGTCAAATGTACACGGACTGTGATATTGGCTTCTTTATTTTCTTAAAACTAACTTAACCTACTTATCATATTAAAAGTGTTATGTCATTACAGGTGCATTCATGTTTATTTTCAATGTTATATTATATCTTTATTACAGATTAAATAGTTATTATAATTATGTTCAGTAGGTACTCGTATTAACAGTAGTATACATGCTTCACTCTCAGAAACTTTTAGCGTGTTATTTTACAGTTAAAAATAAGTAGGTCTCAGTTAAAATTTATAAATGATTTAATAACACCAAAATGTTCCAAATTTATTTTAAAAAGAAATTTAACCCACGATAAAATAATTGTAAGAACTTTCCATACATTTTTATTTCTTTATCTGTGAATTGGTCTCGTATATTTTTTTTTTAAGTGTTTGAGTCACTTTTAGAATCGTGGAGTAAATTTTTAAATAAAATAATTTCAGCTTACGTTAGAATTTGTAAAATAGTAAGTTCTTTTAATGGGTAACTCGCTTTTAGACCTGAATATGATCACAGATATGACCAAATGGTGACACTTTAAAAAATGAATGCCAAATAACAAAGTGTTGTATTTTAGTTTAACCATTGGACCATATCAAATTATCACCAAGATGTAGTGTAATAATCAATTGTTTAAACTAAGTGAGAAAAAATCGTTAAGAATAAATCATATGCTTTACTCAGTGTAGTACTTTAGTGTAGAGTTAGTCTGGTCAACATGTACCTTTTTGGATAACTTTTTTGTATAGTCTCCGAAAATTACGATCAAGGTGTCATTCGATTCGGAATATTATGTAGAAAGTTTACGGAAAAGAAATTTCCTCCTCTTTTCTGATCTTTTCAAATTTTGAATATCTTTGATACTTTTTGAGATATAAAAAAAAACCAAACACCTACTTTTTTTTTAAATTGTATAGAACTTTTGCAATTTTTATCGGCCCCTTTTGGGACTTTTCCTTAAACTTTCCAAATAATATTTCAAAGCGAATGACACCTTGATCGTAATTTTCGGAGACCATACAAAAAAGTTATTCAAAAAGGTAGGTACATGTTGACCAGACTAAGACGCCGGTTCAATCAAACTTTCCGCCTAAGAGCGTTTACACATTCTGCCGCGGCGGCAGTGTGTGTAAGTGCTCTAGCATCGTCTAAAGCCACTGAAACTAATCGGCGTCTACACTACGAGACCCGACTACACTACGTGAGTAAACGCTATAAAATATTCATAGTCAAAAACCTGGGTTATCGATAAGTGTCGTATGACAATAAGTGAGAACAAGTAGTTTTATCAGATAGCGTCAACCTGAAGCTGGTCGTAGCGTGCTTAGTACCAGATTAGATTTGCCTGGACACGCGAGCGTGCGGTCGCCACAGAGTTTAGTGCAGTCTGCATACGGCAACGTTTAAAATGTGGAATGGATTGTCTAACCCTTTGTAACTCTACAATTTAGAAGAGCGTCCAAAAATGACTATTCTAATCCAAAAATATCGACATATTACCTAATAGGTATAGATACCTAGAGCAAATCGTATCTTTTTACAAACTGTACAAAGTTTCTAAATTTCTTATTTACATAAACGAGTAGGAACTAGCAAATTATTCTCACAAAAACATTTATACGTACACACTAAATATGTACACTTTATTTCATAATAGGCAACGCAGCAAATTTAGGCCTTTTACTTACTTTTCAGCATCAAGTTTTCATTTTAAACTTATTTGAACATGCCAACCACGTAAGACCAGAGCAGCGTGTCGTTTTTTTACGTCACGACATTTGCTGACCGGAGACCGTTTTGGTACTTACATGTTTATTACCAATAAAATGTGTAGTAAGTAAGTAATTTGTTACTTTCTCATTGTACCAAATAAAAAAAAAACATCTGTAGTTGTATCTACGAGATTAATAAAACGAATCCAAACCACATCCAAACGCAGGCGTCCACTCCCATAGCGTTCGTGCGACGTGCCTACATCTGAATGGACTCACAGTGTTCCCCGTCTGCCGTCTCACCTCGACTGGGGGTCGACGTAGCACTGCCGTTGGTCATCTTCGACGGCGAGTGCACCGGGCTGCCCCCGTTTATCTGCGAAGCCCCGAACTGGATGTTACTGCGGATGGTGTCGGTGATCATCGGTGGGGCTACAGAGGTATGTACAGCCTGGAAGCAGGACAAGCGATCCCACATACAAAACGAGTGCTAAGTGACAGCCCTACTGGGCTATAGATTTGTCCTTAAAATTCGTTTTGTTTTTATTTAGCGCAATGCTTTCTGATTTAAGACCGCTATTTATGTCTACGAATTTATTGATAACAAGACTAGATGATTAAATTTTTTTTAATATTCAACATCGTGTCTTGCAAGAAGGCTATGTATAGACCTACAACTGTTAATAAACTAAGTACCTATACATTTGGATTGAATCTGGTTTTATTCTGATTGTAAGAATATAAATAGCGGTCTTTATAAAGCGATAAATACAGAATGGCTGATCTTCTGGTTCCTCTGTAGTCAAATAATTTTATTATATGATTTTATTTGATTGTATGAAAAGATATTCACATCAGACTATATATTTAATATCAAAAATAAATCATAGTTACGTTAATCTTCTGTGTGATCATAAAACAAGCTTATTTTTACAAATTCCTGTATATAAATAATATATGATTATAAACAAAGTGATTGGGAGAAAATATACAAAGTTTAAAACTAGGATTGAGGAAGTAAAAAAGTGACATAGCGGTGCATAAACAATAAAATGTGATTCAAGCTGTGTTCACACTAAGGAAAAAATTACAAGAGTTACTCGAACGATATAGAAAAATAGGTATCGTAGAAATGAAGGGTAAGATTCCCAATCTCTTGTTTTGGGCACACTGGGACCGGATTCTGGGCATTTTTTTTAAATGACGGTAGTTGATACTGACCACTCCAAAGAGTCTGGAGTGCGTGTCACGTGGGCGCGTTGGCGTGTCGCGGATGACGCGCGGGCGCACATTCCCGTTCTTCACAGGGCTGCTATCAGTCGAATCAGCGCTGAAGATCTCAGCGATGCAGCTCTTAGGGGCATTTGGCACCCTGGAATTGAGAAAAAAAATAACTTTAATATACAACATTATAGGCATGTATAGATAATGAAGAGTACCATGTGGTATTCTGCCTAGAATAGGACCACGCCTCTCATGTGGATTTCGGAAGAGGCAAATACTCGTAAAGGACTAAGCATACATATCGCACGAAAATAAAAAAAATATTGGACAATCAAAGTATCAACGATATGGATATGGACAAGAAAAATATTTTTAGCTTATCAGGTAGATTATTAAAAAATATTGTACTTATACGTATTTTTTCTTTTTTCTGATTCGCAAATAATTACAAAGATACAGCGCATTACACTTCCACTGCTGAAAAATGCAACGTGTGTATTTTTCCAAAGAGGAAAACACATACGGTGCGTTTTCAGCAGTGAAAGTGTTTTCCGCGTGACAGTCACTCCCACTTCGAAACTTCGACGCGCTGTATCTTTGTAAATTTTCACTATTTTGATAAACCGAAAAATATGGGTCCGTTACTTTTGAATAATCTTACTGAGGGACTAAATAAAATATATTAAAATATTTATTGCATTAAAAACATTGAGTACATAATAAAATGATACATAAATAAATCTAGTAAAATATTTAGTATTGAAAAATACACGTCCATTTATTCGTCAAAAATAAAATATATTGTTTCGGACCCACTCCACAATTCTATTGCTTTTTCAATGAGGGTTGACATCGGGCGTTGTGATGGCTGATTTGTAAAACTTTTTGTTCAAATTAATTTACGAAGAGCGTTAACATCGACGTCAATGGTGTTAGGCAAAGAGGAGATACATAATGTGTCTATAAAAACATAAATAGTGTACTAAAAGGGAAGCACACCGCTTGGAACCCTTTGCTTATTATGTTTTAGCAAACATTTCTCAGCAAGTTTTTGTTAGCACAAGTTTTCACCCCGATTACTTAGGACAATAAACCAAATTAAAAAGTACACGTTAATAGGATGCATCATCACGTCATAGTACTCGTACTCTCTCACTGGTAAAATAACAAGCCAAAATATGGACACTTACGTGAAATGCAAACAAATTAACTTAATTGATCCTTGATTTTTAGTGTAATTTTTGAAAATATATTTATTTCGGAACGGATTTCATATGACAGAAAATCGCAGTAGGTAGGTAAGTAGGTATACTAACACTAGTTTTAAATATTGCAGTAGATATTTTATTATGTATTTAAATATTAAGAGTCTCCTTACCCTAGACAAAATCAGAGTTTCCCATACAAACGTAGTCTACGTTTTATTTTAAAACGACATGTCAAATTTCAGTAAAAATTTGTAACTTTAAAGAAATTGCATAAATCTAGGGTTATAATTGGTTTTCAAAGTCAAAATATCAAATTGAAAGAAAATATAGTGTATTATATCTTTTTGACCATCAGTATGGAAAAGTTTTACACCCTTATATTTTCTTTCAAGTTCATATTTTGACTGTGAAAACCAATTACAACCATAGATATAGGCAATTTCTTTAAGGTTACAAATTTTAACTGAAATCTGACATGTAGTTTCAAAATAAAACGTAGACTACATTTGTATGGGTAAGTCTTGGATAAGGGGATTCTTAAGATACCTACTATTAAAGTACGAATATCCATAACTTTTTAAATTAACAAAAGAATAACACTTCTTGGGGTAGACAGGACTTTGGCTGCAAGACCCAAAGGCCACTCTTAGCGCGATGGTAGGCGTGAAGGTGGAAAAGGGGCGATTGAAATAGTGATGGGTTGCTAGCTGCATCGCCTTTGAGTCGTCGTACGGTGGCGCAACAACCCAAAGTGGTTCTTGGCATCTGATACTAGATGAAGCCACGGAAGAATGGACCATAAGTATATTACTTATATAAGTTACCTAACCGTACAAAATTAAATAACAATAGCTATTTAAAAATGATCCACGAACATTCTAGAAGTGCACACGAATAAATATTACTTGTTTTATAACTAAATAATGGGAAACAAAATGTTCCCGCCTAAAAGCGTCCCCTTTTAAACTGGACACGCATGGACATCATTACACTGCATTTCCGGTGGGGACGGTGTTGTAAAATAAATTAGGCACAGAAGGAAAGACAGGATAAGATAAAACTACATTATTTCGCCAATTAGGTATACCTTAGAACATCTTTTTTACCTAGAGAAAACTTAATAGTAGGATAATTTTTTTTTTTTTTTCTTTTTATTATCACATGAAAGATCTTACAAAACAATCAGTTGACTTAGCATAGAAAAACCACGAAGCTTTGAGATTATACTAAGAATTAAGTTTACGCCAATCAATATACAAATCTTATATAAGACACAAACAATAAAAATATACGTATATATATGTAGGTAAGTAATACACCATGACACATACAGAAAGAGAGGATTTAATTAAAGCCGTACCTGAATTTTCCGGGGTCCAGTGCTGCCCCCATTTAAATTAAATCATTTCAAAGAAAACGGAGACATCATTTAAAATTTTGCTTCTACCAAGTCCTAGATAAACCTTTAAAGTATTTTATGAACTTTTTAATTTACAGTTTAAAGTGAGAACGTTAAGCTTTACTACGCACAGCGAAAAATGGACACTTTTGGCAAATGTGCGTAGTAAAGCTATCATATATTCTCATTATAAACTGTAAACAGTAGTTCATAAAATTTTTTGAAGGGTTATCTAAGACTTGGTAGTAGAAAAAATTTAAATAATGTCTCCGATTTCTTTGAAATGATTTATTTTAAATGGGGGCAGCACTGGACCCCGGAAAATTTAGGTACGGCCTTAAGCAAACGACTATAAGGTGCTAAAGAGTAAGACTTATACCTAAAATACAATACGGAACAGCATACTTTTATGAAAACATCACATTTTACAAGTAGTATGTGATATGAGATGTAAAAGTACCTATTAACCTTTTTTATAAATGTAAATCTGGTATCTACCGCTACTTCAAGTGCATTTAATACTCCTCAATCTTATTCTATGACTCAGTATTTTTTTGTGTTTAAATAAACACACTAAATGTTTATTGTTTTATATAATATTTAGTGACCATTCGCATATGATGTGTAATATGAAGTAACATCATCTGACATCACACCTTGGTAATAAGCAACCGCGCTCATTGGTCAAATCAAATAGCGCGCGCTTCCCCGGCTTTTGTTACACAAGTCCGTCGCAATTTACGAAATCACTCCCCCAGATTGCAGGAAAGCGAGTAGAAAGATGCTACACATCAATATACTAAAAGTAAGCTAAATCGCGCGTTTGTATTTCATTATTAGGGAATGAAATTAATATCACGGATGGGCCTTAATCTAATCATTTTTTTAACAATTTGCATACGATCATGATTGTTGTTCTGTGATCAAGAGCCTAACATCTATACTCTATTTATTTTTTGCCGGCGTGGTCAACCCACAAATCGATCGGAACCAGTTCGAAAAGCCATAAACTTGTCCGCTATGAAATTTCAAACTATTCCCTGTGTGTTAATGTGGCTTCAGTCAGAGTACATTGCTTCATTTGTTTTGCTATTAGTTATGGTTAGTATCTATATAAACAAAAAGTAAAATTGTGATTAAACGTAGGTAATATAATAGATATATACATAGAGCAAAGAAATACCTGAGATACCATATTTACAACTTTATTAAGACTTAAACAGAATAAAACTTATAGATAAGTACAGACCTAAGTATATTAAAAAATACGCATTACTAATGTCGTAAATTTTATACCACGTAAATAAATGGTAAAGTAGGTAGGTACTTAAACAAAGATCAAGCAAGAGGAAAGTAGCGTAGGTATAGGTATAAAATCTCTTCAAAGGCACGTCGTAAGGCTGTGAAATGTATCGCAAAATATCGTACTTAACGAAGATGGAGTCATAAGGAATTTCATAATAAGCAGCCCTTTAGAGCTAAATAATTACTACTCATCCCGGCCTACGCGATGGCACGATAACATTCTGCAGCAGCATGCAGCTTAGCCTGTGCCAAGTGCAGTTATTTTAAGGCTCCTTGTACGTAGAACGTGTCACCATCCGGCAAAATCGCCGTATCAAAAGGATCTTAACTTACCTCAGAACAAAATAAAAATATGGTATCCGATTATTATGTTCTGAGGTAGTTGTCGAATCTAGGAATGACTTCTTAGTAGATTATAACGAAATTACTTGGCAAATAAATTATATCTACAAATAAGTCAGATCTCAAGAAAAAACTTTACTTAAGTACGTAGCTATTTGAATGGTAACTAGATCTATGTAATAATTATATCGATGTGTAAAAGTCAAAAGTCAAAATTATTTATTACTTAACTGTGTTTTTAAAGATGATACATAATGTGGTATGTTTCAACAGTTTGCCCTGAAAAATCACGACTCACGATTTTCATACTTACAGGAAAACCCAGAAGATTTTTTGATCAAATAAAAGAATATCTAGTACTTTATTAAACGTGAAAACATACCTATAAGGAGGTTAAGAACTTAGCGAAGGAAAGAGAGAGACAGGAAAAGCACTCCACAGACAAAAGCGTGGCTCCTCTACTGTACATATCATGTTTTGCGAATAATATCCGATTCGACATAGCACCGTACAACTTTATATCCGGCAGATCATTTATAGTGCAAAATAGGCCTTTAATCTGCTAAGGGTGACACGGGAATCAAGTTTCGCCACAACTATCCCACTTATATCAATGAAAATAAGGCACATAATCCCATGGACAGCGGGAAAACTTGGCACGCGTGCCAATGCCAATCTGCGAAGGCAGCTTTGTAAGTGGTAATTTGCAGTAATTAAATAATTACGTAGGCTTTAGATTAAATCAGCGATAACCTACCTCGGCTCGGAGATTATTTGCGATGGGCTACTTTTCATTTTGTTCATAAGTTTTATCTTTCTATAGGCCCTTGATTATCTTGCGATTTACACTAATGGAATACAAAACGATGTTCGTGATTTGAATACCAATGTTTTTTTTTATTACCACAAATGACAATTACTTACCTATTTTTGTAAGTTTAAATTTAAAACGTATAATTTAAAATCCTAAATAATACCTACAAACGTCAGTTTTTTTTAAATTTAGCATTTGCTATTTATGAGTAGATTAGAGTTGATTTATTTATTTGCATCAAACAGGACACACATTCACATTCAATACAATATATATACACAATAAATGAGACTACACTAATATAAACAGGGGACTGCGAATATGTGACGCAGTGATACAAATAGGCAGCAACTCAGCGCATGTATTAATCGAAGAGCAAAGCACTGATTTTCAGTGACTGCCTTGGGGTGGACGTGCGCACAGCAACTCAGACGTGCAAATGTATAATATGTTTTATATAATGTATATATTTATATTTGCATAATTTTGTAGTATAATAATTGTATAGGTACGAGTAGGTACATTATAAATATAAAATGGGTGTGTGATTTATTTATTTTACCCGTACGACTGACCATAGACTTGCAGATTGTAACGTGGGTGAGTGTGCCTGCTAGTGAGGTACTTTTAATCATGAGCTCCGTGCTTCGAAAGATTTATAAGGCCGCCAATTTCGGTTGTTGGTGGTTGTTGGTGGTATGGTAGGTAGGTTGGTAAGGTAGGTGACAGTCTAAGTTAGAAAGTTATCAAATGCCGCATGGTAGCTTTGGAAATGACCGTGTGGTGACGGCAAAGTACAATTTATCACCACCCATTGGCAAACCCACACCTAATTTTCGGGGGGAGAAGATCGGTCCTAGGATTTTACTTAGTAATCGTACCCTGGCCTGTTTTACGGAGGGGGGGCGGTCCATGTAAAAAAAAGCACTAAGATTTTACTTAGGCCCACTCTACAACAGGGCTCATCCTTAATACCTATATAACACTGGTTGCTGATATTTTTTTAGTAAACTAAAGCAAGACGGCAAATCCTCCCTTTATTGGCCTTTAGTCCAGCCGTGGACCGATATAGACTGTGAACAAAAAGTGATAAAAGTACCTAGGTACAGCGGGCGTCCGCAGAAATCGATACGGCGTACTGCGCCATCCGGCAGCTGCGTCGTTATCTCGATCATCTGTCAGATTACCTAGCCGCTGGTGGCTGGTGGATCGTCAAATATCTTTTTTATACATATACAAACACTAGCCAGCTTCAATACCAGAGTAAAATCTCATTCTCTTTCCTGAAAGCTAAATCTCCTTGCCTTGTTTCCACTTAGTTTCTTCGTTTTCTCCTGTTATTTTTCTTTGTGTATTTAAGTATAATGTATATGTATGTTTATTGTAATTATTGTATATAATTATGTTTATAACATTGACCACCCTGCACTGCCTAATTTCCCATCACTTTTTCAATTTAAGCGAGGTTGCCTGGAAAAATTGCTTAGCGATAAGGCCGCCTTTTGCGCATTTCCTAGTTTTTAAGATAATTAAGTCCTGTATTTTTCTTTTGTGCAATAAAGGGTACCTACTTATTGTAGTTTATTCTATACTACATCACGGGTATGTATTATACATACATACTTACAAAACTACCTCTTGGATAGCTTTATCTATTGATGAATACAATATTAAAATCCGTTGCATAGTTAAGTTCTAAATATACATACATACATACATATTGACAGACGCCGGGCAGCGGCTTCGTTTTATACTCGTACTATGGATTGATATTAATTGAAGTACCTATAGCGTCATAGTAAAAACTATGATTTCAAATAAGAAAATCTCTACGGCTAACTGGTAAGTCATACTTGAGGGTAATTTTTAAGTATTTGTCAATCAATGCGAATAATTTTCACTATGCGGCCAACAGTAAAATTACGAAAAATATCAGCTGTTCCATACAAAAATAAATAAGTTGGTACATACTAATTTTACATACTAATTTTATCGCGGTAGATATACAGCGACAAAATAATGGATTTATTAATTGTTGTTTATACCAGATCTACTTAATTCCCGTAAGCCTTCTTAATTATATAATAAAACAACTGAAAATGGCTTAACAAAAAGGCGTCAATGACCTTTCAGGCGGTAATAATAGAGTTCTTGATAAACTCACGCATTTGCGTGTAAAAGTTTTGTATAGCTTTATCTAATCCAATATAAACTTTCGCGACTAACGACTGCCGAAAACTTAATTCCTCATTACCACTAGAAAGAAATTTAAACTTCATATGGTTTGCCTAGGGTATATATAGGCTTAGTTAGACCAATGTTTGTGATAGCTTTAATGCACAATATCTATTTCTGGGGCGAAATAGAAGTAGCTTATTTACCGGGTCAAAAAATAGTCTTAAGTGGCACATATTCACATCAATTATTTCATTTTGACGTGAGGAATGGGGAGACAAACACATACTCTTTCACATTTATTGTAAGTAGGTACTTAATGGTGATTTAAGAACTCCCATACCAGCACAGAGGAGTTAGTGATCTAGTATAGCCCGTGGTTCTATTTATAATATTACGCGTATGTCCCTTGTGCTTTCAAGTTGTATATAACCGTACCTAAACATATTTATGATGGCTTTTGTAACTGTGATATGATGCTACCAATTCCTGGAAGAAACTCTTCATGCATGTAACATAAGTTATAAATAGTTACAACGGAATCATCTACAGACAATTCTAAGTTTTTGCTTTCAAAATAAAAAAAATGTGCACGGAAGCGTAGCAGGCAATAAGCAATAACACCTATACTAGGCTAGGTATTACAAAAGAACAGGAAGAACGACTTGATTCTATAAGTCACTAACTCTGTTTCTTCTGTTTTCGGGAAGGAAAATATTGAGACCTTTTTTCACCTTACCTATTTTTTAAAAAATAATCTATTTAAATTAATATATTTATTTCATTACATACATCAACAATAGATTAATAAAATATAATTTAGCTGAGGGTTTTAGTATAGAGTCCATTAAAGTTTAAAAGTTATTATAATATTTTAAAAATCATGTTAAAATTCTTTTTTTTTATCTTATTTGCTTATGTTTTTTATAATCTTCTTTGTCTATTTTTGAATGAACTATATAGAATCCTTATAATCTGTTAAAGGAAAAATAATCTTATCAAATGAAAGAAAACACAATTTTGTAGGTTACCCTACCTACGAGTAAATCAAAATCGACAAAAAGAGACTTGGTGGCTTTTAGGTCTAGAACTTTCCAGTTGCTCTCTCAGGCGCACTATCTCATCGTAAGCACCGGTTTGTATGAAAATTTGCACATTTGAATCATTTACCGCAGCACCGGCGGCGGCGGCGTTCTGCAAACTACTGTTCATTTATAAGGCACCTTACCCTGGACACGAGTAAGAGCGGTCAGCGGTGGCGAAACGCATTTCTATGATACATTGCCAGTCTCACTCATTCTTTTTATTAACAGGTTTTTTCTTTTTCTTTATTTTTCGTATTTGTAAGTTGCCAGCCCTGGTGTCAGATTTTGAAGCTTGACGACTGTACAATGATGGTAGCCGGAACCAACGGTTTAGAGCCTCGAAATTGTTTATGCCATCCAATACGGATGTGGACTAAAAAATATTTTTAGCTCATCAGGTACATTATTAAAAAGATTGTACCTGCCTATACGTTTTTTTTCTGATTAGCCAATAATTACAAAGATACAGCGCATTTAAATTCCGCATGACATGACGTCAGTCACCCCCACTCCGAAACTTCAACGCGCTGTATCTTTGTAAATTTTCACTACTTTGATAAACCGAAAAATATGGGTCCATTATTTTTTGGTAATCTAACTGGCAGACTTAGCCGTGTGGTTCACGGCAGAGTAGAATAGGACCACTCCATTTGTTGCTGTGGATGTCGTAAGAGGCGGCTAAAGGACTTAGCATAAACATCTCGTGCTACAATTGTATTCCCAAGGGGGGTTAACGACGGGCGGCGGCCGGTTGTAAAACTTTTCGCACAAATACATTCCCAAAGTAGGTTGACGTCAGGCAGGTGGCTGGTCGTAAAACTATTATAGCCAAATCATTTAAACTGTTTCAGCTATTTCTTCTCCATTTTACAAGGTCTTTGGCATGATTGGGTGACCATTGACATGCATGTTATATTTGAAGAAGAAAAAGCAGGAAAGCTCATCCCGGGCTCCGAAGCAGCACTGCTGAGGATGTAACCGGAAACGCGCTTAGGCGAAGAAGAAGAATCTACAGTTTTTCGGACCCAGTCCAATCCCTATTGGTGGCCACTCACTGGCCACGCCCAAGGTTGCTTGCTACATCTCTACTAATGCTATAATGAGAAACGCGCATTGAAACGCAAACGTCAAATTCTACCGCTCACCGCGCGTGTTCGGGTCTAGGCCGAACCTAGTCATGGGAATGGTGGTTCCAAGTGTGCATTGTTTTCGGGACATGTGTTAAACTGCTTGTTATGACTTATGAGCATTTAGCGACAGAGAATGCTGGTTTCTCCATGGCTAATTGATCGTGAAGAGCCCATTGTTTGTGACTGATTTTTTATCGAAGGAATCGTAATTTATTATATTGTTATGTGGTGGGTGGAATGATAGTTTTCCATACTCCAAAATCATATAAATATTTAAAAATAGGAGCTTTTATAGATGCGATTTTTTTTTTGGAGAGTTTAGATTACGGAGTTAAGACGAAACAGAGGGGCCGTTTTTCCATACAAACGTAGTCCCCTGTTTCCTCCCTGGATAATGCCGGTAGAGTTATATTATTTTTCCTGAATATCTATAGCCACTATTAGCATGTCCCTATGTTCTCTTTTTTTCATAAATTATTTACTAAAAGAGATATGAACGTTCAAAAACCTAAAAAAATTGCCAAATTTTCCGCTGTGTTCAAACATCCAGAAAACAATTTTTACTCGATAATATAAAATAAACGGGCAAGTACGAGTCATGAAGGGTTCCGTACCACCGTACAATGTTTTAAAACGCTGAAGAAACACGTTTCTTGTATGACGAACCCCTTTAATTTTTTATTTTATTTTATTTTTAGTATTTGTTGTTATTGTGGTTATAGTAATACATAATTGGTGAAAATTTCAAGTATCTAGTTAATGCCATTATAAAGATCAAGTTAAAATCGCTGAAAAAAACACGTTTCTTGTATGACGACCCCCTTCAAATTTTAACTATTTTTTAATTTTAGTATTTGTTGTTATAGCGGCCACAGTAGTACATAATCGTCAAGTGTCTAGCTATTACGGTTTAAGAGATAGAGCCCTGTGACAGACGGACAGACAGCGGAGTCTCAGTAATAGGGTCCCGTTTGCACCCTTTGGGTACGGAACCCTAAAACTTTAAACATAGGAACACCGCTCTCTTTGTTGATTCGTAATGAAAAAAGTACTTATATTGGGTAAGTTTTGGAGAAGAAATCAGGAGACTACGAATCGTTGATTTTCTGTTTTTTTAATAGGTATTTCCAGTCCAAGCTGCAGTATGTCTCTATCGCATTTGTTTGGTTGTAGATCGGGCACAGCGCGACAACAATAGATTTTACAAATACCTATTTTTCATTTCTCTGCCCCTTGAGGTTTCCTCTTAAATAACGTTAAAATGGATTTGTCTACGGCTGATAGAGCAATTCAATTTAACGTTTCCGTATGAACAATAAATATGTACTTAGATATGGTCAAATAATGATATCGTAGTAACCAGAGCTTCGTGGTCATAGGACAGGCAACGAACTATTTTTAAATTACAAAAAACACGTGCCCTCCCTTATTGACTAACATATACCTATTTATAAAAGAAACTAAATACCTCTAACCCCATAAATAAACCATAAATTTCTTCGACACATGTGGCCACCTCATGCAGTTCGGCGCGTGCGGTGTTACCCCGGGGCGAATGGGGTAAATTACACGTCATCACATCACGTGCCCTGTATTCAACTTGAGCTATGGTATATCTCGGAACCCATTACAGCCAATGTAAGAAAATACCGTGGTATAATAAAATTAGGTATTTTCGTAATAATATCACGAAAAGCTTTACCGCTGATTGTTCTTTTAAGTAATTTTTAGGACTTTCTCAATTAGTTGATAAATATAAAATAAAATACTTGCTAGATTAACTATTTCGAGAGCGTAGGCCAAATCCTTTGACTGCTCTGGCTAATATTATGGCTCTGGTAGTACAGAGAGGGTCGTGCTCCTGCAGTGGAGATTTAAAAAGACCTGATGATGATGATGATGATGATTATTGGTTTGAAAAGTCAAAACATGCATGCATCTTCAATATCTTAAATAAATAGGTAAGCTAAACTTTCTGAAAAAGTAAATCCTAAAATAATATGGGCAGTATTCGTAAGTAATTTACTTATTTTATAGTTGTTTACACATTTAATATTATAGGTATAGGTGGGGTGGTTAAGTTCTAACAGTTTTTTTATTACAGTATGAAGCTATTACTTTTTCGTAACAGACATAATCAAAACAATATAAAAATAAAACAAAACTTTCCCGAGAAAATTGGTATAGCTTAAAATTGTCCCCTGAAGCCGTAATCTTTCTAACCCGTGGGCTGACTTTAGTTCTACGCTATTATAACACGTGTGCCATAACAACACATAATTACAAATCTAATAAACAAACGTGTATCTGTTCCTATAATTAGTTACGGAAAGAGAGTGCGTGAGAGTAAATTGTTTAATTGTAATATCCACGTCGACGCTGCGGCGCCTGCGCCACACGCAAGTATGAGAGGAAGTTTACATTGGACGAGTTGACTGAACCAGTAGAGTGTATAGTTGATATCATAGAGTACAAATAAGAGATTTTCTTCTTCGTGACTTACATTATATGTATGTATACGGTCTCTTTTTGTAATTTAAGAGCTTGGTCTTGTCGGTGGAGTAAAGTGGAGATGCCTCCATTCCTCTCTTCTCTCTGCCATCTTTTTAATGGTAATAAGTATACGGTATACAGTTTAAAATGTTTCTGCTTTTCCACTAAAATATACATCCACTTCAAAGTACTTTTTAGGTAAAGAATATTAAAAGTATATCTATGATGAGCTGAGTAAACAACACTTTGTTTTTTGTCGAAGCAAGGCTTTGATAATTACTAGCTAGTTTTCGGTAACAATTACTAATCTCTTGTAGTTTCAGATTTCGAATATTTGAAAAACAGAGCACCTAGGTACCTATTTCACCAACGAGAAACACCATAGGTATCTATAGCTGGATATATGTCGTACAAGAATGATTAATCTAACTAGGTTACGCTTCACGATATTTAACATTATACCACTTGCAAACAGGATCGGTATTCTACTTCACCAAATGTGAATTTTGACCCTTGTCTCTGCGCCTAAGCCGGTACAAAAATAAACATTTGTCTGCAGGAACAGAGACCAAGAAAACAGTCGCCCGATTATAAACACCATTAAAGGAAATATTATGAGAAGGAAGCTCTCATAAACAAATATCTGGCAATAACATAAGCTTTCGCTTCAAAGAGATCAGTGGCTTGTTTAGTATTCTTTTTACTACTTAGAGAAACGAAAAACTTTGTATTAGACATCCGGGAAGTAATTAAGACGATGGCGCCAAACCCGTACCTAGCTGGAAGCAATTGGATCGCAATGGCAAATAAATGATAAATAAAGGGATATCTCAACTTAACGGTCCACAATAAGCATTAAGATCCGATTGACACAAACAAAGAAACTTGCACGCACACATCCAAAACTGCAGTCAAAGATCGGTGAAAATGTGTTCCTACTAATACTTTGCTGCGCTGAGAATTCGAACACTGGACTTCAAATAGAATAACGATTGTGATTTGTGGCAACCACCACGGAGGCTATCATTAATAAGGTAAGGGATACTTATAAAAAATATGGCGAATATAAAAGAAGGCTTTTGCCCAGTCGTTGAAAGATGACGATGAGATTAGATCTTTAATTTTCCAGTCAGTTGCCTCGTTATATCAACTTTGATGTAATTAGTTCATAATTGGCGTATGAGTTGCAGACGACAGCTCTGGCGATAAACATCTCGTGCTTTCGTGTTTCGTTGGATGACCAGGTGTTTCTTGAGTTAGATACTTTTTTTATTTAACAAGTAAAATATAAAGTAAAGAATATAGCGGAGAATTGAAAAAGGCCTACGCCAAATTATTGGATAACTGAGACAAGTGCGATGAAAATTGGTTGGGTCTAAAGTTAGATACCTATATATACCTAATATATTACTTATTCCTTCTTCTCGTCTTAGCGAGATCCCAGATGATCTGGGGTGTCATATTTCGGGGTGCATTTTCCGTTCTTTTCTGTAGATATCGAACCCAAAGATATTGATCCGTGTGATGAAGAAAATAAAGACGGAACCAAAATCAATTTGGCTGCACATATTACCTGCCTAAATGTCTATACCTAACACTGCGGTCCACAAATGCCAGGGCAAATGGGAGCAAGATAATGATACCCGAGACCGCACGTAACGCGAGAGGTAACTTTATCATATACGGCGGGAGAAAACGCTTCGTTTTCGAATGAAAGGCACGTCGTGAATCGATTGTGCACTTTCTCGGTTAATTTTAATGGCATCGTTGACAAAGTGGATAATACGCTCATCATTTTTAGAGATCCGTGCCAAAATTGTAAGGATTATAAAAGTACATTTTCCGTCTGTCCGTCGCATCTTCGGATATAAATTATTTTCTCAAACGTGATTATACCCATCCACGCACATCATTAGGGTATCTAATCTCTGAATAACGAGAATATCTTAAGCATAATAAATAAATAATAAAATACCTGTATTCAACATATTTACCATACGTATACGTTCGTCGGTGAAAATATCCAACAGTAGGAGAATATTACAGGTAGTGAATTATGTATTTAAATTGATATTATCTAGGTACTTAAATAATATGCTTTGCAAATAAACTTACTCGCAGAAAATTGTCTTTGTACAATTTTCCATATGAAAAATATTAGCTACTGAGAGCTAAAATATCTCGACACAGAAAGCAACAGAACGAATACAAAATTCTTCCGACTCGCACTTAACCGATCTTTATAATTGTGAAATATCAATACCATGTCAATGAAAATGAAGCGGTAAATCACAAGATGGCCATAATACTTTTTATGTGTTCGGTATTTCAGTATAATTATACAAACATCGTCATTAAGAGCCGCTACCACAAATCGGTGAAACTTCGCTAGTAACAAGAATGTAACAATTTCTCTGCTTTAATACACGTTTATAAAATACTTAAACAACTATACGCGAATGTGTATAATTATAAGCTCACCGCAAGGAAATACTTGAAAGATGTGAAATAAAAAATTAGATAGGCATTTAATTTATGGCATGCGAGAAAATTTATTAAAATTAATTTTAAAAAATAATTTTGCTTAATTAGTAAACTGATACACTAAAGTTAGCGTAACGTACCTATCTGCTTTTTCAAGCATTCCCAGAACGAAGAGACAATATTCGATGATACAAACTCAGGTTTGTATACCATCATCAAAATATACCATCCTAAATATCATCATCTGAGTTTATATACCTACCAAAACCACTGTTACAAACATATATGTATGTATGTTTGTAACAGTGTATGGGTGGGAGTACCATCGTCTATAGAAGATGGTACTCCCGCCCATACACTGTTACGCTTGTATACCTATATCCCTTATGTAATAAACAGACTTAATGGTCTTAAGACCCACGGACAGTACCTATATAAGACTGCGACTTAAGAAGAAGGAGACAAAGCATTTATATAGACATTAAAATATCTATTTGCTTAGGCATCTATATCAGAAAAAGATAAATTCTAAGTAACCTAAGTATGAGAGCCAAAAAGCCCTAGTTCTTAGAAACTCATTGATTATCAATTTTCAAGTCGTTACCCACGGCTGCGAAACGAGTCGCAAATAAGTAATGAGCCAATTTGAATACCTGATACGCTCTACACTGGGGCGATGAATAAGTACACTTTAGCCCAAGGCTTCTTTTATATTGTATCATGAACTTGATGTAATTTCTATATTTTCTAAGGTATAGTTCTAAATTTAGTTTTTAATAAAAAAACTAGACACATATTATGAGACAACCAGATTCTTATCGTTCTGATTGTGTAGAAAGAAACGCAATAATAGTAGTGTGTGACACTACTGAATTAAATGCACTAGATAAATACTTAGATTCCTAACGAAAGTATTTATCACTAATTTAGAAAGATAAATAAATAAATAAATAAATATATACGGACAAATCACACTGATTAAGCTAGCCCCAAATTAAGTTTTAAACTTGTGTTATGGGATACTAACTCAACGATACTATATTTTATGATAAATACATATATAGATAAACACCCAAGACCCAGGACAATTTGAAAAAGGCCATTTTCCAACTTGTCCTGGCTGGGAATCGAACCCAGAACCTCCGGATTAGCGGTCTAGCGTGTTAACCATTACGCCACGGAGGTCGTCGATATAATGACCCTTTGAGATAGTAAAAGGTGCTTAATCAAATCGCAAATTGACAAGGTTTACTAACTAACCAAGTCTACATGTTTTGTTTGAATTTCTCCTTCTGGAGATATAGGTACTTGTTCCTCTAAATACAACCATCGTTAAATAAAACAGCTTAGCTTAACTTTTTCCATCAGGCTAGATAAAGGTCAAACGCACTCAAATCTCTAATAATAAAAAAAAAAACTAAAATTCAATATCTGTTTAATTTTTAATAAATTTATATAAATTTATTAAAAATTATGTTTAATTTTTAATAAATTTATATAAATTTATTAAAAATTAAATCACATGACATACGAAATAGTTAAGTTAGTAAGTATTTTATTTTATATGCATTAACTAATTGAGAAAGTCCTTAAATTCACTGAAAAGAACAATCAAACATTTATCGAGACATTCGTGACGTAGTCTTGGACCATCGCGGGGAGAGAATACCTTATTTTATTATAGCATTAATACAACCTTCCATAATCTAACAACAAACACTCCGATAAACTAGACCTAAGTTATTGATTTCAGTTTCAGTTAGCCTTGCTTGACAATGATCTAGCGCTCCTTTAACGCAAGCTTGCATGTTTCTTATCTCAAGAGGTGGTAACCTCGAATTTATAGCCCTCTCTTATCAAATGCCAGGTTACTACATGGGCTTGTGGAATTTAACTGTACAAATATCAAAAACATAAATGCCATGTTCTTCTGTACCAAATTTTTTTTTCGATCATAAATTCAAAATTCAAAAAAAAATAATATAGGTTATTTTACTTACATTTAATATAATACCGAACCACGAAACCCTCGAAATTTGAGATCGTGACGAGAACGATATAACCACTTTTTTTCCTAGAGAGAGAGCGAACACAATTTAAGCGAGATGCTTTTTTAGGTTCCAGGCCAGGCTATGGTAATTTTTTCAAACAACATAACTTTATTGATAAATGATACATAAGCATATAATATAAATCAATCATATAGCATGTACCATGTATTCAATCTTAATAAAAACAAAACATATCTAATTATAATTTTCGTGCAGTGGACACTTATCCGGTAAATTAAAAAAATTATAGTTATGTAATGTGTCTGATATATCCAGTACATAAAGACTATAATTGAAAGTGATGATAAAGTTATAGGTATATTTATTATTTACTCATAAATATTTGCGTCGGGTAATAAAAGTCGAATCTGCAACGGTGAGTCGGCCGGAAGACGTAAAATTGACTGTTTTTTATCTGTTGCATATAAAATATTTTTAACAAACATTAATTTTATTTTACTTCATATTATATATGTCAGCGGTCCCTGGGCTTCTAAGCAACTAAGGATGCGAACAGTAAGTAAACATGATTTTTATTAAGTGAAATAATTATTAGGTATTAAAATAGTACTCGTAATAATTTAATTCAGTACAAAGTGCCTACCTCATCTAAGGATGCGAACCGTATACATGCCGCGATATAAGTGAAATATTTACAAGTATTAGGTACCTAATAAAAAACTTTTTTACTAGGTACCTAATACTTGTAAATATTTCAATGTAATGACTTTTTTAAAAAAAGTCATTACCTATTTAATTAATTACAGATTCCTAATTAAAAAATCTACTCTTTAACAAATTAGTTTCTTCCCCAACTGCAATAGCAACGGATACGGATATGTCTTAAAGAACTGCGTATCCAAACGACATCCGCTCTCGAGATGCGCTCTGAAGTAAAACTGCAATTTCCTTCGCGGGAACGTGCTTCGCATTAGCGTTTCATATCCACCTTGATGTGATTGCTAGGATTATATAAATGCAAATAACAAATATTACTATTTTTTTATTACTCTAGTTTTCATGTCATTTTCAACTAGTGATGTACCGCTGGAAATATACCAAAAAAAAAATATATAAAAAAACATGAACAATGCTAATAATTTTATGGTTGCAAGAAAATTTAAACAACTTCATCATTCACTTAGCCACTTTTAAATATTTCGGAGAGATGTGAGATTAATTTCTAACTTAATTGACTTATGACCACGTCGACATTCTGGACGTCAACTCCTCAAGGCACGCCAAACTTTTACTCTTACCGCAAGCATCCGAGACGACGTGCGAATTCTACTTAAAGCTATTCGCATTACAAGCCTGTGCTATTCCGCTAACCACCGCGGTTACTGACGTGCCTACATTTATCATACCTCCAAGCAGTGGCAGAGCTAGGGAATGCGGGGCACTGCACTACACTACACTACACTTTCTGAAACTTTGGCAAAAAGTTTGGGAAGGACTGTCAGTAAACTATCTATACCAAATCATTAAGACTGACATGACATACTACTAAGACGCGAAAGCGGAGGTACGGATAGACTCATTGTTCTGGCTGCCCTCGGCCTATTGGGCCTCTTAGAGAAAATCCGCCCCTACTTAAAGCTTTTTCCTATACCTCAACTTTAGCTACGCCCCGACCGACCGTAGAAACCAGCGTAAATAATAGGTACCAGCAATTTCATAATTAACCACTCTTCACAAAGCCCCTTTCATCCGAAGGCGAGATACCAACCTCTAATAAAAAAACAACAAATTGGATCAAATTACACATTCTGTCCGACTCCAATTACTATATCTTTCACCATTTCACCGAGGCAAAGATAACAATAGCCTCTCATATGTGCAACTTGCTTTTAAATCTACATAGAACTTGCTTTCTCAGCCGCAAATAAAATCTTTGCTCTGTGTTGAATACGTGGTCGTTTCGTGACATTAATAAATCATATTCGCCATTCTAAAATGTAGGTGGATTACCAACAAAAAGTACCATTATATATTTAACTTTCTATTACACTTGAGCTTCCAACTTATCTACAATATGACGATGATAACAGCTTCTGACATATGAAAGCAACTTACCTCATGCGAAGAAGATTTTTATTTACTTCTAAAAAGAGAACTGAATCGAATTTAGTATTATTTTACTCTGTGTACTGTGTACTGTTTACTAGATATTATTATATTAAAATGCGAGAAATAAAACATATAAAACGTTATGTTAATTGGGTAAAAAGAATTAAAGGGTTTTCAACAAAGGGACTATTTGTATTTGCAATGAAGAAATACGCTGAGCCATACCCTTTTCACAGCAGGTGCTAAGTAGAACCGCTACCGTAACGTTCTTTGTTTTTGCGGAATGTCCGCACATTTTTCTCATTTTGCACCTGGCACAAGAAACCTCGACTTTGAAGGAAAATATAATTTATAACTTCAACAATAGGGCTTGTTTTTAAATGGAGGTTGACGCTTTCGCTCTGCGGTTTTGTATTCATATTTTATTTTGAAAGGAGCTTTGTTTATACCTAGGCCATTGCTAATAGAATTGAAAATGTGACGTGGGAAAATGTTTAAAGAAAAAACATATCTAAATAATTATTTTAAGGCTTTGACATTTAAAGAAAATATCAACAACATTTCGTTTTTTAATTGCGTTGGTGAGAATATTGACTGAGAATCTCAAGCATGAAAAAGAAAACTGTAAATTCATGTAGAGCTCTTAAGAAATACGGTCAGCAAGCAATTTTAAATGAACACGAGAAGACTTCATATTTTTGCAGTGACAAAATTAGTAGCACAACTAGGTTTCTTGATGGTAAAGCTTAAACTTCGAATGTGGTATAATTTCTGAGAGTGAGAGAAAAGATGATTTTATTAGCAATAAGGTAGGTAGGGTGCATCTATCGACAACTGAATTCCGGAACAATTTATTCTTTATAGTTATAATGTCATCGTGTTATATATTTTTAGTCAAACTGTAACTACGTCATTTTGTTAGTATTGGCTTAGTTCAATCACCCCAACTTACCCCTAATAGGAAAAGTTGTCGTCTCAAGGCGCTAGTAGTAGGTTAGTTACCTTAAATATTTCAGAGGGCTTGAAATATATGGGGTATTATTTATAGAAATGTCGTGTTAGATTGTTCAGTTAGATTCATTATAAATTACCAAATTTTTTACCAAGAAATTAGGTAATCTATATCTATATAAATAAAAATGAATTGCTGTTCGTTAGTCTGCTTAAAACTTGAGAACGGCTGAACCGATTTGGATAATTTTGGTCTTGAAATGTTTGTCGTAGTCCAGGGAAGGTTTAAACGGTGAGAAAATATGGGAAAAGGAACGGGAACGGGCGAAACGAAGTTCGCCGGGTCAGCTAGTTTATAATAAAAGTTTTAGATAATTCTGCTAATACGAAAACTGATGGTACAAATTCACATATTGGCTATCCATGAATTATTATTTAATTTTATTTTATTTGTTAAAAAAATAAGTAAATATTAATAAAAAATATTTAAACAGGCAAACTAGTTATCTTGATCTATAAACAGCACCAATCTCACTGATCTTTGACGTTTCTGGCTCACTTGATGATTATATCAAGTAGGATAAGAAGCGATTTAGGCTACGAGGAAAGATTGTACTTGAAAGAGATTTGCAAAATCGCCATAATGATTCACGAATGAGAGCGTCTATTCTAACACAAAGATCTCCTTGTCACCCGTGAAGTATTAAGCACAATCAAGCATCTAGAACTCAAATCTGCTTTAGCCACGAAATAAGGTCATTAACCGGAACGGCCGTCTGGTAAGCGTCTACGGCTTTTCTCTACCACGACAGTAACAATTTTCGTAACCAAACATTATGATTCATTTCCATCGACTTTCCGGCACCGGTAACTATCCAAATTGATGGGTAAAAAACGTAATGAACGTCGGGTTATTCGATGCAGTCGTGTCGATCCGGTCGGATGGGCGACGAGCAGTGGGTGTCAGTAATGGGCAACAATCGATATGTTTACTAAGCATTAGGCCGAGCGATTTATGTACGATGCTTGTATCGATAAGACAAATACACGTGTGCCTTTGTGGCATCGGTCTGAATAAGCAATTTACTGAAAAATAGGTTTGAAAACAATATTCCTAAAAGAAGTTATTTTTTAGATTTGACAAACATTGGCTGCCTGACTCATATTACTCCACCGGACAAGGAAGGAAAAGTTCAATAGAGAATGAGAGTTTATAGAAAAACTAACACTAAAAAGTCTACTAAAATTCTAGATCTGTGATAAAAATCTATCTAAAAATTTATCTGACTTAGCTCAATAGAAGTAGAAGTCATGCCTAGTAGGATGGAATTCGTGCCTCATAGACACACAGCCACTGCTTGGCCATCACCACTTCATATGCAACCGTAACTGCCTAACAAAATTTACTGTACTATCGCAACATGAAAAATAATTTTCGGCTTCCATACAAACTCGGATCAGCTGATCGGTCAACTTGTATGGGAGGTCAAAAATTATTTTTCTTATTTCAGTATATGTTTCTTGAGAAAAGCTGTTTAGTATCACGGATGAAATCTACTTTTAAAATAGTTTCTTAACTTTTTTAGACCCTGCGTACATTATAATTCGGTAAAAGCGTTACATTTTTTTTTAAAACGGTCTCTACCCGAATTCCTAAAGGTGCCATCCGTTACACTTGAAGTGCATCAGATTATACCTACTGAAACGCATTTTACTGAACTTTTAACTCAAGAATTGAAGTTGAGTTATGAAACGAAGGCTGCACCTCTGACACGGCCGTGTTATCTTTCTTAAACGATGAGGGGTTAATGGTGTGACCCGGGTTGCAGTGATTCAATCATCGATGTTTATTTTATGGCTAATAAGTACTTGAAGATTAATATGCTGTTACTATGCTCAAAGAGAAGCCGGCATCCTGGAAAGTTTTTGAAGAAATTGAGCAAATAATCGTAATTTGAAGAAATTATAAGTAAAGTAGTATAGTAGATTGCCGGGAACACGCGGCTATCTACTATAGAATAGGATCACTCGAAGTCTTCCCGTGCATGGATGTCGTAGAAGGCGACTTAGGAAACACAAGTTAAACAAAGCTTATAAACATCAATGAGACCTCTCCAACCCGTCTGGGCAGCGTGGAGAGCGTAGGCTGAATCCTCTGACTGCTCTGGCTAATATATGGCTCTGGTAGTACAGAGAAGGTCGTGCTTCTGCAGTGGAGACTAAAAAGACCTTGATAATGATAAGTAACTAAAGTAAGTAGGTAATTTAACTATCGACTTAACAACTGTAATAGATTCCTCTAGTACCACGGTCACAGATGTCACGGAATTCCAGTCCATATATTATTATTTCTCCAACTTCATCAGGCAGGATGGTACCATTAAGCTGATAGTGTATTAAACTTTCTTACTTTTTGCCAAAGTAAATAGCGAAAGTGACGTGACGAGTTGCGAAAATGACGAGCTGCTAAAGTGACCTTTTGCGAAAGTGACATTCTGCGAAACAGACCAATTTTCGGTCGATGACCATTGCGAAAGTGACGAATAGCGTAACAACCATTTCATTCATGAACACCTACTACTGAACATAGGCTTTCTACGACGCAACCAATTTCGGCATTTTGCTATTCTTATCCTGATGTTATCCGAGACTTAGACAATATCGTCTCGAAGCTTCTGCTTTCATATATTATTCAGTTTACAATATTAATAAGCTGCTTATGCAGTCAAAGTGCAAGTTTCAGCAGCGATGTACCTTGGCCGGTTGCCAGCGAGTTAAGTGCTATATATTGATTGATGGATAATGAGTATAATGACTAAGCTGGTTAGTAAGACGGATTAAAAATAAGAAAGTCAAGGAAAAGCTTAGCGGAATAGAATTGTTCAGTATCACGGAGCGGATTTATCTTAATTATTGCAAAGACATCATGCCTTTGCATTCTAAATCTACATACTCAAACAAATATCTATATTTTATTTCCTATGAGAAACGAAAATCCACGGAATTTCTAATTACACAACTTGTCTCTATATGTTCTTGGCCATGGTTTCAATTATTTATTGCATATTTTATTAAGTTTCAATGTTTACTTCGTTTGACCATATAGGATTCTGTTTTTTTTTCTCAAAACTATTGTTTTCAATTAGGATTTCCATAAAAATACTCTATAAAATCAAACGACATCATTAAATCTTGCTAATGTTCGCCGTGTTATTCTACTGCATGAGCTAAATATTTAATTCAGAACAATTTAAGAAATAGAGACCTTATTTAAAATACTCAGCCAATTTATTTTGCATCTTATACCAATTCAGACCATAAAAGAATCCAATTGAATGGTAAAAAATTAACTCTTTTCAAAAATAGAATGGCATCTTTATTTCAACCACAATGAACAGCGTAACGATCGCGTAGGATGTTAAATTACCGCGTTCGATAGGATCAATAATCGATTTCGATTCGATTACGACTCGATAGTGACGCTAATTGATGGCCGTAGCGTCGAGTGCTCTTAATTAATTTAACGCTCGCATTCGGACGTCCGCGCGTGACTCATAAACTTCGGTGTAAAGTCGATTCTGAAATACAACTTGACTTAAAATACACATAATTTTAAATCAGCATAAAATACGTACATCGTTAGATGAAATTACTTGATAGTTCAGTGTCGTCTGGGGCCTGCGGGTAAGACGACCATACATACATACACACTATCACGTCTTTATCCCTAATGGGATAGACAGAGCATTTTGGGTCTTGCGGCTCTAAGCAGAACGAGCCCGGGGCCGCAAGACTCATGTACGAGCCATGCTCGCACATTTAGGCTGCACGCGGCTGCATACTATATAGGTCGCGTGTCAGCTGTTTTTACTTTACATTTTAAATCTAATAATAACAATCAAATGAGACACTATCGAGCAGCGATCGAGAAAGGACTCGTCACACCCAACAACATGTACCTAACTTATCAACAATAAATCAGTTTCTGCGTGACGTGGTCTTGTGTCTCCATACCATCATAATCAACATCAACATCTCTTCGTGTATGGCGTAGGCCTAGGTGAAAACCGAAGCCTGCGCCGTACTACTCAAATGCCACTTTTAGCGTGATGGTGGAAAAAGATATCAAAATAGTGGTGGATTGCTAGCCGCATCGCCTATTAACATGATTTTCATTTTTGCTCATTCCTCAGATCAGCATCTACGATCTACGCGGGAAGAGAAGCAGCGAGTACATTCTAAGTTTTTTCTTTAAACGACCAATACAAAAAAAAAACTACTAATAAAAATATATACGATAAATATAAAACGATGAATACTTAAATTCGAAATAAAAATACTGATAGGAAAGCGTGTTATCACAACAATTAGTTATCTTTGAAAGCCATTGAGATATTTTACGAGACTGACTTTGCCTAAATATATCATAAAATCAGCTTGAGAATACATAAATCATTGTAGATATATTTATCGGTAACATGTCGTACATTTGCCACGACGCCTATAACTCAGTTAACAATCAATGCGGGTGGAAAATTATATTACAGTAGGTATATGAACTAGGAGAAAACATGTGTACACCAGCTTTTTACAGAAACAGATACATTATCACGTCTTTAGCTCTAACGGGGCAGACAGAACCCAGGGCCGTAAGACATTTAGCGTAAATGGCGTGAAGATAGAAAAAGGGAATTAAATAGTGATAGTTTGCTAGCATCATCGCCTATTATTATGATTCAGCTTGTCGCCCATTTCCTCGATCGGTTTTTACGATCTGCTCGGAAAGTGAAGTAACTGGTACAGTCTACTTTTTTTTCTCCCAAACCAGCTTTTTATAGAAATAAATAACATTATTATAAGTATTGATAATAATTTACTTCGAGAAATTAAAATAACATTTAAAATTGTTCCGAAATCATCCCATTTTGTAGACAAACTCAGATTTCCGAGAAAAAGGTTTTAGTTTCACTTCATCAGCGTCGTACAAGTAGTGATAAGTGATATGATGGGTGAAGTGAAGTAGATTTTAGAATCGAATCGTCGACAATCAAGTGTCGGAGCGGTAATTTAATGTAAGCCTTTCTATCGGATTGCCAACAGTTTAATCACTTGTTACTTAAACTAATGTTTCCGTTGACAATTAAAATCAATTATTTTCGTACGTAACTATAAAACTCTCCAATCATGATTCAATTAATAAATATTGTGTGGTTATAGTCGGTAATATTAAATTCCATATAAAGGCCGCATCTATATTGAATTTAATTTTACTGACTGTTGATGGCTTTAGGAGTATGTTGTTTCAAGATAGATTATGAGAATTCAGGTGCTTACATAAAATATTATTTTTTGTGGTCAATGTCATTTATCATATTTATAATATTTGACATTAAGAAAAAATTTATTTATTATTTTTAAGACAGAGAATTTGTTTTTTTTTTTTCGAACGAAAATGGTACGATAAAGTTCAAATTTAAAAGCATAGTATTGCTTTCGTTGCTTATCGCAGTTATCGCTAAATCGAGAGTTTTTCTATGGAAAACGTTCCCATATAAACTGGTAGTCTCTCTCTCTCTCATCTCGGCGTATTCCCAGTTGCATCAGCAGCTGGAAAGCTGTAAGGCTATAGCTGAAAATCAGCGCATTGCTCTTTGAACACTATTTTCGCTGAGCCAACGACCTTTTTGTGTTGCTGCAGCATACATAAACACATGGCATCGCCAAAAAAACCTGTAAGTACCTACGTAACAAAGCCATTCATATATTTTTTGTGTGTAAGTGTGTATGTGCAGTTTACACAAATAAACGATTTATCTACCTATCTATCTAATGCTATGATCTGGGTCTACTTTCCGGCTTTTTCTTTTCCAATCCAAGGTCTTGAAAATCCTTGGTTAAGTAAGAGTAAGACTATTAGCACCGCAAACCTTGACGTACCCATATAAACTGGCAGTCAGCGCTTAGAAAAAAATTTGATTCTTTATCTTCAAACTTTGTCACACCAATTTGTACTGGGTCTTTACAAAATTGGTTTGTTGATTATCAGAGACTACGAATAAAAGGCTTTTAAGATGATAGATAGATCAAAACAACTATTTTCATCCTTAAAGCTACTGGTATTTAAAATCAACAATTCCATTTATAATTGTACGTATCTTGTTAACTACAGTTTAATCGATTGGTAAGATTTATCGGATAGTTTTCGAAAGTTAAAGGATGATAGAGTGTGACCATTAGTTCACTAATTAACCTCATTCGAGTTCGGCTGATTAATCGATGATTTAATTCGTAAGATTTATCAGGGGAAAGCAGAGCGCGGGCTATATTGTCAAGATACTATCGCCATTGTTTGATCGATGCGTGGAGATTGTTATCCATATATGTATGATATGTATATGGAATCAATCTACCATAGATAAAATTGTCATTGAATCGAAATAAAAAATAAACATGAGTTTGAACATGCAACAGTTTCTAAATGCTGGGATAGAAATCAATCAATGACAGAATAGTCACGCGAAACCAGAGATAATGAATCTAGGTCTGGAGACCTTTTTATGTTAACTCACATGTTTATTTTCTACTATGCCAGTCACACTCTACTCATCTGCAGACCATATTATTGTGAATTTGTATAATCTGCTAGTAAAAAGTAATAAATCGACACAGGTTTCTGTGTGATAGCCTTCTAGGCTATCACATCGTTTATTTAGAAGTTAACAGAACTCGCAAGTCTCGTTCGCCTATACTCTAACCATTGATTTAAACCCTTTTCAGGACACTTACTATCGTCTATTATACATTCAACGAATATGAACGGGTTTGTAGGTTAGCTAATAAAAATTCTTACTGGATGCCAATTGGCTTAAGATATCAAGAAAATAAAATATTAAATATATGCCTGCTACCTAACTTTTTTTAAAGACATCCTAGTTATAGAAATCTAGGTAATAACATCCAATCCCCTTTTTTGCTTGAGTAAGGATGACATAATTTTTTTTTTAAACCTACTCATAAATAGAAAGCTAAAATAGCTTTGATTATACACCTAACAACTAACTATATATTCATAAATATTTTTTATTAAAAAAAAGTAGGTATACATGCAGATAGGCAGTTTTCACTTTTATCGTAACTTCCTTCCTGATTGCGGTGAGTACCTACCTAATAAAGCAAGACGTAACATTGGCAAAACGTGGAAGTCATCAATTTTAACAGAAACGCCTTTTCTAATAAAATTTTAATGGGTACATAATTATTTTAAACCGCAAACATAAACTTTCTGCAAATGGAACTCGCGAAATTTTGTCTAATAGAGGAAACAAAACGACAAAAATAAATCAACATTAACTTTTAATGTGATATCGAGTGATTCGATTAAATCGTGATCGGAATAGAATCAATTAACTTCCAATCGATCTTATCGCATTGTATATAAACGAGTTGTGACAGTATGCTTCTATTTAAATGTTGTAATTAAACATGACAGTTATGCCGTTGGAATTATAAACTACGCGATTAAATAAAATTATCGGATAGCATATACCTACCAAAGTTAGAATAGGTAGCTGTTGCAGTCTTAATCTAACTTATGCTATGTATACCAGGGTTACTTTTTAAACACTGGCAATGTTTATGAAGCAAGTTTAGTCCATGATACTGAACTACTTTCCATAAAAACAATTATCGAATAACTAAAAAAAAATTTCGGTTTCCCATACAAATCGACGCTCAGCCAAATGGATTTAGTATGGGAGAACGAAAATTTTTATATCGATATTTGATAATTGTTTTTATGGAAAGTAGTTCAGTATCACGGACTGAACTTGCTCCAAAAACGTTGCCGGTGTTTACAAGTAACCCTGTATTGTTCATTCATTCATTTGCGCTAAGTCAACTTTCTCAGCACTACCTGTTCGTATTGATCGACTATTTCCAAGTAGTGTAAAAGTCTACCATTAACCTTAATTTTGTAATAAATTTAAATAAATTAATAACAATAAGTGACAAACGAAGGTAAATGTAAATATATAGGAAAGTTAAATTTGTAATGTACAAATCGGTTCATTTAATACGATCAGTTTATCGATTAATCGTTTATAATTTCTAATTCAATTAAGGCTGTAAGCGACGCAGATTATACCTCTATTTATTAATAAAGCGTATAGTTTACTAATAAATATTAATATTACATAGAAAGTAGATTATAACTTCGAGGTTAAAATACTAAATATTTATTTATTACTGTTATGCTAGTCGTTCATAGAAGAAAATAAACATGTGAAGGACATCTGTATTTTCTTTATCTTTTCTAGACAACATGACTTAATTTTGAGGATAGGTAGCTTATTATTAATGTCACTATCTGTCCCAATTTTAAAAGAAAATTATACATCAGCGGCTTTTCAATTTAAATGGAACACGACCTATGTTTACAATTTTTCTACCTGTGTCTATTTTAAAAGAAAAAAATCAGTGCCTTCATAATTAAATGATCATTTCTGATTTCCGTTTCCACCTAGTGACCATTCCTATGCACTACGTATTTTCCTTTGTAATTAGTAATTATTATTCAGCAATGGCTACAAATATAATAAAGAAAAACTAAACGGGCAAGTGCGAGTCGGACTAGTACATGAAGGGTTCCGTACCACCTTACAATGTTTTAAAACGCTGAAGAAACACGTTTCTTGTATGACGACTCCCTTTAATAATTATTAACTTTATCTTATTTTTAGTATTTGTTGTTATAGTGGTCATAGTAATACATAATTGATGAAAATTTCAGGTGTCTAGCTATTACGGTTCAAGAGATGGAGCCCTGTGACAGATCGAGTTAAAAACGCTGAAAAAAAACACGTTTTTTGTATGACGACCCCTCTAATTTTCAACTTTTTTTTATTTTTAGTATTTGTTGTTATAGCGGCCACAGTAATACATAATCGGTGAAAAATTCAGGTGTCTAGCTATTACGGTTCAAGAGATAGAATCCTGTGACAGACGGACAGACAGCGGAGTCTCAGTAATAGGGTCCCGTTTGCATCCTTCGGGTACGGAACCCTAAAAACTAAAGAAATATTATACAGTCATTATTATCATAATATGCTTTTGCAAGTCAAAGAGGCGCCTGGAAACCTTCATCTACACATAAAAATAAAAAATAAATTGAAATATCACAGTGCAAAGTGGTCCATGACAGCTACGATGGCAGCCGAAACCTCAGGTTTCCATCACGTCTGACCAGGTCACACGTCTGGCGTCACCTCTACCGAGATCATGCTTAACACGTCCGACGTGGGAAACGTCAGCTCCAATAGAAACGTTGATGATACACGACCTATGACTATAGAGTTAATACTGTGGAGACGACAGTGTAAGGCGCCAGTTCTAACAGTATATATACATTGAGATATCACTGCGTAAAGTAGTCCATAGTAGCCCAAATATCAGGTTCCATCCAGTCTTTACTAGGATGGAACCATTTACATCGATATTATTATCCGACGCGCCCAAACGCTAGCCAGCTTCAAATCTCAAGTAAATCACATTTTGTATCCTTATGAAAGGTAAATCTCCTTCCCTTGTTTCCACTTAGTTTCTTCATTTTGTCCTGTTATATTTTTTTTGTGTAAGTTGTATGTTATTAATTATATTATATAAGTATGTTTAATATATTGACCTCCCCGCACTACCTAATTTCCCATCACTTTTTCTATTTAAGCGTGGTTGCCTGAAATAAATTGTTTAGCTATAACGCCGCCTTTTGTGCATTTCCTAGTTTTTATAATTATGTACTGTATTTTTCTTTTGTGCAATAAAGTTATTGCATTGTATTAATATAATTCTCCATCAGACTATACGCAAATATCGCTATACTATAGTTTTACCATGACTTCTCCAGCAATTTACATCCGCGGGCCCACGCGACCTATGACACGTACAACTTCATAACGCAGTCATAATGATTTCGCTTCGCCGCGTATTTGCGAATATTGCGCTGATGTGATGCAGGAAGTGGAAATATATTTTGATGGCGGTACAAAAGGTTTTCATATTTATTACTTGAGAAATTGATGTTGGTGTATTTATTTGCGGGCTCTAATAATCATGATTTGTAATAATACCGTACTTACAGTCTAGCTTGATCAAAACTAGTGTTAGCCATATAAACAATAGGTGGTAGTTTGTATTGTAAATATCGCTTATGATAAGTATACAACTTATTTTGTAGTTGATTATTTTGTATTATTAATTAATTTTCCTGAATATTATTTATGAGTATGAATTGGTATTTATCATTCAAATATTTTTTAAATTTTTTATTGACCCGATGTTATTACTTATGTATGATTTGTAACATACATCTTATCATGGAGTGGCGAAATTCAAAAAGTTGCTCAATATAAAAAGACTGTCCCAAGATAAAACAAAAATCTGGAGAAGATTTTTTTTCACATCAAAAGCAGTTTTGGTAAGACCGCTTACAAAAGTATTAAGTACATTATTATTGCGAAAAACAATCAAACCATGAAAACCAGCATTCATGTTGAATCCCATGACAATGCAGCTAACAATAACTAACTATACAAAAATAATAACAAATTATACAAAGAGTGTTCAATTACTGACAAACTGTGAACATTTAGAGATACAATCTCACAGTAAAGTTAGATGTTTTTATGAATTATGACACGATCAACGAGTAAATAACAACAAAAGGCTATTAATTTAATTATATTTATTAATGTTTTAAAAAAACTTATCCATTTACTATTTCAATTTTAACATTAAATCTTTAAGACAATAGGTGGTGTATTAGTTATATGATATGTAGGTAAGTACCCATGTATTTAGCAACCCTGATGTAGATTTAAAATAAATTGTGGATAATTAATTTATGTACTGTATGAAACACAAATATTATTTTGCACGCTTTGTCAAGGTAAAATGTGTTTTTTGATACTAAAATATATTATTACGTACCTATATAATTTTATATTAATCTATATTAAAATGCTTTTAAATAATTTAATATAACCTACACTCAACTGCGCAGTGCAGTGTTAAAACTGCAGGTTCACAAAATCTGACTGTACGAGTTTCTGTAACCATAATATCTTTGTATAATTTTATATACCATATAACAGCTATAGCTGTATAGCTGTATATATAGCTATATAGCTGTTTCTATATAGAAACGATAAATTTAATTTTAACTAAATCTATAGGTATTACTAATGACAATCCCTTAAATCACTGCTTGTATAACGAAATTTAACACGCAATATAACAGCTTTAATATGACCATAAATCAGCATGTTACAGTACGTCATGGACTTTGTAATGTAATAGAGGTTTTAAGGTTTGATTGATGGTAGCCGAGGCCCCCGCCTCGAGAGCCTTCGCGAAGGCTCTCGGTGGGGGTTTAAAAATAAACTTTTCCACGAGAAAAAATTGAGGTTAAGGCCAGATTAAGAGTTTGATGTGAATTATTATTTTATTCTTTCAAAACATATTTATTGACTTGATTCACATTAACTTAAACATCTATTTCAAATAAAACTAAACCATTTTAAAAATTTAGTTTTCAATAATAAGATCTGGTCAAATTTAAATAAAAAAAAAAATATATCTACCTGTGTAAAATATAAATATGAGTTTTTGTTTTTATTATTAAGTTTGTCATTTGCCAGTCATGCCAAAAATACTTACAGTAAAAACAAACTGTTACGTCATACCTATAATAATTCAGTTACATTGTATTAACCATTTATTTCTAATTTAAGCTTTTTTAAAAACAAATAAGTGCTAATAATATCTCAGGAAATGAAAATACCGAAGTTACGGGAAACACTCTGTGAATCCTTGTCCGATTGCTTCAACTGCCATTTGCAACTGACAGTGACGGACAGACGTCATTAGCTGCCTTTCAAATAACTGTGAGAAAAAGTCGGTGAAAGTCCGAAATACTGATAATAAATACCTACACTTAAAACGTCTCAATTGATCTAGCACTCCAAATTCTAAGGTGTGATGCTCACTGGGAAATTAATGTATTCTAGACTCACATGCGTTATGATTATGAGTGTTTCTTACCAGGACTTAATGAAGGTAGTAATAAATGGGTTATGTCAATGACTTATGTGTATTGTAAGTACGAGTACCTACTGTACTAGACATGGGTAATCTTGACTCCGAGGAGTGATTCGGCTCACCGAATCTTACTCCGCATCCGGTACCGACTCATCTTAATGATTTCTACTCCCTTATCGGCTCCAGATCCGAGGTCCGCTAAGTTTCGCTATTGAATCTACAGAATACAGATGTCCTTTCTGGTACCGGTTTCAATACAGAATAATATTGACTCCCGACTCCCGATTCCTCCCAAGACGCGGTGGAACTGAAACGCGGCTTGCGGCTCGCGACCCGACATACGCCGATTCCCTGCGGGACTAAGATCGGTGCGGACTCAATAACTCGCTGGAGCCGATAACGATTACCGGGATTCAGTACGGGTATCGGCTCCTGTTGATGAATCGGCTCATTTAAATATTCTATACTGTACATCTGCCTACATATGTATTACATATATGATGTAGAGTACTTACAAGTCCATATATCAACGAGCGCTTTTAAATTTGCAATTTTCCGTTACATCGTAATTCTAATCTATTCTAGTCAGCCGTTTCAGACTACACTTCGTGAGTAAAAAATGTATATATATGTAAGTTATTTTTGTAAATTATAAATTTATCGAATGAATCAGACTATTTTTACAAATTTCCGTTTTTTTTTTAATCTAAATATTTTCAGTTAATTTAGGTATATTTTCTTATTTGCGGCCTTTAAAACAAATAAAAATTTATCATGTTTAAATTTCACAGCTAGCTTTAAGTGGTCGAAAGTTCCTTGGATATGCACTTTTGATGATAAAATCATTATTAGTTTATTATACGAGTCATACCCTTATTATCATCAGTTATATTTAATGTTTAATTTTCATACTATCGTTTTCATCTGTATCTTTAACTATTCTAAATAGGAATTCTAGACATGAATAGATTATAAAATGTAAATTCCTTTGCTAAAGGTGTTTTTTTAAAGAATTGGGATTGTGATCCAGCTACCCTGTAGAGTCCCCGATTCTGTAGTCTCTTCAAAGTCAACATTTTTATTTAAATTTAGAATAAATATATCGCACTTAAAGAAGGTCATTATTTAAAAAAAAATTGTCTAAATTTTACAAACTACTAGCGTTACTTTTCTTAAACATCGTAGGTACTGAAATCCTATTCATGTATTTTTCATTTCCTTTCCTAATCATATAAACCTCTAAAAGCAAGGTAGATAAAAATCGTTAATATCAGTAGCAGTTGTAAAAGCTATCCTTGTTAATCATTTTTCAATGTACCTACCTACAGTTAGTAGCTGTTTTTTTTTAAATTGTAATATAGAGTAAACCTCACAAAGATATAGATATTTTGACGAAGAAAAAAATCATCCCTCTAAAACGAACCTCTCTGTATAGGAATGTTCTAAACTTCAAACGAAAGCCAAAATTGTAGACCAGTCTTTACGAATCGGTCGAAACAATCGGAATAGATTAACGATTGCCGCACCAACTACTGTGTTATCGCGAATTAAATGCCAGCTATTAATTTGCATGGCCGCGGGGTACGTGGGAATGCTCTCCTGACGATACACTTTACTCCCACGGTATCAAAAATAGCTTCAGCTTTCTACATACCCACCAGTGAGAAGTTAGTGTTGGTATGGACGTACCTGGAAAAATAAAGGATTTGATTAGTATTTCTAAAGAAACACGTTTCTTGTATGACGACCTCCTTTAATTTTTAACGTTGTCCTATTTTTAGTATTTGTTGTTATAGTGGTCATAGTAATACATAATTGGTGAAAATTTCAAGTATCTAGGTAATGCCATTATAAAGATCTAGTTAAAAACGCTGAAAAAAAACACGTTTCTTGTATGACGACCCCCTTTAGTTTTTAACTTTTTTTATTTTTAGTATATGTTAATATAGCGGCCACAATAATACATTATCGGTGAAAATTTCAAGTGTCTAGCTATTACAGTTCAAGAGATAGAGCAGACAGACGGACAGACAGCGGAGTCTCAGTAATAGGGTCCCGTTTGCACCCTTTGGGTACGGCACCCTAAAAAAAAGAGCAAGCAAAAATTAAAAATTTTACTAATGCGAGTTTTTTGAGAATTCGTTACAGGTCTTGAGATTTTCTTGTGGCTCATTACTATTATCATGATTTCATTTATAAGTGCAATATACTACGATATGAATTAGCGAATGCATCTCAAAACGGGTCTTGTACAATAAATAACCTACTAAGCCGTGTACAGACTATTGCTAAAATAATGTACAATCACGCAAAGCAATATATAAGATTTCGTGATGCATTGTTTATGAATGGACATTTGCATGCGTTCATTTAAGGATTTTAGAATCTTTACGGTTACAAATATGGGCACTATTGAAGGGCTATATGAACGCTAGTGCTGTCTTGGTTTAAGAAAAAACGCTGTAATTGCCGCAGTGTATTAAATAAATCTTCGACTAGCACAAGATCTATTATCTAATGAAGCCTAAAACCCGTAATTTTGTCATTCGTTGGATTTTCATAGCAAAAACTATTTTTCCATCGTAAGTTCTGTTATAAAGTGACAACATAAAAACATGGCAACAAAGAAGAGAGGGAGGGGCAGACCGCCTACGAAGTGGATGGCAAAAGGCCGAAAAGATATGAAGCAGCTAGGCCTAAACAGCGACAGTGCCGGTGATCGTGGCAAGTGGCGCTGCATGATTAAAAAAGCCGACCCCGTGTAACGGGAATGAGCGAGGACAAAGAAGAAGAAGATCTGTTACAAGGTGTCTTCTAAATATTTCTTTTTATTTTATATCTTTGTAGCCTATTAAGTGTCCTACTGTTGGGCAAAGACCTCTTACTGCTTTCACAGATCTTGATTTTGGGTAGCATGATTATGCACTTAAGTAGGTGTTAAAACAGCGAAGTTGAAGTAGGAGTGGGCCGCACATATCTGTCGTATGAAACCAGAGAGGTGGGCAAGAAGGCTACGATATAGATTCCAGAAGGGCGTAGAAGACAAGGAAAGCCAAGGAGGAAATGGCGATATGACATCGAACTCTATCTGCAAATTGCCCAATATTTCTTTTAATTTTTTGGTTAAAACTAGAGTGAGACACATTACTAATATGCGATAAACGGGTAACTCAGGAAGTTAGCTACTGGCCGACATATCTGGTAGGGCGAATGTGATTGGCGACGCTTAGACGAAGAAGTCCCGAGCCGCATTGCTTTTTAATTCTTTTTATGGATAAAAAAAATCAAATGTGCCAGTCTGTTCGTGGTCTTAGATCGTTCTGCTTGCACTGGATCGGGTAATCAGCGACTTGGCAATGAGCTGTCTCGGTGGCTGCTCGCTCACAGCAAAACGGTACCACACCGTCGTGCTCTGAAACCCACGCGAAAATCGACAAAAAACGCGCAAAAGCCGATGACCGGGCGCTTAGGACGTAAAAACCGAAAGTTTTTCCGAAAATGACACTTTTATAGAAAAAATATATTTTAAATTAGTTTAGATGACGCAAAAGTATAGATTTTGATTTCATAGTCCTGTTTTTTTTAACAGAAAATAAATCGGCGCGAATTCAAGGTTTGCGAGCGAGCGAGAGCTTAGCATCCTAGATGTCAAATCAAAGAACAAAATCTTTAACACTGAACTGCGCTTCCGAACAGGAATCAAGGATGTAGCTTTGAAGGCCGCAAGGTTGAAATTGGACTAGGCTGGTCACACATACCTACCGTAGGCCAAATTATTTCTAGGCAAAGGTCACCCCTTGCCGGATCCCTACCATAATACCAAGAACGCGTTGGCGCGATGATAAATTTAATAGCGTATGGAAGGAGATAACGCAAGACCGGACTGAATGGAAGAAGTGGAGGGAGGCCTTTGCCCAGCAGTGGGACACATGATGGCTTATATTATTATTATAAATTATATCGAAATTACTGAAGTAGGTATATGTACTTGTACGTACTTTTCTTATTAAAAGTACGTGAGATAAATTTATGATGAATATTATTTATTTTAGGTCAAAAGGATGGCTCAAGAGAGGGAGACATGGAAACTACTCCACCGACAAGAACGTAGTTCTTAAATTATAGATAGATACATTATTTATTGACGTAGTGTAGTCGAGTAGTCGGCATTGGATGACATCATAAGATGAAAACCCTTTTTAATATGCCATAAAGCAGGCATACACTCGACAAAACTTTTACAACTTACTTTCAATAAGTTATATAAGTGTAAATTACTTTAAGCTGACCTTTACGTCTTTGTAGTTCACACAAGTGTACAGAAGTTCTGTAGAATAATTGCTCACGATCGACTGTAGATTACAAAGCACAAAGGCGTGAAACGGTAATACAGATTATACAGAACAAGATAAACTCAGCCAAACCCAATATTCGCTCACTTAGAAATTGTTGAAATATGGAAGACCATTTCCAACTCGTAACAGGTCGAGTCGAGGGAGAGGCTGCAGTCATTGATATAGAAATCTCTAGATACGTCTTGGTAGGTATCATATTGTAAATATGTCCACTTATGCACAAAATAAACCGGTCAAGTGGGAGTTAAACTCGCGTGAAGATGGTTACGTACTTCTCATATGCTTTATTGGTTTCGGAGATAAGGGAGTAGGTTTCATATGATATGTCATACGATAAAGTTACACAACTATTTTTTGAAATGTCAGACTTACCCCCTATATTTCAAAATTCATTAACTTACGTTATCGTCACTGACCTGCATATGTATATCAAATTTTAACTCAAGTATTCCAGTAGTTTCGTAGCAAATTGGCTGTGATAGACGGACAGACACGCAAGTGAGTGATCCTATAAGGGTTCCGTTTTTACCTTTTAGTACGGAACCCTTAAAATACATTAAGGGTTGGATCTCATCTATCAGCACGAAACAGCACTTTCCTATGCTGCTATCCTTTTTTGTCGCTCAGAAGCGTCATTTGATAGAGCGAGAGAGAGCGACGGAACGCTTCAGCACCGGCCGTGCTGCAGCGTTCCGTTGCTTTCTCTCGCTCTAGCAATTTACTGTTCTGAGCGACAGAAACGGATAGCAGTGATGCTGCTATCCGTTTCTGTCCGCAGCAGCAAGAAAGATGAGATCCTACCCTTAAAAACGTTGAAATAAATCGCCACAGGTAAAATAGCAACCACATATTACTATTATGAGCTGCCGAGCTTTTAAATCACTGCTAAATATCCGTCTCGTCATGATTTATTTTAGGTATCCGCATTCAAAGCGTTTGAATTTCTCCATTTACTACCCACTATTTAATACTGTGGACATCTTTATACCTTTGACATTTGATTGAGACCAAACATAGTTGCATTACATTCTACGACATTTCAGCTTAGAGTTTAACGGTAAGGCATCTTGAGAAAATATCATTGACCATAACACAAGATATCGATGCATAGATTCACAATCGATAAGCGGAAATATCTCTATCGAGTTGTAGAATGCAAACGAAATAGTCGATTGTATGATATAGAGCCTATTGTTTGGAAACTAGGCGGCATATGGAATCGGTAAGCATTTGGACAAAAACTACATGCATTCGAGCGTTAGTGAGTCGCTCTGTACAAGAGTAGGCGTTATAGATTATCTCTGGGAACAAGTTCTGTAGAGTAGAGACTGCCATAAATCATTTCAAAGAAAACTAAGACATCATTTAAAATTTTGCTGCTACCAAGTCCTAGATAACCCTTCAAAGTATTTTATGAACTACTGTTTACAGTTTAAGGTGAGAACGTTAAGCTTTACTACGCACATTTGCGAAAAACGGCCACTTTTGGCAAATGTGCGTACCAAAGCTTAACGTTCTCATGATAAACTGTAAACAGTAGTTTATAAAATACTTTGAAGGGTTATCTAGAACATGGTAGTAGCGAAATTTAAAATAATGTCTTCTTTGAAATGATTTATTTTAAATGGGGGCAGCACTGGACCCCGGAAAATTTAGGTACGGCCTTAAATCCACTAGAAGACAACAAGTCAATCAGTTTTTCTGCATTAATAAATCTAAAATCATGTAGAAAATGAATATTATCAACAAGTGACACTATTTTGTGACGTTTTATTCTCATAACAATACCAAATAATTTATTTTTGACCCAGTCCCCAGTACTCAATTATACGAAACGCGCTTCGATTTCGAGTTTTGCCAAAAAATTGCAACATCTCTAAAATTGTAGCCTGAATTAAAATTCCATTACTGAAAAATGTAGATAATTTCTAGAACCAATTCATTGCTAGTTTAAATAAATCTAAGTACCTATTTTCAGCGAAACAAATCCACAATTCACGGTACAAGAGAAAGAAAGATGGAAGGAACGCCCGATTGTTAATCTTTTTATTTTTGAGGCGAAAGCGTAAAACAATTATCTGACAGTTGACGGGCGTGGCGAGCTCCTTTTTAAGACAAATTAATCTGTCCCGAAATAACTCTAGGAAAAAATATATCTAAGCCATCTTCTGACTGTTGATATTTTTTGATTGGGGCGAAATTATAATTGAGGATTTAAAGAGAGAGAAGAGATAAATAGATAGAAAGATAAAAGATAAAAAAAAATTTAATATACAGTACAGTCAATGAAAATCAAATACATTCTTAGCCTAATTACTACTAAACAATAATTTTATTGTTTGAAAAAAGTAACGTCGTCAGTATTATTTATTCTGTGGTAACGTTTAGGTTTTTAGTAGCCGAAAGGTTATTTTTACTAACAATATTTGTGGAGGTCGGTGGCCCGGTGGGCGTATGCATTATTAGCGCTTTCGCAAGTTAAGTGACACTGGGCGTGGACTGAAATTGGATGGGTGACCACAAGTGGCATAAAAAGTTCTCGAGCTCCTCCGTGCTTCGGAAGGCATGTTAAGCCTGTGCTCCCAGCTTTCATCATGTATGGCAATTGTCAAGCTATGTCAGAAGCCTATAAGCCAGTTTGAAAAATGTGACACTTGACTTTGTGTTGGCCACTTACACACACGAAAAACGAAATGAAAATTAACAATATTTTTATCTGTCTCACGAGTTCTATTACTGTGCCATGAAAACATTGTATGATTTGCAAAGATTAATGAATCGTGACAAAAATAGTTTGACTAATGTTCAGAAGATATAAATTAATATATACAATCACGCGAAATTTGGGTGTAGGTTAGGTACTCATATATGTAGGTACGTTACCGTTAGATGTAAAATTGTTAATTACTTAATTCACACATGCAAAAACCTCACTTTGTTCAGTGAAATAAATAACTGGTTAAGTTTATGATATGTATTTTTTAACGTTGAACTATGAATCCATGTCCTTCCATGCTGTACTGGAAGAAAAGAAAAAACTTAGAATGTACCAGCTGCTTCTCTTCCTACGCAGTTAATAGTCCGATGCAGCTTGCTAGCTGGGTTGCTCCCATCACTTTTTTGATTCCTTTTCCACCTTCTCGCCCACCATCACGCTAAAAGTGGCCTTTGGATCTTGCATCTCTGGGCTCTGTCCGCTTAGAGCCGCAAAATCTGAAATGCTCTGTCTGCCTTGTTAAGGAAAAAGACGTGATAATGTATGTAAATGATGAATTTCTGGAACATCCTCAAACTTTCTCTGTTCGTTCTATATAATTTTATTCCTGTCTGAACACCCCGATTTCCATCTCAGAATCAATTTTCACTGAGACACTAAAACCTATTTGGAAAAATTAGTGTGGTCAGAATTTTTGCTACCAATTTCCTAGTACATAAAACACAACAGGTCACAGGAAGTCTACCCGAGTCGTGTCGTGAGTACAGTTAGCTAGAAGCTAGAAGTAAGCGCCTATCGCCAAAGACGAAGGAACCATGTCGATTCATTAGCCGATGATCTGAATAGAGTGATTGAGGAAAAAGCGCGGATCTCCCGGCGGCGTATGCAACATAGTGGCACGGCGCGCGCCCTGCTGCGTTTGGTTCTAGGGCTGACGCCAAAGTCAAAACTTCATTATATTGCATTTTTTTTTCCAAACTTTTTTACAAATGTAATAGGCGGACTTAAAGGACCTCAGGACTCCAGTCTTCCTGTGGATGTCGTACGCGACGCGATGTAGGAAACAAGAAAAACAAAGCTAATAAACATCAATGAGACCTATCCAACTCGTCCAGCGTGGAGAGTGTATGCCAAATTCTCTGACTGCTTTGGCTAAATTATGACTCTGGTAGTACAGAGAGGGTCGTGCTTCTGCAGTGGAGCCTAAAAAGACCTGATGACGAAAACCATATGCTTTTTCTAACAGTCAACCTACTGGTGGTGTATTGCATTGTTTGTTACGCAGGTTTGTTATTATTTAATCTTAATATTGGGGAAATGGCGCTGAAACTGTTCCGGCACATGCAATATTGTGAATGTCCCCTCAACAAATCGTGCTTGTTCTGCCAATCTCAACGTCTTTTCGACATTTTGGGTTTTTTTTAGTATAATCAGTGTATGTATGATTCACATCGGGTAAATGTATAAATGTATAATAACTGAAGTATTTTTTCTTCAAAATGACTAACATTGCTGATATAAACATTAGGTAAAATATAAACTACCATGTACTAGCAAATACTGGCTAGGAATGGCAAAATCTCATAGTCTTTTATAATATCACGTGACATAACATTACACATATGTTTAGTAAATTACTTATTTCAGGAATTTTACAACACGAACGTGGCTAGTTTGAATAATGTAGTATTAACTAGCTGGAGCATGAATTAGTTAACAAATGTCGCTTTTGACTTAAATATCAGTTTGGCTTGCGTCCAAATGCTTGCAATATTGAGTACTCTAAACATGTCCGGGTTTTATAGCTGCAAATCGAGTAATTTATTCATTAGACGATATAAAAGTGATTCTACTTATATTAAACATTATACATATATAGGTAATTCACATTTTTACTGATATTACTTAACCTATCCCTAAGTTGTTGGTAAAGTTACGAAAAATAAGTTTTTTCCCTTTTTCAACCATGCGGCCGGCCTTTTGTCCAAGGGTCCTGAGTGTCCTAAACTTTATGAAGATTACTAGCTGTGCCCGCGACTTCGTTCGCGTGGTTCTCGGAATGTTATATAGCCTAAAGCCTTCCTCTATAAATGGACTACCCAACAAAAAAGAATTTTTCAAATCGGACCATTAGTTCCTGAGATTAGCGCGTTTAAACAAACAAACAAACAAACAAACAAACAAACAAACAAACAAACAAACAAACAAACAAACAAACAAACAAACAAACAAACAAACAAACAAACAAACAAACTCTTCCGCTTTATAATATTAGTATAGATGAAGTACTCTTAACCTACAACATATTTATTTGAATAAAGATTAATATTATTATGTTGATACAACTTAAACAAATTATTTCGACCAAATTAGGTACATATTTTTTGTGTATCTTGAACCGTTTTCACGGCGCACGCAACGGAAGGCTTCAAAGATGAAATAATTTCTCCCGTTTTTTACACATTTACCACTATATCTTTGCTCCTATTCGTCGTAGCGTGATGTTATATAGCCTATAGCCTTCCTCGATAACTGGACTATCCAACACAAAAAGAATTATTCAATTCGAACCAGTAGTTTCGGAGATTAGCGCGTTCAAACAAACAAACAAACAAACAAACAAACAAACAAACAAACAAACAAACAAACAAACAAACAAACAAACAAACAAACAAACAAACAAACAAACAAACAAACAAACAAACTCTTCAGCTTTATAATATTAGTATAGATGAAACCTTAACAAAAATCGATTACCTCATTTATCATCGTTGTCAAAAGAAGTATGCAGTAATCCTCAACCATTCCAAATTAATACACAGATGCTATTACAACTACTTAAGAGGTTTATTTTTAATCATTTATAATGATAACTTACACTGTGTTTTTATGAAGAATTTTTCAGCATTTAATTTTTTTTTATTCGTAATTAAGGTAAGTAAAAATATCAATATTAATCTAACTACAACTATGCATATAAAACTAAACTAGATAGATAGATAAACTCATTTATTTGCTGCTATAACACATACAAAAATATACAACAAGAAAATAAAAGCAGACAATAGATATAAATACTTAACATTAAATAATATAAAAAATGGACCCCAAATCGGCTTTATTTTCATTAGAGTGGTAGCCCTGCTCATCGGCTACATCAAACCGTTCCGAGCAGCGGCCATGTGTGGCGTCGCGGCGCGCTCGGAAATGTCCAATTATACCGCACACAGGCTGCTCTACCTCCAGACACGATATACTTTGCGCATCCGTAAACACGGGTGTCTGATGCTTTGCCTCCGATTGGAGAAGAAAAAAATTGTGCGGTGTATTATCTGCTCGGAAAAGGTAGCGTGAATTTTCTTTGCAAGGTTTCTTGTTATGCTTTTTTAGATTGGTAATTGTGCACGACAATATTAAAAATAATTATTTCTTCCAGAAAATTTGTGAAGAGCAAAATTAATCTTTCCTCTTTTATAAAATAAAATAATAGATCATATAAAAATGCTATTTATATGAAAATATTATGACAATGACTTTTAAATGACACGTTAATTATTCGCAATACTAACCTAAATATAATAATATTAATAACATACTATGCTACCCTTCTTCTTTGCTTGTCTGGAAAAAGAAAAATCATAGAATGTCTGCTTCTCTTCCCGTGCAGATAGTAAAAGCCGATCGACGGAATGGGCGAGAATCTGAATCATATAAATAGACGATGCGGTTAGCAATACTCGTACATAACTACATATTATGATTTCCCTTTTCTACCTTCATGCCCACAGGCCCTAGGCTCTGTCTGCCACTTTAGGGTAAAGATGTGATAGTGTATTTCCTTTCCTTCTAATTATTCCAAAAATAATCACTCAAATAGCACTGACAATCTTTAATTTGGAAGTCTCCAAATAGACATGCATCTGGTTTTGTTCCGACATTCAACAGAGTCCACAGATTGACAATTTCCAGGCTAGAACATGAAGTTTATATTTGGCTACATAGAGGACATAAACGTTAGTTTCACCGTAAAACACTACGATCGATGATATTGCTCGTCTTTTGGCAACTAACCAACACTGCTGTTCATTACACGTGGTTGTCAATATGAGCTCATTACACTTTTCCAGGCTATCGAGAATAAATATTTTCATTATTAGCCGTAAATGGCAGCCCAGCATGCATTAAGGCCGTACCTAAATTTTCCGGGATCCAGTGCTGCCCCCATTTTAAATAAATCATTTCAAAGAAAACGGAGACATCATTTAAAATTTTGCAACTACCAAGTCCTAGATAACCCTTCAAAGTATTTTATGAACTGCTGTTTACAGTTTATAATGAGACCGTTAAGCTTTACTACGCACATTAGCCAAAAGTGGCCGTTTTTCGCAAATGTGCGTAGTAAAGCTTTACGTTCTAACTTTAAACTGAAAACAGTAGTTCATAAAATACTTTGAAGGGTTATCTAGGACTTGGTAGTTGCAAAATTTTAAATGATGTGTCCGTTTTCTTTAAAATGATTTATTTTAAATGGGGGCAGCACTGGACCCCGGAAAATTCAGGTACGGCCTTAATCGGATAATTTATACTTTTCGTTAAGAATTTTCCCGTAGTTGGGTTTAGTTTTAGTTTTTAGGGCTCCGTACCCAAAGAGTGCAAACGGGACCCTATTACTGTGACTCCGCTGTCTATCCGTCTGTCCGTCTGTCTGTCCGTCTGTCACAGGGCTCTATCTCTTGAACCGTAATAGCTAAACACTTGAAATTTTCACCGATTATGTATTACTGTGGCCACTATAACAACAAATATTAAAAATTAAAAATAGTTAAAAATTAAAGGGGGTCGTCATACAAGAAACGTGTTTTTTTTCAGCGTTTTTAACTTGATATTTATAATGGCATTAACTAAATACTTGAAATTTTCACCAATTATGTATTACTATGACCACAATAACAAAAAATATTAAAAATAAAATAAAGTTAAAAATTAAAGGGGGTCGTCATACAAGAAACGTGTTTCTTCAGCGTTTTAAAACATTGTACGGTGGTACGGAACCCTTCATGTACGAGTGCGACTCGCACTTGCCCGTTTATCAAAACGTATATCTTGATGTAGGTAATCTCTGAACCTGCATATAAATTAACAGGGAAAGTGAAGTTAAGCATTTGGCTGAAGATCAGGAGACCCGAAATATACTCAACAGACAAGAACATAGTTATTTTCTTCGGTTAATTAATTGAAAGGCATAAACAATTGTGGAAATGTCTGTACCTAATTAAAATTCGTAGCAAACAACTCAATTTGCGACTTATTCTATTAACATTATATTGCGTAAATAGTTAACTTTAATATTGAATAGCTTCACAACTCCGTTGTTTATTTGAAGCGTTTTGTAATTTCACAAAGCCTGTAACAATAAAGTTTTATTAGCTCTATTTAGCTACTCGGAAATCCCAATAATATTTCGTAAATACCCAATTAATTCAGTTTGAACAACTGCTATGGCAATGGTGTATGTTAATCATGTTTGTGAACGAAACACATACGCAATATGTCTACTGTAAATAAAAATCATCGTCATCTTCAGGTCTTTTTTAGTCTCCACTGCAGGAGCACGACCCTCTCTGTACTACCAGAGCCATACTTGGCTAGAATAGCCGGAGAATTTTGCCTACACTCTCCACGCTGGCCAGACGGGTTGGAGAGGTCTAACATAAGCTTTGTTTAGCTTGTGTTTCCTAAGTCGCCTTCTACGACATCCACGGGAAGACTTGGAGTGGTCCTATTCTACTTTGCCGGGAACTAGACGACATAAAAATACCCACTCGTATTTACAAAGATGTTCGTTTTCAAGTTGCAAACTTGAGATTGCATTAAAATTTGAAAACGATCTCTGGTTAGTATCTACTTATATTCATGTAAGTATAGTACATATAAGGTACCTAACCTATGTATGTTAAAGAGTATTCAACATACCGCGTAAATTTTTAACCACCAGTCAATTTATAGAGCAAGTTCGGTCCATGATACTGAACTAGCTTCTATAAAAATTATTAATGAAAGCTAAGAAAATGCAAACTAGATTTTCTTAGGACGATATTTTTTTTCGATTTTCAGTTCTTTTTTTTTATAAGAAGTAGATTTTGACATATTACAGATGAGTAAAGACCAAACAGTCTTCTTTTTTGAAGAAATAAACATGCATATAGACTTCGTCTAGTCTAGACGGATACACCTGGTGCCGATTAAGTGGGGGGAAAAGGTTAACTTAGGTACTAAGTAAATAAAAATGATCTAGCAAAGTATTGGCTTATAAATAGGTAGGTCATATTTATAACAGGTTTCTATTACCTAGACTTTCAGCTGAATAGCATCGCTTGTCTGATGCTCATGCCAAGGGTTAAATTTGGTTTGCGTTTTAACAGCATTTTTCATAGGCCGAGCTAACGGGACCTGGTACGGGCCATGACGACTTGCCCGTTTTGTCAATAAGGGCCATTTAGATCGTGCACGCTATTTGTCAAAATATGAACATTTTTGTACTACTGTGAAGGTCGTTCTGATTGTTGTTGGGATGCCGTCTTGCGAAAGATAATCGAATTTCATTTGGAATAGAATATCTGTATTTAAAGATAACGGTATAGACAGTATTTTTGAGGAATAAACTGTAGTAGTTTAATTACAGTGATTTTTCGAAAACACGCATAGTATTGCGGGTTCTGAACCCACCTCGCCTTAAAGAGAAGCAGCTACATTGTAAGCTTTTTATTTTATCCCAGACTAGCATGGAAAAAAAGCAATAAAATTTTTCCAGAAATGTCGCTGTATAAGTACCTAAATTGACATATTTTTTCAAGTACATCCGTCGTAATGATACCTAGATAACATACGATTACTTGAATACAAAATGTACCTTTTTAAAATCGGATTAAGAGTCTAAGCTAAGCACGGCACAATTTTAGTATCGAGCAGGTTAGTACTTATCAGATTTCCATTAAGTTCCATTAGATAATTGAACGTCACAAGATTGAACCTTGTATTTGTACTCAAATTAAATAATGATTTTTTTCACCATTTCTTATTTCATTATTTAATTTGAGTACTTCAGTACTGCATCTTGAATTCCTAAAAAACCCTATAAAAATACATGTGTTTGTACGATTTATGAACTTCTGGATTGAATTCACACACGTGATTACTCGGACAGAATCCAGGCAGCCGTAAAATATATGTGTCTAAGTTTAATGCATTATGTTCAGGAATGATAGGAATCTTGAAAAATCGTGAGAATCCATCGAGAAAGCTCGATACAAAATGACTTATTAGAATCTGTTAGTGGACCGCAGTAAATTACAAACGTTCCCAACTTTCATCGGAAAACATAATTGTACGTGACGCCAACACTTTTTCTTACAACGATTCTAATTGGCATACATATAAAGATAACATGAATTCCACATTTAACGACAACTTTAAAGTTATATAAATGTTTTTTACGACACCACTATTAAAGTAAAAATAATAAAAAGAAAATCTACTTAACTATTTTTATGAATTAGGGCTGTCGCGTTTGAAGAAAAACTGACACTGATACAAAATACACTTCGGCCCGATATTCCCAGATTAGATTGCTAACAATATGTATGTCAGAAAATAAAGATAAATATTTTTTTTAAATCAGACAATTTACAGATTTGTTATTTTTAGTATGATCTGGCAAAACGCTGCTTCGAAGCTCGGGGTCTGCTTTCTAGCCTTTTCTTTTCCAAAAGCATTTGACTGTAGTTTTAGGACCTACCGTTATTTTTGACTAGATTTTCTCGAGCTCCCCAGTACTCCAGAAGGTACTTTAAGCCGTTGGTCCCGGCTATCAGCAATGTACGGCAGTCGTCAAACTATGTCATATACCTTTAGGTACCTTGAAAAATCTTACACCAGTGTTGACCACTTACAGACACGAAAACCAACAATAATTAAAAGGGTTTTTCGAGCTAAAAAAATTCTCGAGCTCCTCCGTGCTCCGGAAGGTACGTTAAGCAGTTGGTCCCGGCTACCAGCAATTAATGGCAGTTGCTAAAGTATGCCAGATACCTTTAAGCAGCTTGAATAATCTGACACCAGTATTCGACACTTCTGGCATCTAACGTAGCACCGAGACTGTGGTAACCCTATTTCATGTTGACTTTTGCTTTCGACGATTTGCCACAGTTCTGTCACAAGTTGCGTAAGCATTATTTTTATTATAGAAAGCACTTTATTTGGCAAGTTACAACAAAACTAATTTCGTTATATCACGATTTAGTAACTATCGATCACGGTTTTGATTCTGGCGTGACTGTTTGCCGATAAGAATTCTTGGATGTTATGTAAAAATATATTTTTGAATTATAATGATTTGAGTTATTTAGTGACCCGTATCCATGGTAAGTTTTATCTTTTGTTACTTATGTAGTTTTAGCAGCTTTTTGTGAACTAATCATAATTTCTTACTACACAGTGATTTCATTTACAGATGATTGATGAATATGACTTTTATCATCATCAATATCAGTTCAGCCCTTCTTCCGCACCTACTGCTGACCGAAAGCCCCTCTTCGTCGACATCATCATGATTATGACATTAAATTAAGCAAATTAAAATATGATACATTCTTAGCCGTGTGGTTCCGGGCAGAGTAGAATATGACAACTCCAAGTCTTCCCGTGGATGTCGTAGAAGGCGACTTAGGAAACACAAGCTAAACAAAGCTTATAAACATGAATTCTCCAACCCGTCTGGCTAGCGTGGAGTGTAAGTCTAATCCTCGGGCTATTCTGGCCAATAGGATCTGGTAGTATAAAGAGGATCGTGCAGTGGAGACTAAAATAGACCTGATGATGATGATGACGATTAATTATAGCTATGATTGGTCGGATTATAACCGTCGACTAATCATTATTATTGACTTTTTGATAAAATATACTTACATACATATAAACACACCATTTCCAACAGGGATAGGTAGAGAATATGAATCTCCACATGCTACGACAGAGATATCTTTCGCTTCGCTTTTTTGATACCTATTGCACTATCACGTCTTTATCCCGAGTGGGGCAGACATAGCATTTCGGGTCTTGCGGCTCCAAGAAAACAGAGCCCAGGGCCGCAAGACTTAAAGGCCACTTTTAGCGTGATGTGGACAAGAAGGTGGAAAAAGGAATCAAATTTTTGATATGTAATATTAAGTCGTAATTTATGTTTAGTTCAATTTTAGGATACTGACGATATCCAAAATGATTGATATCACATAGTTGTCCAACTAGCAAAACAACAAACACGATCCAATATGTTCAAACAATTCAAACTTACATATAATAAGTGAAATAAATTGTAACATATGGTTGCCATATGCGACACGCTTACGTACTGTTTGCAAATGGAATTTAACTGCCAAGACAGAGACTGCGTTCCCAATTTCATCGTGTGTTCAAATAAAATTAAAGTACTTATAAACTTATAAGTTTATTGTGTTTAGATATGTTAGTACAATAAATAAGAGGACTTTACTTGTAAAGTTCTTATTTAAAATAAAATAAAATGTTTTTTTTTAATTTATTTTTTCTCAGATCCCAAAGTTATTTTTTTTAGTTTCACCTATCCCCTTGTCTGTGTGTACGAAATCAAATCTTGCAAGCTCAATTAGAGCCACGACTGCCTATTATTCGATCGAGTTGAAACAACACTTTAAAATTTGGGTGACAACGCAATATTATGGTACCAATGACCTGATCTCATGATGGCCAGGTGGCCGGAGTTTGGGCTCAATTGTTTCGTCTTGAGGAGGACTTTAAACTTTTTAGTTCATTGTTTTAGATAAAAGCTTGTTTCTAAAAATATTTTTATAATCAATTACTTATTTGATCTCTAACGATTACTTTCTACTAGAGTCACTGATCTTATCAACTATCTATGTAATCTATAGGTATATAAGTATTATACATTATATTTCTTTGGTGCGTTTATTTGTCCGCCGACACCACGTTAGTACATAAAATAGTAATTATTTAACATTACTTAAGGCCGTACCTGAATTTTCCGGGGTCCAGTGCTGCCCCCATTTAAAATAAATCGTTTTAAAGAAAACGGAGACATCATTTAAAATTTTGCTACTACCAAGTCCTAGATAACCTTTGCTACTACCATGTCCTAGAAAACGGACTGCACTGAATCCCGGAAAATTCAGGTACGGCCTTAAGCGATTTCTGTGCTGTCACTAATATGTAGAGCTTTCCTTCTGAAAAACTTAAAGGTTTATAATAAGGGTTATAATAAGATAATGTAAGGAAAATGATCTAAGATTTCCAGGAGTGCTCCTGCATGTGGCACCATGTTTATTTACACTTCGTCACTATAATTAGGCGCGTCTATGCGTCTATTCCGGGCCAGTGTTGTCGACCCCGGCGCAGGCGCACGCTGGTCTTCCGCCATCACCCGCCGCGGGTGATAAAAACTTAACGCTAGATAAGGTATTTATAAGCTGTATACTAAAGGCGGTCGTAAATTCTCTATTTCGATCTTCTAATTTTAGGGATTGTTCATGTTCATAACAAACGTGCTTGTTTAATCAGTCACTGAGTGTTAACAGACTCCTTAAATTTGTTCTCGCTATGTATAGGTTTGCTGTAAATGATAGGTGTTAATGGTTTGGTGTAAAAGTAAAAGAACCCATCTTTACTTTATTTATTTACGGAACTAAATATAAAAAAAAAATAGCGTCATGAGTCGAATAATACCAAAATTGGCTAATTTGATTCAGTTTTAGGGATGAAAATAGTTATCGTTTGAAACAATAATTTTGCGAAAAATATGTTACGCCTGTTTCCGGGGGGCACTAACAAATATGAAACACGATGATGAATAAAGATTTAAAAATTAAAATAAAAAAAAGAAAAGCCAATTATAGAGCATAAAAGTTCCAAACACTAGATTGTATCTCTTTGTCTAAATACCGGACCATCCGTCAAAAAAGCTAAACATTTAAAAAGAAAAGATCATTTATAAATGGCAGTTTATCTGATCAGCTATGACAAAAAGGAGCGATGGTATCTATAAAATTATCTCGAAACTGTTACGCTAAATAGTGCGCTGCTTTCTCGAAAACGTCGATTCATCAAACGAACAAAAAATAGACGGAAGGAAAATTTTAATAAGCCAAAAACTGACAGGCAACCCGCGACCCCGGCGGTTCTTAACTTTCACATTCGAACGGACAATAGTTCATAGAATTGGACCTTTCGAGATGGTTATTCACAAGTAACCATCAAGCTTATGAATATTAAGTACATACAGTTAAGCGAATCCACGATCCCATCGGTCTGCGTTATGCAATTCATCCATTAAGTCGGACTGCCCATCACACCGAGAGCGAACGCGGTATCAATCAGCGAACAAGTGAATTTGTTCAATTTCAAGTAGTCACGAGTCTGACCTATTGCCCGGTTTCAATTTCGGAACCGTAGTTATTTTCTAAGCTCTATGAACATACTTATCTGAGGAAATTGATTTCCCAAGATGCTATGAAGGCACACAGTTTTTTTTACACATTTACAAGTATTTATAACAAAATATTTTATTTATTTTTTAAAAGATGGCAACACTTTTTTAATAATTCAACGTTGCCATAATTAAATATTAGCAGAACAATGTGACTATCTTTTACAAATTATGACAATAGTAAGTATTGACTGACTGGTAAAAAAGGCTTTAATTAAAATAAATCCCTTAGCAGTCAAAGCTATAGGTTACAAAATCAAATACCTACATAATTTTTTAGTTCCCATAACGCCAATTACCATCGAATTAGGCCATTACCATTGCTTCTTTCGTAATCACATGTGGGAACGATGGTGTGAATTTAAAATAAGTTAATGCGTCTGGGATTGAACTGCTTCAAACAAGTGATTACTTTTTATACGCTCGTTAACACCAACCATTACCATACTAAAATAAAAAATTACTGACCATCAAATATTCATTTCTGGTTAATGATGTTGTCTTAGTAAATTAACTCAACATTTTTTCGTTGACTGTGTAATATGTGGTCAGATTCGGGAGATATAATAATTTAACACTTAAATATATAATAATATAATAGTAAAACGGATTGCAATTTCTTCAATTTGATGAATAGTTTATAGTCAATATCGCAGTCGAATTTAGATCCAAAACAAAAATTGCATCACTTTCAAATATTTGACAGTTCAATCTTGTTACAAGCGTGAAGAAAGCAATCAATGTACACGAAGCAATAGGATTTATTCCAATACCACGCAATATGTTATGTTCTTGTCTTAATAAACTTCAATTCCAGTTTTGTTGCAACATGTTTGTTACTGTAGCAATCTATACAAGATTTAACGATCTAAGAAAAGGAATATGTTACATATCATTACTTGGTAAAAGGTTTATGCGGCCGTTATAACTGATCTTAGAGAATCTTAGGTAAATAAATTTTAAATATGTATTTATTTAAAATTAAAAGATTCTACATATAAAATGTACATATTTAAAATTAATTTACCTAAGATTCTCTGTCTATTTTCTTGGCAAAATATTATCGCAAAAAAGCTTTTACAGGAATATCAGATACCTATTATTGTTAGAAGAAATAGGTAAACGAATTGAAATTATACGGTATGTATTTGTTATTTGTATTTTTGTTCTGAAGTAACTACTACTGAACTAACTCTAGATCTTTCGCAGTTTTATCCGCCATGTGGTAATGAGAAGAAAGGCCAGTTCATTGAAAAGTATCATCAACGCCATAAATCAAGAGTGTCATGTTGCGCACTAACCGGGTAACTAATGGGGCTGTCATCGACTGCAACCGAAGTGACGACAACGGTATTTTTTCGACTGTACTATAAGGCTATGTGATGACTGATAGGTTTGCTCAATTCTTTACATCTCGATTGTGTAATCTGTATTGTAGTTAAAGTAAGTTTTGCAAAGTTTTATTTATTTAAAAAACTTTATTGTTCCACGAAAAAAAAATGGTACAATTGGCGGACTTAACGCTAAAAGCGTTCTCTATAGGTTTTCTATAGGTATGCCATAACTTAGCTGATAAATAAATATTGTGGAGTGTCTACTTATAAGTACTTGACAAGTGTCACTAATACGAGTAGTTTTAATTAATTAAGTGTCCCCTTACCTTAGACAGAATCACTTTCCCATACAAACGTAGTTAAGTCTAGCTTTTATTTTGAAATGACATGTCAAATTTGCAAAAAAAATAATAATTGTATATACGAGTATAGGTATACTAGGCGTGTAACTGGTTTACACAGTCAAAATATGTTTAAAGAGTTTTAACAAAAATCATTATCATATCATATTTGACCATTAGCATGAAAAACTTCTACATCCTTATATTTGATTTCAAGTTCATTTTTGATTTGATTTGAAAACTAGTTAAATCCCTAGATATGTGCAATTTCTTTCAAAGTACAAAATACTGCCGAAAACTGACATGTCATTTTAAAATAAAAGCTTTACTACCGTTTGTATGGAAAAGTCTGATTCTGTGTAGTAGGGTAAGACTCTTAAGTAATTAAAACTACTCGTATTCATGATACTTGTGTATGTCATAATCTAAATATATATATAACTCAAAGGTGACTGACTGACATAGTGATCTATCAACGCACAGCCCAAACCACTGGACGGATCGGGCTGAAATTTAGCATGCAGGTAGATGTTATGACGTAGGCATCCGCTAAGAAAGGACGCGAGCGAAGCCGCGGGCAAAAGCTAGTAGTGTATAATTTTGTATTCTAAGCTAACTGTTGATAATAATCTATATAACTTACTTACACCATAATGGGATTCGATATGGTGGAAATAGTTATGTCGATATCCTGTAGGTCGGCATGTGTACGGATGTGGTCTCGATTAAACTAAAAATCCTTACCTGGAAACAAAAGAAAAAAAAATTGAACTTGTATACAAATGGTTTTTAAAAATTATATCTATCTATATTATATACTAGCTTTTGCCCGCGGCTTCGCTCGCGTCCTTTCTTAGCGGATGCCTACGTCATATCATCTACCTGCATGCCAAATTTCAGCCCGATCCGTCCAGTGGTTTGGGCTGTGCGTTGATAGATCACTATGTCAGTCAGTCAGTCAGTCTCCATTGAGTTATATATATTTAGAAAAGCGAAAATCACTCACTCCCTCATCACGAAATCTCAAAAAATATTTAGCTAATGAAGATGAAATTTTTCAGGAAGGTAGATTGTGACTAGGAGACGTTCACTAAGAAAGGATTTTTGAAAATTCTATCCCTAAGGGAGTGAAATAGGGGTTGGCAGTTTGTATAAAACTTCGTAATTTTTAAAGTGAGACACGTGAAATTTTTAATGTATTTTACTCAGATTAAAGATAGGTCTAAGGTATTTTAGTAGATTTTGAAAATTACATCCCTATAGGGGTGTAAAAAGGGTTGCAAGCAACAATATAATTTGTGTAGTCTACGCTGGCGAAGCCACGGGCAAAAGCTAGGTTTTGTATAAAAAGCGATGAAAAAGATTGAATAAAAGTAATGTTGAAATACCATGATTACATGTATTCGCAATGAAGTACCTATGTTTTTGTGCCTATAATCTAGGCTCGTAAATTTCGTAAGCAGTTGCAATTCATTGAATTGCAAACAAGAAAATGAGCACAGCGATGGAAATATTCAGGGGATCGTTACGTCTCGATGGAGCTTTTAAAGTAACGATAGAACAGAAGAGTAACTGGTATCTAAAACACTATTCTAAAATCTACTCAAAGTCGGTACTTTAAGTTAATTTTATTATAAACGCAAAATAAATGAAATATATGCGTTCTAAAAATTCACCTTTGTACTTGCTTTTTTATTTATTTATAACTTTATTACAGAAAATTGTAAAAGGCGGACTTAAAGCCTTTTCTACCAGTCAACCTACAGGTGGTGCTGAAATGAGATCAGTTCGTTGTCAAAAGCCCTGTAACTTTAAACTTTAGCCAGCCTGTTATACTAATGGATAAAATACAGCTTAAAAAATTCTATTACTGCAAATTAGGAGCATCAGGTGAGTCTCATCGGAATTTTGGAATCTGTAACCTTTATATTTTACGATGGGGCAGACATTTAATTACGAACTCGGTTCCCTGGCATTGTGCAAGGGATCTCTTGCTCCTTTCACCTCGTTGCACCAATGCACGACCGCTGATGCGTGACACCTCCATGCCAATTAGATATACATGAGTGTAGACAATCGTATGGTATGTGCATGATTTTGTTGTCGGCTCTTTGCTACTTCTACTCAAGGTTATTGGAGATTTTCTAACTAGACTTAGCATCATCATTATTATCTACCTAATCGTAACACTTGACTTGAAAAAGTAACTATATGTATAAGTAGATAGATAAAGAAAGATAACTCGTATAAATGTCGCCAATACACATAGTAACTGGTAATCACATGACATATAAGTATATTGTTCAGTTACATAACAAGTAAAAAATATTTTTAAATAAAAACAAGCTTATATCTAAAACTTTAAACGAATAAGTTTAAAGTGCTCATCAAGACGAATCAGTTGAGACCAAAATCGGTGGGGCTGTTTTATCACAGAGATGCCGTGGCCGTCTTCCAGCTTCATCATATGAATTCAGGTCATCGGTACCATAATATTGCATTGTCACCCAACTTACATAATTATAAGTACATGAAGTTTCAGCTCAATTAGTGATGTCCCGTTCCCGGGAACGTGCCCATATTCCCCGGGAATTTGGGAACGTTTGGATATATATATGTACTAGCTTTTGCGCGCGGCTTCACCCGCGTAGATTCGGGGTATGAAAAATAGATGTCGGCCGATTCTCAGACCTACTCAATATGCTCACAAAATTTCATGAGAATCTGTCAAGCCGTTTCGGAGGAGTACGGGAACGAACATTGTGACACGAGAACTTTATATATAAGATTTGTATTTGTATTATAACCATATCAAGTGATGCATTTACGTTAGTAAAATATATTTACAGTGATAAAATATATGTCTGATGAATAAAATTACAACTTTCCCTGACATTCCTAATTTTTGCGAACATTCCCGGGAACGTTCCCGGAAATCTAGGGAACGCGAACGGCACATCACTAAGCTCAATCGAATAATGAGAAGTGGGTCTAATTCTGCTTGCAAAATTTGATTACGGACACACAGACAAACGGGACAGGGGAAACTGAATTTTAGCTAGTAAAAACGAAAATGAAAAGTGGAATTGTTTGTATTTTATCTGTAGTTTGAACTCTTATGTATTGTGTATCTGTAGTTCGAGTTTAAATTCGAAACAAATAATGGAACTGCTGATTAGGTCCACCATTTTTAGGTCGGTCCGATAGAGTAGGGAAAGCTTCCCTGTAAAGTATTTCATGATATTGACCAGCCAGTCGTTTGCCGTGTAAATAGTGTGACATAACTAGGAAATCTTCCGTGAGAATCGCATCATTTGGCGGCGCGCCGCATCAGCGTTACGCCCCGGCTGTGGTGACCAACTATAACGCCTTCCGCGTTATAGTTGGTCACCACAGCCGGGGAGCCACAGACACGGAATCGTGGCTTGGGAAATATTGTCACCGGAGGTTTTCATACATTACGATCACACTAGGGTCATCTTCGCAATATAATCTAATTCTGATGTTTATAAGCTTTGTTTAGCTTGTGTTTCCTTAAGCCGCCTTCTACGACATCCACGGAAAGACTTGGAGTGGTCCTATTCTACTCTGCCAGAAACCACACGGCTACGATATAGTTTGTATTAATTCATAGGAATGTATTTATCTAAGTAGCAGTGTAGGATTAAACAACTTGTTTGGGAGGAGTTGAGAAATTCCGCTCTGGAATCAATAAACAGTATCTAGGTACTATCTATTTGCCTTTCGCCAATAAATCGCTCAATTTTCTCAATAATCGGCCATCACGGGCGCACTGCCGCAAAAAGATAAACGTTTTAATTAACGGACTGACTTATTATGCAGGGACAGCTGCGGAAAACTAAAATCGATGATTTCGACTTTGAGAAAGATCGTATTAGAGAATCGCATCGTATTCTTTATATCATGTTTTTATAATAAATCGATGAATATGTACGATTATATGAAAGTAAAGAAGAAATACTTGCTGAAGATTTTCAGGCACAGTCAGAATAATAATACGAGTAGCATTTCCGCCGAAAGTGGCCACACACTTTTGGCAGAAACACAAAATACCTAAAGCTAGATAGACTACAAACTTTCAACTTTAAACTTTTATGGTTTGAAGAGCTATCTAGGTAAATGTTCCTCATTAACAGATTATTTTTATTCTTCTTCTTCTTCGTCTAAGCGCGTTTCCGGTTGCATCCTCAGTTGTGCTGCTTTGGAGCCCGGGGTGCGCTTTCCCGCTTTTTCTTCTTCAAATATAACAGGCAATGGTCACCCAAGGATGCCAAAGACCTTGCAAAATGGAAAAGAAATAGCCGGAACAGTTTAAATGAATTGGCTATAGTTTTACGAGCCGGCATTTTTGCGAAAAGTTTTACAGACACTTTTAATTATTACTTTTATTTTATTTGAACAATTTATTTCCAATGAAGGTGCCAAAGATGTAGGGCCCCGAGGGAAGAAGGCTGGCCAAAGACAAAACCAAAATCGCGAAAATTGAATTTGTACATTTCCACGTCTGCTTCCAGGCTGAATACAGTGACTATAATTGTACTGAACATCTATTTTGTGATGTATTTTGACAAATAAAGATTTTTGATTTCTGATTTCTGAACTTTATAGCAGCCAAGATTAAAGGAACTTTGTAGAGCATAAGAAAACAAGTATTTTATTAAATGTGGTTTGTGTCTATACCTATCCCTTTTATATATTTATTAAAAGCAAGTCCTAATGGCCAAGAGTGATTGGCAATGAGCAAGCCTACATAGAGTGATCGCAAATTTGCGATAAGTGCGAAGTAGTGCTGCTTTACTTCATATCTAGTTGAAGCTGTATCGTGTTCTGTCACTGAAGCTGACGAGCTCGTGACTTCGTTATCTAGTTGTTGGTTTTACTTAGCTCTTGTACAATTATCTGTTGTACAAATTTACAGCAAGTATCTCGTCTCTATAGTATAGTATAGTAATAATATAGTAAAACTGTGATTGAATGTTATGGATGATAACATGACACGGGCTAAAATAATACTATGGAAGCGCAATATAATTTACGGACATTTATTTAGAACTCCTCCGATACCGATGCATTAATTAACGTTTTAGTGATTCCGTGTTTCAATAATACGGCTCCATCTCTGGTTTGTATCTGTATTAAAAACCATAACCACAATAGTTAAATTAAAACCGACTAAGAAACATCAATCCAATTTCGTCTGTGCCCGCGCATCTCTAATTGGACACAGTCTCAGGATGATATGGATACTGCGATTGACACAAGATTAACATGTCCGCGCTTTTCCCGTTCCGTTTTTAGACGTTTATTTTCGGATGTTACCTGATTCCGAATGCATCCAGCGGATCCACTCGTCGTGTACGGCTTGCTTGATTCGTAAACATTCCTTTCCGGCTTTTTTATCTTTAGTTTTCACTGAATAGTAAATTGGAACAATGTGTAAAGAAATTTGCTTTAACGTTAGCATGATAGTAGAAATAAAACACTTTAGTGTGAAATAAAATAATAAAAAAGAAAACCCACAAACTAAGTTTTAACTTGTATTATGATGGGTTATGGGATACTAACTCAACGATATTATATTTTTTAATAAATAATGTATAGATAAACACCCAAGAACCAAGAAAATTAAAAAATAAACGGGCAAGTGCGAGTCGGACTCGTACATGAAGGGTTCCGTACCACCGTACATGTTTTAAAACGCTAAAAAACACGTTTTTTGTATGACGACCCCCTTTAATTTTTAACTTTATTTTATTTTTAGTATTTGTTGTTATTGTGGTCATTGAAATACATAATTGGGAAACATTTCAAGTATCTAGTTAATGCCATTATGAAGATCAAGTTAAAAACGCTGAAAAAAAAACATTTCTTGTATGACGACCCCCTTTAATTTTTAACTATTTTTTTTTTGTATTTGTTGTTATATCCGCCACAGTAATACATAATCGGTGTAAATTTCGTGTCTAACTATTACGGTTCAAGAGATAGAGCCCTGTGACTGACGGACAGACAGACGGACAGACAGCGGAGTCTCATTAATAGGGTCCAGTTTATACCCTTTGGGTACGGAACCCTAAAAACTGGCTGGAGATCGAACCCAGGATGACCAGGTAGATCGTCTTAAAAATCAATATACCTACCTAATTACAAAATGACATTATAAATTGCTAAAATTTGTATTTTATCTTATGACTTTGGTTTATAATCATAATTACCTACTGAAAAAGGGTCAATCAAATCGACCCAGTATCGGGCCAATATTGTTCTGTCGATTTATTTAATAATACTTAGTAGATATAGATAGACCCAATAATTACTAAGTACAAATAGATTAGTAATCAATTACACTTGTAATAACTAACATCAATATTGCCTCGAGTAAAAAAATAAACCACACCATCATCTGGCACATTAATGTAATTTGTACTTTCGTCCATCGCCTGTGCCATCGCGATAAAACGCCAGTAGAAAATTGCCTTACATCTCAGTTCCCATATTAAAAGGCGGCAATCAGTCGATAATCGTCGGAAGTCAGAATCGAGTATATGGCGGGTCCGATGTGATTATAGTGGTGGATTCAATCGAGTGATTCGATTTATGTATCGATGCCACGCGGCGCCTGAGCCAGAGGTACGCCCGTGGAATACTGGCAGGGTCTTAGTACGGCTAGTATAATATTATAGTACCTGTGGTCTTAGTGACTTATATCTGCATTTTGTAGACAAGAACTTTTACACTAAGTGTAGGTACCTAGTCATCATCATCATCATCATCATCATCCGAGCGTATTCCCGGTTGCATCCTCAGCGGTAACGCTTTAGAGCCCGGGTCTGCTACCTTATCTAGGTGATTTGACGAGGTTACTGGTTTTTACACAGAGCGACTGCCGTCTGACCTCCGCAATCTAGAGGGTACACCAGAACCAATCCTAGGATAGGTAAAAACGCTAGATGGCGTTCGGGACCATCAGATTTACGTGCCTGCCGAAGCACGGAATCATTTTTCTTTTCGGATAATCAGGTAGTTCAAGCCTGCAATATCCTAACCAGACTGAAAACAACTTTTCACAAAGTATGCTTCCCAGGGGGATTTGAACCCATGACCTCCGGATCACAAGGCAGACGCCTTGACCACTGGACCACGGAGGCAGTAAGTGTAGGTACCTAGTATTACTTCAGTTTCAACAAAAAAATGTGGCAAAAATCTGTTTGCACATTTCACAACGATCGTAAAAAAATCTTAAGGTGAATACCATGAAGCAGTGGCGCCCTCATTTAAAGATGTGAGACCTCGACCTGTCTCGGCGCTCTAGGCGAGTTCCCACATAGAAGATAGTAGGAGAAGAAGAGAATAGAGACTCGATAAACGATGGATTATATTAAATTTATTATCTGATACTGACAACTGTTGCATATAAAAGAATAATATGTAATTTATTAAGTTACAACAGATAGGATCAAGCAAGTGATCAGCTTAAGAGATGATGGTGGAATCAGTCAAAAGGCCTTGAAGTGTAAAATAAATTGTTAACTCGTAAATATGGTGATAATTTTCATATTGCTAATCGTCAGGCACTAGATAGCCCTTTGAACAATTTATGAACAATCGTTGAAAGTATTCATTTAGTCAGTCCAGTTTTAAAACGTGTTTTAACTAAAAGAACCACTTTTGGCGGGAATGAGTTTTAAAGCTAGACGGACCATCAATGAGTTTCAACGGCAGTTCATAAAATAATATAAGAGGCTATCGAGTGCCTGACGATTACATATTAATTATATAGGTACATTTGCACCATATATTATGTCTGAGACTACTATTCAAATCATAGAAAACATAATAAACATTTTTAAACCAAGAAATAGATCTGCTTAGTTTAGAGAAAGTAAATTACAAGAACTTATGAGAAACGCACAATTATTCATATTTGCAATCAAGAAAAGTTAGGTACTCGTAATTTAAATTAAAGGAAAATTATTAATTTATATAGCTTGTCTATTGCCACTTATGTTTCTCGGTAAGCTAGTTATCCACTTACAAGGTAATTCTAGATTGCCCGTGTAAGCCTAAGCAGCCGGTGGTCGCGGCCATTAGAAAAAGTCAAGATCGGATGATAGATTTGCAGCTTGCGCCAGGAAATTACTGAAAGGTATTTCTCGATAAATGGTAATTTTAACGGAACGGAATGTTATGTACTCGTATGACCATGATCACTTATGACTTCTTAAGTATTTGAAGCTGCTCTTTAACGATCTACAATAGTTATACAATTTTGATTAGCAAGAAAATGGTAACTTAATGGAACTGAAATCATGGCAACACCAAATATATTAATTTCAATCTGAATTATGAGGGCTACCATAGTGATATTTCCTTTAACTCTACATCAGTACTTAATATTTCGACCTCTGTGGCGTAATGGTTGACACGCTAGTCCGCTACTCCGGAGGTTCTGGGTTCGATCCCCAGGCAGGGCAAGTTGAAAAATGGTCTTTTTCAAATTGTCCTGGGTCTTGGGTTTACTGTTTTTTTTCAATTCAAAACCTTTATTATTATTATGTTATGTTATGTACATATGCGATTACCCAATAAATTTACTGTTTACTGTTTATCGCTATAATTATACATAACACAAGTTTGAAAAAAAAACTTACTTTGCGGCTAACTCAATTAGTGCGATTTGATCTTATATATATTTATTTATTTATGTTGTCAAACTTGAACTACATACTACATAATTATAATTATTAGATATTTTATTAATTTCCTGCTGGAGAAAGACCGGACATCCTGTGCACAACAAATATCTACAACTTGTTAGTTTCAATGCATTAAGGGGAAACGCGCAATAACTGCAAGTGATAAGAGTGATACGGTGACATAACAGGATGGGGCCAAGGTTGCAAACGTGATAACAAATCCTTTTTCCGCCTTTATAAATAAATCAATATTATTCAATAAATTGTTATTATTATATACTTATAACGACTGACAAAATATACTAAAAATATTTTAAGGGTAGATTCAGGCCATGATAATGAACAACTTTCCCAAGGAACATTGAACGAAATATGAAAAAAAAATTACAGTTTTTTGTGCCTCACACGACTATCGAGTACAATGGAAATGAATCTACGGAATTCGAAAAAAATTCGTTCTGACTTTTTGACTTTTTTCAAAAAAGCAAACCCTTCACCCAAATCTTTGTTTAGGCTCAAATTGTAGCTGACTAAAGAGGAGATTTCCTCAAATTTTTGATATCATTTTTCGTTTCTAAAATATCGAGCGCCAATTAGCGAAAAAATTAATATTTTTTTCACTATTTCGGCCATAACTTGTTTCGTTTTCTACTTTCATGAATAATTCTTTTTGCACCTTAGCTCTTGTAAATAAGCGCCTTTTGAGCTTTTTTGAATATCATATCTTCAGAAATCTCCGAGATACGTATACCTATATAAGGGGATCGCGCTTTTTTCGGAAATTCGGATCAACTGGTCGGTCAACTGTATGGGAGGTCAAAAATCATATATGTTTCTTGGGTAAGTTGATCAGTATTATGGACTGAATCTACCCTTAAAATAGTTTCAGTGTCCGTCTGTCCGTCTGTCTGTCTGTCTGTCTGTCACCGGGCTCTATATCTTGTACCGTAATAGTTAGATACTTGAAATTTACAATATAACAACAAATACTAAAAATAAGATAAATAATTAAAGGGGGTCATCATACAGTAAACGTGTTTCTTCAGCGTTTTAAAACATCGTATGGAGGTACCTAACCCTTCATGTACGAATCCGACTCGCACTTGCCCGTTTATTCAATAAAATTAATGTAGTTAAATGGGATAACTTTGTTACCGTGGTAGGTATGCCTTTTCTTATACTTTATAAACACATGAGCTTAAAATTTTAGATACTCCTTAACAGTTGAATAAAATATTTGTTAAAACAAAAACAATTAAGAGTGAAAAAAAAGTAAAGTATTAATGTAACTCATTTCTAAACTACTTAGTTTCGGACATGGCAAGTACGGAGGAATTTAAAACTAATAAAACTTTACAACAATTCAATGAACTAAAAACGAGGGGGAGAACAAATACGTCGATATCAATGGCATGCAGTTCAACGTACTGTTACGACACATATTACCAAATATTGCTTTCAGTCGATATCGTAATGTCATTGTCAAAAGGTCGACGACTCATGTTTTAACATTTTTCAGTTATCGACAGTTCACATCTATAAATATCGAGAGAAATTACTTTCGTCGTCGTTTAAATGCCTTTACTGGCATTTTTTTTTCTTCTATACAAAATATTGGTTACTTGTTATGGATAATTATATTATTGAAAATTAAATGTTCCTACTTATAGCAAATAAAATTAAGTATTAAACATATTATGACACTTGATTGCTTAAGTATGACCAATGAAATTAGTGCAAATAATGAAATGTTATTGCACGCCTCATAAGCGAAGCGCATGAGGTAGTGCTCTACTCTCGCCTTACAAAAATCAAGTGATTTTTTTAACTAAATGTGTCTCTATTTATTTTCTATCGCACTTGTACAATAATATTTGATAATTATGGCAAATGCAATTATGGCACATAAAATTAGGTACAAGTAATAAATCTAACTAGGTACAATAAGTTTTTAATACTTTCTTTAGAGTGAAGTCATCATAAATTCGAACATCGCAACCTACAAAAAACTACAAAAACCTAATTAACGAACAAAACCCGACACGCGTTTGAACATAATACGACAAAATAGAAACTATTAATTCGTTAATGCAGTAAAAGAGTACGGAACCAACAGCGGGACATACTTAGTGATTTATTAACGAAAAGTCGGTCACGGCTTCGGAACGGAACAACGGAGTCCAAATACCGACCCACATTTTGGCAGGACCCACTCCGTTATAAAGATATATACACACTATGAAAAACCTAGGTATTATTTATTTAACCTATCGAATCGATGTGTCTCCATCTAGGCATCTAGCCTCCCCTATCTTTTTCTTTCTACTGATCCCTACCCATAGCTGCCTGCTGCGACATAACATCTAATATAAATATAATAATTCTTTAATTATTTTAAGTAAGATTTTTGAAAAATGAAAAGAACAGCCACAGGAAGTCCACTGCTGGACATAGGCATTTTATAAATATTAAAAAATAAGTATTTACTAATATTTCGATGATCTATTTTAAAAAAATCATTAAATTGAGCCGCTATTTAAAAAAACAACCCAAAATTACATTGTTAAGGAGCTACATAATTTTTCCGGGGACTAGTGCTGCCCCTATTTGAAATAAATTATTTCAAAGGAAACGGAGATATTATTTAAAATTATGTCTTTGTGAAACCCTAGATAATTAACCCTTCAAACTATCTGTTTACAGTTTAAAGTAAGAACGTTTATCTTTTCTACGCATTTTTGCCAAAAGTGGCCGTTTTCCACAAAAATGCGTAGAAAAGCTTAACGTAATAGCCCTAGGGTTATCTAGCGCTTGACAAAGACAAATTTTTTAATGATATCTCCGTTTGCATTGAAATGATTTATTTCAAATCGGGACAGCACTGGAGCCCGGAAAATCCGTGTATGGCCTTAAACAGGGGTAAGATAAGACGTCCCCTTGGTAATATCTCCCCTTTTGACAGTACCTGAAGCTATATAATTAACACAAATTACCTGACAACACAAATTATACTTATTACCAATATAGTAACTAGACGAACTTATTAAGAAATGGTATTTTTTCACCATTTCACATTTCATTATTTAATTTGAGTACTTTAGTATATGATAGGTCAGAATCAGAACTCTTCTCTACTAAAACCAGCCTGTAGATGTCAACTGAAGTCACGTCACTTCACCCTTATTATTTACATACGTGATTGCGTTCACTTTCACCTCCAAAGCCACAAAATAATATACTTATAAGGTCACTAAAACAAGGAAATTTACTTACTAGTTAAGAAACTGCTTAGTTCATAATTTAGTAAAACTTTTTCTTATTAATGAACTTGTATAAATACTCTTACATTATTTTTCCCTTCCTACATAAATTTAACAAAATCATTCATAACAAGATTTCAGTTACAATTTTTTTTATATCGTTATTTTTTTTATGAACCTTCCTTTAAAATATAAAAAAGAAATTAAATGCGTATGAAAAGTATCTGTGATTAATTTTGACGACTGTTTATGCATTTTAACTAATTAAACTATGTATTTAAGTTTCTTTTATCACTTGCCTGTAGAAATCGGAATCTGTTGAATTAGGAATTTGTAATAGAATATTTTATAGGGTTTTTTAGGCATTCAAGATGCAGTACTAAAAATAATAATAAGCTCAGATGGTAAGAGCATAGTCGTATTGAGACTAAGGTTCAAGTCCTGCCCATGTGGTATTTTTTCACCATTTCTTATTTCATTATTTAATTTGTAATAGAATTTTATAAAATTGGGAATAATCTTTGCGACCAACCGATTATATCTTCAGATTATATTTTTCTTCAGATTTTTATTTAAACAGATTCCCATATTTTCAATTTTCTATCATCATCATCATCAACAGCCTTCAAGTACCCACTGCTGGGCATAAGCCTCCTTTTGTCTGCGCCATCCTGCTCTATCACTGGCCATCGCAATCCAATTCCTCCCAGCAACCTGCCTGACGTCATCAACCCACCTAGCCGCCGGACGTCCTACACTACGTTTCCCATTTCTAGGATACCATTCGGTGACGGCCTTACTCCACCTTCCATCGTTCCTTCGAGCCAGGTGTCCCGCCCAGTTCCACTTTAGAGCCGCAACCCTGGAGAGCACGTTATGAACTTTCGTTCGACGTCGGATCTCCACGTTGCAAACTCGGTCTTGCAGTTTGATGCCGAGCATGACTCGCTCCATGACCCTTTGTGAGAGTCCGTGCCTCGGCACCATATGTTATTGTAGGCAGAACACACTGGTTGAAGAGGCACTGTGGTATTTTTCGGTTTTTAAAAACATCCGCCAGCTTACCAAAAGCTACCCATCCCAGTTGTATCCGTCGATCGACCTCTATAGTTCGAAGATCTTTGTCAAAGGATAAACAATGTCCAAGGTATGTGTATTTATCAACTACCTCTAGCCTCTCGCTACATACAGTTATGTCGATGTCCGAGAAGCCAGATGAGTCAACCATCACCTTCGTCTTGGACATGTTCATTCTTAGACCTACCTTGAGAGATGCATCGTGGAGTTGATTGAGCATTACGTTGAGATCATCCGGTGTTTTTTTCATCAATTTTCTATGTACATAGAAAATTGAAAATATGGGAATCTGTTTATGATTTATAGTCAACCAATCCCAGAATTCCATTCATATAAGTATTACTTTCTTCTTCGGGTGGTACTTAACATTTTAATACTTACCAATTTAAAAGGAATTTTTAATAACAACTGATTGGTCTTTACATAAATATTATCATAATACGTCAATCACGACTGAAAGTCTACTAAAATAGTACGACATAATATTGAAAGTAGCCACACCAATTACACCAGTCATAAATATTTAAAATCATAATTTGCTTTCACAGTGCCAACGGTGATAGTCAGCGACGGGGGTCTGTCTGAAGTAATGTCACTTCTGTCACCTCAAAGGCTAATTTATGATATGCTTTTAATATTTTATTGGATATCTAACACGTCTATTAGTAAATAAATTTATATAAGTCCAAATTAAAGTGTCGACTGTAATCAACATTACGTTCTTTATGTAAATTATGTGGAGAGAAACTTTTATGCAATTTTTTTTCAGGGCCCATTTTATTAAAAATAGAATGATATTTACGGATAAACTATCACGTCTTTATCCCTAACGGGGCAGACAGAACCTAAGGCGATAAAGCCCAGACCACTTTTAGCGTGATGGTGGGCATGAAGGTGGAAAAAGGAATTCATAATAGTGATGGGTGGCTAACCGCATCGCCTATAGATATGATTCAGATTCAAGACCAATCCCTCGATCGGCGGGAAGGGAAGCAGCTGGTGCATTCTGTTTTTTCTTTTCTCCCAGACCAGAAATATACAATATTCTATGCATTTTGATATGCCAATGGATGAACAGTTTTTTTTTAACTCTGATAAAAAATCTTCGAAGATTAAGAAAAGGCGAGATGTTACAGTAGCACAGTAATACAAACTAAACCCGTCTTCATATAAAATTTGGACGGTACGTTTTTACTACAAAGCTAGTAAAAAAGTACCTACATCCGTATTTTTTTCTAGCTTTATCCGCCCAAATCAAGATGACACTGACAAATAAAAAAGTGTCATTTTACTAGTTGTCAACTTGTTTAGGGTGGATCAAAGAGCTTGGAATGTACCTTCATGTAAACGGTTTGCTGCATAAAAATTTAAATGACATTGTCCAATGACTTTTGTATTTAGCAGCGTTAAACACGTCCTGGCGTATGGCGTACAAAAAATGTGACCACTACTAAGTTTCAAAACAGGTTAGGTATGCTTTTTAGACGTCTTCGCGGAATCTATTTACTGGTATCTCTGGGTTAGATAATGGTTTATACTCCTAGTCATAAAGATAGTTCGTGTTTTAAAATAAGACAGAACATGTTTATAAGCTACGCTCATCAAAAAAAAGTATTTAATAAAAAACCATGAAAACATCAGGTAGTGAATACCAGACCTAAACGAAAAGGGCGTTCGTCGACCCAATGTTACTGGGACCTAGTGAACTAATATCAGCTATAAAAACGCCGTTACTTCTTGTAAAGGATGCAATAAATACGTGAGTTATTCGACTAATGGCCATTTTGTGCCGGTTGTAGCACTACTAGTGTCTCTGGGCTAGCTTGACAAATTCACGCCCATCATTATCATCAGCATCATCCGAACGTATTCCTGGTTGCATTCTCAGCGGCAACGCCTTAGAGCCCGGGGTCTGCTAACGAAAAAACCTAGGTGATTTGACTCACACTGAATAAATTCACACCCATCTGCTGGCTGAAGTCCTGTTTATAAGTGGAACAATTCAAAACGTCTGGGAGAAAAAAAACTTAGAATATACCAGCGGTTTCTCTTCCCGATAGCCGATTAAGAGAATAGGAAAATTGCGAATCATGTTAATAGGAGATGCGGCTAGCAACCTATCACTATTTTGATTTATTTTATCACCTTCTCGACCACCATCAAAGGGGTCTAGGCTCTGTCTATTTTGAGCCACAAAACCCACAATGCTCTGTCTGACCCATTAAGGATAAAGACGTGATTGTGTGTGTTGAGTGTGTGTCTGTGTAAATTAAAAAGTATTATGGAATTTATGGCTACTTGAACGAGGTCATTCGAAAGAGGAAAACAAAACAAATAACTATAGGTATCTATTATTTAATTATCAATATCTCTATAAGAGAGGCAAGTTTAAATATATCAGTGTTATTTTAAAACTAAAGTTTTAATAAACTGATTTAATAATCGCAATGTATGGTAAAATTTATGATTCCAACGCACATTCCCTGGCTATGTTCTCCAATAGCCCCGACACCCACCCTCTGTGCTCCACGTCATCGCCCCTTTTGTTCAGGCGCCCCTGGACGTTCGCCTAACTACGCTCTACCTCACCGCCTATACTTTACAGCTATTAATATTGAATACAAGGGCCTATTGTATGCACATTTTATATTCCCAACAGCTTTGGTTATTTAACAGCTAGAAAGTGCATAGATTTTGTCTAAAGCGAATATTTAATTAAGTGAGGATTATTTCCAGCGAACGGACGTGGGCAGTTATTCATATAGTACTTGTGGAATACATATTAAACGTTATTGGTATGTTGTTATAGAGAATTAAGTTACGGTAAATCACTATTATTTAATTGTGCGTAAAATAATGAAATACGTTTCGTATAATGTGAAATATTATGAACATTTTCGTATATTGTTGGATATTTTTGGAATTGACATGTCTGCGATTCGTAAGGATTGGAGAAAACAGTAGCTAAATGTCTAAGTACTCGTATGTATTAGGTACCTAGTTAGAAACTACATAATATAATTATAAACTGTTTCTATAACTAAGTACCTCATTCAACTTATAGGGGATTCAATTGAATCAATAAAACAATACTTGTTATTGAATGCAAGTCTTGTCTTGTACATACATCTGCCCAGGCAGATCTTAATCGGCCCAATTACTTAAACGATTGGCCCACGACATACATTACTTAGGGTATATTTATACATATACTTATTTTATAAAAATTGTATACTGGCCCTTATATGAATTGTGAAGCTGCCATATGTATTGTGAAGCTATATAAGTATTAACTAAGGCCTGATTCCCACGATGTACCTACTTTTAGAATTCCCATTTGCAGGTTCGCGGGTGGTCGTGTCCAGTGGTCAGCCATGTTGGTGGGTGGATAGCCATCGAAGACATTTATGCCGTTCATTACTTCATGGTAAGCATCGCCTACGCATTTTGCAGTATAACCTACTTACTTACTTTGTAAACATTAAAGAGAAATATATTTCAATTGACTGACTATATCTGGATAATTAGAACCTTTTTCGTGGATGTTAATTAGATACTAAACATATAAAAAAGGCTTTTTGTATGTGACTCAGTAATGTATAATGTATGTATTTTTAAATGTAGGAATTTAAATGTGTTTGCAATTTTCACACAAAAAATAAATATATTTTAACAATAGATACCAGAATTTATATTTATTAGTGTGTACGAAGGTTATGTAAGTTTTAAGTTAGACCTTAGCATACATCGCATCTAAACCAAAATAACTTATTAAAATTAATTAAATTAATGTGTTTCTATTGAACGAGAGAACGAAAGCGAAGCGAGCGGCGCGGCGTCTCTCCGAATCTACCGAGTTACCAAGTTCACTTGAACAATCCGGTGTTTGTATGTGAGTTCTTTTATTGGAGGTTCATGAAATTAGGTAGGCGTATAGATATGGAAAATAGAAATTTCAAGTTTGAATATGAGCCAAATTGATCAAGGGGTTGCCTAGATACGGGGTTCGCGAGTTAACAGTTCGGGGCAAACTACTAGTATAGGTACGTATTTAGTTAATATCTATAATCTTTTTTCGAGTCGATTGGCTATATAAAAATTGACATTTTTTTGTACCTAATAGGTTTGACCAGTGCTTGGCTGTGGAGAATACCCGATCATTTGCCTCATTGAGGTCCTGCATTGAGCAGGGTGTAGGGCATTTGGGGCAGGACAATAGATGGAACATCGACTGGACAGCACCACTTGTAATTTTTGAGAAACGCCACGTAACCCGGTTTTCCTGACATCTCCCGACACCAGTCCTGAGACTATTTAAAGATTTCCAGAGTGCCTATATTACAACGCCTGTTTCAAGTAGGAATAGATAGAGACGATGTATTCTTCTTCGTCTAAGCGCATTCCCGGTTGCATCCTCAGGTATGCTGCTTAGGATGCCCGGGGTGCGCTTTCCCGCTTTTTCTTCTCCAAATATAACATGCATGTCAATGGTCATCCAAGGATGCCAAAGACCTTGCAAAATGGAGGAAAAATAGCCGGAACACTTTAAATGATTTGGCTATAGTTTTACAACCGGCTGCCTGCCTGACGTCAACCCTCTTTGGGAATTTATTTGTGCGAAATGTTTTACAACCAGCCGCCGCCCGACGATAACCCTTCTTGGGAATGCAATTGTACCACGAGATGTTTGTGCTTAGTCCTTTAGTCGCCTCTTAGGACATCCACAGTAAGAGATGGAGTGGTCCTATTCTAACCCGGAACCACACGGGTAAGATAGAGACGATGTATTATTTACATTAAAAGTACACATAAGTATTATATGTGTATCAATATAAAAAAGAAACGTTTGATAGACACAATATTAAAACTAGTCAATAAGTACATAACAATGAAGCACAAACGGATTATATAAAAAAGGCATTATAATAGTAAGATTAAGAACACGGAACGGGATTAACCCTCCCCTTTCGTTCGTTATAACATCATATTACCTACTTAAAATTCTGAAATATAGTATCTGATATCCAAGCGCATATTAAATGGATATTAAGCTGCATATCCACTTGCGTGGCCTCCAGGTAATGTAGCCTGTTTGCGGAACGTTTGTTTTACCGACTCTTCCATTTGTTATGGTGTCGTATCAATGTTTGACACAAAAGACTTCTCTACAGATGGAAGAGACATTTCTAATATTTAATTTTTACCGCATATATAACCTTTAAATGAGTGTGTATAAAGAAGAAGATCGTCATCACAGCATTGAATACCAGCTCTTGCCACGTCATGACCTTTAGCCTTATTTACAAAGGTGTAAATGTCGAGACAGCCTCGGATGTAGTCGAAACATAGCTTTATACCTCACACAATCGCTGCATAGAACCGTATCATGTCTCATATCAGATGGTGTGTCAATCTCAGTATATGCATAGACCATTTAAATAGCTAGAAAGGAAGATACCATCGAAATACCGAGTGTTACTCGAGATCTCGATGCACATTGATATCGATACTCGGATGGTGTTGTAAGTGAAAACGAATGACAAATATTTTGAATATTACACTGTCATTCGATTAAATGAGCCTGTCAGATGAATAATATCTTAGTTTACAAGCGATAAAATGTTGTATGACATTTTTTACATTGCAATTGCAAAAATATTCTTTAGTTTAAAATATAAAGTTAAATTGCTCTAAATCATCATCATCATCAGGTCTTTTTTAGTCTCCACTGCAGGAGCACGACCCTCTCTATACTACCAAAGAAAACAACCGATATTTTATAATTATGTGACACCGATTAACAATATTAACAATAACTTACAAAGTATTTGTTGTAAGTAGAAATATTGTTTTTATTATTTTAGGCTTAAGTTCTTATCAGTACCACTGAATTCACCACAAGTTCTACAACTTCATATCTCTGATCATATAAAGACAATGTTACACTCTTCGTGATATCACTTAAAATTAGTCATTTTTTTTATTTCTTCTTCGTCTAAGCGCATTCCCGGTTGCGTCCTCAGCTGTGCTACTTCGGAGGCCGGGGTGCGCTTTCCCGCTTTTTCTTCTCCAAATATAACATGCATGTCAATGGTCACCTAAATATGCCAAAGGCTTTGCAAAATGGAGAAGAAATAGCCGGAATAGTTTAAAATTTTATTTCTTATTTATTTATTTATACTTTACTAGCTGACCCGGCGAACTTTGTTTCGCCCGTTCCCGTTCCTTTTCCCATATTTTCTCACCGTTTAAACCTTCCCTGGACTACGACAAACATTTCAAGACCAAAATTAGCCAAATCGGTTCAGCCGTTCTCGAGTTTTAAGCAGACTAACGAACAGCAATTCATTTTTATTTATATAGATTGTACAACAGGCGGACTTAATGCTAAAATCATTCTCTAACAGTCAAACCTCTCCAATCCAGAGGAAGTGTTATCGTGTTAAGTATAAGTGTTAACTTGTACGGTGAGTAGAAGTAACTAGGGTAAGAGTATTTACATATTTTTACATGGCAATTGCAGTATCAGTGTTATGTGAGTGAGTACGTGTTCTACAGGATATATTATATATATTCCTGTAGGTACGATCGTATTCCTTACAAAGGGTTTTCAGCTATGACTGTACCTGTAGGTACATGTAAATTTGAACAATATAACATAGCGCATTTATTTCCAAATACGTTATCAGTCTCAAAATAGTACAGTGTATCGATTTTCCTGCATTCCGCAATATCACATGTGTAATAGGTATGTGTGTACGTACGGACTAATATCTTGTGACAGCATAGAGTTGGTATTCTTACCTGTAAAAAGAAAAGTAAGAGATTAGTTAAAATACTAGGTAAGAGAAAAACATAACATAGGACGTTATTTTTTTTTTATTTGAGATTTGCAGGGCTTGGAAACCGGTAAATTTTTTGAACCGGTTCGACAAAGTTTTCGATTAGACATTTTTAAAAAGGTTCTGTTTCTTTGAACCGGTTTTTAAACCGGTTTAGAAAAATATGGGTATTTTTCATTAACCTGTTCAACTTTTCGCTCAGTTTGCTTTTATTCATTATAAAGTTGTTGTTTGCTTATTTATCCTCTAAGATACTCATGAGTCACAGGGGTAATTGGATATTGTTAATATTGTTGTGAATTATATTTATATTATAATCAATAAAATGGCAATGAAACGTTAATTTTCTAAAGAATCTAGTAAGTAAGTCTAACCTTTTTGGAAGAATATTCGGCCAAAAGACTGAATGACTGACTGAATCCCGCTTTTCAACTCCACTATAGATTAAAACGATAAACCGGTTTATTTAGGTTAAAAGTATCGATTCTATTCTATTTGGTTCCGCACCGCATAAGATCCGTTCTGCATAAGATAAAATAAAACCGGTTTAACCGTTATAATACCGGTTAATTTTGAACCGGTTTCAAGCCTTGGATTTGAGTGCGTTTGACCTCTATCTAGCCTGATGGGAAGCTAACATGACGTCTAAGGTGTTAAACACGCAGACTCAAAAAATGGGATCCCTTTCGTTAGCCTAATGTATTTATTACTAAAATGGTTTGGCACAATGAATTTGGCATAATAATACTTGGGCATAATTGATTTTTAGCAGCATATGTACTTTGGAATAATTATATTTAGGTCTAATATATTTATGCATACTTATAATTTGTACAATGTTTTTAGGCATAGTGTACAGTCGCATAATAGTATATTTTACTAAAGTAAAAGTGCTAGGAATGTTCTATTCATTTTACTAGGTTAGGGCAAACCTATAGGTTAGGTTAGGTTAGAACTGCGACCAATACACGAGCGTGCGTGCCGCGGTAGCGGCCGGCGAGTGCTAGAAAAGTTCTATCAATTTTACTAGGTTAGGTTTATAGCAATAAAAATCGTGAATAGTTTTCTGGGAAATGAAATTCGATGTCAAAAAAATCTTATCATGCATGTGTCGCAGTTAAAAGGTATTGATGTGTGTCTATTAATTTAGGAGTTACTTATTCTGCGTAAGATGATTATGACTATGTTCATTATTTTTTGATTCTATTATGCCTTTATAAATTTATGCTTATAAATGTTATGTTGAAATATGATTATGCTAATTTTATTTATGATTAAGACAATTATGCTACATTTGTTATGGATAAAAAAATTATGCGTAATTATCATTAGTCTAATTTACCATATGCCAATATATTTTATGGTTATTATTTTTATGCAAATGGATAGTGAACCTCAAAAAAGGCCTATTCACTCTTGCCTTATAAATAGTCATTACTATATAATAAACTAAAGCAAACTCAAACATTTTAAAGAAGAGAATTCTGTCACAAAAGCCCAAGAAAAAAATTGCATAACTAAAACTCAGTCTATGTACAACACAAGTAGGTAAGTCTCATAAGCCCTAATTTCTCGCGTGAGAAAATACCGCAGAGAAAGGGCTTCAAAATACAATAGACTTTTGTAGGCAATATATATTGTGCACTTATCGGAAAATAAATACCAATTTTCATATACAAACATGTTTTGAAATAACTATAACTCGTCAAACCAGACGTTAATATCTAATATTTGCGGAGAAATTCTAGCTGAGTGTATAGATATAATACTTAAATATTTAAACATCCGTTTACTATAATTAGTTAAGCAATGATAAAAAAATATTGAATATTTTATTGCAGATACACTATTACGTCTTTATCCCTAACGGGGTAGCCAGAACCTAGGGCGGTAAGGCCCAGGCCATTTTTAGCGTGATGGTGGGCATGAAGATGGAAAAAGGAAATCATAATAGTGATGGGTTGCTAACCGCATCGCCTATTTACATGATTCAGATTCTCGCCCATTTCCTCGATCGGCTTTTACGATCTGCGCGGGTAGAGAAGCAGCTGGTACATTCTATGGTTTTTCTTTTCTCCCAGGCCAGTAAGGAAGACCAAAAATAAATTTATACTTGTTTCTACCAAGGCTGAGCCAGAGGCCAATTTGGATATTAAAATAAAATTAAAAATAAAAAGTATTATCGCTGAAGCAAAGATTTATGTACAGGTACGAGTTTCTTGAAAATTAAAGAAAAAAACTTATCCATCTTCACTAAACTTGTTGTAAAATTTTGTGCACGATACAAAAACTCTTCCTTGGCATAGTGGTTAACACGGTCCGCCACTCCGGAGGTTCTGGGTTCGATCCCCAGCCAGGGCAAGTTGGAAAATGGCCTTTTTTAAATTATCCGGCCTTGGGTATTTATGTACATATTTATTTATTACAATATATAGTATCGTTGAGTTAGTATTCCATAATACAAGTTTAAACTTACTTTGGGGCTAGCTCAATCAGTGTGATTTGCACTTATCTATTTATTTATTATTTAAAACTGTCCTTCACAAGAATTGTAACATTGAATAAATATGAATCGCGCGATCTTATTCACGTACGATCGATTAAATTGTCTGCAAATCATAATATTCAATTTGGGTTCGTCCAAAAACAATGGTCCGCTCCCAATACTCACGGACAATGGACGGAAGAGACGTACCTACTTTCATTGATTAATGCTATCGGGGTATGATTTACACTGATATTTGCTATTGGTAATCACCTATTTCCGGTGCGATTGAGGTCTCCAGATTTTAAGGGATTTTTGGGATTTAAAAATATTTAAGAAAATGCCATTATATGAACATATATTCACACACATATTTTCTAGTAAATAGCTTTATCTGCAAGTAAATATTTGTTATAGTTAATCTTAAGTAGAATATATTTAACATTTACAAGCTAGCGCCCACAGCTTCCCTCTCGTTTATTAGAAAACTTGGTCATAAACCCATAACCAAGACAACTTTACTTTATAGTCATTAAATTAGCCTATTAAAGGTTTTTTTTAACAAATAAGCATAAATCCGTCATAACAATCTTTACATGGGAACCCTATTGTAGATCTTTATCAAATATTTGTCCATCTTTTAACAATGCCTGCATAATTTGGATGTTTTGCGCTTGTGCCCCAACCGCTTCACGGGCGCAGCGAAGCGTGTTTATAAAATACCGGCCTATCTCGGATTTGTAAAGCTAGCAACTTAAAACCCTTCATTGTAGCGAGCTTAACTTCCGCTCCAGTTAGTACCTAAATATTTGGGATTTCCGCGTATTATAAATAAAGAGTAGAAGTTAATGGGAAAATACCTACTGATCTTAGTTTTACTAGTAGATAAGCCACCATCATCATAAGGTCTTTTTTATTCTGTACTACCAGAGGTTTATACTTAGCAAGAGCAGCCAGAAGATTTGGCCTACACTCTTCACGTTGGCCAGACGGGTTGGAAGGTCTCATTGATGTTTATAAGCTTTGTTTAGCTTTGTGTTTCCTGAGTCGCTATTCTACTTTGCTGGAAACTAAACGGTAAAGAGTAGTTTAGTTATGTGATATTTTTAACTAAATCACATTTATAGACATGGATATTCATGTTCGCGCTCCCAACGACGTCTTTCATTATTTTGAGATATAAATTTATTATCAGTTTTCCTGAATGCGATAAATATACTTTTGACCCTAAAAACAACAAACAAGGCAAGTTAAATAAAAGTTTGTAAAAAATCGAAAATGAAAAAAAATCAAGAAATTATTTTCTTTTTTATTCACTTCAGTATAGCACATGAATAAGGTGATTAAATCTAATTAATAAAACGTCACAAGCTACACAAATGATTTTTTTTAAGATTTTGATAATGAGATCGAATGAAAAGGCATTGTGTGAACTGTAAACGATCCTCTAACAACCGACATTTAGTCAAACAATGAAGGGTATTGTTCTTCGGGCATAAAAGATCAACGGGATCCAAAAAGTATTTAACTACGTATTATTTGAAAAGGTGTTATAGCTTTTTGTTTTATTTGATTGATATATAAAAGAAATACTTGTATGGGTACGCTACATATGGAGAGTCAATAAAAAGGCCATCTTACCTTATGAATTTGAGAACTGAGTTTAAGAAACAAGTTGAGGTGAACATTAAGTTGTTAACAGTATTTTATAAGCCTATGAAGTGTCCCATAATTAGGCATATTGTTACACAATGCCTTTTCCTTGGGTCTCATAATCAAAATCAGATTGGAAAATATACAGGCTCTATCAAAATATACTGATACTATTTCAACAGTGGATTCAGTCCATGATACTGAACAACTTTCCCCAAGGAACATATACGACATATGAAAAATAGTTTTGGCTACCAATACTAGTTGACCGATCAGCTGATCCGAGTACGTATGGAAAGGCAAAAAGTATTTTTTTATATTTCGAGATATGTTCCTTGGGGAAAGTTGTTCAGATCATGGACTGAATTCACTCTTAAAATAGTTTCAGCATTTTGTTAGACGTTATATTCTGATTTACCTCTTACTTGTACAAACTTACAAGAACCAACCTTGTCTCTAAATAAAAGCTAAAAAATGTTAAGAGACCTTCTTTTTCTGATTTGATTTTTCTTTTTCTAATTTAATTACTTATTTGATCGAAATGTATAAAAATAACGTCTACATGACGTTATTTAACAAGTAATCGTGTCTGGTAAATTTAAAACCGACATCACGATTAGGAAAATTGTCGCTTTGAATTGAAGGTAGACAACGTATTAAAAGACCACGAGGATAGACGGTCATACATAGCCAAGCCAGAAATATTTCGCAACGTAGAACCCATTATGAGAAAATTATGCATCGTAGGCGGAAAATTACATGAAAGTAACGTCCAACCCTATTATGAAGCCAAGCAATAGCGCAACGAAATGCGAGGGGAAAGGGGGGCGGGGCTTTCCCATTCATACAAGGGACTCAATGGAGCCATAAACGCAAATTGCAGGGTTGCATGGGTTGCACCGCTCGAGTATAACGATGTTAAAATAGAAACAACGTACTATGTTTACAGTGCCGAGGACGGCTGGCGGTACAGATGCGTAGTTTCAGTAAGTTTGATCAACTAAAACCTGACGCTACTTAGTAATGCACTACGAGTATTATAAATAATCCGCAAAGAATTAAACCTCTGATGTGTAAATTTGGTGTCTAGACATGGCACCTCTGTTGCAAATAATAAAAAACTGTATGTCCTAGTATACATCTTGTAATTTATTCACTTAAACTTGGTTGACGCGAGCGATTTTTTTTCAGTACGAAATGTTTGTAGTTAGACACTCGTATTAGTGAAATAATTTCCCTTGTTCTGTACCTTTAAACTCTAGGGTATTAATTAAATGGGACGCAATCCAATTTTAAATCTATACTTCTATAAAATAGTCTCCACAAGTAGACGATGTACCTACTCAAAGTTAAAAACAAATGTTTTTTCGCGATCGACTCGATAAAATATCGTTTCGAACCGATTCGAACATATACATTCCTAATCACATGTAAGGAATTTACGCCGCAGACTCACGCAGCCGATGCAGCGGTAATTCTAGAAACGAATGTCATTCGATACTCCTATGTGAAATCGAGTAACACTCGAGATCACAATCTTAATCGTACATGACTGCAACTTATGCGAATGTCAAGAGATGACTGCCAGACTGTATTTATCAGAGGACCTTTATATCTCTATATTCAACTAGTAATCATGTTATAATTTTGTAAGAGAACGAATAAAATTTAACTTTCTATCTTTAATACTGTGAGCCATTGAGGTTATGTGTTGTCCATAAAGTATACTGTTTATAGGTAGTAGTTATACTGACCCGCAGATGTAAGCCTATGTGTGTATATCCCGTATGTAAAATTCAATATAGTGAATATAGTGATATAACTGATATATTTATACGACTTCGATGTTACAATCTTATACTCTACATACTCGTAAGCTTTCAGCTTATGCAAATATCTAAAGACGACAAGTAGATTTACCAAGACAGCCATATTTAGACATCAAACTAGTTCGAACAAATCTGTGCGGGTATCGCAGCCTATGGACAGGCATGCAACGGCAGGGGTGCCACATTTGTCACAGGTTTTACTAACTAGCTTTTCGGGCAGTGCGCGGGGTGCAAGCAGCCCGCGGTTTTCTATGCAGCTGTTAAGTTTTATTAAATTCCATGTCCAGTTGAAAAAATGGGTACCTATATACTGAATTTCAATCAAATCGGAAGCAGTCGACTATAGGCGCGGTCATCTTGGAAAATTACAAAAAGTACGCTCGTGCAAAAAAACGTGCAAGTGCGAGACGGACTCGTACATGAATGTTTCCGTACCACCGCACAATGTTTTAAAACGCTGAAGAAACACGTTTCTTGTATGACGACCCCCTTTAATTTTCAACATTTTTTATTTTTAGTTTTGTTGTTATAGCGGCCACAGTAATACATAATCGGTGAAAATTTCAGGTGTCTAGCTATTACGGTTCAATAGATAGAGCCCTGTGACAGACGGACAGACAGCGGAGTCTCAGTAATAGGGTCCCGTTTGCACCCTTCGGGTACGGAACCCTAAAAACTGTATTCCTTAAATCAAATATACAACGGTATTGACATATGCGTAATAAATAGAACCACCCGCCCGCGCAATTTACTTGAGAGGCTTTAAGTATTATGTTCACGCTGCAATATAAAAAACTGTAATAAGTAAGAAATTCCGCAAAAACGTGTCACCCGTCTTTTTTTTATTTATTCATCACAGAATCAACAGCACTTTACAATATTATTATTTTATCTTAAGAACCATAACTTACTGCCAATTACAGATTCTCATTTTGTAATTTATAATATTTAAAAGAAGATGTTTACAGCTGTTTTGCCAATAAAAAATAGGGAACAGTCTTCCTGAGATAATACATGTGAATGAGGAAATGTGCCTTCAATTACATTAACTACAAGAGATATTACATGCATTAGACAGCCCAAAGACTAAGTAATACAGTGTGCCCACGTAACAGTACAACTAAATCAGGAAGATAAGTGAAATCAGCCGGTAGCATTAAGACTTCAAGTGAACTAATCTTGTCGTAACTATACCAGATTATTTCTATTGGATGGCCTAGACCTAAAGGACGCTAAGTCTATTTTTGACGATTTTAAGTCAACAAACAACGTTATTAATATTTCGTTATCAATTGATTAAATGCTGTTCTAATTCGGTTTTTTAATATCTTAGTGGTTTGTATTACTTTTAACAAAATCACTCAGCAGTAATAATAAAAACTCCAAAGTCAAAGATTTCCACTGGACTTATTTAATCATTTAAAAACTCGAAGTTTAATAGCTTTTTTTTTACAAAACACTAATTGAGCTAGCCCCAAACTAAGTTTATAGATACTAACTCAATGATAGTATATTTTATAATGAAATTATATATGTATACTCGTAAGTAGATAAACATCCAAGATCCAGGAATTTGAAAAAGGTCATTTTCCAACTTGCCCTGGCTAGGGATCGAACCCAGAACCTCCGGAGTGCCGAACTGGCGTGCTAACCACAACGCCACGGAGTTGGTCAATTTGTATTAAAAGACATTGTACATCATAATATCCACTTCAGACATATAGCTTATGAACACCCTTTGTATACTTAACTTACTTATCCGTATTTTTTCTTTTATACCCTAAACGCGTTAAATTTAAAAGAGGGAAAATGAACTTAGCGACTTTTGCAACGGCCATTCAATTGCACAATAAAGTCGGCCTGAAATCATCCTCATTCGAGCGCGGAATTACCGCCAATAAAGCCGACCATCTCTCTGCGACCACAGCCCACAGCCCACGTAGGCCCTAGGTCTATAGTCTATGGTCTAGGCGAGCACGTATTATTCCCTGATTACATATTTTATAGCAATAATTTTCTATCATCTCTGCTCTGTCATCAGGTGGGCAGCGTGCTTCATAACAGTACTGGTAAATTATATTACGGGGAAAATCTCGATCCTTTCGCCAATAAGGTAGCTGGTAGTAAATGCTAGTTTATTTATGATTAGCCCTTTACAACGTTATTAATTTCGGTTTTGTTTATGTAGAAAGCTGTTATATGGCGTGAGTCGTTACACTATTATGTTATTACCTTATTACACTTTGTTGTTGTGAACAATTTAACGTTGATTAAATTTAAAATAATGACTAGATACGAGTACTTACACGTCGCGGCTTTTGTGTCGAAATATGGTTAAGTACGCGTGTTAAATTGAATTATCATTGATGAACGGAAAATTTCTTATTTTAATTCTTCATTTAGAACAGAGGTTTATTTATCATTGTAATGTATACTTTTCTTAAATCTGAGTAGAAATATGATAGGTTAATTGTGAATACTCACAGTTCGACCACCCATATAGATGCAAACCCAACCTACCAAGTTTTCATAGCTAGTTTACTACTATGTTAACCATGCACTTGTGGTAAGTTAGATACCTGATTGAATAAATTACTTAGTACTTATAGCTATCGGGTTATCTTAAGTCTAGGTTTTATATTATCGAGTAAGCATAATTTTTAGAACCAAAATAAATAAAAGAGCAATGCAAAGACCACTTATTATTTAAGATTGAGTTGCCTCATTATGTTACGCCTGTTTAATTGTAAGTTAGCGGTCCTACACATTTTTAATTAAAGGAGTCAAAATAATTTAAAAAAAAGTTTCACTACCGGAAATGTTTTCATGAAAATTTATAAATTATGCAACCCAACCAAAACAATGCAAATAATTTTGTTACAAAACGAATATGTTATTAAAAATAACGTGCATACTTTGGCATTTAATTTATAACACCGTTTAAAAGTGAAATGTGAAAACCGTTAGGTTTATGAGAAAGAAAGTACCTAGTTAATAAAAATAACACGCGTCAATATCAAATGACATCGCACAACGTGCTCAACCAGGCATAGAAGTACTTATCTGCATGTACATTATTTCACTTTTCTATATACTTCAATTAACTAGAGAAAGTTTTTAATTTAGCCTTGTTTAATGTCTGACTATGCATGTTTTACTGTTGTAAGTACTTTAGAATATAAATAAAATGGTGGATTAAAATGCCTTGTTTTCTAATGTAATATACCATTATGAAGGCTAATAAAGTTCTGCGACTAAGAAAGTTCTAATAAAAATGTTGTTCACAGTTAGTACCTACAATCAAGATATGCACATCAAGATATCCAAAAACATTTAATTTAGATACAACTATTACCACTGCATAAAGATGCAAAAAGGGAAACCTATTCTGACGTTCACTGTACCTACCGTGACATATATTACAAATGCCTGTTGATTTCGGCCAGGAAGCGCGCAGGCTTTTGTAGTTGAAATTTTTACTTTAAACCCCAGAGCGTTCGGCTGGGTCGGTGGACCAGCTCTACAGCGTATTTGAGTAGAAGGTAGAGAGATAGATAGAGAGGAAAAGATGTAAATCTACGTCAATAGTACCTAATTGATCTTATTAAACTTTCTCTGCATACTTGTATATGTGTATTATTTGGTATAAGTATGTAATTATTTAATTATTTTGCGCCGCAACGAATTATCTGTTTATCCCTATGGTTTACTGGGAGAAAACGCTTTTAGCGTTAAGTCCGCCAATTGTAAGACATTTTCATTGTTAAACAATAAAGTTTAAAAATAAATAAATATATGTAAATTAAAAGTGGAGGAGAACCTAGCATTTCAGACTTTAAAGTCTTCATCTACTTTTACTATCCATACGCATAGAGGCACAATAGCATGTCTTATATTAAAAAAATTATATTACCTACAATCCTACATACTTTGCAGACTGTAAGCTTATATATAAGTATCTTACAAAGTATACTTAAAACATTACATTGCTTATGTTCGCCAAACATATTAAGCCAGTGTTTCCCCCGTCGCCGCATACTAGCTAAAATGGTCTCCATAATAATTTCAATTTACGAGCAACGTCCAGCGGAAATGAGACCATATGACTTGAAAGTCTTGAATATTATCTGACTGCATTCTACAGGATCTCGTGTTACGTACATGTCGGGTGGCGTATTCTGAACTTGGCAGCTCTGGGCCTGTTAGTTTGCCTCCCCAAGTTTTCACAAAAAAATGAATTATGTTTTTCAATTTTTTTATTCATATTGAAGTAATAATTTTTTCAAAAAGACTTTTGAGTATTCTTAACTTTTACTTAGACCGCACATTGGCTATTGGCATAAAAAAACTGTAGTAGATACATTAAAACAATTCGTACCTAGTTCAAGTAAATTAAAGTTCGGTTTAAAAAATGTGTATAGCACCCTTCTTGGTATTATTGCAGGCATCCAGGCTATAGTAAACTTACAATGAGTATTTTTTTTACTGTTTTAACTTATTTTCCTATGTTCCCTGGGTGGGGCAGAGCGCCGCTACAGTGCTTTGACTGTTTTATATAATAATAATATTGTTTTTATTTTGATTTCATTATATTATAGTGATCTAGTATAGCCTGTGGCTCGATTTACTACACATATGACCTTTAAACGATATATGTCTGCCTACTTATTTGTACTTAAATAAAAATACAACGTTTTTTCCCCGCCTCGCCCCTTTTGTTATGCTACCTCAGGTCATCTCCCTCTTGATGATATGCTAAATATGCCAGTAGTAGATGTGGAAGAATCTCAGCACATTATCTGTGGACAGGATATAAAATAGAACGGGTTGGGCTAGTGTGGATTTGAGCACATTTTTTTTAGATGCAAGAAGAGATAATGACTTTCCCAGTTACGTGATTTCAAGTAAACTATAAATATATTAATATGTAATTTCTAAAGTACCACTGGATCGTGGTAAAAGGCATTAATTGAGAGATGTCTATTCCCAGCAGAAAAATTTAATCTAATTCATGATTTTTGAATTTTACTAATGAATGTACTCATATGCCGATTGTGATTTTATGACAAACTAGCAGTCCACCCCGGCTTCGCCCGTGGTACACACATAGCCTATGTCACTCGGGGATAGTGTAGCTTTCCAACGGTAAAAGAATTTTTTAAATCGGCCCAGTACTTTTTGAGCCTATTCATTACAAACATACAAACATACAAAAATAGGTACAAATCTTTCCTCTTTATAATATAAGTGTAGAAGTGTAGATTAGCTTTTGTTCGCGGCTTCGCCCGCGTCCTTTCTAAGCGGATGCCTACGTCATAACACCTTCCTGCATACCAAATTTCAGCACGATCCGTCCAGTGGTTTGGGCTGTGCGTTGATAGATCACTATGTCAGTCAGTCAGTCACCATTGAGTTATATATATTTAGATTTCATATTTTCTTGGGTACGAATATTTTTTTTTATTGTTCGAATATACCTAGCAATAGCTAAATAAGTAATCCGATAGCTAGTGACGTCTGTCTCTACAGAACAGTAGATATTGTTTGCAAAACGGTTTTTTCACGATCGCTCACAACGAATAACGGTGTAACTGCTATTTAATCGGCCTGAGTCATTTGATCGTTGATTTAGACTGCAATCGTATATCATTACAAACATGCTGCTGTTTACTAATCGTTGTATTTCGATTTTATGACAACTTCTATAGGTTCCAAAAAACAAAATATCTGCAAAAGAGTTCTAATTAACTCTATTTATATTTTTGTGTAAAATATTTTGTACTTGCCTAGAAAGAAAATAAAAGATTTTTTTTTAACGAGAACTTATTTTTTTTCTTTCCTTATTAATCAATTTCAAAAATGTATCAACCTATTTACTACTACTACCTTTGTCAAATTAATAAAAAATTGGGACTGCCGGACTACTTAAATTAATATATTTACTGGTTTCCTGTCCCATGTATCATAATATGTCCCATGTATTATGAACAAATCAATTGTTGTTACTGTTTTACTATTGTTCTTTAATTTCACATAACACAAGCGACCTAATAATTTACAAAATCTGATAAAACACCTTTTAATTTACAATACTAGCAAATACCAGCTGCTATAAATCAATTCTAATAACTGCTATTCGCATCAAATTAACGAACGGAACAGTTTACGGTGATTAACATTAAAGTAAGTACATATATTACTCTGTATTTTATTGGCACGTCATTAGTCCAAACAGCAATAAAACTTAAGTTTACTGACTCGTAGTTAAATCGGTTGTCTGTCACATTATTTTTTATATAACTACAGTTTGTGGCAGCCTTTGTCGTCACACCTTAACGAATAGACCAATTTCAATGCGGTTTTTTTTAACGCAAGCATTACCTGTCCAGATGGTTCTGAGCTATGTTTGATAAAAATCGATTCAACCGTTCAAAAGTTATTTATTTATTTACATAATATTTAATTATTTATATATTATTTATTTATTTATTTCAAACTTTATTAACCAAAACAAAATGGTACAAAAGGCGGACTTAATGCTAATAGCAATCTCTACCAATCAACCTTCGGGATAAAAATTTGACGACCTCCGTGGTGTAATGGTCAACACGCTAGTCCGCCAATCCGGAGGTTCTGGGTTCGATCCCCAGTCCGGGCAAGTTGGAAAATGGCCATTTTCAAATTGTCCTGGGTCTTGGGTGTTTCTTATTAAATATATTTATTATGAAATATAGTATCGTTGAGTTAGTAACCCACAACACAAGTTTAAAAAAACTTACTTTGGGGCTAGCTCAATCAGTGTGATTTGTTCTTATATATTTATTTATTTAAATAGAAAAATCTCTCGTGGTAGGCGTACACATAAGTACTCAAGTTACAATTAAGTGTTACAATTAAGTGTTACAATTAAGTGTTACAATTAAGTGTTACAATTAAGTGTTACAATTAAGTGTTACAATTAAGTGTTACAATTAAGTGTTACAATTAAGTGTTACAATTAAGTGTTACAATTAAGTGTTACAATTAAGTGTTACAATTAAGTATTACAATTAAGTGTTACAATTAAGTGTTACAATTAAGTGTTACAATTATGTGTTACAATTAAGTGTTACAATTAAATAATTAATTACGGGGTGAACGCTTAAAAGTCAAGGATTTTTTTAAATTCGTCTAGCAATTACTTATACTTATTTCATACGCTTATAGGTGGATCGAACGATCTGTCAGTAATAATTTTCGAGATAAGTACTTCATATCCATGTAACACGTCGTGATAATTCATGCGTGATATTGGCACATACTGGTGTATCCGTTATGAAGAGCGTGGAGCGAGACTAAGTGCGTATTCAAACTTGAATGCCGAGCTACTTGCCTAGGAATTACTGCCATGATATAGGTATATCATAATCAGATATACGTATAGCCGATATAGTATAGGTTAGTGTAAAGTTATCATCTACGAGAACTAAACAGTAGGCACTATTAAAAAGTATAAGGGATGTGGACAAAAACTAATAGTAAAAATACATATAAATGGTTGATAGACAATGTAATGATGTGACTAATGTATGACTTAATTCTTACTCTATGAACATTAGAAACGTCCGAAATAAAGATTTTTTAGCTCATCCATCAGGTAGATTATTAAAAACTATTGTACTTATACGTTTTTTTTTTCTGATTGGCAAATAATTACAATCGGCGTATTGAAATTCGGCATGACGTCACGATCAAGTACGATTTTCACTTGACGGTGAATTCAATCACCCCCATTCCGAAACTTCGACGCGCTGTATCTTTGTTAATTTTCACTACTTTGATAAACCGAACAATATGAGTCCATTATTTTAGATAATCTAACTGACGGACTAAATAAAATACAACTTTTCGGACCACTGGGGCCGAAACTGGGTGGACTGCCACATCCCAATTGTGTTTTGTTAAATATTTAAAATTGTGGTGTGCAGATCGTGAAGGACGATCAAGGGAATGAGTAAAATCTAAATCAAGTCATTGGGGATTACGATCCCAAGGCTCTGTCTAAACCGTAAGGGATATAGACGTGTATATGATGACACTATGATTATGAAATTATAGTGTCATAGGTGTCTGCGATATAAGGTTTCTTTATTTAATTTTTAGTCCCATATTGGAAAGGCAATAGCAAACCACTCCATTATTACTGTTAAAAATCGTCAATGACACCGACAAGAGCCTGGCTCTTAAATATATAAGAAGAAATAAACGGGCAAGTGCGAGTCGGACTCGTACGTGAAAGGTTCCGTACCTCCGTACAATGTTTTAAAACGCTAAAAAAACACGTTTTTTGTATGACGACCCCCTTTAATTTTTAACTTGTTTTTATTTTCAGTATTTGTTGTTATAGCGGCCACAGTTATACATAATCGGTGAAAATTTCAAGTGTCTAGCTATTACGTTCAAGAGATAGAGTCTTGTGACAGACGGACCGACGGACAGACAGCGGAGTCTAAGTAATAGGGTCCCGTTTGCATCCTTTGGGTACGGAAGCCTAAAAATAGTGGTGGATAGTAGAATAAATGCAGTTGAAATGCGAGCGCTGAGGAGTATGTGTGGTGTTACTTTAAAAGATCGAATAAGAAATGATGTCATAAGGGATCGGTGTGGACTTGTGAAGTGAAAGAGGACGTAGTGACAAAAATAGAGAAGGATGTTAAGATGGTTTGGGCATGTAGAAAGGATGGATGAAAAGAGATTAACAAAAAATATTTATAAGGCAAGTAAAAAAGTTATTTATTTATTTACATAATATTTAATTATTTATATATTATTTATTTATTTATTTCAAACTTTATTAACCAAAACAAAATGGTACAAAAGGCGGACTTAATGCTAATAGCAATCTCTACCAATCAACCTTCGGGATAAAAATTTGACGACCTCCGTGGTGTAATGGTCAACACGCTAGTCCGCCAATCCGGAGGTTCTGGGTTCGATCCCCAGTCCGGGCAAGTTGGAAAATGGCCATTTTCAAATTGTCCTGGGTCTTGGGTGTTTCTTATTAAATATATTTATTATGAAATATAGTATCGTTGAGTTAGTAACCCACAACACAAGTTTAAAAAAACTTACTTTGGGGCTAGCTCAATCAGTGTGATTTGTTCTTATATATTTATTTATTTAAATAGAAAAATCTCTCGTGGTAGGCGTACACATAAGTACTCAAGTTACAATTAAGTGTTACAATTAAGTGTTACAATTAAGTGTTACAATTAAGTGTTACAATTAAGTGTTACAATTAAGTGTTACAATTAAGTGTTACAATTAAGTGTTACAATTAAGTGTTACAATTAAGTGTTACAATTAAGTGTTACAATTAAGTATTACAATTAAGTGTTACAATTAAGTGTTACAATTAAGTGTTACAATTATGTGTTACAATTAAGTGTTACAATTAAATAATTAATTACGGGGTGAACGCTTAAAAGTCAAGGATTTTTTTAAATTCGTCTAGCAATTACTTATACTTATTTCATACGCTTATAGGTGGATCGAACGATCTGTCAGTAATAATTTTCGAGATAAGTACTTCATATCCATGTAACACGTCGTGATAATTCATGCGTGATATTGGCACATACTGGTGTATCCGTTATGAAGAGCGTGGAGCGAGACTAAGTGCGTATTCAAACTTGAATGCCGAGCTACTTGCCTAGGAATTACTGCCATGATATAGGTATATCATAATCAGATATACGTATAGCCGATATAGTATAGGTTAGTGTAAAGTTATCATCTACGAGAACTAAACAGTAGGCACTATTAAAAAGTATAAGGGATGTGGACAAAAACTAATAGTAAAAATACATATAAATGGTTGATAGACAATGTAATGATGTGACTAATGTATGACTTAATTCTTACTCTATGAACATTAGAAACGTCCGAAATAAAGATTTTTTAGCTCATCCATCAGGTAGATTATTAAAAACTATTGTACTTATACGTTTTTTTTTTCTGATTGGCAAATAATTACAATCGGCGTATTGAAATTCGGCATGACGTCACGATCAAGTACGATTTTCACTTGACGGTGAATTCAATCACCCCCATTCCGAAACTTCGACGCGCTGTATCTTTGTTAATTTTCACTACTTTGATAAACCGAACAATATGAGTCCATTATTTTAGATAATCTAACTGACGGACTAAATAAAATACAACTTTTCGGACCACTGGGGCCGAAACTGGGTGGACTGCCACATCCCAATTGTGTTTTGTTAAATATTTAAAATTGTGGTGTGCAGATCGTGAAGGACGATCAAGGGAATGAGTAAAATCTAAATCAAGTCATTGGGGATTACGATCCCAAGGCTCTGTCTAAACCGTAAGGGATATAGACGTGTATATGATGACACTATGATTATGAAATTATAGTGTCATAGGTGTCTGCGATATAAGGTTTCTTTATTTAATTTTTAGTCCCATATTGGAAAGGCAATAGCAAACCACTCCATTATTACTGTTAAAAATCGTCAATGACACCGACAAGAGCCTGGCTCTTAAATATATAAGAAGAAATAAACGGGCAAGTGCGAGTCGGACTCGTACGTGAAAGGTTCCGTACCTCCGTACAATGTTTTAAAACGCTAAAAAAACACGTTTTTTGTATGACGACCCCCTTTAATTTTTAACTTGTTTTTATTTTCAGTATTTGTTGTTATAGCGGCCACAGTTATACATAATCGGTGAAAATTTCAAGTGTCTAGCTATTACGTTCAAGAGATAGAGTCTTGTGACAGACGGACCAACGGACAGACAGCGGAGTCTAAGTAATAGGGTCCCGTTTGCATCCTTTGGGTACGGAAGCCTAAAAATAGTGGTGGATAGTAGAATAAATGCAGTTGAAATGCGAGCGCTGAGGAGTATGTGTGGTGTTACTTTAAAAGATCGAATAAGAAATGATGTCATAAGGGATCGGTGTGGACTTGTGAAGTGAAAGAGGACGTAGTGACAAAAATAGAGAAGGATGTTAAGATGGTTTGGGCATGTAGAAAGGATGGATGAAAAGAGATTAACAAAAAATATTTATAAGGCAAGTGTAAAAGGAAGAGCGGGACAGGGTCGACCTCGGCGAACTTTCTGCGATCAAATTGCAGACGTTCTAAAAAAAGGAGAGATAAGAAGTACCCGTAACCGAAGGGCATGTATGAAGAGGTTGATGAGTGTAGATGAAGCGGAAGAGGTCTGTTTGAATCGTAGCAAGTGGAGGTCCATAGTCTCTGCCTGTGGGAAACAGGCGTGATAGTATGTATGTATGTATGTAAAAAAGTGGGTACCTACTTAACTAAAGAAACCTTCAGCATGAAAATAACTACCTATATACCGAATTTATCGGAATTAAGCCTTAATTTCATATCTTTCTGCTAAAATACCTCAATAATGAATATCAATTTACTTGTAGTAAACTTCCTATTATTTTCCTCATCACTCACATTTAGTTAAATATAAAAACTGAATAGTTATGTATGACCTGTTTGTCTCTTGGTTTTCCCGCAATGTAAATACCGTCAAAACATCAATTAAGTAAACAGGGTATATAAACCGAAAATATACATATCCCAAATAAATAAAATAAAGTATACATAGGTAATAATACATATGTATACATACATCACGTCAGTAATAGAGCAAACAGAGCAACTTGGTCTGTCTTAGCAGACGGATCCCAGGGTCACAAGACCCAAAGGCTAATTTTAGTATGATGGTGGGTGAGACGGTGGAACAAGGAATTAAAGTAGTGATGGGTTGCTAGCCGCATCGCCTATATGATTCGCATTTTCGCCCATTCCCTCGATCGGCGTCTACGATCTGCGCGGGAAGAGAAGCAGCTGGTATATTCTAAGTTTTTTTTTCTTTTCTCCCAGACCAGCATGGAAGAACCGTTTCGTAAATTTATTTTTATTTATTTATTTATTTACACTTTATTGTACACACATACAAACGTAATAGTACAACAGGCGGACTTAATGCTAAAATCATTCTCTAACAGTCAAACCTTTGGATTGATTGGGAGAGTTTATGTGGGTGTAACACATAATAAAAAATAACAATAAAAAACGAAATAAAATTTTAAACTTAAAAATAAAATAATAAATAAACATACTAAGTATAAATATTATAATAGTACATATACCTACATATTAAATACATAAATACATACAAACGAGCAATAAATATATACATATCTATAAATACATATTATACAATCAAGTCTGTCTCATGACATGTTAATTGAAAATGGAGGTGTCTAAAAACTCTAATTTTAAAGGAGTCGCATCCTAACATCAGATCCTAAATTCGTTGTTTTTCTGGTCCGCCCAGTTCACCTTATTCCAAGAAAATACTTACTATAGTTTTGCGTTGGTAAGGTCAGTAACGAATGCTTACCTGTAAACAAAACAAAAAATTATAAGTACAAAAATTGGAAAAGATAACTAGAAATGTCGATTAACACATTCACAGTCCAGTTACCAGACACAATAGAAAAGCAATTGCTTTTGACCCTACAGGTGGTACACGGACTGTTGATGTGTTAAAACTAATGGAAAAATACAACTTTTCCATTAGATAACTAACTTGGAAAAAAAAACAGAAATTAAGTTTATATAAACAACAGCAGAAGTTGCTGTCGTCTCACAACAAAAATATCTTGATAACTGCGGGGATATATACCAAGAGCTGCCGCTGGAATACGGTTTTTAATCTTTGTTTTTTTATTAAAAGTAGTTACTTTTCCGTATAAAAAACAATGGATTACAGAAACTAGTATAAAGATTTGTAGTACAAATAAAACAATTGTGATCGTAATCCACGGATTAAGGAGCTAATCTACACGAATAACATCCAACTACGGTAATCGTACCATCTATACAGTTACACAGCTGTCACTGTATATTTCTCATTGTTATATCTTCTCCTTGTAACCATTAGAGCTGACAAAATAGATATTGTTCTAGATGGTATCATGAAACGTTACATTTGAAGAAATCAAAAAATAGATCGATTAAAGCAAGATGCATCTAAGTAGTAAAGAAAAGATGAATGGATTGCATCATGAAAGACATGTGTATTTATATGTATTAAGTGTATTATATGAATGTATTTAAGTATACTTGTGAATAGTAAATTATTAAGTACATCTTTAAAGCGCCTATCGCAATTAAATAATTTCTGTTTTTCCTAAAGGTTGACTGGTAGAGAATGCATTAGCGTTAAGTTCACCTTTTGTACCATTTTGGTCAATAAAGATTTTAATAAATAAATAAAACAATAAGAAAACTGAAATAAGGAGACAAATGGGTGATACAGACAGATAGAAGAAAAGGCCGAGCACCATAAAGTCCTAACACGCATTAGAAAGTAAGAAAGGTCTATCACACACCACCACAGGTTCTTAAATATTTAGGCAATGATGTAGGTAAAAGCTAGCGGATCCCAAGCTTCATTGCATTATAGCTGAGGATGCAACTGGGAATACGCTGAGATAAGAGAGAGATGTAGGTAAAAGCCAGTTTGGAATAAAATTGAGAAATTTCGCGAACAAGAGCATCAAGATGATGTGCACTAACGTACGTACAGTACATGTGTACATCTAAATGTACAAGAGTCAGACACTTTTACGTACTGGGTCTCAGGACTTAAATGACTATCAGCACGGAACAGGTTAACGGCTTATGACGATCATGAATCATCATCCATCACACAAAGGAAATGCCGCAATTTTGACACTAGCTTAGCCCCAAAGAGAGTACACCGCCTTTGTCACCCGTGTCTTACTCACTCTTCTCAGAACAAAAACAATTTGCTGGAAGTTGGGCAATTCGACAATTGCGTACGATTAAACAATTATTGTAAATGACACTGGCTGTTTTGAGAACAAAAATTGTCTTTGGCCTTAATTTAAGGTACGCAATTACTGGTTTGTTTTAAGTTCGTCGCGAGATGGAGTGGGCCTAATGGTGATGATCGTTGATTGCCTGTAGCACTTATAAGTGACTATAAGTTCAAGTGAGTACGTCACATAACAGTTAACACATGAAAACCTATTTGTTTAAAGGTTTGGAGGTTTGTAATTGGATATTTCCGTGAATGCCTTATACTACCCATTGTAACTTTTTACAGATCTGGCAAAACATTTATGCGTTTTGTAAGGAATCCAGACTTCAGAATAAGGCACGCCGCTTTTATATCAAAGTAAGCTCAGGTAAAAAAACAATCAGTGCTTGTTTTTCTACCTAAGCTTACTTTGGAATAAAGCGGCGTGCCTTAAAAAAAATACAGATACAGATATACTATTACGTGTATACCCCTAATGGGGCAGAGAGAGCATGATGGGTCTTGCGGCTCTAAGCAGACAGAGCCCAGGGCTGCAAGACCCAAAGGCCAAGGCAAAGCTTCTACGATCAGTGCGGATAGAGGACCATTTGGTTTGGTACATTCAAAGTTTTTTTTTTCTTCCAGGCCAAGCATAGAAGAGTAGTTATAAAATAATTTAAAAAATGTGAATTGCTTTGTTATGTAAATACAGAGCGTATACCACCTTCAGAAATTTTTGTGAATACATTTTTCTAAACTTCAGTCATTAAAGTAGTTTTTAGAAAACCCACAGATCTGTATAACTACTAGATAAAGAAAGTCCTTCAATTTGTATGAAAACCTGGCGTGCCAATTTTTTATAAGAAATTCACTTACAAACAAATGGAATCTTTTTTATTACTTCCTCCAACGTTTTTCGACGAGAGAGATTTAGATGTTTTACAGTAGAGCTCAATGTCCGATCTAATGAATTAACATACACGGACTAAAAGTGACGATCTTAAATGAAGTCCATTTGATGTCAGATCGACACGCAAATTTATACAGAGGCTGTGCCTATCTTGATCCATGGTCTGTGATGAAACCAAACTTTTTAAAAGTATTAAAGACACTTCTTTCTTGTGTACGTAGTACTTTATTCCTCAGTGGTATTAGGTTGGTGCGCCTCCAGTTCACCTGTCGGTGACTTACTACATTCATTTGACACGAGCGCAGTCGCAGAAAAAAATAATAACGTCTCATTTGTCGTGTTTATGTTGTTCAGCGTCGATGTAACTGTTTGTGATGGACGTGACAGATAGACAGGTAGGTCGCCGTATACTGTTCATTGAGATAACTGGAATAGAGATGGCTAAGATAAACAACAACTAGATAAGTAACAAAATATAAGTACTGCAACTGTTTTATATTTATCTCATGATGCTGGAAAATTCACACCAAGGCATATACTTGATTTAAATAAAACCGGCCAAGTGCGAGTTAAACTCACGTGGAGAGGGTTCCGTACAATTGATTGAATTCTTATAGGTTTTACTGTAATCTACAAGCAATGAATTATATTTCCTATTTTTTTTTTAATTTTAGGCTCAGTAGTTTCGGAGATCAGGGTCAAAGGTCAAAGGTAAAAGGTCAATTTTTGTCTTCTTTCATGAATAAAATCAAAACTTTAATTTTATAATTATAACAAAAATATATTTGAGATCCTCATAACGAGCTCTTTCATTTGATATATGACACAGTAAGGTTTGCAAAACTTTTTTTTTCAATTTCCTAATTTGTCTCTCGAAAATGAATTCCGAAATTTAAAAAAATATTTATTTACTTTGCACATATGTGTTTGGGTCATAGAATTACACCATCCTACTAAATTTCACCTGATTCGGTCCAGAAGATTCGGAGCAAATTGGCTGTGACAGACGGACGGACAGACAGACGCACGAGTGATCCTATAAGGGTTCCGTTTTTTAATTTTTTGTACGGAATCCTAAAAACAAGTTTATTTCAAAAGTACCTACTTAGGTCTAATCCTAGCAAATCAGTTGATATTCAGATTTGTTTGCTATAGGTAAGTAAAAAAAAACTCAGTGTCGATATAAAGGATGTGGTAACGCAAATGCAGTTAGGTGATGGAAGTTCAAATAAGTCGATAAAAAAGTCGATGCCATAACTCTATAAAAAAATATTAGAATTTCAATTATAGGTAAGTACTAAATCTTTTAAATTTCTAAATTAATGATTGGGTAAATTTTATTTTAAGGATAAGTTTGTATTAATTATAACTTAAATTCTAGGTATTTCTTATCGCTCAATTAAACATTTATCCTTTAAAAAAAGAGTAGGTACTTCCTAAATGGTAGTGATAAATACAGTAAAATGCATTTGCATTTGAAACTCTAAAATCGATTTTTTTTATTTATTTATTTTTTGTCATCACTGTAAGTACTTATTAATTTTATCGCGCTAACGAAACATGATTAGACCGTTGTTCATTTTAAAATTAATTTTTGTTTATTATAATTGAACTCATTATTTATTTGATTAACAGCTTGTATCGTTTTAGTCATAATTAGAATTCAAACCACAACGAATTCATCGTATCGTGAAGTTTCTGTAACGAAGTTAGTAGCTAATAGAATGGTCGTGGTCAATATTAGGTAGATGAAGTACGGAAAACGGGCTATAGTGACAACAATTTGACATATATTTGGCATTTGCATCTGGTTTTTTTTTCGCGGCCATGAAGTTGTCTCTGCTTAGTATTTTTATAATCATCTCTATTTTAAATGGTGGGAATTGTAAAAGTCACGTTTGGGAGTTCGGCCGAAATGACGTTTTAAACAAGGTGATTAGCAAGGTTGCAGGGAAGATCGGCCTGCTTCAATACGTGAAAAGGATACCGCTTAAAGTAAGTTAATGAACATTGTATATACGAGTAGTTTAAAGTGCTATAGATACATGGGTGGACAGATAAGGCCAAGGGTCGCAAGAGAGTTTCCGGCTGAGTAGAATAGGACCACTCCAAGTCTTCCCGTGGATATCGTAAGAGACGTCTTAGGAAACAAAAGCTAAACAAAGCTTATAAACATCAATGAGACCTTTCCAACCCGTCTGGCCGGCGTAGAGAGTATAGGCCAAATACTCTGACTGCTCTGGATAATATATGGCTCTGGCAGTACAGAGGGTGCTCCTGCAGTGGAGACTAAAAAGACCAGATGAAGATGAGGAAGAAAGGAATAGAAATAACAAACAATATGAGCATAAATTTGGACTTATCACTAAATGCAGTTTCTACCTGACAACTTTTAGTAGAGAAAAATTTATTCGAAACAAGGTGGGCGCAGAACCTATACCTACTTCTAACAAATCTTATTTCTTTACACAGGTTCGAAAATGCTACGAAGCCACGTACGTCAAAGTGCTTCTGGACAACATCCTCTCGTCTCCAACCATCATCTTCAATAAAAAGTCAAATGTCGTCACCATTGAGTTTAGACAGTTTCAGTACAAAAGCCCTAAGTATAAGATCATAGTCAAGGGCCACAAAACTCCAAACTGCGAATCAAACGGTGATAGACCTTCGGAAGTCGACAACACATATTTCTATAGGACCATCGACTATCACGTATAATCCGCTGTACACTGGTACAAAATAATTTTTAATCTAAAGTTTCATATCATAATCAGCATATGATACTGATTACATTAACAAAATAACAAAAATATAACAAAAATACAAAATAAATCGGATCTACCATTGAAAGTGTACAAAATGGGGAATGTTATCAATATTATGGGTTGAGCTCACTGTGTATACAGGAAATAATATCTTAGTGTATATATAACGTCTAACGAAATATAGGCACTGAAACTATTTTATGGGCATGTTTAGATTATAGGCAGAATGATACTGAACAACTTTGCGCAGGAACATTATCGAAATATGAAAAAAGTAGTAATTCGGATCAGCTGATCGGTCAACTTTTAGGAACACAATATTTTTTTCGTTTTCCACTATACTTTCTTTGGGGAAAGTTGTTCAATATCATGGACTGAGTTTACCCGTAAAATATTTTCAGTATATTTTGTTGGATCCTTTATAAACAGCAAATGCGCATACGCCTACAGCAAAATTAAATTGTACGATTAAATTGTTTTTTCATTTAAATGTTTATTATATCACAACTGACCACTTCTTATTCTTTCTACTTATGCTAGCTCAGCCATACCAAATTGACACTGTTACGATGTCTTAGACTTGAAACTACGTCAAGCGGACGCCCGCGACGGGTTCAGTCCGTCCCTGTCACAAACCCTAGGTGCGATAGAAGAAAGAAGAGTGCGTGTCTCTGTCGCATGTAGTTTGTGACAAAGACGGACAGATCCCGTCGCGGGTGTCAAGCCTTAGAATACATAATCGCAAGTATCGCAACTGTCAACTTGATTTGGGTGGTTTAATCCGAGTTAGTACTCGGAACTATTACCTAGTGGTAATAGTCCCCCTTTTGTAATAAGACAAATGGCGACCACGCTACGACTAAGCCTGTTAAGATCCCATTTACAATACGACCACTTTTCCCGTCATCAATGCTTTTGGGATCTTTGTTCATTATTACAGAATACTTAATTTAACCTTTAAGGTATTGTACACGCTTCGTGCATTAGCAAACGGTTAACGCTATTGTGCTCTATAGAATGCTGTGGTAAATAAATTAGAAAATAGGTAAAATTCCTTTGGATTTCCGGAGATTTTTCCTTTAAAGTTGAAAAAGAAGAAAAACATGAAGGAGATCAAAGAAAAACCTACCTCCGTGGTCCAGTGGTCAAGGCGTCCGGAGGTCGTGGGTTGCAATCCCACTTGGAAGCATACTTTGTGAAAAGTTGTTTCCAGTCTGGTTAGGATATTGCAGGCTTAAGTCACCTGATTATCCGAAAAGAAAGATGATTTCGTGCTTCGGAAGGCACGTAAAGCTGTTGGTCCCGAACGCCATCTAGCGTTTGTACCTATACTAGGATTTGTTCTGGTCTACCCTTTGGGTTGCAGAGGTCAGACGGCAGTCGCTTTGTGTAAAAACCAGTAACCTCGTCAAATCACCTAGGGTAGGTAGCGGACCCCGGGCTCTGAAGCGTAACCGCTGACGATGCAACCGGGAATACGCTCGGATGATGATGAAGGAGATCAAAGCACATAACGAAGTTGCAAGATAAAGGTCAGTATACAACATTTACAAACCTAGGCTTCCCATCCCAGTCGTATCGATGTCATGAGCATAATGATATTTTGTTTAACTTTACAATGCAAGCTCCCACGCAAGTGCGTTGTTAAGTTGTATTTGCTGCCGTTACAGCCGAATAGATCAATAGCAGTTAGTCACAATATTTAGTCACAATTATGAATCACTGCAATTGTATCGCTAAACTGTAACGTAATTTTTTGTTCTGTTTTGACAATTGCTCTCCGCCTGACTAATACCTATTCAATACCAATTTCCTTTTATTATTTTTTTCATCATCATTCCAACCGCAGAAAGTCTTTTTGACATAGGACGAATGGACCCAAGGATGTACTAAATGACCTAGATGAATTAATGATTACAAGCGGCCTATATACAACATTTGTTTTTTTACGAGTTTATAATATGGACAAATATGTACGAAAATTAACGGGAAAATGGGAATAATAAGGTGTTACACTATAATGTCTCAAGAACCAATAGACGGTACTGATGAACGCGGCAAACAATACTCGTAATCTAGCTATGACACTTTTGTCAGTGAATTAATTCTACATACTCGTATATACCTACTACATATAATAGAGTCGTGCCAACGAAAGCTGTCCATGATAAATAGCGGCAAATTAAAAAATATATATTTCATTTAAATCATTTATTACAATAAATGTAAAATTACATAACAAATAAAAATTGAAATATTATTAAAATCTAAAAAGTATCCAATCTGTTTACAAATTTTGTTGCGGTTTTTCACGGTCAGCTTTCGTTGGCTTTTTTCATTTTTAAATGGAAATTACCAAGTCAATTTTTAAATAATATTAAAATCTAAAAAGTATCAAAACTGTTTACAAAGAGTAAAAAGATTTAAAAAGTCGTTAGGTTTTTGTATTGTGTCGCGGTTTTTCATGGTAAGCTTTCGTTGGCCAGATTCTAACTATTATATATAGTAACTATTCTGTTAATATAAATGAATGCTACATGTATAGCCCCTCCCACTCTGGTGACATATCAATTTTTGACTAACACAATCACAATAAAAACAAAGATTGGCTGATAAAGAATATATGTACATATAAACCAACATTCGTCACCTATTCAGATTGTATGTTGGAAGATACGTTTGATGCAATATTTCATTTTTATTGATAATTTCAAACAAGAAATGCTGAGTAATGAATTCGAAAATCAACATATACAACCGTGTGAAGTCAGCTATATTTATGAACATCATTAATTTACTATCTTGTATGGCAGTGTGTAGACATGAGATTATATGAAGAAGTTCATTAATCTTCAAAACCGCAGAAAATAATTTTAGTAGGTGATTTTTTACTTTGTTAGTTAAATCCTCCGATTAAAAACACATTTACGAAGTGGTTAATTGTGAGCAGCATTTAAAAGAATCAGTCTGTATATTTATTTATTGCAAAGAATTTTTTCCATCAAACACTTTGGTAAATCAAAAAATATTGACCAATATAACAGGAAGGGAAAATGTCTTGAAGAAACCTGCACACTGGAGACTTTTAAGTTTGAGTGTGTAAAATGGAGAAGGTTATCTCTGCCAAATATCGTCAATGTGTGCGTGTCTTTACTCTCTAGACGTAACTCACGTCTAGTTTTTTTTTTCTTTTTGATTTTGCAAGTAGATATTATTATGTTTACTAGTTATTTCAACTATTTCCAATCCATTATGTAACATTCCATCAGACTCAATCAGATGGCGTTGCAACAACCTGACATGTCTATTATTTATTATTCAATCAACGCTTTCAACAAGTAAGAGGTGAACAATAAAAATAAAAAGATAATAATCAAAATTGTCCATTGTAACCGCGGTTGGATAACATCTGCACCATTCAGAATAATTGCTTATGCAGATAATTGAAAACATTTGCAGTAAATTGAAATGTATTGTGCGTTGAAAAAAATATAAATAGAAAAGTGTTTGGGGTTCCGATGTCAAATGGCTGAAACGGTACTCAAATTGAGCCTGACTCGGTCTGCATGGTGTAGGATATCTGATACTTCTAATTTTATAGTATATTTTAGAGCGTTATAATTTTTAAGGGTTATAAATTGGACATGTGTTATGGCTTTGTGTTCTTGCATGCCTAAAGTAGGTACAGATGATGACCTTCATGGCGTATTGGTCAACATGCTAGTCCGTCACTCAGAGATCCTGGGTCCGATCCCCAGCCAGAGTAAGTTGGAAAATGGCCCTTTTCAAATTATCTTAGGTCTTGGGTGTTTATCTATACATTTTTACGTATTTATTATAAAATATAGTATCGTTGAGTTAATTATAATAACACAAGTTAAAACTTACTTTGACGCTAGCTCAATCAGTATGATTTGTCCCTCTATGTCTATTTATCTATATCTGATATGATTTAGCTAAAATTATCAGCCGAAAGAAAATGTTACATTTTGGAATTGTTTTAAAATCTGTATATCCAATTTCTGGTGGAACTTTGCCCCAAAAGACTCTGGAAATCTTTACTAAGGGAGGGGAATTTAAAATTATATGTATACCTAAGTAATTATGTATAACAGAAAATGTTTCTGATAAAACATAGGTACGTACATATTCGCACGAATATAACGTCTTACAAAATTACAGAAACTATTTTAAGACTAGATTCATTCCATGATACTCAAGACGATACTCAACACATTTCCCCAAGGAACATATATCGAAATACGAAAAAAAAAATCCTTTCCATACAGACTCGGATCAGCTGATCGATCAATTTGTATGGAAGGTCAAAAATATTTTGTCATACGTTGATATATGTTCCTTGATAAAGTTGTTCAGTTTCATGGACTGAATTCTCCCTTAAAATAGTTTCAGTATATTTCGTTAGACCCTGTATATTCTATTGTTTTTTTTTTAATAGCTACGGAATCCTAAACTGCCTTGGTCTATAACACACTTTGCTAGTTTTCTTTCACCGATTCGGTTTGCTGCATCAAAAAATGACCACATGCCGATGGCCAATTTGTTACTACAAAGTATAGCTCTATCGTATCTCCAACCGAACGATATAATCGCGCGTAATTTTGACTTTCATCTCCTACACTTATCTTGTGTTGCACAATGTCGATGAAAAAATACTTCTCACTTCTTAGACTTCTAAAGCTTCTAAGAGTCAAACGATAATAAATAGGTAGGTCCATATAGTTTAGTCTTATTTTTACCCGCCTGCGCCAGAAGGGGGGTTATATTTTTTAAGTGTATATATGTAAATTGATTTGGCACGCTCTGCAGCCTAAAACGGCTTGATGGATTTTAGCTTGTAAGGTGTCGTTAGATTCGTCTTAATTGTGAAAGTGACACTAGGTATATTAAAAATAAAAAAATTAAATGGCCGGTTTTTGGCGCCAAATGTGTGATCGAATCGAATCAAATCAAATCAAAATCGAAAATCGAGTGGAGTGTCAAAGAAAGGATTAATATCACTACATAGTATAAAACAAAGTCGCTTCCCACTGTCTGTCCCTATGTATGCTTAGATCTTTAAAACTACGCAACGGATTTTGATGCGGTTTTTTTTAATAGATAAAGTGATTCATGAGAAAGGTTTATATGTATAAAACATACCCGTGCGAAGCCGGGGCGGGCCGCTAGTACTTTATAAAGATTATAAATATACATATGTTAAAATGTAATTTGGAATGAGAAATGCTAAAAAAACAACATAAGCTTACATATAATCTCGCTCATGTTGTATCAGGCAATCGGGTTTTTAGTTTTTTTAATAATTGCTTTTTATCATTCTATAATTATTTAATAGTAAGAGACTTATTTCGTTCATGTGAGATGTATCGAAGTCAATTTAAGTATTTAAATCTTTTTATATATTACGCTTTTTAAAATCAAAATATAAACGCAACTGAAGTACCATATTTAGCTTAATAGTAAACGTTTCTTAAACCTAAGTAGGAACTCCTATTTATTAACCACGTAGATAGTTAATTCTACCATTTACACAGATAGGTACTTAACTACGTGTAAAACTGGGTAAATTACACCAATTTAAATTCACTCCGTTTCAATGTTTGTTTGCATACTTAACAAACAATTTAACGACGAATCAAGATAAAGCCTTTGTCTGTCTATTTGTTGCATTTTGTTCACAATGGCTCATTAAGCTGAAAACGTCGAAATCCAAGTTTGTACGAGTATTTTCATTTTTCAACGAAACTGTACTAGAAATTGGAAGAAAAGAAAACTATAACTTGCATTTCGCTGCTTCAGCTGTTGTGTTTAGTCTACTAAGGATAATATCTACTCCTACAAGCATTGTCAACGACATACATAGTAAAATATCAGTTACTATATAATGTATAACAAAATATACTGAAACTAAAACTGAAACTATTTTAAGAGTAAATTCAGCATATGATACTGATCAACTTTCCGCAAGGAACATACATATATCTAAATATGAAAAATATTTTTTAGCTTTCCATACAAACTCAGATCAGCTGATCGGTTAACATGTATGGGAGGCTATAAATTATTTTTCATAATTATAATACGATTCGAAAGAGCTGGGCAAAGGCCTCCCGCCTTTTTCCAGCAGTGGGACATAAAAGGCTAGTAAAAAAAAATACGATTAATTCTTTGGGAAAGTTATTCAGTATCATGGACTGTATCTACTCTAGTTTCAGTATATTTTGTTAGACCCTTTATAATTGTAGATAGTAAATAGTTTTTTTTTTTTAATAAGTTTTCTCTACTTCTTTGGGAAACGGGCGTGAATCGAATCTGAAACGTTACTTACATTACGAGACAAGCAAATGTTTGCGGTAAGCTTTCATCAGTACATATATTTATTGATATCTTAAAATATCAGAATTTTATTTAAAGACCAGCAAGTTTCAGGCTTTTAAAGGTATTATTTCATAACACCGGAAGGCTTAATACACACCAATACTTGATACCACACAATAAATTATCACTTCGTAATCTCCTCTATCTCTTCTGACAGATTTATCTTTGAGCGCAGTAGGAAAAGTATGTTAGAAAGCCTTCCGAGATGAAATATTTGTTATGATCTTTGATGTGAGCGATTATGCCCTGTAAACATATAATATTTCTGAATCAAAGACAGAATTAAAATCATAGCGTGCTGACAATTTGTCGGTACTTTTAAAATATTGCTATGATATCATCAACATTCGAGCGTATTTTTTTTTTTTTTTTTTTATTATCACACAAAACAGATTACAACTATTACAAAACTACACAATAAGAAACAAACAAAAACAATAAAACTGGTATTAGGTTGCATCCTCAGCGGTAACGATTCAGAACCCTGGGTCCGCTACCTAACCTAGGTGATTTGACGAGGTTACTGGTTTTCACACAGCGACTGCCGTCTGGCCTCCGCAATCCAAAGGGTCGACCAGAACCAATCAATAGGATAGGTTTAAACAGACGCTAGATTGCGTTCGGGACCCACAGCTTTAAATTCCTTCCGAAGCTCGGAATAATCTTTCTTTTGGGATAATCAGGGATTCAAGCCTGCAATATCCTAACCAGATTGGAAACAACTTTTCACAAAGTATGCTTCCCAGTGGGATTTAAACTCACGATCTCCGGATCACAAGGCAAACGCCTGTACCACTGGACCACGGAGGCAGTCCAAACTATTATACATAGGTATACCTATAAGTACAATAATATAGACAGGTTAGTTATAAACATTTGCATTCAAACGGCCATCATTCTCTCCGCAGGAGCACCAGCGACCAGAATTAATTTATACAAACGACACGCGTTAATTGAAAGCACTTGAGGCAAGAATATTCTCTAACTCAAAATACATCCTTACATATAAATGTTGGAGAGTGGCCACTTGTATATGGACTTTTTAAAATAGATAATAGTAGATAACATCGTTTTGAAATGGAGAAATAAATAAATGAACAACACTCAACAACTTTTGGTGAAGCTCTAAGCCTGTACCGTGGTTGCGATGACATTATTTCACAAAAGAAATGTAGTATAAAAATCTAGAAATGTACCTAGACATTTTGATGCCGTGTGCCTACTCATAGGGAAAAGTTACTAAACTCTAATTTCACAAGTTCACAGCCATACACGTGCCACAAAAGTGACATATTCATTATCATCATCGCAGTCGGTGATGCTAATGATGATGATGATATGTGCCCACTGTCAAGCATAGCCTCCTCCTGTCTGCGCCATCTTAGAGTCACATACTTATATTTCAATTGAATGATACTGTATACTTAGTTCGGTGACTGACGTCTACCATCAGTAGGCACACATGTAGGTTGTATTTACTCTCCAGCACAATATTATCTATTTCTAAATCAATGGCTCGAGCATTCGATATTTCTCCCTCTAACACGTCGGCTGTCAAAAGATCCCCATTAGTCGGGACCGGTCGCCTGTTTTTGCTGTCGGCTAATGAATCTGCATAGTTATACCCTATATTATAGTCATTAGGTACGGAAACGGCTATTTCATATGACTTCACTATTTCTACTTATCTCCTACCAAGTGCTAGCAATTTTCAGTTTCGTGCAAGTAAGGTCATAACACGTCTTTATGGTCTAGACAGAGTCCAGGGATGCAAAACAATGGTAATCGTAGCCTACAGCTGGAATTATATTAAAAATACTTAATTCGCAGCTAACTTTTGCTCATTACCTAGGTCCATTCCGTGCTGGTCTGGAAGAAAAGAAAAATCTTACAGTACCAACTACACTAAACTTAGAGGTGTCACAGGTATCTTAACTTTCCCCTGTACCAGCAGCTTCTCTTCCCGCGCAGATGTAAATAACGCGGCTAGCTACCCATGACTATTTGCTTCCTTTTTTCACCTACTCGCCCGCCATCACGTTAAAAGTGGCCTTAGAGGCGCAAGACCCAAAATGGTCTGTCTGCCCTATTAGGGATATAGACGTGATAGTATACCTCGGTCTTTTTACGGACTTTATAGAAAGGTTTCAAGTTATATGCGTCTATCTCACATAAAAAATAACACTTATAATATACGATTAAAACTCCTTAAAGTAATTTAATTATACTTCTAATTAAAGGGGGACTTCTAATTATAGGGGGACCTTTAATTAGAAGTATAATTAAAATACTAATGAAGATTAAAGTATGTAAATCTGCTATTAACCATATCAATGAAATTCAAAGCAGTAAATATACCATAATCGCGTTAATCTCTTTACAATGACCGTAATACAAACAACATGACGGCATATCTACATACTGCATACATAAATAACTAGCGATTAGAAAAAGTAAGGTTTTTCGGTAAGTAGGCCTTTGTGCCCCCAATTCTAGTTTCAAGCCGAGCGCTCTACGAAATGTGGGTTCTTTGTAAACTTATTTCTGAAAGTTAATGGCAGGTCTAGGATATAACGAATGATAGATATTATTGTTATGATTGTATATGCATGATTGTATCTTTTCCTGTCAGCCAGACTGAGAGATGAATCATGATAGGCATGAAGATTTGTATGATTTATATAATATGCAAGATCGCAGGTATATTTTTACATCTCTGTCATCTCACACGGTAAGTAGACAAGTTTTTGGCAGGATGTTAATGGATTCAGTTAGGATATGCTTTAATTTATTTTGCAAATTGATTCTAATGGACTTTATAATGTAACATTGGTGTTGTTTAATATTATATAAATACTCATGCTCATGAAAAATATGTGAAATAATTAAAGCGGACTGAGGGTAGTGGGCATCTTTAGACGCCGTCTGCCACTCAATCGGCTATGAAAACCATTGGACTTGTACTTATAGATTTGTCGCCAGAAGCTTCCTTGAAACAATCAAAGTTATTAAAACTTGTTAGGTTAAGTGTTAGGACGAAAGAGACGAAAAACGAAAGATAGGCTCTAAGGGACTCGTATGCAGAGATTCCAGATCCGTAAAATAATTCTTTAAAAAAAAGTAAGTAGACGAAGTCAAGGATCACAAAGTAGGAAATGAGAAATATTCATATGTTGCTGGCCCATTTCATAATTAGATCTATTAGTGTAGATCCATCGCGCCTACTCGTATTCTCTTGGTCAACTTCCCTTCATATTAAAATTTATAAAACATGTCAAACGTTTGCTAAATCTATTTCAGTTAAAATATGTTTTGTCTTTATCTCTTTTCTCAATATTTGACATATTAAGAACGAGACAAAATATATTTTAACTAAATTGGTTTAGTAAACTTTTGATATTTATTATGAATAAGAGGGTAAAACATGTGCGAGAGGCGATTAATATTCCAAAATTAATTATGGGGCATCGTAAGTTCTTTTTCTTAATTTGTGGAAGATAGATTCCAGCCAGCATCAGACAATTTGTGCGCGTGCGCTCTAACGGGTCCGCGATAATCGCCACGGTAAAAAACTGCGCGAGCGCATAACGGATCGTGATGCGCTTCGCCCGTCATTGCGATCGTGGATCGCGCGCAGGGTTGACAAAGATATGTATCTATTATATAATATTTTAGTATTCTATTTTTAACAAATTAACACATAGTTATAATTAATTTATCATAATGCGCCAAAGTCACATCTACTACTTTGGCGCATTATGATAAATTACATGTAGATAATTTTGATGACTAAGCGTTAAACTAAAAGACATCATCGAAATTTAAAACTGGGTTTAATAAAAATACTGTACATTTGGATTATATTTGACCCACCTTAGAACTGAAACAGGTTTTTTATATTAGAAAATACCAGCAAACGTTTACAGAAGAATGTATTTGATACAGCTGGTGGTAGCCCTAAAGGCGCCGACGCCGCGTGAAAACAAACCTCTCATTTAGTTTATGTTTCGTGTCCGCTCGGCTGAAATATTGCTCCGATATTAATTACGGTATTACACTTTTATCCATCTTAAGAGTAACCAGAAAACTTCCAGCAATAAATCAGTCCTTGTCAATATTGAATTGTTTAGACTTTAGTATCTGTAAGATTTACCATCATTTTCATTTAAAAAGACATCTCTTGTTAAATCAGTTCAGAAGTACAATACAATAAAATGTTACCAATCAAAGAAGCGCTTATTTTTTAGTCCTTTATTTTCAAAAGACTGTGCTTCTTTTATGAGGCATAATATACTTATAGGAGTACTCCACTATATGACTGATATAAATGCACAGGTTTTATAAATAGGACATTAAGAGACTAAAAATCAAAAACACAAAATACGCAACGCAAATGACAATTACACGGCACATGCGGACAATCTATGATCAAACAGTGTATTTGTGAGTCGATCAACTGTGTGGGCGATAGATAAGTTGTAATATAGTATGTTACTGAACCAACGTCTACTTGTAAGCAATTAAGTAAAAACGTATGTTCTGTGGATAAACAGATAATTGACTAAAGAAGGGGATGTTAAAATATGTGATAGATACTACGTAGTCTTGTTCTAGTAGTTCTGACGGACAGGAATTGAAATGTATGGAGTTTATTTTTATTATTTTGATACTAAAAATGTGCTTGCTTACCGATTCATCTTTAGACCTTTTAGAAACTTATAAGTAATTATGTTATACCTTGACTTGGATATTACTTATGTAACTTTTTACAATTTTCCCATCTTGTCATATTGAATTTATAATATCTAATACCGGCGTATACTTTCTCCAGTAAACGACAAGTAATATTTTATGGGCTAATACATATTACAAACTTCATTGATGCAAAATAGTATCTATGAATTTATCGATCCTTAAATGTTTGTAATGACTAGCTAACAAGTCGAATTATTCAGTCCTTCTTTTGATTAATTGGTAACTTTTTACATCGACAAAAGTATGGTTAGAACCTTTATTAATAATTTTAAAATAATAAAATTGCAGTGAGTAGATTTTGATAGTAATAGATCCCAATTTAACATTTAAATGAAAGTAAGTATGTATAGTTGATACGTTCTACGCTAACAAAATTATCTTTAACAGACGAGTATTGTTTATGTAGGTACATCTTTACAACTCGTTATATTTTCGCACACACTTGGTACAGCATTAGGTACAGCCAAAGACGCAAAAAACGCCTTTCTCTGACCATCAAGGGAAATGAGTTAAGTACAAAGGGCCTTTATGCGCTTTGATGTTGCCATAGAATCGACAAATGGTCGCCTATTAGAGAAACCGCGAAGTTGCTAAACCATTACTTGTCTACGGCGTCTATATATGTAGTCTATCAACATATACTGAATATATTTTAAAGGCAGATTCAGTTCATAATACAAAACTAATAATAATGTATTGAAATAGAAACAAATGTTTTTGCTTTCCATAGGAACTCAGCTCAGCAGATCGGTTAAAAAAGTTGTTCAATATTTAGAACGTACGATGGCAGTGTTATGTAATCTGTAATAACTTAAAGCTGTTTCTTAAAATATTTTAGTAGACATCGTATAATGTACAATCTATTACTCATAATATATGCGTTTGGACGTCACCATAGACAAATAGTCGACTAATAGAGAAACCGCCATGCTTCATCATTGGTTGTCTACAGCGCATTGGTTATGCTTCAGCCGTTCTCTGTTATTCTCGAATACGCTTTAGAATTTATTAATTATTTATATTGTGAGAGGTTTGAATAAATCATCCGCCATTACGCTCCAATTGCGGCAGTTTTCTTCTTGGTTGTGAATCTATTCTGGCATTAGACACGTTATTTATTTATAGCTTTAGCATTCACACTAACAAATAAAAATATTAAAATCCTTTTCCTAGTATGTACAAGGTCTAATAAAATATGTTAAATCTATTAAGGCTGAACTTAATCCATGATACTGAACATTAAACAACATCTTAAAACATTTTTTGTCCTCCCATACAAGTTGACCGAGCTTATCCGAATTTCTACTAAAAGCAAAAAATATTTTTCATATTTCGACATAATATGTACCTTAGGGAAAGTTGTAATGTACATTACATGGACTGAAAGTACACTTAAAATAGTATCAGTATATTCTGTTGGACGTTATATAGATACGGTCTGTTGACAAATTTAAAACTAAATTAAGTAGGTACTTTTAAAAGCCTCTCATTGACGCCAAATTTATTCCGTGTGTCGCGGAAAATAAAAGGAAGAACAGCGGGACAACATAAAAATACTTACTAAATCAAAATGCTTGGCAAACCTCGGCATGCAATGTGTGCAAGTCAGTCCATATCTATTAACTAAATGATTTCGTCTAAATAACGGCAATGCAATACAGAAAATATACACGTGAAATAAAATTATTATGACTTAAAAACACGAAACGTGCATGACCTTATCAACTTGCTGATGCATATATTTGATATCCAGCAGATATTGTCGAGATGTGGTGCTGGAGGAGAATGGAGAAAATAAGCTGGATGGATAGAATAAGCAATGAGAAGGTGCTAGAAAGAGTGGGAGAGAGAAGAAATATTTTGAAAACTATTGAAAATAGAAGAGAGAAGATGATTGGACATATAAGACATGACAATCTATTCTAAATAATACAGATGCGTGAAGCTTGTATATTAGTAGATATAAGGGCACCATCTCCTTAATACTTCATGTCAGCCGCATGATTCGCAACGGTTATTGCGGTTAAAAATGCGTGTATTAAAAGGCGAGGTCGCCATTGCGTGCCTTCGCAAAATTCGTGCGGCAAGTACTAACTTTAAGCAGGTATTCTGGTAATACTCAGATGTCGTGATATTTTATAAGTCGTAAAGTGTCACGGTATGATATACGACATGGCTACTGTCTGCATTGACATGAACACGGAGATTTTGTAATACATACTCTGGAGAGAAAGTAAATAGGTTTTTGCCCATTGTCCCAAGCAGACACAGTTGTTGATGATGTTTTTGATATTCAGACGCATGTACTTGCGTTTCTACGCGTACTAAATTATGAACATGATGATGTATTTGAAGTATGAGAATTCTCAACTTTTCTTCATCTATTACTTAAATTAGAGTATCATACATTTATTTTCCTGATCTTAAAGGGGTATGTAGAGACTGAAGCTCTACTTGCTGCAGAATTGCTTAATAAATCCCTCTGGCTTTGTTCAGTGTCTAAACACACAGTGCCGAAGTTATGTAGTAACTATTGCACGCCTCATAAGCGGAGCGTTGAGGTAGTGCTCTACTCTCGCCTTACAAAAATCAAGTGATTTTTCGAACTAAAAATGTCGGTATTTATTTCTTATCGTACTTGTAGAATAATATTTACACACAAATGTCAAGAAAAAACACTAGTTTCAACAGTCATGATATTTTCAAAGGACATTTTGTTCTTTAAAATAATAAAACAAGTGTTTAAGAAAATTATTTCGTGGACGTCCGTGTGTCGGGATGTATGGAAACTGGCGTGGTCACGATAACGCCCGAAAAACTTAACAAATCGAACCCTTCTTTTTTTCATACGCTTAAGTATTATCTAAAACTAAGTCCTTTCGAAAATCACGGTCTAATTAAAAGTAGTTTAATTATAATTAGCAATAAACTGAAATCCACCTATCGTTGGTATATCTAAATCTATGTAAATAAGGTTCGTTGACATAGACAATTTTTTTTTAAATTTATTTTTACGGCGTTTAGCATCTGCCTTTTAGCCATTCTTAATTTCCATTCTTTTTCTGGATACAATGTTAATCTTTTCATTTTTCTTTTCTTCTTGACATTGAAAATACATGCGCAGTACCTTTCTTTTCTGTGTGGGCAATGGCGCGAAGATTTAAAAGTAATTTTTTTATTTTGTTCATAATACACCGATTAATATGCAATATTCAAGTTCTGTTTTTTTTTGTGAAAATTGAGTGACCGCTATGAGGCGTGCACTTTTGGATTTTCCAAACTTATTTATTAATCTGTGGTTGCGCGGCTAAAGTTCCACGGCTAATTTATTTCTTCGTGAAAAACGTCGTAAGTTCGGCATATTGTGTTGCTAGTAATTATAATAAATAGCATTTTAGGCGTAATTTTGCCGAAGTTTGGTAGCGCAACTTCACTTTAATATATTTTGACATATTTTTCTCTATATTATAAGTAAGTGCGTATTTGATAGGACGCAGCGTCACAGAATAAAATCACAATAAATTAGATTTATCACAGTAATTCTGTAATGATTTTAGTTAATGCATGGAAGAAAAAGTACTTAGCTTATTATCTATCAAGTAAACAAAATACAGTAAAGAACTAGAAATGATTTAATCATTCATGTACTGATGTAATTGAGCAAGAAGCGTGTACTGAACGGGCCCGTCGTCTCGGAATCGATGTTGTAACTTTTTATCGATGCATCGATTGATCGAATGTTTTTGCCGCGATTATGTGCTGCTAAACACATACATCTAGTTGTCGTTGAAAAAAGCGTGTATCGATCTAACGCATCTAATGACACATTACGATGTCCAACAGGATCTCGAGAAGTGGGCTGACTGAAAAAGTGTTAGTCCGTCATATTTACAACGCTATTTTTCTGTGGAAATATTGATGGTATTTGTGTTGTTTGATATTTACACTACAGTGGAGATGCATTATAAGGTTAGTAGAATTTCTTTTTAAAACTTTATCGCACTTAGGTAACAGTTAATTTTTTTTACAACTTTATACTTTACAATAAAAGTTGAACGGTAAAATCATTTTAGGCAAAAAAATTCAGTGAAGGATTTAATATTTTTTTTTTTGTAAGATTATTTAGTAAACAAAATTTAAAAAAAAATCGGGTAAACATAGCAGACAGAGAAAAGATATATAATTTTCACAGTGGTTTTCTGTACTTCTAAAAAGCCTTTCTAGTAAAAAATTTCAATAGTTAATACAATATAATTAGATTGAGCATTCAAACATTTACAAAAATCATTTTCGTTTTTAATAAAATATGATTATGAACGCCAGTAATCTCATCGTATTTAAGTTCATTAGTTCAGAACGAAGATTACTACAGGTCGCAATCAAACTGTAACAGAAATCTGTTAATTCCTTTTTGAAACATAATCTTTTGCTGGCCTAGATTAATCAGTTAAATACCTCCTTTGACCTAGCTTTACTAAATTATTCATGCAACCTTACCCTATCTATCACGAATTTAGTTCGTAGACTTACAAATCTATTCCAAAGTACGAGGTACGTTACGTGAAATGACAAGTGGCACGACATGCGTTTTGTTGTTCACTTTAGCACTTAATGGCGCTAGAACAACGAAGGTGTGAAAGTTGTTGACATCCAAACAATTAGTCGGACAAAGCAGCACTTGTAAGCTCTGCAAAGCTTCAAACAGTCATTTAAAATAATTACAGTAAGAGTATTTTTTTGTGTTTAAGAAGAATGTATAACTTTATGAACTTTGTTCATAAATCATGCCAAGTTGTTATGTTACTTTATAAAATTTTCTCAAAATATTATTGTTTTTTCGTATATATTGTTCCATGCTGGTCTGGAAGCGAGAAAAAAACAACTTAGAATGCGATCAGCAAGCCATCACTATTTTAATTTCTTTTTCCACCTTCAAACCGCGATAAAAGTGGCCTCTGGGATCTAACGACCCAAGGTTCTCTCTACCCCTTTCGGGATAAAGACTTGGTCGTGTATAGTTGCTACGACCAGTATATTTTTAAGCTGCCTAAAGGTTTTAAACATCATCTAATAATAACAACCAGGAATAACGGTTCAACGTGACTTCCAAGCACGTAAAATACACTAAAAATAATACATATAAATTCATAAAACAAAAAGGACAATAAAAATCTTTTCCGTCTCCAAGCGGATATTTCGATGACTTAAAAACATACAAGTGCAACGTTTCCTTCACGGCAATTTGGAACAAAATTAACCCCAGGAAGTTACCGATTCGTCAAACAAACAACCGCTCATTGTCTTTGATCTTCATATGGATGCGCCCGCGCCGTAAAACAACAGTTATGTTTTAGTGCACTATGTTGCACGATTAGAGTAAGTGACGTTTATGAGTTTTTGCAGTAATATAAGCTGTTTTGTGGTTTCTTGAACTTGTTATATCTGTCACTTGAAGGATCAAGGAAGTATCCTCATACATAAAATACGATAGTTTAGGATGACTACATACATACATCATACATACTGTCACGTCGCCATCCCTAATGGGGCAGACAGATCATTTTTAGTTTTGCGGCTCTAAGCAGGCAGACAGAGCCCAGAGCCTTAAGACTCAAAGACCACTTTTAGCGTGAAGGTGGACGAGAAGGTGGAAAAAGGAATCAAAATAGTGATGGGTTACTAGCCCCATCGAATAACATGATTTTCAATTTCGTCCATCCCTCGTCGGCTTCTACTATCTGCACGGGAAGAGAAGCAGCTGTTACATTCTACGTTTTTCCTTTTCTCCCAGACCAACATGGAAGGTTAAAAAAAAATAAAGAAAAAATATTTTTTTTCGTTTCTATCTTCTAACGCTATTTGTCGCTACCTTGAAAGCAAAACTATAACTAAAGTTATTTTTAACAAAATCTATCTACGTGCGAAATATCTTCACAAACTAGGATTAGGGTAGACCAAGGTCGCCACCCTTACGCTGTATATCTAAGTTGGCAGGACGCCGCAAAGGCGTCGGTGTGCGTCAGTCTGTCCGTCGAAAGTAATCACACACTTCCTATGGATATGCTAATGGTGGGATTGGGCACGCGACCACCACAGCCTTCGCCCGTGGAGCAACCTCGTTTTAATTTTAGATTAAAGTCTGCAGTGTTTGCCCGAGGACTGTCAATTGACGACCTAAATACACATTTGTGCCAATTTTTTTTTGTACGTATACTTTTAAATGTTGACGAAATTTTATAAACATACATAGGTTCGTACCTATGTATGTTTATAAAACATACATAGGTACGAACCTATGTATGTTTATTGATACGTGATACTTTACTATCACGTAGTACTCGTGTACTACGTGATAGTAAAGTATCTTTATCCCTAATAGGGCAGGCAGAACATTTTGGGTCTTGCGGCTGTAAACATAGACGGAGCCCAGGGCTGCAAGACCCAAAAGCCAGTTTAAAACATATGTGCAAGAATCTTTAAAGAATTATGATCTCCCTGGTTATCCTGGAAGTCTCTCAACAGACTCCGGGCTGGTTTTGAGTTGAGAGGTATCGAGAAAACCATGTTAAATCATTTTAGTCAGATGTTAACATATGAGCAATTAATATAAGATTGATTCAAGCATATCAGTTATTTCAAACTTGTGCATACATAACTAGGAAACAACCTTCCTCACATCATTCATCATCACAGATTCTCTCAATAATGACGTTCAGCCGAAAAAAAATACGAAGTGTCCCCCAAAATTCAAATTTGAAAAATAATCAATTAGACAATTTAAAGAAATTTAGAGGACACGCTACTACAACATATATGTATGTATATGTCACGAATTTAAGTTGGTATTTATTTTAAAGAAATACGTACTTTCCTAACATGAATAGAAGACAAAGAGATAAGTAAGTACCTACTTAATACAAATCAAAGTATTATTTTTATACTAATATAGCCAATAAATATATTTATTCCCAAAGAGGATTGACATCAGGCAGGTGACCGGTCTTAAAACTATTTAAACTGTTCCGGCAATTTCTTCAAGGTCTTTGACATCCCTGGGTGCGAAAGCGCACCCTAGGCTCCGAAGCAGTACAGCTGAGGATGCAACCGAGATCGCGCTAAGATGAATAAGAGACTAATATAGCCAATAAAATGGTGTATCTTTTTAACTTTGGAAGTAATCTATTTTGGATTTGAAAATATTTTTAAATCGTTTATATTAAAATTAATTTCAAGCTGTCTGAAGCCTACACATCAAAAAAATCAAATGAAAGCTTTTACGACGGAATAAGGTTGTTACATTTGCTGACACTTCTGCATAATATGTTAATTTCCTTATATATTTAATTAATTTATGTTGACGTTAATCTCCCACTGTCATTACTCACACTATAAAACCAGTTTTTTCACATAAAAAATAAAATAACTATTAATTAATGCTATATTATACTCGTAATTCCATATCAACTGTCACACTTTTAATGTGTAATTTATTGTATTTCCGGTATAAACTGTCACTGATCACTCGTGGTCATTGCACTCTTCGTTTTAAATGAAAAAGTTATCATATCATCATCATCCAATTTTTTAAGTGCAAATATTATGAAAGCAAGTTCATTTAATGAAAAACTTGCATGAAAATACATTAAAAACCTTATCATAATTTAGGTATTAATCAGATCACGTGCAATCAATGTTTGACATGTCAACCATTTTTTTGACATGTCAAACATTATTTTGACATGTCAAACATTTAACTTCATCAAATACTAAAAGTTGTTTTTAAAAATTCATTGACGGTTTCCGATGTGAATCATTATTTTAGTTCCTTCATACGACTAAATAAGACTTCGTCTTCATGCTTAATTGTTTCGTGACTGTTAACTGAATTAAGTACTGATAGATATACTAACATATAAGTACCTACATAAGGTATTTTATTAATGATTTAAATTAATACTTCTGCAAAGCCAGTAAAATCAGTTAGTCATACAATAAATATGATTTATTTCCAAGGTACGTGTCATTTCAGCCCATTAGCTTTGCGAAAGCTTTTATAGAAACTGGCTATTATCTATCTAATTGCTTTTATGCGAATATTAAATATTTTACCAACACCGTGCAGTAGCAAACTCTATAAATATTAGTTTCGGATTTTACAGCTGCGTGATCTTTGTGCGTTTGATTCCTATCGCTGATCCGCACGGCATATCCAATACATGATATCTTGTAATCAGCTGTTTAAAATGCATATATAGGTAAGGTCAAAGAATTAAACGCTTTTTTAAACGACTTCAAAAAAATATGTTTCTCCTATTGAATGTACGAGTATATTGTATGTTTTTTTTTTATATATTTTCCGTATAACATCTCCGTTTTTGAACCGATTTAAAAAAAATATTGTTTGAAAGGATATTATGTTGTATAATTCATGATAATATCCGGATATGGGCATTTCAGGAAGACTCTATAAAGTAAATTGTCTCACAAAAAGTACTGAAACTATTTTCAAGCAGTGCACGAACGGAAGCGCTACCCCTTTTTTAACTGAATCAATTTATCAAGCTGCGTTTTGCGAATATGTATACTTCTGAGGACAAAATAATTTTTGCAACCAAAGACAAAATTCGATTTCGTACCTCACACGACTATCGTCGAGCACATTGGAAATGACGTAGATTCATTACCATTGTGCTCGAAAACATGTCGTTATGACTTTTTGTCTTTTTTCAAAAAGGTTAACCGATCGACTTTGTTTTAGGCTCAAATTGTAGCTCACTAAATTTTCGAAATCGAATCTAAAATCGAGCGCCGAAATAAAAAAATCGAAAAAAAATGGTTTTCTTTTCGTTTTCGTCTTTTTCGAATAATTCTTTTTGCACCTTGCAGCTCTCGTAAATACTCGTCTTTTGAAACTTTTTCGAATATCATATCTTCACAACTCTCCAAGATATAAGGGAATCGCAATTTTTCGTAAAATCGAAGCCTACACTGGAGCGAACGAAAAGACATTTCCAATGTCAAAATACAATTTAGAAATATGGTTGCCATATATATATCAGTTGTTGCAATTTATTCAAAAGTAAATCTCACGAGCATTTCGTATTCCGAATATGAATTCTCACGCGATGAAAATTGCGGGCGAGTTGCGACAAAAATGTCATGTAACATACGTATTGTGGATTATTCTGATTATTTCCTATGTTTCTAAATTTTCTGCAATAACTAGAATAAAAGCTTTTGTTGTAGTGTAAAAATAATTGCCATGAACTTCACTCAACTTCGACCATTTTATTCTCTATTAAAATATTTTTTGATTGTAAAACGAACTTAACAAGATTTCAATATTTTAACTCTACATTCAGTAGTGTCCTGGATCAAAAATACATGCCATAATTTTTATTAATAAATATTATTTAATTTTTATTTTATTAACAATATAGTGTCACTTTATTAATCGTTTTCATTTTTGTAACTTTAGTTTTTTATGCCCTACTCCAAGAAATTGAACCAGATTTTTAAAACGTCGAGTTAAAATTTTCAAGCTCGCAAATTAACTCGACATTTTAAAAAATATGGTTTATATAATTAGAAACTAAATGAGCCCATTTTTTAAGTGAAAATTAAAGATTTTTTTTCTGGAAGCAGCTTCAAGAATTTCCTCACTTGCCGAAAGCCCGCGTGACCTCCGCATTATCGATGTAGAGTAGTAGAGTTCAACGCACTATACTCAAAACTTTTTTTTCTCGAACAGGAACACTTTCGTGATTCTAATTGTTTATGTTTTGCATATTAGGTCAGTCAGATAAGATTATATGGATTATCTAATTAATTTGTATGCAGATTTGTGACTTTAGTTTTCGCATAAAATTATTTTTTTATTTATTTAAGTTTTATCGCTTTTAAAAACTCTATATATAGAACTATATTTTTATTCAAATCTATTATTGTTATTAGTTATATATTATTTAACTTTTTATTTCTAATAAATTAATATATTATTTACAATTTACAAAATGAAACTTAAACTTTAACGTTTTACCTAGGCTTAAATTAAAAACAAATATCTTAAAAAAATTTAAAACATAACAATCAAAATTTAAATTCGTACAAAAAAAATACCCTAGCGCAACCCTTGACCTTTCCCAAAACAAAGAGCCGTAAGATCCTGCAAACGCAGCATCCGCACCACTGAAACCTCACCTGTTCTTTCCGTGGCCGATTTTGTAGAGCTCGACATGCTTGAACTGGGCGTAGGTGGCCATTTCGATTTTTTCTTCTTCAAACACGAGGACAATAACACTCGAGATGAGCACTGCGCGATTCGCGTCAAGTCGGGAGTCGGTGTAGACTGGTGTGGACGCAACGACGTTTGTCAGCTGACTGGGCGCGCGCGAGCTAGAACCCTCGCTTAAGTCGATGGTGCACCCTCCGCCCGCGCACGCTACAACCGCGCATGCGCCACCGCTTCCGCTCCTCACTTTTTTTTGAGCACCTGGCCACTCCGTGACATATGTATGCCCGGCTATCCGTATGGGCCATTTGGTCATTTGGCCCCATAAACTGTTCGCCCCATGGACCTAATCGTAAAAGAATCGTAAAAGTCCCTAAGGTGAACTGGTAGACAATGCTTAGTATAAAGTTTTACCTTTTGTATCATAATAGTTAGATTATTGTGCAATAAATATTAAATAAATAAAATAATCCTTCTTGAATTTGTAGTTTGGTAGAGCGAATAGCCTAACATATTCTTGTACTTCAGTCATTCTCCCCATGGGGCGTGTCGTCAAAAGATTATTTTTGCCTTAATCGATTTACACCATTAAAAAAAATTTGGTACATCATTTTGAACTGTCTGGATGTGTATATAAAGCTACTCGTAAAATAATTGTAATTTACATAACGGTCCAGTATAACTATATCGTCTTATGATGAGAATTGCCAAAGTGCAAAAAATAAATGGGGCGTATTGCCAATCAAAAACGGTGGCTTTTGTACGACCATGGGGCGAACAGTTCGTGGGGCGAAACAACCGCATACCACATATGGCCAGTGTCAACAGATGGGTTAAAGCTAAAAATAAAAACAGGTTATTTAGTAAACAGTTCGGATATCAGCTGACAATAACCAGCCAGTAACATAACGGGATCCTGGTGAGTCATTCTGATTCTTCCGACCGGGAACTACCTCTGGAAGTTTTATTATCGACATTACAGAAGCATTAAAGCCGTGAGTAACGCGATGTCTCGTGATGATGGCCAATCTCGGAATTATGATGTTAGGAGCGAGACACTGAACTTCGTCTGTAATGAGTAATAAATAGTACATCATCATCATCCGAGCGTATTCCCGGTTGCATCGTCAGCGGTTACGCATCAGAGCCCGGGGTCCGCTACCTTACCTAGGTGATTTATAGTTATTATTTTATTTAGCTTGGGTTGGTAATTATTATAATGTAACCAGCAACTTGAGGATTAGATAGATAATAGTAATTCATATTTTATAAAACTTTTTAAAATTGTCAGATTTAAGTTTAGGTACCTCATTGATTTTTGTGTTAATTAGAAGCTCTATGGGTATAAATTGATAGAGGATTTAATCGTCCTTACCTGTAGGATATTACCTAATAATTAGGAATGTCAAAAATGTTCCTTGTTTTTACCCAACTACGGCAAAGCCAAAAGGAAATACATATACCTATGTGATCATTTATGTATGTGGATGTTTATGTATGAATGTTATGTGGATATTTTATGTGCTCCACCGTAGCATCCAAACCAATTCATCATTATTGTCCAGGTGACAATAACCAGGTAATATTTGTGTAAACGAATGTTACGTACAAAAAAGTTCGAGTATTTTAATTTTGTTTCGATATCGAGTAATGAAAGGTCCTAATTAGCAAATTTCAAAAATACATATATGGGTTTCATCTATCTGGTAGAATCTTGATGCTCCGAATTTCATTTGGCATAACATACTTGGCAGAATCTTATTTAGTAGAATATTTCAAACGCATAAAAAATATTTGATATAATATTTGTTTGGCCGAATATTAATATGTCCGAATGTACAATAGCATACTTTTAAGATGTCAGAATTTCATTTACTAGAATTACCTTTTACATACATTACGTTTCACATAATTTGTTTTAGAATAATGTTTAATTAGTAGCATAAGTAATAATGCAAACCGTAATCGTTAAAATCTATACTATTGTTGGTCAACATATAATAAAAAAAGCATTTCGAGTTTGCTCGATTAGGGCAAATATATAGGTTAGGTTATATTAGAACTGCGACCACCCCACGCCAAGGTAGACAGCCTTTTCATACTATAATATTTTATTTATTACAGGGAAGAAAAAACCCACATACGTTTATAATCAACTGTTTTATTTCAATTTAAATGCAAATCAAAAAGCATAATAATGAAAACCATAATCGTTTAAATCTTTTGTTGGTCAACATAAAAAATAGGTTAGGGCAAAAATATAGACTAGGTTATGTTAGAACTGTGACCACCCAAGGTAGAAAGCCTTTTCATACTATAATATTTTTTTTATTACAGGGAAGAAAACACCACATACGTTTATAATCTTATTTAGTTTATAATCATGATTCTGCATTGAAATGAATATACGTATGAAATAAATACCAAAAGGCGATTCTGACTGCGAACTTTCTGCGATATAATGATTATACTTTTAGATTATTATGGCTATAAATTTATCCTATAAGATTATTCAGATTTTTTAAATTATTGGTTTTGAATCTATGATAAATGAGTAGATGCCAAACTAATTTTTACGAAATGACGTTTCTGTAAACCGCTGTTATGCAAAAGAATATTATAACATAAAAAGTTCTACCGTAAAGGGGGGACCCTACATATATACATAGTGAGCCGTAAATGGCTGCCGAGCTTGGATTAATTGAATAATTCATACTTTCCGGTTTTTTTGGATTTTTAAACGTAGGTAAGTAGGTATATCTTGTAGTTAATTTAGATTAACAAGGCACAATGGTGTGACAGCCTGGCATGATGACCACAGGCTACAGAGATCGTCAAAGTAAAAAAATAAAGTACCTAAGTGTTTGTATCTGTATAAAACCACTTAAAAACTCTTGCGAAGTCGACATGCTCATGTTCAGTTTTTAACAAATATAAATTTTAAACTGTCCACTTAAACAGTGATCCTAAAACGTCTCCTATAGTTGGCTGACCATCTATCTCCTGGGCGGCAAACGTCAAACATTCAGCGCTTCCCTGTTTCAACACTGGCCCATTATAACACTCGGCTTAAGAAACCATTTGTATTCGCTACAGACAATTTTAAACCATAATACATTGGCATACAACAAACATTTCGAAAGGGGACGGAAAAGTAAAGTTGTTTAGCTTGAAGTCGTATATTTCGATGCAGACTTTCTGATGGTTGTTGAGACAGAATCGGGTTTACAAAATATAACTGAAAACGGTGAACTTTACCTCCGTTTTTAAGGAACTATTGACTGCATTTGAGACTACCAGCTCTTCGTTCATCGCACCTTTTATATTGGGTTTCCATGATACTCAGCGTTTCTTTAATAGAAATATAAATCAAGAGATTCGTAGAAGAACAAAAGCCACTGATATACTTAGCCATGTACATGTACATGGCTCTATGATTTTCGCCACCTAACCATGCGCGAAGTAAACTGGCTTACAATAGGTACAGATTCCGCGTTGAATATAAATTGATAACAATTTTGCAGGGTGGTATAACAACTAATATACTATTATATGTAAATATCTTTAATACTTATACATCTTTAGTACTTAGTCCTTTCATACTCGTCGTGGAGAAAAGAAACACCGTAGAATGTACTTACAAGCTGCTTCACTTCCAGATAAAAAAACTGATCAAAGGAATGGGTGAGAATCCGAATCATGTTCTCTTTTTCTATTTTCACGCCCACCATTACGTGCCATTACGCTAAACATGGCATTAGAGAACAGTCCCAAGCTTTGTCTACCCTTCTTCTTCTCTCATTGCCAATCACGGGGTCGGCCCCCCTAATACTTTCACGCCATTTTTGGCAATTTTGCGCCATTTCTGGGCTTATGCCCAACGTCCTCAAATCATTGGAGATGGTTCGACTCCAGGTAATAGGTGGGCGACCTCTTCCTCTCTTGCCCTCCTGTATGTCCATCACTTTCCGAGTCATGTGGTCTTCCTTCCGACGCATTACATGCCCGTACCACCTCAAGCGATTTTCTCTGATTTTTCTGGATATGTCAGCAACTTTGAATACTAACTAAAGCTTTGTTAGAAATAAATTTGTTATTGTATCTGTTACATACAACATAGTATGAACAGCGTCGGTCATACTCGTATATTCAGCTAGTGCTTCGTGCTGATACACCTTACCTACCTATTTGTACTTTGTCTTTTGATATAATCTGAAACATATTTATTTGAATGCGACCATTTGGCCGACAATTCTGAATTATTGTCAAGGAAGGAAATTTAATACTGTACATCAATTTCCTTATTATTCTATATTTCTATAGAACTATTGGGGGCAACGGTTTAGGATAGTGCTATTGTAATTATTATACTAGTCAACATTTTAAGCGAACATAATACGAGTAATTTCGTAGTATTTATCATTGAATTAGTATTACATAACCGTGGACGAACAATACAAGAGACTGACAACCTTCACACTTTGAAGCGTAATGCGATTTTTAGTTTAAATGTTGTAGCTAGATGGAGTAGTATTTGGGCCTTATGGCACGTATACTTGCACATATATGTATACGTATATCCATCACGTAAGGAATAAATGTTAGGTCATGTTCAACGACACGACGATTTCATAAAGACTATCATTAAAGGAAATATAGAAACCAGGAAGATTGAGGCATTGCTACATGAAAAAGATAAAGGAGAAGATAAACGTTATGTCATACAGCGAAAAAAATAGCTGGCGCATGAGGGAGACAAACGGAAGAGAATTCATACTCAGCCGATGAGAGCATAGCTCTTAAATATAGATAAATAAAGAATAAAGACGTGATTAATGATATATGACTTATTCATTTATCACAGTGCAATGCAATATAAAAATCTCTAATGTAGCCACAAAGTATTCTTAAACTGTGGAAGATAATGCTATAAATATTATGCTAACATCACATGCAAAAGCACACTTTAATTCCAAAACATGTAATTAACACTAACGTAATCAAACGATAACTCTGCAATGAAACCGTGTTTATTTTGACTGTCCGTTGCATCACTTGCGTCAATCACTTCCTCAATGTGCATGCATAATTTAATAAACTAGTACTACCTCGTGAGGAGCTCGGTGGCTCAGTGGGAGTAAGCATTACTAGCGCTTACACAAGTTAAGTGACCCCGAGAGTGGTCGCCAATAGAAATAAAAATAATTAAAAAAATTATACACAATTATAAAATTTGATTTACAACTTATGCACTACAACTACTTTTTTTTTATTTATTCATTAAGCAAACACAACAGTTAACAATCACATACAGTTACATAACAAATTTTGACATAATATAAATTAGTCTAGATCGCTAACCAAAAACGTGAATGCATTACATGTTTATCCACAATGTTAAATTATTCGAATATCATAGACATGAATGAAAGATATGTTAAATGTAGTTATTACTAATATTGTAAACTAACTTGAGACGTTAACAAAAAACCGTATTTTAATCAAAGTACAAATATCTCAAATACATTTGTACTTTGAAACTTTAACTGGTAGAACTCATTGGAGAACACTTTTTACTTATCTTTTAAATTTGATATGTTTAGAATGAAAAAGGTCTAAACTATTAATGCCATCTGACCTCATGATTTCATTACAAAATCTACACATTCTTACAACTGGATTAAAGTAAGAGGTGTTATTAATATAAACGTTTAAACAAAAGGATGCAGGGTGACGTAAATTAATTCTGACATTGAAATTTAGAGAAAATAGCAAGCGTGGAGAATCTATAATTGAATACACAATTTTATGTAATATTAATAAATCTTGTTGCTTTCTTCGTATATTAAGCCTAGTAACACAGAATTTATCCATTCTTTCTTCATACGACGGCATGGATCTCCCATGCCCACTACTACAACATATGGGTGACCACAAAAAATATCTCGAAGTCACATTGGTAAGCCGTTGGTCTCGGTTGTCATATAGCAGTCTTCAAGCTATGTCAGATACCTTTAGGTAACTTGAAAAATCCGACACCAGTGTTACTGTGAAACTTATTTATCCCTAAGTTCAAAACAACATGAGTGTAATAATTTTATAAGTATTTCGTTTCAAGCTTAGCCCTTTCCAATTTTTCTTACAACGAAACTGACGACTCCATCGCCCACAGATCGAAGATAAAAAAGACGTGACCAAACATTTTCTTGAGCAGTTGCACCCTCTTTCATAAATCTGTGTCGGGCCGGCGCTGCAGCTTTATTTCCTAAATATCTTAAGAAATCGTGGTTTGTTTAATCAAAATTGATGATACTGTCAATGTGAAAGTTTGGTCGTTAAGTTTGAAAGGCAATATTAAATGTGATAAGGTTACTTTTGTTGTTCTACAATAGATATTTAATTACCAATTAGAGCTAAAATGTCTTTTGCCCTGCAATGCAATTTATGTGGCTAGCAAATTGCTCTTTTTTTCTTATGTTTTGAGTCATTCAAATAAAACTTAAGTTCTTCTGCAGCGCTTAGCTCTGTGTACTTCTAAAAGGCTTATGACATGATCATAATCATCATCTCAGCCTTTCTTCCACCCACTGCTGAGCATAGGCTTCTCTTCGTTGATGCCACCCATCTCCTGTGCTGCTCTAATCCAGGTGCGAGCTGCGACTTTGACTATATTGTCAAAACCATCTCATCGCTGGACGTTCGACACTTCTTTTACCTGCTTTTGGCCACCATTCGGTCATTACCTTGCTCTACCTGCCATTACTCCGTCAAGCCAGGTAAGCTGCTCAGTTCCATTTCAAATTCATGACCGTTGTACCAATATCCCATAGTTTAGTACGTTGTCGGATTACGCTGTTTTGAACCCGATCTTGTAACCTGATGCCAAGCATGCCGCGTTTCATGGCTCTCTAGGACATGATACTATCTTATAATAAGAGGCATTGATTGTTTATTAGTTTCATGTTATTTTTTTATCGATAACATTATCCGATTCAGTGGCACAGACAAAAGGAGGCTTGCCCAGCAGTAGGTCGTTGAGAGCTGACGATGATGATGATGAACATTATCCGTGAGTCTAATTTATTTTAACCAAAGGAAGTCCACAGCTGGACTATCCTTCCAAAATGACTGACAGGAAAAGAAATTCAGAGTTTTCTTGCAACCTTGCTCCTGAGCAGCATCTGCTAGACGTTAGATCCTCTAACAATCCAGCAGATTGGTGGTCTACCCTACGCTTGCCCGTGAGAAGCTTTTTTTCCTGTTGCCCATCAGTTCGTCACGCTACGTGCTCCGCGCATTGACACTTTAAGAAGCTAATTTACTGTATTTAGTTATTTTCGTTAAGTGACACTTCTAAAATCTCCACTAGTCCTACATTCGTGGCCATTAAACAGTATTCCCACGCCGCTGTAGGCCGGCCGAGTACCTTCGACGTTATCGCGGACGCGTGCTCACGACAGTTAATCTCCCTAAGACTGCTGATGACGACTGTCCATTTGCCAGACCATTAGCACTGCGGTTTCGAGAAACTTTAGTACGGGACAAAAGATAAAACGCTTTTATGATAAGATGAATGATAGATAAACCACACGGTAATATAGACCACATACCACAAAATTTCGATAACTGTAACACTCGTCACCATTCTAACGTTTCCACCCGAAATGTTAGAATCGTGAAAGCGAAAGATGATGACTATTGACTTTTAGAATATGTTTGGGATCATAGGAACCGCAGTGCGAAAGTATCCAAAATGCTTGGAAGTGCTATTGGTTTTTAAAGGACTACATGACAGGTTACCTTCAGCTATACTATAGAAGAAAACTTATAGACATATGCATACTTCCCATTCTGACATAAGGTGCTGAAACATGGCCTTTGACAGATATCCAGAAGCGCAAACTGAATATTTGCCAGTGGAACATGGAACGAAGTATGCTCGGGATTAGACTAATAGAGTACGGAACACCACTATTCACTCTTAGACGCGCGTTTTTGAGTCACGTCACTCGCCAGATAATTGCTGGGCTAAGATAGTGTATTACTGATTGGACGCTCAATGTTAAACGGGGACCAGGACCAGATGGGGCGACGAAGTCAGGACCTATAACAGCAAATGGAGATGAAAAGCAGAAGGAAAGAGAAACGAGAGAGAGAGGCATTTGCCCAACACTGGAATATAAATGAATCTACTAAACTTATCTTATATCTTGGGTCCGATGGACACAAACACAACGACGTGCAGATTACATTTCACCCATAACCGCGAAAAAAATCGTTGAAAATAGGTATAACCTTGGAAATTGAACTTAGAACCTCCAGTTGAGGGACGAGCGTGGTTATCAATACGCTGTAGTCGATATCAGGCGCAATTACTTTCAGGAAATTTTACTTCGACGTATAGCAGGACATAGGCTCTCCCCATTCAGATTCAACATCTAACGAAGCAAATCGTTTAAGCTACATGATACACCACTTAATTAATAAACTTTAAAAGCAAGTAGCGATTGATCAACAGAACACTATCTATCTATATTTGAGAGCTATGCCCTTGTCGGTGGAGTATGAATTCTCTTCCATTTGTCTCTCTCATCTGCCAGCTGTTTTACTTCGCTGTCCATGACATGCACCTTCTCCTCAGAACACTAACTAAACTAAAGTAATAATTTCTCCTGCATTCTCCGCATTAATACATTCCGGCGCACGCAAACGCTCAAAAGAAAGTACGCAAATAAGAAAATAAGACAATAAAAATGTCCATGTGAGTAGGATTTGAACCAGCGACGTCTTTTTTGATCCTTGCTATCACGCTTCCAATCTGGACATCGATTTTCTCCACCACATTCTATTCTACTAACATGCTATAGGTAAAGCCAAAATCTATTTATTGCGTCTTAGATGTGTATTTTTTTTTTTGCTATTTTGAAAAATTTTGAGCATGTGAAGTAGTACAGGCCTCGTTACTTATACAGGTTGATTTTACACCCCTTAGCCACAGAATACATAAGAGTACAAACCTTAACTACGTACATATATTAAAATCTTGGCATCAGAATCATTATTAGAACTACAAAACCGTAAGAAAAAAGACAATTTTTTTGTCAATTTTTATTCTCCTAAATTTCTAATAAATGGCTAACCTACGAAGCGGGCCGTGGCCTTTGCCCTCCTCGTTTGCCGGCCGCCGCCTACCGTAAGCTCGGTAGCGAGCGGTGACACCCAAATGGGAGATTTGTGGTATGCATTTGTCGGCTGATATCTTTGGTTGTTATTATGAAACAAGGTATGTACATATGATAGCTTTCCTTGAATATAGCTACGTCGTTCAAAATCACCCTGTATACAAAGTTACCCGTACATTCTCATATACTAAACTTTCCTTCGAGGTCCATGCCATGTGCGGCCACTCATCTCACGTCTGTCACGTCAACTCGACAGTTCCTTCACATGCGTTCCCATCACAATGTCTGCTCCCATCATCGTGAAAGGAGTTCCATTTTTTACCAAGAGAAACAATGGACGTATTTGAATAGGACTCTCGAATTCAATCAACAATGGTTCGCGCACTTTGATAAAGCAATTTGAAGATATAGCATCAGCAGTGTAGAACGGGGTTCCTTTTAGGGCTCCGTACCCAAAGGGTGCCAACGGGACCCTATTACTGAGACTCCGTGTCTGTCCGTCTGTCCGTCCGTCTGTCACAGGGCTCTATCTCTTGAACTATAACAGCAAAACATTTGAAATTTTACCGATTTTGTATTACTGTGCTCGCTGTAACAACAAATACAAAAAATAAGATAAAGTTAAAAATTAATGGGGGTCGGTATACAATAATCATGTTTTTTTTGGCGTTTGTTGAAGGGAAAGAATATAAATAAATCAATATAATAAGTAATGAATATATAATTAAATAATTGTTACAAAAAAAAAAAAAATTGTTACAAAAATTTGCTACATTCTACATTTTTTTCCAGACCAGCATGAAAGATGTTATGTAACATCTTAATAAAATATAGGAAACATCATTGTAGCGTTTGGGCAAGGATTTTAGGAGTTTATTATCTATGAAGACAGCATAATAGCTGATGTGATTAAAACGAGCTCACTGCGGCTATTCAAGTGTCCTGCTGTGATGAATCTGACGAATCTGACAATACGCCTCTAATTAGAGCTGCGCCATCAACGAATGAACTGCTAAGTCGACAGGCTTGTGTAACTTGCTATGTCCCTAACTAATAGGCCCTATTATGTCTTGTTAGCTCATTTATTAGGTAATAAGGACTTCGTGAGAAACTTTACAGATCAATTTGAAGTGTTGTTGATGCATTTTCAATTATACGAGGGACGGTTTACAATTTCACGAGTAATCAAGTCTGTACTTACAGACCCTGTCTGTAAGTGCAGGTTCTTTCACAATTTAACTTTTCTTTTATTTAAGATAATGAATCATTGAAAATACAATTATAATTTGTCAATAGTTTACAATCTCACCAGATTGTTAATGTACTATCGCTGTTCACAATCATACGGTGACATATAGTAGCACTTACAGACCCTGTCTGTAAGTGCAGGTTCTTTCACAATTTAACTTTTCGTTTATTTAAGATTATAAATCATTGAAAATACAATTATAATTTGTCAATAGTTTACAATTTCACCAGATTGTTAATGAACTATCGCTGTTCACAATCATACAGTGACATATAGTATACTATTATTGCTACTTTAATTTTACCTATCTGTGTATGTTACTTGTTTTAAAAATAAGATGTACAGAAAATTTAAAAGATTCAAGTACTAGACTCCACTGCAAAGTACACTACTTTTAATTAGCATGATCTGTATTATCAACGAATGTACTACTAAGTCGATAGGCTTGTGTAACTTCCTGTGGTCTAACTAATAAAGCCTATTATGTCTTGTAAACTCTATTTATTAGGTAATAAAGACTTCGTGAGAAAGATTAGCTTAGTTTATGCATTTTTAATTGAGTAATAATGTATATTTTGACATGGACACAGGGTAATTGAAGCATGACCTATTGGCGTACAAGGAGGACCACAAAATGGCAGTTTTCATGTGTAAAAGAATTAAGTAATCCTTGACATGTGGCGTGTGGTATCCGGCAGAGTATAATAGGACCACTCCCAATCTTCCCGTGGATGTCGCAGAAGGCGACTTAGGAAACACAAGCTAAACAAACCTTATAAACATCAATGACACCTATCCAACCCGTCCGGCCAGCGTGGAGAGTGCAGGCCAAATCCTCTGACTGCTCTGGCTAATATATGGCTCTGATAGAACGAAGAGGGTCGTGCTCCTGCACTGGAGACTAAAAAAGACCTGATGATGATGGATCCTTGGCACGCTTCGCTACAATAGCAATCTTGATTCTCCTTTGAAACACGGTTACTGGCCCCGGAAAATTTACTTTATTCGTGTAAATCTCACTCCGTGCTACACATTATAAATGATGTCTTATACTCGTATAACGTAATTGTTGAATGGCGCCAAAACGAGGCATTCCTGATTTCTCCCTCCGCCTGTTTTTGGCCACAGATTGTTTGACTAGTTGAGTCCTGGGGCAGACTCTGTCAACTACTAAGTACACTAATTAGAGCTGTACCGTCAACGAAAGGACTGCTGAATTGATAAAGCTTGTGTTTACTTTACATTTTCCTAACTAATAGGACCCTATTATGTCTTGTTAACTCAACTATTGCTCTATTTGTTAGGCAATAAGGACTCCGTGAGAAACTTTGCAGGTCTGTTCAAAGATAAGGTTGATGCAATTCAATTACCTATGTACATACTGCACTTATTAAATAAACTCCTCGTCTTGTTTATCAGTCTGTTTGTAAACATTGAAACTACAGGCCGATTTTGATGTAGTTTTCATTTACGAGCTCAAATGTTGTCAGGACTACTTGGTACTTTACATAGAGTGGGACAAAGTGAGTAAGAAGAAGATGATGTTACTACCAATGGTCATCAACCAAGTGAATTTTATCAACATGTAATTGCCCACCTATGTATGGTATTCCAAATATTATAATATCATAGATTTTTTGTCACTATCTGAAGGCATCCTACCCTACTCCTAACCCTTAACTAGACTCAAACCAAAATTAAAGATAACTATTTTCAAACGACACAATTTATTTACAAACTAAATTATTGAGACAGCATGGCTTTTCCTATCAGCGAAATACAGCACTAATACAGTCATAATAAAAGCAATTTTATTCGACATTCCAGCTACGCTTTCTTGGCAAAGACAGAGAAACTGATCGAGAGAAAAATAAATAAAAGTAATTACAAGTACTGTACAATCGAGGAATAATCGATTTCCAACTGTGACCGGGTGAAAGGTTGCAATTAAAATATAGATTCGTCCGAATTACAGAGCACTGCAATTTATTAACTTTTTGATTAGAAAATTATACACTGATCCGAAGTTCTAAGTGATAATAAACGGTTTGCGTATAGATGTTTCACGGAATAGTCAGTCAAGGAATTTTCGTTTAAAAGAGGTCGACCACGACCCAAAAACCATTGACATAAAATATACTGACTAGCTATCTCAAAAACATTGGACCCTGTACTATTTTGAAATATATCATCATCATCCAGGCCTTTTTTAGATTTTTTTGGAAATAACCGTTAAGATGGTATCATCTATGGTAAGGCCGTATGGCCTACTAATAAGTTCAGATTACTGTCTTGACTTTATAGCTTGTTTTGAAGTACCTATAGCAGTAGACAAGCAGTACTCATAAGTATAAATTATACGTACCTTACTAGTTAATTCACAAACTGAATACAAAAAATCTACTTCGCCGCAATAGTTTCACAACTGTAATATATAATTTATATAATATCACATTTTCTACAGATGTCGATCAGCATCTGTCAATAAGTCACTTAGAAGTATAAATTATACGTGTCAACAAGTCACTTAGAAGTATAAATTATACGTACCTACCTAGTTCATTTACAAACTGAATACAAAACAATCTGCTTCGCCTCAATAGTTTCACAACTGTAATATGTAATTTGAATAATATCATATTTTCTAAGATATCAATCAGCATCTGTCAATAAGTTAGTACCTAACACTCGCCATTCCGTATAGAAAGTGTTACTTATCGCCTCAAAACATGTGACATTTACATAAGGTAAGGCTGATTCACATGTCTTTACTTGGCAAGTACGTTTTTTTATTCAATTAGGTAGGCAAACAGACATACGGTCCACCTAAAGGTTCTTGGTTTTTACCTGCAATACCAGGGGAGCCACAACTGCCCCGGCGAAATCTTTTCACAACATAATTTCAGAGCCCCATGCTGTAGTAAGTCTATATTCATTGTTGTCATTTCGAAAAATGATGTGACATGAATTATATGAAAAGGTAGAACAAAATAGAAGAGACTTGTGTGAATCGTATAGCGTTCTACAGGAATCCTTAACTATATAATTATTATGATCGTGAAGGAACAATACAAGAGGACTCACAAAAAGGTGTTTACTAGTCTAAATTTGTTTTTTTTTCCGATGTCTATTGTGGGGGCTCTTTTGTGGAGGCCGCGGTGCTGTAGCCTCAGTTGCTTTCCCCTAAATCCGGCCCTGGGGCCGGTAAACCTTTGCAAGTTTCAAGACTTATGTCATATCAGCTTCTCAAACATCATAATTTAGCTACTTTTACAACAGATCACACCAGTTCAAACCTCAAGGGCGTAACGGTTAAGAGAATTTACAACACTCTCAGTTCAAACACTAAAACAGCTGATAAGATTGTATTTTACGATTCTTGTATTGCTCACAGTCGAAGGTGATAAAAGCTAGTAACTCTATGACAATTTATGGCTCCCATTTCCAACCGAGACTATTGATGTGCTGCGGAATGACTAAGCCAAGGTTTTAGTGTTGACACATTACGTATTTTAAGTATATTTCAAAGTCTATATTACTATCATAGTCAACTTAGTGGTCAGACGATCTGACCAAGGTTGCTGAAAAACGCTGAATGCAGGTCGCATTAGATCGGTTATTCCGGCAATCCTTGGGAGAGACCTAAGTCAGACAGTGGACGCCATGTGGCTGAAATGACGATAAATATGAGCAACTAAACAATATCAATTTATTATTTACTTATATTGATCCACAATACACAATTATTCACAATTGGCTGACTCAATGCCAAAAGCGTTCTCTCCCAGTCAAGCATAAGGATAAACAGAGAACAACAATAGAACCTCTATATAAATAAACCTAATAAAGGGAAAAAAGGTATACATTTATAGGAAAATATAACAGACCATTTTTTTATTCTAGGATTTTATACAGGTTACTATTACTATTTCGTTATAATTATTATATCTGAAGATATTATTCATGACTAGGATTAACCCCCAATTTAAATAATAGTTGCTATATTTTTCATTTATTCATCATTATTTCAGCCGCATAAAGATGACATAATTAATTGTGTCTAGCTAGTTCATTCAAATTCCATATTTTAATTATAACAAAATACAGCTACGACGTTTATTAAACTAGTTACAATAATACCTATGTCCTTATTAAACTTATATTTGCTAACCTATCCATAAAAACAGCTTAAATCACAGCTCTGAAATTCCATACATTCTAAGAAAAATTGTCGTACAGCGTTCGTACACAACCGTCCGTATGTAAGTAAAACGTAGAGCTACCGTAGATCAACACATTTACCTTATTATGCTATCTGTTGTTAGTAATAACAGATAGCTTGAAAATTGCCTTACGATAAGTAATAAGTTATTACTTATCGTAAGGCAATTTTCAAGCTATGTCAGATTCATATTCTCTTCATACGAGTATTAGGTATGCCGAGTTGCTGGGGATACTGGGGAACGTTATGTTCCGCGAGGGGGTGAGCTTCCGTTCTGTACGTTCTTCTTCTTCATCTTATTAGCGCATTCCCGGTTGCATCCTTAGCTGTGCTGCTTCGGAGCCCAGGGTGCGCTTTACCGCTTTTTCTTCTCCAAATATAATATATGTAATATGTATGTCAATGGTCACCCAAGGATGCCAAAGACCTTGCGAAATGAGAAATAACCGAAACAGTTTTAATGATTTGGCTATAGTTTTACGATCAACCGCCTGCCTGACGTCAACCCTCTTTGGGAATGAATTTGTGCGAAAAGTTTTACAACCGGCTGCCGACGTTAACACTCCTTGGAGATGCAGTTGAAGCACAAGATGGTTTTGCTTAGTCCTTTAGTCGCCTCTTACGAAATCGACAGGAAGGGATGGAGTGGTCCTATTCTCGCTTAGAAGCCACACGGCTCAAAGCTATTCCGTTCTGTACGTTATTGTACTTATATTATTCACAATCGAAAGAGTTTCCATTCTACCAGCTTTCTATCGGGCGTCAATGCTCACTGAATTTTACCACAATCGAAAGTTCATATTCAATTTGCTGAGAAATCCTCGTTCTGAATCGTTCGCAGACCGCGAGACCGCAGCCGGCGGATTAGCATTGCCGTAAATCTGCAGTAATCATACACTACCGCTACAGCAAAAAGGTGATATGAAATAGTATGTAGGTAATAAGAGGAAACATTCAAAAATTGAGAATAAAGTTATGTCTCCGAATGTCTCAGTTCGTAGGAGCTAGTTAGCCGCTTGAGCCAAAGACGATGGGCGACAAATACCTGGATGTGATCTTTGCAGACTGACAATATTGTCTATCTATACAATTGCCATCTACACGCGCGCGTAAGATGGCAATATTGGCAATGACAATGGAATCACTTCAAAAACAGTAAAACGCCATTTGCGATCCGAAAGGACATGATAACAATTTTATTTATTAAAAAAAATAAGATCAATGAAAGAGGTATGGATGACAGTGAAAATTCGTTTGCCGCAGGAGATCAGAGCAGCTGATAACATAAGAATCTTTAAATGCAAAGTTAAAAATTTGCTTATAAAACTATCCCCTCCTCATTTAACGAATTTTACCAAATGATTTGTATTTAAATTGATGACATAAATTGTTTTTTTTTTGTATGTTATAGTGGAGCAAACGGACAAGCGGGTCACCTGATGGTAAGTCAATAATTATTAAATATTAAAGGACATAAAATAATTTAGACAATTTTTTTTTAATGTGTATGTTTTTACCGAATTTTACACCTATGTACTGATTAAGTCTAAGTTTAAAAAATAATGGCCTGTAAAAAAATGTTATTAAAAAGTACCTAATAAACAAATAAACAAAATATGATTGTTTATTTGAATTTAATTGCAGAAATAAAAAGTGTTCATACGATGGGGATAATATCAATAATGTACTTATGTAATAGTCTAAATCACTTTGTCAACTAGTACTCGTATAATAACACAATCAAGGACATTTTCAATGGGATAATCTTGTTAGCTATTATTCAATTACGTAAGTAGATGTGTCACAACACAATTGAATCCATCACAATGGCGGATTCTAATAAGAAACAGAAATAAAATGTTAAAAAATTAACCTCCAATCAAAATATCATTAAGGCCGTACCTAAATTTTCCGGGGTCCAGTGCTGCCCCCATTTAAAATAAATCATTTAAAAAAAAAAGGAAACATTTAAAATTTTGCTACTACCAAGTCCTAGATAACCCTTTAAAGTATTTTATGAACTACTGTTTACAGTTTAAAGTAAGAACGTTAACGGCCACTTTTAGCAAATGTGCGTAGTAAAGCTTAACATTCTCATTATAAACTGTAAACAGTAGTTCACAAAATAGTTTGAAGAGTTATCTAGGACTTGGTAGTAGCAAAATTTTAAATAATGACTCCGTTTTCTTTGAAATGATTTATTTTAAATGGGGGCAGCACTGGACCCCGTAAAATTTAGGTACGGCCTTAACGACGTACATATATGTAAACCAAACACAATTAAAAACATAATGAAGTATTTTGGAATAATATTCATATAATAAATATTGTTTAATTGGCAAATAAGATATACATATTTACATCACATATGATATTTATTCCTTGGGGAAAGTTGTTCAGTATCATGGATTGAATCTACCCTTAAGGTGAATATGTAAGCAAATGGCCTTGAAGTGTGAAATAAATTGTTAACTCGTAAATATGGTGATATACAATTATGGTGCTATAATATTATTTTATGAACTGCCGTTGAAACTATTATTGGTGATCCGTCTAGCTTTAAAACTTGCCGTGGCCACTTTTGGCGGAGGCAAGTTTTAAAGCTAGACGGACTAATGTAAATACTTTTAACGGTGGTTCATAAAATAATTTAAAGGGCTATCTAGTGCATGACGAAGAGCAATATGGAAATTATCACCATATTTACGAGTTAACAATTTATTTCACACTTCAACGCCATTTGCTTACATATTCACCTTAAAATATTTCAGTATATTTCGTTAGACGTTATTTAAATAGACGTAAAAATCTGTAAGATAGAAAAAATTAAATCGAGATAAATTACGATGGAAGAAGTTCTATCTTTCAAATTAAGTCTTCATAGTCTTCATTATCATCCCAATATTTGCTATAATATTTATAGATGACTATTTCATTAATGTAAAGGCAAATAATCATAAATTGTAACGACTGATAATTATCTACGCAATTAAAAGGGCGTAGCGCGAGACCGGACGGCAGCGCGTGCGCAGGATGGAATACAACGCCCATGCACAATTGTACACATTTCCAAGGAATTGTATACAATTCCTGAATTTAACATATTTCCGGTAACATAAATACACACTAGGTATATTTACTACATTAATCTTATCTAAAAGCGATCCATCTTTAGCTGTCTTTGCTTTTTCTCTCCAAAAATGATAATTATGTATGTCAATGGTCACCCAAAGATGCCAAAAACCGTACGAAGTGGAGAAGAAAAAGCCGGAACCATTAAATCTGCCGGACGTCAACCCTCCTTGCAATGTGTATTCCCAAGGAGGGTTGTTATCTGGCTGTTCGGTTGATCTCGTCATTACTCTTTACAAGACAAAAGAGCTCGTTGGCCCGGTGGGAGTAAGGGTTGCTAGTGCTTTCGCACGTTAAGCAACCCCGGGCGTGGTCAGTAGATGAGTGATCACAAGTAGCATTAAAAAATTTCGAGCTCCTCCGTGTTTTGGAAGGCATCATCGTATGGCAGTCGTCAAGCTATGTCAGATGCCTTAGCTTGAAAAATCTGACACCAATGTTGGCCACTTATACACACGAACAAACAGACAGGACCAAGCCATGGGTCGCAAAATCTAAACGCCACGCTTTGCTAGGTATAATCTTAGCCAGATTTTACTCAGGATCTAAGTAAGCAACTAACTAGGAACTATGAATTAGGAAGGAAGACTTAGGAAGGCATTAATAGAAATTGGAATAAAATACATCACGATAGTTTGTACTCTTAGTGTATTCTGTGACGATAGTTCCAAAGAACAGTACTCGTAACACTCATTATAATTTAATAGTCTCGTTATAACTGGCGATTACTGATCGGATATGCTCGTAAATGACAATTATACATAGAGCATTAGTTGCATCAAATATTTATTTAAGTTCATAGTGTAGAAATGTGACGTTTTCTTCATGACAATAATACACCGCCCCGTGGTTACGGAAGAGTGGATTGTAATTTATCATCACCCTCTTTTCATCTTACGCATATCTTTTGAAAATACATATGGAAGTACAGATAAGAGAGACCAGTTCTTTGTTACCTCCCATTACGACCAGCAGCGTCCTTTGTACAAGGACTTTATACCATCATCCTCATGTGATCGAGGATGATGGTATAAAGTCCTTGTACAGAGGTGTGTATGTGTAACCTCCTTTTTATTCCCTAAAATATAAAAATCAACTGAAATGATACTGGTTTCATCGCCAGAAGACGCGCTTACAGCGTTCGCGAAAGCCGTAGAAGAGGTATCTGCGGCGGACTAAAAAACGTGTTTCGAAAATTGGTTCAGGCACTTGAAACTTTGTATAGAGGTAGATGCCGTGGTAATCATGGTCAAATCCTCCTCTTATTGGGAAAGAACTTAAGTCCACAAACTACACCTCGCAGCTACAATGTTAAACAAAAGAGACCGTTATCACCAACAAAAATGAACATTAAAACTGCAGTTAAAACGTGTGTAGGCGCCTTTAAAGCTTTCTTTAGAGCGGGTAATTACATCGCTACTCGCGAGCCATTCTGCAAATTAACGAGAGTTACAGATACACCATCTCGCAGGACTTGGCTAAGGCCTGATAGAAAGCTCGTAAGGGACACTTATCAACAGACTTGCATACAAAATGTAAGAAAATTTCGCATAGCAAAACATATTATAAACTGGACGGCGCACACCCAGTACAGTACAGAAGCAACTCCATCAAGTCTCATCTGCGCCTAATCCTCCCATAACTTGCTTGCCATAAAATGCAAACACAAATATATAACCCAAAATTGGTGCCTCAAAGTAATTATCACGAAAGCTCTCCACAATATCCTACTTCTCTATGGCATGCCTCAATTTACGTATAATTTACGCGGGGGAGATAGTAGCGTCATCTCGAAATAATACAGGTTGTTGGCTTTCTACCAGTACCCGTGTGGTTCCGGGTTAGATGGGACCACTCCATCTCTTCCTGTGGATGTCATAAGAGGCGACTAAAGAACTGAGCACAAACATCTCGTGCTACAATTCCATTCTCAAGGAGGGGGTTAACGTCGGGCGGCGGCCGGTTGTAAAACTTTTCGCACAAATATATTTCCAAAGTGGGTTGACGTCAGGCAGGTGGCCGGTCGTAAAACTATATATAGCCAAATCATGTAAACTGTTCCGGCTATTTCTTCTCCATTTTGCAAGGTCTTTGGCATCCTTGGGTGAACACGGACATGCATATTTGGTGAAGAAAAAGCAGGAAAGCGCACCTCGGGCTCCAAAGCAGCACAGCTGAGGATGCAACCGGGAACGCGCTTGGATGAATAGTTGGCTTTATACCAGAGTTCGCTCTTGTATTTTTCATTCATGATATGATTGAAAAAAGGGTAAAATCAAAAGCGGCATACGCACATTTTGCAGTATATAGTAATGTTGATAAAAAATGTAAATCCTTCTGTACTCTACACATTTGATGGCCATTCTGCGTGCCCTGGAATTACAGAATCACAAGTATGTAATAAGCTGATAGGCTAATAAACGGCGCACTGTACACGTTCTAATAACAATTCCGTTTAACAGATAACCGACTACGAACTATAACGATGCTTTCAAATTGCAAACTTAGGTCTCGAGTAGAAAAGGTGCAAATTATATTCCCGTTCTTATTTATAATATCGTACGGTGGTCTGAAGCTAAATGTGGCAAAGACTAAATACATGGCCAGCAAGTCTACAAATCCCCCACACGTACGCATAGGCGAAGACTTAGTCTAGCGTACGGTACGGACCAGTTGGGGTCTGTACTTCACGCGTCCACACACGATTTCTCAATCGATGCCGGCGTTAAGGCCCGTATATCAGCCGCATGGGCAAATTGGCGGGAGGTAACTAACTGGTCACTGGTATCATTTGTTATCACTATTAATGAAATATTCACTTTAAAATAAAAAACACAAAGTTCAGGACTAACTCTAGACATTAACCGTCTTATTATAAAAACTAACTAACTTTGTTACTAGGTTTAACCATTACTCGCCCATCAAGTTGACATGTAGTAATATCACACTATCTCACCTGTCAATGTGAACTTGGATGATGGTTTAACACTAGTAACAAAGTTAGTCCTGTTTTTATAATAAGACAGTATATGTTTCAAAAACACGACTGATTAAAGGCCATACATGAATTTTCCGAGGTCCAGTGCTGCCCCCATTTGAAATAAATCATTAAATCATCACAAGAAGAGTTCAGTTCATTCCATTTCAGTTCTGCTGACATTACACCTGTAAAGTCAGCCAAATTGAAATGGACTGCCGCATGAGACAGGACAGGACAGATGGGCTAATCTGTCCACATCGTGGGTACCGGATGGTCACCGCAAGCGAGGTAGACCTAGGCGTGGCAGCCTTTACTCAGCGGTGGGGCACCAAACAAGAAATGTACATGTTATGATTTTTCGGGATTGCCATGATAGAAAGAATTTACATTTCCAAACTGCTCCCACGATTTTCCGAATGATGCAAGATGATAGTCTTAATTTGCTAGAATTGCGTGCATTGCAATTTAATTTGTTTTACCCTTATTAAAACAGTTCTTTTAAAGATGGTTAAAATCTTAAATTAGCAAACTCTTTTGAGTATCTTGTTCTTTTGAAAATTTCAGGTAGAAAATAATATAGACAAGATACTAATTTGTGTAGATAGATCAGTCAGCCAGGTAACGGGAAGTAATAATTTATAACACATTAGGTATAATAACCATCGTTCTAAATTATACTCGTAGAACTCTCTCCCGGCGGAAATAATATACCTAGCGATGCATTTTCCATTCAACTAGCATTTGATAATGAAGATTTAATTCGTTACATAGAACTATAGAATGCTTTTAACGTAATTCACGCAACAATGTAGGAAGGGGATTTGAAATACGAGTACAGTGCCAATAAATATCTTTATATTGAATGGCAACATAGAGTCTCAATTAATTTTAACCTTTAAGACCTTAATGTTAAATTCCTAAAATGTTGAAATCGCAATAACTATTTTGAAAAATCTTGTATCCATACCAGCTTTTCTTGTCAGTAAGGCACCTAAATTTCAAATGTTATTAAGTATTAAGGTACAAGTTCCGAGCCGACTGCAAACAGTAGCAGCAAACGACGTGTCGCGGCGACACTACTGGTTACTATGTATTGCTATGGAATAGCTTTCGCAGCTAGCGACACGTCACCCTACACGTCGCCCGACCGCAGACTACGTGTCGTCCGGCCGAGATCATTAGTAACACCCACCTACTGCAGACAGCAGGTAGCTAACGACATGTCGCGGCGACACTAGGTTTCCAGGTCTGTCTATGAAATAGCTTCGCGCCATACGTCGCTTGACTGCAGATCAGTAGAAGCCGAAGCAGGCGACAGCAGCAGACGTCGCGCCGCCGCAACACGTCGCCAGGTTCGAATTCATGACTGCAGCGACATCTCGCGACAACGCGTCGTCTGCTGCTGCTGTCTGCAGTCGGCTACGAAATTGTACCTTAACAATACGTGTAACGGGATGATGAAGGTAAAATAGAAGATAGTATATGTCCACCATTAGCATGCGTTAAATCCTTTAAAAAAATCTTTAGATTAGAGAATATTTAGCATAATTTGTAAACAACTGCGAATATCATCATCACTCATCGCGTAATTAAGAATTGTTATGTGTCTGCACTACATTTGAATACCCTTTATAGTAACAACAGATTATGCAACATAACCAAAAGTTCCAACATCAAGTAACTTTACATTCGCACTGGTAATTCTTTTGAAGCAACAGAAGTTACGTGACCGTAACTTTGATTGGACGATTGGAGAATTATTAGCTATATTGTTGTTCAAACGTATACATGTTAATTGAGTACCGAACAAACGATGCATGCACCGGTTCCAATGATATTGTTGCAATATTTTTTCAACAAGATTCAGCTTTCGCGTCCAGATTTATATTCATATTTTTCTAAATTCTAGAATATTGCAAAGTATAACACTGCACCGCACTTTTTAAAATTTGTTTCGTTCGTAAAGGTACGAGTAGATTTATTTTAGTGTATTTTAATAATGGCGCATTTCAGAGTGGTCTTTTTTAAGTCTCCACTGCAGGAACACGACTCTCTATGTACTGCCAGAGCCATACATTAGCCAGAGAAGTCAGAGGATTTAGCCTACACTCTACACGCTGGCCAGACGGGTTGGAAAGGTCTCATTGATGTTTATAAGCTTTGTTTAGCTTGTGTTTCCTAAGTCGCCTTCTACTACATCCACAGGAAGACTTGGAGTGTTCCTATTTTAGTCTGCCGGGAACCACACGGCTTAAGTGTGGTTTAATCTAAACTAAAGACTAGTTGATTTTAAAACTTTTTATTTATTTATTTATTTTTATTTATTTAACTTCATTACAATAAATGTAAATGGCGGACTTAAGGCCAGGGGCCTTTTCTACCAGTCAACCAACAGGTGATGCTGAGAGAGTAATCTTTTGGGGTTAGTACAACATAAACTAAAAAAACAGAACAGGTAAACTTATTTTTCAATATATCAAGTATATACACACACATATATATATATATATATATATCTCGGATAAATCTACACAAAAATATACACATTAATCATTCAAAAATAATTACCTTAAAAAAATATAGTTTAAAATATAACATTTCTGAAGAAGAAAAGGCCGTAATGCGCTCTAGATTTCGAAACAGTTTAGCTAAGGATGAAACCGGAAACACGCTTGGATAAGGAGGAGTATAATAATTCAAAATTTTGAACAGGAATGTGTACAACACATTCCTGTTCAACTATTCCCATAGTTAATAACTAACAATACCAAACAATTATCTCAAACGGTCACAATTGCGAGTTGACCCGGCAGGTAGAGTTGCGTCCTACATACTGTACCCGGCCGGTAATGTTGATATACGGAACGATACAAATTAACAACAAAATTATAATCGGACTAAACACAGTACGAAAGCTGTACACTCGACTCTAGTTTTTATGATATTATAACTTGTACAGTAATAAATAAGATAAGCTTTTTGTTTGTTTTTCGTGTAAGCTATTGGGCTGCTTGTACATATGGTTGCATACTGTGTATGTTGTATACTTATAATCTAGATTGAGTGTTTCATACAAAATGTAACGTTCAAAGTGAAGCCATTTTGTGATATGCGTGTGCGTGAGCACCGCCCACTACGCGTGTATTACTATCGTTACTGTTCTTGTGTGTGTGAAGTAAATTATTCCCAGCGCAAGAAAATTACCCCAGAATGTGGGAGATTTTTTTACGTGTGTCATATTGACAAATTATAAATAAGTGTATAAAATTAAACCTCGTAACGGCCATTTACATATTACGTTACAGTGATAGGGGGAGGGGGAGTCATGCCAAACGTGACGGTACGTGTCATAGGGATCGGAAAAAGCGTTACATGTCCAGAAATGTTGCGTGACGTAGTATGTGGACGACCCCTAAGCTTTATTGTGTATGTAGGTGAACAAAAATAAGTCAAAATAGGTAAAAGAAAAAAACACGTATCAAATCAACATTATATATTGAGTCCTTAAAAATCCATAAAATACCTTTGTAGGCACAGCCCCTTATCGATTGTTCGACGACCACTCTTTGTTGTGTATGTGTCATGGACACGAAAGTTAGCTGAAAACGTCCTTCCTTTAGGCTGCCACTTCCACCAGAATTCATTTTCCGTCTTATTATTTCAGTAATTATTTTTAAAAAAACCCGACTGCTTGATACAACATCAGCGTGATTATATGTTGCTTTGACCTGACAACGTCTAATAACTCGATACTAAGGGCTGCATGCACGCAAAAGATGACGTCATTGTCCCGTTACGCTTATTGTCCCGTTCCGCAAGCGAGAGCGCGGCACGAACGAGAAAGAATGTTTGACGTTGTCACTTCAAACTACCGTCCGTAAACCGACTTTACAGACAACCAATTTTTTTGTATCTTTCATTACAAATTACATTAAAACGTGTAAGTTATATATATTTGTAATCCTTATATTAAATCGTTTCTTTTGATAAACCACTTGATTGGTTTTAAACGAAAAAATATTTTAAATGAAAAAATATATGTTATTTGACGCCAAAAATCCGCCATTTTGTATTTTTAAAATTTTTAATATATCTAATGTCACTCTCAGAATTAAGACAAATCTAATGACACCTCTCAAGCTAAAATCCTCCCCGCCGTTTAGGCTGTAGAGCATGCCAAAGAAATACATATACATACACTCGATAAACATAACCCTCCTTCTGGCGCAGTCGGGTAATAACATTATAACAACTAACTTTTTATCCTCAATAACTAACTCATACCTAATAGTTACTTTAAAATTTCATTAATACATACCTACTTACCAATATGTTATAATTTTTTTTTTAGCGCAATATGAAAATGTTAACGTTAATATCTCACACAAACATACATAGCAAAACGTACAAGTAAACATACATACAAAAAACTGTTCTCTAAATCATACTATTTGTCGACTCAATAATAAGAGATGGTAAAAATATTCCACACTCTGGCAACACTAAATGTCATGGCGTTGGTTTGTTGACAATATTTTAACGTAATAATTTACGAATAATACGTAGGAATTAGTCGAAAATTTGCTTACTTACTTATGAAAAGTGATGTCCGTCTCCTGGTCTTTTATTTTAGTGTAATTTTTGCACGATTTCACTGCACAGACAGTCATTTTTACAATAAATTAACACCGTGTCGTTACGTAGTGACGCCGTGAACTTCCATAACGTAATGACAAGCTGTGGGCGGGGCTTAGAACGAAGACACCAATTTTGGTGTCTTTTAACTGACATCACTTTTGGGTGGCGTATATGGTATCTGGACCTATATTTAATCTGAGGTTGTATACTTTCCAATGGAACTTGCACAAGCAAGTCAATTCAATTAAAAAAAACATGTAAAAGTCTTTGAAGACGACAGATATTCTTACAACAAAAAAATCTAATAAGGTTACTGTAAACATCCATGATGATGATGAGTTGCAAAGGTGACGAGATGCGAACGGGACGAACTGCGAATGGGACGATATGTGAACAGGATAAGATACGAATGGGACATATTGCGAATTTGACGATTTGCAAATAGGATCTATTGCTCCGAATCTTCGAGGTTAGTGATGTCTTCATAACAATTAATTCAAGCAACCCTGCAATTTCAGCTGAGCTGCTTTTAAAACAACCAAATTCAAATGTGGTCGTTATCGTCAAAAACGTAAGAAACAACATCAACAATACTGGACACAAGTACCTAACGTAACTGACCATTACTATAATTGAGTGGAGGGCCATGCAACTATATAGTTGAACTCTGTCTAGTAAGCGTTGATAAAGAAAGACTGGAATCTGGACTAACTGGTTAAACTCTTGTAATAAATAAACTTATCCAATTCCATTAGGTACACCGTTGTATTTGCACAATACCTCTGAAGCTACTTCAGTTGTTAATATCATAATTGTAAAGCCACGGTACGTCGTGTGCAATTTGGCCGACACCCGCTTATAAACTGCACTATTGTTGCTTTGTGAATGCGGTAGCTAAGTGCAGTAACATTTATTTAGTATATTGTTGTAAATACTATAACTCAGACTAAAATGTTTATTAAAATATGAGAATGTTTTGGAAGAAATTTCTTCCCGGTTACGCCAAAGTTGTGGAACAAGCTCATGCTACCATATTTTTTTTACATTATTTTGCCCGAATAACATAAAAAGTGATTTATCAAGCTTTTTCATCCCTAAACTGAAATGTTACATTTTATAGTTATGAGCATATAAAATTATAACTACTGGTAATCAAGTATTTTGAAAATAACTGAAAAAACAATGGCTTTTGGCGTAACTGATGAACAATTGTATGTTTTTGTCTTCATTGCGTTTTACACCCACATAAGCTCTCCAATCAACCTAAGTTTGACTCTTAGAGAATACTTTTAGCATTAAGTCCGCCCGTTGTACTAACATGTATATGTGTGTACAATCAATCAATCGATCAATCAATCAATGAAATCATTTATTTCAGGCTACATAATATTAACTACAACATTAAATAAAGTGAAAGTAAATACAATAAAGTGTTAATAAATAAATAGATTTATGTGTGTACAATAAAGTGTTAATAAATAAATAAATAAATATAATGACTTTTGATTTATCTTACTTATAGCATACCACTTGCTGTTACTATATGGATATCCTTATGCAAACAAAACAAGAGTCATTTCAGACTCATCAATAACGGCAAGAAACGCGTGTATAATTTGACAGGCGCGTGTGATAACATTATACGCGGAGTCCAATCACCAAGAAAGTTTCCGCGAGCTCGACTGTACCTTGAAACCTCGGTGTAAACAGTTTTATTTGAATTTACATACCTTTTTACAGAGTACATCGTCTAATAATTGAGGAGATTATTATTTCATGAAAAGGTATAGAGCCCACTGTTACATACAGGTTGTAACAAAAAATACTGAAACTATTTTAAGGGTCAATTCAGTTCATGATACTGAACAACTTTCCCCAAGGAATATATACCGAAATATGAAAAATAATTTTTGGCCTCCCATATAGGTTGACCGATCAGCTGATCAAAGTTTGTATAGAATGGCAAAATTTTTTTTTTCATGTTTCGATGTATCTTCCTTGGGGAAAGTTGTTCAGTATCATGGACTGAATTTACCCTTAAAATAGTTTCAGTATATTTTGTTAGACGTTATATAACACAGTTATATATAACTTAGAATCTTGTCCCATTTATGTAATATAAAGGTAAAGAATAGGAATTATAATTTCATACATTACTTATCACGTCATAATCCCTAACGGGGTTAGACAAAACCCAGGGCTGTAAAACCCAAAGGGCAATTTACATATACCTTTTTACAAAGCATCGTCTAATAATTGAGGAGATTATTATTTCATGAAAAGGTATAGAGTGGGCTATAGCCCACTGTTATATATAACACACAGTTATATATAACTTAGAATCTTGTCCCATTTATGTAATACCCCTAAAGGTAAAGAATAGGCGAAATAATTTCATACATTACATTATCACGTCATAATCCCTAACAATAGACATCACCCAGGGGCTATAAAACCCAAAGGCCAAAGCAACCCATCACTATTTTGATGCCTTTTTCCACCTTCTAGCTCACCATCACGCTCAAAGCCTCAAAGTGGCCTTTGAGTCTTGTGGCCCTGGCCTCTGTCGAACCGCAAGACCAAAAATGCTTTGTCTGCCCCATTAAAGTTAAAGACGTGATAATATGTATGTAGACAATTTGTTTGGATTGTCAAAAAATTCCTTAAGATAGTTATTCATTTATTGACACGCTCAGTGGCTTTAAATATGTGTCGACGGTACATATTTTTCTCGTACATCCTGTACGTTGCAACCTATTTGATGTGTCAGCATTTACAACAGTTATCTCAATAGCGCAGGAAATCCTACCCATCATTTACGAGATAGCACGTGGCATCACGGTGGTTAATGTGATTACCGCGCTTGCAAAACCAACAGCCGCAAAGAGTTACGAAACTGTATAGAAATATGTGCATTTTTACTATGGGAAACTTCATAATAAATAAGATACTTAATGTGATACGTAAGGTCCAGTGCTGCCCCCATTAAAAAATATATATATAAAAGGCACTAGTAGGAACGTGAAGCTTTTCTTCGCACATTTGCCAAAAGCGGCCGTTTTTCGAAAATGTGCGAAGAAAAGCTTTACGTTCTCACTTTAAACTAGGGTTTACTAATACGCACCTGGACTCCATATCATCTTAAAGGAACCTCTTAGATTTCCCAATGCAATACGGATGTGAAAAAGATGTTTTAGCTTATCAGGTAGATTATTAAAGAATATTGTATACGTATTTTATCTTTTCTCTGATTAGCAAATAATAATGAAGATACAGCGCATTTAAAATACTACACGGTGACGTAAATCACCTCCACTTCGAAACTTCAATGCGCTGAATCTTTGTGAATTTTTATTTATTTGATAAACGAAAAAATATGGGTCCATTATTTTTGGATAGGTACTCTAATTGACGGACTAAATCAAATAATATTTTTCGGACTCGGTACATACACATCCCAATTACGTATTTATCCCTTACGAGAAAAATAAACCCTAGGACCCAAAGGCCACGTTTAGAGTAAGAGAATTAAAATAACGACGGGTTGCTAGTCGCATCATTATTATTGACATTCCTTTTTAGGGTTCCGTACCCAAAGGGTGCCATCGGGACCTGACTGAGACTCCGCTGTCTGTCCGTCGTCAGGCTATGTCGGATGCCTTCAGCTTGACAACAAATCTGATACCAATGTTGGCCACTTCAACACACGAAAAAGAAAAATACAAAGTAGCTACTTTACTTTTCTAGCTGGAACATGCTATGTTTTTCTTTTCTTTCATACCAATATGGAAAAAGGATGTAACAAATGACGCTTACCGAGAGCTCTTAATTACCACGATGTCTTCGACTGTACTAAAACTCAGGACTCGAGATAGTATAGTCGCATACAACCGCAACGAATAGAGCAGACACACGCGATTCGTATATACTAATGTATTGAGCTACATTTATTGTGAGGTAAGCAATATGACACAAATTGTTGCCTGCTAATGTCTTAAACAATACTAGGAAACTTAAATTCTACAAAAAGACTAACAAATAGCTTAAAATATGGCACAGAAGCGTCTTCTAGTCTCGAACGCCAAAATTTTAAAATACGGGTCGAAGTTACCGAATTTTAAAATAGGTAATGCATTTATATAACAACTCTGGTTATTATTATTTTTTTGTATAAATTTATATCATATTATTTTCCACTTTATTGACTACATTATACCTACAGGATCTAACAAAATATACTGAAAATATTTCAGTATATTTAAAACAGAAAATCATATGAAAGCTTGTGTAGGTATCTACTTACATAAAGTTAATAATTTCTAAATTGTATTCACCATTCACTTTACATGCAATAAAAGGTTTCGTATTATATTTACTTAATATCCAGTCATAAATCTTTAACTTTCATAAACAGATAAGTTATACTAATCAATAACCTTATACAATTCCTTCATAAGCTTTGAAAGCGCAAATTATCAAGAAAATAAGGCATAAAACGCTTACTTTGATAATAAATAAGGCTGCGAACTTGCAGACGAATCTCTCATTCAAATCCTATGAAAAGATAACACCAGTCATCGCACCACTATGGAATATGGAGATTGCAGAAAGGTAATTCATTTTATACTGTGCCAAAGATAATATAATTACTAACGTACTATGCATATCTAATATAAAGAATTTTTAACCTTGTTACCTTATCTTATAACGCGTTTTTACTATCCACTTTTTCTAGAAAACAGTAGATCTTTTTTATACATGTAGGTAGGTACCTATATTAAATTTAAAACAAGTATTAATTATTACCGGTTATACGAGTATATACCTAATGCAATGATGCTGGCATTTAAAAATTACATGCCTACCTATTATAATAACAATTATTAAACAAAATACACCAAACAACAATAACTCATACGCATTACAAAATTGCGAAGCTGCTATTAATTTTAATACCTGTTCAAACTTCGAATCAAATACCACTTTATGGATTCGAAGAACATTCTCAACTGGCATCTCATCACATTAGTTGTTCCTTTTAGAATAGAATAACTTTACAGAATAAGGGTCGGTGATACATAATAGTAGAGTTCCATGAAATATTATAAGGCCGTGTGGTTTCCGGCAGAGTAGAATAGGACCACTCCAAGACTTCCCGTGGATGTCGTAGAAGACGACTTAGGAAACACAAGCTAAACAAAGCTTATAAACATCAATGAGACCTCTCCAACCCGTTTGGCCAGCGTGGAGAGTGTAGGCTAAATCATCTGGCTGCTCTGGCCAAATATGGCTCTGGTAGTACAGAGAGGGTAGTCCTCCTGCAATGGAGGCTAAATTAGATCTGATAATGATGATGAAATATTCTTTGGAAAATGGTTGCGTATTAATTAAAATGCTCTTCTGTTCTAACTTTATTTGATGGCATCACCCAAGCATAAACCAGAGCAGAATCAATGCGTTCGCTTTCGTAGCGCATCACGCTTTCAATCCCTCGTACAATGATGACAAAAGTCACACCGTCTTTTGTATCGCATAAAAGCGATGCGGAGCTTTACTTATGTTCGCAACTGTACGCCATGAGTCGACAGCTGGCACTCATTAGCCGATGAAAGTGCCGCGAAAATCTTCATATTCATGTCGTTTGAAAAGCATGTAATTTCGATATTGTTGCTTATATTGTAGATGTATTATTTATTTTTTTACCAAATGGACAATTTGAAACAGGTAATTTTTACCTGTTTCAAATTGTCCTGGGTCTTATTTAAGTATTAATTATAAACTATAGTATCATTTGGTTAGTATCTCATAATATTCAAGTTTAAACTTACTTTGAGGCTGGCTCAATTAATTTGATTTTTCCTTACCCTCCTTAAATATGATATTTTTTATGTTATCAACCCCCTTATTTCCATCATATAAAGATAGAAAAAAATCGATAAACTGAATCGACAGAGAGTTCTATATAATTACCAAACCTGCTCACAAAATTTTACGAGAATCGGTTGATAAATGGTAAGCGAGAACAGTCGGAAATCTGGAAATCTGGACAGCTGGACAATCTGTGTTCGGTACACACGAAATAATTTTTCCCGCTGCTAAAAGGGAGACGCTTCGCTTACTCTGTCTAAAATGGATTATGAGAAAAGTGCACCTCATACATATATATATATAATAGGTACATAATAGGCGAAGAAGTAACATTTGCTATCTAATTTTACTTCGAACAGAATCATCCATTCATAAATTTTAGTTCTTTTATCACAATATGATTTTTTTTTAAACATAGAACTTGAATCATGTCTAAAAGCAATGTGCCCACTATCATGATAAACGGGGCCTTTAGGTCTTACAGCTCTAGGTTCTGTCTACACCATTAGTAATAAAGACGTGATATTGTATCTGTATTTTTTTCCAACGTTGTACACGTACAGTCAACAGCACATCAATCTACCAAATGCATTGCAATTTGCCTCTATAATCTCCACATAAAGGTATGTAACGTGTAGGTAGTTAACCTACACGACCCTGTTGACTATGACTGTAGATAACAAAACCAGAAATAAAAAGGAATAAAAAATTCAGGTAATCTCAGGTACTTAAAAAAAATACAGCCAGTGTTTACAGTCTATTTAACCTCTTGGCCGGAGCACCAAAAAGAAAGTTCCATGCTGCGTTAAACACGGGAAATTCGTTCAAATTACAGTTTAGTGGCGTTTTACTCTAATTGCGCAGGTTCATCAAAATACGGCGGCATTGGGGACGCGGCAGCCATGACACTGCTCACAATGACAGTGATTTGGGCGGGAAAAGTGATGCTCTCGTCTACTTACACTGCGATGAATAAATTATAGTGCATCTCATATTATATTGATAATAATAAATAGCCCTTTATTCTGCAATTCTGAGTGTTTTCTTTTTCCTCTTAGATATTGTCCCTAATTTTAGTGTGCCTCTTGGCATGTGCCTCCTCTAGTGACTTCCATTGGGGTCTGCCTCTAGAGCCTACAGTCAGCTGTCGTTTTTCTATCTTGTAATTTGTATGCCTCTATTTCTTTTTCCATCTCTTGGATACCACTCTGTCACTCGCTTTGCTTCACTTACCCCTCGTGTCGCGCATCATGTGGCCCGCCCACCACTATTTCTGTTGGTCTATTCGGGTTAACAGATCAGTAAATTTTGTTTTTTCACAGATATCTTTATTTACATTGCCTGTTGGCATCTTGCCAGGTTCCGGTTCAGTGCCATACTTAAGTCTGTAGATTTATCTCAATGGTTACTTAAATGTTTATCATAATACATTGGGAACGCGACCGCCATGACAGATATCAAAGACAGCTATTTGGGCGGGAAAAGTTATGATGATTATAGGTAGGCATCTACGAGTACCTATAATATTATATAGATGTCTACCTATAATATGATTATGATTATAGGTAGACATCTACCTATAATCATCGTCATCATCATGTCAGCCACAAAAAGTCAACTGCTAGACATAGGCCTTCTTCAAGGATTTCCAAAACGAACGATTTGAAGCGGCCTGCATCTATCTACTTATACATATAATTACGATGAATAACTAATAATAGTAACTGCATATTATCTTATACGTTGGTTGCTAAACAAATTAAGGGCATAGAACTAAGAGCATAAACGATATCATCATCGAAAAGTCTCCTACTCCTGGGAATATGCCTCTAAATACCTGCCATCTATCTTAGTCTCCTGCCTTACTGAATCAGTGACATCATGCGATTTTTCTCATATCATAAACCATTATTGCCTTCTGACAACCGCGTTGGTCGTTTGCCAAAGGGTAAGTAAGACTATTTACACTATCACTACATAGTATAAAACAAAGTCGCTTTCCGCTGTCTGTCCCTATGTATAATATGCTTAGATCTTTAAAACTACGCAACGGATTTTGATGCGGTTTTTTTTAATAGATAGAGTTAATTATGAGGAAGGTTTATATGTATAATACATACCCGTGCGAAGCCGGGGCGGGCCGCTAGTTCCAAATAAATTAGGTAGGTTTCCTTTCGGAGTCTAATGACCATAGTGTAAAATTTACCACAGCGTTTAATGGCATCTATCATCAATCTATAGCATCTCATACACTTATAGCTAAAGATCATGGCTTCAAAGCTAGATGTAATAATTTAAATATACAACGCATCTAATTTCGCCGAACGTACAGTACTTGACAATCTAACGGTTCGTGAAATTCCGCAGAACGATAGCTAATGACAGTGAAAAAAAATACACAATGTCAAAATTGGCCGTCGCCATTTCTAACGACGTAAGCCATTGTGCAGTTCTGTAAATAACTATCGCTTTTCACATAATGGGACTCACTTTTCATAAACGATTTGGACACAATGGGGTATTATGGCCGTGAAATTCATAGTGCACACAGACGAAAATTGTGACCTTGATATAAAGGGAGGATATGATTTACGGCATTTCAGTTTGCAGCCTAGTTCTTCTTCTTCTCGTGTCGAAAGGCTATTTATTAATTTAATTAAATCAAATTTGACCAGTATTTGGCCAGGGCGATTAATTAAAGCCTAGTAAATTTGATTTTTTTTAGTGACCTTTATTTAAATTAATGAACTGGGAAAAATATCGTCCTGCATTATTGAAAAGGTGAAACGGATCATTTACCCATTAGTAGACATCTTATAATCGTTTCTGGACATGGACAAATCCCTAAGATTTTTAAAATGCTCGTCCGTAAGCCGCCAGCATCAGTCATTTGCAAGCTTTCCTTCAGGAGTATTGATTAACTTTTTCGTATAAAACTTATCGAAAATCAAATTGTTGCCACGAAATTTAACGAGTATAAAATCGGCAATTGACAAAACTAGAAAATAACACATACATACATACTATCACGTCTTTATTCCTAATGGGGCAGACAGAGCATTTTAGGTTTTCCGGCGCTAACTAGACAAAGTCTAGGCGGCAAGACCCCTAGGCCACTTTCACCAATATAGTGGGTGAGGTGGAAAAAGGAATAGTTGAAAGGATATAAATAATTTTTAAGATGATCCCTGATTTATAACTTATGTAAAAAATCTTAATCTGCGTAACTTGATTAAAAGACGCCATTATATACTTTCGTATTCCTCAATGACAGGTGTTGATGCCACTACCGAAACAAATATTTATTCATTGCATAACCCGACTCCGTCCATAATAATACCCAGTTAATCTAGTGAACGTTTAATTTGGCCCATCGACAATAACAAAGCGCGTCTTCACTTTTTCTGCATCGAACATTAATCATAGAATTAATCTCTATTAGAATGTTGACTTGATTACTCTTTTTATACTTTCGTCTACGGTTTTGCATAAGTACCTACCTACTTTTTTGCCGTATTGTGCACTTTAATTTATAACTTCTGTGCAAGAAGAAAGCCTCGGATTTTATTCTGCCTGTAGTTTATCAAAGGCTTCAAAGTATTTTTGAAATGAACTGGCTTTAACAGTCGCTGCCAATAAATTAAGCAAGTGTCATCCCTTTTGAAAAAGTATATTTTTTTAAATTGGTGAACAAAAAAAATATTCAGAAATAGAACCTTATAGAAATAATTTAAAAATAGAGCCCTATTTCTGGATTTTTTTTTATCCACCAATTAAAAATAAAAGATAATTTTTGAAATGACAGTGCGAAACGTATCTTTTAAAGCTGTACAAATGGATATTATCAAATTACCCATTTATAAAAAAGAACATCTAACATTCGAACTTTTTTAATTTTAAAATATCTTATATGGAATTTATTCTTATATGGAACCGGATTAATAAAATTCAAATAGCGGCCAGTAATTAACATTTTTAATCAAACGCTCCGGCGGCGGCGCCACGATCTAAATCATCATTTCCAAAGTTTTTTTTTTCTAAAACCAATCTGGGGCATTAACTGTCACCTCTTTGTCTATGACATCGTAATTAAGATAAAATATACGAACACCGGAACTTTAATTACAATACTTGGAGTTCCTGAGCAGATTTTAAGATTAGACAACTTTTTTATTCTGTGTCATAGAAAGGGAAACCTTTGTATCTGTATTAGATACGAAACTTAACAATTTTTGTAATTTAATATTGTTGCCCAAACAAATGAAGGTACAATTTTTATATCCGATACATTTTAATTTCAGAGATGAGTCCGCATTTATTCTAAAACTTTCGATTCACAATGAAACCATATAATCAGAAATTGATTTTAAGATTGCAAATAACTGTTCGAATTTATGTTTCATCAGAAGACCCAGTTTAATCAAAAATCAATCTTAAAAAGTAATATAATTTGATATTCAATCTGCAAACAAATTCTAAAAGGAAGTTGTATTGACTACTACACCTATTAATCAAGTTTCATAATAAAGTCATGTTAATAAACGACTCGCAAATGTCATTTATGAATTTAATTAATTATCTCAATCAACTGTTATGAAGACTTGTTTAAATTTTTCAAACAGTATCATTTATAGCATCGGTCTGATTTCACCGGAAGATATAGCATTCTTCGCAAATATTAAAATATGAGCGAGGTTATAAATGATGGTACATTATATTATAATATATTGAACATAAATACTATGATGATGAATGTTAATTACTCTATAAACATCTGAAACGCTCATCTGTCAGCGGATTTTTGCAGCCCTTCTAGAAATATCTATAGAAATCAACAGGTAGATATTTTGATATATATTATATTGCATAATTTTTTTTTTACTTTTTAAACTAAATGTTTTAATTTTTTCAAATGAATAATGTAATAAAATATTCCCAACATGCTTCGTCAAAAGATTGCATAAATTATCATTTATCTTTATCATTATGTTTTTTATATTTTTTTATCTGTATCATTATGTTTTGGTGCAATAAAGATCTTAACTAACTAACTAAATTATATATGTAGGTATTGTATAAGTAGATTATATAATATGTATCAGAATAAATATCATATACAATTAGTTAGCTGTAAGTAACCATTTGACGTCTATGTTATTAAAGAAATTTTGAAATTTGAAAGTTTGAAATTTCATTACTACATAAATAAGTAGTAATGAAATAGTTATGATGTTATTAATATGTTAAATGAAGTATCGGTACAGGTAAGAGTATTTATTAAATCGCCTGGATTAATTTTGCTTTTTGCTAACATTTTTTTTCTGTTTATCCTTATGGTTGACTGCGAGAAAATGCTCTTAACATTCCGTCATTTGTTAAAAGTATCTTTTTTTTATTTTGGAACATTAGAGAGTGATAAATAAATAAATATTTTTATCTTGTCAAGTCCAGGCCAATTATTGTTGACTAACCAGAGGATGGATACAGCGAGTGGAGCGGTTGCACTAGGCGCCAGATGGTCAAGATGGCCAATGCATTCAGACTTAGTAATGTTTCTGAAAATTTTTACTGCACCAAAAGCTTATTTACCCATGAGTTTTACGAATGGCACTTTAGCGTCTTTGGCACACATATTTTCAAAAGAAACCGAGGTAAAAAAACTTTTTTGCTAAATCTTTCATTTAAATATTTAATCATCTCAACCATCATAATAAGATCTTTTAGTCTCCTCTGCAGGAGCACGACCCTCTCTGTACTGCTAGAGCCATATATTAGCCAGAGCAGTCAGAGGATTTGGCCTACACTCTCCAAGCTGGCCAGACGGGTTGGAGAGGTCTCATTGATGTTTATAAGCTTTGTTTAGCTTGTGTTTCCTAAGTCGCCTTCTACGACATCCACGGGAAGACTTGGAGTGGTCCTATTCTACTCTGCCGGGAACCACACGGCTTTCAACTCAACTCATCTCAACCATAACTACTTGCAAATCGTCAACTGACAATTTACTAACCGCGCCACCTCTGCCAATTATGTACGATCCATTAAACGCAGTTACAAAACTAAACGCAGTGTAAAGTGAGAGTGGCTTACGAAACAGCAGCTCCCAGTTACACAGACCCTCTAATGAGCCTCTTGTGTCTGGTGAGTAGGCATTACTTGCCCTTTGCAAGTAAAGTGACACTGGGCGTTGTCTGCACTTGGATGGGTGACCTAATTAAGTGGAATAAAATTTTATCAACCTCTTTTGTGCTTCAGAAGGCAAGTTAAGCCGTTGGTCTCAGCTGTCATCGTTATATGGCAGTCGTCAAGCTTTGTCAGATGCCTTTAGGTAACTTGAAAAACCTGACAGCAGTGTTGACCACTTACACACACACAAAACCAAAAACAAACATGGTTCGCACATGTCTTTGCTTCTCTGTGGTTCCCACACTTTTTGGTAAAGCCAATAGAAGCGCAGCCTTTACGAAAATTTTGTGCAAAGAATAATAAAGATAAACTAAACACATTTTTTTCACAATACAATGTAAAACAATTCGTTAGGTGAAATGGTAGCATAAGTGGCGCCCTCATTTGAAATAAATTGTTTAAAACTAAATATGACGATATTTAAAAATTTTATTTGGATCAATGTCTAAAAAGACCTTCAAACTATTTTATGAATAACCTTTGAAATTATTACTAATAGTCCGTCTAGTTTTAAAACGGTTTTTGCCAAATAAACTTTAAACAGTTTATTTCAAATGAGGGCGCCTCTTATGCTACCACTTCACCTTAAGCACAGAATATAGTAAGAGTAAACAGAACGGAATCTCCTAAGGTACGCGCAATATGCGACCCCGGTCCCCGCACCCGCACCTCTACCCCGGTTCTTGACGGCCAACGTGAGTCATCGAGGCGAAAACGGGGAAGAGGTGCGGGGACGGGGAACGGGGACGCCTGGGTGACGCATATTGCGCGTACCTTAGGAGATTCCGGCCTGTGCCTTAAGTGAAAATTTCAAAAACACAGCAGACAGATAGACAGTTGTCTGCGACCACGAAGGATGTGACTTTTTAGAAACGTTATTTATTTATGTATCAAACTTTATTGTACAAAGTAAAAATATACTTTTAACAAATGGCGGACTTAATGCTAAGAGTATTTTCTCCCAGTCAACCATAGTGATAAACAGAAAAATTATGCGGCGCAAAAAAGTAATACAATATACATAATAAAATATTACTTTATAATATACTTACAATATATATCTACTACATAATATCAAAATGAATATCTACTTACACACTACATACATACCATTATAAATATACACACATATAACTAGCTTATGAAGAGTAGAACTGAATGATGATGACTTAGTGAGACGTTAGACACAACAAAAAAGGTTCGTGCTAAGTCCCGTTAATATAAATAACGCGAACGTTTACAAATAAATACAGATTAATAACGTCGTAAAAATAGTTTATAATATAATCTATACTAATATTATAAAGCGGAAGAGTTTGTTTGTTTGTTTGTTTGTTTGTTTGTTTGTACGCGCTAATCTCGGGAACTAATGGTCCGATTTGAAAAATTATTTTTTTGTTGGGTAGTCCATTTATAGAGGAAGGCTTTAGGCTATATAACATTACGTTCCGACAACCACGCGAACGAAGTCGCGGGCACAGCTAGTAATTTAATATAAAGTCAAAACTCAAAAGTCCAGACTCAAGGTATGCCAGCAAGCCATAGAACGCAGCATTCTAGGAGTGCGTAAAGTGGATAGAGTGCGCAATGATTAATTATCTGCGTTCTTGGACTGAAGTTGTCGATATCGGCGTCAAAACAACCAAATTGAAGTGGGCGGGGCATGTGTGCCGCATGCATCCGGAGAGATGGGCCTGGAAAGCAAACCTATGGGTGCCAGAAAGGCGCAGGCGCAGAGGGAGACCACGAAAGAGATGGCGAGACGACATCGACAGATTTATGAAGGAATGGCAGCAGGCTGCTATAAATAGGGATCAGTGGAACAAGAAGGGAAAGGCCTTTGCAGACGCATCAGTAGGTCAAAAAGAATTCTCTCTATAATATGTATAAGGGTGTTTATATGTTGACATCGCGTTTGATGTCTGATTGCTTAGTGTAACATATAATTAGTTCTACAAATATTTGCCAGCAAAAAACGTAAACTTAGACGTGTCAATTCATATGTTTCCATACAGCGGGTAGATTGGGGTAAATAAATAATAAGTATAATAATAGTGCCAGCAACTGACGGCGGTTAAATGCAGGACACATAGTGATTGCGGCCTCTCTAATCAAAGTCTGGCGGTGCACTAACGAAATCGGTGGCCTCGAAATTCACGAATTTGATTCGGATTCAGGTGCAGTGCACAAACGCTACTCAAGAATTTTCCGTCCGAATTTTTCTCGTTTTGGGTTTGATTTGAATATGAATCGGATTCGGTGCAGTGCACAACCGGTCTTAGCATCAAACCATATGCTAATAAAATCTCTGGTATAAATGCCTTAATTAACTAACCAGACACAGGGTGATTTTAAACCTCGGACATAGCTATAAGCCTCGTATGAAAGTGCTCTATAAGCGCAATAAAAAATACATATTCTGTCATATGTAACTTGGTTCATAATAAAAATCAAAGATATCAGCCGAGAAATGCATACCAAAAATCTCCCATTTAGATGTCACCACCCGCTAAGGGCTCGTGGCGGGCGGCGCCACTGAACGATGAGGGCAACGGCCGCGCTCATATTCATATATATATATATGATTTGTTCTAATATTTCAACACAATATCCCACACTCAAATTTCCATTTTTTTAAGTTTGACGCAATCATAATTTGCAACGAACAGAGATATAATGATAACAATGATGAATCGAGAAAACCTTATCTTCAATCTCGTACTAACCGTTCCTAATAAGAAAAATACCAACATCAATTACTTGTTTCGGAGGCGTAACGTTATACACCACCTCACATAATTTATTACTGTAAAGGCAGGTTTCCGTGCATTGCGGCCGATCGCAGCCGCATGCGACAAACGCGCGTGCGTCCGTCATACGCAAACTGAAGCGCCAACAATTTCATTGAGCGGCTGATGTAACTGTTGCGACAATACTCGCATTAATACAGTATGGTGACTAACAAGCACGCACCAGTGAATCCTTTAACTAAGAAAGCGGCGCAACGCGATATAATAATATGTTCATAGAGCGAGTATCACCATGTCAACCATGTGGCCATATCAGCTGCACACGTTAGCCAATGCGCCAAAACACGCGGCTGCGATCGGCCACAATGCACGGAAGTCTATATTAAAACTTTAAATAATGAGAACGGGAGAAGCTATGGAACAAAGGGCCAGTTTCCTTTCATACGCACACAGTTTATGAACCACATTCAAACGTTGCTATAATGAGCATTAATTATAATGAAACTATTATTGGTTTTCAATGATGAATATTGCAGCCGATCGCAGCCGCACGCGACTAATTCGCGCGACTGCGATCGGTCTCAATGCATGAAAGTCTACCTTAAAATGACTTCAAACAATGAGAAGCTATGAAGCAAAGGGCCAGAGATCCCTTCATACGCACGCAGTTGGTGTACCACTTTCAAAACATAGCTGTAATGAGCATTAATTATAGAGAAACGATGACTGGTCTTGAATGGTCAATGATTTACTTAGATGATTTATTAATCATACCGCGGTATTCTGCGGGAACCCGAGTATGCCTATCTAAGAAACTATAGAATACAACTTTGTAGGGCCCATTGAAAAATAAACTAGATAAGTACAAGATCTTTGGCCGTTTGTATATAATATACTTCTCCCATGTTGGTCTGGAAGAAGAGAATAATCTTAGAATGTATGGGCTGCCTCTCTTCCCGCGCAGATCTCTATACTGTGATGTGAAGGTTTGGTTTAGTTCTATTCTTTGTTCGGCGGAACAGCTCTACTTCGCTCGCTAGAGTCTATGCGGAAAGAGAACCGTCGTGGCGTAAAATGGAACTAACACGATTTTTGCATCGCCACCCGATTGGGACGTTTTTCGATGAAATACTATTTTTAAATCTCTTTAAGTATCATGTTGTTGTTTGTGTTCAAAATGATGTCGAAAAGGGGTAAAAACCTTATGCAGTTCTACGATAAATACAGCAGCGCCCCCAAATCCTACGACGGTTCTCTTTCCGCATAGACTCTATCCCGGTCGTTTCGTAGCCATTATTTCTTTCTCCTTCTTTGTCAGCTATCAGCTAGAGATCATATCGCCAATGTCGTAGATCTTAGATAAGATAGACTAGAAATTCACAAACTATAAATACTAGTCACAGTACGAACACAACCTACAGACATTTCAACGAAGGGAGTCACCTGTTACAGTGCTCGCATTAATCATGGACTCATGTTGGCCACAATTAATGCTCGATAAACCCAGCCCTCGATAATTTACGCTCATTACAAGGTTTCACGATTTGAAAGTGGAGTACTCTGCGCTGTTTGCATTAGTGTTCATTAGATTCTACTTAGACGGTAAAAGGAGAAAAAGTATGCGCAATGATATTACCAAAGACCAAATTAAATTACCTTCTTATAGAGATGTTATCAAAATTTTCTATGTTTATCAATAGTAGATATACTATTTTAAATTGACGTCTTTGTAGAAGGTCGGTCATACAGGAAATATGTCTGTTATTTTATTAGAACTAACGTGAGATATGTAAATTCATTGTTAATATTTTGACAACCCCTGTGGCGTAGTTAACACGCCAGTCCGCCACTCCGGAGGTTCTGGGTTCAATCCCCAGCCAGGGCAAGTTGGGAAAAGGCCTTTTTCAATTGTCCTGGATCGTCAATACACGTATTTATTATAATATAAAATATAATATCGTTGAGTTAGTATGAAAAAGGGAGAGGTAAGAAGTACCCGTAACCGAAGGGCATGTATGAAGAGGTTGATGAGTGTAGGTGAAGCGAAAGAGGTCAGTCAGGATCGTAGCAAGTGGAGGTCCATAGTCTCTGCCTACCCCTGTGGGAAACAGGCGTGATAGTATGTATGTATGTATGAGTTAGTATCCTATAACCTATAAAACAAGTAATAAACTTACTTTGAGGCGACCTCAATCAGTGTGACTTGTCCCTATATATTTATTTATATTACTATAAACTGTTTCAGATACGCTACTTGCATTTTAAACCCTCTCTCTCTCTCTCTCATCTCAGCCTATTCCCAGTGTCATCCTCAGTTGTCGGGCCCGCTTGCATTTTAAACTAAGGCAGTTAATAGAATGCTGGATTCACATTATGTAATGAGGTATTCTTGGATTACAAGACCATTTATGATGAATGCGCGTACGCATCGCCCCGGGGCTTATTTAAGCGTTACTACGAGAACCGATTAAGCGCACGTGTGTAATGTAATGAACCATTAATTCGCTTGTAATCAACTTGTGAACAGCTATTGATGAGCAAAGACTGAAAAAAGCATTTCCTACATATATTTAGCTTGACTTTTTATTACGTTACTGTAAAAGCTATTCTTTATCTGCTCTTTGGAACTAATTTTCATCATCATCATCAGGTCTTTTTAGTCTCCACCGCAGGAGAACGACCCTCTCTGTACTACCAGAGTCATATATTAGCCAGAGCAGCCAGAGGATTTGGCCTACACTCTCCACGCTGGCCAGACGGGTTGGAGAGGTCTCACTATATTAATGAGCTTTGTTTAGCTTGTGTTTCCTAAATCGCTTTTTACGACATCAACGGGAAGACTTGGAGTGTCCTTTTCTACTCTGCCGAGAACCACACGGCTTACGGAAACGGAAGGGAACTTATTTTGACTGAACCAATTTCATAAATTCTTACACGAACAACAAGTTCATTATCACTGCAATGTAATTTAAAGGCGTAAGTATACTTCAAGCAAAAAGGATATTTTAGATAATACCCTTTTCCTTTCTTAAGGCCTTAAGAAATTGCTTTTGTGAATGGAGTATGCCTCAGCCAAGGGCTTCATCCATTGATTTCTTAAAAAAAAACAGATTGTATTAAAATTAATTTACTGAATGCGACATGCACCCACCACTTCTGTTTGTATATTGACTTGTATAGTGTAACCATGTTATTTTCAACCTATCCTTATCCTCTATTTTAAACATATATATGTTGTGGCAGCGCAAGAAATGAAGTAGGTATCGGTTACATTCTATATTTTTAAAAGTACACAAGTTGTGGACAAACAATGACTGACGCCGCCTTATCTTCCATCTGGCTTTCTAAAGTGCAAGCCCGATGAAACGGTGTTCAAACTGTATCCTCGTATTTTATAGCGCGACCATTATCCGATAGGCATCTAGATATCGCGTATAATGAATTAATTCATTACTTTTTAATTCGCGATGTGGTTAAGTGAACCTTTTTATACAGACGGACAGACGGACAGTCGGACAGACGGACAGACAGCGGAGTCTCAGTAATAGGGTCCTGTTTGCACCCTTCGGGTACGGAACCCTAAAAAATTATAACTTCAAATATTATGCTGTTTGTATGGAATCATGATTTATTTTTAAGAATTTTGAAAGATACTCGTTTACGTAAGAGAATCTTGAATATATAAGGATAAGTTATTTTGAATTATGGACTAAACTGCCCCTTAAGATTTACTTAGGTACTTATACCTATTTAGAAAACATTTAAATTGCACATTACCTAATGATACTGTTATAGGCGATAATATTATGCTATTTTATTAATGTCACAATAACTTTCAACGTGCATTGAAAACAATATGAAATATTATCTACCTTACCTTTAGACCTGATATACCAAAGTAGGTAAATAATTTGCGTAAATATATTTAAATTGTAAGGAATGTGTCATAATTATATACTCTTTAAAGGCGTGTTTGTGGACAGTTTGACACCGTACACAGATGAGGGTTTAAGTATTTTATTATACAGACAACCGCAGTAAATAAATAAATAATATGTACTAAGTACAAACAGCGCGAGGTAAGGCTTAGCAAGTTATGTTTGCAATTTATTTTGCACACCACAAAATTTATACCAACGCAAAAGCACGCGTGTTCATTAATCATTGCTCACTTGCAATAGAGGTACTTAAGGCACTTACTAAATTATTTTATTTACACACAATATATTTAATACATTAATGTTGAATCTATTTACGATGAGGTTGATAAGAGGAAATGTTGTGTAGTACATACTTATTGCCCCATTCCATCCTTAAGTTAATACATAAAAATAAAGATAGATCTTTATTAACATTATTTCCTATAAAATAATTATTAATATTTTTTTCATAACAAAAAACCGACTACAATGCAAGAAAATCAAAATATTCAAACAATTGTATACTTAAACGACATATTTCTAGTTATTTTTGTTTTAAAAAACCAACCACACAACCGACTTAATAAAATTTCTATGGGACCACTTGGAAAGTATACCACTGGGACCACTCATTCAAAAAAAAAAAGAATTTTACAAATCGAGCCAGGTGTCTTAGCGAGTAGGTAATTGAGGAAAATTTACATAAAAAAAAGATTCGGACAAATTGATAACCTCCTCCTTTTTGAAGTCGGTCTAAATTGCAGTTTGATTTTCTCATATATGTTAAACTTAACAAGTCAGCGTTGCAGCACTTGCAGCTGTGGACGCAACTGGGAATACGCTGAGATGAAAGAGAGTTAAACTTAATAAGATACATAGAAAGTATCTAAATTTTATTATATTATTTATAACTGGACTTCCCATCACTCATTGACATAGTTGTTTGACCTATTCCAGACTAACAAGAAAAAATACTTTTAGTGGAATGTCTATAGGGGTTTGGGGGGTGGGTACCAGAAAAATCTAAAAGTTTTTTTTAGAATCCAATATGGTATCTGGATTTTGTATCCTTGATGCTATCTCCCTGGATTTATTGGCAACTATTCGATTCATTTGTATTAAGACTGTTAAAACGAGTGATGTATTTACCCTTTATCTAAGTGAGTTCTAATCCGGGCAGCATAACTTTTCATAAGCGACCATTTAGGTCGCTTACAGCCAGCCACACTGGGCAACAAGGGTAGGTACTCGAAAATTCAGTAAGACTGGCAACATCTAGTGTAAGAAATATCTAGTGCTGGGGATCAGCAACCCAAGATCCACTTTGGGTTGCTGTGTCGTCTTAGAATAGTTAGTAGTTTACATACTGCTTAATAAGTTATTTTAGTAAAAGTAACTTAATATCCACAATCAACATTACCTCTCTTCTTCTTTTTCATCTAAGCGCGTTCCCGGTTGCATCCTCAGCTGTGCTGCTTCGGAGCCCGAGGTGCGCTTTCCTGCTTTTTCTTCTCCAAATATAACATGCATGTCAATGGTCACCGTACAGTTACACCGTACATAACAGTTTAAATGATTTGGCTACAGTTTTACGAGTACGACTAGCCGCCTGCCTGATGTCAACCCACTTTGGGAATAAATTAGTGCGAAAAGTTTTACAACCGGCCGCCGCCCGACGTTAACCCTCCTTGGGAATGCAATTGTAGCACGAGATGTTGTGCTAAGTCCTTAAGTCACCTCTTACGACATCCACAGGAAGTAATGGAGTGGTCCTATTCTAACCCGGAACCACACGGGTACCCAGAATCACAATCAACAGTACCATTTGTATGAAATAAGATCTATTTTTTTTTCACAGTTATTTATCTAACATCTGAGACTACCGGTCAACGTAATACAGAGCTTTAGAGCCAATAGACATTCGAAGTATAGGCTAGTAGGTATTTATTCCGTGGTAGACTCTCGTTGCAATGACTTTACGGTGAAACTAATACTCTAACTAATGGCTAGTCGAGATTGTGGTACATCGATGAAATGGATGAAACGAATATCGACAATTCGGACGCTCGGCCTAATGATTTCGGCGAATCGGCCATCGGGCTCATGGCATTCGAAATCAAGTATAGTAATCTTTAACTAATAAACGGCACACGCATTCGCCGCCTTAACTATTTTGCATACGACTGTACAACGCCGTGAGAGAATATTCACATTCATCTATTAAATGCACATTATTTATATTAAAAACGAGATAACCCATCGATTTGTTCGACATTTCGCCCAAGCCCAGCCTCTATTATGACTGCAGACGTTATGTAACGAATCATGGCAGCTTGGCGGCTATTCTGTAGGGTTATTTTTTCCTTTGTCGGAGATCGTAAAAAAGTAATGCATAGGCATTAGCCATGCTTCCATGTAGCCGTTCACTTTGAATGGTATCTTTGTAGATCGGACGAATAGAAAATTATATAAATTGCTTTTCGAAGTACTCGAGGCTCCACAGAGCCACGTCGTGAACAATTAAGTAACTACATAGGCCAATAACATATTGCAGTTTATAATGTTTAAAGATTTCTGAAGATCAAATGAGTGCTAACAACATCCCTTTTGCATTTAACATTAAGTCATTATTGGGAAGTAGGTAACTTCACTTGGTTTTGTTGGATATACATACATACATATTTAACACATCAGGCCTTCCCAAAAGCTTACAATTAGATGTTAAGTAGAAAGAACTAACTTTTTTTTAAATATAAGTATCAAACTTCGGAATATCAATAAGCGCGATTTCATCGCCGGCAATATCCTTACCATAACAAATATCAACGTTGTCGCAATGTCACATGGCCTAATACTTTCGCATGTCATTAAGTGGTATGGGGTCCCTAAAAGCCCTGCGCAGTGAAATTTCGACATTTTTATGCCATTATAATAACTTACACGATATTGTTTTGCCCTTAATACGTAATGTAAATGTATCTACTTAGAGTGGGTAGCAAAGCCGTGGTCTATAACAAGGAATATGTAATAATGGCATTAACATCAAGCGCTTCCGCAAATTGAGGCCCATGTACCTCATCAACACCCAAGAGGCCGGGACCGATTGCATACAATCGTCCAATGTTCGATTGTGTCGTGTGTCGTCATCAGTATGCCGTTTAGACTTCTTTCGATGTTCAGTTCGTCTATCGAGTGTATTTCGCGAATGAGTGCCGGATTCCATACCACTGCACTTGCCACCTGCTTGTTCGACAACACTTATCATTCACACTTTTTGAGACACTTATATGTTATGTGAAGAAAACATAACATATAAGTGTCTCAAAAATCTTAGCGCGTTCCTGGTTGCATCCTCAGTTGTGCTGCTTTGAACCCCGGTGTGTGCTTTCCCGCTTTTTCGCAAATATAATATGCATGTCATTAGTCACCTAAGGATGCCAAAGACCTTGTGAAGTGGAGAAGAAATAGCCGGAGCAGTTTAAACCGACTTGGAGTTTTACGATCGGCCACCTGCCTGACGTCAACCCTCTTTGGGAATGTACACAATTAACAATAACGTAGGTATAAAACTATAGGTCAATGTCTAAGTTTAGGCTAGATTGTAAATAATTGTAATATTATTTTCGTACTTGTCTAAGTTAGTTTAGTAGGTAAGTATGTTAAGGAAAAATAAGTGCCACAAGTGATATTTAATATCACTATAACGCCAAAAAGAGATAAGCCGATATGTCTAAACCTTATTCATATTAAAGAGTTTATTCAGTAATTAGGCTTTTGCTTGCAGGCACTTTTATACGTCAATAAATTGATATACATACATACATACTATCACGCCTGTTACCCACAGGGGTAGGCAGAGACTATGGACCTCCACTTGCTACGATCCTGACAGACCTCTTTCGCTTCATCTACACTCATCAACCTCTTCATACATGCCCTTCGGTTACGGGTACTTCTTACCTCTCCTTTTTTTAGAACGTCTGCAATCTAATCGCAAAATGTTCGCCGAGGACGGCCCTGTCCCGCTCTTCCTTTCACACTTGCCTTGTAAATAATTTTTAATAATCACTTCATCCATCCTTTCTACATGCCCAAACCACCTTAACACCCCTTTCTCTACTTTTGTCACTACGTCCTCTTTCTTTTGATTTACATTACGTGTAATGCTTATTCCTCTAAAATTTTAATTATGTTAAAGAAAAGCTGCCGTTTCGCAATGACCACAGCTGAGAACAAAACGCCGAAAGATATTGGTCGCCTTATCAAATCGAAATACCTATATAAAATTTCGCAAGGTACTCGTAACCTTTTGAGAACTTTCCGAATAAGTACATTAGCTGCGGGGTGATATCGTATCCACTGTCATTGGACCCTTCAGTGACGTAACAAAGCTGGAACGATAGCTGCAATTTTCTACGCCGCCTTCAATTAAATTGCTACATGTTTTCCATTGCGTAACGTATAAGTAGATTGGATTCGAAGTACATAAATAAACAATTATGGAATAAATGTTTTGGGTTGCAAGACGATATCAGATTTATTCGACTCATATACCCACTAGGGCTGTTATAATGACAGTTAAGTATACAAACAAATTCAATAAAGACCATTATCTAATAAAATAAATATTTAAATAAAAAGACTGAGAAAGCGCCAATTTAATTCCAGGCCTCATATAATCATGAATAAAAAATATAATACAAATTTAGAATCGTACATAACAATAATATAAAAGGATACCAACGCTATATCCTTAAAATTGAAAAAAAAAATGATTTGATTCCATACAAACGTAGTCTAGCCTTTTATTTTGAAACAACAGATAATTGCATAAAAATGTTAAAATAATAATAATAATACACTTTTTTGCACCAAAACACTTAAAAAAAACTTCTATACAAAAAAGAAATCAACGGTGTACAATAGGCGGCCTTATCGCCAAGGCAATCTCTTACAGGCTACCTTTGGGTGACAGGATTGGCTGAAAAATAATAAATAGGTGGTGCGATTGTGAAACTACGAGTAGTAATAACCTAATTATATGGTGATATCAAACAGTAAAAATAAAGAGAAGATGGAAAACCTTGAATATTAATATAATAATAAATGAATATTGAATATATAAACAAAATATATACGTATATAAAATTACACACATATACATACATACAACATACATACATACATACATTACAATATAAATACGCATGTCATACACAACTAGAGGAAAACGAAGATTATAATAATTTATAGAAAATACATTACTTTAAAGTTAAAGGAAAATGCAACTTTACCTTGTTCTTGAAACTTGCCAATGTCTGAGCAAAACGGATGCGGGGCGGAATATTAGTTAAAATATGACCTCTTAAGTTAATATTTAATATGAAAACGATATTAAATTTAAAATAGTTTTATGACAGAGTAATAACAACCTTTTTGTAACTTCCGGTATTCTTCGAAACATCATTTACGACAGCAGTCATCAAACTGATACCAAAACCGCGTATTTCAATATTCTCAATACATCGGCACTAAAGATTTATTACGAGTACAAATCAAAATCCCTTACAATACTTCCTTTTGACATTACAGCGACTATAAACACTAATATAATATCAATAAAGAACGGCTGTATAATTATTTTATTCGTTTGTTATATTTTATGTCTGCGAGCGAATTTATGAATCGGGTTTTCGAAAACCATTAAGGCGGATTGTTGTACCGATTTTTATCTAAATGGATTAAGTGAAAACATGCCTCGAGAAAGAGTCTGGTCCTAATAAAATTGAAGATTGCAATCTTGAGCATCGCTCTTCGTTCGCCAAAATATAATCTGAAGATTTTGAGCTAACTGTTTGACAGATATTTAAGAGTGAATCTTAATACCTAATACATTATTTTTAAGAGGCACCGGGTACAAATCCTAACTAATATTATAAATGCGAAAGTGAGTTTGTATATTCGTTTGTTTGTTTGTTTATTTTTTTGTTTGTTTGTTATATCTTCACGCTTTATCTACTGAACCAATCTTCTTGAAAATTCGCATACACATAGTTAGGAGTACAGAGAAGGATATAGGGTACCTCATCCCGGAAAAATGTAATATTAATGGGATACGCGAGCGAAGCCGCGGGCGAAAGCTAGTTAATTATACAAGAGGTTAGTGAGTACTAGAATTTTTTGGCATCAAGCATACTCTACAAATTCAACAATATATTGTAGAGTCATATATACATAGATCATGTGACAATCTGAGGTGTTGATCAAAATATTTCAGTTGTTACTTCGGTATCAGAAATATAGATTTTCTATGTTTACATGTGGCATTAAATTACTTTGTAATTGACGACCGCCGATGATTTTTGACGACCTCCGTGGCGTAGTGCTTGGTTAACACGCCAGTCCGCCACTACCGAGGTTCTGGGTTCGATGGCCAGCCAGGGCAAGTTGGAAAATAACCGGTGTTTATATATACTGCAATAAGAAACAAAACTAAGGTTATAGATGCTCTACAACACGCAAGAAAACTAAAATGGAAATGGGCCGGACATTTAGTACGCACCAAAGATAGAGATAGCCACACTAGCCACTATATGGAGAGGACCAGCAGGCAAGAGAGAAAGAGGAAAGCCTAGAGAACGCTGGGTCGATGAAATTATAAAATTTGCCGGAATTGACTGGACAAAAAAGGCACAAAATAGAAAAATGTGGAATCAAATGGAGGAGGCCTCTACCCGTTAAGGGGTCCATAATTTAATATTTATAAATTACTAATTATAATTTTAAATTTTAAATTTTAAATTTTTTTTTCAAATTTAATGGTTGTAAAACAAATTATGGAATAAAAAGGCTATTTTATTTTATTTTATTTTATTTTATATATACATGTATTTATTATAAAATATAGTATCGTTGGGTAAGTATCCCATAATACAAGTTTAAACTTAGTTTGGGGTAAGCTCAATCAGTGTGATTTGCCCTTATCTATTTATTTCATTTATTCATTTCCTTTTTAGTTGATTCCTCTAATTTACCATCACGTGTACTAAAAAATGTGTCGTTCAGAAATCCATAATTGCACCCTGTCATACCATATGTCATATTACTCAAGACATATGCCAAAATTGAATAAAATGTTAGTGTCAATAATGATCGATCGTGTTTTGATTCGAACAAAACTACTATATGTAGACAGACTTGTAGCATCGTATGCGTGTATGATAAACGCCTATAAATCAACAGCATCCAGTCGAAAGTGTAAATGAGCGATGATGACAAGATCAGGATGCGAGTGATTAATTAAGGTTGAAAAGTACTGCATGTAGAATGACGATGACTGTCTGTTTAATTACTAACATAAGAAATATAGAGGGCGTAATAAGTGTAGAGCAAGATAAATACTACTCTAAAAATAAAATCAATAAAACAAATTCAAATTATCTCATCATCTCAGTCATCAAAGTAGTAGTGTAGCAAAGTTGATAATTTTAGTAGGTATGTCAAAAAGAATAAAATTTAGGTTGTAAAATGTTTATTTTTTTTTCTTTTTCTCCATTTTGAAACAATAGAAAGAAGAAGAGGCAAAGGAAGACCTATAGACACAGTTTTATAAAACAACTAAAAGATCAAGTCCATGTCTCAACCTGCAAAGATGTAAAAGAGTTGGCTTTGGACAGAGAGAGATGAATTAGCATTGGTTGCTCGACAGACGAGAGCAAAAAGAAAATTTATAATTACTATTTCCAAAACTAACAATACAACGTAAAACTAATAAATAAATAAATTAAAAATAAACTAAAATATACTTAAATTAAATTATACTAAATTAAAACTAAACTAAACTAAAAATATGTACCTATTTAAAAATAGAAAATTTATTACACCAGAACGTAATGATGTAAAAATATGTCTACTTTAGCAATGTCTTCCAGGTCATAAGACAACCAAACTGTTTGCTAGTTTGAAAATTTCATTACGAAATTCACTATAAACATTTCTACGTATAAAATAACAACTTGTACTTTCCCTATCTGAGTGACATTATTATTTTTTTCTTGACATTTGAAAGTTCTTTATGGAATTGTGTAGCAATTTTAATTTGTCTTTTTCACATAAAAACATTGTTATTATTATAAGCAAATTAAGTTGGATTTGATCACGTACAGAATGTGATATGATATGCGACGAAAGAAAGGCGGTCGTAGACCACAGGAAAGAGAGATAAACCGTAACACAAGTATAACTGTAAATGCAGACAACTTAGCTGCGCTTTGCTTGATAAATAAATTTTGAATTCTTGGGTAAACTACAAAGATAATTACCCATCGTCATTGGCAGAGATAGAAACGCAATATAAAGAAGAGATAATTAGATCTTCTTCTCGCTTATTTCAAGAATACTGATTCATAGAGGTATTGCACACATAAATTCTGTATTTTTAAGACAACCTGATCTTATAAAATGTCTTTGACTAGATGAATCAAAAAGAAAAAGAAGTTAAAGCTTAACTTAATAGTTAAGCTTCTAGAAAATTAAGATAACATAGAGAAAAGATATTATAATCACTGCACCTTAAACATATCTGTTTCTTTCTGTAATCTAAGACGTCAATATAATTGGCAAGAGTTTGCTTTAATTTCGGGTTTTCGAGAAGCTGCGATTGCGCTGGATACGAATCTCAATTGCTTAATTTGGGTGAAAGTTCGACAAAAAACAATCACGGCGCGGTGCCCAAATAATAAGCCAGATAAATACTGCGCGCACAACGGGAGTGCTGTATTTCGGTTTCGATTTCATCATTAGGCTTAATCCGTTCAAATTATGTGAGAGTTCTTATGTTTGTTAGATTCATTCACGTAGAAAGTACGCTTGAGCTATCCAGGTTTCCGTCTCATGAGAAGCCAAGCGATATGACGATTGCGTAAAGACTTATTATTAAAAGAAAGATAGAAGAAAAAAGGGACCAGAAAGACCCGAGGCATAGCTACGTAAAACAGATAAAGGAGAATGTGAACATCATGTTGTACTGGGTGGCGCAAAAGTACTGGCACTAAAGAAAATACTTTTATTTTTTTTATATGACATTTTCTGTCATTCTGTTGTTGAAAATTGTGTAGTGAACAAATGTAAAATACACTGAAAATAAACATGGACCGTTTTACTCCCCAAGAACGTGGAATAATTGTGTCAATGTTCTTACGGAATAATTCATCAGTGATAAGAACACAACGTGAATTTCGTCGACGATTTCACCACCGTCCGGCACCGATTGGTCGCACAATTCGACGCTTTGCCACACGCCTTGAAGCAACTGGCTCAACATTGGATAGACCTAAGTCTGGGAGACCAAGAACAGGCCGTTCAGCTGAAAATATCGATGCTGTGCGCGAAGATGTGGAAGAGTGTCCAGAAACATCAACGAGGCGACGTGCCACGCAATTGGGCATTTCCAGACGGACCCTGCAGCGTATTTTGGTGACAGACTTAAAGATATTCCCGTATAAAACTCAAATGACTCATCAGCTGCTGCCTGCTGACCACCGAGCTCGTCTAGATTACTGCCAGCGCGTCATAAACCTCAACCTTGAAGAGGATGATTTTCCTTCAAAATTGGTTATGAGTGACGAAGCGCATTTCCATCTCTCAGGGCATGTCAATAAGCAGAATACTCGGTTCTGGGGCACTGATAATCCGCGCATTATTCAAGAAACACCTCTACACCCACTAAAAGTTACTGTATGGTGTGGCATCTGTGTTGACAGAGTGATCGGACCCTATTTTTTCGAAGACGCTGGAGGCAATGCGATAACTGTCACTGGAGAACGCTACAGAACCATGTTACGAGAGTTTTTGATACCCAGTTTGGACGAATTGGGGCTGGAGCACATCTGGTTTCAACAAGACGGCGCTACGGCACACACAGCGCGCGACACTATGGACTTAGTGAGGGACGCTTTTCCAGGCCGAGTTATCTCTCGTTTTGGCGATTTGCCTTGGCCTGCAAGATCACCCGATCTGACCAGTCCAGACTTCTTTCTTTGGGGTTTTTTGAAATCTCGGGTGTATGTGAACAAGCCACAGACTCTCGCAGCTCTAAAAGAAAACATTCGTCAAGAAATAACGAACATATCGCAGGAAGTGTTACGGCAAGTTATGCAAAATGTCATAAATAGGGCTCAAATGTGTATCAACTCTGGAGGTCACCATTTAAAAGACATCATCTTTAAATCCTAATGGTACGAAATTTAATGGCACAAATATACATTTAAAAAAACCTAAATCTAGTTTTCTAATTTAGAAAAAATGTTATAGCTGAACCAAATAGGGTCTTTACTTTTGCGCCACCCAGTAAAGCGAACTAAAACAGCTGGCAGATGAGAGAGACAAATGGAAGAGAATTCATACTCCACCGACAAGAGCATGGCTTTTAATGTAGATAAATAAAGAAGCCAAACTGTACGAGAAATAAGGAAAGCTGACATCAGGCGGCAAACCGTCTTTAAATAAACCTTCCTCCCCTATGTACGGTTTTTTTATTATAAATTTTATTATCAACTTATATAAAATAATAAAAAAAACATTAGAAAATCTACCATTAAAATCCCAACTACAAATACTCGCCTATGGAATTAATGCAATGTGTATTTTAGAAAATATTTATGTTTCGACTTTAATGATCTTAAATTAGAATACATTGAAGGTAATAAATTTAAAAAATATTCCGTATTCCATGTTGATTATACTTGTCAAGTTAACTCTTTCCAAAATGTTTTATTAATAATTTAACACATGCGATGTTAATTTTATTAATTGGGTAATAAAAACAGGTGTATAAAATTACCATGTGACCAACTTTCTTGATACAATGACTCATAATAGTTAACTAAACGTTTGAGGATAGACCTAGACTCAAATCTAGGTAATAAACTGCTTATTGTAAGTAATTGATCAACCGTTCTTTCCTAAACAAATATTTCCTAGTTGCATATAACTTTTAATTCAGTAGACTGTGGGGTAAAACATTTTCTTATTTCATTTTCCTTACTTATACTTATTTCCTTACATAAACAAAATCATTTTGGCCAAAATGTGACATAACGGAATGGTTTGCACTGTCTTTACTATTCACACAAAAGTTATTGATACTATTGTACAGATTGTACTATTTACAAGACAACCTTTTTAATCTATCCTATATAGCTATTACAGTCAAGCCCCGGTAACTAAATTTACAGTTCCTGATGTAAACAATGCCTTTGTATCCAGAATTATTGCAAGGTAGATCAAAATATAAATTAATACAAATACAAATTTCTTTATTGCACCATAATAATTCATAAAATAAAAATAACAAACACAAAGAAAATATTGGTACAAAGGCGGACTTATCGCTAGATGCGATCTCTTTCAGTCAACCTTTAGGTAGAGGAAAAATTAATAGTACGAAACAAGGTGGGCGCAGTATCTATACCTAATTATATACTTACATATTAATACATATATATATATATACATACATGAGCTTATTCTATAAAATATATATAATACATATACGTTACTAAAATATTTAAATGTATTTAGTGACACTAAATTAATCTACATATATAATAGATGTAAACCTAAACTCTTCACGTTGTACTCACACGTTATTCGTAAGGAGTTTAGTATAAATCAGAGCACAATCTTCCTTTTTCATGTCAATGAGATCATTAAGCCATCGATTCAATATCATTAATTCCTCAGCACAGGCCACCCAAACCAAAGAGGCTGCTTATTTAAACTAAACTCTCCGAGACGTAACAAAGTAGGTTTTACAAAATAAATAGAGTGTAGAAGGACAGTGGTGCGGTGTCGGCAATAACAGGACTGCTCCATCTTTTTGTAGATGTCGCAAGAGGCGACTAAAGGTCTGAACATAAAGATCTCGTACAATAAAGCATTCCCAAAGAGAGTATAGAGATGGTGGTAGTAATAATATAATAATAATAATGGTTTTATTTTCTCTCCAGTATAGGTACATAGACATACAATATATTTGATGAATTTTATACATAATTTATGACCTGAAACGTGGAGAGAACTGGTGCCTAAGCTAGTGTAGTAGTAGTGATTACATAGAGATAATAATTTGTGAATAATTAAAACCTATCCTCTCATTGTAAAAAAATAAATGTGACCTATTTATCTTATATTTTCAAACGGAATTTGGTAGCTGTATCAACATTTCAGGAGGTTTGCGACCTTTTTGATAGTCTGTGCTGAATAAGGCTTGAGACAGGCGACGGGTTCAGTTCGACTCTGTCACAAACTCTACGCCATCTCTATAGCACGTAGGGTTTGTGACAGAGAACTGAACCCGTCGCGGGCGTCCGCTTGACGTAGTTTTAAGAGCGCCCTTCCCGTATTACTTTTCATACAAACGCTCGTACGTGATTATAGCTTTATAACAGATCTTTCTTTAAAACTTTCGAAGTAATAGGTTTTTGTGTGCTATTTCTAGGTTTCTATTGAAATAAAAAAATAATACTGAAACAAATTCAGTATAAGCCTCCAAAAATCTACATTTTGCTTAAATTTTACCTAAACTTCGACCGTTCATAAAGTACTCATAAATTGTAAAAGTAAAGAAAATATTTTGACATAAACCTCGCAAAACCTCAGAAACTTTTAAGGCTTACTAAAAAACACGTATTACCTGGAACAAGTTTTGTGAAATTTCCGTACCCTATATTTCGTACAACGTTATCGTCTTCTCACTCGCTGCTGCATGAAATTGCATTGCGCTGAATGAAACAACAAGCTTTTCTCAACCATTCGTTGACGATAGACGGGCCGGGAAGCGTCCTCTTAAGGTGGTACTGGAGGCGCGGGCGAACTTCACAGCGAGTTGCCTACCGACGCGCTTCGTCGTGTTGCTATTTCGTCGAGAAAGAGAAAGGGCGCTAAAAAATGTAGCTCCGTCCCGACCCCCGCATGTGAGAGCTACACCCCCGCGTACGACAAAGAGAGTGCACTGAACGCCAGCGAAACGGGCCGTTATAGGCCATGAATCGTAGTTTTCGTTTATTTCGATAAATACGATACATACCCAAGTAAAACTAAATTATTTGGAATTTAGAGTCTTCACTCTAGTCGTATAATTAGTTTCCATAAGGATCGAAAATATAATTATAAGTGTAATAGGCGTCTAAATATTACTCGATTTCGTCGATAAAAAAGGCAAATTTTAAGTTGTCATAACTTTTTTTTTGTTTATTATTTTCGAACCAAAACTAATTACAGATCTAGATATTTATCATCTTAATGCTTGTAAAAAATTTGAATACGATGAGTTTTATGGTTTCGAAATTAAAACGAAAGTACGTTTGTATGGGATTTCGTCCCTCCAGTTAACCCTTAAGCCTAAGATTTACATAGACGTGAGGTGCTACTTTGCGTGCTTCGCTGGACGTAGTATCGGCAACGAAAGCTGTCAAAACGCAACTTGGAGGCACACCGTATTAAAGACATTATCTCTTTCTCTCATCTGATCCTGATCTGTACCGTCTTTATTTTCTGTAGATGTGTATTGAAACTCGTAATCAGTGATCCGAATATTTTTTAATCGCATTCACCAAGTTCCACTTTCGAAAGTCGGTGCAGGCGTGAAATGCGGCACAATGCGATCGTGAGCGTGCCGCACGGGACGTCCAAATGTTTACGCGATTAGATAATATCGATAAGGCTGTGCTCGATTCTCGATTGCATTCGGTGTTACCAAGACGGTGGATGGACGATTTGCTGCGGTCAAGTTTGTCTTGATCGATTGTGATTGATTGGATAGGTGCATGATAATGTTGATATTGATAAACTTGGAAATTTCAGAAGTGAATAAGTATTTGTTGTTTAAAAATGTAGGCATTTGGCCAGGAGTAGGATACTAAAGGGCAATACAAAGTTCCTTCCTTTTCTTTTCCCAAATATTTGTAACTGCAGCAACTTTCCTCCAATCCTTTTGTCTGTTTTCTTCTTAGTCGTTTTCCATTTATAGGAATCCCTGTAATAAATAAGTTATACCATCTTGCCCCCACCAAGCGTCAAACAATACAATAGGAGAGGCTGTGTGGATTATGTTTCAAGGTCCTACAATGACTACAAGCGTCAATTTTGTTTGTGATAATGATATCGAAAAGCTTTTACAAAATATTCGAATCACGTAAAGTTACTTGCATGCAACTTAATAATCATTACCATTTCAGGCACAGGAAGGCCACTGCTGAACATAAGCCTCTCCCAACGATTTCCAAAATTACCATTGAAAGCGACCTACTCGTACATCCCAGTGTTTATTTCAACCATGCTATGGTCGCCAGACCACCTAGTAAGTGGGCGTCCAACTTAATAATAGGTATTATAAAAACAAAATAGGCTCAATGTAACTTTCGTCTTGTACTAATGAACACTAAATACGTTTAATCGCATGTTCCGGAGCTTATAATGATTGATGAATGCCTAAGCGTTATTGACAAGTGGTTACATTGTTCGAAACGCTCGCACGGCCTCCATACCGGTTACCAGCTCATCGACGAATTCGAGCATCTCAATCACGTTCTTTTTTTTTTACATTAATTCTTTTTATTTTCATTTGTGGTTCACCACAAAAGTCTAAAAGTATCTGGGAGCACAGTATTATCCCCGCCAAGTCAAGCAAAATAAAGGAAAAAATGGGGTGGTCTGATTGCTTATTCCATTTCACTACAGCACTGACTGAAAGATAGGTACTTAAATAAAGTCAGTAAAGTCAGTCTTATGTGAAATGTAAACTAATTGGGTTAGTATTAGTTTAATAATTGGTTCCCATGCCCATCGATCCAATCTCTTGTTCGACTATGTAAAATAGTCGAAAAAAACGTAAATTTACAATTTTACAATTTATTACTGCAGTTTTTCGCTTCCGGCATCTTTTAAATTCACCATAATCAATTACACTTACATCTAATAGGACCCTTTAGCGACATTTTGATTTGATTCAAAGGGAAAGTGAATTATATTCACGAATTTCTAATTAACCACCGACTAGCTTCTTAATAGACTAAGAATACCTAAGTACACTATGTGTGTGTTGGGATGGGCATAGAATAGACGATAGTTATTCGTACATTCCTTCTACATCAAAATATGAAGGGTTCATCGCGATCTTTTTCTATATTCTGAAATTAATGACCCAGGACTACTTTAAGTTAAGTTACAAATAAAAAAATGTAATTGAAGCTGGAGCTTGTTTAACACGTTGCTGGACACTCAGCCAGACACAATAGAAAGAACAATTGTTCTACGTCTATAGACGTAGTGTGTCCAGCAATGTTTTAAAGATAAAAACAACAGTTTTGTCAACCGAAATTCTCCACCAAATGACACTCAGCCAGACACAATAGAAAGAACAATTGTTCTACGTCTATAGACGTAGTGTGTCCAGCAATGTTTTAAAGATAAAGACAACAGTTTTGTCAACCGAAATTTTCCACCAAATGTAGATAGTTTGAAATACCTTACGATTCCTTTTTACTGTCTAACAACAAATATGTATTGTAAGACAACTTTGCAATTAGCTAGGTTTGGCCAATAACTAGTAAATCAAGAATACACAAGATACAAGATTTTTTTAAAAAGTAAGTCGCATAGAAAAAAGACTTAATAAGTCTATTTCTATGTTTATCGGTGCAATTAACCGTGGAAATTGCCCACAGTCCACATGCAGTGGAGGTTTATGGCGTAGGTGTTTTTACGTCCAGTAATAAGCTAAATGTCTGCCTGGAGTGTCGGTGCACGCTGTTTTAATTGAAGTACACTCACGCTCTGAGACGTGTCATTAAAAATATTTTGTCACAGATCTGTATATACTACTAGGTAAAGTTTTTTTAATGTGTATGAAAACTTGGCGTGCCAATTTTCAATAGGTACAATGTTTAATAAGAAGTTCACTTACAAACTTTGAAAATCTTGGGAAGCAATCTTTTTCATTAATTCCTCCAACGTTTTTCAACGAATTTCTACGGTTTAAAACGGCAGATTTTGGTATTTTACAGTAGGCTCAATGTCCGATCTAATGAATTGACATACACGGACTAAAAGTGACAATCTATACTAATATTATAAAGCGGAAGAGTTTGTTTGTTTGTTTAAACGCGCTAATCTCAGGAACTAATGGTCCGATTTGAAAAATTCTTTTTTTGTTGGGTAGTCCATTTATAGAGGAAGGCTTTAGGCTATATAACATTACGTACCGACAACCACGCGAACGAAGTCGCGGGCACAGCTAGTCCTAAATAAAGTCAATTTGACGTCAGATCGACACGCAAATTCATACAGTGTCTATCTTGATTTATAGTCTGTGTGTTTTGTCAAAATTAAACTAAGTTACTTACGAGTAGACTATCTGATGTGTTTAACATATAATCATTTTGTATTTTATTTTTATTTTTATAGGTACACTAGCTGTGCCCGCGACTTCGTTCGCGTGGTTGTCGGAACGTAATGTTATATAGCCTAGCCTTCCTCTATAAATGGACTACCCAACAAAAAAAGATTTTTTTAAATCGGACCATTAGTTCCTGAGATTAGCGCGTTTAAACAACACAAACAAACAAACAAACAACCAAACAAACAAACAAACAAACAACACACACACACCAAACAAACACACAAACACACAAACACACACACACACACACACACCACACACACAACAAACAAACACACAAACAAACAACCACACAACCAACAAACACACAAACAAACAACAAACACAACCAACAAACAAACAAACAACACACAACAAAACAAACAAACAAACAAACAAACAAACAAACAAACAACAAACAAACAAACAAACAAACAAACAAACAAACAAACAAACAAACAAACAAACAAACAAACAAACAAACAAACAAACAAACAAACAAACAAACAAACAAACAAACAAACAAACAAACAAACAAACAAACAAACAAACAAACAAACAAACAAACAAACAAACAAACAAACAAACAAACAAACAAACAAACAAACAAACAAACAAACAAACAAACAAACAAACAAACAAACAAACAAACAAACAAACAAACAAACAAACAAACAAACAAACAAACAAACAAACAAACAAACAAACAAACAAACAAACAAACAAACAAACAAACAAACAAACAAACAAACAAACAAACAAACAAACAAACAAACAAACAAACAAACAAACAAACAAACAAACAAACAAACAAACAAACAAACAAACAAACAAACAAACAAACAAACAAACAAACAAACAAACAAACAAACAAACAAACAAACAAACAAACAAACAAACAAACAAACAAACAAACAAACAAACAAACAAACAAACAAACAAACAAACAAACAAACAAACAAACAAACAAACAAACAAACAAACAAACAAACAAACAAACAAACAAACAAACAAACAAACAAACAAACAAACAAACAAACAAACAAACAAACAAACAAACAAACTCTTCCGCTTTATAATATTAGTATAGATATGCAGACACAATTTTTATTGTTTTTATAAATAAATTGTTGAATTGAATTCAAATGTGTTTGATGATAACTCGAGTATTTTGATCGGAAATTCATATAATTACTATTTTTTTATTTCAAACATCGGTCAAGAAATTGCCAAGATTATAGGGTTGCAAAAGAGGGCGTTAAATTCAGTGTTCGGGGCAAACTATTTAGTTGAGTATCCAGTTATATTTCTCGCTTTTGTCAATACATCCGTCGAGCTTTCCTTATATATGTCCTTATATTTATATATTTTAAAAAAATATAAGAAACGAATAATGATACGAAATTGGAAAGGAAGCTCGACGTGACGACGATTGGAAGGAAGTGGACTTTGTCATGAAGTTCCGATCATAGAAAACTTGTGTTGTCATCGAACATATACATAAAGGCCCGATTTGTCTGAATAGACTGTGAAAACATTGCTCGCTGGTTCTAAATGTTACATTGACTTTTTTGTCCGACTACATTCGTGAGAATAACATCACCATTAAAGCCAACTTGTCACTATGTAATGCACGCACCCTAATGATGCGTGCATTCTTTTCAATTAAACTCGTAAAGCTGACAATAATTGTCCTATTAGTTACACTATAAACATAGCTTTTCTCTAGCTTTGTTTTCTCCAAGGTTATGTGTTTAAGTGCACTAATGTTTTCATGTTTTTTTTTTACTTATCATCAAAACTCATTAGTCCAGTCCAACTTTTCGCACCAATGCATTGCAAAGAAAGGTTGACGCCAGTTTGTTAGTTATGATTTTACCAAAACATCATGATAAAGAATAATACATTTAACTAATGTATGGTCCCCGGCAGAGTAGAATAGGACCACTCCAAGTCATCCCGTGGATGTCGTAGAAGGCGACTTAGGAAACACAAGCTAAACAAAGCTTATCATTGATGTTTATAAACATCATGACCTCTCCAACCAGTCTGGCCAGCGTGAAGAGTGTTGGCAAACCCTCTGACTGCTCTGGCTAGTAAATAGCTCTGGTAGCACAAAGAGGGTCGTGCTCCTACAGTGAAGACTAAAAAGACCTGATGATGATATTTCAGAAAAAATATATCAAAAGGCATAAAAATAGGCGGCCGGTCGTAAAACCACAGACGAATTATTTTATTAGTAGAAGAAAAGCAGAAAAGCGAACTCCGGGACTGAAGCAGCAAACTGATGAAACTGAGAACAGGTGGAGTCCGGTAATTCTAAAATTATACGCTTACCTGACATAATTTACATGCTTTAGTAAAAAATTAAATCGTAGATCACAGAGTAATAATATATTGCTTAGATGACGCCTATAGTATTACCACAGATTACATAATAGCTACTCGTAATACTGTAAAAACAACAAAACCACCGCGTAAAGACAATCTATCAGCAATCATTAAAGTTTGATAGCCAGACACAAACTAGAGGGGGGAACAGATACAAAACTTTGAACGGTGAAGATGTCCGATGAAAAACTAATCATAATTTTGATGATTCTTTAAATATCGTAAAATACATACTTTCAGAAATTAGGTAATTCTTTTATCTTTAAAAATTTAGTATTTTGGAAATCATGAATATTTACTAATTACAATGCTGTCTGTGTATGTATAAATTGACGTATATCTATGTATCACGCGTATTCGTGCTTTTATGTAAATAAATTTCCATGAAAATTTTAAATTACCATTCACATATTTTAAATATACGAGATAAATAAGTACCTTTTATGTCTGTCTATTTTGTAGCTAAAGTAGCGGAGATAGCGCAGTTATGTCATTGGAATGTGATTGTGTTATGTAGCGGCGCAGGCGCCGTCAATCGAGGTTAGGACAGGGCTATAGACTGGGAGAAATTGAAACGGGAAATTCGTAAAATTGCTGACAAACTGTTAAAAAAAGAAAGAATAAAGTCAATCATTAAATTATGTGAATCTAAGGAAAAAGATGATTGTCCTCCTTGATATAAGTACTTATCTGTCTAGGGTCAAAGATGACGCGGAAAGGTTTACCCTAGTTATTTAAAATAAAAAAAATAAAAGCTTCAAATTTTTATTACGTAAGTATTATTTATTGAAATTATTAAACTTTAAAGTGAAAATTAATCACAAAGCGTATGGTTCAAGACAAGACTATCCAAAATTTTAAATCAACATTCATGGAATCAAAAATTTGGAATTCAATATCTTAATGGTCCGTAAGGAAACAAACCGTGCGGAGACTTTGCAACTCAATTTTGCACTGGGTGTACTTTTTTCCTATTCGCAAATTATCAGTAGTGTGTTAAATAATATGGGAATTGTATAGTGTGGGTCAGTCTCATTGTACACGGCGAGTGCTGTCATTCATCAACATTTGGCACAGTCGCGTCACGCAGTTCTTAGAAACGCGAAAGGAGTTATTAGTTGTCATGGTTAGAAGTGAAAACACTGTTACAACTCAATTCTGCGCTGGGAACAATTTGGCATCAAAAGTGCCTTTCTTTTTTTCGTGTTCGAACTAGGTGTACTTTTTCTCTAAAGGATTTTTTGCATGTTACATAACTGCTGCGCAAAAAAGTTGCCATTATCTGTTTTGTCGTAGTTTTTAGAGAAAATGAAGGAGTTTTTAGGATTGACAAACAGTTCGCCACCTCTGATGCTACTCTACCAGACTAGTAAACAAATGGAATCTGCTGAAAAATGTGTCGAAAAATCCAAGAGACGTCGCCTCGACGGAAGGAGAAATTATAGCCGATGTTTCTCATAAGGTTCGGCAGTATTTGTAGTGTTATACAAATACTGCCGAATAATTGCTTCGGGTCGGCTGTGTTGTTACACAGCCGACCCGAAGCAATTATATCGGCTTTTTCCACGGACATTATCTAAGATTCCCAGACTAACAAAGTTAGTCTTGTTTTTATCATCATCATCAACAGGTCTTTTTAGTCTCCACTGCAGGAGCACGACCCTCTCTGTACTACCAGAGCCATATCAGCCAGAGCAGTCAGTTAACTTGTGTTTCCTAAGTCGAATTCTACAACATCCACGGGAAGAATTGCAGTGGTTCTATTCTACTCTGCCGGGAACCACAAGGCTGTTGTAAGTATGGAAAACATTAAATATTTTTTAGCTTTTGCATTTACTAACTTCGATATTCGAAGCTTGAACAAAAGTTATTTTTTGAAACTCTAGAATAATTGTGCACTATGGACAAACTCCAAGCAAATGCGGCTGGGAAGATTACCATTTTCTCCTAACTGTAGTCCCACGGCTGTATCGGTTGCCGTAAGAGCATTTCCACGTTCCCGTACACGAGTAATGTCCGCGGTTACTGATCTCATATCATAAGCGATTAAGGTGGAATTCCATACCGTTGCGCAGTCTCTATTAACACATTTCTCTATAACACTTTATACATCCCATGAGATTTCAAATATATATTTTTCTTGTTTTCTCAATCGCTGGACAAGTCTTCACATCACTCGAGTACTTGCAATAATTCTGGCCACCTATTGTTTACATGTGTCCTAAACTTTATTTCAATGTGTTCATTATTTTATTTGTAATCGAGAAACAAATATTTAAACACCTTCGATCATATTTTAAACACACTCAATATTATGTATTTATCCCTAATGGGGCAGACAGAGCATTTTGGGTTTTTCTCTAAGCAGACAGAGCCCAGGGCCGCAAGATCCAAAGGTCACTTTGAGCGTGATGGTGGACGAGAAGGTAGAAAAAGGAATCAAAATAGTCATGGGTTGTAAGCCGCATCGCCTATTAAGGCCGTACCTGAATTTTTTGGGGTCCAGTGCTGCCCCCATTTAAAACAAATCATTTCAAAGAAAACGGAGACACCATTAAAAATTTTACTACTACCAATTCCTAAATAACCCTTCAAAGTATTTTATGAACAACTGTTTACAGTTTAAAGTGCGAACGTTAAGCTTTACTACGCACATTTGCCAAAAGTGGCGATTTTTCGCAAATGCTCTTAGCATTAAGTCCGCCATTTGTTAAAAGTATATTTTTACTTTGGAACAATAAAGTTTTATAAATAAATAAATAAAGCTTAACGTTCAATCATCCCTCAATCGCATTTTACGATCTGCGCGGGAAGAGAAGTAACTTGTACATTCTAGGTTTTTACTTTTCTCCCAAACTAGCATAGAAGAAATATTTAAAAACATCTTTTCACAACAATCCATATTTTAATTTTTACAATTTTTCTTAATATGGAAATAGTAAATAATTTGAATAATTACATAATATAATAGAATTAGTACATAATATTGCTAATAGAAAATAGTTCATTACTTTAAAAGGGTTTCAATCAAACTGTTCGTATAAAACAACAAAGTTTTCGAAAAATATAGCATGTTCTGCGTAAACTAACTCACTAGATGAAACATATGTCAATGTTGTTATCCCTGATTATGCACAGGATTATAATAAATTGAATTAAAAATTCAACAAAAGTGGTCAATACATGAGATGTTTTCAATTCAAACTCTATCAAACATAATTAACTAATACAATATCTTCAATACAAAACCAGAAACATCCATAGAAAGTGAAAATGAGAGCACGGCAGCGATCATAAATAACATTTATGGTTTGATGATATAAATTAATATACAATCAAGATAAACGTACATCTATTAAAAATAGATTGCAAATTAATTTATTTTTATATCAATAACTTTTTTATTTCGAGATAATGAGAAGCAGTGGATGGAAGTGGCATTAAATAGAGAGACTTAGAAAGAGACGGAGAAAACCTTTGTTAAGCAGTGGAATGATATAAGTTTAACAAACTTTTTTGGTTCGATGCTTTCAAATTTTCTTTAATCCCAATATTTATCTGCTACTGTTATACAAATTAACAACAAAGTTTGTTCTGCAATGATACCCTGCCACCGAATTAATCTAATCACAACATCTTGAATTTAGTGTCAGAATTTTCCATGATATGGTGAGGTATTCATTTAGATGTTGACTTTAAAAAAATACACAACACACCGATAGGTCATAATAGATATAGAATTACGAGTACTCCAAATAAATCAAAGTAAAATTCTCTTTTTCTTAAGTTAAAAAATATCTATATTTTTTTGACAATCACAGTATAGCTATTATGTGTGTAAAAAAAACCGGCCAAGTGCGAGTCGGACTCGCGCACCGAGGGTTCCGTACAAACCTGCAAGGTTTAGTATTTGGTATGAATTTCAATTTAATACCTCTACGCGTTTATGAGGAAATGGGTAGTAAGTTTAAAATTATTAAAAAAAAATATATTATGTGATGTAACTAAAAATTTATGGTTTTCGTAATTTTTCCTTTATCTATGCTATAAGACGTTGCTTCGTACCAAATTTCAAGATTCTGAGTTCACGGGAAGCACCCTGTAGGTTTTGATTCCCTTGCAAGTGTCGAAAATTTGCGGCATAAACGGCTGTATCTTTTGATTGCGTTGGCTTAGAAGTTTGATTTTTTCACAGCTTCAAGGGACAGTAGACCTGAGTAATTGATATAAATTTCAGCTTCATACCTTCACACGTTCCTGAGAAAAAGGGTCTTGACAGACGGACGGACGGACGGACAGACGGACAACAAAGTGATCCTATAAGGGTTCCGTTTTTTCCTTTTGAGGTACGGAACCCTAAAAATGTGATTATAAAGGACAAAAAATAGTAGACTATAACTAGGTCAAAGATCTGGTGTATTAATTGATGGTATGTTATGAACTGATGATGAATTTATTTAAAAAAAATATGATGCTGATAATTCATAAAATAATCACAGATATCACGTACCTGGAAAACCCCGCTGTAGACTGGGAAAGTAATTATAACAAACACATAAATATCTCTTCCAGACTGGTAGCCATTTCGCACTTGGAACTTATGACAAAGTGTAATAATCAAATGGAAATGGCGTCTCTTGCCACACGCATCGTAAACCCATCCTCAACTGTGCTTCTTCGTAGGGTTGCGCTTTCCCGCTTTTTCTTCTCCATATAGGTATAATATGCATGTGTATGACTATTCATAGATATGAGAATAAGATACTAGAAATTCTGGTGACCAAGCCACATTATAAAATTTACACTTTTATGGTAATCTAATGACCCAGATGAGGCACTATAAAATTGACACTTCTATAGAGCTGAATCTTATTTATATAAAATTTCATTGCATCTTAATATTGTGATATAAATCAGTAGATCACAGAAAACAGCATTTTTTAATCGACATTAAAAAAAAGGAGGTTCTCAATTTGTCGGAATCTTTTTTATGTATGTTCCCGATAACTCGAAGTCGCATAAACCGATTTGGAATATTCTTTTTATGTTTGAAAGGGTATACTTGTTGGAAGTCCCATATAGAAATTTTATCAAGATCAATCGTTTGGTTTGGTTTTTAAACCAAAATAACGGGAAAAAATATGTCATTTACATATACATTTGTTGCGTATTTAACTTTTTTGTGACTGTCTTGTAAAATCTGTTTAAAGTTTTTTAAAATTTTTAACAAATTCCTATTATGGCAAGAAAATAAAACTAAATGATCGTGCGAATCAACAACTAACCTAAAAGGGGCAATTTTATCTATAGATGAGCTCGATACTTTCGAAATTGATAGCACTAATTCATTGCTAATGTGTAATTACTTACAAACAGATATTTCTTATGGTGTAATGTAACTTATAAGTGATTTTTATGTATAGATCTAACCAGCCCGCTGATGCCCCGGTGACCTCTCGGACTTTCCTTCGTAAACTTGCGCAATTTAGCTGCGCACTTGTTTATAAATTTAATTTTATTACGCAACGGTGTTAGTGCTATGGACTGTAGTTCGGTCTCATTCGCGGTAATGGTTGGTGTAAATCGAATTTTAAATGTGGATTTGTGAGCGAATCCACTGCAGGTCACAGTCGTGCCATCGTACACTACGCAGCATATAAGTTTACTAGCTTGTGTCGGCGTGTTTTTATTTATTTATATATACTTTATTGTACACACAAATACGAATATTAGGTCCTTACATATGAAATTGCCGTTCAGTATCAAAAAAGTGAAACAAGATTTTTTTAATGAAATTATTATTTATTCAATCGAAGTATGCGCCGTTGTTATCGATACACTTCCGCCATTTTATAGGCAGATCATTGATACCTTTGGAAAAAAAATCCTGGGAGCGAGAGTCTATGAACTGTTTGAAGGCGGTTTTGACTGCCTCATCAGATTTGAATTTTTTTCCTTGTAAAAAGTTATCCAAATTTTGAAAAAAGTGGTAATCGGTTGGGGCAAGATCTGGAGAGTATGGTGGGTGACGCAGAGGTTCCAGTCGCAGCTCCTCTAACTTGGCGATCGTTTGATGTGCAGTGTGTGGTCTAGCGTTATCCTGAAGGAGCAGTGGGCTAGAGCAATTCATCAGTCTCGGTTGTTTAATGGCGAGCTTTTCCATCATTGTTTGCAATTGTTGGCAATACAAGTCTGCAGTAGTCGTCTGGCCTGATCTCAAGAAGCTGTAGTGGATAACACCAGCACTGGTCCACCAAACACTAACCAGAATCTTCTTTTTGGTCAGTTTTCGCTTAGGGCAAGGTTTTGCCGGTTCTCCAGGGTCAAGCCATTGTGATGATCGCTTCCGATTGTCGTACAGGATCCATTTCTCATCACAAGTCACGATACGGTTCAAAATCCCCTCATTATTGTGGCGATTAAGCAAAGAAACGCAGCAAGCAACGCGTGTTTGTTGGTTTGCTTCAGTCAATTCGTGCGGTACCCACTTTTCGACTTTTTTAATTTTTCCGATTTGGCGCAAGTGGATAAGTATCGTTTTGTCACTTACGCCGAAGGCTGCTGCTAATTCAGAAGTGGTTTGAGATGGATCCGCTTCCACTATCGCCTTCAATTCTTCGTTATTCACTTGAGTATCAGGTCGTCCACGAGGCTCATTGTGTAAATCGAAATTTCCAGAACGGAAACGTTGAAACCAAAAACGCACCGTTCGTTCGTTAGCGGTGCCTGGTCCATACACGTCGTTAATTCTTCGAGTCGTTTCTGCAGCACTGGTGCCACGGTGGAACTCGTATTCGTAAATACCGCGAATTTTCAATTTGTCCATAGTTGTTGTTATAGCAATGTTGAAACTCAAACAAATGATGTTAAAAAAAAATGAAATACGAATTTTAAAACAATATTTTTCTGGCTTTATTTCGAAATAAATTTGAATTTGGAATTCCTAATGAAACGCAAGATATTTGATTTTAAAGTTGCCAGTATTGAAAATCGGCAATTTCATATGTAAGGACCTAATATAACAAGAACAAAGGGTGGACTTAATGCTAAAAGCATTATATAACAATCAAACCTTTGTTCAAAGGGTATTCAACAAACCCACGGAAACCTTTCATTTTCCAGGATAAAAAGTGTTCTATATGTTAAACCAGGTAATAAGCTATTTACATACCAAATATTCCAATCTGTTATGCCGATTCGGCGTAAAAGCGTAACAAACATCTACTTATACAAACTTGCGCAATTATAATATTATAGTAGGATTTCAGTGGTTTTTCAAAGGTGCAAGACCAACACGTGCCCGCGTTGCAGGGTTTAAATTGGCAAAGGGCCAGAATTAAGAAAATTGTTCCCACCTTCTTTATATACGTGTTGACATTTTATCCGCCAGTCAAATTTTAGCAGTATATTTACTTTTGTCCATGCCACTATTTTCCATAAACAGAAATAATGATATACGAAAAAAACTCGTTCTCCCTTTGAAAACTCATTCAGCAGACCACTTATTTGCATAGGTAGACGACTTTTCGTTTTTCAATAAGTAATTATTTTTGTGAAGAATAATTTAATACCATGGTGGATTGCTCCGAAAATGGTCAGCCTATATTTGAAGTTGCCAAATAGTAAAGAAAAGGTCTAGAAAGAAAATCGTTCCAACTGTACGTGCAGTTGTACCTACTTTCATCCGAAGTTTCATTACAAATAATTCAGACGCATCGCTGCGCAGTATCTGTGTAGCGACGAGTTTAGATTATTTCGCATAAGAATAGAAAGCAATCAAATGCGATCGAGAGCTGACTAATTGCAATTACACTGGACGGTAAGCATCGGTGCGGGATTCAATTCAACGATTTATTCCCGACTCGCTACAGTACTAACTCGCATCAGCGCTTCGGCGCTGGATCCAATAGGAGATATTACTGCAATGTTCTGCCGCTAGAGTGCAGCATTAGCGAACACCGTAAACATATGTTTGACAGTGACAAGTACGTCAAAGACGCAATAAATTTGTGAATTTATATAGATATTAGGTATTTACATGGTCGTACCATTTAAATACCCAATGTCTATATAATGAGATCATTATAACATCACAGCACATAAGTAAATAATAATAAAACTATTTAAATTGAATACTTTTATAAAAAATATTTGTTACGAAAAAATATGACATGTATAATGATGTTGCTGCTGTGCTGTGCTGCATGCTGTATGTGCTAGTGCTGCCATCTGCGCCGAGTTTTGCGTAATATGGCCTACTGTGGCTGGAATTACTTACAAAGTAAAAATTGTCGCCATACATATGTACATGTATAAGAATAGAAAGCAGCCATTTTCTTATTGCTATTTCTAATTTTATTTCTTTATATATGTTGTAGATACTAAAAAGTTATAATAGCATACAGGCAAGCTAATCCGCTATGGCAGAGCCGAAGATGGAATGGATTTAAAATTTTGAATGATGGACTGGAAATCTTACTGTTTAAAACGATAAAATATAAGATTGGGGTTCTCTAAGATGAGATAAAGATTAAATTTACCTTTAAAAAAATTAAAAATTACAAACTCTCCCTTTTTAATTTTCCAACTTTTTATTATAATTATTTTTACTTTTAATGCTTTTTCTGTATTCTAACCTACTGTTACAGAGCACAACCACGTGATAAAAAGTACCGACCAATTTGCAAAAAAGCTAGAAAATAATCATTTACGAGTATTTTCAAATTTTATGGTAGCTCAAAACCATTGCGAGATAGGAATAATGCTATTCAATTCAATTACGCGTTTTGCGGTGGCAGAATTTCAAATTATTTTAGACCAGATTGATATAAATCATTTTATGAAAGGTTACGAGAAAGTATATTTCATAGTAATTTCAGCTATTATTGTATCATTACAATAATAACTTCACTATTCTGCACAACCTAGATACGATTGGTATTTACGTATCTATTTTTTTATTTAATTTTATTTAGAGACTCGAGAAAGCTTGTGACTAGAATGACTATTTTCTGTTCTGCTAAAAACCGTCCATGAAAGGTACAACTTCTTGGAATGATCTATAAATGGAATCAAGGAGTATGTACTTCTATTATTGGTTTATGGTTGGCACATGGCTCTACCTCTTTTGTCCGAGTCTAAGCTCTTAAGTACATGTAGAAATCATGCTCCGTGGCGTAATGTCAACACGCTAGTCCACCAATCTGGAGGTTTTGGGTTCGATCCCCAGCCAGGGCAGGTTGGAAAAGGGTCTTGGATTCAACCAAAACCTTGTTTATTTTTTTATTTAATTTCGTGTAGTACATTTCACAAAAATATTTAGTATCTTGTTATAAAAAAGTGCTGAACCTTTCTGTAAGTCCACAATGTAAAATTGTACTGACAAAAAAGGAAAACCTGCACATTCATTAAGTATGTGTGATGAACTTTGACTATAGCTTATCGGATCCTCTGCAACCGGTACGGCACGGCGACCGGTCGACACTTGGCACCAATTAATCAAGAAGCAGACACTATCTGCAAAAATCACGACACTTCAATTAAAGGGCCATGCTTATTGCGGGTAACGCTTTCTAGCACCTCGGATGTCTTGAAAAGGGCACAGCCTTGTAGAAACGTATCGGTAAAAATACACAGCTTCTGTCTCTATAGCCGATGAAGTTAGTTGACTTTAGTTTTTATGACGTTATGCAAAGAATCATTAAAATTTATTAACCCAGAAGTTTTCAAGAAAATCAATTTTGAAAGTTTAGCTGCTTCGGACATAATGAAAAGCGATAAATTATTTTGTTTGAAAATTACGATTTAAACTTTATTTGAAGTAATTTTGGTATAATTTTATATGTTGGTTTAGTAAAGCCTGTCCTCTCATTTATTACGCTAATGCCTATTTAGCCTTTTCGCAGCTAAGCTTGCATTATCTGGATAATCGTACTTTACAGTAAGTATTTTTTTTTTAATATATAAGAACAAATCACACTGATTGAGCTAGCCCCAAAGTAAGTTTTTTTAAACTTGTGTTATGGGATACTAACTCAACGATACTATATTTTATGATAAATACATATATAGATAAACACCCAAGACCCAGGACAATTTGAAAAAGACCATTTTGCAATTTGCTCTGACTGGGGATCGAACCCAGAACCTCCGGATTAGCGGTATAGCGTGTTAACCATTACGCCACGGAGGTCGTCCAGGGTTAATCCGTAGTATCTTGTAAGTAATTACATTTCTATGCTAAGCTTCCGCACGATTGCAATATAAAACCTTTTCTATCGGCAATTCAAAAAGCTGAGGGTTATAATCCTTACTAATATTATAAATTCCTTACTAATATTATAAATGTGAAAGCGTGGATGTTTGTTACCTTTTCACGCAAAAACTACTTGACGAATCATCATGAAACTTTGTACACATATCCTGGGAGGTACTAGAAGTAACATAGGGTACCTTTCATCCCGGAAAAAAGTAATGTTCCCGTGGGATACGCGAGCGAAGCCGCGGGAAAAAGCTAGTAATCAATAAGATACATTATTCTGCTATATATTGTGATTAAGATAACTGTTAATGACTACAGGATAGAGGGGTCAGGTTCAATTGCTCTTAGTTTCTTTTAACACATGACACCTACGCATGGAAAGTGTTATGTATTTATATATTTTCTGCTGCTGGTTTTACACTATACTGGTTTTATTACTACAGCGTCAGAAGTTTACTCTTTAATAATCGCGCATTATCTAGTAATCCTTTCTTTCATTCTAATGCTGTGTGTGTTTAATAAATGCTGTGTGTGTTTGTTTGTTTGCCATGTGTTTGAGCATACTGACACGTAAGTGGCATAAGTCTTAATTTGATCCCAATTTATGTTATTAATCCCAATTGTCAGTAAAATCAACTTATTATAGAGTTAATCTTTTTAACCAGAATAATAAATAAAGTGGCTCTGTTGCTGTAGATCTCGTCGGCCTCGAGTCTGTCTAATTTAATTTTTTTTTTACATTTTCAAACCCTCTGGCTCCGCCATTTTGAAAACATTCCAAAAATTTTATAGACAAAAAAATTTACGAGAATATGTTGAGAAATAAGGCTTGAAATAATAAAGGAGAACAGTCAGACAAATACAAAAGCATTTTTGCCGAAGCTGAAATGCTTGGTTAATAAATAAACGTACTTAGGTACTTATTTCCTTCTTTAACTTAGGTACGCAGTTATGGGGTTCACTCACATTAGGATTTCCTTTTCTGTAAGTGTATAACTCGTGAATGAATTTTGAAACAGCCAAGATACGATATACATTTCATATTCTACAAATTCATATTCTTTCATAGCAGAAAAGAAAGCCAGGGTAGCTGTAAGAAGTAGCAAACCTAGATTTCTTTCTTGTCTGCTGTCAAGGCCTGTCTGCTGGCCAGACGGGTTGGAGAGGTTTTATTGACGTTTATAAGCTTTATTTAGCTTGTGTTTCCTAATTCGCTACGACATCCACAAGAAGACTTGGAATATTCTACTCTGCCGGGAAACATGCTGTCAATTTAAAAACGATTAAAGCTACAAATAGTATCCTCCGAATAAACATTGTTATCTTAACTTAGTTCTGTCATATGTCAGTTAGAAGTGTCTTAGCCAAAGTAATGTAGGCGAAAGGCGAAGTAAATCCATAACCGGGTCTTGTTTGTTAAGAATGGAAATATCTACGAAGCGAACTACATTATTCAGAATATTATCGCAATCTGTGCATTTCTATCTCGCTGGTTGATCCTTTAAACCTGTCAATGAATTCTAAATTCGTCTTGTGAACAAGCCGTAACTAGCCAACTATAAACTGGCATAAATTTTCAGAAATATATCTTTGTTTAAAGTAATGATTAATAAAATTTCTAAATAAAATATTATGTCATTTTTTTTTTCATCGTAATACAATGAGGTGCTTCGTGGTCTTGTGCGGGATTGGAGAGAAAAGACCCAGGATAGAGAATTGTGAAAGGAAGAACGGAAGGCTTTTTGGGGGGCTTGAAGGTAACTAATTAAAAATATATATATACTGTCCTATTGCTGGCTGAAAATCTCAAACATCTTCGCCCATTCACTTACGTTTATTTGCTAAGTTACGTACATTGTGCTCGTAATTCATCTCGGGATATTGTAAAAAGTCGTAAAATTGTGAACAGAGTCTTATTGCTTACATTATTTTTCGGTAGTGTATAATCTATTAAAATCAACCGTCAAATTGCGTTTATGATTTAAACTATTTTATTACCCATTAAATTGTCTTGAATCACTAGAAAACGAAAACGAAACCTCCATTTATAAGGTTTTCCCTTTCCTTCCTTTTTAACTCAGTTATTTCTACCTAATCTACCTAGATATTCAATACTCTGCATTCTTAAACGAGCCAAATATGAAATGTATCAGTTCCTGGTTGAACCCGGCTGTGACCCATTTCACCAGCCCTTCGTAGCTCGGGTTATTTCTGCGTGTGTTTCGAAACTACGTTTACGACTGCTCGGATGCGTCGGCTGATGCAACGGACACACAAAATAGAAAGCTAACAGAAGGGTAAATTCTACCACAGAATCAATAATACTAATGTACAGAAGTCTCACTCAGCAAAGAAATTCAAAGAAATATCTACTCAATGTGGCTAGCGATATGGTTTAATTTAGCTCACGTCAGAACTCAGCACCTTTTCGTATAAATACCTAGACATCCATTGCAAGCCAATTTCATTCTTATTACTCTGTACAAACGATTCGTACCACTAGGAGGAGGGGCCGCCTGCGCGCATAGTAATAATGTAGGTACATTTTCGATACCTAAACGGGGAGTGACACAGGCCTGATACTACTTCCAATTATTTCCCTAATCTGAGTTTGGCTGCCCCTTTTTTGGCCATCTTTTACACACTATATAGTTATACACGTATTTGCTTGGGTTTATTTTTTATTTGTACCTACCTATCAACTTTCTTATGTGAAAACTTTCTAGCAATTATTCTATTGTACTTTCTCTTAAAAATAATATCAATGTGCTTAACTGTACGCAAGAAGATAGATACAAAATTTTATATCATATAAATACTACGCTAACTGAATCCAGTGACTTAAGAGATTAAAGTCTTCAGCTTTATCTTGATTTTTTTTGGCAATCCACCATACTTAGTTTTAGGTTATACTCGTATGTATATCATCTGCTACTTATCTTTGTAAATATGTAATACTCTTACTGTCTTATGTAACTTACTTAACTTACTTCTGTAAAAACTTACAAACAGTACCTAAACCGAAAAAGAGGTGTAGAGGTAGCTAATAATACATTATACATCTAAAAGTGCTTTAAAAGAAGTTCGTAAATCTGTTCAAACACAACTACAAAAACCTACTAGACCTCAGAGCGCTACAAAAGTAAGTAACTTTTGTAGCGATACCTTCTTTTTATATCTAATTCCTGTACAATATCTTTATAATATGACTTTGTATCTCCTTTGGAGGTTTACATAACCGCTGTACAACCATTGTGCCGCATGTCAGTAAAAGAGCTGTATAATACGCTATTGTACAACTTAAGTAGGTAATAAACCCTTTGAACGGCTGTTCTGCAACCTTCAGGTGGTACAGAAGCCATAGAAGCAGCTTGAATGTTTGTTGGGAGGTAAGAGTATGACATTTACTTCTAAGTTGTTAATAATACATAGCTTAAATCGGAGTATACTTACCAAATACGGAGGATAATTACCAAAAATTGGATACTTTTTGGTAATTATCAGAACTACTGTTTGCTGTACACTGTAATTTTATACAATTATAATTGTATCCTGAGCTATTCTCAGGACAGTGGTAAATGGCATTCATTGAGAGAGGCCTATTCCCAGCAGTGGGAGGTTCAAGGCTGTGAATGATGATGATGATGATAATGGTGTAAATTATAATTATTTAATGAAGCGTCACCTCTTTTTTTCTTTAATTTGCAATCGAGATACAAATGAGATGTAATGGATAGCTTGGGACTTATTAACCTGCGCCTGCGTCGAAACGGGTAGATTGGTGATAGATCGACTTGACTCTTGACGCCTGTTATGTGCTTGTTTTCGTAAAATAATAGGCGATTTTAAAACGTATTAAGCTATGAACACTCTCCACGCTGACCAGGCGAGTAAGAGAGGTCTCATTGATGTTAATAAGCCTTGTTTAGCTTGTGTTTTCTAAGTCGTCTTCTACGACATCCACTGGAAGACTTGGATGGAGTGGTCCTATCCTACCTACTCTGCCGGGAACCACACGGCAACAGTAGTGTTGTATACAGGGTCTTACCAAATATACCAAAACCGTTTTAAAGGTGAATTTAGTCCATGATACTGCAATACTTTCCCTAAAGATCATATATCGAAATAAGAAAAATATTTTTTGGCCTCCCATACACATTGACCGATCAGCTGATCCAAGTTAGTATGGAATGCAAAAAATATTTTTCAAATTTAAATACGAGTTTCTTAGGGAAAATTGTTTAGTATCATGGACTGAATCTGCCCTTAAAATAGTTTTAGTATATTACATATAGTGTGTAGCGTTTTTATTTTAGTTTTTAAATAATTTGTAAAGTTTGTTTTTTTAATTTTGTTGTAAATAAAACATTTTTATCTTTAGTAAAAAAAACAAACCCAAGCACAATTACAAGCGAGAGTCAAATAATCAGTACCACGTAGCATATCCTATAAATAAATACCTTCCCACACTGCTCCCACGACCACGACTGAAATGTTGGGCGCACGTTCAGAACAGAACGTTCACCAAATACATTTTCACGATTAAACCATTACAGTACATTTCTATTAATATATAACCGAATGACATGGGACCTCTTTACGTCAGGGTTGGGAATAAATCTATGTGATGAGAAACCGATCGTGACATTTTAATTTAGACTATCCCCATGTACTTGTCTCTGATATCCCCATGTGCTTGTCTCTGATATGCCTATGTGCTTGTCTCTGATATCCCCATGTGCTTGTCTCTGATATCCCCATGTGCTTGTCTCTGATATCCCCATGTGCTTGTCTCTGTTCCTGTCTCCATTGAAATAATTAAAGATGTCCTTCCGCTCCTAAAAATGTGTATCTCTATGCATATGACAAATATGACATATAAACTTGTTTTTTATTTTTTATATTTTTCAATGTGAGGAATAAAAAATATTGACGACCTCCGTGGTGTAATGGTTTACACTCTATTCTGCCACTCAGAAGGTTCTAGGTTTGATCCCCAGCCAAGGTAAGATGGAAAATGGTCTTTTTCAAACTGTCCTGGGTCTTGGGTGTTTATCTATATACGTATTTATTATAAAATAGAAGTTAGTATTTCATAATACAAGTTTAAACTTACTTTAGGGCTAGCTCAACAGTGTCAAAATCAAAAATTAGTTACATTTTAATAAAATTATACCTCCACGGTAACTATTACGAAAAATTTTTAACGTTTTTCTACGTGCTTAAAAACTAATTTTGTGCCTACACACCCAAAGAAGTTTACATAACCCATATTGCCCCACAGCAGGAAAAGAATCTGTATCACTACTAAGCTGTCAAAATCAGTAAACACATTTCCCCGAACATCAAAATCCGAGATACTCAAATAGTCACACAATAGAGATTTCACATTTCAGTCAATCATGCAACACGCGTAGACTTCCTTACGTGGTTTCGCAATAAAATCTAGATGCTCCTTTGAACTCACCTCTCTCACTCACCAAAAATACGAAGTAGAAACTTACCTGAAAATAAAAACAAATTTATTGTTAGTGCTATAAAAACGAATTAAAAAAAAAAAGCTAATATACATAGATAAGTATGCACATACGCTTCTTACACACGGTGCGGCTAATAGTCATATTTTATGCTATTTAGAAAAATCCATCATCATCACTCAGCCCACATTAACCCACTGCTTCCTTTTTTCACGCAATTTTCTACGGTTCTGTGCCAGTCTCATCCACTGCTTTCCCCTCAACCTCACAATATCAATGTGAAGGCCGATTTTGACATGTAGAATATTTCACTGGAAAGGTTTACATATGTGATATATACCTTTCCAAGAAATGTACCCAGCCGTTTATACTCTATGAATGCAGAGAAGCTCATGAGTAAAAAGTAAAATAAATCACAGCCATAGATAAATAGACCAGGTACCACCAAAAATCGCAACGCAAAAACAATAGGTAATAATAATAGGTGATAAAACCATTCATTCTAACATTACAAAAAGAAACAATCATAAATTATTCTCGACGCATACAAATATTCCACTTAATCAGCAGTTCTCCACCACACTTGACCGAGTTATATTTTTATAGAGACGTTTACTACTGCATACGAATCATTCATCTTGCCGCTGCCTTAATAAAAACCAATACGAGTCTCAACTCGACAGATTTGAAATTGTAATCGCATACTGCACGCGCTGAATGCAGATTACAATCTTACCGTCTAATAGCATTCAAATGCTATTAGACGGTAAGATTGTAATCTGCACTGTCAATTTGTATGCATACATTTTTTATACGGCTAAGTATGTAAGGAGGTATCAAACAACCCTGATGCCTTGTATTTGGCCCAGCCTCCAACAGGATGAGCAAGACTATGCTGTGTTTTAACAACTAATGATTGACACTTCGAAAAAGACAGACCCGTCTGCGTAGGAGTTTTTGGCGGGAAGTCAAGGGGTTCGGTTGGGGTTTGCTTTAAATTATTTTGCAAATTAATTTTAGTGGACTTTATAATATGAAATTGGTGTTGTTTGGTGTTATAAATGCTCATGCTCATGAACAATGTGTAAAATAGTTGAAGTGGACAGTCATAGTACGACTGTAGTGATATTTGTTTTGCGGACTGTGTGGGCGTCTTCGGGCGTCGTCCGCCACTCAGTCGTCTATGAAAACCAGTGGACTCGTACAGATTTGTCGCTAGAAGCTCCCTTGAAGCAGTCAAAGGCCTACACCACTCTTTGATTGTAACTTGTTAGGATTAGGTTAGGATTAAGAATAAAGAACAAAATTAAAGATAGGCTATAAAGGACTTGTATCCAGAGCCGTAAAATTATTTAATAAAAAAAAACCCGTCTGCGTAAATTAAGTAATTTTTTTTTAATTTTTTTTCAAAAAAATTAGTTTTGTTTTTCAATTTGTAATTTGAGTAGCCATGTTTTTTTCTCCGAGATTTCCTCAATTTATATATTCCTTCGTCTTGATATTCTTGTTAAAGATAAAGAAGAGGATAAATCATAGGATGTTTATAAATAATTGTTGGTAATAATTTTATTTAACACATTTTATTACGTTTTTGGTTTTCCCGTCGTTTGCTAACGAAGATTTTGTGGGGAAGACTCACACTTTTACGCATATCAATGCTAACCCCTTTATTTGCTATGTCAGATGCCTTTAGGCGCTTCACAAATCTGACACCAGTGTTGGCCACTTACACACACATGAAATACCTTACGGATAACCGTTACCTTCTGAGAAGACTGTTGATGTAAGCGACAATATACTCGTATTTCAATGGAAACAAGTCTTTCACTTACGAGACTGTTCAAACAGTACCACGTAACATTTTCTCACAGTAATCAACTAAGACTTTTCATATTAATGGAAACAAATTGGCAATAAATTGACAGGTTGGGCTTTCACCACCGTCATTTGCTAATATGCTTAGGTACGATCAGGTAATTACAGTAACTCATCCGATTTGATATAGTTATATCGATTGTTAATAGTAAAGTGCCGACTAGGGCTGGCTAGAGGGAGAGAACGATCATTGAAACAAATTGAAGGAACTTGCATCTAGGTAGGTACTAAGCCTGAAATAAATATTTACTCTTTTTAATATATTTTTTCAATGCCAATTTGTAATTAGTAAGATTTTATTCTCACTTCTTTTTCCTACCAATGCGCTCCAAAATTAAACACATCCTAAATTCTAATAAACAACATGGTAAAAGTACACGTTCCTTAAAGATTGTATTCTCAGTTTATACTAAGTAAGGATACATAAGAGGACAATCTCCTTGGCGTATTTGTTACCACGCTAACCGTCACTCTGGAGGTTCTGGGTTCGATCCCCAGGCAGGCCTTTTTCAAATTGTCTTGGGTCTTGGGTGTTTATCTATACAGCCTAGGCTCTAACAAAATATACTGAAACTATTTTAAGGGTAAATTTAGTCCATGATACTGAACAACTTTCCCCAATGAACATATATCAAAATATAAAAAATAACTTTTGGCCGCCCTTGTATACAATTTGAGCTAATCCGAGTTTGCATCCGAGCGCTAATCCGACAAAGGAAGGGGTTCTGGTAGAGATCGAGAGGTTTTATGGACAGCTGTATACCTCAGTCGCACAACCCATTGGACAAATGGCTAAAGACCCAAGAGCCAAGCTGACCCGACACTATACGGAAGATATCCCGGACATCAGTCTGTACGAGATTAGGATGGCCCTCAAACAGCTTAAGAACAACAAGGCGCCGGGTGAGGACGGAATCACAGCAGAGCTTCTGAAAGCAAGCGGAACGCCGGTACTGAAAGTCCTTCAGAGGCTCTTTAATTCCGTTCTGCTTGAGGGCGTAACGCCAGAAGCGTGGAACAGGGGCGTGGTGGCCTTATTCTTTAAAAAGGGAGATAACACCCTACTGAAGAACTATAGGCTTCTGAGTCATGTATATAAGTTGTTTTCGAGGGTCATCACGAATCGTCTCGCAAACAGGTTTGATGCCTTCCAGCCTCCCGAACATGCCGGTTTCCGTAAATTCTTTAGCACCATGGACCACATTCACACGCTGCGGCAGGTTATAGAGAAGACGAGGGAATATAACCGGCCGCTATGCTTGGGTTTTGTGGACTATGAAAAAGCCTTCGATTCGATCGAAGTAGGCCGTGCTTCAGTCTCTCCAGTGATGCCGTATTGACTATCGGTACATCGAAGTGTTGAAGTGTTTATACAGTAACGCCACTATGTCAGTCTGAGTACAGGAGCAGTGCACGAGGGCTATTCCATTGCAAAGAGGTGTGAGACAGGGAGACGTTATATCTCCGAAACTGTTCACCGCTGCACTAGAAGATGCCTTCAAGCTTCTGGAATAAAAAGGACTTGACATCAACATCAATGGTGAGTATATCACTCACCTTCGATTCGCCGACGATATAGTTGTCATGGCAGAATCCATGGAGGACTTAAGTACTATGCTCGGAGACCTTAATAGAGTTTCTCAACAGGTGGGCCTTAAAATGAACATGAACAAAACGAAAGTAATGTCGAATGTCAATGTTGTGCCCATACCTGTTTCTGTTGGGAGCTCCACCCACGAAGTTGTAGACCAGTATATCTACCTGGGTCAATCGATCCAGGCAGGAAGTTCCAGCTTCGAGGAAGAGGTCTTTCGACGAATCCGACTCGGCTGGGCAGCGTTCGGAAAGTTACGCAGCGTCTTCTCGTCCAAAATACCTCAGTGCCTCAAGACGAAAGTTTATAATCAATGTGTGTTACCAGTATTAACTTATGGCTCTGAAACGTGGTCCCTTACTATGCGTCTCATAAGAAGGCTCAAGGTAGCTTAACGCGCTATATAATAATAATAATAATAATAATAATAATAAATTTATTTAATCAGACAATTGTCCATTTATTGTTTACATAGATATCCTTAACCTAATGTTAGTACATATAACCTAAGAAAAACTACAAATCTAATCTAATCACTGCCGTACAATTCCGTGTGAAACTGCACAGCAGCGATTAATGTACTCGTATGCGCAGTCCATTCTGCTGGCCACCATTTTTAGAATGCTGTTGGGGCTGGCCCGTACTCTGCGTACCAGGGAAGCGCACCTCTTACGCATAGTAGCGTAAAAGCAATCTACTCGCGCTTCTGCAAACATTCCCGAAGCACTGCAGTACTTAGGTAACCCCATCAGCACCCTAAATGCGTTATTATATTGGACGCGGAGGGCGCTATACGATTTTCGGGTGAAAGTAGCCCATAGGCTACATGTATAAAAAGATGTGCAATGTGCGATGTGCTATGGAGAGGGCTATGCATGCATAGCCCTAACAGGGTAGACAAAGCCCAGGGCTGTTAGACCCAAGGACCACTTTTAGCGTGATGGTGGGCGTTAAGACGGACAAATGGATTTAAAATAGTGATGGGTTGCTAGCTGGCCCATCGCTTATAACATGGTTTAGATTCCCGACCATTTTACGAGCTTATAGTTCTTTAGTCGCCCCCTACAACAGTTACAGAAAAAGGTGCAATTTGATTACCGAACCTACGGTAATTTTTTTTTTTTCTAGAGTTATAAGGAGTTAGAGGTATTATGGTTTCTTCAATTAATTTTAACCTCCAGATCTATCGTTGGCTTTTAGGTTCCTATTAGGTCCTCCATAGTGCAAACATTTGTGCTGTAATATGCATGAGAATGACAAGAGCAGACAAGAGGAAATAGGTAGAAAGACATTTGAGTTCAAAGAGATACCTACAGGACCAGTTAGTTATTAGAGAAACAGTCGTACATCACTAACGAGCTAACAGCGCATTTACGATCCGCTGCAACTTTAAATAGCTAATTTATAGCCGCACACTGCAAGGGATGAGAGCTAAGCTAAGCATATCAAATGCGCATTGCTACCGGCCACTAATCATAATAATCTATGTATCGGCTTGCAACGGACAAGCGGGGAACGGAGGCAGCTAATGTCCTAGTATAACGAACCTCGCTGATTTATCGGACTGGAGTGGCTATTGATAAACATAGAGACGACTTTCATATACATAGGTACACATTAAATATGTCTTTATTACAGGGTAGACAGATCCTAGAGGGTCGTGCTCCTGCAGTGGAGACTAAAAAAATAATCTATGTATCGGCTTGCAACGGACAAGGGGGAACGGAGTCAGCTAATGTCCTAGTATAACGAACCTCGCTGATTTATCGGACCGGAGTGGCTATTGATAAACATAGAGACGACTTTCATATACATAGGTACACATTAAATATGTCTTTATTACAGGGTAGACAGATCCTAGAGGGTCGTGCTCCTGCAGTGGAGACTAAAAAAATAATCTATGTATCGGCTTGCAACGGACAAGGGGGAACGGAGGCAGCTAATGTCCTAGTATAACGAACCTCGCTGATTTATCGGACCGGACTGGCTATTGATAAACATAGAGACGACTTTCATATACATAGGTACACATTAAATATGTCTTTATTACAGGGTAGACAGATCCTAGAGGGTCGTGCTCCTGCAGTGGAGACTAAAAAAATAATCTATGTATCGGCTTGCAACGGACAAGGGGGAACGGAGGCAGCTAATGTCCTAGTATAACGAACCTCGCTGATTTATCGGACCGGAGTGGCTATTGATAAACATAGAGACGACTTTCATATACATAGGTACACATTAAATATGTCTTTATTACAGGGTAGACAGATCCTAGAGGGTCGTGCTCCTGCAGTGGAGACTAGAAAAATAATCTATGTATCGGCTTGCAACGGACAAGCGGGGAACGGAGGTAGCTAATGTCCTAGTATAACGAACCTCGCTGATTTATCGGACCGGAGTGGCTATTGATAAACATATAGACGACTTTCATATACATAGGTACACATTAAATATGTCTTTATTACAGGGTAGACAGATCCTAGAGGGTCGTGCTCCTGCAGTGGAGACTAGGAAGACCTGATGATGATGATAAAGATGATAAGACAGATCCTAGGTCCATAAGACCCAAAAGCCATGCTCAGCATGATCGATCATGTTGTGAAAATAGGCGGTTTTAAACGGCTTACTCTAAAATTTTCAGAATTAAGGAATATATTTTTAAATTAATAAATATATAGGGACAAATCACACAGATAAAGCCCCTAAGTAACTTTTAAACTTGTGTTATGGGATACTAACTCAACGATACTATATTCTATGATAAATACATATATAACGACTAACAGAATATACTGAAACTATTTAAAAGGTCAATTCAATCCATGATACTGAACAACTTTCCTCAAGGAACATATATCGAAATATAAATAAACGGGCAAGTGCGAGTCGGACTCGTACATGAAGGGTTCCGTACCACCGTACAATGTTTTAAAACGCTGAAGAAACACGTTTCTTGTATGACAACCCCCTTTAATTATTATTAACTTTATCTTATTTTTAGTATTTTTGTTTTCTTTTCTTTTTTTAATAAATATTTGTTGTTATAGTGGTCATAGTCATACATAAGCGGTGAAAATTTCAGGTGTCTAGCTATTACGGTTCAAGAGATAGAGCCCTGTGACAGATCGAGTTAAAAACGCTGAAAAAAAACACGTTTTTTGTATGACGACCCCCTTTAATTTTCAACCTTTTTTTATTTTTAGTATTTGTTGTTATAGCTGCCACAGTAATACATAATCGGTGAAAATTTAAGTTATCTAGATATTACGGTTCAAGAGATAGAGCCCTGTGACAGACGGACAGACGGACAGACAGCGGAGTCTCAGTAATAGGGTCCCGTTTGCACCCTTCGGGTACGGAACCCTAAAAATATTATTTTTGCTTTTCATACAAACTCATCATCATTATCATTTCAGCTGCATAGCGTCCACTGCGGACATAGGCCTCTCCCAAGGTTTTCCAAAATGACCGATCTAGAGCGGCCTGCATCCAGCGTTTTTCAGCAACCTTGGTCAGGTCGTCTGACCACCTTGTGGGTACCCACCCACAAGGTGGTCCTACGCTTCGCTTGCCAGTACGTGGTCGCCATTCAACAACCTTTTTGCCCCATCGGCCATCGGTTCGTCGCGCTATGTGTCCCGCCCACTGCCACTTCAACGAGCTAATCCGCTGGGCTATGTCCGTGACTTTTGTTCTCCTACGAATTTCCTCATTTCTGATTCGATCACGTAGAGAAACACCATGGTGTTTCTCTACATGATTAACGCCCACCATCACGCTAAAAGTGGTACTTGGGTCTTACAGCCCTAGGCTCTGTGTACCCTGTTAGGGATAAAGACGTGATAATGTATCTGTATCTGTACCTGTAGCTATTCTTTTGTACTCTCATCTCTTTCTTTCTATTTTCTCCCGTCTGCTCTTGTCAATCTCATCCATAATATTACAGCCCAAATACCTGCAATATGGAGGACCTAATATGAACCTTAAAGCCAACGATAGAGGTCTTGAAATTGCAATTGTAGCAACCATATATAACGTCTAATAAAATATACTGATACTATTTTAAGGGTGAAACGTACAGAGTTCATACTATCACCAAACCGGGAGTAGTATCACCGATATCGCCGGATAATGGTCACGGTCTGATGGAGACCGATTCGTCTGAATTATTTTATATGCCCAAATGATTTCACATTATGTTACCGGTGAATAAAGGTTGGGAACAATGGGGCATGATCTATAGAAAATAATAGAGATAGAGGGCGGTTACCATAGTCTATGGACGTCTGCATCATCATCCCGCGCGAGGCATTATGACTATAATCTGACTCATGCCTCATGCAGGCTTCATGCACGTTTCTTGTTGCCAACTAATATTGTCGATCCCTAAGAAACGTTTTAGGTACTTTTTAATGGGGTTCTCATCCTGGTATAATCTCTAAAAATTTCCATGTTAGATTTATTCCAGTACTTAAGCAGACACGCAAATTTTTGATCTAAGTTGTAAGGTTAGGGGTAGCGCTGGCAGAGATAACGTAATATTTACGTCAATTCATTCACAGTCGTAAAAACCAAGCACGATTAAATAAGCGTATTAAAAATCCTCAACCACTCCCTAAGAATGCATAGTATATAGAATATATTTTTTTTTATTAATTTATTTCCCTATTCAAACCTTTGCAAGCAAATAAACGATGACCTCCATGACATATTGGTAACCACGCTAGTCCGCCACTCAGAGATTCCGGGTTCGATCCCCATCTAGGGCAAGATGGAAAATGGCCTTTTTCAAATTATCCTGGGTCTTGTGTTTTTATCTATAATATATGAGTAGGTATATGAATTTATCATTAAATATGTATGCATAGTATCGTTGAGTTAGTATCCTATAACACAAGTTTAAAACTTACTTTGGGGCTAGTTCAATCTGTGCAATGTGTCTAAAGAGAACCTACTGACGAAACATCTAAACGTACATTTTTAAGACGAGATTTATTCCCACCTTTCAATTGCAACATTAGCAATTGACCCGTTTTATTGCAAGATGAATGGAATCATTACAAAAATACTGATAAACTTGCGCGTGCACTCAGCAAGATTGATATTCATTAATAAAGATACATCATTGAATTTTCATGCCATCCATCTAGCTTGATTTATCAGTGGGTTTGATTGATATGGTTGTTTCAATCACGGTAGGCTGTCATGTAGCTGTGCTTCCTAGTAGGTAAACGTATTCTGTCTAGTTACAAAACGTGGACTAATGTTTGTTTGTTTGTTTGTAATCTCTTTGTTTAGTTAGTAACTAAAAAGATTACTTACGTAAAAAACGTTAGTACCTACTTGTTTTAAAGCATTACCCACCCTAAACGAGTTTACATATAAAAGTGACATATTGATAGCTGCGGTTTACTTGTACAGAAAGCCCAAGGCTTTAAGTCTGCCGTTTACAATTTTTGAAATAAAGTTGAATAAATAAATAAATAAAATGCATCTATCAATATGTCACTTTTTCATACGTCAGTTTAAACTTGTTTTGAGTCACCGATGGTTTAAACCAAGTAATAATGTTAGTTTGCGTTTGTAAGTACTTATAATATAAAAAGAGTTTGGTTTTTTTTAAGTATCACGAAGAGGGTGAATCGAACATACTCCTAAATCAGAGAAGGGGAACTGATAACCCGCGGTCAGAATTCCGACCGACAAAACAGCAAATAATTTCGTCGGTAATTGATATTTTACCTCAAGGAAAATCGATAAGCTGCATCGATACAGTAGCTGACTATCTAATGATTATCTGAGGAAAGCCCTCTCCCCTCGCCCCTATGGGTCATCGACCTGCGCCCGCGCATTGTTCCGCGAATGCATCACTACAAAATACAGACACTAATAGAAGGGAAACTCACATAAGTTCACAAGAGCTAAGAAAGAGAGCGAAGTTCCCCGACTCTACTTTGACAATCCAATGTATAATATTATATATCAATAATTTGATAACTCTAAAGTATTATTATTCACGGGACGAATCCCGGACCTTTGAGGCTTGCATGGGGACGTAGGTTCAACTAGTAGAGGCCTTGTGAGAGTTTTTGCTATATCCTTGGGAGAGGCCTATGTCCAGTGCAGCAGTGAAAGTTTTGCGGCTGAAATGATAAAAATGATGATCTGTACCCCGTATCACATCTATACCTCGCAGTTTTATGTCATCGCATACGGAAGCGCGCGCGGTTAAATCATCGTATGGATCAGCTATTCTTAATTGCGGCGCATTTAATAACCGCGTTTATGGTTTTGATGCCATCTTTGGCTAACTGTAACGTTTTATGGACGCCTTGTTACACTGCCGATAAGAACAATCATTGTTAATTGTCTAGTCAATAATTACCGCGGTACAGAGTATCAGTAAATTGATCTGAATTTCACGCGAAATATGTTAGAGCTTTCGATATCGGTGCTTTTGCGTCTCGACGTTGGAGAAGGATGTAAAACTAAAACATTCCTCAACGTTGAAAAACACATCTCAAAAATATTGATAGTGATAAGTACTCGTATTATACAAATGCTATTTTTAAAAGATTATCCTGCCTGTAGTGTGAACTTTTACCCAACTTTAGTATCACAGAGACTTAGAAAAGTTTAAAACAAAGCTTACGTTTAAATCACTTTTCAATTTCTGAAAAGAAATTCATTTAAAAAATCCTTCAAAATTAATTTTCATCAGAAAACTTTTCAAATCTCTTGCACCATTGAAAATTTCTACGTTTTGGTTTATCGGAAGTAAGGACAAAAACGAGCAGATGTAAGTACCTGGTAATTTTAAATTTGTTGGTCAACTGATGATGATTTGTTGGTATGATTGTCAATAATAGGTACTTACATTACATATCTTACTGTCTGTCATAAAGTTCCATAAACGACTAAAATCTTGTCTCTATAAAGGAGATACTTATCATTGGGTATCATAAAACCTAAGAGTTTCTAGAGTTTCCTGTTCTATTAATACTCATGAAATAACTGAAAAAAAAAACAGTATTTTGAGTATTTAATTGATCTCTTGGTCGTATCCATCATATTCTCTCCCGGCAGCGCATTTGTCGAAGCGGACTATTTGCGGCTGAACATAACTGGCGCGCAGCTGTCTCACCAAATACTGTGATTTGATACATTCTTACTAGGGTTTGTTGATTATTTAGCTCCAATAGTTCAATCTTAAAAATGATTAAAGAGAATCGCCTTTCACGACTTGTTTTGTGTAATATCTGCAGGACAATGTTACTATTAAAACATAAGAATTCCGTATAGCTCCACTGACCCACTACAATGGAGACATAAGTACTTGAAAGTCCTCGTGACCCCACTGGTGAAGATGAGCAGTGGGGCCACCAGCCCGTAGGGAAAAATGCTGACAATTCACAATTAAATGGAGAAGGAAAAGTGAAATAGTCCTGTACGCACCTGGCCTGGAAACCAGGCTTGTGTCACTCCCCGTTTAGGTATCGAAAATGTACCTACATTATTACTATGCGCGTAGGCGGCCCCTCCTCCTAGTGGTACGAATCGTTTGTACAGAGTAATAAGAATGAAATTGGCTTGCAATGGATGTCTAGGTATTTATACGAAAAGGTGCTGAGTTCTGACGTGAGCTAAATTAAACCATATCGCTAGCCACATTGAGTAGATATTTCTTTGAATTTCTTTGCTGAGTGTGACTTATGTACGTTAGTATTATTTATTCTGTGATGAAACCAACATTTTAGGACGCAACATAATTAAAGCGTATAATGTCTCACGAAGTTCTGTGTATTATACGTGTGTGTAAGCTTTCATCTTATTAACTAATACTACTTCGATTTTACTTTCTGGAAAACCAAACTTAACAAAGTGTATAACCATCATTATTTGCGTTACTTAGACATCTAGGAGTATGCTATTTATATACATATGTTAATACCATTCTCTGGCGCATACTCCACCTACAAGAGCGTTAAGTTCTCCCTTCCTTCCAAGGTCTTTTTTTGTCAGGGTACCATTTTTTTATGTCAATGTAATAACGTTGAGATTCGTCTGTGTTCGAGCAGCTTCGGAAGTGGGAGGTTAAGTGAGAAGATGTCTAAAAATATTATTTAAATCAAGTAAAAAGTAGACTTATTCACGTAAGGCCGCGTGTCCGTGGACACGGACTAATGGTTTCCAATTACTAACCATGCCTAGTTTGGCGTAAAGTCACACGAATCTATTTAGCCCACTGTACACACAACGGAATGACTATTAAATGTCACGGTAGGTACTCCTTTGAAGTTATTTTCAAGAACCGAGTAAAGTAACGACGAATTTCTCCGAAGCGATTGGTTAGACCATAAACTTAATGAAGTCAAGGGTTGTTAAATTATTTAGTATGTATTGCCTTTTGTATACTATACCTGATCCTCTACGTCATGTTTATAAACAGGAAGATATTATGTTTTTATTGCGTAATTTTTAACAATAAATTCATTACATTCACCGAGAATAATATGACGTAAAAAATCACCACGTCCTATATAATCACGTAGTATAGTGAAATACGAAAAATAAAATGCCGTCCCCACACAGCGCATTTAAGTACTTACTGGATAAATAACTTCCTGTATAATTAATGGATCAACAAAAATTATACACATTTTTAGTGTTTACTTTTTACATTACACACATCCAATTTTTTAACTTCACCGCTCCATTTTACATCCATTTCTACTAAAATTAGCTATACTATTTTTACCTTTAAATGAGCAATATTCTTTATTTTCTTCTTCTCTCCTTTTTGGCGATTCTGCGTCATAAGAGGACGTCTTTTTCCTCTCTTGCCCTTCACTTTAGGAGTCATGTGGTCCTCTTTCCGACGCCTTACCTACATACCCGTACCACCTCAAGCGGTTATCACTTAGCTTTTCGCTCTAGCTCTAGCTGCTCTGGCTAAGTATGGGTCGTGCTGAAAAATGACCTGATAAAAATTATGATGATTCCTTATAAAATTAATTTTATTGAATGAATACTAGCTACAAGTAATCAACTTAAATTTCTTTTAAATTTATAACCGTCATAATTGTCTTGAGCTTATTAGGATTTATAGCATAGTTACGTTAGACCTTATATTAATTCTGTAATCATAGTTGAGGCTGCAGAGGGAGCTGTATTTCACAGTTTTCACTGGATGGGCAGGCAAATATTATAATATTATATTATATATAATATTATATATAATATTATATTATATAATATTTCTAAGAAATTATCATGCCACTGGTACAAACCAGTGGCATGATAATTTCTTAGAAATATTCCAACTCTTATTTGCTTTATTGAAGAATTTAATTCCGCTTAAAGCCTATCGGATAAAACCCGTGTTTAAACACAGGTTTCATCCGATAGGTTTTAAGCTAAGACAGACTCGCGAGATCGTAAGCTCACAAAGCCACTAGTATTGTAAATGTTAATATAAATAAATAAATAAATATATAAGGACAAATCACACTGATTAAGCTAGCCCCAAAGTAAGTTTTAAACTTGTGTTATGGGATACTAACTCAACGACACTATATTTTATGATAAATACATATATAGATAAACACCCAAGACCCAGGAAAATTCGAAAAAGGCCATTTTCCAACTTGCCCTGGCTGGGAATCGAACCCAGAACCTCCGGATTAGCGGTCTAGCTAATATAGATAGTATATAGATTTTTTTTCCCTTTACTAGTATGTTTTCCACCTTCATGCCTTTCGTTACGCTAAACTAGGCCTGGGCCTTACCGCTCTAGGCTCTGTCTGCCCAGTTAGGGATAAAGACGTGATACTGTATCGGTATATTATGTTATGTTAAGTGTAAAATGCTATGCCCTAACAGTTATGTTAAATGTGTAATAAGATAACTATGATCTATTTACTGTGTATGTACAATACATGTGCATTTTTATAAATAAATATATGCTAGATGAATAATAAATATTCCAACTCAAAAGATGATAAAACTTTAAGTTTACGGAATGCCCATTGCAAGGTATTTTACATTTTACTTCTGACCGTAACTGGAGTTTTACCTACGCTACACACGCGCTATAAACACAGCTATAAATGCAATTTCCTAGCTAGATAAAGTCGTATAATTTTATTATTATCACGCCTAGGCTGGTGATCATGAAAGCCTCAGAAAATATAAGATATTTATTTCATATTTCTAATCTGTTATTTTCTTGAGATTCAAGGAATGTAACGTCTAACAAAGTATACTAAAACTATTTTAGTGCTGAATTCAGTCCTAGACACTGAACAACTTTCCCAGAAGAACGTACATCGAAATATGAAAAATATTTATTTGCTTTCCATACAAACTCCAATCAGCTAGCTGATCAATTTGTATGGGAGGCAAAAAAATATTTTTCATATTTAGATATATGTATGTTCCTTGAGGAAAGTTGTTTAGTATCATGAACTGAATTCAAATTTAAAATAGTTGTAGTATATTTTATTTCACTCTGTATATTCCAAAGTTTTAGTTTCAAAAAAACGCGAAGTATCCTTTATATAGTTTTTCATAAAAGCAAATACTTTATGCCAAATGTGGCTAGATACTATTTTCCAGACTAAGATTACCTATTTATTCAATTATTAATTTCATGCAACACGGTAGAATATCGCCGCACCTAGAAACTGCAGGGCGTCTAGAACATCGCAATAGAAAGGGACATCGACAATAAGTCCTTAATTAAGATAGGGAAAGCACTTTGTTAAGAATGATTGCGACTACCGCGTCGCCAATTGAATTGACCGATGGCCGGTCAACAAGGGAACGTACACTGTCGTACACGTACCAACCGTCATATTGTTACAGATGTACTACATATCCGCTAGACTAAAGGCACAGGTACTTGTACAGGTGTTGTTGATAGAGTCGTGATAGCCCAAAATGCCGGGCATGTGAGGAATCAGAGGAGACAATGAAACACATCATGTGTAGCTGCGACTCGATGGCTGGTAAGCGCATGGACCTCTTTAGATCAGCATATACTGAGCTAGAGGAATACAGGCACTACGCACGGGTGATATTCTGAAGCTTATACAGTCCTTCTTCAGAAATCCCGAGGCGGGTGAGTAAGGCAAGGGGGTAAGTACAATATAACCCAAAGGTTCGACGTGCTTCCCATTGTGGACCCCAATGCAAGATAAGATAAGATAAAAAAGGCACATGTGCCTACTACTATCACAAGCAAAACTATACATCCGTGCACGCACACCCGTGCACGGATGTATAGTTTCGCTTGTGATAGTAGTAGGCACATGTGCCTACGCGCACGTCAATGTGTGAGCACAGGTGTGAGTTTCAGTATTGAAAGCCATTCAACGCACCCGAAAATGGAGGAGAGGTACGTGGACGTGGCCATATTGCGGGATACGATGCGAGTTTCCGTTCTGTACGTTAGTACTTATATTCATTCTGTGCTAAAGGCCAACAAAGAGAGGATTTGCCTATAATCACCACGCTAAGTGGACGAGTTGGTGATCGCAGTAAATGGTATAAAAAAAGCATAGGACGCTGCTGCCCTTTCTCTTTTACCTACCTACTAGTACCTATACCTCCCTTAGTCGCCTCTTACGAAACCCGTGGGCTAGGGTGATGACCGGAATAAGTAGAGCGATTTTTGGTACTTGTATGATGTCGTACATAACATGGACATGCCTTTTTTCCGGCAAGTTCTGATTTTTGTTCGGATTTTTTTGGGGTTGAATTAAATTATTTAATTAGTAACTACTTTATTCGAAATTTGAAGGAAGGAATAGTAAAACGTAAAAAAAAAGTAAAACCTTTTAAATTGATCTGTCAAAGTAATAAAATGAATGCGAGTTTTTTTGTCTATTGTGTTCCGATAAAATTCATAACTTCACGGAATGGGCGGACGACCTTACACAGTCTGAAAAAGAATGACAGATCTGAAAGCAGACCGCGAAAGATAGAAACAAAGAGGGGAGACTTTTGCCCAACAATAGAATCTACACAGTTAACAGAAAACTTCACGAAAATCTTTTTAAATGCGAAGAAAGTTTGGACCCTTGGGAGTCTTACAATCAATACGATCATTGACTGTTCCGTAAAGAATAGACTTCATAGCGTACCATAAGTTATTAGGCTCGCACCACACTAAATTAGCAGCGACGCGACGAGAATTTTAATAACATGACATTATACACTTTATGTACAATAAGATATGGTGCACACTGCTGTTTAGAATGTTTACAAACATTTTCTAACAAAATAAAAATGCGTTAACTTACTAATTAATAACTTAAAAATAAGATACTGTTATAAATGATAATTACCTACTATAATTTAAATTATCATTGATAAGTATTCATAATAATGCATTTAATAACAATTGATTTTTGAAAATATTTACTTACCAAGCACCAAGATACGTGACGCGGCGGTGGCTCGCGTCCAGTTCATTCTATCAAGCGTTTCTATATCTTATGACATTGTACATAAAGTTTATAATGTCTTGTTAATAAACTGCTTGTCGCATCGCTGCCAGTCATTCAATGCAGCGCGACCCTTACACGAGTACTAGTACAACGTATGGTGTGTCACAGCGACTTCGGTATACCAAGCGTGTAATACTGCAGTAATTCTCGATTAAGTGACAACTCGGCAGCCACTGGAATTTCTGCTAAGCTGGTGAAAACTAATAAACATGATAGGTAATTCGCATGTTTATCGTATACATATAGTCGTATCGTATAAGGTCTAACAAAATACACTAAATCTACATTAAGTTTTAATTCAACCAATTATCATTGGTTGAATACCAAGTACCTATCGGTACTGAACAAGTTTCGTAACGGTACATATCAGTTTATAATGTCATTTTATTTGCTTCCTATGGAAACTTGGATCAGCTGACTCATAAGAGTCATAAGAATAAGAGAGTTCAGAAATTATTTTTCGTATTTCGATATATGTTTCTTAGGGAAACTTGTTCAGTATTATTGACCTTAGAGAAAGTTGTTCAGGAGTATTGTGTCCTTAAAATAGTTTTATATTATTAATTTTTTAACAAAAAAAAAAAAACGACAATCTTTATTTTCTTTGAGTAAGAGTAAGAGGAGTTTCTTCCAAAGTTCTTCATCTATCTTTATCAAATTAATAAGTATAGGACCAACGAATCATCAAAATCGGTTTACAATTGACGAAGATATCGCGTAACATACATGTAAAAACAAAACATACCGCTCGAATTGATCTCTCTGGTGGAAAATACTGGACAGTTCGCATGACAAACAGTGCGAGTGCGGCTTTTCCCCACAAACAATGTCCCACCTTTTGTCATGCCCGAGGTGTCCAAACACCTTGGATGACCTATACACCGAGAATGCAATAGAGGTTGCCCGTTTCTGGTCCAATAAAATATAACCGTCGACACTATAAGAAGAAGAAGAAAGTCGGTTAAAAAAGAAGGCATTTCTTTTTCAGACTATTGAACATTTTATATTTTACCAGTGCCGGCTAAATCACGAACAGAGTGGCAAAGTACAATGCCGGTAACAAGTTTCGCGCATTTGTATCAGTATCTACTTATATAAATATCGTAAATTCGAAAGAGGTCGGCTGTGCCTTTAACTGGAGATAAACTCTTTGTAAAGATACCATAAAATACTTTCTCTATAAACTTAAACGTGAATCGTGAGATAGCAAATGTCTCTAATAAAAACCATACTCGTATACGTACCTATCTACTGATAAATTTAAACTGAAACTGCTAAATACGCCAATATACATTTTTTAGTTAATTAAATGACCAGGTCGTATAAAAAGATAGGTGGAAATGTTAAAATTCATTTTTACTTCAGTAATAAGAGAATAAATTAAATTAAGAATACTTCATTGATAACAGTTGTAAAACTTTTCGCACAAATACATTTCCAAAGAGGGTTGACATCAGGCACGCGGCCAGTCGTAAAACTATAGCCAAATCATTTAAACTGTTCCGTCTATTTCTTCTCCATTTTGCAAGGCTTTGGCATCCTTGGGTGACCATTGACATGCATGTTATATTTGGAGAAGAAAAAGTGGGAAAGCGCACCCTGGGCTCCGAAGCAGCACAGCTAAGGATGCAACTGGGAATGCGCTTAGAAGAAGAAGAAGATTTATTTACATATTGCATCTTATAAAAAAATCTATAATATTAGGTCCTTACATATGAAATTGCCGTTCAGTATCAAAGAAGTGAAACAAGTTTTTTTTAATGAAATTATTATTTAATCAATCGAAGTATGCGCCGTTGTTATCGATACACTTCCGCCATTTTATAGGCAGATCATTGATACCTATGGAAAAAAATCCTGGGAGCGAGAGTCTATGAACTGTTTGAAGGCGGTTTTGACTGCCTCATCAGATTTGAATTTTTTTCCTTGTAAAAATTTATCCAAATTTTGAAAAAAGTGGTAATCAGTTGGGGCAAGATCTGAAGAGTATGGTGGGTGACGCAGAGGTTCCAGTCGCAGCTCCTCTAACTTGGCGATCGTTTGATGTGCAGTGTGTGGTCTAGCGTTATCCTGAAGGAGCAGTGGGCTAGAGCAATTCATCAGTCTCGGTTGTTTAATGGCGAGCTTTTCCATCATTGTTTGCAATTGTTGGCAATACAAGTCTGCAGTAATCGTCTGGCCTGATCTCAAGAAGCTGTAGTGGATAACACCAGCACTGGTCCACCAAACACTAACCAGAATCTTCTTTTTGGTCAGTTTTCGATTAGGGCAAGGTTTTGCCGGTTCTCCAGGGTCAAGCCATTGTGATGATCGCTTCCGATTGTCGTACAGGATTCATTTCTCATCACAAGTCACCATACGGTTCAAAATCCCCTCATTATTGTGGCGATTAAGCAAAGAAACGCAGCAAGCAACGCGTGTTTGTTGGTTTGCTTCAGTCAATTCGTGCGGTACCCACTTTTCGAGTTTTTTAATTTTTCCGATTTGGCGCAAGTGGATAAGTATCGTTTTGTCACTTACGCCGAAGGCTGCTGCTAATTCAGAAGTGGTTTGAGATGGATCCGCTTCCACTATCGCCTTCAATTCTTCGTTATTCACTTGAGTATCAGGTCGTCCACGAGGCTCATTGTGTAAATCGAAATTTCCAGAACGGAAACGTTGAAACCAAAAACGCACCGTTCGTTCGTTAGCGGTGCCTGGTCGATACACGTCGTTAATTCTTCGAGTCGTTTCTGCAGTACTGGTGCCACGGTGGAACTCGTATTCGCAAATACCGTGAATTTTAAATTTGTCCATAGTTGTTGTTATAGCAATCTTGAAACTCAAACAAATGATGTTAAAACAAATGAAATACGAATTTTAAAACAATATTTTTCTGGCTTTATTTCGAAATAAATTTGAATTTGGAATTCCTAATGAAACGCAAGATATTTGATTTTAAAGTTGCCAGTATTGAAAATCGGCAATTTCATATGTAAGGACCTAATATTTTTAAGGTACTAAACCTCTAATTGAGATGTTCGATAACTAAATATGAATGGCTTAATTTACAAGAACTTCATTCGTATCATATTCCATTAAATATAGTATTTGAGATTATACTCTACAGTAGCTTCATATCAAAGTCGACGGTAATAGGAAATAATTCAAAGCATTATATCTCTTCGAAATCTTTCAATTTATTGCGGTATCTCGTTTGATACGCAAGACGTATTAATTCTACGGTTTATTGGTCCTCGTGTTAAGAGGAGCACTTGACCGTGTTTCAGAAGAGCGCTACTGCACTGCCGGGTATGTGTACACACATACCCGGCCGCTGTGAGAACGTCTTCTATTTGTTATTGCTATTAGAGCTAATAGTTTATTTATATAATAAAAACCAAATATAACAACAATAAATTAAATCTAAAACTAATATTAAAAACAACAAACATTAATATTTATTGCTATTTGCATATGACTGGATTGGATGGCCAATTACGGATTTCTATTATAGGTAGGTATATAAGTTTTGTACCTTATGGGTTGCGGAGGTCAGACGGCAGTGGCTCGGTGTAAAAACCAGTAACCTCATCAAATCACCTAGGTAGCGGACCGAGCTCTGAAGCGATACCGCTGAGGATGCAACTGGGAATACGCTCGGATGATGATGATGATTATAGGTATATAAGTTTGTAATTAAGGATTAAAATTTAACCTACCCGTGTACAGATTATTTATGCCGTGTGGCTTTCGGCCTAGAATAGGACCACTCCATCTCTTCCTGTGCATGTAAACGTAAGAGGCAACTAAAGGACTAAGCACAAACATCTAGTGCATTCCCAAGGAGGGTTAACGTCGGGCGGCAGCCAGTTGTAAAACTTTTCACACAAATGCATTCCTAAAGAGGGTAGACGTCGGGCAGACGGCCGGTAGTCAAAAACTAAAGCCGTTTAAACTGTTTCGGCTATTTGTTTTTTACTTCTCAAAGTCGTTGGCATCCTTGGGTGACTATTGACATGCATGGTATATTTGGAGAAGAAAAAGTGGGAAAGAGCTCCCCGGACTCCGAATAAGAACAGCTAAGGATGCAACAGGGAATGCGCTAAGATGAAGAAATAGTAAGTAGGTAGTATTTGTATGGTATGTGGTGACAAGGCATAATCAGTAAAAAATATCAAAGCTCATTCACATTTCATGAACTGGTTTCAGGCAGAGATTGACGCAATGTTTTTATCATTACGCTAAACGTGGCCTTTGTGTCTTACAGTCCTGGGCTCTGTCTACCCCATCTTCTTCCTTGTGTGCCAATGGTTTTTTTTTGTCTCTATATTTTATCAGCCCAGTAGAGAGGCACTTCGACGTCTGCCTGGCCTAATTAGAAGCAGGGACTACCACGTTAGGGATAAAGATGCATGTAATAGTGTGACTTGACTTAAGGTCCTAAGGCCCCCAGGTGGAGCAAGGGCTTTAACAGTCTTTCGCCATCGGTCTTTGGCTACGCGCTTTATGTGTATAAATAGTTCCTCGCAATGCATGCAAAATTTTGTTATTAAGTTTCATTTTCATAGAAATGGTCTTAAATAATTCACTTAGTTCCTCCCCTTTTCAAAACCGGGTTTCAATCAGCCGAGTATAAAGGCCCATTTACACAGTGCAAGTTTCATGCCTGTTGCATACAATTAAATTAAAGCAATAGAAAACTTGCATGGTCTAAACAGAACGTCAGCCATACAAATCATTTATTGCTTTAATAAAATTGTATGCAACAGGCAAGAAACTTGCACTGTGTAAATGGGCCTTTACTGTCTGCGAAAAGCTTTACTGAACATTCACGACGACGCCATTTCGATATCGGACTTTCGTTAAAAGCATTGTTCTACCATTTATATTATCTGCGCTTTGCTGATATCAGAACACAGCGCAACGTTTTCAACAGTTACTAATCTGACTTGATAATATTCTGAATCGGATCGCTTTTAATGTTAGCCAGCTAAAGAACTTTTACTTTCAAGTAGTTATTGTGCCTTATTCCTTAATAGCATATAAGCGTAAAGAAGTAAACAATGTGAAGATTAAAGAAAAAAAAAACTTTTAAGCATATATATATCAATAAACATACATTCAAAATATACACAGATAAGCATAAGATATACCTATTATACTGTACATATATTATCTATAATTCTTTTACTCCACTCTTTAACTATCTACCTACTTGCTTACGTATAAAAATTAACACTTTGCACGGCAAAATAACTTCATGCATGCATATCCCTTCACATTTGAAACTTCGCCAAACCACTGGCTCAAATACTTTTTATACTTTCTACTTGTAAGTCAACTAGACAATGATATATCAACCGCCACAATAGTACAAATTACCTATCGACGTATGTCACTTAACTGACAATAGCATGACCACAGAATATCCTCAGAAGAAATGCGAAATGATGGCCGTGCGAGACATTCGATATCTACCTCATCGAAAGTTAGCGCCGCAACCAAGCGTGCACGATCGTCTGGATTGGTGTGCGATAAGGACTCGCGGTAAGGACTATCTATGTGAAAAGTGCGTTTTTTAAGCTTACAATAGCAAACAGCAAATTTGGAAAATATGTATTCATAGCTATCTTTCTTCTTTATATTTTCGACATTGCAATATGGTACCTACGGTTCAAATTTCTTATGATAATTGAAAATATTCAGAATGGACTACGTATACTTTTAAAGTTTTTTTTTTTTTTATTTCATCAAGAAATTATTAATAACTTGTACCTATAGTTTTATCAGAAGTTAGTCAAATGTCGTCAATCCATCTGTCTGCTGGCCGTCCTACTTCTTTGCGACCATTCTTTTCCTGTTATCTGTCTCAATCTTTCATTTTTTTCAGCTCTACTTTTTTTTGTGGAGTAATCTTGAAAGTGCTTGTAATTTCGTAAAGTTTTATATTTTTTTACTCCGTCTCACTTTACTTCTCTTCAGCTTTACTACACTTTACTTTTTTACAAAGCATATTTAATGATCGGTGATTTAGTAACATTTTAGAGTCTTTGTATTTTTCACCTCAGTCTCTTGTTGACAATCAGAACATGTCCAAACTTTCTTACACACGAATTACTTTTTGCAAATAACATTCAATAATGACAAATCTCTCTCTATGAGGCACGGACACATGCATATAGGTATTTATTTTAATTTCTAATAATAATAATTTTTCTTTAATTTAATTTTTAGATTAGTTGGTTGTAATTACGGAGTAATAGGCTAGGCTGGTATGGACATGTTAGGAGAAGGGTGAAAGCCATATAACCAGGCAGGTTTTGAAAATTAAATTAAAGGGACATAGAAACAGAGGAAGACCAAAGAAACGTTGGATGGAATGTGTAAAGGAGGATATGGGTAGGAAGGGAGTGACGGACAAATTGACTGGAGATAGAGCAAGATGGAAAAAACTGACATGCTGTGCCGACCCCACAAAGAGTGGGATAAGGATAAGGCAGAAGAAGAAGAGTAGTTGGTTGTTGTGGCTGGTTTATATTATTCCAGACAAGCGATCGAATCCAACGCTGGATTACAACTGGAATAATGAAAATCGGCCCTGGAATGCACTGAGGTCCCGTCCAGTGAGAAATACAGTGCAAAAAACTGGTTTAGACTGTCTACTTTTGACTCCAGCACGTACCAACTCAGCTGGAATCATGTAGACAGCCACTGCAGTGCCATTGCTGACTGAACATTGTACTTGGAACACGTGTTGCTTGTTTTTGTCGGTTATTTACTGAACTGCGAAGAAAGGATTTACAATGGTAAAAAAGTTAGCTGAAGACGAAACTTGATAGTTTATTAATTTATATAGATAACATTCGTGTTTATGGGACATAATTATCATCAGAACATTATAAAAATAGAGCTATGCGTCAATCAACTTTGGAAAAAATGCGTGAGGGACTGCAAATTGAAAATTTCACAGTGGAGGATGTAAAATATCAAGAAATATAAAATAAAAAGTATTCGTTCGGCCTAACTCTTGCGCATGTTTTCAAATATTTCTCAACTGCTTTCTCACTCATTGTCACGTTAGTCTTAACGATCCGACAGCTTTTAAATAACTATAATCATGTAGGCGATATCCCCAATCTGGTCCATTACAATCCAGCACTACTGGATTACTGGGCTTGAATAATGTAAATCGGGCATTAGGTATATTAAACATCTCAAAAATATTGAAGCTTTTCAACATGACCATTATTAAGGTGCATAAACACAAATCTTAACGCGAACACCGCTTCATTCAGCATAGGCATTCGACCGAGTGACACTGCTATATGTAATGAATGTAACAGCACCCGGCATTGTCTGCCACGGTCTCGCTTCTCGACACACTCTCGCAACAAACTCGGACGGACCGACGACAGTCTGATTAGTGGAAAGGAATTGTAAGCGTCGAAGCCGTTAATTAATTCTCACCTCTTGGATTTATAAACAGGGAGTAAGAATATGTAGCTCGTGAATACGGAGAGATTATAAATAGTAGGTAACATTTATTATAATAGTAAGATATCGATATAGCAAAAGACCGGGTCAAATGTAAAAACATAAAAAGGCTTAATACGAAGTAATGAGTGAACCATTGTGATGATGAATAGAAACAGAAAATAAGCATTTAGTCATACTGACGCTATAGATTTACGGATAAAACATTGCCTTTGAACTTTATATGAGAATCAATATTGAACAAGTAATACCAAATTAAAAAAATATTTTTAAAAACTAGTTTTTATCCAAAATAATGAACTATAAAGTTTAAAGTGCTCCTCAAGATGAATCATTGAGCCCAAACTTAGTGGAGTTATCTTGTTTTATCACAGAGATGCCCTGGCTTCTGGCTTCATCATGAGATCAGGTCATTGCTACCATAATATTGCATTGTCACCTAACTTAAATAAGTATGTAAAGTTTCAACTCGTTCGAGGTGGATCTAATTTAGCTTGCAAGATTTGATTACGGACATTTAGACAACGGGACCGATAAAACTAAATAAAAGCTCTTAAAAACTATGTAAAAAGAGCAAAAGAAAAAAGTTAAAAATGAAACTTACTGGCAATAATAACTTCAATTAATTAATTGGAACCGAATGGGATCGTCCGCACTGATGGCAAGCGACCTGATGGCTTGTCCTTGGTCCCATGGAGGCAGGGTAGGTGCCTCGTTTGGGATGCCACATGTGTGGATACTCTTGCACCTTCACATTTGCCTGCAACGTTTAATCTTGGTGGAGCGGCGGCTTGTACTGCAGAGGCTGCCAAAAAGCGGAAATACGCGGGTCTGGGAGACGGGTTTATTTTTCTTCCATTTGCAGTGGAGACGATGGGACCTTGGGGCCCTGATGCTAAGTTATTTTTTAAGGACGTTACAACGCGCCTTATCGAGGCAACTGGTGACCCTAGAGCTGGCGGCTTTTTTGCTCAGAGAATAAGTCTCGCTGTACAGCGAGGAAATGCTGCCAGCATATTGGGTACGTTGCCTCGATGTGGCGCGTTGGAAGAGATATTTTATTTGTAAAATTATTTTAATTGTAAAATTGTTTTATTTGTTGTATTTGTTATTTGTAAAAAAAAAAAAATTAATTTACATGCATTATAACCTTTCTTACGTGTCAAAATCATATTTTCATTTGAAAATTTTTGGTAAAGTTAACATAATCAAGTGCGGACACGGACACGGCTCACGCTAACAACCAATTCGGATCCAAACAATGTGAAGGAAACACTGCTTTTCACACCGAAGGGAAACTAATTAGCCAACTGCTTGCCATTGACGGCTTTCAAATAAAATTAAACTATGACCCTGCGACGCCGGGCTAATTTATTGCACATTATCTGAGCCAGGGATGCGACCTGTGGCTGTGAATGCAACGTTTTGATTATCGATAATTGTATCGATAATATGAATGTCAATACTTTGGAAAAAGATAACCGATACAATACATACGAGGTAACTAACTTCAAATAAATAAATAGAAAGGAACAAATCACACTGAGCTAGCCCCAAAGTAGGTACTATATTATATCAACGATACTATATTTTTTTTTATTAGAGATTTGAGTGCGTTTGATTTCTATCTAGCCTGATGGGAAGCTAAGATGAGGTCTAAGGTGTTACACACAGACTCAAAAATGCCTATTAACTCTTGCCTTGAAAATCCCTAAATCATACGTATGGGGAAACATCGACGCAGGGCCCTCCCTGCGTCGTTTATTAATTATATAAAATTTCCTAAAATTGGGGATTTTTAAGAAATTTTATAATAAATACATATATAGATAAACACCCAAGACCCAGGACAATTTGAAAAAAGTCATTTTCCAACAGCTTGGGATCAAATCCAGAACCTCCGTGTGAAGGACTAGCATGTTAAACAATTCGCCACAGAGGTCGTCCAAGTATGCTGTTTAATTGTGGAGCTAACAAAGCGATCGTAATTGAGCTTGTCTAATTAGGCGAGACTCCATTCAAGACGAGCGAGTATACGCGTTTTGACAACCAATGACATTTCTTTATAGGTGAGTAAATAACTTCGCAAGAACATAAGCCGTGTTGATCAGAGCTTTATGGGCTTATTTGATTGTACAATGTTTCGCCAGTTTACAATTTGGTACCTAAGGTTCTATTCCACTCAAAAAAATTCAGTTTGATACTATTCAATTTAACCTCTTTTCGTTTAAAAAAGCTTGGTTGCAGCCCTAATCAGTGGCTTATGAAAGCACTAAATAACATACTCGTTCGATAGGTCTGTCCTAAGCTAAGCAATTGCTTGTTAAGCAGGGTCGAATCTTGCCGATAAGCGTTTTACAGCTAATGGTTGGAACACGACTATGGACAAATTGTTTAGGAATATAGTCGCGTTTAGTGTGTACTAATCCTGGATATTGAGATATAAACAAGTACAAAAACAAGCATTTATCTAAAACAATGAACTGAAATGTTTATTTTTTTCCGGTTTTGTGTTATATTAATGATTTTGATTCCAAGATTTTAATATACCTGTTAATATAAACTTTCCTTAAGACTGTACATACTTAGTTCAGTTTCTTTCCTTGTTTGTTACGGCTGTAATCAATGTAAGGAGAATTATGATAGGTTTATGATGAATGAGTAGCACATGTAGCTGTTAGTTATCTGCTTAGGGTTGAACATATATTTTTTAAAATAAAATATGGCAAGTTTTATATAAGTAATAACGATAGGGCAACAGGAGGCCATATTACCAGGGGCGTAGCTAGGGGGCGAGGGGGGTGCCACTGAGTATCCTACTTCCACCCCCATCCCCCCACCCCCATCTCTACAAATAACTGGGTATTTAGATTTTGCATCTCCTTATAATTTTTCGGATATTTTTCAGATACGAAACGAGCCCCAATTTAATAAGTGTAAATGTGCCGGCATCCCTGAGCGTAGTACTGGCAGCTCGTGATGTACGAGATCTACGAGTCAGTTCCCGTGAGATTGCTCGACTCACCACCCGCCGCTCGTCAGCCGGCAATTTCAATTATTTTTAATTTTCTCTTCCCTTCATTAATATATTTATTACTGTGCTATTTCTAGGTAGAGCTTCATCAGACTTTCTCGCAGTTTTTTGCACGCCTCATAAGCGAAGCGCATGAGGTAGTGCTCTACTCCCGCCTTACAAAAATCAAGTGATTTTTTTAACTAAATGTGTCTCTATTTATTTTCTATCGCACTTGTACAATAATATTTACACATAAATGTCAAGGAAAAACACTAGTTTCAACACTTATGACATTTTTAAGACATTTTTCCTTTTAAATAAATAAAAAACAATGTTTAATAAAATCATTTTGTGGCCGTCCGTGTGCCGGTATGTATGGAAACTGGCGTGGTCACGATAACTCCCGAAAAACTTATCTGATCAAGTCCATTTTTTTTTATACGCTTCAGTATTATCCAAAACTAAGTCCTTTCGAAGATCACGGTCTAATTCAATGTAGTTTAATCGTAATTATTATTATAAAAATACAGGTGACATATTAAAAATAATTTTGGATGTGAGGTTTGTTGAAAGAGTTTTTTTTTTTAATTTATGGCTTGACGCTAGTGCGTATTTAGCCAGGAGCAAGTTAATAAAACGAAATTCTTTTTTCCTAACAAGTTACAATCAAAGGTTGGTGTAGGCCGTTGATTGCTTTAAGGGAGCTTCTGGCGACAAATCTATACGAGTCCACTGGTTTTCATAGCCGATTGAGTGGCGGACGACGCCCGAAGACGCCCACACAGTCCGCGAAACAAATATCACTACAGCCGTACTATGACTGTCCACTTTAACTATTTCACATATTGTTCATGAGCATGAGCATTTATAACACCAAACAACACCAATTTCATATTATAAGGTCCACTAAAATCAATTTGCAAAATAATTTAAAGAAAACCCCTACCAAACATCTTGACTTCCCGCCAAAAACTCTTGTTGAAAGAGTTAATACCTATGTATGATGAGTACGAATGTGTAACTGGCAAGTAAGAAAAGAAGTAAAAAGAAATTTGAATAAATAATGTTGTGATTTTGTTTGTTTTATTAAATATGAAAGACGAATAAATGTAAAAGAAGCGATAAGTTAGTAAATACGTAGTCTTGTGTCTTTTTCTTGTTTTTGCTTAGTTTTTTTGAGATTTCTCAAAATCTACCGGTCCGAATCGGTTTAAAATTCACAGGAAATCTGAGTTGTATAGAACTCTTTCGAAAGCTACTTGTTTGGTTCCGATCGGTTTAGTTGTTCAAAGAGTCATAAGCGGGTCACATACACACCCACACACACATACGGATAGGGTGCATGACACTTGCTCGTGAGTGGTCAGGGAAGATTCCTGAGACCTTTAAACGTCGAGATCTGATGAAAACTCGACTTTTCAAAAACAGGGTGAAACTAATAACGTCGCGAATTTTGAAAATTTTCAATTTTCTCAGCGGGAAGTTAAAAATAATCTCCAGTCGTGCGTTAAAGCCGACACATACTTTTCTTCGTTTTAAGTTAGCAATAAAACAATCAAAATCAATTTAATTGTGACAAATGAGATTATGAGGCGTGCACTTTTGGATTTTCCAAACTATTTTTATTTTGCCTTGTCCATCATGGGCTCTCCCTTGCGGCTGGACTGATAATGAATATGATTTTACGCGTCTATCTACGTGGTTGTTGGTAGCTATTACCATACGGAATACAGAAACTAAGATATTACCCTCTTAAATGGTTGTAGGGACTGTTGACTAGATTTGGGATTGATTGGACTAGAGTTCGCATAGTTACTTTTTTGAAATAAATGTTTGAACATAACAATAGGCAAATTGCTAAAAAATATCATTCATTTACTCGGCCTAATAAGACCTGTGACAGACAGAATTAACAACAATTTGGCTTCCAAACCCTCGATATTACAGAAAAATGACAATCAACTGCCAATAAAAATCAAAAAATCAGCTTTGTACTTGTATCAAATCCTTTGACATTATAATCAGTTGTCAAATTTCTGTTGTTAAGCCTACCTGTCACAGGGCCTTTAGACCTGAGCTTTAAGGCGAAGGTATAGGCAAATGGCCTTGAAGTGGCGCCCTCATTTGGAATAAATTGTTAACTCGTAAATATGGAGAAAATTTCCATATTGCTCTTCGTCATGCACTAGATAGCCCTTTAAATTATTTTATGAATCACCGTTGAAAGTATTTACATAAGTCCGTCTAGCTTTAAAACTTGCCTCCGCCAATAGTGGCCACGGCAAGTTTTAAAGCTAGACGGATCACCAATAATAGTTTCAACGGCAGTTCATAAAATAATTTAAAAGGCTATCTAGTGCATGACGAAGAGCAATATGAAAATTATCACCATATTTACGAGTTAACAATTTATTTCACACTTCAAGGCCATTTGCCTATATCTTCACCTTAAACAGTTTCGGAACCAGTATTAGATACTAACAATGAGTAAGAACGATAGTATCAAGCGCCATGTCGTCACATTTAGCCTATTGTGTCCCATAGTTGGGCAAAAGCCTCCCCTCTAGATTTCCACAAACTTCTATCAGTGGCGATAGTTTGCCAGCTCTTTTGTTTGTTTGTTTGTAATAACTTTATTGTACCAAAATTTTAGTATAAAACACAACATAATACGAAAGAGCAAATATACAAAGGCGGACTTATCCCATGTAGGGATCTCTTCCAGTCAACCTGCGATAGATTGAGAGGATCTTTTCGTATGCCCTTAAATCGTCTGCCCACCGAGTTCGAGGGCGGCCTCTTTTTTGTCGCCAGCCTGCAGGGACCACCCACTGTGGTTATTTTAACCCACTTATCCGGGTGCATCCTGCCCACATGACCAGCCCAGTCCCACTTGAGCCCGGCTGCTTTTCTTCCCACATCTTTTATCGTCACTTCTAAACAAATCAAATAATTATTTAAAAATATTTTTTAAAAACAAGCTTTTATTTACAGATGAACTAGAAAGTACTCCTCAAGATGAATCAATTAAGCCAACTGTGGGGTTATGTTGTTTTTCAACATAACCCCACCGTTCTTAATTTCACCGGTTTTAGATATATAAAGCAACCCATAAAAAACGCGTGTGTTAGAAACGCAAATAGTGAAGTTATATTCTATAACTCACGACTTGCTATTGCGAAAGAAAGGGACAGAATTAATGGTAAATCCAGTATGAATGAGAGAGTAAGAAAGTTTGACAGTTGTGTGTGAGCGAGATAGTTAGATAACATAAGGTGAAGGTTAGACAAAGAAAAATAATAAATCAGACATCGAACGTCATCGTTGTTTCAATATTTATCTTTGTATCTTACCTCAGTTACACATGCTTCAATTTGTTTTTTTTTTCAAATTTTGAATTCGCTTGCCGCATGACGCCGTGCGGCAAGCGAATTCAAAATTTGGCCTACTCCAGTAGGCCGCGCGCCGTGCTGATTTTAAAAAGTAAAACGGACGGCGGAAAAGCAACAGTGTGCATCACAGTTTTATGGTTCAGTTTATTTAAAATCAAAAATATCAGTTTATTAGGTGTGTTGAAAACTGTCGTACGATATACATGCGTATATTGGTTAAACACACTCAGCTCCTTACCCCTCGCCTTCGGCTCGGGCTGAAATTCCGCTTCGTGTGTTATAACCACCATAACGCGCTTATATCGTGAGTACTATTATCAGAGATTTGCCATGGCTACCTTCCGGCTTTATCGTTAGATTAAGTCATTGGTACCATAATATTGCATTGTCACCATTGTACCCAACTTACATAAGTACCTATATAAAGTTTCAGCTAATCGGATAATGGGAAATGGGTCTAATTTAGCTTGCAAGATTTGATTAGGTACAGACAACAGGATAGGTAAAACTAAATAAAATATATCAGGTAGAAAATAGGCCTACATACACACTCCATTTTCTGAGCAACATAGTTTTATGCATGTTCACACTAAACTTGGTAAATAGTTGCTGGTGTTGCCACAGTTTAATTAGACCCCACGGCGCTGCATATATTGACAAACATGGCGGACGGTGTGCTGACGAACAAATCTGTTCTGCATCATTAGGTAAAACGCCTCGGGAACCAACTACTTACACAGAAAATTATACAGAATAATGTTCAAGATCGCTAATAGATGGAAGAAAAAAGGTTCGTACATGAACGGTTTCGTACCTCCGTACAATGTTTTAAAAACGCTGAAAGAACACGTTTCTTTAATTTTTAACTATCTTATTTTTAGTATTTGTTGTTATAACGGCCATAGTAATACATAATCGGTGAAAAAAAATACGGTTCAAGAGATAGAGCCCTGTGTGTGACAGACGGACAGACAGCGGAGTCCGTACCAAAAGGGCCACCCTTTAAACCCTGAAAGATAATTTTATAACCACCTAAATTATGAATAGCTAGCTACATTTTAGCAGTCGATTCCCATAACATTAGAAGTATAAAGCACTAACCCATACCATTATACTAAGCAAGTTGGATACGTCAGGGTTGCTATACACATAAGCGGGCCGGCATTAATCGGCACATTTGGGCGGTAAATCGAATATATGTAGATGAATGTTCGGGGAAAAGCCGATAACAATTGCTTCGGGTCGGCGTTGTTGTTCGACAAATCTGCCGAACCGACAATGCTGTTCTGTTTATGTGTGTAGCAAGTGTAGCAACCCTTACACTCGTCTTAATAGCCTATTTTAGTTAGTAATTAAGATAAGCGGGTCACTCACGTAAAAAATCAGCTACTGGCCGACATGTTTCGACCTTATCCGGAGATCGTCATCAGGGCGAATGTGATGCGCGACGTCACACGACGACGTCCCGAACCATCGCATCGCGTGGGCGGCGCGGGTCTCTGCCCGCTGCGCTCGTAATGACAGTGCGGTGGAAGGTGGGTTACGCTGATCTTCTGCGTTGTTGTTTGTTGTAGTAATGTCTGTGTCTCACGTTAGTTATAACCAAAAATATTTTAGTTAGATTCAAAATTCAACATCTTTATGCAGTGCAGTTCATAAGAACAGATGCAGATTAGATACAATACAACTACTGAATAGTTCATAATCTCTGTGTTTATATTCACAATCGTGACGTCACGCACTCAGCGCGAAACAAGTGCAGCGGACACCGGGCACTTTGTAAAACGTCGCTCCAGGCTCATAAATATTCAGTTGAAATAATGTTCATTTGCATTTGTCTCGCATACAATGCGTTCCAGATCAGAGATAAGGAACGGCCGCGACGCTTTTGGCAATCGTTGTAGATCGGGTAAAATTATTAGGTACCTACGGGTCGTTGCAATGGGCGAGTCCGCAGATTATCTTTATATAGATAACGCAAATACTCCCGTAGTTACTCCCTAAAAAGTGATTACCAGAGCTGCAATAGAGGTGACACGCGATGCAAACTGTAAAAACCCTTTTCACACCTTTTTTAAGGAACCCCATATTTGAATAGTGTATAGCTCGATTCACAACCACAACTAAGCGTATTCGAAAGACTTACATAATATAGTACAGAAAATGAGATTGAGTTCCTGCCTGGCTTTACACGTTATGTATTTGATGGGATTATGTCCATTTCTTTCTAAGTCTGTGGGCAGTTCCTGCCTACCCACGGCTGAGGGCACGCGCAGGAGCAGTCACGACTGCCTACAAAGTGCGAGTTACTTCGGTAGTTTAGGCACATTACACACTTTTCCGAACAGTTCCCGGTGCCTATAAATTAGTTGTAATGTGACAGGTGAGTCATATTATAGACGTGCCTGTAGAATAAGCAGACACTTGGTGTAGCCTGCAGCCATCACTTCTCGATATTAGGAATTTACGGATCGTGACGTTTCTCATAATTACTCTTAATATAAAAAAAAGATAAAGCATATGTGGCAGACTTTATTGTCTGTTTGTGGTCAAAAGCAACCTATAATTAGATAGGTAAATGCGATGCGTGAAATAGGCAAACCATATATTATCATTATGAAAAAACTCCACATTCCCCCAGCGCAATCAAAGATATCCGTTACTATAATTAATGTCTACCGCGAGCCCTAAATGCCAATCCAATTGACTTTTACTCTCTTCACAAATTAACGACTTTTTAATTGCACAGGAAGGGATTATTCAATTAGAGTTAAAGGACTGGAGAGCACGATAGTGAACACTTCCAAGGACGTAGCCAAAAAAGTATGGGGGGCCGGCGGAAATACTTTGGAAGTAAAAGTAACATTACCTACATGTAAAATATTAGAAAAACTTACACAACGAGCGTACTCGTATTATTTATTTTATTTAAACTTTTATCGAGCCGAAAGCTTCAATAGGTAAACTTAATGCTGAAGCAATCTCTCCCTGTCAACCTTTAGGAAAATAAAAACAGATAAGAAAGTTGGCGACAGAAGATAAATTTAAATGTAGTGTTTGGAAGACGATGATATTATTTCAACATCAATAGCTAAGAACCAGCTGGAGATTTGACTACTTGACGTTATTCAGGCCATTATACAAACATATTTTTGGCTCAGCCTGGAATTTATAACAGATATATTAGTTACAATGCGAAAACGATTGACTGTAAAAAATACATGGAACGAAACACGCTTCTGCCCAATACTCGTATTCACGACACCGACAATCTGCTAGATGACAATAAGTCAAATCAGACCCTTTTTTCTAAACGTCAAAACAAACATTTTGTATGGGATTTGTTTGAAATACAAAACCGTGACGTCATAGATTTTTCATTATCAAATGTGACGTCATTAATAAAAGTAAAATCATGTTATAATGACTGTATGTTTTCCGAATGAAATAAAATAAAAATAAATAAATGTTGAAATGGATACGATCAATGGCAAGTGACACTATTTTGTGACGTTTTATTCTCTTATCAGTACTAAATAATTTATTTTTCACCTAGTCATCTACCCAATTACACAAACTGATGCAAAACACAGACTATTTTTCAAACTGCTGAACTAAAATTTTCCCTACAGCTCTCCCCTAAACAAAGTTCTGGCTACGCCCCTGGACAGTTCTATGGCTATCTAGCTCTGAATCTGTGTGCATATCGCAGAAACACCGATCGTAATTTCCTCCGAGTTGGAGAACAATTATAGCTTTACACTATTTTAATGACGGGAAATTCAAAAGGAAATACACAGCATTTTACGTAGAGATGAAGATATTTGTACGGAAAAGTAAGTTCCTAATAATTATAATACATTGAGAGTTTTCTTCTAGCAAATATTTGAGCAAATAAACAGCTAGACGTAAATCACTTCCATCTTCAAATCATAATGAACTAGTTCGAGATTTTATAGTACTACTCGTAAAAGTAAGCTGACGAGATAAGTAACTATATCTATCGTATCGTAATTTTTATAAAAAATATTCAGACCAATTCTGTAAAACTGTCCAACCTAGCCTGCTTTTTTTAAAGATTTCAGTCATATTATTCAGAGTATCATCTTCATCATCAGCTCTTTTTTAGTCTCCACTGCAAGAGCACGACCCTCTCTGTACTATAGGAGCCATATATTAGCCAGAGTAGTGCTACTGAATGATTAAATATAAAATAAATATATAAGGACATATCGAACTGATTGAGTTAGCCCCAAAGTAAGTTTAAACTTGTGTTATGGGATACTAACTCAACGATACTATATTTTATAATAAATACATAAATAGCAACAGACAAGACCCAGGACAGTTTGAAAAAGATTTACATTTTGCCCTGGCTGAGGATCAAACCCAGAACCTCCGTAGGGGCGGACTAGCGCGTCGACCGTTACGCCACGGAGCCCACGGAGGGTCTTCCGAATGGTACCAGGACCACGTAACAAAAATTAAAATTTTACATTACTTTAAACGTTCACTAACAACTATAATTTTTAACTTTGACGATTTTCTTTTCAGCTCCATTTGAGCATGTGTTCAATCATTTCGAAGCACGAAGAAAAGATTACTATTTTAGTATATACTTACACGACAGATACAATATCCTAATTTTCGTACCTATCGATTTAAAACCTATAATCTAATAAGTGGGTCGCACAATGTTATGGGCCGTTCGCAAGTAGGTTTTTGGACCAGCAACAATCAGAGCAAACACAAAGCTCGGTCTGCGTACATCATCAATCACGTGAACAGTATTTGTTCTATCGATCGCATTTGGCACAAATAGGGACCCGTACCAAGCGGAGACAGGGCGGCAAGTGGCCGGGACGACATGGAGGATGTCACATACATGCTTCAAAATTAAATTATTTGGTACTCATAAGAGAACAGAACGCCACAAAATAGTGTCACTTGTCATAGATCATATCCATTTTCAACATGATTTTAGATTTATTAATGCAGAAAAACTTTTGACTCCACAAAACTATGACATCACGGTTGTGATTTTCATATGAATCACATAGAAAACGTTTGTTTAGACGTTTTTAGAAAAGTGTCTAATTTGACTTTTGTCATCTAGCGGTTTATAGGTGCTATCGTAGAGCTTTTTGGCTCTTCTGCTAGCCTGATGGCTGGAATTTGATAAACACCTCGCATCGGAGTATTTCGCATTCAAAAATGCGAAAATGTTTATAAAAACAGGTGTTTTTAATGAACATTTTCACATTTTTGCATTCACACACATACAGGTGACTTTTTTAGCACCAGCATAGCCACCAGCCAAAATTTTGGAGATGGTTGAGTCCATGATACTATTAAACTACTTACAATAAAAAAAAAATTAATACAACATAATGGAATTTTTTTAAACATTTTTAAACTTGATTGCTGAAAATGATGATAGACTATATTGATCTGTATAAATGACTGAACAATTTAAATTTTATTTTACAGTATTTTCAACATGGACTACAGTTTAATGTAATGGGCTAAATGATCATTTGTGGGTAGTGTAGTGGACAGATGCGAAGTAAATAATGATAATGAAGGGTAATATCGTTACTTAAATGCTTCGAGATTATCTACGAAATCATTATCATTTAGCTGTTTGTACAGAATAACGCGGGGCACTTGTAGCAACACGGAGTGATTTTTCTTTATTATTACGCTGGCATTTGCGGAAGTGGCAAAGCAATCAAGATCGAAATTTTCAAATAAAATATCTAAAAATCGAATGCAAATTTATATACAATCCACGGCATATTAAAAATATTTTTTTTATTATGCCCTGGGTTGCGTCTAAGATAAGGTCAACGTCATTAATTTAATAGAGCCGCACTGTCACTGCAAGCGCAGCGTCTGCGCCGCCCGCGCTACGCATCGCTAACATCAGTGCGGCTCGGTCTTCATGTAGGTATGGGTCGCGAGTCACACTCGCCCTGAAGAAGGTCTCCGGATGAGGCGGAAACATGTCGCCCAGTAGCTGACTTTTTACCTGAGTTACCCGTTTATCGCATAATAATAATATCTGTGTCTTACATTAGTTTTAACTAAAAAAGGTTATCATCATCGCAGATAATGTAACCGTACGACAAGTACTCACCCGACCATCCTCACCGTGGTTCAGTCTACTTACTTATTTAAATAAATTAAAAACAGTGCACTTGACCAAATGTGTAGACCAATTTGATTTGTAGGCAATGTGGGTTCAAAAGTTTCTTGGAAAACGACGTGCAATATTTTATTTATTTTATTTTATACATTTGGATGACCAACAGCTATAATTACATAATATATTGCAAAGTAGCAAACAAAAAGCCAATAATAGGTCTTCACAGATAGAAACACAAAACATTTTGAAATTTACGGGAACGCCAAAAAAAAACGCCAAGTTGAGTACCTACTTAAACATTTACATGCAGTCAGTTGAAATAAGTTTTGCGATAAGAGAATATATATAATAAGACAAAGTACTGAGAGAAATTGAGTTAACCACCTTTAAAGAAAGAGTCGTACAGTATATGTTTATGACTCACTGATTGACATAGTTGTTTACCCTGTTACATGGTGATAGGAGTGATGATTGATATACCGTCGTGTAGAGGGTGCTACAGTGAGCATCAGACAACTAAAATCTTGAAAATCACTACAACCTTAAACGGTCAAACGTTTCGGGTTAGGGCGTGATGTATTACTTTAGGAATGGCAATCCGCGTTTGGTAGCAAATAAAACCAGCAAAATTTGGAAGCAAAAGTAAAACCCATAAGATGCAAGATAGACCTTTTTCTTTGCCTTACTTTATCATCATCGCCTTTATCCTATTAGTTTCCTATCGTTCACCATATTTGTTTAACTAACCTCCCGTTCTATTATGTCCACACATTCCCCCCACGTCTTTCTACGTTTTTCTCTATCTCTGTAGCCATCTTTCCAGTTAATCATTAAACCTTCAAGTTAATCATTTTGTTAAACAGATGGTCGGCATTCTTTTTTTTGTTCAACTTTTTATTTTACCACCTTGTACGTACGCTGACGTAATAGGGTATATTCATGTCTTTTTTTTTTTTTTAATGATTCTTTAAGTTATTATACAAACGGAAAAAAATATCACACTCACAGAATATTATTAAATAAGCTTAAAAAAAATAATTAAAACTACTATCATTTCCGGCGACTTAAACGCGTTGCCATTTTGCGCTTTTATTCTATGACGTCACCGCACACTGTCAATGTCAGTGTCAATGGAAAAAGAAAAACAAAAAATAGTAGTACCATATTTTAGGTTATAATTAATTGATTGACTTGTCTCATAAGTATAAAACTGAGAAAAATAGAAATTTATCAAATATATATAAATTATTTACCTCACGGCTTTTAATCCTCTGAGTTCAAAGGATGTAAAATTGGAATTACTTGCGAAGTACGAAGTCATCATAAACACATCAATTTTAGGCAGATTATCTGACTGTATCTGCCACAACAAAACCGCTTTCAATCATTTTAGCAAGTCTTTTTTCACCAGGGGTCAGACTTTCAGCTAATAATTCTCAAAGAACACTAATAATTTAGCAAAACAATGAAAATAACCTCCAACAATCATACAAATTACAAACAACTTATTGACAATGACAGATTCTCCTTCTTTCTAATTTGTGGTTGACAGTACAGACTATTTAGAAAATTCAGTTTGACAGTGTTTGGTGTCGTCACGTTTCGTTCCTCCAATAGCGTTGCGTTTTGGAAATTTGCGAGGGAATTTGAAATTTACAACTTTTAAATCATTAATTTCTCAATGGAAACATGTTAAATTGAAAAAATATATATATGGGTATTTTTCTTTAGCAATAAAGTTTACACATAATTTTTTTTGTTCGTTTCTGAATCACATGCATATTGTCTATTCAGCAGACAAAATTACTGCTTTCTAGTACTAACAGTCTCTGAGCTAAGTCGCGTCCAGACAGACTGACATACGGAAACTATAAGAGTTTCTTGTAGGACTTCAGAACTCTAAAAACAAGTAATCTAGATAAAGGACTTACCCATTAGTTAGAGTATTACTGGGGTTCCTAAGATCCTCCAGCTCCACAGATTGCAGATCCGTGCTGACGGACGTGGACGGCACCCTAAGAAGACAGGTAAGGACATGAGGATAGGATATGAGGGAACAGGAATAAGAACATCATCAGGGAGGTTTTTAAAGGGTCCATAGATTTTCCACTCTCTTCTAAAATGCAACCATAAACGCATTGCATTGCATTTTTAGAAGATTTTAGATTTCTTGATAGCTAGACAATTTTTAGGGATATCCAGCTAACGTTTCTTAGGTTTAATACCTTCCGCTTGACCTATTTATTGGTCTTCATAGGATGAAGAAATTTGACCGACCCTTTTTGTCACAGCTTTACAGTTTTTGTATACGTAAACAAACTATAAAGCTGCGATAAAAAGGCTTATTTTCCTCTACAGACGTTATCTGTAGATAGAACCATTTTCCTTAGTTAATTTCTGGTCTTCAAAGGACACTATTGACCCTCCATCATCCACGAGCGGCGTCACAAGTCGTAATTTAAGGTTCTAAGGCGAAGTTGTGTGGGAGCACTTTACGAGTATATAGGTAGTAATGTTGTAGAGATGGCAGCTGACTAATATAAAATGTTAGTAATAACCTTGCTAAATTGTTTATTATAATATGCAGCGCGTAAATAATTTTGACATAGAATGTAACTGAGATAAATGATAAGAAACTCAACTGGCTGAGAGAGAGACACTTATTTCTGCTGCCAAGCAGTAATTAATATTTGTAAAATTGTTTATGTCATGGAATGTCCACAAAAACTTAGGAAAAATACATAAAATACATAAAATACAAAAAAAATATAAAAATACTAAAAATAGACACAATGACAAAAAGTGTAGAAATCGGTATATTTTGGATAGACATAAGATTTAGTTTCGAACTACTAGATAATATTTAGATTGAAAGCTCTCTGAAATTGCTATATTGCATTGGAAATTGAAAATCAATCGACGACCAAATGCCCGCGGGTGGGCAGTAGCTGGATGCTAGAAACGCAGCGTTGCTAACAGCTTATTAGCCAGGGAAACTTCACTATGTTTGTACTAACAACGCAACAATGTCAAAAACTCTTGAATGTAGTATATATAGATAAATCAGGACAACTTACACTAATTGAGCTAGCTAACTTGTATAATAATACAAGTTTAAACTTACTTTGGGGTACAAACCCATAGGATACTAACTCAACGATACTATAAATATATGTAATTATAGATAAAGACCTAGAGCAATTTGAAAAAGGCTATTTTCCAACTTGCCCTGGCTGGGAATAGAACCCAGAACCTCCGGCTTGGACTAGCGTGGTACGCCACGAAGGCATACAGATACATATACACCTTTATCCCTTACGGGTAAATAGAACCGAATGGGCCAAAGGTCCGGCTTAGCAGATTAGTAGAACAATAAGTACTTAAAACGGAAATCAGGCTTTATTCTGTTTCTCTTTTGCTCCCAAACTTAAATTTGAAAGCGAATTCAATATAATTAAAATGTATACAGGGTCTATCAAAATATTCAACTTTCCCCAAGGGACATATTTCAAAATTAGAAAAAAAAATTTCGACCTCCCGTACAAGTTGACCGATCAGCTGATCCAAGTTTGGATGGAAAGCCAAAAATTATTTTTCATGTTTTGTTATATGTTCCTTGCGGAAAGTTGTTCAGTATCATGGGCTGAATCCGCCCTTAAAATAGTTTCAGTTTATTTTGACATTATAGAGTTACACTTGTGATGTTACTCTCAAATATAGGTAACTGGGTCAGGATCACTTGTACCTGAAGAATGGGAAACAGAGATTTGGACAGCCAGATGAGACGTCGATGAGTCGAAGACAGCATATTCTGCGACGATACATGTCACTCAATGACATTTACACTACAACTAATACTTTAGATCAGAAAATAGGTAAAATCCGAAATGCAGATCAGCGAAAAACGGCTGTTAGAAATGTACGTACGTACATACGTACTTCTAAGTATGGGAAAAGATTTTCTCTCTAAATTGTATCTAATATGTGTATCATTTACAGGATCGTGAATTTCCACCGGCCCGCGGCGGCCGCGAAGACACAAACAATTACCCAGCTGTCTAGTCCGTAATGAATACAGATTATTACTGTACGCGCTAAGAAATGAGGTACAGACGCTTACAGAAGACGGAGCACTGCGTTTTTGCCGTGAGCCTTTGGTACTCGGTAGTAGTGGTGCGCAATTTTTGTGTATTAGTTTTGGTGCAAGAAAAGTTGTAGGGGCTAATGGGAAATAGGTAGTTGTAGGGGTTTTGCAACTGATAATATACAAAGTGGAAGGGACATGCCCGTAATAAATTGAACTACGAGCTATACAAGATCATTATTAAAAATTAAATTAAAATAACAGCCAAAAAACCTAAAAAAATCGACATTCCCATACATATCGCCCGGGGCGGCTGCACACTTTTCTACAGAAATGCCGAAATTTTGTTTTTGTTTTTTGGCTGTTATTTTAATTTCATTATACTATATTGATCTAGTATAGACCGTGGTTCGATTTATTACGGGTATGTCCCTTCCACGGTGTATACGTGTATGGAGTATGAAAAGTGAAAAAGATAAAAGTTGTTATAAAGAAACGACGCACAAACGACATGCCCAAAATAGGCCCATAGCTCACCCTTCTAATCGAACTTAGTAGGTAGTGCGAATATAGTACTACTGAAGGGATATCGACGATTTGATTTTGAAAAACCCTTTATTTTGATAAGAAAACAAAGGGTAAACAGTTAAAACGCTAAAAAACATATAAAACATAATTTTCATAAAAATTGCAAAAATAGTAAACAAAGAGATTTCTAAAGAAGCTTGTAAAAGACATCAACGCATCAAAAATTTATAAAAAATGGTACTTATTAATACATAACTTAAGAAATTCTACTTTCGTCAATTAATAAAATTACTTATGTCTGTGTGAGTAAACCTCAGTGGGTTTAAATATCCCTAACTAGCCCCAATATAGTTCGTTATTTCCCATCATGTTTCCACAATAAATATATCGTGTATGACGTGAATTCTCAGTGAAATTTTACAGCGGCCATAAATAACAAATGAAGTAGTCAGGGAGGTGCTACGCTATGATATATCGTCATTATGATTTTATTGGAGACTGTACACGACCGCCCCGGGCGGCAATTCGTACGGGACGAGTGGGCGGCAGATGAACGGTAGACCGGCATCTCATTTCTTGATGAAGCGAGGTACTTATTTAGTTGAATGAAATGTGAAATACTAGGCCTTCAGGTGTGAAAAGCGGTGTTAAACTGTATATCTAAGGAAACCGTAGGTAAATTGGAATCCAAAGTAATCAGAACAGATTATATTTGAATGAATGGGATTCAAGGAATGGGAAAAAAGGAATGAGATTCAGACAACACTTTGCGTATATTAGTCATGAAATCAAAAGAGCTAAACATTATATTGGTTATAAACATTTTATGCAAATTGAAAGAAATTCCTATTAGAATTTTATAGCTTTTTCATTAACTTATATGACGGACAGATCGCAGACCCACGGTGTAGAACGATTGATTGAGTCTCTCAAACGATCTCAAATACTAAATTAAATACTTACAAAAGTTATAAAACAAACAATTTACTTAGATTATAATTATTATACTTAGATTATTATTATATAATTATGTGAATGAATAAATCAATTATTAATTCGACTGCCTCCATGGTCCAGTGGTCAAGGCGTTTGCCTTGGGATCCGGAGGTCATGGGTTCAAATCCCACTGGGAAGCATACTTTGTGAAAAGTTGTTTCCAGTCTGGTTAGGATATTGCAGGCTTGAATCACCTGATTATCCCAAAAGAAAGATGATTCCGTGCTCCGGAAGGCACGTAAAGCCGTTGGTCCCGAACGCCATCTAGCGTTTGTACCTATCCTAGGATTGGTTCTGGTCTACCCTTTGGGTTGCGGAGGTCAGACGGCAGTCGCTCTGTGTAAAAACCAGTTACCTCGTCAAATCGCCTAGGTTAGGTAGCGGACCCCGGGCTCTGAAGCGTAACCGCTGAGGATGCAACCGGGAATACGCTCGGATGATGATGATGTAATGAATAAATCAATTATTAATTATAATCAATAATACATACATACCATCAAGCCTTTCTCGAAAAGGAAATCAATTATTAATCACAATCTGATTTTAAGATAAATGGTATCTAACATTGTGTGGATAATTAACTAGACGACAAGCTAAATAAACCGGCCAAGTGCGAGTTAATTTCGCGTAGAGAGGGTTCCGTACAATTGATTGATTTCCTTATAGGTTTTCCTGTAATCTACAAGCAATTAACAAAATCTTGTATTTTTTCAAAATTTTAGGCTCAGTAGTTTCGGAGATCAGGGGGGGAAATGGTCAATTTTTTATTTTATTTTTATTTTAACACTCTTTATTGTTTTAAAGTAAAACATACTTTTAACAAATGGCGGACTTAATGCTAAGAGCATTTTCTCCCAGTCAACCATAAGGATAAACAGAGAAATAATTTGTTTGGCGCAAAAAGCAAAATTAATCAATTATGACTACCAATGTAATAAATACTTCATATAAAATATTAAGAACATATACATAAAACATTACATTACTACAAACTATATAATATATATCAGAATAAATATCTACTTATACAATACGTACCATTATATTATACCAACATATATAATTACAAATATAATAAATTTTAAGAACTTAATGATGATGACTTTACGGAGAAAGGGAGTTCAAAAGATGTGCGTGAACTTTCCTTTTAAAAGAGAATTTGGTAGAAATTTCTCTGATGTCAACGGGTAAAGCATTCCAGAGCCGTGAAGCTTGGAGAGAAAAGGAGTTAGACATAAAATTTGTCCGGAAAAGAGGGATAAATAGATAATAAAAAGGGATAATTTTCGTCTTCTTTCATAAATAAAATCAAAACTATTTATTTTACAATGATAACAAAAATATATTTGAGATCCTCATAACGAGCCCTTTCATTTGATATATGACACAGTAAGGTTTGCAAAACTTTTTTTTTTTATTTCCTAATTTGTCCACCAAAAATTACCCTTATTTAAAAAAAATATTTATATACTTTGCACATATGTGTTTGGGTCATAGGATTACATCATCCTACCAAATTTCACCTAATTCGGGCCAGTAGATTTGGAGAAAATTGGCTGTGACAGACGGACGGACAGACACACGCACGAGTAATCCTATAAGGGTTCCGTTTTTTAATTTTTTGTACGGAACCCTAATAAAAATTACCAGGCAGAATACAGAGGAATACTAAATACGAACAATACAATTCTAGAATCCTGCCTGAACTTGTTAGCATCGTTATGGTTGCACGGTCCCGTAGACATCCTGCCTGGTGGCCACTTACCTCCTTAGCAGCCAGCATCTGCTTATCAATTTATTTTGAAGCGGTTTCGTCATAACCATTCTCTATTAGATATTATTTAGGATAAAATAAGTTTTGTCTCTATGACACCGATTAAACTCTATAAAACAATAATGGTGCAACACATAACTAATCTCCTACCTTGTCGATCGAGTTGTTGAGTTTTTTTTTTTTTAATATTTATTTAGTAGAAGAAGCTGCGGCGCTATGGATAAAAAATACAGATAACTAAGTATAGACGCATCTGTGAAACTTTTTTCCAATAACTAAAACACAACTAAGACAAATAGCAACCACATCAGAAAAACAGGAAATCAGCAAAAAAGGGCTTAGATACTATCTCTTTGCTTTATCCCATACCTGAGTAAGTATGTTTGTAAAGATACCATATTACCATGAGCCACATAGATCACTAGGTACTTAAATCGCCTCCAAACTGAGGTAGGTCGATGTAAGCACAATCTAGCACGCTGGCGCTATATTGACCATGCTGAAGCACAGTGCATGTGTGGTCACGACGACCAGACTATGCAGCACCTCCTCTCATGCCCTTTGTGCCCCATTTGCAGTACCATGCACCCATGCACGACGTATATTGCAAGTGGCAACGTTCTGGAGGACAAACTTTAAAGTTTAAGCAGCGACACGATAAGTAGAAGAGGAAGAAAAAGACCATAAATTTTCCTACAATTTTAACAAATTTCATCGTATCTCCTAACTAAACCTACCTATAGCATTATCCACTCGTCAGTGAAAAGGGCAGCCAGCATAGAAATTACGAAACAATTTGTACTTCATAAAATTATAACAGATAACCCCCCAGCTAACCAATTTGTTCCCTCTGGACAGAGATAAACAAAGCGTATCGCTATAGCCTCTAATTGACACTATCGGCCTTTACGGCCTACATCGAGCCCTTAATTAACAGATATCGTAAAAGAAAGGGCAGCAAAACAATCAAAAACACATTCTTCGAGGAAAATTTTGTAATATAAAGAACGGATAAGATCAATGGTACTAATCAAATTAGTTTTTATGGGTTACTCGATGGGGATTACAGATCCATTGATGCTAAAGCTAAACTGTGAGGTTAGTATACGTGAGCAATCGTAATATGGCATCTGATTCTAGACAGCTGTGTTTTTTTAGCTATGTAAGTACTTATCTATCCAATTTCTCTAATTTGCACATAGAGATGTATATTAAATAAGTATATAAAATAAAATAACTGTAGAGATAGGATTTCTTAGTATTCCAGGCAGTATAAAGTATATACTTATTAATTTACATTTAGTTATTCTATTAAAAGACCTCCCATAAAGTTGCAAAATGCACTGTGTACAATGTGTAAAGTTCCTATCTACTCGTATCTAATTAATTTGAATAGGAACAAGTGACAAAGAGAACCAAATACATGTTCTGAAAAGTTCACTAACAAATCTTGCACCGGAAGTCATTTTAAAATTACAAAATATTTATTGAGTTGGTAACTACCTACCTAGTTTATCTGGAATATTTCGTTTATGTAACTAAACCGGTATCATGCATGATATTTAGAAAATACTGAAAGTGGCCTGCGCAATTAGTGCTACCGGAAGATAAGGTTGCATATTCTCGCGTGTTGCAGACAAAGAATCTTGATAACATAGTATATTATTAGCCATAAATAATAATTACAAATAACAAGTCTGAATAAAGCAGACGCTAAAATTCAAAATCCTGTAAACGATCGAATCAATGATCTATGGTATCATAAGTAGATATTATTTATATTTATAGAAAGGACATCTCCCGGTTTTCATAAATTTTAGGTCCAAAATTGAAAGTGCCGGCCAAAAGAAAAAAGTGAGTTATTCTGATAGAAATCGCCATTTCTTATTATGGCACCAAAGCTGGATCTGCATTGTATCTACTTGATATTATTTGAGTTCAAAAATTCTATTTCTTCTTACGAAAAAAAGTATTTTCATTTAATTAGAACCCCTCCCTCATCATTTCTTATTATAGCACCAAGGCTGGATCTGCATTGTATCTACTTGATATTATTTGAGTTCAAAAATTCTATTTCTTCGAACGAAAAAAAGTATTTTCATTTAATTAGAACCCCTCCCCTCCAACATTTACTACGGTATGGACTAGGATCCATGACATAACAATTATTTGTTTGTTATTAATTTTTATTTAGTTTTTACTGATTCCTTGAATCGAAAATGTCATGTTCTGTCAAGCTACCTACTTCCCTTGTTTTAATTATATTTTTTTTTCGAAAATGTTTGATAAAATAAAATTATAATAACAGCTTTGTTGCCATAATAAGAAATGATGAAATGGACAACTTCTATCAGAATAACCAACTTTTTTCTTTTGGCCGGCATTTTCAATTTTGGACCAAAATGGATGATGTCCTTTCCAGTGTAAAAATGTTTACAGTTTTTCGGCATTCTATGGAAAGAGACGCAAACAATGTCGATTTTTGACGCAGAGATAATGGAATAGTTTGCTATCCCCTCTACTACTAGTAAACTTTAATAGCCACTAGTGTGTAGGTTTCCTCACGATATTTTCCTTCACCGGAAGAAGATGGTGATAGTTGAGATTGATCCGACATGAGTACAAACTCAGACGTACAGCGACTAGTAGGGATTGACTTCGAACCTCACAGACGCAGAGCCAGTGCCTAAAACGCTTGGCCACCATTACTACTTGGTACTGACTTGATACTTGATACTGATTACATTTCCTAAAACAAACGCTGAAATACGAAAAAACTCCCACGCAAGGATCAGCTGCTCAAACTTCACCATATTTGTCTTGATGCCATATCTTCGACTGATATTGCTGTTATAATTTGACCACTAAGACACATGGCACTGGATTTCGATTACTTTGTGTAAGTAATTACGCCACTATTTAACTGTCGTACTCGCGACACGTGTTTCACCTCTACACGAGGCATCCTCAGGCACGAAACCAGATGTTGATCGTTCGGCGCTCAAACGACGATTGATAAAAATACACTGTATTGCCGTATGTAACTTCTTCTTATCGAGTCGAAATGGTTACACTGTAGCTTCAATTTCAAATCACCTGTGACCAGTATGTGGCCACGGCGATCCCTCTGTCGTTAGCTTTATTAAGGTCCTCTATGGTACATGACGTAGGGCAGCTCGGACATGACAAAAGGTGGTCCATCGACTGAATGGCACCGCAGTCGCAAAGGTTTTTATCAGCATAACGCCACCTAACTCGGTTTTCCCGACACCTCCCAACACCAGCCCGGAGTCTATTGAGAGACTTCCAGACTGACCAGGGGAGGTCTCTACCCGGTGGGAGTTTTTCAGCAGGAGGAATATTTGACTCGTAAGGTGGATACTTATTTATCCACCTCACAACTTATGTATGTAACTTTGACTTTCACACGGTAACGCTTGAATCCATTAACTACTACTAATTAGATAAAGAAAAAATCAGTTTAAATTATATTTTCAAATAAACAATGTATATAGAAAAGATGAATTAATGTAGAGACGTAGTAGTGTGTTTTTATGTGTTAATTTTCTTGATTTTGACAATCATTATTATTCAGTCACATGACGACCATTGCTGAACATAAAAATGGAATATAGAAAGCAGCCTGTTTTAGCGTTAAACAGCGACCTTGGTCAGGTCGTTTGACCACATAGTAGTTGGGTGCCCTAACTTAGGAGTTACTGCAGCGTAGGCACTGCAGTTGACAATGCAGGTTGCTTATGGAGAACCTTTGACTTTGAATGAAGTCCGGCGCCCCGTGACTGAAAAGCCGCAGAAGCCTCCCACATACAGTCAAACCTCTGAAAGAAAGCGCTAAACAGACTAGGCTGAAACTTTGGAAGAGAAGCCACCCTTTGACCAACTTTGTTACCCCGCTAAAAACTCGACCGCTCGCAGAATATCTATTAGTGTGGCTTCTTTCTTCAAACGATGGCGCACTTACTTTCGTGTCCTATGCCTATGTGCACATACCTGCACTTTGGAGGACCTAGTTGCAGCCAAGGAAAGAGCTTTTACTTGTTAGGTTGCCCTTTACTGGAGCAACCAAATATAAGTAACATCGACACTCATAAGAAGATGGAGACCCTTCTGCTCCTTTGATCATCGCACTATGTGCCTACTGCCACTTCAATGACCTCCAATCTAGCCTCATCTTAGAAAAAGTCAAAACCTTGTCAGTTTTGAAAATAGAGATCCTCATTCTGAGTCGATCTTAAAGTAACACCGAGTATGGTCCCATAGACCATTGCTGTTGGACAGTTACGATTTATTTGTGTTGGCACGAAGATCTGCGGGAAGGTTCTGCGGAGGCGACGAAGCGACAGTCACGCACGACTTCCCGCGACACAATGGCGGCACACCCTCGCGGAAGCTGCAGCTATTACATGCTCCGCTACTCCCCGCGACGTCTGCGGCCCTGGTACTCAGTGTTAAACAATACCACCTGGCTTGTTTGCACAGAACCATTTTTTATCACGAATACGTGATAATGTACACTAGCAATACCTATGCCTAGGATTCTACCGGAAACACGGATGTACGAACGATGTTGTTTTTTAGCATTTCTCATTCCAAATCATATTTAAAAATAGTTTGGAAAATCCAAAAGTGCACGCCTCATAATCTCATTTTTCACAATTGAATTGATTTTGATTGTTTTATTGCTAACTTAAAACGAAGAAAAGTATGTGTATATGGCTTTAACGCACGACTGGAGATTATTTTTTAACTTTTATTTTTAACTTCCCGCTGAGAAAGATATAGCGGGCACTGTAAAGGAGGACCCATTGCAAACCTCTTTGCCTACACCCCAACGATCTACGCGTGCGCGAAGAGCAGCTCAAGTTCTGTCACCCTGTTTTGTTTTTGACAGTAAGATTTTGGTTTGTAACAAAATGGCGAGCTTACGCGCGACGATTTGAATTTTTTGCTGCTCGCTATAACTAAACTACATTGAATTAGACCGATCTTCGAAAGGACTTAGATTTGGATAATACTGAAGCGTATAAAAAAAAATGGACTTGATCAGATAAGTTTTTCGGGAGTTATCGTGACCACGCCAGTTTCCATACATACAGACACACGGACGTCCACAAAATAATTTTATTAAACATTGTTTTTATTTATTTAAAAGGCAAAATGTCTTTTAAAAATGTCATAAGTGTTGAAACTAGTGTTTTTCCTTGACATTTATGTGTAAATATTATTGTACAAGTGCGATAGAAAATAAATAGAGACACATTTATTTAAAAAAATCACTTGATTTTTGTAAGGCGAGAGTAGAGCACTACCTCATGCGCTTCGCTTATGAGGCGTGCAATATAAGTTTTTGGGTCCTCGAGCTGTCCCACATACAAGGGAAGATAGGTGGAGTGGAGATTAGAGAGACTCAACACAGATATATTAAAATTTATTGTACTGGTACTTTATAACACACTGATATCAAAGTTATATAAATTTATATAGCAGATGTACGTAAAAGTAATCCTGAATGAATTTCCAGGGTAAGAGGGGATGGTAGAATGAGTCAAAAATGACGAAAGGTGTGTAAATGTTTTGAAAATGAAATGAAACGAAATTTGAAATGAAATGAAGACTGAAAAGTGGACAGGATGAGATAAAGAAATGAGGTTTAGAACATGATGCAGCATGCAGCATCGTTACAAGTTTTATATATTCTCTTAGTATAAAATCCTTTATTTGATACCCCACTCGATTGGTTTTGAATAAGAAAAATTTAAGACTTACGATTAATTCCCCAAGCAGTTTACGGCGTTATAAAGATTAAAAATTATGACCTCCGTACACTGTAAGTATTAATACAACCGATCACGCGTTGAGATCTATAATTTTTTATGTAATTTTTTTTTCCTTATGTAAAGTTAAGAATTATCTCGTAAAATTTTGCACACAAAAAAAAGCTTTCTTTGTATTATATATAATATACATATAATATACATTTACAAGTAACCCTATATGTTACTAATATACATACTGGATTATTAAAATCTTTTAAAAAAATAATGGTAGTTCAGATAGTTTGAAGTACCTAAAGCTGACCAGCATCTTCCTGCAACCTTGGTTAGGTCTGACCACCTGGTACGTGGATGTCCTATGCACCGCTTGCCGGTAGGGGGTCGTCACACGAAAGAAAGCTTTTTTTCTTTTGTTTTTTTTCTGCCACAGGGGCCATAGGTTTTGCGCGCTATATTTCCCGCACACTGCCACTTTAGTGAGATTGTTACATAGGTACCTTATCTATACTAATATTATAAAGCGGAAGAGTTTGTTTGTGTGTTTGTTTGTTTGTTTAAACGCGCTAATCTCAGGAACTAATGGCCCGATTTGAAAAATTCTTTTTTTGTTGGGTAGTCCATTTATAGAGGAAGGCTTTAGGCTATATAACATTACGTTCCGACAACCACGCGAACGAAGTCGCGGGCACAGCTAGTCAAAAATAAATTACTATAATTAGTTATCTTGTTTGTATTTAATGTAATACTTAGTTACTTTTAGATATTGGGCTACTTAAAAGATTTAAGTTGGTAGCAAGATTCAAGAGGTAAGTAGCTATTTTGATTTTAGCCCAGCTTCAAATTTCGATCAAAAATTGGATTTTCCTAGTTCATAAAAAATATTGTGTTGTTTTTACTGTGTTTTATTATAATTTTTCAATATAGTTTCAAAGGTAAAAGAGGATACTTTATGTAAGATTTCTATTAACAACGAAAAAAATCATTTTAACGTATGCCTACTTGTCTACTAAACTTTGGGATAATGAACAAATACTTCATTAGATTGCACACAATCCGTTTACATGAAGCCCCTCTGCTCTATAGTACCTTAGTATAGCATAAGTACCGAAACATCAGAAGGGTTGAAATAATATCCGTGGCAATACCACGCGTTAGTAAATAATAGGGCTTCCCGGAACACTATCCCGTTACCACTGCCTGAGCCAGGCATAATCCTATTACTGACGCAGAACTGCATAAGCACATCTACTGCACGTCTGCTGCCATATATAAGGCTATTTACTTTGATTTACTACTATTAGCCCGCAATTCGCTGTTTTATTTTAGATGCATTATAACCCATTCTACTCTATCCTTGGTCATCAAATGAAAAATAACGAATTGGAAAAACATCGCATAAAAGTATCTCTCAAAAGGAAAAATAGTGTTAAAGGTAGACAAAAGTATGGGTAGGCCTTGGCTGGTTGCCTATGGCTAGTCATGCCTATGGCTATGTTGTTTTTAAAATATCAGCGTCTAACGCAAGGTCATACGGCACAAAACAAACTCCTAATTTGGAGAAATCAACTAAGGCACAGGTCCACATCGCAAACATTTAATTTGTAATTTCATTTCTTTAATCACAAACAATTTTTACATTGTGTCTGATATATGTCATAATATAAATTTAAGTCCATACGATAACATATTAGAAAAAATACACTAGTCAATATATTAAAATTTACGTTAAATCACGTAAGATTTAAGACAACAAATATATATGTATACTTACCTAACAATACAATCATCAAATCCTAACGTTCATTGAAAATCTGACAAGAACAAGTTTAGAAACGGCTCATTAACTCCTCAACAATATGATCAAACCAATTCAAAACAAACAGAATCCATTTCAGCGTGCGATCATATCCAGATATAGATAAACATTCGAATAGAAATTCAGAATTACAAAACACTAATTTCGCTCTGCTCTCTAGCGAAGGGTGCAATTCTATTGTTTGCTTGCGCTCGCCATCGCACAAAGATGCGAATTAGCGCGTCAAATCATCAAAGGGAACGGGCCGGAGACTGTTGTAAGCATTTCGAAATTATGACTCGGAGACACCTGGAAGTACGCTTTAAAAGGACCCACAACAAAGCACAATGCGCTGGAGTTTCTCTTGTTTCTCCGCCAATTATGTACCTGCAAGGCTGCGACATTATAACATTGCTCAATAATTCCTAATTTGAGCAAATATAACATTTGAACGCAAACAAGCAGTCGTTTACCTTAATTGGGGTAGTCAAGGCGATGCGCGAGCGCCGCCCACGGGCAATGGAATAAATCTGGACCAGCCTACACTACCAATTAACTGAAGTGACGTACATACATAACTGAACACCAAGTAAATACATGTCCTAGCGCCGGCGAGCAAGACTTTTTGAATATTTGATTAAGCTTCTTACTCATTCTGCATAGTAGATCTAATTTGATATTTAAAGCAGCGGTTCTATCGTGCTATTAATATTAAACTAGCGGATTTTAATTTACCTACAAAATAAGTAAATTCAATAATATCATACAAAGTGCTAGGTAGGTGCACAAAGAAAATGATAATCTAGATTTAACATGCTTATCCATGTGCCTTAGTAAATGACGGTAATGAAAGATGCTTTGCTTTGCTTTTGTATGTCTTTCGGTCTGTCCAGCTGCTCCTCTACAGGTTTTATTTCTCACCGATTCTCGTGTAATTTTACGAGTAGTTTCGATATTTTGTAGATTTATTATTTGGGAATTTTTCAAAATGGTGGAGCCATATGGACGCGAGGCAGAGGCTGAGCTATTCTACATCTTACAGAGCCACTAGTTTATTTGGGATATCATTAAAGTACCTGTATTATATGATAAAAAAAATCTTGTTGGCCTTCTATGGGATTTATGACTAACATTGTGTTTCATAGAAAATAAGTCATCATCATCCGAGCGAATTCCCAGTTGCATTCTCAGCGGTAATGCTACAGAGCCCCGGGTCCGCTACCTAACCTAGGTGATTTGACGAGGTTACTGGATTTTACACAAAGTGACTGTTGTCTGACCTCCGCAACCCAAAGGGTAGACCAGAACCAAACGCTAAACAAACGCTAGATGGCGTTCAGGACCCACAGCTTTACGTACCTTCCGAAGCACGGAATCATCTTTCTTTCCGGAAAATCAGGTGATTCAAGCCTTCAATATCCTAACCAGGCTGGAAACAACTTTTCACAAAGTATGCTTCCCAGTGGGATTTGAACCCACGACGTCCGGATCACAACGCATACGCCTTGACCACTGGACCACGGAGGCAGTTTTATAGAAAATAAGTCTGCAATAATAATGAAAATGGATAAATATTTTTATGTTCAACGAGACGAAACACCTGCCTGTGCAGGAAGTTCCAGATTCAATTCCTAATCGAAATGCCAATTTAGAAAATTAGCTTTTCTAAATTGTCACGGTTCAACTTAGTCATGAATTTGCCTATAGAAAAATGAGGGAATTGAACCAAGTAGTCTACTCTATTTGGTACATCCTTTCTAAGTTAATCTCTAAACCTAATGTGGGTTAATTTGATTAATGTATTGTAGGTAGAGTTATTTAATACTTTAATACCCCACAAATTCCACGGTTTAATACCATTAATGTGTAATCCTACCTTGTTTGTAAAAGCTTTGTTTTGTCCGGATACCTAATCCAATGAGTGAACAATGGTATTGCTTTAAAAGTAGGCACTTTAAGTAAACAGTTCAAAACCTACGACAGAGTTTGACATGAGGTAGATTGTGTCGGCTAATAGCATTATATCTTGAACTCCTTCTTCGTGGTTTGGAAGACTCGAACTCTGATATTATTTAGTAATCATTAGGTACTAAAGAATATCTACAATAGAAGGCTTTTAAAATATTAAAATAATTTTGTCGTAGAGTAGGTACAGTCCGTACAGTAGATATAGGTATATGCCTGTCTAGAATCAATAATGCAGTTTCACTCCTTAAGGCGCTGTAGGCTTACAGCACAAGATATGGAGTGTTTTTGAAAAAATGCTGTAATTAAACTACTAAGTATTTTTCAAAAATTTTATACAAAAATCTTAAGGCTTTTCTACAGAGACACTATTCAAAACACGATTTTGGATAGTGTGTGTCTCTGTAGAAAAGCCTTATCTTATCGCGCCTTAATGAGGCCTTAGAAAAAGTGAATAAGTATGACTCATCAGAGAAAATAAGTATATAGATACGAAATAATTGAGTAGTTTACATGCCTAAATAACAAAGGTATTTTTTTAAGAATATGAAGGTAATACCAGAAATGGAGATCTGGTCACCCACTCGTATGACCCTGCACATAGAATTGCAAACCATCTGCACAGTGCTCAGCTGAGGCACCGTGCATAAGAAACATGTTATTGCTTTTCATGTCATCATCTTGTACAAGCTGTTAGATAAATAGATTTTATAACTACTTACTTTGAAATCGAGCTCTTCGAATCCTCCCGCAACCCGACGAATATAAGTGTAGATGACATTGAAAACACTGCACAAAACACTGGCTTACTACTGAAAATTTTGTAAGTTCACGCGAAAATCTAACGCAAAATAAACTCTCAAAATGACTGTGTCATAAACGATATGTCAATGTTATTAATTTTATATTGCGTGCCAGTACCGCGGGGTAATATTGTATACTGCCGTTTTACTTGCTAGTTTTATGGCAAAATCAGCGTGGGTGCTATTGTAGGTGTTCTACGCAACCTCGCCTCGTATATTAAGTAGAATGATTGTTTCCTTTTTGTCCTAATGCAAATAACCGGATTGCAGGCTCTCGTTTAGGTCTGGAAGTTATGACTTCATTGTCTTCCTGTTTTTGTTAGGTTTATTACCAATTAAGCTCTTTTAGTCTTGCTTACATATAAGTGTATAGAAGCTCATTGGCCCGTTGGTAGTCCGCATTGCTAACACTTTCTCAAGTTAAGCAACCCCTGGCGTGGCCCGTACTTGGATGGGTGACCACAAGTGGTACAGAAAATACTCGAGGTGCCGATTGAAAGGCACGTAAAGCTGTTGGTCACGACTGTCATCATTTTCATATGTCAGATATGCCTATAGGCAGCTTGAAAACTCTGACACCGTGTTGGCCACTTACACACACGAAAAACCTCAGAACAATCCCTTATCTCAGCGAAAAACAAACAATGTGTAGTAATGGCTACACGTTAGGCCATTATTGCGCCAATTCACTGTACATTTCTGTTGAACTTTTTTTTAGAAAGTAGTAATGTATAATGGGCTGATCTTGCTTCAAAAATTTGGCTAGTGTTTTAAAAGTCACCCTGTATAACGACTAAGAAATATACTTACTGAAACTATTTTAGGGTAGATTACAGATAGAAAGGTACATGAGTATATGATTTTTTTTTGCATTCTATAGAAACCCGAATCAGCTGATCGGTCAACTTGTATGGGAGGCCAAAAAATATTTTTCATATTTCGTTAAGTATATGTTCCTTGGGGAAGTTGTTCAGTACCAAGATCTGAAATAGTTCCGGGTACCAAGATCTGTTAGACCCGGTATACTTGTACATGAGTACCTAACCCATTTAATATTTATAAAAGTTTGAGGTGTTTTTATATAAACTAAAGTACTTAATACAAATATATAGTCCTACTTAAGATTTTCTGACTAGAGATACGTGTAGATAGAGTCTTTAGAATCCCCTTACCCTAGACTTCCCTATACAAACGTATCATCATCATCAGAGCGTATTCTCGGTTGCATCGTCAGCGGTTACGTTTCAGAGCCCGGGGTCCGCTACCTACCCTAGGTGATTTGACGAGGTTACTGGTTTTTACACAGAGCGACTGCCGTCTGACCTCTGCAACCCAAAGGGTAGACCAGAACCAATCCTAGGATAGGTACAAACGCTAGATGACGTTCGGGACCAACAGCTTTACGTGCCTTCTGAAGCACGGAATCATCTTTCTTTTCGGATAATCAGGTGATTCAAGCCTGCAATATCCTAACCAGACTGGAAACAACTTATGCATACTTATATCACAAAGTATGCGTCCCAGTGGGATTTGAACCCACGACCTCCAGATCACAAGGCAGACGTCTTGACCACTAGACCACGGAGGCAGTCAAAACTTTACCATACAAACGTAGTCTACGTTTTATTTGGAAACGACAGACAGATTTCGGTAAAATTTTGTAACTTTAAAGAAATTGCATATACCTATCTAGGGTTATAATTGGTTTTCACAGTCAAAATATGAACATAAAAAAAATATAAGGGTGTAAAAGTTTTCCATACTGATGTTCAAAAATTATATAATAAGTAGATACACTATTCTCTTTCAAGTTCATATTTTGAAAAGTTACAAATTTTTACCAAAATTTGACATGTCATTTCAAAATGAAAGGGTAAGGGTTTGTACTCATAAGTATGCTGTAATAACTCTTAAGCTTTTCTGTCCTTTAGCTTGGCTTTATTCACAAAAGAGCGCAAGAATGTGTCAATAGAGTAAGTAGCAGGCGCTTCCATCAAAGTTCAGCCCTCACCTGAATACTTCTGTGCAAAAAAATCGTGTACAGACTTCGATCTACTATATAGTTGATCGAAGTGTACAGAACTACCTATGTACGGTGCAGTATGTACCTACAACTAGCATACTCTGGTTGCTGAATGTGTCTAATCGCTACTCAGTATAGGACTACCATCTATATTGTCCTGCAATGCAGGGAAAACGAAGCCTTATGTACCTATAGATTAAAAATACATAGGTACTTAGGTACCGTAAGTATATATTTACAGCCTCCCGGGCCAAAAAGTAATTGCTCTTTCCGCCACGAAGCCTCAGATAAATTACATTTAGCACCCACGCCTTAAACTTGGTAATTCCTGACAGAATTTAATAAAAATTATAATAAGAATAAGATAATAATTATATTAAGAAAAGTTATAATAAAGATTACAGGATTTTCCTGTGGCGGATCTCGCCATAATGCGAAAAAAATTTAAACCAAATTTAACTAACAAGGCCAGCCAGGCAGGGTACCTAAGTTTTAACTCTTTGAACAAGGGACCGCCCAAAGAGCTTTGAATGTACCTTGGACTGGGGATCGCCCATAGTGATTAAAACATTTGGTGGCCCTGGCGACGTCATCATTTTGGATCTACTCGTAATCTACTACCTAACTTAAGTAGTTGTTTTGTTAACCTATACAAAATGTAGGACATACTTAAGTAGGTGTGAGTCTGTCTACGGTACGAACGTGGTGAGTAGTGTGCATAAACCGTGACTACATATGTTTATGTACTTACGGAATAGGTTATGTTTTTATTAAGGTGAGTAGCATAAGTGGCGCCCTCATTTGAAATGAATTGTTTAAAACTAAATATGGTGATATTTAAAAATTGGATTTGTATCAATGTCTAAAAAGACCTTCAAACTATTTTATGAATAACCTTTGAAAGTGATATTGGTAGTCCGTCTAGTTTTAAAACGGGTTTTCACCAAAAGTGGCCACTTTTTTTGAAAACCCGTTTTAAAACTAGACGGACAATTATGACATGTCTAAATATACAAACAAAGAGGGACCCGCGCCAAGCTCAAGCCAGACCTTTTTTGTCTTCGGTCCTATAGCCTTCTCACAAAGTACTTTCTTTACATAAACTTTGAATTTTCTGTCTGGCATACAATACAAGGTAGACTGGACTACCTGAGATAAGGGATATATGTAGACTACTGAACTATACTAAAATACAAATCATTTCATGCATAATCTGTTTAGTCAAAAATACTTAGCACGTGTGTAGCTCCATTTGACAATCAAAAGCAAAACAAAATGGTGTATTTCTGAACGACAGATGCTTGACGGACGGCTTTTGGTCAAGCGTAGTGAACTTGTTATTCGCTTTGAAAGTAAAATATTTTCTGTTCTAGTGCTTTGAGATAATGAAAACTGTGTTAAAATCGTAACCATGTTGAGTCAAACATCTACCGAGGCTTTTCTCTCGGCGACATATGTAGAAAATTACTTAGATTGTGTTGAAAATCTTCCGAATGACCTGCAGCGACATTTATCTCGTATGCGTGAGCTTGACGTAACATACAGAGGTAATTCTTATATTTCCACTTGTTTTAGAGATATTCTTTATAATTACATAGTCCACGACCTAATAATCATTACATGTAATTCATGGAACGCCTTTGAAAATGTTGTGTTGACGTTTGTATTTCAGCCTCATTACCTATGCATACATTATACGTATATATATTTTGATGTTGTGGACCAAAATAACACTGTGTTTTAGTAATCCCATCCCAATACGGTGGTTTAGCTTTCCCTTTTGAATAGATTCCTAACACAAATTAGTTAACAAATAATAAAAATAACCATGCCCAACTAGATTCACAGAATCAGAAAATTGCTTCATTGTTAGAAAACTGTGTAGAACATTCAATAAAATTGTACATACTTCAAATATATATTTTGTTCAAATAATGTATTATACTACTTATTGTAACAAAATGTCATGCATAATTTGAATTTTTTATAAATAAATATTCAACAGAATGTAATAGCATATTTTAGATATTCAAACATATTGTGTTCCCTGTATTTTCCGTATATCATGGAAAATACAGGGAACACAATATGCTTTATTATCTAAAATATGCTATTACATCCAGTGCTAGAACAAACACGCTGTTACAAATTCTTAACACTGGCTAAATTTTAGTATTTATTTTTACTACTATTACTACTACTTACTATTTATTTTTATAAACAATAAATCGGCCCTGTTATCAAATTTTATTCTGTAATCGAGTGGGGAAAGTTTTAAAAGAATTCCCAATCAGACACCTTTTAGTCAGATTTTCCAAGCTGCCTTAAGGCATCTGATAATTAACAATCGTCATTTATTTATTTATTTATTACATGGAGTTGAATTGATATGTCTATTTCACACAGTGCTGAGAGTCTATAAAGTCTTCACAGTTCTATAGTATAAAGAACTTTATTAGGTTCTACAACCAGAATTTTCTATACAACCTAAGATACTTGCATACAATGTTATAATCTGACACCATGCTCCGCGACGGTGTGTGGTGCAGTGAGATCACTGCCATATTCACAAAATGTTTAAATGTCCACTATAATTGTTTTAGTCACTTTATTTGTGCATAGCCTA